>CM057452.1:1579752500-1582662500 GCA_016271365.2 Neoceratodus forsteri
CGTCAGGGGACTCCTGGCCCGTTGGATACCGGCTCGAGCTGCATCGGTGGACTCCAAGATGAGCAAGCAAACCCATGAAGGACGATGGGCTTTCATCCAACGACTGGCCCCGGAGGACTCCAGGTCAACGGCCTGGAGAACAGGGAGGAGTCGTCATCAGTTCGGAGGAGTCCGCGAAGAGCTGCCTGGGGCCTGAGCCACCCTCCACCTGCCGAGGATGGTTGGGAGTGAGGGTGACCGACAACCTGTGGGGCAGGCCTTGACCCGACCGAGAGTCCTTGGTCGGTGCCCCCGATTTCGGTTGTGGAGGCAGAGGTTCCACCACAATCGGTGGGGCAGCAGGTTCGGCGAACAACCGGCCCAGGCTTGAGCATCTCGACTGCTGCGAGAGGTTGTTGTTTGACGCTGGGTGACAGACACTTGATGGCGGGGGAAGCGTCAGGGTCAACTCCTGGACAGAAGTAACTGCTGCTACATCAGGTCCTCGTAGCATTGATGCAATTTGCGCCGAAGCCTCTCCTCTTCCGAGGAGGAAGACGAGGACGAGCGGCGGCACGCTTACCTTGGTGCTGAGGCCGAGACAGCCGATGTCGGCGGGATCAGCTGGACCGAGAAGAAGTCCGAGACCGAGACCAAGAACCTCGGTATTTCCAAGGATGGGTCTGGGAAAGAGTGGGGGACACCCACTCTTCTCTCAGCTTGGACACCTTAATCGGGGACTGCTGCACGGGGCAGAGGCAGATCCTCGGTCTCCACTGGGGAACCAGTGAAGAAGGGTTGTCGGCCTCACCAGTTGACAGCCCGTCTGATGAGTCGAGAAAAATCTTGACCGCATCGACGGGTGTCTCAGCCGGCAGGCCTGACAGGGACGCCGTGAAGCCAGCGGCCTTAGCTGCAACCTCGACCGAAGTCGACAGTCGGGTGTCCGGGGAAGGAGATCTCTCCCGCTCCCACGAACGCCGACAATGGGACTTACCCTTACAGTCCTTCTTTTTGGACTGAGAGGAATGTCCCAATGGCCCCTCTCCCTTCGTAGAAAGGGACTGGCAAAGCTCCTTGAATGAAGCTGAATACGAGGTACCCAGAGAGAGTGGGATAAATGCCGTAACCGAGGAAGAGGATGATGCAGCCTGGGCCACCTCCTCCTCGAGGGCGATCATCTGCTCGAGCTGCTCAGCCAAGCCAGTCGCCGCGGTAACCGCCCAAAGGGCCTCCTTCGACTTAACCGGCGGGTAGCGCTTCTCAGAGCGCCCAGCTGTAACCGAACAGCGGGCCGCTTCAGGGCGTTGGCCGAAGACGAACGGCATGACTCGCAGGCCTGCGGGTTGTGTTCTAGGCCGAGGCAGTAGATACACGTGGAGTGCGGGTCCGTCCTGGACATCTTCTGCCCACAAGGGCACCGCCGAAATCTGGGAGTCGATTTGTCCATCGCAGCCGCGAGGGAGAAAGATGACCGAAGTCTTGAAAATTTTAAAATGAGTTTCGGGCGAACCGAAGAATTAGGATCCAGTCTATCACGCAGAGCGTTAAGGAGGGAACCTGAGCTTCCAAGCAGTAAGGAAGATCTGGACGTCATGGGCGAATAAGAGTTTTACCACCCGAGTGGGTGGGAGGAGCCAGCTTGAAGAACTTCCGGCAAGATTTAAAGCGGCAAGGAACCTGCCAGACAGTGTGGATGAACAACATATCCATGTCCCTAGAACAATGGTTGTGCTGAATATTTGGGGTAAACATACTGAAGATTAGAAAACTGGATTTTATTTCCTGTTCTATGATTGGCTGGTACCCCTGCCAGAGGTACATTAACTTTCATGATAGATGACCAGGAAATAAAAGTTCCATGCTTACATACCTCACTCTGTTAAACTGACATCTCTGTGCCAGTTTGAATTTTAAAACTTGTTAACCTCAATTTTCTTTCTGCTGAGTGAGAAGAAAGACCTACTCAACCCCCAACAAACACAGATTCACACAGAAACCCTGTCCACAACTCCACTGCCAGTATTGTCTCTGAAAAACATGACCCGCTCCAGGAAAATCAAGCCCGGTTTCTAAAAATCAAAAAAAAAAAAAAACAAGACAGAAGCAGCGTTTCTTCCGGGGGGTTCTTCACAGCATTAGACTTGCGCATCTCCCACTATTCCCCCATTCGGCCAAACTGATTTTCCCTGACAGTAACAAAAAAAAAATGTAGAAAGAACAGAAGCATTTGTTTTTTGGGTTTTTTTGAACACTCTTTTTCCCTCCGGTCACAGCCTGCGGAGCCTCTCTCAGGCATCCTGCCTGTTCCTGCCCACCTTAGGTTCTCTCCACCCTCAGCCTCCTCTCTCCCCCCTCCTCCTCCCACAGCCAGTACCTCCAGCTTAACCCTGCTGGGGTGGGACCACTCCTCCTCTTGGGCGCACTGTAGAGACAGACCCTGGCTGCACGTGAGGGCTTGGGCGGAGGAACTGGAAAACCGGGAGAGATGGATCCAATGGTGGGCGTGGGGTTCAGGTGCCATCGCCTACCCCGCAGAGCCAGGTTTTCCTGTGTTCTGGTGACTTGCTCCCTCCTCCTTCCCCCTTGCATGGTGCACGTCTGATGCCAAGGCACACAGCAACCCTGCCTGCGTCAACCACACTACTGACGTGCTGCCTGCATTCTGCGCTGATCTCCACCAGGAGCCGCTGGAATGCCGGGCGGACGCGGCCCCCATAAGAGGAGAGCAGCTCTGCAGGCGCTCGATCCTCCCTCCCTGCCGAGCCCGGCACCCGAGCTCGCTCCCGAACGTGTATCGCCAGTGTAGCGCAGGTGTGGCATCCTGCGCCTCAACCCTCAGCACCACCGTGCAGGCGAAACATTGTTTCTAAAAAGAATAGATGGATACGGTAAAGTTGGCACTGTTTGTCAGCATCACTTCACCTCTCGACCCGTTGTGCTCGATGTCCACAATCTCTTCTAATCATGCAAAACCCATCTGCTGATCCACCGCATGAAAACAATGGCAACAATAATAATAAACAAGCATTTGTCAATGCCGAATGTTGATTGCGTTGGTCTGTTGAGCTCGCTCACTGCCCCTCTGTCATTGTCTTAATGTGTCCCGAACACTGATTTCCCACAGCGACCGCATTATTCTGCGCCGGTACTGTGAAAACATATTTCGGTCACGATGTGAAAAATGACAGCTGTACTGCTCATAAGGAGGTGTGAAAAAATGCCACTGTTGAAAATCTAGTGTGACAATATTACAAATCTGCGAAGTTATAAGGGTGTGTGGAAAGTGCACAACGCACCCTTGTAACACAGTCATTTGATGGGCTATTATCACCAAATTTTCAACATAGGCATTTTAGGACCTCTGCTCATGAACAGCATCACTGTCATTTTCTTAATCTGTCCCAAACAGCGATTTCCCACAGCGACCACCATATTCTGCACTGGAAGTGCGAAAACACATTTCGGACAGGATGTGAACAATGACAGCTATACTGTTCCCAAGGAGGTGTGAAAAAATGCCAATGTTGAAAATCTGGTGTAAAAATATTGCAAATTCACAAAGTTACGAGCGTGCGTAGCAACTGCGCAATGCACACTTGTGAAACAGTCATTTTTGGGATTTTTCTAACAGATTTGCAACATAGGCTTTTTGAGAGCCCACCTCATGAACACTGGCACTGTCGTTTCGTTAATTGGCCCAAAAAGGTGATTCTGTGTAGTAACCGCAAAATCACCTTTCAGGGTCGATTAACGCCAAAACAGTTCCAGAATTCATGAGGAGGGGGTCCCCAAAACCTCATGTTGAAAATTTGGTGCCAAAATTCCAAAAAAATGACTGATATATGCATAAAAGTTGGAAAAAAAAAACATTTATTCCATTATACAGCTAACGGCATTTCCTCAGTTCCGGTCAGCTTTGAAAGTGCAGACATGTTCCTGGTCACAAAGATCATCGCTGGACTCTGGAGGTAAATATGGGGTGAGGGGTGTGGGGAGGCAGGAGTACGCAGTGGGTGAGCGCGGGTTGCGGGAGGGCAGGAGACCGCCGAGGACAGTTCCTTTTACAAGTTACAAAACAACAAAATACACCGCGGGACTGTTTTTATTTTACATGGGCATGTGGCATGCTGTGGTGGCTCCCAGCATACCACTGGAGTTTGCTTTTGGCGGGGAGGGCAAGCTTTAGTCAGCGGGAATTAGGCACCCCGTCAGCAAACAACAAAGGGGGTGACATTTTGCCGACAGGGATTGGCACCCCATTGGCATACAGTATAAGCGGGGGGGGTTACGTAATGCTGACGGGTAATGGACTCCCGTTGGCAGCAGAAACACTGGGGCACTGAAGCCGATGGGGATTGGGGCCCCTGTCTGCAAGTAAACACGCGGTGGGGGGTTAATATTGTTTGTGAACGCGGCTGACAAACTGCAGCCATGTTCTGAAGTAATATCGGTAATGTGAAGATCCCGCCCTGCAATGACGGGTCGCTCCCTCATTGCAGCGAATGGCTTACGCTGCAATGATGAGGCAGCCCCTGATTGCAGCGGCATTTTTTTTACAAGTTGGTGGCATGCTGGCTGAACTAGTGTCAGCAGCAACATGCCATGGCATTGGGGGTTGCTGGACAAGCCTTTAAAGGCTGTGGGGGCATTGGCCACAATTGCCCACAACAGTGCCACGCCTCCACAACCTGCTTGTGGAGAAAGTTGCCGCAATATGTTTCTTCGCAATACTGCTAGTCCACGGGGGCAGAGAAAAAAACACTGATGACAGACATTGCTGCTAGGTAGGAGAGCATGACATACAACACAATAGCACAACACAAAGTACAACGTCGCCATCTAGTGACTAGTAACATCTCGTAACAGCTTCAAAGGGGACTACAGTAAACAAAACGAATTAATAAAAATCAAAATTTACACTTTTTTTAATTTTAGAAAACTACTTTTTTATGAACTATAACCTAAAAAAACAATTTTCTAAGTGCAATAATACCCTAGTATAATAATAATACCCTACAGGGTAGGCGGTATGGGCCTGCGTCGGCGGGCCTCATTATGCCCCTGGTGGTCCGGTATTGCCCAATACCACCAACCCTGCTGGGTATTATTGCTTGCTAACCAAAGTTATGAGTAAGCATAGAAAAATTTCAACCCCAAATTTTCAACATAGCCTTCCCATGATGCCATGTATGAACAAGAGTGGTGAAAATCTTCAAATCCTGCCCGAAAGGTGATTTTGCAAAGTGACCACAAAATCGCCTTTCAGGCCAGATTTATGTAATTCCACCACCACTGGTCCTGAGGTGAGGTCCCAAAAAGGCCATGATGAAAATCTGGTAAAAAAATTCAAAAATGACAAGGTTATTATTATTTTTTTAATTTATCCTCCCAGTCCCTGGTGGCAGTACTTTCAGATCCCCCAGCTCCGTCTCCCGCTTGTAGTTCATCCTCCAGCCGCCCCACAGCTTGCCTCCCATGGTGGGGTGGTGGCGATCCAATCTGCTACACAAGGATCTGGTGCTGGAGGTATGTTGCTCCAGTGCGAGGGGATCGACTGCCATAAACACATCAGGACCTGTTTCCTCCATTTTCCCTCTAGCCGAGGGACGTGCAATGGCGCCACAAGAAGCGAACACGCACACTCCCGTACACGTTCCTACGAGTGTCTGCCATGCCTTTCCCTGCTATAGCCTCGGCGCACCAGCCCCCAGCCTCCACTAGGAGCCAGCAGTGCACCGAGTGCTGGTGTCCCCCCTCCCTGGAGAAGGACAGCAGTCCAATGGATGCTCGATCCTTCTCCGACCCTGCTGCCCCCCCCAGCAGCCTGTGCTCATTCCCGACCATGGGTCACCGGTGTGGTGTGACGTAAGGCGTCCAGTGCCTCAGTCCTCAGTGCCACTGGGCCAGCCCAAAAATGACAAAGTTATAAATAAAAGTTCAAAACCCATTGAAATATATTAAACAGCACTTAACCTGATTTTCTCATATTACAGTCGCTGGTTTCAGCAGCAAGATGCGTCTTCAATCATAGTGTGGGTCTACACCAAGGGACATTTTCAGGTGAGTGAAGGTGTGTGGGGCTGTGAGGGGGGTTGTTGGGTGGTGGATGCTGAGTGGGAGGTTGAGGTGGGGTGTGTGTGGGGGTTCAGACTGGCGAGGGACCACTTTCTTTTCTTATAGGTTTAAAAACAAAAATGAAATCAAGGAACAGCTTTCTTTATTTCAGGGGACATAGTCTGACACTGGGGATTGGAATCCCCAGTGCTGAGCTACTGTTCAGTGGCACTGGGGCTAGGCACCTCCACTGCCACCATGTACATATTTGAAGGAGAGGGGGGGAACCCCAAGGGGGGAGTCAACAGAAGTTGTACTGGGGTGGGCACCCCGGTCCACTAATATTTCATTTTTTTATACTCCGTTTCTTACCCCCTGGCATCCTGGTCGGCTGTTCCATCTGTGCATCTGAGTCTCTGGCCACCATCCAGCCTGCCCCCAGCTCCAATTAGGGCCCTTGCTATCTTGCCCCATGGCTTACCCCTGTGGTGGGGTGGCGAGAGCCCCAACTCCCACCACATAGGTCCAGTTCAGGTGATGTCCCCGAAGCCACGGCATCTGTAAATGGCCATCAAGCTGCTATGACTAGGATGCCACTTTTCTTCTCCGTTTTCCACCCCGAGAGTAAGGCATGCAATGGCGTCAGGGAAGAGAGCGTGCATGCATCCGCATGTGCTCCTCCCGGCACCTGCCCCACTCAATTTCTGCTGCAGTGTCAGTGTTCTGTCCCCCAGCCACTGCCAGGGGTCAGTGGCACACCCCCGGGGGAAGTGGATTCCCCCCTCCTGAGAGAGGGACAGCAGTCCTTCGGATGCTCAATCCCTCTCCGTCCCTGCTGACCTGTGCTCATTCCTGAACACAGACGCACAGCATGAGGTAATGTGACCAGCACCACCGGACTGGCTATCGGTCCACTAATATTAACACTGGGAAGGGGATGGGCAACCTGGAGGGAAGGGGGAGAAAGAAGCGATACCAGGGATTGGCATCCCAGTCTGCTTAACAAAAATTAAAATTAGATAGATATATATAGACAGACAGACAGAACCAAGGATCACTGGTTCACTGCTTCAGCTGAAGCAGGCAGCACGAGTCCTGCTGGAGCTTCAGCATTCAAAAAAGTCCTGCTGTTCTCGTAAAGAAAACGCAGGTCAATGGCTTCTCTCGCAAAGCTGAGCACCCTGGATTTTGGGGTGCCTAGAAAAGTATTTCTGGCCATTGTTTAAAAAAACAAAAAACACTAGAATCTAGTTAAATGGGTCCTGTTTAGCTAGGTTCAAGTGTTTATTTTAAAATACAGAGTTTTTATGTATTTTCCATGTTTTTTAACTTCAGGAGGTGAACAAAATGGCATCTGTCGCTAACATTAAAATTATTTTTGGCACTGTAAGGAGCAAGTGGTGAGAAAGGAAAAATGGTCTGCGACATGGAATTTTTGTGTCTTATCAGAACATTATCTCCCCAAAAAAATACTGAGCATGCTTAGAGCAGAAAAAAAATGTAAATTCTTATAATCCTTGAACCGTTTATTATTTTTTTTTACAAATCACAAAACCGTCCAAAGGTGCTACTGTACCTTGCACAGCATTCTTCTACCCTGAACATTTCGGAAAAAAAAATTCCATTTCATGTAGGCTGTATGTGAGAGCAAAACCAAAAACCCACATTAAGTATAGGAAAATAAATTAGCTGTTTGCAGGAAAATTATATATGCGTATCTCAGAAACCGCACAAGCTGCCACCACAAAACCTACCACAGATTTAGACCTTGCCTACTAGACAATGTATGAAAATGTCAGCTCATTTTGTCAAACACTGCCAAAGAAATGAAGACGCAAAGTTAGGAGTTTAACATAGAAACCTGTCACTCAACCTTAACTATACTGGCCCTACCGTGCAAGTATAATATATAGGATACACAGACTCAGAATATGCCATTTATCATCATGACTGAGGGGACAGGACCATGAATCATGAGTAGCAGAGCCACGACTGAGTTATGAAATTCTTGCCCCCTCACAAGTGATGATGAATGCCATATTCTGAGTGAGTCCACTGTATGTTCAATTTATACAATGTATTTAAAATTGTAGAGCTTTCAGGTTAGTTCTTTTAATGATGATTAGAAAATGGTCTAAGAAATTCCCGAGCTCTGATGGGCTTTAAGCCCCCGTAAGGTGGGCATCTATCAGACAACAGAGCCCGGGTATTAAAAGTACCAGCTCAAGTTCCCTTTACCCATAGAAATATCCCTGTGCCCACCCTCCTCATTGGCCAAAACACCCAAATTAATTTGAAAATGATGCAATTTTTCTCTTGCTTAGCAGAGATACTGCCCCTAAGCGAGAAGCCCACCACCACACTCAGTCCTCTATCCAGTCCACACAACTGTCCCATAAGAAAAATTACTCACCTTAGTAATGTTGTTTCTTCTAATGGAGTCTTGCTATATTATGACATATGCAGTTTGTCTCAGCCTTAGAACTGCTCCGGAGGTGAAAGAGTTAACCTCCATGCCAGGCATGGAATCTGGAGCAGAGTTGGTTGAAAAAACTCTGTCTGTTGATCTTCAAACTGAGACTGTCAGATCTTCTGAGTAAAAACTCACTAAGGTTCTGTGTGGAAGCTGTAAACCTACACTAGCCAACTGGCTACTAAAATATTAACACATTTTTCTGGTCCCAAAACCAAGACTCAAGTCAGGGGACCCAGAAAATAAGATAAAATAAAATACAACACCCAAACACCCCAAAAAGGAGGGGTGAAGAACACAAGGTGGGCATAATTAAGTGCCAACACTGCACTGCCCACCCACATCCCAAGAGTAGAGGTTCTGAGAGGGGCAGGCGGGGGGGAGGTCATAATATAGCAAGACTCCATTAGAAGAAACAACATTACTAAGGTGAGTAATTTTTTCTTCAAACAACATGAAGTCTTGCTATATTATGACATATGCAGACTACACAGCAGTACCTCCATGGAGGAGGGACAGAACCTACTTAGAAATAGGCTCTGAAGCACAGCTGTGCCAAACCGAGCATCCCTCCTAGCCTGGATGTCCAGGAGTAATGCTTGGTGAAAGTGTGTACTGTTTTCCAGGTAGCTGCTTGACATATCTCTAAGATAAGGATGTCCCTGGCCGCAGCTAGGGACGCAGCTGTACCTCTGGTAGAGTGAGCCCTCAGGCCTGAAGGGGGAACCTTACCCAGTTTTTGATAGCAAAATTGGATACAAGAGACAATCCACCTGGCAATGGATCTTTTAGTGGCAGGTTTCCCTTTCCCAACCTCACCATAAGTGAGGAACAGTTGGAGGGAGTCAAACCTGTGACCCTTGGTACGCTCTATGTAGTAACTAAGGGCTCTCTTCACATCTAAACTGTGCAGCCTCCTCTTGCCAGAGGAGGAATGGTCAGTGAAGTACACTGGAAGAGATATAGATTGATTAAGGTGGAAATCTGAAACCACCTTAGGCAAGAACTTCCTGTTAGTCCTGAGGACTACCTTATCTGTGTGAAAGGAGATAAAATCAGGCTCCACTGACAAAGCTTGTAATTCACTTATGCGCCTGGCAGAAGTGATGGCTACTAGAAACACAGTTTTCCAAGTCAAGTACTTAAGCTCTGCTGAAGACAAAGGTTCAAAGGGAGGTTGCATCAGCTGAGCAATGCAAACATTAAGATCCCAGGCAGGAGCAGGGTCCCTGAATGGAGGGTTGGTGTGAAGCAATCCCTTGAAAAACTTGGAGAATACAGGGTGAGCAGAAAGAGAAGAGGGCTTTCCTGCTGAAATAAAAGCAGAGACTGCTGCCAAATGTACTTTCAGAGTAGCTGGCCTCAGCCCCAAAGTATTTAGGTGGACCATATAGTCCAAGACTGTGAGCAAATCAGCAGATTCTGGGGAAATATGCTTCCCAGAGCACCATATGGAAAACCTTTTCCATTTAGAATTATAAGTAGCCCTGGCAGAAGGCTTCCTAGAAGCTTTCAAGATTTCGAGTACACCTTGAGAAAGGTGTAGGTCAGCAAACTCTAACTCCTCAAGAGCCAGGCCTTGAGGTTGAGGGATTTGAGATTCGGATACCAAACTCTCCCCTGGGCACAGGTTAACAAATTGTGGTTCCTGGGGAGACACAGGGGAAGATGGACTGCTAAGGACAGAAGGAGTGGATACCAGGGCTGTCTGGCCCAATCTGGAGCAATCAGAATCATCTTGCAAGGTTGAGATCTGATTTTGACTAGCACCTTGAACAAGAGAGGGAAGGGGGAAAGGCATAGAGGAACTTCCCTTCCCAATCGAGAAGGAAGGCACCCAGAGGGACTGAGCCCAACACTGGGGGCCTGCAACAAAAAAGCGGAAGTTGGTGATTGTCTGGGGCTGCAAAAAGATCTATCTGAGGGGTGCCCCACCTGGCAAAACCTAACCCCAGTACTAGGGGATCCAGTGACCATTCGTGATGGCCCTGGGAAATCCTGCTAAGAGCATCTGCCAGGACATTGTCCTTGCCTGGGAGGTGAACTGCTATGAGGGAGGCGTTCAGGGAATAAGCCAGAGACCACAACTTCATTGCCTCGGTGCGCAAGGCCGAAGACCGAGTGCTCCCTTGCTTGTTGATGTACCACATTGCAGTGATGTTGTCTGTTCTGACCTGTACCACTTTGTTCTGAACAGATGCAGAAAAAACCTGAAGTGCTAGAAAAACAGCTCTGAGTTCCAACAGATTGATGTGGAGCAGAGATTCCTGAGGGGACCACAATCCCTGGGTGGAGAGGTCGCCCATGTGAGCTCCCCATCCCAAGAGGGGCAATATCTGTAGTAAGGGTCAAGGGTGAGATTGATGGATGAAAGGAACCCCCTGTCTCAGATTGCTCTGATCCTGCCACCACTGCAGGGCCTGGATCAGGGTTCGAGTTACTGGGATCAATTTGGTTAGGGGATCTCTCCTTTGAGACCAGAAGGCTCTCAAATGGAACTGAATGTCCCTCATCTGAAATCTTGCTCCTTGCACTACAGCTGTGGAAGCAGCCATGTGTCCTAGGAGCTGTAGAAAGTGCCTTGCTGGTCGAGAGACCTGCAGAGTGAAGGAGGAGGCCAGGGCCACCAGGGTCTTTACTCTTTCTAGAGGAAGGAAAGCTCTGGCCTGCTTTGTGTCCAGTTCTGCGCCTATGAAGGTGAGTAGCTGAACAGGCTCTAAAACTGACTTTGGGAGATTGAGAAAAAAACCTAGAGATGTAAGCAGCTGCTGGGTAACCTGAAGGTGTGATTTGACTTGGTCTGGAGACTGACCCACTATGAGCCAGTCGTCCAGGTAAGGAAAGATAGCAATATTTTGCCTTCTTAAGTGAGCAACTGCTACTGCCAGGCATTTTGTGAATACCCTTGGGGCAGAGGTAAGGCCAAAGGGCATTGCTCTGAACTGGTAATGGCCTGAGGGCAGTTCGAATCTGAGGTACTTTCGGTGGGAGCTTCTGATGAGAACATGGGAGTAGGCATCCTTGAGGTCCAGGGGCGCTTAGCCAGTCCCCTGGCCTTAGGAGGTAAAATCATTCCCAAGTCACCATTTTGAATTTTGGTTTTAAAAGGTGCTTGTTTAGGTATCTTAGATCCAGGATGGGCGCCATTCTCCTGTCTTTTTGGTGTAAGGAAGTACCTGGAGTACAGTCCTTTGCCCTGGTGTAGGGGAGGAACCCTTTCCACAGCTCTGAGAGCCAGGAGGGTTGAGACTTCTGCTTCCAAAGCAAGAGCCTCTAATGGATTTGCAGGTGGAAAAGATCTGATTCTCATCTTTGGAAATTTTTTGAAGCTGAGAACCAGTCCCTGGCTTACTACTTCCAGGACCCACTTGTCTGATGTTAAAGACTCCCAGTCCTGGACGAAGTAATCCAGCCTGCCCCCTACAGGTAATGGAGAATCGACCCTGGGCATCCCATCAGGGTGCCTGTTTGGCAGGGGCTTTAGGGTGAGGGGTGGGAGCAGGTCTGCTCGTCCCTGTCTGCCTCTCCCTCTGAAGAACCCCCTCTGGGCATAAGCTGAAGAGGAGGCCTGGGCTTGTAAAAGGCCTGTGAAAAGGCCTGCCCCTGCCCCTGGAAGGCTGCCTCTGAGGAGTGGCTTGCCTTTCCTTGGCCTGTGCACTCCTATAAGTGGTCCTATACTCATCCATTTTCTTCATGTAATTCTCTGTCTGCTCCCCAAACAGAGAATTACCCACAACAGGAAAATCCATGGCCTTAGCCTGGGTATCTATGACAGGCTAGTATACCTGAGCCAAGCCATTCTACGAAAAGCCACAGATGTACCCATGACTCTTGAAGATGCATCATTAGAGTCCACTGCAGCATGAAATTGCACCTTGGATGCCTCAATACCATCAGCAGCCACCTGTTCCAGCTCCTTGGCAAGCTGGCCAGGGACCGGTTTTGCTAAAGCCATAACAGTATCCCATCTGGATTTCTGGTATCTTGCAACATAGGCCATATAATTTGCCTGTCTGAGTCCCAAGGATGCTGCCATGTATTGTTTCTTAGCCATGGCATCAATCCTCCTGGAGTCCTTGTCAGGGGTGTGAAGCCAAGGGAATATTTGCCTTGTCACAGGCTGCAGCCTGCACTACTAACATGGCTGCATTGTTGTGAAAGGAACTCCATATCAGGGCCTGACAAAGTGTACCTCCTGTCCATCTTTTTATCCACAGGAGGTAAAGAATTAGGAGCTTTTAAAATGTTTATTGTTTGTTTCCTAAAGGATTTATGTAAAGGAATAGACAATCTCCTGGACTCTGGGATATCCATCATTTCCACATAGTCAGGCTCCTCCTGTTCATCCACAGCTTCTTCCAAAGGGAGCTGGAGGGTTTCAGCAACTTTTTTATAAAACAGAAAATGAGAAGGGGACTCAGAAAGCCTAGGGGGAGACACTCCTGAAGGTCTGTCTGGGGAGATGTCCGGTTCAATGGGCACATCCAGACTTTCAAAATCACATTCACACTGTTCATAATCCTCCTCCCCCTCCTCCGGTTCATAAAATTCCTCTATATCATATTCTTGAACCGGTGGAACCGACCGAACCGACCGTTTACCTGATAGTGGCGGTTCGGACGGAACCGGGGAAAGCGACTGGACAATTTGGATCGCTTTGGCTATCTCTGCAGCGGTTGGAGAAGGAATTTTGGCTCCACCTGCTGATTTTCTAGTCCTCTTTGCTGGAACTGGCTCCTCCGAGTCAGCTCTTCGCTTGCCGAGAAGTCTCGCCCTGGTCAGAGGGAGACCCTCCGGTTCGGGTTGGCACCGAACCGGCTACTATCCGGGTCAGCGGATTTTTGTGGCCTCGTTCCCTGAGCCTACCAACTCTCTTATCCAGGGTAGCTGCAGGGAAATTCTTGCAAATCTGGCAGTCTGCATTGAGGTGGTCAAACCCCAGACAATAAACAACAGGTGTGTGGGTCAGCCTTGGCAAAGGCTTCCCACAGACACTACAGTGCTGAAACCCAGTGGCCCGGTTTTCTTTTGGGTTTCTCAGACATAATGCCATGTTGTTTGAATGTCTATTTTTTCATTTAACAGCAAACAACCTTTTGCCGCCACACACACACCACGTATGGGCAATACAGCTCCTACTCAACAGTAGTTTTCTTTTAAATTTACCACATCCATCCAGGCACATCACTGAGACTCCTCCTCTCAAAAGCTGCCTGTGGAGACAGTGTGAAAGCTTTAGAGAGTCAATGAAGACCGCACCAGCCAGAGAACCAGTGTCTAAGGAGGAGTGGAGAAAGTTGGAGAACTCCTAGGAGGGCTGTGTTGGTACTGTGGCCTGCTCGGAAGCCATGCTGCTCAGGACATAGGATACTGTAGGTGGAGAGGTAGACAGAGATTTGAGAGGCCACCACTTTTTCCAAGGCCTTGGAGAGAGGAGAGAGAATGGAGATTGGCCGATAGTTTCCAGCCACAGTCCTATCACCATCTTTAAAGATAGGGGTGACAGTGGCGACTTTCCAGGCAGTTGGAACCTTCCCCAGGCAAAGAAAGTGGTTGATGAGGCACGTGATCGAGGTAAGGACTGTGTCTAAGACCAGCCATAGGATACACGGATCCAGGGTGTCACTGCCCGTACTATTACTCTTGAGGGCAGTGACAAGGTGCGGCCTAAGTTCTTGGGCAGAAACATGGCGGAGGAGAAAATAAGGGCGAGAAAGATTTATGGCAGGCGCTGGGGGAGGAGGGTCAAAAGAATTTGTAGGAAGGATAGAGCAAAGGTTAGTGAATGAGGTGTTGAGGTGGTTGGCTATGAGGGCTGGGTCTGAGGAGATCACGTCATTAATGTTGATCTGGGAGGGTGGGGGGGGTGTGCACTCCCATTTAACTATTTAATGTTATCCCAGAAGGTTCTGGGGTTCCCCATGAGGCAGTGGTGAGGACCGATGGTGCTCAGACTTGGCCTTTCTGATGGCCCAAGTGCACTTGTTTGAGCAGCAGCATATAACTGCCTGTCACTGGACCAGCCAGTCTCAATGGCACGGTGCCATAGATTGTCCCTATGTTTGAGTTGGTGGATCAAAGCTGGGGTTACCCAGGGGCATTCTGCCTTTAGAACGGCGGTCGCACATTGGGGCAAAAGATATCACAGGCATTATTAAAAGTTCAGGTAAAGAAGGAGAGCTGTGTCATGTCAGGAGTTGCCTGTATAGGAGACCAGTCAATTTGGGACAGAAGTTCCTTAAGTTTTATCAGTCCACCAGGTATTAGGACGCTCGCGGCATGTGGACTGTGCTATGGGTTTGGGGACTGAGGATGACCAGTGGAATAGAATGGGGGAGTGATCGCTGAGAGTGTCTGGGAGGACTTGTACATTGGGGATCCGATTAGGGTGGTTGGTAAGTACCACATCAAGCAGGGTACTGGAGCCTCTCTTGGGGTTAGTCCTGGTAGGGTGGGTAACTAGTTGCGTTATGTCTATTGCAGAAAAGGAGTCATGGGTAGAGGAAGAGGAGGGGCTGAGCCAGTGGACATTTAAGTCACTCACCAGAACTTGATCAGCGGAAGGAGGTAGTGAGGAAAGGTATTCTGTAAGAGAGGCAATGGCCTGCGTTTGGTCCCTGGGGGCACGTATGCAGTAGTCAGATAAAGGGGTCCCTTTAAAGGGTCAGGGGTTAGTTTCAGCGTAAGCGCCTGGGCCCTGGAGTCAAGGATGGGAGCAGGCAGGGCTAGTACAGGGAGAGATTCCTTGACATAAATAGCGCAGCCGCCGCCTCGCCTCCCAACATGGTTGGACGGAAGAGGGTGAAACCAGGAAGGGAGAATAGGAGTCAGGGAGGATTTTGACAGCCAAGTCTCAACCAGAGCGATGACATCAGGGTTAATTGATGTGACCAGGCATTGTAGTGAGTCAAACTTTTAGGAGGCTACAAATATTCATGGAGACCATGCATGGGCCTGTGGTGCTAGTCGGGAGCTCCTGGGAACGGGCCAGGATTTGGATGAATGTTCCTGACAGGAGTAGTAGCATGACTAACACCCTGGCTGGGAGATGGTGAGAGGTTTTCCTACGACTGACATGGGGGGGGGGAGGTTAAGGAAGCAGGGGGTGGGCAGGGTGGTACAGGAAGGGAAGGCAAGAATAAGAAGACACCCAGATGTGCCTGAGGCGAGGAGAAAGCTAGGGGGAGGGCAGGGAGGACCGAGACACACAGAGGTCCCAAGGGGCAAGAGAGCAGGTTCAGGAGCAAGGGAAGGGAGGGGTGCCAGGGTACAGTGTGGAGTAGCAGATGGGTAAGTGGGCAAGGGCACTGCTAGTGGGGATAGACAGAGGCAGAGCATGAGGCAGGACCAATACATTGTAGTGAGCAAGATCCAAGGGAAGTAGTACTGTACAGGTAGGAGTAGGAAGTAGCGAGGGCATAGGTCCCTCTAGTGGCCAACAGGTATAACCTGCAAATGGGAAAGTGGGGAGATGGGTTCTGGGCAACAGGGCGTGATGTCACGGATGTGATGTCAGGGTGGATCCGCAAATTGATAGCCGCCCCTGGGTGGGTGAGGTGGTTGGGGAGGTGGGGCAGACAACGAGATCGTCATCAGGCTAGCACCCCCTGCAGGCGCCGTCTAAGAGAAGAGGCTCTCTTACCTAGAAAGTAATCAGGCTGAAATTCGGCCTCAGCTCCTCAGGTGAGCTGCTTGTGTTGCTTGTTTGTCCCAAGTGCCTGCTGCGGTCACAGTGAGCTTGGGGGGCTTGTAGTGCAGAAAACAAAGCCTCTCATTACTATGCAGCGGGAGAAAATGTTGTGACTTACACAAAGGGGCTCCACTCTAAGCAAACAGGGCTATTCCAAAATGAGGTCACACTAGGACCCAGCTATCCTAATACCTTCAGTTACAAGCACAATTAGATCCAATACCATAATATTAAACAAGTCTGCTCGATATTAGCTGCTTAATATACCTGGCTATGTGATCTTGTTTTGTGTGCAACTTGTACTTTCTTATTTAATGCTGAAGTCTCCCATATAACTTCATCCTTAAAGGCTTTATAAGCAAAGTACAGGTACCCCTTAGCCTACAGTAAGCCACTGAATAAAGACTGAGCCCTACCAACCTCTCTTTGTAACTGAGATGTTGCATATTTCTAATCTTTTTTGTAAATTTCCTTTGAACCTTATCTACCCTGCTTGTTGCAGCTACTGTCTGTGGTGCTGAGAATGGTGCCCCGTATTCAAGTACAGGTCTAGCCAAAGCAGAATACAGAGGTACCAGTACTTCTTTTATATTCCTTAATATGTTCCACATAACCTTATTACTTTTGTTCACCACCTCCACATTGTGTTTGTCAAAACAGAGTATTTGATTATGTGTACAGTATGTACTCCCAAATCTAATCCAATACCCGTTTCTTGTATAGTTTTACCATTTAAACTGTATTTGTGCATTCTGTTTTGTCTATTATCCCTCTGTACAGACAGCTAGTGAGACCCCATCTGGAGTACTGCGTGCAGTTCTGGAGGCCCAATCTCCGCAAAGACATAGACAGGATGGAAGCTGTCCAGAGGAGGGCAACCAAAATGGTGCAGGGTCTGCACCGGAAGACATATGAAGAGAGACTAAAGGAGCTTAATATGTATAGCCTCGAGGAAAGGAGGGAGAGGGAGGACATGATAGAAACTTTTAAGTACCTCAAGGGAATCAACAAAGTCCAAGAGGGTAGCATCTTTCAAAAAAAGAGGTGTGCAAGAACAAGGGGGCACAATTTGAAGATAGAAGGGGGGCGGCTCAGAGGTAATTTAAGGAAGTATTTTTTCACAGAGAGGGTTGTGGATGTATGGAACGGCCTTCCAGAGGAGGTTGTGAGTCAAAAACAGTGGTGGAATTCAAGCATGCATGGGACAGTCATAAGGCAATTCTAGGGGTGGGGGTAGGAAGAAGTAGGCTGCTGGTTAACTAGGATCTGCAGCTTATCCATCAGGTAGGAAATGGGCAGACTAGAGTGGGCCAAGCGGTCCTTATCTGCCGTCAAATTCTATGTTTCTATGTCTACGAAATGCATCACCCTACATTTTAGCTCGTTATACTACAATTTATGTTTATTGCCCATGATTCCAGTGCCAGTAACTGGCTCTGCAGTTTCTTAGCTGACCCTCATCGTTTACTACCATTCCTAATTTTATATCGTCAGCATATTTACATATTCAGGCACCATCCGCCACCTGCATTGAGAGCACCAGCGTATTAAACAACAGGGGCCCAAGAATTGACCCCTGAGGGACCCCACTCGTCACATCCCCCCAATCCGATAGATAACCCCTAATCTTAATGCTCTGTACCCTGTTCTCCAACCAGGAATGTATCCAATTACTTAAGAATTAGTTTATTTCGTATTCCTGCAAAACCTGTATCAATATCATATGCGAAACAGAGTCGAAGGCCTTGGCATAATCAAGATACACCACGTCCACCGGTAGACCCTGGTCCAGTGCTGAGCTAACTGGTTCAAAAAATGCATTAGATTACTAATGCACGATCTTCCCTCTGAAAACCCATGTTGGGTTATGTCTATCAGACCTAACTGTTTAAGGTTCTCCTCTAGGTACATTTTTACATAACATTCTAGAAGTTTCCCTAGACTGGAAGCAATACTAACGGGCCTGTAGTTTTCTACTCGGGTTCTGTCCCCTTTTTTAAATATGGGAGTGCTGTGAGCAGCCTACCATTCATCAACCACTTGTCCTTCCTTCAGTGACCTGTTAAACAGGATGGCTATGGGTGCCACAAGTTGCCACCCTGCAAATTTCAGCCCAAAAGCCCCAACCATTTTGCTGCAGGGGGATGGCAAAGATTTGCAGTTTTTAGGCAAAGTAGTTATGCAAACTGCGAAAGTTTCGCAAAAAAAGGCATAACAATTTCATGTTTGCGAAAGTGTCACAAACATTTTGTTCACAATTTGCTAAAGTACCGGGGCGCCGATTTTAAAAACAGCATTTCTGGGGGGTTTTACCACCCAAAAAAGATAGGGCTGGCATCCTCAGGGCCCAACTAGATAAACCCAACAGTCAATGTTTACCTAAGGGATCCCAAATTTAAACGGCAGGCATTTTTCTCAAAATTTTATTATTTATTTAATTTTGTTGACCAGGTAAGCCCACTAGGCCAAAATAGTCCTTTTTCAGGGACGACCGGATTTAGATACATAGAAACCTGCAGGATACAGGATACATCAATGATACATACTGACATAAAAAGTTTTAGGACAATAACTGTAAGACAATCACAGAAAATATATATATATATATATATATATATATATATATATATATATATATAATTTGACAGCAGATAAGGACCACCTGGCCCACCTAGTCTGCCCTTTTCCCTACATACTTAAATTCCAGATCCTAAATGATCAGCAGCTTACCCTCTCTTTCCTACCCTAGGGCTGCCTTCTGTCTAGCCCAGGCATTTTTGAACTTATCAGTCGTTTTAGCCTTTATGACCTCTGCTGGGAGGCTGCTCCATATGTATTAGAGATATAGAAATATATACAGTAGATACAGAAATAATACGTGGATGGGACAGTTTCCGTATAGAAGTGGTTAATGTTTTTTCCCATTATACGTAATTGTTATCAAAACTAACAGAACCATCCAAACATATTATATAAAACAAAAGATGGGTACGTCTGCTATACTCTGAAATAAACCCATGTAGGGGGCTAACCAGAGCATAAAACCAATCACCTTTCAGGCTTGTGTCTTTATGATCTGGTTAGCCACCTCGATGGGTTTATTTCTTTGTATACATACCCATTATTTATTACAGAGATTTTATATATATATATATATATATATATATATATATATATATATATATATATTATATGGTATGGGGACCTTTAAGATAAATGGTTCATCTACATGGGAGCTGTATGACCTCAAGCAACCTCACAAGTTGAGTCTGAGGCCAAGCTGCTTATGTGTAGATAAACCATTTATCTCAAAGGTCCCCAACGCATATTTTGATTATGCAATGTGTTAGAACTTTATGCTTGCATTTTTTTAATGGAGTATTTTCTTTTTTCTTTAATAATTATTTGTGAGCGTTTCCTTTCTGTCCAGGTGCCAGTCCACTGTTTCGTGCCATGGCTGCCATGGTCGTTGCCATGAATGTGCTGTCAGAAAGCCGAGCTGATGCTGCAATGTCAAAGCCAATTGGTGAAGCGAGTGCTGTCAGAATAAAGCATTCAGGAAAGATGGTAGCGTCATTAACAAGCAAGCTTCTTCATGTACAGCATGTGGTTTGAGTGGCACTACAGAAGACAAATGGCACTATGGAGGAGTAGTGAGGAGGAGGTTTTTAAAGCTTTTTTATACTTGCAATGCTGTGGAATGGCACATGAACAGGTAGCTGAGTCTGTGAAGAAAGCAGAGGACAGCATGTGTGTAAGTTGCTGGTTTTGGGGCAATGGGGGTGTAGTGTTTTATGAAAAAAAATACAAGGTTTTTGTTTTGGGAGGCAGGTGGTAACAATGGGGACTACCACTTTTGGTGAAAGACAAACAAAGGTAAGGCAAGACTCAGGTGCTAGTGGTTCAAAATTAGAATGTTGAGGAACGTACTTCAGTAACTGATCGATTGATAGCAGCATTCTAAGTGTGATAAATGAAGAAATGGGAAGATAAATTGTCTGTCTTCATTTTTATTCCTTTATTAATTTTTTTGTTAAAAGTAACTAGTATTCCCTTCCCGTCAAGCATCTGTTTTGTTTTTTTCAGCTTACATTTTTTCTTTTATCAAAGGTATTACATCAGATAACAGTGCATAAGACATCACATCAACTGGTCAGTCATTATTTCAACAAACATTACACCAGCTTGTGTAGTCATACCATCATATGATATACATCTTAGGAGGGTTAATAATATATATGGGGTGGTGTGTGAAATGAGAATTTTACACACACACACAAGGTGTTGTGCAACCCCCTCGTTCCCAGGGGTTACAAGAATCACATTTAGAATCAGTGGTAGGCAGGGAAGGCAGCTAGTGATTTACCAGTAAATGGATTTCACTCTGTCCCTCTCTCTGCTTCTGGTCTCATCTGGGAGCTGGAGAGGTGATGTCACCTTAGAACTCTCGCAGCAGCATAAGCCACGGCCAGTTGTTGTGAGTGGGGAATTTAGAATTCTGTAGTCAGTTGTTGGCTGGAGTCTGCAGAGTGCAGCTGCAGTTCCAGCAGCAGCTCTGATAGAGAGCTGCAGTGTTCCAGTTTTCTCACCCTTGTGGAGTACAGCATTTTCCAGCTCTGTTTAAGTGGTGGAAACCATCTCCAGGAATTTCCTGTTCATCCCAGGTGGGATGGAGAAGGCTGCTAGGATGTTAGGGGCAATCTCCTGATCCTACCAGGACATTGTGAAGCTGCCTTGGGTGACAACTTCTTGTGAGTACTTTTGTTTTGTCTGAGTCTGCCCAGGAGTACCTACATTTTAAGGGTGAATTTCTCTGTCAGAGGGACCCTGTCACCTAAGACATTTAAAAGTTGGCTATCCACAGTGGAGTCCTGTCTGTGACTGCCATGTGAGCGGGACTTTTGTTTTTGACACCCCTGTGGTATCCTTTGAGGATGTTAAATGTGAAATACATTTCTAGAAAGCATCATCAGTACATTTTGGATAATGTGAGGTGTATTTACCAGAGGGATGGTCGAGTATGAACTTGGAAACAAAAGGTGGGAGACCCCCATCTGGAGTGATCAGTTTACCACTCTGGGTTCTGAAGGGCACCTGTGTCTTTTCTGTCAGTGCACGTGGCCAATGCCTGAAGAAACTTCTACCTCAGTGAGTAGGTTTTTCTCCATTTCGAGCCTTTAGTGCTCCTACATGGTCTGTGTGCCACTTTTAATCCTATGCTATATGGGAAGTGTACGAGTGCTGGCTGGTATGTGTCAATTCCAGAATAATTTGAGTGCTCACCTGTGGTTAGTTCCACATTTTCTACATTAATCCTATTCCAAATGGGACTTTCAAGTACCGGCCATGTGTGTTTAGTTGAGGGAGTTTGCTTGGTGTATGTTACCGGTGGCTAGTCCACAATTTCTACAGTCATCCTATGCTATATGGGAAATTTCGGAGTTCTGTACCTCAGATATCTGCATTTACCGTGTGTAACCTGGGGTCCATCTTTGCTTTGTGCGTTCCGACTTTGTTACGGAACAAAGCCACATTCTAGAATCCCAACCTTCTATGGACATTTATGTTACTGCTTCCGTGTAGGTTACTTGGGTACCCCGTCCAGAAGTGCAAATCTAGCATAGTCCTGAGCAAATGTTTTCTCCCTGGGACCTGGGTTGTGGCCAAGGTATTGGTCCCACCAGGTGTGTGTAGCCGCACTTGGTTTGTGTTTTATAATGTCTACTCCATCTGCATATCCCACCTTGTCTATGGTGGCAATCAATGTAACCCCCTTTTCCCCTAGATTATGGGAGGTGTGCCTGCTGGTTAAATAAGGGGCCGGTGGGGGGGTTACAGTTGGATGCCCAATAAACCCTGAGAGCAAAGCTCGAGGGGTTTGTTTAAGCATCCAATACCGAGGGTCTGTGTAAAATTTGAGTTACACCATCCCATATTTTATTTTATATAATTGCTGGGGTCACGTTTTGTCGCCACAGCAGTTATTTAAAATATGTGCAGCAGTACCTGAAGCAGAGTCAGCAATTTCTGGGCAGCAGCGGTGAGGGCTCTGTATAGACCCATTTGTTGTTTTGTTTTTGTTTTTAATTTGGTCTTTTGTTTTGTCATTTGTGGAGAGCAGTACTGGTGAGAAGGGAGCTGAGCAGGAGGTGAGAAGGAGGGAGCCAAGCCTGGTGGAAGCCACAGTAGTGGAGCCGTGCCAGTATGGGACCAAAAAGAGTGTCCAGGCGGAGCACAAAGGCCCCCAGAAGAAGGACCCCAGCTGCCCTTCACTACCACACTATTAATAAATTAGTGTATTAGACAAAAAAAAAAAAATTAATTTTATTTACAACGCCAAACGACCCACAAGATTCAAGAGCTTCAGAGAGGCAGAGCTGCTGTGTGGCTTACGTTTTTCTCATAGGAAAGTGGTGCGTGTTTGCCATTATAAACATTCCTTTATAACGGCAAATTGCACACACCTTTTCCTATAGAAAAAAACGCGACCCAGTTATTATATCTGTATATACATATGCCTGCTCATCCAAAGCTGTGGTACAAAGTAAATGACCAACAAGTTGAATCATAGCACTCAAAGCTATTTTAACCACATATCTAATATACAGCAATATGAACGTATATTTGGCATTTTAACCCTACGTCTCAATCGCTTATCCTCCCTCACAAACTGTTAATAAATGTTGGAAAAAAAAATTTTAAAACTACTTCCTTTTCAACACTAACATATGGGAAATGGTAACATGGAAAACTAGACACCACACATGCAAGCCATGTCTAATCTACGACCCGGCTGCTTGCTGCACACTGAGGCTCTATTACAAAGATGCCAACATGAGAAACATGCCATCAAGCATCTGCCTAGCACACATTTAATAGACGGAATGTTTGTTTATCATGAAATTTAGAATTCAGACTTCTGCAGAATTCTACAGGATGCATGTTCACCCTTACTGCACAACAGAATGCCTTAATAAAGCCAAGGGTTTGATTGTCTCTGTGGCAGGACAAGCAAAAAGACTTCCTAGTAGGCAGTTAAGGATAGTAGTGTGTGTGTGTGTGTGTGTGTGGTGCTGGTGGTGGGGGACCCTGCCAGAAAAGCTCCAAACAATAAAACTGTGAATAATACTGTAATTCCTTTTTGTGTGTTAATGTGCAGAAAGGATGTATAAAAGAACCGAACATTTTATTTATTATCTAGGAAGGTACCTTGGAGCCAAAGGCTCTTTTACAAAGGTTCCACATCATAGCAATCACATATGTACAAATTAAAGTTACAGAGGTTACATATACACAATCATCAAATTTTCCTTTATAGTAAAGCAATGTTACACCAGTAAAAGTATCAAATGAGGAGTACAAAATACCGCAGAACTTGCTAGAACAGGTTCAGTTGGCAAAGTTATGCACTTTTGCGGATATAGACAGTTGCTTTGGGGTCACACAGTAGTATAACCAGGACAAGGTCACTTGGCCCAGTTAAGAAAATAAGGCAGTTAGCAATACAGGATGTTTCAGGCAACACGGTGTGCGTCAGAACTAAAATTAGGTAAGCTATGAAAACACTTACCTACGTTGCTAGAACATGTTAAAGCATCAGTTCTATTGTCTGAAGTGCTAATAAGAATAGACAGCAGGGATGCCTAAGTTACCAGGGTGAGAAGTGACAAGGCAGACCCTGAAGCTATGTGGGGGAGTGACTTATCAAGGTGGGAGGGAGGTGAACAAAAGTAAAAATTAGAGAGAAGGATAACAATGAAAACTGAGGAGATGGGGAGGGGTCAGGGAAATGAGAAAATGGTGGAGAGGGAGAGAGGATGGAGAGGCAGAGGAAGGGACAAAGGAATGATTATGGGCAGGGGGAGGATGGGACAGCATGGGGAAAGCCAGGGGCAGAGAGGGGTAGGGGTGGGAGGAAGGGGGGAAACAAAGGGAAGGAAACAGGGAGGAGGGACACAGGGGAGGGAGAAGAGAGGGGATGAGGGAAATAGGAGTGTCACTGGGACACAGTGGGGTGGAGGGGAGAAAGGAGGGAAAGGAGGAGAGCCAGGGGGTAGAACAGAAAGTAGGGAAGGGTGAGGAGCAAGATTAGAGCACAAGTAGGAGAGTAAATTGATTTAATCAATTTGTTTCTAGTGTACAGTGGAATGTTGTTCTGTATGGAAATCCATGCCTTGAATAGGGTTGTTGAGCTGCAGCAGTGACATCAATATTTTAATTTTTTATTTATTCACAATTCGGATTTACAACCTTTGAGTCAAAGACTCATTTACAAAGGCACCTCGTCACAGGGAGGGGAGACAACATATTGGTGGAGCAAAACAGTGGGGAACAATACAGGTGAGATACAAAAGAGCATACAAAGCAAAGCAATTTCAGTGAACAATACAGGTGAGATACAGAAGAGCATTAGGTAAGCTATGAAAACACTTATCTAGGTTGCTAGAACATGTTAAAGCATCAGCAATATGTTGCTGTGCTGCAGCGATGACATCAATATGTTGCTGTGCTGCAGTAGTGACATCAATATGTTGCCGTGCTGCAGCGGTGACCTCAATATGTTGCTGTGCTGCAGTAATGACATCAATATGTTGCTGTGCTGCAGCGGTCACATCAATATGTTGCTATGCAGTAGCGGTGACATCAATATGTTGCTGTGCGGCAGCAGTGACATCAATATGTTGCTGTGCTGCAGTAATGACACCAATATGTTGCTGTGCTGCAGCAGTGACATCAATATGTTGCTGTGCTGCAGTAATGACATCAATATGTTGCTGTGCTGCAGCGGTGACATCAATATGTTGCTGTGCTGCAGTAATGACATCAATATGTTGCTGTGCTGCAGCAGTGACATCAATATCATTATCCTCGGTGGTTCTTTTTATTTTGAAAGAGTTGTACTTTTAGGGCCCAGCTGATTTTTTAGTGAGTAGAGGCAGGCCATGTTTGTAATATCAATCAGAAAGTTTTGAAAAGGCATCGATATTACTAGTATACCGTGTCCTGAGTGCCAGCACTTTTTTTTTAACCAGTGCATTAGACAGATCTAAGACGTAACAGCCAACCAATCAGGATGTAGAATTTTCCTATCCTTTAATAATTAATCCTTGACAGCAGCACTGAAAGAACCTCCATCATACCTCAAAACCTCATTAACAGACACAAGAAACAAATATTTGGTTACCTTGCCAAGCAGACCACATGCAGATCTAAACAAAGTCATCTACAAAGACAAATACTGTAGCAAAAATAACTGTAGTTAAAGGGTTAACCTATTGCTTATTGCCCTGTGATTAACAGGAAACTGGTCTGCAACCAATTAACTGCATCCCTGCAGGGCCAGTGGTAAAAACTGACAAACGCAGCTTGGCGTGATATTAAAAATGACAAAAGTCAGAGATTTTAATGGAGGAAAAACAAAACTAATGACTATAAAAACCTTAATTAAGGCAATTTCAGTTAGGAACCTTACTGAGTGCATGCAACACCCTTCCCCGTTTATTGTACTTTATTACGTGCCAGAAGAAGGTACACCTTTATAAGTTACAGCAAAACTGATCTTTGTAAGCAAAATGCTAGAGGTGAAAAATACTTTATGGTTGAAAGTAACAATCCTATTTCCTGTTTCTGTTATTTAAAAGTAAGAAACTGCCACTAATGTTTTAAAGGGGATACTTCCATAATATGTGTTTCCTGACAGTGACACAAAACTGTAGCAAAAAAAGAAAAGAAAAACATTTTTATTGATTTACAGCAGTAATGAAACCCCCCACAAAGGAAATTATCAGGGATTGCATACTGTTACAGCATAACTGGTGCAATGTAAACTGGAAAAAAACAGACCATAATATCCAGTATAGCATTCCCTGTGGAGATATTATTCACTGGCTGCTTAACTGAAACACAAGTTAGGGAGTAAAATTCTCGAAAATTAATTGATGGAAGGAATTTAAACAAAGTAGGATAACTGAACTTCCTGTGCCTGGATTTATGATACCACTGAAACCACTGCCTATTTAGAGTGCCAGCCACAGCACTTGGTTCTGGTCCTTGCTTTTAGGGCCCATCCTATTTACAACACAATGAAGCAAAGCTAGCTCCCACAGGCTGCAGCAGTGGTGGAGTTCACAGGACACAACACCACGCTTCAAGACTACGTTGTGTTGACTAGTTATTCAGCATCTGGCTGTCACTGGTTCTAATCACGGATATGTTTAGTTCTTGCATACCTGTCATCACCATCACCAATACACTCAGGAAGAACAAGGCTACAGCCAAAAGCATGATGTGTTGATAGCAGCCAAGACGGTTGAGATAGCTGAAGAACTTGAGGAACATTTCCATGTCGGTGCTTTTGACTACAGAATGTAGTGATGTTGTTAGACTAGTCCGGTTATCACGGTAACATCTGGCATTGGCTGTAAGTGATATCCACAGGCACCTGCATCAGACAAAGAATTTAAATCAGGTTTATCATTACAATGGGTAACTATAAAAAGGCACTGCAATTTTACAGAATACAGTATAAGATGCTGTTATTAGCTGGTGTTTTATACAGCTGATAATTATTTTACAATACCCTATTGTATGTTCTTTTCCCACAACCAAAATAAATACGAAGACTCCCACCTTCATGTCCTGTCCAGTAAACTCCTCCCCCTCGAACAAGTCAACACCTACAAATACCTTGGCATAACCTTTGACCCTGCTCCTTCCACGACCAAATCCACACTCTCTGCTCTGCTGTCAACTCGTGATTGGCCTGCTATACCGCCACAGGGACTGCCTCCAGAGCCCTGAGGCTGGCCATAACTTTCTCAGTCCCTATCCCTCGTCGACTATGGTCTCCTGATCTACAGGGTGGCAGACAACACTCCCCTCAACAAAATCAAACTGTCACTTAACAAGGCCTGCCGGCTGCTCACTGGTACCAGCAGGCTCACCCACACCTGCACACTGTACTCCTTGGCAAATCTGCTCAACTTTGATGAGAGGCTACACTAGCAATCCTGCCTCTTCACCAAAAAAATAGTAGCAGGCTTGACCCCCTTCCCCGGCATGTCCACGATCATCTGTCCTTCTCCCCCCACTTTCTCCACCCATGGCTCCTCCAAGCCCTCTCTCCATGTACCCAGAGTCAGGACCTCCCTGGCCCAGAGGTCCTTTCTCTACAAAGCCCCATCCTGGTTTAACTCCCTCCTTGCTGCCGTCACCTCTGAACAAAGGATTGGGCCTTTCAAAGTAGCTCTCCGGCACCATCTCTTCACCTCCCGCTGCTGTGAGTGTCCACAGCTGAGACACTTCTCCTGCCCAATACTGCCTCCTTGGAGCCCTCTCCCAAAAATGTTCAGAGCCTTAATTCTACAAGTCTTATTGCTACGTGCTACAAGTGCTTGCTATCTCTGCGTAACATGTAACGACAACTTTAGCTACTACCCTGTATTTTACACCTTTGTATGTTATACCCTGTTGTATCTTGCTATATGTCTGTCTGCATTGTTTTATGTAATCTGACATGGAACCTTTGTAAACGAGTCTCTGACTCAAAGGTTTGCAATTTCGATACCATTAAATAAATACATATTCTAAAATGACATATGAGGAAAAGGAAAGATCTGGAATAAAACTAACAAGCATTTGTCAATGCCGAACGTTCGCTTGCAGGTATTTGCAGTGGTGTTTGGCATGTATGGTGCTGTACCCTAATGCCCTGTGCGATTGCTGGTATTTGCACAATAAATTGTCAGCATGACCTTTTGTTACCCCATTGTACTACATAGGCAGAAACACGTTTTGGGCAGGATGAAAAATGACAGCTGTACTGCTCATAAGGAAGTGTGGTAAAATGGCAATGTTGAAAATCTGGAGTGGAAATATTGAAAATTAGCAAAGCTAGGGCGTGCGTGGGAACTGTGCAATGCAGCTCGTAAAACAGTCATTGTTGGAATTTTGTCACCAAATTGTCAACATTGGCATTTTAAAACCTCTGCTAATGAACAGTGTCACTGTGATTGTCTTACTGTGTGCCATACATTGATTTTGCACCCGACTGCGCCATTGTGCAATACATGGCGGAAACACGCTTTTGGGCAGGATGTGAAAATGACAGCTGTAGTGCTCATAAGGAGGTGTGGTAAAATGGCAATGTTGAAAATCTGGAGTGACAATATTGAAATTCGCAAACTTACTGGCGTGATGGTAGGAACTACCTAGCATAAGCTCGTAAAACAGTTATTTTAAGGAATTTGTTCACCAAATTTTCAACATAGCCATTTTAAGATCTCTGCTCATGAACAGTGACACTGTGATTTTCTTAATGTGTCCCATACACTGAGTTCGCACACCGACTGTGCCATTGTGCGCTACATGGGCGGAAACACGTTTTGGGCAAGATGTAAAAAATGACAGCTGCACTGCTCATAAGGAGGTGTGGTAAAATGGCAATGTTGAAAATGTGGAGTGAAAATCTTGAAAATTCACAAACTTACGAGCGTGCATAGGAGCTGCGCAATGAACACTCATAAAACAGGCATTTTTAGGAATTTTTTCACCAAATTTTCAACATAGCCATTTTAAGACCTCTGCTCATGAACAGTGTCACTGTGATTTTCTTAATGTGTCCCATACATTGAGTTCGCACACCGACTGCGCCATTATGCGCTACATCGTGAAACGTTTTGGGTGAGATGTGAAAAATGACAGCTGTACTGCTCATAAGAAGGTGTGGTAAAATGGCAATGTTGAAAATCTGGAGTACAAATATTGAAAATTCGCAAACCTACGGCGTGTGTAGGAACTCTGCAATGCACGCTTGTAAAACAGTCATTTTTGGAATTTTGTCCAAATTTTCAACATGGGGTTTTGGGACCCTTCTCATGAATGATGTCACTGTCATGGCTCTATTCAGGCCGAAGGGTGATTTCACGCAGTGACTGCGAAATCACCCGCCGGACTGATCTTTGCCATGACAGTGACATCTCATGGGTCTCAAACTTCATGTTAATTCAAATAAGAAACCTGAATATGCAATAAAGTTGAACCCCCTCCATCTAGCCCATTATACAGCATACCAGCATTTCCTCAGTTCGCGATGCGCCTTTGAAGAGTGCAGGCGTGTTCCCGGTCCACCGAAGATCGTCGCGCCGAGTCCGGAGGTAAGTATGGGATGGGGGTGTGGGGAGGCTGGGTGCGCAGTGGGTGGAGTGCGGTTGTGGGAGGGACTGGGAGGCGTGCCGTGGGACCGTTTTTCTTTACAGGTAAAACAAAAAGCAGCGGCGTGGGGCGTTTGCCACGCTGGGGTGGGCTCCCAGCGTGGCAGAAGATGGCTGGGGCGCAGAGCCGACGGGGATTGGGCATCCCCGCCGGCAAACTACGCTGGAAGCGAGGAGCCGACGGGATTGGCATCCCGCCGGCAAACTACGCTGGGGCCGAGGCGATGGGGGATTGGGCACCCCATTGGCAAACTCAGCGGATGTTTGCCACGCTGGGGTGGGCTCCCAGCGTGGCAGCAGGATGGCTTGGAAGTGCCGTGGAGCCGACGAGGTTGGGCACCCGTCGGCAAACAACGTTTGCCGCTGGGCTGGCTCCAGCGTGGCACCAAAACTTTAGAGGCGGCATGGCCAGCAGCGGGGGAGCATGTGGCCCAGCGGCAGTGCCGTCGGTATGGCAGCGGTGGTTTTCTTTGAAGCGAAGACCACCGCTGTCATCAGAAACTCCACCCATTGGTGCAGGACCGCCACGCCTGAGGCACACCTCCAAAGTGTGCTACTTTCCAAAACGCTCTTGCGCATGCGCAGATAACGTAAAAATGAGAGTCTCATACATTGGAAGAAGAAGAATAATAATGTATTTGGAGTTAGAACCTAGAGTGAGTTTCATTATTACTGGTCTTTCACCAAATAACTTGTAGACAGTAGAAACCATTTTAGACATCATCTCAGATTTCAGTGGAAGATTTCAGAGCTAATATACAGTATAAAGTTTGACGACACATGGTCTGTGGCTGTTCCATGTGTGATCAGACTGGGATATCTGGCACAAATTCTGAATCTGAAATGCTAATAGTGGACTGACAAACATGACAGCAACAAAACTGTGTCACTCGTCTATTAACTGGATATCCAAGTACTGGCGTTAAATGCTGCAAAATATATTTCAGTTACAGTATAATTAGTTTAATTGAGCACAGTGCAGAGTTTACTCAAATGATACTGTTTGAAAAGCAGGCTTTGATTAATTACAGTTTACACAATTTAAAACTCTACATTATAACAGCTAACTTACATAGTGGCTTGTAATTAAAGCAATCAGACTGGTCAACAAGATTCCAAAGGTGTGTAATAATGCTAATATAATTACACGTACTGACTCCCCAAGACTGATCACGAGCTTTTTCAGCATGTATTTCATGGCTTCGCATTATGCCTCATAATGCACATGAGATGTCGGTACATCCCATGATGAACATACACCCTGATATGTGTGTGTGTGTGTGATAGCTATCATTACATTACATTAAAAAAAACAAGGTACAGTATTACTTCCACTCTGTAATAAATATATTATTTATAATATTACATTCAATACCACACAAGTGGTGAATAAATTGAGCAAATAAATGATGTTATTTTAAGGTAAACATTTCTTTTCACTTAGAACACATTATTTCATTTACAATATGTTATATCAACTTGGAATCTGGAAATAGAACACAGAGAACATAGAAAGAGGCACGAGCAACAATGACAACAAGGCTCTTTTTCAATCCAGATAAAGCATTTCCTCTTCTGGTGACATCACTGTCATGGCGCTAAGCTAAACCCAGAAACTTTTTGATGGCTAAGAGTGAGAAAAAAACATTCCTAGCTGGACACCATAACATAATACCTACTAAACTGCTGAAATAAGTGGGTCCATAACTGGACTGGAGGCTACAATGGTTCGAGCGTAACTTGTTGCAGGATAATAGGAAGAAAGTGGAGTGGACTGGGAGGACCGAGTGATCTGTGCTAGCTGTTACCACCTTGGCGGGATCACGCTGCTACAGTATATGATGTTCATACCACCTGCAGGAATTGAGAACATACAGGAGCAGAACAAGCGCACCCTAAAAGAAATCCAAAGCACACCTGCAGGAAACAGACTTGAGAGCAGATGAGCTACAGCATGGAGCACAGGAACTGGGGAGGGTGCACGAAAGACTCGTGCTGCATCTCCTGAACACATGAACCTGACTGAAAACCATATGTACTGATTTGGAAGGACAATCCGTAGAAGCAACCTGTGGATTTATGGTGTTAAAGAGGGACAGAGGGACCTCAAATTATGCATTTTGTGGAACAGCTGCTCAGATCTAGCCTAAAGCTTCTGACAACTACCCAATCTATGTGAAGCGAGTAAATAGCTTTGTTGCCCTGACCACTGCAGGCATGAGCCTCCCTCTATGCAATCATCCTCTGGCTTCCTAGTATTAAAACTAAGCAGGGCATTTTGTATGAGGCATGGCAGACCAAGGACTTAAAACATTACAGGGCATGAATCTCAGACAACCATAACTACCCAACAGAGATGCTGAAATGCAGGCAGAGTATGGTGCCCTTAAAAAGCACTGAAAGAGCATGACGAGATTTCTATCACTATACTGGGCAAACTCCAAGAGCTTCTGCCCACAGGACCTTGAGTCTATGATTTTGGTCATAAAGGCTTCAACAGACCTCGCAGACTGGGAGACTAAACTGAGCCTAAGGTGGGAAACATAGAGAAATGCCACAAGAAGATGACCACCAGCCAGCCTGGCAGACACACAGCATTTGGAGGTGGAACACAAAAAAGCATGCTGATCATGTTTGTGCTAATATACAAAAGCTGCTCGAGGGTTCTGAAGAGCCAGCACCAGGCGTGGGGCAGACCAGAGACTGATGAACCCATGGCGTGATGACGCTCATGCTCAGTTGAAAGTGCACCATGGTAAGACTGTTTCTTTTTCCCCTCTTTTCTAAACTCGGACTCTGCAGCTGACTGAGGGGCTAGCTTATCAACAATGATGCACCCACCCTAAGCCAATCCATGTGAAGAACTGTAAGCATAAAATGGACTGGAAAAAGCATTGATGCCCTCAATAAATGGAACTGGAAATTTCCATGCCCCCCAGCCTTGCATAATCTACTATGAAATGTTGAACTACTGCTGTAGTGACCCACCCCTCCTCCTCTGTCAGGTAGCAATCCAACTTTACAAATGGATATAAACCGTGGAGACTGGCAAAGATGGTTTCAGAAGGGGACAGCATCACTGAAGGGAAGGAGGCAGCATTTGCAAAACTGGAGAAGGTACATTTTTACCCTCCCCATCCCACTGATACATGCACTGACCCAATCCCACAGGTGGAAATGCTGCAGACCCTTTCTCCCTGAACTGGGCAGAGCACTGTGCCTGCGACTTCCATGTAGGGCTCTAATACAAAATGGTATGGACTTAACAAGACTTCCGACAGGCCTTGCTGTTATTCAAACTGCACTACTGGCATACCCAGAGACTCTGCAAGGGGTGAAGGGATGGGGAAGTTTTCTGCTTGCTAAAGACATACAAGCCTCTGTAAAATACAGTTACGAAAGAACTTACCGTAAAGGTAGATCTTCAACAGGATCTCTTGCAGCAGGCCACACCTATAGAACTATAGCCGCAAGGCACTAGGACAACACAAGCATTTCTAGCTAGCAGTCTACCAGGGGCTGCCCACTCCGATGTACACACACCAACGTCAGCTGTATCCTATAAGAGTGGGCGGTCCCACACCCTCCTCTGTTCTCCGCTGGAGACCATAAGCCACCTGCAGCAACTGAGGGAACCGAGAAGGAACTAAAGGTTCCCACCAAAGAAAGATGATGATAAGAAGGAGGTACAGACACAGAAGGGGCCTCCCAGAGGGAAGGAGGAAGGGATGGCATGGCCTGCTACAAGAGATTCTCTCGAAGATCTACTGTTGCAGTAAATTCTTACATAACTGTACTCTTACTTTGAGGGCATCTCATGCAGCAGGTCACACCTATAGAACGAGCCTCAAGCAGTTCCGTCAGTAGACAGCACAGTCTGGGAGGAGGAAACCCCGAGCCTAAGAAAGTAGGCCCTGGAGGACAGCTAGGCCAAAGTTGGCCCTATGCTTAGAGGCAATATCCAGATTGTAGTGCTTGGTAAAGGCGTGGACAGTATTCCAAGTAGCAGCAGCACAGATCTCTGCAGCTGACACATTCCTAACACAGGTAATAGAAGTGGCTGTGCCTCTGGTGGAATGGCCACAAACAATGCCAGGAAGATCCTTGCCATACTTTCTGAAGCAATAAGTAATACAGTTGGCCAACCATTTGAACAAGCATTGTTTTGAAACAGGGATGCCCTCTTTCCTAGGGGTGAAAGAAACAAACAACTGAGAAGACTTCCTACAGTCCTTCGCATAGTGTGTGTAGTAACACAGAATTCTATGCACATCTGAAGTGTGGAGCAATGCTTCCCCTGGATTGGCATGTTCGGGGTAATAAGCAGGAAGGTGGATGTATCGATTTAAAGTTAACTCAGACATCACCTTAGAAGAAACTTAGGTTAAGTACACAAAGACACTCGACCTTTGTGGAAAATCAAATAAGGCTGCTCACACATGAGTGCATAAAGCTCTGAAATTCTTCGAGCAGAGTTAATAGCAACTAAAAATGCTTTCCACGACAGAAGGCATAGCATGCATGTCGCAGTGGGCTCAAAAGAAGTCAAAGTAAGTTTTTCCAACACAAAATTCAAGTCCCAAGGTGGGACTGGATTGTAGATGGGAGGCTTCAGGTGAAGAAAGTCTCTCAGAATTGTACAGGACACCTCCAGTTGTGCCACCACACGGCCATCAACAGGCTTATGGAAGGCATAAATGGCAGACGTGCACCTTAAGAGAGGAATACTTCAGGCTGGAGTCTGAAAGGAACAGCAAGTACTCCAGAATCTGGTTCACTGGACAAGTGAAGGGATTCAGCTGGCGTGAAGCAGCCCACAGCGCAAAGCATTTCCACTTCATAGAATATCTGGCCCTAGTGGAAGGCTTCCTAGCCACCACCAGGACATCAGCCTCCTTGGGTGACGACCCAAACCGAGCCATAGCTATGTCCTCAGGAGCCAGGCGTGAAGATGCAGGGATTTGAGGTCCGGATGGACCAGAGTACCCTGGTTTTGGGAGAGCAAGCCAGTGCACAGAGGAAGAGGTACTAGAGGCTCTACTGTCAGCTGCTGTAGTAAAGGAAACCAGATCTGATGAGGCCAGAAGTGGGCGATGAGGATCATCGCGGTTCCTTCCATCTGGAGCTTGATCAGGACCCTCTGACTCAGGTGGAAGGGAGGAAATGCATACAGAAACTTCCTTTTCTATGAGAGAGACAATGTGTCTCACCAGAAAACACCAGGCCCTGGATTGAGCGAGCAAAAGCGGCAGTTTTGCATTGAGTGGGGACATAAAAGGTCCAATTCTGGATGACCCCACCTGTTGAACAGGTCTTCTACTACTGAGGTAATAAGTTCCCACTCACACCTTTGACTGCAAGTGGCTTAGGGTATTCACCAGGATGTTCTGAATGTCTGAAGCGTGGACAGCCAACAGTTTGAGACCGTGATTCAGAGCCCAATTCCAGACTCTCATTGCTTCCCACAGACGGTACAGTGAGTGCCCCTGCTTGTTGATGTAGTGGACTACACTGGACGTTGTTCATCTACACAACAGAAAACCCGAGCATAGCTGAGTCTAGAAGGCCTGCAAGGCATAAAGAATGGCCTACATCTCCCAGAACAGTGGTGTGGAGAGGATTTGAGCTAGGACCACATCCCTTATGTTTGGTGGGGCCCTAGATGAGCTGCCCATCCCAACCCTAAAGCATCTGTTGTGAGGATTTGCTGAGGGGAAAGAATGAGGAAAGAAACCCCTCTTAACAGGTTGCTGGGTTCCATCCACCAAAGCAGAATCTTTTTCACTGGAGAGAAGACCAGGACTGGCTGTTCCCTGTCATCAATACACTGGTCCCACTGGACCCTCAGTGTCCTTTGGGGAATCCTGACGTGCAATCTGGCTAGAGGCACTGTAACTACAGCTGAAATCATCAGGCCCAAGAGTCGGAGGGAGGAAGGATCTGGTGGAGACACAGCGGCTGTTGTACAGCTGGCGGGCTTGAGCTATACGGTGATCTGCCCAGACCTGGGGCAGAAAGGCCATGCCCCGAGAAGTATCCAGGACTACCCCATGTATTGAAGGTGCTGACAGGAGATCAGAACTCACTTGGGCAGGCTGACCGTGATCCTCAGATCCTGGAATAGGCAGGTGGTAAGTTCCAGAGTCTGTAACAGGAGCTCCCGGGCTGGGCTTTGAGAAATCAGTTGTCCAGGTAGGCAAACACAGAGTCCTCCCACCTGAGGGCGGCTGCTACCACTGCCAAGAATTTGGTTTCAATGAAATTCGATGAAATGGCAGTCGACTGAAGCTGGTGGATCTCTGTGAAGTCTGACATGTGTTGGCCGATGACAGGAAAAGAACAGAGGAGGCGCAGGGCAGCTCACTCATATAGGATAGGGCAATGTTGGCGTATGACATCAAAAGTGGGTGGCCCCTTGGTAGACTGCTTGCTAGAAAAGTTTAGAAACATAGAAACATAGAATTTGACGGCAGATAAGGACCGCTTGGCCCACCCAGTCTGCCCATTTCCTACCTGATGGATAAGCTGCAGATCCTAGTTAACCAGCAGCCTACTTCTTCCCCCACCCCTAGAATTGCCTTATGACTGTCCCATGCATGCTTGAATTCCACCACTGTTTTTGACTCCACAACCTCCTCTGGAAGGCTGTTCCATGCATCCACAACCCTCTCTGTGAAAAAATACTTCCTTAAATTACCTCTGAGCCGCCCCTTCTATCTTCAAATTGTGCCCCCTTGTTCTTGCACACCTCTTTTTTTGAAAGATGCTACCCTCTTGGACTTTGTTGATTCCCTTGAGGTACTTGAAAGTTTCTATCATGTCCCCCCTCTCCCTCCTTTCCTCGAGGCTATACATATTAAGCTCCTTAAGTCTCACTTCATATGTCTTCCGGTGCAGACCCTGCACCATTTGGTTACCCTCCTCTGGACAGCTTCCATCCTGTCTATGTCTTTGCTGGAGATTGGGTCTCCAGAACACACACAGTACTCCAGATGGGGTCTCACCAGCTGTCTGTACAGAGATAATAACTTCTTGTTTTCTGCTGGTGATGCCTCTCCCTATGCATCCCAGTATCCCCCAGCCCTCCTTGCTGCCCTCTCATTGATTGCCCACCTTTAGGTCATCTGATATGACTACCCCCAGGTCCCTTTCCATTTTGTTGTTGTTAGTATCTCACCCCCATTGTGTCCTCTTCCCTGGGTTTTTGTTTCCCAGGTGCATTACCTTCACTTCTTAGCATTGAATCTAAGCTGCCATACATTTGACCATTCCTCTAACTTGCCAAGTCCCTTCTCATCCTTTCCACCCCACCTTGTGCATCAACTCTGTTGCAGATCTTTGTGTCATCTGCAAAGAGACATACTTTCCTTCCAGTCCCTCTGCAATGTAAGCTTATAAGACATTGAGAGGACCGTCTAATACTGAACCCTGTGGTACCCACTGCTACCCCTTTTTCAGAGTGGACTCCATTTACTATTACTCTCTGTGTCCTATTCTCCAGCCAATTCTTTTACCCAGGCTGTCATCTTGGGACCCACTCCCAGGCTGTTTCCGTGTGGTCCTAGTGCCTGGCTACTATAGTTCCATAGGTGTGGCCTGCTGCAAGAGATACCCTCGAAGTAGGATCTAACAAAATGCTTTAATTGTCTTGAAAGCACAATAGGTGAGAGAATCCTGTCCTCCCTCACTAAATGCCCACAAAGTGGTACATGAATGAATCACAATTCCCACAGCTGCCTACCCGGTGGCATAGAGGGCTGAGGCGCTGGCAACCCGGGTTCGGGAGCAGACTCAGGACACCGGGGGCTGGCAGGGGAAGGAAAGGATCGAGCGTCTGTAGGATTGCTCTCCTCTCCTAGGGCGGGTAGTGGGCTGACGTCGCGCTGTGGTGGCCCCTGGTGGAGGCCAGGAGAAAAGCAGACGCATGTCGGTGATCGCACCAGAAAAGCAGAAATACCGCCCCACTTTCAGCCGGATGACGGCTGCCCGGCTCTCTGGTACCATTCATGTCCTGCTGAGTCCTCCATCCCAGCAGCACCCTGGGACCAAGTGTAGCGCTGGCTAGCCCTGGGCTGGCGCATTCCCCCTCGGAGAAGGGGAACCCATCCAGAGAAGGGTAACTCCGGGTTACCCTGGGGTTGGCTGCTATGTGGGACCAGAGGATCAGAGGGCAGACGGGCCAGAGCAAGCATAGGAGAGGCTGAAGTGGAGCACGTAAGGAGGAGGTAAAAAGATAATACAAAAAAAAAAGTTCCCACAGGCAGGTGCTGAGTAATACACCTCCAAGCACAGAGGTATAAATCTGTTAGTCCACCTCAGCTGCAAGCACCACTCAGTTTCATCACTGCGGCGACATACTGATTTAGCCACTCCCACCCAATTGAAGTAGCAGGTTCCTTGGCATTGGAACCAGGAGGCACCAGCCATATAGGTATGTAGGCCACCTTCCCCCGGGCAGCCCCCTCCCCACTATGTAGGACATGTTCCAGGAACCAAGAGTCCTACAGGCAGTGGGGCCCCTACCTTGAAAGCACAGTTTAATGGGATTGTTCAGTGTTTACTTTTTTGTATGGTTGTCTATTGTTTCTACACTTACCCTTGCAATATAAGCTGGTACACATTTACCCTTGGATGTTATGTTAATATTTGGCCAAACGTAGTACAGACAGGTTTCCTAAATGCACCTACTGATGCCTTAGCAAAATGTAGAATACTATACCCCCCCCCCCACACACACACACCGCTACATATAAATATATGCTCTTCTCATACAATCTAAATGGTTTGCACAACCCCATAAAAAGATATAATGTAACATCAATGCTCAGGGGTAGGGGGTCGGTTAAAATAATTCTTCTCCAGGAAGCTCACCTACCCTCTGCAGTAATGGAGAAGCTCTCGAAATGTGGATTTTCTTGCCACTTCTTTGCTACCCTTTCATAGAATTTGAAAATAGTTTTAGTAAAATCTTTTGTTTTATCAGTAACTAATTATGGATTTCAGATTTGTTCTTCTACAGCGGAGCTTACATTACATTAACAGACTAAAAATGACTTATAATGCTTGTCGATATGTCATTTTCTATGATTTTTTGTGATGTTCTAGACTTGCTCGCCACTGTATACCTTATTTTTCATTAAGGTAGTTTTCATTTGAGCATCACTGTCTTTATTATAGATTGATTTCATTGTGAAGATTTTGGCATGGTGGGATTAAACTTACTTTTAAGGATTTTTTTGTGTTAGCCACCCCTCTCGGTGCTGGCTTACTATGCTGTATTCTCCCCTGTTGACTATGTTCCTGTTTGGGCATCCTGTGTTCCGCCTCCAAGGGGGTGTCACTCCTTGCCAGGGTTTAAAAGGGGGAGGGTTCCCTGTAGGAGGGGAGCCAGCAGGCTGCATGTAGGGCAAGTCAGGCTGGGGTTTCAAACTCCCATCCCAGGAGGTACCAGCTGTTCTAGCGTCGATGGCTATGTGGGGTTCCTTTTATATTTTCCGATGGGGAGAGTGACAGGAGTATGGCGACCATTGGGGACTGGGGTCCTGGGAGCTCAGCGTCTGGGAGGAATGCAACTGGAGGTAAGCCTATCATGGCCGGGAGTGGGAGACCTAGTGTTCCAAAAAGAAAGATATGGCAGTGGGCCTGTCGTGGCGGTGACAGGGACCCTTGGAGGTGACAGCTCTAAGAAAGTTGGTTTCCCTGGTGTGGCTCGCTGCCATGGGCAAGTGGGTGTGTGTATTCTGGGATCTCGTTTATTGGGCTTGCCGTGCCAGTGTCTGGGGCAGGTTCCATGTTAGGCCCATTAAAGGACTGCACAGAATGAGCAACAGAAAGGATGAAGCCGTGTCGTTCATGCTGTAGATTAAGCTGGCATCCTATCTCATGGGGAAGAGGGTTACAAACCGGTTGGTTTACAGGCCGGCCATGGTATGGGTTTAAGGCCACATCCCCAGTATTGGTTACTTCGGGGTGGGGGAGTAAGGCACTCCCCCCAGATATTGGTTTTGGACATGCTGTCGTACTCTCTAAGGTCCTGAGCTTTACTTCGGCTCTGGGTATCTGCCTGGAGTCTGTGCCTGGTCTAATCTTTTAGGCCTGTTTGAAGCACTTATGTCAGTCTGGTACTGTTAGTACCTTCTATCTTATGCCCTATGCCTGTTCTGTCTCCTGGCTCCATGGTGCTGTGCACTCATAGAAACATAGACTTGACTGCAGATAAGGGCGCTTGGCCCCACATCTGCCCGTTTCCCTATCTACAGGATAAGCTGCAGATCCTAGTTAACCAACAGCCTATTTCTTCTTACCCCTCACAAGAATTGCCTTATGTCTGTCCCATGTATTCTTGAATTCTCCACAGTTTTAGACCCCACAACCTCCTCAGGAAGGCTGTTTCATGTGTCCACCACCCTCTCTGTGAAAAAAGACTAACTCACATTGCCTCTGAACCCCCCAATCTTTAAACTGTGTCTCCTTGTTCTTGCACATCTCTTTTTCTGAAAGATGCTACCCTCTTGGACTTTGTTGATTCCACTGAGGTACTTAAAAGTTTCTATCATGTCCCCCCTTTCCTCAAGGGTATACATATTAAGCTCCTTTAGTCTCTCCTCACATGGCTTCTCTTGCAGACCCTGCACCATTTTAGTTGCCCTCCTCTGGACTGCCTCTATCCTGTCTATGTCCTTGCAGAGATGGGTTCTCCAGAACTGGACACAGTACTCCAGATGGGGTCTCATCAACTGTCTGTACAGAGGATAACAACTTCCTGTTTTCTGCTGGTGATGCTTCTCCTATACATCCCAGTATACCCCAGCCATCCCTACTCAATTTATTTATTAACTTTTAAATGAGAAACAAAATTACATTTATTTCTTTGTTTTTCACTTTGTGTGTGCTGGGATTATTGAATGAACTAACGGATTCTTTCCTCTAAAGAAGCCATTCCAGTTTTGTCCTCACTGGCCCGGCCTGGAGTTGCAGCGGGTGGTAAGCTAAAGCCTGTGGTGTGATCAATCTGCACAATGCTGCTAACACTGCAATCAAAGTAAGGCCCTGTTTTTCTTGTGATCTGCTGGCTTTACCTCCCGGGAGGGTTTTCTAATCCCCCCCAGGTTATCATTAGGACCCCTAGACAAAGAACTGGGGGGGCTTCATGGGGGTGTAACCCCTAGATGGCGCTATCCCAGGGGCTACTACCCCTGCCTGATTTGCCACTAACAGGTTGAGGGGCCTGGATCCAATGGCGGGTGCCTCCACCCAGAGGTCAGGGTTTGCAATAGTTAAACTTACTTGGTCACAGCCCTCTGGGACACTGCAACCCCCCTTTCTTCCCACTAGTGGCCCACACCAGAGACAGCCAGATAGGGCAAAAGGAGAAAGTTGCAGCTTGTCTGGTAAATGACCCACTTTCCACAGGACAGTGGGTCCAAAGTGGTGCACCTGTTTCTAACAATAGCTGAAAGATGGAAAACTAAACAATAGAAAAGTATTTTTACTCAACAAATTTAAGCTTCTGTACTAGTGAAATTTCTACTTACGATTAGGTTTGGACCCAGTTGTTTCTCATTTTGACCTACATTTTGTGCACCTATGGGTCTAATTTGACCCATGTTTTAAAACCCCTAGCGCTGTCACTGGCCCACACAATATATCAGAATTACCTTCACAGTATACACTTACCCCCAGGGCTGGTTCAGGCACTGGGACTTCCTGTAAAATAAGATACAGTGCAACAATCACAGTACAATACTTTAACATAGACAAATACCTCAGGCAGTATAACTTTGCTGAAACAAGCAGCTCGGATTTATTTAGGGGGAATATAACAAGGACAGGGAGAAATCAGGTTAATTAACTTATCACTTTACTCATCTACCTATGGCTCTGTGCACAGGCCTATCCCTACCAGTTACTGTCCCTGGGTACCCAAGCCCTAGTGGCTAGTCCAAACCGTGGCAGCTGGTAGGGGCCCTTCACAGAGAAAAGAAAATTAGTTTAAACAGTCAGCAGTACAGTGATTCCATTTGGATTTAATGTGGCATTCAACAGGGAGTGACCTGAATTAGTACTCACGACCTCCAAACAAGATAGGGTCCTTCAACGTCAGCAGGGCTACTCTTGAGCTCCACGAGACTCCTCACACATTTATATGGTAAACAGTCACAGGCAAAAGTCCTTTAATGGCAGCAGGATTCACTTGAGCTGCACAAGCCTCCTCACACATTTATATGGTAAAAGGAAGTACTATACCAGGCAGGCTGCTTCTCTATCCCGATCGCAATTGCTGCACAATACCCGGGAGAACACACAGCAGATTCAGTTCCTGACAGACCGAGTGCAATTCAGCAATTTCTCCAGTCTTCTACAGGGTGAGCCTGGTTTCTACTCTTCAGATATCCTTTGATTCTCTTCACAGGACGGATTCAGTCCTAACAAGCAGTTACACAAGCTGCAGACCGGAACTCTGGGCCTTACACGCTTTCCGACTAAAACTGCACACTGAAAAAGCACAGGGCTCCTTTCTTCTTCACTGCCAGAGCTCAACTGAAACTCCAACAGACAAAACCGGCACTTCCTTTGAGTTCCTCCCAGTTCTTGACTGGATTGGCTGTCACTCACAATAGACTGCCCTGTTGGTCCAAAAGGCGCCAAAGTCTAAACTACATCTCCCAGAGTCACTGCCCATACAATCCTCTTGTGGCTGGCTCAGATTATGAGTCCAAGTTCTGATTCGTCCAAGGCACCATTTAGAGCTAGCTTACCCACACTGATTGGTCCAGTTCAGCAGTTCAAAACCAGAATGGGGAACTAGGCAGACACAGTTCTGACTGCAAAGAAAGTAGGTTAGACAAACTGTAATTTCATTATTACTCTAAATGGTTTCTGGCAAACAGTTACACCTTTCAGATAGGTTCCTTTGCACTCTAGTGACTGCAAAATGGAGTGAATTGGCAGCAGCTGTGGTACTCAATCAAAGAAACACACAGTCCCCCATACAACTAATTATGTCTGCAAGCAGGCGGCTCTTAAAGAGACAGTACCAGAGGTTCTAAAAGCACTCACTGATAAATGGCTTAAACGCCAAACACCATTCAGGCTTGGAGCATTCAAGCAAGCTCCTGAAGTCTTTGGGAACCCCCATTTGCAGGGGGTTACAGGGTGTTACATTTGTTTTGTAGTTCTAGATATGCAACTCATTCTGTATCACACACTGTCAAAATGACCATCTTACCAGTCCTCGCTTGCACAGCATTCTTTGTTTATAGGGTTTTAAAGACTGGAATTTCTACCATCTGCTTTATATCATTTCATGTCTTATACTGCTTTCAAAATTTATATCGACCACTCTAAATGTAATTGTCATGGTCATGTTTGATGTTTTTACTGACTAACATTACATTTGGTATACAATGTATTTGTACTAACTTTTGTTATTTATGTGGGTCCTCCACAAAAATGGGCATATTATTCCCTTGGAGTTAGCTGGTTAACAAATTTTAAATAAAAATACCCACCCCTCGGACAAAAGACGAGGGATATCAATTTTATTCCAACTCTCTGTTCCCTATTAGGAGACAGAAACCATAACAAATGTAGAAGAGAGGTAAGTTCTAGTTAAAGTGACTGTAGAAGGGGAAATGGTAACCCTTATTAATGAGTGCACCCCCCACCCCAACCCCTGTAAAACTGTTTCACGATTTCAGGAAGCTATCTGGGGGTCCTAGGGCTGGTAAGGTTCGAATGTGCAGCTGCACTCCCAGCCAGGGAAGGATGGTGTTGGGTCCCACTGCACCAGTAAATCTTGCACTGGGCCAGGTAAACTTGCCTCTCCCACAGGAGCATGATGATACATACTAGGTCTAACAGAGGCAAGGCCTGATGCTGAGGAGGTAAGCGGAGTAGAAGGGCACAAAAATGGAAAAACTCAGGTAATCTGTATGTCTTTTTTCTGATAGGGAGAGCATACTCCGTCACTATTACATGCTGCACCCTTTTTCTCGGCCTGGCACTGTCCAGCTGTTGTCAAACATAGAAACATAGAATTTGACGGCAGATAAGGACCGCTTGGCCCACCCAGTCTGCCCATTTCCCTACCTAATGGATAAGCTGCAGATCCTAGTTAACCAGCAGCCTACTTCTTTCTACTCCCACTCCCTAGAATTGCCTTATGGATGTCCCATGCATGCTTGAATTCTACCACTGTTTTTGACTCCACAACCTCCTCGGAAGGCCGTTCCATGCATCCACAACTCTCTGTTAAAAATACTTTACATTACCTCTGAGCCCCTCATCTTCAAATTGTGCCCCTTGTTCTTGCATACTCTTTTTGAAAGATGCTACCCTACTGGACTTTGTTGATTCCCTTGAGGTACTTGAAAGTTTCTATCATGTCCCCCCTCTCCCTCCTTTCCTTGAGGCTATACATATTAAGCTCCTTTAACCTCTCTTCATATGTCTTCCAGTGTATACCCTGCACCATTTTAGTTGCCCTCCTCTGGACAGCTTCCATCTTGTCTATGTCCTTGCGGAGATTGGGTCTCCAGAACTGCACACAGTACTCCAGATGGGGTCTCACCAGCTGTCTGTACAGAGGGATAACAACTTCCTGTTTTCTACTGGTGATGCCTCTCCCTATGCATCCCAGTATCCCCAGCCTCCTACTGCCTCTCGCATTGCTTGCCCACCTTTAAGTCATCTGATATGACTACCCCCAGGTCCCTTTCCATTTTTGTTGTTGTTAGTATCTCACCCCTCATAGTGTACTCTTCCCCTGGGTTTTTGTTTCCCAGGTGCATTACCCTTGCACTTCTTAGCATTAAATCTAAGCTGCCATACATTTGACCATTCCTCTAACCTTGCCAAGTCCCTTCTTATCCTTTCCACTGCACCTTGTGCATCAACTCTGTTGCAGATCTTTGTGTCATCTGCAAAGAGACATACTTTTCCTTAAAGTCCCTCTGCAATGTCGCTTACAAAGACATTGAGGAGGACCGGTCCTAATACTGAACCCTGCGGCACCCCATTAGTAACCCCCCTTTCTTCACAGTGGACTCCATTTACTATTACCTCTGTGTCCTATTCTCCAGCCAATTCTTTACCCAGGCTATCATCTTGGGACCCACTCCCAGGCTGGCTAACTTGTATGTAACCCCTAGATGGCGCTATCCCAGGGGCTACTACCCCTGCCTGATTTGCCACTAACAGGTTGAGGGGCCTGGATCCAATGGCGGGTGCCTCCACCCAGAGGTCAGGGTTTGCAATAGTTAAACTAACTTGGTCACAGCCCCATGGGACACTGCAACCCCTCTTCTTCCCACTAGGCCCACACAATATATCAGAATTACCTTCACAGTATACACTTACCCCCAGGTCTGGTTCCGCACTGGGACCTCCTGGAAATGAGATACAGTGCAACAATCACAGTACAGTACTTTAACATAGACAACACTTCAGGCAGTATAACTTTGCTGAAACAAGCAGCTGTGATTTATTTAGGGGATATAACAAGGACAGGGGAAATCAGGTTAATTAGCTTATCACTCTAATAATCTACCTATGGCTCTGTGCACAGGCCTATCCCTATCAGTTACTGTCCCTGGGTACCCAAGCCCTAGTGGCTAGTCCAAACTGTGGCAGCTGGTAGGGGCCCTTTCACACAGAGAAAAGGAGAATTAAACAGTCAGCAGTACAGTAATTCCATTTGGATTTAATGTGGCATTCAACAGGAGCACCCTGAATTAGTACTCACGACCTCCAAATAAGATAGGGTCCTTCAATGTCAGCAGGGCTCACTTGAGGTACACAAACCTCTTCACACATTTATATAAAAGAAAGCACTATACCAGGCAGGCTGCATCTGTATCCCGATCGCAATTACTGCACAATACCCGGGAGAACACACAGCAGATTCAGTTCCTGACAGACCGAGTGTAATTCAACAATTTCTCCAGTCTTCTACAGGGTGAGCCTGGTTTCTACTCTTCAGAGATCCTTTGATTCTTTTCACAGGACGGATTCAGTCCTAACAAGCAGTTACACAAGCTGCAGACCGGAACTCTGGGCCTTACACACGTTTTTGACTAAACTGCACACTGAAAAAGCACAGGGCTCCTTCCTTCACTGCCAAAGCTCAACTGAAACTCAAACCAACAAAACCGGCACTTCCTTTGAGTTCCTCCCAGTTCTTGACTGGATTGGCTGTCACCACAATAGACTGCTGCTGTTGGTCCAAAAAGGCACTGAAGTCTAAACTACATCTCCCAGAGTCACTGCCCATACAATCCTCTTGTGGCTGGCTCAGATTATGAGTCCAAGTTCTGATTCGTCCAAGGCACCATTTTAGAGCTAGCTTACCCACACTGATTGGTCCAGTTCAGCAGTTCAAAACTAGAATGGGAACTAGCAGACACAGTTCTGACTGCAAAGAAAGCAGGTTAGACAAACTGTAATTTCATTATTACTCTAAATAATTTCTGGCAAACAGTTACATCTTTCAGATAGGTTCCCTTTGCACTCCTAGTGACTGCAAAATGAAGTGAATTGGCAGCAGCTCGACTGGTACTCAGAGAAGCACACAGTCCCCATACAAACTAATTATGTCTGAAAGCAGACAGCTCTTAAAGAGACAGTACCAGAGGCTCTAAAACACTCACTGATAAATGGCTTAAATGCCAAACACCATTCAGGCTTGGAGCATTCAAGCAAGCTCCTGGAAGTCTTTTGGGAACCCCCATTTGCAGGGGGGTTACATGTATATTAATCTTTTGTGTGGGACTGAGTCAAATGCCTTGCTAAAGTCTAGGTAGGCCATGTCCACAGCCCCTCCCTGGTCTACTACTTTGGTCACCCAGTCAAAGAAATCTTGACCTTCCCACTGTGAATCCATGCTGCCTTAGGTCCTGTGCCCCTCTGGCCTCTAGGTACTCGACAATTCTTTCCTTCAGAAGTGATTCCATCATTTTCCCTATCACTGAGGTTAAACTAACAGGTCTGTAGTTTCCTGCTTCTGCCCTGCTCCCACTTTTGTGAAGGGGAATCACATCTGCCCTCCTCCAGTCCTCAGGTACCACCCCATCCTCCCATGATTTGTTAAAGAGGGTAGTCAGTGGTGTCACTAGTTCTACCCTTAGTTCTTTTAGAATCCTAGGATGAATCCCATCAGGCCCCATTGCTTTGCCCACCTTCAGTTTTAAGAGTTCTTTCAGAACCCTTACTTCTGTAAATGGGCTGGTATCAACTTCTGTATCCAAAGTGTTTCTATTGTTTGTTTTAGGTACCTCCCTCTTCGTTTGTAAATACTGAGCAAAAATATAGGTTAGAAGACAGGCAAACCAGGAGTAGTCATAACATTTCCAAATAGTGTCTTATTATCATCATCAATAACAATAAAATAAAATAGTTGAGCAGGATAACTCTTATACATGCAGCTCAAACAAAACAAAGTCCTTCATCTGAGGGTATCTCTAAACAAACATTACCCTCTTTTGTAAGATGTTTTCACCTGAAAGTAAATTCTGCATCCTGTTCTCATTAAGTTATATCTCTTGTTTTCATACAACGTACGAACCCTGTAAATTTATTTCCGTGACCAGTACAGTACATCCAGTCTTCTCAATAGGTGCAGTCAATTAACACAGTCTGGCCAGAGCTTGTTTTCCTGCAGACAGCTCAGCAAACAAGCGTGTGCAAGGTCAAAAGGTTTCTCAAGGTCAACCCCTGTGTTCCAGCTTCTATCTTTCTAACAAATCCCTAACAACTTCTGCAATTTATTTCAACATAAGTAACTATATGATATAAACCAAGGAATCTCAGTTTCACTTCACGATTCCTATATAGGTTTTAAGAAGCAAGGGGAGAGAAAAAGAAAAAAGAAACATTAAGAAAAGGAAAGGAAATAACAGAGAAATTGTGGGACCACTGGGAGTGGCCAGTTCCAAGGTTTCATTAGGAAAATCTGATTGCGCTATCAGACAGGCAAGAGACAGATAAGTGACAGAACAGGAGAGGATAGAAAAATAGATCTTGCTTTTAACTCTCTCTGTATAACAAAATAATGGGACAGGGTCTTATACAACCTTGTCAAAACCACACCAAGATATTTAATTGTTTCATGGTGGATATGGCAATGGAGTGGAAACTTTTTAAAACTTCAAAATCCCATAGCTCAGTTCAGGAATGAAAGAAATGAAAAGAAAAATTAGTATATTTACATTGTTGCCAGAACAAATAATTACTGGGAAAAAACTTACACAGTGACTGTGGGAGGCTGAATGGTCAACAAAAGGATAAAGCAGGACATTCGCTGGAACCAGGCAGGGATGTCCTCTTTCCCATTATTATTTAACGTGTTTCTACAACGTCGCATGCAAGATTAACCAGTCTCCAGAGGTTACAGGTATTCCAGTGGGTAGAAATTAGTATAAATTCTCCTTTATGCTGACAAAATGTATTGCATATAAGAGAACCAAGACATCCCTGCCTCAGTACTCAAAATAATTACAGAATCTGGATACAACTCGTCATATAAACTGAATGTTGCTAAGACGTGGTGATATTGCTTAATGCAGAAGTGCACAAAGTGATATAACAGACATTGGCCTACAGTGGTCCCGTAAATTAAGATACCTAGGGAGTGATGTCATGAAAGAAAAGCTCCTCAAAACAAAACCATATTTACAAGCTTGTGGTAATTAAACTGGACTTAGAAAGGTGAACTAAGCTCCCGTTGTCATGAACAGTTAGAATAAGCATGGTAAAAATTAATGTTTTGCCAAGGATCCTATACCTTCTAGCAATGACCAACCTAATAATTCCAATCTCATGGTTTAAAAAGGTACACACCATAATGACACAATTTATATGGGCTGGAAGAACTATTAGAAGAGCTTATTCTAAACTCTTGGGGGCTAAGCATAAAGGGAGGCTTGAACTCTGTAACTTTCTTCATTGCTACTTTGCATCCCAAGGGAACAAATATCCTCAGTGGTACAAGGAATCTCACGAACCACAAGCTGAACATTTTTTTTTATATTAATTAAATAATTTACTAATCTATTTATTTAAGTTGGCAACCAGGAAGAGGCACACTGAGCCGAGGCTCATTTCAGGTGCAGCAAGGTGCAAATGCAGGCCTTTATGACTGGACATAGAGCAGGACTTGTGCTCAAAAAGAGAGAATAGATTAATCGGCTAATTACTACAGTGGTTGGTCTGTCTGACAAGCTTGATGGACTTACCAACCGTTTAGCGGGTCTGGAATCCACTATGGACACCCTTCAGATGATGGCCTTAGATGCCACAAAGCTGTCTGATGCAGCAACGGGGACAGTCTCCTTAGTAATCAGGGAAAACACACATTTGAGGTCCCACTTGGAGACACTGGAAAACCAAGCGAGCAATGCTAATATTCACATAACTGGGATGCCAGAGGGCTACGAAGAGGACCACCTTTTGTTACTCCTACAGGACTGGCTAGTGCAGCAGCTCAGGAAGATGCTACAAAGCAGAGTCCAGCAACTGCAAAAGGCCTACCGGGTCATGCTAAGAGGCCAACCAGAAAACCTGGAGGCTCCATGTACCACAGTTATAGTCATGGATGGACTGGGTTCTCATGACTATCTGCTGGCATTGGCTTGACAGAAAGGAACGCTGCTCCAGGACAGTCTGATCAGAATGTATCCTGACCTCAACTAGGCAACTAGGCAGAAGAGGAAAAAAGTGATGGTGTTAGGGCCATGTCACGAGAAGCACATATTCCTCAATGCATGGATTTCACAGCCAGACTTCAGATTCCTCAGCAAGGGAAAAATCTACATTTTTACAGATCCCTCAGACACCCTGAAATGCAGCCAGAAGCATGTAGCATACAGACATCGAAGCCAGCCAAGCACTCATTCTTCAGATTGATGAGGAGGCCTGATGGCTGAGGGATGTGCTTAAACGTCTATCTGGTGTGGGTACTAAAGCTGTCCCCAGGTAAGATTGAACTTTAATTTAATGGCAGATTTTCACTGGAAACTATAAGAACTAGGGTAGTTTAACACCCTGTCACAGTGTTTTCAGGTCTGTTTTGGACTAATTGACTCTCAGGTGTCAATAACAACCTTTGATAGCTTGCCTGCCTAAATGTATTTTTTACCGTTCAGCAGTCAAAAAGATTATTGTTATTAAAGTGTTATTTTGTTCTGGTTTCTCCTGCTTTGTATAGGGGACTTTTGTCCCATTCAGTGGTTGTACCTAATGGGCAGTACCAATTCTATATACCATAAGAAAAAATTACTCACCTTAGTAATGTTGTTTCTTCTAATGGAGTCTTGCTATATTATGACTATTGCAGTTTGTCCCAGCCTTAGAACTGCTTCGGAGGTGAAAGAGTTAACTTCCATGCAGAGCATGGAGCATAGAGCGCGAGCTCGGTTCAGAAGCTCTGTTAGGTTGGTTTCAAACAGAAACCGTCAGATCTTTACGAGCAAAAAACTCACTAAGGTTCTGTGTGGAAGCTGTAACCTACACTAGCCAACTGGCCACTAATATATTAACACATTTTCCTGGTCCCAACACAAAGACTCAAGTCAGTGGACCAGAAAAATAAGATAAAATAACTAAATAAACACAACACCCAAACATGAAAGAGGGCATCAATAAATGCCAACAGAGGACTACCCACCCCATACCCAAAGTAGGAGTTCTGAGAGGGCAGGCTGGGAGGTCATAATAGCAAGACTCCATTAGAAGAAACAGCATTACTAAGGTGAGTAATTTTTCTTCAAACAACATGAAGTCTTGCTATATTATGACTATTGCAGACTACACAGCAGTACTCCATGGAGGAGGGACAGAACCTACTTAGGAATAGGCTCTGAAGCACGGTTGTGTTAAACCGAGCATCCCTCCTGGCCTGAATATCCAAGGAGTAATGCTTGGTGAAAGTGTGTACTGTCTTCCAAGTAGCTGCCTGACATATCTCCAAGATAGGGATGTCTCTAGCAGCAGCTAGAGATGCAGCTGTACCTCTGGTAGAGTGAGCCCTCAGGCCTGAGGGGGGAACCTTACCCAGCTTTTGATAGCAAAATTGGATACAAGAAACGATCCACCTGGCAATGGATCTCTTAGTGGCAGGTCTCCCTTTCCCAACCTCACCATAAGTGGGAAACAGTTGGAGGGAGTCAAACCTGTGACCCTTGGTACGCTCTATGTAGTAACTTAGGGCCCTCTTAACATCTAAGCTGTGCAGCCTCCTCTCACCAGAGGATGAATGGTCAGTGAAGAACACTGGAAGTGAAATAGATTGGTTAAGGTGGAAATCTGAAACCACCTTAGGCAAAAACTTCCTGTTAGTCCTGAGGACTACTTTATCCCTGTGAAAGGAAATAAAGTCAGTTTCTACTGATAAAGCCTGTAACTCACTTATACGCCTGGCAGAAGTGATGGCTACCAGAAATACAGTTTTCCAAGTCAAATACTTAAGCGCTGCCGAAGACAGAGGCTCAAAGGGGGGGGTTGCATTAGGTGAGCAATGCATACATTAAGATCCCAAGCCGGAGCAGGGTCCCTGAATGGAGGATTGGTGTGGAGCAATCCTTTAAAAAACTTGGAAAATACAGGATGAACAGAAAGAGAAGAGGGCTTCCCTGCTGAAATGAAGGCAGAGACAGCAGCCAAGTGCACTTTCAGGGTAGCTGGTCTCAGTCCCAAAGAATTAAGATGGACCATGTAGTCCAATACAGTGGGTAGATCAGCAGATTCCGGGGAAACATGCTTCCCAGAACACCATATGGAAAACCTTTTCCACTTGGAGTTATAGGTAGCCCTGGTGGAAGGCTTCCTAGCGGCCTTCAGGATTTTGAGAACACTTTGAGAAAGTTGTAAATCAGCAAACTCTAACTGCTCAAGAGCCAAGCCTTAAGGTTGAGGGATTTGAGATTCAGATACTAAACTCTCCCCTGAGCACAGGTTAACAGATTGTGGTTCCTGGGGAGACACAGGGGAAGATGGACTGCTAAGGACAGAAGGAGTGGGTACCAGGGCTGCCTGGCCCAGTCTGGAGCAATCAGGATCATTTTGCAGGGCTGAGACCTGATTTTGACTAGTACTTTGAACAGGAGAGGGAAGGGGGGAAAGGCATAAAGAAACTTCCCTTCCCAATCGAGGAGAAAGGCATCCAGGGAACTGAGCCCAACACTGGGGGCCTGCAACAAAACAGTGGAAGCTGATGATTGTCTGGGGCTGCGAAAAGATCTATCTGAGGAGTGCCCCATCTGGCAAACACTATCCCCAGTACTAGGGGATCCAGTGACCATTCGTGATGGCCCTGGGAAATCCTGCTGAGAGCATCTGCCAGGACATTGTCCTTGCCTGGGAGGTGAACTGCTATGAGGGAAGTGTTCAGGAATAAGCCAGAGACCACAACTTCATCGCCTTGCACAAGGCCAAGACCGAGTGCCCCTTGTTTGTTGGATGTACCACATTGTAGTGGTGTCGCCTGTTCTGACCTGTACCACCTTGTTCTGAACAGATGCAGAGAAACTAAAGTGCTAGAAAACAGCTCTGAGTTCCAACAGATTGATGTGGAGCAGAGATTCCTGAGGGGACCATAACCCCTAGGTGGAGAGGTCGCCTTGTGAGCTCCCCATCCCAAGAGGGATGCATCTGTAGTAAGGGTCAAGGAATGGGACAGAGGGATGAAAGGCACCCTGTTCAGATTGCTCTGATCCTGCCACCACTGAAGGGTCTGGATCAGAGTTCGAGTCACTGGGATTAACTTGGATAGAGGATCTCTTCTTTGAGACCAGAAAGCTCTCAAATGGAACTGAATGTCCCTCATCTGAAATCTTGCTCCTTGCACCATAGCTGTGGAGGCAGCCATGTGCCCTAGGAGCTGCAGGAAATGCCTTGCTGGTCGAGAGACCTGCAGAGTGAAGGAGGCGCCAGGGCCACTAAGGTCCTTACCTTTCCAAGGGAAAGAAGGCTCTGGCCTGCTTTGTGTCCAGTTCGCCCTATAAAGGTGAGTACCTGGACAGGTTCCAAAACTGACTTTGGAAGATTGAGAAGAAATCCAGAGAGTAAGCAGCTGCTGGGTAACTAGCAGGTGTGATTTGACCTGGTCTGGAGACTGACCCACAATGAGCCAGTCGTCCAGGTAGGGAAAAATGGCAATCTTTTGCCTTCTTAGATGAGCGACTGCTACTGCCAGACATTTTGTGAACACCCGTGGGGCAGAAGTGAGGCCGAAGGGCATTGCTCTGAACTGATAATGGTCTGAGGGCAGTTCAAATCTGAGGTACTTTCGATAGGAGCTTCTAAGAACATGGAAGTAGGCATCCTTGAGGTCCAGGGAGGCTAGCCAGTCCCCTGGCCTTAGGGAGGGTAAAATCATTCCCAGTGTCACCATTTTGAACTTTGGCTTTAAAAGGTGCTTGTTTAGATATCTTAGATCCAGGATAGCCGCCACTCTCCTGTCTTTTTGGGGTAAGGAAGTACCTGGAGTACAGACCCTTGCCCTGGTGAAGGGAGAAACCCTTTCTACAGCTCTGAGAGCCAAGAGGGTTGAGACTTCTGTTTCCAAAGCAAGAGTCTCTAAAGGGTTTGTAGGTGAAAGATCTGGCTCTCATCTTTGGAAATTTCTTGAGCTGAGAATAGACCCTGGCTCACTACTTCCAGGACCCACCTGTCTGAAGTTAAAACTGCCAGTCCTGGACGAAGTGAGCCAACCTGCCCCCACAGGTAGTGGAGAGCCGACCCTGGGCATCCCATCAGGGTGCCTGTTTGGCAGGGGCTTTAGGCTGAGGGGTGGGAGCAGGCCTGCTCGAACCCCCGCCTGCCTCTCCTCTGAAGAACCCCTCTGTACATAGGCTGAAGAGGAGGAGGCCTGGGTCTGGTAAAAGGCCTGTGAAAAGGCCTCCCCTACCCTTGGGGGGCTGCCTCTGAGGAGTGGCTTGCCGTTCCTTGGCTTGTGCACTCCTGTAAGTGGTTCTATATTCATCCATTTTCTTCATATAATTCTCTGTCTGCTCCCCAAACAGAGAATTTCCCACCACAGGAAAATCCATAGCCTTAGACTGGGTATCCTCTGACAATGTAGTACACCTGAGCCAGGCCAATCTCCGAAAAGCCACAGATGTAGCCATGACTCTAGAGGATACATCGTTAGAATCCACTGCAGCATGGAATTGCACCTTAGATGCCTCAATACCATCAAGAGCCACCTGTTCCAGCTCCTTTGCAAGCTGGCCAGGGACCTGTTTGGCTAAGGCCATGACAGTATCCAATCTAGATTTCTGGTATCTTGCAACATAAGCCATATAGTTTGCTTGTCTGAGTCCCAAGGATGCTGCCATGTATTGTTTTTTGGCCATGGCATCAATCTTCCTGGAATCCTTGTCAGGAGGATGAAGCCAGTGGAATATTAGCTTTATCACAGGCTGCAGCCTGAACTACCCCAACATGACTGCATTGCTGTGAAAGAAAATCTGTATCAGGACTGACAAAGTGTACCTCCTGTCCATCTTTTTATCCACAGGAGGCACAGAATTAGAGCTTTTAAAATTTTTATTGTTTGTTTTCTAAAAGATTTATGTAAAGGGATGGACAATCTCCTGGACTCTGGGATATCCATCATCTCCACATAGTCAGGCTCCTCTTGCTCATCCAAAGCCTCCTCTAAGGGAAGCTGGAGGGTCTCAGCAACTTTTATAAAACAAAAATGAGAAGGGGACTCAGAAAGCCTAGGGGAGACTCACCTGAAGGTCCATCTGGGAGATGTCCGTTCAATGGGCACATCCAGACTTTCAAAGTCACATTCACACTGATCATAATCCTCATCCCCTCCTCTGGTTCATAGAACTCTTCTATATCATAATCCTAAACCACTGGAACCGACCGAACCAACCTTTTGCCAGACAGTGGCGGTTCGGAGGGAACCGGGGACAGGGACTGGACAATCTGTATTGCCCTGGCTATCTCTGCAGCAGTTGGAGAAGGAATTTTGGACTCCAAACCTGCTGATTTTTTAGTTTCTTTGCTGGAACTGGCTCCTCAGAGCCAGCTTTTCGTTGGCCCGAGGAAGTCTCGCCCTGGTCAGAGGGCACCGAACCGGGCTGGCCATCCGGGTCAGCGGACTTTTTGGCCTCTCGTTCCCTGAGCCTGCCCACTCTCTTGTCCAGGGTGGCTGCAGGGAAATTTTTACAAATCTGGCAGTCTGAATTGAGGTGGTCAAACCCCAGACAATAGACACATGTAGTATGTGGGTCAGCCTTGGCAAAGGCTTCCCCACAGACACTACAGTGTTGCAACCCAGTGGGCCGGTTTTCTTTTGGGTTTCTCAGACATGATGCCAGCCTAACCAACAAACTTGTCCTTTTAATGGCAGTGCCAGGCAAGACACCCTTATCGGTTCCAAACCATGTCACGGGTCGTGGAAAAAACCGTAATGAAATCCGTTTTTTAGAACCGATAAGAACGGGAACCGCACTCTAAGAAGCCTTAAAGGCTTTAAAGCTTAAATTTTAATACAATTCGATCGTTCAACGAACCCGATAACACTTCAAGTTCCACAGAAAAAACCCTATCTATTACTTACGATTACCAAGACAGAGAGCTTGAACTGATCGTTTTATGTTAAAATAATTAAATTGCGGTTAAATTAAACCGAGAAATAGCACTTTAAACCTAAGAAATGAACCGAGCAACAGGAGGAATCTCCGGAGCGACTGTTCAGTGAGGCGGAGTAAAGAATCTGACGGTTTCGGTTTGAAACCAACCTAACAGAGCTTCTGAACCGAGCTCGCGCTCTAGGCTCCATGCTCTGCATGGAAGTTAACTCTTTCACCTCCGGAGCAGTTCTAAGGCTGGGACAAACTGCAATAGTCATAATATAGCAAGACTTCATGTTGTTTGAATCAGCACCTATTCAAATGCAGTAGGGTGTTAAAAGTTGTATGACGCACTATCGAATTTGAATTTGCACATTATGTGCACAGCATTGAGAAGGCACAGTGGACTTCTCTTCCTCTTGGAGGGGGAGGTTATATTGAACTGTTACTGAGACTTTGTTAGGTAATTACCATGTAAATACAAAATCACACATGCCCTCACAATGCAAAGCATCATGGGCTACATATGCAAATCACCACAGAATGTTATGCTGGTCCAACTTTAAGCAAAATTGCATGATGCCGAAAGGCCTCTCACACAGTTTGCAAAGGGTGCTAACAGAAAACACAGACACGTGTTTTGTCCTACCAGGACTCATCAGTATGCCTCGTCTGCTTGACACCCCAGTGGACTGGACCAGCTACCCTAAGACAGTGTGTCTTGGATATGTTGTGGTGAACCCATTAAAATAAAAAACTATTTAAAAGACAAAGAACCTCTGTGTGCAAACACTGAGGCAAGGGTTACCCCAAAGGGCATTTGGCTGGGAAGCCAAGTTTCAAGAAAATACAAAGTCACACATGCCCTCACAATGCAAAGCATCATGGGCTGCATATGCAAATCACCACAGAATGTTATGCTGGTCCAACTTTAAGCAAAATTGCATGGTGCTGAAAGGCCTCTCACACAGTTTGCAAGGGTGCATTACCATGTAGCTCACGGACTTATTTTACAGCTTCTTTTTTCATACCATTATATGGACTTTACTCTCACCGTCCCCTCAATGACGTATGGTATCTCAAAGCATAGGATGGTGACACTTGTGATGTATTAAGAGGATTGCCGCCCATATTGTGAACAAATATCACTTCTGTAATGTCTTATGCTCATATCTATAATTGCATGTTTGATTATTAAATCAATAAACATATAGTTAAAAAATAAAGAGGGACTAGATATTAAGTCCTTGCTACACTGCCCCTGGAAGAGGATTCCTGAAAATCTGAGGATATGCTGATTGGAATTTCTGTAAGGGTTCACTAATAGCTATGCCGAGTGTTACAACTAGCCCATCATAGAGATGCAGGGCAGCCAGTTCTCAAAAACCCTAATTTTCTAATTGGAAACAAAATGGCAAGGCAAGGCAATTTTATTTATAGGGCACCCAATCCCGGAGGCTCTGGGTGCCTAACAAACATTAATAAAATGAACAAAGATTTAAAACACTGGAAGAAAATAAAAATTCAATAATGCAAAATACAAATTACAGTTTAGAACATTAAAAAAAAAAGAAGGCTTCAGGTTGCCATGATCAAGGGACTGAACAACAATGATGGAATCAGCAGTCTGCAAAAGCCAGACTAAAGAGGTGGGCCTTCAGCCTCTGCTTAAACACATCAGTTGAGGAACCTCCCAGACTGCAGGTGGAAGCGAGTTCCACAGGGTCGGCCCACAGACACTAAAGCACAATCTCCTAGGTTAGGAGCCGGACGGGGAATGTCCAGGAGGCCCGTCAAGAGGACATGGAGGAGCAGAGGTCACCGTGTCATGAGCTCTGACAGGTAACCAAGACCCAGTCTGCATAGGGCCTTAAAATGCTATCCTTCTACCCACAGAGACAATAGAGCATTATAACAGTAGAACACCTCATGACAGAAGGGCGAGTAACCCCTTGCATATCCTATCTAAATGAATCCGGCAATGATCAGGGCTCTGCGTTTCATTTCCTATAGCTAACCCATGCAATGGTAAGAATATGGCCCCCTTTCCCCTGAAACAATGGACACAAAACAACTGTTGGCCCCCTAAAATGTTTGAAATGCTTGGCTAACAGTCCCACTCCATCGCAACACTGTACTCGGCAATTTCTGCAAAATGTCATCCACCAGGCTCTGAACCGGGGCACTACTGGCACCAGACATTCTCAGATACCAGCGGACAGTGGGAGTGGGAAACTATTTGGACTAATCTGTATAAATACATCAAAGTACAGGCCCTAAGACTTATGCAATTTAAAATCGTGCATGATCTGTATTATACACCCTGCAAGTCGTATAAAATGGGGAACACTGCTGACAACATATATTCCAGGTGCCAGGAAGCAGAAGGTCTCCTACGGCATACTAAGGGACTGTGCGAAAGCTAGACCGGTCTGGAACTTCACCAGGGAGAAAATAGATCCTCTTCTGAGTCTGGAGAATGCATTTGCTCCAGAAATGTGCTTGGTGGGTCACTTTTAAGACTCACTTCTTACCATGCAGTGGTACTACATAGTTTTAACAGCATGTATAGCAAAAAAAATTATACTCAGACACCAGCTTGATGGCACTACACCCAAGTACACCGAGTGATACAATCAAATTCTATCCACACTGCATATTGAGAAAATCAAAGCCAGGACAAATAACAGATTCAACAGCTACTGCAAAAAGTAGGAAAAGTTACACACACTGTTAACTCTGGATTTAGTATGGCCAATATTACAACATAAACAGGTCAGCCAGATTACAAGCCCTGGGTAAGATTAGAGTAACAAGTCTGCTGAAGGACAACATAAGAGGTTAGACTCGTTTTAGAAAAAATATATGTAAATTCCTTCTGTATACTCTACTAGAGTTTAGACTCATTTTAGAAAGATATACATAAATTCCTTGTGTACACTGTACTTCCAGATGCGAATGTCAATTTATCTTAGAAATGTCATCTGGGGAGATATCTGGTTCTGTTGTAGTCTATGAATTTCTGTATGCTCGTAACACTGGAAGGTTTGTATTGGGTAATTTCTTGTGCTTTGCATGAAAATGAAAAATTTCTCAATAAAGCATACTTACTTAAAAACAAGAAACAACAAAAAATCAATTTGAGGGATCACAAGGTCTGCAGAAAGTGTCCAATCCCAAACACTGAAGCAAATTCCAACGCCTCAACAGTTTTCCTTAGTTCTCAGGTGTAAGTAGTAAACTGTTAAACACAACCAGAATACTTACACACCAAAAACTAGCTTCTTCTCTGAGACCACTTAGAGAACATGTTGTTTTCTTCAAGAAACTGGAACTCGCCACACCCACCTGATTTTCAAGGGCACTTTTATAAAATTCCCCTGGTCTATGTAATCCACCCATTCCATCATTAAGCATCATTTCTAACAATAGGTTTCTTTTATCACATTGAAACCATAATTACAATAAAGGGCCTTTTTTCATATTCTATTTATTTCTCCTGGTTCGCCCCTGGCAGCCCCCTTCTGACTGCTCCATCCTCCCCAAGCCCGCTACCTGGCTCCTCCGGGAATTACCTTAACAATCATCCTCTACCACAGAACCTGTGGTTGTGCCTGGCCACCAGTGTAGGGCCTGCGTGGGTCGGCTGTACATCCTGCTGCCTGGGTGGTTTTTCCTCCATTTTCTCCCCTTAGCACAATTATGTGCAATGGGCGCAATGTCCAAGCTCTGCTTCTGCAGAGATGGCCCCGCACCCTGTATATGGATTCCTTTCCTGCATGGTGATGCAGTATGCTGCCACCCAGCCATCGCTGAGTGACAGGAAGCAACACACCACTGTAACCCCTCCCCAGGAAGGAGAGCTGTTTTGGGGCATTCGATTCTTCCTCATCCTGTCGTTCTCGAGCAACCCGGTTCTGTTACAGATTCCGGGTTGCCGTGTGGCAGAAGGTAAGGTGCCCAGGGCCTCAGCCCTCCATGCCACTGGGTCGGATAATAAATCATGGACTGGATAATAAAGTGCCTTATAAAGCTAAAAATGTACATCTCTTTTATATTTCTTTAAACAAAAATAACCCACAAATACTTTAATAATAGTAATTAGGGGAGAGTTCCTCACAGATCTTTGCAAAACTCCACTCAAACTATGTGCTGATGTTTAAACTTATTAAAGCCACTCCTGAAAAAACATGTCCTGCTTATTTGTCAGTGTTAAAGGGCAATATTTGAAGTGATTTGAAAAAAATCCCCAAGCCCCCTACTAGTGCCTTACCTTTCTGGAATTATTCAACAGTCCATATTTAAAATTTTTCTAGGGGGAAGAGTTCATACTTCATGACACAGAGGAGCTGTCCACTAGATCCCTTCCATATGAAGTATTTAAGACCAAAAATGAAAATTACATACTTCCCGTAATTGTTCATTTTCCAGACTATCTTCACCATTGATTGTCACTTATGGGTCTCAGTCTGGAGGCACCTGGACCCCCACAAGAGCAGATTTTTTGCAGGAAGGGGGCCAACTTCAGCAACTGAGCATGGTGCCTGCACAACCCATATGGTGCTGCATGCCAGCCAATAACTGTCACCAGCTCCCTCGTGCATCTTGGTTCTGTTCACCAGGAGAGAATCAAAGTGGAGGAAATAAGAGAGGACTAGAGACTTTCCAGCCCAAAGGTATAGGGAAAGGATATAGGAAACAAAAACAAACAAAAAAAACAACAAAATAAAAACCAACTACCAAGTCAGAAACAAAGAACAGGACACACTAGCTGGCCCAATGGCGCTGAGGGTTGAAGTGCTGGATGCCAAACCTCGTGCTACACTGGCAACCCGGGTTCGGGAATGGGCCCAGGTCATCGGGGGTCATGGGGAGAGGGAGAAGCAGGACTGAGCTGCAGTTGGGCAGCTCTCCTCTCCTGGGGCTGATTAGGCACTGTCCCAGCTAGCAGGTGGTGTCAGGAGAGGAGGATGCTGTCAGGCGCTTGGTGAAAGCCAGGTTTCTGCATGGCTCCCTGCCTGGACTTCGGTCCTTCACCCCGACGTCCTCAGGGTGGGATAGGGTTGAGGGACTTACGCAGTCACTAACAGCAACTACGCAAAAATCCCAACCTCACAGTATGATCCCCTGTATAGGGTTGGGGGATGGGCACCACGGATAGGCAGTACACTGCCACCAAGCCAGAGCTGGCCATGGGGGGGGGGGGGTGGATATGACATTAAAAGAAAAACAGGGCACACTAAATAGCACAAGTGGTAGTTGAGTCTCCGGAAGCCAGAGCCTCAAACCACTAGCCAGGACAGTTGTCTTAGAAAAGGGGCAGCAGCTTTAAGCATGTGGCTCTAGACTGGCAGAAGCATGAGGTGGATGCCTAGGGTGGGTCTCTTGTAATGAGATGGCACAATGTGCCAAGAAAGGAATGAGACACACAGACTCCTGGAAAAAGGGAACTCTATGCTACAAGACAGAGGATTGATTGAACTCATGAGTTAACCATGTCCCTCTTTCCTATATCAAGGTAGAAGGAAGGGGAACTTAGGTACATATGGAGTTGCAGGACTGGACAGTCCAAGGGAATCGAGATGTGTTCTTCTCCCCAACCTCTCTAAGGGGAGTGGGCTAAAAAGACAAGGGAGGGACGACAAAAGAGCCATCATTGGGAACTCAGAAGACTCTCAATGGCATGGCTGCCTTTGTAGGAACCAATGTCAAGTGCCTGAAGCCTGTCCGCCAAAAATCACTGGTACAAAAAGTACTCAGCAACCGAGCAAAGGTGGGAATATGAGTCACTGTCCTCTGAGAAGGACATTGATGGAGATGAGACACTGACCCCAGAGGTTGTTGGTGCCAGAAAGAAGGGCAGATAATTGGGCCCTTTCAGAGTCCTGTAGAAACTATGTGCTAGAAATGAACTCTGTGTTTCTCCCATGTTAGTAGCCTCTCAGGGTCTATGAATGAGGGCAACCTTTCTGAAAAGTAGTTAGGCCGGGGGTGGCGAGACTCAGAGTCTCGAGAGCCTCTACCTGGGCTACAGAACTATACAGGGGGCCGAGCCCAAGGGAAGGGCCTGGCAAAGTCATCTCAAGGAGGTCCTCCTACATCAAAGGAGTGACCCAATCAGTGCCCATGGGAGATTTCCCCAGGCGATGACAGCACAGCCATACAGTTCCCGCAGGGCAACCCCGGTCCTCACTGATGGCTTTGTCACCCAGTGGTTCAAGGGAAAACTCAACGTCAGGCCATCATCACATTCTGAACCATAGTTTCATCCCTGTCACCGCAGCCAGCACCATCTACGGTGCTGGGCTTGGCATCAGCCCCAGCATTGACACCAGAGCCATCATCAAACACTGGTCCCATGAATGACACTGAAGTAAGTGGTGACCACAGGCACGATGCTGTCATCAGCATTGCACCTGGTGCTGGGCCCAGGACTGACACCTTGGCCACCAGTGTCATCACCCCCCTCTTGGTGCCACTAGCGACACCAGTGATAAGCATAATTTCAAACTCAGCAACTGAACATACAATGACCTCGGTCCAGGTCCCTACTCTGACACCATTCACGGTGTCAGATGGGAGCCTGGTATCCACTGCCACCAGTGTCATCACACAAACAGTGACAACAGCATGGGAGGCCTATAGCTTCAGCCTCACCACGAGGAGGTCTGCTGCTCAGGGCAGGCAGACTGTGGGACTCGAGTCAGCCACCCAGAAGGAGCTAGCTGTCCACCAGGGCCTCCGACACCTCAGCAGGGTGAGGTCGAGGAGTACTTGTACTTCCCTGGAACCAGAGGTCCCAGGAAGAGAATCAGGGAAAAGGCATAGCAATTGTGCCTTGGCTGCACATGTGTGGTGCCTACCTCTGAAGGTAGAGGTTGAGTGACCCCACCTCATCATGCGGATCTCAAAGGTAAAACCGTCCATAAAGATGCAGGCATTGTTGTCACAACCTGTCCACACCCAGGACAAAATCTGCAACAGGTCGCCAAGTTTCTCGACACTTGTAGGGGTACGTCAGTAGCTGCCACCACTCAGAAGTGTTTCTCCTACCTGGGGACTTTCTCAGTCCAAATCTCACCAGACTCACTGCCCACATAGTACAGTGCTCTTTTGGCTACAAGCAAATGGCCTTCTCCTGTCATTCACTCCTGAGAAAACACTTCACTTCTTAGGATATGGAAATTACAGGGACACTAAACTGAAAAGAAATGGTTTGTACACAGCAGAAGAAACAAATAGGAAAATCTTCTCACATTATCTTAAATCTAACAGAGTAGAAAGATTCTTACCACACAGGAGTCTTAGTGTGATGTGGCAGACTTCAATGCTTACCTAGTGTAGTATGAAGCGCCAGCACTAACTGACTTGCTAGGGTCTCGCAAGACACAAGGCTATGCCCAGGGAAAGGACCTGGCAGAGTCATCTCAAAGAGGTCCTTCTGCATCAGAGGAGTGACCCAGTCAGTGCCCATGGTAGATTCCCCAGGTGAGGAGAGCAGAGCCACACAGAGATTCCCTCAGGTGAGGAGAGCAGAGCCATACAGTCCCCACTCAGATGTGGCGAGGTAGGCACCACACATGTGCAGCCAAGGCAAAATCGCTATGCCTTAGTAATCACTGCATTATGCTGTATGCAAACCACTTCTTTTCAGTTTAGTGATCCAAGAGTCCCTTCTTAATCACTGTGCCATCTTTTGCAACTGGTCAGCTAAGGGCCTTAAATCAGAGCCCAAATTCATATATACCAGACAGTTACAAAAACAAAACATTGAGGAATTCTTGAATGCAGTCCTCGCTACTGACTGGTCTTTCACCCAGCACATCGATGACATCAACAACACCCTGGACACCTTCAATAAGACCTTTCTGAATACCTGTGACTCCTCTGTCCCTCTGAAAAAAGATTAGAGTCAAAGGACAAGGATCACATCTGATCTTTTCAAATTAACGAGGCTGAGAGAGACAGGGCTTGGGCAAAATTTAGAAAATCCAACACTCCCAGCCTCCTCCAGTACTACAAATCCCTCCATAACAAGTGCAAATCTGTTGTCCATACTGTCAAAATCAACTTTTTCCAAAACAAGCAGTTCATTGAGAGGGTAACTCCAAACTCCTCTGGGGACTCTCATCAAACTAATTGGCGAGACAAAATGATGAGCTTAACTCTCTCACAGTCGAGGTAGGCTTATTAATGACCCACAAGTGGGAGCCAACCACTTCAACACTTTTTCAGTGATCTGGACAAATTCAAACCCTGTTCCCCCGTCCCATGTGCCCAAGCTACATGAACAATCCCCTCGTCCTCAGAACCTCCCTCCTCCATCCCTCATTTCTTCTTTCAGTCCCCCACATCGTTTGACACAGATACCATAAGAAAATTGATTTCTGACCGAGTATCTGTCCTGATGGCTTGGATTATTGCATTCTCAAACTGGTTAGTACTCCCATCACCGCCCCTCACCAACATTTCAACCATTCCCTGTCCAGCGGAGCTTTCCCAGCATCTGGAAAAGTGCTGTTATCAGACCGCTCCACATATCTGGCTCTAAAATGATATCAGCAACTTCAGACCCATCTCACCCTTGCACTTCTTTCCAAAATTATTGAGAAAATGTTCTTGACCAGACTACCGATTTCCTTGACAAATACAGCATCCAATCCAGCTCCCAACATGGCTTTATGGCCCATCACAACACCGAGACTGCTTTGGTCAATTTACCCATGATATTTACCAGGCCATTGACATGGCCTCTACACAGCTTCCATTTTAAGAACTTACTAAAGCTTTCAACCTGGTCGATTATGGCATTCTCCTCAAAACCCTCACCCAACTGAACTTCTCCAACAGTGTTATCAACAAGGTCCACAATGATCTCAATCATAGGACACATAGACCCTTGATTGAGGTCACCCTCCGATGTCTGTCATATTTAATTTGGTGTCCCACAAGGCTCCATTTTGGGCCTCCTATTTTCCTTTTTGTAAATCCTCACTGGCATATGTACATCCAACAAGCTCATCCTTTATGCAGACGATGCAGCCCTCTATTGCTGTGATAAAACCTACTGCTCTTTCAACAAACTATTATCTGACTTCAGGTGAGTCCACTCCTGGTTTTCTGCACATGGCCTGGTCCTCAATGCAAAACAAACAAATCCATGGTTTTCTCAGGTATCAGGTAAAGCACTGATTTTGACTTCACCCTCACAGACAATGACTGTAACCTGACTGAAAGAGTCTTTGAATTCAAATATCTCAGGATCCACCTTGACAGTCACATAAATTTTGATAATCACATAAATCTTCTTATCAAAAAAGTTCACCAAAGACTCAGGATGCTGTACCGTATTAGACAATTCCTCACTCCAGACTCTAGGGCTCGACTTGCTAGCAGTTTCCTGCTCACCCTCATTGACTATACCTCTCTAGTCTATCCCCCCCCCAAAAAAAAAACAATTTGACAGACTGAGGTCCACCTACCACAGCATCCTCCGGTTTGTCACTGGTCTCCCCAGGATGACTCACCTTCGCACCCTCTATAAATCAGCAAATGGCTCTCTCGAGGACAGGTTCAACAGCAAAATCTGTACCTTCCTCTTCAAATCCCTTTAAGGGTCCTCTCTGAGAGTACCGCCTCTCTTTCTCCTAGGTCTGCCCACCTTGCACTCCCAGACAATCCTCAGGTTGTTCCTTTGCAATCCCACTCTACCGCACCTCCCACGGACAACGCTCACTTGCATACAGGGGCACTAAACTCTTTAATGTTCTACCTCAGTCTCTCACCCAGTGCCCGTCAGTTGCTGGGTTCAAAAGCAATCTATCAAACCTCCTTAACAAATCTTCATGCAACTGCTCTTAATCTTTACCTTTCTCTAATTCCTTTGACTCTCCTTGTAATTACCCTGCCCTTCTCACAGTACCCTATGCCCCCCCACAAAGCTTTGTAAATGATTATGTTTCTACCTTAATGACTTGCACATAATTCTCCAGTATATTTTGTATATTTTTTGTAATTGTTTTGTTCTTATGTGCTGTTACTTCCTGTTTCTCTTGAGATACACTGGATGATTATGAAAATGGGCAATTTTTGCTCACATGCCTTTTTCCAGTATAAAATAAAAATAAAATGAAGACCTCAGAAACCTTCAGCTGCCAGCCCCCATGCCGCATCATCAAATGTCACTCTGACATCATGGATTTGACACGATCTTAGTCTCTTGTGTGCACCACCTCTCTGGAAAGCTGGCCTAAATCAGAAGATTGGGTTTTGTGGAATCACAGGCCCCTCTCATTGTTCTAAGCCATGTCTGCCCCTGCAGGGGATAGCGGCATGGTCAAGATATTTTTTTTTTTTTTTTTTTTAATACTTATATTTATTGATTATGCAAGGTCAATCAATACAAGCACTTCCTGTAAGACAGTACTTAGTAATGGTAAAATATACATTTGGACAATACATTATCATTGCATTCCCACACTTGATACATGACTAGGGGGTTAGCTATACTTTTTTATTACATTAAAATTGAAACATAGGCTATTGCTGCTATGAGTGGGGATTTACCAGGATAAGTACAGTGTTTCCCTCATCGCACCAATGTAATAGGCTTATCATCCCCAACCACCTCTTTAAGGAAATTAACTCAATGTTCAGAGCATTACTACATCTATGCACAATCCTGTCTTCTCTTAACTTCTATCAATATTAAACTTCAGTCGTCATTAATATTATTATTATTAAGACTAAACTTGGTCTCAAGCTTTCTTTTAAACATCTTTTAAACCATTTGCTAATGAGCCCGTTTGCAAAAACCTAAAAGAAGTAACGAGCTTAAGCTCAAAGCGTGTAAACCCACTTCATCTGAGCAATATTAAGAGCCTTAGAAAAATTGAAAGAGAACTGCATCAAGGATGCTTACCCCAATTACTCTTACCTTACCTGGGCCTCCTCTAGGATTACTCAAATTATCTTATAAAACACATTTTAAACACAAACTCTGTCCCAAAGGGTTTGTCCATAGCAAAAGTGGGGCAACCATTTTAACCAAAGCTCAGTTCATATATTCAGCCATATCCTTCTCAATCCATGGCCTTCAGAATCCTCAGCCTTCCACACCTTATGGATCTTCCTCAGCTTCGGAGCCCGGGCTGAACAGTCCTGCGCGATCTTAGCCAGTAATTTTCCGGCATCCTCCGGAATGGAAAAGTGGAACATTTCGTTCCCATACATCACCTTCAAGCTGGCTGGCATCAAAAGCACATAGTGTATTCTGGGCTGTCTTAGCCTGGAGGGTACTCCATCGAATCCTTTGCACCTTTGACGGGTTGCAAAAAGTCTGGAAAATTTAAGATGGCTGCTTTTCTTGGCTTCCTATACTATAATGTCCCGTTCCTTGATAGAGCCCATAACTGCCAGAATTGTGTGGGCCTGTGTAGTTGCTGCTGCGGCATGTAGACAGACACCATGAGGTGTCGCCCAGTAGGCCTGCTGGATCACAATTGAAATGTCCATCTGCAGAAGGTCTGGGAGCTATTGCTCTAAAAATCAACAGAAATCTTCCCCTTCTGTAGCCACTGGTAGACCAAGGATACGAATATGGGATGCCTGCGCCCCATTTTCCAGTTGTCATTTCATTACGGAGTTTTCCCGAACGAGTCCTGCCGTTGCTGCCATTGCTTTGTCCGGCTGCGTTGGTCGCACCTTTGGATTCCTCCTCCACCACTTGTAGCTTCGTGTCAACCACCAGCATTCTAGCCGCAAAATCATCCATTTTTTATCAATCGTCTGGATGGCTTTTAATAAAGCGGCATTAGATGGCTGAGTTGGGTTTGCCTATGGAGGCCTCCATCTTTACTTGGGCCCAGTCATGTCCCCTTCTGCTTAGCGCCGTCACCTCCTGCTACAGTTTTCTGACGGCCCATGCTTTCAAGGAGTTCTACGTTATTCTGTAGATGATCGGGAAATTGTGCTGAATCCCTGTCTAGCCTTCTTAGATGAACTGAATAATTGTTAACACCAAAATATTCCGTTTATTAAGCAAGATCTGCAGAGCTGCAAATGTATGCTGCACACAGCTCGGTTGCTGGCCACACGCGCCCCCATCAAGACAGCTTCCTAACATAAAAGACCTTGAAGCTCTTTTGTTACAGGACAAAGGGACTGTAATTACCTCTCAGGGCAGCTGCTTCTGGCAAATTTCCCAGAACATTTCTGTCCCCTAAACAGATAGTTAATTTAATAAAAAATAAATAAAAATTATTGTTACAGTCGCACACATCCAGGTTGTGCTAGGGACAAGGCAGGCCACACAGCACTGATTCGCAACAGAGGCATCAATGCATGTTGGGAGGCTGCTGGACTTTCTTTGTCATCATAGTTCCTTCTTAGACTTCAGCATTGCAGAAATGTAAAATAACAAAGCGAGAAGGCACTACAAAGAAAAACAATGCTCTGTAGCTTACATCTGCTCTCTCCCTGCAAACAATTTGCTCCCACGGGCTCCTAGTGCCTCCAGCCCCTACCCCATAAGTGATAATCAATGGGACAACTGTTGGGGGAAGGGGTACTACAGAAGCTCTGAAACTGGCGCTCTTAAAGTCTCTAAGGACATATCTACTTAAAGGGAATATAAACAAGCATTTTTACAATAAATTACTTACTGTGCATGCCCTGGTCCCCGATGTACTGTTTCACAAGGGTGAAAAATACAGGTTACTCACCTGTAACAGGAGTTCTAGGAATGGTATATGTTGTTCATCCACGCTGTCTGGCAGGTTCCTTGCCGCTTAAATCTTGCCAGAAGGTCTTCAAGCTGGCTCCTCCCACCAACCTGGGTGGTAAAACTCTCGCTCTGCCCCATGGACGCCAGATCTAGCGCTGGAAGCCAGGTTGTGCGCCAAAGCTGGGAGGTCGGTCTATGTGGATGAACATATACCATTCCTAGAACTCCTGTTACAGGTGAGTAACCTGTATTTCTAGGGACATGGATATGTTGTTCATCCACACTGTCTGGCAGACTCCTAGCAGTTCTCCAGGAGGAGGGAGGTAAGGCGACACCTCTACTTAGGGAATAAAGACTGAGAACCGAGGCCCCAAACCAGCATCCCGGCATGACTCAAGGTCGATGTGGTAATGGAGATGAAGGTGTGTGCTGACTTCCAGGTAGCAGCCCTGCAGATTTCCTGGATAGGGACATCCCTGGAAGCAGCCACCATGCAGCGGTATGGCGGGTAGAATGAGCTCTTATCCCTCTGGGAGGCTCCATGCCCGCCAACCTACACAGCAGAGATCTATGAAGGAGGTGACCCACCTGCCTATCGTCCGCTGGCTGCAGGTCTGCCAGGTGCGGCTTCAGCGTAGGGTGACAAACAGCTGGCGAACCTCTCCCCGAATCTCAGCCGTCTGGCTTCCTTAGTAATAAGCGAGCACTCTTCTAGGGTCCAAAGTATGCAGCCTATATTTGGCCTCCCGAGTGTGATTGGGGTAGAACACCGCAGAGTCAACACCTGGTTAAGGTGAAACTCCGACACCACCTTAGGAAGGAGTTTCTGTGGAAGCGAGGACAACCTTGTCCCTGTGGAAGACCAGATAAGGAGACTCTATGGAAAGCACCTGGAGCTCTCCCATCCTTCTGGCTGATGTGATAGCCACCAAGAAGGCAGTCTTCCACAACAGGTGAGAGATGTCACACCTGTGCATTGGTTCAAATGGCCTGCCCATGAGCTTAGCCAATACCAGCAGTAGATCCCACGGAGGTGGAGATTCTCGCACCAGAGGGGATATGTGATCAAGGCCTTTGAAAAAGCACCCGACCACCTTCTCCTGCACCACCGACTGCTTCCCGGCCCGCGCCCGGTAAGCAGAGATGGCTGCCAGGTGCACCTTAAGGTTCGTCGACCAAAGCCCTAGCTGAGAAAGGGCCAAAGGTAGTCCAATATGCTTGCCAAGGAACAGGAAGAAGGGTCCAGGCCCTTGCCCTGACACCAAATGGAGAATCTCTTCCATTTGAAGGCGTAGCATTATCTGGTCGACTCCTTACGGGACGCCTCAATGACGTTGAGGACCTCGTCAGAAAGACCCAAGGCCTGGAACTCTAGCCGCTCAGGAACCAGGCCGTCAGGTGCAGGGATTGAAGGTCTGGATGGAATACCTTCCCCTGATTGACTGAGATCAGGTCCGGGTGGGCTAGAAGCCGCCTCGGGAGCCTGGAGCCGAGACTGAGGAGACCTGGATACCAGAACTGGCGGGGCCAGTCTGGGGCTACCAGAATCACCTGCGCCTTGTCCCTCCTTGCCTTTAAAAGCACCTTGTGGATCAAGGGAAATGGGGGAAAGGCATAGAAGAGGCCTGGGGTCCACGGCCTCGAGAAGGCATCCCCCTGCAGTGAGCCCTGCTGAGGCGGGTGGGCATGAAACAGCCTCAGCTTTGCATTCTCCCTGGAGGCAAACAGGTCCGCCTGAGGCGTGCCCCAGTGGGAGAAGAGATCTTGTACTACCTCCAGCAGGAGAGACCACTCGTGAGACGCAGCCCCTATCCGGCTTAGGGCATCGGCCAGGGTGTTGAAGGCTCCTGCCACGTGAATGGCGAGGAGATCCGCCTCCAGGCTGCGCACAAGAGACCAAATGCGGAGAGCTTCCCTGCACAAAGGCATGGAGCGTGTCCCGCTCTGGCGGTTTAAGTAGTACATGGTCGTGGTATTGTCCGTCTGGACCTGAACCACTTGACCTCATAGAAACGGAGCGAAGCCGGTGAGGGCTAGACGAACCACTCGAAGCTCCAGCAGGTTGATGTGGCATCGGGACTTCCAAGGGGACCAGAGGCCGTGCGCTCTGTGCTCCCCCAGATGGGCACCCCAACCCATCAGAGAGGCATCGGTCGATAGAGAGACCGTCGGCTCGGGCGGACAAATGGGATGCCCTCCTGCAGATGTGCCGGAACGGTCCACCACTGGAGAGCATTCCACATCCCCGGGTCACTGTCACTAGCTGATCCAACGGATCGAAGTGCTGTGACCACTGGCTGGCCAGTCCCCATTGAAGGGGACGCATGTACCAGCGGGCCCAATGGACCACACTGGTGCAGGCCGCCATGAGGCCCAGGAGGCGCAGGAAGTCCCGGGCAGGGCGCGATTGCCCAACCTGAAATGATTGGGCAAAGGAGGAAAGAACCTCGGCCCTGTCCGCCGGGAGCCATGCTCTGGCTCGAAGAGAGTCGAGCTCTGCCCGGATGAAATGTATCACCTGCTTTGGCACGAGTTCCGACTTGGCCTCGTTGATGAGGAGGCCAATTTGAGGGCAAACCTGGAGGGCCAGATCTCTGGACCACTCCACCTCTGCTCTGGAGGGGGCTGCAATCAGCCAGTCATCCAGGTAAGGGTACACCCAGACCCTTCGGCGCTGCAGGAATGCTGTCACCACTGCCATGCATTTGGTGAAGACCCTGGGAGCTAGGGAGAGGCCGAAGGGCATGGCCCGGAACTCGTAATGGGATCCCTCCCACTGAAGCGGAGGAATCTCTGATGAGACGGATGGATTGGGACGTGAAAGAATGCGTCCTGGAGGTCCAGGGAACAGAACCACATGCCTCGTTCCAAGGATGGGATTATCTGAGCCAGAGTGACCATCCTGAAGGTCCGAGACCTTAGGAACCTGTTCAGGTCATGAAGGTCGAGAATGGGGCGCCAACCCCATCCGTTTTGGGACCAGGAAATACCTGGACTCAAACCCCGGGTCTGGAGGAGGATCCGCCACCTTCCTGATCACCTCTTTTTCGATGAGCAGGGCAATATCGTCTCGGCAGGCCGACAGCGAGGCTGCGGATCCCGTGGCCCCTCCGAGGGACGACGGCTCAAAAGGGTGGAGCCTGCTCGAACTCCAGAGGCAAGCCCTTTCCTGCCACCTCCAACACCCAGCGGTCCGTGGTGATAGCGGACCAGGTGGAAAGGAAGTGGCGGAGCCGTCCCCCCACGGGAGAACCCAGGGGGGAGTGACGAGGCTGGGGGCGACACCCCTCAACCCGTCACTGAGCAGGCTTGGAGGAGGGACCGGCCAAGGAACCTCCTGGGCCTTTACCTCCCTGCTTCCTGTTGGAGGAAGCCGTGGGCTTGGGTTTGGGATGCCAAGCGCGAGCCTGCTGGCCCTGGTGCTGATGCTGTTGGACCGGACGTGACGCAGGCGCAGAAGGACGAAAGGGCTTGTGCTGCTGCTGTCGGCGGCCTTTGTCCTTCTGGGCGGAAGTGACAGAGTCCAGAGTGGCATTGGACTTTCGATCCGCTGGAGGTGACCTTCCACTCCAGGGCCGAAGAGGTCGTCCCCAAGAAGGGGACATCCGCCAACTTGTGCTGGGTATCCGCCGTGAAGGTGGATATCCTCAGCCATGCTCTGCGGCACATGGCCACCACGGCCGCAACCGATCTGGCACAGGAGTCTCCTATGTCCAGAGCTGTTTGGAGCTGCTGCTTCGCCACCGCCCTACCCTGGTCCTGAACCTGACGGACCGTGGTCTGCAGGTCGGCCGGGAGATGAGGGATCACCTCATCCAGGGAGCCCATGAGGGCTTGGGAGAAATGTGCCATCAGCACGGCCGAGCTGGCCTGGCGGAGGCCAAGGGAGGATGCAGCATACACCTTGCGCCCGGCGTAGTCCAGCTTTTTGGACTCCTTGTTGGGGGGCTTGTCCATGTCCCTAGCATTCCTGGAACGCCGGAAAACGCTGTCGGTGACCAACCCCTTGGCAGAGGGGTGCTCCGAAAACCCTGGCAAAGAGCCGGTAGGGACTGCATACTTCCTGGCCATCCTGGCCGAGGGCGCAGGACAGGAAGCAGGCCGCTGCCAAAGCTCCAAGGCTGGGCCGACAATGGCCTCAGCCTCCGGAAAGGCCTCCATGGGTGAATCCCCTCAGTCCAGTATCTCCATCAGGGGATACTTGGCCCGTTTGGATACGGGCTCAAGCTGAAGCAGACCCATAAAGCACGATGGGCTTTCGTCCAGTGACTGGCCCCCGGAGGACTCCAGGTCAACCAGCCTGGAGAACAGGGAGGAGTCATCGTTGGACTCCGAGGAGTCCGCGAAGAGCTGCCGAGGGCCTGAGCCACCCTCCACCTGCCGAGGACGGTCGGGAGTGAGGGTGACCGACAACCTGTGGGGCAGGCCTTGACCCGACCGAGAGTCCTTGGTCGGCGCCCGCGATTTCGGTTGTGGAGGCGGAGGTTCCACCACAATCGGTGGGGCAGCAGGTTTCAGCCGAACAACTGGCCCAGGCTTGGGCATCTCGACTGCAGCGAGAGGCTGTTTCGGGCGTTCAGGTGACAGCCACTTGATGGCCGGGGAAGGCGTCGGTGTCGACTTGCTCCCGGACAAAAGTAACTGCTGCCACATCAGTTCCTCGTAGCATCGACGCAATTTGCGCCAAAGCCTCTCCTCCTCTTCCGAGGAGGAAGACGAGGACGAGCGGCGTCGCCGCTTACCTCGGTGCTGGGACCGAGACCTCCAATGTCGGCGGGATCGGCTGGACCAAGAAGAGGTCCGAGACCGAGACCAAGATCCTCGGTGTATCCGAGGACGGGCCTGGGAGGGAGCGGGGGACACCCGCTCTTCTCTCGGCTCGGACACCTTAACCGGGGACTGCTGCACCAAGGGCACAGGCAGGTCCTCGGTTTCCACCGGGGGAACCGGCGAAGAAGGGTTGTCGGCTTCACCAGTCGACAATCTGTCTGACAGGTTGAGAAAAATCTTGACCGCGTCAACGGGTGTCTCGGCCGGCTGACCTGACGGGGACGCCGTGAAGCCAGCGGCCTTAACCGCAACCTCGACCAAAGTCTACGGTCGGCTGTCCGGGGAAGGGGACCTCTCCCGCTCCCACGAACGCTGACGATGGGACTTACCCTTGGAATCCTTCTTTTTGGACCGAGAGGAATGTCCCGATGGCCCCTCTCCCTTCGTGGAAAGGGAATGGCAAAGCTCCTTGAACGAAGCAGAATACAAGGCACCCAAAGAGAGTGGGATAAATGCCGCAACCGAGGAGGTGGAAGATGCGGCGTGGGCCGCCTCCTCCTCGAGGGCGATCATCTGCTCGAGCTGCTCAGCCGTGCTAGCCGCCGCGGTAACCACCCATCGGGCCTCTTTCGACTTTACCGGCTGATAGCGCTTCTCAGGGCGCCTAAGCTTCAACTGGGCAGCGTAGTCTTCCAAGACGTTGGCAGAGAACGAACAGCATCACTCGCAGGCCTGCGGATCATGTTCTAGGCCAAGGCAGTAGACACACGTGGAGTGCGGATCCATCCTGGACATCTTCTGCCCGCAAGGGCACCGCCGAAAACCGGGAGTCGATTTGTCCATCGCAGCCACGAGGGAAAAGGAAGACCGAAGTCTTGAAAATTTTAAAACGAGTTTCGGATGAACCGAAGAGTTAGGATCCAGTCTATCACGCAGAGCGTTAAGGAGGGAACCTGAGCTTCCAAGCAGTAAGGAAGATCTGGCGTCATGGGGCGGAGCTGAGAGTTTTACCACCCGGGTGGGTGGGAGGAGCCAGCTTGAAGACCTTCCGGCAAGATTTAAAGCGGCAAGAAACCTGCCAGACAGTGTGGATGAACAACATATCCATGTCCCTAGAACAAAGTGTTAAAATGACAGAGTTATTTTTGTTTTAAAAGCTGCAATTCCAGGAAGTGAGTTGTATGCATATTTGAATCCAGTGCCTGTGTTCACACAATAGAACAAAAGCTGATGATGTCACTCTAGCAAGCTGTCTCAGTATCATCTTGGAGCATTATGTTGTGTTCCATTGCACTCCTGTAAATAGCTTGGTAATAAAATGTGTTGTAAAAGAAAACTCAGTGTGTATTTTTGTCTTTCTGGTCTGCAACTGGCAAAAATTTGTGAATGTCTTTTCAAAGTTAATAACAGAGGAGCTCTATGTTACTATATTACTTATTTTTTATGCTTGTGGAATTAGAAATGAGGGAGCCTCTTCTGTAAAGCGAGAGATTTGGCATCCTTAACGAGCAATGGTAAATATCATATTGTAAATCTTAACTTTCCTAGTAGTTTTCTACAGCAGTGTAATAATTGATTATTTTAATAATAAGCAATGTGTCTAGTCTTGTTTTTTATTTTTTGTTCTGTCCGATAGCAAATTGGACCTCATTGTGACAGTCAGTACGGAGTGCTTGAATTACTTTTTTTTGTAAACAAAACTGTTAAAATTAATATCATGTCAGAATGGCTACTGTCAAAAATAGCTGTTCATACGTAAAGCTGTCTTCCGATCATTTGTTGGGCATTCAGAGTATTTTGGTCTTTGTTTGGGGGGGGAAGTGTTTGTCCTTCTAAACTACAGTATACGTGTGTAAGTCATAGGTCTTGCTACTGTGACGATTACTTTTAAATCAGTTATTTTATCTAATACTATAAAAATAAGCATTTGTCAATGCCGAATGTTGTCTTGCTGGCACTGGCATTGGTAGTGCAGGAGTTAGAGAGATGCATAATAGGAATGGCAGTGAAGTGTGGAACTGATGACAACCCCACCCCACCTCACCCTGCAGAGACTGACAGGCATTAAGGTGTGCCTTTGGGTCGTCGGCCATAACGCTCATGCCATTTCACCTCACTTACCCTGCAGACACCGATAAGTGTCGTGCTGTGCCTTGGGGTCATTGGGTCTTACGCCACCCGCTCCATAAGGAAATAGGTTGAGATGGGTGCAGTATAGGAGAATGGGGTGAACTTTGGGGCCAAAGAGTCCAAGGCACACCTTGATGCCTGTCACTGGCTGCAGGGTGGGGGTGGAATGGCATGAGCATTACAGCAAACAATCCAAAGTCACACTCCTGACACTTGTCAATCTCTACAGGGTAGGACGTTATGGTTAGAAACCCTAATGCCCTGGGCGTTTGTTGATATTTGCACACCAAATTTTCAACATGGGCTTTCTGTGACCCTACCTCATGAAAGCATTTGGGACTTCCACTCATGAACAGTGGCACTGTGATTTTCTTAATCTGTCCCAAACGTTGATTTCCCACAGCAACCGTGCTATTGCACGCCAGATGTATGAAAACACATTTCAGGCAGGATGGGAAAATGACAGCTGCACTGTTCATAAGAGGTGTGAAAAAATGGCAATGTTGAAAATCTGGAGGAAAATATTAAAATTCTCAAAGTTACGAGCATGTGTGAAAACTGCGTAATGCATGCTTGCAACACAGTCATTTTTAGAATATTTTACCAAGTTTACCAACCTAGGCTTTTGGCAGCCCACCTCATGACCAGTGACACTGCTGAATTGAGCCCAAAGGTGATTCGGGCAGTGACCACGAAATCACCTTTGGGACTGAATAATAAAATGACAGTGACTGAGTTCATGAGGTGGGGTTCCAAGAACCCCCATGTTGAAAATTTGGTGCCAAATGTCGCAAAATGGCTGCGATATCCACCTAACTGCCCCCCAATGATGCCATTATACAGCTTCCCGTGATTTTCTTCAGTTCACAGTCGGCTTTTGAAGAGTTCAGGCGTCTCCGCTCCACGAAGATCGCCACACCGGGCTCTGGAGGTAAGTGTGCCATGGGGGAGGTGCGGGAGGTTGGGTGCACAGAGGGTGGGTCCGGGTTGGGGTAAGTGAGGTGCCGTGACCACGAGGGACCATTTTCTGTTTTACAGTGGACAAAAAAAAAAAAGGGGACATCGCGGAAAGGTTTTTTATTTACAGGTTTGCTTTCAGCACACTGGGGTGGGCTCCCAGTGTACCACCTGTGTTTTTGGGGAGTGGGGACTGAAGCCGATGGGGATTGGGCCCCCTGTTGGCAAAGAAAGCGTGTCTGTGTTTGGGGGGGGCATGATGCCAAAGGGGATTGGGCACCCCCCTTGGCAGACAAAACAAGGGAGACATTATGCTGATGGGGACTGGGCCTCTGTCGGCAAACAAACTGGGGAGGGGATGCGACAGGGGATTGGGCACCCCAATGTCAGCTTTGAGGGACTGTGAGAGGCAAACGGCAGGAGTCGCCTCCATGTTTATTGAAATGTTTCACCACGGACACATAATGGAGGTGTGTGAGATCTCCGCTGCAATAGCAGGCCTGTCTCTCATTGTGGCGGGCGGATTTCTTTCAGGTTGGTGGCACACTTCTGAGTGTTGTCATAGACAGCGTGCTCATTCATTGGTGCCTACAGACCAGCCCAAGAAAGCAGTACGCCATTGGCCCACAACACAGCCAGCACTCTCCACAACCTGCTGCTCCAGCAAAGCTGTCACAAATGTTGCTTGAGCAAGAAGACAACATAAAACTGATGCTTCTGCAACACCGTAGTAAACCTGATCGAATGACAGTAGCCTTGTAACATAGAATTTGAATTTGACGGCAGATAAGGACCGCTTGGCCCACCCAGTCTGCCCATTTCCCTACCCAATGGATAAGCTGCAGATCCTAGTTAACCAGCAGCCTACTTCTTTCTATCCCCACTCCCTAGAATTGCCTTATGACTGTCCCATGCATGCTTGAATTCCACCACTGTTTTTGACTCCACAACCTCCTCCAGAAGGCCGTTCCATGCATCCACAACTCTCTCTGTGAAAAAATACTTCCTTACATTACCTCTGAGCCACCCTCTATCTTCAAATTGTGCCCCCTTGTTCTTGCACACCTCTTTTTCTGAAAGATGCCACCCTCTTGGACTTTGTTGATTCCCTTGAGGTACTTGAAAGTTTCTATCATGTCCCCCCTCACCCTCCTTTCCTCGAGGCTATACATATTAAGCTCCTTTAGTCTCTCTTCATATGTCTTCTGGTGCAGACCCTGCACCATTTTAGTTGCCCTCCTCTGGACAACTTCCATCTTGTCTATGTCCTCGCAGAGATTGGGTCTCCAGAACTGCACGCAGTACTCCAGATGGGGTCTGACCAGCTGTCTGTACAGAGGGATAATAACTTCTTGTTTTCTGCTGGTGATGCCTCTCCTATGCATCCCAGTATCCCCAGCCCTCCTTGCTGCCCTCTCACATTGCTTGCCCACCTTTAGGTCATCTGATATGACTACCCCCAGGTCCCTTTCCATTTTTGTTGTTGTTAGTATCTCACCCCCATTGTGTACTCTTCCCCTGGGTTTTTGTTTCCCAGGTGCATTACCTTGCGCTTCTTAGCATTGACTCTAAGCTGCCATACATTTGACCATTCCTCCAACCTTGCCAAGTCCCTTCTCATCCTTTCCACCCCACCTTGATGGAATGGGGTGAGCATAAGGGCCACTTCATATTAAAACCACTGTGCTGCTCATCAGTGTGCACTTAGTTGCAATAAACAGGGCGGTATGATGACATGCATTCCTAGTTGGAACAAAAAAAACAAGCATTTGTCAATGCCGAATGTTTGCTTGCTGGCATTGGCATTGGTAGTGTAGGAGTTAGAGAGCTGCATAATAGGAATGGCAGTGAAGTACTGAACTGAAGCCAACCCCACCACTACCCTGCAGAGACTGACAGCCACTGGGGTGTGCCTTTGGGTCGTCAGGCATAATGGCCATGCCATTTCACCACACCTTCCCTGCAGACACCAAGTGTCACGGTGTGCCTTGGGTCTTTGGTCTATGCTCACCCCATTCCATCAGGAAATACGGTGAGATGGGTGCAGTATAGGAGAATGGGGTGAACTTTGGGGCCGAAGAGTCCAAGGCACACCGCGGTGCCTCTCTCTGGCTGCAGGGTGTGGGTGGGGGTGGAATGGTATGAGCATTACAGGCGACAATCCCAAGTCACACCCCTGATGCCTGTCAGTCTGTATAGGGTGGGGCATTATGGTTGGAAACCCTAACGCCGCAGGCGTTTGTTGGTATTTTCACTACAAATGTTCAGCATGGGTTTTTTGTGACCCCCACCTTATCAACAGTGACAATATCAGTTTGTTAGCCAAAAGTTGATTTTGCACTGCAACTACGCCATTTGCACCACAGGTGCGAAAACATATTTCGAACAGGATGTGAAAAATGACAGCTGTACTGCTCATGAGGAGGTGTAAAAATGACAATGTTGAAAATCTGCAGTGAAAATATTAAAAAAACTGGTTAAGTCATGAGCATGCATAGAAACTGCGAAACGCATACCGGTAATGAAATTAGTTTGGGAATTTTTACAGCAGATTGCCAACACAGGCATTTTGGGACCTCCGCTCATGAACAGTGTCACTGTGATTTTCTTAATCTGTCCCAACAGTGATTTCCCACAACACACACATTTCTGCGCTGAAAGTGCGAAAACACATTTCGGCCATGGTGTAAAAAAACGACAGCTGTACTGTTCATAAGGAAGTGTGGAAAAATGCCAGTGGTGAAAATCTGGACTGAAAATATTACAAATTCATGAACTTACGAGGGTGTGTGGAAACTGCGCAATGCTCGCTCATAACACATTTTATGGAGTTTTGTCACCAAATTTTTAACATAGCAATTTTAAGACCTCTGCTCATGAACAGCGTCACTGTGATTTTCTTAATCTGTCCCGAACACTGATTTCGCACACCGACTGCACCACTGTGCAACATTTTGGGCGAGATGTGAAAAATGACTGCAGTACTGCTCACAAGGAGGCGTGGTAAAATGGCAATGTTGAAAATCTGGAGTGAAAGTATAAAAAATTCGCAAACTTACGAGCGTGCGTAGGAACTGTGCAACGCATGCTCGGAAAACAGACATTTTTGGGAATTTTCTAGCCAAATTTTCAACATAAGTTTTTGGGGGCCTACCTCATGAACTGTGACACTGTTGTTTCGTAAATCGGTCCTGAAAGGTGGTTCCACGCAGTGACCACAAAATCACCTTTTGGGACCAAATAACAAAATGACAGTGCCAGAATTCTTGAGGTGGGGTCCAAGAACCATATTGAAAATTTGGGAAAAATTTCCCAAAATGCCTGAGATATGCATCAAAGTTGAAAAATCCTATTTATTCCATTATACAGCTTACCGGTTTCCTCAGTTCGTGGTAGGCTTTGAAGAGTACAGACGTGTTCGGTCCACGAAGATTGTCGCGCCCGGACTCGGAGGTAAGTATGGGGTGAGGTGGTAGGGGGAGGCAGGGTGCGTGCGGGTAGGGCGGGGGTCAAGACAGTCAGTGAGGGACCATTTTTTCTTACAGGGCATTTTTTTTTTTTCAAAGACGACGTGGGACTTTGCCACGCTTGGGTGGGCTCCAGCGTGGCAGCTGGAAGGCTATTGGGGGCGGTGGAGCTGACAGGTGATTGGGCACCCCAGCCATATGGATTGTTGTCACGCTGGGGTGGGCTCCCAGCGTGACACCTGGAAGTCTGTTGGGGGGATACAGTGGAGCTGATGGGGATTGGGCACCCCCGTCGGCCTTAAGGACTGCTGCCACGCTGGGGTGGGCTCCCAGTGTGGCACCTGGAACTCTGTTGAGGGGGGAGCGCAGTGGAGCCGATGGGGGATTGGGCACCCCCGTTGGCCATACACTGTGTGTGGGGGGGGGGTGCATGAGCACGCTGGGGTGGGCTCCCAGCGTGCTACTTGTTGCGGGTGGATGGAGCAGTCTATGACAGCTGTTTCAGTGCAGTGCCTACACGTTACTGCCACTGACTGCAACTTTTTTTGCTTTCAACTGTATGCCACTGCATCTGAACGGCTGTCATAGACAGCTCCTATATTCATTGGCGCGGTGCGGCCGTGCCTGCAAAAGGCAGCAGGGCATTGAAGTGGGAGAGGCACACCTACGAATTCTCATATGGTGGCACTATGTTTCTTGCACATGCGTGCAAGCAAACATAAAAATGGACTGTATCTAGGGACTGTTTGATTTCATGCCCTCTTTTGCATACAGTTTATATGGGTCGATTCCTGGTACTGACATGCCCATAAGATGACATCTTAAAAAAAAATCCAACAAATAGAGGCTTTATTACAATATTTGGAAGTAAAAAACAAAAAAAAACAATTAAAAATACAATAATCTGTGTAATATATAGACTGTGTGTGAGTTTGTTTTCCCCCACATCAATCTAATACATGTCTAAAACTGAGAACTTGTACAAGTATGCCCCAGTTGCAGAACTGCATAATCTTATGACCAATCATTTAATGATATCTAAGTTTATTTTCTCTGTACTTAAAAAGCTTTTTCTAATGCACTGTCAAAATTTTTTAGCTGCCTGTCTTGATTGAAAATAGCCTTTTCCCCAGATATGCAACACACGAGCGAACATATCTTGAACCTGCCAATCGGAACCTTCAGTGCAGCACACAGGGTAGGCTGGAGGTGCTGCTCTCATTCCAGAGACAAGTTCTGTTTTTAGGTACAGAGAAAATAAACGTAGATATCATTAAATGACTGGCTACAAGAATATGCAGTTCTGCAACCTCTGAATGCTTATACAAGTTCAAGGTTTTAGAAATCCATTAGACTGACATGGGAAAAAGGAAAACCTCTCACACACACACACACACACACACACACACACACACACAGTATATATATATTACATGGGTTACTGTGTTTCTAATTATTTTTTTCTTTCAAATATCTTAATAATGCCTCTGTTTGTTGGATTTTTTTTAAAGATGTCACTGACAGGTTAGACAAAAACATCAGTACCAGGAATCGAACCAGATAAGCTGTATGCTAAAGTGGGCATTAGATCAAACAGTTCCCACATATATTCCATCTTTAATTGTATGCTGTCATCATATCTCCACAACTAAGCGCACACTAAATGATCAGCATAGCGGCTTTCAAAAGAAGTTTACAAGACTACTGTTATTAGATCAGATTTACTATGGTGATGCAGAAGCACCATGTTGTTTTTGTATTTTTAACAGTATTAGATTAATTATCTGATCTAAACTGTGTTGCCACACGGTAGCAAAACAGACATACTACTTACACAGGTATACGGTAGTTTAGAAGGACAAACCCTTTATAACTACAAAGTATACTGAATCACCCCTAAATGCAGAGTACCCAATTATGATCCAGCCCAGGACCCTGCTGATTGTAATGCATGGACAGCACATCACAGATTCAGTCCTGCTAGCAGCACACCAAAGAAGACATTTAACACGGGATGATGGTTCCATGCTATACGTCTTTCCAATCCTCAGTTATTCTACACGGCAATGCCGTAATGCATTTGACAGGGTTCTGGCCGCATTGCGCTCCCTTAGAATAGGCCATACCCAGCAGTTATCAGCTAAACTAAGAGTGACCTGCTTTGGCAATGTGTCTATTTTTAACAATCTGGTGGAGGCTGGCAAAAAATCTTGAAAGCATTAAAGTAAACTTTGCTTCACAAGATGCTGGATAAACAGGTTTGGCTACTAGGAACTGATAGTGTATTACAGACTTTGCACTGATAGGCATTATGTGAGCTGCAGTCACTTAAACAGTGAACCGCTGTTACCGGTATGCCATATAAATGTATATATCTTTTGAACTGCAGTTAATTTTACCACAAGTAAGTGATGGGCTCCCAGCTAGGTTTTGATCAGCATATTTTACAATATAGTGCCACGTGTACAGTATGTGTGGCTCTCCACAAACGCTGACCCGTTTTAAAATAATTAAGCCTCTTATATCTCGACAGTGGCGAGAACATCCCTTGCCATCAAGGGGGACAGAAGACAGTAATGATGGCACTTACTCTCCAGTCTGTGTAATGCTATAAGCGCAAAGCAATGAGTCCACACATACAAAGTCTTTAATCTATCTGAGGGGCTGGCAGTATCACGATACTAATTCAGATTAATTCTATATGAGAAATTATAAATGACAAAAGTTGCTGTATTTAATAGTTTGTGTAGTTAAGACTGACAGTTCAACCCATATTCAGGTAATTTAGGAGAGGTTACAGTTGTTAACTATTACACTGAATTTTAAATAAGGTATAAACACTTTAGAAAGGTGATTATGTAAATATTGGTGTTGGGATCTGCTGTTTATGATCAAACAGTTTAAACATCCTAAAGATAGCCTATCTGCTTAATTGGGTTGCATTTTATAGCAGCATGTGATGACGTTACTTTAGAAAAGGGTGTATTTTGGGGCCTCAGACGACCGTTACTTACTGTTTGTTACAGACAGAGCTTCCAATCTATTTCTTACCAATTTTACAGCTTGGACATTGTAATGCTACAGACAAGGTGGTATATTGTGTACTGGGTTCATTTTTACCTGGAACATTTCCAGAAATTTTTATTAGAAAATAGTCCATGACATTGCTGCAAATGGCTAATAGTTTATGATTCATTTTTGGTTTACAGTGTTAAACTGTTAGATATTTTAGGTCATGCTGTGCCAAAAAATGTAGTGTTCATTCTCCTACTTCATTACTTACTTACTACCTGCCAGCAGACACAAGCCACATGGTCTGTCAAGTCTGCTCGAGGGTGCAGCTAGCACCCCACTCTGCAGCTGCCCCTCCCCCCTCACAATTACCCCCACACAGATGCATGCCAAGAGAGATTAAACCAGATTAAGCTGTACTGTGAAATATCTTTATGTATTCATCCTATGCTTAGGGGTTTTCAAATGCCTTGCATTTTTTTTTAACTGAATAAAATATATTTAAACAAAAACAGGACGTTTTTCCCTTGGATTTCATCTTTTAACATTGCCATAAAGTCATAATCCTCTAATTTTAGGTTAATACTTTGGTTTGAGAGATATAAGAAGATGGCGAGGTCTATTAGGAATGTCTCCCTGCCTTTCAGCAGGTTCTACCATTGTGATTTGCATCCATGTATTTACCTGACTTGTGTTACAGTTTATCAGAAAGTCTGTGCTTCCACAGCCTCAGATGGAAAACTATTCAATGTTTTCACTGCTCTAAAGTATAACACTTGTAAAATGTATTAAAGCTTTTTGTTTTAATCTGCCATATATGCCTCTCAGTATTCACAGACTCACTGGTTGAATGTGGAGCACTCTCATTCTCTTGTTGCTAGTCTGATATCATCTGATCATGTGATCGTCTCAGCTCACTACTGGCAAACTGACTGTAAACTGCAGTGCTGCCAAGGGAAAAAGGTATTTTTTTTAATGTAAAAACACTGTTTTGTACATTTTCAAGTTCACAGCACTTTACAAAACAGGTATGGGGTATAAAGGATTGTATTTCGTAATAAAGAAATGCAGAGCCTGTTTATGTTCCCTTTGAATTGTAATCACCCAAAAACATATGCTGCTTTTTAAAGTTATTAAAGCCCCTTTTAAAAAAAAATGTGCACCTTAATTGTAGTCTCCCCAAAATATGCGCTGCTTAATTCTCAGCATTATAACTCCTTCCAAAAAGCATGTGCTAACTATATACTATATATATATATATATATACACACACACACACATATTTATTTATTTAAGGTCTAGAATTACAAACCTTTGAGTCAGGGACTCATTTGCAAAGGCTCCACGTCATACAAAAAATGGATTAGAACACAGTACAATATGGAATATACAATTTAGACATCAGCTCTAGTACAAAAAATGACAGTAACATACCGAGATGAAAGAAAAAATACATAAGCACAGACATGGAACATCAGCAGTTGTGAAGTATTAGTGCATTAAACATTTTTTTAGAGTTTCATCTGCAGTCACAGTGGGAGTTAGACATAATATGATTAAGTAACTCAAGTTTAAAAGGCCCAAGCCTGGGGATTGATAAGACTGAGTCAGGGATTGAGTTCATCCAAAGTGGGGCCCTGTAGCAAAAAGACCTTTGGCCAGCAATGGTCTTCATGAAGGGGACACGGAATGTGGCGGTGTCAGAGTGTCTAGTGGAGCGAGCCGGAAGGTTCTTTTGGAGGAGTTGAAGACAGCCAGGGGGGGCTAGGCCCAACTGGATTTTACTGGCCAGTAGACAGGTCTGATAAACTATACGCCCCTGGAAGTTTAGCCATGATGAGCGCAGATAGAGGTCACAGGTGTGCGTAAGACGATCACAGCCTATATCCAATCTGCAGGCTTAGTTTAGGGCACATTTAATGCTGGACAGTGCTGTGTCAGCGGTGGCCCCGTAGATGATTATGCCGTAGTCTACCAGTGAAAGGATGGAGGCTGAGATAGCCTGGCGTGAGCCTCCGAGATGGACATGGCCTAAACCTGTAGAGGAGACCGATTCTTTTGTTTATTTCAGTGCAAGCTGACGCGATATGCTCACGATAGGTAAGGGCGGAGTCTAGGGTAACCCCTAGATATTTAAAATTGGAAACATATATATATATATACACACACACATATACATATATACACATACACACACACATATTCTTTGCAAAAAACTTCGTTAATGCATCAGTTAGGATTGATGTCACGGTAAAAGAAGTTTGCAAATTCGATGTTAGGGTTATCCCACCACCACCCTCATCCTCCACACACCAGCAGATATCGGGGTGTGCCATGGGGTCGTCAGTCCTAACTCTCACCCCATTCTCCTGTACTCCAGCATTTCAGCTTGCTTACACATGGAATGGGGTAAGAGTTGGGCCTGATGACCCTGTGGCACACCCAGACGTCTGTTGGTGTGTGGAGAATGGTGGTGGGGTGTGGTAGGGGGTAACCCTAACATCGAATTTCCAAACTTTTGTCACTGTGACATCAACCCTAACTGATGCATTAAGTTTTTTGCAAAGAATATATATATATATGGCAAAAATTTCAGTTTAGCGCATCGTTAGAGTTACACAGCGATGTAAAAGTGTTAGGCTGAAAACTTGCACCTTTGCACCACCCCTGACAACCGGCATCGGGTGTGTTAGTCATCGGCCCTAACTCTCAACCCATCACATGCATGAACAAGCTGAGCAAGCTGAGGCATAGGAGAAAGGGGTGAGAGTTGGGACCGATGACACCAACCCACACCTCGATGTCAGTTGTGGGGGCGGGCTGAGGGGGTGCAAGGGGGGTTTTCAACCCCAACACTGAATTTCCTCACTTTTGTCACTGTGGAACAACCCTAACTGATGCATTAAATACAGGTTACTCACCTGTAACAGGAGTTCTAGGAATGGTATATGTTGTTCATCCACACTTATTGGCAGGTTCCTTGCCGCTTTAAATCTTGCCAGAAGGTCTTCAAGCTGGCTCCTCCCACCCACCCGGGTGGTAAAACTCGGGCTCCGCCCCATGGCGCCAGATCTGGCCGCTGGAAAGCTCAGGTTGTCGTCGAGCGGGGAGCGGGTGGTTTATGGGATGAACAACATACCATTCCCTAGAACTCCTGTTACAGGTGAGAAATCTGTATTTCTAGGGACATGGATATGTTGTTCATCCACACTTATTGGCAGACTCCTAGCAGTTCTCCGGGAGGAAGGAGGCAAGGCGCACACCCCCAATACTTACTTGGGAAATAAGGACTGGAGAACCGAGGCCCCAAAACCAGCATCCCGGCGTGACTCAAGGTCGATGTGGTAATGGGTAATAAAGGTGTGTGTTGACTTCCAGGTAGCAGCCCTGCAGATTTCCTGGATAGGGACGTCCCTGGAAGCAGCCACCGATGCAGCAGTATGACGGGTAGAATGAGCTCTTATCCCTCTGGGAGGCTCCATGCCCGCCAACTTATAGCAGCGATCTATGCAGGAGGTGACCCACCTGCCTATCGTCCGCTTGGCTGCAGGTCTGCCAGGTGCGGCTTCAGCGTAGGTGACAAACAGCTGGCGAACCTCTCCCCGAATTTCAGCCGTGCGCTCCTTATAATAAGCGAGCGCCCTTCTAGGGTCCAGAGTATGGAGCCTATATTCGGCCTCCGAGGTGTGATTGGGGTAGAACACCGGCAGAGTCAGCACCTGGTTAAGCTGAAACTCCGACACCACCTTCGGAAGGAATTTCGGGTGGGGGCGCAGGACAACCTTGTCCCTGTGGAAGACCAGGTAAGGAGACTTGATGCAAAGCGCCTGGAGCTCTCCCATCCTTCTGGCTGATGTGATAGCCACCAAGAAGGCGGTCTTCCACGACAGGTGAGAGAGATCACATCTGTGCATTGGTTCGAATGGCTTGCCCATGAGCTTTGCCAGTACCAGCAGTAAATCCCCACGGAGGTGGAGGTTCTCGCACCGGAGGGGAAATGTGATCAAGGCCTTTGAAAAAGCGCCTGACCACCTTTTCCTGCACCACCGACTGCTTCCCGGCCCGCGCCCGGTAAGCAGAGATGGCTGCCAGGTGCACCTTTAGGGTTGTCGACCTAAGCCCTTGACTAGAAAGGGACCATAAATAGTCCAAAATGCTTGCCACAGAACAGGAGGAAGGGTCCAAACCCTTGCCCTGACACCAAATGGAGAATCTCTTCCATTTGAAGGCGTAGCATTTTCTGGTTGACTCCTTACGGGATGCCTCAACAACACTGAGGACCTCGTTGGAAAGACCCAAGGCCTGGAACTCTAGCCGCTCAGGAACCAGGCCATCAGGTGCAGGGATTGAAGGTCCGGATGGAACACCTTCCCCTGATTGACTGAAAGCAGGTCCGGGCAAGCTGGAAGCTGCCTCGGGAGCCTGGAGCTGAGGCTGAGGAGATCTGGGTACCAGAACTGGCGGGGCCAGTCTGGGGCTATCAGGCTCACCTGTGCCTTGTCCCTCCTTGCTTTGAGAAGCACCTTGTGTATCAAGGGAATTGGGGGAAAGGCGTAGAAGAGGCCCGGGGTCCACAGCCTCGAGAAGGCATCCCCCTGCAGCGAGCCCTGTTGAGGGGGCGGCATGAAACAGCCTCAGCTTCGCGTTCTCCCTGGAGGCAAACAGGTCCACCTGAGGTGTTCCCCAGTGGGAGAACAGATCTTGTACTACCTCCGGCAGGAGAGACCATTCGTGAGATGCAGCCCCTATCCGGCTCAGGGCATCGGCCAGGGTGTTGGAGGCTCCTGCCACATGAATGGCTAGGAGATCCGCCTCCAGGCTGCGCACGAGTGACCAAATGCGGAGAGCTTCCTTGCATAGAAGCATGGAGCGCGTCCCGCCCTGGCGGTTCAGGTAGTACATGGTCGTGGTATTGTCCGTCTGGACTCGGACCACTTGACCCCAGAGAAACGGAGCAAAGGCGGTGAGAGCTAGGCGGACCGCTCGGAGCTCCAGCAGGTTGATGTGGCATCGGGACTCCCGCGGGGACCAGAGGCCATGCACTCGGTGTTCCCCCAGATGGGCACCCCAACCCATCAGAGAGGCATCGGTCGATAGAGAGACCGTCGGCTCGGGGCGGACAAACGGGATGCCCTCCTGCAAATGGAATGGAACGGTCCACCACTGGAGAGCGTTCCACATCTCCTGGGTCACTATCACTAGCTGGTCCAAAGGATCGCAGCGTTGTGACCACTGGCTGGCCAGTCCCCACTGAAGGGGGCGCATGTGCCAGCGGGCCCAACGGACCACGCTGGTACAGGCCGCCATGAGACCCAGAAGGCGCAGGAAGTCCCGGGCAGGGCGCGATTGCCCAACCAGAAATGATTGGGCAAAGGAGGTAAGAACCTCGGCCCTGTCCGCCGGGAGTCGTGCTCTGGCTCGAAGAGAGTCGAGCTCTGCCCCGATGAACAGGATCACCTGCTTTGGCTCGAGTTCCGACTTGGCCTCGTTGATGAGAAGGCCAACTCGAGAGCAAACCTGGAGGGCCAGATCTCTGGACCGCTCCACCTCCCGTCTGGAGGAGGCTGCTATCAGCCAATCGTCCAGGTAAGGGTACACCCGGACCCCTCGGTGCCGCAGGAATGCTGTCACCACTGCCATGCATTTGGTGAAGACCCTGGGAGCTGGAGATAAGCCAGGGGCATGGCTCGAATCGAAGGGATCCTCCGCATTAAAGCGGAGGAATTTCCATGTGACGGACGGATAGGGACGTGAAAGAACGCTCCTGTAGATCCAGAGAGCAGAACCACACGCCATGTTCCAGAGATGGTATTATCTGCGCCAGAGTGACCATCCTGAAGGTTCGAGACCTTAGGAACTTGTTCAGGTCGTGTAGGTCGAGAATGGGGTGCCAGCCCCCCGTCCGTTTTCGAACCAGGAAATACCTGGACACGAACCTGGTCTGAAGGGGGTCCTCCACCTCCGATCACCTCCTTTTGGAGGAGGAGAGCGATGTCGGCTCGGCGAGCCGCCAGTGAGGCTGCGGACCCCGAGGCCCCCCAGGTGCGACGGCTCTGAAGGGTGGGGCCTGCTCGAATTCCAGAGGTAGGCCTTTTCCCACCACCTCCAGTACCCACCTGTCCGTGGTAACAGCGGACCAGGCGAAAGGAAGTGTCTGAGCCGGCCCCCCACGGGAGAACCAGGGTGAGGTGACAGGGATGGGGTGACACCCTCAGCCCGTCACTGGGCAGGCTTGAGGAGGGACCGCTGAGGAACCTCCTGGGCCTCTTCCTCCTGCTTCCTGTTGGAGGAAGCCGGCGCTTTGGCAGGATACCAGAGTTGAGCCTGCTGGCCCTGGCGTTGCTGGGCGGGTGCACTGCAGGCGCAGAAGGACGAAAGGGCTTAGGCTGTGGCTTGTGCCTTTGTCCTTCTGAGCGGAAGAGACCGAGTCCAAGGTAGCACTGGACTTCTCGATCCTCTGCAGGTGACCTTCCACCCAGGGGCGAAGAGGTCAGTCCCCAAAAGGAACATCCGCCAACTTGTGCTGGGTATCCGAGTAAAGGTGGATATCCTCAGCCAAGCCCGACGACGCATGGCCACTCGCGTCGCCACAGACCTGGCAACATGAGTCCTCGGCGTTTAACGAGTCTGGAGCTGCTGTTTAGCCACTGCCCTGCCCTGGTCTCGCACCTGCCTGACGGTAGTCTGCAGATCTGCGGGAAGATGAGGGACAACCTCATCCAGGGAGCCCAACAGGGCGTGAGAAAAATGTGCCATGAGGACGGCCGAACTGGCCTGACGAAGGCCGAGAGAGGACGCAGCATAGACTTTTCTCCCGGCATAATCCAATTTCTTGGATTCCTTGTCGGGAGGTTTGTCCACATCCCTGGCGTTCCCGGCATGCTGGAAAACGCTGTCGGTAACCAACCCCTCAGCCGAGGGGTGTTCAAAACCGGACAGGGAACGTGACATTTCTGGCCAACCTGGCCAAGGCAGGGCAGGAAGCAGGACGCTGCCAAAGTTCCAAGGCGGACCCACTATGGCTTCGCCTGGAAAGGCCTCCGTGAGGAGAATCCTCAGTCCAGAATCTCCGTGAGGGGATACCTGGTCTGCTTAGAACGGGGTTCGAGCTCATCCCGTGACCCGAGATGAGTTGAAGCAACCCTAAGAAGGACTAAGGGCTATCGTCCATTGACTGTCCTCCTGAGGACTCCAAGTCTATGCGCTTGGAGAAGAGGAGGAACTCATCATCGGACTCAGAAGAGTCCTCAAAGAGCTGCTCTCGCCCTGAGCCACCCGCCGAGGTTTATCGGGAGTGAGGGTGACCGACAGCCCATGGGGCAAACCCAAAGCCGACTGAGAATTTTTGGTCGGAGCCCCAACTAATGGCTGGGGCGGAGGTTCCACCAGAATCGTAAGAAGTGAATTGCCGAACAACCGCCTGGAGAACAGGCTCCTCGACTCACAACGAGGTTGTTTCGCTGTTCGCGATGACAGCCACTTAATGGTTGGGGAAGATGACTGTCGGCTTATTCTCAGTCAAAAGGAGCTGTTGCTGTTGTTCTTTCAGACGCTAACTTGCGCAAGCCTCCCTCATCCGAGGAAGAGGGAAGAGCGGGCTGGCGCCGCCTGGTCATGTGCCGAGATCGAGACCGCTTATGACGGGCGGATCGGTTGATCGCGAGGATGTCCGGAGACCGAGACCGAGTCTCACCAGGGCCAAGGAAGTGAGGAGAAGTGTCGAATCGGCTCCTTCGCTCGGACGATCTCACCAAGGCCCGGAACCGAGGCAGACGAGCCGACGGGATCCCTAACTTCCACCGGGGAACCGGGAGAGGGGATTCTCAGCTTCTCCAGTCGACAACCTCATCCAACGGGTCGAGAAAACTTCGACCGCTGGCCGATGGAGTCTCGGCCAACTGGCCTGACGGACACCGTGAAGCCAGTGGCCAAAGCTGAGGGGTCGAATTCCAAGTCAACTGTCGGCTGGGCGAGGGGGATCTTTCCTGCCTCAAGAGCGTCGATGGAGAGACTTACTTTTGCTCTTTTGGACCTGAAGAAGGTCCTGAAGAAGTTGGACCTCACCTTGGTCGAGAGGGTCAGACAAAGCTCCTAAAAGAAGCCGGTAAGAGCATGAGAGAGAGCGACAATGCCGCAGCCGAGGTAGAAGGCCCGCACCGCCTCCTCTTCAGGTGATTATCTGGCTCAAGCTGATCCGCCGAGTCCAGCAAGAAACACCTCCAATCGGCCCTTTAGATTTCACTGAGGAATCTTTTTCTCGGGCGCCCCAGTTGTAATCGGGCAGCACGGTCTTCAAGGACATAGGTCAGAAAGGAAGAGCACAAGTCGCAGGCCTGCGGGTGGTGCTCAAGGCCCAGCAGTGACGCCGCGTGAATGCGGATCCATCGTAGACATCTTCTGGTTCCAAGGGCACCCAACGGAGTCGGGATTGTCCAATGCAGCCGCGAGGAGAAGAAGACCAAGTCTTTTGCAAAAATCTTTCAATTCTAACTTTTGGAAGAATTAGGAACCAGTCTTAAGCTGCAACGCGCTAAGGAGGGAACCTGAGCTTCCAAGCGGTAAGGAAGATCTGGCGCTAGGGCGGAGCTCAGAGTTTTACCACCGGTGGTGGAGGAGCCAGCTGAAGACCTTCCGCAAGATTTAAAGCGCAAGGAACTCAAGCAATAAGTGTGATGAACAAAATATTCATGTCCCTAGAAATGGAGCTTGCTCTAATTTCCCTTCTTTTTGAGAATGAGGACTAGAAATAGTGAATAGAATGCTCCCACCACGTGATTTTTTGTGACACAGTAATGGTAACAGCAACGCAAATGCAAGCAGTAATGGTTACGCACAAGGTGACACAAACGTAAATTGTAAAGCAAGCGTTAATAGAAACGCAGGCGCAAAGTGACGCAAACAGAGACGCAAGCGCATACGGAAACTAAACTGGTAATGCGCATGGTCACGGTACCGCTACTGTAAATGCAAATAACTTTAACAGCAACAATAACGTGAAAGGAAACAAATGGAAACTCAAACACAAGCGCGTATGGAAACACAAACTGTAACGCGCACGGTGATGGTACCACAAATGTAAACGCAAATGGTAATGGTAACAGCAATAATAACGCGAAAGAAAACAGAAACGCAAACGTAAGCGCGTATGGAAACGCAAACCGTAATGCACACGGGCACGGGAACGCAACTGGAAACACAAATGGTAACGTAAGAACGATGATGCAAAACAAAAGATAAACGCAACCAAAAACGGAACGGCGGCCGCCAACAGAAATGGTAATGCGCATGGTGACACTAAGCGAAAGACAAACACAAACAGTAGTGGAGACACAAATGGTAACAGTAACGCAAACGCAAATGGAAACACAAAGCATAATGCACATGGTGGCGTACACGGGAACGCTAATGCAAACGGGCATGGAGACACAAATGTAAAGCCTACATGTAACAGTAACTGGAGCGCACACCGTATTTTTCCCTAAAAGCTTCATTGAGAAACACAGTGAAAACAAAGAATGTATGCATAATAACGGGCCTCGGAGCAGAAAACGAGCAGTTGTAATACTAAAATGGTATTATCTCAGTAACCATACGCCGTAGAAAAAAAATTTAAATTTCACATGATTCATGAGTTTCCTGGCTATGATTTCACTGAATGCATACTGTTGCATTGAAAATTACATATCTCGCACCGTTTCCGAGATACGAGCCCCGAAAGGAGTGGTGGATGCCACCATGTTAGTCTTTGGGGAAAAAAAATGTCAAATTCAGAGTACCGTAACTTTGCATCCGTGCAATATCTTGTCACCAAACCGCCAAAAGGCATATCTGTGAGATGTTGGTTGGCTTCCCCCCAAATTTCAGCCCAAAAGACCACACTGTTTTGTTGCAGCAGGGTGGCAAAGAATTCCTGTAATTTTGGCCATAGTCTAGAACAGTAGTGTCGTGATTTGCGACACCTTTCACAAAAATTTGCGAAAATGTAGCAAGTGCGACACTACTTTTCCCAGAAATTTAAAAAACATATTTCTGGGGTGTTTAACCCCAAAATAAAGACATGGCTAGCATCCCTCGGGTTCTAATAGGTAAACACAAAATAATTATGTCCCTAGAGGGTCTCAATTTTAAATGCCAAGCATTTCTGTGATCAGTAACTGAAAACAAAATGGTGGATTTGGCGAACACTACTAGGGCCATTTTATACACTTTCAAACTTTTTGTTAACTTTTTCCATAGACTTATAATGGGAACTTTTGAACCACTTAATATTTTTTTCACAAAACTTCAAAGGCACACTCGGGGACCCGTCGCACTTTCTCCGTGAAAGCTGACTAGTCGCTGCAAACAATGCTTACCTGTAGACGCGAAGCAAAGAGTGCAAAAAGGTAATTGCACGCTTGAATGTCACTTAATAACTCTGCAGCCGTGATATCCACTGGCACGAAGTTGCCAGATCCCAAGATAGTACAGTTACGTAAGAACTTACTGTGTAACAGTAGATCTTAGAGAGGCTCTGCAGTAGGTAATTACATATAGGACTGACGCCGCCGCTGCAGGACCCCACAGAAAATTTCTAGCTAGCAGTCCTCGGCGAGGGACCGCCCAATCGACGTCAGGTGACCGCGCCATATGACGCCGGAGCAAGGGCGGTCCCGACGCCCGCCTTCCAAGTTCTTCTCGCCACAGGCCCGGAAGGCTCTTACGAGAGAAGCAGATGATTCCATTCCTGGAAAAGGAGCTAAAAGCCTAGGGGATGGAGGGCAGGAAGAGTATTACTCATGAAGAGCCTCTCGAAGATCTACTGTTACGGTAAGTTCTTCATGCACGTACTTATCTTACCGAGAGGAATCTTGCAGTAGGTAATTACATATAGGACTGAATCCCAAGCAGCCTGGACAAAGGGAAGAAGGCACCAGGAGGAGGGAACCACTTAAAAGTAGCCCTAGCCATGCAAGCCTCAAGACAGGAGGCTCTGCAAAACAGCCAACTCAAGCCTGCTCTTCTCGGCGAGAGGCAATATCCTAACTGTAATGTTTGTAAAGGTATGGATGGAAGTCCAGGTAGCGCAGCCATATGTCTGCCGCAGACACATTCTGAAACAAGCCGCAGAGGCTGCTACTCCTCTTGTGGGGTGACCTCTAACCTGACCCAGAAGGGTCTTGTTGTACTTGTCATAACAGAAAGTGATGCAATGAGTCAACCACTTTGACAGGCATTGCTTGAAACAGCATTGCCTTCCCTTTGTGAGCAAAAGAGACGAACATAACTGATCAGTCTTTCTGAGATCCTTCATTCCTGTTGGTGTAGTATCTCAGAATCCGTGAACATCCATGGTATGGAGTAAATATTCCCTTGATTAGAGTACTGCATAAAAAGGCAGGTAGCTCTATGGACTGATTTAAGGTAGACTCTGCTACTACTTTAGGTAGAAACTTAGGATTCGTACGATGAGTAACTCCATTTCTTTGTGAAAATCAAATAGGGATTTACACATATGGCCTGAGCTCGGAAATTTTTCGAAATGGAAGTAATGGCCACCAAGAAGAGCTGCCTTCACTTAAAGAAACTTCAGATCTGCAGAAGCTGTAGGTTCAAGGAGGGAGAGTAAGTTTCTGAGAACAAAATTCAAGTCCCAAGGGGGGGCAGGAGTACGGATGGGGAGCCTTAGATGAAGAACCCCTCTGAGAAAGGTCTTAGAGATCTCCAGTTGAGCGAAAGCTTTATCTGCGAAGGGAACATGGTAGGATGAGATAGCTGCCATGTGAACCTTCAAGGAGGAATGGCTGAGACCCAGGTCGAAGAGATGACGTAAGTACTCCAGCAGAAAAGACACTGAACAGGAGAAAGGCTCCACATTCTTGGAGGCTGCCCAAATAGAAAATCTTTTCCACTTCATGGCATAAGTGGAGCTGGTGGAGGGGTCTTCTAGCCTCCACTAAAATTTCCGCCACTTTTGGAGAGACACCAAAACGGGATTGGGCTAGGTTTGCAGGAGCCATGCATGTAGTTGAAGGGATTTGAGGCCTGGGTGGACCAGGGTCCCCTGATCCTGGGTCAGCAAACCTCGAGATAGAGGAAGAGGAAGAGGAGGATCCTCTGAATATTGTTGTAGAAGAGAGAACCAGATTTGCCTGGGCCAGAAAGAAGCGATCAGAATCATTCTCGCTCCTTCTGTGGCTAGTTTCTGCAATACTCATGGGATAAGAGGAATTGGGGGAAAAGCATAGACGAATCTGTCCTTCCAGTCTAGAGACAGAGCGTTGCTCCAGAAAGCTCCTCGCTCTGGAACGAGCGAGCAAAAGGTGGGAAGTTTTGCGTTTTGGGGAGGCGAACAGGTCTACCTGCGGAGTCCCCCAAAGCTGAAAGATATCGTCTAGTACCCCTTGGTCCAGTTCCCACTCATGTGCCAGAGCAGAGGAGCAGCTTAGCTTGTCTGCCAGAGTGCTGCGACTCCTGGAACATGAATCGCCGTTAGGTGAAGGTCGTGTTGTGTTGCCCAATCCCAAACCCTCATTGCCTCCCTGCATAGAGGGTAGGACCGAGTTCCTCCCTGTTTGTTGATGTACCACACTATGCACATGTTGTCCGTCTGGACAGCTAGGTGGCCAGGAAGGATGTATTGGTGAAGGGCTTGGAGAGCGTACAGCACAGCTCGAAGCTCGAGCACGTTGATGTGGAGAGCTTGTTCCTGTCTGGACCACGAGCCCTGGGTCCAATGAGGACCTAGATGGGCTCCCCAACCTTCGCCTGATGCATCTGTAGTCAAAGTCTGGGAGGGGGAGGATGAAAGAAGGGAACCCCCTGAAACAGGTTCTCTCGAACCATCCACCATTGCAAGTCTCGCACCATCGGCGATGAGATCAGAATTAATTGATCTAGATCGTCCACAAGTTGGTCCCACTGAGAGCAAAGAGTCTACTGAGAGATCCTCATGTGGAGTCGAGCTCGGGGGACCATCGGAATAGCGGCCGGCATGAGCCCCAGAAGACGGAGGACCGACCTCGCCGAGACCCTCCTGCATTCTGATAGCAGGGAAATCTGGGTTTGGAGAGAAGCCACCCTGTCCGGAGGCAGGAAGGCCTTGCTTACAGTCGTATTGAGGATAGCCCCGATGAACTGTAGCCTCTGAGAAGGATCCAGATGAGACTTGGAATGGTAGTAATACCCAGGCAGGTGAAAACCTGCTGGGTGAGGGAGAGAAAATGCAGAAGTTCCTCCTGGACGAGACCGCCAGGAGCCAGTCGTCCAGGTAAGGGAACACCTGTACTCCCATTGTACGCAGCTGGGCCGCTACCACAGCCAGGCATTTGGTAAATACTGGGGCCGAGGATAGACCAAAGGGGAGCGCCTTGAATTGGCAGTGGTCCCCCTGAAACGCAAAACAAAGATACTTGCAGTGAGAAAGGCGAATGGGAATGTGCAGATAGGCATCCTGCATATCCAGTGCACAGAGCCATTGACCCGGCTGAAGGAGGGGCAGAAGGCTCTGCAGAGAGAGCATCCTGAACCTTTTGTATTCCACATAAAGATTCAAGGAACTGAGATCTAGAATGGGTCTGAGATCTCCAGTCTTCTTTGGGACCAGGAAGAAATGAGAATAGTAACCCGTCCCTTGAAGATGAAGGGGGACGGGTTCTATCGCCTGCTTCGCGAGAAGGGCCGAGATTTCTTCCTGGACCAAAGGAAGATGTTCCCTTGAATAGGGCGACTTCAGGGGTGGGTGGCGGGGTGGTTTCTGAAGAAACTCTATGGAATGCCCTTCCGCTATAAGCTGGAGCGCCCAAGAATCCGTGGTTATCCTCTCCCATCGCGGAAGGTGGAGGAAAACCTCCTCCTTCCGGTTCCCTGGGAAGTCCAGAGGCGGGAGAGGAAAGGAGTCAGGTGGTGTGAGGCAGCGCCACAGCTGAAAGCACCCGCTGCTTTTGGGTGGGGGCTTAACAGCTGCAGGGCCCGGCTGGTGGCCCGCCCCTGTGGTTTCGCTTCACTAATCCGTCCTGGCGAAAGGGACGGCGCTGTTGTTGGGGATGGTACATGCAATCCACGGATTTCAGAGCTGCCCTCTTCCTGCAATCGGTGATGATGTCCTGACATCACCCCTGAAAAGCACTGACCCCCGAAAAGGTGCTTCCTGAATAGTGGATTGCACCTCCGGGACCAAACCTGACACGCGGAGCTAGGCATGATGCTGTAAACCCACGGCGAAAGCAGAGCTCTGCCCGGCAGTGTCCACTGCATCGTATGTCACCCGCAAAATGTGGCGACTGGACGAACGAGCAGAGCGGATGAGGTCAGCTAACTCCTGCTTGACCTGAGAGTCAGGTAAGGAGTCCAGCTTGGATTCCACCTGGGTAAGGACAGCCTTCTGGTAATCCTCCATGTGGGCGACGTAATTCAGGGCCCGAATTCCCAGTGTGGAGGAGGTGTAAATCTTTCTTCCATACTGGTCCAGAAGGCGAGATTCCTTATCAGGAGGAGATGAGCTCAGATGTTTTGGATGTGCCGACCGCCGTGACGCGCTAATCATGACCGAGTCAGCCAGAGGGTGAGAGTCTAGGTAGTCCACACCTCAGGAGCCTGGTATAGCCTGTTTGACTTCCTGGGAAGTGGGGCTAATGCCGACGGTTGTTTCCAAATCGTGGTAACAAGGTCGGCGTGAGGCTCAATCCAGGGTGGCATTAATGTCAGAGCTGTCACAGGCAGATCCAGATGTTCAGCGAGTTTAAGTCGCTGAGGATCTGGTTCCAAAGAGTGCCACTGGTGTACTTCCTGGATTTTTCTAAGCAACTCCGTGAAAGATGGATCCTCCGGAGGAGACTTCAGAGGGGTCCTCGGCCGGGGCTTAGAAGGAGAGCGGGGCTCGCCGTCTCTCTCTGAGCATCCCTCGGAAGAGTCCGAGGAATCCGAGGGAAGAGGAAGAAGAATAAGACTCTTACGCGACTGGGAGGAACGGGTTCCTTGGTGGCACCTTAACGCTGGTCCTGTTCTCTGGACCCAGAGGGAAGAGCTCTGGAGTCCGGAGGTGGTGAGGAGTGTGCCGCCTGACGCTACGGGAGCCGGTGGCGGCACCTGTCGCCGAAGGCGGCCTCTCATCCCTGGTGAGTTGAGCCTGGCCTCGGCCCACCAGGAGGCCAGAATCTCCTGCAGATCCACTGGCGGCCGTGGGGGCGGTGGAGGAGGAGGGGGAAAAGTGTACGGGTTGTACCCATATGGAGAATATCCGAAACCCGGCTGCGGGAAACCCGGCGTCGGGTACTGCGGCGCTGGATACTGTGGTCCTGGGTACGACGGCATCGGATACGACGGCAGGTACCCGGGAGGGCTGCCGGAGCAGAAGGCCCGGTCGGCGGCCTCACGGGCGGGTCCACATTAGGGGGCCTGGAAGGCGGAGGGCCCAACGGAGGGGGAACATCCGGAAGCGGGATGTCTCCTGGAGCCGGTAGAACCGGTGTCGGTTCCGGCATCGGAAGAACCGGCGCCGGGTTTGGCGTCGGAGGTACCGCAGAGGTACTCAGCATCGGGCCGGGCGTCTGGGGGCCGACGCCAGATCCGGTTCCGACGGAGGAGAGTCTGACAGAGGAGGAAGATCCCCCGCATCGTCTGGGGATGGTGGAGAAAATCCCGGGGTCAGGCTGGGGTGACTCACGCTCCCCAGGCGGCAGCAAAGACTGCGGAGACGATCACGGCGGACTTGGAAGGGTCTGTCGTCAGTTCCGTCACCCGGCACGCCGAGGAGCCAACATCGCTTAGGGCGGAGTTCCCGGCGGGCGCCAGAGGAGCCAGTGTCCAGCTTACAGGAGCCCTCACCGGAGGCGGGCTGAGAGGAAGGATCAGCCCGTCCTGGGGGTAGTGGCCATGCCCCGCCCCGAAGGGTCAGGCATCTTACTGACCCTCTCCATGCAGATGTCAGAGGAGCCGATGTCCGACTTAGAGGAGTTGTCCATACCAGTAGGCCGCAAGCCTGCGGCCGAACCGGGGGTGGAGGCCTCCATTCGCCCAGAGGCGCCCGCAAGGCCTGAGCGCGAGCCAGACGGGCGGGCCAACGCTTCCTCCAAAACCTTGGAGGCGGCCATCGAGCGGTCACCTTGGTCCCTGCATCTCCAGCGGGAGACGCGGTAAAGGAGGACTTCTCCCGGTGCCTCTCCTTGCCCTTCTTTTTCCGATTCCTTTGGGGGAAGTAGACGCCTGCCTCAACTTCTTCAACTCCTTTTCCATAGAAGACATCTTTTTCTTGAGGAGATGGGTGTTTGCAGGGACTTTTGGCGCCGTTTACAGGTAGCCGCGTTGAAGTTGAGGCAATGCTGGCACTTCTCGACCGGATGATCGGGGCCTAAACAGAAAAGGCACAGGGAACGGCCGTCCTTGTGTGGCAGTTGGGACCAGACGAGTCGACTTTGTTTTGTGCTCGGAGGGTGTAGGGGACGCATACACCGACGGCGTACCTGACGATTGAGAAAAGAATAACTATTTTCGGAAAAACCGATTAAAGGTGGGGTGACAGGCACAAACTTTACACATGGGAGCTGCACGAGCTAACGGCAGGAAAGAACTGGAAGGTGGGCGTCCGGGACCGCCCCTTTATACCGACGTCGTATGATGCCGGTCACCTGACGTGGGGGCAGTTCCTCGCCAGGGACTGCTAGCTAGAAATTTTTCCGTGGGGTCCTGCTGCCAGCCGGTGTCAGTCCTATATGTAATTACCTACTGCAAGAGCCCTCTCGAAGTAAGATCTATGGTTACGCCCCATGTCTGCCACATTTCAGGCAAATCTGTTGAACGGCGGCAAAGTTATTAAGGTGCAAAATTTCACCATTTAACATAAAAGGGGTACTCAACCCTAACTATGGTAGCACGGTAGTGCTACCATAATGTATATATTTTTTTTTACTGAAAAGTATAGGCCAGGTCACTGGGTAAGGGGACATATTATTTCAGCTATACGGGCCACCCCTGTGGTCGCATAGCTACTACTAGCCCAGGGTTATCAGACTCAAACAAAACAGGAAGGGAAATAGAAGAAAATGCCAAGGAAGCCAAAAGGGCTGAAAATTGGAATCAAGCAGGAGAGGAGTACAGAAGAAGGACAGGGTTCCCAAATGGCCGTCCCAGGAACAAGACAGAAGGACAGGACAGAGGAAAAGAAGACCGCAAAAAGGCAGAGAAGAACAGGACAGAAGACAGTAGAAAGGTAGGTAAATATTTAATTATACAACAGTATGGGTGGGCGGATATCAGACTCGATAAAATGATCCGGTCGGATATCCAGCATTTTATGCAGCTCCGTTCCACTCTGATATTTCTCCATTAAAAGTCGGATTTCTCCCACACAATTTCAATGTCTTTTTCTTGCGGCAATACCCAGTGTCCTGGTTCTGCTTTTCATCCAAGTGTGGTTGTTTTGTTTTTTATTTTTTTTATATTACCACCCTCTAAAGATGGTTGCATTAGTATATTGAATATCCCCCACGATCCCTAAATAAATCAAGTCGTCCACCTATTCGTTTCATCAAGCAATTTGTAAAGAAATATGATCCATCAGCCTAGCATTAAAATGAACAGCCACCCAATTCAAACCTGTTTTTTGGGTTCAGGATCAGTTATTTAGTGAGGCAGGAGCTGTCGCCTTTCTTCTGGATTGAACGCTGCAAATTTAAAATTGTGTTGTATTGCAATATCGAGTATGCAGCTGGCATACTGGGGGGGGGCCTATGGACTTTTAAAGAGGGGTAGGAGATAATGTGAGGGCTCTTCAGCCTAATGGTGTTACACATTTCAAGAAGGATTAGCAGTGCAAACAGAGAGAGATTTTCATGGTTGGGGGCAGGAATGTCGCTGTAATCCCTCCCGGTGGCAGGCAGCAGGATGTCAGGCTATACCGAGAGAGACATACAAACCAGTTTCCAAAGGATGCGATGCAAGGTACGCCAGAGGCCAAGGGTTGGAATATTTAATTTATTATAGTTGTTTAATTAAAATAGCCTAAGTTATTAAGAGGGACAGAAATATTAAAAAGTACCACTATAGGGTCAGTGGTGGGTGGTCCAAGTTCCCGGTCACCAGTTGAGATGGAACCAGACAATTAAGCCAAGCCTGCATGGCATCTTTTAAATGAAAGCTGTCTTTTTTAATAGGAACGTAGGGTGTACTCTAGCTCTGGTGGAATGAGTTTCAGGACCAAACACAAAACCGAGGGATTTGTTATGGGCATTATATGGTTTCTATGCTAGCCGCGGTTGCTCTACGCTTTCTATCCGACCAATAAATATCCTATTTCGGTCAGATATTGATGTGATACTAACCAAATCCGATATCTGGCCAAGAACTGAGATCCGCCCACCCCTATAGAACAGTGAATATTTAATTATATAAACAGTGACCCCTACTCACCTCAATTAGTCTTTCTCAGTGTCAAAATAGGGATGGCCTTGTCTAGTGTTGTCTTCATCTTTATTGCTGACATCGCAGATGGGGCCAGCAATAAGATAAGCCTATTTATAGACGACACAAAGATCAGTGCAGTGGTTGACAGCACAGAGGGATGGCTAGGGTTGCAGGAGGACATGGATAAACTGCAGCGTTGGTCAGACACCTGTCAGTTGGGTTTCAACGCAAAAATGTGCAAGGTTATTCACATGGGAGCTAGAAACCAGAAGTTCAGCTACACGTTGTGGGGGAGGTACAGTTATTGACTACGGAAGAGGAGAAAGATCTTGTGGGTGAAGATCACAGGGTAACTGAACCACTCAGTGCAGTGAAGGAGAGCAGCAGCAAGGGGTAACAAGATGTTGGGGTGTATTGCCGGGGGAATCACCTCACAGAGGAGGGAGGTCATCCTACTTCTGTACAGGTCATCAGTCAGACCGAACCTGGAGTACTGCATGCAGTTCTGGCAGCCCTACCTAAGGAAAGAGGTTTGCGACAATGTGTCACCCAAGAAGCCACCCCTGCATCTCACTAGCCCAGCTGCAATGACCTTCCTTTATGGCACGTCTACAGTATCCCCTGCTCTGCCTTGCATACAAATTGCACAGCTCAGTGGCCCCACCAAGCCTAACAAGAATCATCATGCCCAAGCCTAACCCCCAAATGCTCAGGACCTCGGGTCGGTCCCTACTGGCAATCCCCAGAGACAAGACTCACACGGGGGGCAAATCTTTCACTCTCACAGCTCCCAAATTGTGGAACATCCTCCCAACCTTAGTACAGGATGCCCCCTCACTGTTAAACTTTCTCACAAGGCTAAATTCCCATTTGCTCGGGACAAGCTCTTGCCATTGTGAGGGTATAGGATAATCACCCCCGGTCCCAACCACAACACCCACCCCGTCTCCTCTGACCTAACAGACAGCTAATCTTGCTTTGATTCTCTCAGGGGTTGCACTTATGGTCTACTAATTGAATAATTGCCTGTACTGTTATCTTCATTATCGTGTCTACTTCTTGTTACCCTGTATCATCCTCTGTATGTATTTCATTGTACAATTTCTGTTCCCCAGGTCGCCCCTGAAAAAGGGACCTTCGGGGCCCAGTGGGCCAACCCGGTCATCAAAATTCAATAAATAAAATAAATAAATAAAATAAGATGTCAAGTTACTGGAGGGGGTCCAGCGCAGAACCACCAGGATGTTCATGGGAATGGAGGACAGACCCTATGAGGACAGACTGAGGGAGGTCAATATGTACTCCCTGGAGGATAGAAGGGATAGAGGGGATATGATTGAAACCTTCAAATATATGAGGGGCTTAAATAAGATTAGTACAGAGGGAATTTTTAGATTGAAGGGTGAGAGAAACACTAGAGGGTACAGTCAGAGATTGGAGGGGGGGGTTCAAGAGGGAGATGAGAAGACACTATTTTACGGAAAGGGTGGTGGATGGGTGGAACGCACTACCGGAGGAGGTGGTAATTTCAAAAATGGTGAACAGTTTTAAGAAGGGGTGGGACAGGGTCAGGGGGATGGTGGCTATCGGATTGGGGGGGGTTCAGCTGCACAGTAAAACACTGATAGCTGTACAATCGAGCAGACTTGATAGACCTTAGGGTCTGTATCTGCTGGTAATTTTCATATGTTCGTATGTAAGGCAGCACCACTTTCTCACTAGCATCCCCCCTTCTTAAAAAAAAAAAAAAAATTATTAAGGTAGTAGCCCTACCTCAGTAACTAACAAATACTGCTGCTTTAACAACATGACCTTGAAAGCGCCACGCCACCAAATTGGCAGTCAGTGCAGTTCATATAGAACAGTGATGATTATGTTTGGAAGAATTCATTCTGGCAGTCAGCCTGGCCACGGTGCTCTGGACCAGCTGCAGATAGCACATCAACTTACCTGTCAGCCTTAGGTAGAGAGTGTTACACTATTCAAGCCAGGACGTAGCGAAGGCATGCACTAGGGTCATCAGATACCCATGCCCCAGACAGGATTTATCTGGATGATGTTCCTTAAGTAGCAAGAAGCACCTGATGTTTGAGGGACAACTTACAGTCCAGGATGACAACCAGACTGTTCACCCTAGCCACGGCTCATAGTCTCCTACATTAAATGATGGATGTCTAAACAAAGGGTTGTTCATCACCAATCTAGGAGGAAAAGGTTCCACCAGCAACACCTCCATCTTGTCTGAATTATAGCTCAACCAACTGGATGCCATCCAGAAAGATTTTGCAGAGGAACAGGTCAATCACAGAGACTGTACTGGGCCTGTCTGGTATAAATGACCAATAAAACTGGGTGCCATCTGCATAGCAGTAAAACTCCAGCTTATGTCATCTAATGACCTCCCCCAATGGCAACATGTACAAGGCAAACAATATGGGGGACAGCATTGATTCTTGCGGCAGCCCACAGCATATCGCTGCAGACTGACAGGAAATAGCAATATATACAGGGAAAATAACATGAAGGACAGAACTGATTCCTGCAGGAGTCCACAGCATATCACCGCAGACTGCGAGGAAAAGAATGCAATGCAACTTACTGCGTTCTGCCAGCTGAGAAGGACCCAAAACATTTATAGGTTGTCCTGTGAGTCCTCCATAGTGGCGTAGGTGAGCCATCAAAACCCCACGATCCACTATGTGAAATGCTGATGAGAGACAGAGGAGAATAAGCATAGGGCATTCCTCTATCTCTTGCAAGAAGCAGGTCACTGATCACTCTAACAAGTGCAGCCTCTGTGCTGTGCCAAAGCCTGAAGCCAGACTGGAATGGTTCACAGATGTTATAGCTCTTGAGCTGTGCTGCCACAACCTTCTCAATTACCCTCTATAGAAACAGGAGGCTTGAGACAGGCCTGTAGTTGAAAGGGTGTTAGAATCTAAGCCTGGCTTCTAGAGGAGGGGTCTCACCAGTGCTAGGACCAATGATATTCTGTTTTCAATGGAAAACACCAGGGGGAGAAAACAGAATTGGCATTTTTAAACAAACACTTGGGAGCCAATTTTTCATGAAAACCCCACTTTGCACCAGCTTTCTGGACACACCCCTCCATCTTGAACCAAATTTTTGTACAAAACATGCTAGATTTCCCTCAATGTTTGAAAAAAAAAAAGATTTTGCCAAAAGGAGCTGGCCATTTTTGAAAATGGAAAATCATTGGCTCTACAACACTATATTTAGCGTGTTGAGGAAAAACACTGGACCCAGGCCCTCCTGACAGTCCACCAACAGCCAGGTTCGACTAGGGTCCAAAGGACCATGGACTTGATCACATTCTTCAAGGTAGTGACCTGGAAGGTGGACAGGGGTAGGATTGTAGACAAAGTCTATTTGGATTTTAGCAAGGCCTTTGACACTCTGACACGTGACAAGATTCAGATCAAAGTACACCTGTGCAGAATGCACGATAGACTACAAATTTGCGAAGTTACAAGGGTGCATGGAAACTGCACAACGCAGGCTCGTACCACAGTCATTTTATAGACGTTTGTCACCAGATTTTTAACATAGGCATTTTAGGACCTCTGCTCATGAACAGAGTCACAGTGATTTTCTTAATCTGTCCCAAACTGATTTCCCACAGTGACCGTGCTATTCTGAGCCGGAAGTGCGAAAACACATTTTGGCCAGGATGTGAAAAATGGCAGCTGTACTGTTCATAAGGAGGTATGAAAAAAATGCCAATGTTGAAAATTTGGAGTAAGCACGCTCGTAACACAGTCATTTTATAAACTTTCATCACCAAATTTTCAACACAGGTATTCTAGGACCTCTGCTCATGAACAGTGTCACTGTGATTTTCTTAATGTGTCCCGAACACTGATTTCCATCACCGACCGGGCAATTCTGCACCGGAAGTGCGAAAACACATTTGGCCAGGATGTGAAAAATGACAGCTGTACAGTTCATAAGGAGGTGTGGAAAAATGCCAATGTTGAAAATCTGGAGTGTAAATATTACAAATTGGCAGTTGGCGTGCATAAACTACGCAATGCACGCTCGTGACACAGTCATTTTATGGATTTTATGGACTTTCGTCTCAAAATTTTCAACACAGGCAATTTAGGACCTGTGCTCATGAACAGTGTCACTGTGATTTTCTTAATGTGTCCTGAACACTGATTTCCCACAGCGACCGCGCTATTCTGCGCCGGAAGTGCGAAAACACATTTCGACCAGGATGTGAAAAATGACAGCTGTATTGTTTATAAGGAGATGTGGAAATGCCAATGTAAAAATCTGGAGGAAAATATCAAATTTATGGTTACAAGGCGTGAGAAACTCGCAATGCACACTCGTAAAACAGTCATTTTTGGATATTTCACCAAATTTGCAATATAGGCTTTTGAGGCCCATCTCATGAACAGTGGCACTGTCATTTCTTTATCGGTCCTGAAAGGTGATTCCGTGCAATGACCGCGAAATCACCTTTTGGGACCGAATAACGGCATGACAGTGACTGAATTCATGAGGAGGGGTCCCAATAACCACATGTTGAATATTTGGTGCCAAATTCCCCCAAAATGCCCGAGATATGCACCAAAGTTGAAAAGACCCTATTTATACCATTATACAGCTTACAGGCATTTCTTCAGTTCGCAGTCGGCTGTAAAGAGTGCAGACGTGTTCCTGGTCCACCAAAGATCGCCACCGGGCCCGAGGCAAGTATGGGTGAGGGGGTGTAGGAGGTAGGGTGCACAGTGGGTAGGTGCAGGTTGGGGAGGGACCAAACTGGCGTGGGACCGCTTCTTTCTTTCAGGGACAGGGAAAAAATGACATCGTGGAAGGTTTTTTTTTTTTTTTGCAGGCTTTTCGCATACTGGGGTAGGTTCCCAGTGTGCCACCTGCCTTTTGGGGTGGGGGACTTAAGCCGACGGAGTTGGGCCCCCGTTGGCAAAAACGACTGTTTGGGGGCATTATGCGAGAGGATTGAGCACCCCCACCGACACACAACAAATGGGGTGGGGGCATTATGCCGACAGGAGTGGGCTCCTTAGGCAAATTAACTGGGCCAGGGGCATGCCGACAGGGGTTTGGCACCCCCAGTCAGTAGGCTTTCCTCCGCCAACATTCATTACGGACATGTTACACCAGCCAAGGTACCGTCCTGCAATAACGGGTCGCTCCATCATTGCAGCAGGATGGCTGATGCTGCAATGACGAGTCGGCCCCTCATTGCAGTGGCCAAATCATTTAAACTTGGTGGCACTTATGCAGAACCAGTGTCTTCAGGACACTGGGCCTGCATCAGGTGAAAAGTGCCAAGCCCACAAATACAGTGCCTGCACTGGCTGCCACAGTGCTGCACCTCCACAACCTGCTTCTCTCCTAAGCTGCCACATCATGTTTCTTGTGCATGCTCAAGCAAACACAAAAATTAGACTGCCATTTTTTTGTTATATTTAGTATGCATTTATCTCCTCCACCCACCAGCCCCATTCAGCCTATCCTCTCCTCCAGCTCTGTCACCTTGATATCTTCGGGACTTACCATCCAGTCTACAGTGCCCCACGTCTTACCCCCTGTGGCAGAGCCACTCGGGACTGTCCCCTAATCCCAGGAGGAGTTATAACTCGTGTGTGACTGGTGAGCCCGGTAGGCACGTGCAGAGCCTGTGAGGAGGGAGGCATCATCCTGCCAGCTGGGATTTTCCTCCAATGTTTCTTTCCCCCCGGGGTGGTGGTGTGCAATGACGTAAGTGGCACATATGACATATGTCTGGCACCCCCCCCAACTACAGCCAGCCATGGCAGTCAGATCCCGCCGCCGCAGAGGGTCAGAACTGCACCGTGACTCCCGGGGAGAGACATTCCATGGACACTTGATCCTTCTCCCCTGGCGGCCCTCCGACTCGAGAGCGATTCTGATCCCGGTCGCCGTACGCAAGCAGTAGTGCTACCGCGCACGCGGGCCAGCTTTAGACTGCTATTCAAATCATGTTTGATAATTTATTTTCCTGGTTAATACCCTCTCTATTTTATCAGCAACAATGCTGGGATGATTTAAAAGATATAACATCCAATCTGTAATTTAAATTCCCATTGGTGATTCTAATTATTGCACTTGACTTCAGTACTAGGTGGACATGTGTGTCCCATGGAAGGTGGACAAAGCAATGGGGCCTGATGGGATTCATCCCAGAATTCTAAAAGAACTAAGGGTAGAACTAGTGACACCACTGACTAAACTCTTTAACAAATCATGGGAGGATGGGGTGGTACCCGAGGACTGGAGAAGGGCGGATGTGATTCCCCTTCACAAAAGTGGGAGCAAGGCAGAAGCAGGAAACTACAGACCTGTTAGTTTAACCTCAGTGGTAAGGAAAATGATGGAATCACTCTGAAGGAAAGAATTGTTAAATATCTAGAGGCCAGAGGGGCACAGGACCCAAGGCAGCATGGATTCACAGCGGAAGGTCATGCCAGACAAATCTGATAGATTTCTTTGACTGTGTGACCAAAGTAGTTGATCAGGGAGGGGCTGTGGACATGGCCTGCCTACACTTTAGCAAGGCATTTGACACAGTCCCACACAAAAGATTAATATACAAGTTAGCCAGCCTGGGAGTGGGTCCCAAGATGACAGGCCTGGGTAAAGAATTGGCTGGAGAATAGGACACAGAGAGTAATAGTAAATGGAGTCCACTCTGAAAAAAGGGGGGTTAGTAGTGGGGTACCGCAGGGTTCAGTATTGGGACCAGTCCTCTTCAATGTCTTTATAAGTGACATTGCAGAGGGACTGGAAGGAAAAGTATGTCTCTTTGCAGATGACACAAAGATCTGCAACAGAGTTGATGCACAAGGTGGAGTGGAAAGGATGAGAAGGGACTTGGCAGTTAGAGGAATGGTCAAATGTATGGCAGCTTAGATTCAATGCTAAGAAGGGCAAGGTAATGCACCTGGAAACAAACCCAGGAAAGAGTACACTATGGGGGTGAGATACTAACAACAACAAAATGGAAAGGGACCTGGGGTAGTCATATCAAATGACCTAAAGGTGGGCAAGCAATGTGAGGGCAGCAAGGAGGGTTGGGGGATACTGGCATGCATAGGGAGAGGCATCACCAGTAGAAAACAGGAAGTTATTATCCCTCTGTACAGACAGCTAGTGAGACCCCATCTGGGTACTGCGTGCAGTTCTGGAGATCAATCTCTGCAAAGACATAGACAGGATGGAAGCTGTCCAGAGGAGGGCAACTAAAATGGTGCAGGGTCTGCACCGGAAGACATATGAAGAGAGACTTAAGGAGCTTAATATGTATAGCCTTGAGGAAAGGAGGAGAGGGGGACATGATAGAAACTTTCAAGTACCTCAAGGGAATCAACAAAGTCCAAGAGGGTAGCATCTTTCAAAAAGAGGTGTGCAAGAACAAGGGGCACAATTTGAAAATAGAAGGGGCGGCTCAGAGGTAATTTAAAGGTATTTTTCACAGAGAGGGTGGTGGATGTATGGAATGGCCTTCCAGAGGAGGTTGTGGAGTCACAAACAGTGGTGGAATTCAAGCATGCATGGGACAGTCATAAGGCAATTCTAGGGGGTGGGGGTAGGAAGAAGTAGGCTGCTGGTTAACTAGGATCTGCAGCTTATCCATCAGGTAGGGAAATGGGCAGACTGGGTGGGCCAAGCGGTCCTTATCTGCCGTCAAATTCTATGTTTCTAAGTTTAGGCTATCTAAAGAATACCAATTTTCTGATCATGAAATTCTGGATGACTTCTAGAGATCAAAAAAATTAACTGATAGGTAGAAGAACTACTCTTACATCAGGAATTAGACTAATTTGCTTAAAATGGAGATTCCTTTTGGATTAGGTGGGTATTACACATCAGCTCTAAAAATGGTTGGCCTCATGATAGGCAATATTGTTTTTTTAACCCTATTTCTGTGTCCTACCCCAGGCTGCCATCAGGTCAGCTACCGTCTAGCATCGTCAGACACTAGTGCTTAGCCAGAGTCCTACCCGTGGGACGTGTGTATGGAGAAGAGCCATAGTCCTTTTAATATTACAAAAATGCATATTCCAGAAGTCAATCATTCTACATATGAAGAACAGAGACTACTATTAGCTACAAAAAGACAAGCACAGGCAGCTGGACAGGATACAGTTTATGAAATCTACCAAAGTTTCAAAGCTTGTTAAACTGAAGGGAACATTCCATAACTAAAACTACCTTTTATAACCTCCAACATTTCTTAGACAACAGGGTGCTGGCTTCATGGCACCATGCAGTGGGATACCCACTCTGTACACTGGTTACCTGCATTTGTACACTGGGCCTAAGGGCAGCAATGGAGGCCAGCAAGGAACGAGACTGAGGGCCTGCGATAATGCTCTTCTCCTGGGGGACAAACTTTTTGCACATTCCTGGGAGACCTGCTCTCAGTGGTTGCATGTGGCGGACCACTGCTGACGTGGGTGGCCACACAATAGCAGCTTCCTCAGGATGCAGACATGGGAACATTACCTGTGGGAGGAAAGGAAAACAGAAATGTTGCCCAGCCCAGTACATCCTCTCATGCCATTCGCACACCCCCTTGCCCCAACGAACAGCAGCAGAGTCGGACCGGTCCACTAGGATACCTGGAAATTTACAGGTGAGCCCCCCCTCTTCTGGCTTCTGGGTTCCTGGCCACCTTCTAAACTCTGAAAAATATTTTCATTTATCATCTATTTTCTAATTAGAGTATTTTGGTACTTCAAGTAAAAGGCAAACACAGAGCTAGTGTATCAAATCTGAGTAGAATACTGACATACATTTGTCACCCTGTGTCCTACGCCTATTGATTTTCCAGGTGGGCCCCTGAATCTACTTTCTAGCTGGGCCTCCAGTACCCCAGTCCGACCCTGGACAGCAGAGACTATAGCCCCAGCTTCCACAATAAAAATTGGGGTATGCACTCAGAGGTATAACACTAAAATCACTGCTGCTTAAAATACTATTTGCTAATAGTAATGCACTTCACATGAAAGGTTCTCTGCTTCAATCTTTTAATTTAGTGGAATACATTTTCTCCTTACAGCAGTTGGAGATGTGCAAATTCACCCGGTGTCCTACTAGGGCTAGTGCAGGGTTTCAGTTACATTCCAATCAGTGAAAAGATGCACAACAAAAAAACCTCATAATACCGGGGGTCACGTGATGAGTCTGAGCAGGTAGGATGCATTCTCATCAGTTCCGCTCCTCAGCTCAGAAAAACATATAAATATTAACATTTCAGGGCACAGGCATCGCAAATTGCAGAATAACCTGTTTTCGGAAGACCTCCTGCACCCTATCTGTTATTTCCAGCTCAACTACTTCACCAGAGCTCGAATTTCTTAATGGAGGCCGAGATGCGGCCTGTGGGTCCGACTCACACCCCGCTGTCCATGCTAGAAAAAAACCAGGCTGCAAAGAAAACAAAAATGCAAGCGGCAGTCAGCGCTAAAACTATCTCGGCCCCTACCACATTATCAGAAGAGAAATTCTTGCTGGAACTTTCCCCCATAAAAGAAGCTCTCTTGAGCATAACAAATCAGCTCGCCGCCCTTCAACAAACCTTGGAGACTTTGTCCCGCAGAGTGGGAGATGTGGAGATGAGAACTAGCTCGCTAGAAGACTGGAGAGCTCGCCAGGAAGCTGACACAGTGACCACTTGCAGGAAAGTCACCAGGCTAGAAGAAAAGATAGGGGACCTGGAAGGCTGCAGTAGATGGAATAATCTCCTCTTAAGTGGACTGCCAGAGGGCTCAGAAGGTCAGAACCCAGTCATGTTCATGCAGAAATTCAATGAAAAAATAGCAGGCTCTTCACCTAACGGCCCTAGGTACATTATTGAATGGGCACATAGGGCTCTGAGATCCACCCCTCCACCGAACTCGCCACCTCGCCCCATAATATTTAAACTACTAAATTTTCTGGATAAAGTTCACATCTTAGTCAAATTGAGGGACGCAAAGGAGTTACTCTGGGAGGGCAACAAACTTAGGCTGACCCAGGACCTTCCACGCTCAGTACGAATGAAAAGAGCTGAATTCAACCCAATAATCTTTAAACTATTAGCAGCAGGGATTCACTTCAAGATGCTATAACCAGCCAGACTGCAAGTCACTCACCAGGGATCGATGAAAACTTTTGAATCGGAGGACCAGGCCAAACAAGAACTCCCTAACATGTTCCCCGATCTGTTCCAGGCTCCAAAATGACTTTCCCTCCTACACAATTTGAAGGGGGCACCAAATTTTTTGTGAACTCTTAAAAGTTTTCAGGAATTTGAGGGATCTTAACCAAACTGTGAACTTATAAATAGGACTCTGTACTTCCTCCAACCCAGGGAACTGGCTTTGACTAGCTTTGTGCGTCCTGAACAATGCTGAATCTCTAAGACACTTGTACAGCCTCTCGCAGAGGCTTAACTGCAAAAGATAATATGGGCAGATTGGTCGTGGACTTTCTCTCTCCATAACAGGGGGTGCATTGGCTGTGGTGAATGAAACCTTCTGTGAGGAGATCGAGATACCAACTTCTGGGAAATTTTATTTTTCCCGATGGAGGAACGGAGATAGGTTCTTTGATCCTGTTTCGCACTGGGGTGGGGGCAGATGCAGGACAGGGTGATGGGCTTCCCCTAACGCACCCTTAATGGTGGACTCAGGGCACCTAGGCCATGGCACTAATAACGACCACCAGATATCCACCAGGCCTACTACTGACCCGGTTCTCCTTTTTTATGGCTTACATGCTTGGTAGCTACCTAACCGAACGGGGCTTAGAGGCAGTAGGTTACTACCTGGACTTCGGAGGTGGCTGGGAAGGGTGACATGTGGTACCCCTCTTGGCAGAGGCCTTGGGCCAAGTTGATCTGTGCCCGGAGTGGAGGGATGGGAGGTGGGGCTTTCTGCCTCCCCCCTCCATTATTGGGATTGTACACCAACTTTATTGGCCTGTGACATGAAGGTGCAGGGCTATGGGGCATTTTGCCAAACTGTGAGAAGGTTTTATGTCTTTACTGCTATGGCAGCCCCGAGCCCCAGAACTATCCTCCTCTAGCGATGGGGGCAACCTGGAGTCCTTTCTGTTCTGCCACGGTGTTTGATATAGAGGTAGTCGGGTGAGCACAGAGAGGCTGCCCATTTGAGTCCCTGTGGGGTGGGGGAAGTGCATTGTGAACCTGGGGCACCCGTTCCATTATGATCAGGACCTGAGGTTCGCCTCCATCCGAATTCGCGGAGGAGAGATTGTGAAGCAGTGTGTCACTTTTATTCCCAGTCTCCTTGCACAAGGTTTCTGCTCTAACACAAATGTCTTGGAGCAGGTACAATCTGCTGACTATCTGGGCTGCTACATCCCCTTTGGAGTCATATTTGATAGTACTTGATGTGGTCTTCTTACAAGAGACCCACCTTAAACATGAGGACATACACCATTTCCATAGAGAATGGGTGGGTCAGACTTATGGGGCGGGGTCCAGTAATAAAAGAGGAGGGGTGGGGATCTTAATTCACAGAGGCACCCCCTTTCAGTTAAACAAGGAGTACCAGGATCTGGAGGGTCGCTTCCTTCTTCTACAAGTGTGATTAGGCCTAACTGACATTCTCTTGGGTGGGGCTTACGGTCCAAATTCAGACTCCCCAGGGTTCTTTTCAAAGCTTCTGACTCAATTATTAGCTCATTCGCATGTCACCATCATTCTGGGCGGAGACTGAAATCTGGTCCGTCACACGGATCTGTACAGATCAGGGTCATACCGTAGAGGTCTTTCACCGGCCCAGCGAGGGCTCAGAGAGCTTACGGATTCACTAGGTTTGGGGGATCCTTGGCGCCTCCTTTACCCAAATGAAAAACAATACACCTTTTTCTCTCCTCCGCACAACTCGTACTTGCATATTGATTACTTCTTGATTACCACCTCAAACCTCCTGGGCCTTTTGGCATGCAACATTTTGCCTACCATGCTCAGATCTATATGGAGCATTCCTTATGGGGGTTGGAAGATCAGGATAGGTCCTGGCCTTTTAACTCTGTGCATCTAAGAGATACCCAGTTTGTTAAAACCCTCACAGAGTTTATCCAAACCTTCTTTCGAGAAAATGACAAAATTGTTTCGTCTTTAGATATTTTGTGGGGAGCAGTGAAATGCGCGGTACGAGGAGAGTGCATTAGGCTTGCTTTGAAGATTAAGAAGCAAAAAGCGGAACAAACCAGACAACTGTTAGCCCAAATCCAGGATCTGGAATACTCTCTATCAGCCTCGGCTGATCAGGATAGCTGGACTCGGCTACATGCACTCAGGGTCCAATATTTTTGACTCCTGGCAGACCATGCCAATCTAGCCTTGCAGAGAGTCAAGTTCCGGTATCTGGAGTCGGGTGAGAAAGCAAGCAGACTCCTAGCCCTGAGGCTTAAACAACTAGAAGCTCAAGGTATGATCCAGAACCTCCAATCGACCCCAGGAGGAGCCCCCCTTATACGCCCTCGAGACATCACGGAGGCTTTCAAGCAATTTTATAAAGCCCTTTATGCACCAGAAGAAGACAGGACCCCAGGAGCAGACCCTGTAGACAGCTTTTTAGACTCAGTCACATTGCCCACTCTTACCAAGCCCCAACAGGAACTCTTGCAAGCCCCCATTTCCCTGCATGAAGTGAGGAGAGTGATAGAGCAAATGCCTAAGGAAAAGGCTCCTGGCCCGGATGGGTTCAAACAACTCTTTTTATGCTGCCTTTATAGATTACCTGGCCCCAGTTTTAACACTGTTATTCAACTACTTAAGATTGTCAGGCCTGTCAGATTACTCGTTCACTCAAGCTTGGATCACTGTTATCCCGAAACTTGGTAAATCGCCCTTGGTACCGGGCAAATACCGTTCTATCTCACTTCTTAACTCTGATTTGAAAATCCTTGCCAAAATCTTAGCTAATCATCTTTTCCAAGTATGGCAGGGCCTTATTAGCCCTACCCAAGTACGATTTGTAGCAGGAAGGTTGTCCTCGGATCATATGCGCAAGGTCCTTCATCTTATCTCGGTTGCAGGAGAGAGGAAAACACCATCGGGTCTAGTCTCTCTTGACGCGGAAAAAGCATTTGACTGTGTTTCCTGGCCATTTTTGTTTGCTACACTGCGCAGATTTGGCTTTCCCTCACAGTTTTGTGACTGGCTTAAGGTTCTCTATCATCAGCCTACGGCCAGAGTTCGTTGTAATGGAGTCTTTTCCACCCCTTTCCCACTGGCCCGAGGAACCAGGCAAGGTTGTCCTCTTTCTCCATTTCTTTTTATTCTTTATCTGGAACCCCTTATCCGCTCCCTTCTAAATTGTCAAGAAATTCAGGGCATCCAAGTAGACAAAGATAGTTACCTGCTGCTGGCCTACGCCGATGATTTATTACTGCATCTGGAAAATCCCTAAACTTCTATTCCGGCAGCTGTGGACATTATAGACAAATTTTCTAAAGTAGCAGGATATAAGCTAAATGTGGATAAATCTAAAGTCATGCCTCTCAATCCACACGTCCAGAAACACCGGATTGTGAATCTAGGTCTTGCTTGGGAACCCAAAGCTCTCACATATTTATGGATCAAAATCTCTCGTTCTCTCTCGAGTCTGGTTAAACTAAATCTTTCCCCTATTTGCCAATCTATCCACACAGACCTACAGAGACAGAAACTTCTCCCACTCTCACTCTGAGGCCGAGTAAATGTGATCAATATGAACAGTTTATCCCAGTTACTCTACCCTTTAAACATGGTGTGCCCATATCTTAGCAAGTGCTGGTTCCTTCGGTTACAGTCCACATTATCAAATTTCCCATGGAAAGGAAAAGCGGTTAGAAAAGCATATTTCAAACTGACCTGTCAGAAAGCTTTAGGAGGTTTGCGTCTCCCAAATCTTTTTCCTCTATTATTTTGCAATCCAGTGTTGTAAAATATTTCGGTGGAATGCCCACACTGAAGGTCCTCTTGCTAACATGTATATTCCCCAATGGATTTCTTTGGAACAACACTTATGCCGTTCTAAGGGCATCGATTTAAGGTGCCTTTTATATGCCAAACTCTTGGAACTCCCCAAATCTCTGTGGGTCCCCCCACTTTGGTGTTCTCTTAAAGCGCTCCGCCAGATTTGCTCTCACCTGAACCTGTCATCACACAAAGACTTGGATCAGCCTCTCTTTGGCAACCCCCATTTTAAGACTGCTAATTGCACCATTCCAAAGAACTTTTGCCCAGCCCTTGGTAGGATTCGGGTATCAACTCTGATATTTGTCGGGAAAATTAGTCGGGCAAATGTGCTTCAGGAAAAGTTTTCTATACCCTCTTAACATTTTTTTAAACACCTGCAACTGGGTGGTGCAATTTCTTCCTTCTTGGGTCCTCCTCCATGGCAGGAAGCTGTTAACCCCCTACTTCAGACACTTATATATACAGCTGTTCAACCTCATCCAATCTCCCTGTTCTATAACCTTTTACAACTCCACGACCCCAAAAAGGTACGGGGAACGTGCTTTTACTGGAGGCATGAACTGGACCTCACTTTAGAGGATAAGGAATGGCAACAAGTGTGGCAAAGGCTGTATAGGTTTGTAAAGCAGGACCAACTGCGATTCTTGCAATTTCGCATTCTGCATAACCTCTACTTCTCTCCTGCCTGACTTCATAGGACTGGTAGATCGGCATTCCCCACTTGTATCAGATGCAGGACACCAGAAGGAACACTTAAACACATTCTTTGGGACTGTGACTGGGTTGCCCCCTTCTGGCAAGCAATTGGGGCTCTCTGGACCCTCTGTTGGTTCTGACCTCTTACTTTACCCCTCAGATCTGTTTGTTGGGCTATTTTCCTGGGGATATGTTAGAATGCCGCAAAGCCTTCGTGTCCATCATCATAGCGGTGGCTAAACTGGTCATTACTCGACAGTGGCTAGATCAAGATAATCCTTCACTAAGTGAATGGCATGCAGAAGTACTCCAAGCCCTTGAACTAGAGAGACATACTGCTTCTCGGCAGAACCGCCAGGAAGCATTTAGTAGGAGATGGGGCCCGTTGATGTCCCTACTACCCATCTTGCGCCATAATCCAGTAAACCCAATGTTATAAGGGGAAGGGAGACTCTTACTCATTTAAATTTTGCACAAGTCCCTGATTAGGGCTGTTGCTCTGGTCTCTGTCTGCACAGTAATGATCCAGACGCAGATTGGATAAGTTAGGTATATAGGGGTGGGAGCAGGGGAAGGGACCTATAGTTAGGCTGCAGGAATGTTTTACTCTATCAGGCCTACCCATGGATAACACTTGATCCTGTTCAGACCAGGCCTTACAGTTTTACAGTCAGAGCACCCCTTTATGGTGTGGATCATCTCATTGCTGAACGCTGGGGGGAGCTATTGATGTAGGGCATGATACAGTTGTTTTTTTGTGATTTGTTCTTGACTTATGTATAAAATTCAATAAAGTATATTAAATTGAAAAAAAAACAAACCTCATAATACCTCTCACCCAACTGCTAGCATCCCACCCCACCCCACCCCAGCAGTTCGCTACTTGAGCTTTGTCAGGGGCATCACAGTGTTTTAGCCACATACCCCCGTGGTGTATCAGCCTGAGTACATTGCGCCACAATGAATTTGTGTGGACTACAGCTCATCACTGCTGCAGTAGAAGGCTCGCTCCTCCTCTTGTTAAGAGCAGGAGGGAGTCCCCGTATGAGGTACTCTGACCCTCAGCCGTTGTACTTCTTAGGGAGCCTGAAGATGGCCCAGAAGCATCACGGGTGAGCCTGGTGCGGTATATGAAGACTTGAAAATGCGGGGTGAAGGGAAGGAGCAAAAATAAAATGAAAAAAAAAAAAAGACACAACAGCAGGACACATCTAGTTTGGCCTGAGAGGGTCAATGGTTCTGTGGCCAGAGAGTACCTGCCACTATCCTCTGCTCCGGGTAGGATTTTGTTTGTTCTTTTTGATACCTCTTCTCCCTGTCATCTCACCAACTGTTCCGCATACAGACACCTGTAGGCTGTGCACACACACAGCACTGGAGGTTCTTCAAAGGTGATGGCCTTCACCCGACAAGAGAGGACACGCTGGGGCAGAACTTTGACGTCTACATTAGACAGTCAAACTGACTGCAGGGGACACTGATGCTGTAGGGATTGAGGGAGGAGACCCTATCTAGTGCTCCCCTATACTGGTTACTGGTGGCAGTAAGGTGGGTAAAAATAAGGTTGTGGTTCAAAAGGAGAAGCGGAAGAAGCAAAGAGGGAAGGCTTGCAGGGTAAGAAGCATGGGAAGGAAATGCAAGTGTAGGATCACAAAACAGCTAAAGGGAAGCTGGAGCTAGTTGGAAAGGGGTCTGCCTTAATGCCATGAGTCTGGGTAATAAAAATCAGTGAGCTCTATGCACTGACAGCAGATACTGAGGTGGACCTCATAGCCATCAAAGAAACTTAGGCCACAGAGAATAATGACCAGAACTTGTCAGTCCCAAGTTACACAATGTATAGATAAGATATAGGGAAAGGTAATGGTGGGGTGTGTAGCCCTATATAGCAGGGAGGACATAGAGGCTGTGGAGAAGCAAAGAAGAAACACAGTCACTGTGGGTTCACCTCATGGCATCCTCAGGCAAGAAAATACAGGTGGGGGTGATATGCAGAACACCGGACAAGGAACGGAGACAGACGGAGCTCGGGGAGGAGTCAGCAAAGGGAGTAAAGAGGGGGAAGTGGAGGTGGGGGATCTGAACCTGCAGGATATCGACTGGAATTTCCAGCAGCCAAGTGCACCAGAAGTCAGGTACTGTTGGCTTCATTGCAGGACTGCCTGTAGGTGCAGCTGGTTAAGGAACTCACTAGACAGGTATCAATTCTCGATTTGATGCTCACTAACTCAGAGATGGTGAGTGACGAAGAAGAAGAATCAACATTTATATAGCGCTTTTCATACGCAAGGTATCCCAAAGCGCTTCACAAGCAATGCTAGACTGGTAGTGAAGTGACTGAATGTGTAAGTGGTTGCCATATCACACATACACACCCACACACAGCTTGGAAAATTGCATGAACCAGTTTTGTGGGAAGGGGAATATTGGCCAGGACACCGGAAATGTCCCCTACTCTTTGCGAAGAATGCCCTGGGTTATTTTACTTCCACCTGGACACACACCAGGACAGCACCAGGATGGGTAGAAGGGACCTCGGTTTAACATCTCATCTGAAGGATGGCACACCCCAACAGTACAGCATCCCCCTAATACTGCACTTGGGTGCCAGCGTTTTAGGTACAAGTCAAATCCTGGTGTGGGACAAGGACCCACAACCTACTGGTCCAGAGGCGGATGTGCAACCAACTGAGCCACGCTAACACCTAAGTGGAGTGAGAGTTGTGGAGCCACTGGGGTCCAGCGACCATAACTCCATTTGGTTCTGGCTGGCCCTTGGAACCAGAATGCCGCTATCAAATACTGAAGTCCTAGATGTCATCAGAACAGACTACAACTGGACGAGAGAGCTGGTCCAGACAAAATGACAAGGTGGACAGTATCAGAGGTGAAGGGAAAATGGTCAATCAAGGGGATTTTCTCGAGGCAACGAAGTTTTGCACAATAAATGTTACAAAACAAAACAGGTACACGACCAACATAGTTCTTGAAAGGGTCAGAGAAGCAGTGAGGGCCTAGAAGAGGGCTTTCACCAGGTACAAGGAAAATCAAGGGGGAGAAGGAATGGGGGGGATACCAAATAAAAACTAGGGAACCAGGGAGGGAAAGGCAGACATGGAGCTGCATATTATGGAGGTAGTCAAGAGTGGGTAAAAACAATTATTCAGCTATATTAAGGAAAACAGGAAGCGTGGGGGCATTGTAAGACTACAAGAGGTGGGGAGGGAACGGCAAAATAAAAGTAGGGTTATGTAAGAACTTACTGTAACAGTAGATCTTCGAGAGGATCTCTGCAGCAGGCCACACCTATGGAACTATAGCCACCAGGCACCAGGACTACACAGAAACATTTTAGCTAGCAGTCTACCAGGGGCCATCCACTCCGATATCACACACTGACGTTGCCCTATCCTGTAAGAGTGGGCAGCCTCGTGCTCCTCCTGAGTTCTCCCGGAGAACACAGATACTGATCTCCTGCTGGGAACCATGAAGAGCTAATGGTTCCTGCCAATGTATAAATAACAGAAAGGCAGAAGGCTCTCCACTAAAGAGAAGGAGAGAGACACACAGAGAGGTCCACAGGCCTAGGCGGGGAAGGAGGGTGTGACGGCATGGCCTGCTGCAAAAGATCCTCTAGAAGATCTATTGTTACATACTAACATACTAAAATGCCAGCAGAATAGGCCTAATGGTCTTTCGCGTCTGCTTGTTTGGTCAGCCCCCACCCTGGGAGCTGACCTTGCTGCCCCCCTCGCCTTCTCTGGCTTCTCCCTTCCCACTTCCGGATATTCTCGCTGCATTGGATTTTGCTTCCAGAACCCTTCCCCTGTACCTGTCCCAGCCCCTCTTGAACCCCTCCACCATCTCTGCCTCCACCAGCCCCCTAGACAGCACATTCCATGGCTCCACCACCCTCTCAGTGAAGTAGCACCTCCTCCTCCTTTCTCCCCTGAATCTTCCCCCTCCAGCTTCCACCCATGCCCTCTAGTGGCCCCCTCCTCCTTCCTTCGAGGCACCCTGACTGTTCCTCCCCTATTTACCCCTTCATGTACCTGAAGACCTCATCATGTCCCCCGGTCCTTCTCTCTTCCAATGTGTACATATTTAGCTCGAGCCTCCTCATAGGTCCTGTCCCCAAGCCCCAAATCATTTTGGTTTCCCTCCTCTGGACCCTCTCCAGGAGTTTAATGTCCCTCTTTAAGTGTGGCCTCCAAAACTGCACACAGTACTCGAGGTGCGGCCTCACCAAGCAGTTATACAGAGGGAGTATCACTTCCCTCCTTCTGGAGGTGATTGTTACGGTACTTTCTTACATAACTGTACTATCTTACTTTGAGGATATCTCTTGCAGCAAACCACACATATGGAACAAGTTATAAGCAGTTCTGACAGCCGAATAAGCATTCTGGGTGGTTGGATCCCAAGAGCCCAAGAAAGTAGGCCCTGAAGCACATCTAGGCTGAAACTATCCCTACACCTAGAGGCAATGTCCAGACTGCAGTACTTTGTAAAGGTATGGAATGTACTCCAAGCAGCAGCAGCACAGATCTCTGCAGCTGAAACATTCCTGAAACAGGCAACAGAAGTGACTGTACCTCTGGTGAAACGACCACGAACAACGCCAGGAAAATCCTTACCATACTTCTTTAGCAAAAAATGATACAGTTGGTCAACCATTTGGACAAGCACTGTTTAGAAACAGGAATGCCCTCTTTTCCAGGGCAAAAGAAACAAACGGCTGTGAGGACTTCCTGCAGTCCTTCATACGGGGTGTATAGTAACAGAGAATTTTATGCACATCTAAAGTGTGGAGCACTGCTTCCATTGGATTGGCATGCTCTGGGTAATAAACAGGCATGTGGATGGATTGATTTAAAGTAAACTCAGACACCACCTAAGGAAGGAACTTAGGATTCATCTGCAAAGACGCCCTGTCTTTGTGGAAAACCAAATAAGGAGGCTCACACGAGAGCTTGAAGCTCGGAAATCCTTCGAGCAGAAGTACCGGCAACAAAAAAAAATAACGCTTTCCATGAGAAATAACGCTTTCCACAACAGAAAGTGTAGCTCGCATGTCACGGCTGGCTCAAAAGGAACCAAAGTAAGTTTCTCTAACACAGAATTCAAGTCCCAAGGCGGGACTGGATTGCAGCTAGGAGGCTTCAAGTGAAGAATGCCTCTCAGAAATGTACGGGATACTTCCAGTAGTGCTATCATACAGCACTCAGCAGGCACATGGAAGGCTAAAATGGCAGACAGGTATATTTTAACAGAGAAGTACTTCAGACCAGTCTGAGAGGATAGCAAGTACTCCAGGATCTGATTCATTGGACAAGTGAAAGGGTCCAGTTAATGTGACACAGACCACAGAGCAAAGCATTTCCACTTCATGGAATAAGTGGCCCTGGTGGAGGGCTTCCTAGCCACCACCAGGACATCCACCACCTTGGCAGGGCACTCCAAATCAAGCCATGGCTATGTCTTCAGGAGACAGGCATGAAGATGCAGGGATTTGACGTCCGGATGGACCATAGTGCCCAACTCCTGGGAGAGCAAGCCGGTACACAGAGGCAGGGGCACTGAAGATTCCACTGTCAGCTGCTGCAGTAGAGGAAACCAGATATGATGAGGCCAGAAGGGAGCAATAAGGATCATAGTGGCCCCTTCCATCTGCAGCTTGATCAGGACCCTCTGAAGCAGGGGAAAGGGAGGGAAGGCATAAAGAAACCTCCCTTTCCAAGAGAGGAAAGTACAGTTATGTAAGAACTTACCGTAACAGTAGATCTTCGAGAGGAGCTCTTACAGCAGGCTATAACCATTAGGACTAATGCCGCAGGCACTAGGGACCCACCAGAAAACTTCTCAGCCAGCAGTACCCAGCAGGGACCACCCCCAGACTTCAGCTCCACCCCAACATCGGCCACGGTATAAAAAGGGGGCGGACCCAGCTCCACCCCAGTTCCCCCACCAAGACCCATGAATGGGCCCTGATGAGAGAAGGAGGCGAAGCCTGAAGATGATGATCTGTACACCTCAATCGAGGGATGGAGGGCGGGAAAGCAGCGCCTGCTGCAACAGCACCTCTCAAAGATCTACTGTTATGGTAAGTTCTTATGTAACTGTACTATCTTACTTTGAGAATGAGCTCCTGCAGCAGGCTATAACCATTAGGACTGAATCCCAAGTAGTCCCGCACCAAGGAGGTGCCTAACCCCGGAAGGTGGAAGATGGTATGATGCTGGAACAGCAAGTTAAGACAGAAGCCCCTGAAGGACTGCCAGGCTGAAACCAGCACGGCATCTAGATGCAATGTCCAGGCTATAGTGCTTCACGAAGGTATGCACAGAGTTCCAGGTAACAGCCGCACATATGTCCCTGATGGAGACATTCAGCAGGGCAGAAAAAGGAGGCAGAGACTCCTCTGGTGGAGTGACCCCTGACCGGTCCTGGAAGGGGTTATTGTGCTTCTCATAGCAAAATACAATGCAGTTAACAAGCCACTTGGAAATCGTCTGCTTGGGCACCAGTTTACCCAAGTGCTGTGGCGCAAAGGCCACAAACAGTTGCTCCGATTTACGGTGTGCAGCTGTGCGCTTAAGGTAATACCTCAGCGCCCTGTGAAGGTCCAGAGTGTGAAGGAGAGCTTCTCCCCTATTAGAAGGAGAAGAAAAATAAACTGCAAGGTCAACCGACTGGTTGAAGGTCAATTCTGAGACCACTTTAGGAACGAACTTAGGATTTGTTCTGAGGGAAACCCTTTCCCTGTGGAAAATTAAATATGGCTCTTTACACATCAGAGCCTGGAGCTTGGAAACTCTTTGAGCTGAAGTAACATCAACTAAAAAACAAACCTTCCAAGAAAGATAATGCAGCTCACAGTTGGCTGCGGGTTCAAAAGGTGGGAAAGTAAGCTTCTCCAACACAAACAGGAGGTCCCAGGGGCGATAGGATCCCTAATGGGAGGTCTCGTGTAAAATCCCCCTTAAAAAGGTGTGGGCCACATCCAATAGGGCTAAGGTTTTGTCCCCCCAAAGGGTGTGATATGCAGAAATAGCCCACATGTGCACCTTTATGAGGGGTAGCTCAAGCCTTGTTGGCATACGGAGAGGAGATACTGCAATGCTGAGTTCACCGGACAGGTAAGGGGGTCCAGATGGTGAGACGATGCCCATAAGCAGAAACGCTTCCACTTCATAGCGTGAGTGGAGCGAGTAGAGGGCTTCCTCGCCGATACAAGGATATCCGCCACCTCTTGGGAGACCCCGTACATGGAATTTGCTATGTCCGAAGGAACCAAACATGAAGGTGCAAAGACCTGAGATCGGGATGGACCAGCGAGCCCTGATCCTGGGACAGCAACTGCGAGCATATTGGCAGTGGGATTTCAGGTTCCATGGACAACCGCTGAAGTAGTGGGAACCAAATTTGCCGAGGCCATAGAGGGGCGGTTAAAATCGTCCGAGCCCCTTCAGCCTGAACCTTCAAGAGAACTCTCTGAATGAGAGGAAAGGGAGGGAGGGCGTAAAGAAACCTCCCTGCCCAACAAAGGGACAACGTGTCTGGCCAGAAAACACCAGGCGCGGGCTCTCATGAGCAGAAAATTGTCAGTTTGGGGTTGCATGGTGACGCAAAGAGGTCCAGCTCTGGACAACCCCACGTGTCCAAGAGCTGATCCGCTACTGATTGCAGTAGCTCCCACTCGTGCGCCTTGGACTGAGACCTGCTTAGACTGTCGGCCAAGTCGTTTAAGGTGCCTGGAACATGCACTGTGGACAGAGAAATGTGCCGCTCCAGCACCCAGTACCAGACTCTCATCGCCTCTCTATACAGGGGTAGGAGTGAGCACCCCCTTGCTTGTTGATATAGAAGACGACTGCCATGTTGTCCATCTGAACAAGAAGAGAGCCTGGGACGAGGTCCTCTTGAAAGGCATGTAGCTCATTGAGGACCGCTCGCACTTGCAAGACACTGATGTGGCGGCCGTGCTCCATGGGGGTCCAGATTCCCTGTGTTTGGCGGGCCCCCAGGTGCGCCCCCCAACCCAAATCCGAGGCATCCATTGTTAGAGTCTGATTTGGGGGCTCTGGACAGAAAGGGACCCCTTTGTCTAAGTTTAGATGGTCCAACCACCAAAGAAGTGTCCGCTTTACTGGCTCTGTGATCCTGACCATGTGGTCTAGGTCATCTGAGCATTGATCCCATTGCACCCTGAGCATCCATTGTGGGACTCTCATGTGGAGGCGAGCCAGAGGAGTGACAGAAATGGCCGCCGCCATGTGCCCCATAAGTCTGAGGAAGGTCCTGGCCTGGACCTGATGGGTTACAAGGACTAACTCGGCAATCTCCCGCAAGTGATCACCCCTCTCTGGGGGTAGAAAAACCATGCCCTGGACTGAATACAGGACCGCCTCTATGAAAGCGAGTCTTTGGCTGGGCTCTGGGGAAGACTTTGGAAGATTCAGGGTGATCCCCAGCTCTTGGAATAGAGTAGAGGTGTCTCCGAGAGCCTGAAGAAGGTGTGTCTTGACAGGGCAGCAAGCAGCCAATCGTCTAGGTAAGGGAATACATAATGTCCCTGGTGCCTTAGAGCCGCAGCTACTACTGCCAAGCATTTTGTGAAGACTCGAGGAGCGGAGGAGAGGCCGAACAGGAGAACACAAAACTGATAATGTGCCCCCTGGAAGTGGAACCTCAGGTACTTCCTGTGGGGGGGGGGGGAGACCCCTATGTGCATGTACGCATCTTGCATGTCTAGGGAGCAGAGCCAGTCTCCCTGATGCAGCAGAGGAAGTAGCCCTGGAAGAGTCACCATCCAGAACCTTCTGTATTCTATATAGTAGTTTAAAGAACTGAGGTCCAGAATTGGACGAAGGTCTTGGGTCTTCTGTGAACCAGGAAGAAATGGGAGTAATACCCTTTTCCCCACTGCTGCAGAGGGACTGGCTCTATCGCCCTTTTCCGCAAGAGGGCCTGAATCTCTTCTTCTATGAGTGGAATGTGAGAAGGAGGATATCTCGAGGACCTTGGTGGAGTATCTGGGGGGATCTCGGTGAACTCCAGCGTATGTCCCCTCCTTATGATATTGAGGACCCACTGGTCTGCAGTTATAGAGCTCCAGCCCTTCAGATGAAGGGAGAAGTAACCCTCTACTGCCTCCCCTGGAACCTCCTCTGGAGGGGGGGGTCGGGAAGGAGTCACTGGGCGGAGCCAGGAGTGGGCAGAGAGGCTTGGGAGGACTTGGGGCCACGAAAAGGAGTGCCTCCAGGCTGCTGGTTGCTGGCTCTCCTTTTAAAGCCACCTCTCTGGCCTTGTTGGTTGCCACGGGCTTGGGCACCTGAGGGCTTCCAAAATGGCCGTTTCTTCGCTTTCCTCTGTACATCTGATGGACAGACCAGATGGATTTCCCCGACTCCTGGAGATGAAAGATGAGTGACTCTGTCTCCTGCCCAAACAAGATGAAACCCTGGAATGGGAGGTCCCAGAATCCAGACTGCAGATCTTGGTGAAAGCCAGAGACTCTCAACCAAGCGTGGCGCTGGAGACAGACCCCTGACGCTGCCGCTCTGGCTGCCGTGTCTGCAGTGTTGTACGAGGCACGGAGAACATGCGTGCCTACGTCCGAGCCTGACTTAAGGACATCCAGAAGCTCCGTCTTCTCTGTGGAGTCTGGCAAGGCATTAACAAGCTCCTGTCCCCTTTCCCAGAGCGCATTCTGGTACTGAACTATGTGCGTCAGGAAATTAAGGGACCTAATGGAGCAGGTGGAGGCAGAATAGACCTTATTGCCCACCTGGTGCAAATAGTGAGACTCTGGGTCAGGAGGCTGGAAGCTAAGATGTTTCGGCTGCTTAGACTTATCATGAGCAGCCGTAATCACAGAAGAGTCTGCTGAGGGTGCTCTGCCAGGAAAAACTCATCCCTCGGGACTCTGTACAGCCTATCTGACTTTTTGGGAACTGCCGGGACCGAAGCTGAACACTTCCAGGTAATCCTGGTAAGATCGTGGAAGGTGTCCACTACAGGAGGCCCCACGAGAGGTTTGGGCTCCTTTTGCCTCAGGTACTTGGCTAGTCAATGGCATTCCGGATCCAGGTCCTCTGTATCCCATTCATTGGAGGCCTGGATGTGCCTTATAACGTCCATAAAGGTTGGATCATCAGGAGGTGAGTGGGGTTGGTCCTTTTCTCCTGGGGAACCCCCGATCCCTGAGAGGGAAGAGGAAGAGGACGACTGGCTACTGGGTGAGGAGTAGCCATACCTGCCCCAGGACTGGCCCCGCTCGAATGTCGGTGGCTCTCAGACCGACGACGGAGCGATGATGGACGTCGGTCCGGGGACTGACGTCGGAAGTGGGCCCACCCATCGGAACAGGAATGGCTCCTAGAGTGAGACCTGAACCGGCATCTGCTACCTGACCTTGGTGAGCGCTGGCATCGGTCTACAGACCGAGATCAGGAACGAACCCTGGAGGATGAGCGAAACAGCGGCTTCTCGGGGGTCTTTGGGCAAAGGCATGGGACACCCTCCAGTCGTGGTTTGACTGATGGGTCCTGAACCGGTGTCGGGGCTGGCTTCGGGGGCTGTTTTTGGTCTTGACCCCACCAAAAAGAGAAAAGTTCCTGGAGCCCCTTCTTGGAAAACACCTAGGCTGCCGTCCCCGGAAAGGGGACTATGGGATCTGATGTGTCCAGCACCCCCGAGGGGGAGCCTTCTGGACAGCCCTGTGGGGAGGAGGACTTGGGAGATGCAGACACTGCCCTTCTTCAGTAGCGTCAGTTTCCTTCGCTTCTTCTGCACTGGCCGGTACTGGACCGCGATTGCTTGTGGGGGACTGAGTGCCCCTGACTCTAGAGGCTTACCCTTATCGGGCAAAGCTGACCTTGGCGGCAGGGCCGAAGATTGTGCCCGGAGGTCTTAGGGGTGACCCTGAGCGGCGTCACCTTGGGCCTAGCAGGTTTCACCCCTGAAGTACCTGCTATAGCCTGGGCCTTTTTGGCAGGAGCGGAATCCTTTTTGGAGTGATGCTCTCTGGAGCCCGAGGAAGAACGGGGATTCCTGGGGGAGGACCGAGAACAAGATCAGGACTTAGACCGGTGGCGGGACTGACTACGGTCTTTGTCCCAGGACCGTTTGGACTTGGCCTTGTGCTTGGCCTTCTCCCAGGAGGTGTGCAGATCCATCTTCTGCTCCAAAAGTAACGCCTTTAGAGCCTTCAAACGGCAGATCCTAGTCCTGCTTGTGAAGCTCCGACAGGTGGAACAGGCCGTGGTATTGTGGTTAGGCCCCAGTCGGAAGACACACTTAGTGTGGCCGTCTTTCGATGGTATCTGACGGCCGCAACTGCACTTATTCCTATGAGGTCCCGAAGATGAGACCGATGATGGAGACAACATGTATTGGATGAAAAACCGTCGAAAAAGTGAAGAAAAAAATAGGCGAAATATCAAAAGAGTTTTTTGCTGGCAAGCTAAGATCTTCCCCAATGTGAGCAGGTCGCGACGGGAAAAGAACTGACGTGGAGCTGGGTCCGCCCCCTTTTATACCGTGGCTGACGTCAGGGTGGAGACGACGTCGGGGGCAGTCCCTGCTGGCTACTGCTGGCTGAGAAGTTTTCCGGTGGGTCCTAATACCTGCAGCGTTAGTCCTAATGGTTATAGCCTGCTGCAAGAGCTCCCACTTGAATTAAGATCAACGCATCTCACCAGAAAACTTCAGGCCCTGGAGCAATCAAGCAGAAAAGAGTTTTGTGATGAGTGGGGATGCAGAGAGGTCCAACTCTAGATGACCCCACCTGTCAATCAGGTCTATGACTGAGGTTAGCAGTCCCCATACATGTATCCTGGACTGTGACCGGCTGAGCCTGTCCAGCAGGATGTTTTGGATGCCTGGAACATGGATGGCCGATAGTTCTAGACCTTGATCTGGAGTCCAGTACCAGATTCTCGTTGCTTCCTGGCAGAGAGGGTACAAGTGAGTGCCCCCCCGTTTGTTGATGTGGTGGACTACCCTGATGTCTGTCTAGACTAGCAGGCCCAGGGACAGCAGAGTCTAGAAGGCCTGCAGGGCATATGGAACTACCTGCATCTCCAGGACACTGATGTGGAGAGTAGTCTCCATCCTGGACCACATCCCTTGTGTTTAGTGGGGCACCAGGTGAGCCCCCCAGCCCAATACCTAAGCATCTCTGGTAGGGGAAGGGATGAGGAAAGGAACCCCTTTCTACAGGTTGCTGGGTTCCATCCACTATAGCAATACCTTTTTGACCATGGAGGAGATTAGGACCTACTGTTGCAAGTTGTTGGTGCACTGATCCCACTGGATCCTCAATGTTCACTGGGGAATACTCATATGAAGTCTTGCTAGAGGCACTGTGACAACAGTCGCAGCCATCAGGCACAAGAGCCAGAGAAGGGTTCTGGCTGAAACATATCTGCTGTTGTAAAGCAGGCGGGCTTGAGCTACTAGGCAGTCCGCCCTGTCCTGGGGCAAGACGGCCATACCCCGAGTCGTATCCAGAACCACCCCTATGAACTGGAGTCGCTGACAAGGGGTCAAGACTGACTTGAGCAGGTTGATCATGATTCCTAGGTCCTGGAACAGTTGGGTGGTATGTTCCAGAGTCCACAGCAGATGCTCCCTGGACTGAGCTTTGATGAGCCAGTCATCCAGGTAGGAAAAGATGCAGAGTCCCTCCCGCCTGAGGGCTGCCGCCACTACTACCAAGCATTTGGTGACCACCCAAGGGACTAAAGATAAGCCAAAGTGCAGGGCCCGGAACTGGAAGTGTGCACCCTGGAATTGGAACGTGAGGTACTGCCCGTGGGAAGCACATACCTTGATGTGCAGGTATGCATCCTGCATGTCGAGGAACATACTCAATCCCCTTGATGCAGAAGGGACAGCAGTCCCTGAATCGTCACCATCCAGAATTTCTTGAGAAGGTCCAGAATGGGCCTGAGATTACAGACGCATTTAGGGACCAGACAAAAGTGGGAGTAGAATCCCCTGCCCTGCTGAGTCCCAGGGATGGGTTCTGTGGCCCTTTTGTGCCACAATGTGCGAATCTACTCCCAGAGCACTGGAATGTTCCGTTTGATACACCATTCTTGGGCTGGCAGTATAGCCTAGAGTGATGAGCTGTGAACGAGCTTTGTACATCCAGCAGAGCAGACCTGGGTTTGATTCTCACAACCTCCACTTGCATACTGTATGACTCTGAGCAAGTCACTTAACTGCCCAGTGGTCCCAGGTCGCCCCTGAAAACAGGCACTTTTACCTAGTGGGCCATACCCAGTTACCAAAGACTAAAATAAAAATAAAATAAAATGTGTCCAGGGGAAGAAAAGAGAACTGAACCAGAGTTTTCTTTGGAGGCCCCTCCAGGAGCTCTAGTGTGTGGCCATATTCTATGAGCTGCAAGACCCAGGCATGTGCTATGTATCATGTTATGTTTCTCAAATCACTTGATGTAAAGTATAACGTTTAGTCATTTAACTAACCTTGTAAATGCAACATGTTCACATTATCTCCATTCTCTGTTTGTAGACTGTTTGTATTTTAAACCTATGCAGTATGATGTGTTGTACTGTATTGTAACCTCAGTGTATGACGTATGGCATTGTATCCTCGTTGTAGGACTTCATGCTTGTAATTTACTCTGGGTTGCCCCTGAAAAAGGGACCTCTGGTTCCAGTGGGTTCACCTGGTTGCCAAAATTCAATAAATAAATCAAGTGTCTATCCTCCCTCTCCCCCCACTTATCTCTCGCCACCAGCCTACTTACTATTACCGCTGCACAGTGTATTCACATTTTGCACATTTATCTCTGTAACACAAATTTGCCTTGGGGCACTAGGCCCCAAGGCGGGTGGTATATGTATTTCTAATTATGACTTAGTCAACTGTACAACTGTTTACTGTTTACCATGTTAATTTTGTAATGCCTTGCCTGTTTACAATAAAAATATTTTACAAAAAATAAATAAATAAATAAATAAAACTCTGGAGATCTCCCTCCACCTGTCCAGGTGCAGGGGGAAATGACTCCCTATGTCCACCTCCTGCCCTGCTGGGTGGGGGTCGAGCAAAGAGTCATGCTGAAGTAGAAGCTGCGTCCGGGACCATACCACCTCCCCTGGGAGCTTTTCCAGTGGTCGAGGTAGGGGTAGACAGGGCTGTGGCTGCTCTACATTTACCCTGAGGCTTGGTGCTGGGCCTGGCCCTATGGGCAGCCCAAAGAAAGGGCACCCCATTAACCACTTCTAGGCTGGGTGTGGTACATAGAGTAGACCGATCGTAATGTGCAACTGGAGGCCTGCAGGTTAGAAAGTATATCTGCACATCTGCCCCTAACAGTTTATACCCTCTAAAGGAGACATTCAGGATGAACTGTTGCACATCCTGGGCAAAGCCTGACACCCACAACCAAGAAAGTCTTCGCAGACAAATACCTGCAGCGGCCACCCAGGACAAGGCATCAACGGCATCGTAGGCAGAAAGTAAAAGATGCTTGCTGATGTTGGCCCCTGACTGAATGTTCTGAAGCAACTGTTGTCTCAGGGGGTCCTCTGGGAGGCATTTGGTTGCTTTTCTGGCCTGAGCTTAGAGTTGGTTCTGATACTGGACCATACAGGCAATACAGTTAAGGACCCTGATAGTCAAAGTGGCAGAGGCAAAGGTCCTCTTGCCAATCAGGTCCAACCTCCTAGATTCTTTGTCCAGGGGAAGAGAACTGAGGTGTTTGGGCCTCTTAGTACAGTCATGGGTAGCATTAAAGATCACAGAATCTGCCTGGGGTTGTTCTGCAATGAAAGGCTTCACTGTGGAAGCCTGTTATATCTTGTCCACCTTCCTAGGCATGGCAGGGACCAAGCTGGGCTGATGTCAAGCAGCAATGGTGGCATCCTCAAAAGGTTCTATCAAAGGAGGAATGATGAGAGGAGGGGCATCTGGCAGGCCTAGGTAAGAGGACAGACGGTGCTGGACAGGGTCCTGCTCCTCTGTGTCAAACCCCATGGCAGCCTGCAGTTGTCTCAGAATGGAGACTAAGGAAGGGTCATCCAGGGGGCACCTCGGGATATACTTAGGGATTGCCTTGCCATCAGACAACACCACTGAGGTGGCGGGGGGACACCTCCTTCATCTCCAGCATCCTCTTTATCCTCATCATCAGGGAGAAGGAGGTCCAGGTGATACTTATCCTCATCCCCCAGGTCCTGAGGGATTAGAGGGCACCCGATCTCGAGGTGCATGTCGCAGCTCTGTAGGGAGAGGGGGCGCAGGGGCAGGCAAAGTAGCCCCCTGCAACACTGCCCTTGTGGGGGAGCAAGCCTAGCCAGCATGAACTCCAACAGTGAATGAAGCATAACCTGAAAATCCACCGTGACCAGTGTCGGGACACCTATTGGTGTTGGCTGAGGAAGAACTGGGTATCGGCGGTGGAGCCGTGGAGGGCGGCTGAGTAGGTTAAGGCCTATGGTGCATTTCCTCGCTTGGGTAATCATCGAAGAGGGAGAGGATGACCAAGGAATGGTCTGGGTCAACGCTGGAGAAGGCATTAGCCCTGAGGCCAAGACAGTGGCTGAAGAAATGGCTGAGGAGAGTGTCGAGGGGAGTGGCCTGAATCCCTGAGAACGCCAAGCCCGTGCCAGTCGAAGTTAAACTGGCAGAGCCTCCTGACTGATGATCTGAGGAGAATAAGGGCCAGAACAGCAGGGGCTGAGATGATGGTGGAGCACCCAAGCCTGAGGAACCAATGCCTGCCAAGGTGAGGTTGTCAGGGGGAGCTGCACCAGTAGCCCTGTGGGGAAAGAGGGCGTGTGAGGCAGAGGGGGCTACCCCTAAAGAGGAAGACAGCCTGAAGTGCGAACCGGCAACCACAAGTGAGTCAGGGAGAACCGGTCCCTGCCGTGGTCCTTGTCCTGGTGTGTGGGCTTCCCGCCCGATTTGTCCCAGGCCCTGGAGGAGTGCGAACCCGAAGACGGGGCCGGAGAAGTGGAAGAACGCCTGATCTGCAGCTCCTTCTTAATGCGAGTGACCTTCTGCTGAAACAGGAACATTTCCAAGGTCTTCTGGTGGTGCCGCCTGGTAGCCTGGTTGAAGTCATAGCAGATCTCACAGGTCTGGGTGTCGTGGCCTGGGCCTAGGCAGCAGACACAAGGTTCATGGTCATCCTTCTCAGGGATCTTCTCTCACAGGCACAAGTCCTGAAGAGTTTATCAGAGACAGAGCTCGGCATACAAAATGGAAGAAATCACTTTAAAGGTAAATTGATGCTAAACTAGGGAGAGAAACTGAAAATAAAAATGTAAGAAATGGCAGTGGACTGAAGCTGGTGGGATCTCCGTGAAGTCTGACGTGCGATGGCCGACGGCGGGAAAAGAACTGAGGAGGACGACTCCAGCATTTGATGTCGGGATTGGGCAGACCCTCCCTGGTAGACTACTAGCTAGAAAAGTTTCTGTGTGCTCCTGGCGCCTGTAGTTCCAAAGGTGTGGCCTTCTGCAAGAGATACCTTTGAAGTAAGATCAACAAAAAGCAGCCATCCTTAGTGATTACTTCTGCACTGTCTTCACAAGGGAAGATAGTGGGCCCCTGTCTAACACTGGCATCAAGGAGGCTGTCATGAGCATTCCAGAAATTGGGCAGCCAGAACTTAATTAGAGAAAGAGTCCAGAAGCTTGAAGCCCTAAAGGTAGATCAGTGGCTTAGTAGGCTGCATAGTTAGTCTGAGGTGGGAAGATCAGAAGGTTGTGGGTTTTAGCCTCACACCAGGAACTTTGAGTAAAAGCCAATACTGACACTGTAATGCAGCATGGGGCCGGGGGTTGCTGCACTCCTGAGATGCCATCTTTCAGATGAGATATTAAAACCAAGGTCCTGTCTGCCTGTTCTGGTGGTTGTTCAGGTAGACGTTAAAGATTACATGGCATTTCTCAAAAAGAGTAGGGGAATTTTATTTTTTCAAATCATACATACAAAACAAAATTATATGATTCTAGAAGTTCATAATGCAATTGGCAAAATAAATCAAAAACAAAAGCAGTAAATATACAAAGAAAAGACAGGAGAACAAAAAGAAGCATGTGGCTATCTATACAGATATTTCAGTGCAGCAATTGTGTTAATCATCGCAGCCCAAATTTGGTCAGAGCCATACTGACTTAAGCATGTCCAGAGTTCCTGAATGGCAGCATTACCAAGACATGTGCTCAACAGTTACACTCTTTATAGGCAAGGCAACCATTTGACTGCTTTCCATAAATCTCAAACGACAGCAGACTGCATGTTAACACTTTCAGTCAGATAAACATTTCTCAGTTGCTCTTTGAATGATCTCAATTACTGCCTCAGGAGTATAATAGTTTTGCTTTATCTGTCCGGTACATCTGGCCTGCATAAGATAGTACCTACGGCAAGCAAAACATATTTGTAATAATGTGGATTTATGAAATTTCCTGCACAAGTTCTGGTACAATCCTAATACTACACAACCTGATAATCCACCTTTCTAAACAAAGGTTCTTCCTAGGTCTTGCTTAATTGTAGCCAAAAGAATTCTGCATAGGGACATTCCAGTAAGAGATGGGCTTGGGTCTCAGGAATGTTTGTACAGCTGTCTCTGGGGCAATTTCTCACCTCTATTCTCTTATGTTTAAATGAATCTTTTACTGCTATCCTGCCATGGATACACAGCTGTATGACATCCCACATTCATCTGGGAATGCAGTGATTCTGTAGCTGGGTAACAGCCTTTGACTCTTTCCCACTAGGGCAGGTCTTCAGAACCAATGACTGAGAAAAACAGAGGAACACTATATTCTAGAGCAAGAAACAAGAAGACCTGACGTCATTTTCCACAGTCTAATCTAAAACAAGGCATATACTGTGGGGTAATGTGCAAATGATCCCGTAGCCTACTCACCAAGGATCCATCTTACCATTCTGCCAACCACGCAGTGAGCCAAGTCAAGCAGCAGGGGTACCCAGGGTTTATCTGCTTCTCATAAAGCAAGAGACAAATTACAGTATAGAAACACAGTTATAAAGAAAACTATGGGTTTTACCATCTTCACCACCCCCCATAGTCTATAAGTGGCTTCTCTTTTAATGGGGCCTGCTGCACCAAAGGCCTTGAAAGAAAATACTGTACATTTTCACTTTAAGCGTAACTGGAGGCAGACGCACTATAATAATGTACAGAAAACATGTGATCAGCAAGGATTTTATTGAAAATACCCTTTTCTGCTTGGACAATAGTCTGTTCTTCCACAATAACAATTTATTTTTGTAATAAAAATGTTTATTTATTTTGTATTTGAACAGTTATATACATGTAAATGCACATCTACGGTATGTAGGCAAGAAAAATCTAGCCATGGGACTTCCTCCATGGAGATATAAAACTAAATGACACAGAGAAATACTTAAAATACATATGGGCTCAATCAGAGTTACAGGGTGTTTTTACACTACCACATTTGTAACACAGCAACTTCCTTTCGATTTGCATGGTACAAATGCTATGATATGGACACCACCATGGTAAGTTGCTCATTACTCTGCTCCTGAAGCTGCACTGAGTTGGGAACATGCAGCGAAGCAAACAGTGTCAGCTGCCGTGTGGACTGGCAGAACCGCTCACATCGCCACAACATCCTCAGTTCTCACAGTGCCCTGTCTGTAAACAGGAAGTTGTGGCTGTGGGAACCAAAGAACAATCCATTGCCAGCACTAACGCTACTTAAAAAAAAAAAAACTATTTTAAAGCCTACCTTTTTTTCCTTCAAATATCTCCGTTTGCTATATGTGAACTACTTCCAGCAGGATTAAATGTGGGTGCTGGGCCCGCCGACCCAAGTATGATTTCTTTTGTTCACACCGGCTCCAGTGTCATTTCTTATATCACTGCTTCATGCCTTGCATAATACCACTATTATGTGTAAGCTTGCTGTTCTAATAAATTTATTTAGTGTGTATGATTTCTTTTGTCTTTATCTGATATCAATGTAATGATAATACACTGTGCCTTTTTGCCACCCCTTTGTCTGATCTTATTGAACATCAGGGAACAACTGCCCACCCCCCGAACTCATGGCCCCTCTTGAGTGCGGTTTGCATTGGCACTTTATGGGGCCACGTAGATACACAGTTCTGATCGTTGCAGGAGTGACAACAGCAGAACTCTTCAGCTAAGTAAAGGCTTCATAAATGTGGCTATAGACAGAGTGCAACCTCTGTTGTCCCCATCAATAACTTTACTGAGTGTTTCACAACTAGCGGAGATGGGGGTGGTCTGGGCAGAAGAGGGCCTGTGACTTGGGATTGAGCCCTAGTCACTGTTGTCTCCTGATGAGGGGATACAGAGAGAACTGTTTGAAAATTACCTATTTGGCCTTAGGAAACTGGGGAGGAACAGTCCCTTAGGGATTTTACAGTAGTTGGCATGCAGATATCCTCCCCGGGTGGCACGAAGCCTTCTTCTTTTTGTAAGGTGCACTGCTGAATTCTTTTGTAACTAGCTGTATTCTCCAGTTCAACAAGCCCTCATTTTAGTCAGTGGCTGTCTGCTCTCCAGTTGAGAAGAGTGACCCTCTTAAAAGTGATAAAAACTCCTGCGTCCTACCAACGTGTCAGTCCTCTGGGGAAGCAAAGGGGCTTTCTTGCAGTGGAGGGATTAGTGGCCTAACATGACTAGACTAGGTATGTGAGTGTGGTCAAAGTTATTGACCTACATGCTGTCCAGATGCAGTCACAGAAGCTTTTAGCTTAGGGCAGGCCCAAATTATGTTTGTTAGTGTACCCAGGTGCACCTGACATCTCAAACAACTGTTTGTGGGGCAGATGCCCCATCTGTGCAGTTTCACTGGCGTTCTGTGCCAGCACTGCAGAATCTGCAGCTGGGTGAAGCAATTGTTTGAGTCTCTGACTGCGTCTGCGATGCTGCAACAGCATTTGACCCAGTCTGGGGAGGGGGGCAGGATATTTCATAAGACCGCTCCAGATTCCACTAGGAATGAACTGGGGAAGATGTGTATGGGGAGAGTTTCAGGAGAATGAGGCATTTGTACATGTATTCCACTCCAGATTGGGAGGGGGAGGGTGGATGCAGTAGGGCGTCCAGAGCTGATGGGGGGCTTATCTTAAAGTGAGGACTCGGTAGTTTAGAGCATGCTGGAGCAGGAGATGACTCCAATGGTGCTGTTTTGGTATGTCAGATTGCTCCCTTAGTTGTTGGAAGGACTTGCGCACTCCACTAGGGCTGTCTATTAGGTAGTGGAGCATGCCTACTCCTTTGTCATTGCAGTCCTTCCAACTGACTGGATGCCCACCAATGGGTATAGGGTCACTGGACTACAAGGGTTGGTGGGGGATGTTGGAGGGAAACCATCCTGTGATCTTGGCAACCTGTTGCCAGGGTTTCTAGGCATGTTTGAGTATTAGCATGCTTACGTGCAGCCACTGATGCCAACTGGTATATTGCTTGTGCCATCCTTTTGAGACTAAAGTTTGCAAGTAAAGGCCTCCTCATGCGAATTCCTGTCCTGTGCCAGTTTCTTGTGGCTTAGCCTGTGTGGACCCACCTCCCAGAAGAAGGACAACATATCTTTATGTAGCTTAGATATGACCTAGGGGTCTATTGAGGTCGGGATGCTGTCCAGAATATAGTCGACCTTTGGGGCTGCCATCATCTTGTATGCATGGCCCTCCTCCCAGTGGGACAGGCTTAGATGTTTCCACCTAGCTATATCCCTTTCCAGGGTTGCACAGAAGGAATCCAGGTTTCTTTTCCCTATTTGCTGGATATCCTACTCAAAGTATATGATGAAGAATTTGATATGATCCTCTGCAGCTGTCATGTTCCAGGGAAAGCCCTCCTGCTGGGATATTGAGGGGTGTGATGGAAGTAGAACTGATTTGGTAACGTTAACCTTATACCCAGACAGACTTCCACAAGTCCTGATCAGGGAACATGAGGTTTGGTATGGAGGTTGCAGATTGGTGAGAGCCAGCATATCTGCAAAGGCCATCATTTTTTGCTCCTCTCCCTGGTATAGTCCTTGGATCTAAGGGTGAGCCCGGATGACTTGCAGGAGGGGTTCCAATAAGAGCATGAAGAGGAAGGAAGAGGAGGGCATCCCTGTTGTGTGCCTCTCAGCAGTGGAAAGGCAGGGAGAATGGATACCATTGTGGATACCATTTGTGGTTACTGAGGCAGAGGCATCCATATATAGTGTGGAGATCCATCTCCTTATCACTGGTCCAAAGCCAAAACATTGGAGGGTGTATAAGAGGCATTTCCACTTTATTCTATCAAATGCCTTCTCAGCATCAAGAGATAGGAGGGATGTCAGAGTTTTGCTCTGCTTGGCCTGCCACATCAGACTGATCAAGCATCTACTGCTAGACTACTCCACTTTTACCTGGGACAAAGCCCACCTCCTCCCTGTCCATGAGTTGGCTTATCATTATTTTGATTTGTTCCAAACATTTTAGCAACTATTTTGCAATCCACAGTGTGACAGGGATGAACAGGACACTGTTCCAGTTGTTATGGAGAGTTTGAATGCAGGGATCTGTTCTGTTCTGTTTTTTCCTTTCCTGTCCTGTCTCTTGTTTGTTTGGTTGCGCAACTAAATTTTCCTGTGAGACCTAGGACTTGATCATCCTCTACAGTCTCGCAAATCTCTGCCTCTCACCGTCTCTGTCTTTTCCTCCCTTGCATATCGGCTGGTTTAAAAATATATGCAAATCATTATGTGGAAATGTAACTGATATTGGGATCCCTTTGCTTAGAAATTACATATTGTTTAGAAATTGTATAGTTACTGTTGAAATGTATATAATAATAGTTTGAGATGACTGCAAAAAGCTATAGGGAACTTAAGAGGTTAACCTGAGAGCAGTTTTAAAGCCCTTTTTCAGAAGCTGTGGAGAAGGGGCCTCAGTTCTGGGACATTGTGTTCTTGCTGCACCTGCCTGAAAGATACAAGAACAGTTTTGAAAAAAAAACAGGTTGCTTGTTAAGGGGGAAGGGGGTTTGCAAAGACTTATAAAAACAGAGCTGCAATTTCTTGCAAGAGAGAGACACAGACGCACAGAGATATTGAAGGAAAACTCAGATGGATCTTCTCTGTTTATTCTACCTTTGTAAATAGTTATACTGAACACGTTTATTTTTTTTATGTTACTGCTAGTACCAATAAACACTTTTTGCGAATTCTACAACTGCTCCTGGTTTTCCTATGCTTCCTGACCTGTGCCTTGACGACACACAGTGATCAGGGAGATGGGCCTGTAGCTACCATACTTTTGTGTATCCTTACTCAGTTTGGGTGGGAGGGAAATTTGCACCATGCATACAGACGGAGGAACGGGGCCAACTGTGTAGGCTTCAGTGAGGGCATCCTTCAGAAGTCCAAGAAGAAACACAAACAGACTTTCCAGTTTTCCATAGTTATATCTTCAGGCCCAAATTTCACTTCTAGTATTTTTAAAGCTTCCTGATTCACCTGTATGTCTGCTATTCTCTTTCCCACCTTATAATCCTTTGGGTTGCCAATTGGTGTCACTGAGCTCTTGCTAAAGTTTATTTTAGCCCTAGCCAAAGCAGAAAATGTATTTAAAATGTCCTGAACTATTAGGCCACAACGTTTCTCCTGAATAACTCTACATAGGTCATTTGCATAGGCAACAGTCTTAAATTATGGGGAATCAGGGGTTAACTGAATTCCTTTATGTTTGGCTTCTGTTGCAACAGTCTAATCAGGGGGTCTAGCGAAAAAACATATAAGAGAGGGCTCAGTGGGCACCCCTGTCTTATCCCTCACTTTACATGGAGTCTAGGACCCATAGTAGAGCTCACAAAGGGGAGTAGAACAGCTTCTCTATAGAGGCTCATTATCCATTCAACTCTTTGTTTTTTATTGATTTGTTTCTTCAATTGATTTGGCTGCTTTAAGAGTTCTTTTTATTTTTCTTGAATTAAATTTGCTTTAAATTTGCTTGAATGAAAGTTACAGGGTTGCGCTGACCGACTCTGTGCTCTGTAATCCAGCCCCCCACCCCAGAAGTAGATAGTATCAGACCGCATGTGCCGTAGGTTACAGTACTTTTCACAGCAGTTTAAAGCTTGCATCGCTTTGTAAAAGGTGACCAAGAACAAACGAGCTGATAGCAGGGTGATAGGAGGTAATAGCAGGTATTGTATTGTTTTTAGGTGAGTGATAATGGCGCTAATCGGGGATATTTGCAGCTCATTGAGGTGTTAATTAAAGTGCGATCTTACTGATGAACAGTATGTTGAACATTATCCTGTTATAATCGCGGTCCACTTGAATTCACCGAAAACTTAGAATAGCAAATATCGCTTAAATAAATGGACCGCGATTATTACTTACTCTACAGTATTTTGCTGGAATTCCATATCTCAGTAATACTTTGGATAGTTATGTATGAGGAACTCGATCAAAAGCTTTCTTTTGCTCAACAGCCAAAATAAACCCTTCCACTAAACCCTTATTTCCTCTCTCCCAAAGTTTTCTAAGGAGTTAAAGGAGGGAAAAAAAAAACAGCTTTCAGGAAATACAAGGAGACCCAAATGGAGGCAGACAGGAACAAGCATCTAATGAAACAAAGGGATGCAGGAAGGAGAGTAATGCCAGCAAAGGCTCAAACTGAGGAAAGGATCACCCAGGAGATCAAAATGGGGATAGCACGTTCTTCAGGTATATGAGCAAAAAGAGGAAGGCAAAGGGCAATAGAGTGAAGATCAAGAGACCAGGAGGAGGACATGTGCAGAGGAAGACCAAGAAAAAGCTAAAATTTTAAACGAATACTTCTACTCAGTCTTTGCAGTGGAAGGGGGAGGGACAGGCCATCATGCATTAACAGGCACTGTGGTGGAGGGGAGGAAGGAGTGAACATATGTCCATTTACGGAAGAGAGAGTCTGCCAGGGGTTGGAAGCCCTTAAGAAAAACAATGCGATGAGGCTGGACTGGATTCTCCCAAGGGTACTTAAGGAACTGAGCACAGTGCTAGCCACAGCTCTGGCAACAGTATTTAGCACCTAATTGGAGATGGTGGTAGTCCCAGAGGAAAGGAGGAAGGCCAATGTGGTCTCTCTGCACAAGAGTGGCAGCAGGGAGGAGGCCAGGAATTACAGACCAGTTGCTCTCACATCAATGGTGGGGAAGTAATGAAGTCCCTGCTGAAAGAGAGATTGATGGAGTACCTTGAGACACATGGGCTGCAGGACCACCACCAGCATGGCTTAGTAGGGGGAGGTCATGTCAAACAAATCTCACAGATTTCTTTAACTGAGTAACTAGGTAAATGGATCAGGGGAGGGCAGTGGATGTGGCCTATATGGACTTCAGTAAGGCCTTTAACACTGCTCCACACAGAAGGCTAATAAACTAAGCAACCTGGGTGTTGGGGAGAAAGTGGTAAGCTGGGTACCAAACTGGTTTAAAGACAGAAGGCAGAAGGTAGTAGTAAATGGCAGTAACTCAGAGGATGGGAACGTGAACAGTGGCATACCACAGGCATCAGTACTTCCTCTTCCAACGTCTTCATAAGTGATACTACTGAGAAACTGGAGGGGAAGTTGTGCCTCTTTGTGGATGACATAAAAATCTCCCAGGAGGGGGTTGAGAGCATGCAAAGAGATCTGGGGAAATTAGAGGAGTAGTCTAGGGAGTGGCATTCAGGTTTTAGTGCCAAAGAGTGCATGCACCTAGGGTGGGGAAACCCAGGGGTTGTGTATAAGATGGGGGAGGTACTTACAGTTACCAAGCAAGAAAGGGACCTTGAGGTGATCATATTTGATTATCCCAGGGTGGCAGGACAGTGCCACAGGGCAGCAGGTAAAGTGAGCAGGATGTTGGGGTGCATTGGGAGGGGGATCTCTAGCAAGAGAATGTAGGTGGTGTTGCCCCTGTATCGCTCACTTGTAAGACCCCACCTGGAGTACTATGTCCAGTCCTGGTGGCCACACCTCTGCAAGGACAATGACAGGGTGGAAGCGGTCCAGAGGATGGCTACTAAAATGGTGCAGAGGCTGCATGAGAAATCATACGAGAAGAGGCTTTGGGAGCTCAACACGTACTTTCTATTTATTTATTTATTTGAATTTTGGTAACCAGGTAAGCCCACTGAGACCATGCAGTTCCTTTTACGGGGCAACCCGGTGGGGAGGGTACATAGGGCAAAAAGTAATATAGCATACTTAGAGTTATACAAGTTCATGGTTGACATAAAATAACTAATACAAGTAAATAGAACAGAGCTAAGCTAGATCTCAATAAACGTTCTGACAAAATTTAAGCCAGGTAGTGCAAAACAACAGTACTAAAGGTACAAATCAAAGTTCACAGTATAATAAATTGTGGTCAGCAGCATATAGCACCTCAGGGCCACAGCTTACCATGGTTCAAGGAAAGAAAAAAAAGTTGAGATCAAGGTTGTGGAGAGAAACAGGGTTAGAGCAGAGGCTTGTGAGTCAGGAGAGGCAGGTACAGGACCCTAGAGTGGCAAGATGATTATACAGTGCTAATTTGAAATGGGGAAGGGGAGGACAGGTGAGAATGGATGTGGGGAGGGAGTTCCAGAGTGAGGGAGCCGTATAGGCAAAGGATCTTTTACCAGTACATAGCCAGGTTTTGCGTAAGGCAAGAAGAGGAAGAGAGTTAGAGTGTAGGAGGCTGAGGGCTTCCTCCATACAATGATGTCTGACAGACTAGATGGAGTATGGAGATGTGTGAGCTTGAAAGTAAGACAAAGTGAGGTGTACTGGAGTTTATGTTCAAGCTGCAACCAGCCCAGTGATGCCAATACCATGCAATGGTGTTGGCTCGGAGCAGCTCCAAGGGCAAAATGCCCAATTCTATGGTAAAGTTGTTTCAACTGGTTTGTGAGAGAGACCTTGACTGATAAGAATAAAGGTGTTCCCGTAGGATAGCAGGGGTAGCAGTGAGGCGGAGGCAATTTTGAGATAGGATGCATTTGATAGCAAGGGATAGAGACGGTATTGCAGACCAATCTTTTGGTGTATGGTCTTAGTCATTTTATGGATATGGGCCTTGAAAGAGAGGCTAGGATCAAGCAGGATGCCCAGATATTTAAAGCAACTGTTTCAAGGGGATCCCCATTTGAAGAGCAGATGGAGAGGAGCTCGTTGTTGAGCAGCTTACAGGAGCGGAGAGGAGGGGAGATGAGATGAGAGGAGAAGAAAGGAAAGTAAAGTAGAGGAAAGCGAGAAAGGACATGATTGAGACCTATAAGTACCTTATGAGGGTGAACAAGGTGCAGGAGAGGAGTCTCTTTAATAGGAGTAGGAGCACTAGAACACATGGGCACACTATGAAGCTTGGGGAGGGGGTGGTTAAAAGAGATATGAGGAAAATATTTAAGAGGGATGTGAGGAAAATACTGCTTCACAGAAAGGGTACACACACGCCTGGAACAGCCTGCCAGAAGAGGTGGTGGGGGTGAAGACAGTGGGGAGTTTCAGACATGCATGGGACAGGCACATGGGTACAATAAACAGAGGTAAGGGAGGAGCGAGGGACACCTGTGACCAAACAGAGTCCGGGGTGTATATTCAGGCACAGAAAATAGGGCAGACTAGTTGGGCTCACCAGTCCTTTTATGCAGACACATTCTATGTTTTTATGTTAACCAAGTTGTTGGCAATATTACTCTGTTTTATGGCACAATATTATGAATCAGCAATAACAGTCAAAGTGGCTTCAGACAATCTCTGAGTCAAAATGTTTGATAAAATTTTATTCATAGTAAAGTACGAACAATTATATACTCAACTGAGACAGAGCTAATTTTCAACAAGGTCCCTTTTGCAAACTGTTACAGAATAATACAAAATATAGTCATTTACAAATCATTTCCAGCAATTAATAATAGCGGGGAGAATAAATATACACACATGCATTCTAGCAAATGATCCAACCGTATATGTTATTATGTGTGACAGCAGGGCAAAGGCTCTTTGGCTTTAGATGCAAACCATGATTTTATTTTGCCCCAGCTGAACTTATCAGAGGCTGGTCTTAAGGTTTGTGGAATTGCATTCCAGGCTACTTACCCTAGGTAGTAGAAATTTTCTGATCTGAGTATAATAAATTCAGTGGCCTCCAGTTTTTGATGTCTGATTTATTTCCCTTCTCAAAGAGTAGCCGACACCTTCAGGAGAATTTTAAATGAGGGTCACTCACCTGTAACCGTAATTCTAGGAGTAGTATATGGTGCACATACACATTGTGGCAGTCTTTCTTTCCCCTTTAATTTAGCCAGAACACCTTCAAGCTAAGCTCCTCCCACCCACCCAGGTAGTATCCTCCTTGGCTCCACCCCATGACGTCAGCTCTTGCACGCTGGAAGCAGGGATCTGTGTGCCACTTGCCAGGGGAGATCGGGTGGGTGGTGTGGATGTGCACCATATACCATTCCTAAAACTATGGTTACAGGTGAGTAACCCACATTTCTAGGGACATGTCTGGTGCACTTATCTACATGGTAGTAGACTCCAAGTGGTTCTCCAGGAGGAGGGGGAAAGGTGCACACTCCTATTTTGGAAACAGGGAGCAGAGAACTGAGGTCCCAAAACCAGCATCCCAACATGACTCAAAGTCGATGTGACAGTGGGAGATGAAGGTGTGTGCAGTCCTGCAGATCTCCTGGATAGGGATCTCCTTGGAAGCTGCCACCAAGGCAGCGATATGTCTGGTGAAATGAGCCCTAAGCCCTACATAAGGCTCTCTACCAGCCAACCTATAGCAGAGGTCAATGCAGGAAACAATCCACCAGCCAAATGCCTGCTTAGCTGCCGGTCTGCCAGTTGCAGCTTCAGTGTAGGTGATGAAGAGCTGGCGAATCTCTCTCTGAATATCAGCTATGCACTCAGTACTGTAAGTGAGTTCTCGCCTCAGGTCTAATGTGTGGAGCTTGTCCTTAGAAACATAGAAACATAGACTTTGACGGCAGATAAGGACCGCTAGGCCCATCTAGTCTGCCCATTTCCCTACCTACAGGATAGGCCACAGATCCTAGTTAACCAACAGCCTATATCTTCCTGCCCCCCACAAGAATTGCCTTATGTCTGTCCCATGCATTCTTGAATTCTCCCACAGTTTTAGACCCCACAACTTCCTCAGGAAGGCTGTTCCAGGCATCCACTACCCTCTCTGTGAAATAATACTTCCTCACATTGCCCCTGAACCGCCCTCCTTCTATCTTTAAATTGTGTCCCCTTGTTCTTGCAAGTCTCTTTTTCTGAAAGATGCTACCCTCTTGGACTTTGTTGATTCCCTTGAGGTACTTGAAAGTTTCTATCATGTCTCCCTTCTTTCCTCAAGGGTATACATATTAAGCTCCTTTAGTCTCTCCTCATACGGCTTCTCTTGCAGACCCTGCACCATTTTAGTTGCCCTCCTCTGGACTGCCTCTATCCTGTCTATGTCCTTGCAGAGATGGGGTCTCCAGAACTGGACACAGTATTCCAGATGGGGTCTCACCAACTGTCTGTACAGAGGGATAACAGCTTCCTGTTTTCTGCTGCTGATGCCTCTCCCTATACATCCCAGTATACCCCCGGCCCTCCCTACTGCCTTCTCACATTGCTTGCTAACCTTAAGGTCATCTGATATGATTACCCCAGGTCCCTTTCCTGTTTTGTTGTTGTTACTACCTCCCCACCCATTGTGTATTCTTCCCTGGGTTCTTGTTTCCCAGGTGCATTATTTGCACTTTTGCATTGAATCCTAGCTGCCATAGTCTGACCATTCCTCCAACCTTGCCAAGTCCCTTTTCATCCTTTCCACGCCTCCTTGTGTATCAACCCTGTTGCAGATCTTTGTGTCATCTGCAAAAGGCATACTTTTCCTTCCAGTCCCTCTGCAATGTCACTGATGAAGACATTAAAAAGGACTGGACCCAATACTGAACCCTGTGGTACCCCACTAGTAACCGCCCTTTCTTCAGAGTGGACTCCATTTACAATTACCTTCTGTGTCCTGTTGTCCAGCCAATGTTTTACTCAGGCTACCACCCTGGGACCCACTCCCAGGCTGGTTAATTTGACTAATAATCTTTTTTTTTTTAAACTTTCAATTTTTATTGCTTTTCAGAAAAATACATGGTATGTTATGGGAGATATAAGGGTATTTACATAAATGAATAAATAAAGGGAAAGAAAAAGACAGTGGTTTCCAAGTCAGAAACAAAATACATTACATTGTGCACAAGTATCATGTAAAGAGAAGATTATTCCATTTGTTTTATAAGAGGAAGCTGAAAACAGGAAATTAATCTGAGTGCAATTGACTAATAATCTTTTGTGTGGGACTGTGTCAAATGCCTTGCTAAAGTCTAGGTAGGCCATGTCCACAGCCCCTCCCTGGTCTACTACTTTGGTCACCCAGTCAAAGAAATCTATTAGATTCGTCTGACATGACCTTCCCACTATGAACCCATGCTGCCTTGGATCCTGTGCTCCACTGACCTCTAGGTACTCAACTATTCTTTCCTTCAGAAGTGACTCCATCACTTACCCTACCACAGAGGTCAGACTGACAGGTCTGTAGTTTCCTGCCTCTGTCTTGGTCCCACTTTTGTGAAGGGGAATCACATCCGCCTTCCTCCAGTCCTCGGGTACCACACCATCCTCCATGATTTATTAAAAGAGTAGCCAGTGGTTTCACTAGTTCCTTCCTTAATTCTTTTAGAATTCTGGGGTGAATTCCATCAGGACCCATTGCTTTGTCCACCTTCAGTTTTAGGAGTTCTTGCAGAACCCTTTCTTCTGTGAAAGGACTGGGATCGACCCCTATCAAGAGTGCTTCTGTTAATTGGATTAGGGACTTCCCCCTCCTCTTTTGTGAATACTGAGCAGAAATATTCATTCAGTATTCCTGCTTTTTCACTGTCCCCCTCTGTCCACCCACCGTTCATTCTATTCAGCCTCACTATCCCTCCCTTTGTCTTTCTACGCTCGCTGATGTACCTATAAAAGGTTTTATCCCCTTCTTAACTGAGTTGGCTATCTTTTCCTCAGTTTGGGCCTTTGCTAGTCTGACTTCCTCCCTGCTTCTTTCTGCCTTAACTGGTACAGCTCTCTGTCCTGCTCCTTCTGTGTTTCCTTATACTTCCGGAATGCTATCTTTTCTTCCTGACTTTCACAGCCACCTCTCTTGAGAACCATAGTGGCTTTTCTTTCGTTTTGATTTGTTTATTTGCTTCACACAAGGCTTGTTGCCTCTGTGATGGCAGTTTTGATAATTCCCATTGTTGCTCCACCCCCTTCTAGCCTGTTTGCTGGTGCTTTTCTGAGGCACTCTCCCATCTTGCCAAAGTCAGCCCTCCTAAGTCCAGTACCCTCACTTTTGCATGGCTTGACTCTGTAGCTGAGTTTAACGTGAACCACACTGTTTGATGGTCACTTGTCCCCAGATGGCAACCCACTTCTAGAGCTGAGATCCTCTCACTGCCCCCGTTTGAGAGTACGAGGTCTAAGATTGCTCCCTCACGAGTGGGTTCCGAAACTAGCTGTCTAATGCCTGCCACCTGTAGGGCATCAAGAATGGCCCTGCTCAGAGGTTCTTGACCTCTGAGGTTGGACTGGTGAAATACACCAGGAGATCATCACCTGGTTAAGGCGAAATTATAAAATAACCTTCGGGAGGAACTCCGGGTTGGGGAGGAGGATGAACTTTTCCCTGTGGAACATCAAGTAAAGAGACTCCACCGAGAGCACCTGGAGCTCACTGATCCTTCTGGCGGAGGTGATCGCCACCAAGAAGGTAGTCTTCCATGACAGGTGAGAGATGTCACACTTGTGCATCAGTTCAAATGGCTTGCCCTTCAACACTGCCAGTACCAGTAGCAAGTCCCAAGGTGGTTGTGGTTCATGCACCAGCAGGGACAGGTGGTCAAGGGCCTGAAAGAAGGCTCCAACCACCTTTTCCTGCACCACTGTCGGCATACCAGCTCCCACCCAATATACAGAGATGACTGCCAGGTGCATCTTGAGGGTTGTTGACCTCAGGCCTGACAGAGAAGAACCACAGGTAGTCCAGGATGCTAGCCACTGAGCAGGACAGGGGTTTTAAATATTAATTCTCACTGTAGATGTCACTCTGTTAAAAGGAAAAAAAAGAAGTATACAGTTTGGTTTAAGGAACGTAGGATCAATAAATGAATTAAACAGGACAATGAAACTGCTGATAAAGAAAACATAACATTAGCATTAAAGATAATAATAAGGAACAAAAGAAGACATAAAAAAAAAATAATCTCCTCTAAGAGTCTGTCCAGCACTACAGCAACTCCTACTATAGAAACAATGAGAGCCTTGATGTCACAAGTAACCACGTGATGTCTGCTACCCTCACCCACAGGAAAGGCATCACAGAACAGGCCTACAAATGACTGGTTTTAAGAAATGAGGAGAAAACAGACTCCCACTGCGGATGACTACTTGCCCCTGCTATTCCACCTCCTCATAGCCAGGGGAAACCCTTGAGCCTCTCTGACTTGCCTGTCATGACTAAACAGGTCTTCCTGGTAAGCTGGAGGTGTGCACTGTGTCATCTGGGGCCCTGCCACAGGAAGGTAATCAGGTGACTCGGCAGGTCTAATCTGGTGGCATTCAGAGAAATGTGCAGGTATGTGAGGGGCAGCTGGAATGGATGAAGAACTGATGACAGGAGAACAGGACCAAAAGATATGAGTGATGTTGGCTGGGAATAAAAAATGTAAATGACAAGAAAGAAGGGGGACAATCTAAATCCTTCAACTCATCGTACCATGAGTCTTCTAGATACTGTTGCAAAGTATTTTGTGAAGTTCTTATTGGAAAAATGAACCATCTGGATAAAATAAGATATAAGTAAGGGAAGAAACAGACATGTCTCATTGGAAAAAAGTACCATCTGGATAAAATAAAATATAAGGGAAAGCACAGACAGGTTTTTGGACCACAACATTTTTCTATGGATAACTGTTTCACTTTCTCTTATTGGAAGGATTTCTCATATTGGAAGGATTTCTATGTTAGAAAGAAAACAAGCTAATACTGTATTTGTTGCTTACATTTTGAAATTGCCATTCAACCCAGTTTCAAGGGAAATATGATAGAAGACATTAGACACACTGGGCATCAACCCATCCCTTTCAACATGTATTTAAAGGATACCATACAGGCACTTGGGTCAAGGTGAGAGTAAGTTTAGCATAGGAACGTACTGATGCAACAGAATCAAATCAAGATGTCATACAGGGATTTACAGTGGAGCCCCACCAGGATGCAATACAAAATACTGCAGAATGCTGCAGAGTTACTGCAAGAAACAGTGCAGTTTTAATGGCAGTTAATCTCTTTTGTCACACTGGAATCTGTGATACTGCACTGCATCCGGGTGGGCCACATTGTAAACTGGCTCTGACAATGTTTAATCTCCTTAATACTGACTTTATAGTGCAACTAGAGGTCTATTTACTGTCCCAATATTCATAAAACGAGGGTCCCAGTGTACGGTATGCAGACAAATTAATCTTACTTTCTTTGACAGAAATCAGACTTCAGAGACAACCGAATACAGTATTTGCTCCGTCTCAGAAACTGGGCTTAACTGTTTATGTCAATAAGACTATATATTTTCCCCCATAAAATCTCAAATGATTCTCCTGATTCCTGGGTAGCGAAAAATTGGAAACTGTGACTACATACAAATGTTTTGGGAGTTCTGTTTGCAAGTGATATAAACTGGTCCCAGAACGTAAACCACTGGTTTACAACTGCAAAAAAATCAATATGGGGAATCTTGGGATTCAGTAACAGTTACGGAGAAAATAATCCATTAGAAACTATGATTGTGCTTTCTCTGTTCTTCCTAGCTCAAATGTTCATGTTTCTGAGACTTATTTTTTAGATTTCTCTTGGTATCAGTATGATAATTTTTTTCTGCCAAAAGACACCCAGCCCAGGTACAGCAGAGCAGGGATGAATGTAACATACCCTGAGGTGCCATCCTGAAGGCAACTCTGGCCCCTGATATATAGATGATATAAGACAGAAAAGACTAAGTTCATCAAGTCTGTCCTGTTGTTCCTATGCAGAATTACTCAATCCTATCAACGCTCTCAGAGCCCCTCTCAGAGCCCCACCCTCCCTTTTGTTCCAAATACCCTCTTATAAATAAGCCATTAGATTTAGCATCCTTAGATAGTTCCCGTATGCTGTTGCTGCAGCGAAATTTCAACAGTGAATGACATTGCAGTGACAGTTCGCTGTTGCTGTGGGACCCTGGCACTGCTTTTTTGGGGTCTTGCACCCCCTCCCAGAATCAACTCCGACTTGGAGTTGACTATATTAATTGCGACGGGCAGAGCCCCCTGCATGGGTTGTTCAGCAGGCGACCCTCCCACCCCCCGAAAAAAATACAAAGTTGTCTTGGACAGATTTATGCCGACCGCAGCTGTGGTCAACATGAATCCATTGCTGTAAGGTCGAGTCACGGAAAAGTTGTTGCTGCAGCGTCGTAGATTCAATGGTTCCAGCATTAACCACATTACGAGTTAGAATGTTCCACCTATCCACCGCCTCTCTGTAAATATGTATTTTAAAGGGACACTGTCAACCCTTATTTCATCATACTAGTTCTAGCTGAAAACCTACATTTTATGATTGCTTAACCTCTAAAATTCATTGTTATTGCTGGGTGTTTACTCTGTCTTCTTTCTTAGTAGAACTGAAATGCATGCTAATGGTGTTATTATACCCAGCTTTGTTTTATTTCAAATCCTTGATCTACTTTTTTTGCATTCTTCCTGCAAATTCAAAGCACACCTAAATAGTACAGCCACTAATAATTCAATAGTCTCATCTTCTCCCACTGCATCATGAGTGGCTAGACTATGTTGGGGGTGCAGGACTTTAAAAGGACTGATAGTATGGCCAGACCCTACCTCCTGAAGAAGAACTGTTTGGTTCGAAGCACCGGAGTGTTCAGTGCCGGCTGGTCCATTTTTGTTTGGCAACTCACCCTAATAAACTACTGATTATGAACTTAACTTTCCAGCAGCAGTAGTCGTTTTTTTATGCACAGCATTTTTGTTTGTTTGGTTGCTTGTTAGATCCTTAAATATAACAGCTGTATTCTCTGTGTCTAAATCCTGAGCCAATAAACTGATAACAAAAAAGTCCCTGTAACAAGAATAAATATATTTAACAGGTCAGACGGTCTATTTCAATTAACTATAAACACATCCCAAATGAAACATTGTCCAAAACATAGCTGTAAACTTTTCTGAAAGGCTGTAGTCATACCCATCTTTCAGGGTCTACTCTCCGCCTGAGTCTTCTGCCTCCGGACCCTTTTAGCGCTTCACCTCTGCTAATGCCATATCTTCCAACCAGCATCCATGGGTCTGCATCAATAAAAACCTGACCATTGTACATGAGCCTCAGTTTTGCAGGAAAGATCATTCCATGGAGAACCCCAGCTTCCTTCAATTTTTGACAAACTGCACCTAAATGCTTTTCTCAATCTCTTGTTGCATAACTAATATCTGGAAACAGGTACACATTATACTAGAACATTACTCCTAGCTAATTGCAGCAGGAAGTCCCTCATACCAATGTCCATGGTGACCATCAAGACTCATTTTTGTTTAAGATCATCCACCTGATCTCTGGGCACAAGTGTATAAGCCTGCTGTATGCCAAGGTGCAGTGATTCAGAATCTCCCCCCAGCTGATTTTTTAATCAGTCCAACATAAACAGTTTCAAATTGACCCCCCTGCCTCCTTTGGAATTCCCAATAGGCTGATATTACTAGCTCGTACTGGATTTTCTAAAGTTTCTAAATGGGCTTCAAAAGGCTGGATTCCTCCACCTGCATTGCAATTGCCTCCACAGCAGAATCAGCCTGTCGTTTGATCTCTGACACCTTAATTTAACTCTGTCCACTGCAGATTTGACTACAACCATCCTAGCATTAATGGAGTCAGATTTATCAGTAAATCCAGCGATGGATTTTCAGTCCCAAAGAATGCAGTTTCTCCTTCACTGCCTCCATCTGCTCAGTTCCCACGACACCCACCACAGCCACTGTTCCAACATTTTTACCTTATGAGCTTGCAAACCTGTGATTTATCTTTTTTCAGGTTATCCATTCTGGTAGGTGTATCATTATACTACAGAATGCGATGAAAACTGGAATCTGTAGTGGCAAAAAGACTGCAAATTTAACATTTAAAATCGCAATTTCACTTGGAGTGCAGACTCTGCCATCTACAGTATCTTGCGTAGGCCCCCAGCATGCCCTCTCTTGATCCAGCTTTTTATTTTAAATGTATATACAAATCAAACAAAAGTTTGCATATTGAAAAATATAAATCTTAGGATGAATTTTCCCTAAAGTAGTTCTTCCACCTGTCGGTTCTTAAAGTTGTTTTCATTTTGCTTTTGGTAAAGTGCCCTAATGAAGATTGCAGACTTCTTGTTTTTTCAGAATGTTTTTTTAATAGTTTCCAAGGTGCTGCAGTACATAGTCTGTAGTGAGTGCTCTCCCCTGACCCCACACAGTTGCCGTCTATTAGGCACCAGTATAAAACAGTTTTTCTTTTTCATTTATTAAAATAATCGAGCTAGTAAGAGAGAGGCCCAAGAACTGTAAAGTGTGCCAAGAGGGAGAAATACTGTAGTTAGGAGTGCTGCGAGTGGCCTTTATCTGTTGCTTTTCCTTAACCCCCTCTCTGCACTGTCATGGTCTGTAAGGTGCCAGCACAAAACAGCTTTTTATAATATACTGAAATAATTAAGGAAGTGAGAAATGTCCAGGAACTGCAGTGTGCACCGAGAGGGAAAGATGACAGGGAATATTGTGAGAGGAGCAGAGTGCCATTTTTCAGTTGAATATGACTGCAGAAAACAAGTTATGTGAATACATGTTGGAACTGGGCGGAAGAAAACAGGAACTGGAACCAGGAGTTTAGCGGAACTTGGGGAGGGGGGGAGAGAACAGGAATTCATACTGGGCAGGTTAGCAATGAACAAAAATGGCTGCAACATTTTTTTTTAAATATTCAACTTGCATATTGATTGTGACAAGGCTAAGTACCACCGAGACCTAGCTGGATGAGAATGCTGGCCCAGTTCTGGCCTCAGCTATTCCAGCTGGGTACTCGGTGATACACTGCCTGAGGATGGATTGTAGGGGTGGGGTAGTTGCCATTTGTTTTAGATCGGTACTGAACCTGGTGGAGGTACTAGTGGGGACCACCATCTCCTTTGAATGCATCATGGGCGAGGGTGTGGGGTGCAGGATTCTTCTCATCTGCCGTCCATCAGGAGATGGGAAAATTTTCCTATGGGAAGTCACGGACTTCTTTGTCGACCTGACATTGGGATCCCCAGATGGCTGATCCTGGGGGATTTCAATGCTTGAGTCGACGATGAACTCTCGCAATTTGGTCAAGACTTCCTCCAGCTAATGGGTTCGCTGGGATTCACACAGGTTATTTCCTCCTCGACCCCATATTGGTGGTCATTCATTGAACTTGGTGTTCTTCCTGGGGATGGGATGGAGATATCTGACTTGGTGGTGGAACCTGTTGGATGGTCTGACCATCACACCATTGGGTTCATTTTCATGGCCCCCCAGTAGGCTGGCCCCTATGGAGATGGTCCAGTACCACCCTTTTCAGGGGTGTTTCCCCAGATGGCCTGATGGTGTTGGACCTTTCGGGTTTACCGAGTGAATGCAGGGATCCTGGGGACCTGGTACTTGCCTATAATAAGACAGTAGTAGGGACTCTGGATTCCATTGCTCCTGTTCGTGTTCCGTTTCCTCACTCTTTGCCCAAGGTCTCCTTGGTTTGATGAGACCTTGAGGGAGTTGAGGAGAGTGGGACGAAGGCTAGAGATGAGCAGGCGGAAGTCGGCCTGGAATGTGACAGACTTAGATTGATGGACCATTATGGGGACTATCAATCAGCAATTACCCATAAGAAGGCAGAATTCCTGTCCAGGAAAATAGCTGCTACGCAGAATCGACCAGCCCAGCTCTTCTGGACTGTGGATAGACTGTGCAATCCAATTTGTCTTCAGCCTGGGAGTGACTTTTCACAAGAATGGTGTGAGGAGTTTGCTTGATTTTTCGCAGATAAAGTTGCCACAATCAGGTCCAACATCCATTTGACCCCCTCTAATGGGAGTTGTGGTGGAAGGCAGGAGATGTCGGGTGCCCAGTTTGTCTGGTGTGACCTTTGCCTACCCACAATCAATGACATTGTGATGGTCATCCAGTCGTTGCAACCAACCAACTGTAGTTTGGATCCGGGCCCTACACGCCTCCTAGTAGCTTGCGTGGATAAAATCAACCCGGTCCTTGCCGAGGTAGTCTGGAGGTCTTTGGAGAGGGGGATCTTTCCGGATCCCCTGAAGGAGGCCATGGTTCGGCCCCTCCTCAAAAAGCCCTCCTTGGACCCGGATTGTTTGGCAAACTACAGATCTGTCTCTAACCTACCCTTTGTGGGTAAGGTTATTGAGAAGGTGGTTGCGTCGCAGCTGGATGGTCATTTGACCAGCCACAATGTCTATGATTCTCTCCAGCCCGGATTTAGGAAGAGACACAGTACCAAAACAGCCCTTGTCCGGGTACTAAATGATCTCCTAATAGTGAGAGATCGAAAGACCGGTTCCATCTTGGTCCTTCTAGATGTCTCTGCGGCATTCGACATTGTAGACCATGGTGTGCTGCTGGAGCACCTGTGGTTCATCTGTGGACTGTCTGGTACGGCCCTCAGGTGGTTTCAATTATTCCACGAGGGTAGGACTCACAGAGTGGTGTCTGGGATTTTTTCTCAGCACTGCTCCCCCTATCCTGCTGGGTGCCACAGGGCTCCATCATGTTGTGTGCAGTGTACATACTGCCGTTAGGAGTGATTATTAGGTAGTACGGCTTGAGTTTTCACTGCTATGCAGATGATATTCAGCTGTATATGTCCTTCGTGCCCAGTCAGGATGATGCTGTCTTGGTTTTCAACAACTGTCTAGCCGAGATCCAGGATTGGATGATTGTGAGTTGGCTGCGGTTAAACCCAGAAAAAACTGAGGTGTTGGTTGTGGACCCAGTTCGTCGGGAGGCAGGTTCGTTAGCAGGACTACCCTCTGGACTATGGCTTGGGATGTTCAGCTAACTACCTTAGACTGGGTGCAGAACCTGAGCGTTATTTTTGATGACCGCCTGACCCTTAAATCCCAGGTGTCAGCAGTTGTCAAAACCTCTTTCTACCATCTGGAATATCGCCCAGGTGAAACATCTGGTTCCTCCCGATGATCTTCCAACACTGGTCCAGGCCTTCATTACCTCCCGCCTTGACTACTGCAATGCCCTTTACCTAGAGCTACTGGGGGCTGATATCCGCCACCTGCAGCTAGTGCAGAACGCAGAAGCTAGGCTATTGACTGGTACCTCTAGGATCAGTCATATAACGCCTGTGTTCCGCGGACTGCACTGGCTGCCAGTACAGTGGCGGATCACCTTCAAGGTCAGTTTGCTGACCTATAAGGCTCTACATGATAAGGGACCTAGTTACCTGCAAGATCTCCTTTACCCCTACTGTCCCCCCCGCTCTCTCCGATCCACCGATGAGGGATTGCTAGAGATTCCGAGGGTCCATTTAAAGGCATCTGGGACTCAGTCATTTAGTTTTGTGGCCCCGACCCTGTGGAATTCTCTACCTCGTTGGGTGCGAGATTGCCTAACCGGCCAAAGTTTCAAATCTGCTCTTAAAACCTATTTATTTAGCCTACCTCATCCCGATTTTTAAGCCGCTGTTGTATTTCCTGGATTTTAAATTGTTGTATTTGTTAGTCATTGATGTGTTTTATCTATTTATTGTATAGTACAAGCGCCTTGGTTGCTAGAAAGGCGCTTTTTACAAATAAAGTCTGCTTTGCTTTGCAAGATGACCATGTGCTGAGCAAAATCAATGCACCATCAGGTGCTATGTTTTAGCCCATTATATTTTGAGACTCTTCTTACCCATTTTATAAGGTGCATTAACTGTATGTGTAATCTGTATTTATGAAATGGAGTGTCAAAATCCCCAAATCTGAATAGACGAGACTACATTCAGCCAGGGATTTTATCTCAGTTAATAATCTCGGTCAGAAAGTCAGTCATGTCATCAGTCAATAAAATCTAAATTGATCCATGTCATAACCACAGTAATATACTCCAATGCGTGTGATATCGTGGGATGTCATCCCTTCTCCTGTGGTTGAAGTCACTCGGCCTACATATTTCTGACTCACAAAGTACCTGAGGAGTGATGATATTCCTCATGATATTGCACACCTTATTGTGTATTATTGCTTAAATATATTATGCACTTATTTTTTATCACAATGTTTATTAAGAAAATATAAATAATTTACAATACATATATAGAACATGCAATAACATTAGAAAAACACTTAAAAATTCAAACACAATAAATCAAAATTTAAACATTTAGCTAAAGCCACAATCCAAAACTACCCAACACAAAAAAACAACCTCCCTATTCACACAGTACTGTACTATGAGGACAAACAAAACAAAACACAAACTTATCAAAACAGAGTAATAGGAATATACAACTGGTCATATTATAATGCAACAGGTAAGAAAGGAAAATTACGTACCTACCATAATTCTTGATCTTCTTGGACGAGTCTCCACCACTCATTCACACTAGTGGGATTAGCGCCGGAGGCACTAAGACCCATCGGGAGCAAACTTTTTGCTGGAGGGTCGGCGCGAGAGACGGCGCCGCGAGACACGGCGCCGCGAGCAGCGGCTCGAGCGGTAATGACCATCTCGGCGACGACCCTCCAACCGCCTCAGTACCTTTTTTACCAAGGAGGTGCAGCGCAACTAACGTAAAGGGTAAACCCAACATTAAAAAACGGACATAAGATAGTCCGTATGACCCGTGTAAGAAGGGTCAGCAAAGAAGTCCTCACGGCCTAAAGATTTGAGGGAGTGAAGACCAATACAGCGGTGAGCTCGGGGGATGGAGGGTGGGCGTGTGAATGAGTGGTGGAGACTCGTCCAAGAAGATCAAGAATTACGGTAGGTACGTAATTTTCCTATCTTCCTGGACATAAGTCTCCACCACTCATTCACACTAGTGGGAGAGTACCAAGCTGATAATCCCCCAAAAGGGCGGCAGGAGAGCCAGAGCTCACGCGTCTAAGATAGAAGCCCATTAAGGATAGTTCTGCCGAATGCGGAATGTCGCCTAGCATGAACATACAGTGCATAGTGGTTAACGAGGTATGCACTGAGCTCAAGTGGCGGCGTTGCATATATCTGCAATTGAACATTGCGAATTTCCGCTAGGATGTCATGATCACTTCTAGTAGAGTGAGCGTACACTCTACCTTCTAATTTAACTTGAGCCATGGAATAGCAATGACGAAGGCATGCCACTAACCATGAAGAGATGCATCTAATAGCGACAGGTTGACCCAGCCGGGTGTCGCTGAAAGAAACGAACAGTTGCTGAGTCTTGCGAACATCCTTGGTTCTATCTAAATAGAACCGCAAGGCTCTCTTAACATCCAAGGAATGAAGAGCTCGTTCCCCTTCATTTTGGAAATTAGCGAAGTAAGTGGGAAGTACCAGAGGTTGGTTTAGATGGAATTCTGACACAACCTTGGGAAGAAATTTAGGATGAGTACGGAGAACTACCTTGTCTTTATGGAATACAGTATACGGAGGGTCCGTAACCAGGGCATGTATCTCAGAGACCCTGCAGGCTGAGGTAATGGCCACCAGGAAGGCAGTCTTCCAGGTAAGAAATTTTAGCTCACAGGTAGCTAAGGGTCTGAAAGGCTTCCGAGTGAGCATGTCCAGCACCAGGTTAATGTCCCAGGCTGCAACTGGACGCTAACAGGGTCTGGTATGGAGAATCCCTTAAGAAATCTCTTCACCATAGGTAACTGAGCCAGAGCTAAGGAAGAAACCGGCTCATGGAACGCTGAGATGGCACTAAGTGAACTTTAACTGTGGAGTACTGAAGACCTAAGTTTGACAGGTCCAAAAGATACTCCAGAACCTTGCCAGGAGGACAGGAAAGGGATTCCAAGAGGTTTTGCACACCAGAGAAAAGCGTTTCCATTTGGAAGCGTACGTTTTTCAGGTGGCTGGCTTCCGAGCAGCCAGAAGGATGTCTGAGACTCTACGAGAGACGCTGAACCGATTCACTTCTATCTCTTCAGGAGCCAAGCATGAAGGTGAAGTGATATCAGGTTGGGATGGACCAACGAACCCTGAGTCAAAAGACTGATTTGCAAAGGAAGTGGTCTCGGAGAGGCTGCCAACATACTGTTGAGTAAAGGAAACCATAGTTGCCGAGGCCAGGAAGGAGCAATGAGAATCATCTGGGTCCCCTGAGACTCGAACTTGAGGAGTACTCTCTGGATTAGAGGAAGCGGTGGAAAGGCGTAAAGAAAGCGTTTTGTCCACCGCAGCCTGAACGCATCCTGACAGAAAATGCCAGGCCCTGGATTTCTGGAGCAGAAGAGAGGCAGTTTTGCGTTGAGTGGGGATGCAAAAAGGTCCAGGTCTGGAGTCCACCACTCTTTGAACAGGGACCGAGCTATGGCTGGATCGAGAGACCACTCGTGAGGGTCTGCCTCCGTTCTGCTGAGGTGATCTGCTAGGTCGTTTTGTATACCTGGCAGATAAACCGCTTGAATCAGAGACTTGTGCTCCAAGCACCACTCCCACACCCTCATTGCTTCCCTGCAAAGGGGATAAGAATGAGCACCGCCTTGCTTGTTGATGTAATACATCACTGCTTTGTTGTCCGTTTGAAGGAGAATGTTCTTGTGACAAAAGACATCCTTCAGAGCTCGGATTGCATAAAGGACCGCTCTCATCTCCAGGACATTTATGTGGAGATAAGTTTCGAACTGAGTCCTCACACCTTGAGTGTGGAGGGAGAGACAGTGAGCTCCCCATCCCATTAGCGATGCGTCTGTGGTGATGGAGATCTGATGATCCGGGGAGCAAAGGGAATCCTTCCAGGAGATTGCTTTCTTGAGACCACCAGGTGAGAGACCTTCAAGGGCTCCGCCACCTTGATGGGATAAGACTGGGGGTGAGAGGTCGGGGACCACTGAGTGGAGAGCATCCATTGGGTGGTTCTCATGTGCAGTCGGGCCAGGGGACAGTGAAGACCGAGGACGCCATGAGACCCAACATCGCTGCATCGAGAGAGCTGTAACCGATTGGTTCTCCTGATGTAACGGGCCATTCAAGGATGTCGGGTCTTCTGTCCTCTGAAGGAAAGCTTCGCTGAAGAGGTGTCTAGAAGCGCCCTATGAAAAGGAGCTCTGGGAGGGTTGCAGTTGAGATTTTTTCAAATTCAGCAGAACTCCCATGGACGTGAGAAGACGAGAAGTCGTTTGCATGGCTTCCAAAGTCCCTTGGACGGAAGGGCTTGCTAGAAGCCAATCGTCCAGGTAGGGAAACACTCGGAGTCCGACTTTCCTGAGATGCGCCGCGAGAACTGCACAACACTTTGTAAAAACTCGCGGCGCCGAGGATAGCCCAAAGGGCAGGACTCTGAACTGATAATGCTGACCCAAAGCTACAAACCTGAGGAACTTGCGGTGGGTCGGGTGGACGGGATATGCTGGTAAGCATCCTGCATATCCAGAGAGGCCAGCCAGTCGTGCTGATGCAGCAAGGGTAACAGGGTACCTAGGAAATCATCTTGAATTTCTCCTGGGAGGAATTTGTTTAACTTTCTGAGGTCTAGAATGGGCGATCCCCAGATTTCTTTGGAACCAGAAAGTAATGGGAGTAGAACCTGTGTTTCGCAGATGCATGGGCACCAGTTCTATTGCCCTGTTGTTCAGAAGGCCTTGGATCTCCGCTGTGAGGAGGTCTGACTGAGAGGCCGACAACCTGGGTTGTCGCCTGGGAGACAATTGGGGTTTCAAGAAATTGAGAGAATAACCTCTGAATTATCCGGGGACCCATTTGTCCGGTTATGGACTTCCACTGGTTGTAGAAGTACATCAGACGACCTCCCACTGGAGGAGAAAGTTCCACCGGCAGAGTGGATGGAACTTGGGCCAATGACTCATAAGGTAGCGCTGGGAGCTTTAGGCCCCGCGCTTGCTGCGCCTTCTTTGAGGTTGGGCAGGTTGGCTTATGGAAGCTTCCTCGCCTCTGCCTCGAAAGGACTGACGACTATGAAACTGACGTCTGTTCACATGCCCCAGAGGGGCAGGCGGAGGTCTGGCCAACAATGGCCGATCTAGTCTTCTGAGTGGCCTCTAAGGCGTGCTCCACCTGAGGGCCAAAAAGAAAGGAGCCATCAAAGGCAGCGCCATCACCTGCTGCTGAGCATCATTCGTGAAGCCAGAAGCACGCAGCCAGGAATGGCGCAGAGTACAACCGCCGCCGCTGAGCGAGAAGCAGTGTCGAAGTGTCCATGGCGGCTTTGACCTGTTGGTTATTGACTCAAAACCTCTAATAACGGTCAGAAGAAGCTCTGACTTGAATCCGAATCTGGAAGAGCTTCAACCATTCTTTCATAGAGTGCCACAGGATATACTCATACTGAGAAAAATAGCCTTGATAACTGGCAATACGCATACTTAGAGTGGAGGCAGCAAAGACTCTCTTACCTAATGTATCAATCTTACGAGACTCTTTGTTAATAGGTCGAAGCTGTAGTAGTTTGAGGAAGAACGACCTTGTCATTCTCTGCCAGGACTACAATAGGATCCGCAGGCTTGGGATGCCAAATGGGACGATCCTTGGGAGCTGAATACTTTATCAATGGATTTAGCCACTGAGGGAATAAGAGCAGGATTATTCCATACCATTTGAGACAGCTGCTCTCAAGGAAGGCTGATCGGAGGAGTCAAACTGTAGGGATCTCCGAAGCATGAAGGTACTGGAGTCTTAATATCTTCCCAGGATCGATGTCTGTAGTCTGGAGAAAGAGTGGATCCCAGGTTCTTCAACAGAGACTTAAAGGACAGGTCCTCACCACAGGCTCTGTAGCAAAGAAAGATCCTGTTTCTCCACTTCATCACCCAACCGGGGTCTGGGTCAGGCTCAACATCATCTCCTGATGGTCCAGAAAGGACTGTTTGGACAGGAAAAGAGTGAAAATTAGGAGAGGAGGAAATAGCAGAAAAACAAGGAGAGTCCCTATGGCTGCCGCGCCAGACGGCAAACGGGCTGAAGACGGCATCGAGGAGGCGACGCGCCGAAGAGGCACGTGTCTCGCAGCGCCCGTGGCGCCGCTGACGGCAACGCCGCACGGGCGCCCGGACGATGACGCGATAGGCGCCGCGAACGGCGTTGGTAAACGGCGCCGCCTCATCCAACGGGCATCACCAGCGGCGCGACGAGACTCAGGGCGCTTGGCGGATGGCGCCGCAAGACCCAGCGGCACCGAAAACGGCGCCGACAAGCCAACAGACCCTGCCGAAGGCGCCGGAAAAGCCCCAGGAACCTGGAAAGCTAGAGAAGGAAAAAAACCAGGAGATAAGGGCATCGGTGAGGCCCCCTGCGCCACAGCCATGTGAGGGGGGGAAACACCTAAGCACGGAGTCGCTGGCACTGAAGAAGGCGCCACGCGACTAGGAAGGTCCAACCGCCCTACCTGATCGCCGGAGGGGCCCGAGGGCTCCGAGGCAACCGAGCCAGGCAGAAGAACCAACCTCCGAGCCCATTGCTCCATAAGAGCGGCCCACTGATGAAACTGCTCATCTGGAGTCCTACCTATAGGCGGGAGGGACTCCGATGTCGGGGACGACGACACGGAAGTTGGCGCACGAAGAAGGAGACCGCAACTAGCAACGATAACCGAAGGCCGACGCAGACATACCAGAGGGCGACCTCGGAGTGATGCCTTCTTTTGACCTGTGGGTCAAGAAGAGCTCGAGGCCGAACGGTGCCGAGAATGCGACGCTTATTTTATTCCAGCGGGGACCGCCTATCCTCGGGCATCGGACTGACCGTTGTCGGAACCCCGCTGGAGGAGAAGGAGGCTGACGCAACCCAGCCCGCTGACTGAACAGCTTTACACGAAGTCTCCCTACCGTCACCTGACCTGCTCATGGTCGACTCCGTCCAGTAGGCCGAGACTTCTTCAAGTAAAATTTAATATTAGAAAAATTTAACGAAAATAGAATAAAATTAAGCGATACTACTTATCGAGATAAAGTTACAAAAAAAAAAAACTGAAAACTATGCGCTAGTTTGAAGTTTGACTCCCGACAGGCGAGCGACGTCGTCACTGAAGCGCACTCGACGGCGGGAAAAAAGGAACTGAGGCGGTTGGAGGGTCGTCGCCGAGATGGTCATTACCGCTCGAGCCGCTGCTCGCGCGCCTGCCTCTCACCGACCTCCAAAGTTGTTCTAATGGGTCTTAGTGCCTCCGGCGCTAATCCCACTAGTGTGAATGAGTGGTGGAGACTTATGTCCAGGAAGATCAAACCTAGCCTAAGGTCCCAAACTACATGAAATCTATCTAACTTACTATTAGTGAGGTGGGTCAGATATATCATGCACTTATGTATTCTATGTACCACATGTACCTTTTGTATATTATACTGTGTATTCATTCATTCTTCCATCCATCCATCCATCTGTCCATTCACATCATTCATTATTTTTATACAGAGAGTATCAGAGAGCTACTGAGTAATAAAACAGGAAATATATACAGCATGTACATACAGAATGTTACGATAAACAGAATATTTTAAGAAACTAACTATATACTACAAACAGGGCATATCAATATTTTGATGACATACACTGGAGAACTGCTGTAGCATCAATACCATGCAAGACAGTTTAGCAGCAGTTATGAGGAGAATTTGCCTGGTATCTGACCCAGGAAGATAGTAGTGATGTTGAGGGGAAAAGGCCACTTCTGGAATGCCATCTGACTGGCAAGGAACTCCAGACAAACAGTATAGCAAAGAGCAAAGACTGAGGGTCAAACTTGCTTTTTACTGCCAGGGTTCCAAACTCATGGCTAGCTGTAGACCTTGGCCCAAAGTAAGAGCATTCATTTCAAGTAGATTACACAAGTAATGAGGGGCAGCTCCTTTTCCACATCTTTGGGCAAGCTGGTGCAAGTTATAGGTGCCTCTGATCAGCCAGCGAGTTCTGGTCAAGCTGTTTGTATAGTTTGTGGTGATTAGTGTCCCACTGAGTGACCAGTATAAGTTGTGTCAGATTGTTATACAGAAGTTCCAGTTTTTTCGGCAGCACTTTGGTGTTCTGACCATACAGGGTGTCTCCAAAACAACTATGGGAAGAATCACGGAGTTAACTATTTGCAACTGTGGCAGTAGGAGATGGTAGTAGGAGAAATGCAGAGGTGTGTCAGTTTTGGCGCATGCTTCAGAAGGTGCATCCCTCATTTGCCAATTAGCGAGCATGCTAGCGGTGACACAAGTTTTGTGCAGTGCCATCAACTTGAAACAAACATGCCACTGCAATCAGAGACAAGCTCGTCATGCAGCAGCATAGATGATATGCCTCCCCTACATGCCTTGCCTGGTGAAACATTTCAATAAACATGGTGGTGGCTCGCACCGTCCGCCTCTCGCAATCCCTAGAAAGCTGACTTCGGAGATGCCCAATCCCTCGGTTGACATGTTTAATATCCTCCAAGATTGTGTGGCACACTGGGAGCCCACCCCAGTGTGCCTCCGTGGTGTTCGCAAGCCGACCACGTTGGCATGTTCCTGCCCCCACCCCACCCCCATTGTGTGCCACACTGGGAGCCCACCCCAGTATGGCGAACATCATACCCCAAAGTCATGAGGCACACTGGGAGCCCACCCCAGTGTGTGCAACATTTGTTTTGTTACACCTGTAAATAAAGAAAACCATCCGCAGTGTTCCTTTTTTTTTTTTTTTAAAAGTACCTGAAACAAAGAAAACGGTCCCTCACTGTCGGTGGCACCCCTCCCCAACCCGCACCCGACCTCCCCACACCCCATACTTACTTCCAGAGGTCGGCGTCGCAGGCTTCGGTGGAGCATGAACACGTCTGCACTCTTCAAAGCCGACCGTGAAATGAAGAAATGCTGGTAAGCTGTATAATGGCATCAATGGGGGAGGTTTCAACTTAGGTGGATAGCTCGGCCATTTTTTGGACCTTTGGCTCCAAATTTTCAACATGGGGTTCTTGGGGCCCCACCTGATGAAATCTGTCACTGTCATTTCATTATTTGGTCCCAAAAGGTGATTTTCCGGTCACTGTGCAGAATCACCTTTTGGGACCGAGTAACGAAACGATAAACGATAGTGCCACTGTTCATGAGGTGGGCTCCCAAAAAGCCTATGTTGCAAATCTGATGAAAAAATTCCACAAAATGACTGTGTTACGAACGTGCATTGTGCAGTTTCCACACACGCCGTAACTTCGAGAATTTTAATATTTACCCAGATTTTCAACATTGCCATTTTTGCACACCTCCTTATGAACAGTACAGCTGTCATTTTTCACATCCTGCCCGAAATGTGTTTTCGCACGTCTGGTGCACAATGGCGCAGTCGCTGTGGGAAATCACCTTTCGGATAACAAACTGATAGTGCCACTGTTCATGAGGTGGGGTCACAAAATGCCTATGTTGAAAATTTGGTTAAACAATCCCCAAAATAATTGTGTTACGGGCATATGTTGTGCAGTTTCTATGCACGCTTGTGACTTCACAAAATTTTTCATATTTTCACTCCAGATTTTCAACATTACCATTTTTTTACACCTCCTCATGAACAGTACAGCTGTCATTTTTCAAATCCTGCCCAAAATGTGTTTTCGCACATGTGGCGCTAAATAGTGCAGTCGCTGTGCAAAACCACCTTTCGGATAACGAACTGATAGTGCCACTATTCATGAGGTGGGGTCACAAAAAGCCCATGTTGAAAATTTGGAGTGAAAATACCAGCAAACACCCGGGGCATTAGGGTTTCCAACTGTAATACCCCACCCTGTAGAGACTGACAGGCGTCAGAGGTATGACTTGGGATTTTCAGCTGTAATGTTCACGCTTATTCCATCCCCCAGCCTGCAGCCACTGACAGGAATTGAGGTGTGTTCTGACTCTTTCGCCACTAAAGTTCACCCCATTCTCCTATACTGCACCCATCTCAGGGTATTTCCTTATAGAATGGGGTGAGCGTAAGGCCCGAAGACCCGAAGGCACACCGCAACACTTGTCCATGTCTGCAGGGTAGGGTGAGGTGAAATGGCATGAGCGTTATGGCCGAGGACCCAAAGACACACCCCATGCCTGTCAGTCTCCGCATGGTGTGGGTGGGGTTGACATCAGTTCAATACTTCACTGCCATTCCTATTATGTGTGTCTCTAACTTCTGCACTACCAATGCCAATGCCAGCAAGACAACGTTCGGCATTGACAAATACTTGTTTTTATAAGAAATCCAATTCTGGGTCTAACTTTACTGATTATTTTGCTGGTGTGTGTTTCACACTTTCTTTTCCCCTTTCTATTTAAGCCCCTTCATTTCTCTGGCCCCAAATCCCTCCAGAGCTACCAAGGCCTACCGAACACGAAGCACCTTCTTAGCTGGTGGCAACAGGGCCCCAAAGGTGGGGATGGGGAAGGGGGGATTTACCTCTGAGCTTCTAGTTCTGTCAGGTGGTGTGCTGAGGTAGAGGAAGGGGGCCTGGCTACACCGGGGTCCTTCACTGGTGAGACTGCAGCCATTTTTCTTAGTTTCTTCATTCTCCTTTCTCCCATGCCATGTTGTCATGGCATATGCATGCAAGGTATGTCTAACACCAGCGACCTCAATGTCCACACCCTCCCTCGGCACTCCATTAACAGTACCACCTGCAATCACCCAGGTGGCAGTATTGTGGCGCAGGATGGAACCCCCCTACCCTGGAGGAGGAGATTGTCCTGTGGGATGCTTGATCCCCCCCCCCAACTGGTCCCCATTAACCCCGGCTCATTCCCAAACCCAGGTCACCAGCGTTCAAATGGTAGCCCCACCACTGCGTCAGCTGGCTGGCTTTCTGCCTCCCACTCTCAGGAAGGGTCTGCCCAAACTCCTAGGTATTTACAGGACTGAACTACTGTCAGCTAGACACTGTCCAGAGTAGTCAGAGTTAGATGACTAGTCTCTGTTTTAATGGAGGCTAGTGTACCGAAAAGCATAACCTGGGATTTCTTTTTGTCTCTTTTGTTGCAGAAAGTGCTGCATTCTGAAAATAAAAATAATTGTGCAGGTAGGTCTGCATGCCTTCGAAAATGGTATTACGCAAAACGCGTCAGGCAGTCCCTTGCTTGACAGGTTTCTTTTTAATTTTTCTCAGTCTGGCATTGAATAAAGATGTATTTTCACAGTAATATACTGTGCTTCATGGCTTTCATTTAGGTGGTGCGTGCTCAATTTTTGTTTATGTTTGAATGCTGCCCATGTCTTTTGCACTAAAGTACACAGTGCAATCATCTGCGTATAGATGTGACTTGAAGAACAAAGGCTGTTTCTCTACATTATTGCTGTAGATAGAAATAAACAGGGAGCCAAGAACAGAGCCATACGGGATTCTGTACCAATATGGGAAATTCTGCACTAAGAACCCCTGATGGCAAAAGATTTATGATAGTCCTACAAGTAACCATGAAACTACTGCACTGTGGATAGGCAAATCCAGAACTGCCTAGTGTACTTAGAATCCTGTGAGCCACTGTGTTAATGGCTTTACCTAGGTACAAAAGATAGATCAGTCATTTATCCCTGAGCATGTAATTCTGTATGTCATTAGTAACAGAAGCAGCAGCCAATAGGGTGTCATGCTTCAGGCGAAGGTCAGACTGACTTGGACTAAGAAGGCTGTTAGCTAAAAAATATTTGGTCAGCTGCTTAGAGAAGAGCTTAGTTTGAAGACATATGGTACAAGGGAGCACACCCAAATGTCAACAGATTCCAGTCTGCATAAATCAGACTTAAAAGTCCCAATTCATGAAATGTTAAAAGGTGCTTTCATTGTTCACGTAAACAATTCCCGGTCCTCTGGAATTCAATGGGAGGTTCCATCTGTAGAGTCCTTCAAAAAACATTTAAAGACTTTTGGGTTCGAGCAGGCCTTTGGGACATAAATTAGTTTGGGACTCCCAGATAACTTAGGAAGCAGTTAGTTTTTAGACTTTTCAGAGGGTAAATGAAAATGTTTATATTTTGTATTATTGTCTGTTTTCCTTCTGCTGTATTTGTATGTTTTATCTGCTGTAAGGGCACCCTAAACCTTTTGGGAAGGGTGCCCAAAATAAATAAACTCTACTACTACTTATTCTGGTTCACAGTGAACACATCACAGCTGCAGCAGTTAATAGCACAAGTGCTGGATACTGTAAACAATCTGGTGCAAACAGCTTAGTGCAAAGTTGGCAACATACCCTAATGAAGACCCACAGGAGTCAAAGCACTGGGGTTATTGTGTGAGAGGAAATTTCCCTTCATCTCACTACAAAACTTTATAAGACAATTCAAGAAAACAATTTTTATCTACACAGTTTCATGACTGATTTTCTATACTGCATCGATCCTAAACAAAAAGCAGGAAACGATAAATAATTACAGATAAAAACAGTAAATAAATTAGCATTTAAGGCTAATTAAAATTGCCAGTAAGTCTAATAACTACAACAATGCAGAGTCCCTAATGTTCATCATTTAAATAAAATATTATCACTACATGATACAGTACTTCCACTCTAGGTTCTATAAGCAAACCTTTAACCCTCGTGCAATGAAGATGTCTGCTACTCTTTTACAGGACATCAAATCCTTGACGAAAAAAACAGGCGGGTTTAAAACTGAGTACATAACTGTAATACAGATACCAACAGGCCCAGGCCCTATACAGTTTGTGGATTTCTACCACTGGGACCCCAAACTGTGGAACAAACCTGCCAAGACGCCTTCTGTCTGGAACTACAGCTAGGAGAAGGGATGTCATGATATCGAGCACAGCTATATTTGTGGCATTTCTCACTTTAGGAAAATGTGAAAAACTGACTGGGGAATTGGGAATCTTTGTTGTGCCTCAAAAGGGGGAAGGGATGGGATTTCCAGAACAGTGTAGATGAAAAAGACAGCTTATCATGCTGCACAATGATCACGATATTAGTTTTCAAATTAATAACGTATCATTTGTGGGGCGATATCCAGATATATTGTCATACAAGGGGGGGACAAATCAGGTGGCCAGTGGCCACTTAATAACACTGGTTTTTGCTACCAGATTTTGAAAGTTACTGGCCAACTGGCTACCTGTTCACAGTGACGTTTGAACCTTTAAAAATGATGACCACTAAAATACTGATTTGGCTACCAAATTTTGAAAACTAGTAGCCGAACTGTCCACCAGTTCATAAACTGATCAGTCCTACCCTGCGTCATACTGAGTTATCATGATATCCCTAGCTAGGAGTCAGTTGTTATAGAGTGAGGTATTAATGGGACACGCTGGCAGTTCCATGGCATGGCGGAGAAGTGTTGCACAACCAGCTGGGAGACTAGGGTTCATGGGCAATCTCCGGAATCTAATGCTGAGCAAGCAAGGGGTTGGATGTGCCATGAGAGTGAGATGCAGGAGTCCTGGGAAGGGAAACCGGAGGCTGGCTGTGCCACAAAATGAGATGCACAACTCCTGGGGAAGGAGGTGGTGGGTTGGATGTGCCATGAAAGTGAGGCGCATAACTATTGGGGAATGAAACTTTGAGCTGGATATGCCATAAAAGTGAGGTTCATGACTCCTGGAGGGGGAGGCCATGGGTGAGGTGCTTGACTCTTGGGGAGGGAGGGAGGAAGCGAGATGGTTGCCTGTCATTTACATGCCACCTACTGGCCAGAGCACTGGCATCAGCTGTTAAGGCAACCACTCACCCATCCTCCTGCTCACAGTGGAGTGCACCATGGGTGTCCCAATGTCCGGGGGGGTGGATGGTGGAAACCAAACAGGAACAAGAAGAATGGACAACAATTGTTCCAGTTATATTGCAATTAAATTAAATAATTGGGGGGGGGGGCCTTACCGTTGTGTGCAACTCCGATGCAGACTGTAATGCACGGCAGCGCTTACCGACTTCCTTAGCTAATTCAACATGATGCGGGTGGCAGAAAGCAAACCCTAAAGCCACTGGATGTTTTGTGGATTTTGTCTCACACAGATCGGCACAGTCCACTGACACAGGGTCTCCCTCCCACTTGGAATACATTTCAATAGGGATGCAAGAGGCAAAGAAGCGAGTCATTTTAGAGAGACTGAGAAATGGCCCAGTGATGCGGTCTCTTGGAGACTTGGGTTGACATTCAGGACGCCGGAATTCCACGGTGAGTCTGACAGGGGTGGGGGTCATATTGTGTTCAAAGTCTGAAAAAGCTCACCTGTTCGGCAAATGCCTTTACAAAACATATAAACATAAAAAGATTTGCATAACATTCCATCATTATGTCCCTTGAGACAAATACAGCAGCACTTAAATTACATTAAAACATCATCTTAGAGTAAAATATCCATTTCACATACAGGTTGATCCAATAATCCATAAATTAGGATAAAATCTCTCTATCCATACAAATTCCAAGATGAATACTTCAGAGATTTAGTTATTTACAAATGAGTTGCAGATATATATATATATCCTATAAGTTTACTGAATACTGCAATATCTATATTTGTAAACAAATAATTATTAGACCAGGAGGAGGCGAAGACCAGACAAGACCCCCGAGTCATTTCTTTCTGGCTTTTTCATGGATGGGACACAGTAATATGACATTCTTCACGCCATCGCTTACCCTATTCCCACAGCCACAGAAGGGACCCATTACCCATTCTCTCTTCTGTCTAAAATGTACATATTTGGCTGTATAAAGTTCCAGCGGAAATCTTGTAATTAAGCGCCTATGTTGGGGATTTGAGATTTTAAGCAAATATGGTTCTAACTGATGAACTTGTTCAATTTCTTTATACTATCTGTAATTTTTTAATTCTGAGATTCCCTTTAAATCTCTTGATATTGCCAAATCCCTAACTCTTGTTTTAACCATTTAAGAGATTTCCTCCTTAGGTCTTAGAAAGATTTCATATAGACGATGACCCAAACCCATTGGATAAAGTTTTTTTCTGAATCAATTTGATATTTGGCGAGATGACGCCAAGCTTTGTACAAGTAATTTTTTCTTCCTGACACCATCTAGGCATCCTAGTTTCAGGGAGTTGGAAGGTCATGTTGTGGACTGGATGCACTCATCTCCCAGGGAGGATTTGAATAATTTAGGGCCTCCTCTTAGATCCCCATCCATGACTTAGGGGGACAATGGTAATCAATCCAGACTAGCCCAGTAACCCCATCCCCACACCAGCTTACCTTTCTCTGCCTAACAGAAGCAGCCATCAGACTGCATCAGTGCATGATACAGACAAACAGGAAGAAAGGGGGCAGAACAATCTGTATCATTGCTTATATTAAGCTGATTAACACTGACTTGGGTGTGGGAAGGGGTGGCCACGGGACTAGCCCGGACCATCTGAGGATGGATAGAGGCTTTTTTTTAAATTAATTTATTTTGGGGGTTAGTATCCTCAATAGTTTCCCTGAATACCACTGAATAAGGAATACTACTTGACATTCTGGTCCGAGTACTGCATACCCTATTATACGTGGTATTTGGAAATTAAGTGTTCAGGGCAGGAACATCCCTGGTATATAGCCTGATGCATGTTTCCACAAGCAGACAAACTTGCATCTAAACTTTAAAATGCAAATCGGTCTACAGTTGCACACTGTAAAACAGGACACAAGCATGGAAAGTCCAAGTCCCAGTCTGGACACAGATCTTTGGAACTAGATTTTAGGACTTAGACTGAGGATAGAACTTTGGAACTGAATAAATATTTGACACACGGCAATCTCATAAAGAATCCATGGTACCACTGTTCTGAGTTATGTTTCCCTATACTTTCAGGGCACTGGTAGTCTGCCCTGTCAGGAAGGGTGCATGGCAACTGGCAGCTTCTTCAGTGACAAACAAACTGCAAACTTTCTCTCAGGCATTTAGTTGGCAGTTGCCTACATGACTGGCATCTGGTTGCTGATTGGTGATGGTCAGGTTTCTGACTGGTTAACTGGCAGCTAGGTGACTATAGTCTGCTTGCTGGCAACAGGGTTGACTTGCACTTGGAAAGACTGCTGGCCAACTGACTGGTGACTGCAGACTGTAAGACTGCTGACAAGAATCTGGGCTCCTTCCAATACTTGCTTTCCGGCCTGACCTCACTAGCTCTCACTAATCTGCCTATTTTTGTTCTCCCTTTCCACCCTCCTTGCTTAGCCTTTCTTTTCCAGTCTTTCTGCAACTACATTTTCAAGCACTCATCTCTTCCTCTTTGCTTCTGTTCTCTCAGTCTATGTCTCCTTCCACTCTGTCTACTCCACTAGTTTCTTTCTTAAGCAATCAGACATGACAGTGTGCCCACTGTGGTGTGATAATGGTGTATCTCAGGTGTGTTGTGAGGCACGAGACATTGCCCAGTGACGAGAAGTGCAGTTATCCCACCACAGTGTCTTACTGCAAATATAAAATGGGTCAAAGTTATTTTTTGGGAGGAGGGGGTTAAAAAAAAAGTACACAAAAAGAAACCGTGTTAAAGAGCTGAGGCACTGGGCACCTCACCGTCTGCCACAGAGGCAACCAGGGTTTGGGAAGTGATCAGGGTTGCTAGGGGGCTAGCCGGGAGAAGAAGGATCAAGTGTTCATAGACAGCTCTCCTCCCTTGCGGAGGGGGTACAGAGGATGCCACTGCTTGACTGTCAGAGAAGGATGGTGGCACAGCAAGCAGCCTCCTTTCTAATAGACATGTGCAGCATTTCAGGACATGCAGCGTCTTCAAGGCGCATGACCACACCATTGCACAAGCACCAATCTTGGGGGAGAAGCCAAGAACACAGGAAAAGCAGGGGCTGTGCAACAAGGAAGCCCTGCTCACCTGCTTGGATCTGCATCATCGCCCCAGGCCCTGGGGGTGCAAAGGACGGGCAAGCCATGGGGGAAAAAGGCAGGTAAGACCTGGGGGGAGATGGTGGCTAGTCAACAGGGATGGGAATAGGAGCTCAACAGCCAGCCAGCACCCCAGAGTACAAAAAAAAAAACATCTATCCACCCTAACAGAATAGTCCTAGCGCAGTCCTGCACTGGTGTGCCATCTCAGTTTCAAACATTATGCATAGCAAAATAAATTTTTTTAATTAGCCCCTATTTTCTCCAAACCACCCCCATTTACCTGTTTTCTCACCTTTCCTCCTCCTTCTTGTTATTATTTCCTCCCTTTTCCCCACAGGGTTTCTTTTCTATCTTTCCTACATTCAGTGGGTGTAATATAAATTTCTGTTCAGTTCTACCTGCAGAATGTTCACCCCCAAAATCACACAACAAAATGCCTCAGATGGAATTAGGTCTTCTGTTTTATCTATCGCAGGATAAACAGTAGAGATTACCCTGGTGGTAAGGATAGGAGGAATATTTTTCATGGTCAGCAAAGAAACACTATAAATTAGAACCTAAGTACTGAAGTTCTTCATTTATAATGTATGCGTGTAAGAAGAGTATTATGAGGAAAAATAACATTTATTATTTTTTTTATTTAAAACAGTGTTATTTTTAGGGCCCTGGTGAAGTTTTGTTTTTTTTTAAGTAAAGGTGGCAGCCATGTTTGTGATGGAAAACTGTGGCTGACAAGGCTCATTGATATTATGAGGGTGAAAAGGTGGATGGCCAGGGACTTTTATGAAGTGTGATTTTGCGCCAAGATAACATCACTGTTTAGAATGGTCTCAGACCAAACAGAAATTAAAAAAAAATGCCAAGCCTTTTTGTATATCTCAGTATGGACTGGGTAACTAACAAAAATCCCTGGCTGAATGGCTGAACAGCAGTCTTCTTACCCTTGCTTAAAATCCACAACATAATCTTGGGTAAGAAAAGATGACTGTCAACAGGTCGTTTTACCTGTTTTAGATCAGTCCATCCATACTCTTCAGCAGCCAGACAGTCTATTGTGTAGGAAAGAGTGAGCTGGAGCTTGAGTGACTGTTCAAAGACAAGCAAGCCTCAAGAACTGGCACATACACAAATTCTGAACACTGTTAAATAGTCCACTTTGCTAATACTTAGAAAACAGGAGAAGGCACAGAGGGTGTACTGTTGTCGCTCTTGGGGGTTCTAGTTATCTGCTGCCGCTGATTCTGTGCTGGTGCTCTACTTGGACAGTGTTGGCAAAGATCCAGGACGTCACAGTCCTGCTGCTCTTGCCAACATGCTTCTGCCGTTGAGGAGATCCTTGAGGCAAGGCTGCTGTAGGTGGAGAAGTGGATTCTTGACTGTGGCAGGAGGCCAGACTCAGGCAGAAAACAAACCCAAAATTTCCACACCTTGGTATCTCATCATGATCATGCAAGGGGTAGCACCACATCCCAGGCTACTCAGCTGCAGCAGTGGTGCCTTTTAGAAGTTCAACCCTCCCACTCTTGCCACTGACCATGACTTGCCCAGCTCTCTCTAACAGTGACCCGCCTGGCTTCTCCTGTCACTCCGCATGGCACTCTCCATAATGGTATCAGTTTTTTCCATATAGCTTTTTACCTGTCAATCGCCTCCTCACACCATTCATTGAGCTTGATCTCAGGAAGCCCCAGCCCCGTTTACCACTCCCCCAGCCATTGTGCTGACCGGGATCCACATGACACGGGACCCAAGAGTCCCGAGGGCCATCATATATGGTGACAGGGGACATATTCTTCCATTTTCTCTCCATTACTCCCAGGGCCTCAGTGACACAGTAGCGCATGCGTTCTGGAACTGGCGACCTCGCTCCACCCACCAAGCCTAGCTCCAGACACCCATTTGATCAGTGCTACAATTAAGCCTCTACTCAGTGGCAGCCAAGAGCCGGGAAGGCTAACCTCCCCAATCCGGGAGAGGACAGCTGCCTAGCGGCTGCTAAATTCTCTCCCAGCAACCCGACTGAGCTCAGTCCCAAACTCGGGTTGCTAGTATGGTAAGAGGTAAGACGCACAGTGCCTTGGCCCTCTGCACTACTCGGCTGGCCATAGTATCATTTGTTTCACATAAACAGCTTCTCTGTGGTGTGTGGGAATGGGCTAAGCACTGTACACAGTTACTACCGCTCTTAAAATACATGGAGAGACCCCACTGCACTACTTTCTACCAGCTGCAACTGAAACAGCGCCACCTACTGACCAAAATCCACAAAGAACTAATTTCTGAAACTGTACAATACAGCACCCCAAAACATCATTTTTCACATATTTTAGAAAGTGGTTTTTTTTTAATCTTTTATACAAATGTTTAAATTTTAATCCAGTTAATAACAGCAGTAATACACTATAGTATGTGGTATATTATGGGATATCATCACTTCTTGGATGCATGAGACACTCAACCTGTGGCCTCGTGCATCAACACACCCGAGGCATGATGATATCCCATAATATACCATATCTTGTTGTGTATTACCACTTATTATGCACCCTGTCAGTGCTCCATATGGACACCTCAAGGCTGCTAATCTGCCAGCTATTCCTCTCTTATGCTCTGTCACTCTGTTCTAGTGCTGCTGCTGCTACTATGTATGCCAAGGACGCTGGTAAAATATACATGGTGGTGGTAAATTAAAAAATTATATATTTACTAGAAAAGCAAGCTAAAATGGGGTACAAGCCTTGCCGTTTGACCTGAGTTGGGACTACCCAAGCCCCAAAGTTACAGGGGTTCAGATCTTGCACTAGGATATGTGCTCATCCCAATTTAGAATTAATGCATTATTTTGCACTGAACACAGAACAGTATTCTGTAAATAATGATGTGGAAGTCCAGATGAAACATCTGTTTTGATGACAAGAAGGGAGTTGCAATGCTGTTCATAGCCTCACCAGCCCTCGCAGTGTGCAGTGAGGGTCATTCTGACAGGAATCCTGCTGAGCTGTTTAGAAAAAGCTAGATGTTCTTTTTGGCAGTGCTTAAAAAGAGACTCCATTGTTTTCTTCACACTTCAACAGGATCCCTGTCAGTATGAACAATGTGTTCTCAACAGCCTCACTGCACACTGCGAGGGATGGCGAGGCTGTGACTGCATTTCAACTCCATTTCCATCTACAGAATGGATGCTTCTTCTGGGTTCCAACATAATGTTTCAATTATGCAGCATAATTCTATGTATCATGCAAAACGTTTATTACATGAACGCTTACAATCTAGTTAATGAATCATCACACAGAAACTTTTATGATATTCAATTAAGAGAATGTACTGATTCTTTTTAACCCATTACTTCTGAAGGGACAGAACTTAGGATTGGTTTAAGGATGAAGAACAGAAACTAATTTCACCCATTTCTACAAATCTCTCTAAATTTTTGCATTCTAAAAGAACTAAGGTAGAACTAGTGACACCACTGACTACCCTTTTTATCAAATCATGGGAGAATGGTGTGGTACCTGAGGACTGGAGGAGGGTGGATGTGATTCCCCTTCACAAAAGTGGGAGCAAGACAGAGGCAGGAAACTACAGACCTGTCAGTTTGACCTCAGTGGCAGGGAAAATGATGGAATCACTTCTGAAAGAAAGAACTGTTGAGTACCTAGAGGCCAGTGGGGGACAAGACCCAAGGCAACATGGATTCACAGCAGGAAGGTCATGTCAGACAAATCTAACTGATTTCTTTGACTGGGTCCCCAAAGTTGCAGACCAGGGAGGGGCTGTGGACATGGCCTACCTAGACTTTAGCAAGGCATTTGACACTGTCACACACAAAAGATTAATATACAAGTTAGCCAGCCTTGGAGTGGGTCCCAAAGTGGTAGCCTGGGTAAAACATTTGCTGGACAACAGGACACAGAGGGTAATAGTAAACGGAGTTCATGCTGAAGAAAGGGGGGTTACTAGTGGGGTACCGCAGGATTCAGTACTGGGACTGGTCCTTTTTAATGTTTTTGTGAGTGACATTGCAGAGGGACTGGAAGGAAAAGTATGTCTCTTTGCAGATGACACAAAGATCTGCAACAGGTTCGATACAGAAGGTGGAGTGGAAAGGATATAAAGGGACTTGGCAAGGTTGGAGGAATGGTATGTATGGCAGCTTAGATTCAATGCAAAGACGTGCAAAGTAATGCACCTGGGAAACAAAAACCCAGGGGAAGAGTACACAATGGGGGTGAGATACTAACAACAACAAAAATGGAAATGGACCTGGGAGTAGTCATATCAGATGACCTTAAGGTGGGCAAGCAATGTGAGAAGGCAGTAAGGAGGGCTGGCGGGATACTAGGATGCATAGGGGGAGGCATAACCAGTAGAAAACAGGAAGTTGTTATCTCCCTATACAGACAGTTGATGAGAACCCATCTGGAGTACTGCTTGCAGTTCTGGAGACCCCATCTCCGCAAGGATATAGACAGAATGGAGGCTGTCCAGAGAAGGTCAACTAAAATGGTGCAGGGTCTGCACCAGAAGACATACAAAGAGAGATTAAATGATCTTAATATGTATACCCTCAAGGAGAGGAGGGCGAGGGGGGGGGACATGATAGAAACTTTCAAGTACTTCAAGGGAATCAACAAAGTCCAAGAGGGTAGCATCTTTCAGAAAAAGAGATGTACAAGAACAAGGGGGCACAATTTGAAGATAGAGGGGGGGACAGCTCAGAGGTAATGTGAGTAAGTATTTTTTCATGGAGAGGGTTGTGGATGCATGGAGCAGCCTTCCTGAGGAGGTAGTGGAGTCAAAAACAATGGAGGAATTCAAGAATGCATGGGACAGACATAATGCAATTCTAGTGAGGTGTAGGAAGTTGGCTGTTGGTTAACTAAGACCTGCAGCTTATCCATTAGGTAGAGAAATGGGCAGACTAGGTGGGCCAAGCGGTCCCTATCTGCCATCAAATTCTATGTTTCTATGAAATATGTTGCAGGTGACACCTTTTATTGCAGGGGTTGAAATTGGTACAGGCCCACTAGCCAAATGCTGGCAGATTTTGTATCGGGCTAGTAAGATTTTCCTCTGACTAGACCTGCAGGCTTGAAATGCAGAAGGTAACATTTCAATAAGTAAACCAGCTGGGCCAATGAAAAAGTTTGTGCGACTAGTGGATTTTCCCAGTCGCTAGCCCTGCTGGCTAGTGGCTGGAAAACTTGATTTCAACCCGTTATTGTACTAACAAAATTGTTTTTGAGAGATGCTTTTGATCGTTACGCTCTCTATCTCTGGTCAGTGGACTCAGAGTTGAATGTCATGCCAGATACAAAAGATGGATGTCGATTCAAAGGAAACACTTGCACTACTGTCATTAAAATATGCTCAAGTACTCTGCTGTCTGGAACAGAGCCACCTAAACAGTCATCAATGCCTTTAGCACGTAGTAATACTTATATGAATTCAATTCACACATTACAAAAACATGGCTGAGAGCCAGCATTGACCCTCCATCACCACACAGAGTTTCGATCATTTGACTAAAATTCAATGCTTGTTCGTATTTACTCAGCCCCCCCCCCCACTGCAGATCCGCTCTGCTTCCTCCTTTATTACCGCCAGTGCCCATATTAACACCCACTGACTGCAGTGGGAAAGACAACTACTGTGGTCCCACCACTGCTGACCAAGACTTCAGGGGGCTTAGGCTCAACAGCTTCAGTTATAGAGTACCTTCCCTTATGTTTTTTTCTGTCCTACAAATATCTAAGCAATAGGGCACAATGGGGTGTGCATTAGAAGTGTCTAATGCACACCCCAAAGTGTCTTATTTCACCTATGAAATGGATACATGTTTCTTAGAAAAATAAATCAAGAGACATAGGTTGCTTAAATTAATAAAATACTAATTTATTTAAATAAATATTCAACCTCAAGATAAAACAGTTCCAAAAATTGGTAAGGGGGTTGGAGGTGTTAAATAGAAATGCAGTTTTATCTCGTACTAAAAGGTCATACTAAAAGGTTACGGAGCAAAAGAGGCGCTTTACCCACATGCGCGCCTGTCCTTCACCTGTAATACAATAGATTGTGTCCCTCCAGTATGTATCTAATTTTGTTTTGAATTCCATCTGATCTTTACTAATTATCATCTTGGTTGGTAATTTGTTCCACAGGTTCACGACACGTTGTGTATAAAAACCCTTCCTCTTGTTAGTATACAATTTTAATGGTTTTATTTGCAGCGGATGACCCCTGGTGCCCAAGCTATCATTTTTAAATTGTAGGCCTAGTTCACTGATTAAAAAAGTGCCCTGCATGATTCCATAACACATCATCCATTTTCCTTCTAGTTTCGAGTGACATTAAATGAAGATGTTTAAGACGATCTGGGTAACTAAGATTTCTAATATTATATATCATTTTTGTGGCCCAATGCTGTACCCTCTTTACTCTGCATATCTCCCCCTTGTTAAGTGGGCACCAAACTTGGCTACCATAATCAAGAATTGACCTGACATATGCCCTATACAGAGGCATAATAACCTTGGCCCTTCTGCTTTTGAAGTTTTGTTACTTGTCCATAATATTTGATTGGCTCTGGCTATTTGTGTAGTACAGTGGTCCGCTGAATTTAGTATATTATTTATGCTAACCCCCAGATCCCGTTCGTGTTGAACCTCCTTAATAATATTATTCCCCAATTTATATATATGTTTTGTTGTTTGATTACCCAAATGCAAGACACTACATTCTCAGAATTGAACGTCATTCCTCATGTGTCTGCCCATTTCAGAATGGTATCTGAGTCAGCCTGTATTGACTCCCTGTCTTCAGCTGTACATACGATATCAGCTAATTTGGTATCATCAGCATATTTACTGGTCCAGGTCTCTACTTGTTTACACGTCTGAGCTAAAGACTTGAAACAAAACTAGACCCAGCACATATCCTTGTGGTACTCCACTCGTGACGTTACTGATACTGGAGTAATACCCATTTATACAGACTCTTTAGGTTCTATTACTGAGTCATCTATGTGTCTGTTTTATAATACTAGAATTGATATTTAAAATGATGATTTTTCTGAACAATTGCCCAGTGTAGAACTGAGACAAAGGCTTCAGAAAAGTCCAAGTAAATACAGCCTATTGGTTTCCCATTGTCAAGTGCTAGTGAAAGTTCTCATAAAGACAAAGCAAGTTCGTAATACAAGATCTCAAGGCAGTAGAACCATGCCGTGACATATCTACCTGATCGTTTGCCTTTAAATGGTTAATTATATTATCTTTAATAATAGATTAAAGAAGCATACCAGGTGTAACCCCCCTGCAAATGGGGGTTCCCAAAAGACTTCCAGGAGCTTGCTTGAATGCTCCAAGCCTGAATGGTGTTTGGCATTTAAGCCATTTATCAGTGAGTGTTTTTAGAGCCTCTGGTACTGTCTCTTTAAGAGCTGTCTGCTTGCAGACATAATTAGTTTGTATGGGGGACTGTGTGTTTCTTTGATTGAGTACCACTCAAGCTGCTGCCAATTCACTTCACTATCTACATATGACTATGCTCTCGAATACCGAGCAGGTCTGAACCACATAGATGCTGATGCTCTCTCCCGGAGGCCTGTTCCCCAGAATGATTGGGTCCAATTGGCAGAACCTGACATTCGGCACTCTGCGGAAGTTTGACAGGGAGGAACAATGTCCACGGACGCAGTGGACTGCGTGGTGGATTGCTTGGGACCCTCTGAGAATTGCATACCTGCTGCTTATTGCCACTTTTCTGCAATAGACATTGGTGCACTGCCTCAGCTGGACAATGACAGTATTCAGCGGCTCAATCCCGCGATCCCATGATCAAAGCAGCTTTGAGAAGCCCTCTATGCAGGAAAAGATGTGTCCAAATTACGCTCCACTGATTTGAGAACTGCACTGTTATACAAAGAAGGTCCTAGTTGAAACTGATCAATAAACTGTTATACAGAGAAACAGTAGACAGAGGGGGACAAGTAGACAAACAACAACTAGTGCTGCCCACTGCCTTTCGAGACTCAGTACTGAGGTCCTTGCACAACCACATGGGGCACCTTGGTATAGACAGAACACTTGACTTGGTGAGATCCAGATTCTATTGGCCTAAGATGGGGGCTGATGTGGAGCAACACATTCGAACTTGTAGTCGCTGCTTACAGAGGAAAGCTTTGCCCCAGAGGGCTGCCCCTTGTTAACATCACCACCAGTGCACCCATGGAGCTGGTCTAGTATTGATTTTCTGAGTTTGGAGTCAGATCAAAGAAATATCAGTAATGTGCTGGTGGTCACTGACCATTTCACGAGATATGCCCAAGCTTTCCCACCAAAGACCAGAAAGCATCCACTGTGGCCAAAGTACTTGTAGAAACTTTTTGTTCACTATGGGGCTCCACAAAGAATCCATTCTGATCAAGGGAGAGACTTTGAGAGTCGTCTGATCAAAGAGATGCTTTCTCTGTGGGGAGTGCGAAAGTCCAGAACCACTCCTTACCACCCCCAGGGGACCCACAGCCTGAACGTTTCAACCGCACTTTGCTAGATATGCTAGGCACCCTGCACCCAAAGGACAAGCCTAGATGGAGCCAACAAATTAGCACCCTGGTACATGCTTATAACTGCACCAAAAGTGATGCCACTGGATTCTCCCCCTACCGCCTGATGTTTGGAAGAGAAGCTCGACTACCAGTAGATGTGTGTTTGGGGTCTCTCCTGATGGGGTTCAAGCTGACAACTATTTACAGTATGTGCAAAGTTAAAGGCCCAGCTAACTCACGGCACAACTGGCTCAAACCATGGCTGCCAAAAGAAATCTGGCCAACAAAGAAAGGTATGATAAAAGGTGAAAGCACAGAACTCCAGGAGGAGATCGGGTATTGCTAAGAAATCTGGGACTGCATGGCAAGCACAAGATTGCTGACAGATGGCACCATCTCCCTCACATTGTAGTGGGCAAACTAGATGATCTGCCAGTGTACAAAGTAAGGCCTGAGAATAATTCAAAAGATGTAAAAACAATGCATAGAAATCATTTACTGCCCATTGGACAAATCTTAATTGAGTCTGAGCCCCTAGAAGATGCCCCCTCTGGACCAGTGACTAGAGCTGCTGCTAAGAAAAGATCAAGAAAGTCTGCACCTACAGAAGCAAAGTTAAAGTGTTCCCTCCACAAGTCCCAGTTGAGCATGACTGTCAGTCCATATCGGAAGAAAGTGAGAGTGACTTTGAATACTATCCTTCTTACGAACTGAGTCAATTGTTTGGGCAATCCCCTAGTCAATACTGGAGATGAAGCTGGGCCTTGACTGTCTAAGCCCCAGCTTCATCCCTGAGCCAATGCTCCCAGAAAGTGAAGTGCAAAGCATCGATCAGATGAAATGGAATCATTGTGCATGGTTGAACTGTTTGAGCTTTCAGGAGGAAAATGATAGATTGGGGCAGACTGGTGATACACCGAACAAGAAGAGTATTTTGAGTGCCCTGACAGTCCACTGCCAGTGTCCAAAGCTCTCCATGTGAGCCAAATGTTGTGGACTCAGAAACTGTAACTCCTGGAGCTGAAAGTGCCCCAAGTTCTAGCCTCTCTACCCCATGGAGACTTCTGACAAGTGAGGACAATGCTGAAATGAGGCTCAGAGTGCAGAGACTATAACAGTTCCCCTAGAAAGTCTGGTCGAGCTGTAAAGCCTGTGGTGCACCTCAGTTATGATTCACTTGGGAGGCCTGTGGACTTGCTCTCAATGTTGTCCATAAAGGAGTGTATGTGTCTCGAGCTCATTGCCCAAACTGAGCATCAGTGCTAACTCCAGTTACTTGTGTTGCCCTCTAAGTGGTGCCCTTTGCCCCATCCAGCCCAAAGGTAACTGATAGGGAAGGGCCCTCTCTTCAGGTTTCATGTACAAGAGGTAATAACTTGAGTTATGGTACAATGTGTATGTAATACTGTGTAAAGAGTGACGTACTGCAATGTTTCAGAAATGTGTTCTTGGTAAAATGATATATTGACTGATGATTACATGTGCGAGCCTAATGCAAATGTATATGGTTGCAGTTGAAACTTATGGGGGTACTTGCTTGACGCGGACGTCAAGCTTTCCCAGGCCAGGAAGGGTGTAACCCCCCTGCAAATGGGGGTTCCCAAAAGACTTCCAGGAGCTTGCTTGAATGCTCCAAGCCTGAATGGTGTTTGGCATTTAAGCCATTTATCAGTGAGTGTTTTTAGAGCCTCTGGTACTGTCTCTTTAAGAGCTGTCTGCTTGCAGACATAATTAGTTTGTATGGGGGACTGTGTGTTTCTTTGATTGAGTACCACTCAAGCTGCTGCCAATTCACTTCATTTTTGCAGTCACTAGGAGTGCAAAGGGAACCTATCTGACAGATGTAACTGTTTGCCAGAAATTATTTAGAGTAATAATGAAATTACAGTTTGTCTAACCTGCTTTCTTTGCAGTCAGACCTGTGTCTGCTAGTTCCCCATTCTAGTTTTGAACTGCTGAACTGGACCAATCAGTGTCGGGTAAGCTAGCTCTAAAATGGTGCCTTGTACGAATCAGAACTTGGACTCATAATCTGAGCCAGCCACAAGAGGATTGTATGGGCAGTGACTCTGGGAGATGTAGTTTAGACTTCAGCACCTTTTTGGACCAACAGCAGCAGTCTATTGTGAGTGACAGCCAATCCAGTCAAGAACTGGGAGGAACTCAAAGGAAGTGCCGGTTTTGTCGGTTGGAGTTTGAGTTGAGCTTTGGCAGTGAAGAAGGAAGGAGCCCTGTGCTTTTCAGTGTGCAGTTTTAGTCAAAAACGTGTAAGGCCCAGAGTTCCGGTCTGCAGCTTGTTAGGACTGAATCTGTCCTGTGAAAAAGAATCAAAGGATCTCTGAAGAGTAGAAACCAGGCTCACCCTAGAAGACTGGAGGAATTGCTGAAAATTACACTCGGTCTGTCAGGAACTGAATCTGCTGTGTGTTCTCCCGGTATTGTGCAGTAATTGCGATCGATACAGATGCAGCCTGCCTGGTATAGTGCTTTTTTATATGGATGTGTGAAGAGGTTTGTGCACCCTCAAGTGAGCCCTGCTGACATTGAAGGACCCTATCTTATTTGGAGGTCGTGGAGTACTAATTCAGGGTCGCTCCCTGTTGAATTGCCACATTAAATCCAAATGGAATTACTGTACTGCTGACTGTTTAATTCTCCTTTTCTCTGTGTGAAAGGGCCCTACCAGCTGCCACGGTTTGGACTAGCCACTAGGCTTGGGTACCCAGGGACAGTAACTGATAGGGATAGGCCTGTGCACAGAGCCATAGGTAGATTATTAAAGTGATAAGCTAATTAACCTGATTTCCCGTCCTTGTTATATCCCCTAAATAAATCAGAGCTGCTTGTTTCAGCAAAGTTATACTGCCTGAGGTATTTGTCTATGTTAAAGTACTGTACTGTGATTGTTGCACTGTATCTCATTTCACAGGAGGTCCCAGTGCGGAACCAGACCTGGGGGTAAGTGTATACTGTGAAGGTAATTCTGATATATTGTGTGGGCCACTAGTGGGAAGAAAGGGGGGTTGCAGTGTCCCAGAGGGCTGTGACCAAGTTAGTTTAACTATTGCAAACCCTGACCTCTGGGTGGAGGCACCCGCCATTGGATCCAGGCCCCTCAACCTGTCAGTGGCAAATCAGGCAGGGGTAGTAGCCCCTGGGATAGCGCCATCTAGGGGTTACACCAGGTATGGAGGTTAAACTTATTGGCCTATAGTTTTTATAATCATTTTGTTCCTTTTAAGGGCTGCAGTGGGTGGAGCACTGCAGACCTCTTCCTAAAGAAAAGAAAGCCCATATTCCTTGTGAGTGAAAAACATGATAAAGTGACCAAAGTAACCTCCCGGTCATGTCTCTGGAACACTCTGCGCTAGCTTGCACTATTTTTTTTTTTGACTGCTAAAATACATAACCCACCTACCCCACCCTCCCTCTCAGCACCCACCTCCCCACCACACCCCCACCCCAGAATCATAACAGCGATACTGGCGGTGCCCAATCCTCCACTGTCTTGCTCGCAACTCCTCCTTGCCATGCCCTCCCTCGTCCACTACAGTACATGTGCAGTACTGCCTGCTCGCTTTCAAATGTAACCCCTAGATGGCGCTATCCCAGGGGCTACTACCCCTGCCTGATTTGCCACTAACAGGTTGAGGGGCCTGGATCCAATGGCGGGTGCCTCCACCCAGAGGTCAGGGTTTGCAACAGCTAAACTAACTTAGTCACAGCCCTCTGGGACACTGCAACCCCCCTTTCTTCCCACTAGTGGCCCACACAATATATCAGAATTACCTTCACAGTATACACTTACCCCAGGTCTGGTTCCGGCACTGGGACCTCCTGTGAAATGAGATACAGTGCAACAATCACAGTACAGTACTTTAACATAGACAAATACCTCAGGCAGTATAACTTTGCTGAAACAAGCAGCTCTGATTTATTTAGGGGATATAACAAGGACAGGGGAAATCAGGTTAATTAGCTTATCACTCTAATAATCTACCTATGGCTCTGTGCACAGGCCTATCCCTATCAGTTACTGTCCCTGGGTACCCAAGCCCTAGTGGCTAGTCCAAACCGTGGCAGCTGGTAGGGCCCTTTCACACAGAGAAAAGGAGAATTAAACAGTCAGCAGTACAGTAATTCCATTTGGATTTAATGTGGCAATTCAACAGGGAGCTACCCTGAATTAGTACTCACGACCTCCAAATAAGATAGGGTCCTTCAATGTCAGCAGGGCTCACTTGAGGTACACAAACCTCTTCACACATCATATAAAGAAAGCACTATACCAGGCAGGCTGCATCTGTATCCCGATCGCAATTACTGCACAATACCCGGAGAACACACAGCAGATTCAGTTCCTGACAGACCGAGTGCAATTTTCAGCAATTCCTCCAGTCTTCACAGGGTGAGCCTGGTTTCTACTCTTCAGAGATCCTTTGATTCTTTTCACAGGACGGATTCAGTCCTAACAAGCTGTTACACAAGCTGCAGACCGGAACTCTGGGCCTTACACACTTTTTGACTAAAACTGCACACTGAAAAAGCACAGGGCTCCTTCCTTCTTCACTGCCAAAGCTCAACTGAAACTCCAACCGACAAAACGGGCACTTCCTTTGAGTTCCTCCCAGTTCTTGACTGGATTGGCTGTCACTCACAATAGACTGCTGTTGTTGGTCCAAAAAGGCACTGAAGTCTAAACTACATCTCCCAGAGTCACTGCCCATACAATCCTCTTGTGGCTGGCTCAGATTATGAGTCCAAGTTCTGATTCGTCCACGGCACCATTTTAGAGCTAGCTTACCCCACACTGATTGGTCCAGTTCAGCAGTTCAAAACTAGAATGGGGAACTAGCAGACACAGTTCTGACTGCAAAGAAAGCAGGTTAGACAAACTGTAATTTCATTATTACTCTAAATAATTTCTGGCAAACAGTTACATCTTTCAGATAGGTTCCCTTTGCACTCCTAGTGACTGCAAAAATGAAGTGAATTGGCAGCAGCTCGAGTGGTACTCAATCAAAGAAACACACAGTCCCCATACAAACTAATTATGTCTGCAAGCAGACAGCTCTTAAAGAGACAGTACCAGAGGTTCTAAAACACTCACTGATAAATGGCTTAAACGCCAAACACCATTCAGGCTTGGAGCATTCAAGCAAGCTCCTGAAGTCTTTTGGGAACCCCCATTTGCAGGGGGTTACACCTTCCTGGCCTGGGAAAGCTTGACGTCCGCAACTGCAAGTACCCCATAAGTTTCAACTGCAACCATATACATTTGCATTAGGCTCAGCATGTAATCATCAGTCAATATATCATTTTACCAAGAACACATTTCTGAAACATTGCAGTACGTCACTCTTTACACAGTATTACATACATTGTACCATAACTCAAGTTATTACCTCTTGTACATGAAACCTGAAGAGAGAGGCCCTTCCTATCAGTTACCTTGGGGCTGGATGGGGCAAGGGCACCATACTTAGAGGGGCAACACAAGTAACTTGAGTTAGCACTGATGCTCAGTTTGGGCAATGAGCTCGGGACATACACCCTTTATGGACAACATTGAGAGGCAAATCACAGGCCTCCCAAGGGAATCATAACTGAGGTGCACCACAGGCTTTACAGCTCGACCAGTCTTTCTAGGGGAACTGTTACAGTCTCTGCACTCTGAGCCTCATTTTCAGCATTGTCCTCACTTGTCAGGGGAGTCTCCATGGGGTAGAGAGGCTGAACTTGGGGCACTTTCAGCTCCAGGAGTTACAGTTTCTGAGTCCACAACATTTGGCTGCATGGAGAGCTTTGACACTGCAGTGGACTGTCAGAGCACTCAAAATACCTTCTTGTTCTGGTGTATCACCAGTCTGACCCAATCCATCATTTTCTCCCTGAAAGCTCAAACAGTTCAACCATGCACAATGATTCCATTTCATCTGATCTGATGCTTTGCACTTCACTTTCTGGGAGATCGGCTCCAGGACGGGTTGGGGGCTTGGACAGTCCAGAAGGCCCAGCTTCATCTCCAGTATTGACTAGGGATTGCCCCAAACAATTGACTCAGTTCAGTAAGAAGGATAGTATTCAAAGTCACCTCACTTTCTTCCGATATGGACTGACAGTCATGCTCAACTGGGACTTGTGGAGGGAACACTTTAACTTTGCTTCTGTAGTGCAGACTTTCTTGATCTTTTCTTAGCAGCAGCTCTAGTCACTGGTCCAGAGGGCATCTTCTAGGGCTCAGACTCAATTAAGATTTGTCCAATGGGCAGTAAATGATTTCTATGCATTGTTTTACATCTTTTGAATTATTCTCAGGCCTTACTTTGTACACTGGCAGATCATCTAGTTTGCCCACTACAATGTGAGGGAGATGGTGCCATCTGTCAGCAATCTTGTGCTTGCCATGCAGTCCCAGATTTCTTAGCAATACCTCGATCTCCTCCTGGAGTTCCTGTGCTTTCACCTTTCATCATACCTTTCTTTGTTGGCCAGATTTCTTTTGGCAGCCATGGTTTGAGCCAGTTGGTACGCATGAGTTAGCTGGCCTTTAACTTTAGCACATACTGTAAATAGTTGTCAGCTTGAACCCCATCAGAGAGACCCCAAACACACATCTACTGGTAGTCGAGCTTCTCTTCCAAACATCAGGCGTAGGGGAGAATCCAGTGGCATCACTTTTGGTGCAGTTATAAGCATGTACCAGGGTGCTAATTTGTTGGCTCCATCTAGGCTTGTCCTTGGGTGCAGGGTGCCTAGCATATCTAGCAAAGTGCGGTTGAAACGTTCAGGCTGTGGGTCCCCTGGGGTGGTAAGGGAGTGGTTCTGGACTTTCGACTCCCCACAGAGAAAGCATCTCTTGATCAGACGACTCTCAAAGTCTCTCCCTTGATCAGAATGGATTCTTTGTGGAGCCCCATAGTGAACAAAAAGTTTTCTACAAGTACTTTGGCCACAGTGGATGCTTTCTGGTCTTTGGTGGGAAAGCTTGGGCATATCTCTGAAATGGTCAGTGACCACCCAGCACATTACTGATATTTCTTTGATCTGACTCCAAACTCAGAAAATCAATACAGACCAGCTCCATGGGTGCACTGGTGGTGATGTTAACAAGGGGCAGCCCTCTGGGGCAAGCTTTCTCTGTAAGCTAGCGACTCACAGTTCCGAATGTGTTGCTCCACATCAGCCCCCATCTTAGGCCAATAGAATCTGGATCTCACCAAGTCAAGTGTTCTGTCTGTACCAAGGTGCCCCATGTGGTTGTGCAAGGACCTCAGTACTGAGTCTCGAAGGCAGTGGGGCACTAGTTGTTGTTTGTCTACTTGTCCCCTCTGTGTCTACTGTTTCTCTGTATAACAGTTTATTGATCAGTTTCAACTTAGGACCTTCTTTGTATAACAGTGCAGTTCTCAAATCAGTGGAGCGAATTTGACACATCTTTTCCTGCATAGAGGGCTTCTAAAGCTGCTTTGATCATGGATCGGTGGATTGAGCCGCCGAATACTGTCATTGTCCAGCTGAGGCAGTGCACCAATGTCTATTGCAGAAAAGTGGCAATAAGCAGTAGGTATGCAATTCTCAGAGGGTCTAAGCAATCCACCATGCAGTCCCTCGGTCCGTGGACATTTGTTCCTCCTGTCAAACTTCCGGCAGAGTGCCGAATGTCAGGTTCTGCCAATCGGACCCAATCATTCTGGGGAACAGGCTCCGGAGAGAGCATCAGCATCTATGTGGTTCAGACCTGCTCGGTATTCGAGAGCATAGTCATATGTAGATAATGCAGAAAGCCACCTATGGCCAGTGGCATCCAACTTAGCTGAGGTCTGCACATAGGTCAAAGGATTATTGTCGTTTTACTAGTATTTTAGCCCCATACAAGTACTCATGGAATTGGTCAACAATAGCCCACTTCAAAGCTAGGAACTCTAACTTATGTACAGGATAGTTCTTTTCGGATGGGGTCAGGCTTCTACTGGCAAAGGCCACTGGTCTCAGGCCATTCTCGTGCTCTTGGTACAACACAGCCCCAACCCTTGCAAGCTAGCATCAGTGTGCAGGACGTAAGGTTTTCTTGGATCGGCATAGGCCAGCACTGGAGCATGGGTAAGTTGATATAGATCTCATGAAAAGCAGTCTCACAATCAGGAGTCCAGCGGGCCCAAATACTTCACTCGATGAAAATACACTCTTTCAGTCTTGAGGGACTCGGACTTTTGGTGTTTTTGTGGGTTGGGGATACCTTGAGTAAGGTTAAGTAAAGGGCGGATCACTCTTGAATAGTCCTTGATGAAGCGCCGATAATAACCACAGAATCCCAGGAATCTTTGCAGTTCTTTAGATTTTGGGCGCTGGCCAGGTGGTCAAGGCCTCCAACTTTACTTGGGTCGGTCTCTATTCCCTCGGTGGATACTATGTGTCCCACATACTTTATTGATGTTTGAAAGAATTGACACTTATCAATGGACAGTTTAAGGCCAAAGTCCTCCAGTCGGTCCAATACCTTAAATAATCTGCTCTCATGTTCCTCCAGTGAGCTGCCAAACACAATAACATCATCTAGGTATACCAGGCACTCTAGTAAGTTCATGTCCCCACTGCACGCTCCATCAATCGTTGAAAAGTGGCTGGGGCACCTGAAATCCTGAGGCATCCTCATGAATTCATAGAAGCCAAGCGGACAGATAAGGCCGTCTTCTCACGGTCCTCTGGGGCCATCGGGATCTGGTAGTACCCACTGCGGAGATCCAGCACAGAGAACCACTTCTGCTCCCGCTTAGGCAGTCCAAAGCATCCTGAATGCGGGCATTGTGTACTGATCAGGGATAGTCCACGTTTAAGGTGCGATAATCCACACACATCCTTACTGTTCCATCTTTTTCCTCACTACCACAATGGGGAAGCATAAGGGCTTCTGGATTCTTGCATTACACCAGCAGCTAACATCTCTTGCAGATGCCGTCCTCACATCATCTATGTCAGCAGGTGCCAGGCGTCGAGACTCTCTCACGAAATGGTCTTTCATGCAGCCGGATATTGTGCTCAGCTCCTGCACGATCCTACATCCCATTCTTTAAAGAAAACACCTGGTCTCTCTGGGCAAGCTTCTCACTGATCCTCACTTTCCATTCAGCTGGCAGCAGGAGTCGCGAAATCAAACAAGTCAGGCGTTACTCTGTCATTCTTCCTTGAACTCTTGCTGCTGGGCACTGCAGTGTCTGCACAATGCACATTAGCCAGGATGCAACCTCTGTTTACTCGAATGTCTCTTTCAGACACATTATGAACTTGGACCATTACCCTTCTGGCATAAGCATGGGCTCTAGCGGGCAAAATACTAGGCTTGACCAGCAGTCCCTCTGGCAATTTTCCATCGCCTGTGCATCCAACATTAATATTTTATTCTTAACATCCTTTCTGATACGGACCTCTCCCTGTAAGGTACACTGGGCATTTGGCGCCAGGATCAGAGACTCAGGATCCTTCTCTCATACAATTCGACCGGTTCCTCTGGTTCTGTTTTTCAGCATCTCTTGCCTCATAGGCCTTCTTAATTAAAGCCGGAACTCTTAAAGCTCTACTAGTCTTTGACCCTGTTTTCATAACACAACTGTGCCAGCCTTCCGAACATATGAGCATTTGTTCCAATCAACAAAGGGACACCATCATACAGTCCAGTGGGGGACACACTAAGGCTAGGTCTCTATTTGTTCGGCCACTCCAGCCACGGAGGTGGGGAAAGACAGCCAATTCGGATATACCCGAATACGGGTAGGCCTTCTCACTTAACCCCCATACATGCAGTCCTTCTAATGGTTGTAAGGGTACGTCTGACAAATGCTTCTGATACCAATCCTGGAACATAATTGTCACTTGGGAGCCACTGTCTAATACAGCTCTTGTAGACACTCCATTCACCTTTACAGTGGTCTCCATGGAGGGACCCACTATTCTGGACCAGTCTGGAGAGGCGGTAGTGGGGCCTGGGCAACTGACCTTGCCACAAAAGGACGTGAATTAGCATTTTTGGTGCCCTCACTGGGATCATGTCGTGCACCTCTTAACCACTGATTTCTTCTCCAAGCTCTCCTTGTAGCCTATATGCAACTTTGTCAGTGTCTTTTGGGACTGGCATTCCCTTTCATGTGCCCATCTTTCCCACAATTATAGCAAAACATACTTTCTGGAGTTTGAGCTGGCCGAGGCGCCACACTGGAAGCCAGGGCGGGGTATTACTAACTGGAAACCTGGGTGCCATCTCTGTCTGCGCGTGATAAGCATTTGGAGACATCTCGTCAGTTTCTCCACTTCCATGGTCAAGGAATTGAGTTTGGAGCTGTTATCAGCAGGAGATACATGGGTGGGTACCCCACCTCCATAGCAGATGCAGTCGGATATAGGTCAGGCCCGTACTTGCAGGCGTGGCCTTCATAAAGGGACTGTTTTGAATTCGGATCTCTCTCAACAGTTCGCCCCATTGTGGCATATCTTTTTCCTTGTCAGAGCACTCATTGACTGTCAACCTCTGCCCTGAACTTCACTTGATGGGTCACCCTCAGTCACTCGGTCGTAGCCACAGCTGTTGGTGCAGGTACCTCCAGGTCGCCTTTTCTCAACTCCTCGAATTTCTCTCATTAACTCATCATAGGAGGGTGGGATTCCAGTCGATTTGCCAGGCGAATCTGAAGCAACAGCAGTTCTGAGAAGGGGCAGACTTAAGGATTCTGTCCAGTCTGGTTCGGTCCAGTTCAATCGCTGGCAAACTACCTTTCTGAGGCATTCTTGCAACAATTTTTCCAGCCGAGACATACACAGACAACAACTCCTTGGTACTGTTGTGCATTTCTTACTCTCCACCATAGGTCCTCATCAGAATCTGGGCTCCCATACACATTCTCCAAGGCCTCAAGATAGGCCTGTGCAGTCGCTCAGGGTTACTGGCCTGATAAGCGCGGATGGTAGCCAGGGCAGGACCTCGGAGGCTCTCACTAACCTCTTTCAGCACCCGCCTTCCGAGCATTGCCATTCTAGCACTTGGGGGCAACATAGTCTATCCAGGTCTCCAGTCATCTCCTCCCTTGGGGTGGGGAGGGTGCCAGAGAAGATCCTCAACCTTCGTAAGAGTCGTGACTAATGGCAGGTGCAGAAATAGGAGTCTGCATTGGTTCAGCCACCATTACGGGCACTGGAGCAGGAGAGGGTGTTGGGAGGAACACCCCAGGTGGCAAGAATAGTTTCTTCAAGTCCTCCACAGTTTTCCCTCTCCCAGCAACCATTCAGCAAATTTCTCCTCAAAAGTTTCAGATAGTGGTGGGGGCTGATTCCCCTGGTCTTTACTGTCCTTAGTTATCACTCTCCAAGCAGTGAGGGCTCCTGGGGTAATGGTCTGTGGCACTTTGGAGCTATCTATGGGATCCTTAAACTCTACTAGGGCCAGGAAAGTGTGGGTGAGCAGATTAGCATGCCGACCCACCACCACAGGGTTTGTAAACCTTCCACCTTGGAAAGTACTCCTGCACAGTGTCCGATGATACCCAGGGGATGTCCAGGATAAGCATAGCATTTTGGGGTCGATCTCTCCCAGTACACCACTCCACCAGCCGGCACAGCCACTTCTGTCGGGTACCCATTTTTTCTTAACAGTGGTTCGTAAATATGGCAACTAGAGGACACACAATCCCAGCGGTGAGCCTCCAAGATGTAACCCTAGATGGCGCTATCCCAGGGGCTACTACCCTGCCTGATTTACCAACAGGTTGAGGGGCCTGGATCCAATGTATGGGTGCCTCCACCCAGAGGTCAGGGTTTGCAATAGTTAAACTAACTTGGTCACAGCCCTCTGGGACACTGCAACCCCTTTCTTCCCACTAGTGGCCCACACAATATATCAGAATTACTCTCACAGTATACACTTACCCCAGGTCTGGTTCCGCACTGGGACCTCCTGTGAAATGAGATACAGTGCAAATAATCACAGTACAGTACTTTAACATAGACAAATACCTCAGGCAGTATAACTTTGCTGAAACAAGCAGCTCTGATTTATTTAGGGGATATAACAAGGACAGGGGAAATCAGGTTAATTAGCTTATCACCTAATAATTACCTCATGGCTCTGTGCACAGGCCTATCCCTATCAGTTACTGTCCTGGGTACCCAAGCCCTAGTGGCTAGTCCAAACGTGGCAGCTGGTAGTGGCCTTTCACACAGAGAAAAGGAGAATTAAACAGTCAGCAGTACAGTAATTCCATTTGGATTTAATGTGGCAATTCAACAGGGAGCGACCCTGAATTAGTACTCGACCTCCAAATAAGATAGGGTCCTTCAATGTCAGCAGGGCTCACTTGAGGTACACAAACCTCTTCACACATCCATATAAAAGAAAGCACTATACCAGGCAGGCTGCATCTGTATCCCGATCGCAATTACTGCACAATACCCGAGAACACACAGCAGATTCAGTTCCTGACAGACCGAGTGTAATTTTCAGCAATTCCTCCAGTCTTCTACAGGGTGAGCTTGGTTTCTACTCTTCAGAGGTCCTTTGATTCTTTTCACAGGACGGATTCAGTCTTAACAAGCTGTTACACAAGCTGCAGACCGGAACTTGGGCCTTAAACACGCTTTTTGACTAAACTGCACACTGAAAAGCACAGGGCTCCTTCCTTCTTCACTGCCAAAGCTCAACTGAAACTCCAACCGACAAAACTGGCACTTCCTTTGAGTTCCTCCCAGTTCTTGACTGGATTGGCTGTCACTCACAATAGACTGCTGCTGTTGGTCCAAAAAGGCACTGAAGTCTAAACTACATCTCCCAGAGTCACTGCCCATACAATCCTCTTGTGTTGGCTCAGATTATGAGTCCAAGTTCTGATTCGTCCACGGCACCATTTTAGAGCTAGCTTACCCCACACTGATTGGTCCAGTTCAGCAGTTCAAAACTAGAATGGGGAACTAGGCAGACACAGTTCTGACTGCAAAGAAAGCAGGTTAGACAAACTGTAATTTCATTATTACTCTAAATAATTTCTGGCAAACAGTTACATCTTTCAGATAGGTTCCTTTGCACTCCTAGTGACTGCAAAAATGAAGTGAATTGGCAGCAGCTCGAGTGGTACTCAATCAAAGAAACACACAGTCCCCCATACAAACTAATTATGTCTGCAAGCAGACAGCTCTTAAAGAGACAGTACCAGAGGTTCTAAAAACACTCACTGATAAATGGCTTAAACGCCAAACACCATTCAGGCTTGGAGCATTCAAGCAAGCTCCTGGAAGTCTTTTGGGAACCCCCATTTGCAGGGGTTACACAAATAGGGAGACTAACCAGCCAGGTCTGTTTGATGGATGCCCCCAGTTCCGAACCTAGATCATCGGTACCCGCAGGGCTCGGGGTTAGATGCCACCTACAGTGGAGAGAGGGGATTCGAGTTCTAAGGGAGCAACAGCTGGAATCTTAAATCTCTGGAGTCCTCATGTCTTTATTTTGCTGATAGGAAAGTATAAGCACTACAGCTTCTTTGCCTCTGTATTGGTGCCCCTGCTCATGCTTGACTGGGCTGAGTACTTGCATGGTTTAATTCGCCCTCTTGGAGGTCTACCCTGAGAGGTGCTGCACGGCCTGGGTCTCCACCTGTCACTCTCCGCTGAGCGAGATGTTCATGCAGAAGAACTAAAGTGCTGTAAAGAAAGAAAGACGAGTAGTGAGCAGCAGAGAGCCAGCACAAGTAACATCAATTATTTGGTTATTTTTCATTGGATTAGGGTACATGATATCATTGTCAAATGGGTCTGGTCCACGGCGGTCTACTGCACACCCCAGAATAAGTCTTGAATGAAGACGCTCTGTGACTGTGTACAAGACTGTAATGAATGAAAAGTTAATCAGGTGGCATTATTTCCCCTGTTTGTAAAGCTGACCGTGAATTGTGATCGATCACCATTCATAGCATTGTGGTGTCTGTGGTGGCAGGTGCACGTTTTGCCACATTCTGAGACTGACTGACTGAGTGATTGACAAGTGACAGGTGACATATGGCATATCCCTTATGTATGCAACAGGTTTGAGTCTGGATTAGCCAAGGTAAAACTACTTTCTCATGACCTACTTGCAAGACAGTACTACTATCTTGCAAAGCTGGATATGTCACACTGGAATACTAAATCAGAGAGCAGTCTTAACAATACTGATGACATCAGAATAGCAATGTGCAGTACAAAAGCCAGCATATGTGAGATGCTTTGCAGACCAGGGTTTCAAATAATTGATTAGCAGTTTTTTCCTTGGGATGATACTAATTGTACAGAAAGTATTCATATAGATTTTCTAGAAGTGCTGTGTTTGTCAAACACAGTGAGGCAAGAGCTATGCATTTTCACAAAGATTTAGCACTTTTATGAGCAAAACGCTAATCAATTTTTAGAGTTAAATAAATCCCTATAGACCTCATTGCTTTCTACTTCACATCTATTTTGATTCTATTGATTTGAACTGTACTGATCAAATATGACATGGGTGCGAGTGAGACAGAAAAATCTTCACTCACCATACCTGACCTCACTCGTCGCTTTACAACTCATGAGGTCAGGAGGTCAAGTATAGCTCGTGAAGATAACTCTCACACATGTCATATTCCATATATATATATATATGTATGTAGGAAGAGAGAGATAATACTAGCACGGTCGCGCCAGTATAGTTAGGGTTCAGTAAACTGTTTAATGTTAAAAGTACAGTTACGTAAGAACTTACTGTAACAGTAGATCTTCAAGAGGAGTTCTTGCAGCAGGTAATACCATTAGGACTGAAGCTATCAGGTGTCAGAACCCCACAGAAAACCTGTAGCTAGCAGTCTGAGGCAGGGGACTGCCCCCGGTCAGCTCTGCCCGATGTCAGATGTGGTATAAAGGGGCAGTCCCTGGCACCACCTCAGTTCTCCCGTTGGAGACCCGGCTAGAAACAACTTGGAGAACCGAACAGAAATTCCCCACCATGTTCTGGTGATAAGATACCCAAGAAAAATGATCCTGGGGGATGGAGGGTAGGAAAGCCACCTGCTGCAAGAGCTCCTCTCAAAGATCTACTGTTACAGTAAGTTCTTACGTAACTGTACTATCAGTCTTCAAGGGTGGAGCTCTTGCAGCAGGTAATACCATTAGGACTGAGTCCCAAGCAGTACCCAAAGACAGGCCCAGGTCTGATAGGGCAGTGTGGAAATATGCTGAAGAAACAGCTAAGAAAGAGCATCTATGAGAGAAGGCCCTGTAGGACTGCTAGTCTGAAACCTGCTCTCCTTCTAGATGCAATGTACAGGCTGTAGTGCCTGATGGAGGTGTGGACTGAAGTCCACGTGGCAGTAACACAAATGTCGGCTGAAGAGACGTTCTTGAGGGCTGCAAAGGAAGATGCCACTGCTGTAGTGGAATGGCCCCTAATAGCACCTGGAAGAGGTCTGTCATGGTGCTGATAACAGAACAAGATACACTGTACTAGCCTTCGGGCTAGTGTCTGTTTAGAAACAGGAGCTCCCAGCATTCACTTCGCGAAAAAAACAAACTGGTCCGACTGTCTAGAGGAGCTAGTACTGTGGAGGTAATACCTCAAAATATGATGAACATCCAAGGTATGTAACAGTGCTTAACCTTGGTTAGTAAATTCCAGATAGTATACCGGAAGGTTGATATCCTGATTAAGGGTCAGTATGGACACCACCTTTGGCATAAACTTAGGGTTCATGTGCAGATTCACCCTGTCCCTGTGAAGGCTATGTAAGGTTCTTTACACATCAGAGCCAGGAGCTCAGAGACTCTTCGAGCAGAGGTAATGGCTACCAAAAGGAGGGTCTTCCATGAGAGGAAGTGCAGCTCACAAAAAGCTGCTGGCTTGAAGGGAAGAAGGGTGAGTTTCTCCAGTATGAAAAGAAGATCCTAAGGAGGAACAATGTCCCTCTTGGGAGGCCTGACATGTAAGACCCCTCAAAGGAAGGTTTTGCAGGCATTAAGCTGTGCCAGAGATTTGTCTCCTATTGGGTCATGATATACAGAGACCGCATACATGTGCACCTTGATAGATGAGTAACTCAATCCTAAGTCCAGGTGGTGACGGAGATATTCTAGCACGTGCCTGGCCGGACAACCCAAGGGATTTAAGGCATGGGCCGAAGCCCACAGACAGAAGCGTTTCCATTTCAGAGTGTACGTGGCTCTGGTGAAAGGCTTCCTCGCTGCAACCAGAATTTCAGCCACCCTGCTTGACACTCCTAGTCTCTCTTCCGCTAGGACTGCAGAAGCCATGCATACAGGTGAAGAGATTGAAGAGCAGGATGGACAAGAGTCCTCTGTTCTTGTGAGAGCAAGTGGGTGGAGAGTGGCAACTGAACTGGAGGTTCCAGAGACAGTTGTTGGAGCAGCGGATACCAGATCTGACGAGACCATAGAGGAGCCACCAGAATCATTCTGGCTCCCTCTGACTGCAATTTGATCAGTACTCTCTGAATGAAGGGAAAAGGAGGGAAGTCATACAGGAACTTCCCTGTCCAAGAGAGGGACAATGCATCTCGCCAGAAAACACCAGGCCCTGGAATGAGCGAGCAAAAATTGTGCAGTTTAGCATTGCATGGGGACACAAAGAGGTCCAACTCTGGATGTCCCCAGTAGTCAAAGAGGTCATCTGCGACATCTTGGAGCAATTCCCACTCATGGTTCTGAGAGGTAGAGCGACTGAGACTGTCGGCAAGAATGTTCCGGACCCCGGGTAGGTGAACTGCGATGAGGTCCAATCGGTGTTCTACTGCCCAGTCCCATACTCCCATGGCCTCCATGCAAAGCGGATATGAGTGAGTTCCCCCTTGGTTGTTGATGTAGAAGACTACTGGTGTATTGTCTGTCTGCACCAGAAGAGGACCCAATGAAAGCTGGTCTCTGAATGCAGTTAGCACATTCAACACTGCTCTCATTTCCAGAACATTGATATGTAGAGAGGTCTCTGTGACAGACCAAGACCCCTGGGTCCTGTGATCCCCTAAATGAGCCCCCCAACCAGTCAGAGAGGCATCTGTGGTTAAAGTCTGAAGAGGTCTGGGTCTCCAGAAGGGAACTCCTCCCTGTAGACTGTCCTGGCAGAGCCACCATTCCACAGAATGATGAACTGCTCTAGAGATCCGTATTCGGAGATCTAGATCGTTCACGGATTGGTCCCACTGAACCCTGAGGTGCCACTGAAGAGTCCTCATATTGAGTCTGGCTACGGTACTGTGACAATGGCCACTGCCATGTGTTCCAACAGCTGCAGGACCACCCGGGAAGGGGAGGAGGGGGTTCTTTGGAGCCCACTGGCCAAACCCCAAAGGTGGTCTGCCCTGTCCGGAGGCAGAAAAGCTCTCCCTGTCTGGTGTCCAGGAAAGCTCTGATGAGTTGCAGCTGTTGCATCAGCCAGGAGTGCAACTTCGGCCAATTTACCATAATGCCCAGGGAAGAAAACACAACCTGAGTCTCTCTTAGGGCAATTAGGAGCTCTTCTTCTGACCAAGTGGAGAGGAGCCAATCGTCCAGGTAAGGGTAGACGAAGAGGACTGTCCTGTGAAGAGCCACTGCTACCACTGCTAAGCACTTGGTGAAGACCCTGGGGGCTTAGGAAAGGACAAAGGGTAGAACCCTGAATTGATAGTGCTCGTCCCTGATGCGGAATCGAAGAAATTTTCTGTGGGACTTCAGGACCTTGATATGCATGTAGGCATCCTGCATATCTAGGAAGCACAGCCAGTCCCCTTGCTGAAGCAGGGGGAAGAGGCTTGCCAGGGTGACCATGCAAAACCTCTGGTACTTCACTGAGAGGCTGAACTGGCTCAGGTCCAGAATGGGACGAAGGTCTCCTGTTTTCTTTGGGATGAAGAAGAAACGGGAGTAATAACCTCTCCCTTTCTGGGCTGGTGGGACCTCCTGAATGGCTCTTTTTTCCAGGAGCTGTTGGATCTCTGCTTCCAGGAGAAGGCTATGATCCGGTGGACCATGGGACATGGGGGTGGGTTGTCCATCGGGATAGAGGTGAACTCTGTTGTGTACCCTTTTTGAGTGGTATCCAGAATCCATTGGTCTGCAGTGATAATGGACCATTCAAGCGGGTAAAGCGCAAACTGCACTCCTACCTTCTCACTCTGCCTGTCCGCTAGGGCAAGAGGGCGGCACTGGGAGTCAGGCTGAGGGGGTAGTGAGGGCCTGGGCCCTAGGAGTTTTGGGCTGCTTGGGGCCCTGGGAACCTTGGGGGGCAGGGTGCCCACGCCTCTTGAATCCCTTGCCGTGGGACTGCTTGTTCCCCTGTGCCTGCCCTTGACTCCTACATAATGTGTGTCGGCGGGGTTCTTGAGGCTGGGTTTTGTACATGTATTGGACATCAGCCACCACTCTCCCTGACTCCTGCAGTTGTTTTACCATTTGTTCGACTTCAGGGTCGAACAAAACCGGACCCTGAAAAGGGGAATCCAGGATGGACTGCAAGTCTGGCTGGAATCCCGTGAGCCTGAGCCAAGACTGCCGCCTCATACAAATTCCAGAGGCGGCTGCCCTGTAGGCCATGTCTATGGCGTCATAGAAACACCAGAGTGCGTGCTTGTCCACATCCAGTCCCGACTGGGCACAGGCTAGGATCTCTTGTTTGGACTCGGAGTCAGGCAGAACTTCCACAAGGTCCATAGTCCTATTCCACAGCGACTGTTGGTACGTGATCCTATGGGCCATAAAGTTCAAAGACCTGATGCCCCCAGTTGCCGAGCAGAAGACCTTGTGACCCCAGGAATCACACTTCTTTGAGACTGGGTCGGGAGGTTGGGAACTCAAATGTTTGGGTTGAGATCCGCAGCTGTGAGGACCAGCGAACTGGCCTTAGGCTGTTCTGCTAGGAAAGGATCAGACTTAGGGGGCTTGTAGAGTCTGTCCACTTTCCTAGGGACCACAAGGATTGGAAGATGGAGTCTCCCAGGTCAGGCATGTGACATCCTGGAATGGTTCTACAAATGGTGGGATCACCAAGGGTTTGTGTTCCTTCTCCCCTAGAAACTTGGCCAGTGGTTTATGTTCTGGGTCCAGGTCCTCTGTGTCCCACTGATATATGGACTGGATGTGCCGCATGATGTCCAAGAAGGAGGGATCATCCGGAGGGGACCTAGGAGAGTCCTTAGATTCTGGGGAAGGGGGGGGGATTCCCCATCTGCAAAATCAGAATCCTTATCCTCTTCATCAGAGGAGGACATTGCCGGAGGAGAGGAAGGGGATGGAGATGAAGGTCATTTCCTCCTCTTTGCCTTGGGATGTGGACTTGGGTGCTCACCCCGATTTCCCTGAGGCTCTGGGGGTTGGGGGACCCATAGGCAGTGATGGAAGGACCATGTCTGTAGGTCAGTATAGAAGGTCCCTTTTCACAGTAGTCCACCAAGTGGTGAACAGGTTACCAATTTCTGAAACTGGGACGACTGCAGGGCCCAGCGTCGGGTCTGAGGGACCGGGCATCGGGTCTTTTGGAGCGGGCGTCTGGGGTTTTGGTCCGACGGACGTCGGGTCTGGGACCCCAGCATCAGGAGGCTGGTGCCCAGTATCTCCTTCGACCGGAGGGGCATCTGCTGTGGCCTTATCAGGCATCTGGTCCCCCAGAAGAGGGGCGAATGGCTGGTCCTCATCCGGCGACCGCCCCGTGTCTGGCATCGGAAAGCGGGATGATGGGGTGGGCGCCCAGCTAGGTTTGCACTTTTCAGAAGGAGGGCGCACCTTTGTCTGAGGGGGAGGTGTCCATGCCCAGACAACCTCCTGCCTACCAGAGGGTTCTTCTGCCCTTTTTCGCTTCTCTGGAGAGCTGGGCCTGTCCAAGACCTGGGGCAGGCTTTCCTGGGTCGACCCTGAGGATTTGAGAGATCGATGAGCCAGGGAAGAGTGGTGTCCTGACGAGGCTGACTCACGGTGTTTGCCCTGGGAAGAGGCGGGAGCGGACTTAGTCGAATGGGAGGGTTCGGACGGTTGGGCTGGAACCGAACCAGATCTCTTACCAGAGAAAGATATGGATGGCGTCTGCTTTGCTGGCAACCTGGGGCAGGATTCAGACCTATCCCAATCCTTATCCTTGTGGTGATGCTTCCCCCGATGACCTGGCCTTGGGTGGGGAATCCCTGGCGGAAGAGGATGAGCTGCCTGAACCTCGCTGCATGGCCGCAAGTTTCTTCTCCTGGAGGAATGTCTTGAGAGCGTGGGACCTTCTTTCACGAGTCTTTTGGTTAAATTTCTGGCAATGTGTGCAGGCGTCGGGTTGGTTCTTCGGGCCTAGGCAGAGGAGGCAGGCCACGTGGCCGTTTTTGGGCGGGATTTGCTTCCCGCAGGCACACTTTGACTTTCGCCATAGTGGTGAGGGTGACGACATAAACGAGGTGACTGATTGAAAATCTAAAGTGATAACTACTAATTCTAACGTTCAAGACTGTCGACTGCTAAGAGAGGCATCCGTGGAGCCGAACTACGCGGGTCAACGGCGGGAAAAGAACTGAGCTGGCGCCAGGGGACCGCTCCACTGCCTCAGACTGCTAGCTACAAGTTTTCCGTGGGGTCCTGATGCCTGACGACTTTAGTCCTAATGGTATTACCTGCTGCAAGAGCTCCACCCTCGAAGACAGATCTCCACATTTTTCACCTTAATAACTTTGCAACCATTCAACAGATTTGCATGAAATTTGGAATGTGCGGTCTTGTATGGTAGATGTCTTGATCTGCCAAGTTGCGTTTCGGTTGGACTTGCAGTTTATGTGCAGCATTGCACTGAAAAAAGCATTTTTTTTGCTTTTTTTGGCACTTTTTTGCTGATTTTTACCCATCACGCTGCGGCCACACCGTTTGGTATTTTGGTCTGAAATTGTCAGAGTAGAAAGAGGTTTGTTCAAAGAACAATCTAGTGTTGTTTTGGTGAGCATATATATTAATCTATTCCAAAGTTATTGAATTTTGAAGTTTTTTCGGGTTCTGAGCATGCTCAGTTCACTCCAAGATTTATATGTATGTTTTGCTAAAGGGGATTGGACTTGCAATCATGGATTTTGTCAGCTTGCAAATGAGGATTTATAAAATCACCGTTCGTGAGAAAAAATTCTTCGTTCGTGAGCAGTCACCCCCCCCAAACAAAATGTTGTAGCTTGCTCCATGGGTGACTTGTTCCTCAAATAAGGCATGGGTTTTGTTCAGGGTGACGCCCTCTACCAACCCATAGCTTTGGTTTCCTTCATTTTGGCCAAAATATGTCCATTTTAAATTTTAAAATTCTTTGTTCGCGACTCGCTTCCGATCCTCATTCGCGAGGTGACAAACTCCCCATTCGCAAGTCGATCCCCTTTCGCAAGCTTGCAAAATCCTTGAATGCGACTTAGGGACCAGTTGGCCCTATCTGACAAACAAGGATCAGTTCGCGAATGGGGATTGGCTCGCAAGCTGACATAATCCCCTTTCGCAAGGTGTCAAAACCCCCGTTCACGAGCCGATCCCCTTTCATGAGCTAACAATATCCTTGATCACCCTTTAATGACCAGATGGTCACTCTCACGAATGAGGATAGGCTTGCAAACGGGGATTTTGACACCTCATGAAAGGGGATCAGCTCGCGAACAGGGATTTTGTCAGCCCGCGAAAGGGGACTGGTTTTTCAATTCCTTGTTCTTGAGCTGTCAAAATCCCCATTCGCAGGCTGTCAAAATACCCGTTCGTGAGCCAATCCCCTTTCGTGAGCTGACAAAATCCCCTTTCACGACTTGGAGACCAGATGGCCAAAATCTGACGATCAAGGATTACTCACGCAGAGCCGGCTCGGTGGCGCTGAGGGTTGATGCACTGGATGCCACACCTCGTGCCATGCCGGCGACCCGGGTTCAGGAATGAGCCCGGGTTGTCGAAGTTGGCAGGGGAGGGAGAGGATCGAGTGTCTGGAGGACAGCTCTCCTCTCCCTGGGGTGGGCTAGGGAGCTCCTCGGCGCAGTAGTGACACCTGGTGGAGACCGGGTGTACTACTGTGCCTGGAACACAAGGGGGAGGAGCACGGCGGACGCTTATAGCTTCTCCGTGCAGGCGTCACTGCACATCTGGCTCCTGCGGGTAACATACAGTAAAAACCCCAGGCTAAGGATAAGTGAAGGCGCCTCCAGTCTCGGCCACACTCCCACTATTAGGCTTGGATTCCAGGGGGGGTTTCCGACACCTGCCCAGCATGTTAAATTGTAGACAGAGCGCCAGGGTGGGCAGCCCCACCTCGGGGGGCTCAGAGCCGGGAGGATCCGCCGGGCAGGGTCGGCCTGGAACGCCGAGCTTCAGACCAGGAGGTACAGCCGGGCTGGTAGGTAGCTGGAGAGAGCTCCTCAGGTCCCAGAGAAAGAAAAATAAAAAGTAAAAAAAAAAAAAAAAAGGATTACTCATGAACATGGATTCTGACATTTTGCAAATGGGGATTAACCTCGCGAACGGGGATTCTGACACCTCACAAACTAGGATTTTAAAAACGTTGTCACTGCACTGTAAATAAACGGTTTGGTCTTTTGGCTTGAAATTTGCAGGGTATAAAGGGGATGTCCCAGAGATGTAAATTATGCTATTTAGGTGTTGAAAAGTTAATCAGTTACAAAAATATGCCATCACGAAGTTGAGATTTTTCCCATAGGATAACACTGCAGTGTCCATAGCGACTTTTGCTGCCCGTATCTCGGAAACGATGCAAAATATGGATTTTTCACTATCCACAGCTTTGTCCACCTTTAGGAGGACTAAGCATGCCTGGAGGTTTCAAAGTCATGATTACAACTGCAGTGGAATTTTTTCATAGGTTGTACAGTTACTGAGATACTGGCAAATTACTGTTACAAGGGTTCCTTTCAGATATATAGGGCTACTGTATGGCTCCGTTGTTATGTGTAAGTGGGAGTGCGGTGCCTGGAGGGCCTGCCCTCCCACAGATGCATATCATTATGGACAAATGGGCAGTTTGGTCGGGCCCCACGCTCCCACCAATACATACTATTTACTAGTTACATTACACTTTTTCAAAAAATAAAGAAATTCATTGCGAAAACTTTGTTAATGCATCAGTTAGGGTTAAAGTGATAAAAGTGGGGAAATGAGATGTTAGGGTTAAGTCCCTAATCCTTCCCCTCACCACCCCATCCTCCACACATCAACAGATGCTGCGTTAAGCCCCTAACCCCTCCCCCACCCCATCCTCCACACACTAACAGATGTTGGGGTGTGCCATGGGGTTGTGGGGCTCAACCCTAACATCTAATTTCCCCACTTTTGTCACTTTAACCCTAACTGATGTATTAATGAAATGTTTGCAATGAATATATATATATATATTTATAAAACAGGTAGGGAAATTGTTGTTGTTTTATTGGATGATGAACATCACATGACCACGCATATATCAGAGCGTGACCGCACACCTGCACTTTTACCCTCCTCCAAAACAATTTTGACATTTTATGAGATAGATAAACCACTCTAAGGTGTGCGGTCGTGTTCTGATATACGCATGCCTTGGGCAGTTGACGCACTTGGCCCGTGGCCTCACGCATACAACACACACCAAGGTGTGCGTATATCAGAACATGACCGTACACCTCAGAGTGGTATATCTATTACATATATTAGTGGCACGGTAGTGCCACTATAATTAGGGTTGAGTATCCCATTTAAGGTTAAATCCGAAATTTGGCACCTTAATAACTTTGCCACCGTACGACAGATTTGCCTGAAATTTGGAAAACAGAGTCTGGTACCATAGATCTCTGGACCTGCCAAGACTCATTACGGTTGCACAGCTACAGAATGCCAAAAAATGCATAAATTATGTGTTTTTACGTGTTTCTTTGCTTGCGCCTACAGTCCGCACAGTTTGCATGATCGGTCCGAAAACTTCAGGGAAGATGCAGCTGGGGTCCCCGATGTGCTTTTGAAAATGTTGTGAAAAATATCAAACGGTTCAAAAGTTATTCAACAAAAAACACTGAATCACATTATAGTCTATAAGAAAAGAAACTATGCGAAAGTGTCGCAAATGCAGTTTTAGTGTTTCAAATTACCCTTTTACTTTCGTGATTCAGCCTTTTGTTTTTCAGTTGGTGGCCAGAAAAATGCTTGGCATTTAAATTTGGGACCATCTATGGACACAACTCTTCTCTCTGTTCACCTAGCCGAGCCCTGAGGATGCTAGCCATGTCTTTTTTTGGGGGTAAAACACCCCACAAATGTTTTTTTAATTTTTGTAAAAAGTAGTGTTGCAAAGTACTTTTGTATATGCGACACTTTCATGATTTTATTTGTGAAAGTGTCGTGATTTGCAAAAATAATTTGCGACACTATACCCAAAACAATAGGAAATCTTTGCCACCCTGCTGCAAAACAACCATTTGGGCGTTTGGGCTGAAATTTGCAGGTAAGAAAGCCAACATCCCACAGATGTGACTTTTGGTGGTTTGGTGCCAAAATATAACAGGGCTGCAAAGTTACAGCACTCCAAAGTTGACAATTTCTCCCACAGGATAACATTATGGCAGCTTTCGGGTCCCATATTTCGAAAACGGTTCGAGATATGGACTTTTTGTCGCAAACATTCTTGGACCCCCACTGTGGGGCTAAGTAAAAAACTAGCCTGGATAGTCATAAATCATATGACATTTTAATTTTTTTTCTATGTCATATGGTTACTGAGAAATAAGCAATTCAGTATTCCAAGGGCTCATTTTCCTGCCCAAGGGCCACTATTATGCCCACATTCTTTGTATTCACTGTGCTTCTGAATGCACCTCTTTCGAACACAAAGCATGTGAGTTAGCATTACCATTAACGTTTACGCTTATGTTTCCATTTCCGTTTACATTTAGGCTTGCTTTATCATTTGTGTTAGTGTTTCCGTTTGTGTTACTGTTAGCGCTACTGTTTGCGTTTCCATTTATGCTTGGTTAACCGTTACAGTTTTCCTTTCTGTTACTGTTTGCGCTTCTGTTACCATTTGCATTACCCTTACCGTTACCATTTACGTCTGCGTTTACGATTGCGTTTGCATTACCATTTGCATTTGTGTCATCATTAGCATTACCATTTACGTTATCATTACTGTTTGCGTTTGCACTTCCGTTACTGTTACAGCTTGCATTTACGTTACAGTTACCATTTGCACTTGCGTTACCGTTAGCGTTACCATTAGCATTTCAGTTTGCGCTTGCGTTTACATTACTGTTTGCGTTTACGTTAACGTTTGCATCACCATTAGTGTTACCATTAGCATTTGTGTTTATGTTACCGTTTGCATTTACATTACCGTTTTACATTTTTGCTACGGTTCATGCTTGCGTTACCATTTCCGTTACTGTAAACGTTACAGTTGCTGTTTGTGTTTGCATTTGCGTTCGCGCTTGGATTATCATTTCCGTTTGTGTCACTTTTATACTGTCGTTAGCGTTTGCGTTTATGTTACCATTGCTGTTTGTGCTTGCATTACTGTTTGCGTTACCGTAACCATTAGCGTTTGCGTTTCTGTTCACGTTTGCATGAGCATTACCGTTCCCATCAATGTTTGTGCTTATATCGCCATTACCATTAGCGTTTACGTTACTGTTTGTGTTTACATTTACAGTCCATCACTGTTACTGTTACCATTTCTTTTTATGTTACCGTTACCTTTGGCATTTCCGCTTGCATTTTCGTTGCCGTCTGCATCACCATTACTGTTACTGTTTCTGTTTCTGCTTCCATTTCCATAAGCTTTAGCATTTACATCTGCGTTCACATTTGCATTACCGTTACTATTATTGTTTGCGGCACTGTTACTGTTAAAGTTATCATTACTGTTAGCATTATTATGCACAAATGGCTAGCATGGAGGGGGCACGGGGCCTGAAGGGCCCCGTGCTTCCACAACCACATTCCATTCACTATTTATATTGCACATTCTCAAAAAAAAGGGAAATTCATGGCAGAAAACTCCATTTAATGCATCAGTTAGGGTTGTTCCACAGTGACAAAAGTGAGGAAATTTGGTGTTAGGGATGAAAACCCTAACTGTGCATTCACCCCAACCCCCACACACTTACAAGTAGGGGAAGGACCAAGGCAACCACGTCCACCCACTTGAGCTGCAGCGCCGGTGGGCAAGGGCCATATCTAGCCCTCTCATCGGTGTTATGTCAGGCCACATATTTTGCCCATGTGCACCCCTCCCTGCAGAAGTGATGTGCGCTGACACCCAGGTATAAGTCAGCATCTGTCACGCTCCTCCCCAATGTTCTGCTCGAGCATGCCAGTCCTCCAGCCACCGCTAGAGGCTGGTCATGCACCGAGCCGTGATTCCCCCACCTCCCCCCAGAGAAGGCAAGCAGTCCCCTGGATACTCAAAGCTCCTCCTCAGACCCCTTGTCTGGAGGGAGCGAGCTGAGGTGCTGGGGTCTCTTGCATCCATCATGGGCCATGTTAATCACCATGGAATCCACCTCTGGGGGCCCTGCAAAAAAAGGGCTTGCCAAATCGGACCTGGTACAGCTTGTCCACCTTTCTGGACATGGGGGGGGTTAAAGTTAAGCCTGTACTGAGCAGCCATAGTGGCATCCTTGTATGCACTGATCATAGGAGAAATGATGAATGGAGGGGAATCTGGCAGGTCCAGATAATCCACCAGGTTCCGACGAATAATGTTCTGCTCTGCAGCATCAAACCCCAGAGCAGACTGCAGTTGCCGCATCACTGCTATAAAGGAGAGGTCATATGGGGATGGGGAGGAGAAGAGACCGTGTGGTGTATTTTAAGGAATCCTCCCCCACTGAGGAAACAGTGGAGGTGCTGGAAGAAGTCAGGGCCCCGGCATCCTCATCTCCCTCATTTTCTTCATCAGGCAACAAGAAATCAGGGCAATAATCATCATCATCCCCTGGCTCAGAGATAGGCACAGAGGACATCGACGAATGTGAAGGGGCTGGTTGCAATAAGACATGGTGCGATGGCACCGATGCTGGCTGAGAAACCCCGCCAGTGATGGGTCCTGAGGTGGGACAACTATCTGCATGAAGTTCCAGACCGAGGAAAGCAGGGTCTGGACATCGATGGTCACCAGCATCAAGAAGGAGCACTGTAGTAGCAACAGGGGGAACTTTAGGCCCTGGCGATGGCAGGGAGGGCTGAAACAGTGATGAGATGGGGACAGGTTGAAGGACCAACTGAGGAGCCTACATCCCTGACGTTACTGGAATGGTCAGGGGCATTGACTGAAGAGGCCTAAAGCTCAATGATGCATGACCATCGCCTACCACAACTAGTCTTGCGTCACTCCCTCACTGTGACCCAAGGAGGAGAGGGGAAGCATTCAGCAAGGGTGGAACTGTTGGCAGGGGTAAGGAAAACTCAGACGATGATGGGTCTGCATTGGTGAAGGAGAAACCAATGGGCCACACTGCCAGAGTACCCACCGTTGAAGACAGGATGAGGGAGGCAGCAGGAATCATTAATGGGAGATGGGGAAGGCCCGCGGATGATGAACCAATGCCGGGCAGAGAAGCTCCGGTGGGAAAGGCTGCTAAGGCTGACGTTATAGCAGAGAGGTGGGAGGTGGGGGGGGGCATCGCCGGCCTGGTCAATGGCCACATAACCGTTGGCGCTGGAAGCAGCGACCAAGAGTGTTCCAGGGAGGACCTGTCTTTCTTCTGGTGGTGGTGTAGCCAAAATCACAGACACACCTTAAGAAATGGTAACATTAGCTCAGAAATGTTGCCATAATGTTTGGTTTGGTGTAAAAGCCATTTTCTGAAGGAGAACTACACTGCAACACTAAAGGCTGTCATTTTATACTTTGAATCCCTACTTTTTTGCAACAGAAATTCCAAATTTAAGAGGGTTGGTGGAAATTTGTTAGGCAAAATTAGAGACAGAAGAGATGTATGCCTGAAGGAGGAGGGGTTGGAGTCACCATGGCTTCACATGGCTTGGGTGGGGGGGGTTAACTGAACAGGAGCTGCTCCAGACTGTCTAACCGAACAGCTGACAGAGACGAGGAGCAAGAAAAGGAAATGAGGAGGGCTGTGAGCCAGAGAAGAATTTCAATCACGAGAGATGTGATCTCCCATTAATAGATTAGGACACACCAGAGGCAATGAGTCCAAAAGGTCAGAAGTTTGTAGGTGTTATGCAAGACTGCTTTCTCATCCAACAGGTGCGGGAGCCAAGGGATATCACAACTGAGGACCTCATACAACATAGAGCAACCACAACATTGAGAAGTTCAGCATTATGTGGGATTCCCAGCACTATGGTCACCGATTTTAAGAATACTGACAAAATAACAGAATTAATCAAAGATCAGATGAAGAGCACTCACGAGTTAGAGGGGGCAGGAACAAAGTGGCCAACAATAAAAGGGGCAGTGTCAGAAGCAGCCTAAACGTACGTGCATACAATTCGTTAGTACAGCAAAAAAAGGCACAGGCAATCAATGTGGCAAAGGATGCAATCTACAGCAATGAAAGAGTTTTAAGGGTCTACAAAGGGGGCCAAAATTAGATCAACAGGAAGGTTTACAAGGAAAAGTCAGAGAAACGTAAACCGCTCATTAGGAGTGCAGAAGCAAACATAGAAGAGCTAAGGATGGTGGAAAGTGGCTAGCAGTACAGCCTAGAGGTTAGAATAACTCGCTGTCAATGAGCTTAGTACAACCAGAAGACTTCAGTTTGATTCCCACAACCTCCACTTGCACATTGTATGACCCTGAGCAGGTCACTTAAACTCCCTAGTGCTCCCAAGTCACCCTGAAAGCAGGCATTGTGCTGACTGGGCCTTATCCGGTTACCATAGAATAAAAAATAAGAAATGATAAGACCTTCATCAGGTACATTAATGAAAAAGGACAACCAAGAGATAGCATAAAAGGATGAAGAAGGATGGTGAGAATGTGAAAGAAATGAGAGGAAAGAAATGAGAGGAAAGTGAGCATACCAAATGTGTAGTTTAGCTCTGTATTTACAGTGGAAACTACAGGACCAGCACCAGACAGTGAGATAAAATCTGAGGGTACAGCTAGGCACAAGAATCTGAGGGTACAGCTAGGCACAAGTTAGATTTATTTATTTGAAATCTCGGAGTTACACCTTTGAGCTAAAAACTCTTTTACAAAGGTTCCATGTCAGGTAAGGTTCAAATAATTGGTACAGAATAAAAACATACGGTATAGACATAGTCAAGTACAATACACAATTTACAATCGCTGGTGAAATCCTAGGGTCACAAAGAGGAAAAAGTTATACAAAATGAAACTGTACTTTATACAAGAAGCAAATGTATTGATTCATGCAATAAAGTACAGACAGTATTTAAGACAGTTTCGATACGCTATGAGCGCAAGGGTAACAGGACTAGTGCAATGAGGCAAGGTGGAGAGGGTAGATAGTGGAGCAGTCAGGGCTGACTATGACAAGGAGTAAAGGAGGCGAGGACTGGCGGTAGGGGTAGAAAAATATGGTGCAGACAGAGGTGTCCTTATCAGTAATTATTGGGGAGGGTGAGCAAGGGGTGTTGGGGATGGTGAGAGAGGAGACAATTACAGGTGGGGCTGGAATGAGTAGTGACAGAGGGGGTGAGGGTTGGGAAGAGAGGGAAATGTAAGGGGGTAAGAAGATATGAGGGGAATGACTGAAGAAAAGGGGAAGGTGAATGGGTGGTCAGGGAGTGGAGAAAAGTACAGTTACGTAAGAACTTACCGTAACAGTAGATCTTCGGGAGGAGCTCTTGAAGCAGGCTATTACAGTTAGGACTATGCCACAGGCACTAGGACCACCCGGTGAAAAACTTCTGCCAGCAATACCAGCGGGGACCACCCCCAACGCCGGCCCCGCCCCAACGTCGGTCAGGGTACAAGAGGGGGCAGACCCAGCTCCACCTCAGTTCTCCCGCCAGTACCCAGCAGAAGGCCTGACAAGAGAAGGAGGCGAAGCCCACTATCTAGAAAGGAAAGAAAACAGATCTGCGCATTCCGAGGGGGAAGGCAGGAGGGAAGCAGCGCCTGCTGCAAGAGCTCCTCTCGAAGATCTAGTGTTACGGTAAGTTCTTACGTAACTGTACTATCTTACTTCGAGTGGGAGCCTTGCAGCAGGGCTATTACAGTTAGGACTGAATCCCAAGCAGTCCCACAGCAAGGAGGTAGCCACCCCGGAGGTGGAATATGCTGACTCCAGAGGCCCTGGGACAAAAGCCCTTGTAGAACCACTAGGCCGAAGCCAGCACGGCATCTGGAGACGACATCCAAGCTGTAATGCTTGATAAAAGTATGCACCGAGTTCCAGGTTGTGGCTGCACAAATGTCCTGGATAGCGACATTCCGCATAGCGACGAAAGAAGCTGACACTCCTCTGGTGGAGTGACTCCTAACCAGGCCCGGCAGGGGTTTATCATGATGCTCGTAGCAAAACGAGACACAACAGACTATCCATTTAGAGATAGTTTGCTTGGACACCGGTTGACCCAAGCGATGTGGTGCAAAAGCCACAAAAAGCTGCTCCGATTTACGGTGCTGAACCTTTCTGTTGAGGTAATACCTCAGGGTCCTGTGGACATCCAATGTGTGGAGGAGAGCCTCCCCTCTATTGGAAGGGGAAGGAAAATAAACTGGAAGATCAACTGACTGGTTGAGGGTCAATTCCGAGACCACCTTGGGAAGAAACTTAAGATTAGTTCTGAGGGAAACTCTTTCCCTGTGGAAAACCAAATAGGGCTCTTTACACATCAGAGCCTGAAGCTTGAAACCCTCGAGCTGAAGTAACAGCAATCAAAAACAAACTTTCCAAGAAAGTTAACGAGCTCACAACCCGCCATGGCTCAAAAAGGAGGGAGGTGAGTTTCTCCAACACAAAAAGGAGGTCCCAGGGTGGGACAGGGTCCCTAATGGGAGGTCTCATGTGTAGAATTCCCCTAAGGAAGGCGCGGGCCACATCTAACTGCGCCAATGCTCTTTCTCCCACGAGAGCATGGTAGGCGGAAATTGCCCACATGTGCACCTTGATAGAGGAATAACTCAGGCCTTTCTCATACAAGGAGAGGAGGTACTGCAAAGTGGAGTTCACAGGGCAGGTGACGGGATCCAAATGTTGCGGCAAGGCCCAAAGACAGAAACACTTCCACTTCATGGCATAAGTGGAGCGAGTAGAGGGCTTTCTTTCGGACGCTAAGACCTCCACCACTCCCGGGGAAACCCCTGATCTGTTTTAAGCTACGCCTAAAGGAGCCAAGCATGAAGGTGCAGGGATCTGAGATCCGGATGGACCAGAGACCCTGGTCCTGGGACAGCAATTGCAGCATATGGGCATGGAATTGGCGGTTCCTGGATAACCGCCAGGAGTGGAAACCAAATCTGTCGAGGCCAGTAGGGGCCACAAGGATCATCCGGCCCTTCGCCTGCAACTTGAGCAGAACCCTCTGAATGAGAGGGAAGGGTGGAAAGGCATAAAGAAACCTCCCTGCCCAACAAAGGGATAACGCGTCTGGCCAAAAAACTCCAGGCGCGTGCTCTCGCGAGCAAAACAATGGCAGTTTGGCATTGCGTGGTGACGCAAAGAGGTCCAGCTCGGGAAGACCCCACCTGTCGAAGAGGTGGTCTGCTACGGATTGTAGCAATTCCCACTCATGTGTTCTGGCCCGTGACCTGCCGAGTTTGTCGGCCAGATCGTTTAGGATGCCTGGAACATGCACTGCGGACAGCAGAATGCCTCGTTCCAGTGCCCAGTACCAGACTCTCATCGCCTCCCTGCAAAGAGGATATGAATGAGTGCCTCCTTGCTTGTTGATGTAAAAGATGACCGCCATGTTGTCTGTCTGAATTAGAAGAGAGCCCAGTACCAGATCCTCCCGAAACGCCTGAAGAGCATAGAGGACCGCTTGCATTTCCAGCACATTGATGTGGAGGGACCGTTCCTCAGATGACCAAACCCCCTGCGTTTGATGAACACCCAGGTGCACCCCCCAGCCCAGGTCCGAGGCGTCCATCGTCAGAGTCTGACCTGGTGGCTCTGGACGAAAACTGACCCCTTTCTCCAGATTGCTGGGGTCCAACCACCAAAGCAATGTTCTCCTGACTAGCTCCGAGATCCTGACTAGAGTGTCCAGGTCGTCGTAGCATTGGTCCCACTGCACCCTGAGCATCCATTGTGGGACTTTCATGTGGAGGTGGGCCAAGGGCATGACAGGAATGGCCACCGCTATATGCCCCAATAAGCTGAGGAAGTTCCGAGCCGGAACCCGAGGTGCCATGGAGATCCGTTCCGCCAACTCTCGCAAGCAAATCCCCCTGTCCTGAGGGAGAAAGGCCATGCCCTGGACAGAATCCAGGATCGCTCCTATGAAGGCAAGCTTTTGGCTGGGCTCCGGGAATGACTTTTTTAAGTTCAGGGTGATCCCAGCCTCGGAACAGAGTATAAGTGTCTCCGAGAGCGAAGAGGCTGTCCTTGACGGGCCTCAAGAAGCCAATCGTCGAGGTAGGGAAACACGTAATGTCCCATTCGCCTCAGAGCCGCAGCCACCACTGCGAGGCATTTGAAGACTCACGGAGCGGAAGAGAGGCCAAACGGGAGCACCCGAAACTGAAAATGCTCCCCTTGGAAGTGGAACCTCAAAAACTTCCTGTAAGGAGGAAAGACTTCTATATGCATGTATGCATCCTGCGTGTCGAGAGAACAGAGCCAGTCCCCTTGGTGTAGCAAGGGAAGGAGACCTGGAAGAGTCACCATCCTGAACCTTTTGTACTCTATAAAGAAGTTTAGTGGACTGAGATCTAGAATGGGATGAAGGTCCCCAGTCTTTTTTTGGGACCAGAAAGAAGTGGGAGTAGAACCCCTGGCCTCGCTGCCCCCAGGGACTCTCTCTCTATAGCTCTCTTCTGCAGGAGGGTCTTTATTTCTCCTTCTAATAGTGGGATGTGAGAAGGGAGGATAACGGGAGAGCTTTGGTGGAGTATGTGGAGGAAACTCTGTGAACTCCAAGGTGTGTCCTCTCCGTATAACATCTAAGACCCATTGGTCCGTGGTAATAGACTTCCACCCTTCGAGATGAAGGGAGAAGCGGCCCCCAACCGGCTCCCCTTGAACTTTGGACAGAAGAGGGGGGGGGCAAAAGGGAGTCATTGGGCAGAACTGGGAGTTGGAAGAGAGGCCTGGGAGGACTTGGGCCCACAGGCGGAAGGTCCACCAGACTGCTGGTTTCCGGATCTTCTACGGAAGCCATCTCTCTGTCCTTGCTGGTTTCCACGGGCTGAAGCTTGGTTGTCTGAGGACTTATGAAAAGGCCGTCGGCGGTGTGGACATCGCTGGTTGCCACGCTACATCTGGCGGACCAACCAGATCGACTTACCCAATTCCTGGAGACGGGAGATCAAAGCCTCCGTCTCCTGCCCAAACAAGACGGTACCCTGGAAGGGCAAATCCCAGATACCGGACTGCAGATCCTGGTGAAAGCCCGAGACTCTCAACCAGGCATGGCGCCAAAGGCATACCCCAGAGGCGGCCGCCCTGGCTGCCGTGTCTACAGTGTCATACGAGGCTCTCAGCACATGAGAGCCTACATCAGAGCCCGACTGCAAAAGGGCCAGGAGCTTATTCTTCTTATCAGAGTCCGGCATGGCCTGTGTCAGCTCAAGTCCCCGTTCCCATAACGCATTCTGATATTGTACCATATGCGCGAGGAAATTTAGGAAGTGAATGGAACAGGTGGAGGCCATGTAAACTTTTTTGCCCACCTGATCCAGGTATTGGGACTCCAGGTCAGGAGGCTGGGAGCTGAGGTGCTTCGGCTGCAGAGATTTATCATGGGCAGCCGTGATCACCGATGAATCCGCCTGAGGGTGTTCTGCCAGGAAGGGTTCCACCCTCGGGGCCTTATAGAGCCTATCCGACTTCTTCAGAACTGCCGGGATGGAGGCTGGATGCATCCAGGTGGATCTTGAAAGATCCTGGAAAGTATCCACCAAAGGAGGAATAACCAGGGGCTTCGGCTCCTTCTGCCTCAGGTATTTAGCCAATCTCCGGCATTCCGGATCCAGGTCTTCCGTGTCCCACTCAGAAGCCTGGATGTGCCTCATGACGTCCATAAAGGTAGGATCATCCGGAGGCGAGCGAGGCAGGTCCTTCTCTTCAGGGGAGCACTTGAGACTGAGAGAAGAAGAAGAAGAGGTCGATGAAGAAGAGGAGGATCGACTATCCAATTTGGAATAGTCTAATTCTACCCCACGACCATGCCTGCGCTGACGTCGGTGACCAGGGGACCGACGACGGTCCGAAGACCGACTCCGGTCCCTGGACCGGCGACGGAGCAATGACCGACGTCGTGAGTGGTCCAGCTTAGCGCAAGAAGGGCTCTCGGAACGAGACCTAGACCGACGTCGGTGGTCATCGGATCTAGAGGGGGAATGAGCCCTGGAAGGGGGCGAAGGGCGGCGCTCCGGTGACCTCAACGGAGAAGTCTCACCCACCGGCTGTGGTTCTCCCGCAGGATCCGGAACTGGTGTCTGGGCCGGCGACGGGGAGGTCCGTTTGTGGACCTGCCCACACCAAAAGGAGTAAAGTTCCTTGAGCTCATCCTTGGAAAAAAATCTCAGCCACACGCTACGGAAAAGAAGCCTCAGGAATGGCGGGACGCGAAGGAGAGCTCTCCTGAGGGCCCAGGGAGGAGGAGGACTTGGGCGACGGGGACGTCGGTATCTCTACGTCCGACCCCGGGTCCTTTGCCCCTTCAACCGGAGTCGATGTGGGGACCAATGATGGGGGGATGCCAGGGGGCACTGAAGAGTCCTTAGCCTCTGGAGGCGTGCCTTTAGCAGGTGGCACCGGTGCCTTAGCAGGTAGGGCCGAAGCAGGTAGCTCCAAGGACTTGGCGATGACCCTTAGCGGAGTCACCTTTGGCTTGACTAGCTTCTCCCCCGACAGGCTGGCCTTAGCCTGTGGAATCTTCGGCGATTCTCCAGACCTCAAGGACGGGCCTTTTGAGAAGGCACGACGCGATCTGACCGAGACCGGACTGGTGTCAGGACCGATTTACGCCCTTGCTGTGCCGCTTCTTCTTTTCTTCCCTCCGAAGAATGCAGATCCATTTTCTGCTCTAGAAGGTAGGCCTTAGGGGCTTTCAGGCGGCGGATGCGGGTCCGGCTGGTGAAGGCCTGGCAGTCAGCACAATGGCGGTGTTGTGGTCGGGTCCAGACAGAAGACGACCGTGCCTGTCCCAGCGGAATCCGTCAGCCCGCAGTCGCACTTGTTCAAGTGTTCAGGACACCAAGCCCGGAAGGCATCGAACCCGCTGGTGAGGAAGAGACTGACGCCGGTACTGGAAGCGCAAACAACGAGCAAAAAGCACAAAGCGGCAACCGACAAAACGACGGCAGCAAAACTGACGTCGGTGTCGGTAAAAATGAAGGATAACCATTGAAAAATGACAAATTCTTAATAGAAGATGATCTTCTCGCTGATAGTCGCAGACAGAAGCAAGCTTCTGTGTGCGGGTATGCAGCGGAAGAACTGAGGTGGAGCTGGGTCCGCCTCTCTTGTACCCTGACCAACGTCGGGGCGGGGCCGGCGTCGGGGGTGGTCCCCGCTGGTATTGCTGGCAAAAGTTTTTCACCGGGTGGTCCTAGTGCCTGCGGCATAGTCCTAACTGTAATAGCCTGCTGCAAGAGCTCCCACTCGAAGTAAGATCAGAAAGGGCGTGGCGGGAGGTTAGACCCTGCAGTCACAGGTGCGGAGTACTGTCAGGTGTTTGAGTAGGGATTTCTTGAAAGTTCCAAGCTTAGGCACATTTATTACTTCTGGGGGTAGTTCTCTGAGCCAGAGGGGTGCCTTGTAAGCGTAGCATCTCTGTGCAAGTGCCGTGTGATGGAAAGGGATATGTAAAGCATTTTGTGTTTTTCCTCTGGTCTGGCGCAAGTTAGGCACAGGTTTAAGGTGGTCTGTAATGAGTTAAGGAGTTAGACCAAGGAGAGCTGTTTTCCCTAGCAGGCAGGTCTGGTATTTAATCCTTCCCTGAAGATTAAGCCACTTAGACTCGGAGTAAACTAAACACATATCTGAAGAAAGAATACTGAAGGATCTGCAGAACTGAAAGGTAAACAAGTCCCCTGGGCTAGACGGGATGCACCCGTCCTTGAGAATGCTCCCAGTTCCTGAGTAAAACGATAGGCAGCTATTCAGCAGTAGACTCCGTCTGTAACTTTTAACAATAAAGTGTTCCGACTAGCAAATCAGCATAAGATTTCTTTTGTGGTGTGGCGTTATGCTCAGCAACTTTTACTGCTCTACTGTTTTGCTTTACTGTGAGAACCATGTACCAGGCAGCACCTCTTCATCACTTAAAAAAGTGCCCTTCACAGACAAATTTAACAAGTCACTAGTAATTGGCAAAGTACTGGACTGGAGGGTGGCAAACATTGGTTTCCCTGAACAAGAGTGGAGATAGGGAGCACCAAGGAATTTGCAGGCCAGACAGCCTTACACCTACAGTAAGCAAGCTACCAGAGGCAATTTTAAAAGAGAAGATAGTATAAGTCTTGGAAGAAATTGGGCTTACAGACAGGAACCATCATGGGTTCACGTGAGGAAGGTCATGTCAAATGCACCTGACTGATCTTTTTCAATTAGGTGACAGAAATGGTTGATAGCTGCAAGGCAACAGGCAGCCTTCACCTGAGTTTCAGTAAGGCCTTTCATTCAGTGTCGCGTAGGAGGTTAGTAAGAAGGTAGGTGACCTAAGACAATGGGAAGGCCTAACCAGGTGAACTGGGAACTGTGTAAAGGATAGGACTCAGAGAGTGGTCCTAAAGGGGAAATTCTCGGATGTCAAGGTGGTAACTAGTGAGGTGCTTCAGGGGTCTGTCCTGGGGCAATTAATCTCTAAACACGTACATAAGTGACATTAGGATGAGGACACGGGGGAACGAGCCTGTCTGTAGAAGACACAAAACTCCATGGTGCAGTGGACAGTGAGGAGGTGCCCTGTATCCGGCACCTGATCCCTGCTTCCAGCCACTGGATAACGAAGGATCCGATGGACGGATCCACAGGCAGATAGTGGAAGTATCTGACAGATCCACTATACTGCCACAAAAGGGCAGATACCTGTGGATCCGGATTTGTCCGGATCCATCTGAGCAACACTAGTACTATTATTGACCGCTGGGGGAGATGAATTCTAAACATACTTAGTGTGGCTGCAAAAGCCTTTGAAAAGTTCAGACTGTGCACAGAGACTGTACACGGCAGCCATACTTGTTGCCTCTAACCTCTGCCACAGCCAGTCAAAGAACCAGGATTGTGCAGAGAATTTTTGAGGGAAAAAGTAGGGCTCATTCTTGGCACCCAAATGAAGGACCAATAGGGTGTCAAGTCTGGCAAATGAATATTAATTTGTTCAGTAGGACAACTTAGGCAGCCAATGAGAAGGGGCTGCTGGAAAACTGACAAAAAGGACTGTTTTGCCCACCAAAGGGAGCGTCCTGAGAGATCTGGAGAGAGTCCACTGTGGGCTGGCTAGACTTAAAGGCCTGCCTGTCTGCCCAAAGGCCTTGTCTGAACTGTTTGGACAAGCTGCACAGAGTCTGGAGAAGCAAATGGCCCTTGGGAAAGGAACTGGGCTGTGTAAGAGACTCCCAGGGTGAGACTTGAACCTGTGGCAAAGTGAAGTTGCTGCTGAGATTTGAACCTGCAGCTGTGAAAGAAAGACTCTGCAGCTAGAGTGAGAGGCTTTGAAGACCTGCTACCAGAGGGAGAGAACTGACTATCCGGCAATGTAGAAAGAGCCCTCAGAGTGTGGCAGCTAGAAAGCAGACTGCAAAGATCGCAGCCTGAAATCCACAGTGTGTGTATCTGAAAGTAAACTGACCTGAAGCTGTATTCCCCCTCAGTGGGGTAAGTGCATTAAAGCCGGTTTCACTGCAAGGCAGAGACAACTATGTTCGCTAGGTTAGAGACTGACACAACTCCCAGCTCCTGTACTGTATCAGAGGGAAGTGTGTGCCAGCGACCAGTCTGGGGAACCACTAGCTGACTTAATACCCAGACTGACAAGAAGACCATCACAGAGGAAGATGTTGAGAGGCCTGCCAGGTGAACACCGCATACAAAGGCCCCCGACCCGGGGCAAAGCCTGGAAAGGCCTGGCAGGTGAAGACCAGCATTCATCACTTCTCCAGCTATCTGCTGCTGTAGTGTACCTACAACTCCTGACACCAGCATGGTACTGTGAGCCAAGTTTCTGTCAAACCCCCTGTGAATCTACAGAACTGTAAGTACCCTGGGTGGCAGCTTTGGGGAAGTTTTGTTTAGCTAGCTAGCTAGGTAGTCTGAATTAAGGGGGTTAAGTCCTGGGCAGGACTGCACCAAAATTAAAGCTGTGCCCAGGCAGGAAAATAAAGTTTTGCATCTGTTGCTACTGCTTAAAGTATCTGGGCCCCAACGAAAGATCCTCCATCATCTTCTACTCTGCAGTGTGGTACCCACCTAAAGGACTGTATAGACTTTCAGGGCAGCTGCCAAGGGAAAGATGGGTGCAACCGCAGCTGGGAGGTGGGGATTGTTTGGGGCAGAATTGTTAGCCAGTTGTTATTGCTGTTGCTGTTTTATTCCCCCTTTTTCCCTTCCCTTACAATAAAATACTGTTGTTGTTCATGTTAATTGCTGCTATAAAGTGTTTCTGTAAAGAAGGGGGACATTGTCAGTATGTGTGGGGAACTGTTTGGGGGGCAGTTAATATATTTTCCTCGGAGATGGTCACCTGCTATTTGCCCACAGGTATTCCCTACCACGTCTTCAGGTGAAGGCACCGCGCCACTCTACACCTACCTATCCCAATCCAGGACGGACCCCTTAAAGGCGATTGCTATGAGGACCTTGAGGGCCCCAGAATAGCCAAAGGTGAGTCAAGGGGCTGTTACATAATGTTTCCCTGAATCCTGGACTTCTTTCCCTGCCACACACTCCCTCTTGTCATGGCTAGTTTTACTGATACGTGCTGTGGTACCTTCCATCCTAAATTCTTGTTCAGCTCTCTCCCCTGTGGTCCCTCCACCCTCCCCTTACTCCCTCAGATCACTCGATTCCTATACCTTCCTCATCTCTCGCTCCACAACTTCAGCTAGTCAGTCTGCATTCTCCTCCCATCTTCCTTTCACCTGAAACAATCCACTTTCTTCCCTCTCTCTCCCCCCTCTTCTTCTTTCAAATCTCTGTACCATGACCTCTCCTCAGACACTTGCTCCTGCAACTACCATCTCTGTCTTTTCCCTCAACTGACCCCATATCCCCATATTAATTCCCCACCATGCTCCACTCTTACTCTCACTCACACTCTCATCCTCCCTCGCTTCCTCTCCCTTTGGATTTTTTTCCTATGTCCTGTTACTGGTTTATTGTTTCTATGTTTGGTTGGCATCACATTTTTGGCCCTATTTCATTTTCCTCATACTCTATCATGGCACTCATCCCCACTGCCTTCAGCACTATACTCATACCCTGCCACTCTTTAGATTTGGCTGTACTTGTTTGTTTTGTTTTGTATTTTCTTACTGCATTGTACATACAAAGTATTTTTTGGGTAGCCCGTGTATTAGGCGACTGCGATTGAGCACTTTCAAAAAGGGTGACTCAATCACGGCACATTTACACAGGGCTACCGGGCAGGAGAGAGACGGATAGGGGTCTGGCAAAATAGTGATAGGATCCCTCGTGGGTGCGAAGTAGACCAGTATAAAAAAGAACAGCTACTACTCCAATGCTGTCTTGCTGTTTGCCAGGAATCTACATCACCGAAAAATTCATTTTCAGTGATGTAGACTAGCCGTAATGGCAATCGCTATTACGCGGTCGCTGTTATCACATGGGACCATTTTTTTTGCAATGTATTTAGTTTCTGCTTTGTCTCCCACTTGTTATTTTTAAATGTTCTTTATTTTTATCACCTTTTATCTTTTTTCACAATTTATCGTTATCTTAAATTTTTATTTGTAACTGTTGACCAAAAAGGCATACTAAACTGTGGCAGCTCATTTCCAGATATCTCCTGGGAATGGGTTACATGTGCAATATCCACCCTCTGTTCCCCCTAGGATTTTAAAAATGTTTGCCACAGTAGCTAAAGCAACTACCAAAATGTTAGCCACCATGAGAGAACATGAGCCACAAAGATACATCTGGAAAAAAAGTAAAATTACATTGGGTTCTCTTACAGAACTACAGTACATATATATAATACTGAAAACCCATTTTTAAGTAGTTTAATTACAGGCTGTGCAGTAACCAGTTAATATATACTGCATCACTTCCATAAAAGCGTAACACAATAACACACCAATAAAAATGCAGTGTATAACATTTGAGTTGTTTGAGTATTTATTTACCATAATAACATGGGTTACCTTAACCAGAATATTGTATCGTATTGGTTAGAACGTGTCATGAAGGCATGGATTAAATTCCCTATTTAATCCATAGTTCAGTTGCGGGATCGAGATTTTTTTCCTTGTAGAAAACCTCATTACAGTGGGGAGTAATCGGTAGACTGTTCTCTCCGCATGCATTCAGTAGCCATCTTTAAGTGCTCTAAGCAATGTTATAATATAAAGAATGATTTTGGCAAATGAAGCTTAATTATTCCGTGTTTAATAAACTAAATTTTGAGCAGTGGCTCACAGAGAAGTTCCTAGATGGACAAGCTGTTTTGCCAGAAGAAAAAACACAAACTGAGTGTTTGCAGGATCCTGTCGCAAGTCATGCATTCACTAATCAACTTGACTAGGCAAAGAGGAACTAACGTTGCTGTGATTCTGTTAGCGACTGTCCTGTGGCTGCAGCAAGCTCCTCTTACCTGTCTTGGTGGTTGTGTCAGGAGCAAGCAATAAAGAAAACAACCGCAGGTAAGCGACGAGTTTTACTAGGTGAGGCATCATCACAGTCTGTCTGTGACATACTGATGATGTCCACCGACCAAACAGAACATGAAATTGACTCTTCAACCACTGTACAAGATTATCATGTGGTAAAGAAGAGAAGTGATAATCTTGGCAGTAGAAACAGGGCAGCAGATGACAGCTGTTCTGTAAGTATTGATGACACTAATATTACCCACATTCCGATCGCTGCTTAGTGTCATAGCAGCGGTGAGATATGCTAGTCTAGTAAATATCATCTGTACATAGTGGTAGACGATCATCGCAACATGTTTTCTGCTGTCATTTGAAAGGTGAAGGACATTAACGCATATGTTGTGAAAGTATGCTAGTGCGTCCCTTTACTCGGCCACTGTAAGTGTCTCCCTGTACAGTACTGTTGTCAGACTGTTATATTGTCACATACGCCAAAACGTGTAGACGCCCTGTTCTACTCTTCAGTCTGCAATGCTGCATCAAAGCCCTACTGTTTCAGAAGCGTACCACTGTAGTACAGTCATGCCAGTAGTGGCAGAGCTTCAAAAAAGCAGTCAAGTAAGTATGAATTACTGTCAGCATAACACAGTGTTCAAAGTTCTGTGCACGGCACTAAGAGGTAAAAAGACAAGCCTTTTGGTAGCCCATGCTGTAATGCAAAAAACATACATAGTGTTTTTTTTTTTCTGATAGAGCCTATTGTCTAGTGGGTTATTGTTAGTGAAGCGACGGTATCCAGCACACCACCTCGCTCAACAGCAAATACAGCAGAACACACACCTTGCGTTCAGTGTGCCTGTTTTCTCCACGCGATACCTCTAGCTATACATAGACCAGATATTATAAATGGCATGCATGTGTTACAACAAACAAAGAGGAATGTTGCTTACACATCGAACCACAGTATAACTATAACAAAAGGAATAATCAGGCACCATCATTCTTTAGTTTCTATGCTGCACCCACAGAACAGACAGGAGCCACATAATGGAGTACAATTTTAATCCACAATAATCAAAAAGTAACAGCAGTAGTGTATACCACTCGTCTAGAAATGAAACCATGACTGTATTGTCTGCAGCGGAACTCTATAACCTTTTACAAACCTCAGAAATAGTATTAAACCACCAGAATTGCACTTGAAAAGTAACAAGACAAATAATTTCTAATGCACTATTTTTCACAGCGGAAGGATAATATGGATTTAGAACAGAAAAGTAAAAGAAATACCTCATTTTGGGGGCTTCTCTCCTATGGGGGAGGTAACTCATGTTATAAGCACAATAACCCACTCCAGGGTGTGGGGTTATAGGCATTTAATCCATGCCTGGTACGCTATGAGGACACTCGGCCTGCGGCCTCGTGCCTCACAACGCACCCCAGGCATGGATTAAATGCCTATAACCCCACACCCTGTCGTGAGTTATTGCTTACGTATTTCAGATAGTATTAGAAAGTTGCAAACAGTGGCACAAAACACAGCCTTGAACAGGCAACAGAATGAGTAGAGCCAAGTACATTTTCCAATAGTTGAGTCTAACTTACTGCAGACACTAGTGAGTGGCAGTGAATTTGTATTCATTTTATTTATATACTATTTTACAAGTAAGTTTTGCCTAAACTGCAGAGTGCTGACTGCTTTTCTTTTTTCACATGGTTCCCTAAACTTGCTCAGTCCATTATGCCTGGCTTTATGTTTAAAACCAAAAACTTGTATACTGGATGCGTGTTTTTGCTTCAACCCTTACTTTAACCAACCTGACTACTTTTGTAATTGCCTCCACTGTCCCCCTCCCCTGGGTCACACCTGGAAAAGAGCCTTGGCTCAGTGTGCCTCTCCTGTTTATCAAACTTTAAATAAATAAATACAAACTACGTACTGCAGTACTGTGCAACAAATTGGATGTTTTTTTCTCCCCGCAGCCTCTTTGGTCTCTGTCTTGGTGTGCAATTTTTTTTCCCTTCACTTTCAAACATCCAGCAGTTGTTCACTGGTATATTTATGAATCAGTACGGGCTTGGTCTTTTTTAATACTCCCCCAAGATTTCTACGGAACTACACCCCAGCTCGTGTCCTACCTGCTCCTAACTGGTGAGACCACAGCATTTGTTTTTGTTTAATCCCTGCTCCCGAACTGAGGCTAGACCGTAGCATAGGTGTTTTTATCCCCCTCCGTAAAATGGGCCTTCCTTTGAATAAAGGGGGAGTGATATGCCAATCATTGGCATGCACCATCCAAACGATCACGTGGTGCACACTCAGAGTCAAATCTCACCACACTGAGGAGTCATCACATTTCTGGGAGTCAAGCGTGACCAAAGTCTCGTGCTCCTTGAAGTCTTGTGGTGATTCTTTGGAGCAAAGAGTGTGCTTGCGGTTTTTTAATGTACAGCCTCCTCTACATCAAGATAGTGAGGTCAGCGGTGCTAAATTAATGATGTTCATCACTGTGGCGTGGGAAATCAGCAGGATTTAAGACATACATCACTAGTAGGAACGCAGCCACTCCAGCAGCTGGGGGGCATACCTTATTTAGCTCCCCGCTGGGAATGACAGTGGTGCACCTACAACCTTCCATTGATTATAGCTGTCACAGCCACTAGCACTTTCACCCAGCCCCACAAAACGTAGTAAGGGGGTCAAGCAGCAGAGGAAGACAGCTATTTCCTCACAGTGCCTCAGGACCAAGAAATGGGCATCCCAATTGCAGCAAGGAACAAAGCTTATTTCAATGCTATAGAAATGCCAAACAAACTCAGCCCTGGAGCTCCATGACGAAGGACTGGAAAATTAAAAATGAAGCCCTTCATACAAGGCGTCACTATCTTTATTACACTCTGAGTCCCACAAACTGCAGTGTGGGGTCAGAGGGCACCACAGCAAACCCACACTTGTGTACAAACCAAGCGGTACCATATGCCTCGTAGGAATCACCCAGTCAATCAGAAAGTTGCAAGTGTGGGGAATGAAGACCTTTACTGTATTATCGGAAGAGTTGGCATTGCAAACAGGGAATAAATGTAACGAGCAATCATGAGACGAACTGAATGAAGCCCATCCAGAAAGTGTTTGCCAGCCAAAGAAGACTGGAAGCTAGAAGTGTAAAGAGTAGAGAAGTGCTGTAAATCTGGGAATTTACTTTGAAGAGGTCATGTGAGGGGCTCCTGAACTAGGAACTCCAGGACAGAAAAGTGTGCCAGAAGAATTCTGACATGCCCTTCTGGCTTTTCAGTGAGGGGAGTGGATCACAGAGTCAAGTACACCATATATACTCATGTATAAGTTGTTTTTTTAGTACCTGAAACTGGTCGCCGAGTTAGGTGCTCGACTTATAAGCAAGTTACTGAGGATGTAGCTGTAATCAGCGGTCACAGTATTGCGCAAAAATATGCTATTCAACAGGCAGTTTGAATCACAATGTAGCCCATTAAGCAATTCATACATACCCCTTACGTAGCTCATATGTATAAAGTTTACCCCTTGCATAGCTCATGGTCTGAATGGTTAGGTAGCCAATTAAATAATTAAGCCATTAATTGTTTCCTCATGGACTACAGTTAACCCAAACCACTGCAAATTAAGTGATAAATACCCTAAGCACTTCTCAACTTCTGTCTGCATAGCCAGAAAATGCCTGGAGTGAAATGTAAGCGCTGTTCGTACACCACAGAATTTAAACTCCGAGTTGTCCAATTCGCTGAATTACATAGCAACGCTGCTGCCAAAAGAGATTTTAATGTCGACGAGAAACTTATTTGTGACTGGCATTTAAGAAAAACTAGTCTGCAGTCCCTAGAAAAGAATGCCAAACGAGTAAGGCAGTTCAATTCACCAGTGGCAATCACTGAAGCAGAACTGAGTACCTGGGTACTCGAACTCGGGCAGTAAGACTATATTTTTTTGGCCCATTACAGGTACAAAAGAATTAACGGCGGGTGGGAACATTAAAAAAACAAGTTACAATATGGTGTGTGAGTGGGTAAGAGAGGCCCGGAACTCCATAGATACAGAGGCAGTAATCAAGTCTTTCAAGAAGTGTGGAATTTCACACTGTATGGATGGGACTGAGTACCACTTACTGTACAAAGATATGACAGGGGGAGAGACTGCATGATCTGAAGATGCAGAGGACAATGACACAGCTGCAGAGCTTGACGATATCTATGACGATATCCCCCTTTCAGAGCTGCAACTTCACACGTTGTTTATGTCAGATGATGAGGACAATGAAACTGAGTTTTTTGGATTCGAGTGAACGCATTTATGCGGACATTTCATGTGCTTAACCTGTGCTTCATTCTCTTATTTTATACATTTCTTTATATAAAAAAAAAATCTCGTTTTCACAAAACCATTAAATTGAGTTTATGGCTTATCTTAATACCCCCGACTTGTAAGCAGGTCAAACAAAAAGCTTAGCTTGGTGACTAACCAATCATACCCCCCCCGACTTATAAGAGGACCGACTTATAAGCGAGTACATATGGTAATAATAGAAATAACGTAAAAGGAGTCATTACAGTACCTGTGATTTCACAGTGATGCCACTATAAAACAGATGAAGGAATTGCCAGTACATGCCTCCTGATGAAGCTCATGAGGAATTAAGCACTGAGGCTCTGTGATACTGTGCAAGATCAAGGTCGAGGAGCCATTTAATGCTGTATGTTTAAAACTGGAAATGTTGCCTTGCTGCAGCACATTGCCTGTTGTAACTCAGCACGCTCTAATGCACCGTATCTTGGCATTTAATACCTGTACAGTAGGTTTTTTTTGTTAGTTGCACTGAACTGGCACTAAAATAAAACAAACCAATTTGCCACAGTATTTACTTTGTGCTGGGATGATTTTGGATAAAAAATCCAGGGCTAGATACCCTTTTCTGAAATAACTGGGTCCCCTGGTGTGCATCCAGACTTGTTGCCAGGGAGTGGATCACTGCCTGTGATCATCACCACCAGGAAAAGCCTTTAGTGTAGGAGCCCGCTTGCCTGCAAGCTCTCCAGCAGCAGTCACTGACACCATCCTGACCAAGCGAGTGTGGGGTTACCTTGAGTTGCACTCCATCTAGTCATGCCAGCTCATTTGATTATAGCTGGAAAAACAAACAAACAAACAAAAAAACTGTTACTTAAGGTAACAGCAGAATTTCAAGAGAATCTCCTCCACTGGGTCATATCTTTTTTAACTGTAATCTGTCTGCATCAGGAACACTAGAAACTTTTGCTAACGGGGGCCACCCACAATGACATATGATGTTGAGACATATAAAATGTGGGTGGCCCCATCACTCCTCAGTCCCCTGTCAGAAACAAGCTCAGAGAATATATTTCCAGAAGGAACTAGGAGATCAAACCAGGACCAGGCACAGAGACAGAGGCACGGAACTATAAGACACAATAATAAAAATAAGGCAAGGCACACATGGACACCTCCAACAAGACAGTGGATAAGCCCGTCAGCTTATACCTCAGTAAGCGGGAAAGAGGGTGGATGCACTGGGCCAGTGGGGAAGATCTACTGTTAAAGTAAGTTACTGTTCCATCTTTATAGGATATTTCCTCCATTAGGCCACACCTTTGGAACGGTTCCTAGGCAGTACACAAATTATCCTGGGAAGATGGCAGAATCTGATTATGACATCATTACAGGAGGCTTTGCAGTACTGCAAGGCCAAAACCAGCACATCTGCAAGAGACGATGTCCAGGCTGTAATGCTTAGTGAAAAAGTGCACAGCACTCCATGTGACAGCAGCACGTCAGCTGGTGAAACATTCTGAAAATGGGCAACATAAGAGATCATTTCACGGGCAGAGTGGCCACGGAGAGCTCCTGGAAGTTTCTTACCATACTTCCTGTAACAAAGCGTAATACAGCTGGGCCAGTCATTTGGATAGGCACAGTTTAGTCACAGAGGTGGCAGAAACAAAAGGCTGAGAGGACTTTCTGCAGTCCTAAGTGTGATCAAGGTAGAAATGTAGTGTTCTATGTACATCAAGTGTACGGAGCAATGCAAACCCTTTGCTAGCATGCTCAGGATAATCAGAGAACACCTTCAGTAAGAACTGAGGATTGGGACTTCTGGTGCCACCTTTCACCCAAGAGGATGTGAACCACACTGGCTCTCGCCCCAAAGGTATCACAATTCACTTTAATCCACCCTGCAAAGACAGCCAACAGAAAAATCCAGTAGTCTAACTAGAAGAGGAAGACATGCCGGTAAGCTCAAGCTGAAAGACTTGCTCCTCAAGTACCTGCAGTGGAAAAACGTTGCAGAGGTGCCAGACACCAGGGCCAAGAAAAGTCTATGCCACTCCACTTCCACAGCACTGGGCACAACAGCGACAGAAGCAAGGAAAAAAAGTGAAGAACAATTCACCATTACACCAAAGTGGCTGTTCCATGAACTAGGGATGTTCAGCTCAACCATGGAACACCTCGAAAAGGCAATCAGGGAGAATACCATGTGCCTGGCAGAGGTAACCCAGCAGACACCTGACCTCGAGGCAGGACTAATGGAGACACCAGAAACAAACCAGCAAGACTCCATACTGCACTTCCCACACTGGCGGGAACTAAAGCTCACAGATAAAACAGATGACCTGGAGCTCCATTCCCGTACAGACACTCTCCATAAACACAGGCTCCCAGGGGACACAGAATTGGGTAATATGGAAGAATTTCTAGACTCCTTCCTCAAGGAACTGTTCAACTTACCCACCCAGGAGTCACTCGATATTATCCAAGCCCACAACGTGCTAGCTAAATAGCCTATAGATCCCAAAGCCAGGCCTCATTCAGCTGTACTGAAGTTTTTAGATTATAGAACCAAACTGGATAATGCTAACACCTTTAAGCACCAACTCGACTGATCCGAGGAACATCTAGTCATTCATTCAAGGTGCCATTCCGCCGCACCTCACAAGGCCAGCGGTCATTTGCTTTCCGTGCCCCTAACCTGCTAAACTCCCTACCTTGCGACCTTCATGCAGTGGCTAGAATTGGCCCATTTAAAGCTACGCTCTGCTCCCACCTGTCCTATGTTGTGCTCCTGCTCCTAGTAAGAAATCTACTGACTCTGGCCACACTGAGTCCTTCTTGGCACTTAATTCCCCTTTCAAGTCTGCTAACTGCACCTTATCTTCTCTCTACCCTCCAGTGCCCACAGGTAAGCCATGCAAATACAAGTTGCTGTAGGCATCCGGGCAACAGCCAGGAACACTGAGCTGTTTGAAGGGGGGTGAAGACCACCTAAACAGCCACAAAGCATAAGGCCAATGAGAGAGACACCTTACTTCTAACAGCCTGAGCTAAGAGGGGCGGTGGGTCCAAAAGGTCCCAGGGTGGGAGCAGTTGTCCCCCATGGCCCAGCTGGCACCACTGGGCATCAATCCCTCACAGCAACCGAAGGCCTCTCCCTCTGCCATAATGTTAAGCATGGACACTGGTTTTACTCTCCCACAGGATACATAGGAAGCCTCTAGTGATGCAGCATAGATAACCCAGGCACTCTGCTATGGCTAATGAAAAGGCAGCTGGCCTAGGCGTGTGGTTGGGGAATCTGAAGACTGAACCATGTACTGGGGACGACTGTCTGGCACAAGGGCCTTCCCATATTGAGCATTCACCCAATGGGTGAATGGGGATCGAGGATCCGGTTACCATACCAATAAAAACGATGATAATGTTTTTACAGAGGCATGTTAACCCATGAGTTAAGTAATAGTCCTACATAAGCCTAAGACAAAGGGTTACACTGCTATCAATGTGATGCTGCACATAATGTGGCCATACCAGCTATAGCCACTGTGGCACACTTTGAGATGGCCTTTAACTCTGTCAAATGGCAGTAACCTATAAACTCTGTAATGTACTGGGACTGGCCACACGGTTGTAGTAGTAGTAGTAGTAGTAGTAGAGGTAGAGCTTATTTGTTTGTTGCACCTGTCCCCTGAGGACCAGGGCACCATTACAATAAAATACACTTAACACATACAATATGCAGATAACAAACAAGTAAAGGTCATAATACAAAGTAAACAATACAATACAGATAAAATAAACACTTCCCACTAAAACAATCCCATAAAATAACAGAAATACTAAAACCCTCTTAATAAGACCATAAAAAGATGTGCTGCAGAGCTTAAACGACTTTCCCAAATGCCTGTTGATGAAGGTATGTTTTTAGTCCCTTTTTAAAAACATCTACTAAGGGGGCCTCCTTCAGGAACTTGGGCAATGAGTTCCAGAACGCCAGGCCCACTATTTCTAAAGTCCTGTCACCCTGTCTTGCCCTAGTGACTATTAGGAGGCCCTCCTCAGCGAATAGGAGCGAGTGAACTGGGATGTATGGGTGCAGAGCTCCCTCAGGTAGGCCGGGCCCAATCTGTACAGGGCTCTATAGGTTAACAAAACTATTTTAAACGAGATATGTCACTTCACTGACAGCCAATGCAGGTCATGCAGTGCCGGAGTAATATGGCAAGATCTTGACAAGACCATAACCGGGCAGCTGCGTTCTGCAGCAACAAAAGGTGCCATAGCGTACCCCCATTAACCCCAAGGTAGAGAGTGTTACAATAATCTAGCCTTGAGGTCACAAATGCATGGGTCAGTGTGGCCAGGTCTTGGGGGTGAATAAGGGATCTGAGCTCGCAGATGTTCTTGAGATGAAAAAAAGTCATCCCAGACTATGGCCGACATCTGGGCCTCCACTGTTAAGCTTTCATCCAGAATGACTCCTAGATTCTTCACCCTAGGGCAGGCTAGCAAACCAGAGTCACCGAGCCAAAGTCCAGTCACTCCTGTGCCAGCCACCAATCCACCCTTTCGACCCGGCTCAACCACTAATACTTTAGTCTTCTCGGGGTTCAATCTCAGCCAGCTGGAAGCCATCCAGCTCTGAATCTCAGTCAAACATTTATTAAACATGTTTGTCAGCAGCCTGAGTCCCAAGCACAAATGACAGACAGAGCTGGGTATTGTCTGCATAGCACTGAAACCCCAGCCTGAACTGTCTGACGACCATGTCCAGGGGTAGCATATATACCACTAACAACACTGGTGAAAGGACCGAGCCATGGGGCATGCCACAGGACAGAACTGTTGGGCTTGAGGAAAAACACTTTCCTACAACTCCAAAACCCTACCATCTTCCACCTTCTGTAAATATCACCCGCTCAAGCTCTTAAGGGGGAAATAGTTAACGGCAGGGGAATCCAAAAGTCAAGCCTAACTTCTAAAAGTCTAGTGCGGGGATCTGGCTGGTTAGAACTAGGACTAAAGTAGCCAGACACACCTGAGAGCAATTTAGCACCAGTTGTAAAAGATATTAAATCCAGGCAGAAATCAATCAAACTAGTCCAGGAACCAGTCAACCAGTTCTAAGACCACATAACAGATGTTAGTTTGTTGTTATTACCAAACTCTTGCAGTCACTGAGGACAGGTACACAGTTATTAATTAAACGCTATAACACAAGGAACTTGCAGTCACCGAAACTTTAACCCCCTAGGTTGTCTTATCACCCTGGGAGAATCAGTCCGGCACACAATATGGCTATCAAGTATACAGTAATTCCCAGTCGCTGGAAAACATCATGTAGGAACAAGCCGCAGCCACAGTCTGCCACCTGTACTGTTCACAGTACACAGTTCCAGCTGAAAAGCTGATCAAACCTGCAGCTTGAAGCTCCGGGCCTGGGCTCCCAACTTTGGAGTCTGTAGTGACAAAAGTCCAATAGCCAATAGTCCAAACTCGGCGAACTGTGCTTATAGATCTCAATGCTGACAAAAGCCACCACTGGCAGATGCTGTGGTCGTATTACTACAGCCAGAGGTTTGATGGGGTATACCGTCGCTATAGTGACACTGGCACACTGAAACCCCCACAGCGAAACCCCCACCGCACTTATATTGGCAGCGATGGGCTTTCACATTGATCGAATGTTCGGCGATGGGAGTAAATATCTAACTCCACTGTCTGTGTGACATGGAGTTAGATATCTATAGGCGGTGCAGGGGTGCAGCCCCTGCATGGGAGGGGCTGGGGGCAGAGTCCCCATATCGAGCCGCCACTGTGTTGCCGGTTGTTCCGGGATGCATCGGGCCTGATTTGGTTCTTAAGCGCAGTTGAGGACGCCGGTATATTTGTTGTCATGCCGGCATCACAGATCTGTTTAATGGCATCTTCAATGGGTGAAACTTATGTACAAATCTCCTCAGGCCAGCATCCTCACAAATGGATTGGGATCACCCCCCTTACAGCTCTACGGTGGGATAAGGCACAGATGCCTTCTGTTCCCCTCTCCTGTATGTTCTAGCCATCAAACCCCTGGCCATAGCGATATGACATCATCCTCAGCTTAAAGGAATCCAAGAGGGAGGACAACAACACCAGGCACTGCAATATGCCAATGATCTTCTTATTATACAAGAGAATGGGCAAACCATGCTTGACCCACTCTTTCAACTACTGCAGGACTTCATGAAGACCTCGGGGGTGAGGGTGAATCAAAATAAGACAGAGATGCTCCCACTGCACACCTCCTCCATCGTGCAGCCATATGAAACGAATGGCCTGAGATGGGCTGCACAGGGCCTGAAATATCTGGGTATCACTATCCACCCTTCCATGGCTAAAATGGCTAGCATTAACCTCACCCCGCTCATAGAAACATCAAAGGCCGAAAAGACCAGATGTTGATTACTGAATCTATCTCTGGTGGGCAAGACTGAAGCCTTCAAGATGATGTTAGCCCCTCAGATCACTCACATTTCATCACACTTGCCCATCCACCTACCACACAAATGGTTTCAGAAAATGGACAGGAGCATAGGTGACTTCCTCTGGAAGGGCAAACCACCATGGTACAGTACAGCCAAGCGAAACTTCAGGTCCACTGGACCAGAGCAGGCTGGAGGCTGCTGTGGTCTTTGGGCTATGACGTGGCCTTTCCTGTGGCACTAACAATGCAGTGGTTCACTCCAGCCACAGGTACATAGAAACACAGAAGTTGCCAAGAGATAAGGACCTCTTGGCCCACCCAGCCTGCTCAGTTTCCCTACCTACTGTGCCACTGCAGACCCTACTCAATCTCTGGTCGTCTCCACCCCTTGCCTTACTTCTAAGGTCCCCTTGTATCTGTCCAATGAATGCTTGAATCCTGTAACTGTTTTGGCACCCACCACCTCCACTGGGAGGCCATTCCAGGTGTCTACCACCATCTCCATGAAGCATGTCCTTTGAGCCCCCCAGCTTCATAGCGTGACCCATGTCCTCGAGCTTCTTTTTTTGTGGACTTTATTTCTGCACCCCTACTGGAGGAACTCTCTCCAGTATCCACCTTACCTGCTCTCTACCTCCCGCTGTGATGACCGCATCTACTCCCCTCACTCCAACCAGCCATACTTCCGGATCTAAGCCCCCATGGGGAAGGGCTGCCCTATCCTCCCAGGGCACTCTATCTATAGTTTAGAGTGCCAGTCGGAGTGTCAGCTGTGGGGAGAAGTGAGGCGTCCAGCATTGGGAGTGTGGTGCAGGTGGTGGTGCCTTCGCCCATCCTCCTGAGGGGGGGGTCTGTTTTTCTGTTTCCCCCCAGAGCTCGGTTGTACAGTGGCATCCCGAGCACTAACGCGATGCCCATGGCAGCCCTCCCTCCCCTCCTTTCGTGGCAACACAATCTTGGCTTCTTCCGCCACCGCCAGAGGTCGTGCTTGTGCAACAGTCCCTAGAACCCACCCCGGTAAGAGAGTTCAATCTCTTCCCTCCCCTACCGACCCCCAGAGGCCCGAGTCCAATCCCAAACCCGGGTCACCAGCGTGGCGCGAGGTGTGGCGTCCAGCGCCTCAACCCTCAGCTCCACTGGGCCGTTCGAGCTTCTTTTAAGCCAGCATCTTTTACATCGCCACTATGGCTACACATTGAGCAGGGGTGTCCCAGAAACCCACAGTAGCTATTTACCTGTATAATAATCTCCCCAAGGGGGCTAAGCAGCACCCCAAAATCACATCAGTTTGCCTGGACATAGTTCCACAAGCTCAACAGATCTCACCCTACCCCACCAGCACTGGAACTCCTATGGGCAGTGCCTCGCTGACAATTGGATGATCCCCACCACAATGGCCCACTTGGGCTCAAAGAGGCATTGTCAGGGTACGGGACCTCCTGACACTGGATGGGCAGCATGAGGAGGCATCTGACAAGCTAAAAGTGAAGTATGAGCTTCCAAAGTAAGACGTCTGGCACTATATCCAGATCAAAAGTATGATCAGCTCCCGTCCTTGTACAGCACAAGAGGAGGCCATGAGGCCAACCATCTCCTTGGTGGACACAGTCCATAAGCTGAAAAGGGGATGGGCCAGTTCCATGTACCGCACTCTGTATGAGGCCCAGCCAGCCATATTCCTCACCTTCAAACTGGCCTAGGACCAGGAGCTGTGCATTATGATGGATGCAGAGGAATGGAGCACATGTATGTACACAGCTCACATGGCATGCCAGGCTAGGTGGAGCAGGATTATCCAGAAAAAACTCCTCCGATCGTACCACATTCCAGCGGTCCTTATCAAACTGGGTTTGCTCTCAGACAACATGCATTGCAGATGCCAGAGAGATGGAGATAATCTTACCCACGTGCTATGGACGTGTCCTAAGATAGCTGGGTTCTGGGAGGGCATTCAGCACATCTGCAATAATCTGCAATAATATCCTTGTCTCCCGACTTTGGCTAGACAGCCCATTGTTGATGCTGGGGCTGCCTCAGCCCCCAATGTCCAAACACTCCCCAGCTGTCAGGTGTGTGGTATCCAACAGCATGGTGGCAAAACGCCTCCTCCAGTGCAAATGGTGGTCAGAGGTCCCAATGATTGCAGAATGGCTACTAGCCTTGAGCCAACTGGCTTTGCAGGGAAAAGTCTTCCACATAAGTCCAGGCACTGTGGGAACATACCAGCAAATAGAAACACAGAAACACAGAAACATAGAAGCTGACGGCAGAGAAGGGCTGCAAGGCCCATCCAGTCTGCCCATTTCTTTTTCTACCTTATGAATGTGCCATCGGTCTTTGCTCTGTCAATGACCTATCTATTCATACTCATCTGTATTGCTCCCTTATGCCTATCCCATGTCTGTTTGAAGCCATGCACTGTATTCATATCCACCACTTCCTGAGGTAGACCATTCCATGCATCCACCACCCTTTCTGTGAAAAAGAACTTCCTCACATTACCCCTTAATCGGCCTCCCTCTAATCTCATGCTGTGTCCTCTTGTCCTGCTATTTTTCTTATATTGAAACATGTTAGACTCTTTCACCTTGCTAATGCCCTTAAGGTGTTTGAATGCTTGGATCATATCACCTCTCTCCCTCCTTTGCTCTAGGGTATACATATTGAGCTCCGTTAATCTGTTCTCATATGTTTTTCTGATGCAGTCCCTGCACCATTTTGGTTGCCCTTCTCTGGACTGCCTCAATTTGGTTAATGTCCTTGTGAAGGTGTGGCCTTCAGTACTGCATGCAGTACTCCAGATGGGGCCTAACCAGTGTCTTGTAAAGAGGGATTATTACCTCCCTCTTACGACTTGTGATACCCCTACTAATACACCCCAACATCCCCCTAGCCTTACCTACTGCTTTAGTGGTCTGCTTGGAGGATTTCAGGTCATCTGTGATGATGATGCCCAAGTCTCTTTCTTCCCTTGTGACTGCCAGCAACTCCCCTCCCAGCGTATAGGTGGCTTCAGGGTTTCTCTTCCCTATGTGCATGATCTTGCACTTCTTTGCATTAAACCCCAGTTGCCACTCTTCTGACTATTTTGCCAGTTTATCCAGATCTCTTCTCATTCTGCCCACCGCATCTGGATCATCTACTCTGTTGCACATCTTGGTGTCGTCTGCAAACAGACAAACCTTACCCTCCAGTCTATCTGCAATGTCACTGATGAAGATATTGAAGAGGACTGGCCCCAGGACTGATCCTGAAGGTACCACTTGTGACTTGCATCTCTTCTGACTGTATCGTTTCTTACCACTCCTGTTTTCTGCCTGTCAACCAGTTTGCCACCGAGTTGACCAACTTCTGACCCACCCTGAGCCTACCCAGCTTATTAATCAATCTTCTATGTGGAACAGCATTGAAAGCTTTGCTGAAGTCAAGGTTGGCGACATCACCTGCTCCCCCTTGGTCCACCACTCTGGTTACCCAGTCAAAGAAACCTATGAGATTAGTTTGACAGGACCTTCTTGTTGTAAACCCATGCTGTCTTGGATCCTGTGCTCCTATGGATTCCGGGTGTTGCACTATCCTTTCCTTAAGGAGTGCCTCCATAATCTTGCCCACTACTGAGGTAAGACTGACTGGTCTGTAGTTCCCTGCCTCCTCCCTGCTACCAGTCTTGTGGAGCGGGATCACATGAGCCCTCCCAGTCTTCTGGGACCTCTCCTGTGCTCAGAGACTCACTAAATAGTTCTGATAATGGCTCTGCTAGTTCCACCCTTAGCTCCTTTAGTACCCTGGGATGTATGTCATCAGGTCCCAATGCCTTGTCCACCCTGAGCTTATCGAGCTCTTGTAGGACCCTTTCTTTTGTGAAGGGACTGGTGCACACCTCCCTCCCCCCTGTGTCCATGGTGCTGAGCTGTGGGCCCTGCCCCACCTTCTCTTTAGTAAATACTGAGCAGAAGTATCTATTTAGGATAGATGCTTTCACATGGTCCTCCTCCTCACACGCCCCCTTATCCCCTTTGATCTTAGCAATACCCGCTCTGGACTTTCTCCTTTCAATAATGTATCTGTAGAAAGTCTTGTCACCTTCTTTTACTGTTTGTGCTATTGTTTCCTCGGTTTGAGCCTTTGCCTGCCTTATTGCCTTCCTTGCTTCCCTTAGGGAAGTTTGGAATGCCTCCCTATCTTTATCCCGCTACGTTCCTGTATATTTCCTGAAGGCCAGCCTTTTTGGCTCTGACCTTTTCTGCTACTGTTTTTGAGAAACAAAGTGTTTTCCTTCTTTTTTTGCACTTCCTTTTCTCTCTAACACAATGTTTTTGGGGTCATACTCCTCCACCAGTTACTGTAAACTCCCATAAGCATCCCTTCTAAAAGGACTTGTGTGATACACAGGGCTGCCACATATCCGCAAAGGGTTTGTGGTTTTTATTATTGATTTATTTTTGTTTCACCAGGAGAAGCTCATTTTCAAGGAGGTCCTGGACGCACAGGATTATACAGACTGACAGATTACAACAAATAAGTTTACAGGGTTGTACTAACTACATAGAGAGCATTGTACAATAAATGCAACAGAGGAGAACATACGTAGTTACATTACACATACAGTCAGTTACATATTTGGTAGATGAAGCTAGAGTTTTAGGAAAAAAAGTTTAGAAGGGGAAAAAGGGGCTGAGTTAAGTAGAGGAGGTGAAGAAGATGGATAGAGGCAGGGTTAGGAATGAAAGTTGCATTTTTCTTGGATAGCTTTGTCTAAGAGATATTTGAAGGACCCTATACAGGTGGTAGAGACTAGCTTAAACAAGTGCAGAAAATTATTCCACAGTGAAGGACGGAATGTCCGATAGCAGCTTCACCATAACGTGAAGTGACCCTAGGTGTCTTCAACTGAAGGTAGGAATGCCTCCTCAGTGAGTAGGTACTGGAGGACTGGTTAAATAGGTCAGTAATGTGATGAGGGAGTTTGCCCATGATGGCTCTGTAAGTCCATAGCAGAGCATTTTTTAGTCTTCTGTTGGAAAGCGAGGACCAGTCAATTTGTGCATAGAGCATGCAGTGGTGGGTTCTGGCTGGGGCGTTCATTATGAACCTCGTGGCTCTACAATAGATATGATGATCACCCATCACCCTTCTATCCTAGAAACTGTCCTCTCCACCCCCAACCTTGTCTTTCAATTGCAGATGCTCTTATACTGTTCCTGTTCTCCTTGAGTGGGGGAAGGGGGTTAGGGGGGTTGAGCATAGTATGTTAACACTGCATTACTTATTGCTCATATATGTATATTACGAGTGCATTCAATTTATATATATTGTATTGCACTGCTGCCTTCAAACCATTCTATATGTAAGTAATAAGCTATGACAGGGTGTGCATTACAGGATTTTAATGCACAACCCAGGGGTGTAGTAAGGCACAAGGCCTAAGGCCTCAATCTTTATTGAATTTTCTTAAAAGTTTATCAATACACAGACAGACCATACCAAAGCAAAGACACAGTACAAGAAAAAAACAAAAATACAAATACTAATACAGACACATTCTTAGACATATGGCACTTCAAAAATTAATTCAGCAATTCTATTTCCCAAGGGTAGATCGGGAAGTAAGTGAGATCACTGAGAGGCTATACTACCAAATATGCTTGGGAGAAGGAGTCCCTCAGAGGGCAGGAGGGGGCTGGGGGGGGTGAGCGGCAGGAGGAAGAATCAATACCTACATACTCACTGGTCTGCACCACTCCTAAGGTACAAACTCAGGTTTAACCAAGCCCATGTATAAAATCCATCTTCTCCAGATTAACTCAAACTGGGTTTGTCTCTTATTAAGAGTTGTTGTCAAGGCCTCTGTCCGATATATAGAAATCATTACTTCGTGCCATTGTGCTATGGTAGGTTCTTTATTGGTAAGCCACAGCTTGGTTGCCACCTTCTTCCCAGCCAGAAAGACATACTTAAGTAGCCTCCCAGTATTTGGGTATCTAGCCTCTCAGAACATCAAATATAAAATACAGAAACACAGTCAGTAATATTTGGGTCAAATATAGACTGTAAGGTTAGCTCCAGCTCCCGAATGTATAACGCCAACTTTGGGCATGCCCACATTATATGATGTAGGGCAGCCAGAGCAAACCCGCACCCCCTCCAGCATGTAGCGGTGCTAAACCCCTGGTATTTGGCCTGTATTGCCGGTGTCCTAAAAAATCTAATATACATTTTCTAGGAAAATTCTCTCCACCTAATAAATGATATCCCCCAGTATAATCATTTTTGTGTCCAGGCCCATGTGTCAGCCTGTACCTGTGTGCCCACATCCCGAGACCATGCAGCACGAATGGATTCAGTGTTATCTCCCCTCCAAGAAAGGAGTGCTTTATAAAGGTGTGAGATCATATGGGTTGAGGGGGCCTTATTCTCCACCGCAGACCTGAGGATATAAAGTATCTGGGGAGGTGGGGAGTCATCCCTTCCCTGCCCAATTCATAATGTTCTAATATAGTCCCTAAGTTAAAAATATCTAAATCTGTCTTTCCAGAAAAGATCAAAGTTGGTCACCAGATCCTGGAAAGATCTAACCTCTATCCCCTCCAAGAAGTGCCAGATCAAGTGGAGGCCTTTCCTCTCCCATCCACGAAACCCAGCATCCCAGCTCGCTGGTCCAAAACCCCTAACATAAGAGACCGAGTACATGAGGTATCTCCAGTTTCCAAGACTTTTGTCTCCTATCACTCTATGCCAAGCACTCACTGTTAACTCTGTGTATGGGTTCAAATCCCTGACAAAGGGAGGTTGTCTTCCATCCCCTAACACGGCCAAGTGCAAATTATCGAAACAACCCCCCACCAGCTCCAGGGACTTCCATTTAGCGATATAATAACCTCTGCTGAGCCAGTATAAAGAAGTTCTGAGCTGTGCTGCTCTGTAGTATAAATTAAAATTGGGTAAGGCTAAGCCCCCTTCCAACTTTGGAATCTGAAGTACCGACAGCCGGGCTCTCGGTCTCTGCATACCCCAGAGGAACTGGGAGATTCTTCTATTGAGAGCACAATACAGGGAATCCAGAATCTGGACGGGAAGAGTCTGTGCCAAGTATAAAAATCTAGGGAGAACCACCATTTTTATTGTTTAGATTTTTTGCAGTAAGGAAATGGAGATACCCTGCCATTTCTCAAGGCTCCTTTCAAAATTATCCACCATTGGGGAATAGTTAAGCTCAAAAAGTTGCTCAGGGTTCAATCCAGTCTGTACCCCCTGGTATTTTAAATGTTTCAAATTCCACCGCAATGGGAACTGTCCTCTAATCCTTTCGGACGGTTGACAATTGACCTGCAAGACTTCTGTTTTAGTGGTATTAACTTTGTACCCTGCCATTTGCCCAAATTCCTCCAAAATTTCCCACAGTCGAGGCAGAGCCCATTCGGGGTCCCTCAGATAGATCAGCAGATCATCTGCGTACAAGGCCAGTTATGTCCCCAGGCTCAATCCCCCACACCTCCCCAGCCTGCCACAGAACTACAGCTAGCGGCTCCACATACAAGGCAAAAAGAAGGGGGAAGAGGGGGCACCCCTGCCTAGTGCCTCTCCACAGATGAAAAGGTTCAGAGATCCCGCCATTGATTTTGATGTATTTACATTTATTTTACATTTATCAATGTAATCAGTTTACAACCTTTGAGCCAACGGCTCATTTACAAAGGTACCTCGTCAACAATGGTAGATAATACAGTTAAAATAGAAAGCAGAGTACATACAAAGAAGAGCATCAGTATAAACAGACACGCATTAATGGCACCTGGTTACAGCAAACATTGGTAGTGTAATACAGAGCAAAAAATGGTATAATTGACAGCAGTAGCTGGGTAGCTGGGTAGCAAGTACGTTATGCATAGGTAGCATAGGAATGCAACGTGGTTCTACCATCAGTAATTGATACAGTTGGTAGAGGGAAACAATAATTAGTAGTGAGGTTGTTAGGAATAAGGAGGGAGGGATGGAGCAGCCCAGAGGGCATTGTCAGGGAGGAGGGTGGGGTTAGGGCATCCTTTAGGCACAGGAGCAGCAGCGCTTGCTGAATAGCTCGCTTTGAGGGCATTTTGAAAGTGGAGATGGTGGGGGTATCAGTGACGTCCCGGGAAGATTGTTGTACCATGCAGGGCTCTATGGCAGAGCGATCTCTGACCAAGTGAGGTCCTAGCACGAGGAACCAGGAAGGTGGCTTGCAGGAGGTCCGGTGCTGACAAGGGCTGTGCTGGAAGGAGGGAGGAAGTCAGCCGGAGAAAGTCCAAATAAGGTTTTTTTGAAATGATGCACGTTTGGTATAGTAGGCGTTCATCGAGGTCAAGCATAGTTGCAAGGTCATAGAGTTGGCAGGTATGAGTGAGCTTAGGGGCCTATGATAAGCCTGCAAGCCTTATTTAGGAGGAGGCCGAATTTTGTTGAGGCCGTCCTGTTGGCAGCCCATAGACAGGCAGTCCATAGTCCACCAGGAGAGTATGGAGGAAGTAACCAAGCCGGAGGGCATCAGGAGACAGTTTCTGTAGTGCAGGATACCATGTCGGATATTGGTTACAGAGGCGAAAGCGTCGATGTGGGTATGGAAGGAGAGTGCTGAGTCAAATAAGATCCCTAAGTACTTATAGGATTGGACTTGTTCAAGTTGTAGTCCGGAGCTGGAAAGGATAATGGAGAGGGAGTTGGATGATTTATTTTGAGGGTGGGCGAAGAGCATGGTTTTGATTTTTAAGATTTATGACCAATCTATGCTCTTTAAGCCAAGCCTCAGCGCTATCAAAGGCACTTTGTGGGAAACCTGGAGGATGTGGGGTTACGGTCAGTGGCAAAGAGGACGGTATCGTCATGCGTACAGCAGTATTTTCCCCGCATGCACTGGGCAGGGTGTTAAAGTAAAGCGAAGAGAAGGGCCCCAGGATGGAGCCCTGTGGAACCCCTGAGAGGATCAAACGTGGGTCAGAAAGAGTCCCACCAATTTTGACTCTGGTGGGAGCGGGCGGAAAGGTAGCTGGAGCACCAAGCCAGTGGTCCAGAGGCAAAACCAGTGTGACAGAGGGCTTCCAGTAGTAGGGGTGGAGACCGTGTCAAAGGCCTTTGATAGGTCAAGGAACACAGCCCCGCCAGGAGCCAGTATCCAAAGAGGAGTGAAGGAAGGAGGCGAATTCAATGAGAGCAGTGCTAGTACTGTGTCCTGCGTGGCCGTGCTGTTCAGGGCAGAGGATGTTGTATTTGGTCAGGTATTCAGTTATTTGTGCAGCAACTAGTTTTTCCAGTGCCTTGGAAAGGGAGGGAGGATGGAGATCGGTCGATAGTTCCCAACTAAGGACCTGTCACCTTTATGGATCGGAGTAACGCTGCAGTTTTCCAGGAGGAGGGAATTGTCCCAGGCAGAGGGATTTGTTAAGAAGGCAGGTGAGTGGGGTGAGGACTTGATCCAGGACCAACCGGAGAATTTTGTGGTCCAGGAGACGCCACTGGGACTGTTGCCTTTAGAGCACGAGGTCAGGTGCAGTCTGGCTTCCTGGGTAGTAACCCTACGAAGGTGGAAGCAAGGCGATGGAGGGCAGGGGTAGGATGGGGGTGGCTGATCAAAGAAGTTACTGGGAGGATTGGGCTAAGGTCTGTAAAGGTGGTGTTGAGTAGGTTTGCAATGTCGTGGGGTCTGTGATGGTGGTGTTGTTGTTGGTGGTAATCTGGGATGGGGAGGGAGCGGTGTTCCCATTCAGTTGTTTGACCTTATCCCAGAAGTGCAGGTGCTCCCCAGGAGGCAGTGAGGTGGCCTGATAGTGGTCGGCTTTGGCCTTCCTGATTGCCCATGTACACTTGTTCCGTGCAGCATTGTAGGCCTGTCTGTCAGCTGGGCGCCTAGTTTCAGTGGCACGGTACCAAAGGTCGTCCCTGTGTCTGAGCAACAGTGAGAGAGCAGGGGTAATCCAGGGCAGGTTAGGTCTTTTGGAGCGGACGGTAGAGATGGGAGCAAAGAGATCGCAGGCTTTATTAAAGGTGGAGGTAAAGAAGGCAAGAGCGGTATCTATATCAGGTGCATGGAGAATCGGGGACCAGTCTTGCAGTTCAAGGTACTGCTTAAGGTTTTTTAGGCCATAAGGTCTGAAACGCCGGCGAGGAATGCGCTGTGCAGCGGGTCGGGGTAGGGTGGTCAACCAGCGGAAGAGCACAGGGGAGTGGTCACTGAGTGAATCAGGGAGGACTTGGATGTCCAGAATTTTAGGGGGGCGGTTAGTGATGATGACATCGAGGAGGGTGCTAGTACCTCTCTTGGGGTTCACACGAGTGGGTTGGGAGACTAGCTGGGTTAGATCCAGAGCAGTGAAGGAGTCCCGAGTGGGGGAGGATGAGGGACAAAGCCAGTTCACATTGAGGTCCCCAACTATGATTTTGTCAGCATTGTGGGGAAGGGTGGCAAGGTAGTCAGTGAGGCAAGGTAGTCAGTGAGGGATAAAAGAGATGGGTTTTTGAGTCTGGGCAGTATGTAGGCAGTGGTGAGGTAAAAGGGGGATCTGGCGGGTCCGGGGTAAGCTTAATGGAGAGGGCTTGGGCCCCATTTACAAGGACCGGTGCAGGGAGGGCGATACCAGTGAGTGAGCTCCTGGTGTAGATAGCGCAGCCACCACCACGTTTGGTTACTCGATCCTCACGATAAAGGGTGTAGCCAGGGAGGGAAACAAGGGAGTCAGGGGTGGAATTAGATAGCCATGTTTCCACCAGCGCAATGATGTCTGGTTTGTGCTGAGAGACCCAGCATTGGAGGGAGTCGAATTTTTTCAGGACGCTGCATATATTCATGGAGGCGATCAGCAGTCCGGGACGCCCTCCTGCAGAGGTGGTCCTGGTGGGTCCGGGATTGGGGTGGATATTGCCAGATAAGAGTAGTAGAAGGACAACAGTTCTGGCCAGGGCACGGCGGTATAGATTGAGCCTACGGCTAGGAGGAGTTGGGGGTGGGATCATGGAGGAGCAGGGGATAGGTAGGGAATTAACGTCGGGGAGGGCAAGGATAGTGAGCTGTCGGAAAGGGGATGGGGAGTGGCGAGGAGATGGGAGTTGAAGGTCAGTGTGTATGGGCATAGTAGGGTGAGTAGGAACTAGGTTGGTGGGAATTAACGGTGAAATAGCCTGTGGCCTAGGGGAGATAAACGGCTGGAGGGAGGGGGGAACCAGGAGGAGGATGACGGGAAGGGAGTTTAACAGAAGGTGAGCAAGCATGGCGAGCAGGTGGTAGAGGAGTAGGGAGTTAAGATAGCTGTACTGCCTCCTAGAGAGTGTGGCTGCCACTTTAGATTAGTGGTAGTGACACAGACCCTGGTGGACAGGGTACAGGGTTCAAGTCCCAACTAGGGCAGCACAGAATATGCCTGGGAGAGGGCAGAGAGCCGTAGTCAAGGGGACAACGTGGGCTGGGAAATTGGCCTCCGCAGGGGTGGAATGTAGTGACTCCTAGTGGTCACTGGGTGTAGGCTCTAGGCTTATTGTAAATACTACTACTAACTCTCACAAAGGCCTCTGAAAAGCCAAAACTTTTCAATGTCAAACCCAGGAAGTTCCATGCTACCCAGTCAAAGGCCTTCTCCGAATCCAAACTTAGAGTTAGGAGGGGAGATCCTGACCGGGCAGCACGGTGTAGGATATGTAACGTTCTCCTAATATTATCCTGAGTTTGGCGACCCGGGACAAAACCCGTTTAGTCAAATTCAATAAGAGAGGGAAGGATTAACTCCAATCTCTGAGCTAATATTTTAGTATATATTTTGTAGTCTATATTAAGTACCGAAATCGGTCGGTATGAAGAACATTGGGTGATGTCCTTCTCCGGCTTCGGAATATTAGAAATTACTGTATAGTTCCATGTGTCTGGAAAGTGTTCTCCCAGCTATGCCTCCCTACAAGCTGCTAATAGTGGGCCCTCTATGTCTTTCTTACAATATTTGAAAAACTCAGAGGTATACCCGTCTGGTTCTGGGGCCTTACATGATTTCAAGCCCTTAACTGCCTGGTCTAGCTCCATCTGGGTAACAGGTTGATCCAGCTGAGTTTTGGCCTCTGGACTAAGTGTAGGTAGAGCTATCTTGGACAAGTATGCTTCCACGTGCGTACTATTTGGTAGGGATTCTGGGGTATATAGCCTTTGGTAAAAGGCCTTGAAACTAGATAAAATCTGATCAGGGAAATGCACCAATTTACCCATTCCATACAGCGTAGTGTCTGTTGCCGCAGACGATGTGCCAACAATCTCGTTGCCCTGGGACCCACCTCCCCATATTTCTGATGAAGGTGTTGTAGGGCATGTTCTCTTTTAACATCAATCTGTTTTTGAATTTGTTGTTTCAAGTTCAGAATCTTGGCCCAGGCTGTGCCCTTCCCCTTAGCATGGAATCTCTGTGCTTCACTTAATTGCCTCTGGAGAGAATCCATCAGGGTGGTTTGTTTCTTCTTGAAGTAGGCTGCAAATTTAATAACATCTCCCCTCAGGACCATCTTCACAGTATCCCACAGGGTGGCCCTCGAAATCTCTGGCATTTTCCCCCAAAATCTGCCCCAGCTTAACCTTGGCTATGTCTGCGAATTCTTTGACATTTAAAAAATAATTATTAAATTTCCATAAAGTTTGGCCCTTTGTTGTTTTCCATTCCAAACTTAGTGAGAGCTGTGCATGATCCGAAAGGACAGAGGGAGCATGTGCACTGTCTATTATCTGAAACCTGTGCTCCTCTGATAATAAAAAATAATCAATACAGGCATAAGAACCATGCGGAGATGAAAAGTGGGTATAATCTCTCTGACCTGCGTGCTCTGCGTGCCATGCAGCCACCCATTTGACTGCCCCCAGATAACGTCTAATCGACTTACTAGAAGGGGTGGGTCAAAACGGCCTCGATCAGAATGTATTCATGTGCTCCCAATTCTGGTTGACATTATCCCTCACCACCAAGACACCTCTGTGGTACTCCGTGGTACTCTTGTGGAGTAAGCCTCTCGCAGTTGTCACTGTGGCCCCTGAGGGGATATATGATGATGCTAGGGTAATGGGTGAACCTTCTAAGATTTCTGATATTATTGCTAGCCGACTTTCCGGTCTATGTACTGCTCCTTAAGTTTAAATGGAGACCCTCTAGGAACCAAGACAGCAGTTCCACTTCTCCTTCCCCCACCGTGGGTGGAGGCGACCACATGATCAAAGCCGAATCTGCCCAGCCTCCTATGTTCTGCCTTGCTCAGGTGCATCTCCTGCAGGAGGATAAATGATGGGGACTGTCGTTTCAGGGAGGAAAGCACCTTGTAACGTTTGACAGTGTTATTTAAACCATTCACATTATGTGACAATATGTTATGAATTACCCATCTAATACACATGATCTGGGGTGCCCTCTGGCTCCCTTTGTCTCCCCACCACCCCCCGGGCCCCCCCACTCCTGCTCCACTTCATTCATAGATTGATGCCCCCATAACATACACAACATATATTCAGAACAGTAAATAACAAACTCAGTAACTCTAACTTTACGCCCCAGCAGGAAGGTTTAACAAACCATGCTTCCTCCTCTGGGAAAGAACTATATACATTTTGACCTCCAAGGAGGGGGGACAGAATTAACCAGCCTCTGAGGTCCTGGGATGAGATACCAAGGGGTAGAGGATACGGAGCTGCCTGAGGAGTTCGGCCCTCCTGGACCCTAACAAACATGGGCCCTGGCCTGATGTCAAGGCCTAAATACATCACCAAAACCCTGCTTCGTTCAGGCAGGCGGGAAAATGATTATTCAATGGGGTGCCTTCGAGTGATACAAACCCTCCACTCGGCAATGAGGCCCAATACAAATATGGCCCAAAGGCAGAGCTCCCAGCACATTGGTAATTTGGGAGAAGAGTCTTAAGTTACCCCCCACTGGCATTAAATGTTTCTAACAAATGTATCCCTTTCTCCACAGATTATTCCATATCCAAATAAATTTCTAGATTAGCCCCTTTTATACATTCATTTAGATGAGCACTTCTTTCAGGTACATTCCCTAATTAGTCATATATAATGTCCATTTTATCTCAGTAAAATTATAAGCAGGTGCAGTCCCTGTGTCCCAGGAATGTATAGTCCAATAGATTTACCCATACAGGTATGTAGGGCTCAGAAATGTGTCCGATGGAGCCTTTCAAACCCCAAATTACCTCCCTCCAGCCAGTTCCAGGGCCTAGCCAGATGCTGTGGCAGCCGGGGCGGCTGCGAAGGCCCACTAGTTAGAAGGAGTTAGGGGGTATCAAAAAACAAACAGGATTTATGACCGTCACTCACATGTGTCTTATTCAAGTGTCCATTCCCTTTCTGGTCTCTCTTTCTTCCTGCTGATGTTGATGTCTGAGCTGCGGTAATAACTCCCTGATGTCCTGCACAGTACTTAGTGCTGATCCCTGTCCCGATCTCCTGTTCCTGTACGATGTTGCTTTTTGCCAGGGCCTAGGCAGGTTGGAAGCTGAGCCAGGCTGAGAAGTTGCTCCCAGGACTTCATGGCCCTTCTTTTTAACGCTTGGATCGCCTCCTCCTCCAGGGTACAGTAGAGCTCTGTTCCCGTCTCCCACCAAACCCGCAGTCACATGGGGTATGGTGTCTGGAACCTCACCCCCAGTGATTTAAGCTTGCATAGGACGGGAGTATAGGCCATTCGGTGTTGTTGGATCTGAGGGGGGTAGTCTTGATTGAAATAGAGGCGAAAGCCATTGTACTGCACTTTCGGCTGCCTCCACACGGTCCGGAGCACCATCTCCTTGTCTCTGTAACTGGAGAATTTGTCCACTATGGAACTGGGCCGAGCAGTCGGCAATGTAGGCTTAGCTGACAGTGCTCTATGGGCCTTCTCGATCTGGAAATTAAAAGACTGCAGTAGATCTAGAACATGCTTCAGTAGATCCGATAAAAAGTCTGTCATCTCCCCTACCTCTGAATTGTCAGGGAGGCCATAAATTCTTAAGTTTTCTCTCCGAGCACGGGCTTCCAGGTCTAAACATTTAGCTGCTGTGCTTTCTTACTGCCAAATGAGAGCCTCTATGACCTGCGAGAGGCGTAGTATGTCATCTTCTGCCCCTGAAATTCTTTCTTCAGCTGGGGACACCTGATTCTCAAGCTTAGTAAGGTCGGTATGCAGTTTATCAAATTTTGCCTTATTTTCACTCCAAAACTGTTTTATTTCTGAAAGTAGAATCTCGAACCTGGAGCATGATAATGTTTCTAGCTCCATCTCTGGGTTCCCACTCGCCATGCTGGATGGGGAATCTCTCCCATTGTTGTGCTGGCTCATCCGTGGCAATCCTGTTGACTGACCGCCCTTTCTAGAGGATTTGGAGCAGGATCTGTTTCCATGAGTGGCCCCACTTCCAGATTTGCTCATTTTACCAAAATCTGACTTAAAATATAGCCTTGTGGGCGCGATCTGTTCCGGGGGGGGTAGGGGAGCTCCTCGATCAGACCGCCACTGCACCAGTGATGTCACCAGAAGTCCGTGACTTGCATCTCTTCTGATTGTATACCTTTTATCGTCACTCTCTGTTTTCTGTCTGCCAACTAGTTTGCCACCCAGTTGACCAACTTCTGACCCACCCTGAGCCTACCCAGCTTATTAATCAATCTTCTATGCGGAACAGTATTGAAAGATTTGCTGAAGTCAAGGTTGGCGACATCAACTGCACCCCCTTGGTCCACCACTCTGGTTACCCAGTCAAAGAAATCTATGAGATCAGTTTGACAGCACCTTCCTGTTGTAAACCCATGCTGTCTTGGATCCTGTGCTCCTATGGATTCCAGGTGTTACACTATCCTTTCCTTAAGGAGTGCCTCCATAATCTTGCCCACTACTGAGGTAAGACTGACTGGTCTGTAGTTCCCTGCCTCCTACCACTCTTGTGGAGCGGGATCACATGAGCCCTTCTCCAGTCTTTTGGGACCTCGCCTGTTCTCAGAGACTCACTAAACAGTTCTGATAATGGATCTGCTAGTTCCACCCTTAGCTCCTTTAGTACCCTGGGATGTATGCCATCAGTTCCCATTGCCTTGTCCACCCTGAGCTTAGCGAGCTCTTATAGGACCCTTTCTTTTGTAAAGGGACTAGTGCACACCTCTCTCCCCCGTGTCCATGGTGCTGAGCTGTGGGTCCTGCCCTACCTTCTCCTCAGTAAATACTGAGCAGAAGTATCTATTTAGGGTAGATGCTTTTCCTTGGTCCTCCTCTACACTCCCTTTATCCCTTTGATCTTAGCAATACCCCCTCTGGACTTTCTTCTTTCACTAATATATCTATAGAAAGTCTTGTCCCTATCTTTACTGTTTGTCTAGTGTTTCCTCGGTTCGGGCCTTTGCATGCCTTACTGCCTTCCCTGCTTCCCTTAGGGAAGTTTGGTATGCCTCCCTATCTTCATCCTGCTGCATTCCCTTATATTTCCTGAAGGCCAGCCTTTTGACGCTGACCTTTTCTGCTACTCTTTTTGAGAACCAAAGTGGTTTCCTTCTTCTTTTGCACTTCCTTTTCTGTCTAACACAATGGGATGTTGCTTCAAGTATTGCATCCTTAATGCTTGCCCACTTGCCTGTACCCCCTCACCTGTATTTCTTCTTACCACAGCTAGTTTAACTCTGTTGGCCATCTTATCAAAGTCAGCTCCTCTGAAGTCCCATATGTTTGCCTTGGAATGGGATGATTTAGTTCTAGTGGTCAAATTGAACCAAACTATGTGATGGTCACTGGCCCCTAGGTGACCTTCTACCTGGAGATCTGTGATCCTTTCCCTGTTAGTCAGTACTAGATCTAGGATAGCCCTGTCTCTTGTGGGTTGTTGTACTAGTTGTTTGAGGCCCTCCCCCTGCAGGGAATCCACCATGTGTCTAGTTCTGGTAGATGTTCCTGCTGGTATTGACCAATCTGTATCTGGCATGTTGAAGTCTCCCATTATCAGAACCTCCCCTTTATCAGTCATGTTTTGTATATCGTCAAACAGTAATGTGTCTATGTCCTCTCCCTGGTCTGGAGGCCTGTAGACAACCCCAGTTCGTATGGCTGTCCCATTTCCTGTTTCCAGGGTGACCCACAGTTCTTCTGGCTCCTTATGTGTATTCTGAATTTCTGTAGCTTTGATATTTTCATTGACATAAAGGGCCACTCCACCCCCTTTTGTACTTCGGTCTCTTCTGAACAGTGCATAGCTGAGTACTGAAGTCTCCCAAGTGTGGTTACTGGTGAACCATGTCTCACTAATGGCTACTAAGTCCAGTTTAGCCTCTGTCACTGTTGCCTGCAGGTCTGGGATCTTGTTTCCCAGACTGCGGGCATTTGTGTACATTATTTTCCATTGGCCAGATTTCGGTGTGTTAGTTGTTGGGCGAGGTCCGGCATTTCCCCTGCACGTCATATGGGGAGACAGACCTTTTTCCGTACCTGGTGATGAAAATGAACTATAAACATGCTGAATTCCTGTTTGATCACTAGCTGAGGGGGGAGGGGTGTTCTTCCCGTTCGATGTATCGGGTGCTGCACCGCTCTCCCCATTTGTTAGTTTAAATATTCTGCAAAGATGTCAAACTTCTGCCCCAATGCACTGACTCCTCCTCAGTCAGATGCAGTCTATTGAATTTAAAGAACTTTCGCTCTCAAAACTGTTGCTAGTTACCTACAAATTTGTGTCCTTTTTCCTGGCACCAGCCCTTGAGCCACATGTTTACCTCCCCTATCTCCCCTTCTCTGACCTTCAACCCGTCTACCCCTTTCTCCCAGATTGGCAGGATCTCAGAGAAGGAGATGCTGGACAAAATGGATGACAGTTTGTCTCCCAGCCTGGTCAGGTGTTCCTTGGTCTCCACAACTGACTGGCTGGCGAGATCATTAGTCCCTATGTGTACCAGGACATTGATGTTTTCTCCTGCTTCCTGCATGATTTTAGCAATGCGGTCAGTATCTTTCCAAGCTGATGTACCTGGGAGACATCTGACCGTGGGGGTAGGTATCAACTCCCCAAATCATGGAGTCTCCAATGATAGGAAGTGTTTTGGATTTCCTTTTTGCTTTTTTTGTTTTGGTCCCTGTTTTGGGTGAGTTTTGTTGTGCTAGCTCCTGTGCTGCAGTGTCCTCTGCCCCTTTGTTTGATTTCGGAGATAGAGGCAGATACCTGTTTGTAGTTTTTATATGGTTTGTGGAGGTGATGAGTTGGAGAGCATTGAGTGATGGGGCACCTGATTTGCCCCTCCTAACCACCTGCCAACCTCCCGGACCAACTACCCTCTGTGGTTGAGGTGCTTCAGTTGGATGCTGGGGAAATGGCGGGCAACTCTTATAATACATTTCCTCTTGAATATGCGATTTCTTTTTTTTTTTTACAACTTATTTTCTGCACCCCAGCACGAGAACTCTCTCTGGCCACACCACTCGCCTGACCTCGCTCTACCACCTGCTGTGGATCCTGCCTCTTCAAGAGAAGTTACCTTCTCCCTGAATCCTGGGCAGCTATGGGCCTGAGGAGACCGAAGAGGCAGAGGCAGGGAACCAGCGCTGGGCATGTGGTGGGGCATCACTGGGAGGGCCGTCGCCTATCCAGGCTGGAGGTGTTTTTCTTAGTAAATCCCTGAACTCCCTCCTCCATCCCGAGCGTGACGTCCCCTGATGTCCTGGTGCACAGCAACCTTGCCAACGTCTGCCACGCTCACTCCTATGTGTGGTCCGCATCCTGCAGCACCCCCGCTCTCCATCGGCGGTTGCTGGGACGCTGGACAACCCCTGGCCCTCCCTCTGGGAGAGGAGAGCAGTCCCTCAGATGCTCAATCCTCTCCCTCTCCTGCTGACCCCCAGCGCCCGTGCTTGCTACTGAACACGGGTCGCCGGTGTGGCGTCCAGCACCTCAACCCTCAGCGCTACTGGGCCAGCCTTGAATATATGATTTGAGGCACGTAATCACTGCCCATGCCCTTAGATCTTCAATGGTCCAGCATGTAGGACAGCATCCTAAATCCTGTACAACTGCCCTTTGAAAAGTGTTCCTCATTACCTGCAGTTAATATCCATTCCAGATGAGTTGCCAGGTTTATAACCTGGTCTGAGTAATTAGAAGGAAGGAAAGAAAGCAAAAGTTGGATTTTTTGTTTTGTTTGTTTTTGAATGACTTGTAATAACAAGTTAAATTACTTGTACCCCTGTAAGTGAGGTCACTGTGTGGATACCTCTCTGATCCTCCCCTTCCTGCTGTGCTACAGGAAATGTCACAACTGTGCTATCCTATAAAAGAAGTGTAGCGTGGATGGGATGGGTGGCTGGGCCCTTCCCCTGCCGAAAAAGAAGAACCACAGACAAAAGGAACAAGGAGATAAGAGCAGAAACAATCAACCAACAAAAAATGCAGTAACCCTGAAAGCTTAGCCTAATGCTAGATAACACTGTAAAACCTGTAAAGCACCACACAGTAATAATTTCACAGAAGATACCCTGCAAAAAACAATTTGAATCAGAGAAGATTACAGTAGTAATCCGTAAGCACAAAACAGTAACAATTACAAACATGTAGGCACACCCTGTAATAATGCAGCAGAAAGTATACCCTGTAACAGCAATTTGAATCAGAGAACAATAAAGCAGTAAAATGTTAGCAAAAGACAGAAACAAACCCTGTGAGTACAAAAGAAAATAATATCACACAGTAAATCTGCCTAGCCAAAAGAAGCCTCAATCTTTTTCCTTGCTCTGATAATGTTCCTTGCTCTGTCCTTACAAACAAACCTAGAAGAAAAGAACTCAGGTGAAGCTAGGTGCTTTGCCAGCAAACCTAGTCTTCCACCTCCTTCTTGCCATCTTAAAAGTTGTTTTATAGGTATGTTTAAAGTGTCAAATTTCAATTAAAAGATATACTGAAAAAGAAAAGACAAAGGGTTACTACATTGGAAAACTTCACCCACACTTGGCGGGTCTTGGGAGGGGACACCACAGTACTGTATATAATCGGGGGGGGAAGATGGCCTTGGCGGACACAGATCTACTACCAGCATATGATCCGGGGGCAGGGCGGGTTGACAATTGGTTACATGATCTCAGAGATAATAAATGTTCTGAGAAGAACTGGGAAAAGGATTAAATACTGAGCTGCCAGGAGGAAAAAATCAGGGAGGTGGCTTAAGCAGATGAATAGCACAAGGTTTATCATGTGGGAACCTCACCCTCTCAGCCACATTACAGCTCTCAGATCGAGAGCATGGTTTGGCAACCTTTTGAAGTGTGTATCTTCAGTTAGAAAATGGGTTGTGGAAATGTCAGAAGCTGACTGGCTTAGGCCACCAGCTATCCGGTCCGGTATCAAGCAACAGAGACCAGGAAATAATGAGTCCCAGTCTCTGCCTGCCTGATTACCATAAAAAATTATGCGGCCATGGAATGTTCAATTTGAAAATACCACCATTTTTTTTTCTCTCACATTGCGAGAGAAAGAGAGTGGGTTGATTTCCACAACCCATTTTCTATAAGCACTGTGCCCCCCTCCTGCCCCGCTCAGTCATCCATCTGCTGCCAGTGTCAAGTGAAGATTTACAAATAATAAAAGGAGGTAGTCATAGTCTTGAGTAGGTTGAGAGGGAGAACAAATAACAGTTCTCCAAACCTCCCTCATAACAATCTGCGAGTGTGACTATCCCGAATGCCACATTTTCTGAACTCGCTTAACGAGCGAGTGAATGAGCGCAACCTGTCTCCTTTTTTCTTACTCCGTGCCTCCCACTCCCATCAGCTATCCCGAGCTCTCTAAGAAAAGAAGCCCTTAAGAAACATGCTTTTTTTAAATGTGGCAGACAGTATATTGATTTAGCAGTTCATCAACTCATAGCAATAACAGTAGCACTGACAACTTTCACAGCTTGCCGTGACTCCCAGACCCAACAGGGCGATAGAAGAGTACCATTTCCCTCACTCTAACATATCAGTCTTTTTTTTTTTTTAAACAGCTCACCATTACCTTGTTGCCCTGTCTTGTCACAGCTCTCTGTATACCTCTAGTTACGTCTTGGACTGCACATGTTAAATGGAAGGGGTGAGTCAGTGTTAAAGTTTTTCGCCAATGATAGAAGACATCCTTAGGATGGCAGAAAAAGGGGAGATGTTGTTGATGGGGACCTGAATACGACGGATGTTAACTGGAGCACCTTTGCTACAGCCACATCCAAGAGCAGGGTCATTCTCAATGCCCTACAGGGGGCATGCCTCAGACAGCTAGTGTTGGACCCACTCGGGAGGGAGCAATCTTAGATCTAGTACTCTCAAATGGGGATGGAGAGGGGATCTCAGATCTAGAAATGGGTAACCATCTGGGAACAAGTGATCACCAAACAGTGTGGTTCATGATAAACACACCCGCAGAGTCAAGCCATACAAAAGTGAGGGTAATGGACTTTAGGAGGGCTGTCTTTGTCAAGATGGGCGAGTGCCTCAGAAAAGCACTAGCAAACATGCAAGAAGGAGGGTGGAGGAACAATGGGGAAACATCAAAACTGCCATCAGAGAGGCAACAAGCCTTTGTGTGAAGCAAATAAACAAATCAAAAGAAAAGAAAAAAACACTATGGTTCTCAAAAGAGGTGGCGGGGAAGGTTAGGGAGAAAAAGATAGCATTCAGGATGTATAAGGAAACACAGAAGAAGCAGGACAGAGAACTGTACCAGTTAAAGCAGAAGGAAGTGGAAAGGCAGTCAGAATAGCAAAGGCCCAAACCGAGGAAAAGATAGCCAACTCGGTTAAGAAGGGGGATAAAACCTTTTATAGGTACATTATGGAGAGAAGAAAGACCAAGGGAGGGATAGCGAGGCTTAATAAAGGGGAGGGTGGGTGGTCAGAGAGGGACAATGAAAAAGCAGGGATACTGAATGAATACTTCTGCTCAGTATTCACAAAAGGAGGGGGAGGTACCTAATCCAATCAATAGAAGCACTCTGGATAGGGGGGTCGATACCAACCCTTTCACAGAAGAAAGGGTTCTGAAAGAACTCCTAAAACTGAAGGTGGACAAAGCAATGGGGCCTGACAGGATTCACCACAGAATTCTAAAAGAACTAAGGGGGAAACTAGTGACACCGCTGACTACCCTTTTTAACAAATCATGGGAGAATGGTGTGGTACCTAAGCACTGGAGGAGGGCGGATGTGATTCCCCTTCACAAAAGTGGGAACAAAGCAGAGGCAGGAAACTACAGACCTGTTAGTTTGACCTCAGTGGTAGGGAAAATGATGGAATCACTTCTAAAAGAAAGAACTGTTGAGTACCTAGAGGCCAGCAGGGTACAGGACCCAAGGCAGCATGGATTCACAGCGGGAAGGTTATATCAGATGAATCTAATAGATTTCTTTGACTGAGTGACCAAAGTAGTAGACCAGGGAGGGGCTATAGACATGGCCTACCTAGACTTTAGCAAGGCATTTGACACAGTCCCACACAAAAGATTAATAAACAAATTAGCCAGCCTGGGAGTGGGTCCCAGGGTGGTAGCCTGGGTAAAATACTGGCTGGACAACAGGACACAGAGGACAATAGTAAACGGAGTCGACTCTGAAGAAAGGGGGGCTACTAGCGGGGTGTCGCAGGGTTCAGTACTGGGTCCAGTCCTTTTTAATGTCTTTATAAGTGATACTGCAGAGGGACTGGAAGGAAAAGTATGCCTCTTTGCAGATGACACAAAGATCTGCAACAGGGTTGACACACAAGGGGGGGTGGAAAGAATGAGAAGGGACTTGGAAAGGTTGGAGGAATGGTCAAGAGTATGGCAGCTTAGATTCAATGCAAAGACGAGCAACGTAATGCACCTGGGAAACAAAAACCCAGGGGAAGAGTACACAATTTGGGGGGGGTGGAGGTATTAACAACAACAAAAATGGAAAGGGACCTGGGGTAGTCATATCAGATGACCGAAAGGTAAGCAAGCAATGTGCGAGGGCAGTAAGGATGGCTGGGGGAATACTGGGATGTATAGGGAAGAGACAGCACCAGTAGAAAACAGGAAGTTGTTATCCCTCTGTACAGACAGTTGGTGAGACCTCATCTGGAGTACTGCGTGCAGTTCTGGAGACCCCATCTCCACAAGGACATAGACAGGCAGTCCAAAGGAGGGCAACTAAAATGGTGCAGAGTCTGCAACAGAAGCCATACGAAGAAAGACTAAAGCAGTGTAATATGTATACCATTGAGGAAAAGGGGGGGGGGAGACAGGATATAAACTTTAAGTACTCAAGGAATCAACAAAGTCCAAGAGGGTAGCATCTTTCAGAAAAAGAGATGTATAAGAACAAGGGGACACAATTTGAAGATGGGGGATGGCTCAGGGGCAATGTGAGGAAGAATCTTTTCACAGCGAGGGTAGTGGATACATGGAATGGCCTTCCTGAGGAGGTCGTGGGATCAAAAACAGTGTGGGAATTCAAGAATGCATGGGACAGACATAAGGCAATTCTAGTGGGGGGGGTAGGAAGAAGTAGGCTGTAGGTTAACTAGGATCTTCAGCTTTTCCAATAGTATGGGCAGACTAGGTGGGCCAAGTGATCTTTATCTGCTGTCAAAATCCATGTTTCACCAGTGGGCAGGAGGAATTCAAGAAGGGGATCCCTGTTTACATCCTTTGAGAAAAGATCCCTGTCATTTGTCACCTGTCCTTTGGGCTATACAAGCGTGTGATAGAGCCTACCGGTTGTGAACTAAACCTAAACTGTGCTCACTCCTCTCATCTAATCTAAACTGTGCTGCTGAATGTTCTTTTCACTGTGATCAAAGAGAGAGAGAGTTTCTCCATCATGCTCACTGTGAAGTAGCCACCACATTGAAAAAAAAAAAAAGACCACTGAATCTCCTAGTCTTTTTTTTTATCTTAGTGTTGGGTGAGCAAGCATAAACAAAAGGGTCTCGTAAACATCAGCGCCCTCTGCTGATAATGCTACCAACAGAGGGACTACTTTACAAGAAAGTCTATTTATTTTATTTTCTATAATTTTTTTAACTTTTAGCAATTCTATTTGTTTCTAAAAAATATACTCTACAGATACCCATTTTCTATGCAATAATATCCTCCATGGTAGGTAGTTGGCTTACCAGACCTTCCAGGGCTATAAGGCCTCCGCCTGTGGCATCGACCTTCATAACGCCCCTGGGTGGTCTGGTATAGCCCAATACTGCCCACCCTGTTGGGTATTGCTGCTTACTTGGAGAAGTTTAAAGTTCATCTCTATTGTGGGTTTCAAAGTTAGTGATACTGTTAGTGAAGCATCACAGAACACTCAATCCTACAGATCACAAAAGAGGTACCAGGACAACCATCCACAGACCCTAACAGGGCGCACAGTCAATACAATGGCAGAAACTGAATGAAAGCAGGGATGGCTGGCAGTTATAATGTCAGGGTCTAAACAGCCCTATCAAGCACCCAAGAGTTCTGAATGAACTTGTGAAACTCAGAACTGAAGTGGCATTCCTTCAGGAGACCCAACTGACACAGAAGGAAAGGGCTAAACTGAAGTACATGTGGGGGGGGGGGATGTATTTCACGCCACATTCCAGCAGCACCCCCACAGGAGGGGCATGACATTTTTATTGCACAGAGACTGCCCACTCTTGGTACAGGAAAGCTCCCAAGACCTGAAAGGGAGGTATATTCTCCTTAAAGGAAAGTATAGAGCAATACCTTGCACCCTCCTAAATGTATGCACCTAACAATGACGAGATTGCAAAGTTCCTGGAAAAGGTAATCTTGAAGGCAGAACCAAATCCAAGGGTAATCTTCATGGTAGTGGAGACTTTAACACAGTCCTAGACCCCCATTTAGATAAATCAGTGTATAGGACTGAACCATGTAGCCAAGCTGCAACATGCCTAAATGGAATGGCCAATGAGCTGGTCTTGTTGGAGGTATGGTGATACCTTAATACGAAAGTAAGGGTTATACATGCTGGTCAGCACTGTACCAAGCCTACTCCAGGTTGGACTTCTTCCTGTTATCCTCTGAATGGCTATATGCAGCAGAATACAGCTCAATTAAGCCTAGGCTATAACTGACCATGCAGCAGTGGTGATGGGATTAGCCCCGTCTCCCAAGATCAGAAGCTCGTCCTGGAGACTCAGTGTCTCCCTCTTTAATAATTCAAACTATAAACAAATGATTGAGCAATGCCTGAATGACTACACAGTTAAGAACCCTCCAGGAGCTACACCAGCAGCAACATGGTGGGGCAGGTTCAAGGTAGTGGTCACTAGGAAAACCATTAGCCTTGCCTTACATCTAAAGAAGGAGAGGAAAAGGGAACAACTGGAGCTTGAGGAGAAGCTGTTTGACCTCAAAGCAGAACACAAAACGGTACTAAATGAAGAAGTAAAAAAAAGGCTTGAGTATAGATCAAAGCTCAATAAATTACTTGATAACAAGACTGAAGGGGCCCTAAGATATTCATGCCAATGGTTTTATGAGGTTGGCAATATGGCAGGAAAAATCCTTGCCTGGCAGCTGTACAAAGAGGCTGCCAGCAAGACAGTATTGCACATTAGAAAGAATAATTTACCCTTCCAGTATGAAACATGCCCACATAAAATAGCACAGGAATTCATATAATTTTACAAAAACTTATACTTACAGAATAAAGTGACTAATTAGTATGGGTAATTAAGACACCTTCTTTGATAGACTGAAAGTTAGAAAACTCAATCAAGAAAACATGGAAACCTTGGAGGACCCGATCAGCTTGGAAGAAATACAAGTCAATCTGAACAGTTTAAAAACAGGGATAGCCCCAGGCCTGGATGAGCTGGCTCCCGAATTCTTTAAAACAGTCAAAGAAGAGTTCCTCCCACATTTATGCAGGGTCTTTAGGGTGATGCAGGAGGGAGAGGGGCCCCCAAGCATGGCAATATGCCCACATTTCCTTAATTCCCAAGGCAGGTATGGACCTTGCAATATGTGGTTCCTACAGGCCTATCTCCCTCCTAAATGTAGATCAGAAAACCTTCACCTCAACCCTTTTTTTTTTTCAATTTACTACACTTTTTCCTGCCACATCCCCAACCAGCCCCCATCCGTCCAGCCACCCCATCCAGTCCCGTAATCCGCTATCTCTGGGACTTACCTCTACCTCGTGTGTTCTCTCATGGATAACCCCCCCCATGGGAAGGGCTGCTTGGATCTGGGCCCTTACCATTCTCCCTCCCACCCCAGATAAGTCAAGTGTACCTGGGATGTTCAAGCCTCCTCCCCCGGCTGGCCCTCCCATGACCCAGCCTTGTTCCCGAACCAGGGTCATCAGCGTCACAAGCAGTAGTGCTACTGCTGCGTCACTGAGCCAACCATCTTCACCTCAATCTTGACAATCAGACTACAGGGCTATGTGGGGACCCCGGTCCACCCAGATCAAACAGATTTCATAAACAGCAGGCTCATACAGGATAACAGCAGATGCCTGCTGAATTTAGTATCATGGTAGTGCAGCTTTCCAGAACCAGCTTTGGCCATATTTATGGACATAGAAAAGGCATTTGGCCAGGTGGACTGAAAATTTCTACACAGAACCATGGAGGAGATGGGTCTGGGCCAGATGTTTTGCGACAGTATTAGAACTTTATATGCCTCCCCACATACCACAGTTGGCTACTTGCTTCCATATGACTAGTGGCATGAGACAAGGCTGTCTCCTCTCCCTACTCCTCCTTGCAATGCGTATAGAACCACTGGCAATAGCAGTTAGAAAAAATAATAATATAAAGGAATTATGCGGGTGATTGGTACCATAAAATATCATCATACGCAGATGACTCCTTGTTTTTCATCACCTCACCCAAGACTTCTGTCCAGGCAGTTATGGGAACTGCAGTTTTATAGAGCGGTCTCATGACATAAAAATTAACTGGAGAAATCAGAAGCCATCAAAATGGGTGGTCCCTGCAAAAGGGAATTCTTGGCGAGCTTCCCCTTCAAATGGGCAGGAAATAACATACTGAGGTTATCTGGATATCAGGATATCACCCAGCCTATCTTCCTTATTTAGGCTTAATTACGAAAAGCACCTTGGGGAAATTAGCGCAGATATAACACAGCAGACAGTTCTTTCCCCATCTCTAGTGGGTAGAATTGCCACAATGAAAATGAACATCTTACCCCGCTTTCTATTTTTCTTTCAAAACCTGCCTAGTGACATCCCTGAATCTTATTGGGGGGCAAGTTCAGAAGCTTCTGGGGCCAGATACACAAAACATTACCCCGGTGCCAAAGTAGTATTAACAAAAGCCCAGTTTGCACTCGCAACCCAGTTTTGCACCTGGGCAAAGTTTTGAGGGGGCCGCAATGCAAATGAGGGGAAGGGGACCTGCACATCGGTGCAATCCCATTCACAAACCATCTTCTCCATGCAAGGGCCTTTTGCAGAGTTCCCTTGCATGTAGAAAATATCACCAACCAAGCCCTGGTGGTATCCCATGCAACTCTATTGGCTGGCGGATGTACTGCTGATCACCGTCCTGCTGAGAAAAAAAAAGACATGTCCCTGATGGCTATTGTACCTGCCTTCCACTGAGCGCCATCCCAGTGATATGACAAAATATTATCTTCATGATTTAGTGGCCCCTCCCCAGTCCTGATCAGTGATCGCCTTCCCGATCATAAGTAAAGAAGATGTTCCTGGTGGTTCAGTGGTCCCTCCCCATCTCCGATCGCAGTCCCTATAGTTGCAAAAAAACACAAGTATGCCCTGGTGGTAGTCCCCCCCATGGTCAGCATCCCTAGAGTTGTTGAAAAACAAGTATGCCCTGGTGGTAGTGGCCCCCCCCCCCGGACTGTGGTAGCTACTCCCTGGTGGCTAGTGGTCCCTCCCCCCACCCAATGACCCACCTGATGGTGGCAACATATATGTACAGTAACCCCTCCCCCAAAACCAGATCCCTGTAGTGTCAATAGACAGATTTCCGTGGTGTTCCAGTGAACCCCACCTCCCTATCCTTAATCCCAAGTATGTGGCTTAACAGATATTGCCTGGTGGCCTAGTGGTCCCACCAGCCCGCTGCCTCCCATCCTGTACCCAAGTTGGCGATCAGCAGAGCCCTATTCTCACCACCATGGCTGGCTGTCGACTGAGCTGTGAATGAGTGTATTCTATATAAAGTATACACTCACTGACAGTGATTGACAGCTTGACAGAGCTGTCAATCACTGTGAATGAGCGTGTACTGTATGCAGTATGCACTGATGCACAGCTCAGTCGGCGGCCAGCCATGGTGGTGAGGGTTCGAGATGGGAAGGGGGTGGGGTGATGGGACACTACCTGCTGGGGTGTGGGTGGTGGTGGGTGCACTAGACCACCATGGAACATCTGTTAAGCCATGTACTGGGGATCAGGGATAGGGAGGGGGATTCACTACCATGCTGCCATGTCCTGGCCCTTGTCACTGTCATATAGTATGGTGCACTATCCGACTGTGAATAACAAGATTTCACACCAGTGCAACTGAAAGCGCAGCGCCAACTTCTGTGCTGTAACTTTTGTGCTGTGCTCTGTGCGTTTTAGTGAATCCTACCCCTGTTGTCTTTCATATGGGCTAAAGGCAGACATAGGCAAGTAAAAAAATTCTATCCCTCCCTCAGGAGAAAGGAGGCCTGGCTATGCCAGACCTTAATATATATTACATCGCTACAGAACTGGCACTGATATTCTCAAGATTAAACAGCGTACCGACACAGGGTGGAATGAAATAGTAGCACAGCAACTTTTTTTTCATCTCCTTGTTTGCTCTGCCCCATGCTACACTCTCTTCCAAGGTCTGGAAGGACATTACCAATCCTTGGACTAAACAGAAACCAAAGCCAATGCCAAAATGACCACAAAACCCCCTAATGAAGCTGGACCACTCTCAGTAATAATTGGTGACCCCGACTTCCGACCACCTTATACAGTCCAGGATTTACAAGATGAAACACGCTATCCCTGACTAGGTGCCAGGCAATGATTGGTAACAAAACCTTAATGTGTTTTAGGGAACTACAGGAGAAATATGGACTCCCAGAAAATTTTAGACACCTACTGGTGAGGCACTAAATACATTCTCAGCACTTAGTACACAAAATAGAGACCTCACATCTCTAGCAAACATCTTGTACTGGGCAGTGATGCTGGAGAGTAGGGGAGGGACAGTATCTAAGATGTACAAAATGCTGATGAGAGAAGAGCAACCAGAATTATCTAGTCTGATTTACAATGGGAGTTGGAGGCAGGTATTAGCGTAACTGATGAGGAGTAGAAGATGACATGACAGAGGGGTTAGAAGGTGACAGCCTCCCCAAGGTGGAGAGAATACAGGTGAAAATGCATGACTAGATTTGTTCATACGCCCACAATAATACATTACTTCCAGGCATGGAATACCTACACACCAACTTAATGTACCAGGCTATACATTGTTCAGGAGGGACAGGGAAGGTAAAAAGGGTTGGGGAGTGGCCTGTACATCAGAGATGGTATAAAGGCTACAGAAGTTCAGGGAAGACAGAGGGAGGCAGAGGTAATGTGGGTCACACAGAAGCCAGAGAATGGAACAGCAATATGCACTGTGGTGCAGGGGTGTAGACAGGGATTTCAGATCTGCACACCACGTGGACTCACTGCTACCCCCTCCTTGTTAGGGTGAGCTACCCCCCGGTGTAGCCAGATAGTATACAAATGTACACCAGGACCGTGTTTGTTGCCTCATTTGGCACTATAAATACAACTTTTGTATCTCATGACAATGGTTGTTGCCATGCATGGGTAAATACAAATGCCATGCATTGTTCCCTAAGACACCCACATACCAGCCCAGAGCCTGTAAAGTTGTATTGTCCTTGGGATGCAAAGAGAGTTTTAGTGACCAGTCCTTCTAGTTTCAACTCCTATGAATAAAATTACAGAAAGGTTCAGTATTTTCTTTGTTAGTTTTCATGGAAAAAGAAAGCAGTTCAGAACCTATTTGCTACCCTCCTTAAATAAAACTGCACACCATGGAGTGCTTGGAGTATGCCTGCCTACACCCATGCTGTGGTGATCTACGGATCTCCGGCACAGAGGGAGGAAGTAGACAGGGAACTAGTGGAGAACATACATGACATGGCAGCTAAGGGCAAAATCCTACTACTGGGGGATTTCAATATGCCGGACGTAGATTGGGCCACCCAGATGGCTGTTTCAGCCAGAAGCACAGCCATCCTAGAATCCCCGCAGGGGGCTGGATTCAGGCAGCTGGTGCATGAGCCAACCAGGGACAAGTCAATTCTGGACCTGGTATGGACCAATGGGTAGAGTCAAAGAAATACAGATGGAAAGGCAGCTGGGGTCTAGTGACTACCACATGGTGTGGTTCAGCATGGAGACATGGACTCAATCAAGCCATACAAGGGCAAGAGTATTAGATTTCAGGAGGTCAGATTTCGCTGAAATGAGTAAATGTATACAAGCAGTCCTGGGGAAGGGAGAGATAGTAGAGGGGGTGGGAAAACAATGGGAGAAACTGAAAGGAGCCATTGGGTATATAACAAACCAATGCGTTAGGATAGTGGCCAAAGGGAAAAGAAGGAGGAAACCACTATGGTTCTCCAAAGAGGTGAGGGATAAAGTCAGGGCTAAAAGGCTGAGTTTCAGGAAATCTAAGAGGAGCCAAAGGGAGGACAGGGAGGTGTACCTTGAATGTCTCAGGAAAACGGGGAAGGCTGTTAGGAAGGTAAAGGCACAGAAAGAAGAATGCTTAGCACAGTCTATAAACAAAGGGGATAAGGCATTTTACAGGTACATCAGTGAAAGAAGAAAAACCAGGAAGGGGATTGTGAGACTCAAAGGGGAGAAGGGAGAGTGGAAGGAGGAGGATCTGGACAACGCAGAAATACTGAACAAATACTTCTGCTCAGTATTCATTAAGGAGGGGGCGGATTAAGGACCACAGCTGGGTTCCAGAAGCAACGGGTTGTGGGGGGGAGGGGAGGTGAACACCAGTCCATTCACAGTGGAGAGAGTTCTGGAAGAACTCACAAAGCTGAAGGTGGATAAGGCCATGGGGCCAGGTGGCATCCACCCGAGGATATTAAAGGAGCTGCAAAGGGAACTATCAGCACCTCTGGTGGCCCTGGTCACACAGTCACTCAACACAGGAGTTGTTCCCAAGGACTGGAGGAGGGCACATGTAGTCCCACTGCACAACAGCGGCAGTAGGGAGGAGGCGGAGAACTATAGGCCAGTCAGCCTCACCTCAGTGGTGGGAAAGATCATGGAGACACTGCTGAAAGAAAGGATAGTGGCACATTTGGAATCTAGTGGTGCTCAGGATCTGAGGCAACATGGATTCACAGCAGGAAGGTCATGTCAAACGAATCAAATAGTTTTTTTTATTGGGTGACTAGGGAACTTAATCAGGGAGGGGCAGTAGACGTCGCCTACCTGGATTTTAGTAAAGCCTTTGACACCATCCCACATAGAAGGCTGATTAACAAGATGGGTAGTCTGGGCATGGGAGACAAGTTGGTGAACTGGGTTAGGAACTGGTTACCAGAAAGGAGACAGAGGGTGGTGGTAAATGGGGTACAATCTGGGGAGAGGGGGTGACCAGTAGGGTACCACAGGTATCAGTACTAGGACCAGTCCTGTTCAGTGTCTTCGTTAGTGACATTGCAGATGGGCTAGAAGGAAAGGTGACAAGACTTTCTATAGATAAATTAGTAAAGGGAGAAAGTCCAGAGGGGGTATTGCTAAGATCAAAGGGGATAACGGGAAGTGTGAGGAGGAGGACCAAGGAAAAGCATCTATCCTAAATAGATACTTCTGCTCAGTATTTACTGAGGAGAAGGTAGGGCAGGGCTCACAGCTCAGCACCATGGACACGGTGGGGGGGGGGAGGTGTGCACTAGCCCTTCACAAAAGAAAGGGTTCTACAAGAGCTCGCTATGTTCGGGGTGGACAAGGCAATGGACCTGATGGACACATCCCAGGGTACTAAAGGAGCTAAGGTGGAACTAGCAGAGCCATTATCAGAACTGTTTAGTGAGTCTCTGAGCACAGGAGAGGTCCCAGAAGACTAGAGAGGGTTTCATGTGATCCCGCTCCACAAGAGTGGTAGCAGGAAGGAGGCAGGGAACTACAGACCAGTCAGTCTTACCTCAGTAGTGGGCAAGATTATGGAGGCACTCCTTAAGGAAAGGATAGTGCAACACCTGGAATCCGTAGGAGCACAGGATCCAAGACAGCATGGGTTTACAACAAGAAGGTCCTGTCAAACTAATCTCATAGATTTTTTTGACTGGATAACCAGAGTGGTGGACCAAGAGGGTGCAGCTGATGTCGCCTACCTTGACTTCAGCAAAGCTTTCAATACTGTTCCACATACAAGATTGATTAATAAGCTGGGTAGGTTCGGGGGTGGGTCACAAGTTGGTCAACTGGGTGGCAAACTGGTTGGCAGGCAGAAAACAGAGGTGGTGGTAAACGGTATACAGTCAGAAGAGATGCAAGTCACAAGTGGGGTACCTCAGGGATCATCCTGGGGCCAGTCCTCTTCAATATCTTCATCAGTGACATTGCAGATGGACTGGAGGTAAGGTTTGTCTGTTTGCAGATGACACCAAGATCTGCAACACAGTAGATGATCCAGATGAGTGGGCAGAATGAGAAGAGATCTGGATAAACTGGCAAAATGGTCAGAAGAGTGGCAAATGGGTTTAACGCAAATAAGTGCAGATCATGCACATAGGGAAGAAAACTCTGAAGCCACCTATAGGCTGGGAGGGGAGTTGCTGGCAATCACAAGGGAAGAAAGAGACTTGGACATCATCATCACAGATGACCTGAAATCATCCAAGCAGACTACTAAAGCAGTAGGTAAGGCTAGAGAGATGTTGGGTTGTATTAGTAGGGGTATCACAAGTTGTAAGAGGGAGGTAATAATCCCTCTTTACAAGACACTGGTTAGGCCCCATCTGGAGTACTGTGTGCAGTACTGGAGGCCACACCTGCACAAGGACATTAACAAAATGGAGGCAGTCCAGAGGAGTGCAACCAAAATGGTGTAGGGACCGCATCAGAAAACATATGAGGGCAGATTAATGGAACTCAATATGTATACCCTAGAGCAAAGGAAGGAGAGAGGTGATATGATCAAAATATTCAAACATCTTAAGGGCATTAACAAGGTGACAGAGTCTAACATGTTTCAGTATAAGAAAAACAGCAGGACAGGAGGACACAACATGAGATTAGCAGGAGGCCGATTAAGGGGTAATGTGAGGAAGTTCTTTTGCACAGAAAGGGTGGTGGATGCATGGAATGGCCTACCACAGGAAGTGGTGGATATGAATACAGTGCAGGGCTTCAAACAGGCATGGGATAGGCATAAGGGATCAATAAAGATGAGTATGAATAGATAGGCCATTGCCAGAGTACAGGCCTATGGCACATTCATAAGGTAGAAAAAAATGGGCAGACTGGATGGGCTTTGCAGTTCTTATCTGCCGTCAACTTCTATGTTTCTATGGTTTGCAGATGACACCAAGATCTGCAACAGGGTGGATACTCCAGAAGGGATGCATAAAATGAAGAGGGACCTGAGAAACTTGAAAGATGATCGGAGATGTGGCAATGGAGGTTCAATGTAAAGAAGTGCAAAATAATGCACCTGGGTAGAGGGAAACCTGAGGAGAGCTACAGGTTTGGGGGGGGAGCTGACTGTCACCAAAGAGGAAAGAGACTTGGGGGTTATCATCTCTAATGACAGTAAGGTATCAAAGCAGTGTACAAAGGCAGCAGGGAGGGCCAGTGGCATGCTAGGGTGCATAGGCAGGGGTCAAGAGGAGGGAGGTGGTAATGTCATTGTATAAAACATTGGTAAGGCCTTACCTTGAGTACTGTGTGCAGTTCTGGAGACCACACCTGCGCAAGGGCATAGATAAGGTGGAGACTATCCAGAGAAGGGCAACAAAGATGGTGCAGGGCTTACACTACAAAACATATGAGGAGAGACTAAGGGACCTCGATATGTACTCACTGAAGGAGAGGAGACAGTGGGGGGACATGATTGAAACTTTCAAGTACCTCAAGGGCATAAACAAAATGCAGGTGGGGGAGCTTTTCCAATGTAGAAAAAGTACTAGAACAAGGGGGCACAATATGAAATTGGAAGGGGGAAGATTAAGAGGAAATGTGAGGAAGTTTTTCTACACAGTAAGGATAGTCGACACATGGAATAGTCTGCCACAGGAGGTAATGGGGGCAAGCACAGTGGAGGGGTTTAAGCATGCTTGGGACAGGCACAAGGGAAGCCTGAGAGGGCCGGGAGTGATGATAAGCCATTGATCACATAGGGTCAGTGGCCACATACAATGTATAGGGCCTACGGAAGGTCTGTTGATGGGTCCTATTGTCCCTATCTGCTGACAATTTCTATGTTTCTATATCACGTACTATATCAAACTAAAATAAAGGACAGGTGAAATGTAAAGGGTAGGCCAAAACAGGGAGTATGAGCAACACCTTATCTAGGGTACGTTTACAAAGAGCATAACAAACAACAGAAGGGGAAAGACTAGAAAACCACAATCAGTGGTATGGGCACATAAGGGATGAGTGGAAGGTAAAGCGCAGGCCAAAACTGGAAATGGCAGCAACACCCTATCTAGGGCAGCTGTATAAATGGCATAACAAACAACAAAAGGGGAAAAAGTTGAAGCGCCCTATTAAGGGTAAGGGTACATAAGGGACTGGTGGAAGGTAAAGCATAGGACAAAACTGAGAACAGCAGCAAAACCCAATCTAGTGTAGGTGTACAAGGGGCATAACTAACAACAAAAGGGGAAAAAAACAAACACCCTATCAGTGATAAAAGGTACCAGCTGTAGGTATTTCACAGAAACACAGGGAGGTGTAGGAACTGAGAATGCTGGGAGTGATGCAACACCGTGGCTGTGGGGCTGCAGTTTTCAAAGAGACGTCCTGGAGACTGGGGTGCTGCCCCATATGCACGCACCTCTCTGGGTTGAGGGAGGAGGTCGCTAGACTCTAGGCTGAGTTGGCTAGGGTTTGAGTGACCTGTTCTCCCACCAAGGGGCCACCTGGTCTGACACAGTTACTCAAAGGATCCCTGGGAGGAGAAACAGCTGGACTATGGTAGGCTCTGGAAGGGTGGACGTGGTGGGTCAGAGGCACATTCCTCAACTAGTACCACTACGGGCACCCGTAGTATTGACCAGGGAGGATGTGAGGGTCCTCCGTAGCAGAGACCCCAAGAAGGGTGGTAGAGGTCCCAAGAGAAGGAGGAAGCCACTTCCAGTGGGAGACTTAATTGTGAGGGGATAGTTCTGGGAATAGCAAGGGGGAGGAGGCAGGTTAGGTGCCTACACCGTGCCACAGCCCAGAGGGATGGGAAGCAGATCCTGAAGACGACTAAGACAGCAGTATGGGAGGTACAACTGGATGTCCCTGTCCACCTGGGAATTAATGATGTGGTTAGGGACAGGGCTGAGACAGTGCAGGGGGAGTTCAGGGAGGTGGAGTGTGGCCTTAAGCAGATAGCATGTTCAGTAGCTTTCGCTTGGGTGCTGCCTGTCTATGACAGGGAACGCTGCACCAGAAGCTTCAGCTCATGGTTGAAGAAGGGTTCAGCTACTTTGGGGATTGGGGAACCAACCGGACAGATAAGGGCCTATACAGGGGTGATAGCCTGCATCCATCCAGAAAAGGAACCATAGTCCTCAGTATGTTATTTCCATAAACAGTTAAAACAGCTGATGGGGGTGGCGGAAGAAAGTGGGGAGGCAGCAAATGCCGCCCCCCCCCCCACACCACACACACAGACTAATGTAGGAAGCAGGAAGAACCCAAGGGAAGAGGAACACTCCAGGGTGAAAATGAATAAAGGAAGCGGGGTGGTAGAAATGACGGGCAATGGGAATGGTAGCATTAAAGGAGAACTGTGCTGAACCTGTAAGTCATTTTTCACAATACAAGCTCTTTTTTAGGTACTGGTTCAAATATGTTGTTATTTCATTTATACAGGCCATTTAGTAACCTCAGTGGGTGATTCCGCTTTACAGTCTGGTGATAAGTACCATTTTAGAACTGTATGATGTTGTTTATGTCCCTCTCAGCTACAAAGTTCTATAGTAGAACATGAATACACTGTGTCAACAATGGAGGAGTAGAACAGGAACATAAACTACATCATACAGTTCCAAAATGGTGCTTACCCGCAGCAGGTAAATCAGAAACAGACACTAGGCCAACTAAAACGCCTGAATAGAGAGAGCAATAACAGAATTTGAGCTAGTATTTAAAAAACAGCTTCTATTGGGAAAAATTACTTACAGAATTAGTGCAGTTTTCCTTTAAAACAGACAGGAAGGAGGGCGAGCAAAAAGGAGAAAAGAGGAGCAACAAGCAGAGTGGTAACAAAATCTGGAAGGCCACATGTGCGAATGCAGGATGTCTAGGAAATAAGATTCAGGATCCATAGGCCATCATGGCAGAGGACAATTTTGATATTGTGTCCATTACAGAGTCATGACGCACCAAAACCCATGACTTGGACATGGCAATGCCAGGTCATACTCTGTTCAGGAAGGACACGGTGGTAAGGAAAGGTGGGTGTGCCTGCATCTCTGTCAGTCTTATGCTTTCCCTAACATAAAGCAACATAGAAACATAGAAACATAGACTTTGACGGCAGATAAGGACCACTTGGCCCACCCAGTCTGCTTGTTCCCTACCTTAACTAGAATCTGCAGTCATCCAGTAGGTAGGAAATGGGCAGATTGAGGCCATGGTCCTTATCTGCCGCCAAAGTCTATGTTTCTATGTTGCTTATGTTAGGAAAGCATAAGACTGACAGAGATGCAGGAATACAGGGGCAACAAAGAGGGTACTAGGTCACTCTGGAGAAGTGGAATGGAACCACTGTTAGCACTGTCGTGATTTACAGACCTCTAGCACGGGGAAGGAGTTAGATAAGGTGCTGGTGGAAGCATTGGCATAATGGGCAGAAATGGGGGGGGGGAGGGGAGGTGCTGCTGGTGGAGGACTTCAATCAGCCGGACGTAGATTGGAGCCTCCCAGCTGCAGATTCAGCTAGAAGCAGGGACATCCTGGACTCCCTGCAGGGGGTGTTCCTCAGGCAACTAGTCAGTTAACCCAATTGTGATGGTGCAATACTGGACCTGGGACTCACTGACAGAGACAGTGTTGCACACATCAAAGGGGAAGGCCACACTGTACAGTGTGGTTCAATATAAGAATGGCTGAGAAATCAAACCACACAAGAGCAATGGTCGTGGACTTCAGGAGGGCAGATTTTATAAAAATGGGTGAATGCTTCAGGGATGACCTGGGTGGGGCGGAGGAAGAGTGGGCGAAGCTAAAAGGGGGCACAGTGATGGAAACAAACCACTACATCAAGTGAGCAAAAGCAACAGGAAAAAAAGACCGCTATGGTTCTCAAAAGAGGTGGCTGATAAGGTAAAGGCTAAAAGGGTAGCTTTCAGAAGGTATAATGAGATGCAGAGGGAGAACGGATAAGGAGCTTTATCAGGGGAAACAGAGAGAAGCAGCAAAAGCAGTATGGAGCGCAAAGGCGTAAACTGAAGTGAGAATAGCTCAAGCAATAAGGAAAGGGGACAAGGTAAAGGACTTTAAAGTTAAAAAGGAAAGGAGGAAATTGCAGAGAGGGATCAGGAAAAAGCTGGCATCCTGAACAAATACTTTTGTTCAGTGATCACAGAGGAAAGAGAAGGGGAAGGGTTCACAAAAATGTAACAGGAGCTCTGGAGGGAGGGAGGTAGACACCAGTACTTTTTCGGAGGAGAGTCGGAGGGACTCACTAATCTGGAAGTGGACAAATCATTGGGACCAGACAGGGTGAATTCAACAGTATTGAGGCAGCTCAGGGAGGTACTGGCTGTATTTCTGGCAGTCCTATTTAACAGCTCATTGGAAACAGGAGTGGCTCCGGAGGACTAGAGGAGGGCAGATGTAGTACCACTTCATGAAAGTGGTAGCAGGAAGGAGGCTGGCAATTATAGGTCAGTCAGACTGACAGCAGTGGTGGGAAAGTTAATGGAATTACTGCTGAAGGAAAGGATAGTGGAATATCTTGAATCCAGCGGGTTACAAGACCCAAAGCAGCATTGAATCATGGGGGGAGGCATGCCAAATGAATCTGATAAGAGTCCTTTGACTGGGTGGCCAAGGAATTGGATCAAGGTGGAGCAGTGGATGTGGTATACCTAGATTTCAGTAAGGCCTTCAACACCGTTCTAGGAGACTAGAAAGCAAGCTGGGTAGCATAGGGTTGGGTCCAAAGGTGGTAAACTAAGTAAGAAATTGATTATGGGATAGGAGACAGGGGACGGTGGTAAACAGAATTCCCACCAATATGGGGAGGGTGACTGGTGAGGTGCCTCTAGGATCAGCGCTGGGACCGGTCCTTTTTAACGTCTTTATAAGTGACACTGCAGAGGGGTTGGAGGGAGAAGTCTGCCTCGTTGCAGATGACACAAAAATTTGCAACAGGATGGACACTCCAGGTGTGGTGGAAAGGATGAGCAGAGACCTGAGAAAACTCATGTCAAGGGTATGGCAGCTGAGTTTATATGCAAAAAAGTACAAAATAATGAACTTCGGACACAGTAACACAGATGAGGAGTACAAAATGGGGAGAGTGGTATTGATGACCACCATGTAGGAAAGAGACATGAGAGTAGTCATAGCTGATGACCTAGAGGTGGTCAGGCAGTGTAACAAGGCAGCTGAGAGGACCAGTGGGCTGCTGGGGTACACAGGGAGAGGTTATCACCAGCAGAAAGAGGAAGGTGGTATTGCCTCTGTATATAAGACCCCACATACATTACAATGCCCAGTTCTGGAGACGACATTGCCAAATGAATATAGAAAAGTGGAAGCGATTCAGAGGAGACCAACTAAAATGATGCAGGGTCTGCATCAAAAGCCCTATGAGGAAAGACTAAGGGAACTCAAATATGTATACCCTAAGAGGGAGGAGGAAGAAGGGGATGTGACAGAGATCTTTAAATACCTTACAGGTGTAAACAGCAAAATACTGGAGAGGACGGATAGCCTCCTAACAGCCCATTATCATGGATTCAGCAAACACCATGGGACTGACTGCCCTTGTTTGCTTATCTTCGGACATCTTCTCAGCTCTAGACTCTGGTCAGATGATTGGAGCAATATTAGTAGACCTAACAAAGGCATTCGATTTAGTAAACCACCAAAACCTTTCAGCAAAAATTAAACTCATTGGCTTAGATGACCTGGCACTGAGCTGGTTCTCAAGCAAACAGGTCCCAAAAAGTAAAATGGAAAGGAGTACTATCAGCCTCATGTCCTATCAGGGATGGCGTCCCCCAGGGTTCAGTTCTGGGGCCCCGATCTTCTCCCTGTACATAAATGACTTACCAAAGAACTGTGGGGATGCCAACCTGATTCTGCATACAGATGATGCAGTTGTATACAGGTGCTCCCACAGCTCATTCCACCTAACCCACCTACTCACAAGGGATATACAGTTCATCTTGGTTTCACACCAACAAGGTGGTACTTAAAATAAAAAAAAAAAGGCAATACCCTTTGAGCTCAAAACCTCAGATCCAAACAGAACGCATACCTTTACCCCCACTCTCCTAAATGGTACAAAAATTGAGGTTGTCAATTCAATTAAGTACCATGGGGTGTATTTCGATCAAAACTGCACTTTCAGGGTTCACACGGACCATCTAACCAAGTCTCTAAACCAAAAGCTGCGTCTCTTATACTGCCGTGACCCCTTCCTCACAACAGAGTCCTGATGTACTGCAAATACCATCTTACTCCCCACCTTGCTCTATGGGTCCTCAGTCCTCTGCTCCCTCTGGAACTCTGAACTGCACAAACTTAAATCACTATACCATAGAACTGATCGCTTTGTTGAAGCTGCCCCCTCAAAGGAACACCACTGCACTGTCCTGAACTCACTTCAGTGGCCAGCAATGGAAAGGAAAGTAGCCTTCCATCCCTTCTGCCTAGCTTACAAGCTTCAGACTAGCAAGGCTCCCCTAGCCTTAAAGACCTGTTACCCAAAAAAACAACCAGTCGACCACTTAGATCCTCCAACTCTCACCAACTATTAGTCCCGCGCACTAGGATCTCTGCTGGAGACAGGTCATTAACACTGTTATCCCTACCCTAAGTAAAGCCTTCCCAATCAGTCTAAAGGAATGTGCATCCCTTGGCAGTTTCAAGAAAGGCCTAAAAGCCCACCTACTTGAACTGAGCATCTGCAGCTACAACCGCTGAGTTAATTATTCTTTCCTCCTGAACCTTACTTTTGAATCTTCCTGGCACCTACCTGCTTCATATGTTAACTACCATGTGATCTTAAATATATATAACTCACAACTTTGCCTTCAGTACGTAATATATTGCTTTGCACCTCTACAGGAATTTGCAAACAAGTATCTCTGTATATCCATTCTATCCTTCTCCATTTCAACCTACGTACTCTCTATTCCTCTGTATGTAATTAACCCCGGGTCACCCCTGAAAAAGGGCCTTCTTAGTCTCAGTAGGTCCACCCGGTAAACAAAATTTAAATAAAAAAACAATAAATTAAAAAATAAGGTACAGAAAGGAAGTGTTTTACAAAAAAAAAAAAAGGTGCTCAACAACAAAGGGGCATGCCATGAAGCTGGATAGGGGTATATTTAGGAGAGATGAGAGGAAATGCGTCTTCACAGAAAGAGTAGTGGATTCCTGGAACAGCCTACCAGCTGAAGTGGTGGCGGTGAAAACAGTGGTGGACTTCAAGAATGCATGGGATATGCATAAGGAAATCTTAATGGAAAGGAAGGGGGGGGGGAGAAAGAGCAGGAGATCAGGTAGGGTCTGTTATGATTCTGTGGGCAGGGAAAAAATGCACAGACTAGATGGGCCAGAAGGTCCTTATCTGTCAACAAATTTCATGTTTCTATGTACGTTATTGAGGCTGTGGTCAAATACGGTCTCACCATCACATATTATGGGCCTGCCCAAAGATTGCCCCCTATTCGTCTAAAATCCACTCAGAACTCAATAGACTGTGGCATGCCTCCATTCCTTTGGAATTCAAAAACCCTTAGTCTAGGAGTGAGGGTTAAAGAAAAAGGGAACGATAAACTACAAAGTCTCCTAAGAACTCTCAGCACTGCAGCACAGAAAGAAGTAATGGTGAAATGGTTAAAGGAGATACTGCAGCACCATCCTTTGGATCCTGGGTTACCAGTGTTGATGACACAAAGAGAAAGAAGGAAATAACAGTCAAACTCAGGCTGATCTTAGAAAAGCATACGAATTATTCGCCAGGGACCAGCCTGGCACAAAAGATGTAACAGATCGGGGGTGCTGGTATTGAACTTCTGGATGCCCACATAGAAGCAGGCCACTCTTAAGGATAATCTTTAATGACTGTATAGCTCCTGTATACTAATTTGTATCCCGTATTTTAATAATAATGTCAAATTTTGTTATGCCACTATTGACACAGTTGTTGACTTTTTTCTTCTTTCCTGGTTAAAATATTGACATGTTATGAGGAAAGTCATCTAGAATAGAAGACACAACATCAGAGGCTAATTAACAAGTTAGTGGACTTTTACTGTATTAAAGACATGGACAGTAGTGTGTAATAGTTCTGTGGCAGCCAGTATAATGGAAGTCATGTATAACTATGCAACTTGAGAGTTACAGTAATGTAATGACTTAAAATGTTATATTTTCTCTCAGTAATGCTGAGTTTTAAAAACAAAAACAGAGGATGGGTCCATAGACACCCTGTCCTTGTGGAAAATCAAACAAGGCTCAGTCATAAGAGCCTGAAGCTCGGAAATTCTGGGAGCTGAAGTCACAGCGACAATGAACGGTGCTTTCCATGAAAGGAAATGCATCTCACTGGTCGCTGTAGGCTCAAAACAGAGCCAGAGTCAATTTCTCAAGAATGAAATTAAGGTCCCAAGGTTTATGAGTTGGGTCACACGTGCAGAATGCTGTTAAGAAACATATGGGACACTTCTAGATGGGCCACCATGCGCCCATCAATGCGGGCATGAAAAGCCGAAACAGGTGCCAAATGCACCTTCACAGAGGAGTGCTGGAGACCAGACTTAGGTAGGGACAGAAGGTAGTACGGTACCAGCTTCACATGAAATGTAAATGGGTCCACAGAATGTGAAGCACACCAAATGGAGAAGTGCTTCCACTTCATAGAAGAGGTGTATCTTGCAGAGGGCTTTCCAGCTGCAAGCAAGACATCAGCCACCTTGGGGAACCCCACAATAGGCAATGGCTACATCTTCAGCAGCCAGGCATACAGATGCAGGGACTGCAGGTCCAGATGGACCAGTAACCCAAGATCCTGGAACAGCAGACCCCGAGACAGAGGGATCTCAACTAGAGGTGCCACTGCTATGTGCTGCAGAAGAGGAAAACAAATTTGGTGTGGCAATAGAGGAGCCACCAGTATCATCATGGCATGCTCCGTCCGTGGCTTGATCAGCCCTCTGAATGAGACGGATCAGTGGAAAGGAGTAAAGGAATTTCTGATTTCAGGAGAGGAATGAGTCTCAATAAAAACTCCAGGGTTTTGAGCAAGCAAGCAAAAATGTGGCAGTTTTGCATAGCTTGGGGACACAAATATATGGCATTCCAGTATACTGCTGCCAAAGTATGGAATCAAATCCCCCCCTCTAAGAAATCTGTCAAAGATTGGATATGTTTAAGATTGCCATTGACAAATTCTGTGTTGATGTTTGTACTTGTAATTAGTCTGTTGTTATACTGGTAATCTGTCTGTTACCTGTTTGAATATTTTAGCATTAACTTGGTAGAAAAACCTTGTATTTTTTTTATGTTTTATCGCAAATGTAGTTGGTATTATACAATGGCAAGACAAAATCCTGGACTCTGATTGGTCAGTCTTGGGCTGGACCCATGATGTTATCCCAGTACATCATCACGGGTCTAGTCTCAGCCTCACTGTGAACCTGTAGATGATCATTTGCTTGATTTTTTCATCTTCTCTTAAAAAACCAAAATATTTTTCCACACAAAAACATCTTTAAAATGATTTTTTTATTCTGTATAACAACAAGCCATTGTATAATAGCAATAATGCCCTCCAGGGTGTGTGTCGTTTGGGATAACGTCACGCCTCAGTTATTGGACGTACTCGGCCTGCGGCTTCATGCCCAACCACCTGAGGTGTGACGTTATTCCAGCACGACACACACCCTGTCGGGCATTAATGCTTAACTGTATTGCATTGATCTTTTACAGGACAACTTTGTAAATAGGTCTATCAGCCTAAAGTTTTATCCTGTCAAAAAATAAAGTTCTAACTAACTAATTAAACAGGTCCAATTCCGGTCGACTCCATCCTGCAAAGACGTCTTTTACCAAGGAGATCAGCAGTTCCTATTCATGAACCAGGTATTGGCCCTGCTTAGCCTGTATGCCAAGATGTTTTGGACACATGGGAGAAACACAACTTAAAGCTATGACACATGGCGTAGTACCACACTCTCATCCCCTCTCTGCACACAGGATCGGTGCCCCCCTGCTTGTTTATGTACAGCACAACACTGACATTGTCTGTCAGAATCAGTAAGGGACTTGGGTCAAGATGGCCTTGAAATACTTGTAGGCCAAGTAGAACAGCCCTCATCTCCAGAATATAGGTATGAAGCTCGGACTCCAGGCTGGTCAAGGAGCCCTGACCCTGAAAAGACCCAATATGGGCACCCCAGCTGGACCTCAAGGGCCTGTTGTCATTATTTGTAAGGGATCCAGGTGAAAGAATGGAACACCTTGTAACAGATTTTGGCAGTCCAGCCACCACACTACAGCACAGCAAAGAGGGGATATGACAAGAGCCATATGTTTCAACAAGTCTGTTAGCTGCTGCCATTGCAACCGAAGCATCCAAGGAGCAACACGCATATGAAGATGGACTGTAATGATGCCCACAGCCATCAGCCCCAGAAGACACAACATTGTCTGAGTGGACAGATTATGGCTCCTGTGTATCACCTGGGCATGAGCAACAAGTGCCTCTGCACTCTCAGCAGGCTGGAAGGGACTACCCACTGTCATGTCCAGTACAGTACAGCCCCTATATACTGGAGGCACTGACAAGCAACTAGGATGGATTTGGGGATGTTCACCATGACCCCCAGTTCCTCAAACTGTATCCGCTTGGACAGTGTGTAGAGGATCGCTTCCCTGGACAGGGCCTTGAGTAGCCAGTCATCCAGATGGAGGAAGATATAATGCCCTTCACTGCAGAGGGCCACTACCACAGCCACTAAAATATGGTAAATATCCGCTGCGCTGAGGATAAGCCAAAGGGCAAGACTCAGAACTGATAATGGTTAACCTCCAACAGGAAGCGGAGGTACTGCCTGTGGCAGTTGCGAGTTCTGACATGAAGGTACGTTTCCTTCACATCCAGGACACACAGCCAATCCCCCTTTGCAGCAAGAGGATTAGAGCCTGAAAAGACACCATTCCAAACTTTCTGTGTTCGATAAACAAGCTTAGGTCTCTGAGGTCCAATACAGGATGCAGATCTCTTGTCCACTTTGGGACCAGGAAATAACAGGAGACGAATACTTTGTTTTTCTCATAAGCGGGAACAAGTTGAATAGCACACTTTTCTATGAGAGTTTGAACCACTGTCAGCAGAGGAACAAGTGGCCTGAAGGATAACGACAAAGGGCGGTGGATGCACTGGAGAGGTGGACAGCACTTCCAGAGCATGCTCCTTTTCCACAAATGGAGACCCGACAAGAAACCCTCAAGGTACAGGCCGCTGAGACAGACGGAAGAATAGATTACACAGAATGAGCATCTCCCAGCTGCATCAGGATATTGAAGAACTACAGGCTAGAGTGAGGATGCTGAAAGTCGCAGCAGAAGAAACAATTTACGCATTTCTGGTATACCGGAGTGAGCCGAGGTCTAGATATGCTCAAATTTATAAGGCAGCTCATACAAGAATCCACACAACTCACCGAGCCTCTGACCCTGGAACTGGAACAAGTTCATCGCACACTCAGCCTGAAACCAGCACAGGGATACCATACTAGTTCGGTTCCTCAGATTCCAAGAAAAAGAGACAGTTCTACATGCTGCATGGAAACAAGGGGAAGTTCGTTACCAAACACATCGCATACATGTAGAGAATGACTATGCCCTTGAAATCATGAATCGAAGGAAGCAGTACATTCCAATTATGCGAGCGTTCAAGGACGCGGAGCTTCGATTCCGTACTCCATACATTGCTAATATAGTAATTCATTTTTCAGACAGCCCACAGACCTTCGAATTGGCGCTGGCTGCTAGCACGGAACTTAAAAACTGGCATATAGAAGTGCAACAGAGCCCAGCGACTCAGAAGCCAACCCTAGCCTCTAAATTGTCTCAGTGGCTCTGGAATGTGGAAACGAAGGATTCCCGCAGAAGATAGGGGCAGGAAGCCATCAAGCAAATCACTGACTCGCTGCGCCAGCATTCGCAGAGTTCAACCACTGAACTGATCGCCACAAGGCCTAACAGCAAAGGTTCCCCATGCTGAAGCTTTACAACAGCACCCAGCAGAATGGGGAAAAGACTGTATTGCAAAGATCATGATCTACAGGGCAATCAGGGATCGAGGACTTCTGGAGAATTCTCCCCCCATTTTTCTACCTTCTGAGCGGTTGAAGGTGTCCAGCTCCAAATAACAAGAACTTCCAAGGACAGACTGAATCGACTTAAAATTCTCAGATAAGTCCAGGTCCACTACATTTCATACCTTTGCTTTCTAACTAACAAACTACAGGTTCAGGGGCTAGTTTAATTGCTCCTTTTAGCAAACAGCTGCTCTGATCTCCCTCTCCCCTCCCCTTCCCCTACTAAGATGCTAAACTAATCTTCTCAAATGGCAAAACGAGGCGAAAGACTTGCTTCCCCCCCCACCCCAATTTCTGCCTATGTCTAAAGCCTCTACTATCTATACTGGTACTTAAACCACACTTAACATTTACTTACCACCTGCTCTGAGGGGAAGATTAATGGGAGACTCTAGCGGTGAATATGTCCACTAAGGATCAACCGAATGACTGGAATTCAATGATATTGTGCATTACATACAATTCTGATAACCCATGGGGCGGATACACAGAAGGATGGCTGTCCATGCTTCCGCCCTTATTGTAATCCCCCACCTCCTGACCACCCTATACACCCCCCCACGCTTGATCTCCTATTTCAGAAAAAGACAAGGACCCTGTCCCTGATAAGTAAAGGGGCGTTCCCTCTTTTGGGTACGAATGGCAGCTGGGAACATCTCCTCCCATCTGTGTTCGCTCTCAATCTCACACCCTCTTTAATATAATAACCTAACTATAGATGAGGATCAGGATGGTACTGACGCCACCAACACCTGCTCCCCCAAACTGACACTAAGATGTCAAATGCTCTCAACAATACCGAGAGCATAAGTGAGTGTCTTGAACACACCAAGGTCATGACACATGACCGACAAGATGGAAGTACTTTTTCCGATCCACTGATCAGCCTGATTCTGTTGGCCCAGTTGGCCCATACAGTTAAATTTGGCCAGTTAAAATATTTTGGGCCAGTTATATGTTTAACACAGTTAGAGAAGAGTTATCCTCACCATATCCTACTCAGCCAGTCATGCTTTCTTCTAAAAATAAACACGTCAGTGTCAGTAAACCGATAATCCCGAGTTTGGCACAGGAAAATTCTTTTCTGGTTGTTCGAAATTATATACAATGTCTGGGGCACCCTTGCAGATCTTCTCATTGAATGTTAATGGGCTGGGCAGCCCGGTCAAGAGAACAAGAATGATTTCCCTATTTAAAAAGACCTATGAGGAAATGGTATTTATGCAAGAAACACATATGAATAAAGCAGAACATGGAACGCTTGCTAGGGGAGGTTTTTCACAAGTTTTTTCCTCCTCCTTCCCCAGTGGAAGGTGGAGGGGGGTCGCCATACTGATCTCCAGCCTTACTCCCTTTAAAGCTACTTCTGAATGGGCAGACCCTGAGGGTCGCATGGTGATAGTCCAGGGTTTGCTGCAGGATAGGGAGGTTACTGTTGCTAATGCATACCCCCCGGTTCCACCCAGCAAACTTCTGTTCCCTTCTGAATAAGGTAGTTCAGCTTACTAAGGGTACTTTAGTGTTAGCAGGAGATTTTAATATCACCCTTAACCCAAGTGTAGATTCCACTGGGGTTACAAGAGGCAGACAACTGGTGCCTCATAAATTCTTTAAGAGGTTTGTACAGGAGATGGGATGGGTTGCTGTATGGCGCACCCTTCACCCTAGGGACAAGAGATACACCTTTTACTCTGCTGTACATGGCTCCTACTCTAGGACAGACCATTGCTATACACAGAAAGAATGTTTAGACACCCTTAGGGCGGCAACTATTGGTGATACTGTTCATACTGACCATGCTCCAGTCATTACTACATGGGATTTTGGACTTGAGAAGCGAAATACATTGTGGAGAATGAATCCTGTCCACCTTAAAAGTCCCCAATTTTGAGAATTCCTTGATGAGAAAATACAGGAAATCCTTAGGGACAATTTACACCCGGAAATCTCCTCCACTATCAGATGGGACACGCTGAAAGCAGTCCTACGGGGTCACCTTATCCAATATTCCTCTCACCAGGCCAAGCAGCGAAGGGAAAAACAAGTTCATCTGGAGGCAACACTTCACTTCCTCCAGGCTGTCCACCAGCAGGGCGACAACTCGGTGGTGGCCCAGTTAACTCAGGTTAGGCAGGGGTTGGAATCCCTTGTTCAACAGAATACAAAGGTGGCTTTAGCCTTTTTAAGGCAAAGATACGAAGAAGTGGGACCGAGGGCTTCCCGCCTACTTGCCTACAGGATTCGTAGGCAATGCCAGCTTGCCACTATATCCTCTATTAAAGACCCTTCATCGGGCATTATTTATTCCAAAACTGATCAGGTCACCCAAATCTTTAGTGACTATTATAAAACTCTGTACACACCAGACCAACTGATAGACCCAGGGGATGCTGGAACCTTCCTTTCACCATTGAGCCTTTCTAAATTAGATGAGGACCAAAGATCCTCCTTGGTCTCCCCCATAATCTATCCTGAACTGAAAGCGGCCATCTTCCGCTCCAAAACCATGAAAGCCTCCAGCCCTGATGGATATGGGGCAGAGTTTTATAAACAGTTAGAGCAAGCACTCTCCTCAACTCTTTTAAGGGCCTACAATGATCTATTGCAGGGCATGGCGAACTCCCCACCCAGCTGGTCGTATGCTGTAATATCCCCTTATTCCCAAACCTGGTAAAGACCTGCAAAATTGTGCATCTTACCACCCAATTTCAGTTATAAATGTAGACTATAAATACCTGATGTCTATTTTGGCCAAACGCCTGGACATGGTCCTCCCCACAATAATTAACCTAGACCAGACAGGTTTTATCAGTGGCAGACCCACTACAGACAACACCAGAAGGGCCCTGCATTTAGTACAAGAAATGCAAGCCGCGATAACACCCTCTGTCCTTCTCAGCCTAGATGCCGAGAAGGCATTTGACAGAGTCACGTGGCCTTATTTATTCGCTGTAATGTCAAAGATGGGTTTCCCCCTTCCTTTTATTTCTCTGATAAAAATACTTTATTCTTCCCCCCAGGCCTGTGTAAAAGTTTCAGGACACCACTCCCCCTACTTTCCCTTATTTAGAGGCACCCACCAGGGCTGTCCTCTCTCCCCTAGTCTATTTGCCATTTTTATTGAACCCCTGGCGCAAGCCATTAGAGATTCCCCAGGGATAAAGAGAATACAAATGGAAGGTATGGAATATTGCGTAGCTCTTTATGCAGATGATGTCTTGCTTTTTTTTAACGAACCCGCCTCAATCAGTTCCATCAGTGTTTGAACTCAGACCGCTTCGGCAAATGCTCGGGATATAAACTTACCACCACCAAAACTGAAGCACTAACTTTTCATTTTCTTCCCTCTGCAACATTTAAACAAAGGTTCCCTTTCTGCTGGGATTTAGACAAATTAAAATACTTAGGAATCTACCTTTCCCACCAGGATGCGGATACAATTAAACACAATTATGATTTTTTTTTCTGCCCAGCTAAGGGCAGACCTGGCGGGATGGAATATACTTCCCCTGAATTTATTGCAGAGGGTAGAGGTTATCCGTATGGTGACCTTACCTCGGGCCCTCTACCTGTTTCAGAATGTGCCAATCTGCATTTTGAATAACACTTACAGGGCCTGGAACAAACTCATCAGCAGATTCATTTGGGCAGGCAAATGGCCTACAGTGAGAGCTCCCATCTTGTACCTCCCTAGGAAACAGGGTGGGCTAGCCCTCCCTAATCTTAAGCCTTATAACTAGGCCTCGCACCTCTCCTTTATAGTGTGCAGACTAGCCAGGTCCAACCTCGCATTGTGGAGAGAGATTGAAGAGGGCTTAATGCCCTTTAAGCAATTAATTAAATCCATGGTATACCGAATGCCTCCTCCCCGACTACATGACTCGGCTCTGATGAATCCCTGGATTATACATGAACTGAAAACCTGGAATGCCATACGCAAACATTTGTTTTTGTCGCCATTTCTCCCACTCATCTGCCCCATTACCCTACTGGAGAACTTTCAGCCAGCACTATATGATCATACATTCGCCACATGGGAGCACTTGGGGCTCACTAACCTCACTCAGTTCCAAAGTGGAGGAGAGTTTAAATCCTTCCTGCGCTTAAGTCAAACACATGGCATGAGGCATCAAGATTTTTACCGCTATCTGCAATTGACACTTTTTTTATTCCCTTCCAATTCGGATAAGATAATTTGAAAGCTCCTCCCCACTGATTTCTTGTATTCAACATCTTGTTCATGCTGGAAATACGCCCCACACTGTCTCTGTCTTATACAAGGCACTTGGGGTTACACTTGGTGTGAATACTGAAAGTTTATGTGCTAAATGGGTAGAGGAACTTGGTTTTGACATCCCAAAGGAAAACTGGTATAAGGGCGGTCTTTCGATAGCTAAACTTACATACTCCCATAGTTGGAGGCTGTTTTCCTGGCAGATATTGACCAGGTACTTTCGTACTCCCATAGTGATTGCACATTTTAATCAGACACGTTCAGGAGCCTTCTGGCAGTGCTGTGGTGAACTCAGGGTGCACCATACCCACATATTTTGGACATGTCCCCTGATACAGACCTTTCTGACTCTACTACAGTCGGAGTTGAGATCTCTCTTTGATACCACACTCACCGTAACTGCAGACTTATTTATCCTTCACATTTTTCCCCCAGAGCTCAAGGATTCATTCACAAGACACCTCTTGGGAGCTCTGCTGTTAGCGGCCAAGAAGGCTCTAACCTGTCACTGGCTTACTCCCAACCTCCCTACCATCTCAGAGTGGAGAGAGATTGCTATTCGGATTTATAGATCAGAAATAATTTCTTATCAGCTAAATGACAAAACCGACTTATGCTCATTGAAATGGTCTAAATGGGTACTCTATATTATGTCCAAGGATCCCTCTTTTGTCCCCTAAAGGAGTGTCATGGAGAGAAGGGTCACCAGAAGAGGGGAACCCTTTCCCCTAGATTTGATCAAGTACAACCTAGTTAGTAGTACTAGATACCCAGGTAATTGAGTATGGGTTTTGTCCAGCCGTATAATTTAACTGTATTGGCTATTTACAGCTAGAAATTGCGGTTTACGCTTTATAAACTATAACAACTACTGTGCCTAATGTATTTATTATTAGTTATTCAAATTCCTCCCTTTATGTATTTTCACTTTTTATCCTTCTTTTGTATATGACACTGAATGAAGTATAATTATAGTGCTATGCTGAATGATTTACTTTGTAACCAGAAGTAATCTATGTATGCAATGAACTGTGACTGTTTCCCAACCCTCACCTTTTTCTTTTGTACCCTTTCCCCTTCCCCAAGTTGGAAACATTTTGAATAAAAATTATAATAACAAAAAAAAAGAAGCAATTGGACTCTAAGCGTATGATAGGGTAGGAGGGGCAGAGAAGGAAGTAGGCAGGCTGATGGGCTACTGTCAGTGGGATGGCGAGGGGGAGGGTGTCTAGTACCGGGAAGCAGGAAGGGGGTCACATAGAAGTGCAGGGACCAGAGAGAATGATACTCAGGTGGGGCGCTGGATATGAGCAACTAGGTGGCAGTAGGAGCAGACCTTTTAAGAGAAGCAGTCACATTGAGTGGTAGAGGTGAGGCAAAGTCAGAGATTCCTTTTAAAGGGTCCTGCAGAGGAAAGTGCTTCTTTGTTGAGGGTACTGACAAACAATCACAATCTGTAATTGTTTTGTTATCTAATCAATTATTTGTTGATCTTTAGCTTTGTTATTTATATTTTAATCCAAGACTTGGTACATTCTACAAACAAGACTTGTATCTCGCAGAACTTATGTATTTTACTTATTTATTTAAATTTTGGTAACCAGGTAGGCCCACTGAGACAGTACAGTCCCTTTTTCAGGGGCAACCTGGGACAAGGTAACAGTTACATAAATGATACTGAGGTGTACAAATACAATGGCTTTCAAAGTAGTGCTAACACAGGTATGCAGAAGTAACATCATGATAATGTACCAAACATTGCAAACACTGTATCATCAGGCTACATAATGTTAAAAACAATGAAAATAACAGTTCCGGCTAGATAGTAGTCATACAACATGGATAGAAGTTGCCCAAATGGTGAGAGTTATACCACAGGGGCCAGGTGCAGTCAGCGAAAACAGGTACAGGGAGAGGTGGCAAGGAGGTGTTGTGAGAGGTACTGTTTAAATTGTGGAAGGGAAGAGCTGGAGACAATCACGTGCAGGAAGGAATTCCAGGTGAATGTGGCTGAAAAGACAAAGGATCTCCTGCCAACTGCTAACCGAGGATTGGGAGTTACAAGTAGGGGGATGGTGGCAGGCCGTAGTGTACCCTGGGTATGCCTAAGTTTGATAAGGTTGCCCAGGCAAGAAGGGGTATGAAGGTGGACCAGCTTAAACATTAGGTACATGGTAATGTACTGGAACTTAGACTCAGGAGGTGACCAGCCCAGTAATGAAAGGACATTACAATGGTGATGCTGGGGGTCTACCCCTAGTGCAAAACATCCTATCCTAAGATAAAGTTGGTTGAGGTGAGAGAGGATGGTGGCCCGGGCTGGGAGTAGTAGCGAGGAACCATAGGTGAGTAGAAGCAGGAGTGGGGACATCGCTATTGTTTGGCACGAGGCAGACGATAGGAGCAGACAGAGACAATACAACAGGCCTAGCATTTGGCTGATCGCCTTTGTTGACAGGGTGACACAGGTTTCGAACGCAAGTGAAGGATCTCAGGAAACACCTAGGTATTTGAACGAATGGACTAGTTCAAGAGCATTACCATCTAGAGATTGGATCGGGGGGGCTGAGGTGGTGGTGTGGAGGCAGGGTTGTAGAACATCATACTTTTAGTCTATTTTATATTGAGGACTAGGTGTTTTTTTTTAAAGAAACAACCCTCAAAAGTCTGGAAGTTGTTACCAAGACTTCGGTTAATCCAACCAATATCTGAGGAGGAGCGGCAGAGGATGGCGTTGTCGGCATAATAAGTGAACTGAGGCACCACCAAAGTTATTTGGCAAATCACAGATAAAAAGGCAGAATAACATTGGTACCAGAATGGAACCCTGGGGCACACCATGAGCTATGAGTCTGAAGTCCAAAAGGGCCACTGACCACTTGACCCTTTGAGAGCGATTAGAGAGGTAGATGTGAAACCAAGTGAGAGCACTGTGATCAAGGCCCAGGGAGTGAAGCTTCCATAGTAAGAGGTCATGACTGACCAGGTCAAAGGCCTTCGTGCGATCTATGAAGACGGCTTCAGTGATGAAGCCTTGGTCCACTGCATTGAGTGTATCAGATGATACTTTTATTAGAGCTGGGAGGGTGCGTGGTTCCTCCTGAACCCATGCTGTTAGTTTGAGAGAAGGTGATGGAACTCAAGGTATTCTTGAAGGTGGTTGTAGTGAATATGCTCCTGTATCTTTGCCAGTGGGCAAAGAATGGAAATAGTCCTGCAATTTTCAACTATCATATTTGTACCACCTTTATGAATTGGAACAACCACAGCGACCTTCCATTTCACAGGAACAGTTTCAGAGAGAAACGATTTGTTAATCAAATCCAGTACAGGTGTGGCAAGCGCTGCGGCCCCTATCTTGAGAAACATGGGCTCTAGTGTGTCATGACCTGGGGAGCTCTCGGGTTTTAGGTTTGAGAGCAGCCTACGCAACTCTTTTAGGGTTGTAAGTTTCAGATGAAAGGCTGTCCGGCAGCCAATGTCCACTGTTGTGGGGGGGGGGGATCAGGTGTATGGTTAAAGAAAAATATATAAATAAACAGAGAAAGGAAAAAGTAAGCATGCAAAACAACAGTTGCAGGGTCACAAATACAGTCGTGGCCAAAAATATTGACGCCCTTGCATTTTTTCCTAAAAATGCACCATTCGTTCCAGAAAATTGTTGAAATTAAAAAATATTTTGGTATCCACATATGTATTTCTTTGGTTTGCAGTGGAATAAAACACAAAAAGCAGGAAAATTTACTAAGTCTTAGCTTATTCCACACAGAAACTTAAATGGCCCGGACAAAATTATTGGCACGTTTAGAAGTAGTTAGAAATAATTAGATTTCAAGCAGGTGATTCTCCTTCACTTTGGAATTGAACTCACCTGTGGTGAGTTGCAGGTGCCTGCAATATAAAAATCACTCATTCAACCAGTTTGAATAGAGAAAAGGACTCATTCTCCTGTTTTGTGTCACTGTGTGTACTGCAGTGAGCATGGAGAAAAGAAAGACAGCCAGAGAATTGTCTGAGAAGGTCAGACGGAAGATTGTAGCCAAGCATGGACGATTTCAAGGCTACAAATCAATCTCCAGAGACCTTGATGTTCCTGTTTCCACCGTATGTAATGTTATCAGGATGTTTAAGGCCCATGGCACTGTAGCCAACCTCCCTGGACATGGCCGCAAGAGAAAACTTGATCGAAGATTGCAGCGCAGGATTGTTTGAATGGTGGAGAAAGCACCTCGATCAAATGCCAAACAGAGTCAAGCTGACCTTCAGACACAAGGTACGACAGTTTCAACTTGCACCATCCGTCGCCAACTCAATGAAAGGGGGTTATATGGTAGGAGGCCCATGAGGACCCCACTGCTGAGAGAGAGAGAGACATAAGAAAGCCCGACTGGAGTTTGCCAAAACACACCTGAACAAGCCAAAATCCTTCTGGGAGAATGTCCTGTGGACAGATGAGACCAAATTAGAGCTTTTTGGTAAAGCACATCATCTCTATGTTTACAGAAAACAAAATGAAGCCTTCAAAGAAAAGAACACCTTCCCTACAGTCAAACATAGAGGAGGTTCAGTGATGTTTTAGGGTTGCTGTGCCTCTGGCACTGGGTGCCTTGAGCGTGTGCATGGCATCATGAAATCTGGAGATTACCAGGCCATTTTGGAGCGCAGTGTTGAACCCAGTGTCAGAAAGCTGGGTCTCCGTCGAAGGTCATGGGTCTTCCAGCAGGACAATGACCCCAAACACACTTCAAAAAGCACCCAGGAATGGTTCAAGACAAGACGCTGGACTGTTCTGAAGTGGCCAGCAATGAGTCCAGATCTAAATCTCATTGAAAACCTGTGGAGAGATCTGAAAACAGCAGTTGGGAGAAGGCACCCTTCAAATCTGGGAGAACTGGAGCAGTTTGCACAAGAACAGTGGGCCAAACTGCCAGTAGAGAGGTGCAGGAAGCTCATCCATGGCTATAGGAAGCAGTTGATTGCAGTTATTTTGACCAAAGACTGTGCTACCAAATATTAAGTTTAGGGTGTCAATAATTTTGTCAATGCCATTTCTTTTCATTTTCTGATTTAAAAGGATATATTAAATGCTGAATCAAAAACAAAGGTTCTGTAATATTAACAGAGACATAAAGAATTGTGGAGACCAAATACTGTACTGTTGTTAATTTCAACTTATTTTAGAGGAAATTGTGAGTTATTTGAAAAAGTGCAAGGACGCCAATATTTTTGGCCACGACTGTAAGACATGATGGGAGTGGCGCAGTGCAGTGGCTGTGGAATGGGCAGTCTTCCAGGAGATGTTCTGGGGGATGCGGTGTTGTCCCATCTGCAGGCACATCTCTGGGCTGAGGGAGGAGGTCGCTCGTCTCCAGACTGAGTTGGTCAGGATTCAGGGGACCTCCTCTCCCACCCAGGGACCACCAGGGCCACTGCTGCTGCTTCAGAGGTTGCCAAGAAAGAGGAGTGGTTGAACCACAGTGGGCTCGCGGGGGTGAGTGTGGTGGAACAGAGGCACATCCCTCCAGTTGTACCTCTCTACAATTCGCACGCCGTTCTGGCAGAGTGTGATTCCTGTATGGAGGCACCTGCAGTGGAAATCAAGGAAGGTACTGGGAACCTCCACAAAGGAGACCCACAGGAGGATGGCATAGGACCCCACAGGGGAAGAAACAACTTCCGGTGGGGACTCAATTTAGGAAGGTAGAACCGGGGGAGGAGAGGGAAGTAAGGTGCCTGCCTGGCGCCATGGCTTGGAGGGACAGGGAGCGAATTCTCAGGCTCGCTGGAGCAGCTGCACAGGGCAGGGAGCTGGACATCGCTGTCCACCTGGGGATGAATGACCTGGCCGGGAAAGGGATCGGAGCAGTGCAGGAGGAGTTTGTGGAGTTGGGGAGGGGCCTTAGACAAGTAGGACGCACGGTAACCTTCTCGGAGGTGCTGCCTGTCTATGGCATGGGTAAGGCTAGAGTGCTCTGCACCATGGAATTCAATCAATGGTTGAAAAACTGGTGCAGAGCTCAGGGTTTTGGCTTCAATGGGGACTGGGGATCCACCTGGAAGGATACAGGACTATACTGGCGCGATGGTCTATATCTGTCCAGGAAGGAAACCAAGATCCTAGGTGTTAGGTTTAAATGTTTCATTGGCAAGCATTTAAACTAGTCAAGGGGGAGGCACTGAAAAGGAGCAGGGAAATCCTAGCCCCCTGCAAAAATCAGGGTAGTTAGTGAGGTAAACACCAAGAAAGAGAAGTCGATAGGGAAAAGGACAAAAGCAGTAAGGACAGGGATGGGGCTAAAAGGGGTAAGTCCATTAAAAAATGGAGCGCAATGAGTACCAATGCCCGTAGTCTAGGTAACAAGCTCCCTGAACTGATGGCCTTGATGGAAGAGGGAAGCCTGGATATCGTGGCAGTCACAGAAACATTGGTACAGAGAGAACCATGACTGGGATGTCAATGTACATGGGTACACAATCTACAGGAGGGATAGGGAGAGTAGAAGAAGAGGAGGAGCTCTCTACCTACTGTAAGAGATGGGATCAAAGCAACAGAACTAAAGGGTAAACTGGGAGGAAAGGAGGCATTGTGGGTCACCCTGGAGATCGGAAATGGCACAATCTGCATGGGGGATGTATACAGACCCCCATCTCAGGGGGAGGATTTGGACAAGGAAATGGTAGAAGGCATCTGTAGGATGGTAGAAAAAGGGGAGATATTGTTGATGGGGGAACCGAATATGCCAGGTGTTAACTGGAGCACCTTTGCTGCAGCCACATCCAAGAGCAGGGTCATTCTCGATGCCCTACAGGGGGCATGCCTCAGACAGCTAGTGTTAGAACTCACTCGGGAGGAGCAATCTTAGACCTGTTACTCTCAAATGGGGATGGAGAGAGGATCTCAGATCCAGAAGTGGGTAGCCATGTGTGAACAAGTGACCACCAAACAGTGTGGTTCACAATAAACACAGCCGCAGAGTCAAGCCATACAGTACAAAAGTGAGGGTACTGGACTTTAGGAGGGCTGACTGTCAAAATGGGAGAGTGCCTCAGAAAAGTACTAGCAAACAGGCAAGAAGGAATGGTGGAGGAACAATGGGGAAACATCGAAACTGACTGCCATCACAGAGGCAACAAGCCTTTGTGTGAAGCAAATAAATCAAAACGGAAGAAAACACTATCCTTTTCAAAAGATGTGGCAGGGAAAGTTAGGGAGAAAAAGACAGCATTCAGGAAGTATAAGAAAACATGGAAGAAGAAGCAGGATAGAGAACTGTACCAGTTAAAGCAGAAGGAAGTGGGGAAGGTAGTCAGAATAGCAAAGGCCCAAACCAAGGAAAAGATAGCCAACTTCGGTTAAGAATGGGGATAAAACCTTTTATAGGCACATTAGGGAGAGAAGAAAGACCAAGGAGAGATTGTGAGGCTTAATAAAGGGAGGTGGGTGGGAGAGAGGACAGTGAAAAGCAGGGTTACTGAACGAATATTTCTGCTCAGTATTCACAAAAAAAGAGGAGGGGGAAGTACCTAATCCAATCAATAGAAGCACTCTGGATGGGGGTTGATACCAGTCCTTTCACAGAAGGAAGGGCTCTAAAAGAACTCCTAAAACTGAAGGTGGACAAAGCAATGGGGCCTGATGGGATTCACCCCATAATTCTAAAAGAACTAAGGGAAGAACTAGTGACACCACTAGCTACCCTTTTTAACAAATCATGGGAGGATAGTGTGGGAGCTAAGGACTGGAGGAGGGTGGATACGATTCCCCTTCACAAACGTGGGAGCAAAGCAGAGGCAGGAAACTACAGACTTGTTAGCTTGACCGCAGTAGATAGAATCACTTCTGAAAGAAAGAATTGTTGAGTACCTAGAGGCCAGTGAGGCACAGGACCCAAGGCAGCATGGATTCATAGCAGGAAGGTCATGTCAGATGAATCTAATGGATTTCTTTGACTGGGTGACCAAAGTAGTAGACCAGGGAGGGGCTGTAGGCATAGCTTACCTAGACTTTAGCACAGCATTTGGCACAGTCCCACACAAAGATTAATAAACAAATTAGCCAGCCTTGGAGTGGGTCCCAGGGTGGAAGTCTGAGTAAACCATTGGCTGGACAACAGGACACAGAGGGTAATAGTAAACGGAGTCCACTCTGAAGAAAGGGGGGTACTAGCGGGGTACTGCAGAGTTCAGTACTGGGTCCGGTCCTTTTTAATGTCTTTATAAGTGACACTGCAGAGAACTGGAAGGAAAAGTATGCCTCTTTGCAGACAACAGAAAGATCTGCAACAGGGCTGATACACAAGGGGTGTGGAAAGGATGAGAAGGATTTGGCAAGGTTGGAGGAATGGTCAAAAGTATGGCAGCTTAGATTCAATTCGAAGTAATGCACCTGGGAAATAAAAACCCAGGGGAAGAGTACACAATGGGGGAAGGGAGGTATTAACAACAACAAAAATGGGAAGGGACCTGGGGTTAATCATATCAGATGACCGAAAGGTAAGTAAGCAATGTGAGAAGGCAGTAAGGATGGCTGGGAGGATACAGGGATGTATAGGGAGAAGCATCACCAGTAGATAACAGGAAGTTGTTATTCCTCTGTACTGATAATGAGCGAGACCCCATCTGGAGTACTGAGTGCAGTTCTGGAGACTCCATCTCCGCAAGGACACAGACAGGATGGAGGCCGTCCAGAGGAGGGCAACGAAAATGGTGCAGGGTCTGCAACAGAAGCCATATGAAGAGAGATTAAAGGAGCTTAATATGTATACCCTTGAGGTAAGGAGGGAGAGGGGGGGACATGACAGAAACTTTGATGTACCTCAAGGGAATCAACAAAGTCCAAGAGGGTAGCATCTTTCAGAAAAAGAGATGTGCAAGAAAAGGGGACACAATTTGAAGATAGAGGGGGGAACGGCTCAGGGCAACGTGAGGAAGTACTTTTTCACAGAGAGGGTGGTGGACGCATGGAACAGCCTTTCTGACGAGGTCGTGAGGTCAAAAACAGTGGGGGACATAAGGCAATTCTGGTGAGGGTAGGAAGAAGTAGGCTGTTGGTTAACTAGGATCTGCAGTTTATCCAACAGGTAGGGAAATGGAGGTACTCGTCTTTAAGGACTTAAGATAGGCCCACTTGGCTTTGCGGAATGAGCTTTTACAGATATTTCTGAGCTGCCTGTAAGCTATCCAATCCATATGCAGCCACTGCCTTTAAAGGTATTCCAAGCTTTGTCATGAGTGGACATTAGGTTCCTTAACTCCTTGGACTGCCAAGGTGCCTTTAGATCAACGTTTTTTCAGTGGGGCATGGTGGTTTACTGTGGTGGTAAAAGTGGTTATGAAGTAGTCTAGGGTCTGATTAATATCTGGCAAGGAGTTAATAGGTCCTCAGTCAGTACCGGAGTTTAAGGCAAGGAAGGCTTGTGGTTGAGATGGGACATGTCCCTGGCTAGAATGATTTTAGGGGGAGGGTTGGGGAAATTATTGTGCCAAATGCAATAGGTTGGAGAGTGGTCACTGTTACTATCAGGAAGGACACCCGCTGTCTTGACCTTATGGGCACAGTTGATGACTATCCAGTCAATGAGGGAGTGATTACCAGATTTTGTATTTAACCTTGTTGGTTCAGGGATGAGTTGAGCAATACTGGATTCAGCCATGATGGGATGGATCGTATTTATACTGGGGTTTAGCTAGTCTATGTTGAAGTCACCGCAAAGTACAGCGTCATGGGGGGAGAGGTGAGTGAGGGATGACATTAGGGAAGGGATGGCATTAAAGGCTTCTTTTGGGGGAGGAGGTATATGCAACCAATGACAAGTTTTTTTAAAGTTCCCAAGGGTTATGGTGAAGAACATGGACTAGACTGTGAAGAGATCAGGAGCTGGGGAAGGGATTTATCCTGTAAATTTAAACTTTTAATAAATAAATACAGAAAATTAAGGAAACATAATTTGAACTGTGTCTGAATACTGGTTAAAAATAGATATGTCTCTCTCCTCCCCTAAATGTACATTCAGAAAAAAAAACACACAATCCACAATACACAGCACAAAGCCTCTTCCTGGTGTCAACAAATCTGTGCAAAGTGCTGTAAAGCAAGGGCACTTCCCAAAGCACGAAGCAGCTCAAAAATGATGTAACTGCATCAGCTGGTGTCATATCACAATAGCGAAAACTTTATGGTGACTTGCAACTCAGCGACTACATTTCGCTGAATACAATACTGGCACTGCACCTCAGCAAGCACTAATACGGTGATGGCACTACAATTCAACAGGGAGGCATTAATATTAAATCTATAATGTGGGGGGCAATGCCCTCTGCACCCCCCATATTACTATAATCATCTCCGGGGGGGGGGGCGGATGCACAGGGGGACACAGTAAACAGGGAGATACCACGGCTGGAGCAACAGACCAGAAGACGGCCACAAAAAAGAGAAAGTCTAACACCAAAAACAGTGATAAAAACATACCTGCACGCAGGCAGTCCCAAACCCGGGATGATTGCCACCGTAGGCGGCATCCATACCCACCACGCCAGGTGACCAGCTCAGCAGCAGCAGGCTGCATTCCACCATTTAACCCTTAGCACCAAAGAAATCCCCTGTCATTCGCTATCGCTGTTCTGTCCCTAATCCCTCCCCTCGCTACAACCTCACTGTCGCTGTTTCTATGGGCATGCAAACTGAGTCACTCATATTTGAGTTGCTAAATTTGCTTCGCCCATATAACAGGATACCGCATCAGCTGACCCAATGTTTCACACCATTCTCCCCGGCACTTTGTTCATTTTATAATGCTGGTTTTATATGTTTTATTTATTGAAATGGGCGCTATGATCTCAGGAATAGCGGCTTTTTAAAAATAGAGGCCGACTGATTGATCGATTGACTTTGTCTTAGGTCACCTCTGTGACTTCCTTGCACTTTGGGAAATGTCTCTACTTCACAGGAGTTTTGCACAAATTAGTTGAAATAAAGAAGAGGCTTTGTACTGGGTATTGTGGAGTCAGTGCTTTCTTAAAATACAAACTCAGGGAAAGAGAGTGCTGTCCCTTTTCTGTGAACTGCTATTGTTACTGAAATAATACACTGCCGAGCTACTGAGTGATTCCGATTTTTTTTTTGTAAAACTTTATTTAAATCCAGTTCAGCAGTATATACAGTTAGTGACATATAACAGTGCTGACCATATAAACTACAGGAAAGGAAACTGAACTTCTGACAGGGTACATGTAAGGATTAAGCCATGAGAAAGCATGAGTCTACTGTGGTATTAATCCATGGTTGGGGGGGCTGGACCACGAGCGGGTCCAACCAACCAACCATGGATTAATTCCACTGTAGACCCATCCTCTTGAGTCGCTTAATCTATTTGTAACATGGCAATGACTGTATGACTATGAGTTTTTGAATAAATGAGTACAATCACACTGATTTACTTTCAGAATACTACAAACAGAACTATTAAACATGATGTACATATACTTGAAAACAATTGGGACACACCTATTGGAAATATCGTGGCTACTACTTCACTTTTGTTACAATAACTTTCATTACAAGCTTTAAGCTTTCTAACATCAAAATATATTTTACAACTTTTCAAAACCTTGCAATTCACTTTCTATTCTAGGTGCTTTGCTTTTCCTCTCTATGTATTAGAAGATATGGGCTGCACTGCATGATGGGAGTGTGCTATGGTACATTTTAGTTTTCTTTCTCCAGTTCCTTTGCAGACCAATAGGTGGCTGTCACACAATCCGAGTAGCATAAGCACCTTTTCTCCAAATGTACTGTACTAAGCCAATCTGAAAAACACTTTATTGAACAACTACTATTTTGTGAATATTACTTTCACTTTTTTTCCCTCTAAACTACCTAACTCAGCAGGACATAGAACAACATAACGTTTACTGCTTTCATCTTTCAAATACTTGTTTTGACTACTATTGTTAGTCTGTTTCTTTGATTTCTTTTTGTTTCTCTCAATTTATTTTTCTTTTCACCCACAGAAGTATCCTCTCTCTTTGATTTTGCTTTGTTTATCTCAGTGTCTGTTATTTTTGCTTTTGGTTATAGATGCTGCATGCTTATCTTTAAAAGGAGAGGCCAGATAATGTTATTCAGTCATCCACAATGCATTGCACCCACAGTTGCTTAGACAGCAGTAGATCAGAAGGGATGGTAACAGTATGTAACTGTTCACTTCTACAGAAATATTGCTGCAGCATAATTAACAGTATATGTGGAGTTTAAATGTACAATCTTTAGTAACTCATGAACTTCTGTTGTAATTACAATACAGAACAGTCTTGAAAAAGTCAAAAACCCTTTGCCAGTAAAATTCTTAGTAACCACAACTTGGGACAACTACATGCTGCAAGCTATTTGCATATTTCTTTCACTTGTATACTGCTTCTTACCTGTAGTGGATTGCCAAGGTATTACAATACAAACCATGATCTACTATGGTATTATACCATGGTTTCTACTGTACCACGTGGTGTGTTTGCACCTATCTGAGTGCTTCATTTCGTTTTTCTTTTTTATGCCATGTTACAACTTCAAATGCCTATTACTAAAATGCAAGGTAAGGAGTCCAAATATATTGCTGGGATTGGATGTTCCTCCAACAAGCAAAATCATAACACCTTTTTAAATTTTGTAACCCCCTACCTCCATGGCAGGCCACACTCATTAGACTATAAAGGAGACCATCCAGAAAATCAAACTTGCAAAGTGAGGTAACAACATATCTGATGTCTAGCTACAAAATCTTAAGGTCAGGTGTTTATTATGACCTGAAATATACTTCTAGGGATCTGAATGTTAGAAAGGGCACTATCTGCAGGGTGGTTCCCAGCCTTCTGAGTTATTTAATGTTTTACTAGAGGGGAGGTCGATGGAGGACTGGGCAGCGGTCAGATTCTCTTTTGATTGAGCAATGTCTGAATAGCATATACTAAAAGGTTGTCCAGGATACTGGAAAAATAGTTTATGTGTCACATACAAAGCACAAAGTGAAGGTGCACTCTATCATGGCGAAGATTTCCACTATTAGATTGTGCAGAATGATTCATTCTGTGTATCATAGTCACTAAAAGTTTCAACATTTAATGCTTTATAAACATGAATCACATTGAGAACTTAATGTTTGATGACTATATGGGTAGTGAAAACCTGTTTTGTTAAGTCTTAGATCCTCACTTGGAAACGTATTTGGAATGAACAGAACCCATCTGCAAAGCTCCTCTAAAGTACAAATGAAACACAGGATCTTGATTAATACAATTAGCAGATTTGTAATATGGGCTAAAAGGATCAATCACCACTGTGACCTATACACAAATTAAAGCTGCCTATCACTGGATCAAAGGGACCAGTTTGGTATGGGTGTAATGATTTATAAAATGATCAGCAAAGTTATAGAGAATACAATTTCAGATTTAAGTAGAGTGAAAAGGAAAGAAAAACAGCTGAAATCAAATGATGTCTTAACCTTGGTCGTGCCCTTCTTTAAGACAACAGTGCGTAAGAAACACAGGTTACTCACCTGTAACAGGAGTTCTAGGAATGGTATATGTTGTTCCTTGTCGCTTTAAATCCTGCTGGAAGGTCTTCAAGCTGGCTCCTCCCAACCACCCGGGTGGTAAAACTCTCGGCTCTGCCCCATGATGCCAGATCTAGCCCGCTGGAAGCCAGGTTGTGCGTCGAAGCCGGGGAGGTCAGGTGGGTCGTGTGGATGAACAACATATACCATTCCTAGAACTCCTGTTACAGGTGAGTAACCTGTATTTCTAGGGACATGGATATGTTGTTCATCCACACTATCTGGCAGACTCCTAGCAGTTCTCCGGGAGGAGGAAGGCAAGGCGCACACCCCCTACTTAGGTAATAAAGACTGGAGAACCGAGGCCCCAAAACCAGCATCCCGGCGTGACTCAAGGTCGATGTGGTAATGGGTGATGAAGGTATGTGCTGACTTCAGGTAGCAGCCCTGCAGATTTCCTGGATAGGGACGTCGCAGGAAGCAGCTACGATGCAGCGGTATGGCGGGTGGGAATGAGCTCTTATCCTCTGGGAGGCTCCATGCCCGCCAACCTATAGCAGAGATCTATGCAGGAGGTGACCCACCTGCCTATCGTCCGCTTGGCTGCAGGTCTGCCAGGTGCGGCTTCAGTGTAGGTGACAAACAGCTGGCGAACCTCTCCCCGAACTTTAGCCGTCCGCTCCTTATAATAAATGAGCGCTCTTCTAGGGTCCAAAGTATGGAGCCTATATTCGGCCTCCGAGGTGTGACTGGGGTAGAACACTGGCAGAGTCAACACTGGTTAAGGTGAAACTCTGACACCACCTTCGGAAGGAATTTCGGGTGGGAGCACAGGACAACCTTGTCCCTGTGGAAGACCAGATAAGGAGACTCGATGGAAAGCGCCTGGAGCTCTCCCAGCCTTCTGGCTGATGTGATAGCCACCAAGAAGGTGGCCTTCCACGACAGGTGGGAGATATCACACCTGTGCATTGGTTCGAATGGCCTGCCCATGAGCTTAGCCAATACCAGCAGTAGATCCACGGAGGTGGGAGGTCTCGCATCGAGGAGATATGTGATCGGCCTTGAAAAGCACTGACCACCTTCACCTGCACCACCGACTGCTTCCCAGCCCACGCCCAGTAAGCAGAGATGGCTGCCAGGTGCACCTTAAGGGTCGACGACCGAAGCCCTTGCTGAGAAAGGGACCACAGGTAGTCCAGAATGCTTGCCAAGGAACAGGAGGAAGGGTCCAGGTCCTTGCCCTTACACCAAATGGAAAATCTCTTCCATTTGAAGGCATAGCACTTTCTGGTCGACTCCTTACCGGACGCCTCAACGACATTGAGGACCTCATCGGAAAGACCCAAGGCCTGGAACTCTAGCCGCTCAGGAACCGGGCCGTCAGGTGCAGGGATTGAAGGTCCAGATGGAATACCTTCCCCTGATTGACTGAGATCAGGTCCAGGCGGGCTGGAAGCCGCCTCGGGAGCCCGGAGCTGAGACTGAGGAGATCTGGATACCAGAACTGACGGGGCCAGTCTGGGGCTACCAGAATCACCTGCGCCTTGTCCTTCCTCGCCTTGAGAAGCAACTTGTGGATCAAGGGAAATGGAGGAAAGGTGTAGAAGAGGCCCGGGGTCCACGACCTCGAGAAGGCATCCTTCTGCAGCGAGCCCTGCTGAGGGGGCGGGCATGAAACAGTCTCAGCTTCGCATTCTCCCTGGAGGCAAACAGGTCCACCTGAGGCGTGCCCCAGTGGGAGAAGAGATCTTGTACTACCTCCGGCAGGAAAGACCACTCGTGAGATGCAGCCCCTATCTGGCTTAGGGCATCAGCCAGGGTGTTAGAGGCTCCTGCCACGTGAATGGCGAGGAGATCCGCCTCCAGGCTGCGCATGAGTGACCAAATGCGGAGAGCTTCCCTGCACAGAGGCATGGAGCGCGTCCCGCCCTGGCAATTGAGATAGTACATGGTCGTGGTATTGTCCGTCTGGACCTGAACCACTTGATCCCGTAGAAATGGAGCGAAGGCGGTGAGGGCTAGACGAACCGCTCGAGGCTCCAGCAGGTTGATATGGCATTGGGACTCCCAAGGGGACCAAAGGCCATGCGCTCTGTGCTCCCCCAGATGGGCACCCCAACCCATCAGAGAGGCATTGGTCGATAGAGAGACCATCGGCTCGGGGCGGACAAACGGGATGCCCTCCTGCAGATGTGCTGGAACGGTCCACCACTGGACAGGGTTCCACATCCCCTGGGTCACTGTCACTAGCTGATCCAATGGATCGAAGTGCTGTGACCACTGGCTGGCCGGTCCCCACTGAAGGGGACACATGTACCAGCGGGCCCAATGGACCACGCTGGTGCAGGCCGCCATGAGGCCCAGGAGGCGTAGGAAGTCCCGGGCAGGGCACAATTGCCCAACCAGAAATGATTGGGCAAAGCAGGAAAGAACCTCAGCTCTGTCCGCCAGGAGCTGTGCTCTGGCTCGAAGAGAGTTGGGCTCTGCCCCCAATGACATGTATCACCTGCTTTGGCACGAGTTCCGGCTCGGCCTCGTTGATAAGGAGGCCAATCTGAGAGCAAACCTGGAGGGCCAGATCTCTGGACCGCTCCACCTCTGCTCAGGAGGGGGCTGCAATCAGCCAGTCGTCCAGGTAGGGGTACACCCGGACCCTTTGGCGCCGCAGGAATGCTGTCACCACTGCCATGCATTTGGTGAAGACCCTGGAAGCTAGGGAAAGGCCGAAGGGCATGGCCCGGAACTCGTAAAGGGATCCCTCCGCTCTGAAGCGGAGGAATCTCTGATGAGACAGACGGATTGGGACGTGAAAGAACGTGTCCTGGAGATCCAGGGAACAGAACCACACGCCTCGTTCCAAGGATGGTATTATCTGAGTCAGAGTAACCATCCTGAAGGTCCGAGACCTTAGGAACCTATTCAGGTCATGCAGGTCGAGAATGGGGCGCCAGCCCCCCGTCCGTTTTGGTACCAGGAAATATCTGGACACAAACCCCGGGTCTGGAGGAGGATCCGCCACCTTCCTGATCACCTCTTTTTCGAGGAGCAGGGCAATATCGGCTCGGCAGGCCGACAGCGAGGCTGCGGACCCTGTAGCCCCCCGAGGGGCGACAGCTAGAAAGGGTGGGGTCTGCTCAACTCCAGAGGCAGGCCCTTTCCTACCACCTCCAACACCCAGTGGTCCGTGGTGATAGCAGACCAGGCGGAAAGGAAGTGGCGGAGCTGTCCCCAAGGGGAACCCAGAGGGAGTGGACGAGGCTGAGGCGACACCCTCAACCCGTCACTGGGCAGGCTTAGAGGAGGACCGGCGGGACCTCCTGGACCTTTACCTCCCTGCTTCCTGTTGGAGGAAGCCATGGGCTTGGGTTTGGGATGCCAAGCACGAGCCTGCTGGCCCTGATGCTGGTGCTGTTGGGCTGGACGTGCTGCAGGCGCTGAAGGATGAAAGGGCTTGTGCTGCTGCTGACGGCGGCCTTTGTCCTTCTGGGTGGAGGTGACCGAGTCCAGGGTGGCACTGGACTTTTCGATCCGCTTGAGGTGACCTTCCACTCCAGGGCCGAAGAGGTCAGTCCCCAAGAAGGGGACATCCGCCAACTTGTGCTGGGTATCCGCCGTAAAGGTGGATATCCTCAGCCATGCTCTGTGGCACATGGCCACTGCGGCCGCAACTGATCTGGCACAGGAATCCCCTATGTCCAGAGCTGTTTGGAGCTGCTGCTTCGCCACCGCCCTACCCTGGTCCCGGACCTGCCGGACCGTGGTCTGGAGGTTGGCCGGGAGATGAGGGATCACCTCATCCAGGGAGCCCAGGTTTCAGCTGAACAACCGGCCCAGGCTTGGGCATCTCGACTGCAGCGAGAGGCTGTTTCGGCTGTTCGGGTGACAGCCACTTGATGGCCGGGGAAGGCATCGGTGTCGACTTAGCCCCGGACAAAAGTAACTGCTGCCACATCAGTTCCTCGTAGCATCGACGCAATTTGCATCGAAGCCTCTCCTCATCCGAGGATGAAGACGAGGAGGAGTGGTGATGCCGCTTACCTCGGTGCCGAGACTGAGACCACCGATGTCGGTGGGATCGGCTGGACCGAGAAGAGGTCCGAGACTGAGATCCTCGGTGTGTCCGAGGGCGGACATGGAAGGGAGCGGGGGACACCCGCTCCTCCCTTGGCCTGGACGCCTTAACTGGAGATTGCTGCACCGATGGCGCAGGCAAATCCTCGGTTTCCACCGAGGGAACCGGTGAAGAAGGGTTGTCGGCTTCACCAGTCGACAAACCTCCCGACGAGTCGAGAAAAATCTCGACCGCGTTGACGGCTGTCTCGGCCGGCTGACCTGACGGGGACGCCGTGAAGCCAGCAGCCTTAGCCGCAATCTCGACCAAAGTCGACGGTCGGCTGTCCGGGGAAGGGGACCTCTCCCGCTCCCACGAAAGCTGACGATGGGACTTACCCTTGGGATCCTTCTTTTTGGACCGAGAGGAATGTCCCAATGGCCCCTCTCCCTTCGTGGAAAGGGAATGGCAAAGCTCCTTGAACGAAGCAGAATGCGAGGTACCCAAAGAGAGCGGGATAAATGCCGCGACCGAGGAGGAGGAAGATGCGGCTTGGGCCGCCTCCTCCTCGAGGACGATCATCTGCTCGAGCTGCTCAGCCAAGCCAGCCAGCGCGGTAACCGCCCAACAGGCCTCTTTTGACTTTACAAGTGGTGAAGCGCTGGCAGCATCGCTTCAACCGGGCAGCGCTGTCCTCTCCAAGACGCTGGCCGAGAACGAACAGCAAGACTCTGCAGGCTGCGGGTCGTGTTCTAGGCCAGGCAGTAGACGACATGGAGTGCAGATCCGTCCTGGACATCTTCTGCCCACAAGGGCACCGCCGAAAACTGGGAGTTGATTTGTCCATCGCAGCCGCTAGGGAAAAGGAAGACCGAAGTCTTGAGAATTTTAAAATGAGTTTCGGACGAACCGAAGAGTTAGGATCCAGTCTACTATGTAGAGCGTTAAGGAGGGAACCTGAGCTTCCAAGCGGTAAGGAAAGATCTGGCATCATGGGGCGAAGCCGAGAGTTTTACCACCCAGGTGGGTGGGAGGAGCCAGCTTGAAGACCTTCCGGCAAGATTTAAAGCGGCAAGGAACCTGCCAGATAGTGTGGATGAACAACATATCCATGTCCCTAGAAATAATTTTTATACATAATAGCAAAAGTTTGAAACACAATCCCACTTGGCATTTGTGACAGGGAGCTCCTGCCACTCTTGAAGACTGACCTTTTCTTAAATCTGTTGCAACAGTTCTTCTATTTCTTAGCCTAATGTATCCTTTACAATTTTTAGTCCATAAGGTTGGCCACATATGGGCACCCCCTTCCCTTTCTTGACTATGCTATATTTTCCTCTTTAATTTTCCTTTTCTCTCTCAGGTCCTCGTACAGGGAGGTTATTGTTGTGACCTCCGAGCTGATATAAAACAACAGGCTGTGTTCCTCTTTGTTGGATTTAGTATGCAATGGCACTATGTCATAAAATACTTTAATGTATATACCTTATGTGTATAAAACTTGTAAATGTTGAAAATACCATGTCACTAGGTGTCTTTAATAAAGGTAAAAAGTTACTAGGGGACTGTATGATAAAAATTAAGTTAGTCGTGCTATTTAAAATGCATGTAAACTGCTCTAAACTGAGCCAATCTAAAATGCCATGGTGATTTGCATATATTCCATGATGCTGTGCATTATGGAAGTATGTGTGATGCTGTGTTTCTTTGAAACTTAGCTTATTGTCAAATCCCTTTGGGGGTAACCCTTGTTTCATTGCTTCTGCACTGAATTTCTTTGTCTTTAGCTTTTTAAATTTTTTTTTTTTTATGAGCACCCACCACCCAAGCAAACAAGGCCCGTATAGGGGAGGCTAAATCTCAACTAATAAGATAGATCAGAGAGTCAGTAGGTGCTGGCTAAGTGCAGAGGAAGGACATGGATAGTCTGTTGCTGCAAAATGATGTACTGAAGAAGAGATATGCGATTGCTGAAGGTTATCCTCTGTATTTTGAATAAACATCTCACAGAGATTGTGTGTTGAACCTGAAGCTTGGTGTCCGGTTCATCTCTTACCCCACAATCCCTCCACAGCATTAAACAATTTAGAACTTTATCAATGTTCAAAACAAGTTTTAAACAATATGTGCACTATGTTGCTGGTTGTAAATGCTTCTGATCTCTGTATTAATTATTTTGATGTTCTTACATGTTGTGTATATGTCCCTTTTATGTCCAGGTCATGCCTGTTACAGGATCATGTGACCCAGTGTATCTACCCGGTGATCAAGGAAGGAAAGGAAAGAAAAAGAAAGGCTAGGAAAAGAATCTGTAAAGGCAAAACTTGGTGCAAACACAACATATTAATTTTGTTCCTACAACTTCACATTTATTCTCACCATTAAGCATCAAAGAGTGCTGAGTAGTACCCTGAGTGATGGGATTCAGAGTTGACAGTGATGTTGTCCAGTTTGGTACCCTGACGGTCGTCTCACTCGACTGAAGTACATCCTGTTTCGGGGTGAATGATGATGCGTTATCCACATCTGGCGCTTTGGTTGAAATGCTGGCATCCTTAGCACTTGGTCTCTGTGTATACGGAGTGAGAAGCTTTGGCAAGTTATTTGTGCTGCCACTGGAGTCTTCATGGCTTTGGTCAACATGGGATGAACTGGTCTCATACCACCAAGGATACTGTTCTTCTTGGTCTGCCGTTGGTGGTATTCCAGAACCATGTTCCAGTATGTTAGTTAGAGGAATGTCTGATGAATAGATATTGGTGCTCAGCAACCCATTCCCATTTGAGTCAAAGAAACCTTTTCCTATCACACCTATGGAGGCAAGGAAAAAGAATGTTACATATTTATTGCATTCCTTGCATATTTAAAAACAGCTTGGCACAGGTTTCCCATATTACAGCACAGTATTATTCGGCAATCAGCATTGCTCTTTTCATCCTAATTTTAAAATCCTTTGGACCACAGGCTCTGATGCACTAAGCAGACTGTCGGCAGCATAAGTAGTGGCCTATATAAAATTATATCTGGAACAGAAAAAACTTTGTTTGAGCCTCATCTCTGGGTGAATATGTGGACTTGGGGACCAAAATCAGAACCAGCAGTATCAGCAAAGAAATGTGCCATGATGATGTGTCAGTGTCAGTGGCTCAGCAGGTTGCACACTCTCCTCTGAGGCCACAAGATCAGAAGGCTGTGGGTTCTACCCACACACCAGGCACTTCAGTTAAATCCCAATACTGACACTGTAATGCAGCATGAAGGGGGGGTGCTGCACTCCTGAGGTGCCGTCTTTCGGATGAGACGTTTAACCAAGGTCCTATCTGACTGTTCTGATGGTAGTTCATGTGGACGTTAAAGATCCCATGGCACTTCTCGAAAAGAATAGGGGAATTTTTATTATTTTGACTTCAAATCAAACAAAAACATACTGAAAAAATACATAGCAGAAAGGTATGAACAAAAACAATGCCAAAAAAGAGACTAGCAATATAAAATTCATACTGCTGTTTAGGAAAGGATAAACATGACAACAACTCATAATATATTTCCTGTATGTATGATTAAATCACTCTCCCCCTACAAGGGGCATTTATTCATACACTTAAAATAATATCCTAGAAACATCTGTACAAAAGTTTGTTTACAAGGGGAAAAATGATATCTTTTCCAACAGGCTTTAACTCTATAGAAAATAGCAAAAACAGAAAGACACATTCAAAATAATATGGTAATGTCTTATACACTTGTGTCAGTGAAGGTATATTACTTTACACCGTCATCTAATCATAACAGAATCAAGTGCTGTAATCTGAATTTTAAACACATTTGTTTCTTACTATGTAATCACGGGGAAGGGATTCATGTTACCCATCAAACTAACACAAGCATCTTATGTATTTTATTTGACTCATTCACATGAATCATAATAGAATACTCATATTTTAGGGAAATCTTTGCATAATTTTAATCTTTTAGATGGAGAAACATTACTACACACAGACTCAATATGCTTTTTAACTTCATCTTTTATAATATTGAACAGATGTTCCTGAGAAACATACTGCTGTTGAACAGAGAACCGGCATCTACTTTGCCAAATCCAGTATTTCATCACAGCTAAAAGAACAAACTTCCTTTAAGTGTTTTCCAGAGATCGGAAATAATCCCTAAAACGAAGGAATCATAGTTTAGATATTTAAAAAGTAAGTTCACCTAGTGTAATTGTACTATTTTCAAAAACTCAGTAATATAAGGGCATTTGAAAAACAGATGTGGTATTGTTTCTAGCACTGTCGTGCAGCAGGGCCTAGGACAATGCCTTTCAGTTATTTATTTGTGTTTGAGGTTGTTTTTTTACGTTTAGTTTTTCCTGAGCCACTAACCATACCACGTCCCATATTTTAACTGGAATCCTTTTTTCCGTGAGTATGCAGCATATGTTCTGTTTTTCAGTATCATTTCTTCCTTCAAAGGGTTCTGATGCAAAAAAAAAAAAATGGTCTACAACCTGGGTATAAATATATTTGAATATATGGATTGTGAAATTAATACTACTGTAAAGTATACAATTTTATTTCGGTAATACTATCACTCCCGAAGTGATAATACCACAGTTCGAGAGTGATAATACTATCGTTCACTGTAAATGTCAATCATCTACTGACGCTCACAACGCAGCTGCTCATTGGCCACTCTCTATCTGTGGGTGGCCAAAATGCTTTTCACAACATGGTGGTCATCTCTCGCTTAGCGAGAGCGCATTCTCTGCACAGTACGTCCCTTTTTTTTTTATTATATTCACGCGGACTTATCTGGCTGATCCTGCGCTCCCCCCCCTCCACAAAAAGAAGAGAAGTTATGACAAAAAAAAATATTTGTTTTACTGTCCCATGTATGCAAGCAGGCAGGGTACAAAGAGATGGAGGAAGGCAGTGTCCTGCGTGTGCGTGAGCTGGAAAGAACGAGATGAACTGAGGCAGTGCGGCGGTCGGCCAAGACCAACAGAATCACTCATGTCAGCAACCGACCGCCCAAAAAAAAAAGTTGGATCCATATATTAAAAAAAACAATAGATAGTTCTGGGGTGCATTACCGGTCAGAATACCATCTCGGGTTTCGGGACATATGGAACCTCTCGAGCTTCGCTCTTGAGGTTCTTACATGTCCTGAACCTCTCAATGGTATTACTGACCAGTAATACACCCTCAACTATCCATTATTCTCTTTTTAATATATGGATTTCAAATTTAATACCTCACCAAAGCATACAAAAAATTCCTGGTAATAGGGCCATTGGCATACAAGTAATACCACTCTTCAGCAGTGATAATAGTATCATTCAGACTCAGTAATACCATCGTTCCATACCTGAACGATACTATTATCATCAAAAATGAACAGTGCAAGTGCAAATCTGCCACCAACATCTTCCTAAGCATGCCTTCTGACTGGCAGCTTTTCCTGTGTGGGCAGGAGGAACAACTTTCAAAAACATAGTGGCTCTTTCTCTCGTTAAGCGAGAGAAATGTCCTTGGCTTTAGGAGCAGTGATTCTTTTTTTTTCCTTTCCAGTGCCTCCAAAATATCTGGTTGATCCTGCTTTAACTCATCTCCCCACAAAAAAAGAGGAAAAAGAGAAAATAAACGACAGTTAAGACTCGCTAGTGAGTCTTCAGCGCAGCTTCCTAGTTAAGCAGAGCAGCCGCGCCCGCTTAGTGTTAGCTAGAATAGTTGGGCGCCCATTTTTGATCTGAGTAAATGTTCTAATCGGATCCATATATTAAAAAAAATAAAAAATAGGCGAGTGTGCAGCACTCTGTACTAAAACCATCTCGAGGTTCTGGGGACAAACGAACCTGTTGAGCTTTGCTCTTGAGGTTTCCTTGTCCTCAGAACATCTTGATGGTTTTACTACCTTGTAATACACTCTCACCTATTCATTATTCTATTTGTCTTGTACAGGAATATAGAGTTCATTTTTCTATCTGCTATTGCTTTAATTTATTAATACCATATTTCAGGTGTTTGGGAAAGACATGGGTTTTAAGGTGTCTGGAAATTATGACATTTTCTGCCCAGTTTCTTAAAGGGAGTGAAGTTTTAATGGTAGCCAACTAGCTCGTGGGTTTTTTCAAATTTTAATTCAGGAACAAAATGTGTAGAAAAGAAGACACTAAAAAAAAAAAAAAAATATGGGGTTAGTCATGCCCAATCCCCCCCTTTTTTTTTTACATCTAAATAAGTACTTTCTCTTTTAATGGGGTTCAGACAATTTCCCACACACAGGAAAAAAAGCTTCCAAAACTTTAAGTTTCCATCTGCTTAGGTATGGGAAATATGTGACTGATATACAAAAAAATGGGAGTTACCGGTAGATAGGTTTTAATAATATATAGAAATACAAAATCACACGTGCCCCCACAATGCAAAGCATCATGGGCTGCATATGTAGCTCACCGAAGAATATTATGCTGGTTCAACTTTAAGCAGAAATGCATGGTGCCGAAAGGCCTCTCACACAGTTTGCAAAGGATGCCAACAGAAAACAGACACATGTTTCATCCAACCAGGACTCATCAGTATGCCTCATCTCTTTGACACTCCAGTGGAATGAACCAGCTACCCTAAGATGGTCTATCTGGGTTATGTTGTGGTGAACCCAATTAAAACAAAAAACAATTTAAAAGACAAAGAACCTCTGTGCGCAAGCACTGAGGCAATGTTTACCCCAAAGGGCATTTGGCCGGGAAGCCAAGTTTTAAAGAAATACAAAATCACACATGCCCCCACAATACAAAGCATCATGGGCTGCATATGCAGATCACCACAGAATATTATGCTGGTTCAACTTTAAGCAGAAATGCATGGTGCCGAAAGGCCTCTCACACGGTTTGCAAAGCATGCCAACAGAAGACATAGACAAGTGTTTCGTCCCACCGGGACTCATCAGTATGCCTCATCTGTTTGACACCCCAGTGGAATGAACCAGCTACCCTAAGATGGTCTATTTGGGTATATTATATTAATTATATATACTGTATATCGTGATAAGGCACAACCTCGCCACGGGATTCAGGATCAGCTTTGTGGTGGTGAAGGATTCTCAGGAAGCCCAGTTTGTTAACATCAAACCAACCAGGTATATTTTTATTTTCTTAATATGGTTGGTAACACAGAACTTTGGGCTTCTGCCCTTTTCCTTTTTAAGCCCCAACAGGGAAAATGAAGCAAAAACAGAAATAAAGAGGCCTAGCTCTGGGTGGGAGCGCTGACTAAACAATCCCTGACCCTAACTAGAAACCCCCCTTTTCCAGAAGGCTAGACCTTCTGGAAGAACACAAACAGTAAAACGGAAAACTCACAATGGAAATAACTTTTTTCTTTTTGGCCTAATTCAGGAGACCAATCTCCTGAGGGTTGCTTAAGGGACTCCTGTTCTAGAACACATCCAAGCAGCTTGTCAGCCCTCTGCCCCTGCAGCAACTGCCTGCTGGCTTTTCCTTCCTGTTTTTAAAGCTCTCCTGTCTGTGCAGCTGCAGCTAATCAGCCAAATCAGCTGCAGCTGTACCCTGACTATCTTACTCAGGGAAACCCCCTCTCCTCCAGTACCCAAGTATACCACACATCCCCCTTCCCAGCTCAACACTATAGGGTTGGGCGGCCTGTGCCGAAAGGTAGGGTCTTTGGGAAAGACTGTCCGCATTTTCGTTCAGTGTCCCCGTTCTGTGGTGGACCACGGAGTGGTACAGTTGTAGTGCAAGGAACCATCTAGTCACTCTGGCATTTTTTTCCCCTGTGTGTTTGCATCCACTTGAGTGGAGCATGGTCCGTCACCAGAGTGAACTTGCGACCTAGTAAGTAATATCTGAGATTTTCCATTGCCCACTTCACTGCAAGGCACTCCTTTTCCACTATGACATGCCGCTGTTCCCGGGGTAACAACTTCCTACTTAGGTACAGGATGGGGTGCTCTTCACCTGCTACCACCCGGAAGAGTACTGCCCCCAATCCAACATCCGAGGCATCTGTTTGCAGAATGAATTCTTTATCGAAATCTGGGGAGACCAGTACCGGATCAGAACAGAGGGCCGTCTTGAGGTCAGTGAATGCCTCATCCGCTGCTTCCAACCACCTCACAATGTCTGGTGCTCTCGCCCTGATTAACTCCGTTAATGAAGTGGCCCGAGTGGCAAAGTGAGGGATGAACCTCCGGTAGTAACCGACTAACCCTAGGAAAGCCCTCACTTGCTTCTTCTTGTTTAGTTGGGGCCAGTTTTGAATTGCTTCTACCTTCTTCACCTGGGGTTTCACCAATCCCAGTCCAACCACATAGCCCAAGTATTTTGTGTCTGACAAGCCGATATTACATTTGGCGGGGTTCGCTGTCAACCTGGCTTCTCGTAACGTATCTAGTACAGCCTCAACCTTCTGAAGGTGAGTTTCCCAGTCCGTACTATGGATGACCACATCATCGATATAGGCGGCAGCATAGTGAGAGTGTGGGTGCAGCAGTCAGTCCATCATGCGCTGAAAGGTCACAGGTGCTCCATGCAGACCGAATGGGAAGACTTTGTAGTGGTATAAACCCGGGGGCGACGAAGACGGTCTTCTCCTGGGCTGCCCTTGTGGTGGGATCTGCCAGTATCCCTTCATAAGGTCAAGGTGGAGAGGTATCTGGCCTTCCCCAACGGTCGATCAGTTCGTTGACCCTAGGTAGGATATGCATCAAACTGCGATACCTGGGTTTGTTTCCTGAAATCATTACAGAACCTCCAAGTATTATCCGGTTTTGTACGAGGGCAGTGAACTTGACCATTCATTATGGAGACTCTTCTATGACATCGAGCTAACATCCTCTCGACTTGGCTCGGTTCTTTCCTCTTGGCCTCTGGGATACAGTAGGGTCTTTCCCTTATCCTTATGCCCGGAGCTGTCACAATGTCGTGGTAGGCTGCAACCATCCGACCAGGTCGTTCGAGAACACATCCCCGGTTCGCTGAACTATTTCCACTGCTTCTTTGTACTGTGTAGGAGACAGCTCGGGTGAGATATGGACTTGTCCCTCTGTTTTACCTTCTGCCGAGGTTACAGCCAACGAGACACAGCAGGCCTCCCGGTCTTGCCATGCTTTCAGGAGGTTAATATGGTATATTTGGAACTTCTTCCTGCGATCGGGTTGGCTTACTTTATAGTTCACATCACCAATAGCTTCCACGACTTCATATGGACCCTGCCACCTGGCGAGCAGTTTGCTTTCTACTGTAGGAACCAGGACCATCACCCGATCCCCCGGCTGGAACTTCCAGATCCTTGCCTGACGGTCATAATAAGTCTGTTGGGTCTCTTGGGCCTTTTCTAAGTGTTCCCGGACAATAGGAGTGACCCGGGCCAACCTTTCCTGCATTTTGGAGATATACCCAAACACACTGGCTCCTTGTGGCGGTTGCTCTTCCCAGTCCTCCTTTAGTAGATCGATGATACACCTGGGCCGGCGGGCATATAACAACTCGAAGGGGAGAATACGGTGGATGTCTGTGGGACCTCTCGGATAGCAAGCATTAAGTAGGGAAGGAGTAAGTCCCAGTCCTTTCTGTCTCAGCTCACGACTTTCCGCAACATCCCCTTCAAGGTCTGATTAAATCGTTCGACCAGACCATCTGTCTGGGGGTGGTACACTGAGGTTCTCAGGGCTCGGATCTGGAGGAGTCTGCAAAGCTCCTTCATTAAACGTAAGACAAAGGGAGTACCCTGGTCGTTCAGTATCTCCTTTGGGAATCCAACCCTTGCGAAGACTTGAATGAGCTCTCGGGCAATCGACTTCGAGGCTGTGTTACGGAGCGAGATCGCTTCCGGATATCTTGAAGCATAGTCTACGATGACCAGGATGTGTTGGTGGCCTTGGGCTGACCTGTCTAGGGGGCCTACCAGGTCCATCGCAATCCTCGCGAAGGGTTCATCGATGATTGGCAAGGGCACCAACGGGACTCTTAACTTCGGCCGCGGGGACACCAACTGGCATTCTGGGCACAAAGCACAGTACCTCCTTACCTCAGCGTAAATTCCAGGCCAGCAGAATCTTCAGAGTATGTGGCACAGTGTTTTTTCGACCCCAAGGTGTCCGAGAAGGTGAGCATGTGCCAAATCCAGTACCGCCTTCCTGTGCTGGCGGGGGACCAGCAACTGTTCCACATCATGTTCTTCATCTGGTATCACTCGGTACAGGAGGTCATTATTTAACGTGAAATACAGTCCGGATCCCTTGGCTTTGCCTTCTACCGGCACCCCATTAATCTCCACAACCTCTGACCGGATATTCTGAAAGAGAGGCTTATCTATTTGGTCCCGACCAAAGTTCCTGGAGGCTATCCCGAGGGTACTCAGTTCAGGGGGATTTGATTCTGTCTCCGCTTCTGGGTCCTCCTCTTCCTCCCTACAACTCTCCCCTCGGGCACCAGACCGCTCACCCTGTTGTCCCTCTGGGAGCAGGGTTCTACCTCCCCCCAGCACGGACCTGCCATTGGCAGCCAGTATCTTGGTCCCTAACTTTTTACAATCCCTGCATTCCTTTCGTGATTTCTGGGACTTTCCTGCCTCCCCATACAACTCAGGGTCCCAATGCCCATAAGGGAAATAATCGGGTGACTCCTCCGACCCTTTGGGGATTCCTAGCACCACAGCCTCGGTTACTGGGGCCCTGGCCTCCCGGGTTCCCCCCTCATGGAGTAATGTCTCAAACCCCGGGAAATCTCGACCCACCAGGACATGATGCGCCAATCGAGGGAGGACCCCCACCGCGACCTGCCTCTCCTCCCCCTGTGCTTCCATGGTAACTGGCGCCGTGGGGTAATAAAACACTGTGCCATGGACACAGGTGATCCAGGTATGTTTCTGAAAATTAATTTGGGAGGGTTGCACCAAACTGTGAACTATGAGGGTGACCTCACTCCCCAAGTCGACAAGGGCCATAACGGCCTGTCCGTTTACCTTAACCACCCGGGTAAATCGGTGTGAAGTGGCGACCACCCCTACCACATTAATCAAATGGCAATCGCTCTGTGGGGACCCACCCCAGTTGCACTGCATTGGGTCGACCCCATTCGGGCAGTTGGCAATTACATGTCCCCGCTCCCCGCACCCATAACAGTGGTAGCATTCTCGGGGTGACCCTGGACCCTTTGGGCTTCTACGGGAGGTCAGGTCCCCCTCTATTTTCGAACCCGAAAGTCCCTTCATGGCCTCAGACTGCTCTTCGGTAGTCCTTCTCCCGGGCCCTGTCCAGCCTGACCTCTCGGGGGGTTGGTCACTCTGGTTTGTAGTCTGCCCCAAGTCCCGGGGGTAGCCGACCCCAACGTCCGGGGAAAGTTCCTTCATGGCATAATGCCGCGCCACCAAGACGACCAGTTCATCACAGGAAGTGGGGTCGGCCTGTCCAACCCACTGCCGTAGGCTGGGCGGTAGTCCTCTTAAGAACTGGTCCATTACCAGGAGCTCCACGATTTTGGCAGCACTATGGTGTTCGGGTCGCAACCACTTCTTGGCCAAGTGGAGGAGGTCGAACATCTGCAACCGTGGTTTCGCTGACTCCCGGAGTCTCCAGCTGTGGTACTTCTGGCCTCGAAGGGCTGGAGTCATGCCAGCACGGGCCAAGATCTCTTCCTTCAGCCTTGGATAGTCAGTGGCGACTCCCTCATCCAGATCATAATACACCTTCTGGGCCTCGCCGCACAAAAATGGAGCTAAAATGCCGGCCCACTGTTCCTGAGGCCATGATTCACGAGTAGCTGTCCTTTCAAAAGTGAGCAAATATGCTTCAATGTTGTCAGCCATCGTCATTTTCTGCAGACAGTGGGAAGCCCATATAGTCTGGTAACCCTCTGAGGTAGGCCCTCCCGGGCGACCTTCTCCCAGTGTGATCTCAATGAGACGCTTTACCATTTCCTGGAGGACAGCTGGGCTGTCTGTGTGAGCAGCAACTGGTTCGTCTCTTGTTGAGCCCGGGTAGCTTCCTGCTGGGCTGCCGTAGCCTGGATCAAGGCTTTCACCACGTCCTCCATGCCTGGTCTCCTTTACTCCGGGGTGGCTCGGATTCCAGCCAAATTCTACGCCAACCTGATCCCACTTCTCACACCACGTGTGACAAGGTGCAACCTCGCCACGGGATTCAGCATCAGCTTTGCAGTGGTTAAGGAGTCTCAGGAAGACCAGTTTGTTAACATCAAACCAACCAGGTATATTTTTATTTTCTTAACATGGTTGGTGACACAGAACTTTGGGCTTCTGCCCTTTTCCTTTTTAAGCCCCACCGGGGAAAATGAAACAAAAACAGAAATAAAGAGGCCTAGGTCACGTGACGCAGGGCACCTAGAAGCAGCGCTGATCCAAAGCTCCCGCCTATCGACCTCTTTTAAAAGCTTATTTTGCCCTATTAAAAATACAGAGCGAGCTCCAGACCTTAGTTCTACATCGTATTGGTACTTAGAGCAATAGCAACTGCCACTGTGTCCATTTTCTGCAACGTATTTAGCCTTAAAACTGAGATGGAGACCGAGATGAAACAGGCCGGAATTAAACACACTCCACCGGCTACCCCAGAAAAAACAGCTAAAAAATCCAAACATCAAAGCTCTGGGGATATCTCCAAATAAAGCTCTTCCAGCTCCTCGGCGAATCCTCTAATGGAGGATCGTTTTCTTCAAGAATTGATGCCTTTTAAAGAAACACTCGAAGACATCTAAGCGGAACTGAAATCACTTCGAGGAGACCTATGTTCCCTGTCGATAAGAATGGGAGACTCTGAAGCGAGAACCACCTCTCTGGAAAGGTGGAAGGAGAAAATGGATCCTGAAATTGTTCAGCTCCGGCTACAGTTTAAGAAGCTTCAATTGAAAACCGAAGATTTGGAGGGGAGAAGTAGAAGGAACAATGTCCTGATACTAGGCTTACCTGAAACAGAGGAAGGTTCTGATACTATCAGTTTCCTCCAGAAATTTCTTGCTAAGATCTTGGGCCCATCCCCATTAAACCCACAGTACCACATAGAACGGGCTCATCGCTCTCTTAGGCCGAAACCTCCACCTGGATCACCACCACAGCCAATTATAGTGAGATTTCTAAGCTACCTTGAGAAGCAGCATGTCATTTCTAAATTGAAGGAGCTCCAAGCCATCCTATGGGGCAACACTAAATTGAGGATAACTCAGGATCTCCCCTTTGAAACTCGTCAAAAGCGATCAGCATTCCATCCCACGGTCAGCAAGTTAATAGCTGCAGGAATTCGCTTCAAGATGGTCTACCCGGCTAAATTGCAGGTGGCAATCGAGGGAGCTTGGCATTTCTATGAATCCCTGGAGCAGGCAACCACGGATCTCGCAATCAAGCTACCTAATTTATTTAAGACTGGCTGAACTGTTATTTCAATTACCAAAGGCTTTCAGTCCTTAATCTTGTGGGAGTGAATTGTGTACCTGTTTTGGATCCCTTCTCTCTTTTCCCTTTTCTCTCTCCTGCCTCTCTCAGGCTGGTTGCGGAGGGTCGGGGAGATGTCTCGAGGCCTAGTAGGCCTAATTCAGCGGAGGGAACGCCGTGTGTTTCTGAGGTGGGGGTAGGAACCTTTGTTTAGTGTGCGTTTCCCTGTGCCGCTAATGGGGATGGTTGTTTTTGTCCCATCAATTTTCCGGTCCCCCGATCACTTCCCCACCCTTCGAGGTGAGAGCATTCCTGCAGATTCTAACAAGTTATGCAACAAGGGGAATTTTGGAGACCTCTATCCCCCTGAGGTCTGTTTCACAAAATTCTGTGCAGCTTATTTGGTCTCATCTGGAGCAGCAATCTCGACCTTAAGTAGGTTGGATGAACTACGTCCAGATGGATTTATTCTCACTTTCCTTGGAATTGGATTTATGCTCTCTCTAATAATTCTCCTGAGCCCGACTAACCTATCTAGGGCTTACATTTGTGGTCTCTTCTAAGGGGTTGGTGGGTGGAGGGCTTTGGGATGGAGCAAGCTTAGGGAGAACTGCATACCGCACCAGAGAAGGGGGAGAAAGGCGGTCTCCCGGGGAAGCTTAGAGAGCATGGCAAATTTCGAATACTTCTGTTATACCTCTTTGAGGTAGTTTCTGGCACCAGCGTTCAGACTTGGTATTTATATGGAGCTTTAGCTTCCCAGGGGAAGGTCGCCTACTGGATTGGGTCCTCTATACTGGATATTAACATATCCAAAATTACCTTCAAATGGGGACCTTTTGTATATAGCTTGAGGGGGTTTTGGGGAGAGGTGGGTTTTACGAATCAGACACCTTTCCCGACGATCGGAACGATGGAGACCAAAAGGGAGCAGTTATATCTCTACATATTCTCAGTTTTACAAATATATAAGGGAAACTACCGGGAAGGGTTTTCTTGTTTTAATATTATCTATGTTCAAAGGGGGATGAGGGTAGGGAAGGGGACTGGAGTGCGCCTTTTGGGGTTCTTTTTCCAATCACTGACACATGATTACTGTTTCTTTCAAAACGATGGTAATGACTTTAGTACCAATTAAAATTGCCACGAGGAATGTTAGAGGAGTCAGAGACATGACTAAAAGATATCAGGTCCTCAAAAATTGTGCTCTTTTGAACATAGACATTCTTTTGATGCAGGAAACCCACCTTCTAGCCACTGAAACAAATGGGTTACGCAGACAGGGATTTTCCCAAAGTTTTACTGCCTGTGGGTCATCTGCGAGTAGGATGGTGGCAATTCTGGTCAAGAGGCATGTTTCGTTCATAGCAGAAGAAAGACTATCGGACCCGGAAGGCAGATTTATCATAGTTAAGGGCACTCTTAACAACACCATGGTGGTATTGGGTGCAGTTTATGGCCCAGTGGGTGGCAATACGGAGTTCCTCACGTGCTTGGCCGACAAGCTAAGCAGATTTCTGCCCTCTAGGTTAATTATTAGGGGGATTGGAATACCCCCCCAACACAAGATCTAGATAGAACTTTACAGGCCACTAAAGAACCTATCCCCCCTTCCCGCAGCAAGCCCTAAGGGACTTTATGGGGTTATTGGGACCGTGCGATCCATGGTGCCTATTTAACCCCTCTGGTCAGCTTTTCTCGTTCTATTCCCAGGTTCACCAGTCGTGGTCTAGGTTGGACTACATTCTAACCAGTACCTCGCTTTTAGCTGGCCTTCACCAGACAGGAATTGAATCATTTGTCATATCGGACCACTCGATGGCATGGCTAGTGATCTCTCCAGACCCCATGCATCCAAAGGGACACTACTTGGAAATTAAACGCACAACTCCTAAAAGAGGAGCGTATAATCTCTCACATTAGGGATTCAATCTCTTCTTTTATGGACACACTAATAAGGGCTCCATTAAAAGGGAGGATCAAATATGGTGTTCCTTTAAATGCTACATTAGGGGTGAATTCATTAAGCTAGCTTCCAAACGGAAAAAGCAAAAGGAGGCAAGAATTATTTCTCTGTCAAATCAAATGTAGGTGGCCGAAAATACCCTATCCACATCTTCCCCTTCAGGTCTCCTTGAAACCCTACTGAAGCTCAGAAATGAATACGCAGATTTATTAAAAGAAAAGGCGGAATACGCCATCCTAAAAACTAAAGCCCGCTATTTTGACCAAGGGGAGAAGCCGGGGAGAATGCTAGCCCTCCGTCTAAGAGAACGAGACAGCTCAAGGCTCATCCCCTCTATATTAGCTTCAGATGGCTCTATTAAGACTTCCCCACGTGATATCTCTCAGGTTTTTGAGAACTTCTATAAAGACTTATACAGTAAAAATCCTTCACAGGTCACATCCTCACGTATTGAACAATATCTGGATAGCCTTAACCTCCCGTTTCTTCAAGCACATCACCGTCCGATTCTGTCTTCCCCAATTACCTTGGGGGAGATAGAGGAGGCAATCAAAGGGCTTGCATTAGATAAATCGCCAGGACCTGATGACTTTCCCTCCAACTTCTACAAAACTTTTTGTAACGAATTAGCCCCCCTTCTCTTAAATTTATTTGAATATGTGTTTACTTTGGATACTCTAGATCCCACCTTGTTGGAAGCTACGATAGTTCTCATCCCGAAGCCCGACAAACCACATAATGATCCAGCCAGCTATTGCCCAATCTCGCTTTTAAACTATGATATCAAAATCCTAACAAAAATCTTATCTCTCAGAATTAAGCAGGTTTGGTCTCATTTGTTGAGCCCTGAGCAGGTGGGATTTGTGCAGAGCCGATCCTCAGCTGATCATCTGCGAACCCTTTCACATATTTTTCAGGTTGCCCAGGACTCCCAGATTCCCATGGCTTTAATCTCATTAGACGCAGAAAAAGCCTTTGACAGAGTAAACTGGGAGTTTCTCTGGACAACTCTTAAGAAAATGGGCTTCCCAACGGTTTTCATTCGTTGGATACAGACAGTTTATCAAGCCCCCACCGCCAAAATTTACTGCACTGGCGTATTCTCTTCACGGTTCTCTTTATTTACTGGCACAGGCAAGGTTGTCCCTTATCTCCTTTTTTATTTAACTTATATCTGGAGCCCCTTTACTTAGTATTAAGCGCTCCCCTCAGGTTACGGGCTGTTCAGTATATCAACAGTCTTTAACCCTTTCAGTGTATGCTGATGATATTCTCCTTCATTTGGCCTGCCCCGATGTATCGTTATCACATGCTTTACAAATCATCAGACAGTTCGGACTCGTAGCCAATTATAAATTAAACTTATCGAAAACTGTGATTTTTCCTTTAAATGCCCTTGCCCACCAGGCTAGTTTCGATCACTTGGGCATGAAATGGTCCCCTCACTCTATTAAATATCTGGGTATACACCTCACTAATGACCCGGAGACTTAATCTAGATGACTTAATAACGAACATCCAGCAAGATTTTCAAAGATGGGTAAACCTCCTTTCGATATGGGGTCGTATCAACATTGTTAAAATGAATGTGCTCCCCCGTCTTTTTTATTCCCTAAATTTATTGAATCTCTGGCTCCCATTGTCCTATTTCCATCATTTTCACTCTGCCCTCTCCAAATTTATTTGGCAGGGCAAACATCCCAGACGCTCTTTCATAAAACTCAGCCTTCCTAAAGAGCTAGGTGGACTTCGTCTCCCCAATTTCGTTTTCTACTACTGGGCGAGCCACGTGTCAAAAAATGGGGAGATGGTTCTCAGACACAGCCGACGGGTACCTTCCAATCTGGCTACAATTAGAGAGGAAGCTTCTTGGTTTACATGGTCTCAGTTCCTCCAGAATATTCTTTTCTACTAGTTCTGCGTTGTCAAATTCCATACAAAATTCGGTGGTGGGAGTCTCCATTAAAGTCTTAGCCCAATGTTGGAATTTTTTTAACATTTCATAAAAAAAGGACACGGCTCAACCCCTTATTCGGAATCCAAATATTAAAATAGGGGGATTGCTGCTTTCTCCTGATTGGCTTCCTCAGCTACAAGAAGTTTTAGTGGAAGACCTCTTCTGTCAGACTGCTCTCCTATCATCCCCTGATATAATGGTTAAATTTAATATTCCTCGGAAATATATTTTCAAAGTGTTTCAGCTGAGACACCTTATGGTGTTCAACTTTGGAATTACATTTTCACAATCCCAGGTTAGGCCGTTTTTGGAACAGGTACAGGCATATGCCAGTAAACCCCATGGAATATCAGCAATTTACTCTTTCCTATTGGGAATTAAATACCTGAATGCCCTCCCGGGTTCTAAAGTGTGGACTTCCCTACTGACTGATGTTAGTCCTATGTGGAGTCAGGTCTGGAAGGACTTGCATAGATATCTTACCCAAGACAGGCATAGACTTATTCAGTATCATATTTTAAATAATATGTATTATACTCCTGTTAAGCTAGCCAAACTGGGTAGGCTTCCTGTGGCAATCTGTACCAGATGTGGTACATCTGAAGGGAATCCGATTCATATTTTTTGGCATTGTAACAAGGTGGCACCACTCTGGAATACAATTCAATCAAACCTAGATCCTCTGCTGGGACTAGGGGACTTGTTTACTATAGAGATATGTATCCTTGGGATGTTCTCGACCATTAAGATTAAGGAACGCAGATTTCACATGGCCTTAATTTCCATTGTGGTCAAAAGATTGGTTCTTAAGCAATGGGTGGACCAATTGGTCATAACACACGAGGAATGGTTGAAAGAAATGTCACTTTGTTTCAATACCGAGAAGTTGATAGCCAGTTCCCGGAATTGTATGGATGCATTTAATTGCAAATGGGGTAAATTATGTGCCTTATATTTGAATTGAGATATTGAAAATGCATGTCTCTGCTTATTTCAGTTGGCCTATTTTATTCATTTTTGGCAATTGATAACTGCTGGTTTCTAATTCTCGATTCTTTTTGTGTTGTTAGGTATATTAGGCACTCCAGGGAGGGGTGGGTGGGGTGAAACAAGGAGGGGGTTTTGTAGGTGTATTGGTATTGTTATTTTGGTTTTATTTGATCCAGAGACAGGCTGGTGTTTGTTATCCCTTGTCTATTTTGCCTAGTATTCCTGTATGATTAACCTTGAAGCCTCCTTCCTAGTAATATGTTATGATGAAAACAATAAAGATGTTGAATTTCAAAAAATAAAGAGGCCTAGCTCCGAGTGGGAGCGCTGACTAAACAATCTCTGACCCTAACTAGAAACCCCCCTTTTCCAGAAGGCTAGACCTTCTGGAAGAACACAAACAGGAAAACGGAAAACTCACAATGGAAATAACTTTTTTATTTTTGACCTAATTTAGGAGACCAATCTCCTGAGGGTTGCTTAAGGGACTCCTGTTCCAGAACACATCGAAGCGGCTTGTCAGCCCTCTACCCCTGCAGCAACTGCCTGCTGGCTTTTCCTTCCTGTTTTTAAAGCTCTCCTGTCTGTGCCGCTGCAGCTAATCAGCCAAATCAGCTGCAACTGTACCCTGACTATCTTACTCAGGGAAACCCCCTCTCCTCCAGTAGCTGAGTTTACCACTATATATATATATATATACACGTATACACATACATATATATAGGTGTGTGGACAGTATTCGAGAGACTTGGGTGTGCACTTAAAATAACGTCTGCATTTTAGTCATAATTTATTAAAAATACAGAATTTGTGCTCTGTACTGTTGCCAATATGGTCAAGAGATAGTGTGCATAAAAAAAAGGATATATGTATTTTTCTTTTATTGTGGCAACATTTTAATAATGAAAATAGCCTTAAAAAAGGCAGCCATTTTGTGACATGGCTGTGCTAAACATCTTGGTGACCATTAAATTTACTGTATTTAAAGCACAATACTAACGTTTTCTTTTTTAGTGGACAGAGTGGATGTGTACCCGTCCCCCAATGATTACTGATTTTATGCAGATGTAATTACATTTACATGACACCACATGTAATTTATTACCGTGGTGTCTTATATAGCTGCATAATTTCTTTTGTGTATTCTGCCTTTATGCGTTGAGGATTTTTTTCAGTGTCAGTTCACATTGCTTAATGTGTTTACCCCACACAAATCTGCAATCTGAATGCAGTGGTACATAGAGCCTGCTAGGAGCAGCAGCAGCATCAAAAGCTGTGGCTCTTGCTGTCGTGTCCATGTTACCCATGTGGATGATGATGATGCTGCTGGTATTGGTACAAATAGCTGGGACCCAAAGGTGACATCAGACATTCAGTTTTGGTACTCTGACTCTTAACAAAACTGTTCTCTTCCCACTGCTTCTCCCATTTACCATTCCTAAAAACAGGTAGAATGAAGCGTCGTCCATTTTAAATCTGGTGTGCTGCACAGGAGTTTGGACGGATCTCAGAGGTCTCCAGTCACTAGAAAACATGATCTTCAGCATTCTGCTACAAAACAGCAAGTTAAAATTCTGGGAGGCATATTAAATAGTGACTGGCTGAAGTGCAGCAGTTATTCTGTGTCATTTTGGGGACAGAAAAAGTAAAGTATTCACCTGAAGACTTCATGGTCCTGCTGTTTGTGAAGGGCCCCCTCTTCAAAATAGAGGATGATTGGCTTAGTGGGCTATGCAGCACAATGAGTATATTTTAAAGTTGTGTATGGGAAGTATATCAGCAGAACTTTCCTCTGGTGCGGCTAGTGTTTAAATGGGGCATATTAAATAGTATATTTTAAAGTTTTGTTTGGGAAGTGTAGCAGCTGAACTTTCCTCTGGTTCTGGCACTGTTTAAATGGGGCATATTAAATACTATCTGGCTACAGTGCAGCAGTTGTGTTCTATCATCTTTGGGGGTAGAAAAGTTAAATTTGTGTGTTCTCTCATGGCCCAGCTGTTTGCGAAGGGCCCCTCTTCAAAATGGGGCTGTGCATACATGTGACCAGTCTAATCAAATAGAGTTTTGTTTGAGATTTATAGTTTTTTGTTTACAATCTATCCAGCGAGTTTTCATTGTATAATTTGATTTTTTCAGAATATTGTTAATATTGGTGAACTTTCCCCTGGTGATGACTTTAGTCATGTTTAAATGGGGAAAAAACAACACCTGTGGGGTTCCTACTGGTAAATTCTAAGAATGTGTATTTGTTGAATGAATGCTGCACCTGTTAATGTGCTGATGGCTCTATTTTAGAAGTGTGTATGTGAAATGAATATAAAAGCTGCACTCTTAAAATGTTTTAAATAAAAATAAATGCAATTTGTGAGAGATGCTTGTAGTTTTTGGAAAGAAGGGGTGATGCTGGCTACGGTTAAGGTAAGTTGCGTGTACGTGTGTGTGGTGTTATTTTAAAATGATAAAGTTGCCTTTCCTGATGTAAGATTATAAAGGAGCATCACTGTATTGGCATACTGAGCCTAGGGGATCAGGTGTAGGTGGTGGCATAATATATTGGAACTGTCTGAAATATAAAAAACTACAGCAATGGGGTCTACCTCAAAAATGCTCCTTATAGCATTGGTCAATTCATTCGATGTTATGGGGGGTTACCACCTGTAGGAAGGCGACTGTTTCTAAACTAGAAAATGGCTGCTAATGGCATGGGGGGTACCATGTGTAATAACTGGGTCATTGTCTGGGTGTACTAGTGCCTGTAGGGCAACATCATTGTTTTGGATTCATCTGGCAAAAACATTTTCCTGATTTATTTATAATAAGACTGTTTCTAAATTAGATGTCAAGTGATGGCACCATATGTTGGAACTGTTTAAAAAAAAAAAATACAGCACTCGGGCTTACCTCAGAAAGGCTGCTCATGGAATTGCTTAGTACATTCAGGGGTACGGGAAGGATACCATGTGTAGTACTGGAATCTGGTCATTGCCTGGGTGTACTAGTGCCTGTTGGGCAACATCAGTGATTTGGATTCATCTGGCAAAAACATTTAGCAGATTTATTTATAATGAGACTGCCTATAAATTAAATGTTAAGCGTTGGCATAATATCTTGGAACTGTTTGAAAATAAAAAATACATCACCTGGGCCTGACAAGCAGTTTGGATGTGGCATTCCATGTGCAGTACAAGAACTCTGCAGCAGCAGTGTCCCTGTGATGCACATGGTGGTGAGCACAGGGTAGGCCTGTGTGATATTTTGGCATCATTTTCCCTATGATGGCTGGCACTGGGTTGCCAGGGGATGCCATGCAGTGCCTATATCTACAGTTATCAACACCAAATAGCTTGCCTGAGTGCTTTCTGGTTGGTAACTGTGGTTGGGCTTGCCCTCAGTTTGACTCTGTGGAGGTACAGTGATGTCAAAATGACCCCTGATGTGGCTCAGGCCCGCCATGTAACATCTAACTGTCTCTTGCCTTGTCTTTGCTTGTTCATGGGGAACTTTGGTGTATTGTTTTGACTTGTAGAGCACTTTAGATGTGGCATTCCACGTGCAGAACAAGAACCCTGCTGCAGCTGCATCCCTGTGATGCACGTGGTGGTGAGCTTAGGGTGGGCCTGTGTGATATTTTGGCATCATTTTGCCCTCAAAGGCCGGCACGGGGTTGCCAGGGAGTATCATGTGGCACCCTCATCTATAGTTATCACTACCAAATAGCTTGCCTGGGTGCTTTCTGGTTGTTAACTGTGGTTGGGCCTCTCCTCAGTCTGGCTCTGCGGAGCTACAGTGATGTCAAAATGGCCCCTGATGTGGCATGGTACTTATCAATGTATATTGGCTGTTTGGTTGATAATAAGCCATTAATAAACATTGTACCATGTATTTCACATGTTGCATTGCTACTGCGGTGTCTGTGTTACCCACACTAGTAGTATGCAACAGAGATGGTCACATAATAAATCAAGTGCAACCAAGTGATTTGTTCATGTTTATCTTTTTACTTAATGTCCAGCTTAAGTGTGAAAGGCATGTAGACTGGACATAAACAGGATAAGCATAAAGTAATGAAACTTTGGTAACCTCTTGTTTGTATTATTAGTGCTGTCTACACTGGAGGCTAGATAGCAACACATAGGTATGGAAGAACATCAAATCATCAGATGTTGCAAACAAATACACATAAAAAGAAGACCGAGACACTGCATTTGAAAATTTTATTTATTACTAGAAATGGGAAATAATGCATAATGGACACCGAGTTACCCACGAAAGTAGTTTACATGTCATAAAGAACTGTGCCATTTTTCCAAACTTAGAAATACAGAACTATCTTTATATTTTGTATTATGCATCTACCACATATACACATTAAAATTAAGGTTGAGTCATGCCTAATTATAAAACTTTTCTGAGTGTACGAATGTCACACTGTCTCTCAAATACTGTCCACACAGCTATATGTATGTATGTGTGTGTATATATATATATATATATATATATACACACACACACTATATATTTATATATTTTAGTTTACCCATGTTCCATTTATTCCACTGCAGGATGCATGCTTCAGCTATTTCTAGTTTAGTACTCCCTTTAAGCTCAGCCATATCAACTGGACCAAAAAGGAAGGTAGTATTTTATGGGGTTCATAAACAATGGGAATATCATAAAAGTGAGTTTCACTTCTACCTTCAGTGCCTGTTATTAAACAGAAACTTTTAGTAAAGTTTATCTCTGCCTCAGTAACTGCAGAAAAAATCTGTTAAAAGTCATAAAACTTCCTCTCCCGAGGCTGGGTCTTGAACTGTCAAAACCAAATCGTCTGCATATGCACAGATTTTTACAGGAGGTAGGTCAGTGAATTGTATCCCTTTAACATCAGGGTAGTTGTTTATTTTCCTAATTATCGGATCTACAGGAATGGTTAGAATGTACATGATGGGGCTGAGAGGGCACCCTTGTCTTACCCCTCTTTTTACCCTCTCTTGCTGCCTAAATATCCTTGTAATGGGAAAAATTGTGGCATTTTGATTGTACATTTTTAACCAAAATATAAATTATGGGTGTATTCCATAGCTCTCTAGACATAGCCACAAGTAGTCATGGGAGATTTTATCGAAAGCCTGACTTTGATATAGACTTATAACATAGGTTTTACAACTGGTTTCTTGACTGTAATCAATGATTTCTTTTATCACAATTAAGTTGTCTGTTATTTTCCTTTTCGGAATTGTACAAGTTTATGAGGGGTGTATGATATTAGTCATTACAGAAATTAATCTGTTGCTTAAGATTGTTGCTAAAATCTTGGGGTCTATGTTTAATACAGTAGGTTGATCGGCCTCCAGTTCTTAAGCAACGTTTTATCCCCTTTTTTAAACAGGACAAACAGCACACCTTTATTCATGCCTGCTGGTATTTCATTAATTTGTAATAAGGCAATAAATAACTCTGAAAGTTCTTCTGAACAGTGTTCCCATAACCAAATATAAAATTCAGGGGTTAAACCATCAATTCCAGGAGCAGTATTGGTTTTTAAAGATTTAATTACAGATTCCAACTCGCTATGTGAAATTGGGGCAATTAAATAAAATTTCTGGTCTTGGGTAATTTAGGGTAAATTCATCTTTTCTATCCAGGCTTGGGTTGCATTATTTATTGAATAGGTTTTGCTGAATTTTTGTTGAATAAAATTATTTATTTCCTGAGGAATATCATGTTTTGTGGTTAACAACTGGCTTGTTTCATTTTGTATTTGTGTTATAGTTTTATGTTGCACCCTATATTTGCAATTTTCATAAGGATTAATAATGTGCGATTTACCTTGGGTTCCAAATTTCTGTCCTGATTCCAGTGAAACAAATTTATCGTACTGTAAATGTTTTAGTTCTTCTTTGATATTGGTGATTTGTCGTGTAGCATTTTTAATGGTTTGAACTCTTTCCTGCAGAAACTGTCCTAGATAAATGTTTGACACAGGAGATGGTCTTTTTTTTGAATCTAGCAACTAGGTTATCATTTCTTCATACAGACAAACTACTGATTTCTTAGCTGAGACAAGATTTTGTAAGGGTTCTTGGGTTTCGGGGAGTTTTAAGAGGGTGGAATTAAGCTTCCATAAGCCTTTTCCATAGGATGCTGCAGCTATATCTGTTAAACATATGCTAATAAGGCAGAGGTCTGAAGTGGCTACCAGCTGGGTTTGAGTTTTCTTAATTGGGACTGCTTCAGAAACAAAAAAATAGTCAATTCTTGATGACAGTTTACCTTTGTGAAAGGTATAGGCAGGCCGCTCACAGGTTGAGCCTAGGGCATCTTTAAGTTTGGATTAGGTAATTCAATTTTTAAGTATATTTACATCACAAAAAAACTTTATCAGTCTGTAACCCTCTGTCCAATCTTAAAAGACCACAAGAGAAGTCTCCACCCAGCACAACAATTTTCATTGTAAAAAGGTGCGGCTGTATTTTAACAAATCCACCCAACCAGCTTCTGTCTGAGGTGCATAACAGTTGATAAAGCGAAAAATATGTTCTTTGATACAGACATCAGTAAGACACGCTCTACCTTGGTGGATTTCGACTATTTTTAGCACCTTAACATCAGGGTGAAAAAGACAAATGCCTAAACCACTGCAGGGTTCCATACCAAGAGACCAGAAGCTGGCCCCCATTTCCAATCAGCTGCCGCTCTCAATGCTTCCAATAGTTCATATATTCAAGTGTCTTGAAAAAAGACATTGAAATGAGAGGTTTCAAAATCAGAAAAAGTAATTTTTCTTTTTTTCTCAATTTTAATACTATTAATATTGAGGGAGGTGACTGAAAAATTTAGCTGGTCCATTTTTTAGGTTTAAATAGGATGTTCAAGGACTAGGATGGTGGCATTACTTTAGCTTTAGATCTAGTATTCCATTGTTTTTTTGTTTTTTTTTACTTTGGGCTTGCTGTTAGTGGGGTCTTCACTTTCTGAGGACTGATCCCTGATGGAGGAGGCATCTGACAGATCCTCCATCTCTGTATCTCCCCATTGCAGAGCTTCATATTTATTATGTAGCCGTACAGAGGTTGAAGCTGTTTTTTCCGATTTACTTTTCCCTTTTCCTTGTGTCACATGCTGAAAGGCGGTCAGGTCTTGGGGGGGACATGTCAGATGCATCTTCAAAGATGCTGCTCTCCTCAGTGTGTGTGTCTGGGGGGTCAAGTCCAGTACTGGTACTAGCTGTTTCTTCGGTGTTATTGGATGCGATGGGGGAGTAGCTGGTGTGCTTGGGGTGGGAGGCAGAGACTTGTCCATGGTATGGTTAGTCGATGGATGAGTCTCATCTGGAGTCTGAGGTGGGGGTGATTTAGAATGTCTGGAGGGGTCTGTGAGCGTGACTATTCCTATGGACAGCTGAATTCACATAAAAAGTCATGCTCTGCAAAATCAGCATCTGTGGTATTGTGGGACGCCCAGGGACACTTAGTAAATGTATGCTCTTCATTGTCACATAGGCTACATTTAGGAGTAAAGGTACAGTGGACCCCATGATGACCTAACATTCCACACATGGAACATCTTATTTTCTCACATCCACTGCTAACATGCCTAGTTGAACCACATTTATAGTATGTCCAGGGCTGCCCCAGATAAAACAAAATTCCACAGTCTCTCCCAAGAAAAAACTGCTAGGGAGATGCTGAACTTCTGAATGTGTAAGTCGTAATTGGACCTTAAACCTTAAGTTTAAACCTGTACCTTATCAATACCTAATGTTATAATGGTCTACCGTGCAGACACTATGTCATTCTCCTCTCCCCTTTTAGCCTATTCCCCCCGGTTAGCCTACACCCCCTTGCTACTGTCCTCACCTATGTCTACTCAAGCACTTACATTGATCACGATCAACTGTCATTACAGTGGTGCCGCCTCTTGCGCAGCACGATATGGGTTGCCGCGAAGAAATAAAAAAGCAGTCTCCATTCTTATAAGCTCCTAAAGAAAGTTATACTTCTGCTTCTTCTCTGCTCAGGAAATGTGGAGCTCAACCCTGGCCCCCACACACACACAACTTACCTCGCCTATCGATTTTGTTGAGGCCACAGGTCTCAAATGATGATGGTCAACATTTTAAGCCTGCTCTCAAAACTTGTACAGCTACAAGCCTGGGCTGCACACTAACCCTGACCTTATCATAATTACTGAGTCGTGGTTAAAAAGATGAACACTGATCAACAAATATCACTGCAGGGCTACAATTTATTTAGAGCAGATAGAGATCTAGAGGCGGGTGTGGTTATTCACGCCAAATCTAAGTACTGTCACCAATATTAGTTGCAAATCTCTAGCCAAGGAATTTGAGTTAGTTTCGTGAACCTTCATCTCCCTCTCGGAATGCATCACTATCCTAGGTGGCTATAGACCCCGTCTGGTGGTGATGAAGTCCTTAATCTTTTGAAATCCATGTTCGTAGATGCAAAAACTGAAACAATATTTCTAGGAGATCTAAAGATGGACTGGCTGTCACCTAAATCACACGGCCTCAAATCCCTTTGTGACGAGCTAGGTCTTGGGCAATTAATCAGTGAACCCACTAGGAACAACACTCTAAATACTGCCAACAGTTCAATTCTAGATGTGGTACTAACCACCTATCCACACAAAATATTTCATTCGGCAGTGTTTCACAACGACACATGAGCGATCATGGAATTGTTGCTTGCATAAGATCTCAAATTAAGGCCCGGCCGCAACTCATCTTTATAACAAAAAGATCCTTTCGCAAATTCAGTGCAGTAAACTTCCTATCTGACCTGAGCATGATCAGGTGGCAAGATCTCTACCTAGCCAAAGATGTCAACAAGGCAGCTTACATCCTTAATGACAAACTCACTACAATAATAAATAAGCATGCCCCTTTCATCAAAGTAAGAGTACGGAACAATTCCAACCCCTGGTTCACCTCGGATCTCAAGGCAGCCCTTATAGCTCGAGATAAGCTCTGGGCTAAAGCTAGACATTCCAAAGAATCTTCGGATTGGCAGGCCTTTAGAACAGCCAGGAATAACTGTGTGAAAAAACTTTGCTCTGCTAAAGCTAACTACTATATTTCTACTCTCGAACAAGCTAATAAAATATGGAAGACTATCAAAGCTATAGAAGGACGGCCCATGGCCCCCTCTGTCCCAACAAAGATAGTTGCAAGTGGCAAGATTGTGGAAAACAAGTCCCTAATCCTGGAGGAACTTAACTCCCACTTTGCCACAGCTGGATTAGCTTTTGACTCGTCACCTTATGCTGGTGCTGCGGTGAGCCAGCATACCCCTTCCCCTACATCTAGTCCTGCACCCAGCCCCTTCCAACTGCGCGAGATAACTTATAAAGAAGTAGAAGATTCTCTACTTAACTTAGACACCAAAAAAAAGCGCAGGGGACGATGGCTTGGAACCCTTTTTCCTAAGGTCAGGCTACGCCCATCTCACTGCCCCAATTCTCCACATCTTCAATCTTTCCATTACATCTGCTACTGTGCCGTCCTGCTGGAAATCAGCACATATCCTCCTGCTATTTAAATCTGGTGACCCATGCGATGTAAACAACTATAGGCCTATCTCCATATTGCCTATCCCTTCTAAAGTTCTCGAAAAACTGATCCATATTCAGTTAAAATCTCACTTGGAAACCTTCTCTCTCATTAACCCAGCTCAATCTGGCTTCGGGCTAATCATAGCACAATCACTGCACTAGCAAAGTAACCAATGATTGGATCTCTGCTATAGATGCTAAGAAGGTAACTGGTGCAGTCTTTTGGACCTCAGCAAAGCTTTTGATACTGTTGATCACAAACTATTAGTCAATTGCCTTGCAAAGTTGGGTGCCACATACCATACCACCCAGTGGTTCTCTAGCTACCTAACTGGAAGATTCCAAAAAGTAAAGGCGGAAGGCTTTTTTTCTGCTGCCTTGCCAGTTGCAAGAGGAGTCCCCCAAGGATCCATCTTAGGCCCTATCTGGTTTTCTTTGTACATTAATGACTTAGATGCTAACATAGCTATGTCCAATCTGCACTTTTTTGCAGAAGATACTGTGTTGTATACTTCTGGCTCATCGTTATCTGACGTTAAGTGAGTGCTTCAAGCGGACTTCGCACAACTTGAGCATAATCTAATAAAGGCAAAGCTTCTGCTCAATGCTAAGAAGACTAAAGCGATGATATTCTCCCGCAGTGCTGTCACATGCCCCCCCAATACCCTTGCCCAAGACTTCATTGTCACCACGCTAAACGAGCCTCTGGAAGTTGTAACCAAATTTAAATATCTGGGTATCTGGATCGACAATAAATTATCTTTCAATGACCACGTCGAAGATGTCTCTAGAAGGTTAAAAGCAAGGTTAGGTTTCTTCTACAGAAATAGGCCTACTTCCCTTGAAACTCGAGACAAGCTTGTACAGGCCACTTTCTCCCCTACTCGACTATGGCGATGTAATCTATTCCTCCACCACTCTTGCAAATCTAAGTAAACTGGACATCCTTTATCTCACCGTGCGTTACGGTTCATTACCAACTCCCTTACCGACCACTGTGACTTATATGCAGCTGTTGGTTGGACATCCCTTACTACTAGACGCCTGCTCCATGCTGGGCTATGGACTCTTAAACTGCTCCTGCAGAAATTGCCAAGCTATCTCTCTTCCCTTATTAGTATCTCACATAGTGCATACTCGTTAAGAAAATCTGACTTTATTATGCTTGACATACCAAGGACTGGACTTCCTTTGGTAAACGCTATGCATATGCCCTTCCCTCCATTTGGAACCAATTACAAACCATACTGAAACTAACTAGTGCAGTTTCAATAAACTTCACAAATCGATAAGTTCAGCCAAAATAAAAGACACCTGTAACTGTCATTAAGTCTCTTCCTTCCCCATGTGTGCCATATTTATCCACTGGTAAGGTATAATTGATTTGTCATATTAACTGCTTTCCATTCCCTTCTACTCCTGGCTTTATCTATGCTTCGCTCCACTGCTACTCTATCAAATCACTCCTCCCCCCCATATCAGTTGTAGTCTGTTGTTTGTTCTAGCTGCCAAAATATATGTATTGCACACACCAGTTATCATGTTTCTTTTATCAGTATGCAACCTGTAAGTCGCTTCCCTGTCTCATATCAATGTTTACCACCTGTGGTCACCCTATGTGGTACTCTTGTATGTATATCCAGCCTGTTTCATGTAACGTGCATTTCATGTATATACTGTTATTACCTATCTGTGTTTGTACTTTAAGTGTTTATGTCACAGGACCTCCTTGTGAATGAGCTTGCTCAATGGAGTTTTCCTGCAATAAACTTGAACTTGAACTAAACTGCCATGTCCCCATCCAAAAATCTTCACCATCAACAATGGGGTCTGGCAACCCTTGGACTTCGCAATGCTGATCTAACCAATATAAAATGTATTTTACGTTAACCCCCTCATTCCTGAAAAACACTAACAATTTTCATAGTCGGTTTGGAAAGGGGAATTGCGATAAAATGGGCCCAAATTGTATCCTCTTTAACTTTTGAATATTGTTGCCAAAACCTGTCTAACAAGGTAGCTGAGCGAAAGCTCAGGTCGAAACTTTGCTCCCCCAGAGCATGAATAAATGCAAACACCTCAGAAGGCGAACACTGTAAGGACTGCTTAATTAAATGTTTCCCTACATATGTCCTGTCCAAGGGTTATTCAAAGCCTCCTTTGTATCTGATTCTTACAGCGTGTCTTCATTTTGCATTTTCAGGAGGTCGGTGAAACAAACTAGCAAAGTTAGATTTTTGACCCGGATCACAGTTGCTTTTATCATTGTCATTTGTATTGTTATTTCCTAAAGTGTCTGCCATTAACATTTAACCCTCAGAAATGTTATGAGTGGGTTCTTCAGGTATTTCAGCATTTGCTGCTACTTCTTCCATACCTGTACTCAAGTCTTGATGTGCAGAGGTAGTGTCCATCTCAGCTGACGGTGGTAGATCCGGGTCCTTGGTGTTGTGTCCATTTTGTTTTCTTGTTATTTGCGGTTCTCCCACGAAACTTGTTTTCTCTACAGAAATGCTCCTTCCTGGAATTGGTATTGAAGGGTCAAGAATCCAGATGCTGGATTCCAACTGAAATCAGCCGGCACGTTGAAGTGCAGCTCCTGGTGTCCATGTTGCATCTGGTGCATTATTGTTTGCCTCTGGACCTACCTCTGAAGTCGAGTGTGGCACTCCAAACTGAAACACAGATGGAGGCAATTTCTTCCCAGTTGTCCTTTCAAGACTAGCTGCAAGTCTCTTACGTTTTTCCTTTTCTTCTTCAAGCAATGTTTTTTTCTCAGTGTACTGTTTTTCAGCATTTTGTTACTGCTCTGAAGATGTCATTTTTCTGCAGCAAAATTGTCCTGAAGACTTTGCGCAGCTTCATCAAGGTCCACGAGTTCTTTTCCTTCAGTTTGTGCAGCAATAGTATCCATTTTTTCTTGGCTGATCTCCATTGCTGGACCTGCAGGGACAGAGATCAGATGCCCTGCAGGTACACCAGCAGACTCCTCAGACTGACTGTATGCTATTGCTGCCATTCTGGCAAAGTGTGGTTCCTCTACGGAGGCACCCACAGTGGAGACCAAGGAGGATGCTGGGAATCTCCACAAAGGAGACCCACAGGAGGATGGCATGGGACCCCACAGGGGAAGGAAACAACTCCTGGTAGGGGACTCCATTGTTAGGAAGGTAGAACTGGGGGAGGAAGGGGAGAGGGAGGTAAGGTGCCTGCCTGGCGCCATGGCTTGGAGGAACAGGGAGCAAATCCTCAGGATTGCCGGAGCAGCTGCACAGGGGAGGGAGCTGGATGTCATTGTCCACATAGGGACAAATGACCTGGCTAAGAAAGGGATCAGAGCAGTGCAGGAAGAGTTTGTGGAATTGGGGAGGGGCCTTAGACAAGTAGCATGCACAGTGACCTTCTCGGAGGTGCTGCCTGTCTATGGCGTACGAGAGGCTAGGTTGCTCCACACCAAGGAATTCAATCAGTGGTTGAAAAACTGGTGCAGAGCTCGGTGATTTGGCTTCATTGGGGACTGGGGGTCCATCTGGAGTGATGCAAGCCTATACTGGCATGATGGGCTGCATCTGTCCAGGAGGGGAACCAGGATCCTAGGTGACAGGTTTAAATGCTTCATTGGCAAGTATTTAAACTAGCCAAGGGGGGAGGCACTGGAAAGAAGCAGGGACATCCTAGCCCCCCAAAAAAGTCACGGTAGTAAGTGCAGTAAACAGCAACATAGAGATGTCGATAGGGAGAAGGGCAGGGGTAAATGGAGAAAGTGACAAAGGCAAGAAGGACAGGGATGGGGCAAAAAGGAGTAAGGTCATCAGGAAATGGAGGCTAATGAGTACCAATGCCCGTAGCCTGGGCAACAAGCTCCCTGAACTGGTGGCCTTAATGGAAGAGGGATGCCTGGATATTGTAGCAGTCACAGAAACATGGTACACAGAGAACCATGACTGGGATGTTAACAAACCAGGGTACGTAACCTACAGGAGAGACAGAGAGGGGAGAAGAGGGGGAGGAGTAGCTCTCTATGTAAAGGAAGGAATAAAAGCAACTGAACAAAAGAGTAAACAGGGAGGAGAGGAGGCACTATGGGTCACCTTGGAGACTGGATGTGGCACCATAATCCACACAGGGGTTGTATACAGACCCCCAGGTCAGGGGGAGGGAATGGACAAGGATATGATAGAAGGCATTCTTAGGATGGCAGAGAAAGGGGAGATACTGTTGATGGGAGACCTGAATGTGCCAGATGTTAACTGGAGCACACTTGCTGCAGCCACATCCCAGAGCAGGGCCATTCTCAATGCCCTATAGGTGGCATGCCTTAGACGGCTAGTTTCGGAACCCACTCGTGAGGGAACAATCTTAGACCTCGTAGTCTCAAATGGGGACAGTGAGAGGATCTCAGCTCTAGAAGTCGGTTGCCATCTGGGAACAAGTGACCATCAAACAGTGTGGTTCATGTTAAACTCAGCTACAGAGTCAAGCCATACAAAAGTGAGGGTACTGAACTTCAGGAGGGCTGACTTTGGCAAGATAGGAGAGTGCCTCAGAAAAGCACTAGCAAACAGGCTAGAAGGAGGGGTGGAGCAACAAGGGGGAATCATCAAAACTGCCATCACAGAGGCAACAAGCCTTTGTGTGCAGCAAATAAACAAATCAAAATGAAAGAAAAAGCCACTATGGTTCTCAAAAGAGGTGGCGGGGAAAGTCAGGGAGAAAAAGATATCTTTCAGGAAGTATAAGGAAACACAGAAGGAGCAGGACAGACAGCTGTACCAGTTAAGGCAGAAGGAAGCAGGGAGGGAAGTCAGAAGAGCAAAGGCCCAAACTGAGACAAGGATAGCCAACTTGGTTAAGAAGGGGATAAAACCTTTTATAGGTACATCAGGGAGCGTAGAAAGACAAAGGGAGGGATAGTGAGGCAGAATAGAATGAACAGTGGGTGGGCAGAAGGGGATAGTGAAAAAGCAGGGATACTGAACGAATAATTCTGCTCAGTGTTCACAAAAGAGGAGGGGGAGGTACCTAATCCAATTAACAGAAGCACTCTGGATGGGGGGGGTCGATCCCAGTCATTTCACAGAAGAAAGGGTTCTGAAAGAACTCCTAAAACTGAAGGTGGACAAAGCAATGGGGCATGATGGAATTCACCCCAGAATTCTAAAAGAATTAAGGGGAGAACGAGTGAAACCACTGACTACCCTTTTTAACAAATCATGGGAGGATGGTGTGGTACCTGAGGACTGGAGGAAGGCGGATGTGATTCCCCTTCACAAAAGTGGGACCAAGACAGAGGCAGGAAACTACAGACCTGTCAGTTTGACCTCTGTAGTAGGGAAAGTGAAGGAAAGAATTGTTGAGTACCTAGAGGCCAGCGGGGCACAGGACCCAAGGCAGCATGGGTTCACAGCGGGAAGGTCATGTCAGACGAATCCAACTGATTTCTTTGACTGGGTGACCAAAGTAGTAGACCAGGGAGGGGCTGTGGACATGGCCTACCTAGACTTTAGCAAGGCATTTGACACAGTCCCACACAAAAGATTAATAGTCAAATTAACCAGCCTGGGAGTGGGTCCCAGAGTGGTAGCCTGGGTAAAACATTGGCTGCACAACAGGACACAGAAGGTAATTGTAAATGGAGTCCACTCTGAAGAAAGAGGGGTTACTAGTGGGTACCGCAGAGGTTCAGTACTGGGTCCAGTCCTTTTAATGTTTTTATAAGTGACATTGCAGAGGGACCGAAGGAAAGATGCCTCTTTGCAGATGACACAAAGATCTGCAACAGGATTGATACACAGGAGGTGTGGAAAGGATGAGAAGGGACTTGGCAAGGTTGGAGGAATGGTCGAAGTATGGCAGCTAGGATTCAATGCAAAAGTGCAAAATAATGCACCTGGAAACAAAACCCACGGAAGATTAACACAATTGGGGGGTAGTAACAAAACAAAAAGGAAAGGGACCTGGGGGTAATCATATCAGATGACCTTAAGGTTAGTAAGCAATGTGAGAAGGCAGTAGGGAGAGCTGGGTGTATACTGGAATGCATAGGGAGAGGCATCACCAGCAGAAAACAGGAAGTTGTTATCCCTCTGTACAGACAGTTGGTGAGACCCCATCTGGAGTACTGCGTCCAGTTCTGGAGACCCTATCTCCGCAAGGACATAGACAGGATAGAGGCAGTCCAGAGGAGGGCAACTAGAATGGTGCAGGGTCTGCAAGAGAAGCCATACGAGGAAAGACCAAAAGAGCTTAATATATATATACCCTTGAGGAAAGGAGGGAGAGGGGGGACATGATAGAAACGTTTAAGTACCTCAGTGAAATCAACAAAGTCCAAGAGAGTAGCATCTTTCAGAAAAAGAGACATGCAAGAACAAGGGGACACAATTTAGAGATGGGGGGGGGTTCAGGGGCAATGTGAGGAAGTATTTTTTTCACAGAGAGGGTAGTGGATGCATGTAACAGCCTTCCTGATGAGGCTGTGGGATCTAAAACAATGGGGGAATTCAAGAATGCATGGGACAAACATAAGGCAATTCTTGCAGGGGGTAGGAAGAAGTAGGCTGTTGGTTAACTAGGATCTGCGACTTATCCTGTAGGTAGGGAAATGGGCAGACTAGGTGGGCCAAGCGGTCCTTATCTGCCGTCAAAGTCTATGTTTCTATGTTACAGACAGAGTAGGGGTGTTTTTTTATTGAAGGATACAATACCATATGCAAGAAAGAGATGTGCATGAAAACCAACAATAATACCATATTTATACAATGAAAAAAACACACGATTTATCAAGTAACAGAAAATGTCAAGAAAAAATAGAAAATACAAATTAAAATTAAAAAATAGGGAAATTCTGAGAAATCAATAACCATCACATTACGTGTTTTGGTCTTATCGGTTAACACTCAGATATATGATCTCCTTAAACTTTCTTTCATATTCAAGAATTTATTTGTACTTTATAAAAAAGGGGAGGCCTCTCCACCATGATTTCATAATTTGTACCCCATATTTGTCTATTTCTGCAGTATAGATTGTATTTAATGCATTCTCTCAAATCACTCTAAAGATTGTATATGGCATACATTGTTGCTGAATTACCCACTGTACTCTAGCATTCCATAAGTAGAATTTCAGTACTGCAAAAAATACTGTTAGGGACCCAGCACAGTATCTAAGCAATCCATGAGAGTAATCCCCCAATATCACAGCCTCACACGCAAGATTTTGAAGCCAGGGTAGATTCCAAGAATAGTGGAATTTCCCCGGTGTCCTGGCCAAATTTCCCCCATTCACAAAAAATACCACCAACAGTTTAAAATCTGGTTCAATTTCAGTTGCCATGTATCTGTGTCCTCCTCCCCAGGGACAAGGCTGAAAATAGGCAAAAAAATTGTCTAGTTGTCTTCCCAGTCAACAAAAACGAAATAAATAAAATAAATAAAAAGATTTAAAAAAACAAAAACACAACCCCCCCTTGTTGGCACGTGTATGCCCCCCATGACAGTCCATCACGCATCAGAGGCTCAGAGGGGTCCCTGGGAGTACTACTGAGCCAGTGTGGTGGGTGGGGGCTTTTGCAGGACAAACTAGATAAACAGGTTACTCAGCTGTAACAGTACTTCTAGGAATGGTATATGTTGTTCATCCACACTATCTGGCAGGTACCTTGCTGTTTTAAGATGTGCCGGAAGGTCTTCAAGCTGTCTCCTCCCACCCACCCAGGTGGTATAACCCTTGACACCGCCCCATGATGCCAGATCTAGCCCGCTGGAAGCAAGGTGTGTGCGTCAAAGCCGGGGAGATCGGGTGGGTCCATGTGGATGAACAACATATACCACTCCTAGAACTACTGTTACAGGTGAGTAACCTGTTTTTCCAGGGACGTGGATATGTTGTTCAATCCACACTATCTGGCAGACTCCTAGCAGTTCTCCAGGAGGAAGGAAGCAAGGCACACACCCCCTACTTAGGGAACAGGGACTGGAGAACTGAGGCCCCAAAACCAGTATCCCGGCATGACTCAAGGTTGATGTGGTAATGGGAAATGAAGGTGTGTGCTGATTTCCAGGTAGCAGCCCTGCATACTTCCTGGATAGGGACGTCCCTAGAAGCAGCCACCGATGCAGTGGTATGCTGGGTGGAATGAGCCCTAAGCCCTACGGGAGGCTCCCTACCCACCAACCTATAACAGAGATCAATGTAGGAATTGATCCACCTGCCAATCGTCTGCTTTGCTGCAAGTCTGCCAGGTGTGGCTTCAGTGTAGGTGACAAACAGCTGGCAAACATCTCCCCGAACGTCCGCCGTATGCTCTTTATAGCAGGTGGGCGCTTGTCTCAGGTCCAAGGTATAGAGCCTGTACTCGGCCTCCGAGGTGTGATTGAGGTAGAACACCAGCAGAGTCAACACCTGATTCAGGTGAAACTCCGACACCGCCTTTGGAAGAAATTTTGGGTTGGGGCACAGGACAACTTTGTCTCTGTGGAAGACCAGGTAGGGAGCTTCAATGGAAAGCATCTGGAGCTCTTCAATCCTTCTGACTGACATGATAGCCACCAAGAAGGCGGTCTTCCACAACAGGTGAGAGATGTCACACCTGTGTATTGGTTCGAATGGCTTGCCCATGAGCTTAGCCAATACCAGCAGTAAATCCCACGGAGGTGGTGGTTCATGCACCAGAGGAGATATGTGATCTAGGCCTTTGACAAAGCACCAGACTACCTTCTCCTGCGCCGACTGCTTACCGGCCTACGCCCCGATAAGCAGAGATGGTTGCCAGGTGCACTTTGAGGGTCATCGACTGAAGCCCCTGCTGGGAGAGGGACCACAGGCAGTCCAAAATGCTAGCCAGCAGACAGGATGAGGGGGTCCAACCCCTTGCACTGACACCAAATGGAAAATCTCTTCCATTTAAAGGCATAGCATTTTCTGGTCGATTCCTCGCGGGAAGCTTCAAAAACGTTGAGGACCTCATCGGAAAGACCCAAGGCCTGGAACTCTAGCCGCTCAGGAACCAGGCCATCAGGTGCAGGGACTGAAGGTCCAGTTGGAGTACCTGCCCCTGATAGAAGGAGAGCAGGTCCGTGCATGCTGGAAGCCGCCTTGGGAGCCTGGAGCTGAGGCTGAGGAGATCTGGTTACAAGAACTGGCGGGGCCAGTCCGGGGCTACCAGGATCACCTGTGCCTTGTCCCTCCTGATCTTGAGGAGCACCTTGTGGATCAAGGGCAGAGGAGGGAAGACATAGAAGAGGCCTGGGGTCCAAGGCCTCGAGAAGACATCCCTCTGCAGAGAACCCTGCTTAGGGGGGTGGGCATGGTACAGCCTCAGCTTGGCATTCTCCCTGGAGGCGAAGAGGTCCACCTGAGGGGTGCCCCAGTGGGAGAACAGATCCTGCACCACCTCCGGCAAGAGAGACCACTCATGAGATGCAGCAGCTATCTGGCTGAGGGCATCAGCCAGACTGTTCGAGGCTCCTGCTACATGAACGGCTGGGAGATCCGCCCCCAGGCTGATCACGAGGGACCAAATGCGAAGAGCTTCCTTGCACAGGGGCAAGGAGCGCGTCCCACCCCTGTCTGTTAAGATAGTACATGACCGTGGTGTTGTCTGTCTGGACTTTATTTGATTTATTTATTAGGTCTAGGATTACAATACCTTTGAGCCAGGGCTCTTTTACAAAGGTTCCACGTCAGGTTACAATTCGAAACATAAGACATGTAAGTCAGATTACAAATTCAATACATAGGACAAGGTTATAAAAGTGTAAGCTAAGCACCGGACAGGATATGTGATCTAGACTTGGACCACTTGACCCCGAACAAACGGAGCGAAGGCAGTCAGGGCCAGCCAGACCGCTTAGAGCTCTAGCAGGTTGATGCAGCATCAGGACTCCTAAGGGGACCAGAGTCCGTGGGCTCTGTGCTCCACCGGATAGGCACCCCAACCCATCAGAGAGGTGTCAGTCATCAGGATGACCATCAGCTCAGGGCGAACAAACCAGATCCTTTCCTGCAGGTGGGATGGGACGAGCCACCACTGGAGGCCATCCCACATCCTCTGGGTCACAGGGACCAGCTGATCGTGATGAATTGCCCAACCAGAAATGATTGGGCAAAGGAGGAGAGAAACATAGAAACACAGAATCTGATGGCAGATAAGGACCGTTTGGCCCACCCAGTCTGCCCATTTCCCTACCTAATGGATAAGCTGCAGATCCTAGTTAACCAACAGCCTACTTCCTCCTACCCCCACTCCCTAGAATTGCCTTATAACTGTCCCATGCATTCTTGAATTCCACCGGTTTTGACTCCACAACTTCCTCAGGAAGGCTGTTCCATGCATCCGTAACCCTCTCTGTGAAAAAATACTTCCCTCACAGAACCTCTGCCCTGTCCGACGGGAGCCGAGCTCTGGCTCGGCAGGAGTCCGCTCTGCCCCGATGAACTGGATCACCTGCATAGGCACTAGTTCTGACTTGGCATCATTGATCAGGAGGCCAGGGTCTAGGCAAGTCCGGAAGGCCAGACCCCTGGACCGCTCCCCCTCCAGCCTGGAGGGACCTGCTATCAGCCAGTCATTCAGGTAAGGGTACATCTGGACCCCTCGACACCACAGGAACGCCACCACCACTGCCATGCATTTGTTGAAGACCCTGGAGATTAAAGAAAGGTCGAAGGGCATGGTTCGGAACTCGTAAAGGGTTCCCTCTACCCAAAAGCAGAGGAACCACCAGTAGGACAGACGGATTGGGATGTGGAAGAACAGTCCTGAAGATCCAGGGAGCAGAACCACATTCCTTGCTCCAGAGATGGTGTTATTGGTGCCAGAGTTACCATTCGGAAGGAGCATGGCCCTAGGAGCTTGTTTAGATCATGCAGATCTAGAATGGGGCGCCAGCCCCCCGCCCGTTTCGGGACCAGAAAGTACCTGGAAATTAACCCTGGGTTGGGAGGAGGATCCTCCACCTTGCAGATAACCCCCTTGTAGAAGAGCTGAACGATGTCATCTCAGAGAGCCGACTGGGAGGCTGCGGGCCCGGTAGCCCGACGTGGGGTGCGTGCTCGGAAGGGAGAGACCTGCTCGAATTCCAGAGGTAAGCCCCTGTCGACCACTTCCAGCACCCAGCGGTCCGTGGTGATAGAGGACCAGGCAGAAAGGAAGTGGCTGAGCTGGCCCCCCATGGGGGGACCCAGAGGAGGTGTGATGGGGTTGGGGAAGGCACCCCACAACCCATCACTGGGCAGGCTTGGAGGAGGAAGGAACCGCGGAGGAGCCACCGGGACACTTCCACCCCAGGCTTCCTAACTGAAGAAGCCAAGAACTTGGCTCTAGGGCGCCAAGTCTGAGCATGCTGGCCCTGCTGCTGACACTGCTGGGCTGGTCTAGCCACAGGAGCGGAGGGACGAAATGGCTTACACTTCTCGTAGTGGGGGCCCTTGTCCTTCTGAGCAGATGTGACAGAATCCAAGGTGGCATTGGATTTCTCAATGTGCTGGAGGTGACCCTCCACACCAGGCCCGAACAGGTTGTGTCCAGAAAAGGGACATCTGCTCGCTTGTGCTGGGTATCTTCCATGAAGGTCACGATCCACAGCCAAGCCCTGCGGTGCATGACCACTGCGCCCGCTACGGAATAGGCACATGAATCGCCGATATCCAGAGCAGTCTGGAGCTGCTGCTTAGCCACCATCCTACCCTGATCCTGGATCTGCTTAACTGTGGTTTGGAGGTCAGCCAGGAGATGAGGAAGCACCTCATCCAGGGAGCCCAACAAGGCGTGCAAGAAGTGTGCCATCATAACGGCCGAGCTGGCCTGGTGAAGGCCCAATGAAGAGGCAGCATAAACTTCCGGGGGCTTGTCCACATCCTGGGTGTTGCCGGAGCGCCAAAAAACAGAGTCTGCCATCAACCCCTCGGCCGAGGGTTGCTCCATGAAGCCCAAGAGGGAACCTGTGGGGACCGCATACTTGCGGGTCATCTGGGCCGACAGCACTAGGCAAGAGGCTGGACGCTGCCATAACTCTAGTGCCAGACCGACAATGGCATCGGCAACAGGAAAGGCCTCCGTGGCGGAATCACCTTTATCCAGGGTCTCCATCAAGGGATATCTGGCCCGCTTTGCACGGGTTCGAGCGGCATCCCGGTGGACTCCGAGATGAACCGAAGAATACCAAGCCGAGCCACTCTCCACTTGCCGAGGCCGACCGGGGGTGAGAGTGACTGACAGCCGATGGGGCAGACCCGAAGCCGACCGAAAAGTCTTGGACAGCGCCCCATTTTTCGGTTGAGGAGGCAGTGGTTCCACCAGAATGGACGGGGGAGCCAATTTCGGCCGAGCTGACAGTGCTGGAACCAGATCCTCAACCGAGGAAACAGTGGCGGAAGTCATCGTCGGCTGTTCGGGCAACAGCCACTCAATAGCCGGCGTAGAAGCTGGTGTCCGCTTAGAGCCAGTCACAATGAGCTGCTGCCACATTAAATCCTTATAGCGCCAATGCAACTTGCACCAGAGCCTCTCCTCATCTGAGGAGGAAGAGAAAGAAGAGTGGCCACAATGTCAGGACCAAGACCGCCGACATCGGTGGGATTTACCCGACGCGGACGTGGACCGAGACTGAGATCTCAACCATCTGTGATGCCGATGGTGAACGAGGAAGGAGCGGGGGAGATCCACTGCCCCTCCGGTTCAGGGTCCTGGGCTGTAGACTTCGGTTCAGGAGGCTGAGCAGAGTCCCAAGAAGGCACCGGAAGCACTGGTGTCTGAGACAAAGAGTTGTCGGCCTCCTCGGTTGACAACCTGTCCGTGGGCTCAAGAAAAATCTCGGCCATGTCGACAAGCGTCTCTGCCGACTGGTCTGACGGGGACACCGTGAAACCAGCAGCCCGGGCCACAACATCGACCAAAGTCAAGAGCAGACAGTCCACAGAATGAGATCTCTCCCACACCCAAGAGTGTCAATAGTGGGTCTTACCTTTTTTCAGATCCTTCTTCCAGGAACGAGGGGTGTGAGACCCCGAAGGACCCTCCCCTTTAGTCGAGAGGGACTGGCACAGCTCCCAAAATGAAACTGTGTAAGAAGAGCCCAGTTGGAGCGGAATAAAGGCCAAAGCCGAAGAGAAGCTCGCCATGGTCTGTGCCGCCTCCTCCTCGAGGGCCGTGAGCTGTTCAAGCTATTCCAGTTGTTCTGCAGAGCCCGCCGCTGCAGACACCACCCAATGGGCCTCTTTCAGTTTGACCGGTGGGTACTGTTTCTCCGGTCACTCCAGCTGGAGTCGGGCAGCGGGTCTTCGAGCACCGACGGAGAAAAGGACAGACACAGATCACAAGCCTGCGGACTGTGGTCACGCCCAAGGCAGTAAACGCACATGGCGTGGGGGTTGGTGCAAGACATCTTCTGCCCACGAGGGCACCGACGGATCCCGGGAACAGACTTGTCTTCCATCGCAACTATGAGAGAAGATTGAGAAGACCGAATTCGGATGAGTTTAAGGGTTAGTTTTGGAAAAAATCTAAAGATTTAAGATCCAGGGCCTGCAAAACGCGAGAGCGCTAAGGAGGGAAGCTGAGCTTCCAAGCGGTAAGGAAGGCCTGGCGTCATGGGGAGGAGCCGAGGGTTATACCACCCGGGTGGATGGGAGGAGCCAGCTTGAAGACCTTCCGGCACATCTTAAAGCGGCAAGGTACCTGCCAGATAGTGTGGATTAAACAACATCATCCGTCCTTAGAAAAATATATGTATTTTTTTCTATACTTTATCCTCCTCTTCTGGGCTGCCCACTTCCAACAGAACCCCCGCCCTGGCAACTGGCTCCCTGGGCCTTACCTTTCATTGGCATCCTAGTGTCAGTGGCTCCGCAGGTAGCACACCCACCTCTGAGGCCGGGAGATCAGAAGGCTGTAGGTTCTATCCCCACACCAGGCACTTGGGTTAAATCCCAATACTGACACTGTAGTGCAGCATGAGGGGGGTGCTGCACTCCTGAGGTGTCGTCTTTCGGATGAGATGTTAAACTGAGGTCCCATCTGCCTGTTCTGGTGGTAGTTCAGGTGGATGTTAAAGATCCCATGGCACTTCTCGAAAAGAGTAGGGGAATTTCCAGGGTGCCCTGGCCAAATTTCCCCCCCATTCACTAAAAATACCACCAACAGCTTAATCTGGTTCAAGGTCAGTTGGCATTCAACTGTATCCCCCCTCCCCCGGGTCGTGCCTGAAAATATGCAAAATTTGTCTAGTTCACTTACCCAGTCAACAAAAACTAAATAAATAAATCCTCTGCCACAGGACTTCTGGGGTGTGCCCAGCCACCAGAGCAGAGCCTGTTGGGGGGTCTTCATCCTTCATCCTGCCTCCTGGGGGTTTTTTCTTCCTCCCTTTCTTTCTCTGGGGCCTCAGCCATTCACAGTTGTGTATGTGTGTGGACGCACGCATGCGCGCCGGGCCGGCACCAACAACAGCCCCGATCTGCCCACCCGGCCTAACATCAGCCCCTCCAGTGCCTGACACTACCATTGAGCCTCCACTTGGTGGCAGCCAAGAACTGGAGAGGCCTACCTCCCCAATGGAGGACAGGAGAGGAGAGGAGAGCTGCCTGATTGCCGCTCTATCCACTCCCAGCCCTCTTCCCCCAGCCGATCCCTGCAACCCGTACTCATTCCCGAACACGGGTTGCCGGCATAGTGAGAGGTAAGGTGTCCAGTGCCTCAGCCCTCTGCACTATTGGGCCAGACATATATATTTTTTCAGCCATATTCCTTAATAGGGACCTCTAGATCCTAGCACATTAGGGGATATGCGAATTACTCTTTTAATCTCTCTCTCTCTCTCTCTCTCTTAATGTATAACAGTACTGTTTGAACTTCACAGTATGACAAATGGCATTTAATACTCTTTCTCCTCACGATAATGGATTGTACTACACTTTAGGATAAAAGCTTGCATGAAAGGTACTATATAAAACCAAATTCCTTTCCTTTCATTCTGTACAAGAAAAGAACAGCTACCTAAGAATTTGCTGTAACAGTAGATCTTCGAGGGACTCGCTGTCATCAGGTCACACCTGTGGAACTTAGCTGTCAGGCACTAGGATCCCACAGAAGCTTTTCTACAGCAGCATACTAGGAGCCGCCCATGCTGACATCAGGCTTCGACGTCACTCATCCTATAAAAGCGCAGGTGGCCCAGCTCCCTCCTCAGTTCTTTCCCTGATCAAAGACTATGAGAGAAAGGAATCCCACTAGGGAACCAAGGAGAGAAAAACGGTGCCCAGCAAAAAGAAAGACTGGAGCAACAAGACAGCCAAGCTGGAGAGAGAGAGAAAAGGGGGGTGAAGGGTGGGACAGCATGACCGGATGACAGAGATTCCCTTGAAGATCTGTTGTTACAGTAAGTTCTTATGTAACGGTACTTTTTTTTTTATTCTTTATTTATTGTTATTTCCAGACACATAGAAAGTAATGCCTTATACATATACTTCAGGACATCTTCCATACATGAAAAAATTACTCACCTTAGTAATGTTGTTTCTTCTAATGGAGTCTTGCTATATTATGACTATTGCAGTTTGTCCCAGCCTTAGAACTGCTCCGGAGGTGAAAGAGTTAACTTCCATGCAGAGCATGGAACTTAGAGCGCGAACTCGGTTCAGAAGCTCTGTTAGGTTGGTTTCAAACCGAAACCGTCAGATCTTTATGAGCAAAAACTCACTAAGGTTCTGCGTGGAAGCTGTAACCTACACTAGCCAACTGGCCACTAATATATTAACACATTTTCCTGGTCCTAATACAAAGACTCAAGTCAGTGGACCAGAAAAATAAGAAAAAATAACTAAATAAACACAACACCCAAACATGAAAGAGGGCATCAATAAATGCCAACAGAGGACTACCCACCCCATACCCAAAGTAGGAGTTCTGAGAGGGGCAGGCTGGGGGGGAGGTCATAATATAGCAAGACTCCATTAGTAGAAACAACATTACTAAGGTGAATAATTTTTTCTTCAAACAACATGAAGTCTTGCTATATTATGACTATTGCAGACTACACAGCAGTACCTCCATGGAGGAGGGACAGAACCTACTTAGGGAATAGGCTCTGAAGCACGGCTGTGCCAAACCGAGCATCCCTCCTGGCCTGAATATCCAGAGAGTAATGCTTGGTGAAAGTGTGTACTATCTTCCAAGTAGCTGCCTGACATATCTCCAAGATAGGGATGTCTCTAGCAGCAGCTAGAGATGCAGCTGTACCTCTGGTAGAGTGAGCCCTGAGGCCTGAGGGGGGATCCTTACCCAGCTTTTGATAGCAAAATTGGATACAAGAAACGATCCACCTGGCAATGGATCTCTTAGTGGCAGGTCTCCCTTTCCCAACCTCACCATAAGTGAAAAACAGTTGGAGGGAGTCAAACCTGTGACCCTTGGTACGCTCTATGTAGTAACTTAGGGCCCTCTTAACATCAAAGCTGTGCAGCCTCCTCTCACCAGAGGAGGAATGGTCAGTGAAGAACACTGGAAGTGAAATAGATTGGTTAAGGTGGAAATCTGAAACCACCTTAGGCAAAAACTTCCTGTTAGTCCTGAGGACTACTTTATCCCTGTGAAAGGAAATAAAATCAGTTTCTACTGATAAAGCCTGCAACTCACTTATACGCCTGGCAGAAGTGATGGCTACCAGAAATACAGTTTTCCAAGTCAAATACCTGAGCTCTGCCGAAGACAGAGGCTCAAAGGGGGGTTGCATTAGCTGAGCAATGCATACATTAAGATCCCAAGCCGGGGCAGGGTCCCTGAATGGAGGATTGGTGTGAAGCAATCCTTTAAAAAACTTGGAAAATACAGGATGAGCAGAAAGAGAAGAGGGCTTCCCTGCTGAAATGAAGGCAGAGACAGCAGCCAAGTGCACTTTCAGGGTAGCTGGTCTCAGTCCCAAAGAATTAAGATGGACCATGTAGTCCAATACAGTGGGTAGATCAGCAGATTCCGGGGAAACATGCTTCCCAGAACACCATATGGAAAACCTTTTCCACTTGGAGTTATAGGTAGCCCTGGTGGAAGGCTTCCTAGCAGCCTTCAGGATTTCGAGAACACTTTGAGAAAGTTGTAAATCAGCAAACTCTAACTGCTCAAGAGCCAAGCCTTGAGGTTGAGGGATTTGAGATTCGGATACCAAACTCTCCCCTGAGCACAGGTTAACAGATTGTGGTTCCTGGGGAGACACAGGGGAAGATGGACTGCTAAGGACAGAAGGAGTGGGTACCAGGGCTGCCTGGCCAGTCTGGAGCAATCAGGATCATTTTGCAGGGCTGAGACCTGATTTTGACTAGTACTTTGAACAGGAGAGGAAGGGGAAAGGCAAAGAAACTTCCTTCCCAATCGAGGAGAAAGGCATCCAGGGGAACTGAGCCCAACACTGGGGGTCTGCAACAAAACAGTGGAAGCTGATGATTGTCTGGGGCTGCGAAAGATCTATCTGAGGAGTGCCCCATCTGGCAAACACTATCCCCAGTACTAGGGGATCCAGTGACCATTCGTGATGGCCCTGGGAAATCCTGCTGAGAGCATCTGCCAGGACATTGTCCTTGCCTGGGAGGTGAACTGCTATGAGGGAAGTGTTCAGGGAATAAGCCAGAGACCACAACTTCATCGCCTCGGTGCACAAGGCTGAAGACCGAGTGCCCCCTTGTTTGTTGACGTACCACATTGTAGTGGTGTTGTCTGTTCTGACCTGTACCACCTTGTTCTGAACAGATGCAGAAAAAACCAGAAGTGCTAGAAAAACAGCTCTGAGTTCCAACAGATTGATGTGGAGCAGAGATTCCTCAGGGGACCATAACCCCTGGGTGGAGAGGTCGCCCATGTGAGCTCCCCATCCCAAGAGGGATGCATCTGTAGTAAGGATCAAGGAATAGGACAGAGGAATGAAAGGCACCCCCTGTCTCAGATTGCTCTGATCCTGCCACCACTGAAGGGCCTGGATCAGAGTTCGAGTCACTGGGATTAACTTGGATAGAGGATCTCTTCTTTGAGACCAGAAAGCTCTCAAATGAAACTGAATGTCCCTCATCTGAAATCTTGCTCCTTGCACCACAGCTGTGGAGGCAGCTATGTGCCCTAGGAGCTGCAGGAAATGCCTTGCTGGTCGAGAGACCTGCAGAGTGAAGGAGGCGGCCAGGCCACTAAGGTCCTTACCCTTTCCAAGGGAAGGAAGGCTCTGCCTGCTTTGTGTCCAGTTCTGCCTATAAAGGTGAGTACCTGGACAGGTTCCAAAACTGACTTTGGAAGATTGAGAAGAAATCCCAGAGAGGCAAGCAGCTGCTGGGTAACTAGCAGGTGTGATTTGACCTGGTCTGAGACTGACCCACAATGAGCCAGTCGTCCAGGTAGGGAAAATGGCAATCTTTGCCTTCTTAGATGAGCGACTGCTACTGCCAGACATTTTGTGAACACTCTTGGGGCAGAAGTGAGGCCGAAGGGCATTGCTCTGAACTGATAATGGCCTGAGGGCAGTTAGAATCTGAGGTACTTTCGATGGGAGCTTCTGATAAGAACATGGAAGTAGGCATCCTTGAGGTCCAGGGAGGCTAGCCAGTCCCCTGGCCTTAGGGAGGGTAAAATCATTCCCAGTGTCACCATTTTGAACTTTGGCTTTAAAGGTGCTTGTTTAGATATCTTAGATCCAGGATAGCGCCACTCTCCTGTCTTTTTTGGGGTAAGGAAGTACCTGGAGTACAGACCCTTGCCCTGGTGAAGGGGAGAAACCCTTTCTACAGCTCTGAGAGCCAAGAGGGATGAGACTTCTGTTTCCAAAGCAAGAGTCTCTAAAGGGTTTGTAGGTGGAAAGATCTGGCTCTCATCTTTGAAATTTCTTGAAGCTGAGAACCAGACCCTGGCTCACTACTTCCAGGACCCACCTGTCTGAAGTTAAAGACTGCCAGTCCTGGACGAAGTGAGCCAACCTGCCCCCTACAGGTAGTGGAGAGCCGACCCTGGGCATCCCATCAGGGTGCCTGTTTGGCAGGGGCTTTAGGCTGAGGGGTGGGAGCAGGCCTGCTCGAACCCCATCTGCCTCTCCCTCTGAAGAACCCCCTCTGTACATAGGCTGAAGAGGAGGAGGCCTGGGTCTGGTAAAAAGGCCTGTGAAAAGGCCTACCCTACCCCTGGGGGGCTGCCTCTGAGGAGTGGCTTGCCGTTCCTTGGCTTGTGCACTCCTGTAAGTGGTTCTATATTCATCCATTTTCTTCATATAATTCTCTGTCTGCTCCCCAAACAGAGAATTTCCCACCACAGGAAAATCCATAGCCTTAGACTGGGTATCCTGTGACAAAGTAGTACACCTGAGCCAGGCCAATCTCCGAAAAGCCACAGAAGTAGCCATGACTCTAGAGGATACATCGTTAGAATCCACTGCAGCATGGAATTGCACCTTAGATGCCTCAATACCATCAAGAGCCACCTGTTCCAGCTCCTTTGCAAGCTGGCCAGGGACCTGTTTGGCTAAGGCCATGACAATATCCCATCTAGATTTCTGGTATCTTGCAACATAAGCCATATAGTTTGCTTGCCTGAGTCCCAAGGATGCTGCCATGTATTGTTTTTTGGCCATGGAATCAATCTTCCTGGAATCCTTGTCAGGGGGATGTGAAGCCAGTGGAGTATTAGCTTTATCACAGGCTGCAGCCTGAACTACCCCAACATGACTACATTGCTGTGAAAGAAAATCCGTATCAGGACCTAACAAAGTGTACCTCCTGTCCATCTTTTTATCCACAGGAGGCACAGAAGAAAAAATTACTCACCTTAGTAATGTTGTTTCTTCTAATGGAGTCTTGCTATATTATAGACATTAGCAGTTTGTTCCAGCTCTAGAACTGCCCCGGAGTGAAATGGTTAAAACCATTCCAAAATAGAATTTTGGCACGAGACCAGCTCTATCTGTGTCATTTCAAACTTGAACTGTCAGATCTTTACGAGCCAAACTCACTAAGGTCTGTGTGGAAGCTGTAACCTACACTAGCCAAATGGCTACCTAAATAATAACAACCATTGATGGTCCCAACACCCAAGACTCAAGTCAGGAGACCAGAAATACTAACACCATTCTAATAATATGAAAATAGAACATAAGTATAATAAAACACACACACGCTGCTACACACACACCCCAAAGTCCCAAAGGGGACAAAATGCTAACAGGACATAAGTAGTGCCCACACTAAGTTGCCCGCACCCCACCAAGTAGAGGTTCTGAGAGGGGCAGGTTGGGGAGGTCTATAATATAGAAAGACTCCATTAGAAGAAACAACATTACTAAGGTGAGTAATTTTTCATCAAACAACATGAAGTCTTGCTATATTATAGACATTAACAAATACACAAGCAGTACCTCCATGGAGGAGGGCAGAACCTACTTAGGGAATAGGCTCTGAAGAACAGCTGTGCCAAACCGAGCATCTCTCCTGGCCTGAACATCCAGGGAGTAATACTTGTAAAAGTGTGTACCGTTTTCCAAGTAGCAGCCTGGCAAATCTCTAATAAAGGGATATCTCTGGCAGCAGCTAGAGCACGAGCTGTACCCCTGGTAGAATGAGCCCTCAAACCAGAGGGGGCTCTGCCCACTTTCTGATAACAAATTGGATACAAGAGACAATCCACCTGGCTATTGATCCCTTAGTGGCAGGTTTGCCTTTCCCAACTTCACCATAGGTAAGGAAAAGTTGGAGGATTGAACCTGTGACCTTTAGTGCGCTCTATATAATAACTAAGAGCTCTCTTAACATCCAGGCTGTGCAACCTCCTCTCACGAAGAGGAGTGATCAGTGAAAAATACTGGAAGGAGATAGATTGATTAAGATGGAAATCTGAAACCACCTTAGGCAAAACTTCCTATTAGTCCTAAGGACTACCTTATCCCTGTGGAAAGAATAAAGTCAGTCTCCACTGACGAGGCTTGCAATTCACTTATCGTCTGGCAGAAGTGATAGCCACTAGAAAAACAGTTTTCCAAGTTAGGTACTTAAGCTCTGTAGAAGACAGAGGTTCAAAGGTTGCATTAACTGGGCAATGCAAACATTAAGGTCCCAAGCAGGGCCGGTTCCCGAAAGGAGGATTAGTATGGAGTAATCCTTAAAAACTTGGAAAACACAGGATGAGAGGAAAGAGGATGACTTTCCTGCTGACACAAAAAGCAGACACAGCTGCCAAATGAACTCTCAGGGTAGCTGGTCTGAGACCCAAGGAATTAAGATGTTACCATGTAATCTAACAAATGGGCAAATCAGCAGATTCTGGGGAAATATTTTTCCCAGCACACCAAATGGAAAACCTTTTCCATTTAGAACTATAAGTAGCCCTAGTGGAAGGCTTTCTAGAAGCCTTTAGGATCTCAAGAACACCCTGAGAAAGGTGTAAATCAGCAAACTCTAACTCCTCAAGAGCCAGGCCTTGAGGTTGAGGGATTTGAGGTCCGGATACCAAACCCTTCCCTGGGCACAAGTCAACAGATTGTGATTCCTGGGAGGCACAGGGAAGATGGACTGTCAGAGACAGAAGGAGTGGGTACCAGGGCTGCCTGGCCCAATCCGGGCAATCAGAATCACCCTGCAAGGCTGAGATCTGATTTTGACTAGTACTTTGAATAGGAGAGGAAGGGAAAAGCATAGAGGAACTTCCCTCCCAATCCAGAAGAAGGGCATCCAGGGAACTGAGCCCAGCACTGGAGGCCTGCAACAGAACAAAGGAAGTTTGTGATTGTCTGGGGCTGCAAAGATCTATCTGAGGATGCCCCACCTGGCAAAACTATCCCCAGCACTTGAGGATCCAGGACCATTCGTGATGGCCCTGGGAAATCCTACTGAGGGCATCCGCTAGGACATTGTCCTTCCCTGGAAGATGAACTGCTATGAGGAAGTGTTCAGGAATAGGCCAGAGACCACAACTTCATTGCCTCGGTGCACAAGGCCGAAGACCGAGTGCCCCCCTGTTTGTTGATGTACCACATTGTTGTGGTGTTGTCTGTTCTGACTTATATCACCTTGTCGTGGACAGATGCAGAAAAAGCTTGAAGAGCTAAAAAGACAGCTCTGAGTTCCAGCAAATTGATGTGGAGCAGAGATTCCTGGGGGGACCAAACTCCCTGAGTGGAAAGGTCGCCCATGTGGGCTCCCAACCCAGAAGGAAGCATCTGTAGTGAGAGTCAAGTGTGAGAAGGGAAATGAAGGGGACCCCGCTCTTAATTGCTCTGATCCTGCCACCACTGGAGAGCTAGGATCAAGGTTCGAGTCACTGGGACCAACTTGGAAAGGGGGTCTCTTCTCTGAGACCAAAAGGTTCTCAAGTGAAACTGAATGTCTCTCATCTGAAATCTGGCTCCCTGCACAACAGCTGTGGATGCAGCCATGTGCCCCAGGAACTGCAGAAAGTGTCTTGCTGGTTGAGAGACCTGCAGAGTGAAGGAAGAGGCCAGAGCCACTAAATTCCTTACCCTTTCTGGGGGAAGAAAGGCTCTGGCTAGCTTTGTGTCCAATTTTGCCCCTATAAAGGTGAGTACCTGGACTGGTTCCAGAACCGACTTTGGTAGGTTTAGCAGAAAACCCAGGGAGGTGAGAAGCTGCCGGGTGACCTGCAGGTGAGATTTTACCTGTTCTGGGGACTGGCCTACAATGAGCCAGTCGTCTAGATAGGGAAAACAGCAATCCTCTGCCTCCTTAAGTGGGCCACTGCCACTGCTAGACACTTTGTGAATACCCTTGGAGCAGAGGTAAGGCCGAAGGGCATTGCTCTGAACTGGTAATGACCTGAGGGCAGTTAGAATCTGAGGTACTTTCGATAGGATCTTCTGATTAGGACATGGAAATAGGCATCCTTGAGGTCCAGGGAGGCTAGCCAGTCCCCTGGCCTTAGGGAAGGTAAAATCATTGCCAGAGTTACCATTTTGAACTTTGGTTTCAAAAGATGCTTGTTCAGATATCTGAGATCTAAAATGGGCCACCATTCTCCTGTCTTTTTTGGGGTAAGGAAGTATTTGGAATACAGACCCCTGCCCTGATGCAGGAGAGGAACCCTTTCTACTGCTCTGAGAACTAACAGGGATGAGACCTCTGTTTCCAGAGCGAGGGTCTCTGAAGCACTTGTAGGTAGAAAAAGTCTGCTTCTCAACTTGGGAAACTTTTTGAAGCTGAGAACCAGACCCTGGCTTACTTCCAGAACCCACTTGTCTGAGGTTAAAGAAGCCCAATTCTGACTGAAGTAAGCCAGCCTGCCCTCCACTGGTACAGGAGAATCGGCCCTGGGCACCCCATCAGGGTGCCTGTTTCGCAGGAGCTTTAGGCTGGGGGGTGGGAGCAGGTCTGCCCACCCCTCGTCTGCCCCTGCCTCTGAAGAAGCCCCTCTGAGCATAGGCAGAGGAGGCCTGAGTCTGGCAGAAAGGCCTGTGAAAAGGCCTACCCCTACCCCTGGGGGCATGCCTTTGAGGAGTGGCTTGCCGCTCCTTAGCCTGGGCACTCTTGTAAGTAGTCCTATATTCATCCATCTTCTTCATGTAATTCTCTGTCTGCTCTCCAAACAGAGAATTTCCCACCACAGGAAAATCCATAGCCTTAGTCTGGGTATCCTGTGACAAACTAGTACACCTGAGCCAGGCCAACCTACGAAAAGCTACAGATGTGGCCATGACCCTAGAGGAAACATCATTAACATCCACAGAAGCATGAAACTGAACCTTAGAGGCTTCAATGCCATCAGTAGCCACCTGTTCTAGTTCACTAGCCAGCTGGCCATGGGCCTGCTTGGCCAACTGCATAACAGTATCCCATCTAGATTTCTGATACCTAGCTACATAAGCCATATAATTTGCTTGCCTGAGTCCCAGAAGGCTGCCATATACTGTTTTTTGCCATGGCATCAATCTTCCTGGAATCCTTGTCAGGAGGATGTGAAGCCAAGGGAATATTAGCTTTATCACAGGCAGCAGCCTGAACTACCCCAACATGACTGCATTGCTGAGAAAGGAATTCTGTATCAGGGCCTGACAATGTATACCTTCTGTCCATCTTTTATCTACAGGAGGCACAGAATTAGGAGCTTTAAAATTTTAATTGTTTGTTTCTAAAGACTTATGTAAAGGAATAGACAATCTCCTAGACTCTGGAATATCCATCATTTCTACAAAATCAGGCTCCTCTTGCTCATCCACAGCCTCTTCTAAAGGAAGCTGGAGGGTTTCAGCAACTTTTTTATAAAGCATAAAATGAGATGGGGACTCAGACAGCATAGGGGGAGATTCTAAAGGTCTGTCTGGGGAGATGTCCGGTTCAATGGACACACCCAGACCTTCCCAGCCACATTCATACTGTTCATAATCCTCCTCCCCCTCCTCTGGTTCATAAAATTCCTCAATATCATAATCCTGAACCACTGGGACCGGACGAACCGACCTTTTACCAGATAGTGGTGGTTCGGACGGACCCTGAAGACAGTGACTGGACAATTTGTATGGCTTTGCTATCTCTGCAGCAGTTGGAGAAGGAATTTTGGACTCCAGACCTGCTGATTTTCTTGTTTTCTTTACTGGATGGTTCCTCAGAACCAGCTTTTCTTTGCCCGAGGAAGTCTGGCCCTGGTCAGAGGGCACTCCCTCTGGTTCGGTTGGCACCGAACTGGGCTGGCAATCGGGTCAGCGGACTTTTGGCCTCTCGTTCCCTGAGCCTGCCCAATCTTTTTCCAGGGTGGCTGCAGGAAATTCTTACATACCTGGCAGTCTGACTGGAGGTGGTCAAACCCAGACAATAAACACAGTGGTGTGTGGGTCAGCCTTAGCAAAGACTTCCCCACAAACATCACAGTGTTGAAACAATGGGCCAGTTTTTCTTTTGGGTTTCTCAGACATAATGCCAGCCTAACCAAAAACTTGCCCTTTTAACGGCAGTGCCAGGCAAGACACCCTTATCGGTTCCTAACCATGTCACGGGTATTGGAAAAAACCGTAATAAATCCAGTTTTTTAGAACCGATAAGAACCGGGAACCGCACTCTAAAATAGTAACTTCTAGTTTTAAATGAGTTTTAAACCCACTGATCGGTTCAAAACCGAACCGATAACTTACAAGTTCCACACAAACAAAACCTTCATTTACTTTACGGTTACCACAGATAGAGCTTGAACCGAACGGTTTTGTTAAATAAAACCATTCTTGGTTAAATCCAACCGAGAAAACACTTTTAAACCGAGAAATGAACCGAGCAGAAGGAGAAATCTCCGGAGCGACTGTTCACTGAGGCGGAGTAAAGAATCTGACAGTTCAAGTTTGAAATGACACAGATAGAGCTGCTCTCGTGCCAAAATTCTATTTTGGAATGGTTTTAACCATTTCACTCCGGGGCAGTTCTAGAGCTGGAACAAACTGCTAATGTCTATAATATAGCAAGACTTCATGTTGTTTGAATTAGGAGCTTTTAAAATTTTTATTGTTTGTTTCTTAAAAGATTTATGTAAAGGGATGGACAACCTCCTGGACTCTGGGATATCCATCATCTCCACATAGTCAGGCTCCTCTTGCTCATCCAAAGCCTCCTCTAAGGGAAGCTGGAGGGTCTCAGCAACTTTTTTATAAAACAAAAAATGAGAAGGGGACTCAGAAAGCCTAGGGGGAGACTCACCTGAAGGTCTGTCTGGGGAGATGTCCGGTTCAATGGGCACATCCAGACTTTCAAAGTCACATTCACACTGATCATAATCCTCATCCCACTCCTCTGGTTCATAGAACTCTTCTATATCATAATCCTGAACCACTGGAACCGACCTTTTGCCAGACAGTGGCGGTTCGGAGGGAACCGGGGACAGGGACTGGACAATCTGTATTGCCCTGGCTATCTCTGCAGCAGTTGGAGAAGGAATTTTGGACTCCAAACCTGCTGATTTTTTAGTTTTCTTTGCTGGAACTGGCTCCTCAGAGCCAACTTTTCGTTTGGCCGAGGAAGTCTCGCCTGGTCAGAGGGCACTCCCTCCGGTTCGGTTGGCACCGAACCGGGCTGGCCATCCGGGTCAGCGGACTTTTTGGCCTCTCGTTCCCTGAGCCTGCCCACTCTCTTGTCCAGGGTGGCTGCAGGGAAATTTTTACAAATCTGGCAGTCTGAATTGAGGTGGTCAAACCCCAGACAATAGACACATGTAGTGTGTGGGTCAGCCTTGGCAAAGGCTTCCCCACAGACACTACAGTGTTGAAACCCAGTGGGCCCGGTTTTTCTTTTGGGTTTCTCAGACATGATGCCAGCCTAACCAACAAACTTGCCCTTTTAATGGCAGTGCCAGGCAAGACACCCTTATCGGTTCCAAACCGTGTCACGGGTCGTGGAAAAAACCGTAATGAAATCCGTTTTTTTTAGAACCGATAAGAACCGGAATCAAGATTCTAAGAAGCCTTAAAAGGCTTTAAACTTAAATTTTAATACAATTCAATCGGTTCAACCGAACCGATAACACTTTACAAGTTCCACACAGAAAAAACCCTATCTATTACTTACGATTACCATAGACAGAGCTTGAACCGATCGGTTTTGCGGTTAAAATAATTAAATCACAGTTAAATTAAACCAAGAAATAGCACTTTAAACCGAAGAAATGAACCGAGCAACAGGAAGAATCTCCGGAGCGACTGTTCAGTGAGGCGGAGTAAAGAATCTGACGGTTTCGGTTTGAAACCAACCTAACAGAGCTTCTGAACCGAGCTCGCGCTCTAAGTTCCATGCTCTGCATGGAAGTTAACTCTTTCAGCTCCGGAGCAGTTCTAAGGCTGGGACAAACTGCAACAGTCATAATATAGCAAGACTTCATGTTGTTTGAATTTTCAATTCCATCCGTAAGAAAGGTAGTGTTATACACAGTATTTAAGGGATTAAGTACATATTCTTTTAATTCAGTGTTAGCATGTATCTTTAATCTAGAAATGAGATTCACACTTGTTTAGGTGGGGCAATAACAAACCTTGCTGCCTTAGTTCTCCTTTCATATTCTATCTGTGGGCTTTCCAACAATATTTCTAGGGTATAATTATGACTGGGCTGGCTGGTTCGTTTGGGTTGCAGTTTTATTAAGGAAACGTTCAGCTGGTATTCTCAGAAGTCTTACATGTGATCTTGGTCTGGCTTTACGGGACTAGGTCAGGCCGAGTTCGGGTAATGTAAAGGAACCATGGGGTCCATCTATTCATCAGAGCTGGGGTGCTGTTTTGCAGTCTGGCTGCCAAGTTTTCCATTTTATATATTTCATAGACTGTATTTTCCCAATCTGAAATGCTCGGTGGGTTAGGTTTTAGCCATAATCGAGTTACAACTTTTTTGGCTGCCCCTAGCAGTATATTGAGCAAATAGGTATGGCGGGGATTTTTAAACTGCCGGGGATAGTGCAGAAGTAGAGCCAGTTCTGGGGTTAGGGGTCCCAAACTGGGAAATAGTTCTGCCAGATGATCATTCATTTCTTCCCAGAACATGGAGCTAACGGGGCAAAACCAAAAGACATGGGAGTGTTTGGCCACTTCACAGCCACAATTCTGCCAGCATGATGAGTCCCCTGAGGTGGAATATTCAGCTGTAATTTGTGGAGTGCGTATATTGCGCACCACTATTTTCTAAGCAAACTCCCTCCATATACTGTATATGATTTGGTGGTTTTATGTTGCCTTCTCCATATGTGCCTCCAATGATCCAGGGTTAGTTCTGCTATTAGCTCTGCCTCCCAGTGTGACTGGGTCACCTCCATGTCATCTGTGGCATCCCTCTGCAGTATTTTATAGAATCTGGAGATCAACTGTTGGTATTCAAAGTCATTCTGAAGTTTGGTGAGAAATGTGCATAGCTCAGGGACTGGTCATGCAGATACATCTAGTCCCAGGTCCACCCCCTAAGAAGTGTCTGATCTGGAGATAGCGGAAAAATCTTCCTGTGGTAGTGAGCATTCTATTTTTAACTGTTCTAAGATTTTGAAGATATCTCTGTCATAGAACTGGTATGAGTATTTTAATCCCAATTCGTGCCCTCTCCAGAAAGTTTTGTCTATGAGGGCCGGAGTAAATCCCAGTTTTTTTGCTGGAATTCCCATCCACCTTGCCAAGTGACTGTTTTCTGGAGAAGTGAGGAAATGAAACCAGTTTCTCAGCGATGATCTGCTGAAGAACGAACTTCGATCTCAAGAGGTGAACTCGTAGGGTTGGAACACCAGATCTTGATTTAGAGGAATGTCTGCCTGAGCTCTTTCAATCCCCAACCAGATCAGCACCTGAGCCTGGGGAAGCAGCCACTTTGAGAAGTGAGTCAGCATGGAAGCAATCCAGTACTTACTGTATTTGGTAATGCTAATCCTCCTCTATCTTTGTGGAGTTGTAGTTTACCTAAAGCTATATGTGGTCTGCCCCCTGCCCATATGTAGTTCCTGAAGGCCTTATCCCACCTTTTCAGCACATCTTGGGAAGGTGGAAGGGAAGTATTTTGCATAAGATATAATATTTTGGGGAGGATAGCCATATGAATTGACTGTACTCTGGTTAGTATCAAAAACGGGAGAGGTGTCCAACGCTTTAAATCGGCCTGGGTTTGTGTAAACAGAGAGTTATAGTTCAGGATGTACAGGTTAGGAAGGGTCGAAGAAATTATAATTCCTAGGTAGGTTATAGATGGACCTGTTCCATTTATAATTATATTTAGCCATAAGGGATTGAGAGGGATGGTACTGTACAGTTAATACTTTCAATTTTTTCTGATTGATTGTATAGCCCATCAGGAGTTCGATCTCTGGGAGAAGTCTGAACAAGGCCTTATGTAACTATTCTATATTCTTTGGGTATTTCTGTCATCAGACCACACCTATGGAAAGGGTCCCAAACAGTGCTGTGAGCAAGGACAATCTGGGTGGCAGGAGGCCAGAGGCTTAAGAGAGAAGGCCCTGAAGCACAGCAAGGCCAAAGCTTGCCCTTCCTCAGGATGCAATGTACAGATTATAGTGCTTGTAAAAGTGTGGACAGAACTCCAAGTGGCAGCAGCGCAAATCTCGGCTGCAGACACACCTCTGAAACAGGCAACTGAAGTGGCCATGCCCCTGGTGGAATGGCCCTTAACAACCACAGGAAGTTCCTTACCGTACTTCCTGCAACAAAAAAATAATACAGTTGGTCAACCATTTGGACAAGCACTGTTTCAAAACTGGAGAGCCCTCTCTACCAGGAACGAAGGAAACAAATAGCTGTTTGGACTTTCTGCAGTCTTAGGCACAGTGTTTATAGTCAAGCAAAATTCTATGCACATCTAAAGTATGGAGCAATGCTTTCCATGGAGTGGCATGCTCTGGATAATAAACAGGCAGGTGGATGGATTGGTTTAGGGTAAACTCAAACACCACCTTAGGAAGACAGTTAGGATTAGGACACAAAGAGACCCTGTCTTTCAGGAAAATCAAATAAGACTGCTCACACATGAGAGCCTGTAGCTCTGGAATTCTTCAAGCAGAATTAATGGCAACTAAAAATAACGCTTTCCACAACAGAAAGCATAGCTCACAAGATGCAGCTGGCTCAGAAGGAGACAAGGTCAACTTCTCCAAAACAAAATTGAGGTCCCAAGCCAGAACTGGGTTATGGATGGGAGGCCTCAAGTGGAGAATGCCCTTCAGAAAAATATGGGACACATCCAGCTCTGCCGCCATACGGCCATCGATGGGCACATGGAAGGCTAATATGGCAGGCAGGTGTAATTTAAGGAAGGAGTATATCAGACTGGAATCAGACAAGGTCAGCAGATACAGTACAACCTCAATTATCTGAACTCACTGGGGGACGGACATAAGATTAGTTTGGATAATCGAGGGGTTCATAAAACTGAGGGTCCCTCTCACCATGTTCCTATTAGCATGGGGGTCATGGTACAAGTTCAGATAATCCAGAGGTTCAGACAATGGGGAGTTGGATAATTCAGGTTATTCTGTACTCCAAAACCTGGTTCACTGGACAGGTGAAAGGGTCCAGTTGCTGAGAAGCGGCCCAGGTAGCGAACCGCTTCTACTTCAGAGTAAGTGGCCCTGGTGGAAGGTTTTATGGCAGCCACCAGGGCATCAGCCACCTCCTGAGACACTCCAAACCAAGCAATGGCTATATCCTCAGGAGCCATGCATGCAGATGGAAGGACTTGAGGTCTGGATGGACCAGGGTCCCCTGTACCTGTATCACCAGGTCCCAACAGAGGGACAGGGGACCTGGAGGTTCCACAGCCAACTGTTGCAGTAATGGAAACCATATCTTCTACCTTCTGCCTGCTCTGTGTCTAATATACAGATGTACACCAACGACACTGTTCTTTTCACCTCTGGTCCCTCTGCCACAGCCAATCCCAGCTCCAAGCTGACTTCAGCTTGGTCCTTCAGTGGTTTCATAATAACCTCCTTAAGGTACATGTCCAAATAACGGTGTCTATAACTTTTGGAACCCTTCAAAAATTTGTCACCCTCCCCTGCCCCCTCTCAATCACCACCCTGGATGGTGGTAAATGTCAAAAAATGGTGCCTATGACTTTTGGAACCCCTCAAAAACTTGCCACCTCCTCTCATTCACTTGACTTTAGAAACTCCTCAAAAACTTGTCACCTCCCCTCCCTCCTCTCATTCACTACCCTGAATGGCTCCTTACAGGAAGTAGTCTCACACTACAAATACCTGGGTGTCTGGCTCGATGCTCAACTTGACCACTAAGCATATGGGAGCATATCCACACAAAACTACATCCTAAACTAGGTGCACCGTATAGAAATAAAAAGGCCTTCTCCTTAAATACTCGACGTTAACTCCTCACCAAGTTGATTATACCCTCCTTCGACTATGCTGACAGTGTATGGCACCGGCTCAGCCTCCACCTTAGCCAGACTAGACTGCTTCTGTAGTGCTTTCTGCCTCTTTATGTTAAACACCCCTCCTCGCTCACACCAAGGCTCCCTCTTCTCATCTCTCTCACCTCCCTCCACGGCTGTCTGCTACTTCACTCTTGCCTTCTCATTACTAAATTTTGGATAAGGTCCTTACCCTACTACCTCTTCTCCCTCCTGTCTCCCTCACCCGAGGCCTCCTACCCCCTGTGGTCCAGGGACACCCGCACTTTCTCCCTCCCTAGGCCCTCCTCCTGTTCTGGCTCTTCTGTTTTCTCTTACTGACTGCCCTCCCTCTGGAACACCCTCTCTTCCCACATCAGACACTCCCCTTCCATCTCTTACCTTAAATGTGTGCTATCCCTCTCATCTGAGTTCCCTGACCCATGCCCCTGCCATGACAATGCCTCGCATTAATACGCTCTCCCAAGCAGCCTCCCTTTACTTAAATATATCGCTTTTCTTTTTCATTCCTTTGTTCCTCCTCCCCCTTTCCACCTTCCCCTGCACCCAGGCATAATGCTGAACCTTTGATGGCTCTACAGTATTGTTTGACTAGCAATTTCTGTTATTACTGTATGTATCATATTTTTTTTGCTACCTGCACCTGTGCTGATTCTCGCCAATTCAATAAGTGTGTTTATTTTGTATCTAGTTCCCTGTTGTATTCGTTTTTCAGCCTATTTATCTGTAAAACTAATTTCAATACTTGTGTATAGTCTGTATCTAGTTCCCTGTTGTACTTAAGTTTTCTGCTTATTTATGTAACCCCCCTGCAAATGGGGGTTCCCAAAAGACTTCCAGGAGCTTGCTTGAATGCTCCAAGCCTGAATGGTGTTTGGCATTTAAGCCATTTATCAGTGAGTGTTTTTAGAGCCTCTGGTACTGTCTCTTTAAGAGCTGTCTGCTTGCAGACATAATTAGTTTGTATGGGGGGACTGTGTGCTTCTCTGAGTACCACTCGAGCTGCTGCCAATTCACTTCATTTTTGCAGTCACTAGAGTGCAAAGGAACCTATCTGAAAGATGTAACTGTTTGCCAGAAATTATTTAGAGTAATAATGAAATTACAGTTTGTCTAACCTGCTTTCTTTGCAGTCAGAACTGTGTCTGCTAGTTCCCATTCTAGTTTTGAACTGCTGAACTGGACCAATCAGTGTGGGGTAAGCTAGCTCTAAAATGGTGCCTTGGACGAAGATCAGAACTTGGACTCATAATCTGGAGCCAGCCACAAGAGGATTGTATGGGCAGTGACTCTGGGAGATGTAGTTTAGACTTCAGTGCCTTTTTGGACCAACAGCAGCAGTCTATTGTAGTGACATCCAGTCAAGAACTGGGAGGAACTCAAAGGAAGTGCCGGTTTTGTCGGTTGGAGTTTCAGTTGAGCTTTGGCAGTGAAGAAGGAAGGAGCCCTGTGCTTTTTCAGTGTGCAGTTTTAGTCAAAAACGTGTGTAGGCCCAGAGTTCGGTCTGCAGCTTGTGTAACAGCTTGTTGGGACTGAATCCGTCCTGTGAAAGAATCAAAGGATCTCTGAAGAGTAGAAACCAGGCTCACCCTGTAGAAGACTGGAGGAATTGCTGAAAATTGCACTCTGTCTGTCAGGAACTGAATCTGCTGTGTGTTCTCCGGGTATTGTGCAGTAATTGCGATCGGGATACAGATGCAGCCTGCCTGGTATAGTGCTTTCTTTTATATGGATGTGTGAAGAGGTTTGTGTACCTCAAGTGAGCCCTGCTGACATTGAAGGACCCTATCTTATTTGGAGGTCGTGAGTACTAATTCAGGGTAGCTCCCTGTTGAATTGCCACATTAAATCAAATGGAATTACTGTACTGCTGACTGTTTAATTCTCCTTTTCTCTGTGAAAAGGCCCCTACCAGCTGCACGGTTTGGACTAGCCACTAGGGCTTGGGTACCCAGGGGCAGTAACTGATAAGGGATAGGCCTGTGCACAGAGCCACAAATAGATTATTAGAGTGATAAGCTAATTAACCTGATTTCCCCTGTCCTTGTTATATCCCCTAAATAAATCAGAGCTGCTTGTTTCACCAAAGTTATACTGCCTGAGGTATTTGTCTATGTTAAAGTACTGTACTGTGATTGTTGCACTGTATCTCATTTCACAGGAGGTCCCAGTGCGGAACCAGACCTGGGGGTAAGTGTATACTGTGAAGGTAATTCTGATATATTGTGTGGGCCACTAGTGGGAAGAAAGGGGGGTTGCAGTGTCCCAGAGGGCTGTGACCAAGTTAGTTTAACTATTGCAAACCCTGACCTCTGGGTGGAGGCACCCGCCATTGGATCCAGGCCCCTCAACCTGTTAGTGGCAAATCAGGCAGGGGTAGTAGCCCCTTTGATAGCGCCATCTAGGGGTTACATTTATTTGCAACTCCCTTACTCCCGGTCTCCCCCGGGTCACACCTGGAAATGAGCTTCAGCTCAGTGTGCCTCTCCCGGTCAACAACATTAAACAAATAAATATAAAAAATATCTGCTGCAGCCAACATGGAGCCACCAGAATCAGGGTAGCAACTTTCATCTGGAGCTTGATGAGAACCCTCTGAATCAGAGGGAGGGGAGGGAATGCATAAAGAAACCACTCTTTCCAGGAGAGGGACAATGCGACTCACCAGAAAACTCCAGGCCCTGTATCCAGTGAGCAGAAACATGGCAGTTTTGCGGTGACTGGGGATGCAAAAAGGTCCAAGTCTGGATGACCCCACCTGTCGAGCAGGTCTTCTGCGACCGAGGCCATCAGCTCCCACTCATGCACTTTGGACTGTGACTGGCTGAGGCAGTCCGACAAGGCATTTTGGACACCTGGCACATGGACGGCTGACAGTTCTAGACTGTGATCTAGAGCCCAGTACCAGACCCTCACTGCCTCCCAGCACAGAGGGTACGAATGCATCCCCCCTTGCTTGTTGATGTAATAGACCACACTGAGGTTGCCCTACTGCAACAACAGAGGACCCAGACAGAGATGGTTCTGGAAGGCCTGTAAGGCATACAGAACTGCCCTCATTTCTAAAATGTTTATGTGGAGGTGCACCTCCCAGCGGGACTAAAGACCCTGGGTCTCACGAGGGCCTAGATGGGCTCCCCAACTCTGACCCGAAGCATCCGTGGTGAGGATTTGTTGAGGAGTTGGGACAAGAAAGGGGACATCCTTCAGGAGATTGGCCGGATCCATCCACCAGTGAAGCACTTTGCGCTCTGGCGAGGAAACAAGGACCAGATGATCTAAATTGTCTGAGCGCTGATCCAACTGAACCCTGAGGGTCCACTGTGAAATCTTCATGTGCAACCTGGCCAGAGAGACCGTAACAATGGCCGTGGCCATGAGGCCTAATAACGTGAGGAATGTTCTGGCTGGGACATGCCGGCTCTGAGCCTCCTCCTCCTCCTGGGCCTGGGCAATAAGGTAGTCTGCCCTGTCTTGAGGAAGGAAGACCCTGCCCTGGGTAGAGTCCAGGACTGCCTCTATATATTGTAGCCTCTGAGAAGGGGTCAACACAGTCTTGGCCCAACTGACAGTGATGCCCAAGGAGTGGAACAACTGCAGGGTACGTTCTAGAGTCAACAGCAGAAGCTCCCTGGACTGGGCCTTCAGTAACCAGTCGTTCAGGTAAGAGAATACATAGAGGCCTTCACACCTAAGTGCTGCTGCCACAGTTGCTAAGCACTTGGTGAATACCCGTGGGACAGAGGATAAGATAAAGTGCAATACTCTGAACTGGTAATGCTCCCCCTGGAACAGGAACTGTAGATTTTGCCTGGGGGGCAAACCATGATATGCAGATAGGCATCCTGCATATCGAGGGAGGATACCAGTCACCCTGCTTGAGCAGCAGGAGAAGACTGTGCAAATTGACCATCCGGAACTTTTTGTACTGTATAAAAAGGTTCAGTTCCTTGAAGTCTAGAATGGGCCTCAAGTCCCCTGTTCTCCTGGGAACTAGGAAGAACCTACAATAGAACTCCTTGTTCCATTGCCACCTAGGCATGGATTTTATGGCCTGTTTGCGCAGCAAGGTGAGGACCTCCTCCCTGAGTACCTCTGTGTAGTCTGGAGGGTAAAACAGGGAGACTGGGGGAACATCTGGGGCTGCTTTAGAAATCCAAAATGTTTGTGACCCACAATAGGGGCATTTACCACCTTTTGCTGGATATCACTGGCAAAGCCAGAAACTTGTAGCCAGGAGTACCATTTAAGGCAAATGCCCGAGGCAGTTGCCCTGGCCATCGTGTCAGCCATATCATAGGTGGCTTTGATGGGGTGCTTGCTAAAAACCTCAGAGGCTTGGAGTACCTTAAGAAGTTCCTGCTTGTGAGAACCCTCCAGAAGGGTCTGAGCAATTGCTTTGTCCTTCCTCCACAGGGTGTTTTGGTACTTAATGAGATGAGCCATATAACTGCCAATCCAAGGGTGGCTGAGGCGAAAGTACTTTTGCCCAACAGATCCAACCTTCTGTATTTCTGGTCCGGAGGCAGGGGACTAAGGTGCTTAGAGGCCTTAGTCCTATCATGAGCAGCTTTAATGACCACAGAGTCAGTCTAAGGCTGGACTGCATAAAAGGGCAACCCTTGAGGCACCTGATAAAGCTTGTCAGCCTTCTAAGACATAGCTGGCACCATATTGGGCCGGAGCCAGGCTGCAGTGGCTGCATAATTTAAGGCTGGCAGCAAGGGACAAATAACCTTAGGTAGAGACTCAGGGATCTCGAGGAAGTCCACCAGATTCCTCCTGGTTTCATCCTCCTCTGGAGACCCACTGTGGAGGAGAGCTGCTTCATGACACTGAAAAAGGAAGGGTCCTCGGAGGGGACCTGGGAGGGTGCTTGACAGAATCCTGACTCCCTGAAATAGTGGACCTGTTAGAGGTTTCCACATCAGCTTCATCCTCATCCACCTCATTCTCAGGGAGGATAAGATCAGTCTGCTCTGGAGCAGGAACTGATGAACACCCGCTCACTACACTGTAGGGGGCGCGAAGGCCTAACAGGCGTCGACACAAACAGCAGACGATGGCGCAGGCAACAATGGCCCGGGCCGTGACACTAGCTCTTGAATAAGGGAAGTATTAATGGAGGTTGGGATGGTATTGATGTTAACGGCAGGAAAGGGAACCATTGTCAACACTGGCATCAACGGTGGGGGCGCGAGGCCCTAGTCTGACGATGAACCACTAACTGAAGAGGTAGCAGGTAGGCCTGGCACTGACGGACCTCGAGAGGTCTCAACAGGGGCAAGGGCCGGCGGTCCTTCCACAGCCCTATGATGGGCAGAAGAGGAAGTCACCATGGGGTGCCTGGAAGAAGCAGATGCCTGCAAGAGGCGAAGAGGCGATGCTAAAGCTGTCGACAGAAGAACCCAGGAGAACAGGAAGAATACAGTGAGACTGGGATCACCAGCAGGGACAGCAGTCCTTAAGAGCTTCCTTATCCCATCGAGAGTGCTTCCCCAAGGATTCTGTCCCAGGCCTTGGTGGCATGCGAGCCCATGGAAGACACCGGCGCCTAGGCGGGGAGTGGGCCACAGAGGACCCCTGCTCTCCACTGGCTACCTGTTGCTCCATGAGGAAATTCTGCAGGATTTCTGCATTACTGCTAGCTTTTGGCAGAAAAGAATCTTGTTTTCAGAGCAAGGAGCAGCAGACTGAAAGACTAGAACTTTTCTTACTAATAGAAGGCTTCTATCTCAGCAGGAGTCAGTGCCTGTTGTGATTATGCAGATACGTTATTAGAAGTGGGAGGGCTCTCATTTAGGGTAAAAAAAAAAAAAAAAAAGTCAGTGTGTTTTTCTGTGTTGTGGAAAGGGGACTGTATCAATGAGGTGAGAAGTTAATTGGGTGTGGCTTAGGAGTCAAAAACCAGAGGTCTCCAATTACCATTCCCTACTGCTAGCTTTTGACAGAAAAGAATCTTGCTTTCAGAGCAAGGAGCAGCAGACTAAAAGAATAGAACTTTTCTTACTAATTACCCTCCTTCCCTCCCCTCCACCCTCTCACTCTTAGCCAGTTCTACTTTTATAGGCACTGGATTTCACTTGACAACAGGAACTTCCTGTTTAGCAGTAGGAAGGGAAGGATCACTGAGACACATAGGTTTCGTCATCTTTGAAGGAAAAAAGTAGCTCTCCCTCACCCCCTAGCTGCTGGAGGACGGCCTCTGAGCAAGGAAGAAGGAGACTACCAAAGAATACAGGAAGTTCCTGTCCCAGAACAGGAAGGGCGAGAGCTGTAAGGGCACATAGGCAGTAGAAAAGTAGGTGGAAAAATAAACAGAGGTAGGAGTGAGTAAGCATACAAAGCAACAGAAAAAGGGCCACAAAATAAGACATGATGGGAGTGGTGTAGTGCAGTGGGTGTGGGGCCGCAGTTTTCTGGGAGACATTCTGGAGGCTGCGATGTTGCCCTATTTACAGGCACCTTTCTGGTCAGAGGGAGGAGGCTGCCCATCTCCAGGCTGACCTGGCTAGGATTCATGAAACCTCCTCCCCCACCCAGGCACCACCAGGGCCACCGCCGCTACCTCAGAGGTTGCCAAGAAAGAGGAGCGGTTGGACCAAGGTGGGATCAGGGAGGGAGAGGGTGGTGGAACAGAGGTGCATCCCTCCAGTTGTATCTCTCCACAATTCATATCCTGTTCTGGTGGAGAGTGGTTTCTCTATGGAGGCACCTGCAGTGCAGACCAAGGAGGATGCTGGGAACCTCCACAAAGGAGACCCACAGGAGGGTGGCATGGGACCCCACAGGGGAAGGAAACAACTCCTGGTGGGGGACTCAATCGTTAGGGGGGGAAGGAAGGGGAGAGGGAGGTAAGCTGCCACCACAGATAAGTTGGTTCTGGAAATAGTGGAAAAGGAGAATGCTCTGGAACTGCTGTCCACCTCTCCAGTGCATCCACCGCCCCTTGTCGTTATCCTTCAGGCCACTTGTTCCTCTGCTGACAGTGGTTCAAACTCTCAAAGAAAAGTGTGCTATTCAACTTGTTCCCCCTTATGAGAAAAACAAGGGATTCGTCTCCTGTTATTTCCTGGTCCCAAAGTGGACAAGAGATCTGCATCCTGTATTGGACCTCAGAGACCTAAGCCTGTTTATCGAATACAGAAAGTTTGGAATGGTATCTTTTTAGGGAAGAGGCTCTGCAGGCCTACCCTGCCAAATTTGGCATCAAACCTTGACTGTACATCCTGGCAGTAATGCTTTATGAATGTGTGTACAGTCTTCCAAGTAGCTAGCTTTGCAGACCTCTAGCAAGGGGATGTCCCTTGCAGCTGTCACAGAGGCAGCAGTGCCCCTAGCAGAGTGGGCCCTGAGGCCTTGAGGGAGCTGTTTGCCAGCCTTGGCATAACAGAAGTGAATACAGGAAACTATCCAGTGAGAGATAGTTCTCTTGGTGGCTGGTTTTCCCTTGCCCACCTCACCAAAGGTGAGGAAAAGCTGAGTAGAGGAGCCTCTGACCTTTTGGTATGCTCCATGTAATAGGACAGAGCTCTCCTAACATCTAGGCTGTGAAGCCTTCCTTCCCCTGGAGTGGAATTGTCAGTTATAAAGACGGAGGGTAGTGGACTGGTTAAGGTGGAACTCAGAGACCACCTTGGGAAGGAATTTCCTATTTGTTCTGAGCTCTACTTTGTCCTTATGGAGGACCATGTAGTTAGGCTTAGTACAGAGTGCTTGCAGTTCTGAAGTCCTTCTTGCAGAAGTGATAGCCACTAGGAATACTGTTTTCCAGGTAAAGTACTTAATGTGGGCTATAGCCATTGGCTAGAAGGGGGGCTCCATGAGCTTAGCAATGCAAAGGTTAAGGTCCCAAGGAGGGACAGTTTCCCTAATTGGGGGCTGCAAATGAAGGAGGCCCTCAAAGAACTTTTTGAAAATGGGCCTAGAAATGATAGACTTTTCTTTCCCAGTGGAAAGGTAGGCTGAAATTACAGCTAAGTGAACCCTCAAGGATGAGGCCTTGAGGCCTAATGATTGCAGATGAACTAAATAGTCCCAAAGGGAAGGAACATAGGCCTTCAGAGGGTATATTCTTTTTCCTTTGCACCAGATTGAAAATCTTTTCCATTTAGCTGCTTAGGTTTTCTTTGTGCTTGGCTTTTTAGCAATGCGAAGAATTTTCAGAACTTGTTCTAAATATTGTGTATCTGGGAATTCTAGCTCCTCAGGAACCAGGCTTTGAGGTGATGGGATTCCAGGTCTGGATAATTCACCCCTACTTGTGGTAGGATGAGGAGACAGTGAGTCAGAGGAAGTCGAATCAGCTTCTTGTGGGACATGGCCAGCAGGAGAGGATACCAGGCTTGCCTTGGCAGTCTGGAGCTACGAGGATCATGGTTGCAGGCTGATCCCTGAGTTTCAGTAGCACTCTGTGTAATGGGAGAAATGGAGGGAAAGCATACAGAAACGTCCCTGTCCAGTTCAAAACTAGTGCATCTGCTGGGAGAGTGCCCATTGCTGGGGGTCTGCAGCAGTACAGAGGTAGACGGCAGCTGAGGTGGGATGCAAACAGGTCCACCTCTGGTGTGCCCCATCTCCTGAAAACTGTGGCAAGGACTTGTCTGTTCAGAGTCCATTCGCTATGACCGTGGCTGATGCAGCTCAGAGCATCTGCCAGGGTACTGTCCTTGCCTTGGAGGTGTATGGCAGAGAGAGAGAGACACACATCCAGGGAATAGGCCAGGGACCAGATTCTTATGGCCTCTGTGCACAGGACAGTAGACCTCGTGCCACCCTGCTTGTCTACGTAAAACATACAGTAGCAGTGGTGTTGTCTGTTCCGATCTGAACAGTATGTCTCTTGACCAGAGGGGCAAAAGCTTACAGAGCCAGGTACACAGCTCTGAGTTCTGGAAGATTTATGTGGCTTTTGGACTCCTTTGGCGTCCAAGTGTCACTGACTGAAGAGCTGAAAGGGGATGTCCACTGAGAGGTTTTCCTCTTCCTTCCACCAGTCAAGAGCCTGAAGCAGTGTTTTTGTCAGTGGTACTAGCTTGGACAGAGAATTTTTCCTTTGTGACCAGTGGGCTCGCAAATGATATTGAATGCCCCTCATTTGAAACCCTTACCCCGGGACCATAGCTGTCATGGAAGCCATGTGGCCCAGGAACTGTAGAAAATGCCTCACAGGCCTTGGCTGGCCTAGCAGAAAAGAATTTGCTGCAGTCAGAAAATGTTTAATTCTGTCCTGAGGAAGAAAGGCTTTTGCCTGCTGAGTATCCAAGTCTGCTCCTATGAAGCTGAGAGGGTTCCAGATGGGATTTCTTTTCATTGATTAGAAACCCCAGAAAGGACAGAGTTTATCTTGTTATTTTGTTATTTATTTTTGAATATCGGATTTACAGACCTTTGAGTCAAGGACTCGTTTACAAAAGCACCTCGTCATGGAGTACAAAGACAGACAGTGTTACATAGTTCAATACACAGTAATAGTTACAGGTTAAAGGTTTCAAGCAATAGTTACAAGGTTTCAACAGGTGTTACAGGAGGACAACGCCTCAGTGATACAGGAATAGAATACAGTTACATGACTGAAGGAGGCTATACAGGAGGACAACGCCTCAGTGGTAGATGAATAGCAAAACAGTTAAGCAGTGTACAGTGAAATATGATCCCCGGTCAACAGAGCTGTGAGAGTAATGGTGCAACACAACATATCGCCAGGTGACAACAGAGGAAGGGATGCAGGCATTAGGCCCTGAGGGGCACTGTAGTATTCGTGCGGGGGGGACATGTGAAGTGGCATAAGTGCAGAAAAAGCCCACTATGAGCCAGTCATCCAGGTATGGAAAGATCCAGATGCCCTGCTTGCTCAAGTGGGCTGCCACTACAGACAGGCACTTCGTGAATATTCTGGGAGCAGAGGTGAGGCCAAAGGGCATGGCTGCAAACTGGTAATGGCCTGAATGCAGCCTGAACCTCAGAAACTTTCTGTGGGACTGCCTTATTGGCATGTGAAAATAGGCATCCTTGAGATCCAGGGAGGCTAGTCAATCTCCCTGCTGCAGAGGGGGACAGTTAAAGGGGCGGTGGCCCTGGAGCTCAACAGAGGAGTAGCACCTGACAGGGAGAGCCACCAACCAACACATCTTTCCTTACCAACCCAAAGTGCCAGCCCACATCTAACTTAATAACACACAAATAATCAGTCCTCCACCTCACTAAGAACCTAGAAACCCATCCTGATAATTAATCCAACAAAAGCCCACCCACCAACTAAATATAATAAAACTTAAAAAGTCCCAAGTAGTCCACAGTACAGAGCCAGTGTCTTAGTACAAGAAGTATGCCAAGACTTCACGGAAAACATTTTGAGGTGAGTGAGGCTCTCATCCTCACCAAACTCTTGCAGTCACAGTCTGGAAGTTGCTCTCTTCTCCACAACCAACAATGCAGTTTATTAGCTCAATTCAGAAACAGTCTTCGGAGGTTCTCTCACTACCTCCCCAATAATAATCTGAGTTCTGCCGCAAGTGCAAAAAAAAAAAAAACTGACAGATTATGTCTCTGAAGCGGACCAGATCTTCACTAAAACAGTCCATGCCACAAACCCAAATCTCCCCCAATCGCCACCTCACAGTCGCAAATCTCGCACCCTAGGGAAGCCTCCAGCACCGACAGTGATTCAGCAATTCACGGGCCACCAAGGAAAGCCCACCGGCTCTTACCTCAGTAGATCCTAGGGCCCCTCGAAGGCACACACCCACTCCAGTCAGTGCCCCCCCATCTGAAATACACCAACCAGGTCAAACCACAACCTCCAGGTATCGTGCTGCAGCTCCAAGTGGCAGGTTCTGCTCTTCCTCTTCCCCCGGAGTGACCACGGGTAGCCACAGGCCAACAACAGGCCGCCCAGGACAGGGGACAGCTAAGAACCCAGCCATCTACCGACAACCAGAGTCCACCCGCCCAAACAATAATACGGGATCAATTCTTCGGTTGAACAACCCCCGGTATTGTCCCTCCAAGAAGCTCGATGTGGCCCGCTCCCACTGGTAGCCGCCCAAGGGAAGAAGCAGCAGGTAGCTGGTAATGGGGAGAAATAATGGGCCCAGGCAAAGTCCAAGATCTTGCTGCTGAAGCTCTGGCATACTCTCACCACGCCAGCAGCTCACACAATCTTCAATTACAGCCTCTCCAGGGAAACAACCTCCGTTGAGCTTGCCATCACTTCCAAAACTGGTCTTCGCTCTAAATATGCTGGTCAGCACTGGGCTGGGGATCCAGGCTACAGAAAACAAAACCTGGCTGCTCGCAGCAGACTTCACGGCTCTCAGCTAGAATCTGAGGCATGTCCCACTGCAGAAGAACTGAAAGCCTTACCAAAAAGAGAGCACCTATCTACAACCCGGAAAAATGCTGTATCTCTACCTATCTCACTGTTAGCCCTGACTATAACTAAACTGTAAACTAACTACAAAATATCAAACAAAACAAACAAACAAATAAAGTGAATGAAACAAACTAAAAAACTAAAACAGGGATTGCTCTGCTAACACTCAGGCATCTCACTCACAGCCTCACCTACTCAGCAGAGGGCATCTGTCAGCTGATTGGAGGCTCCTGCCACATGGATGGCTAGGAGGTCCGCCTCCAGGCTGTGCATGAGAGTCCAGATATGGAGAGCTTCCTTGCATAGGGACAGGGAGTGCATTCCGCCTTGCTTGTTGAGGTAGTACATGGTCATGGTGTTGTCCATCTGGACTTGGACCACTTGACCCCGAACAAATGGAGCAAAGGCAGTCAGCGCCAGCCGGACTTCTCAGAGCTCCAGCAGACTGATGTGGCATCAGGACTCCTTGGGGGTCCAGAGCCAGTGGACTCTGTGTTCCCCCAGATGGGCACCCCAGCCCTTGACAGAGGTGTCAGTCATCAGGATGACCGTCGGCTCCCAGATACCTATGGAAGATCCTGGTTGTGGCAGCTTTAAAAATTATCACAAAGAATTGGTTGCAGCCAAGAACCCCAGGGGTAGGGGAATGGAAGGATATGGTCAAATCCATACATTTGATGGAAAGGTTAACGATCAATCTCAAACAAAAGCCACAGATATATCAACAGAAATGGACCAGATGGTAACTCCATGACAGTAGTTAAGAGAGAGATACCTGATCTGTACTAAAAGAGATATTTACTTCTTCCACTGGAGTTAGAGAATGTCCCCTGATTAACTCCTGTTATAGGTATTTTCTGGATATGAGATAACTAGTTATAGATAGTGGAGCGACGGAACACATCCCAGACAGTTGCACCTACTGTTACTGTTATAGCTAGACTATAGTAAAGTTGATTACTGCGAACTAAAAATACTGTAATATTTCTGTGATGTTGTCAGTGCTAGGGGCTTTTACCCCAAAGAACAACATGTGAACGATGTAACAAATGCTGGCAAATGAATGATAATAAAGTAAATATAAAAAAAAAAAAAGGATGACCGTCGGCTCGGGGCAGACAAATGGGATCCCTTCCTGCAGATGCTCTAGGACTAGCCACCACTGGAGGGCATCCCATATCCTCTGGATCACAGTAACCAGCTGGTCGAAGTGACCCTTGCACTAAGGCCATGGGCTGGTCAGCTCCCACTGCAGGGAGCGCATATGCCAACGGGCCCATCAGACCACGCTAGTGCAGGCTGCCATGTAACCCAGAAGGCGCAGAAAGTCCTGGGCAGGGCGCAAGTGCCCAACTAGAAATTATCGTGAAAAGGAGGAAAAAAACTCCGCCCTGTCCTCCGGGAGCCAGGCTATGGCTCGGCAAGAGTCAAACTCTGCCCCGATGAAGCTGACCACCTGCGAGGGCACGAGTTCTGACTTGACCTCGTTGACCAGGAGGCCAAGGTCGGTGCAGGTCTGGAGGGCCAGGTCCCTGGACCGCTCCACCTCCTGCCTGGAGGGACCTGCTATGAGCCACAGGCAGGGGTACACCCAGACCCCTCAGAGCTTCAGATGCCACCACTTCTATGCATTTGGTGAAGATCCTGGGGGTCAAGAAGATGCCAAATGGCATGGCCTGGAACTCGTAGAGGGTTCCCTCGGCTCGAAAGCAGAGGAAACTTTGGTGAGACGGATGGATTGGGATGTGAAAGAATGCATCCTGAAGATCCAGAGAGCAAAACCACATGTCTTACTCCAGAGATGGTATGATCTGGGACAGAGTTACCACCCTGAAGGTGCGGAACCTGAGGAATTTGTTCAGGTCATGCAGATCTAGAATGGGGCGGTAGCCCCAGTCTGCTTTGGCACCAGAAAGCACCTGGAGACAAATCCTGGGTGTTCTGGAGGATCCTCAAGCCTGACCATGATCTCCTTGCGGAGGAGCTAGGCTATGTCATCTCGAAGAGCTGACCAAGTGTCTGCGGATACAAAGTCCTCCCATGGGGCATGGGCTCGGCTGGGAGGGTACTGCTTGAATTCTAGAGGCAGACCCTGACAGACCACTTCCAAAACCCACCTGTCCATGGTGACAGCAGACCAGGCAGAAAGAAAGTGGCAGAGCTGGCCCCCCACAGGAGGATCCAGGGAAGGCGTGACGGGCATGAGGATGGCATCCCCATCCCGTCACTGAGCAGGCTTAGAGGAGGAGGAGCTGACTGAGGAGCCACCGGGTCCCTTCCCTCTAGGCTTTCGGACCACCGAGGCCACAGACTGGGGTCTAGGTCCCAGCACTGAGCCTGCTGGCCAGACTGATGCTGGGCTGGTTTTGCTGCAGGAGTGGAGGACCAAAAAGGCTTACGCTTCTGCTGCTTGGAGCCCTTGGGATCCTTCTGGGCGGATGTAATGGAGTCCAAGGTGGCATTGGACTTCTCGATATGCTGGAGGCGACCCTCCACACCGGGCCTAAACAGGTCAGAGCCTAAAAACGGAACATCCGCCAGCTTGTGCCGAGTGTCTGCCGTGAAGGTCGAGATCCACAGACAAGCCCTACGGCGCATGGCAACTGCAGCATCCACTGAACGGGCAGAGGAATCTCAAATGTCCAGAGTCTTTTGGAGTTGTTGTTTGGCCACAGCCTGACCTTGATCTCGGACCTGCTTGACCGTAGTCTGGAGGTCCACAGGAAGATGAGGAAACACCTCATCTAGGGAGCCCAATAGGGCATGGGAGAAGTGTTCCATCAGGATGGCCGGGCGAGGAGGCAGCAGAGACCTTTTTAGTCAAGTGGTCCAATTTCTTGGACTCCTTCTCTGGTGGTCTATCGACATCCCCAGTATTGTCCAAGTGCTGAAACACAGAGTCGGCTACCAACACCTTGTCTGAGGGGGTGCTCCATGAACCCTGAGATGGTACTGGTAGGCACCGCATACTTGCAGGCCATCTGAGCCGAGGGCGCAGGACATGAGGTGGGGCGCTGCCAAAGCTCCAGGGCAGGGCCATAAATGGTCTCGACCATTGGGAACACCTCCATTGGAGAGCACCCTTCATCCAGAATCTCTGTGAGGGGATAGCGAGCCAACTTCTGGATGGGCTCAAGTTTCATCCCCGTGGACTCCGAGATAAGATGAGGATGCCCATGAAGGAAGTGGACCCTTCCTCTGTCGAGAGATTCCCCCACCAACTCCATGTCAACCGGATGGGATTGCAGTGAGGAATCCTCAGACTCAGAGGAGTCTGCATAGAGTGGCTAACGACCCGAGTCACTCTCGAACTGCCGCGAGTGGTCAGGTGTAACAGTGACCAACAGCTGATGGGAAACGCCGAGACTCCTTAGTCGGAGTCCCGGTTGGAGGCTGTTTGGGTGGTGGCTCCACCACAATTGGTGAAGAGGCAAGCTTTGGCCGAACCTAGATGGTCTGAACTGGCTCTGCAGGTGGAGGAATGGTGACCAGCCTGCCAGAAGCCGGTGCCATGTCAACCTATTGAGGCGGCGGCAAGAAGTGATGACAGTGTAGAAGCCAGGGTCGCTCGGACCAGCCAAAACCAACTGTTGCCACATGAGGTCTTCGTAGTGTTGTCGCAACTTGCACTGAAGCCTCTCCTCACCCGAGGAGGATGAAGACGAGGAACAGCAGTGGCGCCGCTTCCCGTGGCATCGTGAGTGGGACCACTAATGTTGGCAGGGTCTGTTCAACCCACCGGATGAGGAAGACCTAGACCTCGACCTCAGCCATCAGGGGGTGCCACTGGGAGATATCGGAGTGAGCCAGGGAAAGCCGTGCCTCCTCCTGGTCTAGGTCAGTGACTGCAGGGCCAGCTCAGTGGGCTGAGCCATCCCTTCAGTGGTCACCGGCAGGAATGGAGTCCTGAACAAGGAGTTGCTGGCCTCTTCTAACAACGACTGGTCGATAGGGTCAAGAAAAATCTCGGCCGGCATCTCAACCAACTGGCCTGATGGGGTCTCCGTGAAACCAGCGGTCAGGGCCGCGGTTTCGACCATAGTAAAACCTGTGATTCCTGAGACCGAGAATGTTCCCAGTCCCAAGAACGTCAATGGTGAGTCTTCTCCTTTTCTGACTTGGACTCCTTCTTGTGGGAGCAGGAGCTATGCGAACCCGAAGGGCCCTGTCCCTTGGTAGGGAGAGACTGGCACAGCTCCTTGAAGGAGCCCAAATAAGTGGAGCCCAATTTGAGTGGAACAAATGCTCTGGCCAAAGAGGACTGTGCAACAGCCCGAGCCTCTTCTTCCTCCTCCCCCTTGAAGGCCATAATTTCTCCAGCTGCTCGGCGGACCCCACAGCTGTGGAGACCATCCAACAGGCATCTTTGGATTTGACCACTGGATGTCGTTTTTACGGATGGCCCAACTTCAGGCAGGCGAGGTGGTCCTCGATGAGTGACGCGTGAAATGACAGGCAAAAATTGCAGGTCTGGGGATCATGCTCATGGCCCAGACAGTAAACACATGTGGTGTGGGGGTCGGTACACAACATCTTCTGCCGCATGGGCACCAGCGAAATCCGGGAGAGGATCTGTCCTCCATCATGGTCGCAATCGATGACTGAACTGGAGACAAAACTCTGCCCAAGCTGCCTCCTCCTCGAAGACCGTAATTTGCTCCAGCTGCTCAGTGGACCCCGCAGCCGCGGAGACCATCCAATGTGTGTCCTTGGATTTGACCAGTGGATGTCGTTTTTCGGATGGCCCAACTTCAGGTGGGTGAGGCAGTCCTCGATGACTGACATGTGAAATGACCAGCAAAAATCGCAGGCTTGAGGATTGTGCTCATGGTCCAGGTAGTAAATGCACATGGCGTGTGGGTCAGTACACGACATCTTCTGCTGTATGGGCACCAGCGAAATCCGGGAGTGGATTTGTCCTCCATCACGATCACGATCACGATCACTGATCAAACTGAAGACGAAACTCTAAAGAGTTTAAAGTTTTGCAAGTAAATCTGAAGATTTTTAGCGCTAGGGCCTACTCAACGTGGGAGCGGTAAGGAGGGAACCTGCTTCTTCCAGCAGAAAGGAAGATCTGGCATCATGGGGCAGTGCCAAGGGTTATACCACCCTGGTAGGTGGGAGGAGCCAGCTTGAAGACTTTTCGGCAAGATTTAAAGGGGAACGAACAATGCCAGAACATGTGGATAGAACAACATGTCCACGTCCCTAGAACATAGATTTTGGTGGCAGAAAAGAAACTTTAGTCCCATTCAGTCTGCTCCTTGTCTCCGCGTATTCCATAACCACTGACCATAATTGGTTATAGGTGTCAATTGCCCCCCCCCACACTTATTATGCCCCTGTGCCTATCCCACGCATGACTGAAGTTCCCCACAGTCTCTGCCCCACCACCTCCTCTGGCAGGCTGTTCTAGTCATGCATCAGCCTTTCTGTGAAGAAGTATTTCTGCAAATCCCTCTTAAACATCCGCCTCTTAACTTCACTGCATGCCCCTTTGTTCTGGTGCCTTCCTTTCTCTGAAACAGACCCTCCACTTGCACCTTATTCGCCCCTGTGAGGTACTTGTAGGTTTCAATCATGTTCCCTCTTGCTCTCCTCTCTTCCAGGGGATACATGTTGAGTTCCTGCAGCTTATACTCATATGGCTTCTCATGCAACCCCATCACCATTTCGGGTTGCCCTCCACTGTATCACCTCCAGCTTTTCAATGTCCTTGCAGAGGTGCAACCTTCAGAACTGGACACAGTACTCCAGGTGGGGCCTCACCAGTGAGTGATACAATGGCAGAACCACCCACCTCCTCCTGCTAGAAATCCCTATCCCAATGCACCCCAGCTTTCTGCTAGCCTTTCCCACCACTCTTGTCAAACTGTCCAGCTACCTTGAGATCATGAGATATGATGACCCCTAGGTCTCTTCCTTTCTTGTTGACTTCAAGTTCCACTCCCCCCCATCTTATACAGTACACTAGGCTACAATAGGCTTATTTTGCCCGAAGCCTCACTCGATGAAATTACCACCCTGTTCTTTAGAGACGCACATACATACCCCTCTATTTTGCTGTGTTAATAGTCAAGTAATAATTACAGAGAAAAAGAGCCAAAGTATTAGCTTGTAACTGCCTATTAATTCTCTTGTACATAATGTCATAACTTGTAATTCTGTTACATATCATTACGACTTGTTGTTTATTCTTATACTATTGGTCATTCTTGAAATTGGGCCCCTCAAGTCCAGTTAACTTACAAATAAATCAAATGAATGAAATTAACTCTGGGAGGTTTAATAAAACAAAAAGGCTTTGGTTAGTTGTTGGCTCTCCATTACATTAATGACACAAAATATGAGGTTATTCTGGATCCATGAATAGCACAGCGAAAACCAGGACCACAGCAAACAATCAACATGGGGTTTATTATATGTAATGCTTTAGGTAAAATCTGGACTAGATTCTGGTATCAGTTGCATTTTACCAATCTCCTATACTCTTGCTGTTTATTCTTACACTACTAGTCATTCCTGAAATTGCATCTCTCAAGTCCAGTGGCTCAGCAGGTAGTACGCTTGCCTCTGGGGCCAGAAGGTCATGGGTTTGTGGGTTCCAGACTCACACTAGCTCCTTGGGTAATACCCATAACTGACTCAGTAGTGCAGTACAAGGGTGGGTACTGCACTGAGGTGCCACTCTTTGTATAAGATAATAAACAAAGTCCCTTTTGCTAGGGTTACCACCTTTTAAGAAGCCCAAAGTGGGACATTTCTTACAGAAGCATGATTTTTCGAAGGACAGTATGTAACCTCGAATAATGCAACAGACTTGCTTTCTCTAAATAGTCAGAATTAAGAGTAAGTGTTGTAGTTGTTTAGTTGTTTCTAGTGTTTCTTATTTTAAGATATTTTAGTTATGGTATTATAGTATTTTGCAACATTTAGAGGAAAGTCAGAAATTATTTTTTTCTACTATAATGTCAGGACGTAGTGTTTTTTATGTTTTTTTGCAGGACACAACTGCCCAAATCTGGACTATGCTGCAAAAATTGGGACAAGTGGTAACCCTATTTTTTACCCATTTCTGGTGATAGTCCTGGTGGAAGTTAAAGATCCTATGGTGCTTACTGAAGAAGAGCAGGGGAGTTTTCTCTGACATCATGGCCCACAGTACCTCTGTCAATGAAACCGGTCCATATAACCAACCCTCAGGATGCAGCTGGACACAAGCTATTATAGCTGTGTGTGCCTTTCCTGGTTAAAAATTACAAATAAATACTGTACCTCTCTGTACTGCACACTACACAGTGATTTTACTAAACCAGATTTATGGTACTAGGGACCAGGGCATTTTATGTTTACAATATGTAGAATTATATAACATTGGTGACCTCCAGATGAACAAGAAAATGGTGTAAATTCAGAATGGGGTTGAAGCAGCATAAAACTTCCTTTAAGCGGTGTCCTTATAACATTAAAATGGTCTAAAAAAGTTGAATTTCAGGAACTGGATTTCTTCCAGGACTACACTTCTATAAAACAGTTTCCTCTATTTCTCCACAGTTCTACAGGAGTATTTTCAAACCCATTCATCTGAAGCTAACCTTATTTGAGTAAATCTATGCCACAAAAGAGGAAAAGACTAGTGACTGGGGTACAATAAAGCTTCAAGGGGAAGGAAGAAGCAAGTGTGTGTAGGAGTACTGGAAGACACCCAATTACTGGTAAACCAGTTTAGTCTCATCCTGGACCGCCCGCACTCAGACACACATGAAACGAGCAAAACAATGAAACTGAAAAACAAAATGGTGAATGAGCATCACAAGCCACATGCATAAGTAAAACTGCTATATAAAGTTACAGGACTAATGGGAGCATTACAGCTTGTGCAGATATCTTCCAAGGAGCATAAACCTAATTTCCTCTTCATATTGGCACTATACAACATCTTAGGTGCACACTTTTTTTTCTAAGGGTCCCCTGTTGATGCTGTTGTTTTACTGCCAGATACTCCCTTTTTTGTTTATTTTATTTATTTATTTAGCTTTTGTTGACCGGGTAAGTGCACTAGACAAATCCTGCCTATTTTCAGGCACGACCCGGGGGAGGGGGATACAGATGAATGCCAACTGACCTTGAACCAGATTAAGCTGTTGGTGGGATTTTTAGTGAATGAGGGAAATTTGGCCAGGACACCAGGGAAATTCCCCTACTCTTTTTTCGATAAGTGCCATGGGATCTTTAACATCCACCTGAACTACCACCAATCCAGGCAGATGGGACCTCGGTTTAAAGTCTCATCCGAAAGACGGAATTGATCAGTTCTGGAACCCGGTGATGTCACAGGATTCCAGAACTGATAAATAATTAAAAATATCAACAACGGGCTCTAACAAAGTGGGGAAAAAATTACACTATTTTAATGATAACACAAGACACAATACCGTAGGCAAACTAAGGTGGCTAAACACATTCCTAAAATGCCAATAAAAGGATAGCCACATTTATGTTCTTTTTAAATTAAATATACATTTTTGGAATATAATACCTTAAGGCATGCACTGTGGTTCACCAACACATCTCAGCCAGTGTGAGAACGGATTACAGAAAGTACAACTGAGTGAACCCTAAAGACTGTTCACTTTGTGACACCAAAAGGCTCATCAAATATGTATTTTTTACCCTAATTTTTCTTCTAACACCGTGGAGCAATAAATTTGACTTTTTATACCCTTTTTGCTTAGCATGAAAATCAGGGCATAAAGACCGTAAAATGAACTGGAAATAACTAGGAGTTTTGCAAATTATTATTTTGCCTGCAAACTGCAGTGAACTTGGCCGCTATGTGCTACATGTAGCATTTGCATAGTCCACACTATGCAATTCGCCACAGTTGCAGCAAATTTTACACCACCAATTGATGCAGTTGCACTTGTATTGTGGTAGTTAAATTGTAATAAATTTGTACAATTGCACTAATTTTACGATGTGAATTGTGGCACCACGCTCTACGTTATGCAAATTGCGGAGTTTTTTTCATACTCCACGCTATGCAAATTGCGGAGTTTTTTCACACTCCACGTTATGCAAATTGTGGATTTTTTTCAACTTTGCATTAAGGTAGTAGTGACCACCTGCACTTCTCTTCATATTTTTCCCACAGAAGCATTTATCCTCCATGGCTAGATGCACTCATCAGGCTCATAGCCAACAGCCTCTGAATCCCAATAACATCTTTTACCTCACTCCATGAGAAAAATGGAAACATAGAATGTGTCAGCAGAAAAGGACCAGTATGCCCATCTAGTCTGCTCTATTTTCCCTGCCTATTTCAACACCCTGGACTCTATTCAGTCACAGGTGTCCATCCCCCTACACACACACTTATTATGTCCATGTGCCATACCATGCATGTTTGAAGCTCCCCACTGTCTTCACCTCCACCACCTCTACTGGAAGGCTGTTCCAAGGGTCCATCACCCTTTCTATGAAGAAGTAGTTCCTCACATATCTCTTAAACTTCCTTTCACAAGCTTCATGGCATGCCCCCGTGTTCTGGTGTTCCTCCTCTGAAAGACACTCCCTTCCTGCACTCTGCTCACCCCCATGAGGTACTTATAGGTGTCAGTCATATCCCCTCTCACTCTCCTGTCTTCCAAGGAGTACAAGTATTGCACACACAGCCTGCTCCCCCCCTAGTTGGGACAGCAGAGGATGCACAAAATTCCCATAGCAGAGCACAATCCGACATGCAGCAGGCATGGAGAAGGGTGTGAGAGTGCAGGCACACCGCAATCCAGGTGGCCGCCATGTTTTCCAATGGTTTGACCCCAGTGACCTTGTTCCCCTCCACTCTCCCTGTTGATGTTTCGCTTAGCTCCACTGTGAGCCTAGCACATGCACAGGAAGCCCAGCAGAGGATCAAGCTTCCAGTCTCACAAGGGTTGCAGGAGCAGCAGGTCGCAATGCCACCATGTTCAGGCTGAGTCACACTGCCACAAGCCTCAGCCAGCCAATCGCAAGTAGTAGTAGCAGCAGTGGTAGTAGTAATAGTACTGTAGTACTTTTTCTTTTCCATTTTGCTAAATAAAAGATAGTCTATCAGGCAGTACAAGAACCTGGAAGCTGACATGCAGTATCTAGTTCTGTTCCCCTTCATACCTCATCAGCGTTGAGGCCTCACTGACTGTGACATCACAGCTGACCCAGAAGCATGCCTCTCAATTGCTTGCCTCATACAGTGTAAATCGGGAACAAGGCTTAAAAAACACCAGGGACAAAGATCCAGAAATCAGGGACACATCTTATAAATTGGTACTATTCACTCAGAAAGCTGATGGAATAAAGGTATTACTACTGTAAGATGCATTTTCTGAAGACAAACAAATCTCTAACTTTAATGTCTGACACTATTTTGTGCTTATGGTCCCCACTGTCCTGTCACAAAAACACAAGTTTTATGAGGGACAGTGAAAGATTCTGAGGCAAAATCAGAGATGTCCCTGAAAATCGGTATACCATTATAATAAAGAACCCCCCCCAGTGAATCCATTACACAGACAACAACCCATTCGACATCCACAGTGTCGAACGGGTTGTTGCAGTGATGAATGAATACAATGACTTCACTGTAAGTCGCTCTGTCCTGTAATCCGCCCCCCACCTCCGAAGCTGAGAATCCTTAAGTCCGGGGTGGGGATCGAGGGAAACCCCCAGCACTACTGCCAAGAAGGTGTCAGTCTGTTCCCTGGTCATGGCTGGGACCTGGCAGTGTTCATGCAATGTGTCACTGTCGGGATGTCAGCGAAATTTCATTCGCCCACGACTTGGTGGACAGTTGAGAGATAAATATATATATATATTATTTATTTATTTTTGTTGACGGTAAGTGACTAGACAAATTCTGCCTATTTTCAAGCGCGACCTGGGGAGGGATTCAGATGAATGCCAACTGACCTTGAACCAGATTAAGCTGTTGGTGGTATTTTTAGTGAATGAGGGAAATTCAGCCAGGACACCGGGGAAATTCCCCTACTGGCTGCTGGTCAGTGGCTGGTGGGGGTCCTTGCTGACGTCAGAGGCCGTTCTGGCAGACGTTCCTGAGGTCGGGATGGAGGAGGAGCCTAAGCAGCACAATGCTATGGAGGAACCCTTGTCTGAATTGGATGTGATTTTGCCTACCTTGGGAGTCGCTTTGCACCAGTCACCAGCTACTGTAGAGAGTGAGAGTCGTACACCTTCAGCGGTGCCTTTATTTCCGGAATCTGGACACAGTATTAGCCTTCCTAGTGACGGAGATGCACACGGTGGAGATCTTCATGCGTCGCGCTTAGAGAAGGAACTAGTGTCTCGGGAGGCGGCTTCCGGAGGGCCTAAAAGTGACGGACATGCACGCATTAATTCTGGTGCGACAGCAATTCGGGCTCCAGGAAGGAGGAAGTCAGGGATCGAAACCAGACTGGTCGGAGGAGATGGCGCTTTTAGATGCCGGATGGAGAAGAAATGAGTCGGGAGCTTGGGTGCCTGATCTTGAATGGACTCCCCTCTCAGGTAAGAAGACTTCTATCCCTGGCTTGCAGTGTTCCCCACAACCATCTACCTCGAGGGATGATAGGGATAGGCCTGGGTCTGACTTTTCCATTGGGGCCTTTCCTTCTATGACAAATGAAGCTTCTAATGAAACAGCTCAACCAGCTAAACCAACTATGGCAGATTTGTTTAAAGCAAAATTAGAGCAGGCCCCTCGTCGTCATGCTGTACGCTTAAGATATAGAGGGGGCCTGCAGGAACATCCTGATAGATATTATATTTTCAACCAGCTTTTGAAGTCCAAAATGGGATTCTGTGCCAAAGACATATATGCCCTTATTCATATTTCTGGAGAAGACTCTTATGACATCAGCTTCCAATCCGTTGACCTTCTGGACAAATTTTGGGACAAATATGTTCATCAGAAAAATCATCCTGTATGGCTGCCTTTTTTTGTTATTCCATTATCTAAACCTTTAATTAGATATGTTACCATTATGTTCAGAAACGAGGGGGTGAACGTCAGTGATATTTATAGATGGCTGCAGGCCAAGTGTGAAGTGTTGGGGCCCCCTGAGGCTCTCTTAGATGTTGAGGGCATCTGGACAGGGGGGTGGAAATTTAAAGTAAAATTATTACAAGCTAATTCAGAGGTGGTACATTTGCCGAATAGTTTTTTTCTGGGAAAAGATAGAGGGATGTGCTTTTATGCAGGACAGCCTAGGGCCTGTTATAAATGTGGGATAGAGCATATAAGTAGCGTTTGTGACATGCTGAAATGTCTCTTTGTGGGGTTTTGGGCATTCTGTAGATCGATGCACAAATATCTTTAAATGTAACTTATGAGGATCAGGGTCATGCCTTCCATCAGTGTCCGTGGCTAGACATAATTGTTCTGATGGTTTAGACCACGATAGCCTGCTTGAAAAGCTCAGGCTAAATTACATACCCGGGTGACAGGGTTAACTCCTCCCCTCCCTCCCCCACAGCAAGACCCTCCACCTCCCCCATTCCCAAGTACTGGTCAATCGGTACAAGAGGTGGCTCCTGAATCTCAGAAGATGGTACCTCCAGGTCCCCCGTCAGGAGATAGTCAGAGTCTGGTTTCCAACATGCCTCCTCCTTTTGAAACTGTAAAAAGCAGTAGGTTCACCAGAGCCTCCTCAAACAGGCCAAAACAGTCCAGTAGTGACTGAAAATTTCTTCTCCCTCTCCAGGAGAGTGAGAGACTCAGATCTGGAATCTGAGGCCTCTCACCTCTCGGAGCTTGTAACAGATGACGATGATAGCAAATCAACTGAGCTAGCCAAAGATAGGAAAGGAAAAAAAGGGAAGAAAAGAAAAGTGAGTCAGAAGCATAGCTCTTAAGTCTTTTTATGGCTGCTTTAAAATTTGCTTCTTTGAATGTCTGCAGTTTAAAAACATTTCATAGGCAGATATCTGTGTTTTCATATCTTACGACTTTAAATCTGGATATTATTTTTTTGCAAGAAACAAGGGTATCTTCCATTTCAGAGGAAAATAGATTGAAAAGATTATGGACTTGTGGCCCTTCCTTTTGGTCTTATAGTACTGAACTAGCTGATGGAGTAGCCATATTGTTTGGTAACACTTCCTTTCACATCGTGAAGGTGACTGACTTACTGCCGCGTAGATTGCTTATATTAGATTGTTCTTGGGGTGATTATTCTTTTCGGGTTATTAATGTCTACGGTCCACAGACTAAAACAGGTCAAATTTCCTTATTCTCAGACCTAAAGCCCTTTTTATTTACAAGGAAACATTTGGTTTGGGGGGGGATTTTAACTGCTCCCTTGATATTCAGTTTCGTAGAATGCAAGGAAAGAAGGTGTATTGTGATTCTCATGCACTATTAGAGGTTGTAACAGATGCTGGCCTTTTGGATGTGTTTCGTAGTTTACAGGCTACAGGAGGTAATACTTATCATAGGCATACCTTTGCTACTCGGATTGATATGTTTTTTATTTCACGCTATTTTCAGGTTGTGTCTTGTGTTGCTGTTCGGTAGAATTTTCTGACCATCATATTTTATTTTGTTCTTTGTCCTTAAGGCTTCTTCCTCCCAGATTGAGTTCTGGTGTTTCGTTGGAGATTGAATACTTCTTTCTTTCTGACCTGGTTCATTTCTAAACTTGAATTGTTTTAGCTGCAAAATCCTCCACTTTTGATCTCTTTCCCTCCCCATATGATTGGTGGAAGCAATTTAAAACAGAGCTTACCCATTTATTTCAGTCCTGGGGTAAAGCGAGGTCTTGGGATGATTATGGAAATATTTAGTTCTGAGGAATCAACTGTATAGACTTATGTCACTCCCCAAGGGAACATGTTCATTTTCTTTTCAAATCAAAACTATTAAACAACAAATGAAAACGTATCAGTATACAGGGCCAAATCCTTGATTTAGAATTCCATTTTATTTACAAAGATTCCCCATACGGACCCATTTCATGCATGTAAAACATATTTGAAAGATACCTTATGACCGCTTATTTAATATTAATAAAGAACTAATTACTACTGATATTGGCATGTTACAGGTAGTAGAACACTATACCAGGATTATTTTCACCCCTAATGTGTTATCTCTGGATTCTCTTCACCATACAATTTTTCTTCCCTTCCTCAAATACCTCATAACCTGATTCAGTCCTTAAGATCACCAATTACCTCTTCTGAAGTAATTGATGTAATTAAACATTTAAAGCTCGGGTCTTCCCAGGTATAGATGGCATACCTAATGAGTTCTATAAAAAGTGTATACAGTATATGGGTCTTTTCTTCCCAGCGTGTTTAATTCTTATTTATCCTCCAGAACTCCCTATCCAGAATTTTCACTGTCCCTAATGACTTTTATTTTCAAAAAGGAGATAAAACATCATTTTCAAATTGGAGACCAATCTGTCTACTTAATAGTGATTATAAGATTCTATCTAAAATATTGAATACTAGACTAGAAAAAGTAGCCGATTTTTGATTCACACTGCACAAACCTGTGCAATCAAAAGGTAGAAAAATTCAACATAATCTCTTTCTACTTAGAGATCCAATGGCCGTCAAACAAATTTTTGTCTGGAACTAATAGCAGCTTTGGATCAATCAAAAGCTTTTGATCGATCAAGCCATTCCTACTTGTTTTTTGTATTGTCCTCTTATGGAATTCCTGAGACCTTTACTCAGTGGATTTCAAAACTATACTCATCTGCAGTTTCTATTCCAATAGTGAATGGCCTCTTAGGTAGGAAAATATCAATTTCTCGGGGTGTCCGACAGGGATGCCCCCTGAGTCCCTTATTATATACTTTTGTTTTAGACCCAATTATTAGAAGCATCATTTGTGATCCCTCCATTTCAGGGATTGCTCCCTCTATAGGTTTAGAAAAGGTCAAGGTCACTGCCTTTGCAGATGATGTTACTCTCCTTTTAGCTGATTCTCTCTCTTTACGGAGAGCTTTAGAGATCTTTCTTTTTTTTAGTACATATTCTGGTGCCTCTCTAAACATTACAAAAAGTTTTGTACTACAACTTGGTCAGATAGCCCCAGATTTAACATATTGTTATGATATCCTCTTGTGTCTGGGCCTCAGAAAATCCTGGGGGTCTGGTTTGGAATGCATAACATGGAGACTTATAATTGGGAAAAACAGCTAGCGGTTGGAGAAGCCAAAGTGAATCAGTGGAAACATTGGAAATTTGGGAAGAAGAAAAGGGTTGTGATTATAAAAAAATTCATTTTACCCATATTTCTTTACATAAGTCATCTTTTTCCACCTCCTCTTTCGTTAGAGACCAGAATTTATAGCATATTTTTTCAAATGTTGTGGGGTAATAGATTGAACCCGGTTAAGCGAGAATATACCTACCTTAAATTCCGAGAAGGAGGGTTAAATATGATTAACCCTATTATTTTTTTTCATTCCATCTTTCTTTTTTCCTCCTTTTCTTTTATTTGGCAAGCTCCGTTTCTCACTTGGCAATTTTGGACCAAATCCATTTGGCACAAATATTTTTTTAAATGGTCCCTTCTGCCACCAAGAGTTCTGTCCTCAGATGATATACCAAACTATGGAATTTCCATGTAAAAATTATATCAATGGAAGATTCCTTGCAAAAATACAATCATTGCACAGAAAATCCTTTTATGACTATATTGTGTATGACGTGCAGAAAATGATTTTGCTTTTCCTTCCTGTTCCCATCTAATATGAAACATGTTTTTAATAAATTGACAGATGGTAGGATTTCATTTTAAAGTTTGGGATATAGTATGGATATCTGCTCATGGAAGGCTTGAGTCTGTGGCAATTTAAAGTATAAACGGTTTCTGAAAGATACTGTTTACGACCAGATTGTACTAACATTGAAGAAACTCAGATGCATTTTTTTCTTGAATGTCCTTTAGTCAGAAGTTTTGGGACTTTGCAGCCCGACAGTGGAATATGCCTCATTTACGGTCCTTTCTTATTGTACATTAGTATTAGGTGAATATTTAGGTGATTGGGATAAATATCACAGGAGTACTCTGAATATATTATTTGCACTTTTGCAATATTACTTATGGCAGGCTCGCTGTTCTTTTGTGTTGCAACAAGCTAATACGGATTTTGAAGCTATCCTTTCTGCTGTCATTTCTGATTTACAAATGATACGCTGTTTCGATGTAAAAAACTATTCTAGATCTTATGTTATTTATTTATGGAAAAACATTTCTTTTTGTTAATAGAAGTTCTCTATAATTTTACTTTCTCTGCTTTCTATTGTTGATATTTTCTTTGTTTTGTTTGTTTTTTATTTCTTCTTATGTGATGTTGTGTATTGTAACCAATAAAGTACCCCTACTTCCTGTGAGCAGGGGGGACCCATTTTCTGGTGGGACCAAGATGGCTGCCGCTGTCTTTGCAATGGAGGAGGAAGGAGGTCTGGTTGGGGCTGAGGTAGCCCAGAGTATGTCAATAGTTACTGTACCTGCTTTTGAAGAACCAGTGGTGTCGGTGGCTGGGGTGCACCCACGGGGTGGCCAGCAAAACGCCGATTCAAGTGGGCCTTTGCATTTTTCGGAAATGTCCTGCTTGAGTCTTGTGGAGAAACAATGTTGCCTCGAGGAGGAACTTTTTGCGTTAATGTGGCTTGTTGCAGAGGAGCATGGACGCGCGATTTCAGAGGAGGACCGAACGGAAGCGATCGGCTACTTGCCGAGTGTTGCTGAGTCTGAGGGGTCAAGCAAGCTTCTTCCACGGTGGAGAGACCTATCGGAATTGGACAAACCTTCCAGGGATTGGGGAACTTTGGTGGAGCAGTCCTGGTCGCGGAGCGGCGTTGCGAGGGCTGGATGGATTCATCTCTGAGGCACATGGAGACCGAGCAAGCTGTTCCTGCTCATGCAGTGGATGAACAGATAAGTCCTTGTGATATATCTGACTCTATAGGGGCTGTCTTGAGTACTGAGGCTATTGTTTCCCTATCCCGTCTACAGATATTGCTGCTGATTTAACTATGGGATCTCGGGGGCCAGAGATGTGAATGCTTCCCCTAGCCTTCCTGAGTCAGTTGTTCATCCTATCTCTAAACCTTCTTATGCTAGCCATTTCAGACAGCCACTGGAATTGGCAAAGCGACGTAATGCTGTTAGATTACGTTATGTGGGTCCTAGGGATACTCCCCCAGATAGGTTTTTTGTTGGGAAGACATTATTGAAACACAGCATGGGTTTTTTTCCCTCAGAGGTATATGCATTAATACATGTTCCGGGGGAATTCACCTTTGACGTCAGCTTTCGCACCCCTGCCTTGATGGAGTTGTTTTGGAGTCGATATCTGAATTTGAAGACTAACCCACTATGGTCTGACTTTATTGTATTACCTTTGTCTCAGCAGGCCTATAGGATCATCACAATCATGTTTCGAATGAAGGGTGAATATTGTTGATATTGTTAAATGGCTGTCTAAATCTTGTGATATTCAGGGGATCCAGTCCCTATTCTGGATGAAGAGGGTTTTGGAATGGGGGTTGGAAATTTAGGGTAAAACTTCATTCCTCAGATTCTGGCTTAATTCATCTGCCTAATTGTTTCTTTCTGGGGAGAGATAAGGGGTTTCTTTTTTTATCCTGGGCAGCCTAGGGATTGTTTTAAGTGTGGGTCTCGAACCCACATTAGTACCTCCTGCACCGTCCTTAAATGTTCTTACTGTGGGGAGATGGGTCATCCAAGTGCCCATTGTTTTCAAACCTCAAAATGCAATCTTTGCGATGAGGTGGGTCACACATTTGAAACCTGTCCCTTAGCTGCCAAAAATACTGCTGATGCTGATTATGGGGTACAAGAGAATTACATCCGGGAGGCAGTTAGACCCGGTATTCCTACTAAGGGAGGGAAGGGCCCTGATATTGACGGGGTTGTTCCCCCTTGGCTGACTCTGGTTTGTTAGAATCAGCTGATTCCCAGTTGACTACCATGGTTCCGCCTGATGTGGGAGCTGTAGTGGGCTCTAGGGTGGATCGGGGGAAGGTGGGAGCATCGTCCCTGTGTTGCCAGATTTGGAGACTCTGGATGCTGGGTTTGTGGTGGTTAGCGAGAAAAAGGAGAAATCTGCCAAAGGGAGGGGGAAACTAGGGAAGAAACTAGCTGCACCTGCTCCTGTTGTTTCTATGGCTGACCCAAATATGTTTTCTGTTTTGGAAGAGTGTCCAGTGGGTGGATGATCCTAGCGGGTCTGGGCCTCCTCTACCTTTACCTAGGTTAGAATCTACTGAACCTGTGGTTGACCAGGTGGGCCCTAGACCACCTGATGGTAAGATTGGTAGGATCACAAGGGCATCTAGTAAGGTGAAGTGAATGTTCCCTTGCTGGGCTCCTTGTTCCTTCCACCTCGGTGGCATCCTTAAATGTGAACAGTATTAAGACTCCAGAAAAACAGCGCAGAACTTATTCACATTTTCTGTCTGAAAATCTAGATTGCGTTTTTCTGCAGGATGTTCACTTGCATTCCCTTGAAGAGGTGGAGGCTGCCTCTGCAGGTTGGATTTGGGGAGACTGTTTTTGGTCTTTGGGTGCTGACTTATGTAGTGGGGTTGGAATAGGTTTTTTTCATTATCATGTCACTGTGCTACATCAGATAGAAGTTCTGGCTGGCAGGGCCTTGGTTCTCGATGTTAAATAGGGTTCCTTATACCTGAGGTTAATTTCTGTGTATGCTCCACAATCTAAGTTTGACCGGGTTGCTTTGTTTAATTCACTTTATCCCTTTTTATGCTCTCCTTATTACACTATTTTGGGGGGGGAATTTAACTGTTCCTTGCCTTTAAAAGTGGCTTCAGGGACAATGAAAAAGGTGTATTGTGATGAGACTAGTTTGTTGAAACTCATCTCAGATGCTGGTTTGGTAGATGCTTTTGGACCCTCTACTGGAGGGTCTGGGGACACTGTTTCTGTGGACCAAGGGCTTCCAGGACTGATTTCTTTTTCTACTTCTGTGGTTACTGTTCAATCTAGATCTTGCAGGATGTTGCTTCCTCTGATCACAGATTACTGAGACTGACCTTGGCTGATGTTCCTGCAGCTCGGAGAGGGCCGGGTATCTGGAAATTGAATTCTGAATTGTTGCATATCCCTTGTGTAATGGGTGGGTTAAGCTCTCTTTTGCTGGCCAGGAATTCGGTTTCCTTTTTGTATGATGATTTAAATGTTTGGTGGGAGGACACTAAATGAGAAGTTCGAGTTTATTTTAAGGCTGTGGGTCGTTTAAATGGACAATTATCACATACTGAGTTACGGTATCTTAGGGAACGGCTTCATTTTTTATCCACTAATAGATGGATTCTTGGCCTCAACTGTCAGCAACAGATTGCAAGTTTGACACTGGAATTGGCTAAGGCTCAGTCTCAGGTTTTACGTGATATGGAAATGAAACACAAATTTAGACTTTGTGGCAGGAAAAAAGATACTTTGCCTTTTGAGTACTTGACATAACTCAGACATTTAAGAAGTATGGCATATCTGAACACCCCAGGGGGTGGGCGAGTTTCTACCAATGATGATATTTTGGAGGAAATTCATACCTATGTTTCTACGTCATTTCAGAGCAGGATGCTTTCCAAAGCCGCTATCTGTGATTGGTTCGCTGGTAGATCGGTTCCGGCCTTGTCCTTAGCTGACCAACTTGAATTGGTGCGACCTATCACAGTGGAGGAACTGAGGTCAGCAATTTGGTCTTTACGATTGGGAGTTACACCTGGGTATGATGGGTTGCCTCATGAGGTTTATAAACTCTTATGGGAGGTTTTGGGAGTTGATTTCTGTTCGGTCCTGAATACTGGGCTGCAGTCTGGGGTACTCCCTCATAGCATGATGCAAGGTGTTCTACTCCTTCTGTATAAAGAAAAGGGTGATAGTGGGGATTTGGGTAATTGGAGACCTTTGTCATTACTGAACTCAGATTATAAGATTCTGATGAAGATTTTATGTCTGAGGTTAAGGAAGGTTATGGGTACCCTTTTGCATCTGACGCAGTTTAGTGGGGCTCCTCTCAGAAGGGTTCAGGATGCACTGATCTTACTTAGAGAATTGGTCTCTAAAGGTAAGGCTGGAGAATTATTTGGACATTTGGTTTGCCTGGATCAGTCCAAAGCTTCTGATCATGTAGAATATATTTATCTCTGGGAATGTCTGTCAAGGTACGGATTCCCTACCCAATTCATAGGATGGCTACAAACGTGCTATAGTGGCATTACTTTGATCCCCTGTGTGAATGGCTGGGTGGGTAGGGAAATTGAGGTCCATAGTGGGGTTCGGCAGGGGTGTCCATTGAGTCCCTTGCTTTATGTGCTTTCTTTAGATCCCCTCTTACATGCCTTACACAGTACCAATGACATTGTTGGATTATCGATTGGCTGTAGTGATCCTCAGATAGTTCTTTAGCGTATGCTGATGATCTGATTTTAGTTTTAGCGGATAAGGCTTCTGCTATGGCGGCAAGGGAGTTGTTGAGTGTCTTTTCTGATTTGACTGGGTCCTCAATTAATTGGCTCAAAAGCGGGATTCTACCCTTGGGGTATGATCGCGGCTGATGTGTCCTTAGTTTGGGGTTGCCTATTGTATATGGCTATAGGAAAATTCTGGGTATTTACTTTGGAGGTCTAGATGACCACAGGTATAATTGGGATCAACAATTGTTAGCAGCTCGTAGTAGGGTTCAGCTATGGAATAAAGGCTGTATGTCCAAAGCTAAGCGTATTTATTTAAGTCTTTTTTGTTGCCATACTTTTTATTTATTGCCGTGGTTTTTCCCCCTCCCATCTCTATGGAGACTTCACTTTATGGAGTTTTTTTTCTGTGTTTATGGGGTAGTAGGCTAAATCCCCTTAAAAGGGGTATTACATATTTACCTCTTAGTGAAGGAGGGTTAGGGATGGTTAATCCCGTAGTGTCTTTTCAGAGTATTTTTTTTTAACCTAGTGCCCTTCCTTAAAGGGCAGACTATGATTTGGTCTCCATGGGTGGCAGATGGTGTTGACTTTATCTTGTTACAGTGGGGAATGGACTCCTTTCTGTCGTCAGGTTAGGGTGGGTACCTTGTCCAGTCATTTTCGCGTGATGTTTCAGGAAATTGAAGGCGTGGCATGTTGTTAGCGCTTGCTTCTTTCTCGAACAAATCAACAATTTTATTTTTCCTATTACATGATTTCTTTTCTCTGACCCTGGTTTCATGTTAGGCCTCCTGCTGAACAACGTGCTAAATTACAGTTCTTAGTGAGTAAGAGGTGCCTAGCAATATGTGGGATTTTATGGCTCTGTTTACATAGGAAATTAGGAGTGAAAGGAGAAGAAACATAAAGAATTGACTGAACGATATTGCCCTAGGGAGGAGACCTGTTTGGGAGTTGTTGAAACAATGGAGCATTTTTTGTAGAGTGTCCTTTTACTGTTTCATTTTGGTCTTCTTTTCACGATATATGGCCTTTGAATCCCTTTCGGGTTCTCTCACCTGGGCGTGTGGGTGGGCGGGGTTCTACCGAGGCTCCTGGATTGTGTTGATGCAATTACATTCGTCTTGTGATGGAGCCATATCAGTTTTCAGTTATGGCAAGCTAGATGCTCTCTTACTCTTCGACGAAGTTACTTTCTGAATCTCAGATAGTTCACACATACGCACAGCTGTGTTTACTTGGAGAGGGCAGGAGCAGGAAGGTGCATCCTGAATTGTTCAAATTATGGTGGAGGAAGATGACCTGGTTAGATACAGAGTGAGGACCTTGTGTCTGCCCAAGCCCTGTATTGGGTTATGATGGTTTCCTGTGCTGTGAGGAAGCCCTTCTCTGCAGAACCTGGTATGCCTTCACTGTTTTTCTGTATAAATATATGTCCTATGATATCTCTACATAGACAGTCTTGGATTTTTATTTTGCTTCTGTATAGCTTGATTGCTTCTTTGCCTTTTATTATGATTTGTACTTTGCTTTTTGTGTGGTAATGCCATTTTCTTGTTGAAATGTGGTGTTGTGAATGAAAAATTCCTCAACTCTTTTAGTGGGGGGTATGTTTATTCCTGTTTCCTTTCCCATTTCTAGGATGATGTATAATTGTTATACTTCTTTGAGTTTGTTTCCTTTATGATTTGTTTATTATTTTGTGTGCCTTATCACTGTTTGTATTCCTTTTTGATTTGTTGTTGTGAAAATAAAAAATTCCCCTACTCTTTTAGTGGGGGTTCGGTGATGTTTGAGGTGATTGTATTGATGTAATACTTTCTTTTGATTTTTTTGTTGATTCTTTTCTTTTGTGTTTTGTGATGTATGCTGTAATACCTTTTTGTTTTATTTGTATCAATAAAAAATTCCCCTACTCTTTTCGATAAGTGCCATGGGATCTTTAACATCCACCTGAACTACCACCAATCCAGGCAGATGAGACCTCGGTTTAACGTCTCATCTGAAAGACGGCACTTCAGAAGTGCAGCACCCCTCTCATGCTGCACTACAATGTCAGTACTGGGATATTAACCCAAGTGCCAGATATGGGAACTGAACCCACAGCCCTCTGATGTCCCGGTCTCAGAGGCGAGTGTGCTACCTACTGAGCCAATGACACTGCTGATATGCACAGAACAGCCACTTGTCCTCTGCCAAACTGGTTATGAAGCCCTACCCCACACTAGGGTTTTGCAGCTGAAATGGTTCCGGGGAAAGGCCCAATACAAACTTTTATATTTACTCTGGATCTGAGGATTCAGGGCTGACAGGACACAAAGACAAAAGGCGAGGGGGTGGGCACATGGATATATTCAGACACAACTATCCACAAACTCAATTTCAATTCAAGTTTATTGTTCGACTTAAAATAAGTCATTATAAAAGACATACATATATATCCTCAGAAGATAAATTAAAATAAATAAAACCTTATCCAAATAATCCACAAGCTAAGAGTCAAGTAGCTAGTCATTATTGGGTGACCGTACTGTCTTTTTTGTCTTTACCTTTTATTCTGATAAAGTAGCGTGACAGGACCCACAGGGGTATTCTGCACACTAGCACCTTTGCCATACAACAGGTAATCTTGGTATAGGTCTTAAACCTAAGATTACAGATGTCCAGTTCCCACTGGGGAAACGCAGTGGAGACAAGTCCCAGACTACCTCTCTTTATGATCTGCCAACCTCCACAAAGCAAAGGTCCCAGGAGCAATGTTTACTGGGGAATACTAATCTGCATGTCACATAAGGTATGGTTAGCTATGGGCAACAACTCCTATGACCGCACATCATACAGCAATATTGTTCGGAAAGGATCTAATTGTATACTTTGAATCACTCACATGGAGTACTTACCTCGGCAGAGATGAAGACCTGCACTCGGGATGAACCCGGGGGGGGGAGGGGGGAGCCTGACTCACAATTAACATGCAGCCAACCATCCACCTATCACATTTCACAGATTCTGAAATATCCACATCATCACTTCTGTTGAACCTGGGTCTGCAACTCTGCCCCTGGTCTAGGATGCAAAGGTCTACTGGGTCCCTCCACCCCCACACCCTGGAATTCACCCACAGAGGAACAATTGCTAGTTCCAAAATCTGAGTGTCAGCAAAGAGAAAGCATAATCGAAATCTGTAGTATTCAATGACCACAATAGCCACTGGTACAGACCTTTCAACACTAAATGTAGAAATGCAGAGTTCACTAGAACTATAGTTCATACGTATGAATTTTATAGTCATGTATAACTGGAGGCTAGGAGAAGCTGGTCTGGGAGGATGTGAGGGAATAAGTACATGTATGGGAAGCAGGAGTGGTAAACTGCAATAGCTGTGGGGCAACAGTCTTTCTTGGGGTGATGTGGAGTAAAGGAGGATGTCCTGTGTGTGAGAGCCTGGAGCAGCTAAGGGCTGAAATAAGGCTGCTTAGATGGGAGCTGGGGAGGATGGTGTGGGAGGTCAGAGGAGCAGAGCAGTGGAGGGAAAGGCAGAGGGGTGATGCCCCGGGGAGTGAGGGCATCAGGCTGGGGATGAGAGTGGGGAGGAGCACCCAGTATATAGGAGTATCTCTTCCTCAGAGGACTAGGGAGCCCAGGGTGGAGGAATGGCAAGTGGTAAGGGGAAGGGGTGAGAATGTAAAAGCAGCATCAGGGGTGGGAAATTCTAAAGGGGTGCCTTTATTGAACAGAGTTGCACCACTGTCTGTAAGGAGGGAAGGGGCAGCAGGAGGTCAGGTTGAGCCAGGGCTGAGAGTTGGAATACAGGGGAGGGGAGAGGGAACAAATCAGGGTGGGCAAGGAAGAGGAGGCAGGCAAAATGGAGTGGAGGATGGGGGGAGGGAGAGAAAACTGAAAGCAGATACAGATAGTCAGAAGGGGAGAGGCAGAATGGGCAATGAAAAAATAATAATAAACTTTATTTATATAGCGCTCTTCACGATGTATCAGAGTGCTGCACAGCAAAACAACAAATAAAACCATAAAATATTAAAATACTATTCAATAATTCAATAAACCACAATCCCATAAAACAGTCAGTTACAAAGCAGCACCAAATGCCAGCTGAAACAGATAGGTCTTAAGGGCAGTCTTGAAGCGCTCCACTGTCAGGCACTCCCATACTCGACGAGGCAGAGAGTTCCACTGGGTGGGGGCCACAAATAAAAACGCCCTCGATCCAGATGTCTTTAGTCGTACCCTGGGAATCTCCAGCAATCCCTCGTCGGTTCAGTGGAGCAGTCAGAGAAGGCAGTGAGAATGCAGGAGATCTTGCAGGTAGCTCGGTCCCAGTCCATGTAGGACTGGGATTGTGTAAAAAACAGTTAAGGGGATAAATTGTGGATGTGGAGATAAGTTGACCAGGGTACAGAGGGAGCAGTTAGGTGCGGAAGCAAGCAGTACTGAAGGTAAGAAAGGAAGGACGGGAGCATGGGTGCAGGAGATGGAAGGGTGGCAATCATAGGGGACTCCATAATTAGGGATATTCACTGGGGAAGTAAAGGGGACACAAATGCAAGCAGGAGGGTGGTTTGTACAGTGGCGTGAAAAAGTATTTGCCCCCTTCCTGATTTTCCCTATTATTGCATATTTGTCACACTGGATGTTTTCAGGTCTTTAGACAAAATGTAATATTAGATAAAGGGAACCTGAGTGAACAAATAACACTTGTTTTTTCACTTATTTCATTTATTTAATGAAAAAAGTTAACCAACACCAACTGGCACTGTGTGAAAATAATTGCCCCTAATTAAATCAAACCAATTAAAGGGATAATTAGAGTCAGCTGATTGAACACAGCCAGGCTTGATTACAGCCAGCCCTGCTCAATATAAACCTCACTTATTTTGACCCTACCATCAGAGTCACGCTGCCACCACAAAGATTCAACAAGCACATTATGCCACGATCAAAGGAAGTTCCTGAAAAGATCAGAAAAAAGTTGTTGCTATCTATCAGTCTGAAAGGGTTACAAAGCTATTTCTAAGGCTCTGGGACTCCATCGAACCACAGTGAGAGACATAATCTCCAAATGGAGAACATTTGGAACAGTAGTGAATCTTCCCAGGAGTGGGCGGGCTCGCCAAATTACTCCAAGGGTGCAGCGTAAAATCATCCAGGAAGTCTCAAAGGATCCTAAAACAACATCCAAAGAACTGCAGGCTTCTCTTGCCTCAGCTAAGGTCAGTGTTCATGACTCCACAATCAGAAAGAGACTTGGCAAAATGGGCTTCATGGGAAAGTAGCAAGGTGGAAACCACTGCTAACCAAGAAGAACATAAATGCTCATCTCTCATTTGCCAAGAAGCACCTGGATGATCCAAGCTTTTGGGAAAATGTTCTATGGACAGATGAGTCAAAGTGGAACTTTGGACGACATGATCCCATAATGTCTGGCGTAAAGCATACACAGCATTCCACAGTAAGAACATCATACCAACAGTCAAACATGGTGGTGGTAGTGTGATGTGTGGGCTGCTTTGCTGTCTCAGGACCTGGACGACTTGCCATAATTGTAGGAACCATGAATTCTGCTCTGTACTAGAAAATTCTTATGAGAATGTCCGTCATCCGTCTGTCAGATGAAGCTGAAGGTAGTTGGGTCATGCAGCAAGACAATGATCCAAAACACAAAAGCAAGTCCACATCAGAATGGCTGAAAAGAAGTAAAATTAAAGTTTTGGAGTGGCCTAGTCAAAGTCCAGACCTAAACCCAATAGAGATGCTGTGGCAGGACCTAAACAAGCAGTTCATGCTCAAAACCTACCAATGTTACTGAATTAAAGCAGTTCTGTGAGGAAGAGTGGGCCACAATCCTCCTCAGCGATGTGAAAGACTGATATTGAATTATAGGAAGCGTTTGGTTGCAGTCATTACAGCTAAAGGTAGCGAACCAGTTATCAGTGTAAGGGGCACTACTTTTCACACAGTGCCAGTTTGGTTTTTGGTTAACTTTTTTCATTAAATAAATGAAATAAGTAAAAAAAAAACAAGTGTTATTTGTTCACTCAGGTTCCCTTTATCTAATATAACATTTTGTCTGAAGACCTGAAAACATCCAGTGTGCCAAATATGCAATAACAGAGAAAATCAGGAAGGGGGCAAATACCTTTTCACGCCACTGTATGCCAGGGATGACAGCGGGGAAGGTGGGACCAAGAATAAGGGAAATAGTAAGGGAGGTTAGAGGAAAACCTAATTTAGTTATACATTCGGGAACCAACGACCTAGTTGGTGAGGAGGCTGAGGTAGTGCAAAGTAGGTTCAGGGAGTTAGAGAAGATCTGCAGGGAGGAAGAAGTTCGCTGGCCTTCTCAGAGGTGATACCAGTACCAAGGGCCAGGACAGCCAGGAAAAGAAGAACAGAGGATTTATTTTTTTATTTACTATGCTTTTTGCGGTACCTTGGTCCATTGGAATCCACCCTGGTCATGGACCCACTATGCCTCCACCTATGATTGTAGCCTGCGTTCCCTGGTCACCCCTGGCTTACACCCCAGAAGGCGAGGTTGCGGTGACGGCCCCAATGCCGCTGCAAGTACAGTATCTGGATGGGGATCTGGCATCTGAGGCTAATGATGGCCCCAGAGGGAGGGCATCACGGAGACAGACCAGGCCTAGGTTTTTCTCCCCCTATAGGCAGGGGCAGGGACGTGCAATGATGGCCAGCATCCGCCCGCCCCGAAGGTAGCACAGGTGTCAGTGTTCTTGCTGCCCAGCCTCCACTGGGCGCAGCTAGAGATCAACACCTGGTCCCCCCCCTTCCCCGGAGAGGCTGAGAGAGCAGTCTGAGGACGCCTATCCTTCTTTCCCCGCCGCCCTCCAACGACGCAGGTCTGTTCCCAAATCGGGTGCCGTGTCACAAGCGAACTCCAACTGCTGCGCCGGTGGGCCGGCCATAAAATAGAGGATTTTAATGACTGGCTGAGGAAATGGTGCAGGGAAGAGATGTATCTGTACTGGGGACTTGGAGGAGACCTGGTTAAACAAAGCACTCTTTTCACCAGACAGGCTACACCTCAGTAGGGAGGGTTTGAGGGTACTCAGGGACAAACTAGGGGATCACATACCCACTAAACTACTGGGGAGGCAGCGGGCATGCAGGCTCACAGACTCTGAGAAGAGGAGGTCAGTGAACCTCCCCTCCACAGAGATGGAAGAGGTCTGGAAGGAGGAGGAGGTGGAAGGGGTAAGAACACAGTTAGCAAAGGGTGGAGGGGGTGAGGAACACATAACAATGGTACATGGAGGGGTGCACACAGAGGGGATAAATGTGAATAGAAGATTAGAGGGACTAGAAAGAATGTCAGATTCTAGGTGGAGGGTGGTGTCTCAGAATGCGCAGAGTCTTGGAAACAAGATGGATGACCTGCAGGCACTATTAGCAGACAGGACAGTGGACATAGCTGCAGTAACCGAGACTTGGGCAACATCACACCATGACTGGGACATTGCGATCCCTGGATATAAACTATACAGGAGGGACAGAATAGTCGGGAAGGAGGGAGATGTGGCAGTTTAAATCAAGGAGGGAATAACTTGCACGAGGGAGAAGTCAGAAGAAGGGAAGGTGGTGGTATTATGGGTTCAGTTAAGGTCCAATAGATGGAGAAAGGTGAGGTTGGGGATGGTTTACAGACCACCCAATCAGAATGAGGAGAGGGACAGGGAACTGAGCTCACAAATATTGGAAGCTGTGGGGAAAGAAGAGGTGGTAACTGTGGGGGACTTCAATCTGCCTAAGGTGGACTAGAGCACACCATCCATAACATAACATGTGCTAGGAGTCAGGTGATCCTGGAAGGACTGCAGAGTGGGTTCCTGACTCAGGGTGTCATTGAACCAACAAGAACTGAGGCAATTCTTGATCTGGTGCTCACAAATGGGGAGCATGCACAGGAAATAATGATCAGGGAGCCACTGGGTGGAAGTGACCATTGCACAGTGCAAGGAAAGCATCCCGACTAAGACCAAAATCTTGGATTTCAGGATGGTGGACTTCAGAAAAATGGGCAAAGTGCTAAGGAGCCATCTGGTGGGCATCAGAGCAGATATGGGGGTGTATCAAAGGTGGTCCCATCATTAAGAAAGAACACTGGTTGCCACAGATAAGTGCGTTAGGCTCAGGGGGAAGAACACAAGGGCTAAAGCGCCCAGCTGGTTCAGTTCTGGGGTTGCCCAGGCAGTAAGAGAAAATAGGTTGGCCTATAGAAAATTCAGGAAGACCAAGAGAGGTGGGTTGGGAAAATTACCTAAGGTTAGCTAGTGAGGCAAGTATGGAAGTCCGGCAAGCAAAGGCACAGAAGCAGCTGCAAATAGCTGAAGGAATTAAGAAGGGGGAGAAGGCTTTCTTTCACTATATAAGTGAGAAAAGGGACAAGAAGGAAGATTGTTAGGCTTAAGAAAGGGGTGGAGGATAATGGGGGAAAAGCAGAGATACTAAATGAATACTTCTGTTCTGTCTACACCAGGGAGAAGGACGAACCAGTGCCTTCAGGAGGGAAAAGAGGAGCAGGGGGGGAGGGGAACACAGATGTAGTGATAGAGGAGGATAGAGTAAGGGAGGGGCTGCTGGCATTAAAGGTGGACAAATCACCAGGCCCGGACAGAGTACATCCAAGGGTACTAAAGGAACTGGCTAAGGAGCTGGCAGGACCACTAGCAGGCCCATTTAATAGTTCTCTTGAGTAAAGTGAGTCACCGCAGGACTGGAGAACAGCACATGCGGTGTCCCTCCACAAAAGTGGTCCCAAGGATGACCCAGGGAATTACAGACCAGTCAGTCTGACCTCAATCACGTGCAAGCTCATGGACACCATACTTAAGGAAAGGTTGGTAGAATATACAGAGGAGCATGGCCTCCAGGATGCGAGGCAACATGGGTTCATGGGGAAGGGAGATCGTGTCAAACGAATCTGACTGACTTCTTTGACTGTGTCACTAAGACAGTAGACAGGGGCCAAGCGGCAGACACCCTCTATCTTGATTTCAGCAAGGCCTTTGACTCTATGCCCCACAAAAGGTTTTTTTTTATTTAGTTGTTTAACCAGGAGTAGCACACTAAGCTGAAAGCTTTTTTACAGGTGTGACTTGGGAGCACAGGGAAATTAAGTGACTTGCTCAGGGTCACACAGTACGCAAGTGGAAGCTATGGGATTCAAACCCAGGTCTGGTCTGCTGGATGTCACCAGATTTGCAGCTCAGAGCCTTAAACCACTGCGCTATACTGCCTCCCTAGGTTGATCAGGAAGTTGGTGGATCACTGGGTTGGATAAAGGATGGCCAGATGGGTGGAAAACTAGCTGAGGGACAGAACCCAGAGGGTGCATAGGCGCCGGAACCGGTGGGGGGGGGAGCGGCAGCCCCTCCAGTTTATTGGGGCTGAAACACATTGCCCTTTTCATTTATTTCACAGCTACAGATGATCAGCAGGTCCCTGCGTGATAGTTTAGACAGCGCCTTCTCCACTGAATCTGCCACCATGCCCCGGCCGCTCCACCCCCTCAGGGCCCCACAAACACAACACAAGATTAAAGAACACGGCCCATTTTCAGTATCATTGCGTGCCTCCCAGTGGAGTTGTAAAGTAGAGTCATTATCTGTTAAATGACTGCAAAGTTATTAAGCAGCTGGTTGATAACGGCTCTATTTCACAAGTCCGGAATTTCAGCTCCCCTCTCCTCCTGTTCACGCAAGCAGCTTATCAGCCAGCCCTGCCCTTAACACCTCTTTGTTCTTCTAGTGGGGAAGGGGGATTTAAGACTTAACACCTACCTAGCTTATTGTCCAACTTGCCCTCCTGCCTGTGCTGGCGCCTCTAAGTCTATTCTGTGCAGCAACAACTGAATTGGTGAGAAATTATTTCATTTTATTGAACCATGTCCAGCGCGAAGTTCCGACTCAAGCCCGAGATCAGAAGCCACTGCCAGGGTAGCAACTTGTTAGCAAGAGGTATAAAGATATAGCCCCTCATCACCATATCCATCCTAAGTATTTCTCCTGCTACTCACTGACTGACTTCTGCTGCCTTGCAAACTTTATACTGGCTTTGTGAGTATTATTCTGTAAGGTTGTGAGGCCGAGTTTCAGTGGTGGCTATTGCTACCCTCTCGAGTGCGCTGATTGCTCTCAGCTGCCTCTGATGCAAACATCTTTTTTTTATTTTGTTTTTGTGAAGGACAGATGCCAAGTAAAACAATTTCCCGAACCCGGGCTGGACCCCTGTGTCAGTGAGTGAGTGAGTGCCGTGGTGATCCTCATTATTCAACTGTGAGTGAGGAGCATGTTCTGACGACTGACCTTGGCCTGGGGCCCGCGAGCCGACTGTCCAGTCCCTGTCTGAGTTTCTCCCTGTAGCACTAGCTCAGGTGTATAGCCCTCGCCACCAGCCAGCCAGGCTGTCTCGACTCTCACTAACTCGCTTAGGTGGACTATAGTTACTTGCTTTTCCAGTCCGATCCAGTGCCCTGGGAAGAAAGTTAGAATGAAAGTCTTGTCCACGCCACTCCAACAGCGACAGGCAGTGGGCACTTTAAAGCTGATGATTGGTGAGTTTTAAAGGGAATATAAACAGAGTGATAATATATTTTCAGTGGGGCATCAATAGAGTCTTTCAGCTGCAAAATGCTGTTACCCATGCAATGCTCACTGCTCCTCATCAAAACACCCTAACCCATGGCAGGGGCTGATGAAATTATGGTAATACTTTTCTTTGTGTTAACCCTCTCTGCCATCCGTATGCAGTGTGATGCTGCGGTTGGGGGGGGAGTTCTGGAGGTGTGGGATCGTTTGAACTGGTGCTAAGTAAATTCTGTACTGCTCACTGCTCCTCATCAAAACATGCAAGCCATAGCAGAGGCTGTCAAAATGATATTGCCCTGTTCTGCTGAAATAATGGATTCCTACCTCCTAACCTGTTGCTACTGAAGCTTTGGGCAGTCTGGAATACAGAAATGGTAGCAATAATGATTTTTTTGTGTGTTAACCTCTCCACCATCTGTGTGTGTGTGTGTGTGTGGGTGGGGGGTGGGGTGTTCCAGAGGTGTGGGACCGTTTCAACTGATGCTGAGTAAATGCTGTGATGCTCACTGTTCCTGGTCAAAAACTGAATCAATTTGTTAGTCAGTAGAAATAATGGCAAGATTGTATGTTTTAGTGTGAACCTCTCCTTGCAATCAGTGTACTGTTCGATGCTTATTTCTTTTTTGTAATCAAGTTATCTTCAGTACACGCATATTGGAGGGAAACTATATATTACAATCTGATGGTGTTAAGACCCCCCCATGCTCTCGTATGCATTGGGGGCAAAAAATGGCAAATCAGCAATCTTCTCATAAATTTATGTAAAAACAGAGTGACAAAGTGAAACACAGGTGCAACAACCAACACAGGTATATTTTTTATTATATTATTCTTTCTGATAATCAGGTAAGGACAGGAGGTCAGCCAGCGCACAAGTACAGGCTGTTTCTTTCTTTTTCAGAGGTGGGTGTTAGGAGACCTGACTACAGTAGTGGCTTGGAGCACTGGCCAGTGGGGTGGGTGGTTAAGTGATGACTTGGTTCTCATCGCTTTGATGTGTGATGAAGAGGAGGACTGCAGGGAACCTGGAACTGAGAAGAAAGGCACATGCTGCAGGTTGGCTCTGTATCTGAATATATATATCTAGATAAAACACAGTCAGGTAATATTCATTTCAATGGGATGTTCTACAATATATCTCAGTATATTTTTCTAAGATGCATCTCTGGGTACCAGTGCAATTCCACATTCTCAACCATTTTAGGTACAAGATGTCAGAACAGTGCTATGGTTAATGGCTTTTGTTGCTAAGTGTTAAACACACATGTGGTCAGCAGGTCTGTCACAGATAATGTACCTGTGCACAATTCCAGAAGGCTCAAAACTTGAAATACAAAGTCTGTGCAGCAGCAGACAAAAATGTGTCGGCTCCACTTCCTTGTTGTTTGAATTGTTGGATGGTCTTTCATAACCAAAGGTAGAGTGTATGTATTTGCAAACAAGTAGATTAAAAACATACCGCACACCATTGCTCAGAGAACTGTCTAAGAGAGGCACAATTCCCACCCTATGGGACAGAGTTGGGCATCCTCCAACTTCACACAGTCTAATTGCTTCATCTAGCCTTTATATGTACTGTCTGCTTCTGGAACCCACTGGGCAAAACCAAGTATCAAAAGCCCATCTATACAGGGTGGAACAAGTATTTATAATGAGGTTGACTCGGTCTTGAGGGAAAAAAAAACAAGCATTTGTCAATGCCGAATGTTGTAGCACTGGCATTGGTAGTGGGAGTGGCGGAGCTAGAGACGCATAGTGCTGTGATTTTGTGAATGTGTCTCAAAAGGTGATTTTGCACAGCGAACACGCCATTGTGCGCCACAGCTGCGGAAACATGTTTTGGGCAGGCTGTGAAAAATGGCAGCTGGACTGTTGATAAGGAGATGTGCACAAATGCCAGTGGTGAAAATGTGGCATGAAAATATTGCAGATTGACGAAGTTACAAGGGTACGTGGAAAATGCGCAATGCACGCTTGCAACACAGTCACTGTATGGAGTTTTGGCACAAAATTTTCAACATAGGCATTTTAGGAGCTCTGCTCATAAATAGTGTCACTGTCATTTCCTCAAACTGTCCCAAAAACTGATTTCGCACAGCGGCCATGCAATTCTGTGCCGGACGTGAGAAAACAAATTTCAGGCAGCTGTAGTGTTCATAAGGAGGTATGGAAAAATGGCAATGATGAACAGCTGGAGTGAAACTAGTACAAATTCACAAAGTCATGAGTGTGCGTGGAAACTGTGCAACGCATGCTCATAAAACACTAATTTTATTGACTTTCGTTCCCAAATTTTCAACATAGGCATTTTAGGGCATCTGCTAATGAACAGTGTCACTGTCATTTTCATTATGTGTCTCGAACATGGACTTTCCACAGCGACCACGCTATTCTGCGCTGAACTGTGAAAACGGATTTTGGTCAGGGTGTGAAAAATGACAGCTGTACTGTTCATTAGGAGGTGCAGAACAATGGCACTGTTGAAAATCTGGAGTGAAAATATTAGAAGTTTGCGAATGTACGAGCGAGCGTGCAAACTCCGCAACGCACGCTCATAACACAGTCATGGTATGGAGTATTGTCACCAAATTGTCAACACAGGCATTTTAGGACCTCTGCTCATGAACAATGTCACTGTCATTTTCGTAATGTGTCCCGAACACTGATTTCGCACAGCAAACGCGCTATTCTGCGCCGAAAGTGCAAAAACAGATTTTGGCAAGGATGTGAAAAATGACAGCAGTACGGTTCACAAGACGGTGTAGTAAAATGCCAATGTTGAGAATCTGGCATGAAAATATTGCGAATGCGCTAACTTATGAGCGTGCATTGTGCAGTTTGCTATGCACGCTCGTAAAACAGTCATTTTATGGAGTACTGTCACCAAAATTTCAACACAGGGATTATAGGACCTCTGCTCATGAACAGTGTCACTGTAATTTTCGTAATGTGTCCCAAAAACTGATTTCGCACCACAACAGCGCTATTCTGCGCCGGAAGTGCGAAAACACATTTCAGCCAGGATGTGAAAAATGACAGCTGTACGGTTCACAAGAAGGTGTGGTAAAATGCCAATGTTGAGAATCTGGTGTGAAAATATTGCGAATTCGCTAACTTACGAGCGTGCATTGCACAGTTTCTACTGCGCTGTACAACATCACGCTTTGGATTTTTCCTACAAATTTGCAACATAGGGTTTTGAGAGCCCCTCATGACAGCACTGTCATTTTATAGCGGTCCCCGGAAGGTGATTCCATGCAGTGACTGCAAAATCACCTTCGGGACCAAATAACGCCATGACAGTGCAAGAATTCATGAGAAGGGTCCCAAAACCCCATGTTGAAAATGTGGGGCAAAATTCATAAAAATGCCTGAGATATGTCGAAAGTTGAAAACCCTATCTAACCCATTATACAGCTTACCGACATTTCCTCAGTTCGCGGTCAGCTTTCAAAGTGCAAGCGTGTTCCCAGTACACGATGATTGTCGCGCCGAGTCTGAGGTAAGTGATGGGGTGGGGGGTGTGGGGAGGCAGGTACGAGTGGGCGGGTGCAGGTGGGGGAGGGGGGTACAGACTACGTAGGGCCATTTTCCTTTTATAGGTTCCAAAAAAAAACAACACATCGCGGGACAGTTTTTTTTTTCCAGGGACGGCACACGGGGTCTGCACCCAGCTGCCACCTAACTGTTTAGGGGTGTATGCAGCAGACGGTGATTGGGCACCCGCCGGCAAACAACAGGGGGTAGACTTATGCCAACGGGATTGGGTACCCCGTCCGGCGCACAAAGAGGGGGGCAGAGCCGATGGGGATTGGGCACCCCTCGGCATTAAACAATTGTGGGGAGTTATTTCTGCCGACGGAGTGGGCTCCCCGACAGCACAGAAGGAAAGGGGAGGGTAAGAGCCGAGATTGGGCACCCCCCGCATATCATAAATGGGGGTGCTTGCCGACGGGAGTGGGCTCTCCCGTCGGCACAATTCACAGGGGCAGCGGCAGCCGACAGGGGAACTGGGCACCCCCAAAGTCAGCAGTCTGGCCAATGTGCTGCCATGTACATAATGGCGGCGAGCACAGCAAGAAAAGGACCGCTGCATCTGACGAGCTTTGCTCGGATTGCAGCGGACCTTTTCTTAGATGTGCTCACCACATTATGCATTGTGTGGTGCCAGCATGCAGGCTGATTGGGGAATGCGGGACGCACCTACTGATGCGTGCCCTGCATTCACACAACAGCGACCGCGCCTCCAAAGCTGCACTGTCCCAAGATGTTGTCTGCGTAACCGCGCCAACATAAAAACTAATCCGGAAGCTGGTGGGTGGTTTCAGTCATTGGTAACCTGTGTTGTAACTTCTTGTTTAACCTCAGACACACCATCAACCTCCTTGTGTTTTCAGTCTTCCCATCTAATGGCTATGAAACTGGCACTGCATAGAAGCCAGAGGCTGAGCCCATGGGAATCAGTAGTTTGTTAAGCATAAATGTCCGGAACTTGTTTATCAAAAGATTGAGTAAAACACTATTTCTTTGCATACAATGAAAACAAGCACTGCTTTATTTTTGGTCAAAGGTGATTTTACACCTCAGCTAGAATATCCTGGGGAATTACATTCTAAATAAATCAATGTTAAATGGTAAGTCATCAGGCATGTGGATAGGGAAACACTGCACTCAAAAAGTAATGTGCCCTTGGCTGCTTCCCTTAAATTTAAGATTGCCAACAAACGTTCTCCTACCTGTGATGTTCTCTACATCCTAAAACAGCTGGGAGTGTGTCTGGGAGGACCATTGTACCCTGCCCTTTCATAAGCTTCAAGTGATCTCAGCTTTACAACTGCAGTCTGCAGAACTTGCAGTAAGATCATCTACAGTAAAGCAATGCTTGTTTTTTTTTTTTTATTTTATGCCACTGAATGTAGTAGTTTACTCAACATCTTTTGTTAAACAAGCCCACCACACAGGTTAACAGTGATTCAAACCACTATTTTCTGAATTACAGTTTTGTACTTTTATCCTCCCTTGACCGCCTCACAAATACTTCTTTGACCCTGTAGATGGACTTTTGATGCTCCTTTTTGCCCAGTGGGTCCCAGAAGCAGTGCATGTGAAGGGCTAGCAAATAAATAATATATAATGTTATAGGTGGAGGATGTCCAGCTCTGTCCCTGAGGGAAATAATTATGATGTATTTTACTCTCTATGTACATCATTTTCTCAAGTTAAATCAGATTTAGTTTATCAATATTACTAGACCCCTTGCATGGAATTAAATTCTTCACAATAATTTCACATAAATTTAAGTACAGGACACGATTGCCAGTTTTCAGACTTCATTGCTATGCTTAATATTTACAATAAATGCAACACTGTCTCTTTGAGGAAAACATAGTTCCTAATTAAATTCTGTTTATGTGTGCTTTATTCATTGCTTTTGAGTCCTCTTTTTAGAAATAGGCTGCTATTGGTGTTTTTAAACAGTCTAGTGTGCTTTGCTTTCATTAATTGCTTCTGAGTCCTCACCTCTTTTTAGAAATAGGCTACCAGTATACAGTGGTTTAAACCTGCTTTTGAGTCACCTTTTTAGAAATAGGCTGCTAGTATATAGAGTTTTTAAACAGTGTGTGCTGTGCTTTCATTCACTGCTTTTGAGTACTCAACTCTTTTTAGAAATAGGCTGCTAGAATATAATGGTTTAAATAGTCTGGTATAGTCTTGGTAACTTGGTTCGTTGGACAAAAAAAGGCCATAGCCCATCGAGATTGTCCTCCACATTTGTGGATCATTGTATGCGGTACTATTCTAATAACCATTTGTCTATTTTGTTTTTGAAAATCATAATTGTAGGTGAATCAACAATATCTTGTGGCAAAGTATTCCATATCGTAGGAGTTCTAATAGTAAAAAAGTTTTGTCTTTTATTTGTATTGCATTTTTTGATGTCAATTTGTTTATTATGTAACATGGCAACAGTTTTTCTGTTGGATAATGTTAAGCCACATTGTTCCATTAGAATAGGAGATTTCATAATTTTAAACAACTGTAAAAGATCACCTCTTATTCGTCTCTGTTTGAGGGAATACAAGCCAGTCTTCTGTAATCTAGTGTCATAATCCAAATGAGCATAATATGGAATAATTGTTGTGGCCCTGCATTGAATTTGTTCAATTCTATTAATGTCTGATACTAGATAAGGACTCCAAAAGGAGGAGCCATAATCCATGTAAGGTCTGACATGAGATCTATACAGGGTCATAATACACTGTTCTGACTTAGAAACAAATGTACTATTTATCCTACGAAGAAAAGCTTTGGCTTGATTAGCTATTTTGTTGCAATGGGAAGATGAGGAAAGTTTATTATTTACTAGTACCCCCGAGATCTTTTTCTAAAGAAGATTCTCTAATAGATATATTATTTAAGGTGTATACCTGTCTAGGGTTGTTTTTGCCTATGTGTAAGACTGCACATTTTGTTACATTAAAATGCATTTTGTTTTCGGTAACCCAATGTTCAATAGATGCAAGGTCTGCTAGTAAAGTTTGTATATTATCAGCATTGTTCACAGTGCCACCCAATTTGGTGTCATCAGCAAATTTCATGAGTATATTAGGAGAACAAATTTTCATATCACTGACGAAAACATTAAACAGAGCGGGTCCCAAAACAGAACCCTGAGGAACTCCACTTGTCACCCTTCCCAAGTCTGACAAGGTACCATTTACCCGAACCCTCTGGGTGCAGTTACTCAGCCAGCTGTTAATCCATGAAACTAATGTTAATAAAAATCCTAGATCAATGAGTTTTTTTAATCAGAATGTCGTGTGACACTTTGTCAAATGCTTTGCTGCAGTCCAATAAAATGACATCAGTTGATATATTTGAATCAAGATTCATATTAATATAATTATAAAATGAAAGCAGATTTGTAGTGCAAGAAAATCCAGTCTTCAATCCATGCTGGGTTGTATCAAGTATTTTCAAAGTTTCCATCTCTGTTTCAAGAAAAGTTTTAATTAATCTTTCCATTAATTTACAAGGGATAGAAGTCAAGCTAATTGGACGATAGTTTTCTACTTTAGAATGAGAACTGTGTTTAAAAATGGGAGTCACTATTGCAGTTAACCAATCAGAAGGGACCCTTGATTCATGGAGAGATTTATTAAAAATAATAGCAAGTGGTAAGGCTACAGTATCTTTAACACCCAGTAGAAATTTGGTACATATATTGTCTGGACCAGGACTAGTAGTTTTCTTTAATGTTGACAGTAAATCATAGGCCTCATTCATTGAAATTGTAAATTTTGTATGACTTGGGAGGTGTCTATCAAGGAAAATGTGAGATGGATCCTGGACAAAAACTGATGAAAAATAGTTATTTAGAGCTGTAGCAGTCTTGGAGTCTGAAGTAATTATTGTGTTGTTTATATTTAATGGCCCAATTTTCCTGCTGTTTCCTTTTTTACTATTTAAGTAAGCATACAAAGCTTTATGAGAGTCCTTAGTGTGTGCAATACAAAATTCTAAATTATGTTTAGCTAACAAAATTGAATTTTTAATGTTTTAACCGATTCCCTGTATTTAATTAATATTTCATTCTTTTGAGTAAGGGACATTTTTAGTAATGAGAAAAGTTTTGTTATGGAAATTTGTTTTTTTATAGTTCTATTAAACCAAGGGGGAATTTTGCCTTTGTTGTTGTATTTATGTTTTTCTGGAATAAACTGATGTTCGAGTTCTTGAATCTGTTTTTTTAAAAATTCCCATGCTTCATCAATATTAAGAGGGGAAAGAATGTTGTCCCAATTTAATGCTCCTAGATGATGGTTTATTTTATGAAAATCTGCCCTGTCATATTGTTTAATTTTATGCTCATTCCTTACAGGGGGTTGAGAGAAAGGATAGTAAAAATAAGGACAGATGGTCACTGTTCCAAGTGGTTCTGATATTAATATATTGTTTACAGGTATATCAATGTTGGTTATGATGAGATCCAAGATGTTACTTCCCCGTGTCGGCTCCTTAACCAATTGATAAATTCCTAAATCAATAATGGTTTCAAGAAATTTTTGGTCATGATGGTTTGAACCCATTAAAGTATCCCAATTTATATTGGGAAGATTGAAGTCACCCAGAATTAAAACTGAACCATTTTTTGCTAGCTGGGAGATTTCATTGACCAGCTGTAAACTTTGGTTATAATCTGATGACGGTGGACGATAACAAGTCCCAATCAGTATCTGGGAAGAACCTTTGGGTTGAATATATACCCATACACTCTCAGACTGAACATTCACTGAAGATTGATAAGAAGTGATGTTATCTCTGATGTAAAGGCAGACCCCAACACCTATTTTATTATCTGATCTGTTTTTGAAGAAATGATTACATCCTGGGATTTCAGTTGTCCAGGTTTTATCAGTATTGCCCCAAGTTTATGTTATAGCTATTAATGATAAGTCAAGAATTTGTGCCTTAAGTTCCAACTCTGCTAACTTAACAATGTTTAAAGAACGAGCATTAAGAGACAATATGTTCAATTGTTGCTGATTAGAAAAGTGAATCCCAGTAATAAGAGAATTGGTTGGTACCCCAATCTCCCCCTTTCTCATAGGTTAAATGAGTATGAATAAAGGTAGCAATTTTACGTCCCAGTAATGCACTACCCCGTCTGCTAAGGTGTAAGCCGTCCCAACAAAAGAGGGATGGACTTTGATGGAATTCTTCCCAATATGTCAGACAGGGAATACTTTGTCTGAGACACCATTTACAAAGCCATTCATTTAAGGCTTTTATTTTAGCTGTAATAAATTCTGTAGCTTGTGGAACTGGTAAAATTTCAGATAGACATATGTCACAACCCCTCTCAACTAGTAAGTTACACAAGGATACATAGTCTTGTTTAATTTGTTGCAAAGATAGTTTAGAAATGTCATTAGTTCCTACATGTACAGCCATCAGTGGATTATCTCCAGCTGGTAGTAGGACTGAGTTAACCATTGAGCTGATATCTGAAATCCTTGCCCCCCGATAACTGGAGCAAGTATGATGTTCTTTGTCAGGATTACAAACCACACGATCAATATATTTTATAATGGAGTCTCCCAATACAAATACTTCTTTTTTAGGTACTATCTCATGGGTAGATACGGGGAGCTATGAAGATGGACCTGGGCAATGAATATTTGCTCACTAGATATTTGGTTAAGTTTTGCTTTATTTTCATCATTCATACCAAATACTGGGCTCCTTGACACAGTTTCATCAATCATTTGTGAAAGCTGTTCAAAAGAATTATGTGTAGGGATCTGATATACAGGTGGAAGGAGGGAGGTATTTTTTGTAGTTTTTTTTTAACCGTTTGGGATACTGTAATCCAGGAATCAACTTTAGTTGTATTAAACTGTTGCCAACTAGCGGCCGCAGTTAAGGGAGTGGATGTAATGATTTGGTGTTTTAATACAGGGACTTGTGGTATATCTAAATGACGCTCCCAATAGTTAGCATCATCCACACTTTTAGTTGGAGATGTGTTGGTTTCTACCAAAATAGACATTTGGTCAATATAGTCTTCTAGTGCTTTTATTTCAGATTTTGAAGACATTTTGGGCTGTAGTCGAGTAATTTCCATTTGTAAATCACCAACCAAAATACACTTTTCACAGATGTAGTTAAGTGTTATTTTACCAGAGGCATACATCTTACATGTTGAGCAATATTTATTAGCTTTTTTCATTTTGAAAGTGGATACTGCAAGTACTACCTGAAAGCACAATATAGTAGTTTACCTGTTGTGTCTTATGCTAATCAGAGCCTTAGCGTTTGCCTTCTTGTCCCTTTGTCCCTGATGGACAAGATAGACACGCACTAAGACGCGCATGTCTCTGCACGCGGCCCAGCGCACGCTCACTCCGCTCGCTAGAGCAGCTCTTTTAATGCAGGGCCAACCGGAAGCGCTAATCGCGCTACTTCTGGTTTCGCGCTGCAAGATATGTGCCAAACGTTTGAAAAAAGCCTTTAAAAAGGCTTACCCTATTAAAATACGGCAGTTCAACAGAGCCTGTCAATGTCTACTCTCTCGGGATGGCAGCAGGGGCCTGGCCCGAATACTGTGAAGGCAGCAAACTCTGAAGCATTAACCAAGAAAAAAAGATGTCAAGGCCCTGGTATACAGTATGTTATCAGTTCTGACTGAAACATTATGGGTCCTGACATCCTGCCCTGTGTTACAGAAAACCAAGTCACACAGCATGCAAGTGGAGGTTGTGGGATTTAGCCCATATTTTTATTTGTTTATTAAAAATGTGATGCTTGTACGAAATTGGTTAGTGCAGCTCTGTGTGAGAAATGAGGAGAGATTGGCATCCATGTCTTGTCAATAGGAGCTCATCAGTCTCTTCATCTGTGATCCCAGGCCACTGGTGTTCTGCGGCAGAATTTATGATTTCTACGGCAGGGCTCCTTGACTTCTGCGGCAGCATTTTCTGATTTCTGAGGCATGATTTATTCATTCCTCTGGCAGAATGCAGAACTGTCATTGGCTAAATATGATGTGATGTCATCGATGACATCATATGCTGAGCATAGAGGAGGGGCTTCAGGATAAACGAGGTGGGAAAGAAAGCCTGACACTATGGAAAAACAGTATATTTATATGAAAATTCACCAAAAACAATGAATTCTGTGGCACTATATATATTCTGCGGAATGATGCAAATTCTGCGGCAAATTCCGCAACCGCAGAACCGCAGAGTTCCAGGGGCCTTATGTCTTACTGCTTGCTTATACAAGAAAGAATGTATGTGTACCTACTATGCTGCAAACCTCAATGTGCCACTCAACTACTGACATAGTGGAAAGCTGCTGGGGAAGGGAGTGGCAGGGGTGACTGGGCTCATACCTTTCAACTGGCCCTGATTTTGCCTCAGAAATTTCTTTTGTCCCTGTTCTCATTAAGAAAATGCTATTCATACCAAGAAACATGTTGTATACATCTTCTGGACCTAATACTACTATTTTTTCAGATGTGTCCCTCATTTTGGTCATTTGTCTCTGATCATTTTAAGCCTTGTCCCTGATTTGAGATGAGTGAGGTTGAGAGGTATGAGTGGGCTAGCCTGGAATAAAAGTACAGGACTACTGAGCTTGCTTGAGGCTGATAATACAAATACTGTTATGTCATCTTTCATTTTCACCTCGGCAACCATTGTATCAGGTTAAGCAATAGATGGTTCAGACTTCAGATGGAGCTATTGGAGGAAATGGGTTGACAGGTGAACTCTTAATATACTGTATTAAATATTCATATATAGTATAACTGCATTCTTAACATTACAGTCATTATACACGTGCATTTATTGTATTTTGGTAGGGCAAAAACTGGTTTAGAAAAAGTGCCCTTCCGATCCTCAACCCCCCCCCCCCAGCTTTTACTATCTTCCGGCACCCTTGAGAGGGTGGTTGTGGGGGGAGAGTTATCTGGCACCAGAGAGGTAACCAGTGGGGTCCTGCAAGGTTGGTGCTGGGGTCGGTGTTGTTCAATGTCTTAATCAATGACATTGGGGATGGCATTAAGGGCAAAATGTGCCTATTCATGGATGACACCAAGCTCTGTGGGAGAGTGGACACAGCTGAAGGGATACAGGACCTACAGGAAGATCTGGAAAAGCTGGGGAGGTGGTCCGGGATCTGGCAGCTTGGCTTCAATGCCAAGAAATGCAAAGTTATGTATACTGGAGCCAAGAATCCCAAGACAGATTACTACCTGGGTGGAGTCTGAGTATCTGCATCAGAGGAGGAGAAGGACCTGGGAGTGATGATCACTAGTGACCTGAAGTACTCCACGTACTGCAAGAAAGCAGCAGCAAAGGCAAACAAGATGCTGGTATGCATATCTAGGGGGATCAGTAGTAGGAGAGAGAAGGTTATACTGCTCTTGTACAGGTCACTGGTAAGGCTGCATGTAATGTATGGAGTTCTGTACTGGTGCCCACACCTGAAAAAGGACATTAACCTGCTGGAGAAGGTCCACAGGTGGGCTACAAAGATGACAGCAGGTCAGCAGAGTAAGGCATACGAGGAGCAGTTGAGGGCACTGAACATGTACTCCCCGGAAGATGGGGGGGCGGGGAGAGAGAGAGGACATTATTGGGACCTTCAAGTACTTGAAAGGGATAAATAAGGTTGATAAAAAGAGTCTCTTTAAGCTGAGTGGCAACCATAACACGAAGTGGCACAAGCTTAAGCTGGAGGGTGGGAGGTTTAGGAGGGAGGTCAGGAAGCACTTCTTCAGAGAGGGCGATGGACACTTGGAATGCGCTGCCAGAAGAGGTAATTTCGTTGAAGACAGTGGGCAGCTTTAAGAGAGGCTGGGATAGTCATTGGGGAAGGTAAGGATCATGGGTTGGGAGGATGGGAGGAGAGGGAGGAGGGCAGGGACAGTAGCTCAAGCTGTGGACCCTGCAATACAAACAGACGTGATAGACCAAATGGCCTTCTTCTGCTGGCTTCTTTGTATGTTCGTATGCAGGAATAGCCATAGGATTACACTCCCCCCTCCCCCAATGGAGGACCACATTCAAACTACAAACTCTGCCACTTCCCTAGTGGACCTACAGTTCTCCTTTTTCTGGAAGAAGTGAGTTTCTTGGCAGATTGGGAGGCAGAGTTTGCCTCTCCCCTGAGGCTCCCTTTAAAACTCCCCTCGCTATGACTACTCAGAAAATCTGGATCCAGCCCATGTGCTGCTGCAGATGGACCCTACCACCATGGTGTCAAGGTCTTTTATTTGACAAAGAAAATAGGGGGCACCAAGAGATTAACCATTACTTCCGGTGTCACAATTAGTAAGGACACAATGTTGATGAGGTCTAAAGGGGGAAAGTGTTAGATATGTAAGCTTCTAGGTAGAGTGATATTCTGTGTATCACACTGGTACTGTCAAGAAGAAAACCTAATTAGAAAAAGGAAAAACAAAATTACTTCAGAAATGAAAAATAACAAGTGCTACTTGGAAAATGTATATATTCTGTAAGCAATTTTGGCACTGCTGGATCTTCAAATGACTTTTGAATCACTTGAGAGAAGAATTATTAAAGAGCAGGTAGTTACTCAAAACATGTGGGTTTCTTTTTTGATTTTGCACCCTTTTTCTTAATGAAACCAAATGCTGAAACTGTCTTGTGTGGTTATTGTTTATAGCAGTTCTCTAGTTAAGCTGCTTGACATGTTGGCTACATGCGGAAGCAGGACTGGGAACTGGAAAAAAAAAAAAACACTCCGATGCGCTGCTGAAGTCTGAGTCACACTGACATCACTTACGGTAAGCAGACTCGGCTTCACACGTTGGAAATCAGTGCGGCACACAGTTCTCCCCGCGCCTGTACAGCATGCATGTTAAGAAGGATCAGCTGTTCCCATTCGTGGCTCTTACTTTCAAACTCAAGGAAGTACAGTGGATGGAACAGCTGATTTCTGACAGGCTTTAGTCGCAGTCTATGTAAGAGGTCTCACAGGGCAAATGCATACCGCACTGCAGGAACATTTCCAGTTTGAAAATAAAAACAAGATATGTGTGGTCAGTCAGTGGAATTACCACTTCTGTGCAGTTTTCAGATAGTTGCTGACTAGCTGGTATCATGGGCACTGATGTCTCACCTGCAGTAAATGGCTGTCACCTAGCATGTTATGGAGTACTCAGTTGTACAGGTTTTCTGGCAAACCAGCAATCACTCAAGCACAGTCTGTTCAGTGCAGACATATTGGGGTTCTGAAAAAGACTTTCATGAGTGAGCTGTGTTGTAATCTGTTTGGAATCCATCTATGCTGCATTAGGATATACATGTGAACCACACTGCAGTCATGTTTCATGTTTGAAAATAAAAAGAAAAAGATAAGATATTTGTGGTCAGTCAGTGGAATTATGCAGTATGTGCAGTTTATGGACAGTTGCTGGCTGGCTGACTACTATCAAGGGCGCTGTCGTCACACTCCTAGTAAACGCAGTCACTTAGTCTGTTATGGAGTTATCAGTTAAACAGGTTTTCAGACAAACAGACAGCCACTTATGCTGAATCTGTTCATTGCCATCTACATACATCTAAATGATGCAAACTAGGATTACTAATTTTTTTCTTCACAATTTATTGTCTCCTGTATATTAACTTGTTCAACTAAATATGTAACAGATCACAGAGGTTGCTATGCTTACTATCATAATCGTGGATTAGTAGTCTGCGTTACTATTTTCTTGACTGGTTTCAATCCAGTCAATTTCAATTTGCACAGTGCCTGCACTCAGTATTTGAGTTTAAGTTAGGCAGGTGTCAGATGAGTACAACTCTTCATGTTTTCTGTGGTGGGGGTTGCACAGTATCAGTGTGACAATGTTTACAAAACACATCAAGTTCTACACAGCTTCGATTACTAAGTATTGTAACAAGCCTAGCCCCCCAATGTCACAGTAAAATACATCCCATCCTGATGCGCCTACTGTGATAAATTTCATTCCAGATATGCAGGGACTTGCTAGTGCTTAGCATGTAACATGGTTGAAATAACTACAGGATGACCACACTGTTACTGAAAAAAGACTAAGACGACCTTGTGAATCTCCGAGGTATTATAAATCCTGTCACAGCATAGTTGATTTTGTTTATTATTATCACCAGCCCTTACATGTAGTTCATACGTGGAACCGTTCCTGTGCTTAGCGTTTTTCTTTTCTAATCCTGGTCCTGCTTTGTTTTGTAAACACTAATGCAGCATAGACGGATCCCAAACAGATTACAACACAGCTCACTTGTGAAAGCCTTTTTCAAAACCCCAATATGCCTGCACTGAACAGATCATGCTTGAGTGGTTGCTGGTTTGTCAGAAAACCTGTGTAACTGGGAACGCCATAACATACTAGGTGACAGCATTTACTACAGATGAGACATCCGCACCCATCAGGGTTCGAAATAACCGGCTCTCCACCTGTCCCAACAGCCAATTTTCAATTGGGATAGCTGTTTCTTGAAGTTTACCTGTCCCTTGGACAGGCGGCATTTGTGAGCATTTTCCCCGTTTAAAAAGTACTTACTTGGGCACTAGGACCCATTGGAATCCATGCCGGCAGCCAAGAATGTCATGAGTAGCTCCGGCCGCCTGAGTAGCTACACCCGCCCGAAACTGCAGCTCCATTATTTCTGCCCGTCGCTGCCACAGTGGGTCTTGTGACTGCTGGTGCTGTATGTCACCTAACCCCTCTCTCTGCAGGATTCTGAAGTGGCAGCCAGTGGGAAGAGTCACAGTTGACGGGTACAATACGGCAACCGCGCATGCTCAGATTGTTAGTGCACATGCGTGGTTGCCGTCTCATAACTCGCTCTCCACATTTTCTAACACTTACCATGTGCGGACAACTGATAGTGAGTTCTTCATCGGCGGCTCGGCACTATTTCTTGCGTTACTGTGAAAAAAAATAATAATTCACCCTTTCATACAACAGCCCTTTTCAGGGCTCTGGTTTTGCATACTTTGGGGGAAAATATAACTTAAATGTGACTGGCCTGAGGGGAATTAAGGGCTGCAGTCCTGGACCTAAATGAGGAGGATAGTGCGGAGAGGAATGGGATGATAATCTTGAGACTGGACCTCATCACTGAAATTTATTTAGAACTGAAGTCACAATTCATATCCATACAAGAAAAAAAAAAGAATACTTTTCTGGGTTTCTGTTTCAAAAAAAAAAAGGCAGCAAGCACAGCATGTGGCTCTGTGGTGTTTGTAGGATCTGCACGTGGCTGGGAGAGAAGGCAGTCACTGTTTAAAATACAAAAGAAACATCCCTCTCCACTCTCTCTCTGTGTGCAGATTAGAAAATAGAAAGCCTCTCCCTGGAAAATATTGGAAACCTATTTTAAAAGGCTGTTTGGGGACAATAAAAAAATGAAGTAAATTAAATATAAACAAGGACTGACTGTGACAGGCTGTTCTCAGGGCTCTTTAATGTGGAGAAAAATAAAGGTTAAGGAAGGGTTGTCTTAGGCTTGAGTGCTACTTGTGAAGGTGGTTTGCAGGGGAAGGGAGAGACTACCAAATAAAAAAAAATAGACAAAGGAAAGCAGGCACTTTCAAGGAAAGAGGAGGGAGAGTGAATACATTTAAAGGTTTCCTCTGTGTAGCAGTCCCAGACCTCTCCATAGTTTTTTGGGGCAGAAAGCCTTAGCATACCCAATCCATCCTAAATCCTAGACAAATATATATAAAACTGCCTCACAGGTCTGCAAGTGGAGGGGGACTGAATAAAAAAGTAACCTGGCAAGAAACTGGACCCTGAAAGACAGAGGAGGAGAACCGAATCTCTAAGCTCTGCCTGGGATTGTTGAATGCATTTGCAGATAGCCTTGTAAGCAAGCCTGTATTAAAACAAAACAGCTACTCTGTACAGGACTGTCTGTTGTGCACTTGTGTTTTGCATATATATGGAATGTGGAGTGTGGAGAGGAGTGGGGGACAGATTCAGAAAAAAAAAAAATTTGACAAAACTGACAAAAGGCCAGTGGGCTGTTCAAAACAATGAGTACTATGAGACAAGACAGTTAAGACATTTCAAAAATAACCCCAAAAGCAACATTTTTTTTTCTCTTTCCTCTTTACAGTCCATGTTCTGTTACATATTCTTAAAATTCACCTCACAACAATGTGGACAGGTAAAACTTTTGTTGGACAGGCAAAATTTACACATTACCTGTCCCTCGGACAGGCATCCCCAGAAAATTATTTCTAGCCCTGGCACCCGTGATACCAGCTAGTCAGCATCTGTCCGAAAACTGCACAAAACATCCCCCGACGATCCACCCTCTCTGGCCAGTCTGGGTACTCTCACCATTTCCCTAAAATATAGAACTATCTACCTCCCCAAATCCGACACTCCTCCTCCCTCTATTCCATCAACACTGCCCTCTCCAACTATCTTTCACTTAACTGTTCCTGTTGTGACCCACCTTAATTTCCTTCGTCTTGCTCCTTACAGTTCATCCCCCTTCAGAATTTACCTAATGTCTCTATCGACTCTACTGCCTCTATTGACCCTAGCCCCTCCTAGGTGCTAGTTCTCATACCTTTCTCCCTTCCCCTACTCTCTCCCCCTTTTTCCCCTAGCCTTCACACTCCCCTTGCAGGGTGCTCAGCATCCTGAAGGGGTTCTATAGTGACTAAGCTTGCCACCTTTTCTTCCCCCATCTACCAATCCTTGGCCTTCCAGGTCCCCTCAAGCTTGAAAGTAAGAGTCACTGAATGGGAAGAGCTGATCCTCTGACCACCACAGGAATTTGTACACTGTACAGATGCAGGGAAAACTGCACAGCCGCACTGATTTCAAGCACATGAAGCCCGAGTTTGCTTACTGTAAGTGACATCAGTGTGACACACACAGAGATTTTCTCTTTTTTTCAGTTCTTGGCCCTTCCTCCATATGTAGCAGACATGTAAAACAGCTGAACTGGAGAGCCACTATAAACAGTAACCACACAAGACACAGGTTTCAGCATGATGTTTTATTTAAAAAAGAGGGTGCAAATCAAAACGGGTCTGCACCGGAAGACATATGAAGAGAGACTTAAGGAGCTTAATATGTATAGCCTCGAGGAAAGGAGGGAGAGGGGAGACATGATAGAAACTTTCAAGTACCTCAAGGGAATCAACAAAGTCCAAGAGGGTAGCATCTTTCAAAAAAAGAGGTGTGCAAGAACAAGGGGCACAATTTGAAGATAGAAGGGGCGGCTCAGAGGTAATTTAAGGAAGTATTTTTCACAGAGAGGTTGTGGATGTATGGAACGGCCTTCCAGAGGAGGTTGTGGAGTCAAAACAGTGGTGGAATTCAAGCATGCATGGGACAGCCATAAGGCAATTCTAGGGGTGGGGTAGGAAGAAGTAGGCTGTTGGTTAACTAGGACCTGCAGCTTATCCATCAGGTAGGGAAATGGGCAGACTGGGTGGGCCAAGGGGTCCTTATCTGCTGTCAAATTCTATGTTTCTATGTAAAACGAAATCCACATATTTTGACCAACTACCTGCTCTTTAAATTAATATTTTCTGTCTTTTGTTTTTAGCGATACTAGCTTTTTATTTTCCGAAATCACTATCTGTCCCTCAAGACACCACTGACTCCTGCCTGTGAGGTCTTGCTTGTTTGTTGCCGGCGACCCCTCTATTGTTGCCCCCATCATCGCAGCCGGTGGGGATTCACCCAGAGCAGGGCCCAAGGATATCGGGGATCGTCATGAAGACAGCTCTGTGTACATTTATATTGTCTCTGGTTTTTCCCCTGAAGTCTCTCCCTCCACCCTACAGCATGAGCAAGGTGTATGACAGCCTCCGATGTCACAGTGTTTCCTGCAGTGTGAGGCTAGCTGCCTGGCCCATCCCTATGGGGTCATTGTGACATCAGAGCTCACCATCAACCCTCCCAGACTGAGGTAAACCATTGGGCAGCAGCAGCCTCAGCCTAGCCTGGCCTACCTCTTGACACGGTGACCCAAGTCCGCTCTGGAACTCGGGTTACCTGCATGGCAGCATGGTGGGCTGGCCCATAGGAGAAGCCCAAGCTACCAGCTCTTTAAATGACTTTTGATCCACCAGAGGGAAGACTTATTAGAACTAAAACATGACAACTTAGTTAACATAAACTCCCGAGTGACTCAATCAAAAGATTTTGAGAAATCAAGGAAAACAGCACCCGAATACTGGCCCCTGTCAATGAAGGTCTGCAGGTCATTCATACTCTTAGCTAAAGTTGTATCATAGAAACACTGAATTTGACAACAGATAAGGACAACTTGGCCCATCCAGTCTGCCCATTTCTCCTACCTACACTATTACCACAGACCATGCACAATCTACAGCTCTTTCTCCCTTTCCCCCTTCCTTTCCACTATGATTCCCTTGTCCTTATCCCATGCATCCTTGAACCCCACCACTTTTTTCACCCCCACCACCTCTGCTGGAAGGCTGTTCCAGGAATCCACCACTCTTTCTCTGAGGAAGTACTTCCTCACATCTCTCTTGAATCTAACCCCCTCCAGCTTCATAGCATGTCCTTTGTTCCTGAGCACCTTTTGTTCTGGAAAATACTCCCCTCCTGTACCTTGTTTACCCAGTGAAGTATTAAAGGTCTCTATCATATCCCCCTCTCCCTCCTCTGTTCCAGGGTGCACATTTTGAGGTTCTTAGTCTCTCCTTGTAGGGCTTTTGATGCAGATCCTGCACTATTTTAGTTGCACTCCTCTGGACTGCCTCCACTCTGTCTATGCCCTCTCTACAGAGCTCTTTGGTCTCCAGTGCCACCTACGCCTGCCATCGGGCCCCCTCAGCCCCCAACACTGTTGGTCTCTCCCCCCACTGTCTTACCAGTGGGGATCCACAAGGAGCACGGGCCGAGGAGTTTGGAGCCATCAAATATGTCAATGGAGAGATACAGACTGCTTTTCTCCCATCCCGACCCAGAGCTATGACATACATGGCACCTCCTGATGTAACGTCAGTCCCCCACACCTCTACTCTGACACTCATCCTCCACCGGGTGTCAGCCGAGAGCAAGGAAACTTGCCTCCCCAATCCAGGAGATGACAGCAGCCCAGTGGCTGCTACTATCATCTCCCAGACCTCCCCTCTGCCCACTCCCGGTAGCCCAAGCTTGCTCTCGAACTTGGGTCACCACTGTGGCACGAGGTGTGGTGTCTGGCACCTCAACCCTCAGTGCCACCAGGCTGGCCTCTCTGTCTATGTCCTTCAGAGATGTGGTCTCCAGACCTGGATATAGTACTCTAGGTGGGGTCGTAATCAGTGATCTATACAGAGGCAACAGCACCGGCCTTTTTCTGCTGGTGATACCCTTCCTTATGAACCCCAGCATCCCAGTAGCGCTCTCTACTGCCTTGCACTGCCTGGCAACCTTTAGGTCATCTGATATAATTACCCTGAGGTCTCTTTCCTGCTTGATTGTTGTCAATACCACGCTACCCATTTTGGACTCCACCTCTGGGTTTCTGTGCCATAAGTAAATTTTTGTTGGCACTTTTTCGCATTGAAATCCAGCTGCCATACCTTTGACCTCTCCTCCAGTTTTCTCAGGTGTCCCTGGCTCTCTCCAAAACCCAAGTCTCCTGAATGGGAGAGAGACATGCCCCCTTTGGGTACAGCTTTATTCTGTTATGTTTGGTTTTTTTTTTGTTTAGAAACAGCAAATTAAACACAACATTTCAGTTCTGTTCCAGTAAACTAGATGCAAATCCAAATCTGTTTTTCATAATAGGATTCCTTTTTTTCCACTTTTGGATAAATATCAAAATTCACATAGGTTGATTCACAGTGATATTTTGAAAGTAACTCTGCTGAGAGACCATGGGCAACCAGAAGATGTCAGACATTAGAAAGTGAAACTGCTAAACCTGACTGGCTGAGTTTCAGCCAATCAGGTTTTACAATAAGCAAAGACATCATCATTCATTCATGCCATTAATGATACAGACACTGAACTGACAGAATGGACGGGGATGGTTTCCTTCTTTTATAGGTCAAGAATAAGGGGATTTCTTTGGGTGTTGAAGGGGGTGAGAGGGTGGAGGGGACCAGAGAGGAGCTGGGTGAGGGGAGGGAAGTTAACATTGGGATCTGGTGGGGTGTTTTGGCAAGTGGGTGGAGAGGAAGGTAAAATCTCCACATTTGTATACAAATTCATCTGGGCTGGGGAGGGAGGAGGAGGAGGGTGCAAACAAGGGGACTGGATGGGTATGCATTATAAAGGGTATATGGGAGGTGGGAACATACAGCACAGTGAGTGGGGGAGTGAGTTTAATTTATTTTTTTTAATAATAATAATTATAAAAAATACAGCTGACCCGGTGGCGCTGAGGGTTGAGGTGCTGGACTCCACAACTCACGCCATGTCAGCGACCGGGTTCGGGTCGTTCAGGGTTCGGCTGGGGGAGGAAAAGGATTGAGCATCAGGAGGACTGCTCTTCTTCCTCAGGGAGGGGGGCTGGCGCTGTGCGCTGTTGATGGACACCCAGCTGTGGCTGGGTATCAGTGCAGATGCAAGTGCAAAGGGGTTGGCCCACAACCAGGGCGATTGGCTGCCTCCGCAGAGATGGAGGCAGCCGCCCCACCCATTGCACAGGCATAGGGTGCGGGAGAAACATGGAGGAAAAACCGGGACCTCGCAGGACCTGTGATGGCCGCGTGGTCGCATTTGCGACTGGCCCCTCCGATTTTGGACTGCTGTGTTCGGAGGGGGGCTAGCCAGGACTCCTCACCCTGGTCCCGCCTCAGTGGGGATGCCATGGGGAAATTCGGGGGCAGGAGCGGTCAGTGGGGCCGGAGGTACATACCTCTCTGAGGGAGGGGTCATAGCCCCTGTCGAGTCTGCGGTGGTGCAGAAAATGGTCCAATAAAAAAAAAAAAAAATAGGCAAAGTTGCTGTGGCCCATCGGGAAATTTGCGAAGCTTCCTGAATCACAAGAAAACAGACTTTGCGCCAACTTTGATGGTGAATTAACAATTTGCTGCTTCTCTTGTAATAACCTCGCAAGTTACTTTTTCGGGCCAAAGAGTAATCAGTGTCCTACAGGGAAGCAAGCAGCAGAGCAGTTATCAACGTCACAAGCAGTATCCCAAATACAGGTAACACTAGTACTCATCGTTAATCAAACATTAACCCAGCTATATAGATTTGTCCAAGATATGGCCCAAAAACTGCAGAGAATCTATGTGGATTTCTTTTGAAGTGGTCTAATTTGGCACAGAATGGTAGTGGTCTGGGATAGCTAGGCTTCACAAAGAGGCTATTTGCTTTGAAATGAATTAATCATTTCCCTAACTAAGGCCTACAATCTCAATTACGCTGTTTGTGCGGCATGGTTACAAGCCAACAGGAAGCCCTATGTTTACCTCTAGCCTCACAGACATCTCAGCACTCTTGATTCCTTACAGTCAGGATGAAATGGCCACATTCAGGACCGACTTGCATGTTGACAGGGGGTATTAAGGGCAAGGCAATGGCTACAGTAGTTCCATTAAAACAGCATGTCCCCAAACAGCAACTCTCCCTAACCCCATCCTCTCTTTCTCTTTTTATTTCCAATTGGTAGCTATCAAGTGCAGTTGTATACTGTTTTTTCCCCAGTGTATCTCTTTTTCAGTGGTATCCCGCTTTTACCCATATTCACACTGTATTTTTCCCAGGATGGCACAGCAGAGATACAATATCTTGTTTTCAATGGGGCCGTACTTTTCTACATTACTGTAATGTATGCATCCAGGACGGCTCAGTTGAGATGCAAATTCTCATTTTCAGTGGGATTTTCCCAGAACAGACCAGCATAGATGCACATTTCAGTCAGGGTTCTGCTGTACTGGAGTCTTGCTTTTACACAGTTTTACTATGAATTTACCCAGGATGGACCAAATGAGATGCAATACCTCATTTTAAATGGGGTCCTGCTTTTACATATTTTCAGACTGTATTGACCCAGGATAGTACAGCAGAAATGCAGTATCTCATTTCTCAGTGGGGGAGGGATCCTGCTTTTACCCATTTTTACAATGTATTTGCTGCCCAGGATTGTTGAGGGGCAGTATCTCATTTTCTGTAGGCTTCGACATTTTGACCCCAAATTTCCAATACAGTCTTTACATGACCTCAAGTTACGATCAATACATGCAATTTATTTCTGTTGCAGGTTTGTGGTGCCATGTGAGTGTCAGGAAAATGTATTACACTTTTTTGTGGTAATACTTTTTATTAGCCTACAGTACTCAGAGATCTCCCAGGTCCCCTCATCGGGTGCAGACAGAACTAACCAGCATTTCAGAACATATACTAGTGTTGTGGACCCCAGATTGCTCAACAAAGTGGACAGTGGACAGGAAGCAATTTAATACAATACTGGTGACTACCAGGAAATAGGCTTCATGCCATTAAAAGGTGACAGACCTGACATATAAATGGTGAGACATCAAAGGGGTACCATAACAAAAGGATCAATTACTGAAAAATGTCACATTAAAGGGAATCTATACAATTCCCTATATAATTATTGCCAAAGTTACTATGAGGATCCAGTATGTAAACTCTTGGGTTATATTTAGAAAATGTCTTCAGTAAGATAGAAAAATACTTTTAAAATTGTGATGTGGAGGAATCCATTTTGTGAACAAGAAGGGTGCTGTGATCATGTCACTGCCTTACCAGCTCTAACAGTACGCAATGAAGCAGGTAAAAACAGACTGCTTCTACAGACAGAGATCTTGTTAAATTGTGAAGGAAAGCACTGGCTCCTTTTGTTACACTCTGCCAAACATAAAATCCAGAGTGTTGTTCAGAATATAATAGGATCCCTAACAGCACAGCCAAACTGTTATTACCTGCTGCACTGCACACTGTTAACACAGGTGAGGCAGTGACATCATTACAACACCCTTTCTGTACACAAAATGGATGTCTCCTCATCCCTATTTAAAAAGTATTTTTCATATTAAAGTCCTTTTTTAAATGTATCCTTTTCAATCAATTTCTGCACAACTATGGTAACTGTTGAAATAATCATATAGGGAACCGTACATATTCCCTTGACGTATGCAGGATGTGTAATGCTGCCAGTTTAGAAAATTGATTAACCCTTAGAAGACTGTGGACATATATATACGTCCAGAATCTATATACGTTCACACATATTCAGTTCTCAAAGGGTTTTAATTAAGCCGTGTCCGACTAGATGGCTCCTTTAAGGCAACTATGTCACGACAATGGAGAAAGATTTAAGGCTTGGTGGTGATTGTGTTACTTTTCTTTAGATCTTGAATTGCCCTTCTTTCTTAACATCCCAGTGACAGTTCTGACTAGATTACTACATACCAAACTGAAACTAATGGGCTTCATCCTATCAGAATATGCAGTCAGGATCTAATGAAAAATTACAGTATCACCATCAAGCCTGCTGACAAAGAAAGAGTGGATGTAATTATGAACAATACACAACAGGAGCAGAAAAAACAACTGTCAGATACAATATTCTACATACAGTTACAGGAGGATCCAACAGGAAACTTCAGAAGGGAACTCCTTCCTTTGATTGATAAATATCCACCAACCATCAGATCATAACTAACCAGTTTAATTCATGAAAATCCAAGAGCAGGTATATTTTATACACTCCCAAAGATACATAAACCAGGAATTACAGGACGGTCGATAATCTCATGTGCTGGCAATCCTACTGAACAAATATCAGGCTGGGTCAAGGGAATCCATAAACCAGTGGCACAAAGAACTCTAGGCTTCATCCTGGACACAACCAACTACTTAAAACAGACTTCACAAATTAAATGCACATCCCCGGCCAATTCATTTCTTGTCACAATGGATGCAGAGTCTCTTTGGACCAATACTGTATACTGCACTTGCATAGACTGAACTCATGCAAAACATTACTATAAAGGGACACAGACAACTGGACAATTAGAGATGCAGTTATTTTTTAAATTAAATATGCTTTATTTATTTAGTATTACCATTCACCAACAATGCAGTACATATTACAGGAGATGAAACAAGAACAACTGTAAATACATTACATTAAGGACTGACCTGTAAGTCAACCCATTCACCACCCTACCCACCTCCGCCTCCCCCCTACCCCTCCCCCTTCATATCCCTCCCATAAGACCTCCCACCACCCCATTAACCTCCCACCCCAAAGCCAGTACACAAATTATAACATTACAGGTTCCCACTAGGAGAAAGCCTAAAGACAACAACCTAAGAAAGGGTATGAGAACGTCATCCCTTAAGGCACCAGTTATCTACACCCACTATCTAAGTTAAGTCAAAAGGGGCTGTAAAAGCCCTCTAATTCCTTTACTAATGTGACTGAACGATTGACCATAGATCGTGGAATTTCTCCCATTTGGCGTTGAACCTAGAAATTGTATTTCTATAGCTAGCAATAGTTTTCTCAATCCTTAAGTTGTATAATAACCTGGCAAGCCATTCCTAATAGGTAATGGAAGTCTGATCCTTCCAGTGCTTTAATACTAAGGTTTTCACCGTGAATGAAATTAGATTAATAAAGTATCTCCTTTCCCTCACCTCAACCTTTGTGTAATCCCCTAACAGACAAATCTCGGGGGTTAAATGATCTTGCAACCCCAACAGGGGGTCCGCTTTAGCCTTAATTTCGGCTCATAAAGAAGCAACCAGAGGACACTCCCAAAATATATGGATCAGGGAACCCTGCGCCTGACCACATCTAAAGCAATCATCTTTTGGCAATTTACCCATCTTACACAGCTTCACAGGGGTCAGGTGCATAGTATGCAATATATAATATTGTGTCAATCTAAACATATCATTGACACTATATGTGTAAATTCCTTTCCATAAACGTTCCCAATTAGTACAACTGTTTGGAAGAGTGTCTATCCAATATTGTGAATAGTCAGCTGTACCAGGGTACATTTTCCCATACAGGGCTGCCACTAGACCGGAAACCGCATGTGGTAGCCCCGCAAGGGATTGGAATTCCCAAAAAATATCTCTGTGGTTAGTATCCCACTGACCAGGACCATACCGAGTAATGAGCAAATGTCTAATTTGGTAAATGTAGAAGGCATACCTGGATGATAAATGAAACTTCTCCAATATTTCTTGGACCGAGAGTATCATCCCTAAATCAATTAGATCACCGACTTTCGTGTTAGGAGGTATTCCCAACCTATGTGGTGACAGAAAGGCTTTACCAACCTTAAAATTAGGGTTACCAAATACTGGTTGAGAGACATCCCTAGTATGCGTAATCCCCAAAGACCTACACACCTGATTATGAACCTTAACCGAAGTAAAAATAATCGTGGGCCGAAGTGACTTAGGTAAATCACTGAAGAGTATATACCAAAGACTGTCAAATGACACTTTAGATCTTATAATAAGATTCCTTTCAATTTGCAGCCATAAAGGATTATATTGAGATTGCCTATTATATGAGGGGGTAGTCACCCACCGCATATATTTAGCAATATGGCTCGCCAGATAATAGTGATAAAAATTGGGGAGCTTCAATCCCCTCAATGCTTTCGGAGCACTTAGGCATTTATAAGATCTCCGTGGGGGTTTATTTTGCCATAAAAATTTAGTAATCATACTCTGGAGTTTCCGAAACCATGATAGCGGGAGGTAAATATTCAACATATTCAGAGGGTAGAATACTCTAGGTAGCACATTCATTTTGATAACATTAATTCTACCTTGTAGGGAAATGTATAAGGGAGACCATCTAATTAAGTCTTGCTGAATAGTTAGGAGAAGGTTATCAAGAATGAGTTTCTTCAAGAGAGAAACTGAAGTCGACAAAATAATACCAAGGTATTTGAGTCTATTAGTCCAGGCCATCTTAAACCTTACTATGTCTCCTTTATGAACATGGACACTGAGTGGCATAATTTCTGTCTTGTTAATATTCAGCTTATAATTTGAAAACCTACTAAACTCATCAATTATGTCCAACATTTTGGGGATGACCTTAGCTGGGTCTGAGACGTGAAGCAGAATGTCGTCCGCATAGGCCGACAATTTCAACTCAAATGGTCCTACTGAAATACCTGTTATATACGGAGATAACTGCAAACTATGAATCAAGGGCTCCAAATACAGGTTGAACAACAAAGGTGACAATGGACACCCCTGACGCGTTCCCGAGTGTAATAGGAAGCTGTTGCAAAAAATCCTGTTGCAATATATTCTAGCCATAGGGCTTGAATATAAATGTTTAATCCACCCAATAAATTCCAGGGGAAAACCAGATTGACTCATGGTACCAAAAAGGAAAGGCCAACTAACCCTATCAAATTAGAGATGCAGTTATGAGACTCACCAACTTCATACTGAAATTTAACTTCTTTACCTACAACAAACTATAACAAAAGAAAACCGGCACAAGAATAGCACCTCAATATGCCATCAACTACATGGCTGTATTAGAGGAGAGCTTCCTATCACAGCAGAGAACAAAACCACTATCTACGACCATTTCATTGATAACAGTTTTCTTATATGGACAGTGAGTGAGGACAAACTACATGAGTTCCACACAGTCTTCAATAATTTTCATCCCTCCATCTGAAAAGGGAGTACTCCCAGCACAAAAAGTCAACTTTCTGGACTCTAAAACTGAACTGCAACAGGGCAAAGTAAAACATTGTAGTTTTTTTGCAATTTATACACACACACACACACACACACACATATATATACATATAACTATAACCGTGCAGTATTTTAGTAAGTACAGGTGATATATTTTATTGTCTATTCTGTTGATCCACCTTGGAGAGTTTGTACCAACTCAAAAGTAAACTTTTGTCTCATATGAAGCAGGAAATGAAAATTACGTACCTACCGTAATTATGATCTTTCTGTGTATCTTCACCATTCATCACAGTTGGGTTATCTGGCTGAAGGTCAGGACCCCGCGGGAGCTTTTTTTTTTTTTTAAAGGTAGGCGGAGTCGACACACCATCGGCGCCGCCCTCGAGGCCGATGTACTGCGTGGTGCTCGCGGGTTGGCCGTTAGGCTGTGTCGACTTCGCCTGCCTGCCAGTTCTGAGTCGCCGGAGAGGTAAGAGGAAGGGATGGAGGGTGGGACAAGAGAGTCCAAGGGACAGAAAAAGGAAAGGATGTCTGAACTAAAAGGAGAAATAACGACTGAGAGAACAGCAAAGAAGAGGTTAGACTAAGGGGATTGGGAGGGGCCCCAATCTCTGGAAGCGGAAGAAGGGAAGGGTAGGGTGGGGAAAGAATTTAGGAGAGAGGGAAGAGGTATTAAGATATCCGAGACCCTTGTCCGTCTCCAGATTGTATAGAAACTGCAAGGAGTAGCAAAGCTGTCTGCCAGAATTCAAGGCACGGAATAACTGGCAAATACTCCAGAAAGCAGAGTCGGCTATTCTGGAAGAAGGACAGGGATTCAGTACTCAATCAAGAAAAGATGTTTAGTGAAAAAGGTTTTTCTTTTCTTTTTTTTTTTTTTTAGGAGAAATAGTTGGATGGAAACCAGGAGGAGAAGAGAAGGAGGGCAACTACCAACTCCCACCCCACAGGGGTGGAGACAAAGTAGTAGAGAAGGAGTGCCGCTCGAGCTGTCCACTCTCCTTGGAAAATACCCCTGTGTGTCCCTACTTTACCCCACTCATAAGGAGGAGAGGGGGTCACAGAGAGGGAGGGGGACCCAGAGACTGAGGCCCCAGGGGATGGTGGGTTGGGTTGTGATGAATGGTGAAGATACACAGAAAGATCATAATTACGGTAGGTACGTAATTTTCATATCTTATCTGTGTCAATCTTCACCATTCATCACAGATGGGTGAGTACCAAGCCCCCAGGGGGTTGTTTCTTTACACCCTAAGGGACAAAGTCCCTTAGCCCTCAGTGGGTGACACACTAAGGGGGGGAACCTTCAGGGCCTGGAGAGGCCCGAGAGTGGGGAGAGAGAGACGGAGTTCCCCCAGAGGGGGAAGGAAGTTGCCCCAACAAGCGCTGTCTCACTCTGCAGGAGAAAAGGTAGGTTCCCTGGTGGGTGGAGCTAATCACCCTACGCCGGGCCAAGGGTGACAACCGGGAAAGATGCAGCCATGCCGATCGCCTAGTGCAGATCGCTGTCCCTACGACCCTGGTAGCTACCTCGTTGGCGTCATAAGATGCCCTCGCTTGGTGCCTTGCTAGCTCCAGGCCATGTGCAGAGAGTGCGATGGCTTGTCTGGTTTGCTCCGAGTCAGGCAATGAGGCTAGGAGCTGACCTAGCCTGGACCACAAGAACCTGTTGTAGGCTGCATAGTGGGCCTGATGTGAAATAGAGAGGAGTAACTGCGTGCAGTAGAAGGTCCTCCTCCACCAGAAATCAAAACTGAGGAGTCTTGATCTGGGGCCGGTCACAGTGAAGGGCGAAAGCCCATCAGGAGTATCCAAGCGCCAAACCAGACTGTGGATGAGGCATGGAACCTGGAGACTCCTGGGTGCAATACCTCTGGCTGAGATCCCTTGGGGCAGGAACTCCGGAGAAGGGCCTCTGCCAGAAACGCAACGACGCCTCCCGAAAGGGAGCTGGCCAGGGCAGCACCACAAGGGTGGCCTCGCCAAAATCACCTAGAAAGGCGTGCGCCGCGTGCTCAGGATTGCTGACAGTGGAAGGTGAAAGGTGCAAATCCTCTAACATCCTCACGAGGAATCGCTGATACTCCGAGAGATCAGCAGCCGGAGAGATGTGGACAGAAGGTTCCTCTTCCCCTGAAGAGGGGATGAGGAGCTGGAGGTCACCATGTGTTCAGTGGATGGCTGCACGGAGGAAGGTTGAAAACCTGGGCTGTCCACTGCCCTAACGTAAGCAGGAACCGGGCAGCCACCGCTCTGAACTGCTCCCAGGTGAGAGGGCCGCTAGGACCGAGGATGCCTGGGAGCGCAGGAGAGTGTGGCAGAGGGATGGGGGCAGAGCCGAGAAGACATATCGGCTGACCTCCGCCTGGGCTAGGGAGCGGACTGTGGGCACCCGTGGAAGAAGGTGCCCCGGAAGACCCCACAGTCGGCAGCTGCACAACCACATTGGTACTGCCTTGGCTGCGCCCGGAAGAATCCCCCCAGTGAGGCGACCGGGGCCGTAAAGGTCCAGAAGGACGGTCCCCTACCTCAAAAGAACGGGACTCCCTCAAAGAAACCGAGGGGTAAGAGTGAAAATCTGCACTACGGCTCCTCCCAGAGCCCAGGTGGACCCCAGAAAAAGGCCGACGCGCCGATCCCACACCCCTCGAGAGGGCCAGCCTAGGTAGCTGGCATTTCTGGGCAGCCCCCGAAGGGGATACCCAGGGAGCAGTACCCTCCCTGCAGGTGCCTCAATGGGCCCCAAAGTCGGGCGATCAAGGCACACCACCAGAGGGGGGTACCACTGGAGAGATCGGTGAAACTCCCCAAGACCAGGCTGCAGAGCCATGGTGGCACGCACCACTGCCTGCTGGTCAGCACCACTGACCCTAGTCTCGGGAGCCACCGACCTCTCCTCAGAAGTGGGCTGGCTCCGACCCGTCGATGAGACCACCGTGCTGCCCACATCCGCAGCCAACCCCGAGGGGTGCGACTGCACGTCCAACTCAGAGCTCGACTCTGTCTCCAAAGAGGTAGAGTCCGAGGCTCTGAGCCAAACTGTAGGAGGGCGGGCAGAACTATCCCTACCACCAGGCCCGGATACCACCGCTGTGCCCGAGTCGGTGCCAGTACCAACCGCAACCCCGCGAGCGGGATCCGAGGGAGGCACGGCCCCAGCCCGAGCCAGAGGTCCAATGCCAGGACCAGTCGCGGTACCATCCGGTCCACTGGCACCGGGAGCGGCACCAAGGACAGGGCCAGCGCCGACGACAGCCCTGGCGGCACCCTCGGTGCCGATGTCGACACCACCCGTCCCCGGCATCGCAGCGGCGCCGAGGACGCGGCAGCACCGCCGACGGCCCCAGCGGTGAACACGGTGTCCTGCCCCGGCGCCGGAGGGTGGATCGCGCCATGGACGGCACCAACAGATGGAACCGGCGCCCCACGGCCAAGCATCGAGGACATGGCGCCGTGCTCAACCTCGCACGAGACATGGCGGAAGGACGACGTTGGAATGGGTCTCTGCGCCGCTGAACAGTGTCGGCGCTGCTGCAGTGTCGACGAGCCCATGGCGCTGAAGACAAGTCTGCACCGACGACGGTTCGCCAGCCCATATGGCGCCGCGGAATGGTGCCGGCGAGCGCCGACCGATGGCGCCGAGGATGGCGCCGACCCGGGCCTTCTGAGCCGCGGAACGACACTGGGGAGCTTCACCCCGGCGGGCGATTCGGCGGCGCCTCCGCCAGCTCCCGGGAGGGAGCGGGCGAGGCTCCTGCGCCGTGGAAGGAGCCTCGGCAATGGCTAGGCTAAGGCAGCCGAGGCTCCTCCTTGGTCTATGCAGAACCGGGAGGGGACCCGAGGAAAGGGCCGAGAGAGCTGCTTGGCCCGACGAGTGCAAACCCTACCTCGAAGTCGGCGAGCCGCTCACTTTCAACGCCAAGATTGTTCGAGGGACCCGACGGTCCATGGAGAAGCAGGCATCACACGAGTCCATGTCGTGAAGGCGGGCCAAGACACAAGGCACCGGTCGTGCTGGTTGGTGACGGAGAATTTTCGGCCGCATGGGCACCGTCGCATGGGGGGGCCGACCCGTCTTCGAAGACTTCTTGCCCTCCGACCGAGACATGACCTACGGAAAAAAACACCAAAACAGACTCGACGTCGCAAAATTCAAAAAATAAGGAAAGATCTTACCGGGCGACGTCGAGTAGAGGCAGAAAACAGAACCAGCAGGAAACCGACGTACTTAACGCCGAAAGAATAGGATGAAATCAGGACTACAATCTCTTCAAGCTTCCCACGAGGCGACCTCGACGGTGGGAGACGAAGAACTGGCAGGCAGGCGGAGTCGATACAGCCTAATGGCCAACCCGCGAGCGCCACGCAGTACGTCGGCCTCGAGGGTGACGTCGATGGTGTGTCGGCTCCGCCTACCTTTTTAAAAAAAAAAAAAAAAGCTCCCCCGGGGTCCTGACCTCCGGCCAGATAACCCATCTGTGATGAATGGTGAAGATTGACACAGATAAGATTAAGATGTACCTGGAGCACCTAAGGGGGTTCCTATGTCCAGGAAGCCTGGTACTGTGTGAGCAGGGGCCTGGGTTGGGATGAGAAGGGTGCAGCTCTGAGTGAGTCATGGCCAGGTTGATGGCAGCACTGCTGAAGTAAGCAAGCCAGTCACCACCCAGGGGGTCTTGGTTGAGTTTGTGACATCACGTACAGTATATGGAGTTGGCCGGCAGAAAATGGGTGTGGCTCTCAAACTGCTGTCATCTATATGAAGGAATCAGTTGATGGAAACACTTTCATTTTTTGTGTTTTACTTTCTGTGTATTAACCCTGCAGAGCGGGGATTACTGATATGCTGATTCAGATGTTAAGGTGTTATTCAGAATATTAAGAACTAGACTACATCTTAACACCATTGTGGAGACCACTCTTATGCTTGTAAGAGTGGTCTCACACGCATTCTTGGGTATGAGAATCGTGAAACGAAGGTGAATGGTTCCAATACCCTAAGAATGTGAGACCACTCTTACTACCATAAGAGTGGTCCAAGACATAAATTAAGCAGGTTCGCATCACATTTTGTGACCCAAAAAAAACACACATTGCGAACTAACTACATGCTTGGTTAGCAGCATTTGTTAATCACGTCTAAGGGTTGCCAACAGTCCCGTAATTCCCTGTCCCACCTTTTATCCCATATTTTGCATTGGGGAACTTGGTGTAGCGCAGAATTTGTTTCCCAGTGGCTATCATTAGCTGCAGCACAATCAAACACGTCGTCGGGACGTGAGGAAGCAGGAAAGGCAATAAGTGTCATCTCATTGTGGAGCAGCAGTGAAAGAGTGCTGAAGAGGAGATGTCTGTAGTAAAACCTGCGTAAATGTTAAACAGGCCATTTCTGCACATCTCTGGGTAATGGAGAGAAGGTCGAGCGAGTGATGAATCAAGATATAGGGTCAGGGAGGGAGGGCAGACCGGCAATCAGCAAATTATTTTGGGGAGCACAGCAGTGACAAATAAGGTGACATAATCCCACTGAAAGGGGACATGTGCTGCGGGAGACAGGACCAAGCAGCAGAGTTCTGGGCAGTATCCTGTGTAATTGCGTGAGTATGTGTGTGTATGCGTGCATGTGTGTGTGTGTGTGTGTGTGTGTGTTAGTAGTTACAGGAATGAAAAGTACACCAGAGGAAAAAGGAGGGTCACAGATCATAACATGAGAAACAAGGACAGGTAAGCAACAGTGAAAATTACAATCTTTTAGCACAAATACAAACAAGTTTAAAAATTACTAACCAAAACTGGTAGACTGCTAATCAAAAATATTTTGATTAGCAATCACTGCTAATCACTTTTCAAAACTTAATTTATGACTTGTGGTCTCCGCGGCAGTATCAATGTATTATTGATTGAGCTTGATCAACAATATATGTATAAAAAACCTGTCCCGGAATGTGCCCATTTCTAGGGCATTTGTGCGTGAGATACTCTTCACAGAATAAGAGTGTCTCACGTGCAAAGGAAAGGAGCACCCTGATTGGTCGGGAGTGCTCCCTTAATCTATAATGTATATTTAAGGTGATGCAGTATACTACTCTGAGGTCGGAAGGACTGTCTCTCCACCAACACTTTGTAACATGGCAGGGTTCTTGCATGTCTTCATGTTTGAAATTCTGTTCTTTCCTTACAAAACGTAACATAATAAGGCAGTACTGCTAATCAAAAGCAAACTTAGGGTGACAGCCACATTGGTTGATTGGAAGTGGTTTTCAGCTTTTGGAAAGCAGAGACAGATACACGCATACAAAATACTCTTTAATCTGGTCCTAATCAAAATGAGGTAAATAAAATACTGATGTTACAATATAAGCATGTTTTCAAAGGAATAGAGACTGACTGTTAAGTGATGAAAATCTCATGTTGGGACCAGGATAGGCAGCAATGTTTGATTTGGTGTGCCCCCCCCCCGAAAAAAAAAAAATCTCATCCATAAAGCCCTTTCCTAATCAAACCTAGGTAACACAAGGAATCAGTTTTAAAGTATAAATCGTTTTGCTATGTTTTTATTACAAACTGATATTTTGATATTATTTACATTCTAGTACTAGCATTCCCAGGATTTGGCAGGCCATATACACTTAGGAAACTGTTTTGATACTTTTTTGGATTAAGAAAAACACACTGCAGTTCTGCACTTGTGAAGGATTCAAACAGACATTTTCAGAAGCATTTATGACGAGAACACCAAACTGTCTACTAAAATGTCAAAGTTATCAGCTGAAAATGACAGAATTTGCAATCATTCTGGTCCAGGCTGCAGCGGAATGGTGGTCCCACAAGTAAAACATCAGTGAGGTGCTGCATCATACAGTATCAACCCAGTAAACCTCCTTTTATCCCACTATTTCCAGAATGTGATGTTTGACATTATTATTTCTTAAACAATTACTAAAATGAGTCTTAAAAAATTCTCTGGTACACATCGAGTAACCTGATGGTTCATGTTATTTTATTTATTATTATAAAAAGGGTCTGAGAAATACAGCTTTCTGATTGGCTGTAAGCATTCTAACAGGCTTATGTTAATCGTTTATTAACATAACCACTGGTCATGCCTTATTGCTTAATAAGCGAACAGCACTGCATGTTAACTTGCACCCTCAATTATATTATAACCAGTGAGCAGTTGTTCTACACCAAAATCAGAAGCTGTCAAACTGCTATACAAACCAATGTATAATGCAGGGTGTAAAATGGAGTTTGAATAGTGAACGTTCTCACATATATTTTTTTAGCTAAAAGTTCTGTATCGGTGTTTTAAAATTCTGTGTGGCAGCGCTCTTAGCTGTTCCAGATAAAAAGCCCCTTGCACTGGTAACTGCTGACAGGGAGGAATCCTGTCTGAAGTGTTGCCCAACGGATCCTCTCAGGCATTTGAAAACTTCTCACATAGTTATAAAACATGAAGTGCCAGGAAAAACAATACTACTTGCAGAACGTACCAGAACCGTAACCACTGTCACTCCCTACTGAACAGCAAGTTGGCTGGAGTGTGTGGGAGTGGGGCAACCAGCATGCACACTCACCCATGAAACACAGAATTTGACGGCAGAGAAGGACCGCTTGGCCCACTCTGTCTGCCCATTTCCCTACCTAATGGACAAGCTGCAGATCCTAGTTAACCAACAGCCTACTTCTTCCTACCCCCAACCCCTAGAATTGCCTTATAACTGTCCCATGCATTCTTGAATTCCACCACTGTTTTTGACTCCACAACCTCCTCTGGAAGGCTGTTCCATGCATCCACAACCCTCTCTCTGAAAAAATAATTCCTTACATTACCTCTGAGCCAGCCCCCATCTTCAGATTGTGCCCCCTTATTCTTGCACACCTCTTTTTCTGAAAGATTCTACCCTCTTGGACTTTGTTGATTCCCTTGAGGTACTTGAAAGTTTCTATCATGTCCCCCCTCTCCCTCCTTTCCTCAAGGCTATACATATTAAGCTCTTTAAGTCTCCCTTCATATGTCTTCCAGTCCAGACCCGGCACCATTTTAGTTGCCCTCCTCTGGACTGCCTCCATCCTGTTTATGTCTTTGAGGAGATTGGGTCTCTAGAACTGCATGCAGTACTCCAGATGGGGTCTCACCAGCTGTCTGTACAGAGGGATGACAACTTCCTGTTTTCTACTGGTGATGCCTCTCCCTATGCATCCCAGTATCCCCCCAGCCCTCCTTACTGCCCTCTCACATTGCTTGCCCACCTTTAGATCCTCTGATATGACTACCCCAGGTCCCTTTCCATTTTTGTTGTTGTCAGTATCTCACCCCCCATTGTGTACTCTTCCCCTGGGTTTTTGTTTCCCAGGTGCATTACCTTGCACTTCTTAGCACTGAATCTAAACTGCCATACATTTGACCATTCCTCCAACCTTGCCAAGTCCCTTCTCATCCTTTCCACCCCACCTTGTGTATCAACGCTGTTGCAGATCTTTGTGTTGTCTGCAAAGAGGCATACTGTTCCTTCCAGTCCCTCTGCAATGTAGCTTATAAAGACACTGAAGAGGACCGGTCCTAGTACCAAACCCTGCGGTACCCTACTAGTAACCCCCCTTTCTTCAGAGTTGACTCCATTTACTATTACCCTCTGTGTCCTGTTCTCCAGCCATTTCTTTACCCAGGCTACCATCTTGGGACCCACTCCCAGGCTGGCTAACTTGTGTACTAATCTTTTGTGTGGGACTGTGTCAAATGCCTTATTAGGTAGGCCATGTCCACAGCCCCTACCTGATCTACTACTTTGGTCACCCAGTCCAAATAAATCTATTAGATTTGTCTGACATAACCTTCCTGCTGTGAATCCATGCTGCCTAGGGTCCTGTGCCCCTCTGGCCTCTAGGTACTGACAGTTCTTTCCTTCAGAAGTGATTCCATCATTTTCCCTATCACTGTGGTTAAACTAACAGGTCTGTAGTTTCCTGCTTCTGCCCTGCTCCCACTTTTGTGAAGTGGAATCACATCTGCCCTCCTCCAGTCCTCAGGTACCACCCCATCCTCCCATGATTTGTTAAAGAGGGTAGTCAGTGGTGTCACTAGTTCTACCCTTAGTTCTTTTAGAATTCTGGGATGAATCCCATCAGGCCTAATTGCTTTGTCCACCTTCAGTTTTAAGAGTTCTTTCAGAACCCTTTCTTCTGTAAATGGACTGGTATCAACTCCTGTATCCAGAGTGTTTCCATTGTTTGGTACCTCCCCCTCTTCATTTGTGAATACTGAGCAAAGATATTTGTCTAGTATCTCTGCCTTTTCACAGTCACCCTCTGCCTCCATTAAGCCTCACTATCCCTCCCTTGGTCTTCCTTCGCCCTGATGTACTTATAAAAGGTTTTATCCCCCTTCTTAACTGAGTAGGCTATCTGTTCCTCGGTTTGGGCTTTTGCTGTTCTGACTGCCTTCCCAGCTTTCTTTTGCTTTAACTGATACAATTCTCTGTCCTGCTCCTTCTGTGATTCCTTGTACTTCCTGAATAATTTCTTTTTCTCTTGAACCTTCCCTGCCACCTCCTTTGAGAACCATAGTGGTTTCTTACATAGTTTTGTTTTGTTTATTTGCTTTACACAAAGGCTTGTTGCCTCTGTGATGGCAGTTTTGATTATTCCCCATTGTTCTTCCACCCCTCCTTCCTGCCCATTTGCTAGTGCATTCCTTAGGCACTCACCCATTTTGGCAAAGTCAGCCCTCCTAAAGTCCCGTACTTTTGCTTTTGTATGGCTTGACTCTACTGCTGTGTTTATCGTGAACCATACTGTCTGATGGTCGCTAGTTCCCAGATTTTATTTATTTATTAAATTTTGGTGCCCGGGTAGGCCCACTGAGCCCCGAAGGTCCCTTTTTCAGGGGCGACCCGGGATAACAATACAGGTTATAAGAATGAACAAGGACATAAGGAACATTTGAGGCATTGTGGGTTACATCATGAGGTGGTTATACAGTAAAGAAAAATAGTGGATACAGGTATGGTTACAGGCATGGTAAAAGAAAAGCAGTGGATACAGGCATGGCTTACAGGCATGGTAAAAGAAAGCAGTGGATGCAGCATGCAGGCATGGGTACAGGCATGGTTATCATCATGACATGTAAGCAATTGGTAGTACTTTGCATATAGTTTATTCAGGGGTTACACGTGGCCTCTGGCAAGCAGTCTGTATAAGGCAGGTAGTAGGAAGGTTAAGCTAGGAGACGGGAGTTGGAGAGGAGGGGAGTACCTTAAGAGCTTTAAGTGCCATGACAGATGGCTACCCACTTCTACATCTGTGATCCTCTCTCCATCTCCATTTGAGAGTACCAGGTCTAAGGCTGCTCCCTCTCGAGTGGGTTCCAATACTAGTTGTCTAAGGCATGCCCCCTGTAGGGCATCTAGAATAACCCCACTCTTAGAAGTGGCTGCTGCAACTGCACTCCAGTTAACATCTGGCATATTCAGATCCCCCATCAGCAATACCTCTCCTTTTTCTGCCATTCTAAGCATACTTTCTATCATTTCCTTGTCCATTTCCTCCCCCTGAGATGGGGATCTGTATACAACCCCTATGCGGATTGTGGTGCCACTGCCTGTCTCCAAATTGACCCACAGTGCTTCCTCGTCTCCCTGTTTACCCCTTTGTTCTGTTGCTTTGATTCCTCACCTTATGTAGAGAGCTACCGCTCCTCCTCTTTTACCCTCCTTGTCCCTCCTGTAGATAGTGTATCCTGGTATGTTTACATCTCAGTCATGGTTCTGTGTGTACCATGTTTCTGTGACTGCCACAATATCCGGATGCTCCTCCTCCATCAGGGCCACTAATTCAGGAAGCTTGCTACCCAGACTACGGGCATTGGTACTCATTTCTCTCCATTTTTTGATGGCTTTACCTCTTGTAGCAACATCCCCCACTGACCTTTCTATAATATTACTGACTTAGGTAATCCTGTATTTATTCTAATCAAAATGTTATTTTTGTGTTTCTTGACAAAGCTGAATGTCAATAAAAACAGTAACCAAACCAGAACATCTGAGGAATTTATATTATTTTTCTTACTGGCAATTATAAAAAAAATAAAACATGGGGAGGAGTGTATAACTAGAGGTTTTACACGCTCCTCCCCAATCATTATTCCATATAAATCAGTGCTTCTTTAAAGAGACGTAGCTAAGCTATGGGCAATGAGATGCTGAGATACCGCAATAGGGTCATCACTGCTAGAGACCTGGGTTCAAACAGTGGTTCAGGTGGTCACACAAGTGAATTTAGATTGGTAAGCTGAGATCAACTCACACTGGTCAATAGTTCACACCACCACACATGCCTGCGTGCACGCACAGATGGCAAGCTGGACAGAGTTCAAAAGAATGATCCCCTATGGAGGGGCACAATAAGATGTTGGTGTAGTGCTGGGCAGCCTCACTGGACCTACCTGTACCAAGCCATCAAAAACTCTACACAAGAACGCAAACAAAAGGAGGGGGGTCATTACGCTGCTGACCTTTTTACATGAACTTGTTTTGCTACAGATATATGTAGCAGCACAGCTCCATGACTTTCCCTTATAAGAAAGCCAGCCAAAGAAGCACACAACAGCTATTAAAATAGCACGGGGAAGCCTCTGAAATACACCCCTCATGATGAGAGCACCACTGCGGAGTGCAAAGCCATCCCTCTCTAGGTTTCTATCTTTGGCTTTCTATTTTGAAAGACACATTAGCACAGGCATGTCTGCTGGCTGCAGTGACATATTCTGTGGAGTACTAACTCCAACAGAGAGTGTAGCTTCGCTAAAAACGTCTCTGGAGGACTATTCATGTGCAGCACTAGTTATATGTCTGCTCTCTAATTCTGTTCATCCTTTCCGAACTGTAAAGCAAACTTACAGAGCAGGATGGCTTGTGTAAGTAGACACATGAACCCACTTCCTAACTAGCAGGAGAAAACTACACTTCATTTTTATACACACACACACACACACACAGAAATGCATGTGGTTACACATAAATAATAGCATATGTGATTAGGCAGGCTCCTAAGTCTAGCAAAACATTGTACAGATATTTTGCCCCATATCATACATGTAAAATGTTCTATACAAAGAAAATAAACTCCATCCTTGATGCAAGGTTCTCTGCTACAGCTCATGACAGCTAAGGGACTGGATTATTGAAGTTCCAGTGCAGTCTACAGCAAATGGGCTGCTGCTAGTTTCAAAATGGGCCAAATTTTCAAAAAGTTTGCAAGTGCAATTTGACTACTCCAGCAAATGTCAAATCATGTTGAGCGGATTTCTCTGTCCCAGTCAAGGGGCTGCACAATTGCACCTGTAACTTTACACCACCAGCCAAAACTGCAATACAGAATGGGAGGCAACTATCAGAAGCGCAGGAATTCCCTGTGAGTGATACCCGCCCACAAACACGGCACAGCATGGCACTGTGACATGCCCTGGTGGGGCTGTGCGAATAATGAACAATAATTCCTAACTATCGCAAATAATGGACTGCTTTTTACTTTGGACTGAATAGCAAATACAGTAAAACACACACTACTCATGCTATCCATAATTTGAAAATAAAAATAAATAAAAATGTCAAGATTTGCATGTCACCCTGAGTATGTTTATGCTAAATATACTCAAAGGAGCTTAGAGAGGTACTGGCGGCAACACTGACAGCCCTGTTCAACCAATCACTGGAAATGGGAGTGGTTCCGGTTGACTGGAGGAGGGCAGATGTAGCCCCTCTTCACAAAAGTGGGAGGAGGCTGGCAACTACAGGCAAGTTAGCCTGACCTCGGTGGTGGGGAAATTAATGGAATCACTGCTAAGAGAACGGGTTGCGGAATATCTAGAATCCAGTGGATCGCAGGATCCGAGCCAGCATGGATTCACAGCAGGAAGGTGATGTCCAACAAATCTGCTAGATTTTTTTGATTGGGTGCCCAGGGAACAGGATCAGGGAGGAGTGGTAGGTGTGGCTCGCCTGGATTTCAGCAAGGCCTTTGACACTTCCACATAGAAGGCTGTAAACAAACTGGGCAGCCTGGGAGTGAGTGGGTCCCAAGGTGATAAACTGGCTTAGAAATTGGTTGAGGGATAGAACAGAAACCCAGGGGAGGAGTACATGAGGGACACCAAGCAGGAAAGGGACCTGTGGGTAATCATATCTGATTACCTAAAGGTTGCTAAACAATGTGACAAGACTGTAAGGAGAGCCAGTAGGACGCTGGGTGCATAGGGAGCGGTATCACCAGCAGAAAAAAGGAAGTGGTGACACCATTGTACAAATCATTGCTGAGACCTCATCTGAAGTACTGTGTCCAGTTCTGGAGGCCGCATCTCTGGAAAAATGTGGACAGGGTAGAGGCAGTTCAGAAAAGGGCAACAAAATTGGTGCAGGGTCTGCAACTAGAGGATCTCAATATGTACACCCTGGAAGAGAGGAGAGAGAGCGCGGAGGGGGGGGATATGACAGAAAATACCTCAAGGGCATAAATAAGGTACAAGAGGGCAGCATCTTTCAGAAAAAAAATGTTCAAGAACAAGGGGTCATGATATGAAGCTAGAAGGGGGCCAACTCAGGAGTAACATGAGGAAGTATTTTTTCATGGAAAGGGTGGTGGATGCATGGAACAGCCTCCCAGCAGGGATGATGGGGGCACAAACGGTAGTGGAAGTCAAAAAAGCATGGGATAGGCATAGTGGAACCCCAATGACAGGAAAGAGAGGGTAAAGCTGGAGAGCTGCAGTTTTTGTAGCAGGTAGGGAAGATGGGCAGACTAGGTGGGCCAAGCAGTCTTTATGTGCCGTCAACTTATATGTTTCTATATTTCTATGTAAAAGGTAATCAAATATAAAAAAAAAATAGTCTTCCCCAGGTGGCCAGAACTATTCCCATGGTGTCAAATCCACCCCCTGCAGTAGTCACCAGTGTTTCCCCCTTCCTTCTTCCTCTATAATATCAATCAAAATGAGGAAAATAAAATAATGATGTTATAATATCAGCATGTTTTCACAGGAACAGAGACTGACTGTTAAGTGATGAAAATCTCATGTTGGGCCCAGGATAGGCAGCAATGTTTTATTTGGTGTGCCCCCAAAAAAAAATCTCAGCCATAAAGCCCTTTCCTAATCAAATCTAGGTAACACAAGGAATCAATTTCAGAATCTAAATCATTTTGCTAATGTTTTTATTACAAACTGATATTTCGATACTGTTTACATTCTAGTACTAGCATTCCCATGATTTGGCAGGCCATATAAGGTTAGGAAACTGTTTTGACACTTTTTTTGATTAAGAAAGACACACTGCAGTTCTGCACTTGTGAAGGATTCAAACAGACATTTTCAGAAGCATTTATCATGAGGACACCAAACTGTCTACTAAAATGTCAAAGTTATCAGCTGAAAACGACAGAATTTGCAATCATTCTGGTCCAGGCTGCAGCGGAATGGTGGTCTCACAAGTAAAACATCAGTGAGGTGCTGCATCAACCCAGTAAACCTCCTTTTATCCCACTATTTCCAGAATGTAATGTTTTTTTTTTTAAATCTTCTTTTTATTATGACACATATTTTAACTTATATACATACAGGTCATCAGTTCTGATCTTATACAATACAATAACATCTGGCCAGTTAATATATGTAGCTTTTTGTGGAAGTTTCGTACCATTTGTCCTCAGATTACACAATCGTTTCAGCAGGTATGTTATTCCCTTCGGCCTAATGTCTCACTCTAAAATATGACTTAATCAGTAGGACATCGAACTGTTTACCTTTCAGCTTCTTCTTTTTCCTTTTGTTTCCCCCTTGTTAAATATTACTAACCTGATTTCTTCAGATCAATTATCTTAAGGGTTTCAGTTATGGGGGGGTGGGTGGAGACGGGGAAAATTAGTACCCAGGGACCTCAAAAGAGAGGGGGACAGTCTTTGGCCCCAAGGAGCTCAGGATCCTTCAGGGGCGGCACTCCTCAAGGTACAAATAGAGGGTCTGTTAGCATATAATATAGTTGCCATCTCGTCCACCTTGAAGAGAAGAGTTCCCCCCGGTCATTTAAGTTGTGAGTTATTTTTTCCAGATTAGAAACTTGTCTGGTAATATCCCACCATTCCCGTATGGCCAGTACTTCGCTTGTCAGCCAGTGCTTGGTAAGTGCCTTCTTAGCCACTGTAAGGAGTAGTGAGAGGAGATATCTGGTGTTAGGCCCCTGGTGTTTAGGAATTATAAGGAATATGCATCTCAAAGTCAGTCGAAATTTTGAGTCTATGAGCTCCTGCAGTTGCGCTTCAAGCTGTTGCATGTAATTGGTGAGAGCTGGGCAGTCCCATAGAATATGAGCCAGGTTGGCTTCTTGCTCTCCGCACTGTCTCCAGCATTCCGCTGTTTTACTTGGCATATAGTGTTTAGTGATCAAGGGAGATCTAAAGTAGCGTATTAATACCTTCCAGGCAAACTCTCTCCATTGATGTGAGCTGATAACTCTGGAAACCTGTCCACAGGCTATTTTCCATTCCGCCATGCTAAGCAGGTAGCCAGAATCCCCATGCCATTGTATGCGTATTTTCTCGGTATGGCGAGCTCCCTGTGAATTCAGGGCCTGATGGTAGAGGGAGACCAGATGGTCCTGCCTCCCTGTATCGTTAAACGAGATTTGACAATGTATTAACGCTGGGTATGCTTCGGGGTTCTGCAAAAGGGGCGTCAGACCCTCCACATAATGTCGAAGTTGTAGATATCGGTAGAAGTCTTTGCGAGGTAGATGAAACTTTCCCTGGATTTCTGCGTAGGCCCATATTTTTCCCTGTGTCATTATTTGTGGCAGAAATCTCAGCCCAGCAGCGGCCCAAGAGCCAAACCCGGAGTCCAAGATGTTAGGGGTAAAGTCAAGGAGATTCTGGATCGGGGATATTAGAGGTAGATAGGTTGATAACCCATAAGATTTTCTCAAGGAGTTCCAATTCGAATTGAGCTGACAGCCAGGGGCTAGTGGCTAGGTTGGCCAAATCTCCGGTGCTTGTTGATGAAGCATCCGAAGATATTTAGCATCACTAAGGAGCCATCTCTCCATTTCCAACCAGTGTGGGATTGTAGTCTTATTTTGTCTAGCCATAGCGTTAACCCTAGGTAACTGCCTGTTGGTAGCAGCTTTAATTCAGAAGAGCAAGTCCCAGATCCTCCTTGTGAGGATAGCACATTAAAGTTTACTGTTGAGCTTTCATGCGTCCCATATAAAAGTTCCATTATTACGCGTTGATTTCTTTTAAAAGTTTTTAGGGGGCCGAGAAGGAACATTTTGGAAAAGGTATAATGCCCTTGGGAGGGTTATCATTCTTATAAGTTCAATTTGTCGTGTGAGATTTAACGGTATTACAGACCACACTCGTAGATCTTACTTTAATTGTGTCATAAATGGTGAGTAGTTATACTTGTAGTATTCAGTCTGTTTCTGAGGTATGTAAATGCCTAGGTATTTTAATTTTGTCAGGTTCCACCTACCTGGAATGCATTCTGCCGTTCTCTGTGTGGGGGTGTAGTTAAACGTGAGTATTTCGGTCTTAGTGAGGTTAAGCTTATAGCCCGATACTATACCATAGGAATCCAATATTCGTCGCAATTCTGGAATGGATTGTTCCGGGTTTTGGAGATACAGAAGAATATCATCTGCGTATAGAGCCACTTTGTGTTCACTGTCTCAAAGGGACTCCTTTGTAACTGTGGGGAATCTCGGATTTGTTGTGCTAAGGGCTCTATAACTGCTGCAGAAAGTAACGGGGACAGTGGGCATCCCTGTCGGGTGCCCCTCCTGAGTTGGAAATATTCCGAATGGTGTCCGTTAACTCTCACGCATGCCCGAGGGGAGGAATATATGTTTTGCAGTGTTTGAGTAATACCCAGTTTTGGTTGGGGGCATCGACTTAGCCTTAATTTCATTTAAGAATGTGCCACCATCACAGATGGTGGGGCTTCCTCAGATCTTGACAGTGAGGGTCAGGGAAGTTGCACTATGGAGTGGGATCTAAATAGATGAATGTAACATTGAACACTTATTGTACAGAAAAGAAAGGGGGTGCACTGGAGACTACTGGGGTGGTAAGATGGCCACGGGGATGGTCATGGCCACCTGGAGAGGTGGGAATGCTTTTTGAGGCCATTTGGGAGGGGACTGACCACAAATGACAAAAATGAATACCTAAATGTTTGGGACCCCCAGAATACAATGTTCAGCTTAAGGTATTTGCACACCACTATTGCCCAGTGTGTGTGTGTCTGTGTGTGTGTCTGAATGGGCCTCTGTGGGACCAGCAACCTAGATGGGGAACAAAGGCCTATCAATCCACGAAATAACTAAGAGTCTGCCATTTTCTGCTTATTTTGTGTACCGACTAACCAACCTTTGTTTACGAGACTGCTATGAACTGCATTTCCTATAAAAGTTAGTCGTTAGGAAATGGCTGTAAAGTCAGCGACTAATGTTTTGGGAATGCTTAAGACTATCATAATTACTAACTGTAGCACTTTGTTTTTCAAGCACATTGCAGCAGCTAAACACACACACGTGCACATAATAATAATAATAATTAGTCAGGGTTTTAAATGGCCGGTATCACATCGCATTTTGTGATGCAAACCGGCTGGTCATGCAAGTCAAAACATGGAATGGATTGCAGAAAAGTGCGATCCATTTTTTCCATGTTTTCTCGTGTTTTCCCGGCTGTTTATGGACGCAGTACTGTTTTTTTTGCAAAATGGGTGTCATTATCCCTATTATCTCTGCCCACCTCCACAGTTATTGGCTGCCTGATCCCGCGCATCTGGAGAGTGCTGCTACAGAAGAGAAACCAACGTGACAGAAGCCCACGCAGCAGTTAGAAGAGCAAGGCGTGGAAGAGTTCCCTGCGGAGCTACAGCCCGAGAGAGAGAGAAGGTGGGTAAACTTGCTTTGCTATGAATGTGGGAAGCCAGTTGAGAGGCAATCGAGACAGGTTTAAGGGACAGGTGATCTTTACCAGCGGAAAATTAAGTCGAGGCCCGGGCCAGCTAGGTTTAGGTTACCACCCCCCGGTTGAAGACTGCAGAAGAGACCCCCCCCGAGATAAGCTTCCAGGACCCACCTGATTGAATCTGTGGGCAAGAGGTGCGCAGAGTTTGGCCCCGAAAGATGTGCTGGCTCCACCAGCATGACCTCTGAGCAGCAGTCCGTCTGGACCTGAAGCTGCGTAGGAGGCTGGGTAGGCTGGGAGGACAAGCTTGTGGATGCTGGGCCTTGTCGGATGCCAATGGCCACGAGTCTAGTCAGCAACAATTCTTAGACTCACTGTTCCTGTGCCTCGTTGTTCACCGTGGCCTTAAGTTTGACGAGTCAGTCGCTGTAGCCCCATCCACAAGTTCTGCAGCCATTTGAGATAGTCTCGGCCGTTCTCCGTATTGCTTGCAAGCTACTCCGTCTCCACACACCACACAGCTGGTGTCCCAATCCAATTTAGCCCAAGCCTGTGAAGTGGTGATTCAATTGGGGGCAGCAGGACTGTAAGCAAATGCGCTTGCTTGGGGGTTTTGACCACGTTTACCTCTGCCTTACTCCGACAGCCCCCGACAAATCCGCTGCAGCACTGTGTGCACCACCATACCTCTCAACTGTCCCAGGGACATCCCTGATTTTGCCTCAGAAGTTTCCTCTGTCCCTTTTAAAATTTGTGTTTTTGTGACAGAACAGTGGGCAATGTAAGCACAAAATACTGTCAAACATTACTGTTCCTCTTCACTAATACCCTTTCTGTCAATTTTCTGAGTGACTAGTACCAATTTTTAAGTGTCTCTGATTTTGTCCCTGATTATTTTAAGCCTTGTCCCTAATTTAAGAGGTTGAGAGGTATGTGCACCATCAGAGGGGATCATTCGTTTGCAACCCGAGGGGGGGCAGAACAGTCTCGGGGTGCATAAAATTATGTGCTGAAACTCGGGGAGGGGACAACTACAGTTCTGTTGGGTGCCCAATCTCCAGTTTTCCGTTATCCTGGGTCACCTTGTTCTGACAGCCCGCCCCAATGAATCTGCTACAACTGCTGTGTGCACGTGGACCGGAGGACCAGTCTGTCTTATGCTTTGGGTATGCTCTCAAGTCTGCAACTCGGTGGGGGGGAGTCTCTTAGCTAGCACTGCAGTGAGTTTTTTTTTTCAGGGGTGGGGGCAGTGCTGTTCCTGAATGGTTGAGTGGTCAGTGCAGTGATTCTGGGCAAAAGTGTAGTGAGGTGCCTGACTGGGGCGGTGGTGCCTGAAGCTCGGTCACAGGCCTAATCGGGGGAAGGGGGCTGTTTCTTCTCATTTGACTTGGCCCTGGACCACCACAGAGGCACTTCTTCAGACTTCTTGAGACAGAGTAGGGTGCTGGGAGGGGGTTAAGTTTTTCTCGAGGGCACTGGTGGCAGGGAATTAATGGTGCTCTAATTTTTGCTGCGTGTGCGTTCAGTGCTGCTTACCCTGGCTAGTCACTTGACTGTGGGTGGTGTGTGACTGAGCAGTACTGTACACTCTGTGCCCTGCTGGTGGGACTGGACCGGTCAGAGAAACCCTTATCTGCAATGAGCCCTTGTCACACAAGTTGCAACAGCAGGGCCCTGGGAGTAACTACACTGACCTTGCCCTGCAGAATGTGTACACAGCCTAATTTGGGGGCAGTCACTGACATGGGCACTCACTCACTCATGCAAGCTGAGCATGTGTGGGCCTGACACTTTCTTGCGTGCCCCTACAGTCACCAAGACCACTCTGCCCTGTGTTACTGCTCGCCACTTGCAGTGACGTCTCGTCACCAGGATAGTTGTCGGGGGGGAGGGGGTGCTGTGATGCAGACTTTTTTTCTGGGGAATAGGCAAATCATGATCCAATTTTAAATAAATTCTGTTTTTTTTCAGGTCGTCGGTGAAGAGTCCTCCAGGTGGCATAAAATTAGTGAGTGACTACAACTGCACTGCCGGCAAGACAGCAGCCCAGCGGTAAGTTACGCCTCAACTCACTGTGAATGAAGTCATGCAGGAGCTGTTCTCACAGACAAACTAGTCAGTACTGCACTTAACTAACTAGCCACAGACCTGCCCCACCCCACCCCCAAAAATGATCACGTTTTGTCTAGCAAATCTTGAGTAAATTGGTCCTGAGACTGTACTTACTTGTCCTGTTTTGTTTTGCAGGGGGCACTGCTACAGTGGATTCATCACCCGGCCAGCCTGGCTAGCCAGCTGAGCATCCCAGTGCGTCCAGAAAGGTAGAGTAACTGAATTCTGGGGGGCAAGCTAGCATTGGGGATAACTCTGGGGATTCATCAAAAATTACTGGTGAGTACAAACACTCACTCGACACATTCATTGTCTTGTGTTTGTAGATCAGAGAGGTCCAGAGCTACAGCTCCAGGACTAAAACTCTGTACTTAGCCAGACAAAAAAGAAGCTCTCAACTGGTAGACAGGTCTGGAGGGAAGAAAAAGCAGAGTGACACAGTCAGGAAGTAAAGTGCCAGGAAGGAGCTCAAGCTGATGAAGTGGATTATTTTGTCAAACTAAACCTGACTCCAGACATGCCGAAAACAGTCATTTATTAATATTTATCTAACTGGATGCCATGTTGTTTGGCAAGGGCTAGCAAGGTCTGCCTGAACAAGGAAGTGCATTTTTGGGGGTGGGGTAGGGCAGGTCGGTGGCTAAGTACTGACTACTTTGTCTGTGAAAACAGCTCTTGCATGACTGGTTAAATACTCATCAGTAGTCACTGTTGGAACTGTGTAGTTTTGAGGCTGCATCTGCTTGATGCATCATCTGGTCGCAATAGCAGCACCGAGCACTTCTCTGGGCCAGACTAATGACTGGTGACTCTGCACTTTTTAGAATCACTCCACCCCCCTTCCCCCACAACCTAGATTTGGTCATCAGCCCTGCTGGGCAGAGCTGTGCAGACAGCAGACAGCAGACCGACATACTAGTTAAGGTACTGACCTTTAAGTTAGAGGCTCAGACCTGTACTAGTAGGGTAGCTAGTGATTGACCCTCCTTACCGTTTCAGTTAGAGGTGCTGAGCTCAGTCACCCCCCCCCCCAACCAATTTGGTCTGCCCTGCACAGTCCTGCAGTGTTGTGTGCAGCAGACAACATACTTAGTACTGGGCTGTTCCGTTTAAGTTAGAGGCTCAGACCCGTACTAGAAGTAGTACTGGGTAAAACCGTACTGATTGAGGTCCGTTTAAGTTAGAGGCTCAATCAACTCACCCCCGGATGGTCATCTGCCCTGCACAGCTGAACTTAAATGTTGTGTACAGCAGACATACGTAAAACTGGGTGGTGACCATTGGACGCTGAGCACTCACCCAATACTAGCCGTTGGTTAGAGTACTCTGGGTAACCAATTGACCATATACTAGAGGCTCAGTCTTGGGTAACTGTTCTGATTGACCTAAAGTTCTAGCATCAATTTCCACACACACACACACACACCACACCAACTGTTCAGCTACCTGATTGGTGGTGTCTCTGCAGTAGTTTGGACAAATTTTACAGGAAAAGAACCACACAATTTGTTGTTCAATACTTTTATTGTACATTAAGAGTGTCATTTTAGTGCAAAGCTACAAGACTCACTGGAAAAGAAGCAACATCACTGACACAAATTGTTCAAATACTCAAAGTGTAGTTGTAAGAGTCCCTGACAACACAGCTAAGTGAACCCAAAAGAATAGACAGCAACCGGCATGGCAACCACAACCAAAAAAGTCAGAAGGCACACTGTTGAAAAGAAAAAATTACTCACCTTAGTAATGTTGTTTCTTCTAATTGAGTCTTGCTATATTATGACATATGCAGAATAACCCCAGGTTAGAACTGCTCCGGAGGTGAAAGAGTTAACTTTCCATGCAGGGCATGGAACCTTGAGCGTGAGCTCGGTTGAACACTCTGTCTGTTGTAGCTCAAACTTAAACTGTCAGATCTTTACGAGCAAAACTCACTAAGGTTCTGTGTGGAAGCCGTAAACCTACACTAGCCCACTGGCTACTAACTACAAAAACACATTTCTGTTCTTGATCACAAAATAAAGACTCAAGTCAGGGGATTCAAGAAAGAAAAATAAAACATAACACCTAAGCACCCTAAGAAAGGGTGAAAATAAAGTGGGCATCAATGAAATGCCAACATTGCACTGCCCACCCACATCCCAAAAGTAGAGGTTCTGAGACGGGCAGGCTGGGGGGAGGTCATAATATAGCAAGACTCCATTAGAAGAAACAACATTACTAAGGTGAGTAATTTTTTCTTCAAACAACATGAAGTCTTGCTATATTATGACATATGCAGATTACACAGCAGTACCTCTATGGAGAAGGGACAGAACCTACTTAGGAAATAGGCTCTGAAGCACAGCTGTGCTAAATCGAGCATCACTCCTAGCCTGGATATCCAGGGAGTAATGCTTAGTAAAAGTGTGAACTGTTTTCCAGGTAGCTGCTTGACATATCTCTAGGATAGGGATGTCCCTGGCAGTAGCCAGGGACGCAGCTGTACCTCTGGTAAAGTGAGCCCTCAGGCCTGAGGGAGGAATCTTACCCAGTTTTTGATAGCAAAATTGGATACAAGAGACAATCCACCTGGCAATGGATCTTTTAGTGGCAGGTTTGTTTTACCAACCTCACCATAAGTGAGGAATAATTGAGGGATTCAAACCTATGACCCTTGGTACGTTCTATATAGTAACTAAGGGCTCTTCGACATCTAAACTGTGTAATCTCCTCTCGCCAGAGGAGGAATGGTCAGTGAAGTACACAGGAAGAGACATGGATTGATTAAGGTGGAAGTCTGAAACCACCTTAGGCAAAAACTTTCTGTTAGTCCTGAGGACCACCTTATCTCTGTGAAAGGAGATAAAATCAGGCTCCACTGACAATGCTTGTAGCTCACTTATGCGCCTGGCAGAGGTGATGGCTACCAGAAACACAGTTTTCCAAGTCAAGTACTTAAGCTCTGCTGAAGACAATGGCTCAAAAGGGGGTTGCATAAGCTGGGCAATGCAAATATTAAGATCCCAAGCAGGGGCAGGGTCCCTGAACGGAGGGTTGGTGTGAAGCAACCCTTTAAAAAACTTGGAGAACACAGAGTGAGCTGAAAAAGAAGAGGGCTTACCTGCTGATAAAAAGACAGACACAGCTGCCAAGTGCACTTTTAGGGTAGCTGGTCTTAGCCCCAAATAATTCAAATGTACTAAATAATCCAGAATTGTGGGCACGTCAGCCGATTCTGGGGAAATATGCTTACCAGTACACCATATGGAAAATCTTTTCCATTTTGAATTATAAGTAGCCCTGGTGGAAGGCTTCCTAGAGGCCTTCAAGATTTCCAACACACCTTGGGAAAGGTGTAGGTCAGCAAACTCTAACTCTTCAAGAGCCATGCCTTGAGATTGAGAGATCTGAGGTTCGGATACCAAACTCTCCCCTGGGCACAAGTTAACAGGTTGTGATTCCTGGGAAGACACAGGGGAAGGTGGACTGCTAAGGACATGAGGAGGGTACCAGGGCTGCCTGGCCTCATCTGGAGCAATCAGGATCATCCTGCAGGGTTGAGACCTGATTTTTACTAGCACCTTGAAAAGAAGAGGGAACGGGGAAAAGCATAGAGAAACTTCCCTTCCCAACTGAGTAGGAAGGCATCCAGATGGACTGAGCCCAACACTGGGGGCCTGCAGCAAAAAAGGGGAAGTTGGTGATTGTCTGGGGCTGCAAAGAGATCTATCTGAGGGTGCCCCATCTGGCAAATACTACCTCCAGTACTAGGGGATCCAGTGCCCATTCGTGATGGCCCTGGGAAATCCTGCTGAGCGCATCCGCTAGGACATTGTCCTTGCCTGGGAGGTGAACTGCCATAAGGAAGGTGTTCAGAGAATAAGCCAGAGACCACAACTTCATTGCTTCGGTGCACAAGGCCGTAGACCGAGTGCCCCCTTGCTTGTTGATGTACCACATTGTAGTGGTATTGTCTGTTCTGACCTGAACAACCTTGTTCTGAACAGATGTGGAAAAAACCTGGAGTGCTAGAAAAACTGCTCTGAGTTCCAATAAACTGATGTGGAGCAGAGATTCCTGAGGGGACCACAACCCTGGATAGTAAGGTCACCCATGTGAGCTCCCCACCCCAAGAGGGATGCATCTGTAGTAAGGGTCAAGGAATGAGACTGGGGAATGAAGGAACCCCTGTCTCAAATTGCTCTGGTCCTGCCACCACTGGAGGGCCTGGATCAGGGTTCGAGTCACTGGGATCAATTTGGTTAGAGGATCTGTCCTTGAGACCAAAAGGCTCTCAAATGGAACTGAATGTCCCTCATCTGAAACTTTTCTCCTGCACTACTGCTGCAGAAGCAGCCATGTGCCCCAGGAGTTGTAGAAATGCCTTGCTGGTCGAGAGACCTGCAAGGGTGAAAGAAGAGGCCAGAGAGACCAAAGTCCTTGCTCTTTCCAGAGGGAGGAAGGCTCTGGCTTCTTTTGTGTTCAGTTCTGCGCCTATGAAGGTAAGAAGATGGACAGGCTCCAGAACTGACTTTGGAAGATTGAGAAGGAAACCTAAAGATGTAAGAAGTTGCTGAGTTACTTGTAGGTGTAGTTTGACCTGATCTGAGACTGGCCTACAATGAGCCAGTCGTCCAGATAAGGAAAGATGGCAATCTTTGCCTTCTTAAGTGGGCAACTACTACTGCAGGCATTTTGTGAACACCCGGGCCGAGGTGAGGCCAAGGGCATTGCTCTGAACTGGTAATGGCCTGAAGGCAGTTCGATTCTGAGGTACTTTCAATGGGAGCTTCTGATGAGAACATGGAAGTAGGCATCCTTGAGGTCCAGGGAGGCTAACCAGTCCTCTGGCCTTAGAGAGGGTAAAATAATTCCCAGAGTCACCATTTTGAACTTTGGTTTTAAAAGGTGCTTGTTTAGATACCTGAGATCCAGGATGGGCCGCCATTCTCCTGTCTTTTTTGGGGTAAGGAAGTACCTGGAGTATAACCCTTTGCCCTGGTGTAGGGGTGGACCCCTTTCCACAGCTCTGAGAGCCAGGAGGAAAGAAACTTCTGTTTCTAGGGCAAGTGCCTCTGATGGATTTGCAGGTGGAAAGGACCTGGTTCTCATCTTCGGAAATTTTTTGAAGCTGAGAACCAGTCCCTGGCTTACTACTTCCAGGACCCACTTGTCTGATGTTACAGACTTCCAGTCCTGGACAAAGTAAGCCAGCCTGCCCTACCGGTAGTGGAGAATCGGCCCTGGCCACCCCATCAGGGAGCCTGTTTTGCAGGGGCTTTGGGTTGAGGGGTAGAAGCAGACTTACTAGACCCCCTTCTGCCTCTTCCTCTAAAGAACCCCCGCTGGGTATAAGCAGAAGAGGAGGACTGGGCTTGGTAAAAAGGCCTATGAAAAGGCCTGCCCCTGCCCCTGACATGCTGCCTTTGAGGAGTGACTTGCCTTTCTTTGGCCTATGCACTCCTATAGGTGGTCCTATACTCTTCCATTTATTTCATATAATTCTCTGTCTGCTCCCCAAACAGAGAATTGCCCACAACAGGAAAATCCATAGCCTTAGACTGGGTATCCTGTGACAGGGCAGTACATCTGAGACAGGCCATTCTGCGAAGAGACACAGATGTAGCCATGATTCTTGATGAAACATCATTAGAGTCTACTGCAGCATGAAATTGCACCTTGGATGCCTCAATACCATCCGCAGCCACCTGCTCCAGCTCCCTGGCAAGCTGGTCAGGGTCCTGTTTTGCTAGTGCCAGCACAGTATCCCATCTGGATTTCTGGTACCTAGCCGCATAAGCCATATAATTCGCCTGTCTGAGTCCTAAAGATGCTGCCATGTACTGTTTCTTTGCCATGGCATCCATCCTCCTGGAATCCCTTTCAGGAGGGTGAGAGGCTAGAGGAATATTAGCCTTGTCACAGGCTGCAGCCTGCACTACCCCCACATGGCTGCATTGCCGAGAGAGAAACTCCATATCAGAGCCTTATAATGTATACCTTTTGTCCATCCTTTTATCAACAGGAAGGATAGAGTGAGGAGTTTTTAGAATTTTTACTGTCTGTTTCCTAAAGGATTTGTGCAAGGAAATAGACAGTCTCCTAGACTCTGGAATATCCATCATTTCTACATAATCAGGCTCTTCTTGGTCATCAACAGCTTCCTCAACAGGGAGTTGGAGAGTTTCAGCAACTTTCTTATAGAACATAAAATGAGAAGGGGACTCAGATAGCCTGGGGACCCTGAAGGTCTGTCTGGAGAGATGTCCGGTTCAATGGGCACATCCAGACTTTCAAAATCACATTCACTCTCCTCATACCCCTCTTCTCCTTCCTCCGGTTCATAAAAATCCTCAAAATCATAATCTTGAACCGGTGGAACCGTCCGAACCGAGCGCTTCCCTGATGGTGTCGGTTCGGACGGAACCGGGGAAAGAGACTGGACAATTTGAATAGCTTTAGCTATTTCCTCAGTGGTTGGAGAAAAACTTTGGCCCACACTAGCTGACTTTCTAGCCCTTTATTTGAACCGCTCCTCAGAGCTGGCTCTTCGCTTGCCCGAGGAAGTATCGCCCTGGTCAGAGGGCACTCCCTCAGGTTCGGTTGGAACCGAACCGGGCTGGCCATCCGGGTCAGCGGACTTTTTGGCCTCCCTTTCCCTGAGCCTACCAACTCTCTTTTCCACGGTGACAGCAGGAAAATTCTTACAAATCTGGCAGTCTGCATTGAGGTGGTCAAACCCCAGACAATATACACAGGTGGTGTGTGGGCCAGCCTTAACAAAGGCTTCCCCACAGAGTCCACAGTGCTGAAACCCAGTGGGTCCGGTTTTTCTTTTGGGTTTCTCAGACGTAGTGCCAGCCTAACCAAAACTTGCCCGTTAGTGGCAATCCGCCATGCAATACTCTCTTATCGGTTCCCAACCGTGTCACGGGTCGTGGAAAAAACCGTAATAAGATCCGTTTTTTTAGAGCCGATAAGAACCGGGAACCGCACTCTAAAGGGCTAGAAAGTTAATTTAAAACCCATCTGATCGGTTCAAACCGAACCGAAAAAGACGTTTACAAGTTCCACACAGAAGAAAATAAAATAAGCCTATCTATTACTTACAATACCACAGACAGAGCTTGAACCGACCGATTGCGGTTAATTTCAGTAAAATAAACCGAGAATTACACTTTTTAACCGACAAACGAACCGAGCAGGAGGAGAAATCTCCGGAGCGACTGTTCAGTGAGGCAGAGTAAAGAATCTGACAGTTTAAGTTTGAGCTACAACAGACAGAGTGTTCAACCGAGCTCGCGCTCAAGGTTCCATGCCCTGCATGGAAAGTTAACTCTTTCACCTCCGGAGCAGTTCTAACCTGGGGTCATACTGCATATGTCATAATATAGCAAGACTTCATGTTGTTTGAAATGGAAAAAGGAGATTGATCACTGCAACGAATGGTTAGTGTTTGAAACAGACAATGGTGGTGGTGAGTTTGTAGACCGGGTAAAATGTTCTCTATGTGAAAAATGGGCAGACCAGTTAAAGTACTGCAGAAATTTTAGTGAAAGTTTCATTGTTGGTATCCGAGGTACAGCTTTGAAAAAGGACAATGTTGCAAGACACGGTCAATGTGATGCTCATAAACGAGCTGTTACACTCAACTGAAAACCAGAACCAATTGCCTCCATATACAAAACTACTCCAATAGGATGTGCACTATTAGGAGAAGAAGTAAAAGACAGAGCTGTAGTTCGCCGTCTGATTGAAATCGCTTATCTGTTCGCTAAAGAAGAACTTTCGTTCACTAAATTTGAATAATTTGTTAAACTTGAAAAAAGACGATGTTGATCTCGGAAGTGCATATGCAAATATTAACGGCTGTCGTAAGTTCACGTCAGTTGTTGGTGAATTGTTACGGGACAGTCTACTCACAGCCCTTCAGAAAAGTCTGTATTTTGCGGTTCTTGTAGATGGGGCGACAGATGAAAGTTGTACTGAAAAATAATTACTGTAGATTATGCATTTTAATGAAAGTTCTTGTTTAACGGAGATGACCTTTTTCAGACTAAAAGACGTTCAGCATACCACTGCAGAAGGTTTGTTACAAACTCTTCAAGAAGCCTTCTTAGAGTTAGGCATTTTAGACTTGAACAGTCGCATGGTTGCAATGTGTGCAGATAGTGCTGCAGTAAACCTGGGGAAAACAAAAGGACTATCAGCTCTGCTAAAAGTGGAAATGGCATGGTTGTTGTCTATTCATTGTCTTAACCATAGACTTGAATTGGCAGTTAGAGATGCACTGAAAGGAACATTTTTTGATCAAGTGAACGATAATCTCATGACATTGTACTACCTTTATGAAAAATGTCCAAAAAACTTCGTGAGCTCAGAGAATTAGCTAAAATAGTGGGCACTGAAGTCAGCAAACCAGAAAGAGCATTTGGAACAAGGTGGGTAGATCACAAACTTCGTGCCGCTCAGACACTGGAAAAATCCTACACAGTTACGATTCATCATCTTGAAAATCTCGCAGAAACTGCCACTACACCACCAACAGAGAAAAGCAGAGTTAAGGGCATTTTGACCAAACTGAAAATTGCCAAATTTGTCACTCATTTACTCTTCTATATTGCCCTTCTAAGGCTACTGTCACGACTCTCCTTCAGTTTACAGGGTTCTTCTGCTGACTTGATCTTAGCTTTGGCTTGTGTTGATGCAACCTTATGGCAACTACAGCATCTCGCAGATAATCTTCTCGGAACATGCAACTCAGAACTTAAGACAGTCTTACAGCAACATGATCATGACGTAACTGACAATGATGAGTCTGACAATTCTGAACTGGTCGTGTTTAAAGATGTTACGGTCTCGAATGCTAACAACAGCATCAGGCAGCTTATAACACAGGTACCTAATTACGTCAGTAGCGTACAACGGTGCATTTCTGATAAATTTTCAGATATCATTGACTGTGACTCTCAGGACCAACACCCAATTTTTAGGACTTTAAAACTGTTAGATGTTACACAGTGGCCTAGGAGTGCTGATGAGCTAGAAATGTTTGGGAACATAGACTTGGACAGATTTGTTAATTACTATGGACAGATACTCACAAAAAATAATGTTGACCTTGCTGCTTTGCCAGGAGAATGGTCTAAACTTAAAACTTTATACAATAAGCTTTTAAGTCACGTGAACAGGGAAGACTTTTGGAACTGTATTCTGAAGTCCTACAGAGAACAGTTCTCAAACTTCTACCACGTTGTCGTTATTTGTAAGCTCATTCCAAAGTCCAATGCAAAGCTGGAAAGGTCATTTTCAATACTGCAGCATGTAAAAACTGACTGGAGAAACAGACTGAGTGAAGTAAGTAACGTTGGAACACCTGGTTAGAATTTCAGTTGAGGGTGACAGTCCAGAGACATCTGATCCTGTTCCAGTTGTAGACAGATTCTTCAGCACCCCAAGAAGAGTTTGTGCAAAAAAACAAAGGCAGTCAGAAGCAAAAAGGTCAGATTCATCTCGCAACGCAAATACTACTAGTTCAGAAGATGCAGCAAATATATCTTACACTACTTCCGAGTCAGACAGTGACAACGACGACATGATCACTGATCAGTAGCGAGCCCCTGTAAACTGAGGGAATTACAGTTTTGGCTGATAAGTTGTAGCCTAAGTGGCAGTGAGTAAGTGCCATGGGAAAAAACTTCAGGTCCTCAGTGTCGGTATTTGGTCACTGGAGGGAAGTGGGTGTGAAAATCCACGCCAGTCAGCAGAGCACCTCTCTTCACGTCTGCCTGCCAGCACCAATTCCCGTGCTCAGACGTCTAGATCTCCAAGCGGGGGGAGTGCACTGGCAATGGGGGGGTGCCCTGCACTCTCCCTGCTTAGCAATCTAGATCGTCTGATTACGGGGGCTGGCACAGGCAGGCAGATGTGGAAGTTGACACTTGGAATCCCGGCTGGCCAGGAGAACTCAGCTGTTTCAGAAATTCGTTTACCAATCCGCACAGAGGACTTTACTCACTTCAGCAAATGGGCTCACATCACCTGTCTTGAGTTTAGCAGGCACCTGTACATGCCAGGACACCAACCATGCCATGATGAGATCAGACATGATTGTTTAAAATTAAATTTTTTTCTTGTGCTCAACTGACTTCATCACAAGTTTACTAATTCTACTTAGCTCTCAGAAGCGGCCTGTGTGGTATTTGGGATCACTAAGTCTCACTATAAATTTAGCACTGACTAAAGTGCTGTTTATGAAGCAAGTAGTTATTTAAGGAATTAGTTTTCCAAGTTAAGCATTTATAGGGCATTTAAGTCCTCAGGTTCGTTCACTGGCAGTTGGAGACTCGCATGTATTTTTTTCAGTGGCTCAAGTTGAAGTCCACAGTTGTTAAATTTCTTCATTGTTTGGTGAGAATGATATTAGTGGCTACAAATGTTTGAATAACTTGCACTGTGACTAATTAATCAAAAACCCCTCTCGCTGGACTGTGGGGTTCAGGGGGTGGGGGGAGACTGTATGAGCAGGCTGGCTTCTCAGGTAGGTCAAAAGCCATCATCATCTTTTGTGCTGGCTGGTCCTGAAAATAAGTCAAAGAAGTTAAATGCAACAGTGAGTCTGACACAGTGCTTGCAGCCTTAAACTGGCGCTTTCTGTTACGAATTGTAAAATCTGCACTTACAGAAAAATAGTGGGATCAGATCTGGCCGCCGGGAACCAGGTCCACAGGCCTCAGTAGACAACTACTGACTGTTCCGAACCGCATCCATTGACCGTTTAAGTTAGAGGCTCAATCCAAATCTGGATGGTGGTTGGGAACTGCAGTAGTCCAAGAATAATTGAACAGCAGCTCATGTTTGTAAATCAGTTTGGTTGCTGCAGCTGCTTATTCTCACTTACCGGCGTAACCCTACAGATTGCTTTCCAGCCACCGCAATTAAATTTCCGTGCCAGCACAAGTCATGACTACACACCACAGGCTTTAGGCTTAAGGTCAGGTTCAGTACCAAACATAACTAAGTTTTGTTTCAGACACTAGACATCCCCGACTACTGTTCCCAACCACCCATCCAATTAAAATTGACCGTTTAAGTTAGAAGCTCAGTGCAAAATGGATGTGAGGTTGGGAACACAAGTCAGTTGTACTTGTTTCTGTTGTTAAATTACTTTTAAGGTGCAGCTGCAGCTGTTTATTCTACTGCTACTTTTAAGTAGTCAGTTGTCACACTTAGGAAGGTTAGCAAGGGGAAGCTACATTTAACAAGGCTGGTCAGAAAATGTTCGGTACGTACTGAACTCTTTGGCCCAGATATTCAAAAGGGTTGCGCATGGCGCAACACACCCACTGATGCACCCTGGCATGATATTCAAAAGGAAAAAGTGCGTGGCACAAATCCTGATGCGCCAGAGCCCATCAGTAATGTATGCAGGCGCAGGTAGGGGGGGCCTGCCCATGCATACCCTGCACAGCCCAATATTCAGCCCAGGATGTGCAGAGCCATACATGCGTAACCCCTACCTGTGCCAGCACAAAGTTGATCCAATAAAAAAAGGAACAATGGATGGCCACCCACAGGTGAGCTGCCGCATTGCAGGGCTTGATCACGGGCTTTTGTAATAAAAAAAATAAATCTGTCCAATATCCCTGGTGGCCCAGTGACCGCTGTCTGCCAGATCGCGGGCATTTGTAATAAAATAGATAAATCTGTGCAATATCCCTGGTGGTCCAGTGGACCGCTGTCTGCCCGAAGCGGGAATTTGTAATAAAATAAAGAAATCCGTCCAATATCCCTGGTGGTCCAGTGGACCGCTGTCTGCCCGATCACGGGCATTTGGGCCTAAGAAGGACCTTCTTAGTTGAGCAGTGGCCTTCTTTTCTCAAACCCGGCATTCAAAAGTACTTAAAACAACACGTAAATACCGGACCCATTATAACCTGTGGATCGCGCCCCCACGGTATTCTAGGACTGACATCATAAAACGTGCCAGTGTGTGGGCATGCCTCCAACTTAGGAAGTATCGGCGTCTTGGCCGTGGGTCCCCGATTTTGGATTTTATGAGCGTTTTGTTAGAAAATCTACTAATGTAAAAATGATGGCTCCAAGAAGGATCTTTAAACCGAGGGGTAATCTATCCAGCCTGTTAAGGGGGAGAGAGATTAAATAACTAAACACCTGCTCTTTAATATTGCAACCAGGCACGAAAGTACAGGTTGAAGTTCTATACATCATAAAAAGATAAACATTTGCATATAGCAGATCGAAAACATAAAATTATACAATTTTAAAACAAGAAAAGAATGAAAAAAATATAACATTTATGTCACCACATTCAAATATTGCACAAAGATTTACTGTAAATTTGAGTTCTTACCAGACGTTTTTTCCACATCTCCTTACTTCGCAGATTATACCCAGACTTATTCCTCGATACAAGTAAACAATGCAATTTATAGTCAGGCTCACATTTTTTTTTTAAAAAAACCTCTTTTTAGTTATTTTTTTCCCTAGCTAACTAAATTCCTCACAAGACAATCTTTTATTTTTTTCTCTGTCTGATTCTTAATTCATTTTCCTAATCCTGCTCCCCCCCATTCTTCGTGCGTTCATGTGGTATAAATAAATGAGATTGGTTTCACTTACAAATTTTTTATATTAGTTTTAGTTTGTATGAATGACTAGTAATGGCTGAATGCTATCCGCTCATATCCTTCATACAACTGTAGTAATTGGGTAAATACCACATGGACTCAACTGCCTATATGAGGAAGGCATACATATTGCAGCAGTAACCAGCTCGAGTACCTACACACTATATTACAAGAAACATCCCACCCACACATAGACACACAGAACGGCTTGGAATGTCTGTGCAGTCAAGAGGTTGGGGGGAGGTTGTAAGTTGTAGAGGATGTGACACAGCTGTCTCCTGGAAGGTGTTCTGGGAGATGGAGTGGAGGGGGGAGTTGCCTGTTTGCAGAAGGTTGGAGTTACTAGTGAAGGAACTAACCCACATCAAGGCTGAAGGTCTTGGCTGGTACACATCTTCCCCAGCAGCTTCAGAGGCAGCGAAGAGTACAGCAGGAGAGGAGAGGAAAGGAAGGCGAGTCAGGAAGGTGTAGGTCCTGGTCCCCAGAGTGACAACAAGGAACTGTCATCAGCCTCTAGAGATGCGAGAGAGGGTATCTACTCACAGGCTCCACAGTACCAGCACAGGTCAGCCACTGTATCTGGGCAATATGGTCCCAACCATGCAGAAGGTAGCCTAGTGGTATGGCCCAGTCTGTGCAGGAAGAGATTGCGGGGCGTTGGGGATGAAAGCGGAAAAAAACTGGCAGACAGTCTTAGTGCTGGGGGACTCAACAATCAAAGGGATGGGGAGCCTGGTGGTCCTACCCAGTCTTCAGACCTTAACTAGAGGGGAAGGTTGGAAATCAGATGAGATGATACACTTGGGAATCAATGATCTGGAGGCTTGCAGAGTGGAAGTTGTCCTGGGGGATAAGCTTATAGAAAGTGCTGATTCAGTAGCTTTTTCAGCAATTCTACCAGTGCCATGTGCTGATCAGGCTGAAAGGTGAGGACTTCAGATTTTAATGCGTGGACGTGGTGAGCAGGGGTTTGGGTATGTAGGGTACTGGTAATCATTCTGAGAGGACAAGGTCCTGTATACATCAGACCTCCACTCATCAAAAGGGGAAGGGATCAGGGTGTTAGGAGGGAAACTGGAAGCATACATTACCCAAAATTTAAACTAGGCAGGGGGAGGGCCGTACCAGAGGCATACAAGTTAAAGGTTTGTCATGGTGGAAGCCAAAAGGGACCCCCTCAGGACAGTACAGTGGAGATATGGGGGGGAGCGGATAGCACAAGGGACACTCACTGGATGGTTACAGAACAAAGAGTTTCACGAAGAGATACTGCCAGGAAATAAAGCCACATAAGACATAAGATACTGAAGCAAAGGTGGGACATGGTTTCAAGCATTAGTGGAAATGGGTTTCAAGCCACATGGAAAGCCATATACTGTACATTAACACCAGGACCTTGGATAATAAAGTGGGGGATCTTCAGATATTAATTCCAGAAGCCCAGCTCAACCTTTAGGAAGGATAGGGCTAGAGGCAAGGGGAAGGAGTGGCCTTGTACGGTGAAGAGGTCATCAAAGAACCAGGGATATGGTAGAGAGTAAGAATGTGGAGACAGTCACTGTGGGTACAGCTGGCATCAGGAATGGCAGAAAGGTGAAAATGGGTGTGGTTTACAGGCCACCAAATTAAAAGGATAAGGTGGACAAGGAGTTTGAGGGGGAAGTTATACCCTGGCTGTATTGCCTAGAGGTTAGACTAACGAGCTGTGAATGAGCTTGGTACATCCAGCAGACCAGACCTTGGTTTAAGTCTCACAACCTCCACTTGCATAATGTGTGACTCTGAGCAAGTCACTTAACCGCCCAGTGTGTCCAGTGCTCCCAGGTCACCCCTGAAATCAGGCACTTGTGCCTTGTGGGCCTTACCTGGTTACCAAAGACTAAAATAAAATAAAAATAAATTAAAAGGGCAGCATCAGAGGGGAAGTGGCGATCATGGATGATTTTAATCTACCATCTCAGGGGCAAGCAGGGCCAGAAGTCGGGCACTTATGGATACATTCCAGGATGACTTCCTGATCCAGCGGGTCAGAGAACCAATGAGGGAAGAATACTGGATCTAGTGCTAATACTAGTTGTGGCACGTGGACAGCTGGTTCTGATTACACTATGATATTTCTTTCTGCAATATAAAATACGCAGAAGAGTGTCTGTCAGGAGAAACTACTGTCTTGCTGAAATGACACATCAAATCCCCCCAGGTATGGGACTGCAGGACTGGGTTACAAATTGAACTCCAAATTAATAGCCAAATTTAAAGAGGGGAGGACATGGATGCCTTTTTAAATTCTTTTGAAAAAGTTTGTATTCAGACTAAAATTGCTAGAGAGTCCTGGTGCTTCCAACTATCCCCACTACTTACCGGGAAAGCTCGGGATGCATTGGGTCAAATGGACAATGAGGACAATAATGATTACAGCAAGCTAAAAGCTGCACTGTTAAAAAAGTTTGGATTAAGTGCTGAATCACACAAAGCTAAATTCCGTAGGCTGAGGAGAAGCCCTGATATGAGCTACGAGGAGCTAGCCATGAAACGACGTCAGTTTTTAAAACGTTGGTGGGAAAGAATTGAGGCAAACTCTGTTGATAAAATTGAAAATGTGATTTTATTAGAATAGTTTTATTGGGCCTGCCCAGACGAGCTAAAAACCTGGCTAAAGGACCGAGATCCCAAAACAGTGCAAGAGGCTGCTGAACTCTCGGACCGCTATGCCAAGAGCAGACCTGCTCTGAGAGCAAATTGGGTGGGCGTGGCAGCGCAGAAAGGAAAAAGCGCGCCTTCAAGGCAGCTAAAACCCTCACTGCCTCCACCGAAACCAGTTAGTCCCAGGTTTCAGAGAAAAGATTTCTCTGAAACAAGAAATGAATGCTGGTTGTGTAAAGAAACTGGGCATATTGCCAAAAAAGGCAAGCAATAATACACAACCGGGTGCTAGAAGAGAAGTGGGTTGTTTGTGTGTCCCTGGAAGCATGCCAGTGAACATGAGGGAACACATGCACCAAGTCATGGTGAATGGCGTACAGACGCAGGGGTTAAGGGAGACAGGGGCATCCCTGACCTTAGTGAAAGGGGATCCGGTACAGCCTGGTCAGCTTATACCCAATAAATACGTCACTGTACAGGACTTTGCAGGCGGGAAGAAAACATTGCCCCTCGCTAGTGTTCTCCTAGACAGGGGTGAAACAAGGAGAACTGTGCAACATGTGGCTGTAGCCAAAACATTAGCAGTGGCTGTGATCCTGGGTAACGATCTCCAACAGGGGATGGTATGTGCAGTTACCCGTAGCCAAATGGCAAGGGAAAATTATAGTTCCCTGAACCCCACAGAAACCATCGTGGAAACCACTGAGAGGCTGGTTCCCCAGCCTGTGTCTCCTGATATGGAGATTAATAAAAAAGGGGTAGAAATTTCCCCAGTAGCAAGTAACCACACAGCTACAAAGGGTTACTCCAAAGAGGGAGGGGTGACACCTTGCCAGAGGGTTGGGATTGACAGTGATCCTGAGGGCCCTGACACTAGTTCTAGGGACCCTAGTTTAGCGACTGAAGGGGACCTGTCCCATGCCTTGGGAATGTGTGAGGGGTTTACAGCTGCTCAGAGAAGTGACCCTAGTTTAGAGAAGCTGAGGGCTTGGGCAGACTCAGACGGCACACAAGGAGGTGACAGCACACATACGGTTTATTGGGAAAATGGACTTATGTATACACAGGCAGTACAGACAGAGGGAGGGATGCTGGGCAGGCAGCTTGTTGTTCCCCAGGGGTATCGTGAGCAGTTGCTCAAGACTGTCCATGATATTCCCTTGCCTGGTCATCTGGGAATCGTGCGCACTACACAGTGGTTGGCCCACAATTTCTATTGGCCTAACTTCAGCCAGCAGGTGAAGGAGTATTGCAGGTCTTGTCACCGGTGCCAAGAAATAGGGAAGGCGGGCAAGAAAACCCAAGCCACCCTGATCCCCTTGCCCATAGTGGAGGAGTCATTCCAGAGGGTGGGAATGGATACTGTGGGGCCTTTAAATACCCCCACCTCCTCAGGGAAGAGATTCATCCTGACTGTGGTGGATTATGCCACCCGGTACCCAGAGGCAGTCGCCCTATCCTCTCTGAGGACAGACAAAGTGGCAGATGCCTTACTTGGGATTTTCACCCGTGTTGGGTTTCCACAGGAGGTAATCACCAATTGAGGGGGTTCCTTCATGTCAGACCTGATGAAATGTTTATGGGAGAAGTGTGGAGTGGTGTAGAGATGCACAACACCGTATCACCCACAAGCCAATGGGCTTGTGGAACGATTCAATGGTACCCTAAAGTCAGTGCCCCGGGTGTTTGCTAAACAGCATGGGAGGGACTGTGAGAAACACCTTCCCCACCTGTTTGCATGCAGGGAGGTGCCCCAAGAGTCGACAGGATTTTCCCCCCTTCGAACTCTTATATGGACGCCGGGTACGTGGGCCCCTAGACTTGATCCAGGAGGACTGGGAAGGCAAGCACGCCACTCAGGAAACTCCCATTGTGGATTATGTCCTTAGGTTTAGGGAGAGGCTGAAGGAGCTTATGGGGACAGCCCAGAGCAACCTGGCAGCTGCCCAACAGAAACAAAAAGTGAGGTACGACTGCAGAGCCAGAGCTCGCTCGTACATGGTGGGTCAGGAAGTCATGGTCCTTATTCCGGTCCGGAAAGACAAGCTGCAGGCTGAGTGGGCAGGACTGTACAAAGTGGGTAAGAAGGCAAATGACGTGAACTACACTGTGGAGTTACCTGACCGTAGACAGACAGAAAGGATGTACCATGTCAACATGATGAAGCCATATGCAAATAGGGCTGACATGGTGTTTGCAGTGTGTAGTCATGCGGAGGTGACGGACGAAGGAGACCCCCTTCTGGACTTGCTGGAAGAGAATAAGCAGGAGTCCTCGGCGGAGGCAGTAAAATTGTGTCCCCAGCTGACCCCAGTCCAGATCCAGGAAGTAAGGGAGGTTTTAGCAGACATTGCCCCCTTGTTTAGTGCCAAGCCTGGACTAACCCTCTTAGTGACACACGATGTGGAGACAGGGACACAGACACCCATATGGCAGACAGCATATCGGGTATCAGAGGTGGTCCAAAAGGACATTAGGAGGGAAGTGGAGGAGATGCTGGATTTAGAGGTAATCCAGAGATCCCACAGTCCCTGGGCCTCACCCGTAGTCCTTATGCCCAAGCCAGATGGCTCAACTTATTTCTGTGTAGACTATCGTGGACTGTATGCAGTCATGAAGTCAGACGCCTACCTGATGCCCCAGATGGATGAACTCCTGGACAAGTTGGGAGGGGCGACCTACCTTACAACCACTGACCTGATAAAGGGGTATTGGCAGGTAGAGTTGACGGACAGAGCTAGTGAGAGGTCAGCCTTCATCACTCAGATAGGCTTATTTGAGTTTGAAGTAATGCCTTTCCGAGTGAAGAACCCCCCCCGGCCACTTTCCAAAGGTTGGTGAACCAGGTGTTAAATGGTGCTGAGGAGTACGCCATGACATACCTAGATGACACTGCCATCTTTAGCACCAGCTGGGAGGAACACCAATCCCACCTTAGGGAAGTGCTGGGCAGGATACAGAGGGCCGGGCTCACTGTCAAAGCCGAGAAGTGCCAAGTGGCCATGGGAGAGGTGGCATAACTCGGGCATGTGGTAGGTCAGGGACAGCACCGTCCTAACCAAATAAAGATAGAGGTAATCCAGGCGTGGCCCAGACCAGAAACACAGAAGCAGGTCAGGAGTTTCCTAGGGACAGCAGGTTACTACAGGAAATTTGTACCCAATTACAGTGCCCTGGCTGCTCCCCTATCTGACCTGACAAAGAAAAGGATGCCCAAGAAAATTACCTGGGGCCCATACTGTGAGGAAGCCTTTTCCAAACTAAAGGAGGCACTGTACGGTGCTCCTGTTTTGACAAGTCCTAACTACAGCAAACCTTTTATAGTTCAGACTGACGCCTCAGACGTGGGTATTGGGGCAGTACTGAGTCAGACATCCAGCCAAGGGAGGGATCACCCAATAGTCTACCTGAGTAAAAAGTTACTTCCCAGGGAGCAAGCATACTCCACGGAGGAAAAGGAGTGTCTTGCCATAGTGTGGGCCCTAAAGAAATTATAGCCATACTTGTATGGGCAGCATTTTGTGGTGCAGACTGACCACAACCCCCTGGTTTAGCTGACGCAGATGGAGAAAAATAATGGTAGATTGCTAAGATGGAGTCTTGCTCTGCAAGGTTATGACATGACCATTCTACATAGGGCTGGAGCAACCAATCAGAACTCAGATGGGCTGTCTCGTGTTTGTGAGGAGTGAACTGATTTGGGAAGCTCATCCTATGCAGGGGATAGAGCCCCCAAATTCAGTCTAGGTGGGGAGGATTGTGGCACGTGGACAGCTGGTTCTGATTACACTATGATATTTTGTTCTGCAATATAAAATATATAGGACAGTGTCGGTCAGGAGAAACTACTGTTTTGCTGAAATGACACATCAAACCCCCCCAGGTATGTGTTCAAAGGACAGGTCATAGGTTAAACTACAGATATCTGAAATGCAATTAGTTTAAATTTTCCTTGAAGCTCAGGAAATAAAATATCCATTCATGACGTCCTCAGGGAAATCCTTTGGTTTGCACTAGGTGTCAGAAGAGAGGAGATTCATTGATGTCACCAATTATTTTTTTAAATATCTTATTAGGACATCCTATATTATAAAATATTAATTTTAATACACCAAGGCGGAGTTAGGTGACCTCAGAGAGAAGGCCGGCTCAAGACTGCTTTTAAGTATACTGAGCAGACCTTAGTCACAGACACACAGAGATTCATTTCTGACTGAACATCAAAGCACTGAAAGATTAAGAGAGTAAGGATACATGAGATAAGAACAATCTGAGTGTATGTGTTGTAGGAATTTGCACTTTTAAACCTGTTTTGTTTTTAGGATTGTAAGTGTGTGGGGGGGGTATCTTGTTCTGTATTTTACTGTTTTCCTAATTTTACCTATTTTAAAGTAAAGATATATATTTTAAAAACAGAAACTGCCTGGTGTGCCTTGAAACTTCTTTTTTTTGTAAGTGAAGCTTAGATGGTTACAGTTGACACTGTGCATGAGCTTATTGTGGTACCAAACTGGGAAACAGGTAAGAGTTCTCTAGGTCTTGCATAGAGTTCTAAGGGTTCATTTTGTAATACCTGGCTAGATGCCCACAGGCAAAGATATCTGGCCCTCTAAAGTCAGAATTATCTGAGCCTGACAATTGGGTACGCTAACAAGAGGTTATCAGTTTGAATCCCTCCAGAACTTGGGACAAAAGGTGACTCGAACCCACAAAACAGACAAGAGGGTTACCTTGTTCTGTTAACTGTTCACAATTCTTTGCTCAGAGGTTGGCACTTTGGGAGTAGAGGGCTGACCTGCTGAGTGGGTTTGTGACACTAGTGACTATGTCAAGGACATTAAAGTGAAGGGAACCACTGGGTACCAGTGGCTATCTGTCAAGTGTGGTTTGCTGCTGAGCTACAGTAGATAAGGAGCAGACCAACTCCAAAACCAGAGACCTCTGTTCAAGAAGGGGGAATTTGGGGGAAATGAGGGAGAAGCCTAAAATCAGGTTGGTGGGTGTAGTGGGGTCAGGAGGTGTAAAGGGAAAATGGGGCTTCATTATGATTAGCCTGCAAGTGGTCACCGGCCCCTACTTGAGGTACGTGTGGAAAAGAAAGAAGCACACAAAAAACTATTGAGTTAACATTGAAGGCGAGACTGCAGTGAGAGATAAAAGGGTGTAATTTAGGAGATATAAGGGAGTTAAGCAAAGGGACTGGAAATCCTACCTGGAAAAACTATGGTAGGTTAACAGGGTGGTGACAAGGAGAAGTGAGCCTTTCCTATTGGCCACTCCGCGTAGTGAAGTGACAATGTGAAGTGGCCACTTTGCGTTCACTTCGCCAGTGGAATTTAATTTCGCTGCATCTCTAGTGCCAAAGAATCTCCAGCAATTAATCTCGTCCCTGGCAGCCCATTGGCAGGCTGGTGCCAGACATCCCCTTTAGCTCATCCTATCCCAGTAGTCCATTGGAAGCATTTGTGCCAAAGCATCTCCTGCAGTTACCCGGTTTCTGGCAGCCCACTGGCGGGTTTCTGCCGGAACCTTGTTCCATTTGCTCTTTTATCCCGGCAGCCCAAAAGAGTTTTTTTTTTTTGCCAATTAACTCATGACCTGTTTACCAATCCTCACATAAATTCCAGTGGCCTCCCAGGCCCATACTGATGTGCAGTTTTCCAACTTGTGCTCACGAAGACCATCACCAACAGCAGACTCAAATATGTAATATCATCCTAAATTTATTGTAACCCTACTGTGTTCTGCAGTACTGCAAGAGCCCTCTGGGTTAGTAATCGGTCAACTGTGATCAAGGCCCCTAGAATTCTTTGGCTGCAGAATTTTGCGCAGAACTTGCAACCTACCGCAGTACTTCTGCAGTGCCACAGAATTCACTGTTCTTACTGATTCTTAATATTTCCGTTTAGCCACAGAACCTGGTTTCCTTCCCCTCTTTTTATATTCAGAACCCCTCTATGCTCAGAATGTGATGTTATTAATGCTATAACATCATACATTAGCTAATGAAATGGCTGCATTCTGCAACAGAAATGAATAGTCACTTTTCTACCATAGCTTCCACTGCCAGAGGCAGTGTCACAGCACATCAGGCATGATGATATTTACTCAACCTGCACTACAGCCTAATACACTTTTCAGTCTCACGTTATTATACTAGGGCCAACTTAAACAAAACCTTGACAATAGCATCGACCTGTTAAGGCCATACCTTATTTTGTACAAATCTATTTTTACCTTTAAGGTATAGAGATGCCATCTAAAATGAGTAATTGGTAAAATGAATTAACCTGTCATTTTTAAGAAAAATAAAGTAATTATGCCCAGAAAAGTGGAATATAATAATGTGTATACCTGTTGGAAGAATAGACTTGTTAAATAAATAACTGCGCTGTACACATTTTTGCCAGGGTTATTAATTACATATTGTCATTGGCTGATAGAATCACCTAAAAGTTATTGAGAAATGTTGTGTGCAGGGCCAGCTGTTGGGACAGAGTGTAGTATGTTGTGTTCCCATGCCAACAACTCAGGTTCAGAGATGAGCTCTGGGAGCTGGCTGGGCAGCACAAGGATTGGGGGAACAGATCACTGCTCTGAGCCTGGAAAGGTATGGCGCAGTGTTCTGTCACACGGGGGGCACACTGTGATAGGCTGGAGAGCTTTATCTCACAATAGGTTCACATGCATGTCATGGCCGGATGGTGTTACGTAGTATGTCAGGGGAAGCAAGTTGGCATGAAAAATTAGTTTTGCAATATCTCCTCTATTCTGTTTATTCCATTTCCAAAGTGAACTGTATGAATGAGGATACAATTTCATGGAAATTAAAAAAAATAAATTATATATATACACACATATATATATATATATATATATATACACTGTATATACACATACACACACACACACACGTATATATATATATATATATATATATATATATATACACACACACATACACTTTTTTTGTATGTTACTGATTGCATATAAATATATAAGTGATGCACAGTGGGGACCTCATGAGTGGTGTAGACCAATGGTTCTCAGACTTTGTCACAGTGAGCCTCCCCAAATCCATGGAAAAGATTTTGAGCCTCCCCCTAAAATTGAAATAATCTTGGGCCTCCCGAGAGAAAAATAACGTACTGTACTTTGTGCAGTACGCCATGAATAAATTGAAACCCCTTTGAGTACTTGGCTCACATTCAGTTCTTTGTCTTATACTGACTTGGAACTTTTGAAAAAGAGCTCCTGTGCTCAAAGGTGTTATCTGAATAACAAATAATTAAAAAAAACAAATATTATTGTTCAGCTTATTGTAATCCCACCCCCCCCACACACACAGGCCAGCCTACTTGCTCTGCTTTTTTCATTCCTGAACCATTGTTACCCCTTGTTGCAGTACCTTCATGGGTCAGACTACTTCCTCTGTTTCCTCTCTATATGAAATAACCTTCCTACACACTTTGCCTCTCCTCCCCTCCTCTGCTCTTAAGCAACATCTTGGGGATTACTTTGCTCCTTCTTGCTGTTGCTCTTAGCACTTCTATGCTCAACCCTTGTATTTGGGCTGTTCTGCCATCAGTTTACAAATTGATCAATTACTGCTGCTCATTATTAATTTATTGTTCATATTAATTTGCACTATTGCTCATTCTATATTTCTTGATTGTTTTGCAGTTACCTTTTTAAATGTATTCACTCCCTACCCTTCCCCGGGTACACCTGAAATGAGCTTTGGCTCATTCACCATCCCTTGTCACCTATTAGTAAATAAATGCATAACATTCACCTACTATTATTATCCTCTTTCAGTTTGCTTCATCTCTTCACACAAAATATATAAAACCCAAAATTTAAATACAGTACTTTTTCTGACTTGCTTGAGCCTCCCCTGGAACAGGTTGGGGCCTCCCCAAGGAGGCTGGCCTCACCATTTGAGAACCCTGTAGACAGTATGAGTACAGAAATACTTAATATTTATCACATAAGGTCCCCTCTGTATAATTCATTTATGCAATAATCTGAGACCTTAGGGAACAGATATTTTTTTTTTGTTTTTTTTAAGCATCAAATTATTTCTATAAGTCTGTTATTTTTTGAACTAGTGTTACCTTACCATGCTTTCCCCCATCCTGATTGCTATAACCACTGCCATGGACATGAAGTCAGGATGACAAGCTGACACTGTGATGTGGTAGTTCATTAGTAGAAATTACAAACCACCGCCACAGAAGTTCTGCGGCAAATGGTAATCTTGCCGCAGAACTTGGTCCCAATGTGCCGCAGAAAAGTAGGAGCCATGACTGTGACCATCTAGAGTGCTAAGCTTAGCAAATAGTGTAGTGGCTTTATGCCAAGGTGCAACTCTTAGATTCTTTTAGAGTAATTACCATACAGCAACTGTTTATTTTAGATCCTCTAATATTAATTCATGCATAGTGTTTTGTTTGCTTTTACCACTGCTACTCCTCTTCCCTTGTGACTGTCTCATCCTACCCCTCTTGGCCAAATAAAGTCTATCTGCATCTAACCTTTGTGGACAACAACTGCCTCTCCTTCTTGGTGCTTCCATCCACCCATTTTAAGAACCTTGGTGTCTTTTCACCACAAAACCTGCGGAGGGTGACACCGTGTTGGTAGCCTGGTATTGGTAGCAGAGCAAGTTCCAGATTCCTCTCTTCATGCACCAACGCACTACATACATTTTTTTATCCACTGTATATCACAATTGGTACAGCTCATATATATAAAGACTAATAACTTCAGCATTATCACATTAGAAGTTGTTACTTTCACACCACTGTTACACTGGGGGGGGGCAGGATATACTGACAACATTAAAATTAATGTTACGTTTACCCTACATCACTTCATGGCGCCACAGGGATATGATCAAAAAGTCAAATACTGTATTCTGTACATTGGCAAAATGGACTTCTACAGCCAAGAGAGCCCAAAAGTCATAACAGAACAAATCTACACTATACAGAAAATTAAATAACTTTTAAATGGTATGTCCCCAGCCAAAACACTTCTTTCAATTAAACCTGATTCTCCAGCATTGCTCCATACCCTTGTAACTACAGTACAGAAACACAGGTTACTCACCTGTAACAGAAGTTCTAGGAATGGTATATGCTGTTCATCCACACTGTCTGGCAGGTTCCTTGCCGCTTTAAATCTAGGCGGAAGGTCTTCAAGCTGGCTCCTCCCACCCACCCGGGTGGTAAAACTCTTGGCTCCGCCCCATGATGCCAGATCTAGCCCGCTGGAAGCCAGGTTGTGCTGAGCCGGGGAGGTCGGGTGGGTCGTGTGGATGAACAACATATACCATTCCTAGAACTCCTGCTACAGGTGAGTAACCTGTATTTCTTGGGACATGGATATGTTGTTCATCCACACTGTCTGGCAGACTCCTAACAGTTCTCCGGGAGGAGGGAGGCAAGGCACACACCCCCTACTTAGGGAATAATGACTGGAGAACCGAGGCCCCAAAACCAGCATCCCGGCGTGACTCAAGGTCGATGTGGTAGTGGGTGATGAAGGTGTGTGCTGACTTCCAGGTAGCAGCCCTGCAGATTTCCTGGATAGGGACATCCCTGGAAGCAGCCACCGATGCAGCGGTATGGTGGGTAGAATGAGCTCTTATCCCTCTGGGAGGCTCCATGCCCGCCAACCTATAGCAGAGATCTATGCAGGAGGTGACCCACCTGCCTATCGTCTACTTGGCTGCAGGTCTGCCAGGTGCGGCTTCAGCGTAGGTGACAAACAGCTGGCGAACCTCTCCCCGAACTTCAGTTGTCCGCTCCTTATAATAAGCGAGCGCTCTTCTAGGGTCCAAAGTATGGAGCCTATATTTGGCCTCCGAGGTGTGATTGGGGTAGAACACCAGCAGAGTCAACACCTGGTTAAGATGAAACTCCAACTCCACCTTCGGAAGGAATTTCGGGTGGGGGCGCAGGACAACCTTGTCCCTGTGGAAGACCAGATAAGGAGACTCGATGGAAAGCACCTGGAGCTCTCCCATCCTTCTGGCTGACATGATAGCCACCAAGAAGGCGGTCTTCCACAACAGGTGAGAGATGTCACACCTGTGCATCGGTACGAATGGCTTGCCCATGAGCTTAGCCAATACCAGCAGTGGATCCCACGGAGGTGGAGGTTCGCACGAGGCGATATGTGATCAAGGCCTTTGAAAGCGCCCGACCACCTTCTCCTGCGCCACCGACTGCTTCGGCCTGCTCGGTATGCAGAGATGGCTGCCAGGTGCACCTTATGGTCGCCGACCGAAGCCCTTGCTGAGAAAGGGACCACAGGTAGTCCAGAATGCTTGCCAAGGAACAGGAGGAAGGGTCCAGGCCCTTGCCCTGACACCAAATGGAGAATCTCTTCCATTTGAAGGCGTAGCATTTTCTGGTCGACTCCTTAAGGGACGCCTCAACGACGTTGAGGACCTTGTTGGAAAGACCCAGGGCCTGGAACTCTAGCCGCTCAGGAACCAGGCCGTCAGGTGCAGGGATTGAAGGTCCGGATGGAATACCTTCCCCTGACTGACTGAGATCAGGTCCGGGCAGGCTGGAAGCCACCTCGGGAGCCTGGAGCTGAGACTGAGGAGATCTGGATACCAGGACTGGCGGGGCCAGTCTGGGGCTACCAGAATCACCTGCGCCTTTTCCCTCCTCACCTTGAGAAGCACCTTGTGGATCAAGGGAAATGGGAGAAAGGCGTAGAAGAGACCCGGGGTCCACGGCCTCAAGAAGGCATCCCTCTGCAGCGAGCCCTGCTGAGGGGGCGGCATGAAACAGTGTCAGCTTCGCATTCTCCCTGGAGGCAAACAGGTCCGCCTGAGGCATGCCCCAGTGGGAGAACAGATCTTGTACTACCTCCGGCAGGAGAGACCACTCGTGAGACGCAGCCCCTATCCGGCTTAGGGCATCGGCCAGGGTGTTGGAGGCTCCTGCCACATGAATGGCAAGGAGATACACCTCCAGGCTGCGCACGAGTGACCAAATGCGGAGAGCTTCCCTGCACAGGGGCATGGAGTGTGTCCCGCCCTGGTGGTTTAGGAAGTACATGGTCGTGGTATTGTCCGTCTGGACCTGAACCACTTGACCCCACAGAAACGGAGCGAAGTCGGTGAGGGCTAGACGAACCGCTCGAAGCTCCAGCAGATTGATATGGCATTGGGACTCCTGAGGGGACCAGAGGCCGTGCACTCTGTGCTCCCCCAGATAGGCACCCCAACCCATCAGAGAGGCATCGGTCGATAGCGAGATCGTCGGCTCGGGGCGGACAAATGGGATGCCATCCTGCAGATGTACTGGAACGGTCCACCATTGGAGAGCGTTCCACATCCCCTGGGTCACTGTCACTAGCTGATCCAGCGGATTGAAGTACTGTGACCATTGGCTGGCCAGCCCCATTGAAGGGGACACATGTACCAGCGGGCCCAAAGGACCACGCTGGAGCAGGTCGCCATGAGGCTCAGGAGGCACAGGAAGTCCTGGGCAGGGTGCGATTGCCCAACCTGAAATGATTGGGCAAAGGAGGAAAGAACCTCGGCGCTGTCCACCAGGAGCCGTGCTCTGGCTCGTAGAGAGTCGAGCTCTGCCCCGATGAATTGTATCACCTGCTTTGGCACGAGTTCCGACTTGTCCTCGTTGATGAGGAGGCTAACCTGAGAGCAAACCTGGAGGGCCAGATCTCTGGACCGCTCCACCTCCGCTCTGGAGGGGGCAGCAATCAGCCAGTCGTCCAGGTAGGGGTACACTCGGACCCTTCGGCGCCACAGGAATGCTGTCACCACTGCCATGCATTTGGTGAAGACCCTGGGAGCTAGGGAAAGGCCAAAGGGCATGACCCGGAACTCACAGAGGGATCCCTCCGCCCTGAAGCGTAGGAATCTCTGGTGGGACGGACGGATTGGGACGTGAAAGAATGCGTCCTGAAGGTCCAGAGAACAGAACCACACGCCTCGTTCCAAGGATGGGATTATCTGAGCCAGAGTGACCATCCTGAAGGTCCGAGACCTTAGGAACCTGTTCAGGTTGTGCAGGTCGAGAATGGGGCGCCAGTCCCCCATCCGTTTTGGGACCAGGAAGTACCTGGACACAAACCCCGGGCCTGGAAGAGGATCCGCCACCTTCCTGATCACCTCTTTTTCGAGGAGCAGGGCAATATTGGCTCGCCAACAAAGAGGCTGCGGACCCCGTAGCCCCCGAGGGGCGACGCCTCGGAAGGGCGGGGCCTGCTTGAACTCCAGGGGCAGGCCCTTTCCTACCACCTCCAAAACCCAACAGTCCGTGGTGATAACGGACCAAGCGGAAAGAAGTGGCAGAGCCGTCTCCAAGGGGACCAGGGGAGTGACGAGGCTGGGGCGACACCCCTCAACCCATCACTGGGCAGGCTTAGAGAAGGGACCGGCCAAGGGACCTCCTGGGCCTATACCTCCCTGCTTCCTGTTGGAGGAAGCCACGGGCTTGGGTTTGGGATGCCAAGCACGAGCCTGCTGGCCCTGGTGCTGGTGCTGTTGGGCCGGATGTGCTGCAGGCGCAGAAGGACGAAAGGACTTGTGCTGCTGCTGTCAGCGGCCTTTGTCCTTCTGGGCGGAGGTGACCAAGTCCAGAGTGGCATTGGACTTTTTGATCCGCTGGAGGTGACCTTCCACTCCAGGGCCGAAGAGGTCGGTCCCCAAGAAGGAGACATCCACCAGTTTGTGCTGGGTATCCGCCGTGAAGGTGGATATCCTCAGCCATGCCCTGCGGCGCATGGCCACCACGGCTGCAACCGATCTGGCACAGGAGTTTCCGATGTCCAGAGCCGTTTGGAGCTGCTGCTTAGCCACTGCCCTACCCTGGTCCCGTACCTGCCGGACCGTGGTCTGCAGGTCGGCCGGGAGATGAGGGATCACTTCATCCAGGGAGCCCATGAGGGCGTGGGAGAAGTGTGCCATCAGCACGGCCGAGCTGGCCTGGCGGAGGCCAAGGGAGGACACAGCATACACCTTGCGCTCGGCATAGCCCAGCTTTTTGGACTCCTTGTCGGGGGGCTTGTCCACATCCCTAGCGTTCTCAGAACGCTGGAAAACGCTGTCAGTGACCAACCCCTCAGCAGAGGGGTGTTCCGAAAAACCGGGCCAAGAGCCGGTAGGGACCGCATACTTCCCGGCCATCCTGGCCGAAGGCGCAGGACAGGAAGCAGGCTGCTGCCAGAACTCCAAGGCTGGGCCAACAATGGCTTCAGCCACCGGAAAGGCCTCCGTGGGTGAATCCCCTCGGTCCAGTATCTCCGTCAGGGGATACTTGGCCGGCTTGGATACGGGCTCGAGCTGCATCCCCGTGGACTCCGAGATGAGCCGAAGCGAACCCATGAAGGACGATGGGCTTTCGTCCATCGACTGGCCCCCGGAGGACTCCAGGTCAATGGGCCTGGAGAACAGGGAGGAGTCGTCATCGGACTCTGAGGAGTCCGCGAAGAGTTGCCTGGGGCCTGAGCCACCCTCCACCTGCCGAGGACGGTCGGCAGTGAGGGTGGCCAACAACCTGTGGGGCAGGCCCTGACCCGACCGAGAGTCCTTGGTCGGCACCCCCGATTACGGTTGTGGAGGTGGAGGTTCCACCACAATCGGTGGGGCAGCTGGTTTCGGACGAACAACTGGCCCAGGCCTGGGCATCTCGGCTACAGCGAGGGGTTGTTTCGGCCGCTCGGGTGACAGCCATTTGATGGCCAGGGAAGGCGACGGCGTCGGCTTATTCCCAGACAGAAGTAACTGCTGCCACATCAGGTCCTTGTAGCGTCGACGCAATTTGTGCCGAAACCTCTCCTCTTCGAGGGAGGAAGATGAGGAGCAGTGACGCCAGCATCTTGAGGCCGAGACCGCCCGATGTCGGTAGGGATCGGCAGGACCGAGACGATGTCGAGACCGAGACCCTCGGCGTTTCCGAGGGACGGGTCTGGGAAGGGGCGGGACACCCGCTCTTCCCTTGGCTTGGAAGCCTTAACCGGGGACTGTGGCACCGGAGGCACAGGCAAGTCCTCGGTCTCCACCGGGGGAATTGGTGAAGAAGGGTTGTCAGCTTCACCAGTCGACAGCCCGTCCGACGGGTCGAGAAAAATCTCGACTGCATCAACGGGTGTCTCAGCCGGCTGACCTGTGGGGACACAGTGAAATAGCGGCCTTAGCGCAACCTCGACCAAAGCAGTGTCAACTGTCCGGGAAGGGACCTCTCCCACTCCCTACGCCGATGATGGGACTTACCCTTTGAGTCCTTCTTTTGGACCGAGAGGAATGTCCCAATGGCCCCTCTCCTTCGTGGAAAGGGATTGGCAAAGCTCCTTGAAAGAAGCTGAATCTGAGGTACCCAGTGAGGCGGGATAAATGCGACAGGAAGAGGAAGATGCGGCCTGTGCGCCTCCTCGAGGCGATCATCTGCTCCGAGTTGCCCAGCCGAGCCAGCCGCCCGTGGTAACCGTCCACGGCCTCGCCGACTTATCGGGTGGCGCTTCTCGGGCGTAGCTGTAACCGGGCAGTGCGGTCTTCCAGGATGTTGGCCGAAAACGAACGGCATAACTCGCAGGCCTGCGGGTCATGTTCTAGGCCGAGGCAGTAGACACACATGGACTGCGGGTCCATCCTGGACATCTTCTGCCCACAAGGGCACCGCCGAAATCCGGGAGTCGATTTGTCCATCCCAGCCACAAGGAGAAAGTTGACCGAAGTCTTGAAAATTTTAAAATAAGTTTCAGGTGAACCGAAGAATTAGGATCCAGTCTACACGCAGAGCATTATGGAGGGAACCTGAGCTTCCAAGTGGTAAGGAAGATCTGGCGTCATGGGGTGGAGCCAAGAGTTTTACCACCCGGGTGGGTGGGAGAAGCCAGCTTGAAGACCTTCCGGCTAGATTTAAAGTGGCAAGGAACCTGCCAGACAGTGTGGATGAACAACACATCCATGTCCCTAGAATGAAAACTGTCAAACTATTCCCTTGTTACTGGTTTAGGAACTTTAAAATGAGGCAGTTAGTATAGCTGTACATTCCCTCCTCCGTAGCAGGAGGTCATGTAGCGTCACATGGCGGCGGCCATTTCAGCCTCAATATTAAGTGTAATTTTTGTTTAAAAATTTAAGAGTTCAGAGTTCTTATAGTACTTTGAGGCAGGCCTATCCCCATAGTGCAGCTGCACATTATATAGCTGTAAAGTCCACATCCCAACATACTGGCCCACCTGCACTACTTTTTTTTCCCCCTAGGGCTTTTTCTCTCAACAGCTAGCCCCATTACTAGCCTTCTCACGAACTTACCGTTTATCAGCCACTTACACAGGACCTGATGGTGGGCGGCCAGCCGAGTCTGTCGTGCAAGAGCCTATGGGGGGAGTGGGTGCCAACTTGGACAACCAACATTTTTCCTCATCTTCAGTTCTTCTCCCCAAGGTGCCAGCATGCAGTAACACACGCACGCATTTAAAGCAAGCATTTGTGCATTGACACACATCTGGCAACGACTCCATCCCCTGTTGGTGCTTCCTACTGTGCAGCCATCTTGTCTCCACCAGGCAGCAGTCACACTGTGGGAATAGCATCTGTCTCTCCCCAAAGAAGGAGAACTGTCTTTGGGACTCTTGATCCTTCCTCTCCCAGGTAGCCATTGATAGCCCATGCTTGTTCCCCGAACACGGGTTGCTGGCATTGTGAGCGGCAGCACTACGGCTGTGCCAATAGGCCAGCCCCACTTGCACTACTAAAAAAGTTCAACCCACGGCCGGCCCAGTGGCGCTGAGGGTTGAGGCGCTGGATGTCGCACCTCATGCTACACCAGTGACCCAGGTTCGGGAAGGAGCACAGGCTGTCGGGGTTGGCGTGGGTGGGGAGGAACGAGAGTTGGACTGAGAGGCCGTCAGGCAGCTCTCCACTCTCGGGTGGGGATCCAGCCATCCTCACTGGAGGGCTGCCCCTGGGTGGAGGCCCAGTGGTAGTGCAGTTGGGGACTGACTCGAGTTGGGAGGGTGCTGCAGGTCGCTGCGTGGGCATGCCTCCAGGTGCATGCAGGCAACCACAGCAAGGGTGGGGAGAAAACCAGAAAACCTTGGAGCTGGTAGGCTGTACGATGGCACTCATGGCACCTGATCCAGACCTCCAAGAGTCTAGATGTTGGTCTCTGGGGTGGGGGTCGGACGGCCCTGCCACAGGGGGCAACCTGTGATGGATTGCCATGTGAGTCAGGTCGGGAGGGTTGAGTCCTGAGACCGAGCCCCTCTAAGGAGGGCTGGAGCCACCTACCAGAACCACCACGTGCCTCCCCTGTCACAGAGGAGAGAGGTGGCAACGGGGTGACAGCCAAAGAGCTAGATAAAAAAAAAGTTCAACCCACAAAGGAAAGGGTCCAACACTGTTCGATCTCGCCATTGCCTTTGTCCTGCCACCAAATTCTGCTTGAATCTTTGCCATCAGCTTACCTGCTTCTCCAGGGTAAGTAAGTAAATGTTTATTTCTATAAGCCGCCCTTCCCAGGCTCAGGGCACCTTTACAAAATTTTACATAAAACATTAAAACCACAGTAATAAATAACATTATATCCAAAACAAAATTTAACATAATTTATGTCACTGAAAATGCTTGATTAAAAAGGAAGGTCTTTAGAGCTTGTTTAAAGCCCTCCGCAGTCAGGCTATTTAGTATCTGGCAAGGTAGAGAATTCCACAGGGTAGGAGCCATAAAGGCAAATGTTCTTCTACCAGATGTTTTTAAGGTTACCCTGGGAATCTCGAGCAATCCCTCGCCAGGATCGGAGGGAGCGGGAGGGACAGTAAGAAGTCAGAAGTTCTTCCAGGTAGCTGGGTCCCAAACCATGTAGGGCTTTATAGGTCATCAACATGACCTTGAAAGTGATCCGCCACTCTACAGGCAGCCAGTGCAACTCGCAAAGCACAGGTGTTATATGGTTGGACCTTGGGCTTCCAGTCAACAACCTAGCCACCGCATTTTGCACCAGCTGCAAGTGGTGAATATCCACTCCCGGCAGCCCTAGATATAGGGCATTGTAGTAATCAAGACGACTGGCAACAAAGGCGTGGACCAGGGTAGGAAGATCCTCTGATGGAATCAAGTGTTTCACCTGTGCTATATTCCTTAGATGAAAAAAGGATGATTTGACTATGGCCAACACCTACGCCCTCAGGGTCAGGCCCTCGTCAAATATAACACCAAGGTTACGTACCTGACCAGATGCCATAAACGGGGTTCCCCCCAGAAATAAAACTGAGGGTTTTCCCGCCCATGGACTTGACATCCTCACCCCCGGTTCCACCACCAATACCTCTGTTTTTCCCGGGTTCAAATTCAGCCAACTGGTACTCATCCAGTTCTGTAGCTCCAGGAGGCAATTGTTAAACAATGTACTTGACTCAGACTCCTGCTCGGGCACAAAAGACATATAGAGTTGAGAGTCATCGGCATAGCAATGAAAACTCAATCCATATTGTCTCATAATGTCCCCTAATGGAAGCATGTACACTGCAAATAACATGGCGGACAACACCGAACCCTGTGGCACCCCACAGCATAGGCAGTGAGAGGCCGAGGAATAAATCCCCGACACTACTCTCTGAGTCCTACCCTGCAGGAAAGATTTAAACCAACTGTGGACCACCCCACTTAGTCCACAGAGAAACCACAGGTGTTCGAGCAGCACCCCATGATCCACGGTGTCAAATGCTGCTGAGAGATCAAGGAGAACCAGGATAGAACGAGTTCTCCAATCTCTCGCCATCAGGAGATCATTTAGTACTCGTACAACAGCCGTCTCAGTACTATGCTGTTTCCTGAAGATAGACTGGAGAGGGTCATAGATACTGTGGATGGTTAAATGGTCTTCCAACTGCAAGGCGACCACCTTCTCAATAATCTTTCCCAAAAAGGGAAGATTCGAAACCGGTCTGTAGTTTCCTGGGCAGTCGGGATCAAGGGAAGGCTTTTTCAAGAGGAGGCGTACTATTGCCTCCTTCAAGGGATCAGGAAAGATCCCTCTCTCCAGTGATGCCACTACTATCCCAGCAAGGATCGGGCTAATAATCTCTACACACCCCACAAGTAGGTGAGTAGGGCCCAGATCCAAACTACAGCAGGTTGGACGCAAAGTCTGGACGATCCTCACTATATCCATGACTGCCGGTTGACTGAAGGTGAACCAAGTTAGTTGGGTATTTGTGTCCCTCGATTGATTACTGCAAGACCCAATGGGGAGGCGCTGGCTGATTTCATCCCTGACTGCTGACACCTTATCAGTAAAGAACGCCGCAAATTCCTGACACTGTAACTGTGACAACGCTCGACCGGCGTGAAGACAGACTGGATTGCAGTCTGTCCACAGTCTGGAAGAGCTGGGCTGGTCTATTCTTCGCTGTAGCAATTTCCCTGGACAGGAAATACAGGTTACTCACCTGTAACAGGAGTTCTAGGAATGGTATATGTTGTTCATCCACACTGTCTGGCAGGTATCCTTGCCGCTTTAAATCTTGCCGGAAGGTCTTCAAGCTGGCTCCTCCCACCCACCCGGGTGGTAAAACTCTTGGCTCCGCCCCATGACGCCAGATCTGGCCCGCTGGAAGCTCAGGTTATGCATCGATGCCGGGGAGGTCGAGTTGGGTTGTGTGGATGAACAACATATACCATTCCTAGAACTCCTGTTACAGGTAGTAACCTGTATTTCTAGGGACATGGATATGTTGTTCATCCACACTGTCTGGCAGACTCCTAGCAGTTCTCTGGGAGGAGGGAGGCAAGGCGCACACCCCCTACTTAAGAAATAGAGACTGGAGAACCGAGGCCCCAAAACCAGCATCCCGGCGTGACCCAAGGTCGATGTGGTAATGAGTAATAAAGGTGTGTGCTGACTTCCAGGTAGCAACCCTGCAGATTTCCTGGATAGGGACGTCCCTGGAAGCAGCCACCGATGCAGCAGTATAACGGGTAGAATGAGCTCTTATCCCTCTGGGAGGCTCCATGCCTGCCAACTCATAGCTGAGATCTATGCAGGGTGACCCACCTGCTTATCGTCCGCTTGGCTGCAGGTCTGCCAGGTGCGACTTCAGCGTGGGTGACAAACAGCTGGCGAACCTCTCCCGAATTTCAGCCGTGCGCTCCTTATAATATGGCGCCCTTCTGGAGTCCAAAGTATGGAGCCTGTATTCGGCCTCCGAGGTGTGATTGGGGTAGAACACCGGCAGAGTCAACACCTGGTTAGGGTGAAACTCTGACACCACCTTCGGAAGGAATTTCGGGTGGGGGCGCAGGACAACATTGTCCCTGTGGAAGACCAGGTAAGGAGACTCAATGCAGAGCGCCTGGAGTTCTCCCATCCTTCTGGCTGACGTGATAGCCACCAAGAAGGCGGTCTTCCACGACAGGTGAGAGAGTTCACACCTGTGCGTTGGTTTGAATGGCTTGCCCATGAGCTTTGCCAGTACCAGCAGTAAATCCCACGGAGGTGGAGGTTCTCGCACCGGAGGGGAAATGTGATCAAGGCCTTTGAAAAAGCACCAGACCACCTTCTCCTGCGCCACCGACTGCTCCCCGCCCGCCCGGTAAGCAGAGATGGCTGCCAGGTGCACCTTTAGGGTCGTCGACCTAAGCCCTTGACTAGAAAGGGACCATAAATAGTCCAAAATGCTTGCCAAAGAACAGGAGGAAGGGTCCAAGTCCTTGCCCTGACACCAAATGGAAAATCTCTTCCATTTGAAGGCATAGCATTTCCTGGTCGACTCCTTACGGGACGCCTCAACAACATTGAGGACCTCGTCGGAAAGACCCAAGGCCTGGAACTCTAGCCGCTCAGGAACCAGGCCGTCAGGTGCAGGGATTGAAGGTCGGATGGAACACCTTCCCTGATTGACTGAGAGCAGGTCGGCGAGCTGGAAGCTGCCTCAAGAGCCTGGAGCTGAGGCTGAGGAGATCTGGGTACCAGAACTCGGGGCCAGTCTGGGGTTATCAGAATCACCTCGCCTGTCCCTCCTTGCCTTGAGAAGCACCTTGTGAATCAAGGAAATGGGGGAAAGGCGTAAAGAGGCCCGGGGTCCACAGCCTCGAGAAGGCATCCCCTGCAGCAGCCCTGCTGAGGCGGGCATGAAACAGCCTCAGCTTCGCGTTCTCCCTGGAGGCAAACAGGTCCACCTGAGGTGTGCCCCAGTGGGAGAACAGATCTTTTACTACCTCCGGCAGGAGAGACCACTCGTGAGATGCAGCCCCTATCCGGCTCAGGGCATCGGCCAGGGTGTTGGAGGCTCCTGCCACATGAATGGCTAGGAGATCCGCCTCCAGGCTGCGCACGAGTGACCAAATGTGGAGAGCTTCCTTGCATAGAAGCATGGAACGCGTCCCGCCCTGGCGGTTTAGGTAGTACATAGTCATGGTATTGTCCGTCTGGACTCGGACCACTTGACCCGGAGAAACGGAGCAAAGGCGGTGAGAGCTAGGCGAACCGCTCGGAGCTCCAGCAGGTTGATGTGGCATCGGGACTCCTGCGGAGGACAGAGGCCATGCACTCGTGTTCCCCAGATGAGCACCCCAACCCATCAGACAGGCATCGGTCGATAGAGAGACCGTCGGCTCAGGGTGGACAAACGGGATGCCCTCCTGCAGATGAGATGGAACGGTCCACCACTGGACAGCGTTCCACATCTCCTGGGTCACCATCACTAGCTGGTCCAATGGATCGCAGTGTTGTGACCACTGGCTGTCAGTCCCCACTGAAGGGGCGCGTGCCAGCGTGCCCAGCGGACCACGCTGGTACAGGCCTCATGAGACCCAGGGCGCGGAAGTCCCGGGCAGGCGCGATTGCCCAACCAGAAATGATTGGGCAAAGGAGGTAAGAACCTCGGCCCTGTCCGCCGGGAGCCGTGTTCTGGCTCGAAGAGAGTCGAGCTCTGCCCCGATAAACAGAATCACCTGCTTCGGCTCGAGTTCCGACTTGGCCTCGTTGATGAGAAGGCCGACTTGAGAGCAAACCTGGAGGGCCAGATCTCTGGACCGCTCCACCTCCTGTCTGGAGGGGGCTGCTATCAGCCAATCGTCCAGGTAAGGGTACACCCGGACCCCTCGGTGCTGCAGGAAAGCTGTCACCACTGCAATGCATTTGGTGAAGACCCTGGGAGCTGGAGACAGGCCGAAGGGCATGGCTCGGAACTCGAAGAGGATCCCTCCGCTCGAAAGCGAAGGACTCCGTGTGACGGACCGGATAGGGACGTGAAAAGCCGCATCCTGCAGGTCAGAGGCAGAACCACCGCCGTGTTCCAGAGATGGTATTATCTGCACCAGAGGACCATCCTGAAGGTTCGAGACCTTAGGAACTTGTTCAGGTCGTGTGGAGTGAGAATGGGCCAGCCCCCATCCGTTCGGAACCAGGAAGTACCTGGACACGAACCCCGGGTCTGAGGGTCCTCTACCTCCTGATCACCTCCTTTTGGAGGAGAGAGCGATGTCAGCTCGGCAGGCCGACAGTGAGGCTCACGGACCCGAGGCCCCCGGTGCAGGCTCTGAAGGGCGGGCCTGCTTCGAATTCTAGAGGCAGGCCTTTTCCACCACCTCCAGTACCCACCTGTCCGTGGTAACAGCGGACCAGGTGGAAAAGGAATATGGGAGCCGTCCCCAGGGGGAACCGAGGTGAGGTAGCGGGGATGGGGGTGACACCCCTCAGCCCGTCACTGGGCAGGCTTGGAGGAGGACCAGCCGAGGGACCTCCTGGGCCTTTACCTCCCTGCTTCCTGTTGGAGGAAGCCGGCGGCTTAGGTTTGGGATGCCAAGCCCAAGCCTGCTAGCCCTGGCGTTGCTGGGCCGGGCACGCCTTGAGCGCAGAAGGCTGAAGGGCTTAGGCTGTCTTCTGCGGCCTTTGTCCTTCTGGAGCGGAAGAGACCGAGTCAAGGTAGCATTGGACTTCTCGATCCTCTGCAGGTGACCTTCCACCCCAGGGTTGAAGAGTCAGTCCCCAAAAAGGGAACATCCGCCAACTTGTGCTGGGTATCCGAGGTAAAGGTGGATATCCTCAGCCAAGCCCGACGACGCATAGGCCACTGCGGCCGCCACAGACCTGGCACATGAGTCCCCAATGTCTAAAGCAGTCTGGAGCTGCTGTTTGGCCACTGCCCTGCCCTGGTTCCGCACCTGCCTGACCGTAGTCTGCAGATCCGCGGGAAGATGAGGGACGACCTCATCCAGGCAGCCCAACAGGGCATGAGAAAAATGTGCCATGAGGACGGCCGAACTGGCCTGGCGAGCCGAGAGAAGGGCCTTGCATAGACTTTTCGCGGCATAATCCAATTTCTTGGATTCCTTAGCCGGAGGGTTTGTCCACATCCTGGCGTTCGGCGCACGGGCAGCTGTCATGTAACCAACCCCTCAGCAGAGGGTGTTCAAACGGACAGGGAACAGTGGGGACGCATACTTCCTGGCCATCCTGGCAGGCGAGGGCAGGAAGCAGGGTGCTGCCAAAGCTCCAAGGCGGACCCACTATGGCCTCGGCCACGGAAAAGCCTCCGTGAGGATCCCTCGGTCCAGAATCTCCGTGAGGATACCTGGCCCGTTCAAGAACGAGTTGAGCTTCATCGGTGGACTCGAATGAGCGAGCAATCCTAGGAAGAGACGAAGGCTATGGTCACTGTCTTCCTGAGGGACTCCAAGTCCATTCGCTTGGAGAAAAGGGAGAATCATCCTCAGACTCGAAGAGTCCTCAAAGAGCTGCCTTGGCCTGAGCCACCCTCCACCTGCAGAAGTCTATCAGGAGTGAGGGTGACAGACAGCCTATGGGGCAAACCCGAGCCGACCGAGAACCTTTGGTGGAGCCCCAACTAACGGCTGTGGGCGGAGGTTCCACCAGAATCGGTGGGGCAGCTGGATTTGGCGAACTCTTGACCTGGGAACAGGCTCCTTGGCTACAGAGGGTTGTTGGCCACTCGGTGACAACCACTTAATGGCAGGGAAGATGACTGGGTCGGCTTATTGCGGTCAGAAGGAGCTGTTGCCACATGAGTTCCTCATACCTCCGGCGCAACTTGCGTGAAGCCTCCTGTCCGAGGAGGAAGAGGAAGAGCGGCGGACACCGCCTGCGCGGTGCTGAACCGAGACCGCCTATGACGGCGGATCGGCTGAGACAGCAGATGTCGAGACGAGAATCTCGCTGGGCGAGGGCGGTGCGAGGAGGTGTCGAGAATCGCCTCCCTCGGTTGGACAATTCCACGAAGCTCCGGAACCCGGAGGCACAGGCGAGCAGCGGATCCTCCATCCAGGGGGCAGGAGGGGTTCTCAGCTTCTCCAGCCGACAACCCGTCTAACGGGTCAAGAAAAATCTCGACCCGTCGGCCGGAGTCTCGGTTAACTGGCCTGACGGGGACACCGTGAAGCCAGTGGCCGAAGCTGAGGGGTCAACCGAAGTCGACTGTCGACAAGGGGAGGGGGATCTTTCCCGCTCCCAAGAGCGTCGACGATGAGACTTACTTTTGCTCTTTTTGGACCGAGAAAAAGGTCCAGAAGAAGTTGGACCCTCACCTTTCGTCGAGAGGGTCAGACAGAGCTCCTTAAAGGAAGCCGAATATGAGGCACCGAGAGAGAGCGGGACAAATGCCGCAGCCGAGGTAGAAGCGGCCCGCGCCGCCTCCTCTTCGAGGGCGATCATCTGCTCGAGCTGATCTGCCGAGTCCGCCGCCGCGGACACCGCCAACCGGGCCTCTTTAGATTTAACCGGAGGAAATCTTTTCTCGGGACGCCCCAGCTGTAAACGGGCAGCACGGTCTTCGAGGACGTGGGCCGGAAAAGAAGAGCACAGGTCGCAAGCCTGCGGGTCGTGCTCAAGGCCCAAGCAGTAGACGCACGTGGAGTGCGGATCCATCCGAGACATCTTCTGCCCGCAAGGGCATCTCCGGAAACCGGGAGTCGATTTGTCCATCGCAGCCGCGAGGGAGAGAAGACCGAAGTCTTTTTAGCAAAAACTTTTGATTTCGAAATTTCGAAGAATTAGGAACCAGTCTTATACGCAGAGCATTAAGGAGGGAACCTGAGCTTCCAAGTGGTAAGGAAGATCTGGCGTCATGGGGCGGAGCCGAGAGTTTTACCACCCGGGTGGGTGGGAGGAGCCAGCTTGAAGACCTTCCGGCAAGATTTAAAGCAGCAAGGATACCTGCCAGACAGTGTGGATGAACAACATATCCATGTCCCTAGAACTCTGCCGTCTTATGGGAAATTGCTAACTGATAGATATTATAATGATCTAACAGTCTAAGCCTGTCCACTTCCAGGTGAGTTTTAAGCCAGCATCTCTCCAATCTTCAGCCCTGTCTCTTCAACCCACGGATCTCCACGGTAAACCATGGAGCCCCCTGGGTGAAGAGTACAGGGACAAACACGGAATGGAGCAGTGGCATCCAGGGTCCTCACAACTGCCCTATTATAGGCCAGCACTAAGGACCCTGGGTCAGGGTTATCCATTGGAAATCCCGAGAAGTCCAGCTCCGTCATTAGGCCTTCTGAGGAAACTCCTCCCAAAGGACGGAACAGTACTATCTCCTTAGGGGCAGGCCTCTTTCGGAGAGCCGCGAAACTGAACCTCAGGGCATGATGGTCAGACCAACTGATGGGCTCCACCTCCACATCAGAGACTTCCATCCCCAGGTGGAATACCAAGTCCAATGAATGTCCCCCCTAGTGGGTTGCAGAGGTAATAACCCGTGTCAGGCCCAATGAATCCATCAATTGGAGGAGGTTTTGTCCAAAAAGCACGAGTTCATCGTCGACCCAGGCATTGAAATCCCCCAGAATTAACCATTGGGGGGAATTCCAATACCCTCTCGGTGATGAAGTCCACCACCTCCCTCAGGAATTCCCTCCCATCACCTCGTGGACGACAAATGAGAAGTATCCTGAAGCCTGCACCTGCACCCACAATACATTCAAAGGAGTTGGTACATCCAACTGGCACCTCCCTGAGGTCCATTTCCTGTCTAAAACAGACTGCAACTCCCCCGCCCCTACGGTCCACTCTCAGATGGTGAATCACCGAGAACCCGGCCGGAACCGTGGACTCCAAAATGGGGCCCGCATTTTCATCAAGCCAGGTCTCAGTGATGCAAACTAAGTCCACAGATGTACAAGATCTGCCACCAAAGCAGTCTTGTTTCTGATAGACCTAGCATTGCTTAACACCGCCCGAAAGGGATGAGACTCCAAGGATGACTCCACCCCCTGCCTGATCAAGTCAGTGCCCTTGGGTATGGATACAAGACATGATGGACCTCGCTCCTGTATCCATTTCACCCCAGGGCGCCTCCTGTTTCTAACTGTCCCTATCCGCCCACTCTTTTCCTATCCCCCACAAGAGTTTTAGGATCTCCTATTCCCTCCACTCCTTCGTCTCACAATGCCGAATATTCGGCATTTCCTTTAAACTTCTGAAGGAAGTGCGGGACATTCAAATGGTTGGAGATCCTTCAGTCTTGAGGGGGAGTACCGCCTGACTGTGTTTTTACCAACCCAACACATTCAGATCCTAACAATACTACTAAATTATAAAAAAAAACACTAAATCAACACTTTTATTTATTCCTAATATACCCCCTTAATAAGAAAAAACCACCCCACCCCCTACTTTAAATCAAAAACATAGTACAAAATAAACAACTATTAACAAAACAAAACAAAACCACTCTCCGATGGCAACTCCACCACTCTCTCTCACAAAGTGGGGGAAAACGAGGGAAGGTTTACAAATCCCACCCACTGTCTCTCATACAGAAGGGGAGAATAATATAAATTACAACATTAATACTTATCTAAACTAACATAAAAAATTAAAAATAAATTATAAAAAATAAAATATTCACTCAACAAAAAGTCACTTAACGGTTCTAGTCAGTCCAGTATTTCTTCTTAATCATCTTTATCACTCCTTTTATCCAAGAAACAGGAAACCAAAAGTTATACATAGAGCTCACATCTCAAGGAGCCATGAATGCAATTCAGTCCCTCCTGTGGGCTCTCACTTTCACAAAGAACCAAGAACAGTCATGAATCCCAGCGATGAGTTCTAGAAACAATTCTCTAGTCAGATTTTACTACTTGAGCCAAATTAAATCCAAATAATACATACGGACCCGCCACTGTCCATAGGTATCCCTTCAGGCCTACATCACCTTCAGCCTGGCCTGCATCTAAAGGAAAAACTGTCATACAACAAGCCACCTTCCTCCTCAGCATTGCACTGAGCTCCTAACTCCCTAAGCCTAGCAAAAACACCACAAAAAGCCTTCCTTTGTTGTCTAGTGGCGTAACTAAGGACTGGGAATAAATGTAGTAACAAAGCTATTATTATATCTAAAAATGAAACAAAATGATTGGTCCAAACACAAAATGTGATGGCAAACTAGCGGATATTAATTCCCTAGTAATCCCGCTAGTGCAATACCTGTCACAGCCAGATGTGAACCCTGATCGCACATAATAATGCCTGCTGTTGTATTACCTGCAAACTCCACATAAAAAGCACGGTCACACATGACAGAAATATTACAATCACTTTTTCAACATATTTTACACAGAATAACTCTCCACACAGCAGCCATTCTCAAAAGCAAGTGTAGCACCACGAGAACCCACCGGAGAAACACTTACTGTCTGCACCAACGTATTCTCCCACTTTGATCACCTCAAATCCCTTCAATGTAAGTCACTTCACTTAATGGAGGTATAATGAAGCTGGGAAGTCCTATTTCAAGCCATGTCCAGAGTGAGGTGTAGAAAAGCCACCTGCTGTCTGCCCTGCCATAAAGTGTGCACGATCTCCTCACTATAAATATTTAAATTCGATGTGTACTCCATAGGACTATTAAAAAAAATAGCATGTCACTGAGTGCACATAAACCATGTCCCGAGCATACAGAAAGCAGGACAAAGCAAGATGTAGTGAGATGTTAAAATGTTTTAGTCAAAGTCGCCAATTTTTAGTAGCGAGCAAGATGTTAATACTGTCACCCAGCATCCTTTGCGCTGCAACGCAAGAAATAAAAAAGACATTGCGAGCATGTTTATTAAATAAGTACTGTTCACAATTTATTCATTTATTTGCTTTTGGTAACCGGGTAAGTGCATTAGGCAACAGACCTGCCTATTTTCAAGCACAACCCGGTAGAGTACAGTACATAAACCAGAGAATTAACACAAAAATAAGTACAGATCATTAGCAGTAACAGGCATCTGAGAGGAACATACAAAATTTTGAATAAATTAAACAAGCAAGCACAAGTAGCAAATGATATAACAGGGTTGAATTCCACAGAGAAGATCTGGTATAACAACAAGCAGTAGCCATCCACGCAGGGATGGGTAGGACCAATGAAAGTCAGGCAGTTCAATACAGCTTGGTATCGTAGCAGCTAGGTAGAGCTAAACTAAGGATGAGTAGGAGGAGTACAGAGATGCTTAGGTACAGTGGCAGGAGCAGAGTGCATGAAGGTGTGAAAAAAATGCTGATTTAAAGGCGGAGTGAGATAAGGAGCCCTTTAAATAGGCTGGTAAGGAGTTCCAGAATTTAGGGGCAAAACTGGAGAAGGCTTGCTCCCCCACCTTGGTTGAGCAGAGAGGGACGGAGAACAGACATTGATTATATGACCTTAGTGTGTGGGAGTATGTCACAGGTGTGAGCATGGCACCTATGCTGCCTGGGCAGAGGGTCCGGTTCATTGAATCAATAAAGTAACCCAGCGAGAAGGAGCACTGAGATAGGGGGGACAGCCAGCGCAAAGTGGAGTAAAGGTGGCAGTGGTGAGTTAGTCGAGGGACAGAGAGGGCAAATCTACATATGTTGTTATACGAGATGTCCCACTTGTGAAGGATTCCCGCGTTTGCATGGGAGAGAGTGGGGAGAGCGTACAGAAGCCAAGGAAGTAGTACCCCACGTCCCACAGAGATTCTGGCAGCTGGGGTTAGGGAAAAATGTTTGTTACAGACCCTAGCAGCCACAATACTGAAAGATGTCACATGTTACACAACACATTTTTCAGACGAAAAAGAAGTAATTGAAAAGTACAGTTATGTAAGAACGTACCGTAACAGTAGATCTTCGAGAGAGGCTCTTGCAGTAGGTAATTACATATAGGACTGAAGCCATCAGTCCTCAGGACCCCACAGAAAAATTTCTAGCTAGCAGTCTCTGGCGGGGGACTGGCCCCACGTCAGGTGACTGGCGTCAGGTAATGTCAGTATAAAGGGGCAGTCCCCCACGCCCACCTTCCAGTTCTTTCCCACCAAAGGCCAAAAAGGCAAGACAAGAGAGAAGTGGATATTTTCCTCCCTGGAAAAGGAGCTGAAAAAGCTAAGAGGGATGGAGGGCCGGAAGGCATCACCTATTACAACAGCCTCTCTCGAAGATCTACTGTTACGGCAAGTTCTTACGTAACTGTACTATCTTACTTCAAGAGGGCTCTTGCAGTAGGTAACTACATATAGGACTGAATCCCAAGCAGTCTGGAACAAAGAGAAGCACTCGGGAGGAGGAAAACTACCAACCAAGAGAACCTCCAGCTGTAATGGTCTTAAAAAAGAAGACCTTGCAGGACAGCCAACCCAAAGCCTGCTCTATGGCGAGAGGCAATGTCCAAACTGTAGTGTTTCGTAAAGGTATGGACAGAAGTCCAAGCTGCAGCTGCGCAGATATCTGCCACGGACACGTTCTTGAAATAAGATGCAGAGGCAGCTACTCCTCTGGTGGAGTGACCTCTGACCTGACCCAGCAGGGTCTTGTTGTACTTGTCGTAACAGAAAATGATACAATGAGCCAACCATTTGGATAGGCATTGCTGGAAACAGCATTGCCCTCTCTCTTGTGAGCAAAAGAGACAAAAAGCTGATCAGATTTCCTGAGATCCTTAGTCCGAGAGGTGTAGTATCTCAGTATTCTATGAACATCCAGAGTATGCAGGAGATACTCCCCTTGATTGGAGTGCTGCGTAAAGAAAGCAGGTAGCTCAATGGATTGATTCAGCATAGATTACGCCACCATTTTAGGGAGAAACTTAGGGTTGGTGCACAGAGCCACACATTCCTTATGGAAAATCAAGTAAGGAATTTTGCACATCATGGCCTGAAGCTCAGAAATTCGATGAGCTGAAGTAATGGGCACTAGGAAGAGAGTCTTCCAAGAAAGGAATTTCAAGTCTGCTGAAGCTGCCGACTCAGAGAGAGGCAGAGTAAGCTTCTCAAGGACAAAGTTCAAATCCCAAGGAGGAGCAGGGACGCGGATGGGGGGTCTTAAATGGAGGACCCCTGTAAGGAACGTCTTAGAGACTTCCAACTGCGTGAAACATCCGTCTCCAAAAGGTACATGGTATGACGAGATAGCTGCCATGTGGACCTGCGAAGGGGAATGACTGAGACCCAGGTTAAAGAGATGACGCATATAGTCCAGGACTCCCTCGACAGGGCAAGAGAAAGGCTCAAAGTCCTTCGAAGAGGCCCAAATCGAAAAACATTTCCACTTCATGGCGTATGTGGACCTAGTGGATGGCTTCCTGGCCTCCACCAGAATATCTGCGACAAGCGAAGAAACCCAGAAGTGGGCTTGAGCTACATCTGCAGGAGCCATGCATGCAAATGAAGGGATTTGAGACCTGGATGCACCAGGGTCCCCTGATCCTATGTCAGCAAATGCTGTGACAGAGGAAGAAGAAGTGGAGGTTCCTCTGAAAACTTTTACAGAAGAGAACCAAACTTGCCTGGGCCAGAATGGAGTGATGAGAATCATCTGAGCTCCTTCTGAACTGAGTTTGTGTAAGACCCTCCGAATTAAGGGAATTGGAGGGAAGGCATAGACGTATATGTCCTTCCAGTCAAGGGACAGAGCGTCCCGCCAGAAAATGCCTTGCCTTGCAGCGAGCGAGCAAAAGGCGGGAAGTTTTGTGTTTAGAGGGGACGAAAACAGGTCTATCAGATGGGTTCCCCAGCGCAAGAAGCTATCGTCTTCTACCTCTTGATCCAGTTCCCATTCATGTGCCTTGGTTGACGACCAACTGAGGTGATCTGCCAGCGTGTTTTCCACTCCTGGAACATCAACTGCCATCAGGTGAAGGTTGTGTTGAACCACCCAATTCCAAACTCTCATTGCTTCCCTGCACAGAGGGCAGGAACATGTTCCTCCCTGTTTGTTGATGTAGCAGACCACACACATGTTGTCCATCTGGATTGTCAGATGGCCGGGAAAAAAGAGTTTAGAGCCTGGAGAGCATACAAAACTGCCCTGAGCTCGAGCACATTGATATGAAGAGTCTGCTCCAGACTGGACCAGGAGACCCAAGTGCTGTGAGACCCTAGATGGGCTCCCCAACCTTCTCCCGAGGCATCTGTTGTCAGTGTTTGGGATGGGGGTTCGAAGCAGAAGGGAACTTCCCGGCAAAGGTTCTCTTGCACCATCCATCATTGCAAGTCCTGGACCATGGGATCGGAGACCACAACTTCCTGGTCTAGGTCGTCCAATGTCTGGTCCCACTGAGACCGAGGCGTCCACTGAGAGATCCTCATATGAAGTCAAGTGTGAGGGACTATCAGAATAGCAGCCACCATGAGCCCGAGAAGGCGAAGGACTGATCTGGCGCCGACCCTTCTGCGACTGGACAACAGACTTGCATGAGCCTGGAGGGTATCCACCCTGTCCAGATGTAGAAAAGCCTTGCCAATGGTCGTGTCCAGGATCGCCCCTATAAACTGGAGCCTTTGGCAGGGGACCAGATGGGACTTGGCCTGGTTGATGGTGATACCCAGGCTGGTGAAAACCTGCAGGGTAAGGGAAAGGGAGCGCAGAAGTTCCTCCCTAGAAGGGGCCGCCAGGAGCCAATCATCCAGGTATGGGAATACCTGCACTCCCTGGGTATGCAGGTGGGCTGCTACCACAGACAGACATTTGGTGAACACTCGGGGAGCTGAGGAAAGATCAAATGGGAGGGCCCTGAATTGGTAGTGGTCCCCCTGGAATGAAAAACGAAGGAATTTGCGGTGGGAAGGGTGGATGGGGATAGCATACTGCATATCCAGCATGCACAGCCACTGTCCCTACTGAAGGAGTGGCAGAAGGCTCTGCAGGGAGAGCATTCTGAAATGCTTGTACTCCACGAACATGTTCAGGGAGCTGAGGTCTAAAATAGGCCTCACATCTCCCATTTTCTTTGGAACTAGGAAGAAATGGGAAATAGTAACCTGTCCCCCAAAGGTGGGTTGGGACAGGCTCTATCGCTGCCTTTGAGAGAAGGGAGGAAATTTCTTCTAGGACCAGAAGATGATGTTCTGGAGAGTAAGACGACCTGGGGGTGGTTTGCTGAGTGGTTTCTGGAGAAACTCGGTTGAGTGTCCTGCTGCTATCAGTTGGAGTACCCAAGCATCTGATGTAATCCTCTCCCAACTTGGTAGATGGAAGGAGAACCTCCCTCCTACTGGTTCCTCTGGGAGGTCCAGAGGCTGTGGGAGAGGAAAGGACTCAGGAGGTGTGAGGCAACGTCGTGGCTGAAGCTCCTGCCACTTTTTTGGGTGGGGTGGTGCAGCAGCCGGAGGGGCCCGACATTTGTTGGCCCGCTTGCCCCGACGTTTCACTTTAGGCCAAGAACATCTGCGAAAAGGGCGACGCTGTCCCTGAGGAGGCCTGCACAAAGAGTCAACAGACTTAAGTGCAGTGCCCTTCTCTTGCAGGTCGGTGATGATGTCCTTGACATCTCCACTGAACAGCACAGAACCCCTGAAGGGTGCATCCTGGATAGCGGATTGCACCTCCGGGACCAATCCTGACACCCGGAGCCAGGCATGACGCCGAAGACCTATGGCGAAAGCCAAGCTCCGACCTGCTGTGTCCACTGCATCGTACGTGGCATGGAGCATGTGCCGACTGGCCGAATGAGCAAAACAGACAAGGTCAGCCACTTCCTGCTTGGTCTGAGACTCAGGAATGGAGTCCAATTTGGATTCCACCTGACTCACGATAGCCTTCTGGCAGTCCCCCATATGTGCAACATAGTTTAGAGCCCTGATCCCCAGAGTGGAAGAAGCGTACACCTTCTTCCTGTACTGGTCCAGAAGACAGGATTCCTTGTCAGGCGGAGACGAGCTGAGATGTTTTGGGTTTGCCGACCGGCCGTGAGCGGCGCTAATCACAACCAAGTCGGCCTTTGGGCGTGTGTTCAAGGAATCCACACCCTCAGGAGCCTGGTATAGCCTATCCGCCTTCCTCGGAAGGGGGGCTAACGTGGATGGTTGTTTTCAAATGGTGGAAACAAGGTCAGTGTGAGGCTCGATCCAGGGTGGAAATCAATGTCGGAGCAGATTCGGGCAGATCCAAATGGGCAGCAAACTTCTTCCGCTGTGGATCTGGCTCCAGAGATTGCCACTGGTGGACTTCCTGGATTTTTCTCAGCAACTCCGGAAGGAAGGATCTTCCGGAGGAGACTTCAGAGGAGTCCTGGTCCCGGGACGGTCTGGAGTGTGTGGCTCATCGTCAGAATTGAAGCACCCCTCAGTATCTGAGTCAGAGGTCTCCAAAGAAGAGGATGAAGACCCCTCCCAGTGCGGGGGTGGAACAGACCCCTTGGGCAACCCTCAGGGAAGTGTGTCCTCCCCAGCCCTGGCACCTGAGGGCTCACCTCTGGTGTCAGGTAAGGGGGAGGGAATCTCTCATCTCCGGCGATAGGGATCCGGTACCGGGTCCGACGTCGGCAGATGGCTCTCCACCTCCCTGGTGAGGTGAGCCTTGGCCTCAGCCCACCAGGCAGCCAGAGTCTCCTTCAAGTCCACCAGCAGCTGGGGGGGCAATGGAGGAGGAGGAGGGGGATATATGGATACTGAGGGTATCCGTACGGTGAGTATCCATAGCCCGACAGCAAGAAGCACGGCGTCGGGTATTGAGGCAACGGGTAGGCCGGCGTCAGGTACTTGCGCCACAGGATACTGCGGTCCCGGGTAGGACGGAGTCGGATACCCAGGAACCAGGGGCTCTGTTGGAGCATAAGGCCCTGGAAGAGGCGCAGCAGGCGGACCAGGAAAAGGTGGCCTCGCAGGAGTCGGGTCTGGCATCTGAGGGTCCGGCATCAGGGGATCCAGCCCTACGGGAGGGAGACCTGACGGGAGCATACCGGCGTCCTCTGTGTCGCCCGGGGAAGGAGGGCTGAAATCCCCTGGGTCCAATAGGGGAGATGCTAGAGCCTCAGTTGTCAGCAGAGAATGCTGTGGTGAGCCAGGGACAGCGGACCAGTCGACAGGGTCCAGCGTCGGCTCTAATGCTGTGCGAGTGTCAGAGGGGCCGACATCCGCCTTACCGGTGGGATCCGGGCAGGCATCACAGGATCCAGTGCCCGACTTATTGGATACGACGTCCGACGCAGGCCACGTGGAAGGAGTGGCCGTGGCGGGTGTCTTTGGGACCGTGCACTCCCCCGAAGAGGCGGGTGTCTTATCGGCCCTGTCCAAGCGGACATCGGTGGTACCGGCATCCGACTTACCAGACCCGCTCAACCCAGAGGGGTGCACTGTGGCGGCCTTCCTGGGAGCGGTAGCCTCCTTTGTCCCGGTGGCCCTTGCACGGAGCCTGATGGAGGGCCACCGCCTTGGACACCACCAAGACGGGCAGTCGAGGTCGGTCCCCTCGGGGGGGGGTGTTACCTGTAACACAGCAACTCCAACCGGAGTCGCGGTGGCCATGGAAGTGGAGTCCCGGTCCCAGTGCTTCTACTTCTTCTTGCAGTGACCCTCAGGGGAAGTTGAGGCCTGCCTGAGCTTCTTCAGCTCCTTTTCCATGGAGGACATCTTTTTCTTTAAAATGTGGATCTCCAGGGACTGCTGCCTCCGTTTGCAGGTGGCTGCGTTGAATTGTTGGCAGTGCTGGCACTTCTCCATGGGGTGATCCGGGCCTAAACAGAAGAGGCACAGGGAATAACTGTCCTTATGCGGAAGCTGGGCACCGCATGAGTCGCACTTGTTTTTATGTGAATCGGAGGGTGTAGGGGACGACATATATGGCAATCTTGAAGAAATAATCGAAAGACGTGAAACAATTTGGTAGATAAAACCGACGACAGACTGACGAAGCAGTAGGAACTTAACCGCGAGGCGCTTTCACAAGTTAACAGCGGGAAAGAACTGGAAGGTGGGAGTGGGGGCAGTCCCCCGCCAGAGACTGCTAGCTAGACATTTTTTTGTGGGTCCTGACGCACTGCCATCTGATTTTTTTTTTTCAAACTATAACCATAAAACGTCATTCTTCCAGCGCTTGCCACATCACAAGTGCATTAATGCACTGAGTTGGGCTCTACTAGAGAATTATTGCCTGGTTGGTGGTTGGAGGTACTCGGCCAAATCCCCCCAACCAGGCATTAATTCCCTAGTAGAGCCCTCCTCTGTCATGCATTAATGCTTCAAACCGCGTGAAGTCTTGCTGTATTCTGACTATTGCAGTTAGCCACAGAGAGAAGAGGGTTAATTTTTCTATGCAGAGCATAGAACGTTGAGCTCGAGCTCGGTTCAAACCTCTGTCCGCTGCACTTAGAAGCACAACCATCACATTTTTTACTCCGCCTAACTGAACGGTCGCTCCGGAGATTTCTCCTTTGCTCGCGGTTCGAAAGTCAGTTAAAGTCCTCGGTTTTATCGATTATTTTTCACAAGTTTCGATTCAGATCTCTGTCTGTGGTATAGTAAGTACTAGGTAGTGAACTAGACATAGTAAACTTGTGGAAATTGCGAAAATGTATTTTTCGACCGGTTCTGCTGAACCGGCTGTTTAGTGAATTACATATTCTGTCTTTGTTTCTAAACTTAGAGTGTGATTACCGGTCCTTATCGGTTTAAAAAAAACCCGTATTTTCTTGTTTTTTTTTCCAATACCCGTGACATGGTTAGAAACCGATAAGGGTGCCTTGCCTGGTTGTTTGCCATAAAAGGGGTAAGTTTGTGGTTAGGATGGCTATGTCTGAGAAACCCAAAAGGAAAACTGGGCCCACTGGGTTTCAACACTGCAGTGTGTGTGGGGAGGTCTTTGCTAAGGCTGATCCCCACACCACCTGTCTTTATTGTCTGGGGTTTGACCACCTCGATTCAGACTGCCAAAATCTGTAAAAATTTCCCTAAGTCTACCCTGGAAAAAAGATTAGGTAGGCTTAAGGATAAGGAGGCCGTGAAGTCCACTGAACCGGATGGCCAGCCCGGTTCGGTTCCAACCAAACCTGAGGGAGTGCCCCCTCTGACCAGGACGATACTTCTTTGGGCAAGAGAAGAGCCGATCCTGAGGCATCGGTTCCTACAAAAAGACAAAAGAAAAATCGTCCGGTTCGGATCCAGAGATCCATTTTCCGATCGCCGAAGAGATTGCCAAAGCGATAAGGATTGTAGAATTGCTTCGCCCTGTCCCATCTGATCAGACGCCTTCTGGCAGGCGCTCGGTTCGGTCAGTTCCTCCGGTTCAAGGTTATGCCTCTAAAGATTTTTATGAACCGGATTTGGAGGGGGATGAAGATTATGATGATGATGATAATGATGACGACAACGATGGTGTGGAAGGTCTGGACGAGCACACTGAACCGGACATCCCCCCCAGACAGGCCTTCTGGTGTTTCCCCTCCTAGGCTTTCTGAGTCCCCTTCCTACTACATGTTTTACAGGAAAGTGGCAGAAACCCTCCAGCTCCCTGTGGAGGAAGCCATGGAGGAACAAGAGAGGAACCTGATTATGTGGAGATGATGGACATCCCAGAGTCCAAGAGACTGTCTATTCCCCTTCATAAGTATTTTGGGAAACAGACAAAAGATTTAAAAAACTCCAAATTCTGTACCTCCTGTCGACAGAAGGATGGACAAAATGTACACCTTATCAGGTTCAGGTACAGAGTACTTGTATCAACAATGCAGCCATATTGGGGTTGTGCAGGCTGCAGCCTGTGATAAGTCTAATATACAGGTTACTCACCTGTAACAGGAGTTCTAGGAATGGTATATGTTGTTCATCCACACTGTCTGGCAGGTATCCTTGCCGCTTTAAATCTTGCCGGAAGGTCTTCAAGTTGGCTCCTCCCACCCACCGGTGGTAAACCTCCTGCTCCCATGACGCCAGATCTGGCCCACTGGAAGCTCAGGTAGTGCGTCAAGCCGGGAGGTCGGGTCATGGTGGATGAACAACATATACCATTCCTAGAACTCCTGTTACAGGTGAGTAACCTGTATTTCTAGGGACATGGATGTGTTGTTCATCCACACCATCTGTCAGACTCTAGTAGTTCTCCGGGAGGAGGGAGCAGGCACTTCCCGTACTTACTTGGGAAAGAGAGACTGGAGAACCGAGGCCCCAAAACCAGCATCCCGGCATGACTCAAGATCGATGTGGTAATGGGTGATGAAGGTGTGCTGACTTCAGGTAGCAGCCCTGCAGATTTCCTGGATAGGGACGTCCCTGGAAGCAGCCACTCGGCGCAGCAGTATGGCGGGTAGAATGAGCTCTTATCCCTCTGGGAGGCTCCATGCCCGCCAACTTATAGCAGAGATCTATGCAGGAGGTGACCCACCTGCCTATCGTCCGCTTGGCTGCAGGTCTGCCAGATCGGCTTCAGCGTGAGTGACAAACAGCTGGCGAACTTCTCCCCAAATTTCTGCCAGTCGCTCCTTATAGTGTTGTGCCGCCCTTCTAGGGTCCAAAGTATGGAGCCTTATTCGCCTCCGAGGTGTGACTGGGGTGGTAAACACCGGCAGCGGCCAGCACCTGGTTAAGGTGAAACTCCGACACCACCTTCGAAGGAATTTCGGGTGGGGACGAGGACAATCTTGTCCCTGTGGAAGACCAGGTAAGGAGACTGGTGGAAAGCGCCTGGAGCTCTCCCATCCTTCTGGCTGACGTGATAGCCACCAAAATGCGGTCTTCCCATGACAGGTAGAGAGTTCACACCTGTGCACTGGTTCAAATGGCTTGCCCATGAGCTTTGCCAGTACCAGCAGTAAATCCTACGGAGGTGGAGGTTCTCGCACTGGAGGAAATGTGATCAAGGCCTTGAAAAGCACCAGACCACCTTCTCCTGCACCACAGACTGCCTCCTGCCCACCGTAAGCAGAGATGGCTGCCAGGGGTGCACCTAAGGGTCGTCGACCTAAGCCCTTGCTGAGAAAGGGACCACAGGTAGTCCAATATGCTCGCCAAGGAACAGGAGGAAGGGTCCAGGCCCTTGCCCTGACACCAAATGGAAAACCTTTTCCATTTGAAGGCGTAGCATTTTCTGGTCGACTCCTTATGGGACGCCTCAACTACACTGAGGACCTCGTCGGAAAGACCCAAGGCCTGGAACTCTAGCCGCTCAGGAACCAGGCCGTCAGGTGCAGGGATTGAAGGTCCGGATGGAATACCTTCCCCTGATTGACAGAGCAGGTCTGGGCGAGCTGGAAGCTGCCTCGGAAGCCTGGAGCTGAGGCTGAGGAGATCTGGGTACCAGAACTGGCAGGGCCAGTCTGGGGCTATCAGAATCACCTGCGCCTTGTCCCTCCTTGCTTTGAGCAGCACCTTGTGTAACAAGGGAACGGGGAAGGCGTAAAAGAGGCCCGGGTCCACGGCCTCGAGAAGGCATCCTCTGCAGAGAGCACTGCTGAGGGGAGGGCATGGAACAGCCTCAACTTCGAGATTCTCCTTGAGGCAAACAGGTCCACCTGAGGTGTGCCCCAATGGAAGAATAGATCTGCACTACCTCCGACAGGAGAGACCACTGTGGGAGGCAGCCCCTATCCGGCTTAGGGCATCGCCAGGGTGTTGGAGGCTCCTGCCACATGAATGGCTAGGAGATCCAGCCCCAGGCTGGCATACGAGTGACCAGATGCGGAGAGCCTTGCATAGGAGCATGGAGCGCGTCCCGCCCTGGCGGTTTAGATAGTACATGGTCGTGGTATTGTCCGTCTGGACCCGGACCACTTGACCCCGAAGAAACGGAGCAAAGGCGGTGAGAGCTAGGCGGACCACTCAGAGCTCCAGCAGGTTGATGTGGCATCGGGACTCCGGGGACCAGAGGCCGTGTGCTCGGTGTTCCCCCAGATGGGCACCCCAACCCATCAGAGAGGCATCAGTCGATAGAGAGACCGTCGGCTCGGGGTGGATGAATGGGATGCCTCCTGCAGATGAACTGGAACGGTCCATCACTGGAGAGCTGCCCACATCCCCTGGGTCACCGCCACTAGCTGGTCCAATGGATCGTAGCGCAGGACCACTGGCTGACCAACCCCATCAAGGGGCCCAAGGACCACGCTGGTACAGGTCGCCAAGGAGACCCAGGAGGCGAGGAAGTCCCGGCAGTGCGATTGCCCAAATCCAGAAATGATTGGGCAAAGGAGGAAAGAACCTCGGCCCTGTCCGCCGGGAGCTTGCCTGGCTCAAGAGAGTCGAGCCTGCCCGATGAAAAGAATCACCTGCTCGCTCGAGTTCTGACTTGGCCTTGTTGATGAGGCTGACCTGAGAGCAAACCCAGAGGGCCAGGTTCTGGACCGACCCCCACTCCTGTCTGGGGGGCTGCTATCAGCCAATCGTCCAGGTGGAGGGTAAACCCGACCCCTCGGCGCCAAGAGGAATGCTGTCACCACTGCCATGCATTTGGTGAAGACCCTGGGAGCTGGAGATAAGTCAAGGGCATGGCTTGAACCTAAAAGGGAACCTTCCGCTCGAAAGCCGGAAGGAACCTTGATGGGACGGACGAATAGGACGTTGAAAGAACGCTGTCCTGTAGGTCCAGAGAGCAGAACCACATGCCGGTTCCAGGATGGGATTATCTGAGCCAGAGTGACCATCCTGAAGGTTCGAGACCTTAGGAACTTGTTTAGGTCGTAGGTCGAGAATGGGGCGCCAGCCCCCTGTCCGTTTCGGAACCAGGAAGTACCTGGACATGAACCCCGGGTTTGAGGGAGGGTCCGCCACCTCTCTGATCACCTCCTTTTCGAGGAGGAGAGCATGTCGGCTCAAGTAGCTGGACAGCTTAGGCTTCGGACCCCGAGGTGCGACGCGGTGCCTGAAGGGTGGGGGCCTGCTCGAACTCCAGAGGCAGGCCCTTTCCTACCACTCCAACACCCACCTGTCTGTGGTAATAGCAGACCAGGCAGAAAGGAAGTACTGGAGCCGCCCCCACTGGGGAACTTTGGGTGTGAGGTGACGAGGTTGGGGGCGACACCCCTCAACCAGTCACTGTGCAGGCTTGGGGGAGGGACCGGCCGAGGGACCGCCTGGGCCTTTACCTCCCTGCTTCCTGGAGGAGGAAGCCGCAGGCTTGGGTTTCGGACGCCAAGCACAAGCCTGCTGGTCCTGGTGTTGCTGGGCTGGGCGTGCCGGGGGCGCAGACGGACGAAAGGGCTTGGGTTGAGGTCTGCGGCCCTTGTCCCTCTGAGCGGATGATACCGAGTCCAAGGTGGCATTGGACTTTTCAATCCTATGGAGGTGGCCTTCCACTCTAGGGCTGAAGAGGTCGGTCCCCAAGAAGGGGACATCCGCCAATTTGTGCTGGGTATCCGCTGTGAAGGTGGATATCCTCAGCCATGCCCGACGGCGCATAGCCACTACAGCTGCTACTGACCTGGCACATGAATCACCGATGTCCAAAGCAGTCTGAAGTTGCTGCTTGGCCACTGCCCTGCCCTGGTCCCACACCTGCTTGACCGTGGTCTGCAGGTCAGCAGGGAGATGAGGACAACCGTCCAGGAGCCCAACAGGGCGTGAGAAAAATGCGCCATCAGTACGGCTTAGCTGGCCTGATGAAGGCCAAGGAGGACGCAGCGACTTTTCGCTCAGCATAGAATCCAATTCTGGACTCCTTGTCGAGGTTTGTCCGACGCCCCTAGCGCTTCCGCACGCCGGAAAACGCTGTCGGTAACTACACCTCGGCCGAGGGATGTTCCAGAAACCGGACAGGAACCGGTAGGGGCGCGATACTTCCTGGCCATCACCTGGCCGAAGGCGCAGGGCAGGAAGCATGGACACTGCCAGAGCTCCAAGGTCGGGCCCACAATGGCCTCAGCCACAGGGAAGGCCTCCTGAGGGGAATCCTCGGGTCCAATATCTCGTGAGGGGATACTTGGCCCGCTGCACACAGGTTCAGCTGCATCCCGTGGATCTCCGGTAGATAAAGTCTGAGCAACCCCAGTGGAAGGACGATGGCGATGTCGTCCAGCGACTGACCTCCAGAGGACCCAAGTCCACTCGCTTGGAGAAGAAGTAGAATCGTCGGTTACTCGAAGAGTCCCAAAGAGCTGCCTCCTGGTCTGAGCCACCCTCCACCTGCCGAGGGCGATCGGGAGGAGAGTGACCGACAGTCTATGGGCAGACCTGAACCGACCGAGAATTCTTGGTCGGAGCCCCAAACCGTGGGCTGTGGAGGCGGAGGTTCCACCGAATCGGTGGAGCAGCTGGTTTCGCCGAACAACCGCCTGACAACAGGCCTCGGTAAAATGGGTTGTTTCGCCGTTGCCCGTGACAGCTACTTAATGGTCTGGGGCGACGGTGTCGGCTTATTCCCGGTCAAAAGGAGCTGTTGCCACATGAGGTTCTTGTATCGGCTTTAACTTTGCGCGGCTGAAGCCTCTCCTCATCCGGAGGAAGGAGGAAGAGGACGACGGCGCGCGCCATCATGGTGCTGAGACCGAGACCGCCTGTGAGATGGCGGGATCAACTGACCGCGAAGAGTCCGAGACCGAGACCCAGAACCTCGGCTTTCGAGGACGCAGCGGAGAGGGGACGGTGGAACCGCTCCTTCCTCGGCTCGGAGGAACACCCAAGGCTCTGGAACCGAGGCACTGGCAAGCTATGGGATCCTCAACTCCCACCGGGGAAGCGGAGGGATTTCGGTCAGCGGTCGACAACCCCATCTCAACGGGTCAAGAAAGATCTCGACTGCATCGACAGGAGTCTCGGTCAACTGACCTGACGAGGACACCGTGAGACCAGTGGCTGAAGCCGAATGATCGACCGAAGTCGATGGCCGACAACTCGGGGAGAGGGACCTTTCCTGCTCCCAAGAGCGTCGACGAAGAGACTTACCCTTGTCTTTCTTCTTGGACCGAGAAGAAGAAGGTCCAGCAGACGTTGGTCCCTCTCCCCTAGTGGAGAGGGACAGACAAAGCTCCTTAAAAGAAGTTGTGTAAGAGGAACCCAGGGAAAGCGGAATAAAAGCCGCGGTCAAGGAAGATGCGGCCCGCGCCGCCTCCTCTTCGAGGCGCATCATCTGCTCTAGCTGATCCGCCCGAGCCGCCCTTGTGAAACCGCCGACCAGGCCTCTTTTGACTTAACCGGTGGAAATCCTTTCTCGGGGCGCCCAAGTTGTAAACGGGCGTCACAGTCTTCGAGGACGTAGGCTGAGAAGGAAGAGCACAGGTCGCAAGCCTGCGGGTTGTGCTCGAGGCCTAAACAGTACACACACGTGGAGTGCGGATCCGTCCGAGACATCTTCTGGCCACAAGGGCACCGCCGAAAACCGGGAGTCGATTTGTCCATCGCAGCCGCGAGGGATAGAAGACCGAAGTCTTTAAGCAAAAAACTTTTAAATTCGGAAAACTGAAGAATTAGGAACCAGTCTTATATGCAGAGCATTAAGGAGGGAACCTGAGCTTCCAAGCGGTAAGGAAGATCTGGCGTCATGGGGCGGAGCCGAGAGTTTTACCACCCGGGTGGGTGGGAGGAGCCAGATTGAAGACCTTCCGGCAAGATTTAAAGCGGCAAGGGTACCTGCCAGACAGTGTGGATGAACAACATATCCATGTCCCTAGAAATAACCTTTCCTTCACACCCCCCAGATAAAAATTCTAGGAAGCTGGATGCCATGGCAAAGAAACAGTACATGGCATCCACCTTGGGACTCAGGCAGGCTAATTATATGGCCTATGCAGCCAGGTACCAGAAGTCCAGGTGGGACACTGTACTGGCACTGGCTAAGCAGGCCTCCCCCCAGCTAGCCTTGGAGCTGGAGGGGGTGGCTGCTGATGGGACTGAGGCATCAAAGGTACAGTTCCATGCTGCTGTGGACTTCAATAATGTGTCATCTAGAGTCATGGCTACATCTGTGGCTCTTCGGAGAATGGCTTGGCTCAGATGTACTAGTTTCTCACAGGACACCCAGGCTAAGGCCATGGGTTTCCCTGTGGTGGGTAATTCTCTGTTTGGGGAGCAGACACAGAATTACATGAAAAAGATGGATGATTATAAGACCACCTATAGGCGTGCACAGGCCAAGGAAAGGCAGGGGCAAGCCTTTTCATAGGTCTTTTTACCAAGCACAGGCCTCTTCTCCTTTTCCTCAGAGAGGGTTCTTCAGAGGGAGAGGCAGAAGGGGGATGAGCAGGGCTGCATCCACCCCTCAACCTAGTGCTCCTGCCAAGCAGACACCCTGATGTGTCAGCCCGGGTCGACTTCCCCATTCCTGTAGGAGGCAGGCTGGCTTACTTTGTACAGGACAGGATGTCCGTTACCTCAGACAAGTGGGTCCTGGAGATGGTAAGCCAGGGGCTGGTTCTCAGCTTCAAGAAATTTCCACCTGCAAGCATCTCCGAAACCATTGCCTTAGAGGCAGGGGTTTCATCTCTACTGGCTCTAAAGGCTGTAGAGAGAGTTCCTACATTGCACAGGAGCAAAGGTCTGTATTCCAGGTACTTCCTTACCCCAAAAAAGACAGTTGAGTAGCAACCCATCCTAGACTTAAGATACCTGAACAAACATCTTTTAAAACCAAAATTCAAAATGGTGACTCTGGGAATTATCCTTCCCTCTCTAAGGCCAGGGGACTGGCTAGCCTCCCTGGACTTAAAAGATGCCTACTTTCACTTTCCCATCAGGTGCTCCCACAGAAAGTACCTCAGTTTCGAATTGCCTTCAGGCCATTATCAGTTCAAAGCTATGCCCTTCGGCATGACATCGGCTCCAAGGGTATTCACAAGATGCCTAGCAGTAGTAGTGGCCTTTTTAAGAAGGAAGAATATTTCCATACTTGGATGACTGGCTCATTGTGGGTCAGTACCCAGACCAAGTCAAGTCAGACATGCTAGTGACTCAGCAAGTACTCACTTCCCTAGGATTCCTTCTCAATCCTCCCAAGTCAGTTCTCGAGCCTGTACAGCTCCTCACCTTCATAGGTGCAGAGCTGGATACAGTGAAAGCAAGAGCTTTTCTTCCCCTGGAAAGGGCAAGGGCTATTGTAGAGCTGGCTTCTTCATTCCACTTTCTGGTCTCTCGGCCAGCAAGGCACTTCCTTCAGCTTCTGAGCCACATGGCAGCTTCTGCAGCAGTGGTCCAAAGGGCCAGATTTCAGATGAGGGACATTCAGTTTCACCTGAGGGCCTTTTGGTCTCAGAAGAAAGATTCTCTAACCAAACCAGTTCCAGTGACTCAGACTCTGATCCAGGCTCTCCAATGGTGGCAGGATCAGGGCAACCTCAGAGAAGGAGTCCCATTCATCACTCAGTCTCACTCTGTGGTCTTAACCACGGATGTTTCTCTCTTGGGGTGAGGATCCCATCTGGGGGCTCTCACAGCCCAGGGACTGTGGTCCCCTCAGGAATCCCTTCTTCATATCAATCTCTTGGAACTCAGGGTGGTCTTTCTGGCCTTGTAAGCTTTCTCTCAATCAGTGCAGAATAAGGTGGTTCAGGTCAGGACAGACAACACCACCACCATGTTGTACATCAACAAGCAGGGAGGCACTCGGTCCATGGCCTTGTGCATGGAAGCCATGAAATTGTGGTCCCCAGCTTATTCTCTGCAGACCTCTCTGACAGCAGTCCACCTTCCAGGGAAGGACAATGTGCTAGCAGATGCATTGAGCAGGATCTCCCAGGGCCATCACGAATGGTCCCTGTACCCTCTGGTGTTAAAAGTTATTTTTTCAAGGTGGGGCACTCCAGAGATAGATCTCTTTGCAGCCCCAGACAATCACCAACTTCCTCTGTTTTGTTGCAGACCCCCAGTCTTGGGCTCAGTCCCTCTGGATGCTCTGATTTTGAACTGGGAGGTGAAATTTCTATATGCCTTCCCTCCCTTTCCTCTACTGTTCAAGGTTCTGGTCAAGATAAGGTCACAACCCTGCAAAGTGACTCTGATTGCTCCAGACTGGACCAGGCAGCCTTGGTACCCCCTGTTGCTGTCCCTAGCAGTCCATTTTCCCCTGTCTCTTCCCAGGAATTACAACCTTTTAACCTCCTCTCAGGGGAGAATTTGGTACCCCAATCTTTGGTCTCTCAATCTCAAGGCATGGCTCTTGAAGAGTTAGAGTATGCAGATTTGCATCTGTCCCAAGGGGTTCTGGATATTCTCAAAACCTCTCGAAAGCCTGCCACCAGAAAAACTTACAACTCCAAATGGAAAAGATTCAGCATTTGGTGTTCCAAGAAGCATATCCCCAGACACTGCTGAATTGTCTACAGTTCTGGATTATATGGTTCATCTTAATGGCCTAGGCCCTCAGACCAGCTACTCTCAAAGTACATTTGTCAGTTGTTTCTGCTTTTCTGTCAGTGGGAAAGCCTTCCTCACTGTCATCTCACCCTGTATTCTGTAAATTTATCAAGGGATTGCTTCACACCAATCCCCCCTTTCGGGATCCTACTCCTGCTTGGGATCTTAATGTTTGCATTGCTCAGCTTATGCAACACCCTTTCAAGCCTTTGTCTTCAGCAGAGCTTAAGTACTTAACTTGGAAAACTGTGTTCCTGGTAGCTATTACCTCTGCCAGGCGTATCAGTGAATTGCAAGCTCTGTCAGTGGAGCCTGATTTTATCTCATTCCATAGAGATAAGATGGTCCTTAGAACTAACAGGAGGTTTTTACCTAAAGTGGTTTCAGATTTTCATCTGAACCAATCTATGTCTCTCCCTGTGTTCTTCACTGATTTTTCTTCTTCAGGAGAAAGAAGTTTACACAGTTTGGGTGTTAAAAGAGCCCTTAGTTACTACATTGAGCGTACTAAGGCTCACAGGTTTGACTCCCTCCAGCTGTTTCTCACTTACGGGGAAGGGCAAACCTGCCACTAAGAGAACTATTGCCAGGTGGATTGTCTCTTGTATTCAATTCTGCTATGAGAAGCTAGGCAAAATACCTCCCGCAGGGCTGAGGGCTCATTTGACTAGAGGTACAGCTGCTTCCCTGGCTGCGGCCAGGGATATTCCTTTGATAGAGATATGTAAAGCAGCCACCTGGAAAACAGTCCATACATTTACCAAACATTACTCCCTGGACATCCAGGCTAGGAATGATGCTTGGTTTGGTACAGCAGTACTGCACAGCCTATTCCCAAGGTAGGTTCTATTCCCTCTTCCATGGAGGTACTGCTTGGTAGTCTACAATAGTCAGAATACAGCAAGACTTCATGTGGTTTGAAGAAAAAATTACTCACCTTAGTAATTATGTTTCTTTTAATGGAGTCTTGCTGTATTCTGACCTTCCTCCCTGCCTGCCCTCTCAGAACCTGTTTTTGGGAAGTGGGCTGGCAGGTGCAGTGTTGCACCTCAGAAGTGCATTTGGGCACTCCCTCCTTTTAGAGAGGGGAAGTGGGTTATATCATTAATTTAACAGTCTTAAGTTGTTCACTACCTGGTTTTTGATTTTGGATTTCTTGACTTGAGTCTTTTGGGGATCCAAAATATTTGGCTAGTAAAAATTTTACAATTTCCACATAGTGGTTAGTTAGTATTAGCCTGTAAGAATCTGACGGTTGTGCTTCTAAGTGCAGCAGACAGAGGTTAGAACCAAGCTCGAGCTCAACATTCTATGCTCTGCATAGAAAATTAACCCTCTTCTGTACAGGGCAGTTTGAGTGCTGGGGCTAACTGCAATAGTCAGAATACAGCAAGATTCCATTAGAAAAAACATAATTACTAAGGGGAGTAATTTTTTCTTACATGATCCCCTTGCTCCATCTGAATCTGCCCATTGTTCTTGGTCCCGCTGAAAAATCTTGTCAATGGCGAGGAGTTACCCGGTAAGCTTCTTCAGTGTGGACCGGGCTCTCCAGTTTTAGTATTTTGACGAGGAGGGACATGACTTGTTGTATGAGGAGGCCCAAACAGCCTAACATTCATGGCTCTCAATAAATTCTTCAACTGTTCCGCTCTTAATCTTAAATGTTTTTTTTCAAAAGCTAGTCCCGAAGTTGCTGCTGTTGCTCTCCCAGCAAACAGAATGCAGTACTAAGCTGCATTTTAAGTAAGAAAACTTTAACAACATACAGCCACATATGTAAGGCAGCAGATACAAAATGAACCAAACTTAAGGTAGACTGCCATGGAATCAGAGACATGGACATGAAATACCATTCCTGAATTCGGTATATTCAGGAGCAAATGCTGCAAGTGATGTGCTTGTCACTTAAATTTCAACTGACATCGCCACAGTCTGAAAACATTGATACCACCCATCCAAGTTCCAGCCATTCAACGCAGCTGTAAACTGAGTCACTGACAGAGCCTATGCCTCTGCAGGTCTTCACATATCACTACTATACACAGCAACTGAAAGCTTCTACACAGGTCAGTGGACGGACACAGAATCGTAGGAGTCAAATGTCAGCGGCTCAGTAGCCGGCAGGCTTGCTATGAGGTCGGAAGATCAGATGGTTGTGGGTTCTAGCCCCACACGAGGTACTTGGGTAATGCCCATAACTGACACTGAAGTGCAGTATGACGTTTTTGTTTTGTGGGGGGAGCTGCACACCTGAGGTACCATCCTTTGAATGAGACATTAAACTGAGGTCCCTCCTGCCCATTTCTGGTCACTGTCCAGGCCGAAGTAAAAGATCCCGTGGCACTTACTAATGAACAGTAGGAGAATTTTTATTTAATGAAAACGAACACAGGCACATTATAATAAGAGCATGAACAGAGGAGCGTCTGGGTGGAAAACAAAAAGACAGCATACACACTTCAATCATAGAATATAGTTATAGCGGAAGAAACATTTATGAATAAATCATAGTCCTCCTTGGTGGTCTTACTGAGCAAAGAAAGGATACAATGAAACACTTTATAAAATGGGCATGAAAAAATAAGCTCAGTGATTGGCTAGAAAACCAGTGTAATATCTGTCTTACACATAGAATAAAAAAAAAGTACAGGCAAAGAAATCAATGCCCCTAAATGAAATGTTCACAGCTAGGCATGGAACGTTCGTCTTTTTAAAAGCCACCATTGTTTTTAGTCTCGGCAAGCGAGGGAGTGAATGTGCTGCTGACAATACCGCTCCCAACCTGCTTGCTCTAGTTAAATGAGAGAAAAATGATATTTACTTAAATAGTAACTGTACACCACGATATGCACATATATCCCCCTCCCCCCAAAACTAAGGAGGAGCAAACAATGGGCTCCTAGGCCAGGGTGTCAAGAGTCTAGAGCGTCAGATGGAGAGAAGTGTCACAAGAGAGTCTGACAGAATCCGTGGGAAGCTAACAGGAACAAGTTCAAAGGCATGCCGCGTTGGCGGAGCTACTCATACATCCTCTTACCAACAGCTGTCTTCCTTACCTCGTATAAACATGGACACTGTTTCTTTCTGCACCAATGAACAACAGTTTGTATGGGAATGGTCTTGAACCTTCATCGACAGCAGACGAACACCCCCACCCCTACGGCCTTAGTCGAGCGCCGCAGCAGTGAAATACTTATCTCACACACACTCTCTTATCTGTCCTTGCGCTCTTCACTCACCAGCTCAAATGCTTTCTGGGGTGGGCGGGCCTTGTGACAGGCATAGCCCCAAACCCAGAGAGAGAGAGAGAGAGAGGTGAGTGTGTGAGTGTGTGTGTGTGTGTGTGTAGGTGCACACGCTTTGGGGGGTCCATCTGACAGCCGCCAAAACAATGATGTCATTTTCTTGTTGGCGGAAGGACTATTTTATCAGAAGTTCTGATAAAAAATGTCTTTTGCTGCTTACAGATGTGCTATTCTGTAGGGACGAAAATAATTAAAAAAAAAGTGTCCCCATTTTATAAGCGCAATAAAACACTCCAGGGTGTGTGTTGAACAGATATTACCACCTTCCAGGGGCTGAAGGCACTTGGCAGGGCCTCGTGCTTTACTGCGCCCCTGGGCGCAAGGTAATATCTGTTCAACACACACCCTGTCGTGGTCTTTTATTGCTTACGATTCTTGCCCCATACATGTGAATGGTAAAAAAAGAAATAAAGTGCCAAAACTAAATCAGACCAAAAAACACCTTTGACATAAAGAGCAGACTCATCAGCGAAACATATCACTGTGTATTACTATGATGCTGCATCAGAAATCCATGTAGCACGTTTCCATAGTGCCTGTAAAGCATGATAAGGGAGGTACAGTATTTACTTTGTTTGGTGTAAACTTTAATCAGTGTGGTTTCTATGGAAGCTACAGTTTCTGGACTACCAATGTGGCGTTTTTGTATGGTCCAGGCACATCTCGCCTGCCATAAATAAAATCTGCATACAGCAAATATTATTCTTAAGGTACTTTCGTGAAGACTCCAAAGACTTGGAAAGTACAAACCCAGAGCTACAATCTCATATGTTAGTGTAATCTGCACACAAACTGTCCAGCGTTTGGCTGAGTGGGACCAAACTTCAGCTGTCGCTCAATGGCTTGAATTTCAACATTCACTTTGCCATGAGATGCAAATCAGGTTATATATCCCACATTCCAGCTGGTATTCTTTTGTCCGTAAGCTGCAGGAAGCCTCTGCTACCCTACCAGGGGGACAAAAGAGAAGCTGTGATGCTGGCGTGAAATATGACAGAATAATTTTAATAGTAAAACTGTTTACTTGTTTGAGATGTCCGGTTTATCAAAATGGATGTTACATAGGTCAGGACTTGTGTTATTGCAAGATTTTGAGATATTTCAAGTTTCTTTTACTCCCATTTTTCTTTTACAGGCAAGAACTAGCAGCAAAAATACCGGTCCAAACCTTACTTTCCCCAGAGACTAAAGCGCTTATATTGGTATAAAGATGCTGTGAAAAAAAACACTAAAGGGAGTATCATCTTAACACCCCCTGCCCTTAACAACAGTCTTGATAACGTGATTTCCCATCTGACTGGATTGGATGAAGATTAGGTGAATTTCCCCGGTGTCAACGCCAAACATTCCTCCATCAATAAAACAGATCCATGTAGCCCACCTCCCCAGGACACCCCTGGAAAACAAGGTATCACAGCTTAGTGTGCCTTTCTTGTCACAAAGCAGGAATAAAAATAAATACATCAATTAAAATAAAGAGTGACAGGCCATTACACAGGCCACAGTGGTCCCCCGACTCCCTGTCATCGAACCACAAAATCTAACAACTTGCAAAGGAGTCATTTTGGTAGTCAAAACTGCCCTAAACAAGTAGGATATAACAAATCCAGTTTACAGCTTGCCAGACAGAGATTCAGCTAGAGGGGCAGTGAATGTGTGGAAAAAAGAAACAGTCAACATATGCTGACCTTATCTGGCTAGGCAGCTATGTAGCAAGGGGCACCAACTGCACCAGAATACAAATCATGAGCTGCAAGAAGAGGGGAGCAGAGTAAGCCTATCGTGGCGGTACCTAAACTTATAAATCTCTCCTACTTTGACATTTTTGATACTCCAGAATGACTCACATGAACTTTAACGAGTTTTCCTAATAACAAATGACGTTTTTTGTTTTAATTATTGTATTTCCAATTTCTTTTTCAAAGCTGTTTAAAGGTTATACTGACTGGTGATGGTGTTGGGGGGGCTGAAAAACATGGCAGGTACAATAGTAGACTAGCTTCACAGAGTGGACCTGATGGAGTACTGGATGAGTTGCACCTCTCTGGGGCTCTTCATGGACACAATCACTGAGGCATCCTTTATGGGCCAGAATCTTGGTCTTGTTATGGGCCATATTTGGTACTTCTTAAGTTGGAGCCCAGTATTGGGATAATTTATCCATGGGGCGAGAGGAAGGGGGACAGTTTTTGAGTTCATGTTCTGTGTGTTTTTTGACAAGCGTTTGAGTTTGGGGGAAGGGAGATATCATGCAGTGGGTTCTGTGTGCACAGTTAGGAGTCGCCAGTTTTTTCCTTCATCAAGAGAGAACTGGGAGAGTTGTGAAGATACAGCACCTAATTTAACTGTAGAATACAGCTTATAACTCTGTTTACTGTATAGGTTCCACCAAGCCACACCGACAATGAAGATATCAAAATGCAACACAGCGACAGCCACAATATCAACAGGCAAAATTTTGCCTGTCAGACATTGGCTGTTATCACGGGGAAATGGCAAAATTTCACCAGTGGTACCATTACAGTGACAATTTCGAATTTCATCAAAATTATCACTGTAATGACTTTCGCTCTCAAAATGTCCCTGTTTCAACATGATACGTACTGAATATATCATGGTACATCAAGGGAGCCAACTCCCTGCTAAAACAGCCCAAAGTTCTCAAACACATGAGAAAGCTAGGACCTTCAATTGCTTGTGTATAGGAAATGCACTTATAAAAAGAACGGATTCTTTACTTCAAACAGAACTGAGTAGGGCAAGATTTTACAGCAGGCTGTGAAAGTAAACCAGCAGGACTGGCCATCTTGATAGATCGATCAGTTTATTTGTTTTAGCCGCTACTTTTTCTTCATTGCCGGCTTGCATCCGGAGGGCACCCCCAGCCCCAGCCCCCCAACCAGGAACTAGATTTAAGGGGCCAGTGCCATGGCTGGCCAGGAGCGGAGTCTGAGAGGCGCCCTAAACCATTCTGCTGCTGCATGTCAAAGCGTGCAATGATGCCTGCGGAGTGAAGCGCACACGTGTCTGCATGTGCTCCCTCCAAGCGTCTGCCCCGACTCCTTCCCTGTCTTCAGTGCAGCAGCTGTGTCCCCCAGCCTCTGCTCGGGAGCAGACAGGCACCGAAAGCTGGAAACACCCCTCCCCGGAGAAGGAGAGCAGTCTGTCAGACGCTCAATCCTTCTCCACCTCTGCCGACCTCCAGTGACAGATGCTTGTTCCTGAACACGGGTCACCGGCATTGCGCGGGGTAAGGTGACCAGCGCCTCAGCCCTCAGCACCCTCCAAGCTCCCTCCAAGTATCTGCCCTGACTCCTCCCCTGTCTTCAGTGCAGCAGCTGTGTCCCCCAGCCTCTGCTCGGGAGCAGACAGGCGCCGACAGCTGGAAACACCCCTCCCTGGAGAAGGAGAGCAGTCTGTCAGACGCTCAATCCTTCTCCACCCCTGCCGACCTCCAGTGACAGATGCTTGTTCCCGAACACGGGTCACCGGCGTTGCGTGAGGTAAGGTGATCACGCCTCATCCCTCAGCACCACTGGGCCGGCTAGATCGATCAGTTTAAAGGGACACTGTCAATCTTTTTTTCATCATATTATTTTTAGGTAATGCCAGCCTGGTGGCGCTGAGGGTTGAGGCGCTGGACACCACACCTCATTCCACACTGGCGACCCGGGTTCGGGAATAGACTTGGGTTGCCGGTGGTCGGCCGGGGGGAGAAGGACTGAGCACCCGATAGCTTGCTCTCCCCTTCTCCGGCTATACTGCCACCACCTGGTGATCTCGAGGGTTGCTGATGCAGTTGGGGAAAGTAGTGGAAAGGCGTCGATGCCGGCAGAGGACAGGAGCGGATGCATGTCTCTGCGAGCATCTGGCTCATTCGTCCTCATTGCACGCTGACATCAGGGGTACTAGAACAGTGGAAAATACACTGCCCCAGATCTAGATGATGAATCACCAGCACTGCGTTCTGAAAGGAACTGAAGGCAGACTTCATTGTGTGCGTGCCTCACTGAGGACTTAAGAGGGAAGACTGGGGAAGCACTTCCTTCGCCCTGCCTGGAGGGTAAACCGAAAGTCTTGATGTGAGTGAGAGAGAGCGTGTGGCACTCTAGAAGCAGACTTCTGGTGCTGTAGGAACACACCAAGTACCACTGGGGAGTTCTGATTGAGGGACCTAGAGCACTAAGGTAGGAGGATAAACAGAAAGTAAAAAAAATATATATTATTTTTAGGTAAGAACCCACATTTTATGATTGCTTACTTACTCTAAAATTCATTGATGTTGTGGGTTGTTTTATCTGCCTCCTTGCTTATTAGAACCAAAATGCATTGTAATGTATAGCTATACCCAGCTTTGTTTTGCTTCATATTATTGAAGTACTCTTAGTGCACACCTCCTGAACATTAGAAACATCCTAAAACAGTACAGCCACCCACAATACAATAGTCTTCTCTACTCCCACTGCATAATGATTGGCTGGGATTGTGTTTGGGGTGTTTCTGAGTCCAGGAAAGATGAAGTGGGAGCTGGTCAACAAATGTAAACAAACATGTTTTGGTGTGGTAACACCAATATGGCGGGAAGTCACTTTTTCACTTTTTAAAAGAAAAAAGGGATCTGAATCAAACTACCAGCTGCACCAACAGTCTTTATAGAATTTGAACAATCATAAACTGTGTTTTTTAAACTAGGGACACTTTGAGGCATAAAGGGGTTGACAGTGTCCCTTTATTTTAAGCTACACAAAGAAACAGTGAATCCTGTGGGAAAATACATAATATTGAAGGGTCCACTAGCTATAACAGAAATGGTACTAGCAAGTATATGTAACCATGGTGCCGGGTATACAAGGGCTACACTACCCCTGCCTTGCAGGCATGACCAAGGCTGAGGGGCCTGGGTTCTGGTTCCTATTTTACTTTAAAACTGGTCCTTTCTCAAGATAACATAATGTGTAGTGCCTCCATCCAGAGTATAACTTTACGTGGGCTACAATATTACCTGGTGGAATTTCAACATGTCTTGAATTAAAGTCTCACGTTAACAAGATGCTCATGAAAACAGAGTTATGCAAAAACAGTAAACAACCATTTATTTACAAGGGGTGAGGGTTAAGAATGGGAAAGTGGAAGCAGAGGTTAGTGATCTACAGTAGGTGTAATTCAGCATGGTAAATTGGTATTTTGGCAGGCCTGGTGGCACGGAGAGTTGAGGCGCTGGACGCCACACCTCACGCCACGCCGGTGACCCGGGTTCAGGAATGAGCTCGGGCTGCCGGGGTCAGCAGGAGAGAAGTCTCTCTGGAGAGGGATCCGGGATGTCAAGGCCCTGGCGACCTTCCGGCGGAGATTGGGGTAACGAGGTGTCAGCCAGAAGAAGGGCGGAGTGCAGCAGAGATGTCAGCAGGGAAGCTGCACGGACATCATTGCACGCCAGATTCCCGAGGGGAACCGGAAAAAGCAGAAAATCCCCTATCTCGCCTGTGGAGATGAAAGCGATGACAGGGACACAGCCCACATCCCAACTACCGGCCCTATGTCTGGAGGACTCCAAAGCCAACCTGACACCCAGGTAGGATCTCCCTCATTTCAGACAGGCCATCGCAGGAGGACGGGCCCACCCCGGGGGGTGATCCACAGGGGGTTAGATCTGCCGGGGTGGTCGAGGGAGTCCCTCCACTAACTAGGACTCGGGCAAGGGAGTAGAGACTGGGGTCGAGTGCATACCCCGGAAGGATGCTCAGGCAAGAGAAGAGCATAAATAAAGTCTAAAAAAAAAAACAATAAAAAAACTGGTATTTTGGCTTTGCAATCGAAATAACCATTCTTGCATTTTAAACAGTAATCACAGTGGCCACCCACCAGCCTCTGATGTATTCAGATGATTTTGTGTGTATCTGACTAGCTGCAGAGATGGAAGAACATGTATAAGATTGCCCACACAAAATACCAGTTCGCAGACTGAATTAGAATCCCGCAATCCTAAACCTTTTCCTGGGTACCCAGTACTAAAGTTCTTATGTGTTGCAGGCCTGTTAGCTGGGATGGCCAACGTTGCAGCTGAGTTGGGGCCCTTAAAGAAAAGCAGATTATCTTTATCTTTACTTTTGGGACACATTATCCTGACATTAATGTTGCAGACATTAAACATTTTTTAAATTAGATAACTTGGACTCTGGATGCTCAACTTGGCAACAACTTTAACTATTTACATGTCCCTCCAAATTGTACAGGGCTGTACCCTGCATACTCACGGTTCTGTAGTCATTAGTGGCAAAGATGAAATCAAGCTGCACAATGTAGATTCAGGGGATCACAGCATGTGGGCTCTGACTTTAGAGGCTGAGATGCTGAGCAGAGGCTTACAGCCAGGAACCTGTTTACTGACTGCAGGATCTTGCAGCTTTTGCAGCTGGAAAGCATCTCTAGTGTCTGTGGAATTGTCCATCTTTACAGGCTGAAATCACCTTCTGGCACAGACCAGGCAGGGACTGGGGCAGGCACGTTTCAACCCCCAGGTCTGGCTATACTCCTCAGGGGGACGCACATAAGGCAGCACCTTAGGCAGTGGCACACTACCTGGCTGTCTCCCACGCCGATCTGAAATAGTCACGTTGCATTTAGCACATTTATACGTAGCACATTTAGACATTTCAATAGCTGCAGTAGTCACAGACAATTCAACCATGTGTTAGCATGGCCACCATGGTCCTTTAGCTTGCTGATCACATATGCTCTCTCTGGAGGGTGCTTTTCCCCTTAGGCCAGGGCGACGCAGACTTCCATAGTCCATGCAAGACAACAAAAGTTTAGCTTGAATCTTTAACCACATCAGACAGAGCTCAAGGCTTGGCTCTCTACCACGTGGCACTTGATACTAGACAGACCTTGAGGCATGGCTCCCTACCAGCTAACAGCTTTACTTGACAATACAACTGGTCACTGCAGCTTCTCTTGAGCTAAGACACTTTATCACAGTCCTTTGTGGCTTTGCTGGTATTAGCAGTTCCAACTTGGACTCTCAGAAATTTCACTGGCCTCCCAGGCACTGTCAGGTCAGTTCCACATGGCCAGGGAACTTCCCTTTCAGTCCTGTAGGTACTATCAACAGTCACAGCAGGCATTTCACAACACTAGACCCTTCTCACGCCGCTGGCATACATGTCCACCCATCCACCCATTTCTTCAGTGCTGGTTATATGCAGGGTGCAGAGAGACAGTCACAACTCTAAGCATTCTGGGCTTCTCTGCCCTTTTCAGATTTTTTACTAAACTTGCATTTGGAAGTAGACATCTACTCACTCAGAAGGATTTAGAAGACTTTTCCTTTTCTGGAAGTTAAAGGCATTCTTCAGCATTCTCACTGCTGAGGCAGAAGCCATTTCTTGCAGTTCTCTCACAACTACAAGTGGATGCTGGCTTCTTCTCCACATTTTCTGAATATGGCAAGGACATGCTAGCCCTGGAGGACAATCTCTGGCAACCCCCAGGCCAGTGACTCTGTTGCTTGCAGCCACTCTTTCTCTCTAGCAGAGGCAGAAGCCCCCCACCCCTGTGGAGGGGCTTTCACTAAGCATACTAAGCCCTTTTTGTTTTCTGGGGGCCCGAGCCCCCCTCCCTGTGGAGGGGCTCCCGCTCGAACTGAGCTCAGACTGAAAATCCCTGGGTTTTATGGAGTCCTTCTGGGGCTCCCGATTGGCTGAGTCCACTTAGGTGTCCCAAGACGACTGGCTAAGTCACTTGTCAGTTTTGGAAATGAATATGCATTAGCCTCCTTCGACGCTGAATGGACTCCCAGTTTGGGCGCCTGAATTAGGTCCCTGCTTTTCCCCACAAGCATTATGCAATGTCCCAAAAGCCTCTGGCACTGTCCCAACAATCCTTGCTTTGACATCCCGGATTTCTGATTGGCTGCTTACTGCAGAACATGGCTGCTTGTATTTATAGTCCCCCTGCAGTTTAACACAGTCCCAACATTAGAGTCCTGGTGCAGCCAGGTGAAACATATTATTTATTCTGTGCCCCACTGTGTAGTAGCCAGAAGTGTGCCCTCTTAAATGCTGCCCATATTTAACATATTGCTGCAGCCTCTAACCTGTCACTGCTGCTGTAACATAGTGCCCTTAGGCAGTGACTGACATTTATAAGGGTCCTATCTTTAATGACTGGTGCAGCCCAAACAAACATTTATTCCTATAGCCCCCTTTATACAGCAGTTCCCCTCAAGTCCTCCTACATACTCACAAACCGTACATTTATTTATAATTCTTTGCCTGCCCTAGCACCAACATTTTGTAAAGGCCCGTCAGTGCCAGGACAGGTTTGGTCATTAATATTAATGCCCTCTCATTAATATTCATGATCTTAGTAGGACAGCACAATTAGCGCTCACTATTTACAAAAAGGAGGAGGTTCTCCAGGGTCTTGCATTGGTCACCGGGTTCAAACTTGGGTAACAGGGACGCTAGGACCGCTAAACTGCTGCCTGTTTTGACCGCAATGGCGGTCGACAAAATCAAAGCGCTTTCTAGCACATGCATGAGCGTCAGTTGCAGCGGAGTGCAAACACAACACTGGCGGCTCACAATCTCACTCCCCCAGCCTGATCTGGGCTAGACATGAACATGGGATGCCCGGGGAATCAAGGGCACATACCTGGACCTGGCCAGCAGTGATGCACTTTGGGGGACAATTGCAGGGAGATGGGAGGCAAATGGGAAAATGGGCAGCAAGGTAAGCCCCCATTGGGGGGCATGACATATATAAATATATATGGTCCTAATACACATAATCCTCACTTTTTTATGGATATTCTTAAACATTTGGTAGAGTGGTCCCACATCACAATCTTTTTTTCCCCTCTCTCTCCACAGAGATTTCTTTCTTTCTCCAGCTCAGGCTTGTGTCTCCTTGCTTCCATTGACACCCTGACAGCCCACCAGCTACCCTCACAACCCTGCCCTCAGGCCACCATATAAACCAGAATCCAGTACCAGTAGGCACCAGGACTCAGGGGATCTAAAAGCCCAGGCCCTCATTCAGATGGCTGTGGGGTTTTCTCCCGTTTTCTGGACCCTTCCGCCTCCCCAACATGAGCGCAGCCTCTTGTCATCCCCATGCAGTTGGAACAAGCTTCTGGCCCTGCTACTGGAGTCACTGCTGTGCTGGAGATTGCCATCGACCCTCCCCGGCTGAGGCACGCTGACGCACGGCAGCTACTTCAGCCTGGTCTGCTTCCCCACACGACCACCAGGGTCTGATCCTGAAGCCGGATAATCTGCATGGCAGCGTGACACATTATCACTGGGCTATTGGGGCAGCCAGCTCCTGATCTGTTTAACAGGGGACCGGCATTTGGTCCTGGACAGAGATTCAGATAGATCAGGTAATGACAGAACAGACTCTCAGCAGCCCACATATCTATAAAAGGAGAACTACAGTCAAAATTTACAAAAGCATATGTTGTGCAGATTGTTTTTATTTGTGGGTGTAGTCCTAGTGTGTCCTTTCTTTTATCTGCTGTTAGGCATTTTTTCTAAATTTGACTACTAGTTTTATGGCCTCTGTCAATCTCCATGTTTGAATACTTTGTTGCTTTTCTTTTTCCTACAATGCCTCCAGTCCCATGTGACAGTGATGCATCCGTGACCACAGATTCAGCAAATGCTGGTTAAGTGTCAAGTTTATACAAGAAGACCTGCGATTTTAAGTGCCTTTCCTTCTCCACTTATTATTATTCACTTTTCCTACATATTATGCCCAACTCTGTTTTAACACTGTTTATAACACCTGCATTGCAACTGTATGTTAATGTTGATCTTGTAACTTGTATGTAACTTGAACATGACTCTAACCGCCCCCCCTTTTCTTTTCTTTTTTGTAAGAACTTGTTTACTTATTAACCTGGCACTTATTATTGTCCACTCTTTCTATCTACTATGCACAACACTGTTGTACCACTGCTTGTAACACTTGCCGTAGAACTGTATGTTAATGCTGATCTTGTAACTTGAATGTTTAACGTTTCACTCCTATTGTACCCCATCCCCCCAGGTCGCACCGGGAGACAAGCAACTTGTAGCTCAGTGTGCCTTCCTGGTGAAACGTTTCAATAAATGAATAAAAATAAAATCCAGTGAACAGTATTAAAGGCTACATTTACAGTTTCACAAACATGTACTATTAAAGGCTACATTTACAGTTTCACAAACATGTACTATTAAAGGCTACATTTACAGTTACACAAAAGCCTGAGATAACTGAATGGGATATTCTGTAAGGAAACAACTTAGTCTTCACTAATTATAGCATTGATGACCTGGTGTGATTTGTGTGCTTTTTTGCTGCTGTGTGTAGTTTGACTACATAAAAACCATTAAAAACAATACATGTACAGTACTTCTGCTAGCTAAACTAAGACACATACCCAGAAAACAAAAAGACTGGCTTTATTTTATTTATTTCTCCAGGAAAAGGCTCCGTTGAGCAAGCTCATTTTCAAGGAGGTCCCGAGTAGGACATGGACAGAGATAACAAACATTTGCTAATGCCGAATGTTGTCTCGTTGGCATTGGTAGTGCAGGAGTTAGAGATGCATAGTAGGAAAGGCAGTGAAATATTGAATTGACACCAACCCCACCCCCACCCTGCAGAGACTGACAGGCGTTGGGGTGTGCCTTTGGGTCATCAGCTATAACACTCTGCCATTTAACCTCACCCTACCCTGCAGACACTGACAAGTGTTGTGGTGTGCTTTGGCATCTTTGGGCCTTATATTTACCCCATTTCATAAGGAAATATGCTCAGATGGATGCAGTATAGGAGAATGGGATGAACTTTAGGGCCAAACACTCCAAGGCACATCTCGATGCCTGTCACTGGCTGCAGGGTGGGGGTGGAATGGCATGAGCATTACAGCCAATGATCCGAAGTCACACCCCTGATGCCTGTCGGTCTCTACAGGGTGGGATGTTGCAGTTGGAAACCCTAACACCGTAGGCGTTTGTTGGTATTTTTACTCCAAATTTTAACATGTTTTTTTTTTGTGACCTCACCTCATGAAGAGCGGCACTATCAGTTTGTTAGCCAAAAGGTGGTTCTGCACAGCGACTATGCCATTTGGTGACACAGGCACGAAAACACATTTTGGGCAGGATGGGAAAAATTACAACTGTATTGTTCATGAGGAGGTGTAAAGAAATGGCAACGTTGAAAATCTGGAGTGAAAACATGAAAAATTGGTTAAGTCATGAGCAGGCATAGAAACTGCGCAACACACGTCTGTAACCAAATTATTTTTGGGATTTATTTTAACCACATTTTCAACATAGGCATTTTGGGACCTCTCCTCAAGAACAGTGGCATTGTGATTTTGTTAATCTGTCCCAAAAGTTGATTCCCACAGCGACCATGCCATTCTGCGCCACTGGTGCGAAAACACATTTTGGGCAGGATGTGAAAAATAACAGCTGTACTGTTCATAAGGAGGTATGATAAAATGCCAGTGTTGAAAATCTGGCATGAAAATATTGCAAATGTGCAAAGTTACAAGGGTGCGTGGAAACTGCGCAACGCACGCTTGTAACACAGTCATTTTATGGACTTTCGTTACCAGATTTTCAACATAGGCATTTTAGGACCTCTACTCATGAACAGTGTCACCGTCATTTTCTCAAACTGTCCTGAAAACTGATTTCGCACAACGATCGTGCTATTCTGAGCAGGACGTGCGAAAACACATTTTGGCCAGGATATGGAAAATAACAGCTGTACTGTTCATAAGGAGGTATGGAAAAATGCCAATTTTGAAAATGTGGAATGAAAATATTACAAATTCACAAAGTTATGAGCATGCGAGAATACTGCACAACGCACGCTCGTAAAACGGCCATTTTTTGGATTTTTCCACAAAATTTGTAACATAGGCTTTTGAGAGCCCCTCATGAACAGTGGCACTGTCGTTTTTTAATCGGTCCCAAAGGTGAGTGCGGCAGTGACCGCTAAATCACCTTTCGGGACCGAATAACACCATGACAGTGACTGAATTCATGAGGAGGGGTCCCAATAACCCCATGTTGAAAATTTGGTGCCAGACTTCCCCAAAAATGCCCAAGATATGCACCAAAGTTGAAAAAAAAATATTTATGCCATTATACAGCTTACAGGCATTTCTTCAGTTCGTGGTCAGCTTTTAAGAGTGCAGACATGTTTGTTTATTTATTTAGCTTTTGTTGACCGGGTAAGTGCACTAGACAAATCCTGCCTATTTTCAGGCACGACCCGGGGGAGGGGGATACAGATGAATGCCAACTGACTTTGAAACCAGATTAAGCTGTTGGTGGTATTTATAGTGAATGAGGGAAATTTGGCCAGGACACCGGGGAAATTCCCCTGCTCTTTTCGATAAGTGCCATGGGATCTTTAACATCCACCTGAACTACCACCAATCCAGGCAGATGGGACCTCGGTTTAACGTCTCATCCGAAAGACGGCACCTCAGAAGTGCAGCACCCCTCTCATGCTGCACTACAGTGTCAGTACTGGGATATTAACCCAAGTGCCAGATGTGGGAACTGAACCCACAGCCCTCTGATCTCCCGGCCTCAGAGGCGAGTGTGCTACCTACTGAGCCACTGACACTGCTGTTCCTGGTCCACTGAAGATTGTTGCGCCGTGCTCTGGAGGTAAGTTTGGGATGAGCAGGGGGTGTGAGGAGGCAGGGTGCGCAGAGGATGGGCACAGGTTGGGGGAGGGCCACCGGAGTCGATAAGGGACCATTTTCTGGTTTGCAGGTTTGAAAAACAAACAAACAAACCAACAAACAAAAAAAAAACATTGCGGGACGTTTTTGTTTTATTGGGGCATCTGGCACGCTGGGGTAGGCTACCTGACTGTTTTTTTTTGGGGGGGGTGCAGTAGCTGACGGGGGATCGGGCACCCCCCTTGGCACACAACAAAAGCGGCGGGGTCATTATGCCAACGTGGAGTGGGCTCCCCATCGGCAAAATAAACGGGGAAGGGGGGACAGAAGCCGATGGGGATTGGGGCCCCTGTCAGCAAAGAAAGACTTGGGGGGGTGCATGATGCTGAGGGGGATTGGGCACCCCTTTGGCGTACACTTTAAATGGGAGAGGGGCATTATGCCAATGGGGAGTGGGCTCCCCCATCAGCAAATGAAGTGGGCTAGGGCACTCTGCATGGCGGCAGTCAGTGCCACCATGTTTATTAAACTGCTTCACCAGGAAAGGCACGCCGCTGCATGACGAGCTTGGCTCTCATTGTAGCGAACCTTTTCTTAGATCTGGTGGCCAGTTTACGTGTTGCTGGTGTCAGCGCCTGCAGATGCCTTATTGGGGAATGAGGGACGCACCTACTGATGCGTGCCCTGCATTTGCCCACAGTGACTGCACCTCAAAATCTGCTACTACTGCAATATGTTGACTGGTGCACATGCGCGAGCCAACATAAAAAACACAGCAACACTGACTGGATAGTATAGTATAAATGTACAATTACAGCTACATATACATATACAGTGATGTCAGAATACAGCGAGAACACAATCATACCACAGAGTAGCATAAGAATAGCATAAAAAATACAAGTACAACACATATACCGTTGTTTCAGAATACAGGGGGTATATATTTATTTATTTAAAGTTTTACTAGGACGTACATACTGAGCAAAAGCTCATTTCCAGATGCATCCTGGGGGGAAGTGGAACAAATTACAATATAGACAACATAGTGACTACAGCATTAGAGGATAGAGAAATACAATAATACAGGTGCTTGACAACACAAAAACAAATGCAGTATAAGTAAACAAATAAGTAAAATACAAATACAAAATACAGGAAATGTACAATAATGTGGATGGACATTTTAGCACAACTTAAGAATAGAGCAAACAGAGTAGCAGCATTGGAAAGATCCTAGCACACATAGCTAGTTACATGTTGCATACATAAGAATACAAAATTGCTTTGGTAGAGGTTAATGCGTACTTATATGACTAGCCTGGAGCACCTGCGGAAGACAAGCTGGGTAGGTTCAGCAGGGGCGGAAGAGGCAGGGGATTAGGGACAGGTGCAGGGGGAGCAGAAATGTTTTTCTATGAGGTCACTGAAAACCCGAGGGGAAGGGGCAAATCGAATGTGCCATGGGAGGGAGTTCCACAGAGTTGGAAACTTGTACGAAAAGGCGGCCTGACCTTCTGAGGAGGTACGACAAGGGATGGTTAAAATGAGATGGTCAGAATTTCTGAGCAAAGAAGGAGGAGGTGAGGTAAGGGTGGAGAGAGTGGAGGAGAGATAGGAAGGTAGGGACATTAGAAGGGGTAATTTAGTTGAGGCCAGAACAGCAGGCTCTTCACAGCAGAAGCTGCTGTAGCAGTTATCACTCATTGAATAAGTGGTCCTGGATGCATCACTGTCACATGGGAAAATGTAGGGGAAAAAAACTCCTAACAGCAAAAAAAAACAAGTATTTGTCAATGCCGAATGTTTGCTTGCTGGCATTGGCAGTGGTAGTGTAGAAGTTACAGAGCTGCGTAATAGGAATGGCAGTGAAGTACTGAACTGAAGCCAACCCCACCACCACCCTGCAGAGAGTGACAGGCATTGGGGTGTGCGTTTGGGTCGTCAGGCATATTGTAACGCCATTTCACCACACCCCACCCTGCAGACACTGACACGTGTCCACGGTGTTCCTTGGGTCTTTGGCGCCATCGCACCCATTCCATTAGGAAATACGGTGAGATGGGTGCGATATAGGAGAATGGGGTGAACTTTGGGGCCGAAGATTCCAAGGCATACCTCGATGCCTCTCACTGGCTGCAGGGTGGGGAATGGTATGAGCATTACAGGCAAGAATCCCAAGTCACACCCCTGATGCCTGTCATTCTCTACAGGGTTGGGCGTTATGGTTGGAAACCCTAATACCTCAGGCATTCGTTGGTATTTTCACTCCAAATTTTCAACATGTTTTTTTTGTGACCCCACCTCATGAACAGGGGGAATATCAATTTGTTAGCCGAAAGCTGCTTATGCACAGCGACTACGGCATTTAGCACCACAGGTGCAAAAACATTCCGAACAGGATGTAAAAAATGACTGCTGTACTGTTCATGGGGAGGTGTAAAAAATGGCAATGTTGCAAATCTGCAGTAAAAATATTTAACAAAATGGTGAAGTCACGAGCATACATAGAAACTGTGCAACGCACACCCATAATATAATTAGGTTGGGGATTTTTTACATCAGATTGTCAACTCAGGCATTTTGGTGCCTCCGACCATGAACAGTGTCACTGTGATTTTCTTTATCTGTGCCAAACAATGATTTCCCACAGCGACCACGCATCTCTGCGCTGAAAGTGTGAAAACACACTTCAGCCATGTTGAAAATGACAGCTGTACTGTTCATAAGGAAGTGTGGAAAAATGCCAGTGGTGAAAATCTGGACTGAAAATATTACAAAGTCATGAAGTTACGAGGGTGCGTGGAAACTGCGCAATGCTCACTCGTAACACAGTCATTTTATGGACTTTTGTCACCAAATTTTCAACATAGCCATTCTAAGACCTCTGCTCATGAACAGTGTAACTGTGATTTTCTTAATCTGTCCTAAACATTGCTTTCGCACACCAACAGCACCATTGTGCGCTACATGTGGGAAAACACATTTTGGGCGACATATGAAAAATGGCAGCTGTACTGTTCATAAGGAAGTGTAATAAAATGGCAATGTTGAAAATCTGGAGTGAAAATATTAAATTTGCAAACTTACGAGCATGCATAGGAACTGCGTAACGCACGCTCGTAAAACAGTCATTTTTAGGAATTTTTTCACCAAATTTTCAACATAGCCATTTTAAGACCTCTGCTCATGAACAGTGTCACTGTGATTTTCTTAATGTGTCCCATACATTGATTTTGCATCGACTGCGCCATTATGCGCTACATGAGTGAAACACATTTTGGGCAAGATGTGAAAAATGACAGCTGTACTGCTCATAAGGAGGTGTGGTAAAATGGCAATGTTGAAAATCTAGATGAAAATATTGAAAATTCATGAACTTACGGCGTGCGTAGGAACTACGCAATACTGCGCGCAGTAAAACAGTCATTTTAGGAATTTTTCACCAAATTTTCAATATAGCCATTTTAAGACCTCTGCTCATGAACAGTGTCACTGTGATTTTCTTAATGTGTCCCATACATTGATTTTGTACATCAACTCGCCATTTATTGCTACATAGTGAGCTTACATTTTGGGCAAGATGTGAAAAATGACAGCTGTACTGCTCATAAGGAGGTGTGGTAAAATGGCAATGTTGAAAATCTGGGTGAAAATATTGAAAATTCGCGAACTTACGGCGTGCGTGGGAACTGTACAACCTGCGCCCGTAAAACAGTCATTTTGGAATTTTGCCAAATTTTCAACATGGGTTTTGGGACTCCTTCTCATGAATGATGTCACTGTCATGGCGTTATTCAGGCGGAAGGGTGATTTCACGCGGTGACTGGAAATCACCCTGGGCCCAATACGCCATGACTGACATCATTCATGAAAAGTCCCAAAAACCATGTTAAGGCCAATAAATCACAGAATAGTACAATAAAGTTGAAAACCCTATCTAGCCCATTATACAGCTTACCGGCATTTCCTCAGTTCACGGTTGGCTTTGAAGTGTGCAGACATGTTCCCGGTCCACGAAGATCGTCGCGCAAGCTCGGGTAAGTATGGGGTGGGGGTGTGGGGAGGCAGGCGCCCAGTGGGTGGGTGTGGGTTGTGGGGGGCTGGGAGAAGCGCCGTGGGACCGTTTTTATTTTGCAGGTAAAAAAAAAAAGCGGCGTGGGACATTTGCCATGCTGGGTGGGCTCCCAGCGTGGCACAAGAGATAGCTGGGGGGCGTGGGCCGACGAGTTGGGCACCCCGTCGGCCATATGATCAGTTGCCATGCTGGGGTGGGCTCCCAGGCGTGCACCCAGTACTGGGGAGGGTGAGGACAGTGGAGCCGACGGGGGATTGGGCACCCCCATCGCCTATTCTATGAGTTGCCACGCTGGGGTGGGCACCCAGCGTGGCATGTGGAAGGCTTTGGGGGGGGAGTGCAGCACAAGCCCATGGGGGATTGGGCACCCCCGTCAGCTATACGTGTGTGCAGGGGCAGCACGCGGTATGCATGCGTTTCTCTGTGTGTGTGTGTGTGTGTGTGTGTGTGTGTATAGGGGAGCTGCGCGCGGCAGGCGATATCTTATCGCTGCTCACTGAAGCGTAGCTCCCCCTTTCAACTGTATGCCACTGCATTTTGGAGCTTGTCATAGACAGCTCAAGCATGCATTGGCTTACAGGGGCCGCGCCTGCCAACACACTGACTGAATTGGAGGAGGAGGTGACACACCTCCGAAATCTCGGATGATGGCACTGTGTTTTTTGCACATGCGTGCAAGCAAACATAAAAATAGGAAACACTAGACCTACACACACTGTACAACAACGTATGTTTTTGCACATTTTCCCTGATGGTCTCCTTTAAGAGATACAAGACTCACTAGGCTATGGTAAACTTTATAAAATGGCAAAGAAACATAGAAGATGACGGCAGATAAGGACCGTAAGGCCCATCCAGTCTGCCCATTTCTTTTTCTACCTTATACATGTGCCATTGGCCTTTGCTCTGTCAATGGCCTATCTATTCATACTCATCTGTATTGCTCCCTTATGCCTATCCCATGCCTGATTGAAGCCCTGCACTGTATTTATATCCACCACTTCCTGAGATAGGCCATTCCATGCATCCACCACCCTTTCTGTGAAAAAGAACGTCCTCACATTTCCCCTTAATCGGCCTCCCTCTAATCTCATGCTGTGTCCTCTTGTTCTGCTATTTTTCTTATATTGAAACATGTTAGACTCTTTCACCTTGTTAATGCCCTTAAGGTGTTTGAATGTTTCGATCATATCACCTCTCTCCCTCCTTTGCTCTTGGGTATACATATTGAGCTCCGTTAATCTGTTCCCATATGTTTTCTGATGCAGTCCCAGCACCATTTTGGTTGCCCTTCTCTGGACTGTCTCAGTTTGGTTAAAGTCCTTGTGTAGGTGTGGCCTCCAGTACTGCATGCAGTACTCCAGATGGGGCCTAACCAGTGTCTTGTAAAGAGGGATTATTACCTCCCTCTTCCGACTTGTGATACCCCTACTAATACAAGCTAACAACCCACTAGCCTTACCTACTGCTTTAGTGGTCTGCTTGGATGATTTCAGGTCATCGGTGATGATGATGCCCAAGTCTCTTTCTTCCCTTGTGACTGCCAGCAACTCCCCTCCCAGCCTATACAGTAGGTGGCTTCAGGGTTTCTCTTCCCTATGTGCATGATCTTGCACTTCTTTGCATTAAACCCCAGTTGCCACTCTTCCGGCCATTTTGCTAGCTTATCCAGATCTCTTCTCATTCTGCCCACCCCATCTGGATCATCTACTCTGTTGCAGATCTTGGTGTCATCTGCAACAGACAAACCTCCCTCCAGTCCATCTGCAATGTCACTGATGAAGATATTGAAGAGGATTGGCTTCAGGATTGATCCCTAGGTACCCCACTTGTGACTTGCATCTCTTCTGACTGTATACGTTTACCACCACTCTCTGTTTTCTGCCCGTCAACTAGTTTGCCACCCAGTTGACCAACTCTGACCCACCCGAGCCTACCCAGCTTATTAATCAATCTTCTATGTGGAACAGTATCGAAAGCTTTGCTGAAGTCAAGGTAGGCGACATCAACTGCTCCCCTTGGTCCACCACTCTGGTTACAGTCAAAATCTATGATATTTGTTTGACAGGACCTTCCTTTTGTAAACCCATGCTGTCTTGGATCCTGTGCTCCCTATAGATTCCAGGTGTTACACTATCCTTTCCTTAAGTGCCTCCATAATCTTGCCCACTACTGAGGTAAGACTGACTTGTCTATAGTTCCCTGCCTCCTCCCTGCTACCACTCTGGTGGAACGGGATCACATGAGCCCTTCTCCAGTCTTCTGGGACCTCTCCTGTACTCAGAGACTCACTAAACAGTTCTGATAATGGCTCTGCTAGTTCCACCCATAGCTCCTTTAGTACCCTGGGATGTATGCCATCAGGTCCCATTGCATTGTCCACCCTGAGCTTATCGAGCTCTTGTCAGACCCTTTCTTTTGTGAAGGGACTAGTGCTCACCTCCTTCCCCCGTGTCCATGAGCTGTGGGCCCTGTCCTACCTTATGCTTTTACATGGTCCTCCTCCTCACACGCCCCCTTATCTCCTTTGATCTTAGCAATACCCCCTCTGGACTTTCTCCTTTCACTAATGTATCTATAGAAAGTCTTGTCACCTTCTTTTACTGTCTGTGCTAGTGTTTCCTCGGTTTGGGCCTTTGCCTGCCTTACTGCGTTCCCTGTTTCCCTTAGGGAAGTTTGGTATGCCTCCCTATCTTCAGCCCGCTGTGTTCCCTTATATCTCCTGAAGGCCAGCCTTTTGGCTGTGACCTTTTCTGCTACTGTTTTTGAGAATCAAAGTGGTTTCCTTCTTCTATTGCACTTCCTTTTCTCTCTAACACAATGGGATGTTGCCTCAAGTATTGCATCCTTAATGCTTGTCCACTGTGCCTGTATCCCCTCCAATGGAATAATCTGATTAGTTATTTATAGTGCAATATGGGACAATGTTGCACTATAAATAACTAGTCCCAAAAAAACTGCCTGATCAATGAATCTGATGGCCCAGTGATTCATTTCTAATGCATTCTATTTAGAATTTTACAATATTTTGAAGTCACCATTTTTTTAGCCTACTAAAGTTTTCAGTCCATCATTTTAACATTGTTCTCTGCCATTTTATCCGCCCCCCCCCCCCGATGTGGCAAAACCAACACAATCCACTTTTAAACCATTAACACGACACTAGCAACTTCCTCCAGCAACCGTTATATTTTTACTTACAGCAGACAGTTTCTTTCACGCCCACTGCTGTGCGGCATCTCAGCGAACCAGCCATTTGCTTCTGTCGCCCATCACAGACAGCACTGGTATTTTTGTCAGTAACTCTACTGCAGATGGTAGTGTGCTGGACAGAGACATGGGCCCAACAGCACAACCTGGAACTCCCTCTCTGGGAGGGCTTGGCCCGAGGTTCAATGTGGGGAATAGGTCCTCCCACAACCTCTATTTAAGCCCTCCACTAACGCACCTCCATTGCTCAGGGAGTGTTTTTTGTGCTCCCTGCGTGGCTTGTGCGGATGTACTGTATCCTGCTGCTCAGTTTGTCTTTCCCTACTTCATGTCTCCCCCTTCCCTCTTGTGCTTTTCCTTCTCCCACTGTTGTTCATTTTCCTACCTGTTCGTCTGTCCGGGCTGGTCTTCACCTCCTTGGCGGCTGGTTCAGCCCCACACCCCCTTTCTCCATGTGTCTCCATCCCTCGCTGCACCTGGGGTTCTCTCACTCCATCTTGTTTCTTTGTTTGGGCTTTTCTGCCCGCATCTCTTCCCTCTCGTGCTCATCGCCTACGGGCATCCTCTACTCCTTTTCCGGGGACCACAGCCAACACCTCTCCTGATGCACTCCCGCTTCCTGTCCATTTCCTGTGCTGGCCCACCTCTCCTTCGACCCCTCTGGCGTAGCAGCACACTGCCTGCTCACCACAGCTCAGCAATCCTGTTCCCCTGGTTCATCTACCTCGCGCTCATCTACTCCCTGCTTATCGAACCAAAAGGTGTGGAGTTGCAGCAGGATCCGCTGCCCTTTACTTGAACTTCATATGTTCGCAGTTCAGGGGGACGACAGTAATTCCTGCAACTGAACTGGCCTCCCCTCTACCGAGTTTCAAACACTGTTGTCATTTCAGAAAGCCGACTGCTCATCACATTCGCTTCAAAGTTCCTGTATCACCCACAAACTAACCCACGAGTTTCTCAGGAGGCACCATTCCACCCAGTACCATTCTCTGTATTGCTTTCATTCTGCATCTTGTTTCCTTATGTTATACATCTACATCCAACGCTTCCCTATTCAGCCATCAGTGCTTGGCAGTCCCCAAACACTGAAAATGTTTTTAAAGAGGACAGAAAATGATTGCTAACTGGCAGCTGTTTATAACGTTCCTATTTACAAAAATGATATCCATAAGCATAAGTAATATATATGTAAATGCACCTAAACAAAAAGTGATGCTAAAACCTACATTTTGCATTGTTTCCTTGTTATGGGCAGCATTCTGTTACAGTTCTCTTCACAGAACCAATGCTCTGGAGTTTTAGCTATGTCACGGTTTGTGCAAAGAACTCTGAGCATGGTTCTAATAGGACAACAGCTCATGCTTAGCATTCTGTACATAAACTGTGACAGAGTAAAAACTCCAAATTACTAATTCCACAAAGAGAACAAGGTAGAATGTTGTCTATAAAAAGAAAACAATTAAAAACACAGGTTTTTCACATCAGTGTTTATTCAGGTACAGTTAAATATGGTTCATTTGGAGATCAGCATTTTAATTTCTGTTACTTGAAGCATTACGAATTGTTTCAATTAGCACAAATATCTTGTCCCCTTTAAGAGAACAGAACATCTAGTTGCTGACTGTATGTTTTCGATCAGTGCTTATAACCTTCCTGCCTGGGAGCACTTCATGGCATAATGTTGTGTGGACATACTTGCTGGGGGTCACTGTTCGCTTTTGTTTACAGCTGTTTCATTCTTCATACTATCTCCTTATGCTCAGTTACACCCATTTTATGCCTACTGTTATTCTAGATTATTCCTTCCTCTACGCTCCTTGCTGATCTCCTTGGCACGTCTGTTCTATCCTACCTCTAGCCTGCCATACCCTCAGCAGCGTAAATACTAGTCCCTTTCCGCACTCATGTTCACCATGTCTTCTTATTACCTACTGCATGTCTCACTCCTCTTTTTACCCCACTTTACTGGACCAGTTAAGCTTCTCTGCTGACTCGGGTGGTTCACAAGGGGGGGAAGGGGATACGGGGGGTGTTTCCTCCACTGAACAAGATGCTCCACATTTCCTCCCCTGCTACCATCCTCCTCGGTTACCTACTGTTCCATGCTTCTCTTCCCTGGTCCATGCTTTCATTCCCAGTGAAATTTTCCTTTCCCTCATCAATATGCTCCATGGCCAGCCCTTCCTCCTACATTTCATGCCTGTTTGTGTGCCTTCCATTCACATCAGTCCACATATGTCTTACTATACCCATCTACTGATTCAACATACTTTTCCCATTTCACCTTCATACTCTACTCTCTTTCTACAGCAGCCTTCTGTGCTTTTGCCAGCCCATATCAGCAGTACTCCAGACTCCATCTCTGCCTCACACCTTCTGAGGTGCTGAGCGAAGGTAGGCTTCCCCTGTCTACCGGGGATGGGAGTCGTTACAATCATAACCTCCTACTGCCTACCAACATGACATCTTCTGGCCCTAACTCTGCTTGGCAGCATCGAGTGCAGGTTAGCTCGCCCCGACTACCAGGGATGGGAGCCATGTCAGCATTGTACTGTTTTTCTATGCACTCTCTCCTCAATGCCAGTTGCCGCTTCCCTTCGGGAACAAACTTCTCACCCCACGTGCCATCATCATCCTACCTGTGCTTAGCTGCATCCAGTCCAGATCATCTCACATTACTCATCCCAGATGGGTGCCCGAGTCTTCATTCCACTGCTTCCACCTGCATAGTCTCAGCCTGATACCCAGACATCGCTTCCCATCAGAAACGAGACCGTGTCCTCATTGCCTTCTCCATCCTGACTGCCTCGAATCAAGGTCATATCTCACTGACTTACATGGTCAGGAGCCTGAGTCTGAATTCAGCTGTTTCTGCCTTCTCCATCCTATACCTGACACGGGTTGCCACTTCCCTTCGGGAACAGGATCCCTACACTCCCCCTTTGCCTTCCACCTCTCACCTCTGCCACATGGCATCGCTGAAGGGTTTCTCGCACTGCCTACCTGGCACAGTAGCCTAGTCTGTGACTCAACTGGTTCAATACATTCGCTGTCCCATACCATCTCTCCATGCCTGCTGGGACTGGAAGCTCTTATCTGCATTCAACTGTATGCACTCTTTACCAGGCCACCAATTGTTGCTTTCTCCAGGATCGGAACCATTTGCCTCACTTTGCCTTCTCCGTCATACATTATATGGGTCATCTCCAGGTCCACTCACCTGGTTTCCCTGGATCAGGAGCTGCTGTCTGCAAATGACTATTCATCCTTCTGCATTTTCTACCTGCCACCCGGTTACTGCTTCCTTTTCAGAACAGGACCTCACTGACTCACTTGCCTCTATCCTCCTACCACTGCCCAATGGTATTGAGTACTAGCGATCTCTCCTCGATTACCACACCTGGAGCTTGTTTCTACAATCTAATTCAGACCATTTGCTCTCTACTGGACCAATGCTCTATTCCTCTGGACCTGCAGCCTTCTACAGCATGTGCCTTCCTCCTTAGACATCATCTGGATCATCATTCCCAGGTCATCTCACCTCAGCTATGAGCCTGAATCTACACCTGCTGGTCCCTCCTTATGCACTTTCTCTCCTATCCGATTACCACTTCCCACCAGACACAGGACTCCTCTACTCCAACTGAATGTCATCCTTCTTCTCCACTCGCCATCCCGCTCTTCTCTGGACCATCATACTTGACCCCTTGGCCTCCTGTCCCTCATGATTTTGATGTTGTCGGCTGGTCCGGTACATCTTTCGATCCTGTTTGCCTGCCTCTGGGACTTCCTTGTTGTGGGTCATCCTTCTGGTTGATGGCTGAGTTTATTTTATATTTCAGCTGTGGGACCATTATTCTTCTTCGCTCCAACTCCTTCCGTCCCTCCTCTAGTTGGCTGCGACCACTGTCAGATGTAGGACTTCTGTACCTCAGCCCGGATGATCTGAATACGGCGCTTTGCTCTTTGGCCTCCATGGATTGTTTTCTGGTGACTGCTGCAGCCTTCCTGCACCTTGCTGCTGTTCACTGAGGGGCCGACCCGGTTCTGTTACTTCCTGTACATTTGTCATCCGGTTTCGCCTAGCCCATCATCTTCCCCGGACAGTTCCTCCAGTTCATCAGGATTCGAGCTGGACTTCCTTCCAGTTCGGCTGGCTGCGTGTCACCTCTGCCTTGCTGGCTCGGGGCTTTGTACTGTTTGCTGTTGCTCTTCTGGGCCTAGTACCCTATCTCTGACAAGTATTCCTACCCGGTCAACTGCTCTTCCATATTATTCATTTCATACTCCTACTCTGGCCATTCTAACAGTATCCTTTCACTTCTCATTGGATCACTTGTTCATTACGCTGGAGAAATACTACTGTCAGCTAACATCCCTTGGCTAACATGCCTCACAGACTCTTTCATCATCATGGAGTTTTATGTGCTGCCCAATCAGCTCCTCGGGATCATTCACGAAATCCCATTCACCTGGACATAGGAAGTTCTTCTCAGTCTCTAATGGATATACCCTCGGACTCCTTTCCATTCCGTTACTGTGATTTCCCTGTCTACTTTGTCTCGCTGGCTATCCTCCTACACGGAAAAGATGTAAAACCCTCTGCTATGCCCTGACTTTGTAATCAGTATCCCTTCTACGGATACTGGGAATCGCATGATAACCCATTCAACTACGAACATCATCTGTCTTACTTTCGACAGCTCCTCCTACTACCACTAACCCTGTTGATCCATGTTACTCGACTCCTATTCCTCAACAGTCATTGCTTGTTTTTTTTTTTGTTTTGTTTTTTTACTTTTTATTTATGGAATTTCTGATTTACAGCCAGCTGTATCTCAAAAGTAACACATCATTTAGCGAGGTACGCAGACCCCCTTAAGCCAAGTACAGATTTTGTAATAACTGACTAAAACCCAAGACATTTTAGTCCATGACCTGGGGGAAGCCCCTTAATCATTTTAACAGGAGTAAAGTTTGGGACAAACTTCTTATAGAGCGTTGATCCTCTCACCTACAACTGTCCAGCTAAGAATAAACATAATATCCAAGAAGCTAACTCCCTTGTAGAACTTCGAGGTGCAGGGGGCGAGAGAAACAAAAGGCCTAAATGCTGCAGACATATAATCAGACTGCCTGGGCTCAATTAAGTTAAATTACCCTCCTTCAAATTCTAGTAGGCATGGCACCCCACTCTAGAGGAGGAACATATCAAAACAGGCTTTTAATTAAGTTCACAAATTGAGAGATGCTTATTGCATCATTCTATAAATTACAGCATATGCCTGTACAACTTAATATAACAACTTTAATATACAGCAACAGGATGAACAGCAATTATTGTATCAATTTCTCCAGCAACATATGCCTTTACTTCCCACTTTAGGTAGTTACAGTTAGTGTAATAAAGTAAAGACTCCAAATGCCACTATTAAGGTCTTCTACCCTCATCATCTGAACTCTCTTCAGTCGGCTTTAGACTCTGGATTAGTTTTTCTGCAAAATTAGTAGCTACAGCAGGGTCAACAAATACGTGAGTTTTAAAGGCATGTTTTAACAACAGTCTTGCCAGAAAGTTAAGCTGAGCCACAATACCGTTTTGAAGGAGATTCTTCTTAATCACCTTCAGTTCTTTTTTGCGAGCTTGAGTTTGCACTGATAGAGCTGGGGAAATAGGAGAGACGATGTCCTTCCCAGTGGGTCTCACCTCTAGAATGAGCGGCCTGCAAAAGAGCGATCCTGGTGTCTAGATTTGAGAGCATGGCAATCGCAGTGCATTGTTGCTGCACCCCATCTCTAGGCTTCTGATGCTGAAGAATCGAGAAGGCTCTCAGGACAGCAATCCCCGAGTCTGATGGCAGTAACTGTAAGTCCCAAAAGATTAATCTAGTGATAGCAGGCACCAATTCCTCAGATCCAGCATATTTATTGGGAATTCCCACAATTTGAATATTAGCCAGGCGTTGAAAGTTCTCCAGATTTTCCATTTTTGCCTGCATCAAGCGGAGATCCCTTACGCATGTTATATTATACTGCTGCTGGCGCTCAACCTCCGCCTTAAGCTCTGTTATTGCTATAACATTCTCTTGAATCCGGTAATTGTTTTCCGAAAGTTTAGCTTCAACCACGGCCAGGCGTTTGTTCGTTTCGTCGCCTATAGCTTGAATCTTAGTCAGCATGGCCAAAATCTGTGAGGTCGGTAACTCTGTTGAGGGCTGCTCCTTAGATAAAGTAGGCCCTGTGCTGCTTGTCACCCCTTGGGAGGTCAGATAGGAATCAAGATTCTGAGACGAGTGCTTAACATCTCTTTTAGGGCTCATCTTAGCGTGGAAGTATTCGGGCATACACCACCACCACCAAAACGGAGCCTATATTTCAGGTTATTCCAACTATTTTTAAGCATTTCTGCTCTGACAATGCTGGAGTTCCCTCAGAATGCAGCCTCCATGTTCCTGCTCAGCAGCACCCCCCCCCCCATTGCTTGTTTTAATAATTTCACAGATGTTTTCCAGAATATTAGATGGTGGGATTTCCACCACCTAGCTGATTACTAACTCCAAGTCATCCAAACCATCGTTTTTGCTCCTGGACATCACCATTCCTTATACAATCATCTGCACCTTTTCACCGAGTACCTTCAGCCGGGTTAACCGCTCTTCCAGTGGATCTTTCATCCTCTTCTTCTCGAATTACCTTCGTTAATCTCTGCAGTAAACACCATCACCGAAAACTGGCTGCCCTGAAGTATATCCGGCAATCCGTAACAGTCAAGATGAATTCAGCAACTCAGCCTGCCTCCCAAGCGGTCTTAATCAGCTGCAGTGCTAAGATCCTATGGCATCTTAAACTAATCGATCTCACTACCAATTCAGCCTACAGACTCTTCCTTATATCCACTTCCAAGCTTCTCCCAAGTATTTTGGCATCAGGATTACTAGTAAACTTAACCAACCATATGCCACCACAGGGTATCTCCTACACGATCACACCACAGAAATACCCACACTTACGTCAGGCAGTGTACTAGCTGAGTATTTTCATACAAAGTCACAAACATCATAACCAAAGAAGCCATCCATCCCTTATTCCAAATTTCCAATCATTCCGCATATACACTAGGCTACCAGCTCTACCGCTTCTGCAAATCATCTTCTATTCATTTACCAATCACTTATGGCATTACTCTCATCAGTCACCCAAACTCTGCTCTACTCATTTTACTCCGTGATGCTTACTTAGTGACTTACTGTTCACTAATTAAGTTTTTACCTACAGACTACCTTGAATAACAAACCTTATATGAATTGGATCAGTCACCCATACCTTTACAAATCATTGCAAATCCCACAGTGTACTGTCTGTTTTTATATCGATCAAATTATGCTTTCCCAACTCATTATGCCCCTATAATCCCTTTGGAAGTCCATCTTTCGTCACCCTGGAAATATGAACTATATTAGCCCTTCTTCAACTGGACCTGTTCCACACATAGGATTCTACCATCCCTACAGAAAAGAAGTACCCTTTATCCTCAGGATCATCATTTAGTCTGTGTCGTCCTTGGATCAAGAATGAACCATCATCTCCGGGGCACTCTGAGACTCTCTTTTACTCATTTCTACTTTTTGGATGCTTCCTTAGCGACTCCGAGTTCATTATTGAACTCCTGGCCCCAGACCATACCTTGACATTCAAACCTTCACAAGTTGGATCATTCACCAATGACCTCTTATACCATAGCATTTCCAACATTCCCCGTCTAGTAACTTATCGATCAAGTCATGCTCTCCCTGCTCATTGCACCCTTGCAATTCCTTGGGACAAGCATCATTCATCATCTTGAAAACTTGGACTTCCTTCGCCCAACTTCACCTGGATCTACTTCACACTTTGGATTCCATTGCTCCTTTAGAAAAGACCTACTCTTCAACCTCAGGATCACTGTTCAGTCTGCATTGTCCATGGATCAAAGTTGGATCATCATCTCTCCAAGAAGCTCACCACCCTCAGATTAGCCATGGTTACTAGAACTTGGGTCCTTCTCCTTTAAGTACGTCCAGAGGACGGGCAGACCTCCAGCCATGGATCCTCAGAGGTTTCCTCCACCTGGGGGGTTTTTCCCTCCTGAGTGCCAGGGGGTCATACTCTCTGAGATGGAGGAGGTATCTTTTTGGGCCCTCTATTCCCAACAAATTACTACCTATATACCTACTACTCAAGGGTGGGGATACAGTAAAGCCACAAAAAGTACCACAAGTTACACAAGCACTATATATCTCATCGCTCCCCATTGGTATTCCACAAACACTGAACTAATTTTAACCTCTCTTCCTGTCAACAGATCACTTAATTTCCACTCTCTGTTTACTCTACTGCAGACATTGTATAATGTACAATAAATAAAGTACTTACTATTTTATCTTTTCTTTTTCTCCGTTTGTCCTCTGCATGTTGCTGTAGTATAGCATAAGTAATCCTCTCCCACACCGGACCTCCTGCACGCCACTGCACCAGATGCTCAACCTTTTGGACTGCTAAGAATTTTTTTAATTTCTCATATTTAGCAAACACAGAGACAGTCCAGACTACATTTGTTTTTATTTTAATCTGTAAGACAGTGATCAGGCCACTTGCTTTCCTATCACTGTGTGACACACAGAATAGGATGCTCATTCAGTTCAGGTAGGCTTTTTTTTAATGATTAAAAAGTGAATAAGTCTACTAAATAAGGGTAAAATTATTTAGTATGTAGAATGAGAAATGTAGTGGAAAGAAAATACAGGTTACTCACCTGTAACAGGAGTTCTAGGAATGGTATATGTTGTTCATCCACACTTATTGGCAGGTTCCTTGCCGCTTTAAATCTTGCCGGAAGGTCTTCAAGCTGGCTCCTCCCACCCACCCGGGTGGTAAAACTCTCGGCTCCGCCCCATGACGCCAGATCTGGCGCTGGAGAAGCTCAGGTTGTGCATCGAAGCTGGGGAGGTCGGGTGGGTCATGTGGATGAACAACATATACCATTCCTAGAACTCCTGTTACAGGTGAGTAACCTGTATTTCTAGGGACATGGATATGTTGTTCATCCACACTTATTGGCAGACTCCTAGCAGTTCTCCGGGAGGAGGGAGGCAAGGTCACACCCCCTACTTACGGAATAAAGACTGGAGAACCGAGGCCCCAAAACCAGCATCCCGGTGTGACTCAAGGTCGATGTGGTAATGGGTAACAAAGGTGTGTGCTGACTTCCAGGTAGCAACCCTGCAGATTTCCTGGATAGGGACGTCCCTGGAAGCAGCCACCGATGCAGCAGTATGGCGGGTAGAATGAGCTCTTATCCCTCTGGGAGGCTCCATGCCCGCCAACTTATAGCAGAGATCTATGCAGGAGGTGACCCACCGGCTTATAGTCCGCTTGGCTGCAGGTCTGCCAGGTGCGGCTTCAGCGTAGGTGACAAACAGCTGGCGAACCTCTCCCCGAATTTCAGCCGTGTGCTCCTTATAATAAGCGAGCGCCCTTCTAGGGTCCAAAGTATGGAGCCTGTATTTGGCCTCCGAGGTGTGACTGGGGTAGAACACCGGCAGAGTCGACACCTGGTTAAGGTGAAACTCCGACACCACCTTCGGAAGGAATTTCGGGTGGGGACGCAGGACAACCTTGTCCCTGTGGAAGACCAGGTAAGGAGACTCAATGCAGAGCGCCTGGAGTTCTCCCATCCTTCTGGCTGATGTGATAGCCACCAAGAAGGCGGTCTTCCACGACAGGTGAGAGAGTTCACACCGGTGCATTGGTTAGAATGGCTTGCCCATGAGCTTTGCCAGTACCAGCAGTAAATCCCATGGAGGTGGAGGTTCTCGCACCGGAGGGGAAATGTGATCAGGCCTTTGAAAAGCGCCAGACCACCTTCTCCTGCGCCACCGACTGCTCCCCGGCCCGCGCCCGGTAAGCAGAGATGGCTGCCAGGTGCACCTTTAGGGTCGTCGACCTAAGCCCTTGACTAGAAAGGGACCACAAATAGTCCAAAATGCTTGCCAAGGAACAGGAGGAAGAGTCCAAGCCCTTACTCTGACACCAAATGGAAAACCTCTTCCATTTGAAGTCATAGCATTCCTGGTCGACTCCTTAAGGGCGCCTCAACAACATTGAGGACCTCGTCGAAAAGACCCAAGGCCTGGAACTCTAGCCGCTCAGGAACCAGGCCGTCAGGTGCAGGGATTGAAGGTCCGGATGGAACACCTTCCCCTGATTGACTGAGAGCAGGTCCGGGCGAGCTGGAAGCTGCCTCGGGAGCCTGGAGCTGAGGCTGGGGAGATCTGGGTACCAGAACTGGCAGGGCCAGTCTGGGGCTATCAGAATCACCTGCGCCTTGTCCCTCCTTGCCTTGAGAAGCACCTTGTGAATCAAGGGAAATGGGGGAAAGGCGTAAAGAGGCCCGGGGTCCACAGCCTCGAGAAGGCATCCCCCTGCAGCGAGCCCTGCTGAGGGGGGCGGGCATGAAACAGCCTCAGCTTCGCGTTCTCCCTGGAGGCAAACAGGTCCACCTGAGGTGTGCCCCAGTGGGAGAACAGATCTTGTACTACCTCCGGCAGGAGAGACCACTCGTGAGATGCAGCCCCTATCTGGCTCAGGGCATCGGCCAGGGTGTTGGAGGCTCCTGCCACATGAATGGCTAGGAGATCGCCTCCAGGCTGCGTACAGTGACCAAATCTGGGAAGCTTCCTTGCATAGAAGCATGGGTGTGTCCCGCCCTGGCGGTTCAGGTAGATACATGGTCGTGGTATTGTCCGTCTGGACTCGGACCACTTGACCCCGGAGAAACGGAGCAAAGGCGGTGAGAGCTAGGCGGACCGCTCGGAGCTCCAGCAGGTTGATGTGGCATCGGGACTCCCGGCGGGACCAGAGGCCGTGCACTCGGTGTTCCCCCAGATGGGCACCCCAACCCATCAGAGAGGCATCGGTCGATAGAGAGACCGTTGGCTCGGGGCGGACAAACGGGATGCCCTCCTGCAGATGGGATGGAACGGTCCACCACTGGAGAGCGTTCCACATCTCCTGGGTCACTGTCACTAGCTGGTCCAATGGATCGCAGCGTTGTGACCACCAGCTGGCCAGTCCCCACTGAAGGGGGCGCATGTGCCAGTGTGCCCAACGGACCACGCTGGTACAGGCCGCCATGAGACCCAGGAGGCGCAGGAAGTCCCGGGCAGGGCGCGATTGCCCAACCAGAAATGATTGGGCAAAGGAGGTAAGAACCTCGGCCCTGTCCACGGGAGCCGTGCTCTGGCTCGAAGAGAGTCGAGCTCTGCCCGATGAACAGGATCACCTGCTTGACTCGAGTTCCGACTTGGCCTCGTTGATGAGAAGGCCGACTTGAGAGCAAACCTGGAGGCCAGATCTCTGGACGCTCCACCTCCGTCTGGAGGGGCTGCTATCAGCCAATCGTCCAGGTAAGGGTACACCCGGACACCTCGGCGCCGCAGGAATGCTGTCACCACTGCCATGCATTTGGTGAAGACCCTGGGAGCTGGAGATAAGCCGAAGGGCATGGCTTGGAACTCGAAGAGGATCCTTCCATCGGCGGAGGAATCTCGATGTGGACGGATGGATAGGGGCGTGAAGAACCGTCCTGCAGGTCAGAAACAGAACCACAGGCCGTGTTCCATAGATGGTATTATCTGTGCCAGGTGACCATTCTGAAGGTCCGAGACCTTAGGAACTTGTTCAGGTGGTGTAGGTCGAGAATGGGCACCAGCCCCCGTCCGTTCGGAACAGGAAATACCTGGACCGAACCCGGGTCTAAGGGGGTCCTCTACCTCCATGATCACCTCCTTTTGGAGGAGGAGAGCGATGTCGGCTCGACGAGCCGCCAGTGAGGCTGCGGACCCCGAGGCCCCCCGAGGTGCGATGGCTCTGAAGGGCGGGGCCTGCTCGAATTCTAGAGGTCCTTTTCCCACCACCTCCAGTATCCACCTGTCCGTGGTAACAGCGGACCAGGCGGAAAGGAAGTGTCTGAGCCGTCCCCACACGGGGGGGAACCAGGGGTGAGGTGACAGGGATGGGGGCGACACCCTTCAGCCCGTCACTGGGCAGGCTTGGAGGAGGGACCGGCCGAGGGACCTCTTGGGCTTTTACCTCCCTGCTTCCTGTTGGAGGAAGCCGATGGCTTGGGTTTGGGATACCAAGCTCCAGCCTGCTGGCCCTGACGTTGCTGGGCCGGGTGCGCCGCGGGCGCAGAAGGATGAAAGGGCTTAGGCTGTGGCTTGCGGCCTTTGTCCTTCTGAGCGGAAGAGACCAAGTCCAAGGTAGCATTGGTCTTCTCGATCCTCTGCAGGTGACCTTCCACCCCAGGGCCGAAGAGGTCAGTCCCAAAAGGAACATCCGCCAACTTGTGCTGGGTATCCGAGGTAAAGGTGGATATCCTCAGCCAAGCCCGACGATGCATGGCCACTGCGCCGCCACAGACCTGGCAGCAGGTCCCGATGTCTAACGCAGTCTGGAGCTGCTGTTTAGCCACTGCCCTGCCCTGGTCCCGCACCTGCCTGACCGTAGTCTGCAGATCTGCGGGAAGATGAGGACAACCTCATCCAGGGAGCCCAACAGGCGTGAAAAAATGTGCCATGAGGGGCGGCGAACTGGCCTGACAAAAGCGAGAAGGGGACGCCAGCATAGACTTTTCGCCCGGCATAATCCAATTTCTTGGATTCCTTGTCAGAGAGGTTAGTCCATCCCTGGTTCTGGCTTGCGCCCAGAGACGCTGTCGGTAACTCAACCCTCGCGAGGGTGTTCAAAAACCGGACAAGGAGACGGTAGGGACCGCATACTTCCTGGCCAACCTGGCGAAGGCAGGGCAGGAAGCAGAGAGCTGCCAAAGTTCCAAGGCCGGACCCTCTATGGCTTCGGCCACCGGAAAGGCCTCCGTAGGAGAATCCCCTCGGTCCAGAATCTCCGTGAGGGGATACCTGGCCCATTTAGAAACGGGTTCGAGCTTCATCCCGGTGGACTCCGAGATGAATCGAAGCAACCCTAAGAAGGACGAAGGGTTATCGTCCATTGACTGCCCTCCCGAGGACTCCAAGTCCATGCACTTGGAGAAGAGGGAGGAACCATCATCGGACTCAGAAGAGTCCTCAAAGAGCTGCCTCGGGCGTGAGCCACCCTCCACCTGCCGAGGTTTATCAGGAGTGAGGGTGACAGACAGCCTATGGGGCAAACCCGAGGCCGACCGAGAATTTTTGGTCGGAGCCCCAACTAATGGCTGTGGAGGCGGAGGTTCCACCAGAATCGGTGGGAAGCTGGAACTGGCTGAACAACCGGCCTGAGAACAGGCTCCTCGACTAGCAGGGGTTGTTTAGGCTGCTCAGTGACAGCCACTTAATGGCAGGGAAGGCGACTGGGTCGCGACATTCCCGATCAAAAGAACTGTTGCCACATAAGTTCCTCGTACTTCAGCGCAACTTGCGCCTAAGCCTCCTACGTCCGAGGAAGAGGAAGAGCAGTGGCGCCGCTTGCCGCGGTGCCGAGACCGAGACCGCCTATGGCGGCGGGATCGGTTGGACCGCGAGGATGTCCGAGACTGAGACCGAGAGTCTCGACTGGGCCGAGGAAGGCGAGGAGGTGTCGAGATCGGCACTCTCTCAGCTCGAGAGTCCCACCGAAGCTCCGGAACCGGAGGCACAGGCGAGCAGGCGGGATCCTCAACTCCCACCGGGGAACTGGGGAGAGGTTCTCAGCTTCTCCAGCTGACAACCCATCTAGCAGGTCGAGAAAAATCTCGACCGCTTCATGCGAGTCTCGGTCAACTGGCCTGGCGGGGACACCGTGAAGCCAGTGACCGACGGGGGTCGACGAGTGGGCGATGTCGACAGGGAGGGATCTTTCCGCTCCCAAGGCGTCGACGGAGACCTACTTTGCTCTTTTGGACCTGGAAAAAGGTCCTGAAGAAGTTGGACCCTCACCTTTGAGTCGAGAGGGTCAGACAAAGCTCCTTAAAAAGAAGCCGAGTACGAGCACCGAGAGAAGGCGGGACAAATGCACCGCAGCCGAGGTGAAAGCGGCCTCGCCCGCCTCCCTCTTCAGGCGATCATCTGTCGAGCTGATCCGCCCGAGCCGCCCGCCCAGCGGACACATGTCAGACCTCTTTAGATTTCACGGTGGAATTCTTTTCTCGGGGCACCCAGTTGTGTCGGGCAGCACAGTCTTCAGGGCGTGGGCCGAAAGGAAGAGCACAAGTCAGAGCCTGCGGGTGGTGTGCTCAAGGCCCAAGCAGTAGGCACATGCATTAGTCGCGGATCCGTCCTAGACATCTTCTGCCCACAAGGGCACCTCCGAGCCAGAGTCGATTTGTCCGCCATGAGCTGAGGAGAAGACCGAAGTCTTTAGCAAAAACTTTTGATTCGAACTTTAAAGAATTAGGAACCAGTCTTAATCGCCAAAGTGTTAAGGAGGAACCTGAGCTTCAAAGCGGTAGGAAGATCTGGCATCATGGGAGCGGGCGAGGTTTACCACCGGGTGGGTGGGAGGAGCCAACGAGAAACATTCCGGCCAAGATTTAAAAGCGGCAAGGAACCTGCCAATAAGTGTGGATGAACAACATATCCATGTCCCTAGAAATACAAGTTACTCACCTGTAACAGGGTTCTAGGAATGGTATATGTTGTTCATCCTGCCGCTAATCTTGCGGAAGCAACTCACCAGTCTTATCATCCACTCATGTTTACTCAGATCTAGCCGCTGGAAGCCAGGTTGTACTCCCGTCGGTGAGGGTGGGTCGTGGATGAACAACATATACCATTCCTAGAACTCCTGTTACAGGTGGTAACCTGTATTTCTGGGGACATGGATATGTTGTTCATCACACTATCTAACGAACTCCTAGCAGTTATCTGGGAGGAGGGAGGCAAGGGGCACACCCCCCTACTTGGGAAATAAAGACTGGAGAACCGAGGCCCCAAAACCAGCATCCCGGCATGACTCCAGGTCGATGTGGTAGCGGGTGATGAAGGTGTGTGCTGACTTCCAGGTAGTAGCCCTGCAGATTTTCTAGATAGGGACGTCCCTGGAAGCAGCCACAGATGCAGCGGTATGGCGGGTAGAATGGGCTCTTATCCCTCTGGGAGGCTCCATGCCCACCAACCTATAGCAGAGATCTATGCAGGAGGTGACCCACCTGCCTATCGTCTACTTGGCTGCAGGTCTGCCAGGTGCGGCTTCAGCGTAGGTGACAAACAGCTGGCGAACCTCCCCGAACTTCAGCCGTCGCTCCTTGTACTAAGCGGCCTCTTCTAGGTCAAAGTATAGAGCCTATATTCAGCCTCCAAGGTGTGATTGGGTAGAACACTGGCAGAGTCAACACCTGGTTAAGGTGAAACTCCGACACCACCTTCGGAAGGAACTTCCGGTCGGGGCGCAGGACAACCTTGTCCCTGTGGAAGACCAGATAAGGAGACACGATGGAAAGCGCCTGGAGCTCTCCCATCCTTCTGGCTGACGTGATAGCCACCAAGAAGGTGGTGTTCCATGACAGGTGAGAGATGTCACACCTGTGCATCGGTTCGAATGGCTTGCCCATGAGCTTAGCCAATACCAGCAGTAGATCCCACGGAGGTGAAGGTTCTTGCACCGGAGGGGATATGTGATCAAGGCCTTTGAAAAAGCACCCGACCACCTTCTCCTGCGCCACCGACTGCTTCCGGCCCGCGCCCGGTAAGCAGAGATAGCTGCCAGGTGCACCTTAAGGGTCGTCGACCGAAGCACTTGCTGAGAAAGGGACCACAGGTAGTCCAGAATGCTTGCTAAGGAACAGGAGGAAGGGTTCAGGCCCTTGCCCTGATACCAAATGGAGAATCTCTTCCATTTGAAGGCATAGCATTTTCTGGTCGACTCCTTACGAGACGCCTCAATGACGTTGAGGACCTCGTCGGAAAGACCCAAGGCCTGGAACTCTAGCTGCTCAGGAACCAAGCCATCAGGTGCAGGGATTGAAGGTCCGGATTGAATACCTTCCCCTGATTGACTGAGATCAGGTCCGGGCGGGCTGGAAGCAGCCTCGGGAGCCTGGAGCTGAGACTGAGGAGATCTGGATACCAGAACTGGCGGGGCCAGTCTGGGGCTACTAGAATCACCTGCGCCTTGTCTCTCCTCGCCTTGAGAAGCACCTTGTGGATCAAGGGAAATGGGGGAAAGGCATAGAAGAGGCCCGGGGTCCATGGCCTCGAGAAGGCATCCCCCTGCAGTGAGCCCTGCTGAGGGGGGCCGGCATGAAACAGTCTCAGCTTCGCATTCTCCCTGGAGGCAAACAGGTCCGCCTGAGGCGTGCCCCAGTGGGAGAACAGATCTTGTACTACCTCCAGCAGGAGAGACCACTCGTGGGACACAGCCCCTATCTGGCTTAGGGCACTGGCCAGGGTGTTGAGAGGCTTCTGCCACATGAATGGCGAGGAGATCCGCCTCCAGGCTGCGTACGAGTGACCAAATGCAGAGAGCTTCCCTGCACAGAGGCATGGAGCGCATCCTGCCCTGGCGGTTTAGGTAGTACATGGTCGTGGTATTGTCCGTCTGGACCTGAACCACTTGACCCCGTAGAAATGGAGCGAAGGCAGTGAGGGCTAGACAAACCGCTCGAAGCTCCAGCAGGTTGATGTGGCATCGGGACTCCGAAGGGACCAGAGGCCGTGCGCTCTGTGCTCCCCAGATGGGCACCCCAACCCATCAGAGAGGCATCGGTCGATAGAGAGACCGTCGGCTCGGGGCGGACAAATGGGATGCCCTCCTGCAGATGTGCTGGAACGGTCCACCACTGGAGAGCGTTCCACATCCCCTGGGTCACTATCACTAGCTGATCCAGCGGATCGGAGTGCTGTGACCATTGGCTGGCTAGCCCCCATTGAAGGGGATGCATGTACCAGCGGGCCCAACGGACCACGCTGGTGCAGGCCGCCATGAGGCACAGGAAGTCCTGGACAGGGCACAATTGCCCAATCTGAAATGATTGGGCAAAGGAGGAAAGAACCTCGGCCCTGTCCGCCGGGAGCCGTGCTCTGGCTCGTAGGAGTCGAGCTCTGCCCCGATGAATTGTATCACCTGCTTTAGCATGAGTTCCGATTTAGCCTCGTTGATGAAGAGGTCAACCTGAGAGCAAACCTGGAGGGCCAGATCTCTGGACCGCTCCACCTCCGCTCTGGAGGGGGCTGCAATCAGCCAGTCGTCCAGGTAGGGGTACACCTGGACCCTTCGGTGCCGCAGGAATGCTGTCACCACTGCCATGCATTTGGTGAAGACCCTGGGAGCTAGGGAAAGGCCGAAGGGCATGGCCCGGAACTAGTAGAGGGATCCCTCCGTCCTGAAGCGGAGGAATCTCTGGTGGGATGGACGGATTGGGATGTGAAAAAACGCGTCCTGAAGGTCCAGAGAAAAGAACCACACGCCTCGTTCCAAGGATGGGATTATCTGAGCCAGAGTGACCATCCTGAAGGTCCGAGACCGTAGGAACCTGTTCAAGTCGTGCAGGTCGAGAATGGGGCGCCAGCCCCCCGTCCGTTTTGGGACCAGGAAGTACCTGGACACAAACTCCGGGTCTGGAGGAGGATCCGCCACCTTCCTGATCACCTCTTTTTCAAGGAGCAGGGCAATATCAGCTCGGCATGCTGACAAAGAGGCTGCGGACCCCACAGCCCCTCAAGGGACGAAGGCTTGGAAGGGCAGGGCCTGCCCGAACTCCAGGGGCAGGCCCTTTCCTACCACCTCTAAAACCCAATGGTCCGTGGTGATAACGGACCAAGCAGAAAAGAGTGGCGAGCCGTCCCCAGAGGATCAGGGGAGCGAGGCTTGGGGGACACCCCTCAACCCGTCACTGGGCAGGCTTAGAGGAGGGACTGGCCGAGGGACCTCCTGGGCCTTTACCTCCCTGCTTCCTGGTGGAGGAAGCCGCGGGCTTGGGTTTGGGATGCCAAGCGCAAGCCTGCTGGCCCTGGTGCTGGTGCTGTTGGGCCGGATGTGCCGCAGGCGCAGAAGGACGAAAGGACTTGTGCTGCTGCTGCCGGCGGCCTTTGTCCTTCTGGGCGGAGGTGACCAAGTCCAGAGTGGCACTGGACTTTTCGATCCGCTGGAGGTGACCTTCCACTCCAGGGCCGAAGATGTCAGTCCCCAGGAAGGGAACATCTGCCAGTTTGTGCTGGGTATCTGCCGTGAAGGTGGATATCCTCAGCCATGCTCTGTGGCGCATGGCCACCGCGGGCGCAATCGATCTGGCACAGGAGTCTCCAATGTCCAGAGCCGTTTGGAGCTGCTGTTTAGCCACTGTCCTACCCTGGTCCCATACCTGCCGGACCGTGGTCGGCTGGGAGATGAGGGATCACCTCATTCAGGGAGCCCATGAGGGCGTGGGAGAAGTGTGCCATCAGCATGGCCGAGCTGGCCTGGCGGAGGCCAAGGGAGGACGCAGCATACACCTTGCAACTGGCATAGTCCAGCTTTTTGGACTCCTTGTGGCTGGGCTTGTTCACATCCCTAGCATTCCCAGAACGCCGGAAAATGCTGTCGGTGACCAACCCCTCGGCGGAAGGGTGTTCCGAAAAACCAGGCAAAGAGCCGGTAGGGACCGTATACTTCCTGGCCATCCTGGCCGATGGCACAGGACAGGAAGCAGGCCGCTGCCAGAGCTCCAAGGCTGGGCCAACAATGGCTTCAGCCACCGGAAAGGCCACCGTGGGTGAATCCCCTCGGTCCAGTATCTCCGTCAGGGGATACTTGGCCCGCTTGGATACGGACTCGAACTGCATCCCGGTGGACACAGAGACAAGCCGAAGCAAACCCATGAAGGACGATGGGCTTTCGTCCATGGACTGGCCCCCGGAGGACTCCAGGTCAATGGGCCTGAAGATCAGGGAGCAGTCGTCATCGGACTTCGAGGAGTCCGCGAAGAGCTGCCTGGGGCCTGAGTCACCCTCCACCTGCCGAGGATGGTCGGGAGTGAGGGTCACCGACAACCTGTGGGGCAAGCCCTGACCCAACCAAGAGTCCTTGGTCAGCGCCCCCGATTGCGGTTGTGGAGGCGGAGGTTCCACCACAATCGGTGGGGCAGCTGGTTTCGGCCAAACAACCGGCCCAGGCTTGGGCACCTCGGCTACAGCAAGGGGTTGCTTTGGCTGCTCGGGTGGCAGCCACTTAATGGCGGGAAGGCAGCGGTAAAGCATTCCCAGACAGAGAGTAACTGCTGCCACATCAGGTCCTCGTAGCATCGACGCAACTTGCGTCGAAGCCTCTCCTCTTCAGAGGAGGAAGACAAGGACGAGCAGCGGCGCCGCTTACTTCGGTGCCGAGACTGAGACCGCCGATGTCGCTGGGATCGGCTGGACCGAGACGATGTCCGTGACCAAGACTGAGATCCTCGGCGTTTACGAGGATGGGTCTGGGAAGGGGCCGGGGACACCCGCTCTTCCCTCAGCTCGGAAGCCTTAACCAGGGACTGCGGCACCAGAGGCGCGGGCAAGTCCTCGGTCTCCACCGGGGGAACTGGTGAAGAAGGGTTGTCGGCTTCACCAGTCGACAGTCCGTCCGACGGGTCGAGAAAAATCTCGACCGCGTCGACGGGTGTCTCGGCCGGCTGACCTGACGGGGACGCCGTGAAGCCAGCGGCCTTAGCCGCAACCTCGATCGAAGTCGAGTGTCTACTGTCCAGGGAAGGGGACCTCTCCCGCTCTCACGAATGCCGATGATGGGACTTACCTTTTGAGTCCTTTTTTCTGGACCGAGAGTAGTGTCCCGATGGCCCCTCTCCCTTCGTGGAAAGGGATTGGCAAAGCTCCTTGAAAGAAGCTGAATACAAGGTACCCAGAGAGAGCGGGATAAATGCCGCGACTGAGGAAGAGGACGATGCGGCCTGTGCGTCTCCTCCTCGAGGCGATCATCTGCTGAGAGTTGCTCCAGCCGAGCCAGTGTGTGATAACATAGCGGGCCCTCCTTGACTTCACCGGGCGGGTGGTGCTTCTCGGGGCACCCAAGCTGTAACCAGGCAGCCGCAGTCTTCCAGGGCGTTGAGGTGGCAGAACAGCATAACTTCGCAGGCCTGCGGGTCATGTTCTAGGCCGAGGCAGTAGACGCACGTGGAGTGCAGGTCCGTCCTGGACATTTTCCGCCCACAAGGGCACCGCCGAAATCTGGGAGTCGATTTGTCCATCGCAGCTGTGAGGGAGAAACTTGACCGAAGTCTTGAAAATTTTAAAATAAGTTTCGGGTGAACCGAAGAATTAGGATCCAGTCTACATGCAGAGCGTTAAGGAGGGAACCTGAGCTTCCAAGTGGTAAGGAAGATCTGGCGTCATGGGGCGGAGCCGAGAGTTTTACCGCCCGGGTGGGTGGGAGGAGCCAGCTTGAAGACCTTCTGGCAAGATTTAAAGCAGCAAGGAACCTGCCAGACAGTGTGGATGAACAACATATCCATGTCCCTAGAAATAGCAGTTTCATATATTAGTTTTAAACGGAGGTCTGGTATGTAAATTACAGCCTCTCAGTGTGACTGTTGGATTGGCATGTCAGCTGGGGGAGGAAATCTTGAAGACAGTGACACAGTACCAGTAGGCAGAAGGACTATTTTATGCAAAAAACACATATTCATTTACATTTTTATTTGTCTGAAATGTGTTTCCAAATAAAAAAAAACGACTTCTAAAAACAAACAGCCATTTTATACGCAAAATAAGACACTCTGGAACGTGCATTATGATGAGATAACCACATTCCTGGGGGTGACCAGCACTTGGCCTTCAAATTTCAGAAAAAAACAGTGAATCACTGCATTATCCTGATTATAAAACTCCCTGTATAATAATGCCAGTGTACTATAAGAACAGCTACCAGCTTCATTTTGTTAGTGCAGCATTTAGTTTGCTATAAAGGTATCAGGAAGTGAAGCTGCATACCTCGAGGTGTCTGACCACAGGAAATGAGAAAATGTACAAATCAAACGCACATACCCATCAAGAATCAAAAGATTAGCTGGCCCGGTGGTGCTGAGGGTTGAGACGCTGGACGCCACACCTCGTGCCACGCCAGCAATCCATGTTCGGGAACGGGCCGCCATGGGTTGGGAGGAGAAGGATCGACTGTCCAGAGGACCACTCTCCTTCTCGGGGGAGGGTTCACTGGTGCTGGCGTTGGCTGCCCCCTGGTGGAGGCTGGGGGACAAGGCGTAGCACTGCAACATGGGGTGATGCTGGAATGAACTTTTTCCCGCTAGCATCATTACACATTCCCAGCTCCAGGGGAGAAATAGTTCAGAAAATCGCCAGCCTCCGCATATAAGCCAGGTTCGGTGACCGACCCTCCAGCTACGACAGTTGTGCTCCAGTGGCCCCACTCGGGGGGTTTCCCCAGGTTAGGGTGAGGGTCACCGAGGCCGAGCGAGCCCGTTTTCGGGTCTAGGGGTGCCCAGTGGCAAAAATACAAATGAAAAGAAAAAAAAAGAATCAAAAGCTTTACTGACAACTGACATCTTGTCTTACAAGCAACTACATTATCTACCTCTTTTCAGTAAGTATAATCAGCAGTGGTGTCACAATGCGAGTTTAGGAGGACTATTGCCCCCCCAATGTAAATCAAAGCCCCCATAACCGATCACATCCTTGGCTTAAATAAATAATGCCCCCCTCCTTCTCCCAGTCCCGGACAGGTGCACCACAATTAGAATGGACCAGCTGATTGCCTAGAAAGAAAAGAGTTGTAGTAATCTCATGATGGGAATGAATGTCTTTATCAGGTTCCTTCAAAGAACCCATTAAAGACATTCATTCCAATCTTTTTGGGTCAGAGGATGTCCCTTCTCATGGCTCCGTCTCAGCTTGTTGGATTGGCTAAGGACCGGGGCAGTGTAGCAGCCGTGGTGGTGGCGGGGAGTGAGGCAAACAGTGATCCGAGGGCAGAGGCAGAAGCATCAGTGAGCAGCGGAGATGGAGGGAGTCATGCACTGGAATGTTGCAGAAGTGATGCACAGTATTAGCACCTCCCATCCCCCAGCAAGCTGGCTAAGGAACAATACTGTTTTACTCTCTTACTGTGAAGGCAGTCACTCGCATGCTTCAGTTTCTATTTATCACTTGATATTGTACAATGTGACACTAAGATCTGGACAGTGGTTATGATCATCACATGCTCTTGCTACCCCGATGATAGTGTTACAAAAAAAGGTGGTCACCAATAAAGATCTGCTGTCACTAATTCTACTTTACAGAAAAACAACTCCAAAAGGAAACACAGGTTACAGTGTCTCTTTACTCAATACCAGATCCTTTCATAGGTATTTTACAGGTTTTCTCCCCTGATCCCCACCCCTAGCGGCCCAGACACATGCCCGTGCGAGGGTATGGAAGCACGCTATGCACCCCATGGTGCCAGCTCAGCCCCTTTCACCTTCCACAGTTGTTTGCCACCCCTTCTCCACCTACACTACCCACCGAATCTCCACCTGGTGGGAGCGGAACTATGGGGGGGTGCCAACCCACCCTCACCACTCTCGGGAGAGGAGAGCTGCCCATCGTCATGCTCGATCCTGCTCCGCCCTCCACCCCCCCCCCACACCAGCACCCCGACAACCCAAAGTCATCCCAGAACCCGGGTTGCTGGCAGTACGATGTGTGGCATCTAACGCCTCAACCCTCAGCGCCACCAGACCGGCCAATATCGGACCCTTTGACAGGATGAAACTGCTTCTGTTGGCTCTTCAGTCTCAACCAGGACTATTATCAACCGTGGCAAATAACATATTTAAGCTTTTTTTTTTTTTTTTTTTACTATGAATCATTTCAGAGGCTCATTCAGTTATAATTGCGATCTCTATTAAAACATTTTGGCAGCATCAGTTACTAGCACAGCTTGTTAGAGATCACAATTAAAATTGGAGAATCCTCCGAAATGATTCACACTAAAAAAAAGAAAAAGGCATAAATGTGTTGCCACAACTGATAATAGTTCTGGTTGAGACTCAAGGTATGCCACCCTTAGAGTGACACCAACACCGCGAAATACATACCTGTCGGCAAAATTGACACTTTGTAGACAGGTCACTGTATTGGTGTGCCCGAGACAGGGGCATGCTGTCTCCCGGTCCTACACCCCGCCCCGAATCAACTCCGACTGGAGTTGAGAATCCTAAGGATAGGGGGCCGGGGGTAGAGCCCCCCGATAAAAAAACAGTACCGGGAGACACACAGGAATCATGTAGACCGCAGCTTGTAGTCGACATGATTCCTGCCGGCGAGATGCCGGTTGACAAAAAGGATGTCGAACTGGCATGGTAGAGCAGAGACTCAAGAGCCAACGGAACAAACAGTGTTTAGTTAGCAGCTCTATACGAGATGTTCACCATAGTAAACATACTTAGGCATCTTCTCACTTTTTTAATTTTGTTCAAGTTATTGCCATATGACAGTTGAAAATTAATAATTTTAAGTAATAGAAAATCTGTTTCAGGACTCGCAATGTTTACTGAACACGGATCCGATGGCAGTCGGATGCTTCCCATTGAAATTGACACGAGTTTCTTACCACAACCTGACAGAGCTATTGAAAATAGTACTACTGCAAAAAATTATGAGTGAATTCATAATACAACAGACAATCCCTGCAGTGCAGATGGAAAGGTGTCAGCTTTCTTTAACTGCAAGACATCAGGCTGACAGACTGGTAACACTTTGCACTGCCGGCAGAGTTGTGAGCGTATGTCTGTGGGTGTTAAAGCTCTGCAGTGTGAACAGAGGGAGTGACGTGTAAATTCATGTGAAAGCTACTCCGACTTTGGCGGGGCCATCGAGTGAAGACAGCTAGTCACTATGTAAGAAGAAACAGTGTACACAGAGTCAGTCTTTATTGAGCATGGAATTAGTTTACATATCCTTTAAAAAACAGTACTGAAAACACAATAAGAAGACGTTAGAGACGCTAAATTCATGCAGCATTCCACCGTTAACTTACAAGGCAATGTATGGTTTGGTACCTGAAAGACCTCTTGACCATATGCTCCTGGCTGTTCCCTTCGGTCAGTGAATGCAGGACTTGTATGTGTTCCAAGAACTCACTTAAAACCCTTGGGAGGGGATAGGGTGTTTGGAGTGGCGGCCCCGTGTCTCTGCGATGCCCCCCCCCCCCCGAGATAAGAGGTGCCTCATTCCTGACCATTTTCAAATCCAAGCTGAAAACCCACTTATTTACCACGTGTTTTGCGACATGATGTTGTTGTTTAATATTCTGCTGTGTTTATTTATTATCTGATTATTTAACTGTATCAGTTTTTATTAATTTGTTCATGTCTACGAGGTGCCAGAGCCCCTGGAATTGGGCACTATATACTGTAATTAAAATTGCCTTGCCTTGTGTATGATTTACTTTTTCCAGTCAAGGTGTCAGAATACCCATTGCCACCCCCAAGTAGGACTCAAAATTTATGGTCTATGATAACCCAAGGTAGAACCCCCCCAATGCTGTTAAACAGACTAGGCCTCCCTGTGGCTTGGTATGTGAGCCTCTCATAGCCTGCCTCTCACAGCCTGCTAGCTTGTGCATGTTCTCTTCCTATCTCCCTAAAGTAGGCACTTCTGCATTCTGCCAACTTGTGATCAGTAAATACAGGTTACTCACCTGTAACAGGAGTTCTAGGAGTGGTATATGTTGTTCATCCATACTGTTTGGCAGGTTCCTTGCCACTTTAAATCTTGCCGGAAAGTCTTCAAGCTGGCTTCTCCCACCCACCTGGGTGGTAAAACCCTTGGCTCCACCCCATGATGCCAGATCTAACCCGCTGGAAGCCAGGTTGCGCGTCGAAGCCAGGGAGGTCGGGTGGATGAACAACATATACCACTCCTAGAATTCTTGTTACAGGTGAGTAACCTGTATTTCTAGGGATGTGGATATGTTGTTCAATCCACACTGTCTGGCAGACTCCTAGTAGTTCTCCGGGAGGAGGGAGGCAAGGCGCGCACCCCCTACTTGGGAAATAAGGACTGGAGAACCGAGGTCCCAAAACCAGCATCCCAGGGTGACTCTAGGTCAATGCGGTAATGGGAAATAAAGGTGTGTGCTGACTTTCAGGTAGCAGCCCTGCAGATTTCCTGGATAGGGACGTCCCTAGAGGCAGCCACCGAAGCAGCGGTATGGCGGGTAGAATGAGCTCTTATCCCTTTGGGAGGCTCCATGCCCGCCAACCTATAGCAGAGATCTATGCAGGAGGTGACCCACCTGCTTATCGTCCACTTGGCTGCAGGTCTGTTAGGTGCGGCTTCAGCATAGGTGACAAACAGCTGGCGAACATCTCCCTGAACTTCGGCCGTCCGCTCCTTATAATAAGCGAGCGTTCTCCTAGGGTCCAAAGTATGGAGCCTATATTCCGCCTCCGAGGTGTGATTGGGGTAGAACACCGGCAGAGTCAACACCTGATCCCGTACAAACGGAGCGAAGGTGGTGAGGGCTAGTCGAACCGCTCGAAGCTGCAGCAGGTTGATGTGGCATCGAGACTCCTAAGGGGTCCAGAGGTAGTGGGCCTGGAGCTCCCCCAGATGGGCACCCCAACTCATCAAAGAGGTGTTGGTCGTAAGGATGAAGGTTGGCTCGGGGCGGACAAATGGGATGCCCTCCTGCAGATGAGCTGGGTTGAGCCACCACTGCAGGCATCCCACATCTTCTGGGTCACGGTGCTGGCTGGTCCAATGGACCAGAGCACTGTGACCATTGACAGGCCAGCCCCCATTGCAGGGGGTGCATATGCCAGCGGGCCCAACGGACCATGCTGGTGCAGGCACCATGAGGCAGAGAAGGCGCAGGAAGTCCCGGGCAGGGCGCAATTGCCCAAATCAGAAATGATTGGACAAAGGAGGAAAGGACTGCGGCCTTGTCCACCAGGAGCCGAGCTCTGGCTCGAAGAGAGTCAAGCTCTGCCTCGATGAACTGAATCACCTACAATGGCAGGAGTTCAGATTTGGCCTCATTGATCAAGAGGCCAATTTGAGAGCAGACCTAGAGGGCCAGATCCCTGGACCGCTCCACCTCCAACCTGGAGGATGCTGCTATCAGCCAATTGTCCACGTAAGGGTACACCCAGACCCCTCAGTGACACAGGAATGCTGTCACCACTGCCATGCATTTGGTGAAGACCCTGGGAGCTGGAGAAAGGCCAAAGGACACAGCCCCCCGAAACTTGTAAAGAGATCCCTCTACTCTGAACCAGAGGAATCGCTGATGAGGCAGACCGGATTGAGATTTGAAAAAACGCGTCCTGGAAATCCAGAGAGCTGAAATCCAGAGAGCAAAACCACATGCCTAGTTCCAAGGATGGAAATGATCTGAGCCAGAGTGACCATCCTGAAGGTGCGCGGCCTTAGGAACTTGTTCGGGTCGTGCAGATCGAGAATGGGGGGCCAGCCCCATCCGCTTTAGGGACCAGGAAGTACCTGGACACAAACCCCGGGTTTGGAGGAGGATCCGCCACCTCGCTGATCACCTCTTTTGGAGAAGCAGAGCTATAATAAAACAAGCGAGTTGAAGATGCTGCGAACCCGTGAGCCCCAGGAAGGCGGCCGGTTCGATAGGGAGGGTCTGCTTGAATTCCAGAGGCAGACCCCTGCTGACCACTTCCAGCACCTAATGGTCCGTGGTGATAGCGGACCAGTCAGAAAGGAAGTGGTGGAGCCGTCCCCCTACGGGGGGACCCAGGGAAGGAGTGACGAGGTTGGGGGTGACACCCCTCAACCCGTCACTGAGCAGGCTTAGAGGAAGGGCTGGCTGAGGGGCCACCTGGACCCTTCCCTCCAGGCTTCCTACTAGAGGATGTGGCAGACTTGGCCTTGGGGCACCAAATGTGAGACTGCTGACCCTGTTGCTGGTGCTGCTGGGCCGGACGTGCTGCAGGGACAGAAGGGCGAAAGGGCTTATGCTGCTGCTGGCGGCCTTTGTCCTTCTGGGCTGACGTGACCAAGTCCAAGGTGGCACTGGATTTTTTGATCCTTTGGAGATGGCCTTCCACCCCCGGCCCGAACAAGTCAGTGCCCAGGAAGGGAACATCTGCCACTTTGTGCTGGGTATCTGCCGTGAAGGTGGAGATCCACAGCCAAGCTCTGTGGTGCATGGCTACTGCAGCCGCTACTGACCGGGCACAAGAGTCTCCAATGTCCAAAGCAGTTTGGAGCTGTTGTTTGGCCACCGCCCTTCCCTGATCCCGCACCTGCTTGACCGTCGTCTGAAGGTCAGCCGGGAGATGAGGAAGCACCTCATGCAGGGAATCCATAAGGGCAAGGGAAAAATGTGCCATCAGCACAGCCAAGCTAGCCTGTCGAAGGCCTAGGGAGGAGGCAAAGTAAACTTTGCACCCTGAGTAGTCCAGCTTCTTGGACTCCTTGTCGGGGGACTTTTCCATGTCCCTAGCGTTTTCAGAGCGCCGGAAGACAATATCGGTTACCAGCCCCTCAGCTGAGGGGTGCTCTGAAAAACTGGAGAAGGAACCGGTGGGGACTGCATACTTGCGTGCCATCCTGGCCAAAGGTGCAGGACAGGATGCAGGCCGCTGCCACAACTCCAGGGCTGGACGAACGATGGCTTCAGCCACAGGGAAGGCCTCCGTGGGGGAATCCCCTCGGTCCAGAATCTCCGTGAGGGGATATCTGGCCCATTTTTGTATGGGTTCGAGCTGCATCCCAGTGGACTCTGAGATGAGCTGAACAATTCCCAGGAACGAGGATGGGCTCTCATCCACCGACTGAGCCCCAGAAGATTCCAGGTCAAGGGGCCTGGAATACAAGGAGGAGTCATAGGAGTCCGTGAACAGCTGCTGAATGCCTGAGCCACCCTCCACTTGCTGAGGCCGATCAGGGGTGAGGGTGGCCGACAACCTGTGGGGCAAGCCCTGACCTGACTGAGAATCCTTGGCCGGGGCCCCAGTCTTAGGTCGCAGAGGCGGTCGTTCCACCACAATGGGTGGAGCAGCAAGTTTCGGCTGAGCAATCGGTGCCGGAGTCGGCTCCTCGACGATAGCGAGGGGTTGCTTCGGTCATTCGGGCGACAGTCACCTAATGGCCGGTGAAGGCGATGGAGTCGGCTTGTTACTGGCTAGTAAGAGTTGCTGCCACATCATGTCCTCATTGCACCGATGCAACTTGCACCGGAGCCTATCCTCCAAAGAGGACAATGAGGACGAACGATGATGTCGCTTTCCGTGATGCCGGGACCGAGACCGCCAATGTCAGCGGGACCTACCTGACACGGAGGAGGACCGAGACCTTCGGGGTCACCAGTGAAGGGTTGAAGAGGGGACGGGTGAAACCTGCTCAGGGTCCTTAACCGGGGACTTCAGCACAGGAGGCATGGGCAAGTCTCGGTAGCCACAGAGAACCCGGTGAAGAAGGGTTGTCGGCTCTCAGTGCGACAACCGTCAACAGATCGAGAAAAATCTCGGCCGCATCAGCAGGTGTCTCGATTCGGCTGCCCTGATGGGGACACCACGAAGCCAGTGGCCTTAGCCGCAATCTTAACTGAAGTCGGAAGCAGATGCTCGGTGAATGAGATCTCTCCGCTCCCCACCGAGCGTCGGCGGTGGGACTTATCTTCGGTTCCTCTTTCTTCAACCACCTGCTCGTGGCAGTCCCTAAAGGGCCCTTTCCTTGGTGGAGAGGGAATGACAAAGCTCCTTAAAAGAAGCAGTGTGGGAGGAGCCCAAGGACGGCGGGAGAAATGCCAATGCCGAGGAAGAAGAAGAGACGACCTGGGCTGCTTTCTCCTCGAGGGCGATCAACTGCTCCAGCTGCTCTGTGGAGCCCACAGCCGCGGACACCGCCCAACGGGCCTCCTTCAATTTCTCCGGCGGAAACCATTTCTCGGGGTGCCCCAGTTGAAGTCGGGCAGAGCAGTCCTCTAGAACCGAAGGCGCCAAGGACTTGCATAGATCGCAGCCTGCGGATCATGAGCAAGTCCCAGGCAGTAAACATATGAGGTGTGCGGGTCGGTCCGAGACATCTTCTGCCCGCAAGGGCACCGACGGATGCCAGGAATAGATTATGTATCCATCGCAGCCTCGAGGGAAGATGAAGACTTAGGTCTCGTAAACTTAAAAATTATTTTCAGAAAATCAGAAGGATTAGGATCCACGCCTACAAATGCAGAGCGCTAAGGAGGGAACCTGAGCTTCAAAGCGGTAAGGAAGATCTGGCATCATGGGGCGCAGCCAAGGGTTTTACCACCCGGGTGGGTGGGAGGAGCCAGCTTGAAGACTTTCTGGCAAGATTTAAAGTGGCAAGGAACCTGCCAGACAGTGTGGATTGAACAACATATCCACGTCCCTATAAACGCTCTGCCTCAATGGTAGCTGCCATGAACCATATCATTTGTTGTCTGTGGGATGCACAGAGTCTAGCTGTATTACCTACCTGTCAAGCAATGCCTCTGATGGTATGGATAATTCCAAAACCTGTCCCGTTCTATTTAATATTTCATACCACCAGGTCTATATCATAAGGCATTGCAAGAGGATGTGCAGCAGATTACCCTTCCCCGGTTTAAACCTCTAGCACTAAGAAACTGATACTAAATTATTTTCTTTAGAATTCCTGGGGTGCGATACCAGAGACGGAGTGTTTTTAGCTGCATCATTATCCCACTGGTGTTTACACATGCTCCTAAGGCATTTGCACAACAGCTGTCCCACTCTTTTTTTGTAAGCTGATATCCTAATTGTTTTTTGGCCCCTTACTGTAGTCTGGGATTTTGGCACATTGGCCATAGGTAGATCGGTACATCTAGTGGGGCCTTGAGAACCTTCCTCACCTCCTTCTAGATGTGCAGTGCATACTTCATGGATAGAGTTGCCAGTTACCACTCTTTCCTTTTTTTTATATTTTTTGTTGAAACTTTTTAGTGTGAGTCAATCAGTGTAAAAGCCACACAGTGGAGAAATGGCACATTACAGCTGGTGGAGTACATAATAGAATTGAGTTTTCTCCTGGTATACAGATTATTGCCTAATAGTATACCAGGAACAGTAAAATAAAAATATTTAACAAGTAATTAATTGTATCTGTGTCATTACTTTGATTAAAAGATTTAAGGCACTTGGAAGCAATATGTAGAAGACACTGAAGACTAGGGACTGAGGCATGGGGGGAGAGGTGATTCAGATAGATGAATACTGGTGAAATGTTGAGAGAGGTGGTAAGGGCTAAAGGGGAGAGCAGAGTAGGGAAAGAAGGATGAGGAGGGGATATAGGGAAGGGAAGGGGCACCACATCATGGTAAGTCCAGGACATGGTCTAGTTGATAAATCACCCATCTATGCCAAAATTCTTCATAGTATAAGCTAATTTTTCAAGGCCATAAATGTGTTGAACAGTATTCTGCTAACGCTGAAATGTCGGGGTCTTATTAGTGTGTCATAATCTTGTAATGTTTGTTTTGTATTTTTTCCAGCAATGAGGAATGTTAATTACAGTTTAAGCATTTGGTCTAAAGGTGGCTATCATTGAAGGAATGGCCAAAAGAATCAGGGAAGGGGAATTCCCACTGCAGTTAAACTTAGCTTCTAGCTCTCCTATAACTGATTGCCAAAAGGGGCAAAGAGATTGGTAGAACCAAATGTGTGTTTGCTTAGCAAATGGTTCAAAGTTTTTCCAACATTGTCCCTTTTCCTGACCCACATATTTTAGCCACTATGTCCAGTGGGCAGAAGAACTAGGAATGGTACTTCCATGTAAACTTGTGCCAACAAGCACTTGTCATGAGGCAAAGTGCAGTGCAGGCATATTTCACCCAGCTTCCAGAATGTGAGACTCCCCTGATTCTGAGTTCCACCTCTGTAAAAATGTATCCACAGTATCTGGCAATGTGGCTAACAAAGCTTTGTGCAGGTAGCCATTTGGTGGGACCACTTACCTTCTTCAAGATGGCTCACCAGGAGCTGATAGAGCAGTGAAGGTTTCTCCACCAAGGAAGCCACTCCAGGACCCAAACGAAGCATAAATCATCATATCTGAGGGGCCGGCCCAGTGGCATAGGGGGCTGAGGTGCTGGACGCCTTACCTTGCGCTATGCCGGTGACCCGGGTTCAAGAATGGACTTGGGTCATTCAGGGATTGGCCGGGGCAAGGAAGGATTTATCATCCGCCGACAGCTCTCCTTCCTTGGGGGTGAAGAGGTTGCAGCGTTATGCTGTAGACTGACACACAGCAGTGGTCTGGGGTCAGCACAGGCACAATGCTAGGATGGGGTAGACCCATGCACAGGGTGTAAGACTGCCTCCATGGAGGTGGAGACAGTCGCCCCACCCACTACACATGCGTGGGTCTGGGAAGAAAATGGAAAAAGGTGTCAGAGCTGGCAGGCTCAATGATGGTGGACTGTGCCCATGTCTCCCCCTGGCAATCTAGATTTTGGCTTCTAGGAGTGGGGGGAGACCAGCGTCTCCTGACACTGGCCCTATCATGGGGGCAACCCATGGGGGGTGGCCGGTGTAGGGGGAAGCCCACCGGAGAGATGAGTCTCCTCCAAGGGAGGGGCTGGAGCCACCTGCCCAGCTCTGAGAAGGAATAAAAAGTAAAGATCGTATCTGTAGATACCTAAAGTGATCAGCCCTGGATAGTAAGTAGTTTGTAGAGTTGCAAATGGAAGCACTCCCTGTGAGCCCAAAATTGGATGCATGAAGCAGAGTCTCAACCCGTTCCAGTTCTTCACTGTAGCATCTATACTGTTTCAGGGATAACCTGTGTCATAAGGCAAGGCCTGTAGGTGGCGTAAGGAAGTAGGTGTTTATTTATCTATCTGAAGCCACCTATAGGCTGGGAAGGGAGTTGCTGGCACTCACAAGGGAAGAAAGAGACTTGGGCATCATCAGCACAGATGACCTGAAATCATCCAAGCAGACCACTAAAGCAGTAGGTAAGGCTAGGGTGATGTTGAGGTGTATTAGTACAGGTATCACAAGTCGGAAGAGGAAGGTAATATTCCCTCTTTACAAGACATTGGTTAGGCCCCATCTGGAGCACTGCATGCAGTACTGGAGGCCACACCTTCACAAGGACATTAACCAAATTGAGGCAGTCCAGAGAAGGGCAACCAAAATGGTGCAGGAACTGCATCAGAAAACATATGAGGACAGATTAACGGAGCTCAATATGTATACCCTAGAGCAAAGGAGGGAGAGAAGTGATATGATTGAAACATTCAAACACCTTAAGGGCATTAACAAGGTGAAAGAGTTTAACATGTTTCAATATAAGAAAAATACCAGGACAAGAGGACACACATGAGATTAGAGGGAGGCCGATTAAGGGGTAATGTGAGGAAGTTCTTTTTCACAGAAAGGGTGGTGGATGCATGAATGGCCTACCTCAGGAAGCGGTGGATATGAATACAGTGCAGGGCTTCAAACAGGCATGGGATAGGCATAAGGGAGCACTACAGATGAGTATGAATAGATACGTTATTGACAGAGTAAAGGCCGATGGCACATTCATAAGGTAGAAAAAGAAATGGGCAGACTTGATGGACCTTGTGGTCCTTATCTGCCGACAACTTCTATGCATTTATTTATTTCAAAAGTTTCACAAGGGGAGACATACTGAGCTGATAACAGCTCATTTCTAGATGCGTCCTGGGGGTAGAGGATGAGGAAAATCACATACACAGTAAATGACACATATCATGCAGAAGAATAAAAATTTAAAACAAGTAATAAAGGAAACAGACTGTCAGGACAGAACTAGTGTGTGTGTGTGTGTGTGTGTGTGTTGGGGGGGGGGAGTCAAGGACAGTTGCAGGAGGGAAGAAAAAAAGTCATGAAGGACAGACTTTAAGGTGGAAGCCAAAGAAGCAGAGTGAACTGACAAGAGAAGGGAGGACCAAAGTTTAGGAACATGTTATGAGAAAGCAGACTGCCCAGCAGTAGATTTTCTAGAAGGAATAGTGAGGGAGTGGGAAGTATTATTGTGTAGAAGATAGTAGGAAGCTGAGGGCGAGGATAAGAGGGAAACAAAGTAAGAGGGAAGGGAACCAAACCAGAATTATGATATAAAGGAGGCACAGTGGAAAAGGCAGCTGGCATCAAAAGAGGGGAATGAAAGGGCAGAGTTGATTGACAATGGTGATTACGTGGAGAACAGTCTAAAGCAAAACGACAAAGAGAGTTGAAAAGGGGATCCAGTCTGGCAAGGGAGGACTTGACAGCTCCACTGTAGACTAAGTCGCCATAATCAAAAATAGGGAGGATCATCTTTAAAACAATTTCAAGGCAGACAGGAAGTGGGATACTCAAATTGTTCCTGTAGAGTGCACCACGCTTGGGGTAAAGCTTTTGGTGTATGGCATCAATATGAACCAAGAAATCAAGAAGACGGTCAAGCCAGACCTGAGTTACTTAAAAGAGGATACATCCTCAATAACAGCACCATTAAGGGTGCGAAATGAAGGTAGAGCAGTGAGTCCTGAAAGCCTCTGATGGGTGCCAAAACTCATGAAGACTATTTTGTTCGAATGGAGGAATAGCTGGTTTGCAAAAATAACTATCGTCAGCGTACATATGAATGGACGCAGAGGAGCAGACAGAAAGAAGGTCATTTAAGAATCTGGAAAAGAGAATGGGATCCAGCACAGACCCTTAAGGGACACCTGAGTAGATAGGGAGTGGTAATGAAGTGGAGCTACCTATCCAGACAGCCTGAGTCCTACACCCTGGGTAACAGCAAAAGTAACTGACTGCAGAATCAGAAAGACCCACTGCTCTTAGCTTGTCCAGAAGGAGGGGATGTGCCACTGTGTCAAAAGCTTTAGCAAGATCAACAAAAATGGCAGACATGATCAGACCCCGATCCATACCAGGGAGGATGGAGTCAGTGAGCCACAGAAGGGAAGTGGAGGTGGAGTGGGATTTTCTAAAACCAGACTGAAAAGGGGTGAAGAAGGAGGAAGAGTCAAGGAAAGTTTAGAATTGTGATAGTACAAGTTATTCCTGTACTTTAGCTAGGATAGGAAGGTCAGAGGTAGAATGATAGTTACCAGGAGAGGAAGGATCACTATCTTTAGGAATAGGCATGACAATAGCCTGTTTTCAGGCATCAGGGACAGCAGAAGAGGAAAAAGGAAGGTTGAGAAGCCGAGTGACTGGCAGTGCAATGGTAGAGGCAGAGAGAAGTAGTAGTTTGGGATCAAGGCCGTCGGGGCTACCACATTTGTGAGGATTAAGAGCAAGCCAGGACTTAAGGACAGTAGAGGTGGTGATAGTAGAGAAGGAAAAAGAGAGATTCAAAGGAGAAGAAGGTAGAGAGTTGGAAGAAAGAAGGAAGGCGGAGGAAGGAATAAGAGAGAAGGCACATGTAGTAAAGCAGGAGTTAAAAGAAGAGGCAACAACAGTAGGGTCAGAGATGAGGGAGTCATCAACCCTGAGAACAGATGAGAGAGACTGGGACAGAGGGGATAACAGGGAATGGATGACATTCCAGAATTTAGAGGGATAGTTAATATTGTTCTGGAGTGTGGATGCAAAATACTCAGCCTTAACAAGTCTTATGGCTTTAGTACAGGCGTTACAAAGGTGACAACAGTTTGCCAATGCAATCGGAGAGCCCATGATCTTAAAAGAACGGCAATCAAGATCTCTAGTATGGAGGCACGCCATAACCTCCACTGTAATCCAGGTAAGATGACAGTCTCGAACTTTGGTTTTTCTCAGGGGAACATACTAATCCCATACAGTCATAAATTTGGACTGGAAAGTATTGCAGGGCAAAATGTAGCCTTTGTGTGAAGCAAATAAACAAAACAAAATTATGTAAGAAACCAATATGGTTCTCAAAGGAGGTGGCAGGGAAGGTTAGGGAGAAAAAGAAACCATTCAGGAAGTACAAGGAATCACAGAAGGAGCAGGACAGAGAACTGTATCAATTAAAGCAAAAGGGAGCAGGGAAAGCAGTCAGAACAGCAAAGGCTCAAACCGAGGAAAAGATAGCCAACTCAGTTAAGAAGGTGGCTAAAACCTATTATAGGTACATCAGGGAGTGAAGGAAGACCAAGGGAGGGATAGCGAGGCTTAATAATGGGGAGGGGGTGGACAGAGGGTGACTGTGAAAAGGCAGAGATACGAAACAAATATTTTTGCTCAGTATTCACAAATGAAGAGGGGAAGGTACCTAAACCAAACAACAGAAACACTCTAGATATGGGGGTTGACACCAGCCCATTCATAGAAGAAAGGGTTCTGAAAAGACTCTTAAAACTGAAGGTGAACAAAGCAATGGGGCCTGATGGGATTCATCCCAGAATTCTAAAAGAACTTAGGGAACTAGTGACACCACTGACTACCCTCTTTAACAAATCATGGGAGGATGGGGTGGTACCCGAGGACTGGAGGAGGGCAGAAGTTATTCCACTTCACAAAAGTGGGACAGGGCAAAAGCAGGAAACTACAGACCTGTTAGTTTAACCTCAGTGATTGGGAAAATGATGGAATCACTTCTGAAGGAAAGAATTGTTGAGTACCTAGAGGCCAGAGGAGCACAGGACCCAAGGCAGCATGGATTCACAGTGGGAAGGTCATGTCAGACGAATCTAATAGATTTCTTTGACTGGGTGACCAAAGTAGTAGATCAAGGAGGGGCTGTGGACATGGCCTACCTAGACTTTAGCAAGGCATTTGACACAGTCCCACACAAAAGGTTAATATACAAGTTGGCCAGCCTGGGAGTGGGTCCCAAGTTGGTAGCCTGGGTAAAAGATTGGCTGGAGAACAGGATACAGAGGGTAATAGTAAACGGAGTCCACTCTGAAGAAAGGGCAGTTACTAGTGGGGTACCGCAGGGTTCAGTACTAGGACGGGTCCTCTTTAATGTCTTTATAAGTGACATTGCAGAGGGACTGGAAGGAAAAGTATGTCTCTTTGCAGACGACACAAAGATCTGCAACAGAGTTGATACACAAGGTGGGGTGGAAAGGATGAGAAGGGACTTGGCAAGGCTGGAGGAATGGTCAGATGTATGGCAGCTTAGATTCATTGCCAAGAACTGCAAAGTAATGCACTTGGGAAACAAAAACCCAAGGGAAGAGTATACAATGGGGGGTGAGATACTAACAACAACTAAAATGGGAAGGGACCTGGGGTAGTCATATCTGATGACCTAAAGGTGGGCAAGCAATGTGAGAGGGCAGTAAGGAGGGCTGGGGGGATACTGGGATGCATAGGGAGTGGCATCACCAGTAGAAAACAGGAAGTTGTTATCCCTCTGTACAGACAGTTGGTGAGACCCCATCTGGAGTACTGTGTGCAGTTCTGGAGACCCAGTCTCTGCAAAGACATAGACAGGATGGAGGCGGTCCAGAGGAGGGCAACTAAGATGGTGCAGTGTCTGCACCAGAAGACATATGAAGAGAGACTTAAGGAGCTTAATATGTATAGCCTCGAGGAAAGGAGGGAGAGGGGAGACATGATAGAAACTTTCAAGTACCTCAAGGGAATCAACAAAGTCCAAGAGGGTAACATCTTTCAGAAAAAGAGGTGTGCAAGAACAAGGGGGCACAATTTGAAGATTGGGGGGGGGGGACGGTTCAGGGGTAATGTGAGGAAGTATTTTTTCACGGAGAGGGTTGTGGATGCATGGAACAGCCTTCCTGAGGAGATCATAGAGTCAAAAACAGTGGGGGAATTCAAGAATGCATGGGACAGTCATACGGCAAGTCTAGTGGGTGGGGGTAAGAAAAAGTAGGCTTTTGGTTAACTAGGATCTGCAGCTTATCCATTAGGTAGGGAAATGGGCAGACTGGGTGGGCCAAGTGGTCCTTGTCGTGTGTCAAATTCTATGTTTCTATATTATTTTTGTATACTAACTTATAGAATAATAAATAGGGTTGTGTGTTTAATGAGATTTTACACACACCCGAGGTGTTGGATACTACATAAACCCCGAGAACGAGAGCATCCAACACTGATGGTGTGTGTAAAATCTCAAGTTAAACATACCACCCCAAGTTTTATTTTATATAATCGCTGGGTATCATTTTTTTCACCACAGCAATTCTATAAAATAAAAAGACATCTCGCTGCAGCTGCTGTCTTTTTTTTTTTAACCAGGTGAGACACACTAAGCTGAAAGCTTGTTTGCAGGTGCAACCTGGGAGCACGAGGAAGTTAAGTGACTTGCTCAGGGTCACACAGTATGCAAGCGGGGGCTGTGGGATTCAAACCCAGATCGCCAGATTTGTAGCTCAGAGCTTTAAACCACTGTGCCATACTGCCTCCTTGTCTGCTCCGGCTTCAGTGCAGTCTGTGGTCGGAACCGACTGTAGAAAGGAAATGTTTCCCTTTGGGGTTTGTTTTTTTTTTTCTTAATTTTTTTAGGCAGCCCCGTTTAAAATTATTTTGTTCTTCCCAGTTACTTTTTTTTTTTTAGTTAACTAACCACTGACTCCAAGTGGCAATGTGATGAGCACTGAGGAGAGACAGCCAGTGGTGAAGAATGGCAAAGCAGAGGCTGGCACATGCGCAGAAGGGAAACCCCGAGCATGTTCACCGTTATAACCCACAGGTTATAATGGCGAATTATAACCAGGTTCCCTATGGGGAAAAAAATGACACCCAGTTATTATATCTTTTTTAATAAAACAGATAAACAAGTACACTGTACACAGTGACTTCTAACAATATAGCTACAAAACATAGATCACATTACAAAAGGCAAAGGCAAGAACAAACTCCAAATTACTTAAGGCAAAGGTAGCTGTCCAATTAATATTATAGAGAAAAGAAAAGAAAAGAATGATACTGGGTACTCCCAAAGGAAAAAAAAAAAATAAGTTACACAAGGCAAAATTATCATCCAAGCTTGTCCATTACATAGAGGATAATGTATGGGGTTTGGTCAGTAACAACACTGTAATCGCTTTGAGCAGTTACCATGACAACTGTAAACCTCGGGAGTGCAACTCAAGAGGTTTACATGATTGTCATAGTAACCTCAGCGACTGCAGGAAGCGACTGCAGCAAGAGCTTGCACAAAAACCCCATACATTATCTTTTATGTATGGAAGCTTTGCAATTGATTAAACAGCAGCCCGACCCCACCTCCCATCCCCGCTCCCCCAACCAGTAGCGCACTAACAACAAACTGGCAACATTTTTTTAACTTGACCAAACAATCTGAGTTTTAAAATATTTATTTGTGACGATGCCATCACAGCTTTTACTTACTAAGCTGCAGTGCTCAAAAGAGTTGAGAAAACTTGTATCCATAAAAGAATTGAAACTGAACTGCCTTTCTGTATGCCTATCAATTGAAGAAATCCAGTTGATCTCTACATATCACGTGGGGTCAGGTCGCAAGGTCTCTTGGGAGACTTCAGCACGACATCCTCTGAGAAGGGGCCAAGCGATTAAACCAGGAGGAAAAACTAGGTAACCTGATTTAGGCACAAAAAAAGTAAACTGTTTGTGGTCAGACAATTCTGGTTGTGGGACAGGAGCAGCTGACATTGCGATCACTAGCTACTGCAAGTGGTAAACAGCAGAATTAAAAATTTAAAAGCTTGCAGTTTGCTAGCGATCCCCATTCTGAAAAGGAATCATGCTTGAAGCTGGTGTTCCATCTTATAAACTCATCGCTATGACGTACTTAAGAGAGAGGATTATCACTTGCATAACAGCGATGAGATTACAAGAATATAATCGGTTTGGTTTCCATTCACAACAAGGCTCTGCCACACATTATAAAAGAACAGTAAGAGGATAAAAGCCAAATTCTATTCATGCTGAAACAAAATATCTCAAATAGTAGGACAAGGCATGGGCACTGATACAGCATACCTTCCATGTAAAAAGAAAAACTACCTGTAATACCAGAGTGCAAAATACATAACAGGTTTTCATGGGACAAAAATAGAATCCGTCTGGGACTTATACAGAACTCAGCATTGCCATGTCTTTTCGAATATGGGCATGCGATCCAAATAGTAATAGTTAGCCTTCTCAAGATGGTAAATTGAATCCACCAAGGCTACCTAATGGGAAAACTGAGGAGCAAAATTTATATTATTGGCTGTTGAGATAGGGGACCAATCAATTGCCCCTAGGTCAGCTAGGAGAGAGGATAAGTCCAGTGACCTAAATGACCTGAGCTGAATAAATTTAGAGGGAGCCTTAGGGCAATGTATTTTGCATACACGGTAAACCATATGATGGTCACTGAGGGCATCCGGAAAGATCCAGAAGGAGTCCTCCATCCACGATATGGTGGGGATGAGAAGAAAGGACCCAGTCTAACAATGAGTGATTTAAAGATTTCAAGTTTAGGTGAGTGGGTTCAGATATCAACTGTGTTAAATGCATTGACTCAACATTTTGAAAAATGTTATTTGTACTGGGAGACAGTCAATTTATGGTGAAGTCACGGAGAATATAAAGCTCACCTCTGGAAGAGTTAGAACAGATAGTTGAAGACAGCTCAATAACTGAAGCAGAGAAAATACCAGGGCAACAACAGACACCGGCAATGAAGATGGGGACAGAAAAAGTAAGAGGGAGTTTGAGTAGGAGCAGCTCATAGGAGGAGGGGGAAGGGACAGCAAGAACAGTCTCAGATTGGATGCTGGAGGAAATGAAGACAGCAACACCACCACCCTCTTTGTATGATCTTGCCTAGCTACAGTGTAGTTCGGGATAGTTACAGCAGAATTCTGTACCTTAGAGGAGAGCCAGGATTCAGATATAACTATGAACCAATGATTAAGGCAATCAGCGCTAAAATTATTGCCCAAGCTGCATATGCAGAGGAAGTAGTGGACATGGAAATTTTAAATCAAATGGATACAGTTTTTAATAAAATCTACAAACAACTAATAAGAATTCCTCTTAGTACACCTAATGTGTTGCTAAGAACGCAGTTGGGTCAAATCAGTTTTAGTTTTCTTGCTCAAGAATGTATAATAACTTATTGGATTAAACTGCAGTCTAAAGTAAAGCATTCATTACTATCTAGCTCTTTAACGGAAAAAAAAAAACACTTTACTTACATATAAGCAAGATGGCTGGCTTAATACAGTATACAATTTACTAAAAACGTTCAATCTTTATTACCTGAAACTTTGGAGTGATCAAAAGATTATGGTTTCCACGTTGTACATCAAATATGTTACAAAATAATTCAAAATATTGCCAGGAAAGATGATCTGAACAGGATAAAACACCTGAAGGTCTCCAGCTGGCTGGTAAAGAACACCATGGAACACTCTCTAAAATATTTTTTAGTGGTTGTGCAAGTACCCCAATATTGATACTTGCACAATACAGATTTGAAGTATTCCCAAGTAACGTGCTTATGGCAAGATATAGTAAGACCTCATGTCAGTCAACAGTGTGTTTCTGCACTTTAAATGAAGATGAAGATCTGGAAAATGTTATACTTAGATGCTCCTGGTATAACAAAGCTAGAAAGAAGTACATAAACAAGTTAATTCCCTTATTCCATCCAGGTTTCTACTGGATCTCTTTTTCAACTCAGAAAATGTTAACATTTTAAATAAACTTGCACTTTTTCTTATAGAAATAATGAAGACAAGAAAAAGATATATAACAAATTCTAAAGATGCTGTAGGTTGACAGTACAAAGAGTAACCTACACAGTGTGATGGAGTAAGAGGAAAAAGGTTCAGAAGTATCAATTTGTATTTTTTTGCTGTGAAAAATAAGATGTTTTTATATCTAAATATACATAAAAAAAAGGTATATAGGTAAAGGTTTTAGGTCTTCCCCAGATAAGATGAAATATGTGGCATTTTCAATATTATTTGTGCACTTTGATCACGTATGGTCTTAACGTATTGATATGATTAATTATAGTCATATTGTATTGGTGTGTGCAATATGAATATGAGTGAATATGTTGTTTTTGTGAATATGGTATTTAATTGTGAACTGTTTTTATGATATATTATCATTCGTTTGTATGGCTTTTAGCTGATCAATAAACTGAAACTGCAACTGACATAACTAGGACATCCAGCCGAAAGTTAAGCATAATAGGTTGCAGTTGGTCAAGCTTAAGAAGAAGGCTACAGATGTTTAAATGGGCTACTCTCAAACCTTTAGGAAGTTGTAAGGATGAAGTCTTGAAGGGAACAGGATTACGTTCCATGTCACCTACTAACAAAAATAACGAGATAACAAGAACTACAAAATGCAAATGCACTGAGGTATGGGTTATCCCAGAGGATATCTGCCACACAGCCAAATTTTAAAGAAAACACAAATTGCACATACCCCAATGATGTAAAGCATCATGGGAAAGATATGCAAATGCACATGAATTAATTTAGACTGGCTCAACTTTAAGCAGAATTGCATAGTGCCAGAGGGCCTCACAATACAAATCAGCAAAGGCTGAGAACAGCAGACAAAGACACCTGTTTCATCCTCATCTGGACTCATCAGCGTGCCATATCTATAGCTCAGCCCAGGACACACTGATGAGTCCAAATGAGGACGAAACACGTGCCTGTGTCTGCTGTTCTCAGCCTTTGCTGATTTGTATTGTGAAGCCCTTTGGCACCACGCAATTCTGCTTAAAGCTGAGCCAGTCTAAATTAATTCATGGGAATTTGCATATGCTTCCCATGATGCTTTGCATTATTGGGATATGCGCAATTTGTGTTTTCTTTAAGATAACAAGAAGCAAGCACTTTAATGAAGCTTGTGATATCCGTGCCTCCTTGAAAAAAAGGATGAAAATCCGAGGCACCATCAATCTCTGGTTATCCGCCAACCTCATCTGACTGATGAATCACAGAGATCATCTCTGGTGTCATGCAAAGGCTACTGGCAAGTGTGCAGATGTACAAGTATATAAAACTGCCAGGAATAAGTGCATCCGGGCTATTCGCATCGAAAAAGCGAAAAAGCAAGTACCATTGGGAACAGCTTGCTAACACTTGGGGTGACAGTGGAATGGCCATGGACAGCTCCAGGAAGTTCCTTTTTGTACTTCCTTTAACAGAAAACAATACAGTTAGCCAACCATTTGGACAGGCACTGTTTAGAAACTGGTACGCTCTTATTCCCAGGGGCAAAAGAAACAAACAGTTGCGAGGATCTCCTGCAGTCCTTTCTATGATGAATATAGTACCTGAGTATTCTATGTATTTCTAAAGTGTGGAGCAATGCTTCCCCTGGATTGGCATGCTCTGGATAATAAACAGGCAGGTGGATAGTTGATTTAATGTAAACTCAGACACCACCTTAGGAAGAAACTTGGGATTCGTACATAAAGAGACACTGCCTTTGTGGAAAATCAAATAAGGCTGCTCACACATGTAAGAGCTTGCATAGAAACATAGAGGCTGTTGGCAGAAAAGGACCTCTTGGCCCACCTAGTCTGCCCTAGAGTCCCCACCTACTGTGCTACAGTAGACCCTAATTGATCTCCGGCCTCACCCCCCCCAGCTCTGTTACTAAGGTCCCCCTGTGTCTATCCCATGCATGTTTGAAACCTGTTACCATTTCGGTACCCACCACCTTTGCTGGGAGGCTGTTCCAGGCATCTACCACTCTTTCTGTGAAGAAATATTTCCTCACATCCCCTCTAAGGCTTCCCTCTTCCGGCTTCATATCATGCTCCCTCGTCCTTGAGAATCTCTTTCTGTGCAATATGCCACCCTCCTGTACCTTATTAATACCCTGGAAGTATTTGAATGTTTCGATAATGTCTCCCCTTTCTCTCCTTTCCTCCAGTGAGTACACATTTAATTTCCTGAGTATTTCCTTCCACGGCTTCTGATGCAGGACATGCACTAGTTTAGCTGCCCTTCTCTGTACCGCCTCCACCCAGTCTATGTCCTTCCTGAGACTGGACCTGTAGAACTGGATACAGTATTCCAGGTGTGGCCTTACCATTGATCTATATAGGAGTAACACTACCTCCCGTTTTCTGCTGGTGATACCCCTCCATATGCACCCCAGCATCCTTCTGGCCTTTCCTACTGCCTTATCACACTGCTTTGCTACCTTCAGGTCATCAGATATGATGATCCCCAGATCCCTTTCCTGTTTTGTTGTTGTTAACAATTCCCTCCTAAATGATACGTTGCCCTTGGGTTTCTGTGCCCCATGTGCACCATTTTACATTTTTTGGTATTGAAGCCCAGTTGCCAAACCCTTGATCAGTCTTCCATTTTTTTTAGCTCTTCCTTCATTACCTTCCTCTGAGTGAATTCCATTTACCACCACCATCTAAATTCTGCTACTTACCCAACTTTGTACCCATTTTACTATCTTTGGATCCACTTGCATGCTGCCTAGCTTGTTTACCAGTCTTCTGTGTGGAACAGTGTCGAAGGCCTTACTGAAATCCAGGCAGGCCACATCCACCGCTCCCTCCCTGATCCACCTCCCTGGTAACCCAGTCAAAACACAATCAGGTTTGTTTGGCAAGATCTACCCCCTGTAAACCCATGCTGCCTCAGATCCTGCAGTCCACTGGTGTTAAGGTATTCCCCAATCCTTTCTTTAAGTAGAGTTTCCATAACCTTGCCCACCACCGAAGTCAGACTTACAGGTCGGTAGTTTCCTGCCTCCTCCCTATTCCCACTTTTGTGTAGTGGGACCACATCTGCCCTCCTTCAGTCCCCTCGAATTTCCCCGTATCCAGTGACAGACTGAACAGGGCTGTCAGAGGTGCAGACAGTTCCTCCTTTAGTTCCTTCAGCATCCTAAGGTGAACCCTGTCTGGCCCCATAGCCTTGTCTATTTTTAGTTTTGTTAGTTTCCGGAGGACTCTCTCCTCTGTAAAAGGGCTAGTGTCCACCTCCCTTCCCAATGCCCTTCTCTACTATCTGTGACCCATCACCTACCCTTTCCTTTGTGAATACTGAACAAAAGTACTTATTCAGTATGTCAGCTTTCTTCTGGTCCTCTTCCACACTTCCCTCCCTCTCTCTCTTTTCAGTCTTACTATCCCTGTCTTGCTTTTCTTCTTTTTGTTTATGTACCTAAGGAATGTTTTATCCCCTTTTTTGCTGATTTGGCTATGTTTTCCTCTGTTTGTGCTTTAGCTCTCCTAACTGCCTTCCCTGCCTCCCTTTGTTTCTCCTGATAACTCTCCCTGCCCTCTTCCTTCTGTGTCATCTTGTACCTATTGACTGCCAGCTTCTTTTCCTTTACCTTCTCTGTTATTTCCTTGAGGAACCATAGCATTCTCTTCCTTCTCTTGCTCTTAGAAACCTGCCTGACACAGAAGTTTGTTGCCTTCTCAACGGCCTGCTTTATTCTTGCCCACTTTTTCTCTACCTACCTCACCCTTATTCCATATTCCCGCTAGGGCTTCCCTGAGGCATTCTCCCATTTTCTTGAAATTCTCCCTCCTAGCCGGTCCGGTGGCGCTGAGGGTTGAGGCGCTGGACGCCACACCTCACGCTACGCCGGCGGCCCGGGTTCGGGAACGGACTTGGGCGGCCGGGGGTCGGTGGGGAGAGGGAGGATTGAGCATCCCAATGGATGCTCTCCTCCCTCAGGGGTGGGAGACCAAGAATGCATCTGCGTTCTGCATCTCTTCCACAGTCGGTGGAAGCACCGGCATCAGGAAGGGATGGAGGCGGCTCCGATTACCGGAGTAGGGGAGGGGAGACGTCGCTTGCACGAGAGGTTGGGCGTCGTCAGCGCGCCACCACGAGCGTCGTCCCAGCGCCGATGTCTCAGGGGGTGAGGGACCTGAGGGAGAAAACGGAAAACCCTCCGGCAGCCCCTGATGAAGGCCGCCTACACACCTGGCCACCAACAAGGGATAGACCCCACTGTGCGAGGAGAAGAGGAGGAGGCACTCTAGGGGCAGATCCCAAGGTAGGTGACCCGGGGGACATGAGCGGACAGAAGGAGTAGGGCTCCGGAGGTAGACAGGAGGATAAAAAAGGAAAGTAAAAAAAAAAAAGAAATTCTCCCTCCTGAAGTCCAGGACCCTCATTTTAGTGTAGCCCTGTCCTTATGCTGAACCACACCATACAATGATCACTGGTGCCTAGGTGGCTTCCCACAGTGATGTCAGCAACACTGTCCCTGTTTGACAGTACCAAGTCCAGTAATGCCCCCTCATGAGTGGGTTCTTTAACTAGTTGCCTGAGACAGTTCCGAAATCCTTCGGGCAGAAGTAAGAGCAACTACACATAATGCTTTCCATGACAGAAAGCGTAGCTTGAAAGTCGTAGCTGGCTCAAAAAGAGCCAAAGTAAGTTTTTCTAAAACAACATTCAGGTCCCAAGGCAGGGCAGGATTGTGAATGGGGGTGCTTCAGATGAAGAATGCCCCTTAGAAAGGTACAGGACACCTCTAATTGTGTCAACCATGTGGCCATTAACAGGCACATGGAAAGCTAAAATAGCAGACAAGTGCACCTTAATGGAGGAGTACTTCAGACCAGAATCAGAGGGACAGCAAATACTCCAGAATCTGATTCACAGGACAAGTGAAAGGATTTAGCTGGTGGGCAGTCACCCACAGAGCAAAGTGCTTCCACTTCTAGAAATAAGTAGCCCTGGTGGAGGTCTTCTTAGCAGCCACCAGAACATCAGCCACCCTTGGGGACACCCCAAATCTAGCCATGGCTATATCTTCAGGAGCCAAGCATGAGGTCCGGATGGACCAGGGTGCCCTGTTCCTGGGACAGTAATCTGGTGCACTGAGGAAGAGGCACTGGAGCTTCCACTGCCAACTGCTGCAGTACAGAAAACCAGATCTGGCAAGGCCAGAATGGGGCAATGAGGATCATAATGGCCCCTTCCATCTTAAGTTTGATCAACACCCTCTGAATTAGCGGGAAGGGAGGGAAGGTCTAGAGAAACCTCCCCTTCCAAGAGAGAGACAACACGTCTTGCCAGAAAACTCCAGGCCCTGGAGTAAGCAAGCAGAAAAGTGGCAGTTTTGCGTTGAGTGGGGACACAAAAATATCCAACTCTGGACAACCTCACCTGTTGAACAGGTCTTCAAAGATCCAAGTCACAGCTCCCACTTGTGTACCCTGAACTGTGACCAGCTTAGCTTGTCTGCTATGACGTTTTGGATGCCAGAACATAGATGTCCGAGAGTTCTATATCTTGTTCTTTTTTTTGCAGTTAATCATTTTGTCTGCCCCACAGGCACCTCCTTCCACCAGCCCCTCATCCCCGTCACTCGGCATCCCAGGGACTTACCTCCATCCCGGTGCTTCCCCCACAGCTTGCCCCGTGTAATGGGGGTCGACGGTAGGCACCTTACCACTCATGGAAATGGATCTGGTGCCAGGAGATGGCCCTTTTAGCCAGTGTGGAGCCTGTGAGGGGTTGGTGTCGTTGTGCACTGCACCCAGCCATTTTTCAATTTTCTTCCCCAGGAGGAATGGACTTGCGATGCCATCCCTACATGCCCAAGCATACAACTGTACATGAAACATCAATGCGCCGTCCCTCCACCCCAAAGTAGTGTCCCAAGCTGTCTGCACCCAAGCTTCCACAAGTTGGCAGGCAAGCACCAGATGCAGCAACCCTCCCTCCCAGAGTAGCTGAGCAGTCCTCTAGACACTCAAGACTCCTCTCCCCAGCAAACCCTCCCCTCCCCCAACGACCCAAGTCTGTTCCCAAACCCAGTTTGCCAAGGTGCCTCAACCCACTCTGCCTCTGGGTCAACTTCCTCTAGACTGTGTTCTAAAGCCTAGTACCATACCCTCACAGCTTCCCAAAAGAGAGGTTATAAGTAGGTCCCCCCCCCACTTGTTAATGTAATGGACTACACTGATGTCCGTCTGTACCAACAGATGGCTTGGGGGAAACTGGATCTGGAAGGCTTGCAAGATATACAGAATGGTCCTCATCTCCAGGACATTGATATGAAGAGTGGTCTCCACTTCGGACCATGTCTCCTTTGTCTGATGAAGACCCAAATGAGACCCACAGCCACTTGGGTTAATATCCCAATACTGACACTGTAGTGCAGCATGAGAGGGGTGCTGCACTTCTGAGGTGCCGTCTTTCTGATGAGATGTTAAAAGCGAGGTCCCATCTGCCTGGATTGGTGGTAGTTCAGGTGGATGTTAAAGATCCCATGGCACTTATTGAAAAGAGTAGGGGAATTTTATTGAGAAAAAGTGGGCTTCATTACAATAACATTCAAAAGATAAAAATGACAAAGATAAACAGCAAACAAAAAAAAAAGGAGGATACAAAAAATCAAGTCAAATTCCAAGAATCACAGTTAATCCAGAAATGATGAAATTGAGGTCTGGAATATCTAGAAAAATCAAACTTTTTCAAGGTAATTACAGCATTCCTAACATTCATTACAATTTCCAAAATAGGGATCCATTTCTGGTGCAAAACTAGCAAACATCTAGCTTGCCATAAAAAATAATGCATAAAACATAATACAATATATGTAGTTTCAGAATGATATTTAGTACGTAAAACTGAATGCGTCCCAAACATAATATCAGCATAAGATAGCTTAGTAAAAATAGGCTCCTCCCAGAGAACAGCAATAGTAGACCAAAAATCAGAAGCAAATGCACAATCACAAAATAAATGAGCCTGCGATTCTATAATTGAAAGGCAGGAATCCCTAGGACAGTATCTATCACCCAGCATTTTATGTTTGTGATTCTCTTTAACGTTAAGTCTACCATAATTACTGAGCCAGACCATATCCCACACATAAGGAGGGAGTCTAGGATTCAAAAGTTGCTTCAGGATCCAAGACTGACAAGCAGGCGGACAGGATGGAAATTCAACAAGATCCAGAGCCTCTCGTCTCCAAATGTGATCATATACAGCCTTCCTATTTAGTGTACAAAAATCACCAGGCTTTAACCCCCAGATCATGGCTAGTTTCACGACCTGCACACCAAAAGGCGGGAGGCCTGAAAGTTTAGCCACAAATCTCCTGTTGCCTTGTTCCCAGGGAGTGAGACAAGGCTGAAGCCATGCACAAAGAAAGGGTTTCCAACCCTTATTACCTGGTTTTAAGGCCCAACCCAAATTATAACAAAAAAAAATACTATAAAAGCTACAGGATGTACCATCAACCCCACCTCACCGGGAGGCTGATAAGTGAAACATCGCTGATGGGATTCAACCTAGAACCCCAAAGACCCTGAAAAACACTATATAATCTGGTAATAAAGGCATTTTGGGACATAGCAAAGGTACAAAAAAATGGGGACCATCAAGGTTTTCAGTAAATAAACCTGTTTTTTCTTCCCAATCAGCAGCTGCCGCCACCCAGCTAAAAGCCTATCAGCCCTCCCTAATGCCCCAGACCAGTTCAACAGTGGCAAATCTCCAGGCCCAAACCAGAGACCGAGAATCCTAATGGGCTCTGAAGAGAGCCGGACGCCAGCAAAGGTACCGGACTCAGGAGGAGTAGGGGAACCCAGCGGAAGCCCAACACTCTTTAAAAAATGAATCCGGGATCCTGCCATTAAGGAATACCGATGGAACACATCAAGTACAGCCTGCTCATCTGAATGGGACGCCACGGTCAGAACCAAGTCGTCTGCATAAGCCAGTATTTTGATAGGAGGGAGGCCAGATGGCTCTTGTAACCCAAGGATCCCAGGGCAATGAAGGATCGCCCTGATCAAAATATCAATTCCAAAGGCATATAAAAGGGGACTCAAAGGACACACCTGACGCACCCCCCTTTTTACTAAGACAGGATGTCCCAACCAGCCATTAATATTAGGGAGAAGCACAGCCTGAAAATAAAGAGCATGAATCCAATCTATAAATTTGGAGGGAAATCCGAACGCAGCTAAAACCGAAAACAAATATATATGGGAAACTCTATCTTGATCGATAGCCAACACCCAACCCTGAACGCGATTCAGGTCCCCAAGGGCAAATAGTTCACGTAATAAAATCAAATTGTCAGATTGGCACCTACCAGGATGCCACACGTCTGGACAGGACTAAGTAGCCAGGCCACCCTAACAAGTCTGGCGAGCAAAATTTTTGCCACAAGTTTGCTATCCACATTAAGTAAACTCAACGGTCTCCAGTTATTGATGTCAGAAGCCACCCCCTTCTTATGAATGAGGACCAAGACTGCCTCTTTCAAAGACTTCGAAAAGGAGGCTTTAGACAACATGTCATTAAACAAAAGAGTTAAAGCAGGAACCAAATCAGTGCGAAACGTAGAATAGAATCCTGCCGTGAGGCCATCACAGCCAGGAGCAGAATCTCGTTTTAAACCAACAATGGCCTGTAATACTTCCTCCTCAGTAATAGGAGCCGAAAGCATCTCACATTCTGCTGAAGTGAGGGAGGGCAAAGATAATGAGTCAAAAAAAAACTCACCAGCAGTGACGGGAGATTCAGTCCCAAACATGCCCAAAACGAAATGTTCAACAACCTGGATCAGGGCCTCCGGGGAACTAACTAGATCTCCCGAGGGGGATACCAGGTTATAAATAACCCGAGAGTCCACCCTATTCTGACAGTCTTTAAAAGGGTTGAAGCCCCCCTTAGTGATTTTAGTCCCAAAGCGGGCTTCATATCCCAAGGATTTAGCCCTATCATACTACAACGCCTTCATCTGATCACGCAAAACAGAAATCTGTGAGCTATAATCATAATGATTCACTTCGGACAGAGAAATCAATTTCTGCAATTGTTGACGTAAGGCCAGGTACTTTTTATATTGGCAGGTGTGAGCCTCAACGGCTTTCTGTTGGAAAACCTTCCTCCAACCAGCCTTAGTGTCCTCCCACCATTCTAAAATATCCTCATAAATGTCAGCAACAGACAACCGTGCTGCCCAGTCACGTTTCCACAATTTTTGAATTTTGGGATCATCCAGAATAAAGTCATTAAGTCTCTATTTGTTCTTTTTACACCGAGGAACGTCAGACCAGGACAACACAACCCTTAAGGCCACATGGTCCGAGAATTCACTGACTAAAGTCCGACAATCTCGAACAGTAAGCATATGGGAAAGAAAGACAAAATCAATCTTAGTACGACAAGTACCCCGAAAATAAGTATATCCACCTCTAGGGTGCTGAACCCTATAGGCATCCTGGAGATTAGCTGTCGACAAAACATTCTTCAAAGTCATAGAGTCACTAAACAATTTGGTCGTCTGAAGTCCTCTATCAGATTGATGGAGACCACAATTAAAATCCCCGGCCCAAATAATCAGTCTAGAAGTATGCAAAAATGGTTGAATAGATCGAAAAAGAGCAGACCGCAAGGCTTTAGTTTGAGGGGCGTATACCACAATTAACTGAAATCGTTCAGTGTGAAAGGTGAGGTCAAGCAGCAGTGCACGACCTGGAAAAATATCCACCAATCTAGATACCCGAAGGGCAGGATTAGAAAACAAAATACCAACCCCATCACACTTATCTATCCCAGAGAACCAAAAAGAAGGCCCCTGAGTCCAACCCCGAGAAACTTGCTGAAGTTCATTATTAGTTTTTAAATGAGTATCCACTAAACAAGCGATGTCACAATGCATCTCTCGTACAGAGAGCAGAACACCACCAAGTTTGTTTTTTCCCTTAATGCTGTTAACATTAAAGGAGAGAATGGACAAGGAATCCATATCTAAGATTAGGGTGATTTACCACATCGACACTGTCTCGTCCGTTTAGCAATGGGGTCAACCTCTCCACCCCCATCCGTATCAGTATTAGACACAAGGGAGGAGGTATCTGTATCATCATCCCCAGAATCCCTATCAGTAATATCGGGAGCTAAAATCGCTAATTTATTACCAGAAGCCCAGGACCGGAACCCAGGGGCCTTACCCTTACCAGAAACAGTCAGTCCTTTCCGGGTCCTTTTTTTTGGAACAGTAAAAGGGGTGGCCTGCTCTGGGACAGGCAAAGTCACCGGGGAGCATAACCAGAAAAGTGGCAGAGTCAGGGAAACCAGAAGGCCCTCCGGGCCACCATAGAAGCAGGCTCATTCAACAGAAGGTCATCCTGAAGGGGTCAAGTGGAGCTATCCCAACTGCAGGCTCTATAACAGGATCAGACGTAGCCAAAGAGGGAAGGGGCAGCCTCACACCAGAACGAGAACGACTCTCAGTAGATTTTTGTGCCTGCTGCTGTTGAGCAAGGTTAATGAGGCCCACATGGGAGGGACAATCATCCCGGTTATGAGAGGCCCAAGGACAACAACCATAAGTATGACCAGTGTTTTCACAGAGGTTACACTTAAAAAGGTTCAAACAAGCGCTGGAGGAATGGCCAAAATTCAAAAATGGCTACATTTAAGTGTGTCACAAGCAGAGCTAAAATGGGCCACAGATCCACATTTAAAACAAGACCTAGGCTGCCCTGCATGAAAAAGCAACCCCTTATCTTTCCCAAGAAAAAAAAAATTAGGCAAGTGAGCTGGACCAGAGTCCGAAGAAAACAGCTTAACCCGAATTTTCCATCTCCCATCCCAAATCTGTTCACTATCTGAAGTTGGGGTGGGTTTATTTAAAACCTCACATCTCTGTCGGAGCCAAAATAAAATGTCCTCAACATTGACTCCTTCGTTTTTAAACATAATAGTGATAGTCTTAACAGTAGGTTTCGTTAAAGGGAGAACATGGAAGGGGGCCCAAAGGGGGAAAGCTTTAAATTTAGCATATTGGACCCAAAAATGATCCAAATGAGAAACATTTAAAACTTACATCAAAATTGGAATTCCCTAAAGTAATCAAGGCAAAAATTTCCGATGAAAAAATGTATCGACCCTTTAAGCAAATTTTTAGCAACATACAGCCTGTCAGTGGGAGTATCCAACCCTTCTTTATATAAAAACCGGACAGCATTGCGTCTAGGAGCAGGCTCACATTTATGGGACTGGAACAAATCCGTGAGCTTAAAACCCACTGAGATACCAGGTTTGGGAGCCCCACCCTGAGGAGCCTCAGGGTCCTGACCCAAACAGCCTGGTGTAGTGGGGGGTCGAGCCTCCCGGTTCCTCGGAAGCTGGAGGAACCAAGCTCGAGCTGGGACACCGAGAAGCAGAGGCATGCACCCCAACACCAGAAACAGGAACCTCAGTAACCACAATATCTCCCAACACAGCAATATCCCCCAACAGTTTTATTAACAGACACAGAGTCCAAAGCACAAGGAGCAGATAAATTACCCCGGGGCAAGTTGGAGCTCAGAGGGACAGAAGACACAGCATCCACCGATGAACCAGCATTTTTCAGCATCCTAATATAGGAAGGATCTTGCGAGTCTGGAGACCATGACCCACCACCTGATTGTTCCCAGCCAGCCTCCCGTAACGCCCGATCAGGAGACTAAGAAGTGTCCAAAGGTAAAATCGCCAGTTTTTAAGTGCTCGACCCTCAGCTCCAGAAGCAGAAGGAACTCCAGGCAGTTTGCTCCATCCAGGCCTCTGGACTCGGGAGGTGAAAGAAAACGTCTGTTCAGCAAAGGACACCTCTGAAGTCGGTAAAGAAGAAACAGGGGCACCATCAATAGGCGCAGAAGAAACAGGCAGCAGGGGCTTTAGGCACACGGATACAGAACCCGTCGAACTGCCAGCCCGAGAATCAGGGAAACCGTCCATAGGAAGTGTAGGAACGGCCGTATTCTGTGAAACACACCTTTCCTCCGGTCTAGCCGCCAAAGTCATCCAACTAGAAACAGAAGACACCATCGCAGAGGATCCATCGACATCTGAAAAAACAGCAATTCTACGGTCGAGTAAGTCCATTTGCAGCAGTAACTGAGAACGTGCAGCGATCAGCCCCGATTTATCTGTAGGCAAAGGAGGCACAAAATCACAAACAGAATGAGGCACAGCAGAAGTATCAGGAGAGGTTAGAATACTGAGGTCAACAACCTCCGCCACATCACAAGCTGCAACAACAGCCTCTGGATCAGACAGTACAGGAGAGGAGGCCAGCTCCCCTGCACTAGATGCATCCATCTCCTCCAACATCCTAGGCAGACTGGCCACAGCAATGCTGATGGCCAAGGGTCCCCCTGCTGGCAGCAACGCAGCAGAGTAGGGAAATTTCCCCGGTGTCCTGGCCAAATTTCCCTCATTCACTAAAAATATCACCAACAGCTTAATTTGGTTCAAATTCAGCTGCTTACCATCTGTATCCCCCCCTCCCCCCGGTCGCCCCTGAAAAAGGGACTTCTAGGCCCAGTGGGCTTACCGGGTCAACAAAATTCAACAACAACAACAGCAGCACAGCCTCGAAGCATCTGTGGTAAGGATTTGTTGACAGGAGGGAATGAGGAAAAGAACCCCTTTCAGCAGGTTGCTCGGTTCCATCCGCCAAAGTAGCACCTTCAAGACTGAAGAAGACACCAGGACTGGTTGTTCTAGGTAGTCGGTGCACTGATCCCACTAGATTCCCAATGTCCACTGGGTAATCATCATGTGCAGCCTGGCCTGAGGGACTGTCACAATGGCTGTGGCCATCAGGCCCAAGAGCCTGAGAAAGGATCTGGCCGAAACATATCTGCTGTTGTAAAGCAGGCGGGCTTGAGCTATGAGGCAGTCTGCTCTGTCCTGAGGCAGGAAAGCTATACCTTGAGCCGAATCCAGTACCGCTCCTATGTACTGGAGGTGCTGACATGGGGACAAGACTGGTTTGAGCAGACTGACGGTGAACCCCAGGTCATTTTGTCTTAATACGTTTTATACGTTTTACATGTTTAGTTTTATTTTTTAGTTTTTACGTTCGTTTTAGCAGCGTTGTGTTGCCGCGTTTATGTTTTGCTGCGCTTGTCCTGGCGTGGTCGCGGTTGAAGGACATTCTAGCAGGGGAATTGTTCCCCTTCTTTAGTTGACTGCTGTTTCGCTTTTCCTACAGCAGCTTTATTCAAATATTTTTCGCCCTTGCTTCGGAGAATCTAGCAAGCAAATTCCTGCTGGGATTTAGATTTGGCTGCCATCCCATCGCTTTTGCAGCTGCTCTCTTGGTGTTATTGTGTGTAGGAGTTTTGGGGATATGAGCGAGCAAATTCCTGCTGGGATCCAGATTTTGTTGCCATTTCATTGCCTTTGCAGCTGCTCCCTTGGCGTCTCTGTGTGTGGGAGCTTCGGGGAAATAAGCGAGTGAACTTCTGCTGGGAATCAGATTTTGCTACCAGTTTACCGCCTTGCAGCTGCTCCTTAGCGCTTTCTGTGTGTGGGAGTTTGCTCAATTGAATGTTTGCTGGCCCCAGTCCCAGGGATTAATGGTTATCATTCGATACAGGATGTATTCTTTTTGACGCTGGATATACTGTGAAGGTTTCTACAGTGTCGTACTTGGCGAAGACCTGGACTAGTTGGTGTCATTTGCTGTGACTGCTATACGACTTTGGGCATGAAAGAATAATTTGTTTGCCTTAGATGTATCGTGAGTACTAGGACTCGATTTATCATCGTCGTCCTCTGTTTCTCTGGGACTCTAAATTTGACTTTAAGCTGTGTCCAAGGTTTCTTGGGGTAATATTGCCACATTGTTGGTCTTGGTTTTGGGAGATTATCCCCACCCCCCTTTTTCTCTTTGCCTGGGCATTTGGTGTTGTGCTGTCTGGGACCAAGCAGGAGCCTCTCCTGTTCCCTTGAAGGAGTTGGGGGTTATTGGAGGGGCTTCTAAGTTACTCTAGGGCCAGCCTTATTCATCTGGTCTGAGGGTATCTGAAACTGTGGGTCTCAGTGGTATAACTGGGCCTTATTAGGCAGTTTGGAGGTGTTGTTGGGGGGGGGGGGACCTCCTGTGCCCCACAGCTAAGTCTATAACTATCTTCAACTTTACAAGAGACATTTTTTTCCTTCCATCCATGAATTTGCACTGAGTCTGCATACCGTTGTTCTTTGAATGTATATTTAGAATATTTTGGATTTTGTCTTAGTTTATTGCAACACTACTGATTTTTTATTGGATGGACAGTGTGCGCAGTGAGAGGGCCTCACTGTCCTTACATAGCTGGACCTTTCAACACTATATTCATTGGCAGTGAGAGTGCCTAAAAATAATCGCAATTTCATTTTTTGGATCCTGTTTCATCATATGAAGGACAGTGTGTGCAGTGAGAGGGCCTCCCTGTCCTTATATATTTGGATTCTTTAATAATTGCTTACAGATTATTTATGGTTGTGTAGTTTGTAGGTTTTATTAGTTTTGTTTTGTTTATTTGGTTTTGGATTATGTTATTGGGTGGGTTTTTAGTCTAAGTGTAATTGTGGGTATTTTACTTAAGAGGAATTCAGGATTTTTATTTATCTGTTTGCAGCTAGTTTGTTTCCCGCTTTTGTTATGTGTTGTTTAGTTACCCCGGTCGTCCATTATTCGTCTTAAGACCTCCACGCCCTTCGCCTTTTTGCCCTCCTCCTCCCATTTTCACCTACCAGCTGTCAGGCGCTTGGTATGCTAGAGGGGTGGTGGTCGGTTGGAGAGGAGTGGCGTATGGGGGTCATGACGCCGTAGGGTGAATGAACGGACCTTTCGTATAGGGGTGGTTAAGCCCAGAAGACGGCCTGGGGAGAAATGGAGCCTGGAACGTGGTCATCCATGTCTAGTCTCCATACCCAAGGGCTCCACCTACCTGGATGGGCAAGTAGTCGGGATGGCTCCGGAGCCCTGTCCAACTCGGGCAGTGTTGTGCAATGCCAGATCTGTCAAAAACAAATCAGCCGTTATTTCTGATTTTGTTGGGACAGCAGATCTGGCTTGCATCACCGAGACCTGGCTGGATGGAAATGCTGGCCCCATTTTGGAGGCGACTGTTCCAGCTGGGTACTCTGTGATTTGCCGCCTGAGATTGATCTCTGGGGGAGAAGCGGTCTGTTTCAAGACCAGGTTGGGGCTCAGAGGTGTACTAGCTGAGGAAGCTGAATCTTTTGAGTGTACCATAGTGGCTGGTGTGGGTTGCAAGATAGCCCTTTGCTCACTGTCCACCAGGAGACGAGACAAATTCCTGCAGGAAGTGGAGACTCGTCGCTGATATGGCGTTGGAGTCGCTCAGACTGATGGTTCTGGGCTTACTTCAACGCCTGGGTCAACTACTCAACTTTCTGCCTTTGGTCAGCACTTCCTCCAGTTGATGACATCACTGGGCCTACACAGATTGTTTCCTCAGCCACTCATAATCACGGTCACTCTTTGGATTTAGTTTTCTCCTGGGGATTGAGGCCTCTGATTTGGTGGTGGAACCTGTCAGTTGGTCTGATCTCTAAACCGTGGGCTTCAATTTTTGTGCTCCCCTTCGTAGGTCTGCCCCTGTGGAGATGGTTCGATACCGCCCTTTACGGGATGTGCACCCTGAAGACCTGATGGCGGTGTTGAACCTCTCAGTTTCCGATTGCCAGCTTGGGGCCAGAGGCCATGGTCTTGGCTTATAATCAGGCCATTTCCTTGGCCCTGGACTCAATTGCTCCTGTCTGTGTTCGTCCCCCCCTCTCTCCGCCCTCGGGCCCCATGGTTCGATGGATCCTTGAGGGAGTTGCGACGTGTGGGACAACGGTTAGAGTGCCGTTGGAGGACATCTGCTCTAGATGCCGACCGCCTTAGTTTGGAGGAGCATTACCGGCTCTACCAATCAGAGATCTCCCACAAGAAGGCAGAATTCCTGTCCAGGGAGATCTCTGTTGCTCAGAATCGACCGGCTCAGCTCTTCAGAACTGTGGACAGGCTGTGCAACCCAGCCTGTCTCCAGCTCCATCGAGCCTTTTCACTAAAGGAGTGTGACGAGATCGCTCAATTCTTTGCGAATAAGGTTGCCGACATCAGATCTGAGATCCGTCTGACACACTCTAAGGCGGAAGCTGTTGGTCGGCGTTTGGTCACAGAATCCTCTGCCTCCTGGTGTTCCTTTGACCTGCCGACGTTCAGTGATATTATGCGGATCATCCAGGGGATGCGCCCTATGTGCTGTAGTTTAGATCCGGGTCCTACCTCCCTGATTTTGGGTTGTGTTGAGATCATTGGCCCATTTCTGGTTCAAATAATCTGGTGCTCCCTAGAATTGGATGAGTTTCCTAGCTCCCTAAAGGAAGCTGTGGTGACTCCCTTTGAAGAAGGTTCTTTGGACCCAGATATTTTTCCAACTACAGACTCGATTCTCAACCTTCCCTTTATTGGGAAGGTTATTGAGAAGGTACTGGCAAACCAGCTGGAGGACCATTTGACCATCCATAATATCTATGAACCTCTCCAGTCTGTTTTTGTAAGAGGCATATAATGACTGCTCTGGTTCGGGTGCTCAATGATCTCTTGATGGCGAGAGATCAGAGGAACCGCTCTATCTTGGTCCTCCTTGATCTCTTCAGCCCTTGACACTGTAGACCATGGGTTCTGCTTGAGCGTCTGGAGTCCATCTGTGGACTGTCTTGTACAGTGCTCAGATGGTTTTCATCTTTTCTATCTGGGAGAATGCAGAGAGTTGTGTCGGGAATTTTTTCCTCTGACCCTTTTCCTCTGCAGTGTGGTGTCCCCCAGGGCTCGGTGCTTTCCCCCATGTTGTTTGCAGTGTACATGCTGCCCCTCGGAGACATTGTAAGAAGGTATGGGCTGAGGTTTCACTGTTATGCTGATGATACCCAGCTCTACCTGATTTTTGGCCCCGACCAGGTTAGTGCTCCCTCGGTATTTAATAGCTGCCTCGCTGAAATCCAGGACTGGATGAATGCGAGCTGGTTAAAGTTGAACGCCGGTAAGACTGAGGTTATGGTTGTGGACCCGGGTCGTGGGACAGGGGTTGGGGTCTGGTCAGTCCTCTGGTGTATTGCTGGGGGATCTGATCCTTACTCTCTGAACGGGGCGAACCTGGGAGTGGGTTAAGCTGGAAAGGAAAATGGGGACAGCCATCCGCACAGGTGTGGTCTATAGACCACCAGCCCAGGAGGAAGAAACAGATAAGGAGCTGATGCTAGCCATCCAAAGGATATCAGACAAGGGTGAGGTAGTACTGGTTGGAGACTTCAATATTCCAGATGTGGACTGGAGCATCCCAACAGCAGCATCAACTAGGAGCAGATTCATCCTGGACTCCCTTCAGGGTGCCTTCCTCAAGCAACTGGTCATGGAACCAACTCGGCAGAAGGCAATACTGGACCTTGTGCTCACAAACAGGGACAGTGTGATGGGGATAACAGTGGGGAGCACCTGGGGAACAGTGACCACCAGTCATTGTGGTTTGAAATCACAGAAAGAGCAGAACCAAACCACACAAAACACATATCCTGGATTTTAGGGGGCAGACTTTGGAAAAATGGGGAGACACTTGAAAGAGGCATTAAGGGAATGGGACAGGAATCAGAGGTTGAGGAACAGTTGGAGTATTTAAAATGGGGATTACAAGAACAACAGAATTATGCATTAAGCAGGTTAGCAAGAGGAAAAGGAAGAGGAGACCATTATGGTTTTCCAAAGAGGTAGCAAAGAAAGTGAAAGCCAAAAGATTGCATTCAGGCAATACAAAAAGACACAGGCAGAAGGGGATAGGGAGAAGTACCAGGAGAAGCAAAGAGAGGCAGGGAGGTCAGTGAGGGAAGCCAAAGCTCAGACAGAAGAACACATTGCAAAATCAATGGGTAGAGGGGACAAAACCTTTTACAGGTTCATAAGTGAAAAAAGAAAGACAAAGGGAGGGATAGTGAGACTGAAGGGGAGGATGGGGCGCAGGAGGATGACAACAGTAAAGCTGACATATTGAACAGGTATTTCTGCTCAGTCTTTACTGAGGAAGAGGAGGGTAATGGGTCTGAAGGAGTACAAGGGTGAAAATGGTGCAGAAATGGACACAAGTCCCTTTGACGAAAGGGTCCTGAAGGAACTGGAAGTAATAAGAGTTGATAAAGCAATGGGGCCAGATGGGGTGAACCCCAGGGTCCTTAAAGAACTAAGAGAGGTGGTGGCTGAACCTCTGGCTATCCTATTTAGCCGATCACTGGAAACAGGGGAGGTACCCAAAGACTGGAGGACATCAGATGTAGTCCCCTTATACAAAAGTGGGAACAAAGAGGAAGCAGGGAACTATAGACCAGTCAGCCTCACCTCGGTAGTGGGGAAGATCATGAAAGCACTACTGAAGGAGAGATTGGTGGAACATCTGGTTGTCAATGGATTAAAGGACCCAAGGCAGCATGGTTTCACCAGGGGGAGGTCATGTCAGAACAACCTCGTTGAATTTTTTGACTGGGTGACTAGGGAGGTGGATCAGGGGAGGGCAGTGAACATGGCCTATCTAGACTTCAGCAAGGCCTTTGACACTGTGCCACATAGAAGACTATTACACAAACTGGGGAATATGGGTGTGGGCAGGACAGTAGTGTGGTGGGTAGGTAAGTGGCTGGGTGGCAGGACACAGAGGGTGGTGGTAAATGGCTGTCACTCCACAGAGGGAAAGTGACCAGTGGGGTACCACAGGGATCAGTGCTGGGACCGGTCCTATTCAACATCTTCATCAGTGACATTGCGCAGGACCTAGAAATACAGGTTACTCACCTGTAACAGGAGTCCTAGGGATGGTATATGTTGTTCATCCACACTTTCTGGCAGGTATCCTTGCCGCTTTAAATCTTGCCGGAAGGTCTTCATGCTGGCTCCTCCCACCCACCCGGGTGGTAAAACTCTCGGCTCCGCCCCATGACGCCAGATCTTCCTTACCGCTTGGAAGCTCAGGTTCCCTCCTTAACGCTCTGCGTATAAGACTGGTTCCTATTTCTTCGGTTTACCTGAAATTACTTTTAAGGTTTTCAAGACTTCGGTCATTTATTTCCCTCGCAGCTGCGATGGACAAATCGACTCCTGGTTTTCGGAGGTGCCCATGTGGGCAGATGTCTCGGACGGATCCGCACTCCACGTGTGTCTACTGCTTGGGCCTTGAGCATGACCCGCAGGCTTGTGACCTGTGCTCTTCCTTTTTGGCCTACGTCCTGGAAGACCGCACCGCCCGGTTACAACTTGGGCGCCCCGAGAAACGTTACCCTCCGGTAAAGTCGAAGGAGGCCCGTTTGGCAGTTTCCGAGGCGGCTGGCTCGGCGGAACAGCTTGAGTAGATGATTGCCCTCGAGGAGGAGGCGGCGCAAGCCGCATCTTCATCTACCTCGGCCACGGCCTTTATTCCGCTCTCCCTGGAATCCTCCTATTCAGCTTCTTTTAAGGAGCTCTGTCTGTCCCTTTCCACCAAGGGAGAGGGACCAACATCTTCAGGGCCTTCCTCTCGGTCCAAGAAGAAGGATCACAAAGGTAAGTCCCTCTGTCGACGCTCTTGGGAGCGGAAGAGGTCCCTCTCACCGAGTAGTCGACCATCGACTTCGGTCGATCCTTCTGCTTCGGCCACTGGCCTCACGGCATCCCAGTCAGGTCAGCTGACCGAGACTCCTGTCGACACAGTTGAGATTTTTCTCGACCCGTCAGATGGGTTGTCGACCGGTGAAGCCGAAAACCCTCACTCCCCGGTTCCCCTGGCAGAGACTGAGATTTCCTTGGACTTGTCCGTGCCTCCGGTTCCGGAGTCCACGGTTGAACCCTCCGAGCCGAGGAGAGAGTGGGTTTCCCCCACCCTGCCCCAGAACCCTCCTCGGAAAAGCCGAGGTTCTCAGTCTCGGACTTCTTCTCGGTCCAGCCGATCTCGGTACCGTGGCAAGCGGCATCGCCGTCTCGCCCTCCTCCTCGGCGAGGGGAGGCTTCGACGCAAGCTGTGTCTGCATTACGAGGACCTCATGTGGCAACAGCTTCTTCTGTCCAGGAGCAAGTCGACGTCGTCGCCTTCCCCGGCTATCAAGTGGTTGTCACCAGAGCGGCCGAAGCAACCCCTCGCTCTAGCCGAGGCGCCTGCTCCCAGGCCTGTTGCTCGACCAGAACTGGCTGCCCCACTGATTCTGGTGAAACCTCTGCCTCCATAGCCGTTGTTTGGGGCCCCGACCAAGAATTCTCGGTCGGCCAGGGTCTGCCCATAGGCTGTCTGTCACCCTCACTCCCGATCGCCCTCGGCAGGTGGAGGTGGCTCAGACCAAAGCAGCTGCTGCGGACTCCTCCGGTCCGGCGTCGATTCCTCCCTGTTCTCCAGGCGGGTCGACTTGGAGTCCTCAGGAGGTCACTAAGCTGGGCGATAGCCATAAATCCTTCATGGGTTTTGCTTAGGCTCATCTCGGAGTCCACCGGGATGCAGCTCGAAACCCATATCAAGTGGTTAAGTATCCCTCACGGAGATTTTTGGACCGAGGATTCTCCTACAGGCCTTTCCGGTGGCCGAGGCCATTGTGGGCTCCTGCCTTGGAGCTATGGCAGCATCCTGCTTCCTGCCTTGCGCCTTGACCAGATGGATGGGAGAGTGTCCCTTCCCGGCTCCTGTTCGGTTTCTCAGAACACCCCTCAGCCGGGGGTTGGTTACCGACTGGCGTCTTCGGCGTGCGGAAGCACAGGGGCGATGGACAAGCCTCCCAACAAGGAGTCCAAGAAGTTGGACGCGCGGGCTAAAGTCTCGCTTGTGTCCTCCCTTGGCCTCGTCAGGCCAGTTCAGCCATGCTGATGGAGCATTTTTTCATGCCCTGTTTGGGCTCCTTGACGCGTAGTCCCTCATCTCCCGGCTGACCTGCAGACCCACGGTTAAGCAGGTGCGAGACTTGTGCAGGAAGTGGCCAAGCAGCAACTTCAGACTGCTCTGGACATCGGTGACTCTATGGCGCCAGGTCAGTGGCGTCTTGATAGCTATGCACCATCGGGCATGGCTGAGGATATCATCTTCTGGCGGATACCCAGCTCATGTTGGCGGATGTCCCTTCCTGGGGACCGCATTTCGCCCTGAGTGGAAGTTACTTCAGAGATCGAAAAGTCCAATGCCACTCTGGACTGGTCTCATCCACCCAGAGGATGGGGCTGTGAGACCGCAACCCAAGCTTCGTCCATTCTCGCCCGCTCACGTCCGGCCCAGCAGCATCAGGGCCAGCAGGCTCATGGTTAGCATCCCAAACCTGCTTCCGCGCCTTCCTCTTCCAGGAAGCAGGGAGGTGAAGGCCCAGGTGGTCCCTCGGCAGTTCCTCCTCCAAGCCTGCCCAGTGACGGGTTGAGGGTGCCGCCCCTGACTCTCGTCACCCAACCCCAGGTTCTCCCGTGGAGGGCCTTCGCCACTTTCTTTCCGCCTGGTCTTGCTATCACCAAGAGCCCGTGTGTGTTGGAAAGTGGTGGGAAGAGCCTGCCTCTGAGTTCGAAGACGGACCCGCCCCCTTCCGGCCGTGCGCCCCGGTCTCAGTCACCCAGCCTGTGTTGGCTCGCCAGTATCGCTCTGCTCCTGGAAAAGAGGTGATCAGAGGTGGCGGACCCTCCCTCAGACCCGGGGTTTGTGTCCAGGTACTTCCTGTTCCCAATGGACAGAGGCTGGCGCCCCATTCTCAAACCTGCCTGACCTAAACCAGTTCCTGGGTCTCGGACCTTCAGGATGGTCCTCTGGCTCAGATAATACCATCCCTGGAGGCTGGCGGTGGTTCTGCTTCTGGACCTACAGGACGCGTTTTTTCACGTCCCTATCCGTCCGTCTCACCAGAGATTCCTTCGCTTTCGAGTGGAAGGATCCCTTTACGAGTTCCGAGCCATGCCCTTCGACCTTTCTGTTGCTCCCAGGGTCTTCACCAAATGCATGGCAGTGGTGACAGCCTTCCTGCAGCGCCGAGGGGTCCGTGTGTACCCTTACCTGGACGACTGGCTGATAGCAGCCCCCTCCAGACAGGAGGTGGAGCGGTCCAGAGATCTGGCCCTCCGGGTTTGCTCTCAAATCGGCCTCCTCATCAACAAGGCCAAGTCGGACTGGGACCCGAGCAGGTGATTCTTTCATCGGGGCGACTCAACTCGTCTTGAGCCAGGGCACGGCTCCTGTGGACAGGGCTGAGATTCTTTCTCCTTTGCCCAATCATTTCTGGTTGGGCAATCGCGCCTGCCGGGACTTCCTGCACCTCTGGGTCTCTGTGGTGGCCTGCACCAGCGTGGTCCGTTGGGTCTGGCATCATCGTCCCTTCAGTGGGGATGGCCAGCCAGTGGTCACAATGCTGCGATCCATTGGACCAGCTAGTGACAGTGACCATGGGATGTGGGCCTCCAGTGGTGGACGTTCTAGCTCATCATGGGAGGGCATCCGTTTGTCCGCCCGAGCCGACAGTCTATTGACCAATGCCTCTCTGATGGGTTGGGGTGCCCATCTGGGGGAGCACAGAGCGCACGGCCTCTGGTCCCCTCAGGAGTCCTGATGCCATATCAACCTGCTGGAGCTTCGGACGGTTCATCTAGCCCTCACCGTCTTCGCTCCATTTCTACGGGGTCAAGTGGTTCAGGTTCAGACGGACAATACCATCACCATGTACTACCTAAACCGCCAGGGCGGGACGCACTGCATGCCTCTGTGCAAGGAAGCTCTCCGCATTTGGTCACTCATGCACAGCCTGGAGGCGGATCTCCTAGCCATTCATGTGGCAGGAGCCTCCAACACCCTGGCCGATGCCTTAAGCCGGATAGGGGCTGTGTCCCACGAGTGGTCTCTCCTGCCAGAGGCAGTACAAGCTGTTCTCCATTGGGGCACACCTCAGGTGGACCTGTTTGCCTCAGGAGAATCTTGAGGCTGAGGCTGTTCCATGCCCGCCCCCAGCAGGGCTCGCTGCAGGGGATGCCTTCTCGGTCGTGGTTGAGCCTCTTCTCGCCTTTCCCCATTTCCCTTGATCCACAGGTGCTTCTCAAAGCAAGGAGGGACAAGGTGGGTGTTCTGGTAGCCCCAGACTGGCCCTTCATGTGCTGGTATCCAGATCTCCTCAGCCTCAGCTCAGGCTCCGAGGCAGCTTCCAGCTGTCCCGGACCTACTCTCAGTCAGTCAGTGAAGGTGTTCCATCCGACCTTCAATCCCCGTGCACCTGGCCTGGTTCCTGCGGCTGATTCCAGGTCTGGCCTGATGAAGTCCTCAATGTAGTTGAGGCGCCTGTAAGTCGATCAGGAAATGCTATGCCTTTAAATGGAAGAGATTTTCCATTTGGTGTCAGGGTAAGGGCCTGGACCCTTCCTCCTGTTCCTTGGCAAGCATCTTGGACTATCTATGGTCCCTTTCTCAGAAAGGGCTTAGGTCGACGACCCTAAAGGTGCACCTGGCAGCCATCATTGCTTACCGGGCGCAGGCCGGGAACCAGTCAGTGGCGCAGGAGAAGGTGGTCTAGCGCTTTTTCAAAGGCCTTGATCACACTTCCCTTCCGGTGCGAGAACCTCCACCTCCGTGGGATCTACTGCTGGTACTGGCAAAGCTCATGGGCAAGCCATTCGAACCGATGCACAGGTGTGATCTCTCACCTGATCGTGGAAGACCGCCTTCTTGGTGGCTGTCACGCCACCCAGAAGGATGGGATAGCTCAGGCGCTTTCCATCGGGTCTCCTGACCTGGTCTTCCACAGGGACAAGGTTGTCCTGTACCCCACCAAAATTCCTTCCAAGGTGGTGTGTGAGTTTCACCTTAACAAGGTGTTGACTCTACCGGTGTTCTACCCCAATCACACCTCAGAGGCCGAATATAGGCTCCATACTCTGGACCCTAGAAGGGCGCTAGCTTACTATAAGAGTGCCGGCTGAGAATTGAGAGGTTAAACCCAGCTGTTTGTCACCTGGCTTTGAAGCCGCTGCAGACCGCAGTCAAGCAGGCGATAAGCAGGTGGGTCACCTCCATAGATCTCTGCATAGGCTGGCGGGCATGGAGCCTCCCAGAGGATAAAGAGCTCCACCGCCATGCCGCTACATCAGTAGCTGCTTCAAGGGGCGTCCCTATCCAGGATATCTGCAGAGCTGCTACCTGGAAGTCGGCACATACCTTTATTACCCACTACCACATCGACCTTGATCACGCCGGGATGCTGGTTTGGGGCCACACCGTTCTCAGTCTCTATTCCCTAAGTAGGGGTGTGCTTGCCTCCCTCCTCCCGGAGAACTGCTAGGAGTCTGCCAAAGAAAGTGTGGATGAACAACATATCCATGTCCCTAGAAACACAGTTACTCACCTGTAACCATGGCAACCCAGCCTGTCTCCAGCTCCACGAGCCTTTTCACTAAAGGAGTGTGACGATCGCCATCTTTAATAATTGCGGACATCAGATCTGAGATCCGCCTGACACCTCATGGGAAGCTGTTGGTCGGCGCTTGGTACAGAATCCTGCCTCCTGGTGTTCCTTGACCTGCCGACGCCAGTGATATATGCGGATCATCCAGGGGTGCCTTGGTGCTGTAGTTAGATCCGGGTCCTACCTCCTGATTTTGTTGTGAGATCATTGCCCATTTCGGTTCAAATAATCTGGTGCTCAGAATTGATGAGTTTCTAGTCTCATGAAGCTGTGGTGACTTCTTTGAAGAAGGTTCTTTTGACCAGATATTTTTTCCAATTGTAGACTGATTCTAACCTTCCCTTTATTGGGAAGGTTATTGAGAAGGTACTGGCAACCAGCTGAGTACCATTTGACCATCTATAATATTTGTGAACCTCCAGTCTGTTTTTGTAAGATGCACAACAGACTGCTCTTCTGGTGCTCAATGATCCTTGATGGCTAGAGACTGAGGAACCTCCTATCTTGGTCCTCCGATCTCTCTCTTCGCCTTTGATACTGTAGACCATGGGGTTCTGTTGAGTTGCCTGAGTCCATCTGTGGACTGTCTGTACAGTGTTCAGATGGTTTTCTTCTTTCTATCTGGAGAATGCAGAAAGCGTCGGGAATTTTTCCTCTGACCCTTTTCTCCTCTGCAGTGTGTGGTGTCCCCAGGGGCTCTGCAAGCTTCATGTTGTTTGCAGTACATGCTGGCCCTTGGATACTTTGTGGGAAGGTATGGGCTGAGGTTTCATTGTTATGTTGATGATACCCAGCTCTACCTGATTTTTGCCCCGACGTGTTAGTGCCTCGTATTAATAGCTGCCTCGTTGAAATCCAGACTGGATGAATGCGAGCTGGTTGTGTTGAACGCCAAGACTGAGGTTATGGTTGGACCCGGTCGTGGGACAGGGGGTTGGGGTCTGTCCTTCTGGTGGTTGTTGGGGGATCCTTACCGAACGGGGCGAATCGTGGAGGTTGCTGGAAAGGAAATGGGACACATCCGCACAGGTGTTGTCTAGACCACCAGCCCAGAGGAAGAAAAGATATGAGCTGATGCTGTTTCATCCAAAGGATATGAGATAAGGGTGAGGTAGTACTGGTTGGACTTCAATATTCCAGATGGACTGAGCATCCACAGCAGCATCACCAGGAGCAGATTCATCCTGACTCCTTCAGGGTGCTTCCTACAACTGGTCGTGGAACCAACTCAGAAGGCACATTGGACCTTGTGCTCACAAACAGGACAGTGTGTGGTGATACAGTGGGGAGCACCTGGGGAACAGTGACTACCAGTCATTGTGGTTTGAAATCACAGAAAGATAGAACCAAACCACAAAACACATATCCTGGATTTTAGGGGGCAGACTTTGGAAAATGGGAGACACTGAAAGAGCTATGTCTGGGACAGGAATCAGTTGTTGAGGGTTATGTATTTAAATTGGGATTATAAGAACAGGAATTGTGTATAAGCAGGTTAGTGAGGAAAAGGAAGAGGAGACTATTATGGTTTTCAAAGAGGTAGCAAAGAAAGGAAGCCAAAAGATTGTATTTAGGCAATAAGAAAGAGACACAGGCAGAAGGGGAGGGAGAAGTACCAGGAGAAGCAAAGAGAGGCAGGGAGTCAGTGAGGTAAGCCAAAGCTCAGACAGAAGAACACATTGCAAAATCAATGGTGAGGGGACAAAACCTTGTTAGTGGTTCATAAGTGAAAAAAGAAAGACAAAGTGAGGGATAGTGAGACTGAAGGGGGAGGATGGGGTCAAGGAGGATGACAACAGTAAAGCTGTACATATTGAACAGGTATTTCTGCTCAGTCTTTACTGAGGTGAAGAGGAGGGTAATGTCTGAAGGAGTACATGGGTGAAAATGGTGCAGAATGGACACAAGTCCCTTTGTACTAGAAAGGGTCCTGATGAACTGGAAGTAATAAGAGTTGATAAAGCAATGGGGCCAGATGGGGTGAACCTGGGTCTTAAAGAACTAAGAGAGGTGGTGGTTGAACCTCTGTCTATCCTATTTAGCCGATCACTGGAAACAGGGAGGTATCTCCAAAGACTGAGGGACATCAGATGTAGTCCCTTATACAAAAGGGAACAAAGAGGAAGCAGGAACTATAGACCAGTCAGTCTCTACCCCTCGGTAGTGGGAAGATCATGAAAGCACTACTGAAGGAGAGATTGGTGGAACATCTGGTTGTCACTGATTAAAGGACCCAAGGCAGTATGGTTTCACCCAGGGGAGGCTTGTGTCGTAGAACAACTCGCTGGAATTTTTTTGACTGGGTGACTAGAGGTGGATCAGGGAGGGCAGGAACATGGCCTATCTAGACTTCCAGCAAGGCCTTGACACTGTGCCACATAGAAGACTATTACACAAATCTGGGAATAAGTGGTGTGGGCAGGACAGTAGTGTGGTGGGTAGGGTGGCTGGGTGGCAGGACACAGAGGGTGGTGGTAAATGGCTGCACCCACAGAGGGAAAGTGACCAGTGGGGTACCACAGGGATCAGTGCTGGGACCGGTCCTATTCAACATCTTCATCAGTGACATTATGCAGGGACCTAGAAATACAGGTTACCACCTGTAACAGGAGTCCTAGGATGGTATATGCTGTTCATCCACACTTTCTGGCAGGTATCCTTGCCGCTTTAAATCTTGCCGAAGTTGCTTCTGTTGGCTCCTCCCACCCACCCGGTGGTAAACCTGCCCGCCCCCATGACGCCAGATCTTCCTTAACACAGTTTCAGGTTCCTCCTTAACGCCTGCTGGTAAGACTGGTTCCTATTTCGGTTTAATTGGAAATTACTTTTAAGGTTTTCAAGACTTCGGTCATTTATTTCCTCGTGAGCCATGGCGGACAAATCGACTCTGGTTTTGGAGGTGCTCATGGGCAGATGTCTCGGATCTGATCCGCACTCACTGTGGGTCTACTGCTTGGGCCTTGAGCATGACCCGCAGGCTTGTGACCTGTGCTCTTCCTTTTGCCCACGCCCTGAAGACCGCACTTGCTCGCTTACAACTTGGGCTTCCAGAAACGCCTTCTTCTGTAAAGTCAAGGAGGTCTGCTTGGTGCTTCAAGGGCGGCTATTCCGAACAGCTTATAGATGATTGCCCTCGAGGAGGAGGCGCGGCTAGCCGCATTCATCTACCTCGCCACGCCTTTATTCGCCTCCCTGAATCCTCCTATTCAGCTTCTTTTAAGGAGTTCTGTCTGTCCCTTTCCACCAAGGGAGGGGACTCAACATTCTTCAGGGCCTTCCTCTGGTCCAAGAAGAAGGATCACAAAGGTAAGTCCTTTGTCGACGCCTTGGGAGCGTGAAGAGGTCCCTCTCACCGAGTAGTCGACCACCGACTCGGTCGATCTCTGCTTCGCCACTGGCCCCACGGGTATCCCAGTCAGGTCAGCTGACCAGACTGTCAACACAGTTGAGATTTTTTCACCCGCTGATGGGTTGTCACCGGTGAAGCTTTAAAACCCCTCACTCCCCGTGTTCCCCTGGCAGAGACTGAGATTTCCTTGATTCTGCTCGAGCCTCGGTTCCGAGTCCACTGCTGAACCTCCGAGCCGAGGAGAGAGTGGTTTCAACTCTGCCCCAGAACCTCCTCGGAAAGCCGAGGTTCCTCAGTCTCGACTTCTTCTCGGGTCCAGCCGACCCGGCATTGCGGCAAGCGGCATCGCCTGCCCTCGCCCTCCCTCCTCGGGCGAGGGAGGCTTCGACGGCAGCTGTGTCTGCATTACGAGGACCTCATGTGGCAACAGCTTCTTCTGTCCAGGAGAGTCGACGCGTCCGCCTTCCCGGCTATCAAGTGGTTGTCACCAGAGCGCCAAGCAACCTCGCTTCTAGCCGAGGCGCCCTGCTCCAGGCCTGTTGCTCGACCAGAACTGGCTGCCCCACTGATTCTGGTGAAACTCTGCCCCACAGTCGCTGTTTGGGGGCCCGACCCAAGAATTCTGGTCGGCCCAGGTCTGCCCCATAGGCTGCTCATGTCACCCTCACTCCCGACGCCTCTGCAGGTGGAGGGTGGCTCGACCCAAGGGCTCTTGCGGACTCCTCCGAAATTGACGCCGATTCTCCCTTGCCCTCCAGGCGGTCGACTTGGAGTCCTCAGGAGGTCACTCGCTGGACGACAGCCCATCGCCCTTCATGGGTTTGTTTAGGCTCATCCCGAGTCCACTGGATGCAGCTCGAGCCCATATCCAAGTGGGCCAAGCATCCTCACGGGAGATTTTGGACCGAGGGGATTCTCCCACGGAGGCTCTTCCGTGGCTCGAGGCCATTGTGGGCCCTGCCTTGAGCTATGGCAGCATCCTGCTTCTGCCTTGCGCTGCCAGGATGGCGAGGAAGTATACGGTCCCTACGGCTCCTGTCTGGTTTTCAGAACACCCTCAGCCAGGGGTTGGTTATCGACAGCTGCCTTCCTGTGTGTCGGAAGCACCAGGGACGTGACAAGCCTCCCAACAAGGAGTCCAAGAAGTTGGACTACGCCGGGCGTAAAGTCTACGTTGTGTCCTCCCTTGGCCTTCGTCAGGCCAGTTCAGCCATGCTGATGGAGCACTTCTCTCATGCCCTGTTGGGCTCCCTGGACGAGGTAGTCCCTCATCTCCCGGCTGACCTGCAGACCACGGTTAAGCAGGTGCGAGACCAGGGCAGGGAAGTGGCCAAGCAGCAACTTCAGACTGCTCTGGACATCGGTGACTCATGCGCCAGGTCAGTAGCGGCCGCAGTGGCTATGCACCATCGGGCATGGCTGAGGATATCCACCTTCACAGCGGATACCCAGCATAGTTGGCGGATGTCCCTTCCTGGGGACCGACATCTTGGCCCTGGAGTGAAGGTCACTTCCAGAGGATCGAAAAGTCCAATGCCACTCTGGACTCGGGTCTCATCCACCCAGAGGGACAAGGTCCAGAGACTGCAACCTCAAGCTCCTTTGGTCTGCTCCTGGCGCAAGGGTCCTCGCTCAGCAGCATCAGGGGTTGTGCAGGCTCAAGGCTGGCATCCCAAACTCCAAGCCCGCGGCTTCCTCTTTCCAGGAAGCAGGGAGGTAAAGGTCCAGGTGGTCCTCGCCAGTTCCTCTCCAAGTTGCCTAGTGACGGAGCTGAGGGGTGCCGCCCCAACCGCCACCCAACCCCAGGTTCTCCTGTGGGGGACGGCTTCACCACTTCTTTCCGCCTGGTCTGCTATCACCAAAGACCGTGGGTGTTGGAAGGTGGAAAGGGCCTGCCTCTGGAGTTCGAACAGACCCCGCCTTCCGAGCCGCCGCCTGGGCTCGTCAAGAGCTCGCTGTTGGCTCGCTTTGAGCCAACACGCCTGCTCCTGGAGAAAGAGGTGATCAAGAGGTGGCGGACCCTCCTCAGACCCGGGTTTGTGTCCAGGTACTTCCTGGTCCATAATGGACAGGGGTTGGCGCCCATTCTCGACCTGCACGACCTAAACCAGTTCTAAGGTCTCGGACCTTCAGGATGGTCACTGTCTCAGATAATACCATCCCTGGACGCGGCGTGTGGTTCTGCTCTGGACCTACAGGATTGCTTTTTCACGTCCTATCCGTCTCTGCCCCACCAGAGATTCCTTCTTTCGAGTGGAAGGATCCCTTTACGAGTTCCGAGCCATGCCCTTCGGCCTTTCTCTTGCTCCCAGGGTCTTCACCAAATGCATGGCAGTGGTGACAGCCTTCCTGCGGCGCCGAGGGGTCCGGGTGTACCCTTACCTGGACGATTGGCTGATAGCAGCCCCCTCCAGACAGGAGGTGGAGCGGTCCAGAGATCTGGCCCTCCGGGTTTGCTCTCAAATCGGCCTCCTCATCAACAAGGCCAAGTCGGAACTCGGACCGAAGCAGGTGATTCTTTTCATCGGGGCAGAGCTCAACTCTCTTCGAGCCAGGGCACGGCTCCCGGTGGACAGGGCTGAGATTCTTTCCTCCTTTGCCCAATCATTTCTGGTTGGGCAATCGCATCTGCCCGACTTCCTGCACCTCCTGGGTCTCATGGTGGCCTGCACCAGCGTGGTCCGCTGGGGCCCGCTGGCGCACGCCCTTCAGTGGGGACTGGCCAGCCAGTGGTCACAATGCTGCGATCCATTGACCAGCTAGTGACGGTGACCCAAGGGATGTGGAACGCTCTCCAGTGGTGGACCGTTCCAGCTCATCCGCAGGAGGGCATCCCGTTTGTCCGCCCCGGGCCGACAGTCTATTGACCAATGCCTCTCTGATGGGTTGGGGTGCCCATCTGGGGGAGCACAGAGCGCACGGCCTCTGGTCCCCTCAGGAGTCCTGATGCCATATCAACCTGCTGGAGCTTCGGACGGTTCATCTAGCCCTCACCGCCTTCGCTCCATTTCTACGGGGTCAAGTGGTTCAGGTTCAGACGGACAATACCATGACCATGTACTACCTAAACCGCCAGGGCGGGACGCACTGCATGCCTCTGTGCAAGGAAGCTCTCCGCATTTGGTCACTCATGCACAGCCTGGAGGCGGATCTCCTAGCCATTCATGTGGCAGGAGCCTCCAACACCCTGGCCGATGCCCTAAGCCGGATAGGGGCTGTGTCCCACGAGTGGTCTCTCCTGTCAGAGGCAGTACAAGATCTGTTCTCCCATTGGGGCACACCTCAGGTGGACCTGTTTGCCTCCAGGGAGAATGCGAAGCTGAGGCTGTTCCATGCCCGCCCCCCCCCAGCAGGGCTCGCTGCAGGGGGATGCCTTCTCGAGGTCGTGGACCCCGGGCCTCTTCTACGCCTTTCCCCCATTTCCCTTGATCCACAAGGTGCTTCTCAAAGCAAGGAGGGACAAGGTGCAGGTGATTCTGGTAGCCCCAGACTGGCCCCGCCATGCTGGTATCCAGATCTCTCAGCCTCAGCTCCAGGCTCCAGGCAGGCTTCCAGCCCGCCCGGACTCACTCTCCTCAGTCAATCAGGGAAGGTGTTCCATCCGGACCTTCAATCCCTGCACCTGACGGCCTGGTTCCTGAGCGGCTAGAGTTCCAGGCCTTGGGTCTTTCTGATGAAGTCCTCAATGTAGTTGAGGCGTCCTGTAAGGAGTCGATCAGGAAATGCTATGCCTTTAAATGGAAGAGATTTTCCATTTGGTGTCAGGGTAAGGGCCTGGACCCTTCCTCCTGTTCCTTGGCAAGCATCTTGGACTATCTATGGTCCCTTTCTCAGAAAGGGCTTAGGTCGACGACTCTAAAGGTGCACCTGGCAGCCATCATTGCTTATCACGCGCAGGGCGGGAACCAGTCAGTGGCGAGGAGAAGGTGGTTCGCTTTTCAAAGGCCTTGATCACACTTCCCTTCCGTGTAGAACCTCCACCTCCGTGATCTACTGCTGGTACTTGGCAAAGCCCATGGGCAAGCCTATTCAACCGATGCACAGGTGTGATCTCCTCAATTGTCAGGAAGACCGCCTCTTGGTGGCTGTCACGCCACCCAGAAGGATGGGATAGCTCCAGGCGCTTTCCATCGGGTCTCCTTACCTGGTCTTCCACAGGGACAAGGTTGTCCTGTGCCCCCACCCGAAATTCCTTCCGAAGGTGGTGTCGGAGTTTCACCTTAACAAGGTGTTGACTCTGCCGGTGTTCTACCCCAATCACACCTCGGAGGCCGAATATAGGCTCCATACTCTGGACCCTAGAAGGGCGCCCGCTCACTATAAGGAGTGCACGGCTGAAATTCGGGGAGAGGTTCGCCAGCTGTTTGTCACCTACGCTGAAGCCGCACCTGGCAGACCTGCAGTCAAGCAGACGATAAGCAGGTGGGTCACCTCCTGCATAGATCTCTGCTATAGGCTGGCGGGCATGGAGCCTCCCAGAGGGATAAGAGCTCATTCCACCCGCCATACCGCTGCATCAGTAGCTGCTTCCAGGGACGTCCCTATCCAGGATATCTGCAGAGCTGCTACCTGGAAGTCGGCACATACCTTTATTACCCACTACCACATCGACCTTGAGTCACGCCGGGATGCTGGTTTTGGGGCCCGTTCTCCGTCTCTATTCCCTAAGTAGGGGTGTGCTTGCCTCCTCCTCCCGGAGAACTGCTAGGAGTCTGCCAGAAAGTGTGGATGAACAACATATCCATGTCCCTAGAAATACAGGTTACTCACCTGTAACAGGAGTTCTAGGAATGGTATATGTTGTTCATCCACACGACCCACCCGACCTCCCTGGCTTCGATGCACTACCTGAGCTTCCAGCGGGCCAGATCTGGCGTCATGGGGCGGAGCCGAGAGTTTTACCACCCGGGTGGGTGGGAGGAGCCAGCTTGAAGACCTTCCGGCAAGATTTAAAGCGGCAAGGATACCTGCCAGAAAGTGTGGATGAACAACATATCCATGTCCCTAGAAGGCAGAATTTCACTGTTCGCTGATGACACAAAGCTCTGTAACAGAGTAGACACACCAGAGGGTGTAGACAGAATGAGAAGAGACCTGCAGAAACTTGAAGAATGGTCAGGGGTTTGGCAGTTGAAATTCAATGCAAGGAAGTGCAAGATAATGCATATGGGGCACAAAAACCCTGGCACAATATATCAGTTGGGGGGTGAGGATATAGCATGCACCAAACAGGAAAGGAATCTTGGGGTTATCATCTCTGATGACCTCAAGGTAGGGAAACAACGTGACAAGGCAGCAGGTAAAGCAAATAGGATGCTGGGATGTATAGGCAGGGGCATCACCAGCAGGAAAAGGGAGGCCATAATTCTGCTATACAAGACACTAGTGAGGCCCCACCTGGAGTACAGTGTACAGTTCTGGAGACCATACCTACGTAAGGACATAGACAGGGTAGAGAAGGTTCAGAGGAGGGCAACAAAGATGGTGCATGGATTGCATCACAAGTCCTATGAAGACAGGTTGAAGGAACTGAACATGTACTCCCTGGAGGAGAGGAGGGAGAGAGGGGATATGATAGAGACATACAAGTATCTTACAGGGAGGAACAGGGTGCAGGAATACACTATTTTTAAGCGAAAAAGATGTTCCAGGACTAGAGGGCATGGGATGAAGTTGGAGGAGGACGATTCAGAGGAAACATGAGGAAGAATTTCTTCACAGAACGGGTGGTGGACAAGTGGAACACCCTGCCAGAGGAAGTGGTGGGGGCTGAAACAATCACGGGATTTAAGAATGCATGGGATAGACATAAAGGAATTCTGGAGGTCAGGGGTAAGGGACAACAGACTTCTAGGAAAACAAACTGAACTTACAAGCTCAAATGGGCAGACTGGGTGGGCCATAGGCCCTTATCTGCCGACACTGTCTATGTATCTATGGTACTTGAAGACGGGCTGACTCTTCGTCATCAGGTGTCAGCAGTCGTTAAGTCCGCATTTTACCATCTTAGGAACATTGCCAGGGTGAAACACCTTGTTCCGTCCAGTGATTTACCCGTGTTGGTCCATGCTTTTGTGACATCTCGCCTTGACTATTGCAACTCCCTTTACTTGGGGCTTCCTGGGGTTGATATCCGCTGCTTGCAGCTAGTGCAGAACGCTGCTGCAAGGTTAATGACAGGGGTGACTAGAAGGACACATATTACCCCTGTGCTGCGCGATCTGCACTGGCTGCCTATACTGTGGCGGATCACCTTTAAAGTAGGTCTTTTGACCTTCAAAGCCCTGCATGGACTCGGCCCAGACTACTTGAAAGAGCTTCTGATTCCTTACCGCCCCTTGCGACAGCTCCGTTTAGCCGACGAGGGGTTGCTAGAGGTTCTGAGGGTTATACTGAAGTCTTCTGGGGCTAGGGCCTTTGTGTTTGCGGCCCCAACCCTCTGGAACTCTCTGCCTCACCGGCTTAGGGAATGCACAACCGTGGAATCCTTTAAGCAGGATTTTAAGACTTTTTTGTGGAACAAGGCTTTCGTGGATTGATGCTGCTGTGAATGCTGATTTTATATGTATATTTTGATTTTATGATTCATCTGTACAGCGCCTTGGTGCTTGAAAGGTGCTAAATAAATAAATTATTATTATTATTGAACAACTGTGTTGTGTGCACCAGGGTCTGGAGCAGTTGAACCCTGGACTGCTTCCCCAGGTCATTGAACAGCTGTGTTGTGCGCGCCACAGTCTGAAGCAGTTGCTCCCTGGACTGCGCTTTGAGGAGCCAGTCATCCAGGTAGGGAAAGATATAACATCCCTCCCTCCTGAGGGCTGCTGCCACTACTGTCATGCATTTGGTAAACACCCGAGGAGCCATGGACAAGACGAATGGCAAGACATGGAACTGGAAGTACGCACCCTGGAACTAAATTCTGAGGTACTGCCAATGTGAGGCACACACCTTGATATTCAGGGATGCATCCTGCATATTGAGGGAGCAGATCGGTCTCCCTGATGCAGAAGTGTCAGCATACCCTGGAGGGTCACCATCCGGAATTTCTTGTAACAGATGTACAAGTTTAGATTGCAGAGGTCCAGGATAGGTCAGCGATCCCCTGTGTATTAGGGAACCAGAAAGAAATGGGAGTAGAACCCCCTGTTTCTCTGATCCTCGGGGACAGGGTTCTATGGCTCTTTTTTGCAGTAATGTGTGAATCTCCCCCCAGAGCACTGGGATGAGGTCGGGGGTAACTGGATTGAACTAGAGGTTGCTCTGGAGGCCCCTCCAAGAGTTCCAGAATATGGCCATATTCTATGAGCTGCAGAACCCAAACCTCTGTGGTGAACTCCTGCCACCTGTCAAGGTGTAGGAAAAAATGACCAAATGACCCCCTACCGGCGTCTCCTTCCATCTGGGGGTGGGGGGATGGGTGAGGAGTCAGGCTGAAGTAGCATCTGCGACCAGAGCCACAACTCCTCCTCTGGGGGCCTTCCCAGAGGTGGAGAAGGGGTGGGCAGGACACTCTACATTTACCCTGAGGCTTAGCTCCAGGCTTGGGTCTGTGGGTTGCATGACAGCTGGGTATGATACAAAGATTAGACCGACTGCAAGGTCCGGCCAGAGGTCTGCAGGTCTGAGAGTATGTGCTGCATATCTGCCCCAAAGAGTTTGTAGCCTCTGAAGAGAGCATTAAGGATGGACTGTTGCATGTCCTGGGCAAAGCCTGACACTTTGAGCTAAGAATGCCTCCTAAGGCAAATGCCATCTACGACTGCTGATCTCAGCAGGTGCTTATCGACCTTGGCCCCGGACTGAAGGACTTGAAGCAACTCCTGTGTCTGAGGGTGCTCTGGAAGAGCCTTGGCCTGTCTCCAGCGCTGGTTTTGAGATGTGACCATATGGTCAATACAGTGATGTCAGGATGTGAGCAGCTCATCACCACCAAAGGCTCCAAGTACAAAGCAAAGAGGAGAGGAGAAAGGGGCACCCCTGCCTCATACCTCTCTGCAATGGAAAGGGGAGGAGTAAGGATCCATTCATTTGTAAATATGCCTGTGGTGTGGGGTACAGGCCCTGGAACATCTCCATCAACTCCTCCGGTAAACCAAAGGTGGACAGGGTGGCCCATGGAAATGGCCAGCTCACCCTGTCGAAGGCCTTCTCTGCATCTAGACTTAGCAGCATCTGGTCCCTGCACACTATCATTGGCCTGTCAGTGTCTGACAAATCTCATTTAATCCATATCCAGGAGAGTGGGTAGAAGATTCTCCAGATATTTTGTCAACATGGCCATACAAACCTTAAAGTTGCACTTTAGAATAGATATTTGTCCATATGAGGCTGCCAACCTACAGTCTTTATCAAGTTTAGGAAGGGTTGAAACTAAAGCAAATTGCCACGAGGGAGGGGGAGTTTTATCTTTTAAAACAAAATTGGCTGGCTTCATGGTGCCAGGTGATGGGGTTTCGCCTGGCATACTGGGGACCTGGGTTCGAGCCCGGGCCCGGGACGGCAGGAGCACAGGCCAACAGGGAGGGTTTGGAGCATCCTATGGATGCTCTCCTCCCGGGGGTGGGAGTAAGCTGCACTGCTCTTAGGGCAATTCCTGGTGGACTGTAGGGATAGCGCTCAGTTGCGGGGCAGGTGACCATGCTCCGCAAGGGTGTTAACCTGGATGCTGCGAGCATGCATCTGACCGTAGGGAAGGCAGGGCTTACAAGTGAAAAATCATGGCCGCCTGGCTATCCAGATGATGGCAACTTACTCTCTCACTGCCGTGAAGCTGGAGGTGTCCATGCTGCGCTCTTGCTGTGCCCCAGTGAGGATGGACGAAATGTCTTCAGGCATAAGAAAGTCTCTTCTCCCGGTCGTGATCACAGGAGAGGAGGCCCCCGATGAAGGGAAACGTTGGGTCGAATGAGGTTTCCGCATGGTAAAGGGCAGTGGACGGCGATGGAGGAGACGGTAGGCGGATGGCAGGCTTGGTTGCCTGAAAGAGTGGACAACCAGGTGTGGCCCGGGGATAAAAAGATAAAGCAAAAAACAAACAACTAAATTATATGTTGTGAACAAGGGTGGGAGGAGTAGCTTCTGGAAATGTTTATAAAACTCAATTGGATAACCATCTGAGCCTGGATATTTACCAGTCTTGGCATCTCCACTCACAAATGAAGGTACGCTGAACCTGGATCGTCCCGTCTGCGCAAGACCCTACAGCCCTCTTGTCCTGCAGCCCATTCTGAACTTGGCGACTTTTGAACCTCCTCATCCTGTTTTCTATCTGTTTTACCTGGTTTAATTATTTTGAAGTATATCTGAATGACAACCTGCTTATCATGTGTTTAGAGTTGTTTTTTTTTTATTTGCAAATTATACTGCATAGCCACTTTAGGGCAACAACTCTATTTTTCCATTTGCAAATTATACTGCATAGCCACTAGAGGGCAACAACTCTATTAATTTGCTGCTGCCACAGCACTTCTAAAGTCACTCCCCCCTCATCCTCCCACACCCAGTACTCAAACCCTCCATGCCCATTCTTCCTTCTCTTTTTCTGCGGTCTCCCCAGAAGAAACACTAATGGCCCTTCTCTCTCTTAATCCTTCCAAAGACTCATCGCCGGATGATCTTGACCTTAACTCCTCTACCTTTCGGCTTCTGCTATAGTTTACCCTCTCTCTCCTTGATCATAAATCTTTCCTTCTCGTCCTTATCTGTCCCCTCATCCTGGAAACATGCTGTGGTCCTCCCTCTCCCAAAGGATGGTGACTCCTCCTCCTCCCCTGCAAATTTTCACCCAATCTTCCTACTCCCTGCCCTTGCTAAACTCCAAGAACACCTGGTCCTCTCTCAGCTAACCTCCTTCCTCGATGACTCTTCCTTTTTTACTCCGTTCCAATCTGGTTTTCGGAAGAACCACTCCACTACCACCTCCCTACTCAGGCTCACTGACTCCATCCTCACATGGATGGATAATGGCCTCATTACCTCTACCATCTTTGTTGACCTTGCCAAGGCATTCGACACAGTCTCCCATGCCCTATTTCTTGACTCCTTTATGGCTGCTGGGTTCTCTACTTCTACCCAAAACTGGTTTAGTGCTTACCTCTCAGGCAGAACACAATCAGTCAAGATCCAGGATACAATCTCTTCCCCACTCTCCGTTTCCACTGGAGTCCCACAGGGCACGGTGCTAGGGCCCATTCTCTTCTCCATCTTCCTAAATGACTTGCCCTCAGTATGCTCCTCCTCCACCTCTGTCCATATGTATGCTGACGACACTGTCCTGTTCTCGTCTGGCAAATGCCCTGCTGATGTTGCAACCACCCTTCAGCTTGACTTCCACCAGGTTCAGTTATGGTTTGCCTCACATCAACTATTCCCAAATGCCAAAACGACTGTCTCCATGACCTTTGGCACTAGGCAGAGACTCTCTAGGCTCCACCCTTGACCATCTTTCCATACCCTTGATGGGACAATATTAGAGAACACCTCCTCATTCAGATACTTTGGGGTTTGGTTGGACCAACTTCTCTGGCCACATTGACGCCATCCTGAAAAAAACTGCACCCCAAGCTTGGTGCCTTATTCAAGAACAGTAGTTCCATCCCTACTACAGCGCGACGTGAACTAGTCCAGACGATGATCCTCCTCATTTTCGACTACTGTGATGTAGTCTATGGTGCCACTCCCAAATCATCCCTACCAGATTGGACACTAACTCCTTCTGTTGATTTGCCCTTGTTGCTCCATCATGCACTCATCACTGTGACTTCTACCACACCATTCCCCTTCCTCCGCTTGCCAACAGGGGACTCACTCATTGTGCCAAACTCACTTCTAAATTCTGGCTAGGAGAACTTCCCTCCTACCTTTTATGTTTTCTCTCTTCCCCGCATCCCCCCTTCCCTCAGATCCTCTGTCACTCGCACTTTGTTGATCCCCCGTCATACCACTCTCATTGGTCAGTCAGGATTTACCCATCGTTTCCCGCAAATCTGGAACTCCCCCCCACCCAAAATATGGCACTCCTCCTCCTCCCACTCCATTGCCTCTACCTTACATAACTTTCTCTCTTCTAACTGCTCCTGCTTTAACCCTCCTTAACTGTCCTTCTATGCCTCTGCTCCTCTCCATGACTCACAAAGTACAGTTACGTAAGAACTTACCATAACAGTAGATCTTCGAGAGAAGCTCTTGCAGCAGGTAACACATATATAGGACTGATGCCACTTGGTGGCAGATCTCGGCATTTCTTTTTTTTCTAGCAGTACCGACGTGGGACCGCCTACCCGGCATCGGCTCCGACCCCCAACGTCCCGCAGTATACAAGACGTAGGCAGTCCCCATATGCTCCAGTTCTTTCCCGCCACGGCAATACATTAGTCAGCTCTCGGCTCTCTAACGGTTCCTCAGCCACCAGAACAGTTATTTCTTAGTTCATTCCACAAATTTCTATGACATATGTCATACACACCAACCGGGCACCATAATAAGAGCTCTTGCAGGAGACAGATCCCTCCCAAGGACAGTCACGCAGCCTGCCTCTTATGTCTGGGCCCAGACCATGACATCGGCGTCCGCACCCACTGCCAGGCCTTTAATAGTAGAAACAGGATTAGGAGACAAAAATCGCTCCAGGCCCATTTAGCACAGCAGCAGTTGGTCCAAATGCAGCAGGACACATCCTCTGGGAGGGAGTCTTGTTCCCAAACTCCGAAGGAACACAGGAAGGAGAAGCACCGCCACCGGGACTGCTCGCCCTCCAGGCCCAGGTCTTCCAGCTCCCAGTCCGCTGGTCATTCCAGCTCCTCCGGACATGAGGCCTGACTTACTTCTTTCAAGCCTCCCGCCTCCTCTTTCCAAGGGGCCCGCCTTGCAGCCCATCCGGATTCAGGCCACGGACTCCAGCTCCACAGCGGCGTCCAAGCCCTCGGACTCCGGCACCTCGGTTAAGAAGCCATCGGAGTCCGGTGACTCGACCCATAAGAGCCCCTCTGACGCTGGTTCTGTACTGGCCTCAGGTAAGCAAGTCTTCCCGACTGGCTTTGGTCGATCCCTGGGAGGCTAAGCAGTCTTCAGGGCATTCTGCGTCAAAGGCTTCATCCTTGCCGCCCAAGCATCCACATGACCGGTGTCCGTCCATGGAGTCAGTCAAGCACCATGCGGATAAGCTCCACAAGTCTGCTGATAGGCCTGCGAAGGCCTCCTCGCACACCGACTGTCTCCGCCCTTCCCCGGCCAAGGGATGTCTGTCGGATGAGGTTTCGGGCCCGACGCCAGATAAATCTTTGGTTCCTCTGCCGGCGCTGGATAAGGCCACCGTACCGTGCCTGTCCCGGTCCCTCCGACATCACTTACGGGTAGACCCAACATCTCCCCTTGCGACTGTTCACCGGTCCACCTGACACCAGAACCAGATGATGGGGCAGCAGAGGTTTCACTGACGTCACCCACCCCACCGACACCAGACCCTACCGACACCGGTGTCCCAGCAGGCCTACCAACGTCACTTCCTAAGCCAGACTCTCCCAAGTCGGGGATGTCTCAAGTTAAGGAGCTTTTTACTTGCTGGTGGGAGACTGTCAAACAGGCCTTAGTCACCCCTCCGCTCCTACTCCAGAATTCCCTCCTGTTCCTCAACCAGACAGGCAGGTTACACCTATCCCATCTGGGACTGAAGGGGATAAGACTCTGGCTAGCCCCAGGAAGCACAAGGACAAGCGCAAGAGGACTAGCTCCCCATCCTCTTCTCGCGCTCCTTCACCCAGAAGGTCCAGACATAAGAGGAGATGACGCCATTCCTCTTCCTCCTCTTTGGATGCCTACGATGAATCAGAACCTTCTCTTCCTGATTCAGACCCTAGCTCGCTCCCTGGCAACACAGAGGACCAACCTATATCTCCTCCTGATGACCACAGTTTTATGGAAGTCATGCGGCATATACAGGAGAATATGGGATGGGATACTGAGGCCCTGGACCCCAAAAGTTTGCATCTGGCCAAATATCTATGCCAGAAGGACCTCAAGCCGGTGGTCATCCCCATTGGTGGACACCTTCCAGGATGTCACCCTGGCTACCTGGAGGCATCCACACGCGTCCTCCGCAGTGCCCAAGAAGGCCAACCGCTTATACAGGGCCCCCAAGGACTACTCTTACCTGGCCGAACACCCCATGGCTGACTCTGTGGTCATATCAGCTGCGCATGATCATTCACAGAGGCCGAAGCACCTGAGTACCCAGCTGCCAAACAGGGAGTCTAAGCAGCTGGATTCCTTATGTCGCAGGGTGTGCTCGACTGCCACCTGCAGCATCCTCAGTCTGAATTTTTTAACACACATGCTGTTTAGCTACAACGGTGTCACCATGTATATAGAAATTCGCAGAGCAAATGAAGAATTAACTGTTCTAGAGGCTGAGGAACCGTTAGCGAGCTGAGAGCTGACTAGCATGTTGCTGCGATGGGAAAGAACTGGAGCACGTAGGGACTGCCAACTTTCTTTATACTGCGGGACGTCGGGGGCGGAGCCGATGCCAGGTAGGCGGTCCCACGTCGGTACTGCTAGAGAAAAAGAAATGCCGAGACCTGCCACCAGATGGCGTCAGTCCTATATATGTGTTACCTGCTGCAAGAGCTTCCTCTCGAAGTAAGATCACCTATTAAACTTTCCAGCCCCCAGCCTGCATCTCAGCACGCTCTCCTCCCCCTTCACCTCCATGTACTATGTTCCTCAGATATGCTACTTGTAATTAAATGCATATTTCACAGGTATGATATGTTTAATTTTATGTTATGATACAAATGCAACTGAAAGATTATATATTTTTTTAACTGTCTTGCTACAAATGTAATTGAATGTTTAATTTCTTGTATGTTTTAAATGTTACACTGTATGTCTAATTCTTCATCCAATAGTAACCCCCCCTCCAGAGACGTGCAACTTGTGCAGTGTGCCTTCCTGGTGAAATATTTCAATAAATAAATTAATAAATAAAAATCCCAAAGAATCAACTGAATTTCTTCCAGGGAGATTCGTACAAGTAACTGCTGAGCCTTGTCCTCTATCAACCAAGAGAGAGAAACGGAGACAAGGAAGCTCACTATATCTGCCATGTTAGCTCCTGGGTCTGCAGTATACAAGTTTTGCTAAAACCCAGTGAGAATCTCTTCTATAGTTTTGAGCTGGTGAGTAAAAATATTTGACTGTGGGTTGTACATTTGTAGGATACAGGCTTGAATTTTACAAGTCTGCAGTCTCCTTGCCAGGTTGCATGCTTCACGTGACAACCCCCCAATAATACGAATGCAGAGGATAACAGACGACTTGTTCCACCAACGTAAAAAAGATTTTCTGAACTTCCTGTTAGTGGAAGACAGCTGTTTAGCTACAACGGTGTCACCATGTATATAAAAATGTTTTAAAGTCTGCAAGGTACATACATATATATATACATAGACGCCAACAAAGCAGGCCTAAAGGTCTATCAAGTCTGCTTGGAAATCAGCACCCGGTCAGGACACCGTTGCTGCCCTCCCTGCCTCCTCCGCAATACTGTAGATCCTGGAGCTTGCAGCGCCTGTTTCCGCTTTTCAAGAGTATGCAATAAGTTCCTTAGGAATCACTGCTTTAAGCATGTCCAAAGGATACCCAGGGTAACTGACGGGTCTGCGTTCTTTTGTAACACCCATGGGACGGTTTCATTCAAAAGGGCTCAAAGCTCCTGGTCATGCAGCAGGGCCAGGTTAAAGTGCCAGTGAGTGTTACGCACCCCCCTTCTATAGGATTCTCACTCTGAGGGGGAGCGGATCCTGGGGAAAGTTAAAATTCATAGGGCCATGGAATACTGTTTCCATGGCCCCATGTAAACAAAGTCAAAGTCCCAATGTGCTAAACATTTCGGAGACCAGGATTAGAACCCTGGTCTCTACTGCTGCTGGCCATGCTGCTCTGTGCTCCAGCCCTCCACCATGGGAGCAGCTTGGCCAGGCTCCTGGATTCTGCTGTCCTTATCCATGCAGCAGTACCATGGACAGCGACCAGTGGAGCGCATACGGCTAGCACTGTAAATCCCTGCTCCCTGGTAGCGCTATATGTACTAGTGCTCTCTTGACTGGCGCTATTAATGTAGCGCTCTTCTGACTGGGTACCAGCAGAAGCACTCAATGAGTACTTCTGTTCAGTGTTTACCAGGGAGAAGGATGGACCTATGCTGCAGGGTGGGGTGGGCAAGCTGGGGGAGCAGGGTTTACAGATGGTGAAATAACAGTGAGCAAGGTGTTGGAGGGCCTCAAGTCTCTGCTGGTGGATAATGTGCCGGGGCTGGACAGCACGCATCCAAGAGTCCTAAGGGAGTTGGTAGAGGTCCTGGCAGGATCACTGGCAGACTTGTTCAACACCTCTGGGAACTGGGCATGTGCCCCAGGACTGGAGGATGGCACACATGGAGCCCCTCCATAAGAGTGGGCCCAAGGACGAACCAGATAACTACAGACTGGTCGAGCCTTACCTCCATTGTGGGGAAGTTAATGGAAACTATCATTAAGGAAAGACTGGTAATCTTTCTGAAGGCAAATGGTCTCCAGGACGATAGGCAACATGGGTTTGTCTCGGGCAGATCCTGCCAGACCAACCTGGTTGACTTTTTTGATTGGGCGACAAGGGCACTCGATAGGGGCCATGTAGTGGATGTCCTGTATCTTGACTTCAGCAAAGGCTTTTGATTCAGAACCACATGGAAGGTTGACTAGTAAACAGAGAAATCTGGGACCAGAGGAGAAACTAGTAGGATGGGTTAGGAGCTGGCTGCAGGACAGGCAGCCGAGGGTATTTGTAGGGGGAGAACTCTCGACTCCTAGAGCTGTAACCAGCAGGGTCCCACAAGGCTTGGTACTAGGACCGATGTTATTTAGCATCTTCACTGCTGACATACCAGATGGGATTAAGAATAAGATCAGCCTTTTTGCAGATGACACAAAAATCTATGTGGAGGCGGACAGTGTGGAAGGGAGGCAAGGACTCCAAGAGGATCTGGCTAAGCTGAAGCACTGGTCAGAAAAAAGGGCAGCTAGGGTTCAACACTAAGAAGTGCAAAGTCATGCACCTGGGAGCCAGAAAACCTGGGAATTACTACTGGCTGGGGGGGATTCAGTTATCCACTTTAGAAGAGAAGAAGGATCTGGGGGTGCTAGTCACAAGAGACACGAATCATTTAGTGCAGTGCAGGAAGGCGACGGCCAAAGTTAATAAGATGCAGGGGTGCATTGCCAGAGAAATCACCTCTAGGAGAGAAGAAGTCTTCCTGTCACTGTACAGGTCACTGTTGAGACCACACTTGGAGTACTGCATGCAGTTCTGGTGCCCCTATTTAAAGAAGGACATCAAACTATTGGAGGGGGGCCAGTGCAGGATGACCAAGATGATCCTTGGACTGGGGGATAAACCATATCACGAAAGACTAAGGGAGCTCAACATGTTCCCTGGAGGATAGAAGGGAGAGAGTGGATATGACTGAGACCTTCAAATACTTAAAGGGCATGAAGAGGGTCAGTACTGAGAGCATTTTTAGATTAAGGAGGGGAGGGACACAAGGGGCACAGTCTGAAATTAGAGGGTGGAAAATTCAGGAGGGAAATGAGGAGGCACTATTTCATGGAAAGGGTTGTAGCAAAGTGGACCGCACTGCCAGAGGAGATGAAATAATTGAAATCTGTGGGTAGTTTTAAGAGGGGTGGGACAGGGTGAAAGGTAAGGCAAGGTAATGGAGACCCTTGTCAAAGAAAGGATTATGGATTTCCTATAAAGCAGAGGACTGCAAAACCAGGGACAACACAGGTTTACATGGGGTAGGTCCTGTCAGATCAACCTGGTAGAGTTCTTTGAAGAAGTGACCAAGGTGTTAGATCAGGGAGGGCGGTGGACATGACCTACCTGGACTTCAGGAAGGCCTTTGATACCGTCCCTCATAGGAGGCTGATTATAAAATTGAGGAACCTAGGGGTGGGAACTAGGATAGAGAAATGGGTGGAAAATTGGCTTGGTGAAAGAAGCAAAAAGGTGGTGGTAAATGGGGTATACTCGAGTGGGGGAGGGTGACCTGTGGAGTACCTCAAGGGTCAGGACCAGTGCTTTTTAACATCTATATAAGGGATATAACTAAGGGGGTGAGTGGGACAGTAACCCTGCTTGCCAACAATGCTAAACTATGTAACAGGGTAGACATTCGGAGGGGGGTCGATAGAATGTGTGCAGACTTGAGGAAATTAGAACAGTGGTCCATAAAGTGGAATCCGATGTTCAACGCAAAGAAATGTAGAATCAGAAATAGGAGGTGAACGAGCAGAGCGATGTAGAGAGTCTGTTCCAGAGGGAGGGGGCAGAGACAAAAAAAAGCTTTGATGCCCATGGTAGAGGAGATTCTAGGGACTACCGGGGGTGACCGTGACTTCATGGAGGCTCCTAGATGCCACTCTACCCATGAGGAGGGATGAGTATGGGGACAGGTGGCCACTTCTCAGGGTACTGTCAACTAAGCAGCCAAGGGCATAATCAAACCAGCCTTGCAGTGGGAGCCAACCAAGAGACTGGTACAATACACAATGATGGGTTGAATAGGGATTATTGAGAATGAAGTGACAGATACTATTGCAGACTGAGCTCAGTCTTGAGCGCAGGGCTGACGATATGGGGGAATAGATGGGAGAGCAGTAATCAATAAGGGGGAAAAGGTTGCCTTGCATGATTACTAGGTGCGTCTCAGTTGACAGGAATTGTTTTTGACGGTAGGCGGCCCCTAGTTTCTGGTTAACTCTGCATAAGGAGTTGGTACTGTGTTCAGCGAAAGTAAGGGAGCGGTCCAGGGTAACACCTAAGTATTATATACTGTTGACATTTTTGAGGGGGGGGCCTACAGGTGTGAGTACATGGAGAGAGGAGTTAGCCTTGGAGACCTTGGTAAGGAACGGTTTGGAGTCAAGTAGCATGGATTTAGTTTTCTCTTCATTAACCAGGAGCCTGCTGGAGAGAAACCAATTGTAGGTAGCACCATAGTTAAGTGTAAGAGTAGAGGAGATGTTCACAAGTGACTTGTCGCTGTGGTAAAGAACAAGGTCATCTGCATAGAGGAGTGCCTCACAGGACAAACTCTCAGCCGGGAGAGCATTTATGAAAATGGAAAATAGTAGGATACTACACTTTCATGGTCTGGTTGTAGGTAAAGGTACTCAGCATTAGACTTGTCTAGTTAGTACTTTTTCTCTCATTTCTTATCCACCCCTGGTATGGAGGTGGGATTCTGAAGTAACATGAAAGTAGCCCTGCGAAGGGACTTATGAACTGGAAGGAGTAACTTTTTAGGAGAAGGGAGACCCCATCATACCTAAAAAAATCTTCCTCCTCATCTTTCTCAGTGGGCTCTTGTATAGGCAAGAGTGTTCACTATGTGCTGGACAAAGGAAAAAATGTGAGCCAAATTCTTGGTCAGGAGTTTCATTAGGTTCTAAAGGCTCACCCTCCTCTTCATCATCACCCTCTCAAGGAAAATGCCCTGGCCAAGGCCAGAGTCAGAGGGGATAGATGTAGAAGGACCAGCTGGGGCACACAGAAGACAGCCCACAGCCTAGAAAGTTTGATATAGTTTGATATCATTGCCAAGCCTTTGACATTTCCTCTGCAGAAGGAATATTTTGTTGTTAACACTGGTGTCTCCCTTTGCTTTTCAGTGGAAGGAGCAGTGATATGTTTTTTTTTTAAGTAGGCCCTGAATCAGAGACCTGCTCTGACTATCTTTTTTGTTTGGCTTGGTCATTATTTTTATCAGACATTTTCTATGGATCCTTGAAGAACCTGTCTTTAGACTTTTAATGAGAGGAGGACCCCTCTTCAGAATTTTTTATTGAGGGGGAAGCAGACTGAGAAGCCATGATTTACAGTCTTAAGGCTGATTTCTTGGGGTCTTGAGCAATAAAAAGTAAAGCTCACAGACAGAAAACAGTGACTGGCCCAAACTATAAAATGAGAATTGTGGCAGTCTGCCTTGTCCACAATTTAAAAGGCTTTAGTAATTTGGAGAAAAACAGCCCAGTCTTGTTATTTGGTCTTATCTGACCTGCCAATTTGACAGGAGACCCAGAAGTTTGTCCCCAAAAAGGAAAACACAGATTGCGGAACTGCTTAAAATTAAAAATCCGCAGAAAAAGTAATGTTAAAATAAAAAATTCATTGAATTTTTACCTCTTAAGCAATACTTTTCAGTCAGAAAAAAATGCGGGAAAGCAGAAAAGGAAGGCGGTTTTCCATGGATTCCGGGAACTGAGAAACCGCGGAAAACACACAAAAAACACTAAAAAAGCAGCACAGAGTAAAATAAAATGACTGATAAACTAAAAACAAACCACTTCAAGTGAAGGTCTGAAGACAGAGCCCCTTGGCAGACTTGTCCAGTCAGCAGAGAAATGAATCTGACTGGAAGTACAGCAGCACCTACTGGCAGGACTCTCTTAGTACAACCTGAAAGGCCCTTGTTTGTCGACTGGTGCCTACGTTTCCTTGCCAAGTGGCCATTATATTACTAAAAACAGATTGAAAAGTATAAGCCCATTCACTATAATGGAGCATGCCCCTGCGCTCTCACTGGCATATCGTCATTACATCTGTGAACGCGGAGCACGGCAAGCAGAAGAAAAAATGTGAAGTCCTTGGGACCCGGTATACACAATTTTATGAGACAAATAACTTTTCTTCAAGGAAACACTTTTAGGAGCGGTGCTTCATATGGTGATCCTTTGGCAGTAAGGCACCTATTTATATGGTGCAGGGGCTTCCACTTGTATCTTGGTGGGTCTCTTTAAAGACTTTCTAAACCAACAGCTGGTCGATTCACACAGCAGACCAAATCAGCAGCAGTGCCTTCAGCGACGACACCAGTGCAAGACTCAGCCGAACCCCCCGGTAGCTCTCAATAACAGCATTAAGACTGTGCGTGATCTAAACAAACTGCTGAATCTTTTATTAACCAGTTAGTATGGCTGGAGACCAATGTTGGCAAGGCAAAGATTACTACAAGAACTGTACATAGTATGTTGGTCAAAGAGCATTTCAAAACAGCGGGTCTCATTAAAGAGAATGAAGTGCTTAAACACTGGTTCTAGCACTTCAGGAGCCAAGCCAAAGCAATGCAGATTTGGCTAGTAGGTGTGCTAGAAGGTGTGGAAGGCAAGACCTGCTGACAATTTGTTTCTAGTTGGCTGGCTGAGCAAGTAATTTGGTGTAATAATGGTGAGCAACAAGCTGGCCCAGTGATGCAGAGGGCAGAGGCACCATGTGTCTCACCTCTCCCATGCCCGCAACCAGAGTTTGGGAGTAAGCTCAGGGCCGGGGCAGGGAGAAGACTGAGCGGCCACCAGGCAGCTTTCTCTCTTGGATTGGGGAGAGGAGCCTTTCTGGCCCTTGGCTGCCACTGAGTGGAGGTTCGATGGTAGAGCTGGGCAGTTGGGGGGCTGGCACTAGGCTGGGTAGGCGGAGCAGGCTCATTGTTGTTTTCGGCATGCATATACAACCATGTTTGCCAAGACCCCAGGGAATAAAGGGGAGAAAATTGGGAGGGAAAAAAAACCCCTCCGATGACAGGATGATGATCAACCACTCGCAAACCACACACACACTGGTGACCGGGCACCCACCAAAGTCCTGTGGCAGAGAACAATGGCAGTAAGGTAAGTCCTGGAGAAGCTGGCTGATGGGGCTGGGGGTCAGTCAAAAGGAAGTAGCCAGGGCAAGCAGGAGAATAAATAGAACACAGATAAAAAAATATTAATAATGGTGAACAACCAAGAATTGAAAATCGCCAGCCCAGTGGTGCTGAGGGTTGAGGCGCTGGACGCCACACCTTGCGCCACACCAGTGACCCAGGTTCGGGAATGAGCCCGGGCCGTTGGGGGTCAGCAGGGGAGAGAGAAGATTGAGCGTCCGAAGGACAGCTCTCCTTTCTCGGGAGCGAAGGGGGTCATGGTTTGGTGTTTGACTGGCCCCTGGCAGAAGCCAGGGGCACAGCAAGCATTGAACTGACGTTAATGGATGGGGAGTGGTGACATTGGCAACAATACCTTGGCATCTGTGTGTGTGCTACCCCCCCACGAACAGGGAAAATGCCCCACAGGCTCTGGTGAGACGGAACGTCGAGGTAGTCCTCTCATTACCCCCACCTGCCTGACTCTGCGGTCCCCAACGAAACTAGATCGTACGGAATGTAACTTGCCCCACCTCATCCCCACCTGGGGGGTAGAACTGAGGCTCCATGGGGGTCGACCGAGAAGTCAAGGTAAGGTAGTCGAGGTGGGGGACCAGCCTCACTGATGCTCCTGATGATGCAGTGCCTGTGTGGGCGAAGGGCATAGAAAAATAGTAATTAAAAAAAAAAAAAAGAATTGAAGGGATTACCCCAGGATGTGCACAAGACCAGGTACATGACCCTAATCCATCATGAATATTAATGCAGTCCTTTGGAAGCATGATTGAAAATTATCTGCTGCAAAGGATGGAGAAATTAGGCTCTTCTCTGTCTTTTTATTTATTTATTTATGACTTTGATAGCCAGGTGAGTGCGCTGATCGCAGGGACCATTTTCAGGCATGACCCGGGCCATCATACAGTAGCACAGAGTTACAAACAGTGATGCATAAGACTGTCGACAGACAATTAAACATAATTACAAATAATGTAGTTTACAATAAACAGGTAACAATGGAATGGTACACTGGAATACAGGGTAGATTGAGGATAGAGTTTCACACAGGTACAGGGTTTGTAATACATAGATCTACTAAGCTTATACCTGCACTAGTAGAAAAACAAAATTCATAAATATTTACATGCTATATACAGAAGTATATGGTTGATACAGGGAAGCAATGGCACCCGTGGCCTTAAGTTTCGTTATGAGGTAGAGGAGAAAGTCTTGTGATGGAGTTCTGACAATGTTAGTGGTTTTTAGTTTTATGTCCCAGCTAAGCTGAACGTTGTATGTGGGTAAAAACCTTTCATTTCCATTTTTGCTCAGAAAAGCAATGCTAAGCGGAAGAGCATGCTTACTGTAATTCTCTACACAGTGGGTTGAAGGACCAGTGCTATAAGTACTGTGTTTTTAATTCGCTTTTCAACCAGGCCCACAATCTCTAGAATTCATCTGGAAATGATGGATGGACCTGGCCACACAAATATTCTAGGGGGCTGACTTAACGTCTGCATTTGCTGCAGCAAACTTTATGGGACTGAGAAGTACTAAGCTGCATTTCTGTTTACTGACTTTCAAGTTGCTGTGAACTATGTTCAATGGGCCATTTGGGTAGTGTAAGCACAGTCACTGTATTGCATCAGGCAAGGCAGGAAATGGTTGATCTGTTGTATTTCTTTTGCTATCTTTATTGTGACAGGAACAGTGCAGTAGGTTCTGCACTGTGCAATACAGTCCCAGAGACATTCCCTTAGCAACTGCCTGTGATCCCAACACTGGACATATCACTTTAAAGTACTGTACTGTAAATGTGCCTCTACTGATGGATTGTTTATTTTACCAATTGTCACTGCATTCCCTATCTTAAGGAGTGTAAAGGACCCCTGAGCTCTGCAAGTTATTGATGTTTGTCTTTTTCACCTTGCCTGACCCCCTGACCATAATAGTCATAAGGCTAGGTTAATTACTGCCTGTAATCACTTTCTAAATGCATGTCAGATAAGCCTGACCGCAAATGCCATGTGTTAAATGATTTATAGTAACACATTCTAGCTAGGTTAACCCTTGACTGGATATCCAGTAAGCACTGCAAGTGATGACAGGACAATCTGAGTATTCCATTTCTTAGCTTTTTAAATCCTATGTCCTCTTTGAGGTATTGTGTATGTACTGTACATGTAGCCTTCTGTGCATCTATTGCTGCTTAGTATGATACCTAGTATAATGCAAAACCACGACTAAAACATTTAAAAAAGAAAATAATTTGGGGGTAATGAGAGAACTCTAAAAAAAATAATTTAGGGTAATAACGTGACTCTATAATTAGCACTTCATTTGAAATGCTTTAAAAATTAAGTTCATATGCTACCTTCCTACACACACACACACACACACACACACACACAGTTTGTTAGTTGTAACACCTTGCCATACAGGTTTATACTATAGTTTTTTTAATTTCCTGCTAGCTGTATTGGTAAATCTGAATGGATATGTCGTTAGTTGCCAGAGGCATGCTGTATGACACTGGAGAGTGATTACAGTCCCTTTGCCTGTAGTGCAGGACCCCCCCCCCGACCAGTTAATAGAAGAGCTCAAAGCCAAAACAGCCCTTTCAGGTTACAAATCCAAAAATTCCTTTTATGTTATGCGAGAGACCCTAGCCACTGACTAATGCAGCTACCCCTGCCAAGGCAGGTAGTATTAAGAACATAAAGGTTTTTGAAGCCACAAAAATCCTAGAGTCTAGTTTGGACCAGTTTGCCAGATGAGAGGTTTTCCAGGACACAAAAGAAATGCAAATCTATGATGTCACAGTGACATACTGGATGCTGTGTTATGGGTCTGGCAGCTGAAGGGTTTTAAGGATTTGCCAGATTCTGAAAAAAGGTTAGTCAGGTTTGGGATTCCTAACAGTTAACATCTAAGGTTCAAGTCTGCCCTAATTCACCAAGGGTCCTATGTGGTAAGCTCTTTCTGCTTTGGAAAAGTTAGGAAATACAGTAAGATTTTCTGTGTGTTTTCTTTCTGCTGTGTGCAAAACATTGACTTTTTATCTCCGTGGAATTACTGTTCCTAATAGTCTTTGTACTGTACTCCATATTAAGATATTTTTTATATACTTCATGTTTCTATGACTGAATCCTTTGAGGTGCAGATGACTAGGTTATAACTGACCAAAAAAACTGTTTCTGCCTCTGAAGAGAAGGTTACAGTTACCATATTTTATTTCTAAGGTGAGGTGTTCTCAGTTGTGACAGAAAGGGGTGGGCCATTTGCCTTTGACAAGGAGCATTTTACTGGGTGAGCAGTGCCTCTGGTGGGATTCAGACCAAGAGATACCCCAAGAGAGTGTCAGCACTAAATGGTGGCTGCTACTGAGTACCCTTGCAGGCATCTTAAGGGTTTGAGAACATTGGTAACAGTATACAGGCTGAGCCTGGAAGAGACCAGTCTGTCACAGTAGTTTCACACAGACAAACCTTATATTAAGCTTAGATAATATTATCTTCATTGTGTTCTAACTTCAGATATGTTTATCTTTTACTTCCAGTGCTATTATGGTATCAGACAGTTCAATGTCTGGGAAATGAATGGGACAAAGAAATTCAGAATCCACATGCCAAGATTTAGCCTGTGGATATATAAAATAGGAAAATATTTCAGTCCTGTTTTCCAAAGAAACTCCACCACTGAACTAGCATTTGCTTGCTGTTTTTATTGCCAGTAGGGGTGTATCATGGTTTACATAAAATAGCCAATATTTTGCACAGCAATTCTATTATGTACTGTCACTTTAAATTCTGTACCATAAATTACCTTTGACATCCTGCATATGGCAGTCCTAATGATGCTCGAGACCCAGCAAAACCTGTAGAGTGTTTCCTCGTTAGCATGTCATGCCACAAGGTATTTACTGCTATTTGTTTGCACTTAAGAATGGAGCACTTCAAATAAAGTGTCTGTAAGCTGCCACTTTTTTCCCTATCTGAAGAATGTCACAGCAGGTTGTTTATTTTAAAACATAAATGACATCACAGGGTATATTTTCCATTAAGCTTTTTCTCCATCACTGCCAACCCTCATAGTTCTCTTTTTTTCTTTCTATCAGCAACCTCCCATCCACTTCTTTCCGGAAGGCTGTGTCCTACAGGGGTCAATGTTGCACGGTGCCTGGGAGTACAAACAGCCATCCTTTAGATGACAGTGAGGTTTTACCTCCGTTTTCTTCCAAATCCTCCCAACTCCTATGGCACCACACTTGCAAGTCTGCTGTCTGCCTCATGAGCATCAGTCTCCCGTGGCTAGAGGGTGAACCCTCCAGGACCCAAATGAAGGAAGGACTAGTGGCATGAACCCAAGGCACCTCCCTACCTGATAGAGGATGCACTGTCACTGGAAGGCTCCTTGATCTCAGCCACTCGTGTGCCAACATGCAAAGCCAAGTCGCTGTCATTCTAGCATGAGTTTTGTTCTTTAATTTCTTTTGCCTCATTCCCTGTGCTTTCAGGAGCATCACTCCTCCAGTTGGCTCTCCAGCGACACCCGCTCTGCTGTCTTCTGGACTCAGTACTGACGCTGTTGCACACTGTCAGTCCTCCAGTTTTGTCTTCTGATCCCAAGGTACATTCCATCCCTTCCCAATCCTCCCACCCCCACCCCCCATCGGCACAGAAGGAAAGAGAGCTGCACCTTAAGTCTTGGGATGAGAGGCGGGATAGTGTGCCACCACCGATAAGGACCTGGTGGTGTGAGGGAAGTGAGAGAATTAAGGTTGTTATATGAGGCATTCCAGATGGGCTATTTTGCAATGCTTTTCACCCTGCTCTCCCAAGAGATAAGTATTCTGCCAGCTGACCTGCAGTGTGCCACCATGGTGTACCACTTTGCCAACAACACCTCTATAGTGCCAGCACAAGACATGGCTACAAGAGTGGTGCCATATCCTTCCTCCCAACCAGGAAGACAGCATCCATGTAGGCACAAAGCCCTTTTTGTCAGCTTCTGCCCATAATGACCTGGACTCCAGGCACTAACCCAGGTAGCCAGCATGCCAGAGCAGTCTCCCACAGCTTTGCGCCAAAAAGCCGGCCTAACAATCCATCTTTCAAGCAGTTTAATGGCAACTGCTTTTTTTTTGTTAAATTTTTGTAAGATTACTACTACCCTGTTATTCAGGAGAATATTTAAATATGTCTGAATATTTCTTCTTGAATCAAAGTTCTCTAGAGTTTTCGACTAGTCTTGTTTTTGAAGACCATTTAATCACTCATTTTGATAGCCAGAGAATCAAAGTACAGTACTGTAATATTTGGCTTTGCCTTTTTCATATCAAGATGTCCCTTCCTTTTGCTCTGCTCCCTCTTTTCACATACTGAAATCTCACCTCCACGATTTTACTCCTCACTCCTACAGTTGCTCCTGACACTGGGTTTTCTCCGCTGTCCTCTACTGTCACTAGTATAGCCTCCTTTCTCCCCAGTTTTCAGCCATAACCCCCACACTCTTAATTATTGCGCTGTTGCTCACTGCATTTTTTTTTTTTTAAGTATTTATTTATTCTTTGGTAACCAGGTATGACCCACTAGGCACAATGCTCGTTTTCATGGGAGATCCAGGTGCACTGGGGAGGTTAAGTGACTTACTCAGCATCACACAGTATGCAACTGAAGGTTGTGGGAATCAAACCCAGGTCTACTAGATGTACCAAGCTCATTCACAGCTTGTTTCTCTAACCTGCAGTTTACTGCATGATTCCTGCTCAGAAGCTCTGCCTGTAATTGTCCATTTTGTTATATAGTACTTATTTCCACATTCCTACATTTTCCAACTCTGTATTTGCACCGCTCTTGCCTTTTCCCCTTCCCCCAGGATGCATATGGAAACAAACAGATGCCAGCTCAGTATATCTTTCCTGGTAAAACTGTTGAAATAAACAAATAAATGTCCTACAACAGGAAATGATGTATCATCAGGATCAGACTTAACACTGTAAAGTTCCCAAACCACAAACGCTGTTTTTTAACCTCAAACTTCATTGAATTGTAAGATGTGCTGCTGCATTGTGCATACAATACTACAATATGGTCATGAACAGCTTCCATCTGAAGGTTCTACAACTGACCTTTTGAGAATTTTTCACAATGGCGGTTATATTAAATGTAACTCTATGTAGCTTTAAGCAAGGTCGTGTTGACGTATGAGGCAGTGTTGTTTCTGTGGTTTGAAAATATTATTTTTACCTGGAGTTACTACGATAACTACTAGGTCAGTTGCCACTACTTATGTTATTTTTGTTTCCCTGTAACTATGAGTCTACTACGGCCTTTGGTTGCAGTAAGGGCTCTTCATTCTTCACAACACGCATTTCAAGCAGCAAGTCAAGTACAGGTCAATTGCCTTACTAAAATCTCTGCATACAACATACTGTAGATGCACTGTATAAGGAGTTTATTTAACTGATTTACTAGTGGTGCAGTTCTGAGCAGTAGACAGTGCAAGTATTATGCCCTCATTTCAGTTACTCAAACTCAAATCTGGAAGCCACAGGAGGTGGATAATAATGATTTACCTACAAAATACTTGGACGCTTCCTCATATCTACCCTCTAAGTTTTATGCAATTTCCCTAGAAGAGACTGCCCGGTATCTTACATCCAGGAATTTGAAAACACGAAATGGAAGTGACCAAATTGACTTAAGATTATTGTTTTTGGTAAGGAACCTTATGTTAACATACTAAAATGCCAGCACAGTAAGCCTCTTGTTCTATTGAGTCTACTTGTAGGTCAGCACCCGAGAGGGGCACCAATACCTTCTCCCACACTCCTCCCCAACACCCCCTCTCCCCCCACCCAGGTACCCTCCCCTGGGTAGATATTACCTGCCTTCATCCTCCTCCTATACCTGTCCCAGCCTCTCTTGAACCCCTCTACTATGCCAATTTTCACCAGCTTCTCTGAAAGAGCATTCCACGCTTCCACCACCCTCTCCATGAAATACCGCCTCCTCCCCCACCCGAGTCTCCCGCCCTCCAGCCTCAAGCTATGCTCCCATAAATCCATTACATTTTTTATTTAATTTTTCCTTAACCACTGGTACAATTCCTGCTCTGCTGAAACAATCCACTATGATTCCAATTTTTAAATCAGGTAACAGAACATTACCTAGTAATTATCAACCTATCTCCTTATTATACCCTCTGTCCAAGGTATTAGAAAAGACTGTTACGGATCAATTGAAGAAGCATTTAGACCAACATAACATACGATTCTCCTTTCAGCATGAGTTTCGTTCTGGATACCGTACTCTTTCTGCTCTGACTGAATTCACCGATTTTGTGCATTCTGCCTTGGACAAAGGGGAGTTGGTGGCAGCATTATTTCTAAATCGAGCCAAGGCTTTTAATACTATCGATCACAGCCTTCTAATTTCCAAACTTTAATTGTTAGGTTTTTCTGAATTGGTGGTTGCCTGGTTTAACGATTATTTATCTTATCGTAAATGAAGAGGGGATTTTGGTTCAGTTACTTCCTCCTTCTTGAGTGTTAACCACGGAGTTCCACAGGGCTCAATTTTGGACCCAATTCTTTTTAGCCTGTTTGTTAATGATTTATCCACAGAGGTACCCAACACTCAGCCTCTCATGTATGCAGATGATATTTCTTTGTACAGAAAACATTCTTCAGTGCATTCTTTAACAAACCAGTTGGAGTAAGATTTTTCACTGACACAGGAGTGGCTGACTGTTAATAGACCGATCTTGAATGTTAGCAAAATAAAACTAATGATATTTAAATTAAATCAAATCTTATTTACAAAGTATGTTTCAAATATCAAAGCACAAGTACATAACAAAATAATAATCATCACAGTAAGTATAAATATAAAAACAGTGAAAAGGCAGCAGGGTGACCTATTCAAAGGCTTGTTCAAATAAATAGCTCTTCAAGGATGCCTTGAATTGCTCTGTGGACAGGCACTCTCAAATCCGACGAGGTAGAGAATTCCGCAGGTTTGGGGCCACAAAAGAAAAAGATCTGGCCGCAGATGACTAAAGGCGAACCCTGGGAATCACTAGCAATCCCTCATTGGCGGAGCAGAGTGGGAGGAAAGGGCGGTAGGGTTGAAGGAGATCTTGTAAGTAGCCCGGTCCCTGACCATGTAGGGTCTTATAGGACAGCAATGCAACCTTGAAGGTGATTCTCCATTGCACCGGCAGCCAGCGCAGTTCACACAGTTCAGGTGTAATGTGGCAAGTTCTTGTCAACCCAGTCAAAAACCTGGCCGCAGCGTTCTGCACCAGCTGCAGGTGACAGAGATCCACCCCCGGCAACCCTAGATATAGAGCATTACAGTAATCAAGACACGAAGAAACAAAGGCGTGAACCAGCACAGGAAGGTCATCGTGTGGAACAAGGTGTTTTATCCGGGCTATATTCCTCAGATGGTAAAAGGAAGACTTGACAAGCTGACACCAGTGCCTTCAGTATCAGTTCGCTGTCAAGAATTACGCCTAGATTCCGCACCTGTTCAGAAGGTCTCAACTGGGTACCCCCTAACATAAGGCCAGAGGAAAACCCAGGAGTCAACTGCTCTGCACGGTGACCCAGGTCCACCACCAGCACCTCAGTCTTGTCTGGATTCAGTCTTAACAAGTCAGCACTCATCCAGTCCTGAATCTCAGCGAGGCAGTTGTTAAAGACCGATAAAGCGTCATTCTGCTCAGGTACAAAGGACAGACAGAGCTGAGTATCATCTGCATAGCAGTGAAAACTCAGCCCATCATGCCTTATAATGGCTCCCAATGGCAGCATATGCACCATGAACAACATGGGGGAAAGCACAGAACCCTGCGGTACCCCACAGGGCAGAGCAAAGAGAGCAGAGGAAAAAATTCCTGATACTACCCTCTGGGTTCTGCCCATGAGGAAAGAATGGAACCATCTGAGGACTGTTCCCGACAGTCCACAGAGCAGCCGCAGGCGTTCTAGCAATATCCCATGTTCCACAGTGTCAAATGTTGCAGAGAGATCAAGGAGAACCAAGATCGAACAACTCCTACTATCTCTCGCTATTAGGAGATCATTCAGTACCCGAACCAATGCCATCTCAGTACTATGCCTCTTCCTGAAACCGGACTGGAGAGGATCATAGACATTATGGGTGGTAAGAAATTCCTCGAGCTTCAACACGACTACTTTCTCAATAACCTTGCCCAAAAAGGGTAGGTTAGAGATCAGTCTGTAATTAGTGAGACTATCTGGGTCAAAGAAAGATTTCTTCAAAAGGGGTATTACGATAGCCTCTTTTAGAGACTCCAGAACCACCCCTCGGTCCAAAGAGCACCAAATTATCTCAGCAAGGACTGGTCCAATCGCATCCATACACCCCACAAAGAGGCGTGTAGGACCAGGATCCAAACTACAGCAAGTTGGTCACAAGCCCTGGACAATCTTCACGATATCCGTGATCGCTGGCTGGTCAAAGTCTGTCCAGATAAACCAAGGGCCTGTAACCTTGCATCGATCAACGTCATGCTCATTTGAATGCATACTGCGAATCTCTGACCTGATCGATGACACCTTATCATCAAAAAAAGAGCAAACTCATCACACTCTGAGGAAAAGCTCTCTGACCCCGTAGACAGGCTGGATTGCACAGTCTGTCCATGGTCCGGAAGAGCTGAGCAGGTCGATTTCTTGATGCAGCTGTCTTCTTGGACAGGAACTCTGCCTTCTTACGGGAGATTTCTGATTGATAGTCCACTTAATGGGCCATCAATCTAAGTCTGTCACCTTCCAGGCCAGAATTCCGCCAGCAGCATTCCAACCTTCGCCTCACTCTCCTCAGCTCCCTAGGTGTCCCATTGAACAAACGGGACTGAGGGCGAAGGGAGAGGGGGCGAACATGGACAGGAGCTATGGAATCCACAGCCCTCAGCACCATATTATTATAGTGCACTACTAAGGCATCTGGTTCCATGCACTCTATAGGCCAACTCGATAGGTCCAGCACCGCCATCAGACCCTCAGGGGTAACTCCCCTCAAACAGCGGTACTGGACCATCTCCAAAGGGGTTGGTCTCATGGGGGGGGGGCCTCGAAACTGAACCTTATGGAGTGATGGTCAGACCACCCAACTGGTTCCACCACCAGTTCCGCCAGTTCCGTGATCTCCATCTCCAGGGTGAACACCAGATCCAGAGTGTGACCCTGAATATGGGTAGCAGTGGTAACAACCTGTATAAAGGCCAACAAAATCATCAGTTGGAGGAAGTTTTGACCAAAATGCGAGAGTTCATTGTCGACCCAGACATTGAAGTCCCCCAGGACCAACCACCTGGAGGGCTCCAACACCAGGTCGATAATGAAGTCTGCAACTTCCTGCAGAAAAACCTTCTCGTTACCGGGTGGATGGTAGACGAGTAGAATTCTGCTGCCTAAACCTGCTCCCATGATACACTCGAAGGATCTGGGGGTCACCACTGGAACCTCCACAAGGGCCAATTCCGATTTAAAACAAATAGCAACCCCCCCAACCTCGATCCAATCTCGGGCGATGTATCACTGAGTACCTGGCTGGAATAGCTGACTCCAGTATGGGACCAGCATTTTTATCCAGTCAGGTCTCGGTGATGCAAGCCAGGTCAGATGACTCAACAAGATCAGCAATAATTGCTGTCTTGTTCTTTATAGACCTGGCATTACATAACACTGCCCGGGTTGGATGAGAGGTCTTGGAGGAGTGGGCCACTACCCACTGTCAGTGGAACCCTTGGGTATGGCAACCAGGCAACGCAATCCCCTATCTTGGACCCATTTTGCCTCAGGGAGTCTCCCTGACCTCACCACCCTTATCTGCCCACTTCGCCCGCCCCCAGCTGAAGAACCCCCCCCCACCTCCGCCGTGCAGTCCCCAAGGCATGACAGTGCCTGTATACCTCGGGTTGCAACGGGGGGGGGCTGTCGAAGGGGCGCAGGTCCCTCAGCCTAGAGGGGGAATAGCACCTGCCCACAGAAGCTCGATCCCAACACATGCTGCCACAAATTTAAAAATTACTATTTATCAGCCACTAGTATTTAAATTAACTTCTATAACAAATATCTAAACAAAAACAAACAATAACTAAACTATCTCACAACTAAATTAACCCCCACCACCACCACCTCTCACATAGCAAGGGAGGGCATTAACACCAAATCCAAGATAAAACAAATGTCCATTCCCATCAAACAGACTTTTGGATCCTCAAAAGGAGTTCAAATACCCCACAAACTCAAGCTGTTAATGATTCACTCTTGGTAATTAGGGACTTAAAAGGAGTAATGATTGAAAAGATGGATTGTTTCAAATATTTAGGTTTTTTCCTAGATAGTACCATGTCCTTGTGCTTACCATATTGATTCTTTAATTAGTAAAATCCACTCAAGGCTAGGTCTGCTTTATAAAATTAAGAATTGTTTGACTTTTAAATCTAAAAAACTGTCACCACAAACAATGCTCCTGTCACTTATAGATTACGGTATGCCCATCTACTCCACTGCTAATAAAACTTCATTAAAAGGAGTAGAAGTAACATATAATCAGATCTGAAGGCTTGTCACTTCTGACCCTTGATCTATATATACATCACTGAGTACTACATCAACAATTGAATTGGCTTTCCTTTACATCAAGATGTTTATATGTTAGGCTTCTTGCATTGTGGAAATTTTATAGACAATCTGTTCCTTTTCACTTTAAATCTACCTGGTGTGCTCAGATATCAAATTGTGTTACCAGGTCAACTTTTAATGGTAAGATTAATATTCCTTTTATATTATACTGCAACGGGGCAACTGTGTTTTGTGTTTATGTCCATACTTGACTGAAATCCTTTACCAATTAAATTTCATCAACCTAAGTTATATCTAAGGTTTAAGAGTCATTTGAAAATTCATTCCTTAGAATTATCCAATTGTTGCTGTTTTGTATCATTTTTTTTCTAACTTGTATTTATCACTTTGTACTTGCATTCATTTTGTATTTGTAAAATTTGTATGAATTGTATTCTGTACGTATTGTACCTTTGTACCTTCCAGGTTCCCCTTGAAAATGCGCATCCGATGCTCTTGGGTTCTTACCCGGTTAACAAACCAGAAATAAAATAAAATAAAAAATAAATAAATATGTGGGAGGCAACCTGATTTACTTTATACTAGCTCAAGAGCAAATCTTAATCCCAACTGTAGGACCTCACATAAATCCCACAATGTTATGATTTTCACAGGACAAGCAGATAACAAGAAACCCATACTATACCTCTTCAGCAGGTTTTATTTTAAAGTGAAAGACTTGAAAAGAAAAATACGACATATAAGCAATTATCAAGTAAGTAAGCAACAGTCTCTTTCAACTACATTTGTACCAGTGCACTCTCATTAAAAGAACATAACATTGCTTTCTGTCATCACCCTGAAAGGGGTGGGGGGTGGGGTGGTTCTAGAAGAAAAAATTACTCACCTTAGTAATGTTGTTTCTTCTAATGGAGTCTTGCTGTATTCTGACAAATTGCAGTGAGGTCCAACCTTCAAACTGCCCCGGAGATGAAAGAGTTAACTTTCCATGCCAGGCATGGAACGCTGAGCTCGAGCTCGGTTGAGACTCTGTCTGTTGCTGTTTGAACTCAAACCATCAGATCTTTACGAGCTAAACTCACTGAGTGTCCTGTGTGGAAGCTGTAAACCTACACTAGCCAGCTGGCTACTAAATATAATAAACAGATTTTTTGGTCCCAAAACAAAGACTCAAGTCAGGAAACCCCAAAAAATGAAAGAAACACAACACACACTCACCCAAAGAAAAGGGGGTGATAAAAGGTGGGGCACCTCTTGACTGCCAACACTGCTACTGCCCACCCACATCCCAAAACAAAGGTTCTGAGAGGGGAAGGCAGTGGGGGAGGTCAGAATACAGCAAGACTCCATTAGAAGAAACAACATTACTAAGGTGAGTAATTTTTTCTTCAAACAACAACATGAAGTCTTGCTGTATTCTGACAAATTGCAGACTACCAAGCAGTACCTCCATGGAGGAGGGACAGAACCCACCTAGGAAATAGGCTCTGAAGCACTGCTGTGCCAAACCGAGCATCACTCCTAGCCTGGATATCCAGAGAGTAATGCTTGGTAAAAGTGTGAACTGTTTTCCAGGTAGCTGCTTGACATATCTCTAAGATAGGAATATCCCTCAGGCCTGAGGGTGGAATCCTGCCTAGTTTTTCATAGCAAAATTGAATGCAAGAGACAATCCACCTGGCAATGGATCTCTTAGTGGCACGTTTTCTCTTACCAACCTCACCATAAATGAGGAACAGTTGGAGGGAGTCAAACCTGTGACCCTTGGTACGCTCTGTGTAGTAGCTAAGGGCCCTTTTCACATCCAAACTGTGCAGCCTCCTCTCACCAGAGGAGGAATGGTCAGTGAAGAAAACAGGAAGAGACATAGACTGGTTAAGGTGGAAGTCTGAAACCACCTTAGGTAAAAACTTCCTGTTAGTCCTGAGGACCACCTTATCTCTATGGAAAGAGATAAAATCAGGCTCCACTGACAGGGCTTGCAACTCGCTTATGCGCCTGGCAGAAGTGATGGCCACCAAGAAAACAGTTTTTCAAGTCAAGTACTTAAGCTCTGCTGAGGACAAAGGCTCAAAAGGGGGTTGCATAAGCTGAGCTATGCAAACATTAAGGTCCCAAACAGGGGGAGGGTCCCTGAATGGCGGATTGGCATGAAGCAATCCCTAGAAAAACTTAGAGAATACAGGATGAGCTGAAAGGGAAGAAAGATTCCCTGCTGAAAGAAAAGCAGAGACAGCTGCCAGATGCACTCTTAGTGTAGCTGGTCTGAGTCCCAAGCTATTAAGATGAACCATATAGTCAAGGATTGCGGGCAGGCCAGCAGACTCTGGAGAAATATGCTTCCCAGAGCACCATATGGAGAATCTTTTCCATTTGGAGTTGTAAGTGCTTCTGGTGGAAGGCTTCTGAGAAGCCTTTAGGATATCCATAACACCTTGAGAGAGGTGTAAATCAGCAAACTCTTAACTCTTCAAGAGCCAGGCCTTGAGATTGAGAGATTTGAGATTCGGATACCAAACCCTCCCCTGAGCACAGGTTAACAGGTTGTAATTCCTGGGAAGAAACAGGGGAAGGTGGACTGCTAAGGACAACAGGAGAGGGTACCAGGGTTGTCTGGCCCAGTCTGGAGCAATCAGAATCACCTTGCCGGGTTGAGACCTGATTTGACTAACACCTTGAACAGGAGAGGGAAGGGGGGGAAAAGCATACAGGAACTTCCCTTCCCAATTGAGAACTAGGGCACCCAGGGGGACTGAGCCCAACACTGGGGGCCTGCAGCAAAAGAGGGGAAGTTGGTGATTGTCTGGGGCTGCAAAAAGATCTATCTGTGGGGTGCCCCATCTGGAGAAGATCACCTTCAAAACCAGGGGATCCAGTGACCATCCGTGATGGCCCTGAGATATCCTGCTGACAGCATCTGCCAGGACATTGTCCTTGCCTCGGAGGTATACTGCTGTAAGAGAGGTGTTCAGGGAATAGGCCGGAGACCATAACTTCATTGCTTCTGTGCACAAGGCCGTAGACCGAGTGCCCCCTTGCTTGTTGATATACCACATTGTGGTGGTATTGTCTGTCCTGATCTGGACTACTTTGTTCTGAACAGACTTGGAAAAAGCCTGAAGTGCTAGAAACACTGCTCTGAATTCTAATAGACTGATGTGAAGCAGAGATTCCTGAGGAGACCACAACCCTTGGGTGGTCAGGTCTCCCAAGTGGGCTCCCCACCCCAAGAGGGAGGCATCTGTAGTAAGGATTAGAGAGTGAAACTGAGTGACAAAAGGAACTCCCTGTCTTAGACTGTCCTGATCCTGCCACCACTGCAACGCCTGGATCAGGGTTCGAGTCACTGGAATCAGTTTGGTCAGAGGATCCTTTTTCTGAGACCAAAAGGCTCTCAAGTGGAACTGAATGTCCCTCATCTGAAATCTTGCTCCCTGCACCACTGCTGTAGAAGCAGCCATGTGCCCCCGGAGCTGTAGAAAATGCCTTGCTGGTCGAGACACCTGGAGGGTGAATGAAGAGGCCAGTGAAATAAGGATCCTTGCCCTGTCCAGGGGAAGGAAGGCTTTTGCCTTTACTGTATCCAGCTCTGCGCCTATGAAGGTGAGGAGCTGTACAGGCTCTAGAACTGACTTTGAAAGATTCAGAAGGAAACCTAGAGAAGTAAGCAGTTGCTGAGTTATCTGTAGGTGTAACTTGACTTGGTCTGGGGACTGGCCTATTATGAACCAGTCATCCAGGTATGGGACGATGGAAATCCTTTTCCTTCTTAGGAAGGCAACTACTACTGCCAGGCATTTTGTGAACACCCTTGGAGCAGAGGTTAGGCCGAAGGGCATTGCTCTGAATTGGTAGTGGCCTGAGGGCAGCTCGAACCTGAGGTATTTTCTATGGGAGCTTCTGATGAGAATATGGAAATAGGCATCCTTGAGGTCCAGGGAGACTAGCCAGTCCCCTGGCCTTAGAGAGGGTAGAATTATTCCCAGAGTCACCATTTTGAACTTTGGCTTTAAAAGGTGCTTGTTTAAATATCTGAGATCCAGGATGGGCCACCATTCTCCAGTCTTTTTGGGGGTGAGGAAGTACCTGGAGTACAATCCTTTCCCTTTGTGTAGGGGTGGAACCCTTTCTATAGCTCTGAGAGCCAAGAGGGAAGAGACCTCTGCCTCTAGGGCAAGTGCCTCTGAAGGATTTGCAGGTGGAAAGGATCTGGTTCTCATCTTTGGAAATTTTTTGAAGCTGAGAACCAGTCCCTGGCTTACTACTTCCAGGACCCATTTGTCTGATGTTAAAGACATCCAGTCCTGGACAAAGTAAGCCAGCCTGCCCCCTACAGGTAGTGGAGAATCGGCCCTGGCAAACCCATCAGGGTGCCTGTTTGGCAGGGGCTTTAGGCTGAGGGGTGGAAGTAGGCCTGCTTGTACCCAGTCTGCCTCTCCCTCTAAAGAACCCCCTATGAGCATAAGCAGAAGAGGAGGCCTGGGCTTGGTAGAAAGGCCTATGAAAAGGCCTGCCCCTGCCCCTGGGTTGCTGCCTCTGAGGAGTGGCTTGCTTTTTCTTGGCCTGAGCACTCCTATAGGTGGTCCTGTACTCATCCATTTTCTTCATGTAGTTCTCTGTTTGCTCCCCAAACAGAGAATTACCCACAACAGAAAAATCCATGGCCTTAGTCTGACTATCCTGAGACAGGCTAGTACATCTGAGCCAAGCCATCCTACGAAGGGAAACAGATGTAGCCATGACTCTAGATGAAACATCACTGGAGTCCACTGCAGCATGGAATTGCACCTTGGATGCCTCAATACCATCCGCAGCCACCTGCTCCAGCTCCTTGGCAAGCTGGCCAGGGACCTGTTTAGCTAAAGCCATTACAGTGTCCCATCTAGATTTCTGATATCTAGCTGTATAGGCCATATAATTGGCCTGCCTGAGTCCCAAGGATGCTGCCATGTACTGTTTCTTTGCCATGGCATCAATCCTCCTGGAGTCCTTATCTGGGGAGTGTGAAGCCAAGGGTATATTAGCCTTATCAAAGGCTGCAGCCTGCACTACCCCAACATGGCTGCATTGCTGGGTAAGGAACTCCGTATCTGAGCCTGAAAGAGTATACCTCTTGTCCATTCTCTTATCCACAGGAGGTACAGAATTCGGAGTTTTTAAAATTTTCATTGTCTGTTTCCCAAAAGACTTATGAAGGGGAATAGACAGCCTCCTGGACTCTGGGATATCCATCATTTCAACATAGACAGGCTCCTCCTGGTCATCCACAGCTTCTTCCATAGGAAGCTGAAGAGTTTCAGCCACTTTCTTGTAAAACATGAAATGGGAGGGGGACTCAGAAAGCCTAGGAGGAGACACTCCTGAAGGTCTGTCTGGGGAGATGTCCAGGTCAATGGGCACATCCAGACTTTCATAATCACACTCACTTTCCTCATACTCTCCTTCCTCCTCCTCCGGTTCATAAAATTCCTCTAAATCATAATCCGGAACCGGTGGAACCGACCGAACTGAGTGCCTTCCTAATGGTGCCGGTTCGGTCGGAACCAGGGATAGCGACTGAACAATTTTTATCACTTTGGCTATTTCATCAGCGGTCGGAGAAAGAACTTTTGGATCCGCACCGGCTGATTTATCCCTTCTTGATCTCTTAACCGGAACCGACTCCTCAGAATCGGTTCTCCTTTTGCCAGAAGAAGTTTCACCCTGGTCAGAGGGCACTCCTTCTGGTTCGGTTGGAACCGAACCAGGCTGGCCATCCAGGTCAGCGGACTTTTTGGCCTCCCTTTCCCTGAGCCTACCAACTATTTTTTCCAGGGTAGCTGCAGGAAAATTTTTACAAATCTGACAGTCTGAATCAAGGTGGTCAAACCCCAGACAATAAACACAGGTGGTGTGGGGATCAGCCTTAGCAAAGACTTCCCCACACACACTACAGTGTTGAAACCCAGTGGGCCCGGTTTTCTTTTGGGTTTCTCAGACATGGCCAGTCCTAACCAAAAACTTAGCCCTTTTTCGGGTAACCGCTGTAGAAGACACCCTTATCAGTTCCTGACCAGACATAGGTCGTGGAAAACGAATAAAACCCATTTTTTTTAGAACTGATAAGAACCGGTAACTACACTTAAAAGTAGAAGAAAAAATTACTCACCTTAGTAATTGCTTTTCTTCTCATGGAGTCTTGCTATATTAGGACCATTGCAGTCATTCCCCACACTTGAACTGCCCCGGAGAGGAAACAGTTAACTCCAGAGTGATCTGGAGTTCCACAGCGCGAGGGCGCTGTTCAAAGCTCTATCTGGCTAGTTTCAAATGAAACTGTCAGGTTCTTTACGGAGCTAAACTAACATAGCAAGTCTGTGTGGAAAAGCTCTACACTAGCCATTGGCTACCTACCATTAGTAGAATAAGAACAATCACAGAATAATAACAATATTTATTGTTAGGATCACCCCTTACAAGCACTAATAGGCCCCCTCTCCCCAAAAGACTCAAGTCCAGAGAGGGGACCATCTACCACTTAACAAAAAACAGAAATACCTAGTTCCCTAACCCAAAGGAAACAAGGGGGGACTAGAGAGACTAAAATGGCATGACACAGTGCTTGCACTAATTTGCCAACCCCATACCCAAGTAGGAGTTCTGAGAGGGGTAGGAGGGAGGGTTGTCCTAATATAGCAAGACTCCATGAGAAGAAAAGCAATTACTAAGGTGAGTAATTTTTCTTCAAACACCATGAAGTCTTGCTATATTAGGACTATTGCAGATTACACAGCAGTACCTCCATGGAGGAGGGTCAGAACCTACTTAGGAAATAGGCTCTGAAGTACAGCTGTGCCAAAACGAGATCTCTCCTGGACTGGACGTCCAGGGAATAATGCTTGGTAAAGGTGTGAACTGTTTTCCAGGTAGCAGCTGACAAATTTCCAAAATGGAATATCTCAGCAGCCGCTAGAGATGCAGCTGTACCCTGTAGGAGTGAGCCCTCAGTCCTGAGGGGGTTCCCTACCTAGTTTTTGGTAACAGAATTGACACAAGAGACAATCCACCTTGCAATTGTCCTCTTAGTGGCAGGTCTCCCTTTGCCAACCTCTCCATAGGTAGGGAAGAGTTGAGGATTCAACCTGTGACCCTTGGTACGTTCCACATAGTAGCTTAGGGCTCTTGACGTCCAAGCTGTGTAGTCTCCTTTCACCCGAGGAAGAATGCTCAGTGAAAATACTGGGAGAGAAATGGACTGGTTCAGATGAAAATCTGAAACCACTTTGGTAAAACTTTCTGTTAGTCCTGAGGACTCACTTATCCCTGTGAAAAGAAATAAAATCCTTTTCCACTGAAAGGGCTTGCAATTCACTTATACGTCTGGCAGAAGTGATAGCCACTAGAAAACAGTTTTCCATGTTAAATACTTGAGATCTGCAGAAGAAAAGGGGCTCAAAGGAGGTTGCATTAACTGAGCAATGCAAAACATTCAGGTCCCAGGCAGGGGCTGGTTCCTGAAAAGGGAGGGTTAGGTGTGAAGTAACCCCTAAAAAACTTGGAAAACACAGGGTGAGAGGAAAGAGAAACAGGCTTCCCTGCAGAAAACAAAGGCAGAAACAGCTGCCAGATGAACCTTCAGGTAGCTGGTCTCAAGGCCTAGGGAATTTAGATGGGCCAAATAGTCCAGTAAAGGGCTAAGTCAGCAGATTCTGGCACAATTTGTTTCTCCAAACACCAGAAGGGAAAACCTCTTCCACTTAGAATTGTAAGTGGCTTCAGTGAAGGCTTCCTAGAAGCCTTTAAATATCCAGGACCCCTTGAGAAAGGTGCAAATCAGCAAATTCTAATTCCTCAAGAACCAAGCCTTGAGGTGGAGGGATTTGAGATCCGGATCACACTCTCCCCTGTGCACAGGTCAGCAAGTCGTGGGTCCTGGGCAAGGTCAGGAGGGTGGATTGTCAGGGACAGGAGGAGGATACAGGGCTGTCTGGCCTAGTCTGGAGCAATCAGAACCACTTTGCAGGGCTGAGTTCTGATTTTACCAATACCCTGAAGAGGAGAGGGAAGGGGGAAAAGCATATAGGAATTTCCTTCCAATCCAGCAGAAAGGCCCAGGGGGACTGAGCCCAGCACTGCAGGCCTGCAACAAACAGAGGAAGTTGATGGTTGTCTGGGGCTGCTAAGAGATCTATCTGAGGGGTGCCCCATCTGGCAAAAGACCGACCCCAATACCTGAGGATTCAGAGACCATTCGTGATGGCCCTGGGAAATCCTGCTGAGAGCATCCGCCAGGACATTGTCCTTTCCTGGAAGGTGAATTGCGATCAGGGAGGTGCTTAGGGAGTAAGCCAGAGACCACAACTTCATTGCTTCGGTGCACAAGGCTGATGACCGAGTGCCCCCTTGCTTGTTGATGTACCACATTGTTGTGGTGTTGTCTGTCCTGATTTGAACTACTTTGTTCTGGACAACAGTTGCAAAAGCCTGAAGAGCTAAAAGAACAGCTCTGAGTTCCAAAAGATTGATGTGGAGCAGAGATTCCTGGGGGGACCACACTCCTTGAGTGGAAAGGTCGCCCAAGTGAGCCCCCCACCCTAACAGGGAGGCATCCGTGGTGAGGTGAGGGAGGTGAAACGGTATAAAGGGAACCACTTGAGTAAGATTGCTTTGATCCTGCCACCACTGAAGGGCCAGGATCAGGGTTTTGGTCACCGGACCAATTGGTAAGGGGTCCCTCCTTGAGACCAATAGGACCTCAAGTGGAACTGGATGTCCTCATCTGAAATCTTGCTCCCTGCACGACAGCTGTGGAAGCAGCCATGTGCCCTAAGAGTTGCAGAGAGTGCCTTGTTGGTCGAGAGACCCGCAGGGTAAAGGAGGATGCCAGGGCAATGAGCCTGTCCACTTTTTCCGAGGGGAGAAATGCCCTGGCTAACTTTGTGTTCAATTCTGCACCTATGAAAGTTAGTACCTGAACAGGTTCCAGAACTGACTTTGGTAGTTCAGCAGGAATCCCAGGGAAGTGAGAAGCTGCTGCGTGACTTGCAAGTGGATTTACCTGATCTGGAGACTGACCCACTATGAGCCAGTCGTCCAGGTAGGGAAACACAGCAATCCCTTGCCTTCTTAAATGAGCCACTACCACAGCTAGACATTTTGTGAATACCCTGGAGCCGAGGTTAGGTCAAGGGCATTGCTCTGAACTGGTAGTGGCCAGAGAGCAGTTCAAACCTGAGGTACTTTCGGTGAGAAGGCCTGATCATGACATTAGAATAGGCGCCCCTGAGGTCCAGGGAAGCTAACCAGTCCTCTGGCCTCAGGGAAGGCAAAATCATTGCTAGAGTTAACATTTTGAACTTTGATTTCAATAGATGTTTGTTCAGGTACCTTAAGTCTAAGATGGGCCGCCATTCTCCTGTCTTTTTTGGGGTAAGAAAATATCTTGAGTACAGTCCCTTGCCCTGATGGCAAGGGGGACCCTTTCCACTGCTTGCAATCCAGAAGGGAAGAAACCTCTGCTTCCAAAGCAAGGGCTTCTGAAGAGTTTGTAGGGAAATTGCCTGGCTCTCATCTTTGGGAACTGTTTGAAGCTGAGAACCAGGCCCTGGCCTACTACTTCCAGAACCCACCTGTCCGAAGTTAGGGACAGCAGTTCTGGCTGAAATAAGCCAACCTGCCACCCACTGGTACAGGAGAATCGGCCCTGGGCACCCCATCAGGGTGCCTGCTTGGCAGCAGCTTTGGGCTGAGGGAGGCGACTGTCTACCTGCGCCTGCCTCACCTCTGCCTCTGAAAACCCTCTGTGAAAAAGCAGAGAGAGGCTTGAGATTGGCAAAGGGCCTGTGGAAAGGCCTGATTCCCTACCCCTGGGGCATGCCTGTGGGAGTGGCATGCCTCCTCCTTAGCTTGGGCACTTTTGTAGGTAGTTCTATATTCATCCATCTTTTTATATAATTTTCCGCTTGATCACAAACAGAGAATTTCCGCTACAGGAAAATCCATAGCCTTTGACTGAGTATCTTGGGACAGATTAGTGCATCTGAGCCATGCCAACCTACGGAAAGCTACAGAAGTGGCCATGACCCTAGAGGAAACATCATTAACATCAACAGCAGTATGAAATTGAACTTTAGAGGCTTCCAATGCCATCAGCAGCCACTTGTTCCAACTCACTAGCCAGCTGGCCCTGGGCCTGCTTGGCTAACTGCAATATAGTGTCCCATCTAGATTTCTGATATCTAGCCACATAAGTCATATAATTAGCCTGCCTGAGTCCCAAAGAAGCTGCCATATATTGTTTTTTCTGCCATGGCATCAATCTTCCTGGAATCCTTATCAGGAGGATGTGAGGCCAGGGAATATTAGCCTTGTCACAGGCTGCAGCTTGCACCACACCTACATGACTACACTGCTCAGAGAGGAAGTCTGTATCAGGGCCTGATAAGGTATACCTTCTGTCCATTTTTTATCTACAGGAGGGACAGAATGAGGATTTTAAAATCTTTGTTGTTTGCTTCCTAAATGACTTATGCAAAGGAATAGACAACCTCCTAGACTCTGGAATATCCATCATTTCAACATAATCAGGCTGCTCTTGCTCATCCAAGCCTCTTCTAAAGGAAGCTGGAGGTTTCTGCAACCTTTTGTAAAACATAAAAGAGAAGGGGACTCAGACAGCATAGGGGAGATTCTAAAGGTCTATCTGGAGAAATGTCCGTTCAATGGGCACGCCCAGACCTTCCCAGTCACAAACATACTGATCAAATTCCTCCTCCCCTCATGTGGTTCATAAAAATCCTCAACATCATAATCCTGAACCACTGGGACTGAACAGAGCCACCCTTTTCCCAGATGCAGGGGTTCGACAGATCCCTGAGACAAAGATTGGACAATCTGAATGGCTTTAGTTATCTCTGCAGCAGTTGGAGAGACAATTTTGTACTCCAGACCTGCTGATTTCTTTTGTCTTTTTGCTGACTGGTTCCTCTGAACCAGCCTTCCTTTGCCTGAGGAAGTCTCGCCCTGGTCAGAGGGCACTCCCTCTGGTCCAGTGGGTACTGACCGGCTGGCCATCCAGGTCAGCGGACTTTTGCTTCTCGCTCTGAGCCGCCCAATCTCTTTCCAGGGTGGCTGCAGGAAATTTTTACACACCTGGCAGTCTGACAGGAGGTGGTCAGCCCCAGACAATAAACACAGTGGTGTGTGGGTCAGCCTTGCAAAGGCTTCCCACAGACATCACAGTGTTGAAACCCAGTGGGCCCGGTTTTTCTTTTGGGTTTCTCAGACATAATGCCAGCCTAACCAAAACTTGCCCTTTAGATGGCAGTGCCAGGCAAGACACCTTATCGGTTCCTAACCGTGTCACGGGTATTTGAAAACCAAATAAAAGTTAGGTTTTTTTAGAACCGATAAGAACCGGGAACCGCACTCTAAAAGCCCAACCAAACAGTTTGACACATATATTTTAACAAACCGATCGGTTCAAAACCGAACCGATAATGAATTTCCACACAGACTTAATTTCTGTACTTACGGTTTACCAGATAGAGCTTTTAACCGAAATGCGGTAAAATAAATACTTTTTGCCGGTTCCAATGAACCGAAAATACTCGCTTGAACCGAGAAATGAACCGAGCTGAAGGAGCTGATCTCCGGAGCGACTGTTCAGTGAAGCGGAGTAAAGAATCTGACAGTTTCATTTGAAACTAGCCAGATAGAGCTTTGAACAGCGCCCTCGCGCTGTGGAACTCCAGATCACTCTGGAGTTAACTGTTTCCTCTCCGGGGCAGTTCAAGTGTGGGGAATGACTGCAATGGTCCTAATATAGCAAGACTTCATGGTGTTTGAAATAAAGATTTTTAAACAACCTGATCGGTTCAAACCGAACTGATCCCATGTTTACAAGTTCCACACAGAATAATAACAAAAATAAACCTATCTAGTACTCACGAATACCACAGACAGAGACTGAACCGATAGATTGCGGTTTAAATTCGGTTGAAAACCGAGGAAAAACGGTACTTTAACCGACAAATTGAACCGAGCAAAGGAGAAATCTCCGGAGCGACTGTTCATGAGGCGGAGTAAAGAATCTGATGGTTTGAGTTCAAACAGAAACAGACAGAGTCTCAACCGAGCTCGAGCTCAGCGTTCCATGCCTGGCATGGAAAGTTAACTCTTTCATCTCCGGGGCAGTTCAAAGGTTGGACCTCACTGCAATTTGTCAGAATACAGCAAGACTTCATGTTGTTTGAAAGGTATGTTTTTGAACAGTTCCATGTTCTTTGCACAGATCCTTAAAAACTGGTACCCTCAGTACAACAGTCCCAGTTTCAGCTTGGCAGATAACCAGTCCAGATGATGACAGTTTATACAGTTCTTAGCAACCACACATATTAGCCACTTAAACCCATAGCCCCCCATATAAAATCTCACTCCCAGTCCTTTTAATCTCTTGCCTAAGATGAGACTTTAGCTAGGGAGTTTATCTGGCAAAGGCATGCAGTCACTAACACTTGTTTTTACCTGGTCCATGAGGTGAGGGGAGGAGTGATGCTTGCTCGCATTCTCTCCCTCATTGGTCCTGTCCAGTGTAGATGTTTGGAGCTGGTGAGAGTCTTGTTCCTCAATGACTTGTCGCATTGAGGTTTTGAAGCATGGCGGATGACATGGGATTCTGCGTGTTCTTGCCTTTCCCTTGAGGTCCCATAACTTCCAGTTGATTTAGAAAGACCTGTTGCTTACAGATGACATGCTGATGGTATCAGATGTTGAGAATACCATCTTGTTGGTACTGCTGTTCAGACATCCCACATCTCTTGATAGCGCAAGATGTTCAAAATATCACTGTTGATGGCATTGTTCGATGTTAAGCAATACCTCATCTCTTAATGGCACTGGATGTTGAAATAATATCTTGTGGTACTGCTGTTCAGATATACTACACCTCTTGATGGCATGAGATGTTCAGAATACCACTGCTGATGGCACTGTAGGATGCTAAGCAATACCATAACTCTCTCTCTTGAAATGGACGTATTTTTCTACAGTGCATTTTGAAAAGCAAACATTTTTTGTCTCATGTCAGACATTAAGACAGCTAAGCACAAATTCTGCTTACGCTTCAGCTAGAAACATTTGATAAGCATGTTACACACATTCAGCACCACTTATATGGTCTGCTCCTAAACAAGGTTTGAGATGACACTGAATCTCAAGCAACCACAGAAAACCTACATGGCCATTTCAACCTTAAAATAACAGGCTTGCTTGAGCAGAAACAGTGAACCAGGCCCATAATTCAAGTTCAAACCTGACCTGTAAATGTGTGACTCTATTGCCCACAACAGCCAATCCAAGCAGTATATTCTTTGTATTTACATAATTTTAATCGGCACTATGTAGCATGCCTACAAACAAAGTGGCCTGTAACATGTAAGCATATGTACCAGTTTAGAAAAAGAACTGCCAATACTCTGCAATTCTGACAAATGCCTTGGGACAGAGTGCTACAGGTTTGAGTATTCTGATTTCTGAGTACATTTTTAACATCCGTAATGTACCTAAGCTACCAAAGTGTATGGCATGCTAGCTTTTTGTGACAACTGCCATACAGCCTTACATTTTTGAGGTAAAAATGATGGGGATAACTTGTATTCAGGCAACCAGAGGCATACCCTACCAGGTCACTATCTTGCAGAGAAAACCGTGCATGGAATACCACATGAAATACATCGTGCAGTGCACTAGTGCGATAGAGTACACAACCTTGCAAGACAGATGTGGTGTACGCGCGGTTTTGTACCCCATGGTGGGGAGGAGGAGGAATTATGTGGAATTGAAAATCTCTGTTTGGGAGGTGGACCGCCAAGCTGCCACCGTAACTCAGTGGGATGAGCCACGGCAGTACAGGAGGTTGCTGTGTTCTGTGGACCGGCTCAATCTTGGTCCCAGACTTTTGGAAACCACATTGTGCGGTTTCTTTATTTTCCCTCCCAGTGCGTCTCCCCATCCCAAGTTAGACCCCGGGTTGGTTATTTTAATGGGGGGTTGAGCACAACCAAGCTCCCCCACAGATGATAAAAACAGCACACGCTTATGTTGCCAAATTTGTTTCGGCAGTATGTGTGTAAGTGACAGCAATGTATCCGCTGAATTTACAGCGTGGTACATTGCTGCGCAGTAGTGTGATGCGAGGCATACACTATATGTTGCCACTAAATAATGTGTACTTCCTTTTTTTTTATATACTTAGTTTATTATCCACAGCAACAGTAAATTTGCCAACATTTGATCGATCATACAGTTAGTACTTCATTAGGTTCCAACTTTTTACCCATTCTATACAAATTCACTTTCTTTTCCATATGTACTGAGGTGCTCTTCATTCCAATTGTTATAGTTAACAAACCTTTACTATAATTGTAGAAACTATAACTGTCTGGGATGTGTTCCTTCAACCTAATGTCAAAGATCTCAAAATTAATCTAGGTATGTCCTTTACTAGGGAGAGAGCGAGAGATCCATTCAGGAGAAGTAGACGGGTGGGGGGGGGCGCCTTACCTCCACTAGGGGGAGAGCTATACTTTAATTGCCTATCCACTATCGTGAAGTATCCACCTAGTCCATCTCTGTTGGTATATTTGTGGTTTTTGATTAAGATTGATTGTTAGCCTTTCCATCCTATGTATGGCTTTAACCAGCTCCTTCCAATCCGCTATCCCTGGGGCTCTCAATTGTAGCCAATTTCTGGTGATAGCCTTTAATGCAGCTGCTACCAGGATTACCCATAAATATTTAGTGTTCTTATCATCAAGTTCTCTAGAGATTAATCCCAATATTAAGTGTTCATAGAAACATAGAATTTGATGGCAGATAAGGACCGCTTGGCCCACCCAGTCTGCCCATTTCCCTACCTATTGGATAAGCTGCAGATCCTAGTTAACCAGCAGCCTACTTCTTCCTACCCCCACCCCCTAGAATTGCCTTATGACTGTCCCATTCATGCTTGAATTCCACCACTGTTTTTGACTCCACAATCTCCTCCGGAAGGCCGTTCCATGCATCCACAACCTCTCTGTGAAACAATACTTCTTAAATTACCTCTGAGCCGCCTCTATCTCAAATTGTGCCCCCTTGTTCTTGCACACCTCTTTTTGAGAGATGCTACCCTCTTGGACTTTGTTGATTCCTTGTGAGGTACTTGAAAGTTTGTATCATGTCCCCTCCTCCTTTCCTCAAGGCTCTACATATTAAGCTCCTAAGTCTCTCTTCATGTCTTCCCGTGCAGACCCTGCACCATTTTAGTTGCCCTCCTCTGATAGCTTCCATCCTGTCTATGTCTTTGCAGAGATTGGTCTCCAGAACTGCACGCAGTACTCCAGATGGGGTCTCACCAGCTGTCTGTACAGAGTGATAATAACTTCCTGTTTTCTACTGGTGATGCCTCCCTATGCATCCCAGTATCCCCCAGCCCTCCTTGCTGCCCTCTCACATTGCTTGCCCATCTTTAGGTCATCTGATATGACTACCCCAGGTCCCTTTCCATTTTGTTGTTGTTAGTATCTCACCCCCTTGTGTACTCTTCCCTGGGTTTTGTTTCCCAGGTGCATTACCTGCACTTCTTAGCATTGAATCTAAGCTGCCATACATTTGACCATTCCTCTAACCTTGCCAAGTCCCTTCTCATCCTTTCCACCCCGGCTTGTGCATCAACTCTGTTGCAGATCTTTTGTCATCTGCAAAGAGACATACTTTTCCTTCCAGTCCCTCTGCAATGTCGCTTATAAAGACATTGAAGAGGGACGGTCCTAATACTGAACCCTGTGGTACCCCACTAGTAACCCCTCTTTCTTCAGAATGGACCTCATTTACTATTACCTCTATGTCCTACTCTCCAGCCAATTTTTTTACCCAGGCTGTCATCTTGGGACCCACTCCCAGGCTGGCTAACTTGTATATTAATCTTTTGTGTGGGACTGTGTCAAATGCCTTGCTAAAGTCTAGGTAGGCCATGTCCACAGCCCCTCTCTGATCTACTACTTTGGTCACCCAGCCAAAGAAATCTATCAGATTTGTCTGGCATGACCTTCCTGCTGTGAATCCATGCTGCCTTGGGTCCTGTGCCCCTCTGGCCTCTAGATACTCGACAATTCTTTCCTTCAGAAGTGATTCCATCATTTTCCCTACCACTGAGGTTAAACTAACAGGTCTGTAGTTTCCTGCTTCTGCCTTGCTCCCACTTTTGTGAAGGGGAATGACATCTGCCCTCCTCCAGTCCTCAGGTACCACCCCATCCTCCCATGATTTGTTAAAGAGGGTAGTCAGTGGTGTCACTAGTTCTAACCTTAGTTCTTTTAGAATTCTGGGATGAATCCCATCAGGCCCCATTGCTTTGTTCACCTTCAGTTTTAAGAGTTCTTTCAGAACCCTTTCTTCTGTAAATGGGCTGGTATCAACTTCTGTATCCAGAGTGTTTCTACTGTTTGTTTAAGGTACCTCCCCCTCTTGCTTTGTAAATACTGAGCAAAAATATTTGTTTAGTATCTCTGCCTTTTCACAGTCACCCTCTGTCCACCCTCCCTCCCTCCCTTTATTAAGCCTCACTATCCCTCCCTTGGTCTTCCTTTGCTCCCTGATGTACCTATAAAAGGTTCTATCCCCCTTCTTAACTGTAATCCAGTTTTGTCTGGAGTACAAATACCTGCTCTAGGTAATGAGTCACCTCCTCCCAGAATGAAGCAATGATTGTGCAAGACCAAAAGATATGCGCCTGCGAGGCGGAGTGTGCTCCGCAGCCCCTCCAGCACTTTGCTGTGGCCTCCCCTTAAAATGCGCCATCTGAGTTGGGACCAAGAAATAGCGGGTTCCCAACTTCCAACAGAAGTCACGCCATGCAAGTGAGCTGGTTGTTGACCATGTACTTCTCCATACCAGAGACCACTGTTTATCCGAGATGGGGGATCATTAGATCCTGCTCCCATCTGTTCTTTATATAATGGAAGGTGACCGCCCTATCTGCCATGTACCTACTGTATAGTAAGGAGATGACTTGCTCCACTCCCTGCGAGCCCCAAATCCTTGGGAACAGCCCGCTCTCTTCTAATGCTGGCTCTTCCAACATTGCTTTATTTATTTGTATATTCAGGTAATCTCTTAACTGGTAGTATCTGATTCTGTGTTTGTTGCAGACTATATTTCTCTTGAACTGCTTCAAAAGAAAGTAATGAGTTACCTATCATTATTTGAAAGGGCGCATATAATCCTCTTTTGGCTTGCCTCTGAAACCATCCGTCAATTGTTGCTGGTACAAATCGATGGTCGTACGCCCACCATCTGTATCGCCAAAGGTGTTTATATGAAGTGCCCCTACTTGTTCTCCTTTTCCAGCCCTCAACTACTGTCTTTGTGCCTGAGAAACCCTTTATTTCATCTGGGTCCATAGGCCCAAATAAGGCCACCTGTAGTGGGGGACTGCCTTGCTTCCAAAGGTCTATTCTCTTCCAATACGTATCATATCCTGGATTACCCCAGAGTAGTGCAACCCTCGTCTGGGCTGCCACCCAGTAACCCTGTAAATATGGAAATGCCAGGCCTCCTCTTCTGCTTTTGGGAGATGTAAAAGCGCCTTTCTTAGTCTGGGTTTTTTACCCTTCCGTAAATAACAAAAAAACATACTTTGCCAGGTTTCCAGCTCCGCTGTAGACAGCATGCATAGAACACACTGGAACAGGTAGAGAAGGCATGGCAATGCGTTCATCTTAAGGGCTTGTACTCTGGCACAAAATGAAATGGGCAACAATGACCATCTTTGGAAGTCATTTTTAAGTTGCGTTATTATTGGTGGATAATTCAGGTCTCTTAACTGCTCATTGTTCCTTCCCAGCCTTACCCCTAGGTATTTTATTTCTGTCCGGTCCCATAGCATTGGATGCTTCGTTCTGATCTCACTGGAGGGGGTATAGTGAAAATTCAATATTTCCGTTTTGTTGTTATTAGGCTTATATCCAGATAACTTAGAAAAGTCATCCAGCTGGCTGAACAATTTAGGCAGGGATACCTCTGGGTCAGTAAGGTAGAGTAGTACATCGTCTGCTTATAAGGCCAGCTTATGGGTGTGTCCCCCTATACTAATTCCCTTTATCTCTGGATTCTGATGGATGCTCTGAGCGAGGGGCTCGATAAATAAGGCGAACAGCAGTGGGGATAGCGGGCACCCCTGTCGCGTGCCCCTTCCCAACATAAAGGCCTCTGATATATGACCATTTGCCCGTACCTGTGCCCGTGGGGACTCGTAGAATTTAAATAAGGCCGCTATTAATTGCTTCGGGACCCCAAACCCGGAAAGGACCTCCCTCAGAAAGGGCCACGACACTCTATCGAACGCCTTTTCAGCGTCTAGGCTCATGATCAGTGAGGATAATTTTAGAAGATTAATCTGATCAATTATATGAGTTGTCCTGCGCAAGTTATCCTGTGCTTGTCCACCCGGTATAAAGCCAGATTGATCTATATGTATTAGGGATGGGAGATATTCTTGTAAACGTCTTGCCAAAAGAGAGGCCAGTATCTTATAGTCAGTGTTCAACAGAGATATCGGTCGGTAAGAGGGACACTTAACTGGGTCCTTTCCGGGCTTAGGTATCACCGAAATTACCGCCTGAGCCCAAGAGCGAGGAGGTGGAGCCTCACCCCTCAAAACCTCCTCATACACCTGTGTCAGCAGGGGTTTCACTTGACCCCCAAAACATTTATAGAACTCCGATGGGAGACCATCCGAACCTGGGCACTTGCCTACCTTAAACCACCTTATTTCTCCCTGTATTTCTTCCGGCCTCACTGGACCAACCAAGTGTTCTCCCTGCTCTTTAGTTAGGCTTGGTAGTTGAAGTGTTTCCAAGAATGTCCTTATTCTATCCTCTCTAACATCTATTTCCTCCGTATATAGTTTAGAGTAGTATGTCTTAAAGGCATCTGCTATCTCGTGTACTCCCTGTCCCACCTTACCTGTTCCAGGGCGCCAGATTTTTGTTATTGTTGCTTTCGCCCGCCTTGTCCTCAGTCTACTGGCTAGGAGACGCAGCGAGCGAGGACCTCCCTCATAATATTGTTGTCTCAGAAAGAGACATTTTTGTTCCACTTGATAGCCTAGAATACCCATGAGCTCTCTCTTATGCTCCAGTAGTTGTCTCTTATGCCCCCTATCATATTTTTGGTTTTGTTGGTTCTCTAAGTCTGCTATCAGCTCAGTTAGGGTAAGTTTTCTGGCTTCTCGTTCCTTCTTTTTCCGAGAGGCCAGCTGTATGAACCTACCTCGCAACACCGCTTTTGCGGCATCTCAACGGATTGCCTGCGATGTATCTTACCCTGTGTTTTCCACAATGTAATTTCTATATGTTTCTACTATTGTGTCCTTCACCTCTTTATCTTTTAACAATGATATGTTTAAACGCCAGTTAGTGTTACGACGTAGCTCTCCTAAGTTAATTTTTATATATATAGGCGCATGGTCTGATAAAAGGAGATTTCCTATCCAGGCCCCCGAGACTCTGTATACCTCGTTCTTTGGAACCAGTACATAGTCCAGTCTCGAGTATGTATTATGAGCTGCAGAGAAGAAGGTATAATCTCTTTGTCGGCTATGTAAGTGTCTCCATGTATCTACTAGTCCTAGTTCCCCTAGCAATTTCTGAACCTTTCTGGCTAATTTATGAGATTTCCCTCGGACTTTCGAGGAGGAGTCCATATCCGGATTCAAAGGTAAATTTAACCCCCCCCCCACAAATCAAAGTCCCCTCCCCCCACTCTAATAAAGTGGTCAAAAAAGAACGGTGTTCAGGCAATGTTGAGCCCGGGGGAAAAGACAGCGACACTAATGTTATCATATTTCCCCTGAATTTGCCTTTTAACATCGCGTAGCGACCCTCCTTATCAGCCCTCGCTTCCATTTTTTTAAATGCGGTACTAGCTGGCACAAGCACTATCGTGCCCCTCCGTCTACCATTTTTATAACAGGAAGCAACCATTTCCCTGAAACCCCATTTTGGTAGCTTATTATGCTCCGACATCGACAAGTGGGTCTCCTGGAGAAATAGAAAATCTGTCTTGGCTTTCCTAGCCTGGCTCAAAATCTTAGATCTTTTGACTGGGTTCGTGAGACCACTGACGTTGTAGGAGCAAACCGTCATATCTCTACTCGCCATCTAAGAAATTTGAATCTTGGCTCCTTTTCACCAGATCCCCCCGGACTCCTCCCCGAAATTCTCCCTGTTCAGGCACCCTCCATACTACCCCCTCCACCAAAACAGAACACATCCCAGTAACAAATCAGACAGCAAACAACAACATTATAACCATGGTAACTCTTTATGGCCAACTTGGCCTTCGAACAATGCTTAGTAAGTGACCCCCAAGGTAGGAGTCCCATTTTTTGGGGCTCTTTTCTCACCCGCACCTTATCTAGGCAAAGGCAAGCATAGAGGGGTGACTAGCGTCCCCCCGACGGGAGACCCCCTCTAGGGAGCTCTTTTTCAGAGTCTAAAGCGCCTTGCTTTTCTCTAGAACCAGGCCTTATATTGGTCCGAGAAGCCTTACTTCTGGGGCACTGAGCGCTCCTACAGTTAAATACAGTGATGTGCTGGCCAGAGCGACCTGCAGTCATGCACTCATCCCCTGACCTTCCTGCTTTAGTTTATTTCTAGTTGGGTTGGAGTGAGCCGTGTCTTTTATTCTCATGGGAGGACCCCCTTCCCCTCAGAAGGGAAGATAGATTCCCCCCCCAGGCCCCTTCTTTTAGCCCACCCTATGTCCCTTTCCAGTTATCGCTACTCCCTCCCTCACCCCTCCACCTCTTTCCCCTGCCATGTTTCCCTCGTGTCAGTCATCCCCTTTTATCAGGGGCATTTTATGGAGGTTTTTCTACTGTTATGTCAAGTAGGGGAAAAAGAGAGGGTTCCTCAGCTATCTTCTTCTTTAGTTCACCCCTCCCAAGAGGTGGTGTCCCCCCTTTTACACCTGTTCTCAGAAATTTACCTCTGAGATAATTGTCTTTCTCAAACTTGTAGCTCCCCGCGGATCAGCTGTTGATTAGCCCCTACCTTCCTCTCCCTGCACGTTTCGTATGCCTTCGGTTGTTAAGAGGTGTCCTCTACATCCTACCCCCCCAAATCCTTCCCTTCTCTAAACCCCTTTCCATTCCTGCCTCATCCGCTTCTCAGGGAGAGAGCACAAAAAAAAAAAAAGCCTTTCATTTAATTGTGATCCTCCAGACCCTCTATCCACTGCATCCACTTACTAATTTAGTCATGGCTACTTTTGTTTCACATCCTGCTCACAGCAGTTAAATTCTTAGCAATGCTTTAATGTCTCAAAACCATAGGTCTCTTGTCTTTGGTAGCGCCATTTCAGCTTATTTTCCCCTCCAACTTCAACGAAGGAGCCAGTCACTGACTTTACGTGTGTATCCGTGGCATTGCAATTGCTTTTCAAGTTGTAAGTTGGGCATTACTCGCTGTGACGTTCTCTTGTCTCACCCGATCTTCCTGCTCCGCCATTCCAGGTTCCATTTCTCTGCCCGGGGAGCGTCTTTTAGAGAAGACCCTGTCCCACACACCGGATGCACCCCGTCGGGAACCACCACTGGGTCTTTTTGGTCCCCCCTGCGACCAGTCCCTCTCTTTGAGCTGCTGCAATGTACGCCTCCCTTGTCCTTCTGGTATTGCCAGTCCATGTCTCTCCAAAAACTCCTTAGCATCCTCCAACTCCTGAAACCTTAGTTGGCCCTTATCTGCGCTCACTTTCAGTCTGGCAGGGTATTCCACGAAAGCTTTAATATTTTTTTGCTGCAAGAGCTTTACTATGTATAGGACCTTCCTTCTCTTGGTTAGCAATTGCGGCGTAAAATCATGGTCAAAGTACAGTCTAACATCTACAAACCAGACCGCTTTCTTAGACCAGGCCAATGTGAGTATCTCCTCCTTAGTCCGAAAATCAAGGAACGCCATCACAATAGAGCTAGGTCTTGCCTTTGGGTCACGAGGTCGTGGTACAAGGAATCTGTGCGCTCTGATAATATCCAGACTTTTATCCGCAGGTAGACTTAATATTTCTTTCAAAAAGGAATCGATAAATGTAATCATGTTCCCAGATTCTGTACCCTCAATGTGTACTTCCTTGGTGAGCTCTACCACTGTCTCAAATTTAAAATGATTTGCTTTGGGTTTTATTAATGTCTGACAAGGCTGAAGGTGATGAGCATTGTCTGAAAGTTATAGACAGAAAGCTTTTTGGCACAGCAGTAATTCATCATGCTCTACTTAGTTTCTTGTGTAAATATATTACTATGTAGCTTGTTCTGCCATCCTAATTATGCCACTCAATACTGTATCTAATTTTCCATATGTCAAAGTACAACCTGCTACCCCAAAAGTTGTGTATCTATCTTATAATGTGTTGAATACCGATGTACTTACTACGTCCTGTACTTGTGTACACCTTGTTATACCACTTTAAGCACCAGTGTATTTCACCTGGTCAACAATACAAAAACAAACAAAAGAAAAAATACTCACTGTAGTAATACTGTTTCTTCAAATGTATTCTTCAGTATGCTTGACAGTGTGCAGTATGCCAGCTGGGTTCAGCTGCCCCGGAGGTGGAGTCAGTGTAAATGAAGTTGGCACCTTGGCCAATCAGAAGAGAGAAGGGGTGTGCTGCCTGCAGTCAGCCTTGAGGGCTTCAGAATTATTTTGACGCTGGAAAACGGGCAAAAACTGTGCCCATGAGAGAAAAACAGTTCCAACAGGAATCAAAAATAGAACAAGAATTAACCTAACAATGTAAAAACCAAAACAAACACTGTAAAAGAACCGCCTATTAAAAAGATGCCCAAAAAATGTGGTTAAGGACAAGAAAGTAGAGCCATGCCCCATTAGGTTATATAGGGGAGGATGGATGGGAGGTCAAGCATACTGAAGAATACCTTGGAAGAAATAATATTACTACACTGAGTAATTTTTTCTTCTCATCCCAGGGATTCTTCAGTATGCTTGACAGTGTGCAGACTACAAAACAGTGCAGTTGGGAGGCAGGTACAGAACCTATTTAGGAAAATAGCTCTGCAGCACTGCTGTGCCAAATTTGGCATCTGATCTGGACTGTACATCCAAGCTGTAGTGCTTAGTGAAGGTGTGTACTGTCTTTCATGTGGCTGCTTTGCAGACATCAAGCAAGAGAATATCACTTGCAGCCACCACTGTGGCAGCAGTGCCCCGGTAGAGTGGGCCCTAAGATGCTGAGGGGGCTGTTTGCCAGCTTTGTTGTAGCAGAACTGGATGCAAGAGACAATCCAGCGGGATATAGTCCTCTAGGTAGGGGATCAGTACTACTGTTTGACTCTTGACTCACCGACACATCTATTGCTGACTATCTAACCGAATCTGTCAATTTACCAAATTCCTATTTACTGCCAATCAAAACACTGAAACAACTCACAAGTAGCAAAAGAATTAAATAACAAGCAAGTCGCAACTGTGCTTTGAGTCAAGTTAGTGAATTCAAGAAACAACTCGCAAGTAGCAAGAGAATTAAACAAACAACATGCAAGTTGCAACCGTGCTTTGAGTCAAGTTAGTGAATTCATGAAACAACTCGCAGGTAGCAAGTAGCAGGCATAATTAAACAAACAAAGGCGAAATGTCCAATGAAAGGCCATTATATTGTGCCTGAAGCCTCTACCTCAAAATGACCACAAAGTAACTGGAAGCCACACTAGATGGCTTTCATGGTGAACATGACTTTGTTTTGCTAGCTTGCAGCTTCACCTTACTAACATGCCGAACAGGTAATTGTGCAACTAGCAACTGGCACATTGCAAATCGCAGCACGTAACTCAATTTTTTCGCACTTCCTTATCAACAGTACAGCTGTCATTTTTCACAGCCTGCCCAAAATGCGTTTCCGCAGCTATGGCGCACAATGGCGTGGTCGCTCTGATAAATCACCTTTTGGGAAACATTAACAAAATCACAGCACCACTGTTCATGAGGGGAGGTCCCACAATACCTATGTTGAAAATGTGGCTAAAAAACTCCCACAAATAATTGTGTTACGGACGTGTGTTGCACAGTTTCTATGCATGCTAATGATTCCACCAATTTTTCATTTTTTTCCCTCCAGATTTTCAACGTTGCCATTTTTGTACACCTCCTCATGAACAATACAGTTGTCATGTTCCACATTCCTGCCCAAAATGTGTTTTCATCCCTGTGTCGCCAAATGGCATAGAATCTGTGCAAAACCACCTTTCAGCTTACAAACTGATTGTGCTGCTCTTCATGAGGTGGGGTCACAAAAAAGCCCATGTTGAAAATCTGGAGTGAAAATACCAACACACGACTACGGTGTTAGGGTTTCCAACTGTAGCACCCCACCCCACTTTAGAGACTGACAGGCGTCAGGGGTGTGACTTGGGATCATCGGCCATAAATGTTCACGCCATTCCACCCCCACCCCCACCCTGCAGCCAGTGACAGGCATCATGGTGTGCCTTACAGTGTTCGGCCACAAAGTTCACCCCATTCTCCTATACTGCACCCACCTCCGCGTATTTCCTTATGTATTGGGGTAAGTATAACGCCCAAAGACCCCAAAGCACACCACAACACTTGTCAGTGTCTACAGGGTGTGGTGAGGTACAATGGCATGAGCGTTATAGCTGAAAACCCAAAGGCACACCCCAAAGCCTGTCAGTTTCTACAGGGTGGGGGTGGGGTTGGCGTCACTTCAATACTTCACCGCCGTTCCTATTATGCATCTCTAACTCCGGCACTACCAATGCCAATGCCAGCGAGACAACATTCGGCATTGACAAATTCTTGTTTTTATACTGAGATGAGGTACCCTCCTCAGCAATTTTAGAGGAGGGGGAGGCAGACTGAGAGGCAATGGATTTAAAATCTTTAGCCCGCTAAAGGGATGCTTCTTTCTTTAAAAATTTTGAGTAAGTTTCACAGGAATGGTCCGAACTTAAATAATTTAAACAAAGGTTGTGGCTGTCTGCCTTAGCCAGGACTTTAAAGCACTTTAAACAGGTTTTAATTTCTGTTGGTCCAGTTCTTTTGTTTGGCTTCTCTGACATGCAAAACATCAGAAACCCCCCGAAATCAGTGTTTCACAGGGGACAGAGAAAAAATGTCACCAGGCTCAGAGAAGATGCGAGAAAAAATTCACAACTGCAGTAGAAAAATAAAGCAAAATGTATTAAAGTGCAATTTCTTGCAAAGAAAAAGAACCACAAGTGCTTAAAAAATGGTAAAAACCTTTTGAGTGAGATTTTTACCTCAGGTGCGGAATTTTTTACCTCAGAAAAAGCACGAAAAATAAAGTTTGTGGTTGTGCGGAAAACGCTAGAAAAACGCTAAAAAATATTGCAAATGCGGTAAAAATACCTGAAAATAACTGAAGGCAGCACAAAACGAACACTTTTTTTTAAAGAAAATGAATATCTTCAAGTGTTGAGAATAGAGAGCACTCGGGCAGTATTGCTCAGTCAGCAGAGAAATTATTCTGAAGTCCTTAAGGCTGACTGTAGGCAGCACACCCCTCGGTCTTCTAATTGGCCAATTTGCTAACTTCATTTACATTGACGCCCACCTCCAGGGCAGCTGAACCCAGCTGGCATACTGCATACTGTCAAGCATACTGAAGAATCCCTGGGGTGAGAAACAAGCATTATTGTAAAGAAAAAAATATGTCACCCTCTGGGACAGGGACCCATGAGGTCACACCCACAATGGCACCAGGTTCAATGCCTATTTCCTATGATCTGGTATTGTACCATCTTTGAAGATAAGCCATTTATTTACTGATTTATTGGTTAATACGTTAAAGGTCAAGGACATGTTGGTGGACCACACATTGCAGTAGGAACCATGGCTGACATGCTTCAAATGCAAATGCCACACAAAAGCATACTTGCTTTGTTAACACAACCACTGCAGTTTATCAGCCTCGTAGTCAAAAAGATACAGGGCTATTTGATGGACCATGAAATGCAGTTACAGCCCAGGAAGCATTTTTTGTTATTATGCAAAAGGTATGACAGCCAATCAGAATACAGGATAATTAACATTTAATACCCCCACAAACTACTATAATCTGGACACACCCACAGTGGATTATCCATGTTTTGGACATGCCCACAGTAGACTTTCCACATTTCAGATACTGAACCACTCTTGCAATATGTTGATTTTTTTTTTTTTTCGTCAAGCCCTTTGTGGGCGGTTTAAGGTCTTACTTAAGAGATTCCATGGAGGCTCTTAAGCCCTTAGGCTGCCGACAGAATTAGAACATACAGTAATTCTGGACTGATAACATCAGTCCCCGGCACAGTTTATTTAAAGACATACATGTTAAGGAACCCAACACCTTGATCACCCTTGATGGGGAATCTTTATATACTAACATACCCCACAGTGAGGGACTCCAGGTTCTGCAGTACTTCTTGGATCTCGGGGGGAGAATACCATACCACCTACTGAGTTTCTAACTCAGCTGTCTAAAATGGTACTGGAAGTTAATGCCTTTACTTTCCTAGAGGAATTCTTTTCCAGGTAAGTGGAACAGCAATGGGGTAACATTTACCTCCAGCTTCACTAATTTATACCTGGAGAATTGGAAAGAAACCTTTATCTACACCCCAAATGCCAACCCTTATCTTGAAAAAAATTCCTTCTGGTGGCACTTATCAATAAAATAATGAAGGTGTGGTGGGGAATGGTGGACAAACATTTTGATTTTGTAAGGTACTCAAAAAATAAAAACAAAACTCTAAGGTTCACTATCACACATAGCACTGTAGCATATCATTTCTCAACATCAGAATCCTGAAAAGTAAGGAGCAGGGGATTAACACAATGGTTGCTAGGAAACCAACAGACAGGAACACAGTATTATTGGCCAGTTCCTGCCATCCCTGCCACACCATCAGGCATATCCCTGTGGGTCGGTTTCTACAGGTGTGCAGGAACGGCAATACTGATGATACATTTCAAGAGGAAGCAAAGGTTGGGATTCTAGAGGGTACGTTTCGACAGACAGGGTGCAAGGAACAGGACATCTATACAGCTCGAGAGCAAATTAATAACACTGACAGGATGCCAGTCTTAGCTGCAAGGAACAGAACGAGTTTGGTGGGGAACTGCATGAATTTCGTAACAACTTTCAGTACAAAAGTGAGTGAAAAGGAGGAAAATATCAAAAAGCTTTGGGGGATTATTACTTTTTGGGGCTGACAGGGCGCTCCAGTCCCTTCCTTCAGAGGGACTTGTTCTCAGACCCAATACTTGGGTCATCATGGACCCTCTCAGCTCCTGATTTTGTGCTGCTTTGTCCCCGGGCCCACGACCATGCGATGGGCGGACAGGTTGTCTTTGCCTCCGTGGAGGCAGCCTAGTGCCCTGGACATCGGCCCTTTCCTGTTCTTGGTGGCAGGCTTGTGCTGACAGCCAAGCACCACTGGGTGTCAGTCTACAGCGCGCCATGCAATCCTCCCTCCCCGAAGAAGGACAGCTGGGTAGGGACGCTCAATCCTTCCTCGCCCTGCCGACCCCCAAGCAACCCGAGTCGGTTCTCTAACTCAGGTCACTGGTGTGGGGGATTATTTCTGACAGAGCTCAAATCTGAGAAGTTTGTAAAGGACCCCCCCCCGGGATGGTCTTTAAAAGAAGTTATTTTTGATGGTAGACAGGACAACACTGTACCACGATATTTAATTTTTCATAGCTGGCATGGCAAAGGCACAGTAACTTTCAAAATCTTCAAAATCCCGCATCTTGCTTCAGGGATTAAAGAAAATTAAAAGAAAAATGGGTATATTGATGTTTTACTAGAAAAACAGTATTGCAGAAAAAAACTCTACACTGACTAACAAATACTGCTGCTTTAAAAGCTCACGCAACATTGCTGACTGTCACCAAAAGTTTGCAACCTATACCCACCCCACCTACTACATGGTTTACCCCCCCCCCACGCCACACACTGTTGCGGGCAATGTAAATATTATGGAGTCATCACCCCCTCAGATTCCTTCACCAACCCATGCACTGATGAATCTCATACCATCACGAGATTCATAAATTGTGACACAACCTAAGTCATTTATTTGGCAACCTGTAAGTGCGGTGCCTATTACGTTGGCTGCACAAAAAGAAAATTTAAAGAAAGAGTGGGGTACCATATGAGGGCAATACAACATAGCAACTTCAAGTTGGAATTAGCGGCCCATCTGAACTCTACGAGTGCAATGGCTGGCCACGAGTAGTCCTTCGTGGGTGTGAAAAGAGTAACAGTTAGCCCTGGAGAGGTGACACAGAAGCCCTATTCGCTCATAAAGAATCATTTTGGATTTTCAAAATGAGGGCCCCCAAACCTCCTGGTCTGATAAATTCAAACTGGACCCATTTTTATAACTTAGGGTCCATTTATTATGGAATCCAACTAGCACCAGGACTGTAACCCTTAAATTAGGATAGTATGTGAAAATCAGTTCTTTCCATGTCATGCTATAGTGAAAATCGGTTCTTATTATCTACAACTGCTGTAGGTAATAGGAGTCTGGACCGATGCAAAACCAACTACCATTAATCAACCACAAGCCTTAAATATAACTCACCTAGTAGCCCATTATCGTTATTGGGACTTGCAAGTGAATAAATCACAATTCCACTACAACTGCACGATGTTACAGGAAGGTCTCACTATATTTCATATTGGGACCCCTGAGAAATTGAGTAGTGTATTAATTTACCAAAAACTGCTCACACTATGGTGTAACCACCTGTTTAGTTTGTATTTTGGCTACCACGTTTTTGTTTTTTTGGTTTTCTATTATGTTTTTATCTGGCATTTTTTCCCGTTTTCGTCCGCCTCTTCCCCAGGCGCACATGCGCGCGTGTGAAGGCACAGGCACACCGTATTCCGAGGAAACCCTCCCTGACTTGCCACACACCCCCACCTGCGCTGCCACCGGACCTCCACCCAGTGGCAGCGGAACTACGGGGGAAGGGGCAACAACTATCCCAAGAGAGGATATCTGTTGTTAGGCTGCTCGATCCTGCTCGATCCCTTCCCCCATGCCTGCACCCTAATGACCCAAGGTTGTTCCCGAACCCGGGTCGCCGGCATGGCACAAGGTGTGGTGACCAGCACCTCAGCCCTCTGTGCCATCGGGACAACTGGCTACCACGTTTTTAACCTATATATAGACAGTCTGTTGCAATAGCACTGTATGAGTACATATATAATAATCACGTATTAACAATGAGTATCAATCTGAGACTGAGCTAGTGCGAAGTTGGTAGCATACTGAGAATCCTGCACTAATTGTAACTGGCTGTTTCATTTATGTCTCCACAGATTTGGAGGTTGCTGTGACTAGCATAGTATACACACCATGAGGAGCATGTCATACACTGCAAATGATACACAGTAAAATCAATTCTATTTTCACCAATACAGTCTGTCTAGAATACATCTGTAACCTTTTCACACAGTTTATTTCGTACTTAAGCATCATGAACTGTCACTGTTTTGCACTGTATTTAAACACTGGTGTTGTGAGTGTATTTTTGCTGGTGTGCCTGTATTTTTAACTGTATAACTGTAAGGCCATGGGGGGGGGCACTGCCAGGTCTCTTGAAAAAGAGTGTTTGCACTCGAAATGCTGACATGCCATCACCAATCTGGCTTTTCTGACTTCTACAAGTTGTACTATGGAATAAAGCATTTTCTGAACCTGCAAGAAGAGTCCTCAGTTTACGTGGGGTGAATGCATGGTTGTTTGCTTTGAACATTTCAGACTTGCTAACAGTAGGTTATCCATTTAGTCCGCAGACAAAAAAAGGGGGGGGTGGCATGTTCCATTTTAATTACCACATAACGTTTAAAATCCTGGTTTAAAAATTCCTAATCTTTTAACAGTAATAACATTCAGTTAGCAGGAGTATATTCGGAATAACCAGCTTCTGTGGTCGATTAAATGCCTCTGACTTTGGCCTCATCATTTAATCACCCACTTCAGCCAGTTATTCCTCTGTATACTCCACCTAACTGAATCTTATCACATACATTGTATCCAAAATTGCCCTGCCCTTGCCTGAATAAGTAGAAGATAAACCATGCCTTGTTAGTGAGCTCAACCACCATTCCAACTTGCAGTCAAGAGAGTTGCAGTCGACACATAATGTGAATGGCCATTCCCTTGCAGCAAGAAATGTGGTATGGGGAGTACCACAACTTTACTAGCTGCAAAGCTTCCTTTGTTGCTTCAACCATTGTGGCAAGTTCGAAGATCAGCTGCCTTACAGTTACAAAGTTGTAGCCCAAAACGGATTTTAGACGAATGAAAAAAAAAATTAGCACAACTCTTTTAGGATGATATATAGTATACAGAATTATTACGAATAGGTGCCTGCAAAAAACAGGGTGGTAATTTTATTGACTGACGCAAAGGTCAGGACAGCCTTATGGCTTCTACTGTCCTCAGCTCCACATAAAGAAATTTCCACCAAATTCTTCACAGGCATCAATGTTTAACTTGTTGTATTACATAGTCAGGAGGAAATATGTTTAGAATACTGACTACTGGAGAATTGTTTTGTTATACAATTAATTGCCAAAGCATTAGACCGGTACTATCTTGTGACTGATTGTAGGTCCAGCTCAGATTCTTTCTCGGCTGTGCCAAAAGCTTGGATTAAGGTTTTCTCTCTCCACTTTTGTTTTGAGATGTTAATTACACTCCATTATTCATACTACATTATTCACTGCTAGCAAAGAACAATGGCATTTCTCAGTCACTGAAAATATGTGGGTAATAGGGGTCAACTATGTACTGTAATGACTTGTTGCACTTTTTGGTTGGAGATAAATGCATTCAAACCCAAACAGTAAACTTACCAATGAAAGCCAACAAGATCACTAGTAAGCAGATGAGAGCACAAACGCATGGAATCAGTATTAAGAGCAGGAGTCGGAGGTGCTTGGCAGATCCCAGTTTCTGAGAACAAGTGTCCCCCATGTTGTCTTCATCTGCTCCCAACACCTGTTTTAGACAAAACAGAAATATATTTGTGTCTAGTCCATACTTGAAATAAAGTTGTTTTCACCAAACACGAGTATATTCTGAAGCTATTAAAAGGTGACAAAAGTTTAAGCAGAGGCACTGCGTTAAGATGCTGAAGATCTTCAATTCACACAGTATCTACTGAAGCGAAAAGAAAGCTTCAAAGCTTCCGTTTCTGTAAACTATAAAATAAGCAGGTTTGCATCGCAATTTGTTTCCCCCAAAATGCTTTTTGATAATCAAATGTACTTTTTGTTTAGCAAAGTTACTAATTGACTGTTTTGCTGCAATACAGTAAAAAAAAAAAACATTCTGAATTGTATTGATTTTTCTGCCAATTTGACACAGTTTCCCCTCTGTAATTGCACTCTTCTGGGCAGTATCTTATAGATAAAAATAACCATTCAGTGAAATTGCTCATCAATGGTTGATTGCAAATCAAAATTCTGCTGATTAGCAAAGACTAATAAACAGGTTTTCAGAAATGTATGCCTTGCTGTACATGTCTACTCATCACTTCTAACCTGCCTAGATTACTGCAGTGTTCACGTCTCAGTCTACCCGGGGGTTTTATGTGAACACTGCTGTAGCCAGGCTGATTACATCTACAAGCACTAAATAAAGAGTGTATTAAGCCTGAGTTTCAGGGACAGCATTGACTTCCAGTTTACTGACACATCACCTTCAAGATGTATCTACTAACCTTTAAGGCTGTAAATGGACTGGGCCCCTGCTTCCTCTTAAACCTTACCAGCACTGTGATCTCACTGATTGGGACTTTTCAGTTAACCAAAGAGCTACTCACCTTCTGCCAGACTGGTTACTAGTGATGTCAGAGTGAGTGAGGTCACAATGCTCATGAGCTATGAAGAGGAACAAAACTAGCCATGTCAGCCTCCAAGCAGAGAACTGTTACACTCACCACACCTCATATTGTCAGGTAGAAAGCTTACTAATCAGCAAAAGGAAAAAAGAGCAATACTTTAGAAATTATTTCTGTCTGATGTTTTTGGTGCTATTAGCTCTTAAATTCTGCTGATGTCGGCCCGGTGGCGCTAAGGGTTGAGGTGCTGGACGCCACACATCACGTCACGCTGGCGACCCAGGTTCGGGAATGAGCCCGGGTCATTGGGGGTCGGACTGGGATTGAGCATCCGTAGACTGCTCTCCTGGTCCTGGGGTGGGCTGGGGAATCTCACCGCACTGTAGCGGCCCCTGGGGTTGCTCGGGGGCACTACTGGAGCGGGGGATCCTGGAGGGGGAACGTGGCGGACGTCGGCACGCTGTGTCAGGATGTCACTGCACATCCACGTTCTGAGGGACCAATCAGGAGGAAAATGGCTGGGTGCGACCATGCAGCTTGATGGCCGCGCTCTGAGCCGCCTGGAGGACTTTGGAGGAATCCTGTCGGGGAGGGTCCGGAGCTGTCCTGGCTGGCTGAGGCTGAGGGGAGCCCTCCAGCAGGATGGCATGACGGCCATCCCGGATCCTCCTGGGTGCAGTTTGAGCTACCCAGTTCTCCGGGCGGGCAGAGCCGGCGGATGGATGCCCCAAGCCGGAGAGCACCGCAGCAGGCGACAAAATGTTAAATGATAAAAAAAAAAAAAATTCTGCTGATAATGTTTTTGTTTCAGGAAACCGTACCACACATTAGTGTTTACATTTTACCTTCATGTTACATGGTTTATTTTGTATTTATTAATTGATAGTGTAATATATGGGTGGTTAATTTTTCCCTTCAGGGAATCAGTGATATCCAAAACTCACAATATCAGCTGGTCCATTGGCCCAGAGTTGGGGTTCCCACTCGTGACACCAGAGACCCAGGTTCAGGACCATGCCAGGGTCATCAATGGGCCAGCAGGGGTGGGGTGGAAGAGGACTTTGGGTTCCAGAGGACATTCTCCTCCTCCAGGGAAGGAAGGAAGGTCGCATGCACATAAAACACAACTGGGTGCAGTATATCATGGGTTATAAAACAGCTTCGAAAGTTCTTTCTTCCTGGTTGGCGAAACAAGTTCTGAAACCCATATCTTAATTCTCCACAACTGCACGGGTTTGAACAAGTTCAGGCAGTGGGATTTGGAATTTGGGCAACTCACATACAGAATTCATGAGACACTTCACTTATTCCTGACTGCCATCACAAACATAGCTGCAACCTTTATTCATATATAAAAACCTTCCACTAGGCACTAAAAATAAAACTCCTTTAAAAAAATAAATAACTGAATGTTCTTTCCACTTACACACATAAATTAAAAAAAACAACAAAAAAAACAAGTACTGTTCAGAGTTTGAATTTCTGGTGTTTCTTTGATCACCATAAAAAATTCCCCCTCCTACCTTTACCAGTTTGCCAGAGAAAGTACAGTTGCATGGGTACTTACTGTAACAGTAGATCTTCAAGAGAATCTCTTGCAGCAGGTCACAAATGTAGGAACATCCAGCCGCAGGCATCTAATCCAGCCAGAGGATTTCACCAGCAGTCGACCTGGGACTGCCCACGATGATGTCACTTTTTTTTTTTTTATTTGTTTAACCAGGAGTAGCACACTAAGCTGAAAGCTTTTTTACAGGAGCGACATGGGAGCACAGGGAAGTTAAGTGACTTGCTCAGGGTCACACAGTATGCAAGTGAAAGTTGTGGGATTCAAACCCAGGTCTGGTCTGTTGGATGTCACCAGATATGCCGCTCAGAGCCTTAAACCACTGCGCTATACTGCCTCCCTTACGTGCTCATATCCTATAGGATATATAAGCGTGGGCGGTCCCAGATCCTCCTCAGTTCTTTTCCCATCGGCGACCAAGTGCCATTTGGACTTCGTGGCAGGCTTTCAATGGGAAATGAGGAGAAAGGATTAGCACCCTGCATTCATAAGAGCAGGAGCTGTTCTTCCCCTCTGAAGTGGGAATTTACAGTATGAGACAAGGGGAAAAAAGGGAGGGACAGCTTGACCTGCTGCAAGAGAGTCTCTCAAAGATCTACTGTTACGGTAAATACCCCTGTAACTGTACTATCTTCTTCGAGGATATCTCTTACAGCAGTTTACACATGTAGGAACGAGTCCCTAGCAGCTGGGAGGAGAGGGGTGGTGGACTCAAGACAAGAGACCCTGGAGAACTGCCCAGCCAAAGTTGGCCCATTTTTTGGAGATTACATCTAGGCTATAATGCTTGGTGAAAGTATGGATTTTCGGCCAGCCCGGTGGCACTGAGGGCTGAGGTGCCGGATGCCACACTTCGCATCACACTGATGACCTGGGTTTGGACGCGAGCCTGGGTTGGCAGGGGAAGGATAGGATTGAGCGTCTGGAGGACTGCTCTCCTATCCTGGGGTGGGCTGTGGGTCTTCACCGCTCTGCAGCGGCCCCTTGGGACGCCCAGAGGCACTGCAAGAGATGGTGTAAAGAAGGGAGGAGTGCAGCGGACGTCAGCACATTAGTGCTAGATGTCATTGCACATCTGCACTCCTGGGACAAGAAAGAGGAGGAAAATGCAGCACTGTATGCGGCAGCTTGATGGCCACACTCCCTGAGCCTGGCGGGGTTTGTGGGTGCAGATTCCGTGGCCGGTATTGGATCCTGGCCTGGCGCGGGGACTAAGGGGGGGTTCCCTCTCACGGGTACAGCTGCATATGCCAGCTGGCCCGGAAGATGTGTCTCCATGGTCGTCGGGGGAAGTGGAGTGGTGGCTGGATTAAATGGCAGGTCAATGGCAGAAGGAGAGAAAATAAATTGAAGATGAAAAAAGTTTGGATTTTCGTCCAGGTGGCTGCTTCATAAATCTCAGCAGCTGGGATTCCCTTAAATCAAGCTACTGAAGCAGCCATCCCTCGTGTGGAATTAGGTTTCACCACTCCAGGAAGTTCTTTGCCATATTGTTTTAAACAAAATATAATGCAGTTGGCCAGCCATCTGGACAGGCACTGCTTAGAAACTGGATTGCCATCATTACCTGGGGCAAAGGAAACGAAAAGCTATGCTGTTTTGTGAGTCTCTTTGGTACGAGAGGAACAGTATCTCAATATTCTATGTACAAAGTGTGCAGCAATGCTTCCCCTGGATTGGAATGCTCCGCGTAATACACCAGTAGTTGGAGAGATTGGTTTAGAGTGAACTCTGAAACCACTTTAGGAAGAAAATGGGTGTTGTTACGTAAAGAGACTCTGTCTTTATGAAAGACTAAGTAAGACTGCTTACACATCAGCGCCTATAATTCAGAAATGCGTCTTGCAGATATAATCACCACTAATTATTCTACTTCAAGGCTGAGACGGCACTAGAGATGCAGAGACTGCTCTCTGGTCTCTCCCCCTACTGCAGTGCTGGCCACGATATCATGGAACCTAAGCTCCTCCGTCTTGCTGCCTCTCATATTGTCTCCCCGTTGGCCTATATCTTCAATCTGTCCCTAACCTCTGGAGTTATCCCTGACCTCTGTAAGGTGGCATGGATTGTCCCTGTTCTTAAACAGGCAACCTAAAGATTCTTGACAACTACCGACTGATAGCCATTTTGTCTGCTATCAGTAAACTTCTAGAGAAAGTTGTGGCTGGGCAACTCATGAAGTATATTCAGCCCCATAAGCTGCTGTCTCCTGTGCAGCATGGCTTTCGTAAAGGGCACAGTACATCCTCTGCCCTTGTCACTGTCTCTTCTGGGATCAGGGCAGCTATGGACCAGGGTAAACTCTCAGGTGCCATCTTCATTGACCTATCCAAGGCCTTCAACTTAGTTGACCATGTCCTACTTTGCTCTCAACTTAGGTCCCTTGGTCTATCCCCACCTGTGCTCAGATGGTTCTCCAATTACCTACAGGGCAGACAGCAACTTACCAAATTCAGTAAGGTGCTCTCGGACACCACTCCCGTGACCTCAGATGTCCGCCAGGGTTCAGTCCTTGGGCCCCTACTCTTCTCCATCTTTGTCAACAATCTACCCTCGACCTCTTTTTACTGCAGATCCATTCTATATGCCGATGACCTGGTCATCTTCACTCACTCCCGGGACATTGGGTTCATTAACCAACAACTGAGTGAGGATTTCAGGAGTATCCAATCCCGGATAACGACTCACAAACTGGTCCTCAACCTTAAAAATACACAGGCCATGCTCTTTGGGTCCCTGGCCAAGATAAAGGCCTCCCCTGCCCCTCTCTGTATTACTGGTCTTGATGGTGCTCCTGTCCTAATCACTGACTCCGTCAAATACCTTGGGGTGACACTTGAGCCCCAGCTTGACCTTGGATGCCATATCCAAAATGTGTGCAGAGCTGTCAACTACAAACTGGGTCTGGCCTATAGAGCAAAGAACAATGTCACTTCTGCTGCTCGCCTTGCACTGGCCAGAGGTGTGTTTCTCCCTTTTCTCTGCTACGGGCTCCTCCTGTTTGCACTTACCTCCAAAGTCCACCTCTCTAGGTGGACCATAGCATACAACAATATTTGCCAATTTGCTCTTGCTACCCCTCGCCTCACCCACCACTGTGACCTGTATAGCAAACTTAACTGACTCTCCCTGCCCAATTACTTAAATTTTGTCTTGGGCTGTTTCATGGGCAAGGTTCTCAGAACTGGCACCCCCCAGGACTGGTGGAGCTCCTCAAACCGGCTGCCTCCTCTTCTTACTCCCTCAGGTCTCTGGGCTCTGCTGTTCTTAAGGTTCCTGCCACTCGCACTCAAATGGGGGACAGAGATTTTGCTTCATGTGCCCCCAAGAGTACGGAACTCCTTTCCGGTTCAGGTCTGCTCCTCCCCTCCCATGCATGCCTTCGAACCTCCCTCTGGAATCACCAGAAGCTCTCTTCAGCATGTGGTTGTCCCAAACCTCCATAATTAATCTTGGTCCCCTGCACTGGACTCACATGTCCCACTTTTTGAACCCCAGCACAAGTCCTGCTGATGCAACCTGCCTGCTTGGGTTCAGCCCTGTATATAATGTTTCCACTCGCTGTTCAGGCGATGCTTTGACTGTGGCTCTATTTTTGGGGTCCAGAACTGTATATAATTGTATATACTGCACTGCTAATAGCCTTGGTGACTCTATGTATATTTTCTGTCCAGATTTTTAACCGTGTGTACTGACTGGTTATGTTATATTTCTCCTGACTCTGTAACTGCCTAACTTGTATCATGTTGTCCTCTGTATTGAACTCGTATTTCCTTGTATTTTCCCGGGTCGTACCTGAAAATAGGCAAATGTCTCGTCTGGTGTACTTACCTGGTTAACAAATGCTAAATAAATAAATAAGAATAGGATTTTCCAGGATAGGTAGCGCAGATCACATGTGGCCGCAGGCTCAAATGGGGGCAGCATGAGTTTCTCCAATATGAAGTTTAGATCCCATGAAGGCAGGGGATTTCTTACCGGTGGCTTAAGGTGTAGTACACTCCTTAAAAAGGTCTTCATGACTGGTCTGAGGAAGGCAGAGGTCGCCGACAAGTGTACTTTCAGGGAAGAGTACTTTAAACCAGCATCAGAGTGACAGCAGGTAGTCAAGGACTTGTTGCAGGACTAGGTATATGGATCCACCTTTTGGTCAGCTGCCCACAATGCAAAACGCTTCCACTTCATAGAGTATGTAGCCCTAGTTGATGGTTTTCGGGCTGCTCACAGGACTTCTGCAACTTGGAGCGAGACCTGAAACTTAGCTAGAGCCAAGTCTTTAGGAGCCATGCATGCAGATGAAGCAAGTGGAGGTTGGGATGTATCAGGGTCCCCCGAGATTATGTGAGTAGGATCAGAAAAATGGGGAGGGGAATGGGATCCTGGACTGCTAACTGTTGTAGCAGTGGGAACCATACCTGTCGAAGCCAGAGAGGAACTATGAGGATCATGGCTGCATGATCCTGGAGCAGTTTGAGTAACACACTCTGTATAAGTGGGAATGGAGGGAAGACGTAAATAAATCTTCCCATTCAAGAGAGTGATAACGCATCTAGCCAAAACAACTCCAGGTTCGAGCGCTAGCAGGCAGCATCATGGCAATTTTGCCAGTGTGGGATGATGCGAAGAGGTCTAGTTCTGGGCACCCCCCGCAGTTGAAGAGATCTTCAGCAACTGACTGCAGGAGCTCCCATTTGTGTGTGTGGGCTTTGGAACGATTGAGAGCATCTACTAGTATGTTCACATTGCCTGGGATATGTACTGTGATAATGTGCAATCTGTGTTCGCCCAGTACCAGACTCCCATTGCTTCCCTGCATAGCAGGTAAGATCGAGTTCCCCCTCTACTTGTTCAGATAATGGACCGCTGTATTATTGTCCATCTGCACCAGAAGGTTGCCCGGCAGTAGTAAATCTTAAAAGACTTATAAGGCATAAAGAACAGAGTACATCTCCAGAATATTGATGTGGAGATGGGTCTGCACCGGATGCCATATACCCTGGATCTGACTGATGTCTAGATGGGCTCCCTAACTCTGTGCAGAGGCATCTGTGGTCAGGGTTTGTTGTGGACTAGAGATATGAAAGGGGAACCCCAGTAACAAATTGTCTGAAGTCATCCACCACTGAAGAACATGTCTCGCTGGAGTTGAGACCATGACGCCTGTGTCCAGGTTGTCTGTCATCTGATCCCACTGCACTTGCAGAGTCCATTGAAGGATGCACACTTGCAAATGAGCATGGGGTACTGTGGGTATTGCTGCAGTCATGTGACCCAGTAACCTGAGGTAGCAGTGGGCCGAGACATACCTGCTGTTGCTGATATGGGATGCCAGGTTGATGAGCTTTTCTGCCCGATCTCGAGGCAGGAATGCAGAGCCTATGGAAGTAAGTATCCAGTACGGTCACAACGTACTGGAGACACTGACAGAAGTCCATCTTGGACTTTGGAATACTGACCGTATGCCCACGGAGGAAAATAGTGCAAGTGTTTGAGAGAGGGTTGCTGTTAACTGGTGTTTTAATGTGGCTTTCAGGAACCAGTCGTCCAGACAAACGAAGACATAGTGTCCTGCTCTTCATAAGGTTGCTGCCACCACTGCCAGGCACCTGGTGAACACCCATGGGGCTGAGAGCCCGAAGAAGAGTGCACAAAACTGATAGTGGTGACACCTGAACGAGAAGTAGCGGTATTTTCTGTGAGCTGGGTGTATCATTATATGCAGGTATGCATCCTTCATGTCTAGAGAGTAGAGTCAGTCTCCCTTATTCAGCAGGGGAAGGAGAGTTGGTAGTGTAACCATCCTGGATTGCTGGAGGTCTAGAACTGACCTGAGGTCCCCCGTCACTTTCAGGATGAGTAAGAAGTGGGAGTAGAAGCCGTGACCCTCCGGGGGGGGTTGGGGGCACAAGTTCTATGGCTTTTTTTTTTTTTTTTAAGAGTGCTTGGATCTCTGCTTGTAGAGCTACTTCATGATCAGGTGGGTAGGTGGTTTGTTCTGCTGGCATATCAGGGGATGCACATGTGAGGTCTAATGTGTGTGTCTGAACTCTATTAGCTGAGGCACCCAGCTGTCGGTTGTTACTGACTGACATCCCTGAAGATACAGGGAGAATCTTCCCCCTACCTCTGTGGGTTGGGGCCCTAGAACCATGGGCTCAGGGAATCCACACGCTGTGGAAGGGCCCTGGGGAGGGACAGCTGGGTAGAGGCAGGTGGACTTAATGGCAGGGGTAGGTCCCAGCAGAGAGATGGTGGCCTTTCGCCTGGCGGGCTACTGGGAACCAGGTTTCTGTTTGGTGTTGGACTTCCGAAATGTGCCTTTATAAAACAGTTTCAGCTGGGTGTGATACAAGGAGTGTACCAGTTTCAAGGTGCATCCAAACAGCTGCAAGGACATCAATATATATCAAAGTCCTTCTGACTTGGAGACAGTACAGTAGAGCTAGCACTGCCAGGCTGCTCGGAATGAGATCCCTCCCAGCGTGCGCTGCTGAGAATAGGTGCCGGCGGGCAGGTACGGTCCTCCGTCATCTCACGTGCAGAATGGGAGGGCGGGATAACATGGCCGGTGTCGGCTTCCTGTTGCCCTGCGCTTTGTGCAGTTGTTGCCGAGGTTGGTCAGCTGTCGGTGCGGGCAGGAGGCTTCGGTACATCTGGAGCGGGGGCGCTGTTTGGGCGGCGGGGTGTCTGGATGTGTGATGTGACAGCGGCCTCTGCAGGAGGCTGTGTGTCCGGATCTACGACGTGACCTTGGCGGCAGGTGCTGTGTCCGGATGTGTAACGTGAGGGCCCGGAGCAGCTGCTGTTACCCACGGAGCCCCGCTGTGACTAGTTGGCAACACAAGGAAGAGCCACCGGCTCAGAACTGTGAACACTCCGGAGCTGTAGCTGCTGGCATTGGAAGGCGGGAGGAGTAGGGGCTGCAATCGGCAGCTGAAGAAGGCATCAGGGTGTGACGGAGCGGACTCCCGGTGGCTGCATTCGGCAGAGGGCCAGGGCTTTAGGGAGCTGATATTGCTGGTGGCATTGGAAGGTGGGAGGAGCAGGGGCTGCAATCGGCAGCTGAAGAAAGCACCGGAGGCGACGGAGTGGACTTCCCAGCGGTTGCATTCGGCAGTGGGCCAGGGCTAGAGGGCAACGAGCTGTGAAGAGAGGGCACCGGAAAAGACTTCCCAGCGGCTGAAATCGTCAGTGGGCCAGGGTTTGAGAGGGAGCAGCTGAACTCGAAGGACCAATCAGGAGTGAGGGCGCCAATTTAGATTTGTGGCTAGGCTAGATAAGGGCCCAGCCACCTCACCACCCATTAAGGAGCTGTAATTGCTGGCACTGGAAGATGGGAGGAGTAGGGGCTGCAATCGGCAGCTGAAGATGGCATCGGGGGTGACGGAGCGGACTCCCAGTGGCTGCATTCGGCAGCGGGCCAGGGCTTCAGGGAGCTGAAACTGCTGGAGGCATTGGAAGACGGGAGGAGCAGGGGCTGCAATCAGCAGCTAAAGAAAGCACCGGGGGGGTGACTGAGTGGACTTCCCAGCGGCTGCATTTGGCAGTGGGCCAGGGCAATAGGGCAATGAGCTGTGAAGAGAGGGCACCGGAGAAGACTTCCCAGCGGCTGAAATCATCAGCGGGCCAGGGCTTGACAGGGAGCATCTGAACTCGAAGGACCAATTTGGAGTGAGGGCGCCAATTTCGATTTGCGGCTGGGCTAGATAAGGGCCCAGCCACCTCACCACCCATTAAGGAGCTGTAATTATGTCCCACACCACCCACCCTGGCCCCGACCTCTATTAAATGGTCTGAGGGGGTGGATTATTGGGGGAGGACATGGTGTGACTGGCTGGGACTGAGATTTTGGAAGCTCGGATTTGTTGCTGGCTGGAGGGGGGTGGGCATATGCTTCTTATCATATACTTTGCTGGCTTGGGCATAGTGGTTACTGTGGGGATTGCAGATTAATTCTTGGGGTCTTGCTGGGCTTTGATGGTGTAAAATTGTGGGCACACTGAGGGGTATTGTGTTGGGCTTCCTGATTATTAAGGGGGCACATTGATGACAAATGTCTATTGCTGGGTATCTCGTGTGTGTGTGTGTGTGTGTGTGTGTGTGTGTGTGTGTGTAGTAATCACTGGTGGGGGCTGTGTAAGTTTGATAGTATATTATTGCTGGTAGGGGGACTTATTGCTCATAACTAAAATGAGGGTGGGCTTGGGGGGCAGTCAGAGTGGGCATCTTTGGCAGGGCAATAGGGTGTACAGGGTGTGGGGCAGCCATAATATTAAATTAGGCATGAAGGTTTAGAGGGTGCCCAGTGTGTTTTCAACTGGAGGGTCTTAGGGAGGAGATCAGGGGGATCAGAGGGCAGCTGGAATGGGGAGGTAAGGTGGGGTATGGATTATATGTGACTAGACATGGTCAAAATGGCATGTCTCAAAGGGCAAGTGGAACAGGCAAAAAGAGCACATCTCAGGGGATAGGTGGACCATATGGTCACTCTGGAGGTGAGGGGGGTGGAACAAGCAATGTACAGGAAGCACTCTGTAGGGAGGGGGCTGCTCGGAGGGAACAAAAGAGGGAAAGAGGGGTACAAGAGAGCAATATGGGGACAAGCATCACACTTACAAACCATTTCACCCTATTATATCTGGGAGATGATGTGGAGGAGGCTGATGGTGGGGGACAGCAAGAGGACAGGAAGGGTTGGGTCAGTAAGCTGAGGGGTGGGAGACAGAGGAGGGTGCTGGAACCATAGAAAAGGATGGAGGGGAGGACAGGAGCCTAGGTTGGGAAATATGGTAGGTGGGGGCATTGAGTGAGGACAGGGTGGAAGGTGGCAGGAATGTGGTCAGGGTGTCCATGTTGGAGAAGTCAATCAAGGAGGGGCAGTAGAGGTCAGCCTTGAGAAAAGAATCATCGGAAGAGGTGGAGAGTAGGGTAGGGGACTTCCAGCTGGTGGGGTGGGAAGTGCAGGTCCGAAGGGGGATAGAAAAATTAGTGGAAGGTTGCTCGGGTGGGGCATTGGAGGATTATAGCTTAAGAATGGTGATGGGGTGGAATTTGGGGGGCATTCTCTGGCCTCCCCAGAAATTGGGGGGTGAGGAGCAAACTGGCAGTCGCAGGTAGGAGTACGGTAGGGCTGGCATATGAGGGTGGTCTCCAGGCTGATGGAGTTGGGAGGAGTAAGCAGGGGGTTGTCGACAGAAGGAGGAGCCTGGAAGGATCTAAATGGGCTAATAAAGATTCCCAGGCTGATGGGAGAGGCAGGAGTAAACAGGGGTTTGATGATAGGAGGAGGAGTCTGGAAGGATCAAAATGGGCCAACAAAGTAGGGGTGGGTGAAGGTGATACTGCTGGGGGATTCCATGACCAGGGGTATCCAGTGGGAGGGGGTTGGGGACAATAAAAGCAGCCCAGTCAAGGCTAAATGTATGCCAGGATTATCTGTACACAAGGCCAAATTCCACCTATACTCTATAGCACTGGAATGTCGGGGGGGGGGGTCTCTGGACTTCCTAGTACACTTGGGGACAAATGACTTGGAAGGGAACAGTGAGCTAGAAATACAGGCTAGGTTCCGGGAATTGGAAAGGGTTTGTCACTCTATAGGAAGCAAAATTTCCTTCTCTGAGATTCTGCTGGTATCAAGGGCAACCGAGGTAGGGATTGGTGCAAGGCAGAAGGGTATGGGCTGGTGGGAGATTGGGGAGATACTTGGGAAGATAAAGGGCTATATGCCAGGGATAGATTACATCTCAGTCAGGAGGGGAAGGAGAGCTTGAAACTAAAACTTGCTGGTTTTATAGGAGAGAGGTGGGGTTTAAACTTATAACAGGGGGAGGGTCAAATAAAAGATTGGCCCCAGGGAAGCTGTTTGTGGGTCCAGGTCTAGGGAAATTGAAGAGTGAGGGAGAATGCGATGCAAATATAAGGAAAATTGGGCAGAACTAGGACTGCGCAGGGCTGGGGAGATTGGGTAGGGAGGAGAGGTCGGGGTGGAGGACAGTACTGATTAATGCCAGTAGCATGAGTAATAAAATGCCTGAGTTACAGACTATGCTGGCTGAAGGATCAGCGGATGTGGCGGCAATTACAGAGACATGGGCCACCCAGAGAAATGATTGGGACCCAAATTTGGAGGGCTATAAGATATTCAGGAAAGCTAGGGGAGTAGGAAGAGGGGGAGAGGTTGCGCTGATAGTCAGAAATGATGTTGTGGTTAGTGGAGTGGAGGAGGCTGAAGGAGGAGTGGAGGCGATTTGGGTAACCTTGCAAACGAGGGGAGGAAAAAAATTGAAAATAGGGGTAGTATATAGGCCCCCTGCAATTGAGGAGGCTCTGGAGGAAAAACTGGTTGAGAACATCAAGGGTCATTGTGACCTTGGTAAAGGTAGGGTGGTGGTCATGGGTGACCTTAATATGCCGGGGGTGGACTGGGATACCATGACATCCTCTATAGCCAGGGAACAGCGACTGATGGACGTTTTTAAGGATGCTTTCCTGGTTCAACAGGTGGGGGAACCTACTAGAGAGGGGCAGATATTGGATGTTGTCCTAGTGGACAGTGATCAGATAAGAGGCCTGGCGGTATGTAGTCCACTGGTGGGTGGAGACCATGCCACGGTCTGGTTTCTGCTGTATATAGAGGGTGAGGAAAACCGCACTAACACAGTAGTGGTAGACTTCAGGGGAGCAGATTTTGTGGGCATGGGTAGGATTCTGAGAGAGAGGCTGGACAAGATTAGGCCGGACATGGATGCTGGAAGATTGTGGGAGACCATTAAAAAAGGGTACAGGAGGCTACTAAGTACTGTACAAAATTAAGGCGAAAGCATGGTAAAACCAGTAAGCCATGTTGGTGGACTAGGGAGGTGCAGGAGGCAGTGAGGGATAAAAAGGCCGCTTATGTACATTTTAAATGCTCAAGGGGGTACAAGGAGTGAAAAGAGTATGAATTATTGGCCAGGAGGGTCACCAGAGTGGTGAGGGGAGCCAAGGCAGGGATGGACCAAAACCTGGCTAGGGATATCCGGGGATTCTATAGATATACAAGAGAGAAGCAAAAAGAGAGGACACAGATCAATAAGATTAAAATTATGGGGGGACGGGCTCAGGAAGCAGGCGAACAGGCAGAGGTGCTAAATGAGTACTTTGCCTCAATCTTTGCTGATGGGGACTGGGGATCACTACAGGCTGATGGGAGGGAAGAGCATTCAGCTAAGGTGAGAAGTAGGTCTGTGACCAGAGGACAGAATGAGGCTAGGGTACAAATAGGACCAGTCCCAGAAGGGGTGGGGAAGTTGAGTGAGGGGGAGGAATACAGGGAAGAAATCACAGTGGATAGGGTGATGGAGGCCCTTTGGAAGCTAAAGACTGATAAGGCGCTGGGGCCGGATGGGCTACACCCGAGGGTTGTGAAGGAATTGGCAGAGGAGCTGGCAGCTCCACTGGCTACACTCTTTAATTCCTCTTTGCAGACAGGATGGGTACCCCAAGACTGGAGGGTGGCTTATGTAGCGCCTATTCATAAAGGGGGGTCTAGAGAAGTGATGGGGAATTATAGGCCTGTCAGCCTAACGCCTGTGGTAGGTAAAGTAATGGAGGACTTTATCAGGGAGAGGACTGGAAGGCAGCTGAAATCATTAGGGCACCATGATGATAAACAGTATGGATTCGTTCTGGGGAAATCACGTCAGTCCAACCTCATAGAGTTTTATGACTGGGTGACGGGGGCCTTGGACAGACACAGGCCGGTGGACGTCCTATACCTAAATTTCAGCAAGGAGTTTGATTCAGTACCACATTACAGGATGATGAGAAAGCTGGGGGAGATGGGGGTGGGAGGACAGGAGCTCAATTGGGTGGAAAATTGGCTCACGGGGCATTTACAGAGGGTAATGGTGAGTGGGATACTCTCCTCTCCCAGGAAGGTAATCAGTGGGGTCCCTCAGGGTTCGGTATTGGGGGCACTCTTGTTCAACACCTATGTCTCGGATATAGGGAGGGAGGTTAGGAATAGGTTGAGTCTCTTTGTGGACGATTCAAAACTGGGAGCACTGGTGGACTGTGAAGAAATGAGGGAGGTGGTCCAGGGGGATCTGGATGCCCTGGAGGGGTGGTCAAGGAGGTGGGGACTGAAATTTAATGCCGGGAAATGTAGGGTAGTACATTTGGGGGTTAAAAACCTGGGCCATGAATACACCCTGGGGGGGTCACACTGCAAGCCACATTGGGAGAAAGGGATTTAGGGGTGGTGATAGACGTCCAAATGAATAAATCTGAAAATTGTAAAAAAACTGCAGCCAAAGCAAACAGGATACTGGGCTGCATAGCCAAGGGAATTACATCCAGAAGGAGGGAGGTGATCCTCCCTCTGAATAATGCCTTCGTCAGGCCGCAGCTCGAGTACTTTGTACAGTTCTGGAGACCTCATCTGAAGAAGGACATAGCGCTGCTGGGGAGGGTCCACAGGAGAGCGACCAGGATGATTCAGGGCATGGAGGGGAAGCCTTATGAGGAGAGACTGAAAGAGCTTGGGCTTTACTCACTGGAGGAGAGGAGGGATAGGGGAGATATGATAGAGACTTTCAAGTATGTAAAAGGAATAACCAGGAGTGGAACCAAGGAACATTTTAGGCTAAAGAAGGGGGGGAACAACCAGGCGCCATGAGTAGAAGCTGGACGGGGGAAACTACAGGAGGGAACGTAGGAGACATTTTTTTCACTGACAGAGTGGTGGAGCCATGGAATGCACTGCCTGGGAGGCTGGTGGAGGAGGGCACAGTGGAGGGATTCAAGAAGGGGTGGGACAGGTACAAAGGGAAACTGAAACTAAAGAAGACCCTCTTGGGGGCTGAGGGGGTGGTAAGGCGACAACCACTAGGTTGCTGGCTTTCGAGCAGACAAGACAGACCATTTGGCCTATTCTGCTGGCTCTTTAGTATGTTAGTATATCCTGAGTAGGGGCCACAAAGAGTTTGTGACCCTTAAAGTGGGCATTAAGTATGGATTATTGGACATCCGATGCAAATCTGGAGACTCGCAGCCACGAATGTCTTCTCAAACAGATAGCTGTAGTGGACACCCAAGCTGTGGAGTTGACGGCATCATATGCTGCATGCAGCAAATGGTGACCCACCACTGCTACAGTCTTTAAAGTTTTTGTCAGTTCCTGTTTGGATGCGATTTCTGGCAGGGTTTGCATGGAAGCTTCGGCGGTCTTCCAAAGTTCCTCTTGTTACTTCAAAAGGTGGCCCATATAATTCAAGATTAGTAAGGTAAGGGTTGAAGAGAACATCCACTTGCCCATACTGTAGCATCCAATTTCCGAGATTCTTTGTCTGGGGGAAGAACACTTAAGTGTTTTGGTCGTACTGACCTATCATGGGATGCATTTATAACCACAGAGTCTGCCTGCGGAGGTGCAGTGAAATAGGGATATCCTGCTGGAGCCTGATATATCCTGTCGGCTTTCCTAGGTGCCAAGGGGATATTGAATGGTTGGTGCCAAGCTGCCAGAATGGCCTCTTCATAGGCCTCCATCAGAGGTGGGATTACCAGAGGGAGGTTAGCTGGTAGTCCCAAGTAGTGGGCCAATTTTCGCCTAGAGGCGTCCTGTTCAGTTTCCCCAAAAACAAATATTTTTTGCAAATACTGCATAATATCCGTGAAACTGGGGTCATCAGGAGGTGAGCAAGGGAGGTGAGGAGTGTTATCTCCCAGCGAGGACGAAGTGGATGCTGAGGATGCAGTAACCTCATCTATTTATTTTTCATCTTCTTGATCCCAAGCCTGATCATACTGTTCCCCTTCCACGTCAATATCTGGGGAAGGAGCATGTGAAGCTGAGGAGGCACTGGCCAAAGTTAAGTAGAAGGATGCCTGGGTGGGGCTGGAGGCAGAGTCGGAGAATGCACACTTGCAGTGGTGGTGGCCTTCTGGGTAAAATCCAGGATAACACTTATCAGAGCCTGTATATCAACCATGGCTAGTTGGGTTGGTGAGGTCATTGAAGGTGCAGTATTAGTAGGCCCTATTGGGATTATTGAGGGAATTGGAGGTAGCTGAGGCACCAAATTGACATTCAGGAAATAACTCCTCGACAGCAGGTGCACATCGGGAACGAGTCATCGACGAGGAAGTTGTTGTCGACGAGGCCAGGAAGCTCAACCCCAAGAGGTAATGTCCATTTCCTAGGGGTCATGGTCATCGACGACAAAGTGTGGCCTGTTAGGGGGTTGTATAAAGTCCCCCGAGATAGTGGAGGGAATGAAGGGAACTGTATTATGGGAGTTCCCAGTAGTGTCGTCGAGTGAGACATCAATGGGCCCGGAGAAGCAGACGGGCCTGCAGTCATCGATGAGGGCCCAGAAGATTTGGCAAGGGCCATCAGCAGAGCCAAGAGTCTGGCTCTGGTACTTAAAACTGCCTGTGGTACAGTGCAAGGCAGTGAAGTTGTCAACTGAGATGATGATGTTGACAAGAGAATGGTGCTTTTTCCTATCATGGGAGTGCTTATGCTTCTCCCTTTGATCAGTCTTCTCAGTCAACGAATGTTCCCTTTTTGAATGGTGGGAACTGGAGGAGGATGACGACGAGGTTTTGATTGGAGTTCCCACTCTAGGAGGGAGATTTTTTGCTCCATCAAGTGTTCCCTCAGTGTTTGAAGATGCTGTCGTTTAGTAGTTTTATTAAATCTTTTGCACAATGTGCAAGCACGCGTGTCGTGAGAGGGTCCAAGGCAATGACCACAAAGCTCATGAAGATCTTCCGTTGCAAGCTTTTGTTCACAGGCACAGAGCCTAAATAGCGAGTCCAGACATAGCGAATAGCTAAATAACGAGCAGTAACAACAAAAATGGAAATGAACCTGGGGTAGTCATATCAGATGACCTAAAGGTAAGCAAGCAATGTGAGAAGGCAGTAAGGAGGGCTGGAGGGATACTGGGATGAACAGGGAGAGGCATCACCAGTAGAAAACAGGAAGTTGTTATCCCTCTATACAGACAGTTTGTGAGACCTCCATCTGGAGTACTGAGTGCAGTTCTGAAGACCCCATCTCCGCAAGGACATACAATGGAGGCAGTTCAGAGAGGGGCAACAGAAATGGTGCAGGGTCTGCACCAAAAGCCATACAAAGAGAGACTAAAGGAGCTTAATATGTATACCCTCAAGGAAAGGAGGAAGAGGGGGACATGATAGAAACTTTCAAGTATCTCAAGGGAATCAACAAAGTCCAAGAGGGTAGCATCTTTCAGAAAAAGAAATGTGCAAGAACAAGGAGGCACAATCTGAAGATAGAGGGGAAATGGCTCGGGTAACGTGAGGAAGTATTTTTTCACGGAGAGGGAGGTGGACGCATGGAACAGCCTTCCTGAGGAGGTCATAGTGTCAAAAACAGTGGAGGAATTCAAGAATGCATGGGACAGACATAATGCAATTCTGGTGGGGGTTAGGAAGAAGTAGGTTGTTGGTTAACTAGGATCTGCAGCTTATCCAATAGGTAGGGAAATGGACAGACTGGGTGGGCCAAGCAATCCTTATCTGCAGGCAGAGTCTATGTTTCTATGTCTGAGGACAACATTGAGTGGTTGAAGATGTGATGCTACTCCATGATGTGCTAGTCACGGCTAAGAAGTTAAGTAAATTTGGTGAAGTAGTTCGTCAACTGTGGCTATACTCCGGGAGATGAAGCATGCAGGTCAGCACTGGAAAAAGACTGGACGAGGATCTGGGGCCACCCACACTTCTATACCCTACAGTACGTGACATCGTCGTGGGCAGGGTCAGTTCGACTCTTGGTGAAATCCTCCAGCTGGATTTGATACCTGCAGCTGGACGTTCCAACATGTGTGACCTGCTGCAAGACATATCCACGAAGAAGATCTCCTTGCTCCTTACTTACCAACAGAGGATATTGATGTTCTGGTTCCACTTGAGGCCTTTGTGTGTGTGTGTGTGTGTGTGTGTGTCTATGTGGGTATGCCAGTGGATTTTTGCAGAATTTTGAGTTCATGTATTCCATGTTGCCATTTCATGTGTGGGTGGGGGAGGAAGGGAGGAGGAGGGAGCATTCTAAGTGAAATACTAAAGAACTTTGAATTCTTGTATTCCATGATAAACAAACACATCATGCCACACGATGGCTCAGAGGAAGCGCTCCATGCTTCCCTTTCGGTGACCTGGGTTCAGAAGTGAGCATTGGTCTGCTGGGATTGGGTGGCCAGACTGGGTAGTGCTCCCCAAGGGAGTACAAGACAGCCAGAGAGGGAAACATCCAGGCTACGGCACAGTAGCAACCTTTTGTGGCAAGCCAGGGACCTTGCTCCCTTGCAAGGGGTGGTGCATGCCCAGAGCGTACTGTTGCTGCTGCTGTCAAGGTTGACAGAGACAGCACTTGCTGTCACGGGGTGGTGGGAGGGTAATGGGAGAAAACACAAGAGGAAAAATGAAGCTTGGGGTACATCATGCCCTTCTCACTCACCATGGACCTGTGCTGTTGCCCTAGACGCCTCAACACAAAGTGGACGAGTACCTGGTGGGGAGGCCCTCCTATCTCCATCCTACCACGGAGAGGTATTCCATGGGGACCAAGCTCAGGTAAGTCCCAAGAAAGAAAGACACCGGTGGTGCAGGCGTGGAGCAGAGGCTGAAGCAGTCGTCCAATCATCCAAGGAGGATAAATAATAGATTACTGGGGGGGGGCCTTTTAGAGTGTTTTTAAAAGTTGCTATTAACCCGGTTTATAAGCACAATAAGACACTTCGGGACATTGGTTGTGCTGGTTTTATCACACTTCTGGGGCAAAAGACACTTGGCCGGCAGCCTTGATCCTTACTACGCCCTTGCGCGAGTGGTAAATCCAGCACAACTAACTGTCATGACTCAGGTGCACTGAGAGTCAAGAACCCACAGGCTAAGCGACTCATGTACCAGAGAAAAGACAATGTCCTATTATATTTCACACATTGAAATGTATTATTGCTATTATAAGGGCCAAGCATCCCCCTCTGTGTAGGGGTATATGGTTGTGGGCTCGTCAGGAAAGCACCCACCCTACATCACAGAACCTGTACCTGCATAAGCACTGCTACCACCATGGGCCAAAGACACTGAACAACACAGGGGCACCAAATAAGCAGGAGACCACACATACCAAGACTAAACAGGGAGCTGGGATCAAGCTGGGTGCATTTACTTAGCTGTTCAAGATGGTACACAATTTAAAAGCATTTCCCTCTCAGTCACTCCATTCTCTTCATTCTTATGGCACAGTACTAGCTGCATCACACTGCTCCCTTTTTTACAAAACTGGGACTCCAATTTCCATCTCCACCATCCCAGGGTATAATTTCCCTGAATCCTCCTACAGTTCAGTTTTTCTAGGTCTACCCTTGCTATTAAGAGATACATTTCTACAATATAAATCTAGTCCATGGCATTTACAATTTGTACACAGTCCCTAACCTCACTATGGGGTCCCTGAGCCCCTGACAATCCCAAAACTATTTGTGCGTAGCATGCTTCCAGGTAGGTCAAACACTCTCCCTGGGACAAATCCATGTCTGCATGTGTCTTATCCTGCCCTTGAAGGACAATATTAAATTGAACAGCAGGTCAACATTATGACACTGCATTACTACTAAAGTTGATAAATGGTTTGGCTGTACCTGCCCCCCTCCGACAGTGTACTGGTGACTATAATGGCCCAGAGATACAGGCTCACATGCCTGGCCCCTCACATGGGGCTAACCACTGCAATTTTTGCTATACTGTCATAGAGGCATAGGTCAGGAAGCATAGGCAGATCAGGAGGAGTTACACAATTCGCAAGTAGCGTTTTATTATCAATAATAAAATAAAAACAAGCTAAATATGTACAGGATAGCTCTTCGCAAAGGCAGTTCAAACAAATAGAAATCCTTGATCTGGGAGTCTTTTTAAAATCTCCTGCTCTCTATTCCAAAACAAAATATTGCTATCCTTTTTATGTACTTTCCTGGCAGTTAAATTCTGCATCCTGTTTTTGTAAATTACAACTCCTGTTTTCAACAAAATGCAACAAAACTTTTTTTCACTGACCTTCCTGTGACCAGAGTACATTAGTCTTCTTAACAGATGTGCAATAATGAAGACTTCCTGTCCTAGGGTTGGCTTCCTGCTGACAACTCTGTTAACAAGCTTGTGAAGGTCAAAATACATCTCAAGGTTAATCCAGAGTTCCAAACTGCTAACTTTTCTAACAAAGCCCAGCAGCTGTCTGCATTCATTTCAACAATATAATTATACACATTTGCAAACCAAGGGATTCCAGTTTCACATAAAAATTCACTTATATTTTTAACCACACGGAAGCAAGGGAAGAAATGAAGAATAGAAACAGCAAGTAAAGCAAGGGAAAAAACAGGAAGAAATTGTGGGACCATCGGGGTGGCCAATACCTAGGTGTCACAATAAAATCTGACTGTGTAATCAGACAGGCAAAAGACAGACAAGTGACAGAACAGCAGAATAAATAAATCCTTGCTTTTAACTCTCTCTGCATAACAAATGGAACAGAGTCTTGTCCAACCCTGTCACCCTCACACCCTCCTCTTGATGACCCTTCATTTGGCTACCTGCCAGTGGAAACATACTATGGTGCCTAGGTTTTCACTGTTTCCATAAGCTTTCTATTGCAAGGCTTGCTTATAGTTGCCCATCACAAACTGGTGCGTCATTCACAGAAACTCAGCTAGTTACTTCTGGAGGAAGTGGGTCCACAAGAATCCCAGTAACCACCCATGAGGGGAGGCCATCCACTTTCAGTGGTGTGCCATTTGGTTGTCTGTTCTCTCTGGGGTCCTTGACGCCATCCTAGGAGACTCATCCTCGTGGCACCTTCTGGTAGAACTCTACAGACCTGAACAGGGACCAGTGCCATTCTGACCCAGGGACCGTGCCTGGGTCGCAGCTGAAGGATGGATTGCCTCTTGCTGTTCCTGACCAAACTGAACAACAAAACCCTTCACCCTGCCTGCTTATTTCCTCTTTTATAGAGGGATAGGGTCTAATATTAATAAAAAGATCCCAGGGGGGCTGTTTGAGAGTCCAGGTCTAGGGCACGTGAGGAGTGGGAGAGACTATGTTAAGAATTCTATGAAAACTGGGCAGAAAAGAGACTGCGCAGGGTTGAGGGGACTGGGGAGAGGGGAGAAGTTGGGGTGGAGGACAGTCCTGATCAACGCCAGGAGTATGAGCAATAAAATGCCTGAACTCCAAGCTATACTGGCTGAGGGAACAGCGGATGTGGCAGCAATTACAGAGACATGGGCCACTCAGAGAAATGAGTGGGACCTAAACATAGAGGGCTACAAGATATTCAGGAAAGATAGAGGAAATTGGAAGAGGTGGAGGGGTTGCGCTGATAGTCAGAAACGACATAATGGTTAGTGGAGTGGAGGAGGCTGGAGGGGGTGTGGAGGCAATTTGGGTAACGCTGCAAATGAGTGGAGGGAAGAAATTGAAGATAGGGGTGGTGTACAGGCCCCCTGCAATAGAGGAGGCTCTGGAGGATAAGTTGGTGGAGAACATCAAGGCTCAATGTGACCTTGGAAAGGGAAGGGTGGTTATCATGGGTGATCTTAATATGCCGACGGGTGGACTAGGACACCATGACATCCTCTGTAGCCAGGGAGCAGAGACTGATGGATGTCTTTCAGGATGCTTTCCTGGTCCAGCAGGTGGGGGGAACCTACCAGAGAGGGGCGGATATTGGATGTTGTGCTAGTGGACAGTGAACAAATTAGGAGACTGGAGATGTGCAGTCCACTGGTGGGTGGAGACCATGCCATGGTTTGGTTCCTGCTGTATTTAGGGGGAGAGGAAAACCGCACTCATACAGTAGTGGTTGATTTCAGGGAAGTAGACTTTGTGGGCATGGGTAGGATTCTAAGGGAGAGGCTGGACATGGTTGGACCAGATATGGATGCTGGAAGATTGTGGAAGACCATTAAAGAAGGGGTACAGGAGGCTACTAGGTCCTGTACTAAAATAAGGTGTAAGCATGGTAGAACCAGCAAGCCATGTTGGTGGACCAGGATGGTGCAGGAGGTGGTGAGGGATAAAAAGGCTGCCTACGTATGTTTCAAACGTTCTAGGGGGGATAAGGAATGAGGGGAGTATGAACTATTGGCCAGGAAGGTCACCAGAGTGGTGAGGGGAACTAAGGCAGGGATGGAAAAAAAACCTGGCTAGGGATATCCGGGGAGGATCTATAGATACAGAAGAGAGAAGAGAAAAGAGAGGACACAGATCAACAGGATTAAGATTGTGGGAGGATGGGCTCAGGAAGCAGGGGAACAGGCAGAGGTGCTAAACAAGTACTTTGCCTCAATATTTGCAGTGGGTGTCAAGGAATCCCTACAGCCTGATGGGAGAGATGAGGAGTCAGTAAAAGTGAGAGGTCAGTCTCAGTCTGAGACCATAGGACGGCATGAGACTAGGGCACAGGCTAGACCAGACCAAGAAGGTGTAGGAAGGTTGCATGAGGGAGTGGATTAGGGGGGAGAAATCACATTGGATAGGGGTGAGGGAGACCCTTCGGAATCTGAAAACTGATAAGGCGCCGGGGCCGGATGGAATACATCCAAGGGTTATGAAGGAATTGGCAGATGTGCTGGCAACCCCACTGGCTGCACTCTTTAACATCTCTCTGCAGACGGGATGGGTGCCACAGGACTGGAGGGTGGCTTATGTAGTGCCTATACATAAGGGGGGGTCTAGGGAGGAAATGGGGAACTATACGCCGGTCAGTCTAACGTCTGTAGTGGGCAAAGTAATGGAAGGCTTTATCAAGGAGAGGCTTGGGAGGCAGTTGGAAAGGTTAGGGCACCAGGATGATAAACAGTATGGCTTTGTCCCAGGGAGATCATGTCAGACCAACCTTGCAGAGTTTTATAATTGGGTGACAGGGGCCTTGGATAGACATAGGCCAGTGGATGTCCTATACCTAGATTTCAGCAAGGCGTTTGATTCAGTACCTCATAATGGACTGATAGCAAAAATGGGGGAGTTGGGGGTGGGTGGACTGGAACTAAACTGGGTTGAAAATTGGCTTTTGGGGCGTTTACAGAGGGTAATGGTGGGTGGGATAATATCCTCCCCCAGGAATGTAATCAGTGGAGTCCTTCAAGGTTCAGTATTGGGGCCACCTTTGTTCAAAGCCTACATCTCGGATATAGGGAGGGGGGTTAGGAATAGGTTGAGTCACTTTGCGGATGATTCAAAATTGGGAGCACTGGTGGATAGTGAGGCAGCGAGGGAGACAGTCCAGGGGGATCTGGATACCCTGGAGGGGTGGTCAAGGAGGTGGGGATTGAAATTTAATGCCGGGAAATGTAAGGTACTTCATTTGGGGGTCAATAACCTGGGTCATGTATACACCCTGGGGGGGGTCACACTGCAAGCAACATTGGGAGAAAGGGATTTAGGGGTGGTGATAGATATTAAAATGTATAATTCTAAAAATTGTAGAAAAATTGCAGCCAAGGCAAACAGGATATTGGGTTGCATAGCCAGGGGAATTACGTCCAGAAGCAGGGAAGTGATCCTCCCTCTGAATAATGCCTTCATCAGGCCCCAGCTAGAGTACTGTGTACAGTTCTGGAGACCTCATCTGAAGAAGGACATAGCGCTGCTGGAGAGGGTCCAGAGGAGAGCGACAAGGATGATTCGGGGCATGGAGGGGAGGCCTTATGAGGAGAGACTGGAAGAGCTTGGTCTTTACTCACTGGAGGAGAGGAAGGATAGGAGAGATATGACAGAGGTTTTCAAGTATGTAAAGGGAATAATTAGGAGTGGAACCAGGGAGTTGTTTAGGCTGAAGAAGGGGGGAGTGACCAGGGGCAATGGGTGGAAGTTGGAGGGGGGAAATTACAGGGGGGAATGTAGGAGACATTTTTTCACAGAGAGGGTGGTGTAGCTGTGGAATGCATTTCCCAGGAGGCTGGTGGAGGAGGGCACAGTGGAGGGCTTCAAGAAAGGGTGGGATAGGTTCAAGGGGAAACTGAATCTAGAGAAGACACTCTTGGGGGCTGGGGGGTGGTGAGGCGGGCAGCCATTAGGTTGCTGGCTTTCGAGCAGACAAGACAAACCATTTGGCCTATTCTGCTGGCTTGTTAGTATGTTAGTAGTATGTTAGTTTCAGGAGAGAGCAGGACCATGAATATTTATGACAGTTTCCCAAGCCTGGCTAAGTCAGAACACTGTACCACAAATATACTATAATCCAAGCAAGGAAAGAGCCTCTCTTAGAGGACAACTCTCAAGGTCAAACTTAACCCTTCAAGAGCCCTCTAGTAACTAGCCATGAGCTAAACAAGAGGGACAACACCATGCAATGCGGCAAGATGTAAGACCTGCACCCACATATGCACACAGGACACCATTAAGACAAGCCAAAACAACATAATACAAATTAATGCATCCTACACATGTCAATCCAGCAATGGGGTTTACCTAATTCAATGCAAGAAGTGCACAAATGGATGCTATACTGGGGAAACTAGCCAACCACTGAAAATCAGGATGAATCACTGCCGTTACACAATAGTAAACCAGATTATCAGCACTCCAGTAGGAAACCATTTTTCACAAACAGATCTCTCTCTCTTGGATTTATCTGTCTTGATACTAAGAGGCAACTTCAGAAACACATAGGACAGAAGGACATAGGAACTGAAATATATTAAACAATTTAAATCTAACATTTCTGGACTGAATCGGGACATCAATTTCATGACACACTATGGTAAACTGTAATTCTTTTTTTATTGTGTACTAAATCATGTCATTATTTATCACACTTTGTTTTTGTATTTCTCTTATTAACTTTTTTCTGAGTTCTGCCTGATCTTTTTTTTACCTGTACCTCACATCCTCCCTGCCTCTCCTAATAACTCTTTAGCTCAGTCCCTCCCACTCCCTCTTGTTTTCACGCATCTGTTTATACTACCTCACACTGTGTTTGTCTAGGCCTTTATTCTTTTCTTTCTCCTAATTTCTTGACTTCTTGCATCTCTTGGACATCTCCTGTCTATTCAACCCATACAGCCAGCCTTTGATCTCAGATCAGAGGGACTTAAAGAGCTTAATATGTATAGCCTCGAGGAAAGGAGGGAGAGGGGGGACATGATAGAAACGTTCAAGTACCTCAAGGGAATCAACAAATTCCAAGAGGGTAGCATCTTTCAAAAAAAGAGGTGTGCAAGAACAAGGGGCACAATTTGAAGATGGGGGCGCTCAGAGGTAAAGAAGTATTTTTCACAGAGAGGGTTGTGGATGCATGGAACGGCCTTCCGGAGGAGGTTGTGGAGTCAATAACAGTGGTGGAATTCAAGCATGCATGGGACAGTCATAAGGCAATTCTAGGGGGTGGGGGTAGGAAAAAGTAGGCTGCTGGTTAACTAGGATCTGCAGCTTATCCATTAGGTAGGGAAATGGGCAGACTGGGTGGGCCAAGCGGTCCTTATCTGCCGTCAAATTCTATGTTTCTATGTTTCTATTCTATCAGTGTGCTTTTGTCTTCCCTTTAGCTTCCTTTTACCTCCTACTGACCTGTTCCTACTTAGCCCCCCTCTCTATTTCTTCTCATGTTTTTACTTTGCATCTTTGACTTTCATCTCTAGTCCCCTTTGTCACCTTCCTACTTCACTTCCTGATTTTTAATTGCTCCACAGTGGATATAAATACTGCTTATGTTGCTCAGTTTTGCTATTCACCTGAAGAAGGGACCTGTGTGGCCCCAAAATCTTGTGTATAATTCCATCTTTGTACAAGACACTTGGTCCAATAAAAGTTATCAAACCTTCTATTTTCTCCATAAAAAATAATATGACAAACAGTTCAGACATAAGTATTAGTTTAACTCTGTCTCTCCACACCCTTCTGTGAGTCATCTAGCTCCTCCTTTTAGAATTAAAAAAAAATACAAACATGATGTCCTATCAGGAGGTACAGGGTTTTATTTAACTCTAAAAATTGATTAGCGCTTTGCTCATAAAAGTTCAAAAACATTGTGAAAATATATAGCGCTTGCCTCACTGTGTTTAATAAACAAAACACTTCTAAAAAACCTATATAAATGCTTTCTGTATATTTAGCATTGTCCCAAGAAAAAAACTGCTAATCAATTATTTAAAACCCTGAGGTATATTAAATAAAATCAGCAAACACTCATTTACCTAATTATGAGTCTTTGATCCACCAGTTCCTTTGAGGTTTACAACCCTGCAATCTGTCACCTAGGTGAGATATAGCCAACAGGAATCAGCTAAATAATGTCCTGTCCTGTAATAAAATGTATATTTAGTTTCCCAACTTCAAAAGCATGAGGTCATAAAAGGGCCATAAAATGCAATTTCTCAAGGAAGTTAATTACATTACAGAGATCTCCTGGTCAGTTTACCTATCCTGTAGCTTCACTGAAACCTGGGGAGAGGGAGGGCCAGGCTGTCTTATGTGAGACAATCACATACTATATTTTATATTACCAACATCATACAATAATCATGACCAGCTGCTGCCAAGCGTCGCATTGGGCATTCACACCAATGATCAGGCATTCACCCCGACAACTATTGGGCTCTTGCCCAGTGCTGACCTGCCCCTCAAGTGCTCTGTGCTACCTTCAGGTAGGTATCACCTCTTCAAGGCTTTCACTTATGGGCCTTGTACTTTAAAGGACAGTAACTAGACAGCCAGGCAAGAAGCAGCTGTGAACCAAGTCTTCTACTTTTTCTCAGGTGCACTGTGCAATCCTGTCACTCTTTTGGCACTGTGCATTGCCCTGCAAGCACCTCTCTAGGGGTGGAGACTTGCCACCCATGAACTACTTTGATTGCAAGACTGAGCCTTGTAGCATCTTTGGGAGTGTGAAAGACTCATACGAGACAGAAGACGACAATTTTCTCACTTCAAAGTAGCGTACCTATGTTCCTTTTTCAAGTCATTAATAACTAATTTAATATTAAGCTTAGATAGATGGCAACTTAAGGTCTTGGACCCCTAGAGGTTTCCTCCATAGACATTTTTCCTTTCCTCCTTGTAAAAGGTGCTGTTATAAGAGTATAATGTAATAATTCTTCTTAGTTGGGACTAGATGATGTTTCCACACATTTTGTGTCAGTTGCTTCTCTATCTTTTCTATTGCTGGTCACATTCCCTCTCTCCTTATGGGATGTAAGCTTGTTAGCTGCCAGACATTTTAATATTTTAATTCTTGATTTATTTGGAACTATTTTTTTTTTTTTTTTTTTACTGTTGCTTTTTATATCGCTATGTTAAACTTTATCGTTTGCTTTTTTTTTATAAATTATGTATTGAATTTACTGAATTTTAATATTGTATAAAATTGTACTTTAAAACTATGGGACCTCATTGTAAATGAGCTTCGGCTCAGTGGAGTTTATTCTCTGTTCATAATTGATATGAATAAAAACATTTTACTACTACTAAATTTCTAAAACGTTTGCTAAAAAACACCTGTACTGGAGTTCAAGGGCATCCATTTTGAAAGCTTTAACTTGCTATTTCATGAAGGGGACGGGATCATAACAAGAGTTGGCCACACAATCTCTTCCCTTTCCTGGTCCTGATGAAGTTCTGCTCCACCCTCAAGCTTCTCTCACCAGTTTTGGTGGTTTCCCAAAGCGACCCACTGGTAGCTTACCTGTGCTAGAGTTCAGTGGCACCCATTTTAAAATTTTTAATTTACTATTTCATTAAGGGGAAGAGATCATAAATAAGAGCTGTCCGCATGATCCCCTCCCCTTCCTGGGCCTGATGAAGTTCTGCTCTACTCCCACACTCTGACATTTTGTGACTTGGCTGAGAGCGTCCACCAGCTGACTGGACACACTGGTCACATGAATGGCCAGGAGGGTGGTGTTGAGGCTAAGCACAAGGGTCCAGATACAGAGAGCTTCCCGGCACAGAGGTAGGGAATGTTTTCTGCCCCGCTTGTTGAGACAGTACATGCAGGGCTCCAGATAAGATTTTTTGGAGGAGTACTTTACTCCTCATTTGAAAGTGTGGCGAGTAATACCAAATTCAGATACGTATAAATGTGTGAATGGAGTGCAGTGAGGAGTACATTTTTAAAAACAGTGTAGTTTTTTTCTAAAGAACTGATCAGGTGTCAACAATGCTCCAGCTAATGTTGGCAGGTAGAAATGCAGAAACATAGAAATTTGCGGCAGATAAGGACCACTAGGCCCATCCAGTCTGCCCATTTTCCCTGACTACTATAAAACCGTAAAAGCCACAGACCCTACTTGATCTCCAGCTTTACCTCTTCATTCCTACTGCTAGGGTTCCCCTATGCCTGTCCCATGCATGTTTGAATTCCCCCACTGTGTTTGCCCCCACCACCACCGCTGGGAGTCTATTCCATGCATCCACCACCCTTTCCATTAAGAAATATTTCCTCATGCTACCCCTTAGTCTACCCCCTTCCAACCTCATGTCATGCCCCCTCGTTCCTGGACATCTCCTTTTCTGAAAGATGGTACCCTCCAGTACCCTGTTTATGCCTTTTTGATATTTTTTGGTTTCTATCATATCTCCCCTGTCTCTTCTCTCCTTCAGGGTATACATATTGAGGTCTCCCAGTCTCTCCTCATATGACTTTTGGTGCAGGCCCTGCACCATCTTTGTTGCCCTTCGTTGAACTGCCTCCACCCTGTCTATGTCCTTATGGAGATGCGGCCTCCAGAACTGGACACAGTATTCCAAATGAACCCTCACCAGTGCTCTGTACTGTGGTATCACCACCTCCTTTCTTCAGCTGGTGACACCTCTTCCTATGCACCCCAACATCCCACTGGCTCTCTCCACAGCCTTGGCATATTGTTTGGCCACCTTTAGATCATCAGATATGATTACCTCCAAATCCCTTTCCTGTTTGGTGACCATCAGTATCTCCCCCCTCATCATATAATTCTCCCCTGGGTTCTTGCTCCTCAAATTCATGATTTTGCACTTTTTCGCATTGAATCTCAACTGCCACACTCTAGACCATTCCTCCAGTTTACCTAGGTCCCTCCTCATTTTTTCTACTCTCCTGGCATGTCCTCCCTATTGCAGATCTTAGTGTCATCTGCAAAGAGGCAGACCTTCCCTTCCCCTGCAGCCCCTCGGTAATGTCACTTAGAAGACATTAAACAGGACTGGCCCCAGGATTGATCCCTGTGGCACCCCGCTGGTCACTGTTCTTTCCTCAGATTGAGTTCCATTTACCATGACCTTCTATCATTCAACCAGTTCCTAACCCAGTTTACCACCTTGTGACCCACCACCAGGTTGCCCAGCTTGTTCCGAAGTCTTCTATGTGGAACAGAATCGAAGGCCTCACTGAAATCCAGGTAGGCCACATCCACCACTCCCCCCGATCCATGACCCTAATCACCCAAAGAAATCAATTAGATTTGTTTGACATGCCGTTCTCACTGTGAAGCCATGCTGTCTCAGATCCTGTGCTCCGCTATATTCAAGGTGTTCCACAATCCTTTCTTTAAGTAGTGATTCCATATGTTTCTCCACTACTGAGGTGAGGCTGACTGGTCTGTAGTTTCCAGCCTCCTCCCTACTCCCACTTTTGTGAAGAGGGACTACATGTGCCCTCCTCCAGTTCTCCAGAACCACTCCCATATTGAGTGATTCGTTGAACAGGGCTGCCAGTGAAGCTGCCAGCACCTCCAGTAGTTCCCTTAGGAGTAATTTACTCACCAGTTTAAAATATAGTGAGTAAAACAAAATTGGGATGGGTACGAGAGCTGTAAATCTGGAAAAAAATGCTCCTTTTGAATCACCAGTTATGTGATGAAGCACTTTTCTATGGAGTGTGCAGCATTTACAAATGCTGAGTAAGTATTGGTACTCACTAAAAAAAAAAATTCTGAACAGTATTTCCTAAAATGAGGTGAGTAAAATAAGTCGGTAGTCACCTTATCTGGAGCCCTGAGTACATAGTTGTCATGCTGTCTGTCTGGACCTGACCCTGGAGATGTGGAGCGAAGGCTGTCAAGGCCAGATGAACAGGCTGAAGCTCCAGCAGCTTGATGTAACATTGGGACTTCTCGGGGGACCAGAGGCCATGGACTCTGTGGTCTCCCAGGTGGGCACCCCAGCCCATCGGGGAGGCGTCAGTCATGACAATGACTGTTGGCTCCAGGCAGATAAATGGGACTCTTTCCTGGAGGTGTTCTGGGACAAACCACCACTAGATGGCATCCCATGTTTGCTAGGTCACTGTGACCATTTGGTCGAGATGGCCCAGATGCTGAGATGACTGACGGGCCAGCCCCTACTGCAGGGAGCGCATTCTCCAGCGGGCCCAATTTACCACGCTGGTGCAGTCCACCATGTAGCTCAGGAGGCGCAGGATGCAACTGCTGAACCTGAAATGATCGGGCAAAGGAGGAAAGATCCTCTACCCTGTCCACCAGCACCCAGGCTCAGCAAGAGTCGAGCTCTGCCCCGATGAAATGAATCACCTGCTAGGGTACAAGTTCCAACTTGGTCTTGTTGACTAGAAGGCCAAGGCTCAAGCAGGTCTGGGGGACCAGGTGTCTGGATCGCTCCACCTCCACCTTGGAGGGCCTGCAATCAGCCAGTCGTCCAGGTAAGGGTACATCCGGGCTCCTTAGCACCTTAGAAAGGCTGCCACCACTGCTATGCATTTGGTGAAGACACTGGGGGCTGAGGAGAGGCTAAATGGCATGGCCTGGAACTCATAGAGGGTGCCCTCTGCACAGAACCAGAGGAACTGCTGGTGGGATGGATGGATGGAGACATGAAGGAAGGCATCCTGGAGGTCCAGGGAGCAGAACCAAATGTCCTGCTACAGGGACAGAATAATCTGGTTCACAGTGACCATCCTGAAGGTGCGCAACCTCAGAAACTTGTTCAGGTAATGCAAGTCTAAGATGGGGCACCAGCCCTTCATCTGTTTTGGAACAGAAAGTATCTGAAGACAAACCCTGGATCGGCTGGTGGGTTCAGGACATGAACCACTACCTCCTTCTGAAGGAGCTGGGTCATGTCCTCCCAAAGGGCAGACGACATGTCTGTGAACACTACATCCTCCCAAAAGGTGCGGGCTTGGCTTGCAGGAGATCCTTTAACTCCAGAGGAAATCTCTGGCTGACCACTTCAAGCACCCACAGTCTATGGTACCAACAGACCAGGCAGAAAGAAAGTGGCAGAGCTGGCACCCCATGGGAGGACCCAGGAGAGACAGGATGGGCAGACAGGAGGTACCCCCCCAAACCATCACTGGGGAGGCTTGGAGACCAGCTGAGGATGCAGCTGGGGCCTGACTGCCAGGTTCCCAGACAAAGGAAGCCACAGACTTAGGTCCAGGATGACATTCTTGCTGTTGCCCAACCAGGGTCTTGGATGGCTTGGCCACAGGGGCAGAGTAGGGCTGAAAGGACTTCTTCTTCTGGGGTTTAGAGCCCATAACATCCTTTTGGGTGGAGGTGATGGAATCCAAGGTGGCAATGGACATCTCAGTTCTGGTGAGATTACCATTACCCCCTGGCACAAACAAGTTGGTGCCCAGCAAGGGGACATCCACCAATCTGTGCTGGGTATCTGCCGTGAAGGTCAAGATCTTCAGCCAAGCCCTGCGGCGTATAGCTACCGCTGTGGCCATGGACCTGGCAAAGGAGTCCCCAAGGTCCATGGCCGTCTGGAGCTGCTATTTAGCCACAGCATGACCTTGGTCCCAGACTTGCTTGACCATCATCTGAAAGTCAGCCGGGAGCCGAGGGAGCACCTGGTCAAAGGTGCCCAATAAGGCATGGGCAAAATGGGCCATCACTAATGCCGAACTAGCCTGGGCCAGGAAAACTGCTGTCCCATCTGAAAATTGGCTGTCCAAAATGGGCAGATAGCTGGTTATTTTGAGCCCCTGACAGAAGAATTCTGCAGAAGTTTGAATTCCTGCATTGCATAATAAATAGCAAACATTCAATCTAGTGTGTGTTTGGAAAGACAGATGACTGACAAGTGGAGAGGGACTACTTTTTACTAGTTACTTTCAACAAAAGTAAATTCCTGTTTTAATGGAACACAGTTAACATTTGTTATTTAAATTTTTTCTCAGTTTACCCACTGTACAAGCGCAATAAGACATGACAGGGTGTAGGTTAGGCTAGAAAAAAAAACTTTCCCGGGCATGTGACATCAATCCTTACTACGCCCCTCAGCGGGCAGTTATCTTAGCCAAATCCACACCGTATCATGTCTCTTAGATTGTATCACACACCAAGAGTGTGTTATTTAAAACAAAAACAAAAAAAGACCAAAAAAAAAAAAGTTACTATATTCCCCTAACTGTTGGTTTTAAAAGCGGGTAAAAGTTAAGCTGTACAGTGCTGGCCAGGGTGTCATCATACTGGTAGCACTACTGCTCATGACACCTACGACCCAGATTTAGGAACGAGCCTGAGTCACCTCAGGCCAGCCAGAGGAGGAGGAGGAGGAGGAGGAAGATCAAGCATCCTAGAGGACCCTCTCTTCCTCTGTGGATGGAGGGATGCCATTTTTGCTGCAATACTGCCACTTGGGTGACCCCAGGTGGTAGCACTGCAAGGTACCATCAGGGAGAGGGGAGGATACCAGCTGACATTCCATGCTGAACAAGCACTGTGGGCGCATGGGCACTGGTTCCCCCTAGCGTGCTGGAATCCTCCAGAGTACAAGATAGAAAAGGAAAACGGCCCCAGAGCCAGCCTGATGGGGCCCCAGTACATCCTGGGCCAGTCCCCTGCCTAGTCCCTGCACCTGCATGTGTTCTGGGGTGGATCCCCTTCACCCTGCAGTCAGCCCAAGGGAGTAAGCCAGAGCGCCATGGAAGATGGCGAGCAAAGTAGGTGAGGTGTATGGCCAGTGAATAGGTGCTGAGGGTTCCAGAGGAGCCAGGAGCATAAAATGTAAATAAAAAAAAATAGATAAAGGTTGTAGAGTGCTGCTGTTCTGTCCAGGCAGTGAAACTGAAAAAGCAACATGGTACAGAAAACTAAAGCGTTTTTTCCTTGGCAGGCTGTAGCCATTTCTTGCTCCATTATACAAACTCATGTACAGAGAATTACAGCCCCATTTTCGGGCTCTAAAACCACTTAACCAGTAATGATATCATCTTTAATGGCTAGTTAATGGCTAGTTTTACTTACCGTGGCCCGAAACTCATGGATGAGGTGCTATATCCAATAAAACTGTCTTGATTTCTTGAAAGTATAGTGTTCCTGATAACAGAGTAGCTTGGTCAGATTCCCAAATGCAATGAAGTTAATTTAGCACCAAAGGTGGCACACAACCCTCTAGTTTTTTTTGTTATAAGTATGTTAGGTATATTCCCTAAAGAGCATTAGCTGCAATATGATCACAATTTGGTGTATTCATTGGCAGTATCTTCCTTGAGGTTCCCCCTTCTGTGGCTTAACTACAAATGCGTGTCACTATTAATGAGTTTTGCTGTGCATTATATAATGCTATTTCTAGTCTGCATATATGGTATGTATTTGCTATAAAATGCAATAAAAATAATTTAAATAAAAACAGTTGTTGGCAGTTAAAAGGGAATGTTCATTTTAAAAAGTAAGTAAGTAACATTTTATTTATCAAAAGCACCCTTCCAGTGCTCAGGGCACCCTTGCAAAGTAATCAAAAAACATACAATACAGAATTTAAAAATCACAACCATAAACCAATTAAACACCACAAAATCCTAAAAGCCCCTGTGAGATGCCAAAGTGTCTCATTTCCACAGGAGTCCAAGGATATCAGTAACAGCAGCAGCACATGAGACTTTACCATAAACAAGAAAGCATAAGATACTGCCCCTAAAAATAAGACCAATCATAAATCAAAATGAAGAAAAGGTGCGAGTATCTGTGAAGGCAGACAAGGCTAGAGAGGCAATCCTAAGGTGCGTAAGGAGGGGTAGGAGGAAACTGCACATTGTGGTACATGTGGGGGCAAATGACCTAGAGGGGGAAACGGTGGAAGTAACAAGGGAGAAGTTTGAGGAAATGGGAAGGTTGTGCAAGGAGACTGGGGAGTCTATGGCCTTCTCAGAGGTGCTCCCAGTACCCTGCGCAAGCACAGTGAGAAAGGAGAGGATTAGGGAGTTGAATGCATGGTTGATAGAATGGTGTCGAACTAAGAGGTATGGGGTTGTGGGCTGCTGGGGCAGTACCTGAGATAATAATCTGTTTGCAAGGAATAGGCTGCACCTGAGTGGGGAGGGGAAGGAGGTATTAAAGCAAAGACTGGGGAGGTATACTACGACAAAGGTGGATTTAAACTAGATGGTGGGGCAAGTGGACAGCCGGTAGGCAGGAACCCAATAGAGTGGAGTCATAGCCTATCCCCAGGCTTGCAGGGAAGGACTAGAGGTGGCAAAGAAGGGAGGGAGTAGAAGGGAGGAGATGGAGGGCGATGAAGGGAAGGGGCAGGATGGAGGGTGGTCTCGCTGAATGTGAGAAGTTTAGGCAACAAATCAGCTGAGCTACAGGCACTCTTGGCAGTGTGGAGGGTAGATATTGCAGCTGTCATGGAAACGTGGGCAACTGGGCATCGGGACTGGGATCTGGCAATCCCAGGGTACAAATTATACAGGAAGGCCTGTAAGGAAGGGGGTTGGGGTGGCAGTCTATGTGAGGGATGGGATCAAATGCAGAAGGGACGAGGGGGAATAAAGGAGAACAGAGGCAATCTGGCTGCAGCTCCTAGACTCAAGGGGTAGGAAACTGAGGATTAGGGTGGTATACAGGCCACCGTCCCAGTCTGAGGAGCTTGACAGGGAATTAGCAGGACAAATCAGAAAGGTATGTAGAAAAGTGAAGCTGGTCATCGTGGGGGATTTCAACTTGCAGGGGGCTGACTAAAACATTCCAGTCACCTCCAGTGCTAGGGAGCAAGTGCTCCTGGACGCAATCCAGGAGGGTCTCCTGACACAGCTGGTCAGTGTATCTATTAGGCTAAAGAACACTTTAGATCTGGTATTGTAGAATGGGGAGGCAGTAAGGGAAATAAGGGTCGAGGACTCAGACAGCGATCACCAAATGGTGTGGTTTAACATCATGATGTGCGGGGAGCCAGAGAAATCAGTAACCCGGGTGGTAAACTTCAGGGGGCGGACTTTGGGAGGATGTGGAAAGTACTGAAAGGGAAACTGGAGGGCATAATTCAGGAGATGGATGCGGAGCAGAAATGGGATATTATTAAACGGAGGCTTACAGAGGCAATGGAAGCCTGCACCAAGACACAGAGTAAGAGGAGCAAGGAAACCATGCTGGTTGAACAGCGAGGTAGTGGAGATGGTGAGGGCAAAACGAGAGGCGCACCAGAGGTATAGGAGGACAGGGAAGGAAGAAGACAGGGAGGAGTATGCAAGATGGTCCAAGGAGGTGACCAGAAAAGTGAGAGAAGCCAAGGCCCAGAGGGAGCTGAGATTAGCGCAGGGAATTAATGGGGGGGGGGACTTTTTCAGATACATCAGGAAGAAAAGGAAGTGCAAGAAGACAATAGTGAGGATAAAAAAGGGTGAAGAGTGGACAGAAAAGGGGGAGGAACAGGCGGAAGCACTGAATGAATACTTTTGCTCAGTGTTCACAGAAGAAAAGGGGGGGACCACTACCACCATTGGCTTGGAGGGTGGGGACAGGGGGAGAGGAGGTGACAGATGGAAGAACTGAGGGAGGTAAAGTCCTAGAGGGACTGAGGGCTGACAAGACACCTGGGCCGGATGGTATCCACCCCAGGGTGCTGAGAGAGATGGCGGAAGTGTTGGCAGAGCCACTGGCAGACCTGTATAGCACCTCACTGGAGTCGGGATGTGTGCCACTGGACTGGAGGATGGCACATGTAGTACCATTACACAAGAGTGGACCAAGGGATGAACCGGGTAATTATCGTCTGGTAAGTCTCACCGCCATAGTGTGCAAACTCATGGAAACGATACTAAATGAAAGACTGTTGTCGTACCTGGAGGACAACGGCCTCCAGGATGTGAGGCAGCATGGGTTCATTTTGGTGAAGTCTTGTCAAACCAACCTGATACAATATGATGACTGGGTGACAGGTGAGCTGGATAAGGGTCATGCAGTGGATATGCTTTACTTCGACTGCAGCAAGGCCTTCGATTTGGTGCCTCATGGGTGGCTTGGGGGCAAGCTAATTGGTGTAGGGGTAGGGGCAAAAATGACAAACTGGATTACAAGCTGGCTGATTGGGAGGCTGCAACAGGTGGTGGTGAGAGGGGAGCTCTCAACTCCAAGGCCGGTGATGAGTGAGGTGCCACAGGGCTCAGTGCTGGGACCAGTATTATTTGGGCTCTTCATATCGGGCACTGCGCACGGGGTGGTGAGCAAGGTAAGTCTGTTCACAGACGACACCAAAATGGGAGCAGTGGTGGATGGAGTGGAGGAATGGAAGCAGCTGCAAGGGGACCTAAGCAAGATAGAGGAGTGGTCAGAGAGGTGGCAGCTGTGGTTCAGTGCAAAGAAGTGTAATGTTATGCACTTCGGAGCGAAGAACCCAAGGAGAGAATACTGGCTGGGAGGGGTTAAGCTGGGGATCACTGAGGAGGAGAAGGACCTAGGGGTAATGGTAACAGGGACCATGAACAACACTGCCCAGTGCAGGAGAGCGGCTGCAAAAGCGAACAAAATGCTGGGGTGCATAGTGAGGGGGTTTTCATCCAGGCAAAGAGAGGTGATCTTGCCCCTCTACAGGTCACTGGTAAGGCCGTACTTGGAGTATTGTGTGCAGTTTTGGAGGCCATACCTGAAGCACGATATCAGGCTACGGCAGTGGGTGCAGAGGAGGACAACGAAGATGATTTGTGGAATAGAGGGGAGAGACTATGACAGCAGGCTGGGAGACCTGAATATGTACACCCTGGAGGATAGAAGGGACAGGGGGGACATGATAGAGACATTCAAGTATCTGAGGGGGAATCAATAAGGATGGGGCAGACGGGGTCTGTAAGCTAAGGAGGTTGAGGGACACCAGGGGGCACGGGCTAAGATTAGAGGGAGGAAGATTTAGGAGGGAAACGATGAGACACTATTCCACGGAGAGGATGGTAGCGAAATGGAATGCACTACCAGAATGGGTGGTATCATGTAAATCTGTGAACAGCTTTAAAAGGGCATGGGACAGGGAACGGGAGAGAGTGAGGGTGAGGGAGGTGGGGAACGGCAGTGGGATGACAAAAGGAGGGGGGTGGGGCAGCTGAAAACTAGGGTGTGTTAGTTGCACACTTGAGCAGACTTAGATAGACCAGGTGCTGTTTCTGCTGACACATTTGTATGTTCGTAAGTAAATGCTGATACTTGTATTATACGTAATAAGAGCTGGTGAATCAAAAGGCTGACATTCGAGTAACAGGTGTTTCTCTGTAGAAACATTGGCTATTCTCAGTATACTGCAACTATTGACACAATACTGGTAATGTGAACACATGAGTACTGACATGTAACCCCTGTCCAAGAGAACCGGCTAAGCCCTGCTATGCACAGTAAGAAAAAGTTACTCACCACAGTAATCTTCTTTCTTCCAAGGGGTCCTTTAGCATCAGTAACTTTTTTGCACTTAGCTGGCTAGGTGCAACTGCCCTGGAGGTGTGCCTTTAAGAGATATTTAAATGAGCTTAGGGCCAAGTCAATCAAAAGACAGGAGGGGGTGTGAGCTGAGTGAGAGTTGTTGAAGGCTTCAGAATATTTTTGAGGAAAAACAAGGGCAAATGCCCCGGAAAAGAATCAACAGGATTCAAAAAACATGCGAATGTCCACAAAAGTGGAAACAGAAACAGCAGCAACACAAGCTAAAAACTCATCAGTAAGAAACTCCAAATTTGGTAAAAGGTGACATAAAGAGCCCTTCTCCAGCAGGTTTCATAGGTGTAATCGCGCTTATAGACCTCAGTCCTTTAAAGCTTGCAATTTCCTGGTTTAATTTAAAATTGGAAAATGTTGTCCCCGAAATGCCTATCCAGCCCATTTTTGAAACTATTCATGCTGGAGCTGCTCACTACATCATGTGGAAGATCGTTCCATAATGCCACCACTCTATGACTGAACCAGGATTTACGCAATTTGAGATTCCATGTTTGAAGAAGGGGCTGCTTATTATGTTTCCTAGTACTGATCCTCCAGAGATTATTCTTAAATCCTATTTCTGCTAAGAGTTATTATCCTCCATCAGTCTATACAGTAAACATAGGTCTCCCCTAGTTCTTCTATAGTGTAAGGAATATAGATTGAGGGATGCCAACCTTTCCTGGTATGGTTTATTATTAAAACCCTTTACAGATGTAGAGAGCCGTCTTTGAACCCCCTCCAACAGATTGATGTCCTCCCTATTCTGCGGAGACCAGACCTGGGCACAGTACTCCAGATGAGGCCTAACCAAAGCACTATAGAAGGGTATAAGTACTTTTTCGTCCCTACTGGCTATGTGTCTGAGGATACAGTTTAAATTATAATTGGCTTTCTTAGTCTGAACCCTACAGTGGGATCTAAAGTTTAGGTCATTAGTAATTAAAACCCCAAGATCTCTTTCCTCATTAGTAACTACCAGTTGTGAGTTAGCCAGATTATAGATCCTCCTTTCATTATTTTTACCTAGGTGCATGACCTTACATTTGGTAGTATTTAACACAAGTTTGCTACCAGAAGTCCAATCCGTGATCTCATACAGAGCCTCCTGTAGAGCTACCTTCTGTTCCTGTGTATTTACTACTGACCCTAGCCTACAGTCTTCAGCAAATTTGTACAGCCAAATATTTGGGTTGCTTAATTTTAAAGAAGTAACATATATATATTAAAAGGCATGGGCCCAATACAGAACCCAGGGGGACACCACTGGTGATGGGAGCCCAATTGGAAAGGGCACCATTTATAGTCACTCTCTGCTTTCAACCCTGAAGCCAGTCTGATACCCAATTACAAATATTCACATGAAAGTTAGGATTTTCCAAAACAGCCAATAATTCATAATGGAGCAATTTGTCAAACGCTTTCTCAAAATCTAGAAAGATTATATCGATGGTATTACCTGTGTCCAGTTCCCTATTAACTTTTTCATAAAAAGTCAGCAAATGAGTTTGACAAGATCTAGATTTTGTGAATCCATGCTGGACAGGGTCAATCATATCATGAGCTGTGAGATGTTCAGAAATTAAGACTAATTAAGCTTTCCATGGCTTTTCCAATCAGGGATGTTAAGCTAATAGGTCTAAAATTCTCAGGCTTTGTTCTTGACCCTTTTTATGTTTGCTTGCACGCATGTGCAAGAAACATAGTGCCATCATCCGAGTTTTCGGAGGTGTGCCACCCCCTCTTCCAATTCAGTCAGTGTGTTGGCAGGCGCAGCCCCAGTCCTCCAATGCACGCTGGAGCTGTCTATGACAGCTCCAAAATGCAGTGGCGTACAGTTGAAAGGGGGAGCTATGCTTCAGTGAGCAGCGATCAGATGTCGCCTGCTCATGCGCAGTTCCCCTACACACACACACACACACAAACACATGCACGCATACTGCGTGCTGCCCCCACGCACACACTGTATAGCAGACGGGGTGCTCAATCTCATCGGCTGTGCTGCGTCCCCCAAAGCCTTCCACTACGCTGCTGGCAACCACATGGTATAGCTGACGGGTGCCCAATCCCCATCTGCTCCACTGTCCTCCCTCCAGAGAGGGTGCCATGCTGGGAGCCCACCCCAGCATGGCAATAGATGCTACGGCAGAGGTGCCCCAATCGCCGTCGCTCCATGCCCCCCAACCAGCTGCTTCTGTGCCACGCTGGGAGCCCACCCCACGTGGCAAACGCCCGCGCCGTCATTTAAAAAACAACCTGTAAAGAAAAACGGTCCCACGCAGTCTCCCTGCCCCCAACAACCCGACCCACCCACTGGCGCACCCTGCCTCCCTCACACCCCCCACCCCATACTTACCTCCTGAGTCCGCGCAATGATTCGTGGACCGAACACGCCTGACTCTTCAAAGCCGACCGCTAACTGAGGAAATGCCGTAAGCTGTAAATGGGATAGATAGGGTTTTTCAACTTTGTTGCATATCTCAGGCATTTTTGGAATTTTTGCACCAAATTTTCAACATGGGGTTTTGGGATCCTTCTCATGAATGCTGTCACTGTCATGGCGTTATTCGGGCCCAAAGGGTGATTTCACAGTCACTGTGCGAAATCACCTTTAGGGACTGATTAACCAAAAGACACTGCCAGTGTTCATATGTGGGCTCGAAGGTTTATTTTGAAAATTTTGGAAAATTCCAAAATGACTGTTTTATTTGTTGTGTTGCGTAGTTCCTACGCACGCTTGTAAGTTCTGACTTTTCAATATTTTCACTCCAGATTTTCAACATTGCCATTTTACCACACCTTCTTATGAGTAGTACAGCTGTCATTTTCACATCTCACCCAAAACGCAGTTCACTCATGTAGCGCACAATGGCGCAGTCGGTGTACGAAATCAATGTACTGACAAATTAAGAAAATCACAGTGACACTGTTCATGACCAGAGGTCTTAAAATGGCTATGTTGAAAATTTGGTGAAAACATTCCTAAAAATGACTGTTTTACGAGCGTGCGTTGCCAGTTCCTATGCACGCTCGTAAGTTTGCGAATTTAATATTTTCACTCCAGATTTTCAACATTGCCATTTTATTACACTTCCTTATGAACAGTACAGCTGCCATTTTTTCATATGTCGCCCAAAATGTGTTTCACACATGCAGCGATAATGGTGCTGTTGGTGTCTAAAGCAATGTTTGGGACAGATTACGAAAATCACAGTTACACTGTTCATAAGCAGAGGTCTTAAAATGGCTATGTCGAAAATTTGGTGACAAAAGTCCATAAAATGACTGTGTTACGAGTGAGCATTGCACAGTTTCCACGCACCCTTGTAAGTTCATGACTTTGTGATATTTTCAGTCCAGATTTTCACCAGTGGCATTTTTCCACACTTCCTTATGAACAGTACAGCTGTCATTTTTCACAACATGGCCGAAGTGTGTTTTCACACTTTCAGCACAGAGATGCGTAGTCGCTGTGGGAAATAATTGTTCGGGACAGATAAAGAAAATCACAGTGACACTGTTCATGATCGGAGGCACCAAAATGCCTGAGTTGACAATCTGCTGTAAAAAATCCCCAACCTAATTATATTACAGGTGTGCGTTGCAGTTTCTATGTACACTCATGACTTCACCAGTTTTTTTAATATTTTTACTGCAGATTTGCAACATTGCCATTTTTTACACCTCCCCATGAACAGTACAGCTGTCATTTTTTACATCCTGTTTGGAATGTTTTTGCACCTGTGGTGCTAAATGCCGTAGTCGCTGTGCATAAGCAGCTTTCGGCTAACAAACTGATATAGCCACTGTTCATGAGGTGGGGTCACAAAAAAACCATGTTGAAAATTTGGAGTGAAAATACCAACAACGCCTGAGGTATTAGGTTTCCAATCATAACGCCCAACCCTGTAGAGAATGACAGGCATCAGGGTGTGACTTGGGATTCTTGCCTGTAATGCTCATACCATTCCACACCCTGCAGCCAGTGAGAGGCATCGAGGTATGCCTTGGACTCTTCGGCCCCAAAGTTCACCCCATTCTCCTATATCGCACCCATCTCACCATATTTCCTAATGGAATGGGGTGCGCATAAGGGCCAAAGACCCCAAGGAACACCGTGACACTTATCAGTGTCTGCAGGGTGGGGTGTGGTGAAATGGCGTGGCCATTATGCCTGATGACCCAAAGGCACACCCCAATGCCTGTCACTCTCTGCAGGGTGGTGGTGGGGTTGGCTTCAGTTCAGTACTTCACTGCCATTCCTATTACGCAGCTCTGTAACTTCTACACTACCACTGCCAATGCCAGCAAGCAAACACTCGGCATTGACAAATGCTTGTTTCAAGATTGGTACAACCGTAGCTATTTTCTAATCATTAGGGACCTTCCCTGAGTCCATGGAGGCTTGTAAGATATAAGTGACAGGTAAAACCAATACATCTGCCAGTTCTTTTAAAACCCTAGGATGCATACCATTTGGGCCGGGAGATTTATTAATTTTGATCTTACTTAGATAATCAAGGACAACATTAGGGTCAAAGGTTATCGTTCCAGGTATAGAAGGACTACTAACTCTATATACTTTAGGTTTATTGGTGTTGTAGACTGAGCTGAAGTATTCATTTAGTATGTCAGCCATTTCATCCATTGATGCTGTCAGTCCAGTTTCTTTGGTAAAGGGGCCAATATTGCTTAAAATCTTCCTATTGTTATTGATATAGGAAAAGAACGCTTTTTGTTGTCATTGACTTGAGTAGCTAAGTTGACCCCAGCTAATGCTTTGGCTTTCCTTATTTGAGTTTTAACTTTCCTTAAGCAGTCTCTGTAGTTACGGTAAGTGTCCTCATTTTTAGTCAGTTTTAGTTTTTTTAAATAATCTATTCTTCCTATTAATAAGTCTCTTAATAGAGGCATTCAGCCAAAGAGGTTTCTTCCTTTCATTATTATTATACTTGGGGGTACTAGGAATAAATTCAATAGTCAAACTTTCCAATTTATGTTTGAAAATGTCCCACATACTCTGGGCTGTTTTATGCTTAAAGTCAGATGATCAGTCCCAATGTTGGACAGCTTTTTTAATACTGCAGAAAACAGCTCTGGGAAAGTTTCACCTAGTAGTAGTTCCAGTGGGGTTTAGATGGACTGATTCATTTATTTTGAAGTGGACAGAATTTTGGTCACTACCACCTAGAGGACTTTTAACTAGGTGAACCGGGGAGGAAGGGTGGGAGCTCACTGTTGCTAAAGGACCCCTTGGAAGAATGAAGATTAATGTGGTGAGTAATTTTTTCTTCTTACCCCAGGAGTCCTTTAGCATCAGTAACTTTTTTGCAGACTACTGAGCAGTACCAAGTGGGAGGTGGGCAGAGAACCTACTTAGGAAAGAGGCTCTGCAGAACCGCCCTGCCAAATTTGGCATCAGATCTGGTCTGCACATCCAAACTGTAGTGTTTCACAAAGGTGTGCACAGATTTCCAGGTAGCTGCTTTGCAGACATCCAGTAGGGGAACGTCCCTTACTGCTGCAAGCGAGGCTGCACTGCCACTAGTGGAGCGAGCCTTGAGCCCCACTGGAGGTTGCTGACCAGCTTTCTCATAGCAGAATCTAAAACAAGAGACCAACCAATGAGAAATAGTTCCCTTGGTTGCTGGTCTTCTCTACCTACATTTCCAGTCAGTTGTTCCCAATCTACGGGGGAGCCTCTGGACTGTCTAATATGCTTTAGGTAGTGAAAGATGGCTCTTTTGACATCCAAGCTGTGGAGCTTTTGCTTGCCAGGAGTGGATGGCTCAGTAAAGAAGACAGGCAGAGTAATGGACTGGTTCAAGTGAAACTCTGAAACCACCTTTGGCATAAATTTCCTATTTGTCCTGAGCTCAACTTTACCGTTGTGAGGGATGATGTAATTTGGCTCAGTGCACAGGGCCTGTAGCTCTGAAATCCTCCTGGCAGACGTAATAGCTACCAGGAAGACGGTCTTCCAAGTTACAAACTTGATGTGGGCCATGGACATAGGCTCGAAGGGTGGATTCATGAGCACATCTATGCAGAGGTTCAGGTTCCAAGGAGGAACAGGCTCCATGGCTGGAGGCTAGAGGTGCAAGAGGGCTTTGAAAAACTGTTTAAAAATTTTGTGAGGAAAAAAATTATTTCTTCTTTCCTATCAAAAGGTAGGCCGAAATTGCCGCCAGGTGTAGCTTGAGTGAAGATGGTTTCAAGCCTGATGCCTACAGGTGTACCAGGTAGTCTAGCAGCTGAGGGTCTGAAGCCGATAGGGGTTCGACCTTTTCGCTTTTGCACCAGAGGGAAAACCTTTTCCATGTGGCTGCATAAGTCTTTTTAGTGTTCGGTTTTTTAGCCATCCTCAGTATCTTAAGGACCTGTTCAGAGTACTGTGAGGATGGAAACTCTAACTCCTCAAGAACCAGGCCTTGAGGTGAAGAGTGTATGTCTGGGTACTGCACTCCCGTCTGAGGAAGGGTCAGCAGGGAGTGAGTTGGAGGCAGGCGAATGGGCCTGTTATAGGACATTGACGGAAGGAGAGGGTACCAGGCTTGCCTGGGCCAGTCCGGAGCCACTAGGATCATCGATGCAGGTTGCTGTCTGAGTTTCAACAAAACCCTGAATATCAGGGGAAAGGGAGGAAATGCATATAGGAACCTCCCTGACCAGTCCAGAATCAGGGCATCCAGAGGAAGTGTTCCCAGAACTGGGGGCGTGCAACAGGACTGAAGAAGCTGAAAATTGAGAGGAGAGGCAAACTGATCCACATCTGGTGTGCCTCACCGCCTGAACACTGTGGCTAGTACTTGCTTGTTCAGTGTCCATTCACTCTGGCCTTGACTGATGCGGCTTAGAGCATCCGTCAGAGTACTGAGTTTGCCTGGGAGGTGAACAGCCGAGAAGCTGACTCCCAGGGAGAATGCTAGAGGCCAGAGCTTCAGAGCTTTCAAACAGAGTATTCCTCATCTGGAACCACCCTGCTTGTTTATACAGAACATTGCAGTGGTGTTGTCCGCTCAAATTTGAACCACCTGCCCTTCTATGCTGGGAGCGAAAACTTTGAGAGCTAGTAAAACTGCTCTGAGTTCCAAAAGATTTATGTGCAACTGTGACTCTTCGGGAGTCCAGTTGCTGCTTGCTGAGGTACTGTCCAAATAAGCTCCCCAGCCCAAAAGGGAGGCATCTGTGGTGATCACCTTTGTGGGAAGAGGAGCTTGAAAGGGAACCCCTGCCTGCATATTTGCAGGGTTCTTCCACCACAGCAAGTTTTGGAGGAACTGCTCCGACACAGGTATCAACTTTGAAAATGTATTGCTTCTCTGAGACCAGCGAGATCTGAGGTAGGCTTGCAGGAGTCTCATCCTGTACCTGACCCCTGGGACTACTGCAGTCATAGAGGCCATATGTCCCAGAAGTTTGAGGAAATGTCTGGCTGGTTGTAGCTGTCCCTGGGCGAAAGAATCTGCCACTGAAAGGAAACACTGACTTATTTCCTGCAGGAGGAAAGCATATCCCTTCTGAGAGTCCAGCTGGGTCCCTTTGAAGGTGAGCAGCTGGGTGGGTTCCTGGTGAGATTTCTTTAGATTTACCAGGAAATCCAGAGACTCCAGAGTGTGTTCAGTGAGGGAAAGAGATTCCTTGACCTGGCAAGGAGACTTTGCTACTATGAGCCAGTCATTCAGACAGGGGTACACAGTGACACCCAGTCTCCTGAGATGTGCTGCTACCACTGCGAGACACTTGGGAAAGACTCTTGGGGCAGAGGACAGACTGAAGGGCATTGCAGTGAACTGATAGTGATCTGAAAGAAGTTTGAACCTGAGAAACTTCCTGTGAGATCTCCTTATGTGTATGTGAAAGTAGGCGTCCTTTAAGTCTAGGGAGGCTAGCCAGTCTCCCTGCTGTAAGGACTGTATGACCAGTGACAGAGTGAGCATTTTGAATTTGGGTTTTTTTAGATGTTTGTTTAAATATCCGAGATCTAATGTAGGTCGCCACTCCCCAGTTTTCTTTTGTGTCAGAAAATACCTGGAGTAGAGGCCCTTGCCCATCTCATGGGTGGGGACCCTCTCCACTGCTCGTAAAGCCAGAAGGTTCTGTACCTCTATTTCCAACAGTGGTATCTCTGTTGGGGACAAAGGTCTTGAGACCTGGGTAGGCTTGAGGTCTAGCAGCTGCTTAAATTGTAATGACAGACCCTTCTCCACCATCTCCAGCACCCACTTGTCCGATGTGATGAGGGACCAGTGCTGAAGATAGTGGGAGAATCTGCTTCCAACCAGAAACGGGGAGGCGACCTGGACACTCACATCAGGACTTAGACTGAGTGGTGGATGACTGGATAGAGGTGGTTCTTCTTTGGCCCCTTCTGCCCCTGCCTCTGAAAGATCCCCTGCGCTGGCCGAAATCAGATTGGGGATAGGGACTGTAAGGCCTAGGAACAAAACTTCTGCCCCTACCACCCCTGGGACAGGATCTCTGAGGGGTGGCGGGCTTAGGCTTGGATGAGTGGCTCTGCCAGGAGGCCTTGTACTCATCAACGTTTTTCATGTAGTCAGTGGTTCTGTAATCAAACAACATATTTTGATCACAGGGAAAATCCATGGCCTTGATTGAAGTGTCAGTGGTCAGACTGGTTGTTCTAAACCAGGTGAAGCGTCTCAGAGAGATGGCATGGGCCATCGCCCTAGAGGCTGCATTACTGTTGTCGTCTGCCATGTGGAACTGGTACATACTAGCTTCCAGGGCAGTTTTTGATGTATCTACCAGCTCCTGCACCACAGAATCCAATCCGTTGCGGGCGATAGCCTGGACAGATTTCCAAAGGGCTTTCTGATATTTGGCTGTGAATGCCATGTAAGAAGAAAGTCTGAGAAGCAGGGGAGCTGTGGCATACATTTTCTTTGCTATAAAGTCAATTTTCTTGGAATCCTTATCGGGGGAAAGGGGGACAAGGAGACTCCAGCTTTCTCACAAGCTGCCTGCCGCACTATACTCTCATGGCTAGGGTGTGCAGACAGGAACTCGGTACCATTTTTAGACAATTTATATTTTCTCTCAAGCCACTTATCAACCCCTGATACTGAAGTGGGGTGCTGAAGCACCTTCATGGTATTTTTTCTAAATGCATTATCGATAGGGATGACCAGGGTCTTTGCGGATGAAAGACCCTTCATCTCCCTATAATCTTCGTCTTCACTGACATCCTGATTGGGCTCCTGTGTAGGGAGGTCCAGGGTGTCCAGCATATTTTGTATAAATGTAAACATAGAGGAAGGATCCTCGTGGTCACCTGGGGGATCCCCAAGATGAGGGTCCAGGGTCTCCTGGGGCTCAAGGCCCTCAAAATCCATGTCAGGGGCATCATAAAATTGTTCATCATCTGCATCACCCTCACAGTCTACAGAAGACAGACCTGTGGAAAAGTGCTTGCCAGCCCCAGTAAATCAAGGACCCATCTTTTGAAGGGTCTGAAACAGCCACTATGCTTTTTCCATATCGTGCACTGACGGAAGAACCTGCACAGTTTGTAAGTGTTTTGTTTTTTCTGTATGCTTTAAGCTGCTTGTTGTCTCGCTATTGGCTTTCCCAGGAGCAACGTGAGCATATCTGTCTTGACAAAGTTTCTTTTTAGCCACTTCATCACAGGCTTGATCAAGCTTCCTTTTTCCATCACTCTTACTATTTTTCAATTTGTGAGGAACTTCATCTTTGGAAACTTTATTTTTTGGCTGGGATCTGGAGGGTTCCTCAGCACCTCTGCTTTTGGTATTAGTACTTTTGAATGGCCCCTCATCGGAAGCCTTTGATTTATCCTCAGCCATAATAATCAAAGATTTGTCTGCTATGTTTGCCAATTTAAGCAAAGCAAACCAGTCCTGGACCTACGAACTGAGTGCAGGTTTCTGTGAAAATGCCACCGGCCAGTCCTGCCCCAGCTAATAAACTCTGTCTATTACTAGTGCCTTTTTTGGGAGGGGGGGGGGTGTAGAATTGGGATCCATACCAGTGCCAATCTTAATAGAAACCCAGTAACACTCAACTGTGCACAGGTGGCTGCTGGACCCTTATGGACAGTCCTAACACAGATGATACCAAGGTCCAGTAATATAACAAAAAAAGTTTCCTCGTAACTGCCAATCTAAAGAGAAAACCTCCAGGCACTGCTTAAATTTGAAATCCACTGCAGGTGCCCCGTGGTAAACTCCGCGAGGTCTGAGGTAAAAAATAAGGCAACTGTCCATAATTCGACGGGTTCCACAAGAATTTGCCCAAAAATGAAGGAAACCGTTGAAGATAAGCACCCGCGATAAAATTAGGCTTTAAACTAAATAGTTGCGGTTAAAAAAGGTCACACTAAAAATTAAAAATTTGCACGGCGCTAAAGAAAAAGTAAAACTTTTACTCAGCAGACTGAAGGAAATCATGTATGAGGAAAACTTTACCCAGATAAGCACTAGGAGGCTGTCAACAAGGAAAGTTGGGAAGACACCTCAGAGGCAAGATTGCTCAGTCCAGCGGAGAAAAATTTCTGAAGCCTTCAACAGCTCTCACTCAGCTCACACCCCCTCCTGTCTTTTGACTGGCTTGGCCCTAAGCTCATTTAAATATCTCTTAAAGGCACACCTCTGGGGCAGTTGCACCTAGCCAGCTAAGTGCAACAAAGTTACTGATGCTAAAGGACTCCTGGGGTAAGAATTTATTTTAGGAGCTTAGAGGGTCTGTCCATTGGACAGATGACCCTGAGCTCAATGTTGAAGTGCATAGTTCTGATGGTACACAACTCCCACCCAAGGTGGCGCCCCTCTAGTGCAGATGTAGGGCTACTGCCCACTCAGAATGGGCACTTGTGAGCCCTTTCCCAGGGGAAGGGGGCTCTTGCTTTCCACTCTGCAACTGCATTTGAGGCTGGGCACTCTGTATATCTATGGTGAATGGCTGTAAGTACACATAAGATCAATATCTCACTTTACTATTCAACATTCAGTGCATCTCTCAGCACCACTGCGTCAGTAATACTCACATTAGGCAGATATAAATGAAGGCACTGCTGACTTTAAAATGCTCTGAACAAAGAGTAAGCTTATTTACAGTTGTGCACAGGCCATGTATGTGATCACACATCAGATGATAAAATACTATATATTTAACATAATGGCTTATGTGGTGCCCTGTCTCTCCCTTACGGAGTGTAAAAAAAACATGACTGAACATTGAGATAGTCACTCCTGTAAGGGGCCATGACTCATAGCTTTACTGGTGAGCACTAAGCATCTGTGGTGGGACTGAGGAGGGAGAAATGACACTATAGTCAAAAACAATGGGACAATAGTAACATACAAAAAATTTAACCCAATTCAATAAGAAACTCAAAGGAATGGAAACCGCACAAAAGATAAAGTGGGATCGAACCAGGGACAGGGAACTTAAGCAACTAAAAATCAAAATTCAAAACTTGCAAGAAGAAACAGGAAAGCACTCCAGTATTTAAAACAAAGGCCATGCCACCACAGCAGCCACAATGAAAACACATCTCTCCAACACAGGTTCTGTAGTGCACAAAACTGAACAAATACCTGCAGCTTTTGTAACCTATTACAAATCACTTTATAGCCCACACCAGGATATAGCTCCCTCAGCCAAAATAGACTTCCTCTGCTCCTTAGCTCTACCCATACTAACAGAAGAACAAAACTCGGTTCTGTCTGCAGTAACAGCAATGATCATAAAGGACCTTAAAACAAATAAATGCAAGGCCCTGACAGCTACAGTGACACGCTTTACAGAGCCTTATGGGAAGAGGAATCTCCTTTACTTAAGAGTCTTTAATGAGATTCAGGAGGAGGGGGGCCCTGCCACCCACCTGGAACTATGCCACCATAACAGTTATACCAAAGGAGGGGAAAGATCCTATGCAGTGTAGTTCGTATCACCCAGATATATATGGCCATACTTGCAAAACACCTCAAGTCTCTGCTCCCAACCATCACAGATCTAGATCAAACAGGCTTTACTGTAGGCAAACAGAGGCACTGGATGTTGTTCAGCGAAAAACTGACCCCACCAATGTTACCATCAGCAGTAAAAGGCACTACGGCAATACAGGGAAAATAAAATTGTGAACACAAAAACAGCGCATCAACATCAGTGCCGACAAAAATAGTGACTAGCGATAACATTGAGCACTGAATACAGCTAACACTTAAAAGTGAGAAATTCACTACCACATGGACACGAACAGCATTCGGGGAAGGGAAGCAGATAAAATATTCTCACTCCAGGGAGGACACAACTCAGGGAAGGGGAGAAAGTCAGGAGGGAGGCAGATAAAATATTCTCACTCCAGGGAGGACGCAACTCGGGAAGGAAGAAAAAGTTGGGAGGGGTGAATATTTCACATTACAGCTCTGGGGAGGGTAAGAGAACTGGGGGGAGGGGATCATGAAGGCGGGTGCAAGCTTTAAGAAACAAAAAGAAAAACCAGAAAGCATGAGTATCGAACCCAGGTCTGCTGGACACAGCAATCACACAAAGGCAGCGACTCTAACCTCTAGGCTATGTTGCCGGCACCGATTTGCAGCATAAACCATCCGACTTACATCGCTGAACTACATTTCTGCTGACAACTACCTACATCATTGAAATAACCATGCACTGTAATGACCCCTTCGCTAATATATAATTCGTTATATTTACCTCGCTGTTATTCATTTGTTGAAATTCACTCACTGTTCTGACAGGACACCGCAGTAAAATGCCCACCTGCATCATGAGTCTCGATGTCAAAAAAGCCTGTGATTAACGTTGTGTGGAGTTTGGAGAGCTTTTCCTGGTCCTTGAACATTTTGGTTTCCCAGAGGAATTTACTGTGGGATCAAAGTCCTTACTGTTCCCCAGGCATATGTTCATACTACTGAGCATCTCTACTAGATTTAACCTCTTAAGGGGAATGTGTCAGGACTGCCTCATCACCCCTTCTATTTTCCCTGTACACGGAACTTCTAGCCAAATGGATTAGGGACAAACCAAACATTGTAGGTATAGAGGTGTGGTGGTGTGGCCTGAAAAATACCACTATATGCAGATGATGAGCTGCCGTATCTAGCCAACCCTGAAACCACCATAATAGAGATTTAGAGGGATTTGGAAATCTTTGGAGCACATACTTGGTATTTCCTCAACAAACCAAAATGAAAGTTCTTCACCACACATTAAAGAACTGTTCCCCCTGAAATGGAAAGCAAAGCAGATGAAGTACCTGGGAGTCCAGATCAAGGAAAATCTCTAACATTTATCATGCCAATTTTGACCCTCTGACACAAAAAGTACAGGAGAACCTGGTGACATGGGCACTGATTAACTTCCCAATGTATTCCAGAATAGGATCTTTAACAATGAACATTCTTCGGAGATAGTTATACTTCATTCAATGCATACCTATCCTTATCCCTAAAAGGCAATTTTTACATTGTCAAACCTTTTCAAAATACTTATGGGCAGGAAGGCAACCTCATATAAGATATAAACTAAAATATATACTATACTATATGTAATAGATAAACAACTGTGAGGTGTGCGTTACGGCGCTCTGATATCGCGTAACGCTTGGTGTCGTTGTACAAAGGCGTCGTTATATCAGGCGGCGTGCACACCTCACTGTGGTTTATCTATCTTTAAAATGTCAAAATTGTTTTGGAGGGGGTTAAAAGTGCAGGTGTGCTGTCACGCTCTGATATACGCACAGTCATGTGATGTGTTTTATACAATCAGAACACTGGATTTAGATTAGGATTTGTTGCTCATTTTATAAATATATATAAACTATACTATACCTTATGAGTTACCTGTTCTTGGTTTACGACCATATATGTTATATCTGCACATTTTTCTGTTTACCCTGGTATGTCTCATCTTTGTTTCAGACTCTAACTTTATCTACCACTCTCTTTTTATACGATAGTGTCCGTTGTCTTGGACTGAAGCGTATTGTATTAGTACTACAGTTTATGTATTTGAATTGCACTGTATGTATTTATATTGTTATGTTTTTGCTTGGTCCCCCCATTTTTTGTAAACCCCGGACGTTTCTGGAAGCGAGGCTGTTTACAGCTCATGTTGTCTTCCTGGTGAAACCTTTTCAAATAAATTATAAATAAACTATTACAGGCAAGTAAGAGAGCCGGAGTGAGGGCAGTCCCAGACCAGCCCCGAGCCATATGCTGTCACTTCCCTGTATCAAAGTTTATCCGATTGGCCAACCACTTCAGACAAAAATGTTTCAGTGTTGCACTGTGTGGGGATGCGTAAAACTTGGGGAAACCCAAACAAGTGAAGAGATCTTCGACCATATCATCCAGGAGCTTCCATTCATGGGACTGAGCAACCGCCCTGCTGATAGTCTGACAGGCCACTCAGTGAGCCGGGCAGAAACGTAGCAATCAGGTATACATAATGTACCAGAGACCACTCCACAACCCCAAGGCTTCTCTACAGAGGTGACAGAAATGCATGCCTCCTTGTTTGCTGAGGTAGTGCATGATATAAACGTCCTTCTGAACCAACAGAGAATGGTCCTGAATGTGGGGGACAAAGCCCTGTGGGAACAGCCCTCATCTCAAGAATGTTGATGTGGAGAGAGTGGTGCCAACGGGAAACAAGACACCTCTGGGATGGGTCGGGGGGGCGTTTGGGTACTCCCAAGAATCAGGGTATCTGTGGTGAGGACCTCCTTTGGGGAGGGACAGAAAAATGGGACTTTGAAACAGATGGAAGCATTTTTGTCGCCAGCAAAGGGCCCTGCTTAAGAGGTCTGCAACCATGACAAGGTGATCCAGGGATTGGAAAATCTAGGCCACAGGCATGAAGCATCCACTGGGGAATGTACATGTGGAAGCGGGTCATGGGAACAGTCACAATGGCAGCGCCATGACATGCAGTAGCCAAAGTATGGACCTTGCAGGGACCCTAGCAAGCTAAAGTGAATTGGTTGTGCTCACCCTCCAAAAGAAAGTGCAGGTAACATAGAAACATAGAGGTTGACGGCAGATAAGGACCGCAAGGCCCATCCAGTCTGCCCATTTCTTTTTCTACCTTATAAACCATCTGCCTTTGCTCTGTCAGTGGCCTATCTATTCATACGCATCTGTATTGCTCCCTTATGCCTATCATGCCTTTTGAGCCCTGCACTGTATTCCGCAACCACTTCCCTGGTGGCCGTTCCAGCCATCCACCACTCTTTCTGTGAAAAAAGAATTTAAGGAGATGAGGAAATTCAACTTCTGACCCACCCCGAGCCTACCCAGTTTATTTATCAATCTTCTATGTGGAAAAGTGTCGAACGCTTTGCTGAAGTCAAGGTAGGCGACATCAACTGCTCCCCCTTTGTCCACCACTCTGGTTACCCAGTCAAAGAAATCTATGAGATTAGTTTGACAGACCTTCCTTTTGTAAACCCATGCTGTCTTGGATAATGTGCCCCTATGGATTCCAGGTGTTGCACTATTCTTTCCTTAAGGAATGCCTCCATAATCTTGCCCACTACTGAGGTAAGACTGACTAGTCTGTAGTTCCCTGCCTCCTCCCTGCTACCACTCTTGTGGAGCGGGATCACATGAGCCCTTCTCCAGTCTTCTGGGACCTCTCCTGTGCTCAGAGATTCACTAAACAGTTCTGCTAATGGCTCTGCTAGTTCCACCCTTAGCTCCTTAAGTACCCTGGCATGTAGGCCATCAGGTCCCACTGCCTTGTCCACCCTGAGCTTAGCGAGCACTTGTAGGACCCTTTCTTTTGTGAAGGGGGTGGTGCTCACCTCCCTCCCCCCTGTGTCCATGGTGCTGAGCTGTGGGCCCTGCCCTACCTTCTCTTCAGTAAATACTGAGCAAAAGTATCTATTTAGGATAGATGCTTTTACAGGGTCCTCCTCCTCACATGCCCCCTTTTCTCCTTTGAGCTTAGCAATAATCCCTCTGGACTTTCTCCTTTCACTGATGTATCTATAGAAAGTCTTGTCACCTTCTTTTACTGTTCATGCTAGTGTTTCCTCAGTTTGGGACTTTGCCTACCTTACTGCCTTTCCTGCTTCCCTTAGGGCAGTTTGGTATGCCTCCCTATCTTCATCCCACTGTGTTCCCTTATATTTCCTGAAGGCCAGCCTTTCGGTTCTGACCTTTTCTGCTACTGTGTTTGAGAACCAAAGTGGTTTCCTCTCTTCTTTTGCACTTCCTTTTCTGTCTAACACAATAGGATGTTGCTTCAAGTATTGCATCCTTAATGCTTAACCCAGTCCCCCGTAGGCTCCACACTGATCAATGGCCGTGCTGAATTTTCCCTGACTGCCCCTCCCCCCAGTTCCATTACTTGATGTCTCCGAGACTCACAGTACTCCAGTGTGTCCTTGCCAAAAGACCTAGTCCGGCAGGGCCAAGTCATCAGTGTGGAGCCTATGGGGGACTGGGTCATCAGCCAGCTTTGGAAAGAGGTGTTTTTTCCTCCATTTGTTTTCACCCCGTGCCCATACCCATGCTATGACATCATGTGCATGCTCTGCAGAGATGCCCCCCATGTCAAGATGCAGCGTCCCTTTCCTTACGTTGGCTGCCCTGCTGTGTTGCCACCCCAATTCATCCTGGTGGCAACCAACCAGCAGGCTGCGTGCTGCGCACCCCCCCCCAGGGTGAAGAGCTGCCCTAGGGGTGCTCAATCCTCCCTCCCCCACCCGACCAGCCCCGAGCAACCTGCATTCGTTACAAACCTGGGTTGCCAGTGTAGAAGACAGTAGTTGTACTGCCTTGCTGCTGGGCTAGCAGCTGCACTGAATTTTTATGTGCAGGTATCCATCCAGTTGCTCTCCTGTGACATCACTTCCTGTCAATCGTTTTACTAAGTCCCCACTTTTCCATTTGCAGGTTATACCTGCCAGCCACCAGAGGGACCCTCTGACTATTCACCTCTGTTTCACTACCTGAATTTTCTCCTCCTACTACTTCCTGGAACCCCTCTACCCACATACACTACTTCTCTCCCTTACTCGCATTTCTGCTTATGCCCACACCTCACTCTTATACCCAGCCTCCTAGCTAGCCCTACGTACTGACCCCTGCCCTACCACCGGACCCTCACCCAGCCTATCACTAACCCTCAGTGACCACTAGGAGTCACTATTTCCACCCTGGATTTGGCCCAAACCCAGCCTGCTCCGAGTCCTCCAGAACCTGGATCCCCACTCACACCTAGGTCCTAGTTCACCCGCCCTACCAGGGTCTCGAACCTTGTACCCTGTCCACCAGAGTCTGTGACCCTACCACTACTCCAAAGTGGTATCCACGCTTTCTGAGGGGCAGCCAAGATACTTGAACCTTTCTGCCCTGCTGCTACCGTTAGACATCATGTTTGTACACCTTCTCCTCAAATGTCTCCCCCTCATTTCCATGCTAGTACCCACATCCCATCAGCCAGACATCTTCCCAGGCCTACTTGTACCAGCTTTTCAACCCTCCCTGACTTGAGTCAGTCCACCCTACCTGACCAGGTACCTGGCCCGGCACCCACCCCTACTGCCCCCCCACTGCCTTTCCTGGCTTCCCCATGGTTGCAACTCGTCCTCGCCTCCCGTCTACCAGACCCTGCCCATTCCTTGTTCCCCTATGGCCTCCTCCCATCCCAGCATACCCACGGAAGTTGACATACTGCCACCCCCTGGTCAGAGCCTTGGTCTTCCTACTACTCCTATCTGGCAACATACATCCTAACCCAGGCCCTGCCCTCACCAGCCCACTGGCTAGGTCCACTGGACTCCGAATAGCCTGCATGAACATATGCAGCCTACTGGAAAAATGTGATGCCCTCCAGTGCTGGGCCATAGTACATTAACCAGGCTTCATAGCCCTGGTTGAAACCAAGCTGTCCAAATCCACCCCTGACTCCTTTGTCTCCCTCCCAGGCTATACCCTATAGCGGGAGGACCGAGTAGGCAAGCGGGGAGGCTGTGCAATCTATACCAGGGACACAATCAGCGAGGACCAGCGGTCCTGCCCCCCGTTTTGTGAATGGGGCAGGCCCTTACCTCAAACTCACTCCTGCCCCTCCAGGGCCCTCTCTATCTCACCACTACCTCGTTCCCCAAAGAACCAGGCCTGGCGCTGATATCTATAACTGAATATCTGGCCACCCTCCACCACAAAGTGAAACAAATCCTAGTGGGGGACCTTAATGTGAACTGGCTCAGCACCTCCTTTTCCATGATCCGAGATTCTTTCGCTGCCCAAGACCTGACGCAACTCATCTCCCAGCCCACTACAGTAAACCCAAAAAGAGGAACCAGTACCCTTCTCGACATAATTATCACCAACCGCCCCCAAAAAATCCAAAACATCCAGGTTCTACCAGACTCCCTTAGTGACCACTCCCCTATCCTATTTCTTTGGGCAGCCCCACTGCCAAACCCAAAGCCCAGACCACACTCCGCAGGCACCTCCGCCCTGGTGGGCTGATAAAACTTAAACGGTTTCTCGCCCAGATTAATTGGTCCCCCATTCATCAGGCGCCCGACATTGACACTGCCGTCGCCTTTTTCTCCCAAACCTTTAACAAGGCCTGTGACCTCTTTGCACCCCTCACCAAAATTCGACCCAAAAAACATAATGTACCCTGGGTTACCCCTGCCATACTACACATGCTTAGAAATAGGGATAACCTCTGGCACCTGGCCACTGAAACGGGCCAGATGGCTGATAGACAAGCCTACAATGCTGCTTGGAACAGGTGCTCATGGGCTGTCCGTAAAGCCAAGGCCGACCATTACCAGGCCACCCTCACCTCCTCCTGGGGGTCTGCCCGGACTTTCTAGGACAATATTAAACAGCTAAATGGGAAAACACGCTCCCCTTCCCCATCCCAGCTCACTATTGATGGCTCTACCTCCACCGACCCTGCCTGCATTGCTAACTGCCTTAACACCTCCTTTACTGACCTTAGCTCTGTCCTCCCAGTAATTTCTTTGACCCACCCCCAGCCTCCCTCTGACCTCCAATGCCCCAGCCACCTACGCAAGGTATCTGCCCAGGAAGCCAGACCCCTCCTAATTAAATCATTAAATGGCAATAGTCCCGGCTGCGACTCCCTGGACCCCAGTATTCTCACTCTGGTGCTGGATGAAGTCCTTGCCCCACTCACCAGCCTACTTAACTGATCCCTCTGCCTGGGGCAATTTCCCACTGCATGGAAAACAGCCATAGTCACGCCCATTCATAAAGGGGGCGACAGGTCCTCCGCCAGCAACTACCGACCAATCTCCATCCTCCCCTCCCCCCAAAGCCTAGAAAAAGTGGTGGCCATTCAAATCACTGAATATCTGACTAAGCATAACATCTTATGCCCAGAGCAGCACGGCTTCCGTGCTGGTCACAGTACCGGCACTGCACTAATTGAGTTCTCCAATTTCCTACGCTCCTCCCTGGAAGCCAGCTCCCTAGCAGTGTTCGTTGATCTCTCAAAGGCCTTTGACACTGTCTCCCACCCTCTTCTGCTGGATGCCCTCTGCCACACTGGTTTCTCTGCTGGCCCCCTTGCATGGTGCACAAGCTATCTATCCGCTCGTTCACAGTGTGTAAAAATCAATGGGACACTCTCTGAAACATGTCCCATCTGCTCAGAGGTACCCCAGGGCTCCATCCTGGGCCCCCTTCTCTTCTCACTCCATCTAAACACCCTGCCCAGTGCATGCTTGGGCAAAATTCTTATGTATGCAGACGATGCTGTCATTTTTGCCACCCACCGCAATCCCAGCTACCTCCAGGACTCCCTACAACAATCCTACAATAATGCTAAAGCCTGGTTTAAGGAACACAGACTCATCATTAATCTTAAAAAAAACAAACTAATGCTCTTTACCCACCCCCAAAACAAGGCCTGCAACCACCCACTCCCTATCCTCCCTAGTACCAAACAACCACTTGAACAAGTATGCTCCTACAAATACCTTTGGGTTACCTTCGATTCAGCCCTCACCTTCCACACCCACACTGATGCCCTTGCATCCGCCACTAATACACGGCTTGGCATCCTCTACCACTATAAAAATCTGCCTCCCCCTGATGCTCTCCGACTTGCTGTTACGTCTTCAGTACTGTCCCTTGTAGACTGTGGCCTGCCAGTCTATGGTGCTGCTGACATGACTGCCCTCAACAAAATTTGCCTCACCCTAAATAAGGCCTGCAGGCTGATTACTGGTGCCTCCAGGGTCACACATACATGTCAACTCTATGACGAGGCTAAACTCCTTAACCTAGATGAACGGCTATGCTATTAAACCTGCCTCCTCACAAAAAAAAAAACCCTACTCGGGCTCTCCCCTCCTGGGGTGACAGCCTCCATCACCATATCCCACCCACTACCATAGCCCAGACCTCCAACAAGACCACTCTACTGGTCCCCAGATCCAGGACCACCCATGGTCAGAGGTCCTTCTGCTACAGAGCCCCATCCTGGTTTAACTCTCTCCCTGCTCCCATCTCCAATGCCCCCACAATCTCCAACTTCAAAACCGCCCTTCAGGCCAACTCTTTAACACTACTTAGCTGCTCCTGTCTCTAAATGTGGCCTCAATCTCTCCACACTTGACAACGCCCGCTGGGCGGTACTCCACCCCCCCCTCCCCACCTTCTCCCCCTGTGCATCACACCTCTGTTATAACCGGCTTGTGCTAGCTATATCAATGTAATTGCTACTATATTGTATACTGTATGAAATCAATATGTGCATCTCTAATTCAGTTACTTGTATTCTGTAACCTAAAGTTGTTATGTTTGTCCTCAATGTGACGAGGTACCTTTGGAAATGAGCCTCTGGCTCAAAGGTTGTTAACTGATTTACAAATAAATAAAATAAATAAATAAATCTTGCACGCCCAGAGCACAAAGCTCATCTCCCTGCAAGAACAGAGCAAGAGGAGGGACTGAAGAGGGTTCATGCAAAACGTTTTATGCAAAGTATTTTCATTCCAGTTTCTCGGGGTGCAGGATGGGGCACAGACCACATATCTTCTTTCGGGAGAAATATCTGAGGAGTTATGGAGCCACCCATGTTATATAGGCAGCACCAATGTACATCTGCATGGGTGGTGCAAGCCAATCAAAAGTTTACATGTGGTCCTGACGCCAACAGCTTACGGTTCCAATGGTATGGCTAATGGAGGGAGATGCCCTCCAAGAACATCAGATGCTGCCAACTGCCTCTCAATTTATAGATGTGATAATGGTATGCTGGACATACCAGTACTGACAAAATACCTGTATGTCCAACATTTATTAAAACAGTTTTACCACAGCCTTGACAAGGCTTAGTGCCTTCTTAAAGCAACCTTGTTCTTTGTTTAACTTCCTACAAAGACCTATCAACATGCTTCAGCTGCCCATATGATACAATGCTGAAAGAGAACTTTGAGAAAATAAAGCGCACAGAAACATAAGGAATATGCATTTAAATGAAATACACGGGGCCTTTGTTTCTAGTTGTTGACTGCTCCTCAAAATACAGTTCTTGTGATATAAAACACTACTCTAGTACTTCAGACACTTCTTTGTGGAGTTTTAACCACATGTTCTAAAAATGTTTTTCTTGGATTGAGCACTCGAGATCATGTTGAAAATGTGCTGAAAAGTACCATAATTTGGAATTTAGATAGGAAAAGATACTCCTGTTTCACAAACTTCTCAACACCCACTCAACTGGGCATTAGGTGGGCCCAAAATTGATAGAGGTTACTCTTATAACAAAGATTCAACACATAACACACTTCCATGGGCCATTCAGAAACTCATGCAATGCTTCTGTTTTATACTTTTTACATTTTTTAATGTTCTGAGGTTAGAACTGCGGCAATGGTTACTAGACACACACAGAAACAGAGGTTATTAACCAAGCTGCCATTGCAAGGGTTTATCACCTAGCATTTATATTTACAATCCTAAAGGTCAGACAATAATACCATGGATATGTTGGGGACTATGTGGCTGATATTTGACAAATCAGTTGTTCACATCTGTGACAACAAATCCGAAGACAATTTGTTTAGAAAACACAACACTTGGTTAATTGTAATTGTAAAGTTACACATACAGCACAAGGCCCTAAACATCAAACATACACAACACAATGTGTCACGATGCACGGTACATTGGGCCAGGATACACAGATCCTGAGTGTTTAAGGGATACCCCCTGATGCAAGAACAGCCACCTCCCCCTACATATTCCTGCCAGGCACTGTGGGAATTACACTTTCGGAGCTGGGGGGGCCCATAAGGGCTCCATCTTTCAATTGAGCCCCCTTCCTATTATGAGTCAATGGCTGTGATGCAGGAGATACCGGGGCTTACTTCATAGCTAAGAAGGCTAAGCCCTGGAAAGCCCCCCTGTAATTCCAGAACTGCTGCCAGGCTTATCCACGCCTATACCTGCAGAGTTGGGTGGCTGGCCTGCGCAGCGGGTGGGAAGTGAGAATGCCAGTGTTGGGCCAGGAGAGCACAATGTGCACGATGCCCTTTATGCTCTGCCTGGCCAGAGTTCATTAGGCCAACCAGAGGGCTGCTGTAACAGATTCACAGTCCCTTACAGAAAGAGTGTGCCATTGCTGCAGCAAAAACATTACAGCTATGTCGACAGTGACAATAATGACAGATCACTGTAAAGTCTGCTCGGAACCCCAGCACGGCTTCCCCAGGTGTTGCACCTCCTCCCTGAGTGAGCTCTGAATTGGAGTTGATAATAATAAAGTGCTGGTGGGGGGGGGCCACAACTCACTGCAAAAAACACATTACTTTTCTGACGGCACAAAGTTCACTGCAACTGCAGTTGACATAAGGCAGTCACTGTAATGGCAGTAGACAGATTTTCTGATGAATCTGGCATTGTAGAACCACAGAAAGGTGCTCCAGATAGACGACATCCTACAGTCATGGACCCCAGCCCTCCTCCATGTCACAGAAGGCTCAGGTGGATGACGGAAGTAGGGCACGGTGCTTCCAAAATAAAAATTAAAAAAAATAAATAAATAACTGGCCCGGTGGTGCAGAGGGCTGAGGCGTGGTGCCTTACCTCGCACCACGCCTGACTCAGGTTTGGGAATAACCTCGGGCCACCAGGGTGCTGACTTGGGGGGGGGGGAGAAGAGGGTCGGAATGGGATCGAGCCTTGGGTCTCACTTCCATGGGGTGGACGCCCAGTCCGCAGTAGTCCCGCTCCCACCAGGTGGAGGTACGGTGGGTAGCGTAGGCAGTTAGGAGCAGTGATTTAAGTCCAGAGAGGTGCGGAGGGGGCCACTGGATCCTGCTGTGTGCGTACATCTCCACGCATGTACACGCATGTGTATGCCATGGCCCCGGGTGGCGAAGGGGCGTAAAAGAGGAAAAGACAAAATATGTATGGAAAAAAATAAATAAATAAAAGTCTGCTACGGGGGACATGGCAAGCCTTCTGCAGACTGCCATATCCAATGATCTACTGTGTGCCTGGTGAAGGCTTCTGACTGGAAGCCCATGGTCCAGCAAAGGTGTGGCTCCCTTGACTGCCATACATCGGGCCAACAGGGGATAGTGAATCCCGGCCACGCATGTCCAGCTGGGGCCAGGTATGCAGTGCACTGTTGGGCAGCTCAGTACACGCCCTTTCTGGCGCTTACTGGGCACAACTGTGCATAGAGACCATAGTGAAATTATGAAAGTTACCACAATGTTAAAATGTCATCTAAAAAATGTCTACTACTAGAAACCTCAAATGTTGGGGGGATGGAGCCAACAGCCTAGTGAGGAGGACCTGCTCTCGCAGAACTCTGCACAGAATTTGCAATATAATTTAATAACCTTTCATCTGAACAAGATTTCATTAAAAAGGCATCAACTGGCAAAGCAGTTCACAGACTACAATCTATCCAATTTCCAAATAATGAGACAAACTAGGAACGTGGCAAAAACGAATCAACAACTTGCAAGGCCCTCAAAGCTCCCTGTGCTGTTACAACAGGAGGATAAACAATCAGATCAGCCCAGCACGCTTGAAACACTTCAAAGGTTGCTCAATTTCTTAACACAAACTGTGCAATGACTTCACAAAAAAATCTGATCAACAGAATGAGCGTCTTCACTTGTACTGGTGCAGAACAGAAGCTATGGCTAACTCTGTTGAAGAAACAGGGAAGATCGCAGGGAAAGCTCTGGCAACTTTGGAACAAAATGGCCTCAAGAACTGTCTTTAGCAATTAAAGAATCAGGTTCGGTAAGCTAATGTGAGGCTATTAGAATGCCAGAAGAACTAAAGAAGGAGATCTGATCACCTTCCTGGAATACTGACTACCAGAGGCTGTAGGTCTGGATCACATCGTGCCTATCAAATGAGCATACAGAATTTCCCTGAAAAGAGTGACTGTGTCTACGGAGCGTCCCCTCGCCATATTACTTACCCAGGCATCTTCTGGAGATTGAGATGTGTTGCTACAAGCCGTTAAAGAAAAGTACCTGGTAATGATGGGGGATTGTAAAATCTTATTCTTCCTGGACTACTCCTACGCTACTAGAATGCATAGGAAGGCATTTGAAGGGGTTGCTCAGCAATTAAGAATAGTGGGGACTGCCTACCGAATTGTGTTTCCAGCAAGGCTCCAATTCATGTATAAAGACAAGCAATACTGCTACATGGATCCTCGATCAGCAGGAGAGTTTCCTGTGAAACTGCCCCCAGACAACCCTAATGTATCGGCCAAATCTGAAGAATCGGAAGCCGAAGATGCTGCAGCATGAGTTGCAAGGACATAAATTGTGTTCTTGTTCTAATGCGATCGCAGACTTGCAAAATGCTCATTTCCCTAGAGGCTTTACTTGGTGGACCCGTAAGAAAGGTTTTTTTTTGTTGTTGTTTTTTTTTAAATTGTGCTGATGGTATTAACCTACATTTTAAAAGTTTAAAAAGGTTAAAAAGTTTAAGATTTCCCCTCTAAGTAAGCCTGTCGAGGGAAGGAAGTTGACCTGCAAGTGTTTAGAACCTTTCTGACTGTTATTAGTGTTACAGTAAAGCTTTACTATACCAGTTCATTACAGCGTAATTTTAGTATGGGTCTTGGTAATCTAAAATGGCGCTTTCTTCATGCTCCTTTTCACGCCATATGTGAGCAAAGTGTGGCGCAGTTGTCTCGCTCATGGGACAGAGAAGTTCTCTGCTGCAGCGATCAGCATGACTGTTTAAATATGGCAGTTTTAGAAGTGTCCAGACAGTGCTCGACTCTAGGTTCCCATATAACCACGATTTTGAGGTAATACACAAATGCATCTCTGTACTAGGGCAAAGTTAGCCTCAAGTGTATATCATCATTATATTTGTTAAGCATCAAGACACAGCAGAGTTTCATTTTAATATTGCAAGGTTTGGATGATAGGTTTAAGAATATTTGTTTTGAGAGTCCATTTCAGGGGAAAGCGCGGCGCAGCACCACACACCTCAATACACTTGTACTGAAGTGAGCCTTGCGGCACCGCACTTTCCCCTGAAATGGACCCATGCAACTTCCAATATTTTGAATAACCCCGGACTTTACAAAATTAAAAAAATGTCAGTTCTTAACAGTGAAAAACTTAGTGGGGTGGGCCGTTGATTTTGACAGTCTTCCTTTAAATAAAACAGTACAGCAGAATAAAACAGAAGGATGCCCAAAAGTCAAAAAAGTTTTTTTTTTTTTTTTTAAAGAAATAACGGACACCCCCCACTGGCATACAGGATAACATTCTCCCACAGGAGCAGGCTCCTGGGTGAGTCCCATTGGCAATGTTGGAGATAACAGAAAAGGAAATGACAGTAAGTATGAAGTAAATTTCTTCTTTCTGTAGCACTCCACATTGTCAATGCAAAGTCATTACCACTGAGTTCTCAGAAGCAGTACCCAGACCAATCGGGAGGGGGGAAAATATTATCCCATATGTCAGAGAAGAAAATACTGTAAAAGATCACCTTCAAACTGCTGCCTGTAATACTCTATGACCAAAGGCTGTATCAGCAGAGCTCTAAACATCCAATTTGTAGTGTTTGGTGAAAGTGTGGACGGAGGACCATGTGGCTGCCTTACATAGCTCTACAACAGATGCTTCACCCTTCTCCACCCAGGAAGTCGCCATAGCCCTGGTAGAGTGAGTTTTAATAAGGGCCGGAGGCCTCTTCTTTCCTGCGACACAGGCCTTAGCAATTCAGGCCCTCACCCACCTAGCTAGAGCGGCGTTCGAGGCCTTTTGACCCTGTTTTGCTGCCCCAAAGAGAACAAACAGGCTATCCGATTTCCAGAACACATCTGTCCATTTGAGGTATGTTTTAACAGCCCATCGCAAATCTAACTTGTGCAACTCCTCCTCCTTTGGATGAGACAGTTGCGGACAGAAGGATAAAAGACATATCTCTTGACTCACATGGAAGGCCGTGGGCACTTTTGGAATTAAAGACGGGACTGTTCGGAGTACCACCTTGTCCTTATGCATAATAAGGTACGGTTCTTTGTGTGACAAGGCCTGGAGCTCACCAATCCTCCTGGCGGAGCACACGGCCACCAGAAAACATACTTTGTAAGACATCACATCCAGCGAAATGGATGACAGCGGTTCAAAAGGCTCCTTACAAAATGCATTCAAAACTATATTTAGATCCCATGGAGAAACCAGGGATTGGAAGACAGGTTGGCTCTTGCTAACCACCCACAGAAAATGAATGACCTCTCTAATAGTCCCTAGAGGGATGCCCAAGGACACTCCGAGTGCAGAGACCTGGCTTTTCAGAGTGCTCAGGGCCAAACCCTTCTCCAAGCCTTCCTTCAAGAAGTCCAAGATCTGTGGAACTGAAGCTTTGGAAGGGCGGAGCTTCTTCTGCCTGGCCTATGCTGAAAAGGAGGACCATACATGGGCATAAGCTGCAGAGGTAAAGGATTTCCTTGCAGCCGTTAGAGTATCCAGTAATTTACTGGCAAAGACAGTTTTAGGAGTCTCCTCCTTTCAGGAGCCAGGCCGCAAGCTGCATCACCCCTGGGTTTGGGTGCAGAATGGGACCCTGAGAAAGAAGTTCTCCCTGTATTGGAAGGCGAAATGGTGTTTGCTGAGCTAGGATCACTAGATCCAAGAACCGCGGTCTTCTTGGCCACTCCAGAGCTATTAGAAGAAAACTTCCCCTTGAGTGTCTTATGTTTTGTATGACCCTTGCAAGAAGAGGCAATGGAGGGAATGCATATGCTCTGTTGAAGGCCCACTCCTGGGACAGAGCATCCACTGCCACCATTTGCAGACACCAGTAACAACTGAAAAACCTTGGAGTCTGAGCACTGTAACTGGAGGCAAACAGATCGATCTTAGGCCAGCCGAACCTCTTCCAAACCGAGGTCAAACACCTCTGGATTCAACCTCCACTCCCCCAGGTAAACATTTTTGTGACTTAGCCAGTCTGCTTGAATGTTCAACTCTCCTGCTAGGTGGACTGTTGACAGAGAGAGAAGTTTCTCTTCTGCCCACCTGAGAAGATTGGAGGCTTCTTTTGGCATCTACCCGCTCTTTGCGCCTCCTTGATTGTTTATGTACGTCACTGTGGCTGTACTGTCTGACCTTATTTTCACTGCTTTTGACTGCAGCAGATTTTGAAAATGAAGAAGCGCTAGGCAGACTGCCCTCATATCCAGAACATTTATGTGGAGATGTTGTAGGGTTACCACCTGTCCCGATTTTGGCAGTTGTGTCCTGCAAAAAACATGAAAAATACTAAATGTCCTGATTTTACAGTAGCAAAAAATATTTTCTAACTTTCCACTAAATGTTGCAGAAAACTACAATACCTTAACTAAAATACTTTAAAATGATAAATAATAGAAGCAACTAAGAAGCTATAATACTTAGCCTTAATTCTGATTATATAGAGAAAAAAAGTCTATTGCATTGGTCGAGGTTATGTACTGTTATGCGAAAAATCATGTTTCAGTAATAAATGTCCCTCTTTGGTTTTCTTAAGAGGTGGTAACTCTAAGATGTTGTTCCTGGACTGACCAAGTCCCCAAGTGGGTAGTTGATCCAGGACTGCTCCCCAACTGTGCAGACTGTCATCCATTGTTAAAATTAGCTCTGGGGGAAGTTTCAATGCAATCCCCTTTGCCCAGATTTTCCACATTCACCCACCAACTCAGGGAGTGACATAGCTGAGGGGAAAGGGAGATTCTGGCTTGATAATTTTCCAGTGTCGGATACCAGGCCATCAGCAATCCCATTTGCAGGGCTTGCATATAAAAACGAGCCATGGGGACTAAATCTATTGCTGCTGCCATGAGACCTACAGTAGGACACGTAACATGCTGAGGGCTGAGGCCAATGACTGAACCTTGAGCCACTTGAACGTCCTTCAAGAGAGTCTCTATCCAGGATGATGATAGGAAAACCCTCCCTTATTTCGTCCTGAAGACTGCTCCAAGGTGCTCCAACATCTGAGATGGTTCGAGAGAACTTTTCTCCTAGTTCACAATCCAGACATGGGATTCGAGCATCTCCAGCGACCTGAGCACCAACTTCCTTGCCAAGGACAATGCTGGTGCATGGATGAGCAGATTGTCCAGATAAGAACAGACATGATGCCCTTCCTTCCAAAGTTGAGCCACTAGGACTATCAGCACTTTCAAGAAGACCCTGGGGGCTGTGGCAAAGCTGAAGGGAAGTACACTGTACTGGAAATGCCAGACCAGTATTGAGAACCTGAGATACTTCTGATGTGACTGATGCACAGGAATGTGAAGGTAGGCGTACGTCAGATCTATCGATGCTTGGAAGTCCCCCGGCTGAACCACATGAATGAATAACCTCAGGGACTGTCTTGAATGTCATGTGGTTCACAAACCTGTTCAAATGATAAATGTGTTATGCACATGGGCAAGAACAACAGGCAGTATAAATACAAACTGGGAGGTAGGGAGTAGAGGATAGTACAGGATGAAAAAGATCTGGGAATAAGAGTTGATAACGAATTAAAATTTGGATTACACTGTAACAAGGTGGTTAAGAAGGCGAGTGGAATACAGCACTGTATATGTAAACAAAAAAAAAGTCGCAATAAAGGCAGTACTACTGCCCTTGTATACCTCATTGGTACGCCCACGTGCAGAGTATTGTGCTCAGTTTTGGGCACCGGGATATAGGAAGGATATTAAGGGCTTGGAGAGGGTGCAGAGCAGAGCAACCAAAGGCATAAGGGAAGTTCAGGGTTTGAATAATGAGCAGAGACTGGAGCAGCTCAGATTGTATTCGCTGGAATTTCACAGATTACGTGGGGACGTGCCAGATATTTAGAGCACTCAAAGATGACCAATTAAGGAGCCAGCTAGGCTTGGAATTAAGGAAACAAACATATGATACTAGAGCACATTGTTACCAATTACTAACATACTAAAATGCCAACAGAATAGGCCTAATGGTCTTTTGCGTCTGCTCGTTTGGTCAGCCCCCACCCTGGCAGCTGACCTTGCTGCCCCCCTCGCCTTCTCTAGCTTCTCCCTTCCCAGTTCCGGATATTCTCGCTGCATTGGATTTTGTTTCCAGAACCCTTTCCCTGTATCTGTCCCACCCCCTCTTGAACCCCTCCACCGTCTCTGCCTCCACCAGCCCCCAGGCAGCACATTCCATGGCTCCACCACCCTCTCAGTGAAGCAGCACCTCCTCCTTTCTCCCCTGAATCTTCCCCCCTCCAGCTTCCACCCATGCCCTCTAGTGGCCCCTCCTCCTTCCTTCAAAGCACCCTGACTGTTCCTCCCCTATTTACCCCCTTCATGTATCTGAAGACCTCCATCATGTCCCCCCGGTCCCTTCTCTCTTCCAATGTGTACATATATAGCTCTTCGAACCTCTCCTCATAGGTCCTGTCCCCCAAGCCCCAAATCATTTTGGTTGCCCTCCTCTGGACCCTCTCCAGGAGTTTAATGTCCCTCTTTAAGTGTGTCCTCCAAAACTGCATGCAGTACTCGAGGTGCAGCCTAACCAAGCAGTTATACAGAGGAAGTATCACTTCCCTCCTTCTGGAGGTGATCCCCCTAGCGGTGCATCCCAGCATCCTGCTGGCCTTGGCTGCTGCCCTCCTACAAGTCTCCGAGTTGTTCATCTTGACATCCACCACCACCCCCCAGGTCCCTCTCAGCCATCGAGACTTGTACACAAAGACAAATACAACATTAAAAAGAGGGAAAACTGGTTTAGTGTAAGAACTACAGGAATTTGGAATACACATCCTTGTGAAGTAGTGACAAGTCCAACTATGAATATTTTTAAAACTAGGCTGGGTTTCTATTTAATTAATAAAGGAATACATGGCTATTGTTAGGAAACTGGCGCGAGCTATATGGACATGTGTCTTCTATGCTCTGATACAACCTATGAACCTACAAACCTAGATGCTTCAGATCCTAAATGGGCCTGAAGCCCCCCATTTTGGGGGGGGGGGGACTACAAAGTAGATCAAGTAGAATTCCTGACCTTGCTCACTTGGTGGGACAGGAATTATTGCTCCGATTTGAATGAGGTGATTCAGTCTCTGACACCGCTTGTCTCTTTGCAGTGTCCTTGGAGACCGTGGAAGGTAAAAATCGCTCCTTGAGGGAATTAAGAACTCTCTTGCATATCCTAGTGCTAGAACTTCCAGAACCTACGCTCCCGACGTTGTTTGGGCCCACCTTGAGTAAAAATCCTGTAGTCTTCCACCAATGGAAGTTGGGCAGGGGTGGGCCCGCATACCCTCATTGTGTGGTACTAGGCTTTTGGCTTGGGCCTCTTGCACGGCGTCGTTTGGCCAGGGCCCCTCTATTACTGTAACCCTTGTTACCCAAGTAGGCATCTCTATTTCTCTGGTTACCAAAGTTCTTAAAGGGACAAAACTGGCCGCACTGGCCGTTACCTTGACTCCTCTGTACTGAGGTAGTCTTGCACGGTTGTTTTTACTCTGGAAGATTGCCCTGGAGCTCCTTCAAAATAGCATCTAGAACAGAAGCAAACAACAGACTTCCCTGAAAGGCTAAGTTAAAGAGCCTGCCTAAGCCATACACCCCGCATGGCCGACACAATGGATAGGGTGAACAGGCCAACATGAACAAGTTCTCCACTGCAGAATCATCCAGATAGGTGGAGGCTATGGCAACTAAATGCAAAATGCTCACCTTTTCGAATCTGGTGTCATGAAGCTGCCCAGGGTAGAAGCCCACAAGTTTAAGGCTCTAGCAACAATAAAGGAAGCACATGAGGTACGAAGGTTTGTACCATTTGAATCAAAGTCTTTCCTACATGCGACATCCACTCGTTTGTCATTTGAATCTGACAAGGCCAGAGAACCCTTGATAGGGATGGTGGTGTGCTTGACTGAATTATACACTGCCTTGTCTCCCCACCTGTGGTATTTTCCTTCTAAAAAGGGAAAAGGCTGTGTTTTTGGTTATGGAAGATACTTTCTCGGATCCACACCAACCCATTTTTGTTCAATAATCTGGTCACAGTGAATAAAACTTGGAAAACATTTAGGAGCAGAGGAGGACGCAGACAGAATCGGATTAACATCCACAGTCTCTATGGACTCTCCTCCTTCAGCTGTAATGATCTACATGCCTCACCTATCAAAAAAGACAACGACCTGTTGTCAAACGGAGGAGGTATAGGAATCCTTGACCTGGGTTCCATCTACTCTCCCTCCTCCTCAGAAGGGAGGTCCGCTTCATCTGTAAGCAATTTCTGAAGGTCAGGAATTTCCCCAAGATCTCCGAAATCCACATACTGACCCACTAAGTATTCAGGGTCATGGTCTGCCTGCAAATCTGTCTCCGCAGCTTATTCTGGCTGTGACACACCTGGAAGTTCCTGTGTGGGCCCCCTGACCTGAGGAGCCCGGTTTGGGGTCACGTGTGTCTCCAGGGATATCCTGCGGGACATCAAGGCTCAAAAGATCACCAAGGAACAATAAAAGTGATTTTTGCAATTCTGCTTTGCCACTGCCAACTGAAGAACCAGGTGCCCCCCGCCCCAGCTCAGAGGACCGGCTGGGGGAACCGTTAGAAACATATTGTGCTGGGCAACACAATGAGGGCAATAGGAACCCATGGGGGAGGTACTCATCACCCTTTTGCAGATCTTACACCTTTTCATAATTAATGGTCTCCAATAAGCCATGGTACCTAAAGGTTTTTATAAATATGTACTTATAAAGTCGAGAAATAATTAACTTGCTTATCTGCTTATACTGAAAGATCATATGAGCCTGTAGCAAGGCTAAACACACGTGCGAGTGACCTTGCATGCATGGCATAGCAATTGCAAAATAGAAAAAACGCAGTCTGCGTCAGTACACACTTGCATCAATCAATCAATCAAGTCTTTATTTAACCAGGCATTCATCGTTGAGCAGAAGCTCATTTGCAAGATGGACCTGGGTGGAGCATAAGCAATTGTATACACAGGTCAACACAGGTATTTACAAGGCAATACAGATAATACTGTTTACAGAGAGGAAAAAAAAGAAGTTCATATGTACATAGAATTATACAGATATTGTACAGATTACAGGGTATTTACATACATAGAAGTGTCTATAGGAAGATAAAGCAGGTTATCTAAGGTTGCAGGAGGAAGTAACGGAAGAAAAAAAATATACGTATATACACCAGGTAGAGGTGAAGGTAGGGGGAGGAAGGGAGGGAGGGAGGTAGGGGGAGAAAGGCTAGAAGGGCAAGGTGCACAGAGAGGAGTTGGTAAAACGGGATGTAGAGAAGGTGGATGGAGAAAAGGAGTATGTGTGAGCCCTGGGATTGAATGCTATAAAGTATGGGGCATGGTAGGATGTCACAACCCAGGGGCAGTGAGCTCCTATCCGAGGTTGGGAAAGGAAGGATAAGGGGATGGACGGGCCTAGTGTTGATAAGACAGGGGGATAAGAGAGAGAACAATTAGGCTTGTGAGGAGCAAGCTGGGGGGGGTCAGTACTTAAAATTGGGTCTAGTTGTGGCCATATACCACTGCAGACACCGGTACTGGGTCCAAGTGGGTGAAGCAGTTACATACTTCTCTGATTGTATGGAAATAAAGCATCTTGAAGGCATTTATACAGATTAGAGTGCTTAATTTGAGGGTTTTCTGTAGATAGTTCCATAAGGTAGGTAGCACGAAGCTTATGGCTGCCCTGCCGGAGCGGGATTTTGCTTTGGGTACTTTAACTGTAATAGCCGAGTAACTTCTTAACGTGTATTTCCCAATTATACTCAGGGGAAGACAGCAGGAGATATAGTAAGGCAGCTTATTAGAGATGGCTCTATAGGTCCAGAGAGAGGTGTTTCTGTGGCACCTGAACTTTAGTGATGTCCACCCCACTGCCGCATATAGGGTGCAGTGATGCGTGTCGAAGGAAAGTCCCGTTATAAACCTCAGTGCTCGATGGTAGAGTGTGTCCAGTTTAGCCATGTAAGAGTTGGGGCAGTGGCTGTAGAGGAAATCAGCATAATCAACCAATGACAAGAAAATGGATTGGACCAGTTGTTTCTTGGCATCTCTGGTGAGAAATTGGTTGATTCTAAAAAACAGGCTAAGCCTTTGCTGAAGTAGTTTTAGCAAATCCTCAATATGTTCAATGAAGGAGAGTCTTTGGTCTATCCAAACTCCCAGATACTTGAATTTAGTAACACAAAATTCTAGTTTTTCACCTAGAACTGTGGTAATTTGGGGAACTGTACCACTGGACACAGGGTTAGCTGTACGGATGAAAGGGGAGAGGACCATCACTTTAGTTTTTTTGGCATTAAGAAGTAGCTCTTTTTTGGAGGAGCTGGCTTTGCAAAAGGTTGAACTCTGACTGTAGGTCATTGCAGGCAGCTTCAGGTGTTGGGCGACTCACGTAGAGAACTGTATCATCTGCAAACAGATGGATGTTGGCTTCTTTTATACAGTAGTCGATGTTATTAATATAGATTGCAAAAAGTAAGGGCCCTAATATAGAATCTTGAGGTACCCCCTTTTTAAGGGGGACAGGAATCCTTCAGCTTTAACTTGTTGAAGGCGCCCTATAAGATAGTCAGTAAACCAGTGCAGAGAGGAGGGGTCCACACCTATGGTTTGAAGGGAGGAGAGAAGCAGACTATGGTCAATGGAGTCGAAAACCTTGCTTTGATCAAGGAAAACAGCACAAATAAAGTTTTTGCTCTCAAGATTACGCTGCCAGTCGTTAGTAACTTTGGCGAGGGCTGAGATAATGCTATGTTTAGCTCTGAATCCAGACTGCATAGGGTTTAGCAGTTCCTTAGACTCAAGGCGAGTCCTCAGCTGTGCATTTACAATTTTCTCTAGGAGCTTGGACAGGACCAGAAGGAGAGAAATTGGCCTGTAGTTATTGAGATCGCCAGAGTCACCTGATTTGAACAATGGTATGACATGTGCTGTCTTCCATATAGGTGGTAAGGTGCCCTGAGACAGGGATAAGCTAAAAAGGTGGGTGACAGGTATTGTTAGTACGTGGTAGGCAATTTTTAGGAAGTAAGGGTCAAGGGTGCTGGCCCCAGCACTTTTTCTAGTATCCAACTGAAGCAAGAGGTCCTTTACCTCTTTCAGTGAGGCAGGTTGAAGCAAGAAAGGCGGCGAAGCTATCGGAGTTTCAGGCAGTTGGCTGGCAGTCTGGGAGCGAAGTATGTTTGCAGGGGAGTTATCAAATGCCATGCCTGCATTACCAAAGTGGTTGTTGAATGCGTCAAGTATATCCATCTTTTCGGTTATAGTCTAGCTGCCAGAGGTACTCTTGGTCGGGAGTGAATTTCCTGGGGAGTGGCCTAGCAGATCGTTGATTGTGTTCCAGAGCTTGATTGGGCTCTTTGTGGCAGAGTCGAGTTCGGATTTGAAGAAGGTGGCCTTCGATTCTCTGATTGTTTCGGTACATAAATTTTGTAGTCTCCTGAACTGGGTCCAATCCTCTGGAGTTCAGTTCTGCGTGTTTTTTCCAGAGCTTATCTCTTTCTAGAAGCAAGAACTTGAGCTGAGGGTGAACCATTTCAGGTTTTGGTCCTAGTTCGAACTTTAATCAGGGAGCATACTTAATAAGGGTCCTCGATAGAATGTTGTGGAAGATACTGTAGGCCGACGTATCGTTTTGGCCAGGTAAAAATCTTGCCACTGAGGGGAGTACTTAAGCTTGTTTAGGTAGGCATGTTCATTGAAGTTGCGCCTGGATCTCTTCATAGAGAATTTGCTGATGGGTGCTGGGTTGTTGGTGGATCTTACTCCCGCAATAAAACAATGGTCGCTGGCGTCTGAGAAGAAGACATCAGCGTGGGAGAAGAGATGAGGTTTGCTCACCATTAGCACATCCAAAGTGTACTTTTACTGGGGTTTTCACGCTTGGGCGTGCTGGTTCAGTAATAAGCTAAGGGCCAGCCCATGTTCATCACAGAAGGATGCAAGGAGCAGCTATGTTAGAGAGCCAGTCAAAGTTGAGGTCTCCTAAAATAATAGTTTCTGGCAGCCCCTGTCCCAACTTGTCACTTAGATATGACACAAGCTGTAGGCCAGCAGATGGTGGTCTGTAGCATCCTACTACACAGAGTGCAGTAGTCTGTGTAATTTCCACTTTGAGAATTAGGCATTCGAATTCGCTAGCTACAGATGCCGAGGATAAGCAGAAGGCAGAAAGTTTGTCTTTAACATAGATAGCTACCCCTCCTCCTCTGGCATGCCTATCAGCTCTGAACAAGGCATAGTTGAGGATGTTTACTTCTCCATCAGTGGTGCTGGGTCTAAGCCAAGTTTCGGAAATCACAAGTATGTCAGGAGAGGTATGATTTACCCAGGTTTGTATTAAGGTTATCTTTTTAAGGAGGCTACATACGTTAATATGCAAGAAGCTTATTCCTTTTAAATTTGCTAGTTCTGCTGGTGAAGCAATGGCTTCTGGGGGGCCAGAGTTGAGTTCTACGTTGCCTGAACATAGCAGGAGGATAAGTAGGATTTTTTTAAGAGTGCTAATTATAAGCTTATAATTCCTACCTTTCTCCCGTCTAGTAGATCTGATGTTTTTAGGGACTGGAAAGTAGCCACCATAGAAAAGCTGATCTGTTGTAGCAAGAGCTAGTACCCCTACCGCAATAGGCGGGGAGGAGATAGAAGTCTGTATGGTGGGAGGTGGGCCTTGTGGTGGGGGAGTGTTATAAGTACTACTGGTATGTGTGCTCCAAGAGCAGGGTTCGAGGTATTGGTACTTGGCATCACGGAGGCAATTAAAGGATAAGTTGCCATGTGGTATACAGCACAAGGTGCCGTTGTAGACCAAACATGATGGTAGTTCAGGTGTCCAATGCTGGGCAGCTGGTATCAGCAGAAGGGGCAGTATAAGGAGTCATATAGGGCCCGACATGATGGTACCTCAAAAAAGCATTCACCACGCCACTTGCATGCTTTTTCACTCAGTTGCGTCAAAAAATAGATGCAGTTTACATCAAAGATAGATGCACTTGTGGCACCCACTGTGACGCAAAGGCAAGTGCATGAAAACCCAAATGACAAAGATGTGCACGTGCCCAAATGATGCAAGGCTTAATGGCAGTAGCATGAGTGTTCAGAAGTCTGAAGAAAAAGAAGTACTCAAGCCTTCTGAATGTCCATGACCCAGTACAAAAGCAAAACAAACACTTTTCTGTTTATTTATTTATTTTTTTTTAAACACACAAAATCAGTACAACCTGACAACTGGGGCGAGGGTTTTGAAACCAACACAAGAGCAGAGCCCCCGGCCAGGAAACCTATGCTACCCAAAATAAAATATGTACCTACCTGTGGCACTTTTTTTTGTTTAATAAGTGGAGACCATTAGAACACCCTAGACCAAGGCAGATATGGCCCCTAGTCCATGAATGGAAATGGGTAAGGCAGGTTAATCAATTGGAAAGCTGCAGCTTAACAGGTGTGTTTTTAATTTAGGTATGCTCCCTGAAACCAGGCAGCCCCAACCTGCTATGCAGAATTGCAGCCCCAACTAAAAATCTTGAATATTCTTGAGAGAAGGTAAACAAGCTGTTTCCCCAGTGAATAGCATAGCTGAACTGGGAAGTTGCTTCTGCCTGGAATACTCATATGTCCAACTCTCTAAAGCTTGGGCTGTGCTATTCTCCTGGTAGGAGTACACTATAGCCAGTGGTAATGACTTCCCAATGTGGCGCGCTACAGAAACCTGTAACTTTTCCTTCTCCAACAGCTTGGGCAACTGCTTGCTGAGCCGCCTCACGCTGTGGAACCTAGATCAAGATGTCATCTAACAAAGGAAACACCCGAATCCCTTGATTTCTGATGTGTGCAATCACAATCACTAGAATTTCTGAAAAGACTCGAGGCGGGGGAAGGAGGGGCTGACTAAAGCCCGAATTAAAGGGTTTTGAATTGGAAGTGACAATCCTGGACTCTGAACCTCAGATACGGTTTATGAGACTCTCGGATGAGAATGTACAGGTAGGCATCCTGTAAGTCTATGGAGGCCAACTAGTCTCCCTGATGAACTTCCTGACAGTTGCTGAACTCTGCGACCAGCACTAGGTGAGAGAAAACTTCCTCTTCTCAGTTCTGAATATATTTCTCCGGAACTTTTTTGTGCATCTCCTTAAATCAAGGTCAGTATTGCTAAACTCTAAATTCAGTTCTGCCATGAGTTCTTTATGGACTTAGGTAAGTACCTGGCTTACCTGTAGTTGTCAGTGATCCAGACATTTCCTTGTGTAAATATGTCCTATTTTAAATCAGGGCAGCAGCCATTTTATTTCATTATTATGTCATTTCATATCATACAGCTTGCCCGGCAGTGAGTGACTTAATTTTCTGTCTCTAAGTTCCAAGAAACAGTTACTGCCTTGTTTCAAGATATTTCTGTTTCCATTTGTCTTACAGTTACCTAAAGCAGCAGTGAAAAAAATAAACTTACAGTTCTTCTAGTAACAACAGATCTAATTTTTTTCTTTGTATTTCATTTTTGAACAGAGATATGGGGTTTTGATGTTCTGAAAACTACCGGCTCTCTGGTCACACCTGCCATGAATAAATGACAGATCTTGATATTGTGTTATACTATATGAATCCAGTATGTAAGCTCAAAAAGTAACCCGGAGGTAAGGGATTTTTAAAAACTGATAGTGGTGGACATCATTTATGACTTGGAGCATTAATTATGAAATTAGTAATAAAAGATATTTTAAAACTGCAGAGCTAAGTAAAAAATGTAGCAATAATGGCTCTAATTATGTCATAACTGTATTGTAATATATGGATTTCCCAAATAATACTATCGAAAACCATTTAAAAAATTCCTTGTAATTGATAGCACAGAGCACTCCACTCCCAATAATACCACACTTCACTGCCAATAATACTATTGTTGCAAGAAACGATAGTATTATCACCAAAATGCCACAGCGCATGTGCAACTCTGCCTCGCAAGAAATCAGGTTGCCATGGAGCCACGTCCCTTCCTGCACGTCCTAAGTCACATCGCTTCTAATGGGTCACTGTTCTTCTGTGGGCGGCACTATTCTGAAAATTTTTGGCGTGGCTCGTTACTCGGCTTAGTGAGCCAAATGCGCCTGTCAGCTTTCTTCGTGTTTTTTTTTTCTGTAAATGGATTATCTGGTTGATCCTACATTGCCAAGGATCAGAAAGGAAAAGGTAGGACTTCATGAAATACAAACAGACACCGACAGAGTGGCGGTTACGAGCCGGGATGTGGGCAAGTGACTCTGTCTCCAGTGTGATGGTCAGCTGACTGCAAGCAAGTCTTCAGTACTGCGACTGGCTTCACAGCTCACAGACTGTAAAGAAACGCTACATCCATATATTACAAAAAATAAAAAATAGAAAAGTATCTATTTCACGGCAGTAAGTCCATCTCGAGGTTTTGGGGACTTTGGGAAACTCTCGAGCTTCGCTCTCGAGGTTCCAAGTCCCCAAAACCTCTCGATGGTCTTACTGCCTTGTAATAGATACTTTTCTATCTATTATTCTATTTATATATTATGGTAGCATGGTAGTGACCATAGTTAGGGTTGAGGATCCATTTACATGTTAAAACCCAAAATTTTGCACCTTAATAACTTTGCAACTGTTTGACGGATTTGCTCGGAATTTGGCATACATGATCAAGACCCATATGCCTTGGGATCTGCCAAGTTTTGTACTGGCTGGATATACGGCTGCGGAGTTATTAAGCATGATCTGCGCGTGCATTTATGCTTTTTCTGGAATTCTACGGTCGCGCCTACAGGTCGAACGGTTTGTGCGACCAGTCCGAAATCTTCAGGGAACGTGCGGCCGGGGTCCCCGATGTGCCTTTTGAAGATTTCGTGAAAAAATATTAAACGGTTCAAAAGTTATTCAAAAAACAATTTCCCATTATAAGTCAATGGGAAAAGTTAACAAAAAGTTCGACAATGTCGCAAATGCACTTTTTATTGTCGCAAATGGCCCTTTTACTGTCGCAAATCCGCCATTTTGTTTTCAGTTAGTGATCAGAAAAATGCGTGGCATTTAAAATTGGGACCCTCTAGCAACCTAATTCTTTTGTATTCACCTAGTCGGGCCCTGAGGATGCTAGCCATGTCTTATTTTGGGGTAAAACACCCCAGAAATATGTTTTTCAAATTTCTGGAAAAAATACTTTCGCAAAGTACTGTCGCACTTGTGACAGTGTCGAATGCATTTGCGAAAGCTGTCGCAAATTGCAACAGTACTTTTCTAGGCTGTGGGAAAATGACAGCAATTATTTGGCACCCTGCTGCAAAAGAACAGTTTGGTGCTTTGGTCTGAAATTTGGAGGAAACGCAGCCGACATCCTGCAGATGTGCTTTCATTGTTGCATTGAAAAAATATTACACGGCGGCAAAGTTACAGCACTCCAAAGTTGACACTTTTTCCCATAGGATAACATTACGGCATCCGACATATTGCAGCAATCCTTTGGCGCCCTGCTGCAAAATAATGGCTTGGTCTTTTGGGCTGAAATTTGGAAGGAAGACAGCCAACATCCCACAGATGTGCCTTTTAGTGGTTTGGTGAAAAAATATTACAGGGAGCCAAAGTTATGGCACTCCAAACTTCTCTTTTTTTCCCCATAGGATAACATTACGGCATTCGCCGCGCCTTTCAGGGCCCGTATCTTGGAAACTGTGCGAGATACGGACTTTTCGTTGGAAAAATGCTTAGCCCCCTAATGGGGACTAAGTACAAGACTAGCCAGGAAAGTCATAAATCATATGACTTTTAATTTTTTTTTCTGTGTCGCACGGTTCCTGAGATAAGCAATTTAGTATTCCAACTCCTCACTTTCTGCTCAGAGACCCATTATTATGCATACATTCTTTGTACTCACTGTCTTTCTCTATGCAGCTTTTGGGGAAAACCAGCCTGTGCGCTTACATTACTGTTACCGTTGCTCTTTCCGCTTGCGGTTCCATACCCGGTTCACTTACCGTTCTTGTCTACGCCACCATGTGCGTTATCCTTTGCATTTTCATTTGCGCTTACGTTTCCGTTATTTTTTGCCATTTGTGTCTACAGTACTGTTTCTCTTTCTGTTTCACTTTGTGTCACCATGCCCACTACCATTTGCGTTTGCAGGCACCATATTACTATGTGACAAGACATCACGTGGCAGACCGTTCCAGTCTACGCCACCATGTGCGTTACCCTTTCTGTTCTCATTCGCACTTTCGTTACCATGTGCGCCACTGTTACCGCTTCTGTTTGTGTTGCTGTTCCTATTACTATGTCACAGGACATCACGTGGCGGGAGCGCGGGACCCTCCGCATTATGTGGCAGGAGCGCGGGGCCCCCGCCGCTGCATTACATTCACTATTTCTCATTATCATTCTCAAAAAGAAGGGAAATTAGAGGCAAAAAACTCTGTTTAATGCATCAGTTAGGGTTGTTCCACAGAGACAAAAGTGAGGAAATTCGGTGTTAGGGTTGAAAACCCCCCTTGGACCCCAGCCCACCCCAACCAGCATTGGGTGCGCATTAGGGTGTTCGGTCCTAACTCTCCACCCCATTCTCCTATAGCTCCTTCTTTACACATGTGATGGGGTGAGAGTTAGGGCCGGCTGACTAATGCGGTTAGCGAGGATGGGCTGGGGGGGTCCAAGGGAGTTTTTCAACCCTAACACCGAATTCTCACTTTGCCTGGGAACAACCCTAACTGATGCATTAAATTGAGTTTTTGCCATATATAGTGAAATGTGTTGTCTATTAACAAATACTGCTGCTTGAAAACAAGACAGCAACCATTTCATGGAACCTTAGGACAGAAAGTGATGTCACTGAGGGGCAAATTGTAAGCTGTTAATCTCAGGATATTTTATGTCTCAAGGTTCCATGAAATGGCTGATGCCATAACCACAACATTTACTGCAGAAAGTCAGTGCTAGTAACCTTGGCACTTTCTCAAATGGCTTAGTAACTATTTATACCAGTGCACTCAAGTGGTAAAACTTAACTCTTTACTACCTGCAGGGCTTTTTAGAGTCAAAGCTTTACACTGCTTAACCTTAACATAAAATGGCTGCCCAGGCAAAATGTATTTAATGGTGTCAAATCATCACCCAGTCTGCACAATATAGGGTCCAACATGGTTCAGTCCTTAGTCACCTACGTCCTCCTTTAAGTGACATTCTAGCTGGCTCATTATATGAGGCAATACTATGATTGTCGAATGAATAAAATACGAGGCCGAAGGCAGAGTACTTCATCCTCATGGGACAATCACAGTGTGCCAAGAATAGTGGGACAACTGTCACATTATCACTATTAATGCTTCTTGAGTTTGAAAAAAGCTTGTGGTTTTGTTTTTGTCCCTAGTGTTTTTATGTAAGCTTGTGGTAACTCCACTTCTCCCCACACCACACACGGCACTTGTTGTTTACAGCTGCTGCTGTGTAAGCAGACCAATCAGAATGTAAGTTAGGATGATGTTGTCACTTCTATAATTTTATTGACAGAAAAAATGACTATTCTGAGCTCTCAGACATTTTATTGAGAGTAAACTGACATGTCTGAGTTTATTGTGGAATAAATGGTTTGTAACACTTGCTTTTGGTTGAGGAGAGTGTTCACTAGGGCTGTGCAATATTTAAATTCCGCCAGCGGAATTCTTGCGAAATGCGGGATTCGCTTCAGTGAAAGGAAAATTTTGTGAAATTCCACCTCAAACTGCAGAATTTTGCCATGTACTGTGAAATAATGTAGTGAACTGTGGAAAATATTTCCACATAACTGACTGCCTTTCTTTTATTTAGTATGTAAAAAAAAAAAAAAAAACACTGGTGTAACTGGGACCCTGGAAGCAAAACTGCGAAGTGGAGATGTTGGTGTAACAGGAAGGAGAAACTGAATAACTGGGAGGTGACACTGCTGCAACTGATGTTGGTGGAACTGGGAGTAGAAACTGGTGTATCTGGGATGAGACACAGATTTAATAAGCTATGGTGAAAAACAGTATGTGTAATTTTGAATAATGTGGGATGCACTAACAGAACTGTGAGGAGAAACAATTTCAGCTGGGAGGAGAGACTGCCAGAGTACAAAATTCCTATTCGTCAGGTGCCCCAAGGCAAGCTCTTTTGTCTAACGACATCGACAGCTCCTTAGTGCCTGCCCACTGGGGCAACTGAGGCATTAGTGCCACTGTATCTTCATTTTTTTCCTCCTGTACTTCTACCTTTTTTTTCATCTCCTCAGCCCACCCCCTCCCCAAATGCCTGTGCCATCTGTGATGGTGCAGCTTTAGCACTACATTTCTAAGTTCATGAAAGCAGTTGCCGTTAGGTGTAGTGGAGAAACCAAGAAGGAAAAATTACTCATCTGTAGTAATCTTGTTTCTTCCAAAAGGGATCCAGTAATGTTATTACTCTTGCAGTGCTCCCTTAAGCCAGCACTGCCCCAGAGAGAATAGAATGCTATGCTAATCATGGAATGTTTAGCTCATGCATCTATTTTCAAACCGTCCAGTGTCAACTGCTTACATTCTACCTCAGATTTCTTAGAAGCCTGCAAAGAGAACAACATGTGACTCACTATTTAAATTATTATAGAAAAATAATGCCCAACTGGGCAAATAACAACATTAACCAAAGGACTAGTACAAACAAATGTCCCCTTTTTTTCTGAAGTCAGATATGTCTTTAGAAACAAACCTATGAGTTGAGACATTACTAGAAGGTGCCAGCAGGTGGCATGCCACTCCAACTATACATCTTATTAGCTGTGGAGAGGATTTTTCTTGTTACTGATTCTGAAAGGGGAGGCAAGGGCTGGGAGTAATAATATTAATGGATCCCTTTGGAAGGAACAAGGTTACTACAGGCGAGTAATTTTTTCTTCTAACCCCAGGAATCCACTAATATTATTACTCTTGCAGACTATGCAGCAGTACCTCAAGGAGGTGGGCCAGAATCTATTTAGGAAAAAGACTCTGCAAGACTGCTGTGCCAAATCTGGCATCACTTCTGGACTCGATGTCCAGGCTATAATGTTTAGTGAGGGTGTGAACTGGCCTCCGGGTAGCTGCTTTACATATTTCCATTTGAGGTATCTCTCAGGCAGCTGCAATAGTGGCAGCTGTGCCCCTTGTAGAGTGGGCCCTAAGACCAGAGGGAGGAACCTTGCCTGCCTTTGAGTGGCAAAACTGAATATACTGGACTATCCATCGAGAGGTGGTCCTCTCTGAAGCAGGAGTACCTTTACCTACTTCCCCATAGGTGAGGAACAGTTGTCTGTCCTGCCTATGATCTTTGGTATGAGTCATGTAATAACTCAGTGCTTCTTTTTACATCCGAGCTGTGCAATCTACGCTCACCTGAGCTAGAGTGTTCAGTAAAGAAAACTGGCAATGTTATACACTGGTTCAAATGGAAGTCAGAAACCACCTTGGGGAGGAACTTCCTATTAGTTCTCAACACTACCCTGTCCCTGTGGAAAGAAACATAGTCCTTTTACACACAGAGGACCTGTAGCTTGCTTATCCTTCTGGCAGAAGGGATTGCTACCAGAAAAAACTACCTTCCAGGTAAGACATTTAAGCTCTGCAGATGCCATAGGCTCAAAGGGCAGAAGCATAAGCTGGGCAATGCAAATATTAAGGTCCCATGCTGGCACTGGTTCCCTGTGAGGGGTAAACAAATGAGACAGTCCTTTGAAGAATCTTTTGAATATAGGGTTTGATGCCAGGGCGGTATCCTTTCTAGCTGAAAGGTATGCTGAAACTGAAACCAGGTGCACCTTCAGAGTTGAGTGCTGCAACCCCAGGAAGTGTAGGTGAGACAAATAATCAAGAAGGGTTGTGATCCCAGCCTTGGCTGGGTCTATACCTTTGTCACTGCACCAAATGGAAAATCTTTTCCATTTTGGAGGCATAGGTTTTCTTGGTGGAAGGCTTCCTGTAACCCTTAAAGACTTCTAAAACTGCTTCAGAGAACTGGCAATCTACATATTCTAAGTCCGCAAGAGCCAGGCCTTGAGAGACCTGAGACTGGGATACACTACCCTCCCCTGAAAGGAAGTCAGTAGATTGTACCTCTGAGGGAGATGAATCAGTTTGCTCACAGACATTGACAGCAGCAGGGAGTACCAAGGCTGTCTTGCCCAATCTGGGGCTACCAGAATCATCAAAGCTGGTTGTGATCTGAGCTTGATGAGCACCCTGAGAATCAGAGGAAAAGGAGGAAAGGCATAGAGGTACCTGCCTGTCCAATCCAGAATCAGCGCATCCATTGGAACTGTCTCTTTCACTGGGGCCCTCCAGCAATAAAGAGGCAAGTGGTGATTTTGGTGGGAAACAAAAAGGTCTATTTCTGTGGTCCCCCACCTCCTGAATACAGCATTCACCACTTGCTTGTCAATGTCCATTCGTGATGGGCCTAGTTTATCCTGCTCAAGGCATCTGCTAAGCTGTTGTCCTTGCCTGGCAGATGAATTGACTGTAGAGAGGCATTTAGAGAGTAAGCGAGGTTCCATATCTTCATTGCCTCTGTATACAGAGGAGTGGACCTTGTCCCTCCTTGTTTGTTGATGTAATAAATTGTTGTTGTATTGTCTGTTCTGACTTGTACCACCTTTCTTTGTATGAGATGAGAGAAACCTTGAAGGGCCAGATAAACAGCTCTTAACTCCAGCAGGTTTATGTGCAGGAGTGAGTCTGCATTCTCCCAAGTACCATGGATGGTGTGATCCCCTAAGTGAGCACCCCAACCAAGCAAGGAAGCATTGGTTGTGAGAACCAGGGAGGGAGGCTCCTGCAGAAATGGAACCCCTTCCCTTAGATGTTCTGGTTCCCTCCACCATTGGAGGGCCTGTAGTAATGTTTGTGTGACTGGTACTGGCTTTGAGAGGGGGGTCCCACCTTTGGCACCAGTGTGCCCTGAGGTGTAACTGAATATCTCTCATCTGAAACCTGGCACCTATGACTGTGCTTGTTGCTGCAGCCATGTGCCCTAACAGTTGAAGAAACTGTTTTGCTGGCTTTGGCCTGCCCAGGGCAAACGAGTCTGCCAGAAGCTGAATGCTTTCTGCCCTCTCCTGACGGAGAGAAGCTCTAGACTTTGATGGCAGATAAGGACCGCTTGGCCCACCTAGTCTGTCCATTTCCCTACCTACAGGATAAGCCGCAGATCCTAGTTGACCAACAGCCTATTTCTTCCTAACCCCCACAAGAATTACCTTACGTCTGTCCCATGTATTCTTGAATTCTCCCACAGTTTTAGACCCCACAACCTCCTCAGGAAGGCTGTTCCATGCATCCACTACCCTCTCTGTGAAAAATACTGCCTCTCACATTGCCCTGAACTGCCCCCCAATCTTTAAATTGTGCCCCTTGTTCTTGCATGTCTCTTTTCTGAAAGATGCTACACTCTTGGACTCTGTTGATTCCACTGAGGTACTTAAACATTTCAATCATGTCCCCCCTCCCTCCTTTCCTCAAGGGTATACATATTAAGTTCTTTTAGTCTCTCCTCATATGGCTTCTCCTGCAGACCCTGCGCCATTCTAGTTTCCCTCCTTTGGACTGCCTCTATCCTGTCTATGTCCTTGCGGAGATGAGGTCTCCAGAACTGGATGCAGTACTCCAGATGCGGTCTCACCAACTGTCTGTACAGAGGGATAAAAACTTCCTGTTTTCCGCTGGTGATGCCTCTCCCTATGCATCCCAGTATACCCCCAGCTCTCCCTACTGCCTTCTCACATTGCTTGCTAACCTTAAGGTAATCTGATATGATTACCCCAGGTCCCTTTCCTTTTTGTTTTGTTACTACCTCCCACCATTGTGTAATCTTCCCTGGGTTTTGTTTCCCAGGTGCATTATTTTGCACTCTTTGCATTGAATCCTAGCTGCCATACTTCTGACCATTCCTCCAACCTTGCCATGTCCCTTCTCATCCTTTCCATACCTCCTTGTGTATCAACCCTGTTGCAGATCTTTGTGTCATCTGCAAAGAGGCATACTTTTCCTTCCAGTCCCTCTGCAATGTCACTTATAAAGACATTAACAAGCATTTGTCAATGCCGAACGTTCGCGTGTAGGTATTTGGTAATGGTGTTTGGCATGTATGGTCTTTACCCTAATGCCCTGTGTGATTGCTGGTATTTGCACAATAAATTGTCAGATGACATCTTTTGTTACCCCATTGTGCGCTACATAGGCGGAAACACGCTTTGGGCAGGATGTGAAAATGACAGCTGTAGTGCTCATAGGAAGTGTGGTAAAATGCCAGTGTTGAAAATCTGAGTGGAAATATTGAAAATTTGAAACCTACGAGCGCATGAGGAACTGCACAACGACGCCAGAAACAGTTATTTGTAGGATTTTTCTGCCAATTTTCAACATAGCCATTTTAAGATCTCTGCTCATGAACAGTGACACTGTGATTTTCTTAATGTGTCCCATACATTGAGTTCGCACACCGACTGTGCCATTGTGCGCTACATGGTGGAAACACATTTTGGGCAAGATATGAAAATGACAGCTGCAGTGCTCATAAGGAGGTGTGGTAAAATGGCAATGTTGAAAATCTGGAGTGAAAATATTGAAAATTTGCAAACTTACGAGCCTGCGTAGGAACTGCGCAACAGCATAAAACAGTCATTTTTAGGAATTTTTTCACCAAATTTTCAGCACAGCCATTTTAAGACCTCTGCTCATGATCAGTGTCACTGTGATTTTCTTAATGTGTCCCATACATTGAGTTTGCACACCAACTGCGCCATTGTGCGCTACATTGGCAGAAACACATTTTGGGCAGGATGTGAAAAATGACAGCTGTACTGCTCATGAGGAGGTGTGGTAAAATGGCAATGTTGAAAATCTGGAGTGCAAATATTGAAAATTCGCAAACCTATGAGCGCACGTATAGAACTGCATAGCGACGGTCGTAAACAGTCATTTTAGGAATTTTTCACAAATTTTCAACATAGCCATTTTAAGACCTCTGCTCATGAACAGTGTCACTGTGATTTTCTTTAATGTTCCATAATTGATTTCAGACACTGACTGCGCCATTGTGCGCTACATGGGTGGAAACATGTTTTGGGTGAGATGTGAAAATGACAGCTGTACAACTCATAAGAAGGTGATAAAATGGCAATGTTGAAAATCTGGAGTGAAAATATTGAAAATTCATGAACTTATGAGCTCATGATGAACTGCGCACGACGCCAGAATATATGTTGATGAAATTAACTTAGTTTTTGATTCTTTCGAATGATGTCACTGTCATGGCGTTATTCGAGGCCAAAGGGTGATTTTGCAGTGACTGCGCAGTGCTCATAAATCACCTTCGGCCCGAATAACACCATGACAGTGACATTATTCATGAGAAGGGTCCCAAAACCCTATGTTGAAAATTTGGTGCAAAAATTCCAAAATGACTGAGATATGCACAAAGTTGAAACCCCTATCTAGCCCATAATACAGCTTACCGGCATTTCCTCAGTTCGCGGTCGCCTTTGAAGAGTGCAGACGTGTTCCCGGTCCACCAAGATCGCCGCGGCCGGAGTCCGGAGGAGTATGGGGTGGGGGTGGGGAGGCGGGTGCGCAGGGTGGGTGCGGGTTGTGAGGGGGCTGGGAGACGCTACCGCGGGACCGCTTTTATTTTACAGGTGTTTAAAAAAAAAAGACAACGTGGACTATTTGCCACGCTGTGGGCTCAGCGTGGCACAAGATGACTGGGGGCGAGAGCCGACGGGATTGGGCACCCCTGGCCGGCAAATTACGCTGCCGAGGAGCCGACGGGGATTGGGCACCCTTACCGCAAAATAAAGGAACGCTTGCCACGCTGGTGGGCTCAGCGTGGCACCAGAATGGTTTGGGGTATGGAGCCAATGGGGATTGGGCACCCCTGCTGGCAAAACCAAAGTTTGCACCAAAGCTGTGGGGCAGCGCAGGACGCCGGGATCGCCAGACGGCGGGCGCCAGGTATGGCAGCTGTGCTTTCCTCGAAGCAGAGGAACACCGTTGTCATACTGAGCTCCTGCACCCATTGGTGCAAGATCGGCCACGCCTGCTCAAGGGAGCAGTATTGATGGGAGAGGCACACTTCCAAGTGTGCTACTTCCTCCTTGTAACGCTCCTTGCGCATGCAAGCTTAACATAAAAAAGGACTGGACCCTAGCATTGAACCTCCTGTGGTACCCTACTAGTAACCCCTCTTTCTTCAGAGTGGACTCCATTTACAATTACCTTCTGTGTCCTGTTGTCCAGCCAATGTTTTACCCAGGCTACCACCCTGGGACCCACTCCCTGGCTGGCTAATTTGTTTATTAATCTTTTGTGCGGGACTGTGTCAAATACCTTGCTAAAGTCTAGGTAGGCCATGTCCACAGCCCCTCCCTGGTCTACTACTTTGGTCACCCAGTCAAAGAAATCAATTAGATTCGTCTGACACGACCTTCCCGCTATGAACCCATGCTGCCTTAGCTCTTCCCACTACTGCATTCAGTTCTGCACCTATGAACTGCAGAACCTGCACAGGGATCAGGACTGACTTTTTGGTATTAAGAAGGAATCCCAGGGACAGCAGCATATGCTGGGTTACCTGAAGGTGGTCTGACACCTGTTGGTGGGATTTCCCTACAATTAGCCAATCGTCCAGATAAGGAAAAATTGTGACACCCAGTCTTCAGAGGTGTGCCACTACTACTGCTATGCACTTGGTAAAGACCCTTGGTGCAGAGGTAAGGCCGAAGGGAAGTGTTGAGAACTGGTAGTGTCCTGAGGGAAGACTGAATCTGAAGTACTTTCTGTGTGACTCCCTTATGGGAATATGGAAATATGCGTCCTTTAGATCCAAGGAGGCTAGCCAGTCCCCTTTTTGCAGAGTTGGCAAAATCATGGCCATTGTGACCATTTTGAACCTGAGCGTTACCAGGTACCTGTTTAGCAGTCTAAAGTCTAGTATAGGCCACCACTCTCCATTCTTTTTTGTTGTTAGGAAATATCTGGAATAGAACCCTTGCCCTCTTTGGTTGTGGGGGTCAGGCTCCACTGCTTTTGCAAGCAGTAGGGCCTGTACTGTCTGCTCCAGCAGTTTTCTTTCTGAGAAAGAAACTGGTGCAAAATGTTTTAACCTTGGAGGAGGAAGGGACTTGAAGCAAAGGGAGAGACCCTGACTCACTATTTCCAGGACCCACTTGTCTGTGGTTATTTTTAACCATTCCTGGAAATAGTGGGTGAGTCTGCCCCCTACAGGATGTAGAGAGGCAGCCTGAAGGGAAAGGTCAGAGGTTCTGTTTTGCTTGCTGCTGAGGCTGAGCAGATTGGGATACTCTCTGGGAACCCCTTCTACCTCTAGTTCTGTAAAATCCAGTCTGCTGCGGTTGGTACTGCTGCTGGGAAACAGCCTGTACCCAAAATAAAGGTCTCCTAAAAGAGGATCTGTCCCTGCCTCCCCTAGAAGGCCCATCTCTGGTCGAGTTGCTCCTAAAACTAGCTTTATATTCGTCTACTTTTCCTCATATATGCCTCAGTCTGGGCACCAAAAAGAGAGTGGCCTTCAAGAGGAAAGTCCATTGCCATAGTTTGGGTGTCCTGGGTGAGGTTGGTAGCCCTCAGCCAGGCAAATCTTCTTAGAGCAATGGTACCAGCCTTCCACCTTGCAGCTGTATCACTGGTGTCAGCTGCCATCTGAAATTGGTATTTGGAAGCCTCCAAGCCCAATTTTGCTGTGTCTGGCAGCTCTGACACTCTCCCCTTCCCTACTAATTCCTCCTCCCCTATCTCCCTCCCTTCTACTCCCACCAGCTCTCCCCCGACCATAAGTTTTGCACCTTTGTTATCTTTTGCTTGCTGGAGATTGTATTCTACTGAAACAAAATTGTAATTGAACTGTAACTTTTTGTTTGTAGGTACTGTGTCCCTTGTACTACTGTTCTGATGTCCTCTTTGTGACGAGGTACCTTTGTAAATGAGCCTCTGGCTCAAAGGTTTCTAAACTGATGTTTAACTAACTAACTAACTAACTAACTAACTAACTAAATAAATAAAGAGAGGTGAGCCTCAGCACTGTCCACTACTGACTGCCAGAGAGCTTTTCTTTTTTTTGTTCAACTCTTTTTATTAAGTTTCTTATCATACAAAGACATCATACAGCCAATACATAAAAGCATCATAAATCAAGCATCAATAAAGTCAATTAAGGCAATTAAGTCCTCGACCTACCTTAACCTTCTATCTTTGTTTAAAAAAGTATAGAGAAGGAAAAAAAGCAAATGACAAAAGTGATGAGAATGAAAGGGATAAAAAGAAAAAAAACTAATATAAAGAGAGAAAATATTCTAATCTATACAAATTACTCAACCTATATACAAATATACCAAGGTCATTTACATGCCACCTAATAATTTATTCATCCCCTTCACCAAAATCATGTAACTCCCCATCAGTAAGCTATATTAGAAGGTAGGTCCTATCACCTGAGTTTCCCTTCTACAGCCACCTCTTCCCCTATCCAGCATTCATTATCATGAGCTCTTCTGCCGAAAGTGTTCCCATAAAAGGCATCCATTGATTAGTAAATGTATCTAGCTTATTCTGTAGTTGATACGACCTCTGCTCTAAGGCCAGCGCTCGAATGGATAGGAGGCCCCACTGTACCACCGTGGGGGACGCTCCCGACACCCAGGTATTTAGAATCACCTGCCTAGCCTGCACCAATAATATTCTGAGCCACCTCCGATGTGGCATCCAATTTTCTCCATCTCCCTCCTCAATGCTAAAAAGTAAGCTGAGGGGAAAAGACAACAACTCCACACCCTGCATGGTGCTCAGTTGTCGCCCTACACTTCACCAATATCCCTTCAGAGAGGGGCATTCCCAGAAACAGTGGAAATAGGTGCCTCTGTGTATCTTGCACCTTCCACACATCTCTGATGCTTCTGGACACAGCCTGTGATTCACCACCGGGGGGGCAGTAGAGTCTATGTACAAACTTGTATGTACTTTCTTTATATTTATTGCAAGCCAAAAGCCCTACATGTGACACCAGCACTAACCCCCAGTTATCCCGGGATATGGCCAAACCCATGTCTCTTTCCCACAGCTGTCTTGTATTATCCGATAAATCTTTGACACTCTGTCGCAGGAGGCGCACAGCCTTCCTTAATACCGTGGAGGGATCCCTTCTCGCCACGGCTATTATCCCCTCCAACTGTTCCAGCCCTGACGCATCTTCTCGTTGCCTGCCCACCTCTCTGGTCAAGTTCCTGAACTGAAAGAATCTATAGAAGTGAGTGGCTGGTATCCCTAGCCTCTCCTGCATCTCCTGAAAAGAAAGTAAGGTGCCCCTTCTACACAAATCCCCTAAACACTGCGCCCCTTTCCTCTCGCATTCCTGGAAGCCACTGTCCTCCAAGCTAGGCCTGAAAAAGGGATTCCTAGCAATAGGCAACAATAACATCTCCTGTTCCCTGCTGTTCAGGGCAGCCTTGATATTAGCCCAGCTGTCCAATACTGAGAGCACCAAGGGATTCAGACGACCCAGGGACACATACACCTTTCTACCTCTGCCAGATAAGTAAGTGGTCAGCCGACCTCCCACACCTCTATCTTCTAAGTCTAACCAACTAGCTGTATCTGCCTCGGTGAGCCAGTCCTTAATGATCCTGACCTGCGCTGCCAGAAAGTAGTGCTTCAGATCTGGGAAGTTCAGACCCCCTCCCTCGGTGCACACCTTCAACCTCTTCAAGGACATCCGTGCCCGCTTCCCCCGCCACAGAAGCTCCCCAAACCCCCTTTCCAGAGTCTTCATGTCCCTGTTATTAAGGCCCACTGGGAGCATCTGTAGTAAAGAACATGGGGTAGGATATTCATTTTAATTAGGTTAATGCGTCCTAACTAGGAGAGGGGTAAGGCACGCCACCGCCTCAGCTCCTCTAGCAACCCCCTAATCATGGGGGTGTAATTCAGCTGGTACAGGTCCTCTATCTGCTTCCCTATCACCACTCCCAGGTACTTAAAAGAGGAAGACACCACCCGCAGGCCCCACTCTCCTCCTCCCACCTGATTCCCAGAGTCCCCCACCAATAGGAATTCTGACTTGTCAATACTGATCCTGTAACCTGAGAACACTGCAAAGTCGGCAACAATCCTCAACAAGGCCGGTATGGATTCGTCTGGATACCTCAGGTAGAGGATCATATCGTCTGCGACAGCGACAGCTTATGCTGCCTTTCTCTCCCCCCCCCACCCTTCTAACCTCAGGACTTTGTCTGATTGCAATAGCAAGGGGTTCAACTGCCACAGCAAAGAGGAGGGGCGACAGCAGGCACCCCTGCCTCGTTCCCCTATGCAGGGAGACCCATTATGACATACTCCCGTTTATTAGTATCGAAGCCCAAGGAGAGACATACAAGGCCCTCACCATCCCTCTAAATTCCCCTCCAAAGCTATATCTCTCCAATACCTCAAACAGGTAGTCCCACTCAATGCGATCGAAGGTCTTCTCACCATGTAAAGATATGATCGCCATGGGATCTGGTATTCTCGAGGCGCTCTGTATCACATTTAAGACCTTTCTCACATGGTGATATGAGTGCCTTCCTCAAATAAACCCCATCTGGTCTACATGTATCAGGCTCGGGAGGAGTCCGTCTAATCTGGACGCCAAGATCTTAACAAAAATTTTCGCATTGGCATTAAGGAGAGATATGGGTCTGTAGGTGACACAATCTTTCAAGTCCCTCCCAGGCTTTGGGATAACACAAATAGTCGCCTCACCCATACAGCGAGGTAGTGGCCTCCCCTTCCTAACTTCCTTGAAGAGGGCCCAGAGGTGCTCCACCACTCCCCCCCCCCCAATCACCTTGTAAAATTCAGCAGGTAGACCATCATGACCACATGTGTTACCCGACTTCAAACAGGCAATGTCCCTAGCAATCTCCTCCCTAGAGATCTCTTTGTCCATCCGAGCCCTCCAGGATTCAGATATTTTGGGCACTACTATACCCTCCAGAAACTGCCTCATTCAATCTGTCACATCCCCTCCTTCTGACCTGTACAGCTCTTGGTAAAATCAGGCAAGGCTGCCCAAGATACATTGAGTATCCTTATGCAGTAGTCCCTGCTTGTCCTTTACTTCATTGATCCTTTTACACCCCTTCCTCCCTTTGATCAAATTGACCAGCATGGGCCCCAGTTTATTGCCCCACTCATAGAATTTATGCTTCCAGAAAAAGAGTTGCATATGTACTTCATCCATTAGTGGTTTATTCAGGGCTTCTCTGCTGGTTGCCAACTGTCAGGAGACTTCCTCTCTTCCTCCCCCCTCCTCACCATCTGACACTCCAACTCCCTCACCCGACTTTGTAGTTCTTCCTGCTTTTGAAGCTTGCTTTTTTTATATCTACTAACACATCCAATGACAGCTCCTCTTATGAACACCTTCCCAGCTTCCCAAAACACCTGCATAGACGGGGCAGAAGCCACATTCGTGGAGGTATACAATTCCCACTGTGCCTTAAGATACTCCCTAAACTCCTGAGAGCTGAGCAGGTAGGACGGGAAACACCACGTTAGTCCTCACCTGTTGGGAGGCCATTTCCAGGGACGAGATGACCATTGCATGGTCGGATACATATATGGGGCTGTGCCTAATAACTGCCAATTTAGAATACCAGTCCCCCGCAATATATATATGGTCTAACCACGACCATGTTTTGTGTGGGGAGGAGTAGAAGGTGAATTCCTTTCCCTTAGGGTTTGCGGCTCTCCAAGCATCTATAACATCCAACTCATTCAGTCCCTTCTGCCACTTCCGCATACAGTTCCCCCACCACCACCGTCCGAGTGGTCAAGGTTTCTATCTGGGGTGCAGCTGAAGTCTCCCCCCATCACTAATCCTTGAAACTGTTCCCGGATCAATAAGTCCAAGACATTCTGATAAAAAGCTGGATCAAACACAGCCGGAGCATACACACTTCCAAAAGTGATGGGCTCCTCATACAGCATCCCCTCCACAAAGATGTATCTCCCCTTCCTCCCATCTCTGACCACTCTAGTTACCTTGAATGGCAATCCTTTTGTGCACAAGCACAGCAACTCCCCTTGTGTGGGATGTAAAGGAGGCAGCATTGCAGGACCCTACCCAGCCCTTAACCAACTTCTGGTGCTCTAACGGCGTCAGGTGAATTTCCTGAACTAAGGCTACCTGCGCACCAGCTCTACATAGCGCCGTCAGAACAGCCGTTCTTTTGATGGGAGAGGAGATACCTCTAATATTCCAAGATATGATATTCACTCTTTCCCTATTCATCATAACAGCCTATCCTTCCCCTAAGCAGCACCCTTCCACTCCCATCCTGCCTCATCCTCTCCCACACGTCCTCCCACCCCTTCCCCTCCTTCTTACAGCATATTTTAGAACCTTGGTAACTACAGTAATAACTATAATAAACATAACAAGTAACCCATGAACAACTCCATAAACTAAACTATTTACAGACATTTTTCCCGAACCCCCTCAGAGCATACAACATCCTCAAAATACAATTAGTATGCTACCCACCAAACAATATATCAGTATATCTCGTGGGCTTGAAATTAATCCAATCTCCCCCCCACCAGTCCAACACTCCATTTCCTCCTGGCCATCGTTTCCTTTAAAACTATGTCTTTTAGGGTTTACATATATATGTCATTTACCATTGGGCATTTCGAATCATCACCCTCTACCCATTGATCTTGTCTCTCAGCTGCTTGGGTCCTCAGCAGCACCCATCCCCAACTTAGCGTCCATGACCATGTTAGCTACTATTCGAACCAGATGGTTTCTCTTCCTCTTAAGTCCATTACCCCCAGCTTCCCTTATAAACAAAAAACAACCCTCTCTCTCTCTCAACAGTCTCCCTCAACATGTAACATTCAGAGCAGTCCCATTTCTGCAGCGAGTGTACATGAAAGGAAAAAGCACAGTAATCCCCCCAGCGCAGCTCCACGAGAGGCCCCGCTAATCAAATCCAACGCCCGGGTCTCTCACGCGCCGCTACTCACGTAACCATTCCATCTGGGGATACTCCAGCCACGGCTCCAGCTTCACTCCACTCCAACTCGCAGGGCCTGCATCGACTTAGATGGGTCTCAGTTCTCAGTTTATTAACAGCAGGACCCAGACGATCTAGAGATAGAGATAAGGCCCCAGTAGATATTCCTGTCTTCACATCGCTGATCGCCTTAGGGAGCCCTCACAAAGCATATCACTGGAACAGCCACTAATAGTCCCCTAACCTGGTCCAAAATGTACAGTCAAGAGAGACAGTTCAGACTGGACATCCTCCGCGCACTATACACCATCAGGCATCTCCCCATGCTCAGCCCATTTTCTTCATGAGGTCAGCCACAAATCCAGCTGCTTTATCTGCCTCCTAAAAGCTGTAGGAAGCCCCCTCGTGTTTGATCCATAACGTAGCTGGGAAGATCATGAACCATTTCAATTTCAGCCATTGACACTCCATGATCACCTCGTTAAAGGCCCTCCTCTTCTTCCCGATCCTAGGCGAGTGATCCTGGGCCAGATATAACTTGACCCCTTCATACTGAAGCTCCTGCATTCCACGATACTTATTCCACATTTCTTGTCTATCCTGGAAATTGTGGAATCGAAAGATAACTTGACATGGTGGCTGGCCTGGTGGTGGGTGTGGCAGCACTGCTCGGTGGGCACGCTCGAGCTTGTATCATCCCCCTTTTAGCTTTAGCCCCATCAGAGCAGGCAGAGTGCTCGCACAGAAATCTAAAATGTTGGCACCTTCTCTCCCCTCTGGGAGGCCTCTCAGACGGAGGTTAGATCTTCTGTGGTAGTTTTCCTGGTAGTCCAGGGCCTCCTGTAGCTCAGCCACTTCCTTCTCTAGCACCTCGATGCGCCGAGGGAGCAGGGCCACGAGGTCTTCAGTGGCAGAGATACGGCTCTCCTCCATCCTTTCTTGCTGTTGGGTGATCTGGGCATCAATGCTCGCCAGTCTGCGGTCTATTTTCTCCTCCACCTTGTCTAGCTGTGGGGTGAGGACCTCTCTGAGCTGCTCCCTGAGTTCCCGCCACATAGCGGACATCTCCACAGCCGAGAGCGAGATAGGCCCCACCGCGCTACTTGGGAGCGTCGCTGGCTGCTTCTTGCTACTTTTAGTGCCCGATCTCTGCGATTTGCTACCGGATGCCAAAATATACTTGTCCATATCGACACAGATTCTACCAAACTTCAAAACATCTAGTTAACGGCTGGATTACTGCCGAAATTTGCATTTAAAGTTGGACTGGGGTCGGAGCTCATAGGAGACACGTCTCTATGCCATTAAGCGGTCACATGACCCCCGCCAGAGAGCTTTTTGATAAAGGGCTGCACAGGTCTGGTAGCTGGCTTGACGAATTGCCAGGGATGCCGAAGGGTACCCCTTTTTTGCCATGCTGTCCACCTTTCTCGAATCCTTCTCGGTGGGGGGGGGGATAAGGGAGTTTTGGCTTTCTCACAGGCAGCCTGCTGTACAATACTCTGGTGGTCTGAGTGACTAAAAAGAAACTCAGCACCAGATCTTTCTAAACGGATACTTGCTGTCACACTTTTTGTCTGTGCATGTGACTGTATTGGGAGCCTTTAGGATTTCTAAAACATCCTTCTTAAAGAATTTGTAGCTAGGCAGAAGGAGCCTTTTTGAGGGTGTCAGCCCCATAGGCTCCATATATTGCGCCTCCTCTTCATCCTGGATCTCTTCAGCTGTTTGCAGATCCAGGGTCTCTACCATTTTCTTAACAAAAGAAAAATGGGAAGAGAAATCCTCTGAAGGTCTGGGAAGGGAACCAAAATCCTGTTCTGGTGACACCTCAGGTTCAATTCCCTCTTCATCTTGGTCATCCTCCTCATATGCCACTGTAGCAGCAGGCAAAAGAGGAGTAACAACAGTTGCTTTTTAAGCAGTAATAATCACAGGCTGCTGAGGGGGTAATAAACCCTGCAGCACCTGGAGTAAGGTGAAAGCCTGTGTCAACTCAGTCGGAGAAGGAACACTAATAGGCACCTGAGGGACCCCTTGAGGTGTTTCAGCTGGGGTGTCAGTGTGTTTGGTTTTCTTTAGTTTTTTGGCAGGCACCGGGGGAGCCAGACGGTTGATTGCCTCTCTTGCCAGGGCCCCTCATCCATATCAGGGGTGGATTTAGAGGCTCTGGAAGGAACTGCCACAGTCTTAGAGGGGGTGGACTGGTTAGAGCCCATGGACCCCTCCTCTAGTTTTCTTTAAAGCCTCTCCCTTCATTTTTTCCACTGTCTTAACGGGGAAAGACTTACAAATATCACAGTCTTCATTGAAGTGCTGTTGCCCAAGGCAGATCAAGCAAAGATCATGCTCATCTGCCTTGGCAAACACCTCTGCACATTGCAAGCAATTCTTGAACCCAGAAGTCCCGTCTGACATTATAGAAAACCGGAACCAGTAATCGACCCAAAATTGACAACATTTAAATATTTGAGGGATCGGTTTCAACAGAATAATGGTCAATTCAGGCACCAATAAAGTGAAAAAATACTACTGGTTCCAATCGGATCCGGAAAAAAAAACTGCTGAGGAAAACCGATAAACCTCGGTTCAAAAGCGGTTAAAATTAAATAAAATTAAAGAATAAAGTAGTCGGAACCCTCTAAAAAGGTTCTGATTAAATAAACAAAAAAAACAAAAAAAAAAGGTCCCTTGACCCTCACTTCAAAGGAACCGATAAACAAGTTTAAATTTAAAACTAATGAGGTATAAAACACTAAAGAACAATGACATTAGACAGTAATGAAAATTAAAACAAAAATACTTATTTTTTTTGCTCTATGCACTACAGGAATCTGTCTTGATTGAGAGAGAGAGAGAGAGAGAGAGAGAGAGATCTCCAGGGCATTTGAACTTTGCAGCAGAGAGACGAAATCTGAGGTAGAATGTGGGCAGTTGACACTGGGCAGTTTGAAAATAGATGCAGGAGCTAAACAAAAGGCTGCCAGTATAGCCTATAGGTTAGAGTAACAAAGTGTGAAGGAGCTTGGTACATTCAGCAGACTAGACCCGAGTTTGATTCTCACAATCTCCACTTATACACTGTGTGACTCTGAGCAAGTCACTTAACCGTCCAGTGCTCCCAGGTTGCCCCTGAAAACAGGCACTTGGGCCTAGTGGGCCTTACCCGGTTATCAAAGACTAAAATAAAAAAAATAAAAATTTCCATGATTAGCATAGCAGTCTATTCTCTCTGGGGCAGTGCTGGCTTAAGGGATCGCTGCAAGAGTAATAATATTAGTGGATTCCTGGGGTTAGAAGGAGCTAAGGTTACAACCTACTCAGTTTTTGACCGAATTATTCGGTTTTCTAGGTTCAGATTCGGTCCTCCTGTTTTCACCATTGCAAATGTGTTTTTTATGGTGGGTCAAGCAGCCCCTGTGAGATTCCCTACTAACTTGTTTCATTTTCTTCTCATCTGACTGTAAGCAAAGGTCTCACATTTTAGTGTGCTTACTTGCAGTGCATGCTAATAGGAAGTGCCTTCAAGAGCAGGGCGCTTAAAGAGCCAAATGTGTCCCTGTCTTCTCAGTTGTCACCTCTAACTTTACACCAGCAAATTGGAAGATCATTCATGGGAAGGGTAAACAATACCACCTTAATTAACACCTTCATTTTTCTGAAACCAGACAGGCACCACACTAGGGTAACTTCCTGTCCCAGTATGGACTGTACAATGTGTTTCAGAAACGTTACCTGCTAATCCAGTTTTATTCAGAGGTAGCACTTTTTCAGTCATTTTGAATGCTCACATGATTGTAAAACAGATTCTGTTAAATCCTTCACTATTTTACTTGCATGTTCAGATTACAAACAAATTATGATGTCATGCAGACTTTTCTTTGTATACCAGTCAGTCTGAAAGGTGTAAAGTAGGGCTATTAAGACCATTAGCAGCAAATCAACCTAATCCTTTCCAGGCTGCATTGTGAGTATGGTCTTTGACTGCTGTGATAAGGAATACTTTTATATCTTTAAATGCTCACCATTTTTTTAGGGTCTATCCTAGATTTTAATATTTGTTACCCCTTTTGTTGTTAAATTAATAATCTAATATTTTATTTCATTTCTAGAAATATTACACCTCTCTCTCCTTAGTAGTTATTGCTGTCAGTTTTCATACTACCTGGATATTCCAGGAAGACCATTCCAGGCCTCTCAGATGAACAGCACAAATAAACGACACCAGTAATGGTGGATGAGATGTAATTACAAATATCATCTGCCATTTTAAGATGTACTACTGTCCCTCCCATTGCTCCTACTCTAAAGTTACTTGTAATGACAGAGAAGCTTTTAAAAGTAGTAGGAACTAGTCGATGCTGTTAAATACCCTATTTTTTTTCCATGCCAATCATACATAGCAGATAGCATGATATGTGATTGGTAGCGTAGAGGCAGTATAGCTCAGTGGTTTAAAGCTCTGAGCTGCAATTCTGGACACCAGGGTTTGAATCCTACAGCCCAAACTTACATACTGCGTGACCCTACACAAATCACTTAATTCCTTTGTGCTCCTAGGTTGCACCTGTAAACAAGCTTTAGCTTAGCGTGTCTCTTCTGGTAAAAAAATAATAATGTTTTGAGAAATTTTTGATAAATTGCCTAAATTTGCAGTGCCATCAAATCTAGATTGTGTTCCTGTCACCTCATCGGGCTATTGTTCTCCATCACTCTTCCTTTTCTCATTTCTGTTGCTTAGCATGACATTAGCCACATTATTCTGTGCTGTTCATCTGAGAGGCCTATAATGGTCTTCCTGGAATATCCAGGTAGTATGAAAACTGACAGCAATAACTACTAAGGAGAGAGAGAGGTGTAATATTGCTAGAAATGAAATAAAATATTAGATTATTAATTTAACAACAAAAGGGGTAACAAATATTAAAATCTAGGACAGACCCTAAAAAAATGGTGAGCATTTAAAGGTATAAAAGTATTACTTATCACAGCAGTCAAAGACCATACTCGCAATGCAGCCTGGAAAGGATTAGGTTGATTTGCTGCTAATGGTCTTAATAGCCTAACTTTTCACCTTTCAGACTGACTGGTATACAAAGAAAAGTCTGCATGACATCATAATTTGTTTGTAATCTGAACATGCAAGTAAAATAGTGAAGGATTTAACAGAATCTGTTTTACAAGTATGTGAGCATTCAAAATGACTGAAAACGTGCTACCACTGAATAAAACTGGATTAGCAGGTAAAGTTTCTGAAACACATTGTACAGTCCACACTGGGACAGGAAGTTACCCTAATGTGGTACCTGTCTGGTTTCAGAAAAATGAAGGTGTTAATTAAGGTGGTATTGTTTACCCTTCCCATGAATAATCTTCCAATTTGCTGGTGTGAAGTTAGAGGTGACAACTGAGCAGACGGACACATTTGGCTCTTTAAGTGCCCTGCTCTTGAAGGCACTTCCTAATTAGCATGCACTGCAAGCAAGCACACTAAAATGTCAGACACTTGCTTACAGTCAGATGAGAAGAAAATGATACAAGTTAGTAGGGAATCTCACAGGTGCTGCTTGACCCACCATAAAAATCGAATTTGCAATGGTGAAAACAGGAGGACCGAATCTGAACCTAGAAAACCGAATAATTCGGTCAAAAACCGAGTAGGTGGTAACCTTACTCGATTTGTCAGCTAAGCTGTGTACACAGGATGGAAAGTCTCCTGGACCCCCTCTCTAACCCCACCAAATGTTAACACACACTGACATTTAAAATATTTAAATCTAAATCAAACAAACCAAAAATAATAATTGTGATATAATTTAAAGAAGTTGTACACAATGTTATATCAGCAGCAATTCTGAATAAATCAGTCAAATCAGAGTCCAAGCGATGCCCTCACTAGTCATAAAAGGGGTGGGGTTAGGGGTGGAGTTTGGGGTTATGATTTAGTATTCGGTTTTCATCTCATCCAAAGATGGCAACCCTAGAAGGAGCTGTACAGTGGAGAGCCTGTCACATGACCACAAAGTCTCTGCACTGAGAATCGTGCTGAGTCAGTCATGCAGCTGGTGTCACATGACATGTGCTTTCACTAGGCATCAGCCCACAGTCTGGAGTGGAGGCATTAATTGGCTGCTGCTGGCAACTTATCCTCCTTCCCCAAGAAATGTTGCTGTTGAGTGCTACTCAGCCCATCAGGACATGTTGTGGTGGGGAGTTGAACTGGTTGTTAGAGCAGTAGGCAGCACACAGGAAATTCTCTTTAAGGGCTTTAAATCAGTACTCACAAACCATCCTTTTAAGGGCTACAGATATGAAGTTTTAGGGACCCTCACCAGTGCAGCATAATATATAGTTAAAAGCCATTTTAAGGACTTGGAAATAAATAATTATAAGGACCTACTGTATCAGGGCAAGCAAGCATCACATTCATTTTAAAAATCCCTTTGCAGGGCTTGGGAGCTAACAAGAGTCATTTTAAGGACAAGAGGCAGGCAGGCAGGAGAAAATCATTAAAAAAAAATATTCAGGTATAAGGGCATGCAGGCTGCTATTACATCCATTTTCAGGGCTTGAGGGCTAGTGAGTCCTTTAAAAAAGTCTACATGCAGGCAGGAAGGAGAAAAATCATTACGAAAAAAAAAAAAAAAACTATGCAAACCTCAGAATATCCTGCAAACTGCAAAGGGGCCATGAGTGGAAGCTAGAGGGGGGAAACTACAGGGGGGTGCATAGGAAAAAGCATTTTTTGACTGAAAGGGTGGTAGCTGTGGAATACGCTACCTGGGAGGCTGGTGGAGGAGGGTACAGTGGAGGGCTTCAAGAAGGGGTGGGACAGGTACAAGGGGAAACTGAAACTAAAGAAGACCCTCTTGAGGGCTAGGGATGTGGTAAGGCGAGCAGCCACTAGGTTGCTGACTTTCGAGCAGACAAGACAGACCATTTGGCCTATTCTGCTGGCTTTTAGTATGTTAGTATGTTAAACTGTGGATTCCTCTTTCGTTGTTCAGGTAATAACTCATATTTTAGTCACTACAGCTGCTTCAACTGCATTCACCTCCACAAGTACCCAACATCTCCGGTGTCCAGCATTAGTGCTGTCACATCTGTCACAGGTTTGTAAGAATTATGTTTGAGGTTGACATAGACATTACCGCCTTTTGCTTTACAGTTACATTCTGTCCCACAAAAAAATAGCAATACTAATACTGGCCCCAGCTGATTGAGCCCCCCCCCTCCAAATTGTGGGAACATTTGACACTAAGCAGAGGGTGCCAGCACCACCTTCATGCCCACACTTCTGCCACCACAAGATCCATTTTCTCTCATTACCCACCAGTGTGCAAACAAATAAGTATCTCAGAACATATAAATCAATAAGTTAACAATTATATTGCAGAAACACACAGCAAAAATCAGAGATTTCTCAAAAAAAATTCATAAATGCCACAAAATGCTTTGAAATATAGCTTTTTGATTTACAAAAGTGAAGGAGGCAGTATAGCGCAGTGGTTTAAGGCTCTGAGCTGCAAACCTGGAGACCTGGGTTTGAATCCCACAGCCCCCACTTGCATACTGTGTGACCTTGAGCAAATCACTTAGCTTCCTCGTGCTCCCAAGTCGCACCTGTAAACAAGTTTCAGCTTACTGTGTCTCTTCTGGTTAAAAAGAAAAGTAAGTTGCAAAGAGCTGCAGACCTTTCTTCTTCAGCACCTGCTGCTGAACTGCCCAGCAGAGTAGGAGGAGCAGTTACTGGGGGATGGGGGGAGAAAAAGGAAGGTTGCTATAGCATCTCACACTTTGACCTACAGACTCCTGCCTAATCAAAAAAAGATCAAATGACAGCACTGCATGAGGAATTTTTGTGTGTGTTTCGCGGAAAATGTTAGCGAATGGTGGACTTTTGGGACGTACCACGGAATATTTGACAAAATTACAGTAAATTACAGTTTTGAATTATACCATATAAAATTTACCTTTGGACAAGAGGGACAGTATCACTAAAGAAAGAGACAGGAATGGTAAGAAACAGTGCTTTGCCAATTCAATTCTCGCCTAAATTAATGAAATCACATGACTACATACCTTGCGAATGCATTTTCCACGAATTACACCTCTGAACTGCGTTTTTTTTCTGTAATAAATATTTTCCGCAGTTCATTACATAGTTTCCGCAGTACACTTAATTATTCTGCAAATCAGGTGAAAAGTCTGTGGAAAGTGTGAATTTCGACAAAGCCTAATCTCTGGCAAAATTCCACAGAAATCTCAGAATTCCACAAATTTTTCGCAGAAGCGGAATCCGCAATCTTCGTACATCCCTAGTATTCACATGTAGCATAACTGCTAATAAAGTACCCACCTTCAAGATTATAATGTATCTGTATCTTGCCATGCTGTACATTGACTCACACAGGGTTGAGAATATAAGTTATGCTCTAATTGTGCAGTGTCTGAATCATGGTTTAATACTTACAGGCTAGTTTTAAACAAAACTAAAACAAAGACAATGCTTTTCAGCACCTAGAATTAAATAAATTTACAGACTATTTTCAAATTACTGTATAACACAAGGTAAACCTCTCAAAACTATTAGAAAGTTTAAATGGTCTACTTGGACTCCAGTGTGGTCTTTGAAGATCACCTGAATTCTATAACTAAGCAACTTCATCAGAACACTGGCACTTTATAGAGAATCCAGGATTTACTCACGAAAGAAAGAAAACCAACTTTAGGTCAGTCATGTTTATTACCAGTTTTTAATTATGGTTCTGCTGTTACAGCCAAAGTACAACAGGCAGAACATTTCTGCACAATTTATTGGGTTATTCCGTACTGGCAGCAAGACCCACAACTTATCATTGCTAGCTTTTACATAACTTAAAATGGTTATCATTGAATTTATGCTCCAACTATTACGTGTCAACAGTCATTTACATGATGTTTAATAGGGATACCCCTTTTATTGGGTCAACCACTTTTCTTATTACAAACCACAACTCCAAATTATATCTCAAGATAAAAAGTTATTCATACCACCAAGGATAAAAACTAATGTGGGGCAGAAATCCGTAAATTATGCTGCTGTGAAAGTTTGGAACAAATACCTTTGGAATTACAAACCTTCAAATCCAGCCAGACATTTGCACAAATATTAGAAGACTTTATATGTAATTATTTGAAAAGCTAAACTGCGTGCAACTTATGTACAATACACTATAAATTACTGATTTTCTCTATTATCTAACAGAAATCAAACACTTTCAATCCTCATATTACAAAGTTCCTATACCAAGTCATGTTATACCACCTCTGTAATACCATCAAGCTGTCAATCAACGCAGCTGATTATAATATCTTGCATTGCTGGAGTGCGGATCAATGCTTGTTGACAGCATGCTATCTGTCTGGTCATCTAGCCAAGAACATAATCATTCTAAGTGCCAAGGCTGACCTAGATCATATGATTTTGCCAGAATCCATTGGGTCCTTATGGACAGCGATGTCCATCCACCAGTAGTAAAGATCAAAGTTAGCGGGATTAGCCCAGAACGGCTGAACAAGTGAAGTGCTTCACTAATATTCGGTCAGACAACACTCTCCTCTGCTGAACCACCGTTATAAGTCAGGCCAGTAGGACATGAAGTATAAAGCTGCCAAGCTGCAAGTTGCATTGCCAAACTCGTACCACACTTCTGTAACAATACTTTGAAACCATCATTACTAAAAGGAAAAGTCTGATCTGTAGCCTTTATACATTGATCACGGATGTCTCTGCACTGTCACAGCTGGATGAGCTACTTCCTTATCAGACTGCTAGATGACGCTGGGCTGTCATTTTACACAAGAAGCATTCACGTTTTGTCAAACCAGTAATTACAAAAATAAAAAATAAAGCAGCAGTCAATTTATTACATTTTGACAATATAACTGTGTTGAGTAATACTGTGGTTATCGTCAATATTGCACAAATTACTCCTACTTTGCATCCGCAGGATTAGCCTTTGATAAATCCCCAGCTGCATTCTACCAGACACCTATTCTAGATGTAGTACACTCAAGTACTTTCACCAGTATCCCTTTTGCTTTCCATCCCATCACCTACAAGCAAATATAGCAACTCCTGCTAGGGCTCGACTCCAAAAAAGTATGGGTGCTGACAGCGTGGACCCCTTTTTCCTCAGAGCTGGCTACAGGTATCTCACAGCACCCATAACTCATCTTCTTAATCCAGCACTCTCGAGCAGTGAAATCCCAATGCTCTGGAAAACCACATATATAACACCCCTCATAAAATCAGGTGACACCACACAGCTCAACAACTACAGACCCCATATCAATTCTTCCAGTGTTGGCCAATCTCCTAGAAAAACTTATTAATAATCAGATTAGGGATTTCCTTGAAATATCAAATATCATAACTCACCTACAGTCAGGTTTTTCAATCAAAACACAGCAGGAATCTGCCATAGCCAAGGTCACTAATGACTGGATATAGGCAATTGACAAATTACTGGAACTATCTTCCTCAATCTCAGCAAGGTATCAGACGCTGTGGACCACAACATGCTACTACACAAGTTATCCAATTAGGTTTTGGCACTGCCTCGTTGATCTGGTTTACAAACTATTTAACTGGTCGGGCACAACAGACCCCCTACTCAGAGGTGCTCCCCAAAGTTTGGTACTTGACCCACTATTTTTTATGTTATTAATTAACGAGCTAGAGGAGTCAGTAACTGAGGCCAAATTACACTTCTATGTGAATGACACAGTATTATATGTCACTTGACCTAATACCAATGCCACATGCTTAGATCTCCAAAAAGTTTTCGACACACTGCTGTTAAACCTCTACCATTCTAAACTACTACTAACGGCCACCAAAACAAATGTCATGTTCATTACGTCACAAAATGCTATGCCACATCGTGAACATATCCCAACCATCACTACCTTCCTAGGTGAGACCTTGGAAATAGTTAAACAATACAAATATCTCGGGATCTGGATTGATAAACTGTCCCTCACTGCCCACATAGAGGCACTCTTCAAAAAAATGAGGGTTAGACTAGGCTTTTACTACAAAAATAAATGCTGTTTTCCACATGACACTCGCAAACGTTTGGTCCAGGCAACCATTTTACTGGTTCTCAACTACGCTGAAGTTATTTATCATCACTGTTTAGTTGTCGAATTTGCAAAGCTTGATGTACTATACCGTAAAGCACTTAGGTTCATAACAGACCTAGGATGCATCGATGCAAGCTGTATGAAACAGTACGATAGCCCTCACTAACAACCAGGAGACAAATAAATCTATACACATGGGCATACAAGATTTTCCTAAATGATCTGCCTGGATATTATCATGAGTCTATTCCAAACATCTCACAGCAACTATGCCCCCTCCCCCTGAAAAACAATGACATACTCCTTAACACTCCGACATGCATCACTCGGATAGGAAAGACTGCCATTAGTTGTTTCATTCCTACCCTCTAGAATTCACTGCAATCCACCCTAAAACTGTCAGCACTGATAAGTCCTAACAACTTCAAGACACTCATTGGAAAACTATATGCTGAATTCTGCTCGTGCAGCTAGTCCTTGCCAAGATTACAGTATGTGTGGCCACATGATGTATTACTCAAACCCTCTGTATGGGCACTCGCCGTATTACAGTTGAATAGGCGATAGTATTGAAAGAGCTATATAATATAGTATATCTGCTATTTTCTGTTTTCTATAACTTGTATAAATAGATGATATACAGGCTCTGAATGTAATTGCATCCTTTTTGTGATTTGAACTATGTCCTTTGTAAATTGAACTATGCCTTTATACCTCTATGCTTTGTAAATCATTGTTTTAACTCTGTATGCTGTCCTACCCAGGACCTCCTTGTAAATGAGCTTGCTCAATGGAGCCTTTTCCTGCAAAAATAAATAAATGAATAATGCAGTCTAAAATATAAAACATAAAATATCTATAAAATATTAAATTACAAGGTAGTATGTACTCCAAAACGGTAAATAATGCAAAAACAAACATTTTAGGACTATAACAAGAGACAAGATTAATGACTCAATTGCCTGCTGAAACTGAGCGTGCAAAATGTCAAACATTGAACATCATCCCATACAGTATCTGCTTACACATTTGCTTAGTGCAAATACTCAGATACTGTCACTAGTTATCATACAAGCTGCTGCTGTTGTCGGAAGTCACAGAACTTGGTAGCATATTTAGTTACTACTACCCACCGCAATCAGTGGGCGTGTATTTAGTTCCTACTACCCTCCACAATCAGTGGCCATATATTTAGTTACTACTATCCACCACAATCAGTGGCCATATATTTAGTTACTACTACCCACCACAATCAGTGGCCATATATTTAGTTACTACTACCCACCACAATCAGTGGGCATGTATTTAGTTCCTACTACCCTCCACAATCAGTGGCCATATATTTAGTTACTACTATCCACCACAATCAGTGGCCGTGTATTTACTTTCTATTTAGTTCTACTACCCAACACAATCAGTGGGCGTGTATTTAGTTCCTACTACCCTCCACAATCAGTGGCCATATATTTAGTTCCTACTACCCACCACAATCCGTGGTCGTGTAATTAGTTACTACTACCCACCACCACTGGGGTCGTATATTTAGTTACTTCTAACCATCACAATCAGTGTCCACCCGTATATTTAGTTGCTTTTACCTACCACAATCAGCAGCCATGTATTTAGTTACAACTACAGTATTTATTTATGCTTTGCTGACCTGGTGGGTACACTAGCGCTAGGTGTCTTTTTCAGGCACAACCCAGGTACTAAGAGTACCCTACATATACAGTAGCAGGGGTCGATCTTAACATTGTTTTACTGGCCCAAACACTAGTGGAAATTGATCAGGACTAGTGCAGCTAACTCTTCTTGCCCATCTTGACTAGTGCAGATTTTCATGGCTGTTAATGAAGTTAAAAAGTCTCTACTTTAGCATTCTCTAGTCTTCATGCTAATCTCTCTCAATGTTCCAGATGGCCAGGTGTGATTAACAGCTCATTAAGAGCTGCAATTATCTGGCAGTTCAAGAGAGGGATCCCACAAAAGACTCAATGTGAGTCATTATCACTCCACTGTTGAGACTTTCAGCTAGTGTCCAGGGTGTGATCAAGGGTAGAGTTCTGTTAAGTCACTAGGTTTCAGTTTTCTGAATGTGTCTATGTCTAACAATTTGTCCAATATTATTAAGACCAGTGCCCCTCATTTCTCTACATTTTGAGTGTTTGTATGCTACATTTCGGTGACAAAATGCAAAAAGGTATACAGGATCGGCCCTGCAGGTGGTGGGTTTTATCCCGGCCTCACCATAACTTCCCTCTCCCCTCCAAATCTGTTAACTCTGTTCTTTCCCTGGAAACCACTGCAGACCAGACTCTGAAGTGACCATCCATAGATCCACAGCTGCCATTACTATCAAGTGTAAGGGGTCCCCAGCTCTTCTAAATGGACCATGCCAGCCATCACCATCCATACAGTTCCACCCTTATCCTACTCAGCATGTCCCTTTAGCCTAAAAACAAAGCTTTGGATCATGTATGATACAAAAATAAACCTTGATAAAATACATAATTTGAAACCGTGTAATAGGCTTTCCTGGGGTGCATAGATCATCCTATACAGAAATAGAAATCGTATAGTGTTATGCCTGTGTACTGTTTCCCCTGGGCTGATGAAAGGACAATGTTAAAAAAAAAGTATGTTATTGTTGGAGCAGAGCATATTAAAATCAATGCTTTGACAAATAAAAATGTCATAATTTTTTATTTCCCAAGCCCCTTAGGTTTGTCTAGCCCCCACCCCAAAGAAATCTTAGATGTGCTCCTTGCTCACTTGAGACTGTATAAAATCTTTCAAAAGTGCAGGTCTCCAGCTGACTATAGGGTGGGGACCGAGAGTGTCTTTCTCTGCCTGACTCTGTTTATTGCCCTGTAGGTGGAGGTGACAGTGTGGTGAGGTGCCTGATGATGTCAGCTATTGTGTGCGCAGAGCTAGGACTGCTTGATTGAACATTTGCTGTTGTGATATCCTCTCTCTGTTTGGTGTGAGGTGGGCAGAAAGAGGAAGAGAGGAGGCTATGGTACAAAACAACGGCGGGGGGGGCTCACTGTGATGGCACTGCAGTCTTTTTTTTTCTGCTGGGGAGCTGGAAGCAATGTAGGAGCTGGATAAATGTGCAATAAGCAGAGTATTTCTTGGCTTTGCTTGCATTGTTTCCTGTATAAGTGATCAAAATTTACCATTGTAATTAAGGGCTAGTGCAATTTTTAATCAACGTGCCCTGCTGGCTAGTGCAAAAAAAGGTTAAGGTTGACCCCTGAGTAGTGAGGTACACAGTTATGAGAAAATACATTACATTACACAATGTACTGGCATGATATGACGGAAAAGAGCATACAATGTGTGGTAAAGTAAAATAATACAATTTGCATAGTGCAACAGAGACAAGGTAAGGTATATGTGATAATACTTGTTTCAGAACTTGAGAATTGGAAATTGCAGCTGTGTTGTACAGTAAGCTGGGAAATGGTAATTAGTCTAGGTCCAGTTTAGTATGCAGTTTAGCATGGAGAAAGTACACTTACGTAAGAACTTACCGTAACAGTAGATCTTCGAGAGGAGCTCTAGCAGCAGGTAAAAACCATTAGGACTGAACCACCAGGCACTAGGACCACATGGAAAACTTCTAGCTAGCAGTGTATATAGCGGGGGATCACCCCAACATCGGCATGTTGACGTCAGCCAATGGTATAAAGGGGGGCGGTTCCCCAGCCCATCCCCAGTTCTCCCACCGGAGACCCCAGCATGTGTAGAAACTGGAGAACCAAGGACATTCCTCATAAATGAGGAAAGCAAAATAGCTGCGATGGAGAAACAGCAGTCAGGGGGAAGGAGTGAAGGAAAGCAATGCCTGCTGCAAGAACTCCTCTCGAAGATCTACTGGTACGGTAAGCTTTTACGTAACTGTATTATTTATTTTTATTTTATTTTATTTTTTTTATTTATTTAGTTGTTTAACCAGGTATAGCACACTAAGCTGAAAGCTTTTTTACAGGAGCGACCTGGGAGCACAATTATATTAGTATTAGTATACTAGTATAGTAGTAATTATATTACTTTGAGGGGGCTCTTGCAGCAGGCAGTAACCATAAGGACTGAATCCCAAGCAGTAGAAGAACAGACTCAAGTCAGTTGTGAGTAGGACAGCAGCAGTCATAGGAACATTGGGACAGGAGGCCCTGGAGGACTGCAAGGTTGAAAACGCCTCTATGCCTAGAGACAATGTCCAAACTCTAATGCTTGACAAAAGTGTGGAAACAACGCCAAGTGGCAGCTGTGCAGATGTCTGCAGCAGATACATTTCTAAAGGAGGCAGTGGAGGCAGCCATGCCCCTGGTAGAATGACCTTTGACCTGGTCTGGCAAAGGCTTGGTGTACTTGCAGTAGCAATAAACATTCAATTAGCTAACCACTTACACACTGTTTGAAAATGGGGGCTCCTTCTTTCCTGGGGACAAACGAAACAAACAACTGGTCAGATTTTCTGAGAGGGTGGGTGCGGTCCAGATAAAAATGAAACACCAAGTGAACATCTAGAGTAAGAAGTAAAGCCTCCCCCCGATTTGGATACTCAGGAAAATAAACAGGCAGGAGGATGGATTAATTCAAAGTAAACTCAGACACCACCTTAGGCAAAAATTTAAGACTGGTCCACAAAGATACTCGGTCTTTGTGGAAAGCCAAGTAAGGCTCTTTACACATCAGAGCCTAAAGCTCGGAAATCCTTCGAGCTGAGGTAATGGCAGCTAAAAACAACGCTTTCCATGACAGAAACTGCAGCTTGCATCTTGCAGCAGGTTCAAAGGGAGGAAGAGTGAGCTTATCCAAAATAAACAACAAATCCCGTGGTGGGACTGGGTCCCTAATGGGAGGTATCAAATGAAGAATGCCCCGCAAAAAGGTGCGGGACAGATCCAGTTGGGCAATATTTCTGCTGTCAATGTGGGCACGGTATGCAGAGATGATGGAAAGGTGCACCTTGATAGAGAAGTAGCCCAAACCGGAGTCTGAAAGGGAAAGGAGGTACTCCAGGATGAGATTTACTGGGCAGGTGAAGGGATCCAAATGCCGGGCAGTAGCCTAGATGGAAAACCTCTTCCACTTCATGGCAAAAGTGGCTCTGGTGGAGGGCTTCCTCGTAGCCACCAGAACATCTGCCATCCTAGAGGACACCCTAAATCATACAATGGCTGAGTCTAAAGGCGCCACGCATGAAGATGAAGAGACTTGAGGTCTGGGTGAATCAGAGTGCCCTGGTCCTGTAAGAGCAGGTCGAAGCAAAGGGGCAGAGGAAGAAGGGGTTCCACTGCCAGCTGTTGCAACAAAGGGAACTATATCTGTCGCGGCCAGTAAGGGGCTATCAAACTCATGTCTGCCCCCTCTGACTGCAGCTTGAAAAGAACTCTCTGCAGAAGCGAGAAGGGAGGAAAGGCATACAGAAACCTCTCTGTCCAAGAGAGGGACAATGCATCTTGCCAGAAAACACCAAGCCCTGGATCTAGCAAGCAGAAATTGGGCAGTTTTGCTATAAATGGGGATGCAAAGAGGTCTAACTTGGGATGACCCCACCTGTCCAAGAGGTCCTCGACCATGGAGGATAGGAGCTCATACTCGTGTGTTTTTGACCTGGTTCAACTTAGGCTGTTGACCAGGACATTCTGGATGCCTGGAACATGAACTGCTGTTAGAGTCAGGTCGTGTTGTATGGCCTAGTGCCAGACTCTTATAGCCTCCCTGCATAGGGGGTATGAATGAGTCCCCCCTTGCTTGCTGATATAATAGAGTACCAACATTGTTGTCTGTGTGAATCAAAAGAGGGCCTGGAAAGTGATGAGTCTGAAAAACCTGGAAGCCTAGGAGGATTGCACGCATCTCAAGCACATTGATGTGGAGATGCTGCTCCTGCTGAGATCAGGTCCCCTGGGGTCTGATGGTCTGCATGGGGGCACCCCAGCCCAGACAGGATGCATCTGTTGTAAGAATCTGAGTGGGAGATTCTGCTTAGAAGGGGAACCCCCTGAGAAGTTTGGAGAGGCTTATCTGCCAAGATAGCGTTTGCTGGACAGGGTTGGAAACTAGTACTCCCTGTTCCAAATCATCCATGTGTTAGTCCCACTGGACCCGTAGGGTCCACTGAGGAACCATCATGTACAGGTGGGTACAAGGAACAGTGACAATGGCTGCCACCATGTGATCCAAGAGCCTGAGGAACAATCTGGCTGGGAATGGTTGTGATGAGGACACCAGGCGGGCCTGTGCTTGAAGGCATTCTGCTTTGTCTGGATGCAGGAAGGCCTTGCCCTGAACAAAATCTAAGATTGCACCAATGAACTGGAGACTTTGGCTTGTCAAGAGGGAGGACTTGGGAAGGTTCAGGGTGATTCCCAGTGTCCAAAATATTTCAAAGGTGATCTCCATGGTCTGGAGCAGCTGACCTCTTGAGGGGGCAGTGAGAAGTCAATCGTTAAGGTAGGGAAAGACGTAAAGACCCTGCCTCCTGAGGGCCACAGCCACTACCACGAGGCACTTGGTGAAGACCTGAGGTGCCGAGGAGAGGCTGAAAGGAAGTGCCCTGAACTGGTAATGGTTCCCCAGAAAGCAAAAGCGTGGGAACCTCTTGTGAGGCCAGAACACCTGGATGTGGAGGTAGGCATCCTACATATCCAGGGAGCAGAGCCAATCTCATTGATGAAGGAGGGGTAAAAGACCCTGCAGCGCAACCATCCTGAAGCACTTGTATTCTATACATAGATTCAGGTCACTGAGGTCCAAAATTGGTCTCAGATCACTGGTCTTCTTTGGGACCAGGAAGAAGTGGGAATGGAATCCCTTTCCCCTTTGTTTTGTGGGAACAGGTTCTATGGCTCTTTTGCTCAGCAGAGCCTGGATCTCCTCCTGGATAAGGGCAATGTGATTTGGAGGATAGTGGTAGTGCAAAGGAGGGTTGCCCAGGGTATCTCTTGTAACTCGAGAGTATGCCCTCTTTCTATCAACCAGATTACCCACTGGTCTGAGGTGATTCTGCGCCAACCGTCCAGGTAAAGGGAGAATCAACCCCCCACCGCCTCTCCCAGGGTGTCTGCCGGGGGAGGGAGGTTGGGCAAGGAGTCATGTAGAAGAACATGGGAAGGGCAGGGCAGCAAGGGAGGCCCTAGGGGCCAAGGTGCTGAGGCTCCTGTCATCTGGGAGGGGGCCTTACATTTGAAGGCTCTTCTGAGATGCTGTCCCTGGGACTGCTGACGCTGGTTCCTCCAAAAGGGCTGACACTGTTAGGGTTTAGACTGAGAGCGGTATAGTGAGTGTACTATCTTTAGAGCCTGGCCAGATTCCTATAGGTGGGATATAATGCTCTGGACATCCTCACCAAAGAGAACAGACATCCTAAAAGGAGCATCAAAGGATTCTGACCTGCACGTCCGGGGCAAACCTGGAAACCCAAAGCCAGAAATGCCAGCAGATACAAATGCCTGTGGCCGCCACCTGGCCGGACAAGTCGGCCGTAATGTAGGAAGCCCTGAGGACATGATTCCCAATATCAGAACCTGACTTCAGAAGTTTGGTCAATTGTGACCTAGTGGAATCATCTGGAGGAGTTTGTGCCAATTCCAAAGCCTTATCCAACAGGGCATTCTGGTACTGAAAATGTGGGCCAGAAAGTTTAGGGACCGAACAGCCAAAATGGCTGAGGCATAGACTTTCTTGCCCCAGAAATCCACCTGATGAGACTCCTTGTCTGGAGGATATGTGCTATGGTGCCTGGGTCTCTTAGTACGGTCAAGAGCAGCGTTCATGACCATGGAGTCAGCCACCGGATGCTCCCCATAAAAAGGCTTGTCCCTAGGGGTGTGGTAAAGCCTGTCCACCTTCTTAGGCTGGGCCGGGGTGGAGGATAGGTAGTTCCAGGCAGCTTTGTTGACATCCTCAAAGTAGTCAATAAGGGGAGGTATGATTGTGGGCAGAGCAGTTTTCTTACAGAGGATGGTTGCCAGGCATCAGCATTCCAGGTCCAGTTCCTCAGAATCCCAGCCCATGAGGGACTGAATGTGCCTCATGACATCCAGGAACGCTGGATCGTCAGGAGGGGATTTGGGGGTATCCCTAGGCTCCTCCTGCTCTGAGGTCAAACTGGAATCCTCAGAGTCCTCAGAGGAAGAAGAGGAGGAATCCCTCCCCAACGGAGATTCCAGGACCGGTGTCGGTGGACAGCGATCTTTCTTACGCCTGTCCTCCTTGTCACCGGAGACTGGGGAGTGAGGAGAGGGGGACCCAGATTGGTGAGGGCAAAGGTTCCCTCGGAGGTGGGGTAGGAGGCCTTCTCCGGGGTTCCTTGCTCTGCATGGACTCCCACAAGGCCATGAACAGGGAATGGTAGTCCACGGATGGTGGGAGGGGAGGTGGCACTGGGTGGGAAGGTTTTTGACCCCTGGCATCAGTCCCCAAGGCATTTTAGGACCCGTCAGTCTCTGGGGAACCAAATGGCTGGCTGACGGGTCCTGAGGCGGAGGGCTAACCAGCCTCAAAGGACCCAGCGTCGGTGTAGCAGGCGTTGTTTGCGGCTGTCCTGGAGGAGTAACTGGCGCTGGCTGAGATTTGACCGATGACAGCGACGTTGTCACCGGGGTCAGGGTGGCGGTGTCGGCTTAGAGGGGCTGGCACCCGACGGGCGACATAGCCTCGCAGGGTAACCTCGGATGGAGAATCTCCCTTTGGAGACAGTGGCATTGCCCTAGGGGGAGAGGCAAGCGCACACTCCAGGCGTCGCTTGGAGGCGTCGGACCCTGAATGCGGCACTGACGTAGGCAGCAACAAGACCGGAGAGGCAGAGGGCCGCCGAGACCCTCTCTCCAAAGAGTCGGTCGAGCCACCTGGCTGAAGACCTACAGGGAAAAGGGGCCTGAGCTTCAGGGGCTTTGGGGTTGGGAACAGCATCCGAAGCCCAGATGAGCCTTTGCCCGAGATGGTGAGGAGGGCGGGAGGCAAGGACACAGGGAGCTCGGAGACTGCCAGTGAAGGAGGGACTGACCTCACACAGGAGGAAGATCTAGAAGCGGATGCCGACTTGTGCAGAGACCTGGAGCGGGAAGCCAACCAGGGCCGATCCCTGTCCTTTGTCCCTGTACCTCCCGCTTGACTTCTCTTTAGGGCAGAAGAAGTAGAAGCCCCGGAGATGGGGAGAAAGAAGAAGAGCTTTCGCCCTGGAGCGCCTTTGTCCATCATTGCTAACCTCTGCTGCAGAAGGAAAGCCTGAAGAATCTTAGATTGTAGACTCCGTGTGGCCTGGTTAAACTCCTGGCAGTGCTGGCCAGCCTCCGTATCGTGGTTAGGACCAGGCAGAGTAGGCACGAGGAGTGACTGTCCTTAGTGGGAATCTGCTAGCCACAGGTACACTTTGTACGCCGGTCAGAAGACATTACTGGAGAAAAAGACAAACAGAAACGTGAAGAAAATTGAAGATAACTGTAAATTATGAAAATAAATCGTGCAGAAAATGGCGGTCAACAAGAAGCAGAAGTCCTTGAAGGTCCCAGCTGCGTGGATTAACAGCAGGGAAAGAACTTAAGATGGGCTGGGGGAACACTCCTTTATACCACTGGCTGATGTCGGCACACCAACGTTAGGGGTGGTCCCCCTGCTATATACTGCCAACTAGAAATTTTCCATTTGGTCCTAGCGCCTGGCTGCTCAGTCCTAATGGTTACTGCCTGCTGCAAGAGCCCCCTTGAATAAAGATCAAGCACTAGAAGAAGCAAGAGCATACATTAAGATTTTGTAGGTAGTCCCTTATTTTGAGTGCATAAAACTTGTGTGATGGAGACAATCCTACAGAGGTAGGAATGGTGTTCCAGAAAGAGGCAGGTTGGCAGCTGAAGGATTTCTGCCCCATTCCTGGGTGCATAAGAAGAGTCTTTAATAAGTTATTCACTTTGGAGCAGGAGTGAGGGGTAACTGGTGTGATTACTTCAGTGAGACATTTAGGCACATTTCCATGCAAGGTTTTGTACATGATATTGGCTAGCCTTAGATGGACTCTGTGTTCTGGTTGCAGCCAGCCAAGCTGCTCAAAGTTGGAGCAACAGTGGGATTTGTGGCCTTGTGAGGGAGAAAATCTGGACACTTTGTAGTACGGGATTTTTTCTTTGCCTAGAAAGTCCTCGTGGTGGCATCTACTACAACTGCTCTGTAGTCAATTAGTGGGAGTAAGTTGCTTTGTGCAACTCTCTCTCTCTCTTTCTCTCTCTCTCTTCACTGTGAGGTCTCTGAATCTGGATGCTGTATAGTAGCCCCAGTTTCTGGTGAATAGTCTTAGTGGTGTTCATGTGACTGTCGAAGGCAAGGCAGGGATCAGGAGTTATGCCCAGCTATTTATATTAATCAACTTATTCAAGCTGACTGCCATGGCTGGTGATGCTCAGGTCCTGAGAGTGACTTGATTTTAGGGGCTTAGCCAAGGAGCATGACTTTCATTTTGAGAAAGTTTTATCTATGATGAACCACCAATGTAACAAATGGAAGTTTAGCTTGACAGATTTGTTTGACTCAGCCCTGAACCTCCCCTGGACATAGATAACTGCATCATCTGCATACAGTAGAATTTTAGAAGATGTGCATGTCCTGTGTAAGTCGTTAATGAAGATCATAAATAACAGGGGTCCAAGTATGGAATCCTGTGGGATGTCACAGGAGATGGTATTAGCCCTAGAGGTGACTTTGCTGAACGTGACTGTACTGTTTGAGACCTATTTTGTACACAGCCTGAGAACCACTGCATTGATGAGGTGCCCAACCCAAGCTGTCAAGTTTTTGTTAAGAGTAGGCTATGATCTACCAGACCAAAAGCTTTAGTCAAGTCCACAAACATGGCACTAGCCATCAGCCTTTGTCCACTGCTTGGTACACAGAATCTATGAAACTGACTATGGGTTCCATGATCTTTTCTGAAGCCTTGATGCTCTCACAGAGACGCTTGTGCTGCTCTAATTAGGCAGTGAGTTGGTTGTTGATGATCCTCTCATGGAATTTAATAAGGCTGAGAGAATACATACAGACCTGTAATTGTCCAGAGCTGTGTTTTTGCCTTTTTACAGCTGCGTCTGCGGAGCTCCGCAGTCTGTGGAGGGGTTGTGGGATAATAGATGGACCAGACACAGAACTTCAGGTTCAACACACAACCTCTGTGTGATGTTTATTTAAAACACAGGGGATAACCTTAAGCAATGGCATATCCCTTCTTCAACACATCAGTTTGCAGCAACAGACTATGCATGTCCTTCTCCTCTGCACTTAGCACCTACTGACCCACTGATCTATCTTCTTTAGTGAAAATTATTTTATTCCCTATGTTGGTCTTGTGTGCTTGGGTAATGGGGAACTCAATAAAAAAAAAAAAAAGCTAAAGACAAAGAATCTCAGTGCAGAAGCACTGAAGCAAGGGTTACCCCAAAGGACATTGGCAATAAAGCTAAGTTTCAAAGAAACACACCAACACACATACCCCCATAAAGCAAAGCATCATGGGATGAACAATGCAAATCACCCTGAAATTTTAGGCTGGTTCAGCTTATAGCAGGGATACATAGTGCTAAAGGGCCTCTCAAATAATTTGCAATTTACATGCATTTTAAATAACACAATGGGAGTTTTCTGATATCTCTACCCTGGTAACTTAATTTTATAATACAGTCACCTAGTAACTTTTTACCTTTATCAAAAACACCTAGTGCCATTGTATTTTCAACATTTACAGGTTTCATACACATATGGCATATACATCAAGGTATTTTATGACATAATGCTATTGCAAACTAAACCCAACAATGAGGAATATAGCCTGTTTTACATCAGCTCGGAGGTCACCACAATAACCTCCCTGTATGAGGATCTGACAGGGCAAAGGAAAATTAAAAAGGACACAATAGCATAGTCAAGAAAGAGGAGGGGGCGCCCATAGGTGACCAACCTTATGGACTAGAAACTGTAAAGAATAGATTAGGCTAAGAAATAGAAGAACTGTTGCAACAGCCTTTAAGAATAAATAGATGGTCCTTTAGAGTGATAAGTTCTCCCTGTCACACAGACGTTATGCAATCAATCATCATCTAAGAGCAGCACTGTGGAAGCACGTGACCGGACCGCTGTCTGGTATACTTCCTCAGTGCTGCGACATTCTCTCAGTGGTTGTGTTTATCGCGGCACTTCCCATCCGTAGCCGCGTAAACACATTCCTCTCGAGGCATTCTTTTTCTTCTGCAATTGCAGAGGATGAGGGTTATGCACAAGATGGTTTACTGATTTCAGACTGTGCATGCGTGAGTATTGCATGCACAGTTCTTGTAGTTACACTCATCTTGTGAATGGTATACTCTGGAGCTGCTACTAATGCCATACTCGTGGGTTAAAAGCTTCTAAAAGCTCTGCGAAGCCATATTGACTCTAACCAGATTTTGTTTAACTAAAGGTATTACTATGACTAGTTTCTAGATATCAGCAACTGTTTTGGTTTCAAATGAGAGATTAAATATTTTGACAATTGGTAGGGCAATCTGTGGCATGGCTAATTTGAGACATTTTTGAGGCAATCCATTGCTGTCAACAGATTTGTCAGTTTTTAAAGGGCCAATAGTTTATAGACCTAATACTTCGGACATAAGGCAACAGAAGGCCGTGGCCCATATGGTTGCTCCCCCACTGCTTAGTGGGCTACTGTCATTTCATTTCCATTAATGAAAGAATCAAGACCATCTTTGAACAGTACCAGGTTTTTGGCAGGGACTACCTCTGGAAACAAATTCCACAATGGTCCTTGGTAAAAATGAATATTTCCTGAGATCAGTTTTAAAACTTGTCTCATTAAGCTGACGTTTATGTCCCCTGAGGTTATATTTCATGTCCTTGTATACCAATCTCAATTCGATACATAATATTGGGTCATCCAGAAGTTTGTACAGAAGTAACAAATCACCCCTAGTTCTTAGGTTTAAGGCCCATAGTCCCATTTCACTAAGCCGCTGTTCATAGGGTAGCTCCCTATAACTCTTGAAAAATCTAATGAATCATCTTTGCACCTTGTCCAGCACATTAAAATCTTTTTTCAGGTAAGGACTCCAAACTTGAGAAAAACAGTCCATATGAGGCCTAACACTTAACTTCTTTAAGTTTAAAGTTTTTTAGGAAGAAACCAGGAGAAAGCATTTCCAGACTGGGCTTGTGAACATCATTATGGGGCTTCCCTTCAGTAGCAGGATAACTAAATGTATCCAGATTACAGGAATGTTTGTTGAACAAGTCTGCTACCATCTTTGATCCATGTGCCTAATGTCACTGGCTTCGATGGTCACTGGGACCCAAGTGATTCTTGGGTTGTCTAAATTGTTGATACATGTCCGAAATGTTTTGTGGTCACTTAAATTAGCAGTCTGCTGCGCCTTGAAATACGAGCTTCTGTCTAAATTGAGCTCATGCTTGCACTTTGCTTCTCAGATCCCTGTAGGCTTCCCAATTAGGTCTGAGGTTAAATTTTTTTGTCTGTACTGTATCCCAGGCTGTCTCTCTGTTCTTTAAAGAGGTCTCTAGTAAGACAGTCTGAATTTAGGTTTTTGATCCTATGCCTGGTCAGAGGGGCATGTTTATCAAGCAACTTCATAAATTCAGTGATAAAGAAGTCCAGTGCACAATTAACATCGTGTATAGCATCCATGAAAGCCAGCCTGTGCGAGAGAGGATGGTTAAGACTGCTTGGGGGTTGAGGCCTTTACAGCCAAGGGGAAAAATAAAAAAATATATATTTTTGGGACAGAGTTTTGAATCATCCCTTTGTGCCAGAGGCAGTAAATACTGTAGCTGAGTGGTCTCTGATGGAATCTGGCAGGTGCCCATGCTGGCATTGCTGACTAGAAGAATCCAATCAATGATGGTATGGTTCGCTGCTTTAATGTTAAGCCTAGTAGGAGCAGTGAAGATTTGTTTGAGGTTGAACAAGTCCAGAACATCTCTGTATGTGGCAGTATTAGTCTACCAGTTTAAGTTAAAATCACCTAGTGCAGTTAATTCTCAGTGCCTACTTTAGGTGATTTGTACACATAGCAATAGCATACGTTTAATTTTTTGATGCCCAGATTCAAAATTTGCAGTCTGTCATGGGAACGTAGCTTGGGATAAGAATCTCAGCTTCCAGGTCTGACTTGGCATAAAGCAGGACACCCCCAACCCTTTTACCTTTCTGTCTTTGCAGTGAATTATACCATTTGGTAGAGCCCTTTCAGAATTACTTATGCATGGTTTTAGCCAGCTCGTAGAGATGGCTAATATCTGCAAACCGTTCACACAAACAAGGGCTGCAAGCTTGGCCATTTTGAGGACTAGTCTACGGATACGGAGGTGCATCAGTCTGAGGCCCTTAGCGCCCAGCCACATGCCGCTGCTAGTTAAGGGTGTGGTGGCTTCTGGGCCAGGGTTGCTTTCAATGTCACCCGCGTCATTTAGCAGGAGATAAATGATTTTTCAGATGTGGGTACCATAACTGTAGGCAAGTAAGGACTGCAATTTATGCCCAAACTGGCACAGGTGCTTATCAGGTATCACGCCTATGAGGGGGCAGTAGCATTGGTTAGTGTGATTTCATACAAAAGTTGCGAGCCATAAGGATGCACAATAGATTAGGCCACAGCAGATATAGAGCGGATTTCATTGTTACACAATGGAGGAGAGGACAAGGAGACTGCTACAGGTGGATATGGGACCAGTACAGGATGAGAAAATAAAATGAAAGGAATGCAGGACTAGAGAGGAGGCTATATTCTGGGCAGTTGTTAATTCTGGCAGCCATGCAGTGGGATAAAGTTACAATCTGGCTTGGACAGTGTAAGTTTAGGATCAGATTAGGGCTGCGGCTATGGTCACTGCCAGCCTGCCTATCAGAATAAAGGAAGACTTCAGATAGGGAGAAGCACGGACCCTAATGTAGGAACAGCATGTAACACACGGTGAACTGACTATCATTGAGGCAACGTAGCATAATATTAGGTACATGTACTATACACAGGTATGAGGGCAGACTCCAGACTGAAGTTGCTGAGATTATAAGAAAGGCAGGTGAGGTATCTGAAGCTTAAAGTTCCTTTTTTTTTTTATACTTTTTATTTTTATTCAGAGAGAAATAATATATTGATGAGAGATACATAAAATAATACAAAATCCAACTTGAAATAACATATAATACAAAAGAAGACGCGAAAAAGCATAACAAAAACATTTTGGGGAGGGAATAATAAGACAATTCAATCATTATTTTCAATTATGCTAAGGGCACCTGTTATTTATAACACAATATAAATACAGTTTCCCCATCTCCAAGTTATTTACTTCCATTAGAAAGAATTATTAATCAGAATATCCATCTGGCAAAAAATAATAAAAACTAAATATAATGGAGTAAGATAGAATAGGGGAAAATAATGTACAACATTCAAGCAGGAGCATTACAGAGAGCACATTTATGTGGTTACTGGAATATACTGGGTACTGTCCACCTGATCTTCTTCCTCAGATATTTCAGAGTCCATTTCAGAGGGCAAAGCAATGTTCTTATCATAAAAAGCCTTAGCTGCATCCACATCCCCAAAGACACAGTCTTTATTCTGAAATGAGATGTTTAACCTAGCAGGAGCCTGCAGTACTGCACTAACCCCTGACTGCCAAAATTCTGACCGCAAGTTCAGAAAGCGCTTCCTACACCTCTGTGTTACCAGACAAAAGTCAGGATACAAATTAATCTTTTGTCCCTCGTGAATAAATCCTTTCATGATCCTAGCAGCTTGCAGTATCTTGTTCCTCTGTTCCAGGGACGAAAAGGTACAGATAATATATCTTGGTAAAGATTCCACCATACCCTGTTTCGATCTTGCCTGAGGCCTGAATACAGAATCCAGTACCACCTCTTGATCGGGAGAAAAAGCCAACATCAAAATGTTTTCAACCTATTTTTAATTCAGAAGAAGAAATATCTGCTACAAGTCCAATTAATCTCAGATTCTTCATTAATAAGGTATTTTCCATCTTCTCCAACTTACACATAGTATTTATTTGCTAATGAAGCAAAGCATTTATAGCCCCCTCCAGTGTTTATTTATTTATTTATTTACGAGTTTAACCAGGAAGGCATACTGAGCAGGGACTGCTCGATTCCAGATGCGACCTGGGGGACACGTCCTAAAACAATAGTACAAATACAGGTACAGTAGATTAAACAGCACAATGAGGGGTCCACCTGCCATACAGACAATCAGCAGATAGATACAGGAGCATAGGGGAGGGAACGTACATGGGTTAGTGTTACAGAGATCACAAAACCAATAGTACTAGTACATAGTGGCCTCTAGCTAAAGCATGAGCAGCTTGAGGAGAAGTGGGTGCTGAGTAGGCGGTTGAGGAGGCAGGGGTTGGGTGAGTGTCTTATATCGGCTGGCAAGGTGTTCCATAGCTGTGGGATACAAAATCTGAAGGCTGCCTGGTCTTTGGATGTACGCATGAAAGGGACGTAGAGGAGCCTGGGGTCCATCCTTCTGAGGGAGTAGGCCTCGTAGCCAGTTGCTCAGTTGTCTTTTCGACTATCTCCACTCGTTCTTCAACTTTATCCATCTTTTGTTCAATGTTACCACAACGTTGAGATATTTCATGAAGTGACGTTTGTACTTTAGTAAACGACTCTTTAATAACCCCTTGTAACTCCACTAAAAAAGCTTGCAAAGAAGCCAAAGTCGGCTTCTGAGGATTTTTCGCCTTTGCACCTTCCGGATGCAGCATGTCTGGTGAAGATATCTTCCTGATTGGGAGCTGCACAGAAACTGCTCCCTGAGGTTGAGCATCATTCCCAGTATTCATTTTGGGAGAGGTGAATTTCTCCATAAATACCAAGTTTCACCGCCTCCTTCGACTCCTGGAGCTTTTATTAATCTTTCGAGTAAAGCCAGTAAGCTGAAAATTTCTATAAAATTCCTTTTTGAAGTCAGTCGGGGTTATAAAACAGTAATTACACAGGTACTAGGCTGCACTGAAAGGGTAGTGTTAGTATGCGATACACAATGGCTATGTAGACAGACTCCATATAGGGAATGTCCAGGACCCTAGTAATGTGCCCAAGCACAAAGTTGAACTAGAGATTTGGTGCCGTCTTGTCAGATAACCTTGCTTTACTATGGTAACACATTAGCAAGCTGAGCAGTGGCAAACATTTCATAAACATTACAGACATGACTGAGGCAGGACAAGTTAAGTTTGAGCACTATCAGTGACCACAATTCTTACCAGGGGGTTACAGCGCACGGTAGAATCTCTGGCTGCCAGTCACCTCCTCTGGCAGACTCCCATTTGGCAGACTCCCACAGTCCTTTCCACTGCAGCCCTTCATGCTCTGGACTGCAGCACGGAGGACCGCTAGATTAAGAGTGGCTTAAAAGGGGAGGAGGAAGCTCTGCCCACGAGCGTCATCAATGCTGCCCAATGCTGCACTGCAGAAATCACCGGCACCAATTGGGGGAAAGGAAAAGTCTGTTTGGGACTTCTGTGTCCCAGTCCAAAAGTCTTGCTGGAGGGGAGTCAAAAGGGGGAAGGCTGAGGCTTAGTAATTCTTTTCAGCCCTCACGACCCTGGTGGGACGGCTGCCGCCAATTGTGAGTACTGAGGCTTGGCGAAGGATTTCAAGTTCCCATGCACTGCTACTGCTCCACCCATGACAGCCATCAATGCCGTAAGCCCCCACCTACACTCAAATTTCCTTGCAGACTCGAGTCTGTATTAATACTAGTCTGCCAGTTTTATTTTGCTGGTGATAACATTTAGGTCTAATCGCTGTATGGTTTCTACTACTAGCATTTGGTTACGGTGTTGTAATTTACACAGTTTAATTTATGCTTTTGGGGTTCTTCTGCAATCTCTGTGGCAGCAGAACATGCTTGTCTATAAATGGTATACATTAGGCTAGCTACGTAGGGACCTAAGTTGGTTGCTTTTTGGCGGTGTTACTGGTCTACCAAAAAGGCCAAGTAAATTATTTTTCCATCAATTTTCAGATCAAGTTTACTATTTACATCATCAAATGATTCATCAAATATCATAAAAGATCAAACAATACACCTAAAAATCACCAAAATTAGAAATATAATTAATCCCCATCTATGATTATGTTCCCTGTACTCTTAGTCAGAAACAGTAATTTGACTATTTACTCTGTTAATCCCCAAAGGTTTATTGAAATAAGAATGTTTTCAGTCCTCTGTTAAAAATCTCAAGAGAAGGGGCCTCCATCAAGCACCCAGGTAACGAGTTTCAGAGGATTGGTGCTGCCACATCAAAAGACTGATCCCCCGATGATTTCAATCTCACCGTGGGCAGGAGGCCTTCTCCTGCTGACCAGAGAGAGCAACTGGGGCTGTTGGGATGCAGCAGTTCTGCCAGGTAACCCGGACCCAGTCCATGCAGGGCTTTATAGGTCAATAGACCGATTTTAACGGAGATGCGCCAGAGCACTGGCAGCCAGTGCAGTTCATGCAGCACCGGCAAAATAAGACACGATCTCGGAAGACCCGTCAATAGCCAAGCCGCTGCATTCTGCAGTGGCTGTAGGTACTGTGGCACGCACCCCCTTGACCCTGAGGCAGAGTGCATTACAGTAGTCGAGCCTCAAGGTGACAAATGCGTGCATCAGTGTGGCCAGATCTTCAGGAGGGATAAGGGACTATCTGGGCAACATTCCAGAGATGGTAAAATCCATTCTGGACAACCGCCAACACCTGAGCATCCAGTGTCAGCTCACTGTCCAGAATGATGCCCAGATTTTTCACCTTGGTGGAGGCCTCCAGTTTGGACCTCTTGATATACAGTCCCAAATCCTCCCCAGAGGCCTCCACTTCCCCCCTTTGACCCGGCTCCACCACCGACACTTCAGTCTTTCCTGGGTTGAGGCCCAGCCAATTCGACGACATCCAAGACTGGATCCCGACCAAGCTGTGATATGAGAGAGAGAGTCAAAAGAGACTAGTGAATGACTTAACTTTTGAGCAAAACAGCAACAATAACAGCATATCAAAGCAATGAAGACAGTAAGACAGTAATAACAAGCTGAGTCAAAGCAGAGGGCAGGCAGTAGGCTTGAGACTAGCAGGATATACAGCAGCAGCTGAGCACAAGCTAATGGAGTGTAAAATACTTTACACAACATATGTTTTGAGATAGCTGGCCAGGTAAAAAGTGATATATACCTGAATTTGAAAAGATAGTATTATCTTTTCTTGATGCATTATGTCATGGTGTTACCCTTCTTTGTACCACTAAGTCATAATGCACTAATTCAGGTTTAAAATGTTCAACCTTGATAGCAGTACTAACCATATTCAAATGCAAATAACTTTAGAACAAAAAAATGACAGCATGATACTGTGAGCAGAAAAGTTCTTCAGCACAGCAGTATCTACAAAATGAGTGGTGTTTATAGATATATTTTAGACTTTTATATAATCAGCAAAAAATGGTAGAATATTTAAGTGTTTCATTTTTTCAAGCAAACAAACATGAATATCTTTAAAACAAAAAATTATAGCATGGTACCGTGAGCACAAAAGGTGTTCTGCGCAAAAATATCTATAAAACTAGCGATGTTTTGTTTCTAAATATACTTTTAGATTTTTTTAATCAGCAATAAAACAGCAGAAAATTCTTGCCTTTTTTCACTTTTTCGACAAACAAAGCCCCCCCCTCAAAGAAAGCAAAAAACAAAGTGCATATCAAACTTCCATTATGTACTGTCAATAATGTAATGCTAAAGCCAAAGGTTAGTCACGTATTTCAAAAACACATGCAATTTTTTTTTGTTACACATTCCCAATCATATTTATCCCAAAACATGTCTGTATAAACAGAACATAACATGGCCTGACTTGAAGATATCACATTTATCTTCATTCGAGACCAGTGATATTAAGATATCGCACTTGTGGCTTCGCTACTCATGAGTATCATAATATTAACGTCTCACGAAGATAAATATGATATCTTCAGTCAGGCCACATCATATCCTCTGTTTACATAATATACATTAGCATTTTTATGCTAAATGAAAACACTATCTGTACCAGAGAACATCAACTAGCTGGATACATTTTTGCATTCACGTACGCTTGCATAAGGAACATCTTGGGACTATATGGCATTTGAGAGGTGAGTCACTGCCCGAGCCAATTACAACTGAAAACTGCAATGGGCTTGGCAGTGTACACCAATGACCAGGCACTGTGGTTATGACACTAGTTCATCTTTGCTGACGTGCCAGTGCCATGGTACGGTCCTCAGGTGGTTTACATCTTTCCTCACGGGTGTCTGGGGTCTTTTCCTCAGACCCCATCTCTCTGTCGTGTGGGGTCCCTCAGGGGTCAGTGCTATTACCCATGTTGTTCGCAGTGTATGTGCTACCCCTCGGAGACATTGTAAGAAGTTATAGGCTGAGGTTTCACTGCTATGCTGATGATACCCAGCTCTACCTTTCTTTCGCACCCTACCAGGATGGAGCTCTCTCGATCTTTAATAACTGTCTGAAAGAAATCCAGGAGTGGATGGATTCCAGCTGGCTGAAGTTGAACTCGGAAAAAACTGAGGTGTTGGTTGTGGACCCAGGTCGCCGGACAGGTGGGTTGGGGGTTGGTTCACCTTTGGGACTTTTTCTCGGTGGTGTTTCACTCCCAACCTCTTAACAGGTGTGTAACCTGGGGGTAATTTTTGATGAAGGGCTGACCCTGCACTCGCAGGTGTCGGCTGTCGTTAAATCCTCTTTATACCATCTTAGGAATATCGCCAGGATTAGGCACCTGGTTCCATCTGGCTACTTGCCTATGTTGGTCCATGCCTTTGTGTCCTCACGCTTAGATTATTTCAACTCCCTTTACCTAGGGCTTCCTGGGGTGGAAATCCGCCACTTACAGCTGGTGCAGAATGCGGCAGCCCGGCTTTTGACAGGATCTGCTCAGTCCTGTCATATTTTTCCGGTACTGCACGAACTACACTGGCAGCCAGTACAGTGGCGGATCACCTTTAAAGTTGGTATGCTGACTTTTCAAGCCCTACACAGACTGGGCCCAGACTACCTGAAAGAGCTCCTCGTTCCTTACTGCCCTGGATGATCACTCCGCTTGGCCGATGAGGGGTTGCTAGAGATTCCAAGGGGTAGGCTTGAAATCATCGGGGATGAGAGCATTTATGTATGCAGCCCCTATCCTTTGGAATTCTCTACTCCATCGGTTACGGGAGTGCACAACTGTGGAGGGAATTAAACGAGCTTTAAAAAAATTTTGTGGTGCCAAGCATTTAATGATTGATCTTCCTCTTGTTGAATATTTTACTGTTGTTTTATTTATAATGTATTATTCTCTGATTTTGTTTTTAAATTGTTAGGTGCTTTGGTCTTGGATAAGGTGCCATATAAATAAATTTTTTATTATTATTATGTTCTCTAATTGAAACAAATGAACTGCTCCACTGAGATAGCAGTTCATTTCTTTCTGCAGCTGTACCTCCAGCCATGTGCATTACAGCTGACACTAATGTGCATGGCCAGAGTTATGGCTACAGCTTTCTCCTGCAGCAGGCCGCACTCCCAGTCCCCTCCTCAGACACCCTCCCCCCCAGGCTTCAAGAATGACCACGGTGCGGCTTTACTGATTGCCTGTCCTGTCCTCCTATACTGCCACATGCCTCTCAATCCCCCCACTGCCACTCTCTTCACTTCACACGTTTCCTGCTGCCCCGATTCACCTGCACATCTCGCTCCTACTCCACTTTTCACCCAACTTCCAACACTCACCCAGCGATCCCCCCTCTCCTCGCAGCCATTCACTTTCATGTTCCATGCTGCATCTTACTTCGTGGTGCATGCATCACTTACCCCCTACCCCTCACCATACGTAGTTTTTCCCCCATTTATGCATTTTGCCACAGCTCCAATTCACTGGTACTCGCTCCTACTCCACATCTCTCCTTATTGTTCCTGTAGAAGCACTGATCTTGCGATTACCCCCTCGCTGCCCCTCCCCTCCATGTTCTACTGCTGCGCATCACCCCTATGGTGCATTACTTACCCCCTGTCAGTCGCTCCCATTTCCAATTGCCATAGTTCTGGTCAGAGATGAGGTGGCAGGCTGTCCTAGATTGGGATCTCCAGTAAAACCATGGACATGATGATTTTGTGCAGAACTTGCCAAGAATTCCCGGTGAGAGGCGGAGCAAGAATGTGTGGGTGAGAAGCACGAACACAGGGATGGGAAGCATTTCTGCAACTGTTTCATTTTGTGCCTGGGGAGAGGCAGATGCAGATTGTGAAGAGGGGTGGTACCTTCCTCTACTATAACCCTTGGCCCTTTTGGATGAGTAGTGCTGAAGCTGTGGACAGCGCTTAAGGGACCCCCTAAACAGTGCCTATTTGGTTGTCATGCTTTGGGTTATGGCTTATGTCCTTGGAGCAATGGATGAGTCCCATTGGAGGATGGAGGGTTGTGTCCATTATTTATGTAGGGTGGTGTTGGAGTGGTGGGCGATATTAGTGGTACCTTTCAGGAGTACTGACTCCAGTCCATGTCAAGCCCATGGGGTACAGAAGGTAGCCCAGGGGCTGTCCGACCCATCTGGTGCAGTGCTGGGGCTAATCATCTCATAGGGGGATGCAGTTCTACAGCTGTCTGGTCCATTGGGGGGGCAGTGGTGGAGCTGTCCAGCCCATTTGGGGGGGGGGTGTGGGTACGTTTAAGGGCAGTGCTGGAGCTATGTGTTGTTATGTACCCTAACGTGATGTGATCAGTGTTTGCATGCTGTAGTGTTGTGCAAGAGCTGTATGTATGCATGTGTTATGCGACTGCGTGGCATAGTGTGTAACGATGACTGGCATTTTTGCATGTTGTCTGTATTGGTGGTGCTTGTGGGGCCAGTGTGCATAGTGTTATGGAGTGCTGTGCATGTTCAGATTTTCAGGTGTGTGGGACATGGTGTGTAATGTGGTTGGAGGGATGCATGCATGCAGTTCACTGGTGGGTGTGGTGCCTCATGTGTAAAGTTGTTGTGAGCCTAGAAGTAATAAATAGTGTGAGATGTGTATGCATGGGTGTGTGTGTGTGTGGTTGCATAGTGTAATGTAATGTGAGTGGTGTTTGCATTCTGTACTGATGTTGAGGAGGATTACTGTGCATTTTCAGAGGTGTATGCATGCTGTCCCTGCGTAAGGTGGGGGCCCTTGTGTTGTAATGTGGTGGTTGGGGTGTTGTACTGTGTACTGAGGTTATGGCAGTGCTTGCATGTTGTCAGGAGTGTTGACACATGGGTGCATGCGGGGGCCATAGTTTGTAACATGGTGGTGTGACTCAATCGGTGTGTATAACATGCTGTCTTGATGTGTATAAGATAGTGTGTAATGTGGTGTGAGGGGTGGATGCAGCATGCTGCACGGCTGGTGTGTGGGGGGTGGAGTGAAGTTGTGTGTGTAACGTGGCTGGTGAAGTGCATATGCATGCTGTGTGCAGGTAGGGGGATCTCACACGGAATGCTGTTGTGTGTGAAATAAATCATATTGGGCCCTATGCATGAACGAATGCAGTGCCTACGCGTTGCAGATCCGAGGCGCATAGGCAACTGCATAGAAACATAGAAACATAGAAGTTGGCCGGCAGATAAGGACCGCCAAGGCCCATCCAGTCTGCCCATTTCTTTTTCTACCTTATAAATGTGCCATCGGCCTTTGCTTCTGTCGGTGACCTATCTATTCATAGTGTTGTGCTCCCTTATTATGCCTATCCCATGCCTGTTTGAAGCCCTGCACTGTATTCATAGCCACCAGCTTCTTGTGGTAAGCCATTCCATGCATCTACCACCCTTTCTGTGAAAAGAATTTCCTCACATTCCCCTAATCGGCCTCCCTCTAATCTCATGCTGTGTCCTCTTGTCCTGCTATTTTTCTTATATTTAAACATGTTAGACTCTTTCACCTGTTTTATGCCCTTAAGGTGTTTCTAAATGTCTCATCATATCACCTCTCTCCTCCTTGCTCAAGGGTAGCATATTGAGCTCCGTTAATCTGTCCTTATATGTCTTCTGATGCAGTCCCTGCACCATTTTGGTTGCCCTTCTCTGGACTGCCTCAATTTGGTTAATGTCCTTGTGAGAGGTGTGGCCTCCAATACCACGCAGTACTCAGATGGGGCCTAACCAATGTCTTGTACAGAGGATTATTACCTCCCTCTTACGACTTGTGATACCCCTACTAATACACCCTAACACCCCTAGCCTTACCTACTGCTTTAGAGGTCTGCTTGGATGATTTTAGGTCATCAGTGATGATGATGCCCAAGTCTCTTTCTTCCTTTGTGACTGCTAGCAACTCCCCTCCCAGCCTATAAGTGGCCTGGGGTTTCTCTTCCCTATGTGCATGATTTTGCACTTCTTTGCATTAAATCCAGTTGCCACTCTTCTGACCATTCTGCTAGTTTATCCAGATCTCTTCTCATTCTGCCCCACCCCATCTGGATCATCTACTCTGTTGCAGATCTTGGTGTCATCTGCAAACAGACAAGCCACCCTCTAGTCCATCTGCGAGGTCACTAATGAAGATGTTGAATAGGACTGGCCCCAGGACTGATCCCTGAGGTACCCCACTTGTGACTTGCATCTCTTCTGACTGTATACCATTTATCACCACTCTCTGTTTCTGCCAGTCAACCAGTTTGCCACCCAGTTGACCAACTACGACCCACCCCGAGCCTACCCTAGCTTATTTATCAAATGCTTCTATGTGAGACAGTGTCAAAGCTTTGCTGAAGTCAAGTGGCGACATCAACTGCTCCCTTGGTCCACCACTCTGGTTACCCAGTCAAAGAAATCTATGAGATTAGTTTGACAGGACCTTCCTTTTGTAAACCCATGCTGTCTTGGATCCTGTGCCCTATGGATTCCAGGTGTTGCACTATCCTTTCCTTAAGTGCCTCCATAATCTTGCCCACTACTGAGAGTAAGACTGACCGGTCTGTAGTTCCCGCCTCCTCCCTGCTACCACTCTTGTGAGTGGGATCACATGAGCCTTTCTCCAGTCTTCTGGGACCTCTCCTGTGCTCAGAGACTCACTAAACAATTCTGCTAATGGCTCTGCTAGTTCCTCCTTTAGCTCACTTAAGTACCCTGGGATGTATGCCATCAGGTCCCATTGCCTTATCCACCCTGGGCTTAGCAAGCTCTTGCGAGGACCTTTCTTTTGTGAAGGGAGTAGTGCTCACCTCCCTCCCCCTGTGTCCATGATGCTGAGCTGTGGGCCCTGCCTACCACCTCTTCAGTAAATACTGAGCAAAAGTATCTATTTAGGATAGATGCGCTTACAGGGTCCTCCTCCTCACATGCTCCCTTTTCTCCATTAAAGCTTAGCAATCACCCCTCTGGACTTTCTCCTTTCACTAATGTATCTATAGAAGTCTTTGTCACCTTCTTTTTACTGTTCGTGCTAGTGTTTCCTCAGTTTGGGACTTTGCCTGCCTTACTGCCTTACCTGCTTCCCTTAGGGCAGTTTGGTATGCCTCCCTATCTTCATCCCGCTGTGTTCCCTTATATTTTCTGAAGGCCAGCCTTTTGGCTCTGACCTTTTCTGCTACTATATTTGAGAATAAAGTGGTTTCCTTCTTCTTTGCACTTTCTTTTCTGTCTAACACAATGGGATGTTGCTTCAAGTATTATATCCTTAATGCTTGCCCACTTTGCCTGTACCTCCTCACCTGTTTCTTTGCCAGGGCTAGCTTAACTCTGTTGGCCATCTTATCAAAGTCTAGCTCCTCTGAAGTCCCATATTTTTGCCTTGGAATGGGATGATTTAGATAGTAGCCAAATTGAACCATACCTATGTGATGGTCACTTGACCCCCAGGTGACCTTCTCACCTGGAGATCTGTGATCCCTTCTTTGTTAGTCAGTACTAGATCTAGGATAGCCCTGTCTCTTGTGGGTTGCTGTACCAGTTGTTTGAGGCCCTCCCTGCAGGGAATCCAGTAATTATGAGTCTAGTTCTGGCAGATGTTCTGCTGGTATTGACCAATCTGTATCTGGCATGTTGAAGTCTCCATTATCAGACCTCCCTTTAGCTGTCATGCGTTTTGTATATCTTCTAACAGTAATGTGTCTATGTCTCCCTCTGGTCTGGGGGCCTGTAGACAACCCAGTTCTTATGGCTGTCCCATTACTCTGTTTCCAGGGTGACCCACAGTTCTTCTGGCTCCTTATGTGTATTCTGAATTTCTGTAGCTTTGATATTTTCATTAACAGGGCCACCCTCCCCCTTTTTGCCCTCGGTCTCTTCTGAACAATACATATCCAGGTACTGAAGTCTCCCAAGTGTGGTTACTGGTAAACCACGCCTCACTAATTGCTACTATGTCCAGTTTAGCCTCTGACATTATTGCCTGCAGGTCTGGGATCTTATTTCCGGCTGTGAGCATTTCATGTACATGATTTTCCATTGGCCAGATTTTGGTGTGTTGGTTGTTGGGTGAAGTTTGGCATCACCCCTGTGCATCGTATGGGAGACAAACTTTTTCTTACCTGGTGATGCAAATAAATGGCAACACGCTTGAATTCCTGTTTGACCACTAGCTGAGGGGGAGGGGTGTTCCATTCGGATGTATGGGTGCTGCACCCTCTCCCCATTTGCTAGTTTAAATATTCTGCAAAGACGTCAAACTCTGCCCCAATGCACTGACTCCTCTTAGTCAGATGCAGTCCATCAAATTTAAAGAACTTTCGCTCCCAGAACTGTTGCCAGTTCCTACAAATCTGTGTCCTTTTCCTGGCACCAGTCCTTGAGCCACGTGTTTAGCTCCCTATCTCCCTTCTCTGACCTTCCGTCCATCTGCTCCTCTCCCAGACTGGCAGGATCTCAGAGAAGGAGATGCTGACGAAATAGATGATAGTTTGTCACCCAGCCTAGTCAGGTGTTCCTTGGTCTCCATAACTGACCGGCTGGCGAGATCATTAGTCCCTTATGTGTACTAGGACATCAATGTTTTCTCCTGCTTTGTGAACAATTTTGCAATGCGGTCCAGTGTCTCTCCATGCTGATGTACCTAGGAGACATCTGACCATCACCCTGGCTGGAGATGGTATCAACTCCCGAATCATAGGTCTCCTATGATCAGAAGTTTTTGGATTCCTTTGTGCTTGTTTAGTTTTGGTTCCTGATTTGGGTGAGTATTGTTGTCTTAGCTCCTGTGTCAGCAGTGTCCTGCTCTGCAGTGTCTTCTGCCTCTTTATTTGTTCAGAGATAGAGGCAGATACCTGTTTGTAGTGTTTATATGGTTTTTGGAGGTAATGTGTTGAGAGCAGAGAGTGATGGGCACCTGATTTGCTCCTCCTAACTACCTGCCAACCCTCCTGACCAACTACCCTCTGCAGTCGAGGTTTTCTGTTGGATGCTGGGAAATGGCGGTGGTTCTTATAATGTATTCCTCTTCAATATGAAATTTGAGGCGTGCAATCTCTGCCCATGCTGCCGGAGCTGAGACCTAAGATCTCCAAAGGCCCAGCATGTGGACAGTGTCCTAAATCCTGTAAGACTGTCCTTCTGAAAATTGTTCCACAGTACCTGCAGTTAATGAAATCCATTCCAAATAAGTTGCTGGGTTTGTAACCTAGTCAGAGTAATTAGAAGGAAAAAAAAATGCAAGTAATGGTTTAATTGTGCTTTGTTTAACTTGTTATAACAAGTTAAATTACTAGTGCCCTATAAATGAGATCACCTTGTGGGCCCCACTGATCCGCCCCTTCCTGTTCTGCCACAGGAAATGTTACAACTGTGGTACCCTATAAAAGGAGTGTAGTGTGGGGTGGTTGGGGATGGGGGTGGGTGGCTGGCCCTTCCCCTGCCAAAAAGAAGAACCACGGACAGAAAGAACAAGGAGGAAAAGCAGAAACAATCAGTCAACAACAAATGCAGTAACCACTGAAAGCTTATCCTAATGTTAGATAAAACTGTAAAACCTGTAAAGCACCACCTGTAATAATTTCAGAAGATATACCCTGTAAGAAACACTTTGCTCCAGAGAAAATAAAGCAGTAACAGAAGATATACCTTGCAAAGACAATTTGAATCAGAAGATTACAGCAGTAATCTGTTAGCACACACCTGTAGGCACACCTTGTAATAATGCAGAAGAAGGTATACACAACAACAATTTGAATCAGAGAAAAATAAAAGCAATGAAATGTTAGCAACAAACAGTAGCAATCCCTGTAGTAAAAATAAAACACCTACCACACAGTAAATCTGCTTAGCCAAACTAGGTCTTAATCCTTCTCCTTGCTCTGGTAAGTTTCTCTACTCTGCCTTTCAAGCAGTCTTAGAAGAAAGAGCTCAAGGTGAAGCTAGGTGCCTTGGCCCAGCAAACCAAGCATGGGTGAATGCTGCGGCGGGGGTCCCACGGACCTCAGCAGCATTCACCAAGAAGCGCTCTAAGTGTAGCGCAGAAGGCACTTACACACTTTCTCCAAAGCCCTTCGAGATGACCACACGCTGCTGCAAACTATGTGGCATTCACAAAGCTGCGTGAAAGTGCCAGGCGGAGGCGCCGGTATTCCTGCCAAGACCAGGCATAACCGATGCGCACGTGCCCGTGTTCTCTAGCCGCGGGTGCAGCAGCACCACAGATTGACCTCCATGCTGCCCGAGACCATCATCCGTTGCAGGCGAGGCTAGGGCAGTGACATGGCGACTGCCCATAGGGATCCACAGCACTGCTGCTACAGTGGGGTTCTTTCACCTCCCCTGCACCCTCTGCAAGGGATCCACTAGGGACCCAATATGGGCATCTGATTGGATGCCCGCCGAGTTCGAGCTCTGCCCTCGACCACCCATGTGACCATGTGCACCGGGGCGACAGGAGTCATGCAGTGGCCACTGTTCATGCATATGGCTACCCACCGAATACCCTGCTGGTGTGGGCTGCTACGCTCAGGTGCATATTACCTGCCCTTGTGCATAGGGCCACTGTCTGAAAGCAGTCTTTGTGGGGTGTATTCATGTGTGTGTGTGTGTGTGTGGTTGCTTAGTGTGTAATGTGATGTGACTGGTTTCTGTATGCTGTATTGCTGGGTTTGGGGGTGTTGTGGTGAGAGGGGTGTATTTATAGTGTATGTGTGTGTGTGTGTATGTGTGTGTGGTGCTGATGTGTATGTGATGGAGCTGCACAGTGTGTAAATATGACGGTGACATGTTTATGTGCTGTAATGGGTGATGGTGGGTGTGGTGTATTCATACTATTTAGGTGGGGCAAGTGTGGTATGAGGTGTTTGCATGTTGTCCTGGTGGTGAATGTAGTGTGCAATGCCATTGTGGGGTGTTGGGTGTAAGGATGCTGTCCTGGGATGGGTGGGGTCTCACATGCAATGTGGCAGTGGGTGGCGTGTGTGTGTTTGTGGTGTATGTGCGCCAGTAGTGGGTGGCGTGTGAGGTGTATTTGTGCTATCTGTGCTGGAGGGGGGCATAGTCTGTGTAATGTGGGTGAGGCGAAGGTGTAACTGCCTTTCAGCGCATAGTGCGTGTTGTGATGTGACTTGAGAGGTCTGTGCATACTTTCTAGGTAGTCCTCATTGGGAATGGAGATTGGTACCACTGTGTTCCAGGTAATATATATGTGTGGTAGGGTGAGGGAGGGGCTGCCATACTGGATTCCAGAATTTTTCTTTGTGCAGAGTAAAGGGAGGGAGGTACTTGACTCACCATTGGAATCCATTATTTTTCCATGGGTAATGGCTAGGAAGGTGGGTACCAGTGGATGCACAAGATTTTTTGTTTTAATTCTCTTTTTTATAAATATTAACTTTTAGTTAAAGGATTCAATTTATGTACTAGTTCAGAGTTTTAAATAAGCTGAAAAAACGGATTAGCAGTTTGATGCATGAAAGTACTAATCAGTTGTGAAAATGCATAGCACTAGGCACAAACTGATCAGCAAAATTAAAAAAAATTATATAGTTTTATTAATGTTGTGTAATGTATCGTGGACGCACTCAAAAAATAGCAGTCTACTGCCATGCATTTCTGGAAATGGTTAGAATTACCCCGTTTTGCGCAGCATTCTGCTGTGCTATACCAGCTATTTAATACCCTGCTAGTTTATCTCTGTTGTAGGGTGAGGGGCATCTCTGTATGTCATGGAGTTCAATTCATGGTCTTGGTGAGGGAGTGGGTTTCACTAGAGCCCAGGGGTAACCTTTTGGGCATGAAGAGGGAAGGTAATAACACTGGAGGACAAGGTCTTTTACTTGGCATGATGGTGGTGGTGGTGGGGGAGTACCTCTGGACATCAGGAACCGTCTTTGGGGCAGAGTGCAGAGGTGGTAGTACCGTTAAATGCCAGGAGATATCTGTTCTGCATTGTGAAAGAGTGCAGTGCCACTGGGCACACAGAAAATTTATGTGGGGCATGGTGAGGGCAACAGACTTCTAGAAAAACATAACGTGAACCTGCAAGTTTAAATGGGCAGACTGGGTGGGCCATAGGCCCTTATCTGCCGACAGTGTCTATGTATCTATGTAAGTGAGTGCCGCTGGATGCCAGGAACTGTCTTTGTTTCATGGTGTGGGAGTGGGTAGCACTACACCCAAGAGAAATCTATCCCCTCCCCATCTTACCACTAGCCCTACTGCTGCACCATCATTGCAGCCCCCAGACCAGCCAACCCTTCTAGCAGACTGCCCTTCCTGCAGCTGGACATCCTTTTCAGGCCCCATGACTAACACCTGACCCTCAGCCAACCACCCTCTGTGCCAGTAGACCAACCTCCCTGCAACTGAACCACCCTTCCAGCCTACTGGCGCATCGAGTGAGCATTGTATGCAATGTTGGAGACCAAAGTTTTGGACTCAAGCAGGGGATATCTAACTGTTACCAAGGATGGGAATGTATAGGTCACAGTCTGGATACCTATGACTGATGCCTGTGAAATTCTTTGTGTCATGAGTGAATTTCATTGGAGAATGGGTGAGGGATGGAGGGAGTATACTGGATGCTAGGTAATGTACTTGGGCACTGTGATGGATGCCAGGGAATTACCGTAAATCGCATGCATGCAGTATATGGATGTATATCGGGATACATAGTGTGTGTGATGTGAGTAGTGTTTGCATGCTGTCCTCCTGGGGTGGGGGGAATGTGCAGTGTGAGAGTTGTATGCATTCTATCCTGGTAGGGGGGTTGGGGCCCTTCACTGGAAATGTGATGAGGCACACTGCGGCATTCAGTGTGGTACCTCTGGATGCCAGTGAATTTTTGGCTGGCATGTGTTTGGTAGAACCTTTGCATGCCATGGGATTTATTTTGAGGAATGTGTGTTACTGCTGGATGCTTGAATTATTTATTTTTAGCTGGTGTTGTGGGTGTGCCTTTGCATGCCAGGTAACTTATTTTTAGCACAGTAAAGGGAAGGGGCTGAGTACCTCTTGCTGCCAGGCACTACTGTATATGGGGCACAGCGATAGAAGGGGATACCAGTGGATGTCTCTCAGTCTGTGGTCCTCCTCCTCGGACACCCCCCCCCCCGGCTTCAAGAACGGCGTGGGTGCGCTTTACCTAGTAGCAGCTCCTGCCAGCCGACTCTCAGTCCCTGGTCCTCCTCCTCAGAAACCCCTCCCCAGGCTATAAGAATGGCCACGGTGTGGCTTTACCTATTAGCGGCTCCTGCCACTGGCCAAACTCTCAGTCCCTGGTCACTGGTGGCTCCTGCCGCCGGCCGCACTCAGAGTCCCTGGTCCTTCTCCTCAGACACCCCTCCAGCTTCTACATTACAATGACAGTGGGGGTGCCCAATCCCCCAGTGTCGCGACCGAGAATCCTCTGTTTTTTTTTGCTAACACCTGAACATAAGACAACCGTCCATCATTGTCTGTTAGGCCGTTATCCCCTTCCCCAAGTCCTTACTTACCCGTCGGGAGGCCCAGCGCCGTAATCTTCTGTGGACTGCAGACACATCTTCACTCTTCAAAGCTGGATCACGAACTCAAGTAACAGGTATGCGGCACAATGTATATCAGTGGGGTTTGAACCTAGTGCCATAAGTGCCAAACACCACTGCAGATACCTGCAAGCGAACTTTCGGCATTGACAAATACTTGTCTATCTCCACTGTAGGATATGCCATAAAATTTATCTAGCTAGTTTGGTATGTCACAACAAGCATTTCATTCTGCCACCTGTGCCCCGCGGACTATGAAGCCATGCACTCCAGCCTGCACAAGCTACCAAAAAAATTTACGGAAATAGGAAATGTTTCTTTTTGAATAAAATGACACTAGCTTAAAATGCTAATGTATAAACTGTACATATGCACTCAGAAGATACGATAGTTATCTTCACTCATGGAAGTTACGGCTTTTGACCTCCCTCATGACTTCACCACTCATGATGGTCAGGAGGTCACTGACCACTCATGAAGACAAATATCATATTTCATGAGCGCCCATCACATATTCCCTATGTATTAGGGGTGTGCAAAAAAAAAATCCCTGCCTGCTGAATTTTGGTGAAAGTCAGATTTTCACTTCTGAGAAAGTTCGGAAATCATTTTGCCAACTTTCGTAGAAATTCTGCCGAAAAACTGCGTTAAAAAATGTGGGTTAATGTATTAAACTGCTGGGGAAAAAACCTGCAAAAGTAATTCAAACCGTGGATAATTACATGATATACGGAGAAATACTAAGCAAGAGACTTTATTTCCACATGTCAAGTAAGAAGTTTGCAGTTCATAATTAAATGCCGCAGTACTGGGCGGAAAGCCACAGTTATTTGGTGAAAGTTTGGAACTCCGCCACAGGCGAAAGAGTGGAAAATTCTGCAAAATTTTCGTAGTACTGCAGAACTTTCGTGAAGGCGGAAATCCGCACTTTCGCCCACCCTACTATGTATACAATGCAGCGTTAGCAGTAGGGAGGCAGGCATTAATAAAACACTTTTGTTTTTGCAGCCCTACAGTACAGTGGTTAAACTGGAAATACTTAGGCAAGGGGAACCCTTATATCTGGATTGCTAGCTGGTAGAACTGTCATGCACTTTTTTATCAGGCAGTAGAACTAAGTTCCTGTAGGCTCCTGATCAATTTAACCCCTCCTGCAGTAAGGTTAAACATTTAAGTTACACTGAATTAAAATGATGATCAAATTAGGTGACTATTCTAACTCTATTAATATTATGTGTCTGTCTCTCATGGAGCATAAACAGACCTTCAATGCACTGCAATAACAACTTTCAATAAGTCAACTTTTTAAAATATCTTATTTTATAATTTTATAATTATGTGTGCATTTGGCACTGTGTCATCATCCAATTTGTAAAATTACAACATAACATAATTATAATAAAAAAATACTACACTAGTGGCAAATCATTAAAAAATACTGGTTTCATTTTTTATTTCCAATTTTTTTCATATTTTAAGTGGCAGTACTAGAACTGATATTAGAAAACTGAAAAGTCAGTTAAGGTAATTGGAATAGACTGGTCTGCTGTGCAGCAGATTTGCCTAGTACGAGAATGTTTTAAAAGTAAACATCCCTGTTTCGGCACGAACAGATCACACATTTTGGGACTGGTGATAACAGAATACGTTCTATTTAAGTCAACTGTGTATGGCTGCAGACATGAAATCCTTTGCGGAGTTGCAACAAGAGTTTGGCCTGGACTGCAGAGATTTCTTCTGTTACCTCCATGTATGGCACTACCATGCCACTTTATACTTTGAGGTAAGGGACCCTAGTTAAACGGCGGCACTCATAGCACCCTGGAACTGCACAAAGCCCTTCAGGCAACATACAGATACAGTACTACATTTGTAACCATTAGGTAGGGACAGTAGTTTGGGATAAGGGCTGCTATGAGATGGAAAGGGTCACCTCCTCGCATGCTTGGTGGGAATACATCTGGAAACATCTAATACGGTTCTACAGAACTCCAGCTATCACTGCTAAATATGTGAGGAATTGGAATGTTGTATGCTGGAGAGCCTGTGGCACCACCCCAGCGTCCTGCATGCACGTACTGTGGCCATGTCCAATGCTCAGACAGTTCTTTGAGGCACTGAAAGGGGCCATTACAGATGTACTGCGTGTCTCACCGCAACTCACACCCACTAATGAACTTGTTTCACATTTGTCCTAGGGGTTCGAAGGATAGACATATTAAATACCTACTTGAGATCATGCTCGTTGCAGCTAAGAGATGTCCAACCAGGAAGTGGCTTACCTCTCAACAAATTACACTGGACCACTGAAGAGCAACCAAAAAAAAAAAAAAAAAATTCGGTGGAGCGGGGTTCGATTCCTGGTTCTGGAAAAAATGTTTTTTTTTTTTTTATTTTGGGTGTTAAACAATTCTGTCCCCCTCAGGTTCCTCCACATCCCTGAATTTAATAACCCCCCTCAGAGTTACTTATTTTGTGCCCCCTGTAACAGGGGCTGGGATGGGAGAAGCCCCCCACAAACATATAGTTTGTGTGTTCTGTCTGCTGCACTGAGTTCGCAAAGGTAGCGCTCGCTATTTTTGATGAGCACTACCTTTGCTTTCGGCATTTTGGCTGCACAATTTTTGACCGCCCTGTAAATGCAATCAGCATTTTGACTCCATGCACAGACTGCCCATCATACTAGTGCTACCACACAAAAACATATTTTTTTTCATTCTTTGATCAACTTTCACTACATCTTACCTGGACCTGGGAATGCCACTAACATAATCTTGCCTATAGTGATGCCGTTGGAGGACAGGAGGCTATTGAATCACGAGTGGCTGCACTGATTGGGGGTGCTCCTAATGTTCTGGATGTAGTAATAAGAGGCACTTACTTCTTTCTCTCCTTTGTTGGTATATGTTCCATAAATATACACACTGCACCCATGTGACTGAAAATGTAATCATTTGTGCAGCACAAGGTTGTGCATTGGAGAAAGAGTAATGTGTTCAGGGTCACCCCAGTTTCCAGTTGCCTTGGTAGCGCAATCGCAATGGTATTCCGGATGGCCTGGGTTCAAGTCCCAGCTGATGCACTTACTTCTTTCTCTCCTCTGTTTGTATATGTTCCATAAATATGCACAAAGCACTCGTGACTGAAAATGTAATTATTTGTGCAGCACCAGGCTGTGCATTGGAGAAAGAGTAATGTGCTCAAGGACAGGCCAGTTTCCAGTTACCTTGGTGGCGTAGCTGGTAGCGCAATCGGGATGGTATTTCGAGTGGCCTGATTTCATGTTCCAGCTGAGGCACTTACTTCTTTCTCTCCTCTGTTTGCATATGTCCCATAAATATGCATACCACACCCATATGACTAAAAATGTCATTATTTGTGCAGCACCAGGCTGTGCATTGGAGAAAGAGTAATGTGCTCAGTTACAGCTCAGTTTCCAGTTGCCTTGGTGGTGCAGCTGGTAGCGCAATCGGAATGGTATTCCGTGTGGCATGAGTTCAAGTCCTAGCTGAGGCACTTACCTCTTTCTCTCCTCTGTTTGTATATGTTTCATAAATATGCAGACTGCACTCAAGTGATTGAAAATGTAATTATTTGTGCAGCATCAGGTTGTGCACTGGAGAAAGAGTAATGTGTTCAGGGACAGCCCAGTTTCCAGTTGCCTTGTTGGCGCAGCTGGTAACGCAATCAGAATGGTATTCCAGGAGGCCTCAGTTTAAGTCCCAGCTGAGGCACTTACTTCTTTCTCGCCTGTTTGTATATGTTCCATAAATATGCACACCGCACCCTAGTGACTGAAAATAGATCAATGATTTGAAGCAAAACAAGGTTGCGTGTAACTGCACCATTCCCATGCATTTTTGTTCTACTAATAAAGGAAGTAGATGAAACTAACAACTTGAATGAGTTTTAGAGAATGCAAGCAATCGTAAAATGCATGTTTTCTTATTTTTTAATTAGGTCTTTATTTGGCAAGAGAATACATACAGTACAATAGAATAAGATTAAAAACAGATATTAACCATTCAGCTATAGTACATGATATGGGTTAGACTGACCAGATCTTTGTTCAAGGTGAGCTTTTCTCCTTTCTCCTTTCTCAATGATATCCAATACAATATATATACCAGGTTCAGCCTAGTAAATGCAGATAAATTTATATACACCCGTATCTGAACCCACCAATTCTATGTGCCCAAAACCGTTGTTTATTAGCTACATCAATCCTACTATATAACCCTTAAGGAAAGTAATGATCCTCAATAGTCCTATTCGATACTGCAGTACCTCATGCCAAAATTGTCCCATTGGCCCATACTGTTTAATAACCAACCATTCCATCTATTATTATGAAATAAATCAGTTTGGTTACCAACCATGTGTGTGTTTTTCCATCTGGTATATCGTAAGCATTATGTTTCTCCATTGGTTAACTCTTGGTGAGGATCAAGCTGTAACCATTTTTTCATGACAGCTTTTTTACCTGATGTTAATGTTATATGAATAAGATATTTTTGGTGTTTATTTAAAATCTTATTTGGATGATCCAAAAGTAATGCTATTACAGGCATTAATGCTGGGAAATGAGGAATAAGCTCCTGTAAATTGGAATTAATGTCAGCCCAAAACTGCTGTAACTGGGGACCAAACCAAAAGATGTGGAAGTGATGAGCAGTTTCTGTACCAGAGTTCCACCAACATTCAGACCCCCTACTTGTATAGAACTTACTGTAGCTGTGATTTGAGGCGTCTAAAATAATAGACTACCATCTTTAGGAAGCTGAGGAGGAAACCTTGGTGCTGTCTGTGACAGATCAGACCATTTGTTATGTGACATCTGAATTTCTAGTTGTACTTTCCAACTACGCTGAACTGCAGCAAAAGTGTCCCCACCCGGGAACCATCAACACCTTATATACTTGTGAAATAAAGTGGAACAACATACCCTAATTCTGCATGGTTACGAGCGATGTTATAAGGGATTGAAGCTCTGAATAATCAATCTGCAAGGTGCCCAAGTGTGGAAGTCAAGAAAAGTGATGCATCTACCACCTATCTGTAATAATCCACCACTGTGAGGGCAGAACACTGCCGTAGCTGTGCGAAAGTATATGGAGTATATTCTCAAACACCTGAAAGAGATGGACCAACCCCTGTATTTCCCAGTATTTAAAATGGGGGTCTATCCGAGCAGGTGTAAATGCCCTTCATTTTCCCCCCCCCACATACCGCCATTGAGGCTCAGCCCCCACCAACCCCCAGTCTCCCTCCTCACCCCTGGGACTTACCTCCTTACACTGATACCCGTGGATTGCCCCCAGAGATAGGGTCACCTCCACCGTGAGCGCCGCAACGGAAAAAGGATGCTGGTAGGTACCCACTTCAGCGCCTCTGACTTACTCCCCCAGGGCAGGTGCATGTGTAGGCTGGCTACAGCAGACAATGGAATAGGTCATATTCGGGGGTACCATGGCAGGCAATCGACAGGGGAAGGGGCATCATAGATGGTGGACACTGTTTTACTGATTTTTTCCCTCCGCGTAATGACGCATGCTTCCGACATGCCTCCAGTGAGTATAGGCGCCCGGTCTCAGTGAAACCTCCAGCCTCCGCTAGGGGTCTGACTTTGCGCTGGACACACAACACCCCCCCCCCCAAAAGAAGGACAGCCATCCCTGGGATGCTCAATCCTTCTCCCTCCGACCTCCTGGACCATTCCCGAACCCAGGACATCGGTGTCGCAGACGGACACCTTGCCGCTGTGCCAGTGGGCTGGCCCTGTAGTTGCCCTTCATAAGGGACTGCAATTATGGAGAGCAGAACCTTTCAGAAACATTTTTCTGTCCTAACTGCATTCAAGACCTGCAAAATATTTCCTGAGAACACGTTATCCATTAAGTGGTATGGGGATGAAGGAGGGCTAGTAGAGTCATGTTAATAGAGTAATGTAAGTAAGCAAACTCCAGCAACTTCACCATGCCCTACAATTCAAATCCAGCCATGCTGCAGTATGTCTGATCTTAGCTGTACTATAATAACTGAGGAAGTGTGAAGCAGCCATACCTCCATTCATTTTGGGCAACTGAAGTTTTTGTTAAACACCATCCATGGCCAGGTGCCTAACTAGATAAATCTCAAGAGGCGTTTGTTCCGTTCATTAAATGTCATCTCTGGGAGAGCCACCGGGATGGTTTGAAATACATACAGCAAGCAAGGGAGGATATTAAACCTGATGGTCTCAATCCTCTGATGAAATGTAAAAGGTAATTCTGACCACATGTCAAAAATCCACATAATGTCGAGTTAACAATGGTGGATAGTTTTGTTAATATAAAGTGGACAGGTCTTCGGGAATATTAACCCCCCCCCCCACCGAGATATTTTATTTGAACCTGGTCCTATTTAAAGCATTCCCGAATTTCAAGAGGGGGATGGTAACGTAGACATAGGGCAGTCATCTTGTCCGTATCAATTTTGTCTCCCGATAGCTTACCATATTGGTGAAGGGCTTCCTCAGGTGCTTAAGACAGTGAGTAGGGTTGGACAAATAAATTAAATTGTCAGCATATGAAGTTAACTTACTCTCTTCACCATGATGTAAGATTCCCCTGATATCCTGATGTTTCCAAACTGTCTGTGCTAAGGGTTCTTACTGATGATGCAAACAATAACTGAGACATCGAGCATTTTTGTCGTGTTCCATAATGGAGTCCAAATCTGGGTAAGAGTGAGCCATTCGGCCTGACCATCACCCGCAAACTCTGATACATTTCCATGCCCATGACCAAGAAAAGAAATTGAGGATGAAAACCAAAACGGTAGAGAGTGTAGTAGAGAGACTTCCATAAAAACCCTATCAAAACCTTTTTCTGTGTCCAGGCTCAGCAGCAATGTCCTGAACGTGTACTAGAGTAAAACACAGAAACATAGAATTTGACAGCAGATAAGGACCGCTTGGCCCACCTAGTCTGCCCATTTCCCTACCTAACAGATAAGCTGCAGATCCTAGTTTACCAACAGCCTACTTCCTCCTACCCCCCACTAGAATTGCCTTATGTCTGTCCCATGCATTCTTGAATTCCCCCACTGTTTTTGACTCTGCGACCTCCTCAGGAAGGCTGTTCAATGTATCCACAACCATCTCTGTGAAGAAATACTTCCTCACATTACCTCTGAGCCGTCCCCCCTCTATCTTCAAATTGTGCCCCCTTGTTTTTGCACATCTCTTTTTCTGAAAGATGCTACTCTCTTGGACTTTGTTGATTCCTTGAGGTATTTGAAAGTTTCTATCATGTTCCCCTCCCTCCTTTCCTCGAGGCTATACATCTTTAGTTTCTTTAGTCTTTCTTCATCGTCTTCTGATGCAGACCCTGCATCATTTAGTTGCCCTCCTCTGGACAGCCTCCACCCTGTCTATGTCTTTATGGAGATGGGGTCTCCAGAACTGCACACAGTACTCCAGATGTGGTCTTACCAACTGTCTGTACAGAGGGCCAACAACTTCCTGTTTTCTACTGGTGATGCCTCTTCTTATGCATCCCAGTATCCCCCCAGCCCTCCTTACTGCCTTCTCACATTGCTGTCCCACCTTTAGGTTGTCTGATATAACTACCCCCAGGTCCCTTTCCATTTTTGTTGTTGTCAGTATCTCTCCCCCCATTGTGTACTTCCCTGGGTTTTGTTTCCCAGGTGCATTACTTCACTTCTCTGCACTGAATCTAAGCTGCCATACATTTGACCATTCCTCCAACCTTGCCAAGTCCCTTTTCATTCTTTCCACCCCACCTTGTGTATCAACCCTGTTGCAGAACTTTGTGTCATCTGCAAAGAGACATACTTCCCTTCCAGTCCCTCTGCAATGTCACTTATAAAGACATTAAAAGGACCAGCTCCAGTACCTGAACCTCGCGTACCCACTAGTAACCTTCTTTTCTTCATCATGGACTCCATTTACTATTACCCGCTGTGTCCTGTTGTCCAACCAGTGTTTTACCCAGGCTACAACCCTGGGACCCACTCCCAGGCTGGCTAATTTGTTTATTAACCTTTTGTGCAGGACGGTGTCAAATGCCTTGCTAAAGTCTAGGTAGGCCATGTTCACAGCCCCTCCCTGGTCTACTGCTTTAGTCACCCAGTCAAAGAAATCAATTAGACTTGACTGACATGACCTTCCCGCTGTGAATCCATGCTGCCTTGGGTCCTGTGCCCCACTGGCCTCTAGGTACTCAACAATTCTTTCCTTCAGAAGTGATTCCATCATTTTCCCTAAGACAGATGTCAAACTGACAGGTCTGTAGTTTCCTGCCTCTGTTTTGCTCCCACTTTTGTGAAGGGGAATCACATCCGCCCTACTCCAGTCCTCAGGTACCACACCATCCTCCCATGATTTATTAAAAAGGGTAGTCAGTGGTGTTACTAGTTCTTCCCTTAGTTCTTTTAGAATTCTGGGGTGAATCCCATCAGGCCCCATTGCTTTATCCACCTTCAGTTTTAAGAGTTCTTTCAGAACCCTTTCTTCTGTGAAAGGACTAATATCAACCCCTATCCAGAGTGCTTCTATTGACGGATTGGGTATTTCCCTAGCTTTTCCATTGTGAATACTGAGCAGAAGTATTCGTTCAGTATCCTGCTTTTCACTGTCGCTCTCTGCCCAACCACCGTCCTCTTTGTTCAGCCTCAGTATCCCTGACTTAGTCTTTCTCGCTCCTAATGTACCTATAAAGGTTTTATTCCCTTCTTAACGAGTTGGCTATCTTTTCCTCGGTTTGGACCTTTGCTATTCTGACTGCCTTACCCACTTCCTTCTGCTTTAACTGGTGCAGTTCTCTGTTCTGCTCCTTCTGTGTTTCCTTATACTTCCTGAATACTATCTTTTTCTCCCTTACCTTCCCCGCACACTTCTTTTGAGAACCACAGTGTTTTTTTCTTTCGTTTTGATTTGCTTATTTGCTTCACACAAAGGCTTGTTGCCTCTGTGATGGCGGTTTTGATGTTTCCCCATTGTTGCCCCACCCCACCTTCTTGCCTGTTTGCTAGTGCTTTTCTGAGGCAATCTCCCATTTTGACAAAATCAACCCTCCTGAAGTCAGTACCTTCACTTTGAGTGGCTTGACTCTACAGCTAAGTTTATCGTGAACCACACTGTTTGGTGGCCGCTTGTTCCCACATGGCTACCCACTTCAATATCAGAGATCCTCTCTCCGTCCCCATTTGAGAGTACCAGGTCTAAGATTGCTCTCTCCGAGTGGGTTCCAAAACTAGCTGTCTGAGGCATGCCCTGTAGGGCATCAAGAATGGCCCTGCTCTTGGATATGGCTGCAGCAAAGGTGCTCCAGTCAACATCTGGCATATTCAGGTCCCCCATCAGCAATATCTCCCCTTTCTCTGCCATCCCAAGGATGCCTTCTATCATTTCCTTGTCCATTTCCTCCCCCTGAGATGGGGGTCTGTATTCAACCCCTGTGTGGATTGTGGAGCCATTTCCAGTCTCCAAGGCGACCCACAGTGCCTCCTCTCCTCCCTGTATACCTTTTAGTTCTGTTGCTTTGATCCCTTCCCTTACATAGAGAGCTACTCCTCCTCCTCCTCTTTTTCCCTCCCTGTCCCTCCTGTAGATTGTGTACCCGGGTATGTTGACATCCCAGCCATGGTTCTCTGTGTACCATGTTTCTGTGACTGCCACAATATCCAGACATCCCTCTTCCATCAAGGCCACCAATTCAGGGAGCTTTTTACCTAGACTATGGGCATTGGTACTCATTACCCTCCTTTTTTTATGATTTTATTTCTGGGAGCTGACCTTGCTGCCCCCCTCTCCCTCTCTGGCTTCTCCCTTCCCAGTCCCGGATATTCTCGCTGCACTGTTTTTTGCTTCCAGAACCCTTCCCCTGTACCTGTCCCACCCCCTCCACCGTTTCTGCCTCCACCAGCCCCCTGGGCAGCACATTCCATGGCTTCACCAGCCTCTCAGTGAAGTAGCACCTCCTCCTTTCTCCCCTGAATCTCCCCCCTCCAGCTTCCACTCATGCCCTCTAGTTGCCCCCCCCTTCCTTCGAAGCACCCTGACTGCTCCTCCCTATTTATCCCCTTCATGTACTTGAAGACCTCTATCATGTCCCCCCGGTCCCTTCTCTCTTCCAATGTGTACATATTTAGCTCTTCGAGCCTCTCCCCATAGGTCCTATCCCCCAAGCCCCAAATCATTTTGGTTGCCCTCCTCTGGACCCTCTCCAGGAGTTCAATGTCCCCTTTTAAATGTGGCCTCCAAAACTGCATGCTGTACTCGAGGTGCGGCCTCACCAAGCAGTTATACAGTGGGAGCATCACTTCCCTCCTTCTGGAGGTGAGCCCCCTAGCGATGCATATAAGCATCCTGTTGGCCTTTGCCGCTGCCCTCCTACAAGTCTCCAAGTTATTCATCTTGACATCCACCACCACCCCCCCGAAGGTCCCTCTCTGCCATCGAGACTTGTAGCATTCCCCCTAGGGTGTACACTTGGCCCGGGTTTCTGGCTCCCAGGTGCAGTACCTTGCATTTCCCTGCATTGAATTTCAGCTTCCGCTTTCTAGACCACCTTTCCAGAGCCTCCAGGTCCCCCTGTAGGGCCACCCTCCCCATCCACCGCCATCCCCAGTTTTGAGTCATCCGCAAAGAGACTCATCTCACTCCTGATACCCTTCCTTATGTCAGAGACATAGGCATTAAACAGGAGGGGCCCATGGACCGATCCCTGAGGGACTCCACTAATGACCTTCCTTGGGGATGAGACCATCCCGCCAACCACAACCCTCTGGGTCCGGTTCTGGAGCCAATTGCCTATCCATCTGATCATCTGGTTCCCCACCCCCATTTCTCCCAGATTATCAAACAGGCCCCCGTGAGGAACAGAGTCAAACGCCTTGCTGAAGTCAAGGAAGAGGACGTCCACTGGTCTACCCAGGTCCAAGGCACTCGTCACCCAGTCATGGAACTCCAAAAGGTTTGTCTGACACGATTTCCCCGGGACAAATCCATGCTGTCTATCGTCCAGGCACCCCAACTTTTCCAGGTCCCCCCCAGTCTCTCTTTGACAATGCCCTCCATCACCTTGCCCACCACCGATGTCAGGCTGATGGCCCTGTAGTTCCCTGCCACCTCCCTTGATCCCCCCTTGTGGACAGGCACTATATGCGCCACCTTCCAGTCCTGGTGCAAGCAGGCATAGTGGTCAGTTAGAATTTTATGGATTTGTGAAGTCCTGAAGACTTCCTGTTTTGTCACTAGATCCCTCATGTTCAATATGGTGTCCTCTGATCTCCATTTAAAGAGGCAGAAAGCCAACAGTCTAGCCACCCTTGGACCCCCATCATAGTATTTTTGTTTGAGGCACTGTAGTGCCAGTTCTATTTTTGCATTTAAATGGTCTTGAATCTGAGTTTATCAGGGGTAGGAGGGACCTGTACCCCTGCTGATGTGCTAGGTCTTCCTCTTGTAGCTTTTTAGCACGGGAAGAAAATGCAATAGTTTCCTCTTGTAATACTACTTTAAGAGCTAATTGCTGGGGAAACGTCTGGGGAATCATTCTGCTACAATATAAGAGGGATTGTTTTCTTTCATCATTTCCTTAAACTGCAGATTATTAAGAGGACTGAAGTTAAATCTCCAGCTAGTCTGCTTCAGTTCCTGGTGGAGTTCTAAGGCCAGAGTCAAGGAGGCATAATTGGATAAAAGAATTTGCCCTATGGAACAGGTGTGAACATTCTCTATATTCTGTAACTACAAAAATATAGTCCAGCCTTGAGTAGCCCTGTTGCACATGCGAGAAAAAGGTGTATAGTTGACGGTGAGTATTTTGGGTTCTCCAGACATCTATTAACTAGTGCTGTGTGGAATTTTCAAATTCCGACGAATTTTGCCACAAATGGAATGATAAAATTCTGAGTAAGAAAATAGTTGCGGAATGATTTTCCACGGGAAAAAAATGCTGTTCTCCACGGATCTCAATATTTTCTGTGGAAATTGTTGCAGAATAATTTTCTGCGGAAAAATTACTTTTCTGCAGAATATTAATCTGCAGATCACAGTAGGTGGAATTCTGCCGAAGAGCGAAATTCCGGCAGAAATTCCACCAGCGTAATGGCCATTCCATGCTAATTCCGCATTACGCACAGCACTACTATCAACCCATATTCTAATAGCAGTTTTTGAAAACAGCAATGGGCTGACGTCACTCTAGTTCCTCTAGGGGCAGTTCAATCCCATTGGGGATCAAGGGTTAAGTTTAGGTCTCCACCAAGTATTAATACACCTTTCTGTTTAGTAATGATCTGATTAAATAATTGCTCAATTGTGGATAAGTCAGAGCCTAGTGGGAGATAAAGGTTTACTATGGTGTATACGTCAACTAGCAATTTACCCGCTGTCAGGACCATTCTACCCACAGAGTCTGCATAAAAATCCTCCATTTCAAACTGGGATTGCCCAAGGATCAGGGCAGCCACTCTTCTTTGCCTCCCATGCTGATAGGTAGAATGTATAACATCCCTGAAGTCAAACAGTTTAGTTTTTCATGTTCAATAACAGTTAACTGCATTTCTTGGAGTAAAATTAGGGGAGGAAACAACTGTTTCCCTTTTAACCGGGTGTGTTGGACCATCATTTTGTGAAATCATGGAAAAATGCATCATGTTCATCAATATCTAAAATGGTTGAAAAGAGGCCTCATAATGCTATCGCTGGGACTTCTACAACAGTATAATGAGGGCTTTTTGTATGAGTCTTAGTGACATTATTAAGGATATCCATATAGGGATACAGCCACTTAACAGGGACGGCTTGTGGAGCATGCTTCGTCCCTATTAACCAGCCACCCTGTTAAAAAGAAGTACCTGTTTTGTAATGCAACTTTGTCCATATATGTGCCAGAGTTACCTTTCCCAGAGAAGAGAGCACGTAGAGAGAGTCAGAGTGCCTAGTGAAATCGATCTAAGTAAAGCTGCAATCTGCCCGCTGAGCATGTCTGAGCATCGCTGGTGCGGTGGAGCCAACAATGGGTCAATACATTGAAAATAAATGTATAAACACCACAGAAAAGTTGATTTGGAGCTGTAGAGGATAGCCGTGGTGCAACCATGTCCATTTAAGTAAAGCCACGATCTGCCCACTGAGCGTGTCAGAGTGTCTCTGGTGCGGTGGAACTGACAAAGCATTATGCTGGCTCTTTTCCGGAAAGCTAAATGCTGCAAGTAGTCTGTACTTTTCCGTGATGCATATGGCAGTAGCTGTGGGGTGGGTGAATCAGACAACTACTGTAGATGTTCTCACTGATGGGTGTGTGTGTGTGTGTGTGTGTGTGTGTGTGTGTGTGTATACGGCTATTCATAGTGCTATTCAGGCATTCATACTATTTACACCTCATTCAGCAGCTCATCATCAGGTCATTAGTAAGCAGTAGGTAGGGTTCAGGGCAGTCACTCCAGCCAGGAAGTAGGGGCAGACAGCGGTACTGAATTGTCCCAATAATCCAGCATCCTCAGACCTATAAAACAGACGGGGATGCCATAGAAATGAATGGCCACTTAACTGGTTCTCGGCGGGATGTCCGGATTATCTGCATTCTGATTAAGTGGCTTCTACTGTGTGTATTTGTGTATATACATTTATGTATTTGTGTATATACAGTATATGTGTGTGTGTATATATATATATGTGTGTGTATATATAGGGGATATGACATGGCCTGACTGAAGATATCATATTTATCTTCAAGAGAGACCAAAGATATCATGATATCTCACGAGTGGCGAAGCCACGAGTGAGATATCTTGATGTCATTGATCTCGAGTGAAGATAAATATAATATCTTCAGTCAGACCATGTCATGTTCTGTTTATACAACATGTGTTTTGGGCCTCCTAACACTACCCCTACTTAACACAATCCCCCACATATCTGATTTATTAGGCAGTTGAATGACTTGCAGCCCCCACCCACCCACTCACCCACCCAATGTTGCTCTGATATTTGGTTGATCCTTTGATAGCTGGCTAAAAATAGTCATTTAAAAAACAACTCATCGGCTCCCCTTTTTAGTACAAGAGGCAGGTCCACCAGTGCAGCACCCACCAAGCGGTTACGGTATGTGGCTGATCCTGCCACGTGGTTATGATATGTGGTTGTTATAGTCCTTGCCATAATTGGGTAAAGAAATACCTGTTTAAAAGAACCTTATCTGCTTGATCCTGCTGTGATTCCTAAAGAAATACTTATTAAAAAAAACTTATCTGGTTAATCCTGCCATTTCCTCAGGGTGTTAGGGAAGAAGCAGTTTCTTTTCCGATGCAGTAAACCTGTAGTGTGGCCGAGCGCTATCTATGCTGTAACAGAGGGATGTCCCATAGATTTAAAATAAGGCACTCTGCCTGTAAAAAGTTAGAAATATGTGGCTTTTTTCTTACTATCCTTAAGTTTGTTTAAATGAAGCTGCTGACAGAAGACACAGGAGAACGAGTGAGTCGGCAGCTTCAGAACAGTGAACGCAAGCGTCAGCGAGTGTTGCTATAGCAACGCTTGCTCGGGCTTGTGTTCACTGTTCTAGCTGACTACCTCGTTTTCCTCTGTCTTCTGTCAGCAGCCTTTTAAACAAACATAAGGATAATAAAAAAAAGCCACATATTCTAACGTTTTACAGTCGAGACTGCCTTATTTTAAATCTGTGAGACATCCCTTTGTTACAGCATAGATCTTTCGACACTACAGGTTTACTGCCGAACAACAACTGCTTCTTAACACCTAGGAAATGGCAGGATTAACCAGATAAGTTTGTAAACTATTTCTAGTAAACAATTATGGCAGGTCAGAGTCGCATGGTGGTGGTGGTGGTGGGGGGGGGTTCTACTGTTGGCAGGTTGTTTTTTAAACTTTAAAAAGCTACAGATTAAGAAGCACAGTGCGCCTTATTTTAAATATCTGGGATGTCCTCATGTTACAGTTTATACAGCGCTCGATCACTCTACGTTACAGTATAAAAAGGTGAAACAGTTTCTTCCCTTGCCCATTTAAATTGGCAGGATCGACCAGATAAGTTTTTTTCTTTTAAAATAAATATTTCTTTTAACAGTTATGGCAGGTCAGAGTCACATGGGAGGGAGCTGCAGGTCGTGGTCATCCAGTGATATCGTCGCCAAGGAGCAGTGTTCCATCTCTAGCACTCGGATTGAAACTGAAACAGTTTCACTTAACAAGAATGATGTATAGGAACACTGAAGATATCACCATGACGTATAGGAGTGTGAAGATATCAAAATGACGTATAGGAACGTGGAGATAACAATGATATCTTCACTGGCTAATTAAGATATCACTTTTTATTATTGTGTTTATCCCAAAACACATGTAGCATAAATATATATATATATTGCAAAAAACTGCATTAATGCTCTAGTTAGGGATAAAGCCACAAAAGTAGGGAAATGTGGCGTTAGGATTTTCAAAGCTAACACCCCACATCCACCCCGCACACACTAACAGGCGTCAGGGATGTGCCTTGGGGTCGTCGGCCCTAACACTCTCCCCATTCTCCTATACTGTACCCATCTCAGCTTATATACTTACGGAACAACCAGTGGTAGCATTAAGGATTTAGTGTGGTGTGCTCCTCTGAAAAAGAGTAGCACACTTGATTGAACTTGTGCCATGAAATATGTGCTCCTTCAGACCATGACAGTGCTCCTACCTATGTTTATATTTCCGATCAATTTCCCAATAGTAAATCCTCAATTGCTAGAAAGTACTAGAGGTTCAGTGGTACCTACTAGTAATTTACAGTCCCACGTTACATTACATAGCAACTGCCTCCCACGAAATGACTTTCCAGGGGCCTGAACTTTGCTTCCACACACCCCCCCCCCCCCAAGCACATAAGCATATCCCTACTTGGACTGCCAAACAGGGGCCTTCTCCTGGTAGTCCTATATATCATGTCTCTAATGTGGGTGGATAGACTTATGTGCTTATGCGGTTCAACGAACCCTTACTCTAGATGCCATGACCATCACCCACTCACCTTTCGTGACTATCCTACTTCCCAGGGGGGCAGAGTCACTCCTGGTTATGCATGGGCTCACTAAAAAGGGTGTCTTCTACCGTGTACTTCACTCGGGACCTACTCCTCCTAACTCCTAAAGTCCTCTGTCTAATATCAGCACTGCTGCTCCCAGCAGGCGACGTTGAGCTTAACCATGGACCCCCCCCCATCGCCAACCTTACAACTGGCTCCCCCCATGATCTGCACTGGACCTCCTCTAAGGGCCTAAAAATAGCTCACATGAATGACTGTAGCCTACGCCCTAAAAATACATGAAGTCCAAGGATGGCTGGCTCTCTACAAACCAGACATACTAGCAGTCTCTGAGATCTGGCTGAAGGCTCACACCTTGACGCATGAGATTGCAGTCTCTGGGTACAACACATTCTGCAAGGACAGGGATGGAAAAAGAGGGGGTGGGGTACTCATATATGCCAGGGACTCACTAGATGCGGCTCTCACCTCCTTCCCGTGCTCTGACCACACTGGTGGCAAGTTACTATTCATTAGGATAACCCTTGGCCCTTCAAAGCACCTAACCATAGGTTTTATTTATTTTTTTTTATTTATTTCAGTACTCGGAAAACCATTTGCGCTTGGAGCTCTTTGCATAGGTTTCGCATCAGGACATTTCAGTACAACAGGTGAAAATTATACAAAGGATTGCAGACATACAAGGTAAACAAACAGGATTATATATCAAACACAGTATAAGTCACAGGAAAACAGACAATTTACAGTGCCCAACGGTGAAACCAGTCAGTTGTCAGCAAACAAGAGGTTGTTTGGAATGTTGCTAAGTGCTAAAAAAAAAAAAAAAAGAGTGAAAGGGGAAACCCAAGTGCAATGTGCAAAAGGAGAGCATAATTGCCTCTGCAACCCACCTAAGGTTGCCCTCCAAACCAAGGCGAGTTTGCCTCTACAACCCACTTAAAGTTGCCCTCCAATCCCTTGAGACCCTAACCAAAATCCTAGCTGATGAGGTCTCCTCGGAATTGCTGTTCCTGGGTGACTTCAACCTCAGCTGGGCTCCAGACACGGAGCAAGCCCTCAAGGCCTTGCTCCTGGACACCAACCTTGAGCAACTTATCACTGAAGCAACTAGGCTTAACCACAAAACAGGGAACCACATCACCCTTGACTGGGCACTGGTGTCTCACCCCTCAAATATACAGGTGGCTGGCACCATGGCCGATGCCCTGAGTGACCACAAACTCATATTCTGTATCTGGAAGAACAGGTCGCCCAAGGTTCCTCCAAGAATACTCATTACCCAAGACTACTCCAAATTCTGTGCAGATTCCTTCAATGAATACCTTAGTAACCTCGACTGGAGCCCCATAAGGCTCCTCCCAACCCTGGGTGAAACACTGGAATACTTCCAAAACTTCATCTCTGCAGCTAACCTGTTCGCCCCTATAAAGAAACTCCAAGCCAAAGGTAGCTACTACAAATGGATCATCCCAGATTTAAAATCTCTGATAGTGAGTCGCGACAAGGCCTGGAAGAAGTACAAAAACTCTGCACTGCCAGCTGACCTTGTATCCTACAAGACCCTCAGGAACCAGTGCAAGCGAGTCACTTACTGCTAAAAGGAAGCATGTTAAACACTTCCAACAAACCAATCTAGCTGATCCTATGTCTTTCTGGTCCCACATCAATGACCTACTCAAAGGCAATGGTAAGTCTCCACCAGGCCCTATAGAGGTCAATGGCCATACGATTAATGACAGCCATGAAATTGCCTTAGCCTTTAATCGGCACTTCACTACTTGATGCCTATAAGACTAGTCTACCCCCCTAAACTCTGAGCTCCCGCACTCCGAGATGCCTTGCTCCACATGGCCACTTTTCCATCTGAGGTTAGTTAAGGCTAGGTGCTCCCCTCCTTAAGACCATCCAAGCCAAAGGCACTGGTGGACCCGACAGCATCAACCCAAGGCTGCTAAGGGCTGCGGCTCCTGCCATCACACGACCCTTTACATGGCTCATCAACAGATCCTGCTTGAAGGGCTATGCGCCAATCCTGGAAGCAGGCTCATGTGGTTCCCATCCACCAGGAGGCCCCAGGGAGCCTACTGGCAACTGCAGGCCAATCTCCCTGCTCTGCAATCTTGCGAAGCTACAGGAAAGTTTAGTCTACAGCCAACTCCGTGACTACCTTGAGACAAACCAGTTGCTAGTACCCTCACAACATGGCTTCAGGCAAAATCATGGAACCAACTCAGCCCTCAAAAATGTTTCTGTCTATGTACTAGGAGCAATGGACAAAGGAACCCCCACAGGGGCTGTTTTTATTGATCTGTTCAAGGCCTTTGACCTTGTAAACCATAAACTCTGTTAACCAAGCTGGATAAGATCGGCCTTGATCAACACTCCATAACCTGATTTGACAGCTATCTGTCTGGCTGTTCTCAGCGAATTAAGTGGAAAGGTGTAAACATCTGAACCACTCTCCCTGAGGGAGGGGGTACCTCAAGGTTCCATACTGGGCCCCCTCCTTTTCACGCTATTTGTCCATGACTTAAGTAGTCACTGTGGGGACAGCTCTGTGGTCCAGTATGCAGATGATGCTGTAATTCACAGACCTCTGAACAACCCAGATAACCTTGGGCCTCAGCTTTAAACAGACTTTGCTAAGCTGGAAGCCTGGCTTACGGAGAACAGGTTGATCTTAAAGACAAACAAAACCAAGGCTATGCTATTTGGTTCTAGATCTCTGGGCCAAGATAGAAGCCCCTTACTCCCCTCGACCTCCTCATCTGGCAGCTGCACCGAGTTGGTGAACTCCCTCAAATACCTGGGCTTAACGCTGGATCAGGGCTTTACCCTGAAGAATCACATTGACCAGGTAACCAAAAACGGTGCATTGCAAACTAGGCCTGCTTTACCGCCTGAATGACCAGTTGATCCCCAAGGCCAAGATAACCATTGCCAGCAGCATCCTCCTCCCTACCATGACTTTTGTTGTCCCTATTATGCAGAAAATGGCAAAAAAGGAGCTTAACAGGCTGCAAGTTCTCTACAATAAGGTAGCCCGCTTTGCCTCTCGGTGCCACTTGAGGCGTCACCACTGTGAAGCCCTGGCTTACCTAAACTGGCCATCCCTTGACTGCCGCCTGCAGTACCCCCTTCTAGGCAATGTGTACAAGCTCTTCCGTTCCCATCCCCAAGACAGCCTTGCTGGTCTCCTTGTCCCTAAGTGCTCAGGAAGGCATCTTCGCATGTCAGGATAAAACCTCCTGGAAGAACCCATGGTGCGGACCAAGGTCTGCAATAAATCCTTTGCTTCTGCTGCCCCTGCTCTGTGGAATAGGCTTCCTCCCCACGTTCAGGACACTCCCTCCCTTGGAATTTTCCAATCCAGGCTCCACGCTCACTTAATCAATGCCAGGGCCTGCTCCTGCAACTGAGCATCAAAACTCTGTGGTTCATGCTCCTGAGCAATTATTTCTCATAGTCTGTTCAACGGCTCCCATTTGAACCTCCACCCTCCCCAAGCTACTCCCCCAACTCTGACTAGCTCCTCTACCCCCAGCTACTCCTATTTTTTTTTTACTAAGTACAACTCCCTGCTTATGAATTCTCAGCACACTAGGTGCTTGTACAAATTCCGTGCTTCTTGTTGTCTGTGTCTCCCATTGTACTTATCTATTCATGCGGTGGACTGGCCAGAATCTAACCCTCATGGTCAGCACATCACACTACCTCATGTCAACCTGTATGATTTAAGTGCCTTGCACATTGTTATTTTTGCCTTCTCTCTGTAACTAATTCCAGTTCGCCTCTGAAAAAGGGACCTCCAGAGCTCAGTGGGCCTACCCGGTTATCAAAATTTAATAAATAAAATAAAGTTGACATGAACAAAACCTTTAATTAAATTAACGGTTTCAACAAAGTGAACTCTGATGGTCTGTTAAACCTTAGTGGAAACAAGACCACTAGGGGACACTGCCTCAAACTGGTGGTGGTGGAGGGGGGCGTTGCTTCACGAGGGGCATAAGGAAACACCTTTTTACTGCAAGGGTGGTGGCAAAATGTAAAATTGCTGGAGGAGGTTGTCTCCATGAAGACTGTAGACACCTTCGAGAGAGGCTGGGACGGGATAAATGTAGGGAAAATTACATGGAATGGGGGAAGGTAGGGAGGAAGAGGTGGGGGGGCGGATCACAGAGTAGTTATGGGGGGTCTGCAAACTCGAGTAGACTGGATATACTGTACGGCCTTTTTCTGCTGTCAATTTTGGTATGTTGTAAAGCTGGTTAAATAAACAGAATTACTTTAACTTTTTTCACCACCTGACAGGAGGAAGAGCCCAAGAAACCTAGAGAGATGAGACCAAGTCTGCTTATTTGTCTGTTATGCTGCTTCACTGTGCTTTTGTAATTTGTAAAACTACTGTATTTGGAAGCCACTACATATGATAATACCACTTGCACCTGCCCAAACTTACCGTACTGCCTTATCAAAGTATGGGCAGTCGTTTCCATTGGCCCAACTGGTACACTTACCTAAATGTTCTTTTCACCAATACAAGTCAGGAGGCCTAGCTAAAGGAAAATGTTATTGGCCCAATTCAGAATCTTAAAGCATGTGGCTAGCGGGCCAATACCTATTTCGACCCTGAACCATTGCTCACCCTGTTCAGATGGCCTAATCTGGTCTGTCCAGTTCAGACTCTACTTCCTCTGCTCCTGCCTGAATGTCCACTCTTGAGTAACCTGAGTACCCACCAGCACACAGACAGAGATCAGAGACAACTGGTCTCCCAGCCAAAATTCCCAAGTCAGAGAGATGGAGCATCCAACGGTTTTAGATGAAAAAAATATATATAACCTCGGCTGCCCTACACATACCTAGAAACACAGAATGTAACAGTAGAAAAGGGCCGCTGGGCTCACCCAATCTGCCCATTTTTGTTAACCTTCATTTTTTGCTGTAGACCCTAATTGATCTAAAGTGCAGTCTCTCCCCCTTCCCCATCCCTATGATTCCCTTGTGCCTGTCCCAGGCATTTTTGAATCTCACAACTGTTTTCGCCCCCACCATTTCTGCTGGAAGGCTGTCCCAGGTATCCACCACCATATCTGTGAAGAAGTACTTCCTCATATCCCTCCTGAATTTAACCCCTTCAGCTTATCGTGCCCCTTTGTTCCAGAGCACCCCTTTCCCCAAAAAATGCCCACCTCCAGTACCTTATTTACCCCTGTGAAGAATTTAAACTTCTCTATCATATCCCCTCTCTCCCTCCTCTCCAATAGGCAGAACATACTGTATTTAGCTTTTTCAGCCTCTCCTCGTAGGGCTTTTGATGCAGATACTGTACTGTACAATTTTGGTAGCCATCTGCTGGACTGCCTTCACTCTGTCTGTATCCTTCCTGAGATGTGGTCTACAGAACTGGACACAGTACTCCAGGTGGGGTCTTAACAGTGATCTATATAGGGGTAGCACCACCTCCCTCTTCCTGCTAGCAATACCCCTTCCTGTGCACCCCAGCATCCCACTAGCCATTCTGACTGCCTTGTCACACTGCCTGGCCATCTGTAGGTCATCCGATACAATTATCCCTAGGTTTCTTCATTGCTTGGTCTTTGTCGGTATCACTCTGCTTATACTTCACTCTTCCGGGTTTTATATACCAAGTGCATTATTCTACACATTTTTTGCATTGAAGAGGACTGGTCCCAGCACTGATCCCTGAGTCACTCATTTCCTCAGAGTAAACTCCATTTACCACCAACCTCTGTGTCCTATACGCTAACCAGTTTCTTACCCAGGTCACCACGTTATTACCCACCCCAAGTTAACCAGCTTGCTTACCAGTGCAGTTCGATCAGGATGTCACTGCTTCTACAGTAGCTGAAGCTGCAGTAGGGAGGCTCCAATCTACATCCAGCACACACAGACTGAAGTCCCCCACCAGCAACAGCTCCTTGTTTTCCACCATTTTGCAATAACCGTTTCTGACATTTCTTTGTCTAAGTCCTTCCCCTGTGCCAGAAGCCTGTAGATCACACTTGTCTGTACAGTGGTTCCGATTTCTGACTGGAGTGTGACCCACAGCACCTCAGCCCCCCCCCCCCAAATTCCCTGTATTTCTGTTGTTTTTATGTTTTCCTTCACATAAAGCACCTCCCCTCTCCTTTCTTTCCTCCCTGTCCCTTCTGAACATTGTGTAGCTTGATATGACCTTGTCCCAGTCATGGCTGTCGGTGCACCTTGCCTCGATAATGGCCACAATACCCAGGTCAGCCTCTGCCATGATGGCCTCTAGGTCTGGGATCTTATTTCCAAGACTTCTAGCATTAGCACATATGGCCTTACAGATTTTGTTCTATTCTTATCGCTTCCCCCTTTTTCCTTATGTTCCCCCTTCCTACCTCTTTTTTCTCTGATTGCTTTGCATCTCCCCTTCCTCCTTTCATAACCCACTCCTACCTTGATTAACTTGCACCGAGTGGGACTCTCGCCCCTCGGGATCTCCCTACATACCACCTCAGCCTGCTGCTACTGGGGGTAGTTTCTACCTCCCCCCGCCTAGTTTAAAGGTTCATCAAAGCAACATTTAAACCATCTACTGAGATCTGTGGATCCCCTCCTGGATGGATGCAGGCAATCACCTATGTATAGACTCTAATCTTCCCAGGTGGGACTCTAGTCCCCAGTGTAGCAGTACCCCTCCTCTGTGCACTATTCTTTCAACAACAAGTTGAAGGCCGTGATGTGGAGCTCCCTTTCTCTCCCCCTATCCTAGTCAGGCAGCACCCATGTAACAGCTACAGAGCGTGCTACCTGTCCAACTCCTTCCCAGCTCCCTAAATTTCTGCACTGTACACACAATATGAACACTGCTCACATCAGTAAAAACATAAAAAAGATGCGGTAATTGGGTATATTTTGTTTGAATGGATCTAATGAAATTAAAACGAGCACAAGTTATTCTGGGGAATGTACTCAAGTCCCACAGCCATGTACAATAATACAAAATGGACCATGCTCCTAGTACTCCACAGGAGCACGATGACACTAAATTTTGACCTGAAAAATGTGCTCCTAATTTAAACAAACGTGCTCTGAGCATGGAGCACACCCTTATAGCTACCCATGGGAACAACAGCGACCAAATTATCAGCATAGCCATCTTATTACCCCACCTCATGTACCCAGTACAGAAAATTTTCAAATCCCCACCAAAATATAATTCTGCGAAACTGCAATGCCATTCTGTGCCACATGTGCAAAAACAAATTTTGGGCAGGATTTGAAAAAGGCAGCTGTGACATACACGAGGTGGGGTAATAAGAAGGCTATGCTGAAAATCTGGAGTTAAAATATTTAAAATTTCAAAAGTTACAAGCAGGCATAGTGAAACTGCAACAAATGGTCATACCCAAATTTTCAACATAGTCTTTTTCTGACCTAACCTCTTAAACCCCATAGCTAAAAATTTTTAAACCTGTGCTAAAATGCCATTCTGCACAACAGGAGCAAAAACATGTTTTGGACAGGATGTGAAAATGACAGCTGTACTGTTCACAAGGTGGTGTGAAAAACTGGATAAGTCAAAAATTTGGAGTCAAAATATTGAAAATGACCAAAGTTATGCGCATGCGTAGAAACATTTCAACGCGCGTGTATCACTCTGCCATTTTTAGGAAATTTGCACCATATTTTCAACATGGCCTTTTTTTAGATCCCACCTCATACACAATGGCACTGTCATTTTGTTAATCGGGCCCAAAAAGGGATTTCGTGCACCGACTGCAAAATCACCTTCCAGGCCTGATTAACAAAATGACAGTTGCAGTGTTCATGAGGTGGGGTCCCAAAAAGGCCATGTTCAAAATGTGGTGAAAAAGTTCAAAAAAATGGCAAAGTTATGAATATAACTTCAAAACACCATTGAAATACATCATATGCCACGTACCTTGATTCCTCATTTCATGGTACGGCTTTGAAGAGTGCAGACGTGTCTTGATCCACAGAAGATGACAGGATACGACCTCCGGTGGTAAGTATAGGGTAAGGGGGGGTGCTCAGTGGGAGGATCAGGATGGGGGAAAAGGGGACGACGAGGGACCATTTTCTTTTTTTCAGGTTTAAAAAAAAAAAAGACTGGGGGACTGTTTTCTTTTTTCACAGGGTAACAATGAAGAAATATTTCAGGACACTGGGGGTGGGCTCCCCAGTGTCCCATACTGCTGGGTGGGTGGAGGTGGAGCTAACAGTATTAAAATAAGGGAAGTGCTTGCACAGTAAAAACGAGGTGCTGGAAGCTACATTCGTAATACCCTTATAATTCACTGCAGCCAAGATCAGAGGGAAATACTGAGTATGATACATTCCTACTGTAATCAGCTGTGATCAACCTGCAGGTTTAAACTAAACCTGGGCAATACTTTCGATTTTCTGCCCAGCTCTACCTAAGGTTGTGCTTTAACATCATACCAGTATTTGCTTTGCTTTAGAGGTATAATATAGAGATGCACCTACAGATCCTGAGCTTGGTGTAGCAACTGATCAGAAGACAGATCGAAGTGTGAGAGACCCACAACAAAGTTCCAATTGTAGCCTTTATCTTGTATTTTTGCAGGGTATAACGGGACATTTAGGTCTGCTGGCTTGGTGGCATGGAACGGTGTAGTGTGCCTACTACTGTTTGTCAGTGCCAGGGAGGTATGCAATAAGCCAACATTCCAGAAAGAGAGGGTGTACAATGAGCCCAGGGAAACAGCGGCTCCCTGCTGAATCTGCAGCCGGCAGCACAAGTTCCAGCTGCGGCTACAGAAGTCAAGAAATTCCTGCTGTTCTCATACAGAGAAGGTAGGGAACAGCTCTTCTCACTATGTTGAGCACCCAGGATTTTAGGTGCCCAGAAAAGGTACTTGTGGGCATGATCTTAAAAAACAAACATCAGAATCTAGCTAAACGGCTCCCGTTTAGCTAGGTTCTGATGTTTGTTTCTAAAAATCCTAGCATTTTAATGTATTTTCTACATTTGTCAGTTCATGGAAAAAAAATCAACAGGATGACGGTTGGCATGGCACAAAAAATGTTTGGCGCCCTGCCAGTTCAGTGGTGCGAAAGCAAAAACGAGCATTTGCGGCAACAAATTTTTACTTTTGCCACAAAACGTTATCTCAAAACCCCTACTGCATATACGCAAGTCCGAAAACACTAAAATTTAAAGCTTTATAACTCTGAAACCCTTTAATATTTTTTCACCAGACTAGTCAAAGGCACTACACCTTGGGACATGACACATGTCCTGCAAGTTTGGGACAACAATTCCTTTCAATGTAGGCTACAGGTGAGAGCAAAAAAAAAAAAACATTGTTAAGTATAGGAAAAATTGTAGTTTTTTTGTTGAAATGACATGCGTATCTCAGAAACCGCACAAGCTGCCATCACAAAAATTTCCACACATCCAAGGCCATGCCTCCTAGACAACACATACAAAATATCAGCTCATCAGTCAAAGGGAGCCAAAGATATTAATGTTCAAAATTTTAGGTTTAACATTAAACAGGCTACTCAACCCTAACTATAGGGGCGTGATACCTATAATAATAGCAAAGCTACGGTAGCACCACTATAGTTAGGGTTAGTAAAGGAGATGTGAAGGGAGGAAGGAGGGTTTGGTGGGGCTGGGGCAGTTGCAGTAAATGAAACTAAGAGTTACACAATCGGGCAGACTTGATAGACCTGTGGGCCCTTTTCTGCTGGCAATTTTGTATGTTCGTATGAGTAGGCACTTTAATGTAAAACCCCAATTTATGCACTTTAATAACTTTGCAACAATTCAACAGATTTGCACGGAATTTTGCAGGTGCAGTCTCGTGTGGTAGATCCATGCGTTTACCAAGATTTGTTCCAGTCAGATGTGCGGATTCTGAGATCCGGACAGTGAAAAAAGTGAATTTTGGGGGATTTTTGGCTGTTTTTGGTGACATCTCTGGCACCCAGACAGTCTGGAATTTTGGTCTGAAATGTTCAGGGTTGAAAGAGGCAGACCCACAGATATACAGTTTGATGGTTTGATGAAAAAAATATTAATCCATTCCAAAGTTATTAAATTTAAAAATTTCGGGTTCTGAGCATGCTCAGTAAGCACTTCAAAATAGCTGTATGAAACGAAAACAGAATCATTTTTCGTATGAGCCCATTCTTTTTTCGTGAGGGGAAAAATCTTTTTTCATTTGCCATCATTTTTGTTTTTCATATAAATTTCAAAACCCAGAAAAATTAACATTTTGTACAGAGACCAAGACATGTATTCTTGCTCATCTGCACTCCGTTAGGTGGACTGTGGACATAACTGTTAGAAGAAATTACCACAAAATCTTTGTTTGTTTTTTGTTATTTTAAACATTTCTTTGTGACTCGCATCTGCCTTTTTTGTACGGTCGTTCATATGAAAATTTTCATATTAAAGAACAAAGTGCCTTTTATGGGCGTTTTAGCTGTTTGTGGGGACAGCCATAGTATCCAGACAGTTTGGAAGTTTGGTCTAACAATTTCAGGGTAGAAAGGGTTTGGTCCACAAATGTGCCTTTTGGTGGTTTGGTGAAAAAATATTAAATTCATTGCAAAATTATTAAAATGTTAAAGGTTCGGCTTCTAAGCATGCTCAGAATGCATGTATACATCTTTCCCCGGTGTCCAGTGGCACTCCCCACCCTTCAATCATTGTCCCCGTAAATTCTATATCTTTTCCTGGTGTCTAGTGGCACCTGTCACCCTCCAATAGCTGTCCCCGTAAATAATCAATGGCTCCCTGTCTAGTGACACCCCCACCCTCCGATCACCATCCCTTAAATGGTTTTGTCTCCCTAGTGTACAGTGTCACCCCCCCACCCTCTGACCATTGTCCCCGTAATGCTTTTGTTTCCCTGGTGTCTACTGGCACACCCCCACCTCAGATTACCATCCACATCTGACAAGAAAAAAAAAAAAAAACAGTTCCTTGATTTATTTTTTTACCTGGAAAAAAGAAAAAACAGTCTTTCGCCAATCCGACTCCCACCCCCATCCCAATTTCACTCTGAGCAACCACCACCCTGCATCCACCACACACCCCCACACCCTCACTCACCTGAACAGGTACCAGGGTGAAGATCCACTCTCCACTGGCTATCCTATTTAGCCGATCACTGGAAACAGGGGAGGTACCCAAAGACTGGAGGACAGCAGATGTAGTCCCCTTATACAAAAGTGGGAACAAGGAGGAAGCAGGGAACTATAGACCAGTCAGCCTCACCTCGGTAGTGGGGAAGATCATGGAAGCACTACTGAAGGAGAGACTGGTGGAACATCTGGTTGTCAATGGACTACAGGACGCAAGGCAACATGGTTTCACCAGGGGGAGGTCATGTCAGATCAACCTCATTGAATTTTTTGACTGGGTGACTAGGGAGGTGGATCAGGTGAGGGCAGTGAACATGGCCTATCTGGACTTCAGCAAGGCCTTTGACACTGTGCCACATAGAAAACTATTACACAAACTGGGGAATATGGGTGTGGGCAGGACAGTAGTGTGGTGGGTAGGTAACTGGCTGGGTGGCAGGACACAGAGGGTGGTGGTAAATGGCTGTCACTCCACACAGGGAAGAGTGACCAGTGGGGTACCACAGGGATCAGTGCTGGGACCGGTCCTATTCAACATCTTCATCAGTGACATGCACAGGGCCTGAAAAGCAGAATTTCACTGTTCGCTGATGACACAAAGCTCTGTAACAGAGTAGACACACCAGCGGGTGTAGACAGAATGAGAAGGGACCTGCAGAAACTTGAAGAATGTTCAGGGGTTTAGCAGTTGAAACTCAATGCAAAGAAGTACAAGATAATGCATATGGGGCACAAAAACCCTGGCACAATATATCAGTTGGGGGTGAGGATATAGCATGCACCAAGCAGGAGAGGGATCTTGGAGTTATCATCTCTGATGACCTCAAGGTAGGGAAACAGTGTGACAAGGCGGCAGATAAAGCAAATAGGATGCTGGGATGCATAGGCAGGGGCATCACCAGCAGGAAAAGGGAGGTCATAATTCCACTATACAAGACACTAGTGAGGCCCCACCTGGAGTACAGTGTACAGTTCTGGAGACCGTACCTATGTAAGGACATAGACAGGGTAGAGCAGGTTCAGAGGAGGGTAACAAAGATGGTACATGGATTGCATCACAAGTCCTATGAGGACAGGTTGAAGGAAATGAATATGTACTCCCTGGAGGAGAGGAGGGAGAGAGGAGATATGATAGAGACATACAAGTATCTTACAGGGAGGAACAGGGTGCAGGAATACACTATTTTTAAGCAAAAAAGATGCTCCAGGACTAGAGGGCATGGGATGAAGTTGGAGGAGGGCGATTCAGAGAAGCGTGAGGAAGAATTTCTTCGCAGAGCGGGTGGTGGACAAGTGGAACACCCTGCCAGAGGAAGTGGTGGGGGCTGAAACAATCACGGGATTTAAGAATGCATGGGATAGACATAAAGGAATTCTGGAGGTCAGGGGTAAGGAGCAACAGACTTCTAGGAAAACATAAACTGAACTTACAAGTTCAAAAGGGCAGACTGGGTGGTCCATAGGCCCTTATCTGCTGACACTGTCTATGTATCTATGTATCTGTGTATCTCCGATCCAAGACACATCTACCCCGCTGGAAGCGTCGACTGCAGTATGAGAAATTGAGGTAAGTGCGGTTCAATGTATTTCAATGAGGTTTTCAACTCTGATGCATAACTTTGCAATGTTTGCATATTTTTACACCAGATTTTCAACATGACCTTACTGAGACCCCACCTCATGAACAACGATGATGGAATTATGCAAATCCGGGCCAGAAGGAGATTTCTCAGTCACTTGGTGAAACCACATTTCAGGCGGGATTTGAAAATCTTCACCACCCTTGCTCATGCAGTGGGGTCATAAGAGTATGTTGAAAATTTGGGGACAAAATATGTAAAAATGGCAAAGTTATTCACAACCATTGACATTTTCCTGCGCTTGCTTATAACGTTGGTCATTTTAAATATTTTGAACCCAAATTTTCAAGATAGCCACATTTTTGCACCACCTCATGAATGTGACAGCTGGCATTTTTAAAATCCTGGCCAAACTGTCTTTTCGCACCTGCATCGTGGAATGATGTTGCAATGGCATAGAATCACAATTTGGCAGGGATCTGGAAATGTTCAGTATTGGGTTCGTGAGGTAGGGTAATAAGAAGGCTATGGTGACAATTTGGCTAAAATTGTAACCACAGGGTACAGAGGGCTCTGTGCTTCGACAGCAATATACATATATGCATCTATGGAGGGGTGGGAAACGCAATCCCACAGACAAATAAGGATATGGTTATATCATCTCAGAAAGTAAGAAAATTCTCTGAAAAAAAAACTTAGTTACTCTACTAGTTAGGGTTAAAATGACAAAAGTAGGGAAATGTGGTGTTAGAGTTTCCAACGCTAAGGTATACCGACGCTACAGCAACACTGGTACACTGAACCCCACACAGCGAAACCCCCAACGCACCTATATCAGCAGCGATGGGGGGAGTTTGTATCAAGACACTTTAGGGCAACGGGGGGGTATATATCTAACTTCACTGTCTGTGCAATGTGGAGTTAGATATCTATAGTAGGGAGGGTGTGTGGGCACGGCACTGTGCTTTGCGGTGTTGCTGGTCAATTCAGGGTCGCATCAGCATCGGGGGTGTTGATGGGTTCCTGGACCAGTCGAGAACATCAATGTATCTGTCGTCACATCGGCATCATAGATCCCAACCCTAACACCCCACTCCCATCCTGCAGGCATCAGCAGGCATGGAGTCTGCCTTGGGGCTGTCAACCCTAATGCTCACCTCATTCTCATATACTGTACCCATCTCAGATTATTTACTCATGGGATGGGGAAAGCGTTAGGGTTGATAACCCCAAGGCACACCCTATGCCTGTTGCTGCCTGCAGGGTGAGGGTGGGTGTTGGGGTTGGAAACCCTAACGCCACATATACCTACTTTTGTCGCTTTAATTCTAACTAGTGCATTAACACATTTTTTTTGTAGTGAATATATCTCTATATATCAAACTTTTACACAACAGCACAATTTGAAGCAAGCTCCAGAACAGAAGGAAAAAAGAATTTTAGCAAGGGCTTCAAGAAATACTGTAAAACCCCTTATTTTTGTGCAGCCTTGTTTTCCATTATCTGCCCTTAGCAGACTTATTTGTGAAAAACATTTTCCTACTGTTCAAAACTGGATGAACCAATAGTAACAGCTACTTCTCAGAGATCAGCTAATACTCAGTTACTCCTCCTCAGCAATCAATGCTAAACAATGACCTGCTCGTGGCCTAATTCCTCCTTCCCCCATGCTATCAGTGTACTGAAATGATACTGCACCCAGGACTTCCAGTGCCGTCATGGACAGACCAGCAGTCTGAACAAGGGAGCTCCTTCCTCTTGGATCTACGATGCCGGTTCGACAACAGTTTTGTCAACTGGCATCACTGCGACGGGTTTATATCGACCGCCAAGTTGCAGTCGACATAAATCCCTAATGTCTCCCAGTCCTGTTTTTATGCCCCCAACCCCCATGCAGGGGCTCTGCCCCCACACTAGAATTCTCAACTCTGACTCGGAGTTGATTCGGGGAGGGGGTGCAGAACTGGGAGACAGGATGCCCCTGTCTCAGGCGCACAAACACAGTTAGTTAGTGTCGCTGTCGGTGGGGGGGGAGGCATACCCTTCCCCCATGATCTAAATATACCCTGTAATTCAAGTTTATTTTCTAACACAGACTGGCTATATGGCTTCAGGGTATAGCCAAGCAGAAAGGCAAGCCAGATTTACCACTACAAAGTTGCTCCTATCAACAGACGCAGAGATACTGAAAGTTTGCAGCATAGAGGACAGCAGGAGCTCAGCCCTGGCTGACTCCTGCACCACTGATCTTGAGACAGACGTGGAGACAAAGAGGCTTACAAGAAGTAGGTTTGAGTACTACTTCAAGAAATACTGGCTTCCAGATCAGAAGTACATTTTTTTTTTGATAATAATGAATGGCAAATAAAACACTTTTTTTAAGTTTGTTTCTAAGAAAATAGCACAAAAACATAAACACTATGAATTAACTAATATGAATTAACTAGATTAACAACTTTGTGTTAAACATATTGAGAGTCTGCATTTGAAGACTTCGATATTAATCCTTTAAGTTCTTTTAGGCACACTCCAATAGCATCTGTAATGGAAGGGCCACCTGAATGTAGTAGCGAGGTGTTTCACACATTTTTTATTTCTTTGTAACTAATATACTGTACCTTGAAACCTCCCCCTTATTAACAGGACTTACCATATGCCTTGTATGTTCAGTGCATACTTTAGACTGTATTCTCAGGACTGTTGTATGTATAGCATTTTCTTTCAAGTCATGATGTATTGTATGATTATGTACAATTTCCATTTATTATTTATATAAATGAATAAAGAAAAAATATTAATAAAAAGAAAAATTTAAAAAAGAATTAAAAAACAACCATAAAAAAATGTCTCATAATGAAAAAGAGTTGATGCTGCTGAAGAGCGAGCAGGCCTGGTGGAGGATGGTACAGTCCAACTTGGGATGGGGGCCGAGTCCCACTTATAACATACCGAGGTCGTACAACAAAAATATACAGACTTTGAAGCCAGATCCTGGAGGAACACTATTCAAATATATGGCTCACTAGAAATAGTTGAGGTGGGCCACGTGATGGGTTTTATGAAGAATCTTCTTAGAGATGCTCTTGAGCTTGTGACGAGGATGGAAATTCGTATCGCGCGCGCACATACAAGCACACGGTGTGCTAGCCCCAAAACCCTCTGACCTAAATCCTCTTCCCTGCTCAGTTATTTAAAAATGTTCCAGTTTTCGGACAAAGAAAGAACCCTCTGTAGATCGTAGGGCAAAAAGGATGTTACTTATAACTCAACACACTTGTATTTTCACTATGACAACCCTCCTGAAATACAGCACCAATGTCTGGCCTATGGAGATATTCTAAAAATTCTTGAAGAAAAAAATGTACGGTTCCATACAGCCTGCCCCTCCAAGCTTTGGGTGTTCTGGGAGGACAAGGCTCAGGTACAGTATACAACACCACAGCCAAGGTTCTGTTTTTAAGGAAAAGGGTTGTCAGCATCCATCTCAGAGACCGGGCCCCCAGCCCTGTACTCAACCACAGCTTATAGACTGGTCCACTGCCAGTCATCAACGTATTACGGCCAGTAGATGCCTGGCTGCCTCAGCAGACATACACAGTACTGAGACTGTACTACAAAGCCTGCAAAAAGCCCATACAGCAGTGAGTTCTGCCTTGACTACCTGAAAGTGAGACTCATGGCACCTTTGTTTCTACTCCTGACCTGGGTCCTTGACTCTGGCATTGGAATTTAAACCATTTGGGTTGCTCCAACTCTCCTTTGCCAAGACCTGAAAGACTCACCCATATCATGCAGCTGCAGATCCTTTTTGTTTGGATGAGCTGCAGTTGTGCTGACCTTTCCACACTTCCCCAGTCAGTTTTCATAGTACAGTTGGGGGTTTCACCTTTTTTGGCCCCACAGGTAGCGGGTGTTTGGGGGCTTGGACTTCATTGACACTTGTTTTAAATGCAATTGTATTCTCCAGTTCATTCTGTATTTATCCTTTCTCCACACACTGTCTCTTCCCCACCTGCAATATTAAAATCCCCGTTATGATCTCAAACTGAGGCTGGTGTTCTCGGCAGGGGCCAGGGATTTGCTTTGATTACAAGATGTGGGGAGGTATGGGAGTTCACATGTGGAGAGCTTTGGAATTGGCTTGACTACGTGTGGCCTCTGCCCTTGCCTTCAAGGCCGAGGCATTAGGTTGTTTGTTCAGCCTTCTCCTCACACTGCATGACACCGCCTCAAGCCACTTATGGGTGACCATGTTGTCAGGTAGACCTCTTTCTAGCTGCTCTGTTTATAAGCCTGGTTTTCTTGGGAGTTCTGGTGGGGGGATGGGAAGCTGGTACAGCCACGTCAGCCCTCTCAAGTTCTACACATTCTGGAGGCATGAGTTTTTATAGTTATGGTGGGGTTGGAGAGTGAGGAGTACAGGTTGGGGGGCTGGTACTCTTGGTCAGCTGTCTGGGATCCCCACAGAGCTCCCTGCCTCTGCCCTTGACTGGTTTTATAATTTTTTTTTTATATTCTATTTTTGCTCCCCACAACCTGGAACTCTCTCAGGATACTCCTACTCACCGTGTCCCTCTACTGACCGCCTGAAGTTTTGCCTTCCTCAGAGGCAGCTGCCCTCAATCATCCACAGCTCGCAGACCCCCCAGCTCTGAGCCCCCTGAGGCAGGGCCACCACCACTCCAGCGCTCTATCTATAATCTAATGTGCTGCAGTGGAGGTGGAAGGACGGGGGGGTGGAGACAAGGACCCAGATTGGTCATGTGGCGACGTGGCACTGGGGAGACCTGTCGCCTATCCAGGAGCAAGGGGTTTCCATTAAGTTTCCCAGGGCCCGGGCTGGTCACAACACGGCTGGGCTGTGGCGTCTGCAGCTCCTCCCTTGTTTACTCTGCCTTGCTGTGCACCCGATCTCCACTGGGTGTCACTGCTGCAGCGGAAGTCCCCTGGATCCCTCCCCAGGGAGAGGAGAGCAGTCCGTTGGATGCTCAATCCTCTCCCTCCCCTGCTGACTCCTGATGCCTGAGCTCATTCCCGAACCTGGGTAGCCAGCGTGGCGTAGGGTGTCGTGTCCAGCGCCTCAACCCTCAGCACCACTGGGCCGGCCGATTGGCTTTATAATTTACCTAGCTCGCCTATTCCTATCCTGCTTTGGCAAATTAGGGGCTAGCAGGGTTCTACTTTCCTGACTCCATTTAGGAAAGTTTCTATTTTCATATGACTCCAGACATGACATCACCACCAGATACAACTTTTTATTAATTCTTATCAGTTCTGAGACCTTTTTGTTACCAGACTCAGTGTTTCCCCAGTTTATGCATATTGCATGTTTCTGTTTATTCTGGTTTAGTTAGGACACTAGGGTAGTTGACTGCTGGGGAGAGCAGGGATTTTCTCTAGCAAGTTTGTACTCAATACCCGTTTCCCTTGCACTTTGTATTGCTTGTTTGTAACTGTGATATACAGAAGGGGATAGATATGGGACTCATTTTACCTTCCATATCTTAGCATGTCCACTGCAGACTGGTGGGGGAGGGGGGAGAATGAGGACACAATGCCAGTTTTCAGCAGTTGGTACTGTGTCTGGAGCCTATTATTATGCTCTTTGGCTCTGAAGGTGGCTTTCTCTAATGCCATGCTTTGGCCCACACCCGCCTTCGCCCTCACCATGGCAGAGGAGTATGGAAGTCAGGGATGGGGTACAGAGTCTTCAGTTTAAGACCTCCTGCCTTGAAAGTGCACAAGGTGCTTTTAAATCGGGGCTTAAAATTAACTTTCGGGTCCCCCTCTGCCAGTCTACCAAGTGCTGGGGGGGACACATATTTTGGGGGATATCCCTGAAACATCTTTGCAGACCTGTCATACTACTGCTATTCATAAACTTTTAAATGTATGTCAAAGTGCTACTGCTATTCTATTATGGTGCTTCCAGCACCATCCCAAAAAGTACCCACTCCTTTAGAATGCTGGTATTACAGGTGCCCATGATGCACAAAGCTCCCGTTACTGTAATACCAGCATTCTCAAGGAGTGGGTACTTTTTGCACAATACTGGAAGTGTCTTACTAATTTAGCCGCCAGCACTTTATTAATCAGTATGTGCAGACTTTCAGGTCCCATACAAACCATTAGGAGTGAATAGAATTTAGTGTCCCGCTTTCAGCACTAAATGTTTACTGCAGAAACAAGAACATCAGGATTTCCTGCTTTTCTCTATTTTAATCATTTAAAGCCGGGGTGGAATACTAAATTCTCTTTACCTCTAGTAATCGGTATGAGACCTGAAGCTGATTTAAATTTGCCCCTTGACTGACTATAGACTCCTTTTAATACTGCAGAGCAGACTTACTGCCAGGCAGTCTTGGTTTGAATCAAGGGCTTGCCTTCTCATCACAGCTCCTGAAATGAAGACTCTTAATGGTGGCATGAAAGGGACTATGTTCCTTTCTTGTGACAACAAGCTGGGAAGGTAAATCCACACTCAGTGAGCATGCTCCCTCCCCTGCTTGCAAACGTTACCTCCTCATGTTGTGTGTCCTGATGGTCTTCGGAGGCACCCTTTTGCAGTCTCCACTTGCCACGTCCTAGCAGCAATGCCCAGAACTGCAGCAACAACAGGTTCTATGGCAAAATGACATAAAGCAAGGGCACTCTGAAGGAACTCAGTGTGTGCAGGACTGCCCTGCATGGGGGGTCCAGAATTTGCGGGAAGGGCGAAAGTAGCACAGATCACACAATATCACCCCCCACAAAAAAAAACAATGTTAAGCCCTGCAAACTGTGAATAGTTTCCCTTCTAGTACTGTTACTGCTTACTTTACATGACTTTTTTTGTAATACGTGTTACTTGCACTATCCTTTTTCTGTAAAGCTTGCTCAGGAGTGGGTAATCTTTCCCCCTCCACCTCGCTAGGACTGGCAAAATAGCAGTGGACATTTCATTCTGATTATGGCTGCTAATGGTATTATTTCCTATAATGTCAACGATCTCTGAAATACAGTAAAACATAGGAAGGTCTTGTCCTTCCTCCGGAAATAAGATGGGTCCATCCTGTTACAAACAAAAGATACAAAAGCAGGTCGCAATATGCATCTCAACTATCGTGAACTAAAGTCCAATTTCCATATGCGAATCACTATGGCTTGTAGCCAAGAACTGCCCCCGCCCCCCATGATCAATATGGGCGAGACAGGAGTCCAACCAGTCCCATGCTCCCAGTAGCGCATGGAGACCACTGGGGCAAAACAAGCTGAGGTGGCTGGACTGCAACAAATGCCAGGTTTCCTCAAGTCCTGGAGGGCACGCTGTCATGCAAAGTATTGAACTCCCACCACCAGCAGGTAATATACAAGGGACGCACTGATAACTGCCATCCAGCCTACACATTTTTGAGTGATTGGCTTGTAAGCCACTCAGACAATCACCGGCAAAAAACAATACTATGGTTCAACACACAGAGCATGTGCTTTGCCCCTACAACTAGTCAGCTGAAGAAAAATCTGACTTGCCATAAAAGCAGAGAGCAATACAGTTATTCAATCTTTTCAGAGGGCTAACCACAAAACATGCGATAGAAACGCCTGAAAGATAAATAAGGATTATTCCCAGCTACAGTACATCCTCATGTTCTGCACAGATCTCCTTCAGCCATTAGATCTTACCATCAACAAGATCTCTAAAGATGAGCTGAAACAAGAATTTACCCACCAGTATGCCAATGGGATCTTCTCGCAACCTGAGAAAGGCCACAGTGCTGCAAAAATCAATGTGGACATGAAAATGCAGCCTCTGAAAATCAAGCACACAGAGTGACTGCTGGCTGGTGAAGAGCTTTTCGAAACCAAAATTTCACAGACTTTGTGCGCCGCTTTACACAGGCTGGAATAGCAGCTGCTTAAACACCACACTGGAGTAAATGGAATGAGGCGATGAATAACTTTACACACAATGCTGGTTTGCTAGATCTGTTAATGCTAAAAATCACATTTGTTTTTGTTTTTTCAAATAAAGTTACTTTGATTTAAAAAAAAAAAACTGCTCTGGCACTTTTGTTAAGCTGAACTGAATGTATCTCATGTATCCAAATGTTCACTGTCATTGCAACTCAAGTCTGCAGTCTCCGGTTTTTAAGAGGGCAGTATGCTGCCTTATTTTTTTTAACATCTCCGTTACGTGACAGTGAGATATACTGTTTAGGGGTTTGGGCATATAGTCTTGTTGATTTATAAACCGCTCTAGCACTTTTGTCAAGTCGTACCACATGTATCCTGAAGTTCGCTGTCTACTTTTGTGGTACTCTGCACTTGCGAATATAGTGAGGATAAATTGACAGCAAAAATAAGGAAGAGTGTACAGTCACTAATTCAACTACTGTAGTTAATTGTGCGTATCACAGTAGCAAACAAAACACGACTTGCATCGTTTACAGTTGTGGTTACTGCCAATAGTACAACAGAAGTAGAATTTTAACCCTCTCACATGTAACCGCTGCGTTACACTTTAGACAGCAACAATATGTCATTTTAGGTATACATTTTTTATGTTTGCTTGCACGCATGTGCAGAAACATAGTGCCATCATCCGAGTTTTTCGGAGGTGTGTCAGCGTCTTCCAATTCAGTCAGTGTGTTTGCAGGCGCGGTCGCAGTTCTCCAATCACTGCTGGAGCTGTCTATAACAGCAGTTGAAAATGCAGTGGCATACAGTTGAAAGGGGCTACACTTCAGTGAGCAGCGATAAGATATCTCCTGCTCATGCATGCTCCCCCTTACACACACATCGCCAAGACGTAAGATACTGTGTGCTCAGCCTCTACCACACACTGTACAGCCGACGGTGCTCAATCCCATGTCGGCTGTGCTGCACTCCCCCAAACAGAGTTCAGATGCCACGCTGGGTGCCCACCCCAGCATGGCAACACATCCATATGGGCGATGGGGGTGCCCAATCCCCATCGGCTCCAGCACCCCAAACAGCCTTACAGCTGCCAGGCTGGCAGCCCACCCAGCGTGGTGGTGTTAAGTCCAGATACGGGGACGGGGTGCCCAATCCCCGTCACCCAGCCCCCCAAAACAGTTTGTGCTGCCACGCTGGGAGCCCACCAGCGTGGCACAAGTCTGTATGGCCGCCGGGGTGCCCAATCTCCGCCAGCTCCAGCTCCCAAACAGCCTTCTTTCTAGCTACCATGCTGGGAGCCCACCCCAGCGTGGCAAACATCCTGCGTCGTCTTCCTGTTAAAAAAAAAAAAAAAATCTGTAAACAAAAGCGTTTCATGGCGTTCACCCAGCCACCAGCGCTCCACCCACTGCGCACCCTGCCTCCCACACCCCCCTCCCCATACTTACCTCCGGACTCCACACAGCGATCTTCGGTGGACTAGGAACATGTCTGCACTCTTCAAAGCCGACCGCGAACTGAGGAAATGCCGGTAAGCTGTATAATGGGATAGATACGGTTTTTTCAACTTTGCTGCATATCTCAGGCATTTTTTGGAATTGTTGCACCAAATTTTCAACATGGGGTTTTTGGGACCCCTTCTCATGAATGCTCTCACTGTCATGGCATTAATCGGGCCCGAAGGGTGATTTCGCAGTCACTGCGTGAAATCGCCTTTCAGGACTGAGTAACAAAACAACACTGCCACTGTTCATAAGGTGGGTTCTCAAAAAGCTTATGTTGAAAATTTGGTGGAAAATTCCCAAAATGACTGCTTTACAAGCGTCGTCGTTCTGCGCAGTTCCCTCACTTTTTATTAAGTTTAAATTTTCAATATTTTCACTCAGATTTTCAACATTGCCATTTTACCACACCTCCTTATGAGCAGTGCAGCTGTCATTTTTCACATCTTGCCCAAAACATGTTTCCGCCCATGTAGTGCACAATGGCGCAGTCGGTGTGCGGAATCAATGTATGGGACACATTAAGAAAATCACAGTGACACTGTTCATGAGCAGAGGTCTTAAAATGGCTATGTTGAAAATTTGGTGAAAAATTTCCTAAAAATGACTGTTCTATGAGCATGCGTTGCGCAGTTCCTACGAACGGTCGTAAGTTTGCGAATTTTCAATATTTTCACTCCAGATTTTCAATATTACCATTTTATTATACTTCCTTATGAACAGTACAGCTGCCATTTTTCACATGTCGCCCAAAATGTGTTTCCGAAAGCAATGTTTGGGACAGATTAAGAAAATCACAGTTACACTGTTCATGAGCAGAGGTCTTAAAATATCTGCGTTGACAATCTGCTGTAAAAAATCCCCAAACTAATTACATTAAGGGTGTGCGTTGCACAGTTTCTATGCACACTCGTGACTTCACCAGTTTTTTTAATATTTTTACTGCAGATTTGCAACATTGCTATTTTTTACACCTCCCCATGAACAGTACAGCTGTCATTTTTCACATCCTGTTCGGAATGTGTTTTTGTACCTGTGGTGCTAAATGCCGTAGTCGCTGTGCATAATCAGCTTTTGGCTAACAAACTGACATTGCCACTGTTCATGAGGTGGGGGTCACAAAAAAAACAAGTTGAAAATTTGGAGTGAAAATACCAACGAATGCCTGAGGTGTTAGGGTTTCCAACCATAAAGCCCCACCCTGTAGAGAATGACAGGCATCAGGGGGGTGACTTGGGATTCTTGCCTGTAATGCTCATATCATTCCATACCCTGCAGCCAGTGAGAGGCATCGAGGTATGCCTTGGACTCTTCGACCCCAAAGTTCACCCCATTCTCCTATACCGCACCCACCTCACCGTATTTCCTGATGGAATGGGGTGCACATCAGGGCCAAAGACCCCAAGGCACACCGTGATACTTGTCAGTGTCTGCAGGGTAGGGTGTGGTGAAATGGCATGGCCGTTATGCCTAACGACCCAAAGGCACACCCCAATGCCTGTCACTCTCTGCAGGGTGGTGGTGGGGTTGGCTTCAGTTCAATACTTCACTGCCATTCCTATTATGCAGTTCTGTAACTTCTACACTACCAATGCCAATGGCAGCAAGCAAACATTCGGCATTGACAAATGCTTGTTTATTTTTGAATGCAAAAGCATGTCCGTCAGTGGTATTACTCTGCCCAGCTAATAAAACAAAGAAAGACAAAAAGCAAACAAGGTTACAGTCGTTATAGGGATTATCTACAGGACACCTGCATGTTGCTTAGACACTACTGTCCTCCCAGAACATGCTGGGACACTTCCCTTTACCACAGACAGTAGTGTAACCCCTAGGTGGCGCTATCCCACAGGCTACTACCCTGCCTGCTTGGCTAGTAGCAGGTTAAGGGACCTAGGTTCTGCAATGGGTGCCTCCACCCAGAGGTCAGGGTTGGTAGTGGTCAAACTAACCTGGGCACAGCCCTCTGGGACACTGTAACCCCCCTCTTTCCCTTCTAGTGGCCTGAGCAATACATGATAATCACTCTCACAGTACCCCTTGTACACCATACAAGTACCCACACTGTTTGCGTTTACCGCCAGGGCTGGTTCCTCTGGCTTGACCCTGGGGACCCCCTGTAAAACAAGGTTATATACAGCAAACAGCAACAGTACAGTATTCTTGGCACAAACTGTAACCACAATCAGGTTAAATGCAGAAAAAGTCAGATCTGATTTATTCAGGGGACTTGAACAAGGAAGGGGCGTAATTAGGTTGATTGGCTTAAAGGCTATATTAATCAATCAAACAGTTATGCATGCACTTTAAGACCCCACACAGTCACACCTCTGGGTACCCAGGTAGGGAGACGATGGGCTAGCCAGGAACATTGCAGCTAGTTGGGGCCCTGTGATGGAAGAAAGCAACATGCACAACACACACTATTTGTAATCCGGAGCCGGAGGGCTCAGTTCGTGAAAGAAAAAGCAACCAGACAATCAGATGACAACACTTTAGATTTAGCTGCTGTTGCAGGGAACTACCCTGATGTTTACTCTCAATACCCAATACTGGAGACAGTCAGGACGAAATCGAGACTGCAGGTTGTTGAGCTGGAGTGCCCGGAGAAGCACGGCCCACACTAATCACCGAGGCATTGTTCCTGTTCAAGTGTTGAGCAGGGGGCTGATCCCCAGGCAGGTCTCTCATCGATGGCTTTTTCTGTGCAGCGGGTACTCAGGCTGGGCCAGTGTGGCAAGGCCCAGGCCCAATGGAGATGATTTTGGATTCAGTCCGTGGGTCTGGATGCAGCTTCCAGCAAGCAGAATACAGTTCAAACCACAGTGGGGAACCAAATCACGACCCACTAGCAGCACACAACACATTTACATGTGAGGAAATTCTAATGCAGCTTCCAGCAAGCCGAAAACAATTCAAACCACAGTGCGGAACCAAATCACAACCCACTATAAGCACACAACACATTCACATGTAAGGAAATTCCACTGTACCAGGCAAAAGGCTCTCTGGTCGCAATTACAGAGTCTCTGCACAATCTGGGAGTTCAGAAGTGGCTGGAGGTCCAGACAGGCCAATCACATTCAGCAAATCTTCGGTCTTCCTCAGGTAGGAGCCTGGTCACAATTCAGTAGCTTACTTTGCTCTCCAAGTTTGGATTCAGTCCGAAAAAGGCACAAGTTCCCTCTCAGGGACAGCAGGCAGGCATGCAGGCCAAAACTCAGGCCTTTCCACAGTTCTCCCACGCGAATCTACTATGGATCGCTGCTCGAACTACTTTGAGCTGTTACTTCTTCACTTCACAACTTAGATCTAACTGAAATTGCAAGCAGTTTGGGACTTCCCCAAAATCCAAAAGGTTCGGTTGGCTGATCTGTCTGTCAATCATAACAAGGGCTGCCTCTCCAGGTTATTTTAGGCACCAAAATGCAAAAACTACAATTCTTACAAGTTTTGACCCCACCAAGCCCCTGTAGGCAGGCTCCTTTTTACAGTCCCAAATGTACTGACTGGCCTATTTCAGCAGTCCAGGATCAAGATGATGGAAACAAACAGAACTGTCCATGCTGCAAAGAAGGCAGGTTAGAACAAACTGCAATATTATTACTACTCTAACAAATGATCCGCAAACAAGCACATCTTCTAACAGAGCTCCCTTTTAGATTAATTATGACTGCAACCCAGGCAGCTCTTAAAGAGACAGTACACAGAGGCTATATAGGCACTCTCTGGCAATCACATTTAAACTGCAAAAACGCAGGACACCAGCCTGGCAGTGAGCATTTAGAAAAGCTCAAGGTACACCAGTGTCTCAGCAGATCCTGGAAGAGTATAACTGCAAGCCCTGCTGTCTCAACAGAGCCTCATCTGCAGAGACACTATCCTAGCCTCAGACAATACTATCCCAGAACCTGCAGGGTCATGTCCCCTAACCACAGGCACTAGTCACCCAGCAGGTACTGGCAGTATTGTGTTACTGCAGGCACTACTGTACCAGCAGATCCACATTTGCTGGGACACTTTCCTTACCTCATACACTAGTGTCCCAGCACATCCTGGACAGTTGATTTACTACAACTGTTACAGTCCCAGCACATCCTGGCAGAGTTGGTTTGCTACAACCATTACAGTCCCAGTACACGCTGGCAGAATTTGTTTACTACAGCCATTACTGTCCCAGCTCATGCTGGCAGAGTTCGTTTACCATACCAGATGGCCACAGTCCCAACAGATCCACATCTGCTGGGATCCCTTCCCTTACCTCGGACATTAATGTCCTAGCACATGCTGGGAGACTTCCTTTCACCCTAGGAACCAAGTATGTCTCAGCAGATGTTGGCAGAGCAGTGTTAGTGCAAGCACTTCTGTCCCAGCAAATCCACATCTGCTGGGACACTTTACCCTATGCAATCCCCCCAGCTGCAAGCTGACCAGATAGGCTCCACCCCAGCCCCAGCTGGAGTCTTCAACTCCCAGTCCCTGGGAACTTTAAAAGCAAGACCAGGTGGGCAACAGCGGCACATGCAGCTGCAGCTGATTTTTGTGGCCACATATTGGCGGAATTCCCAAACTTGGGACTGTGCTGAGGGGTCGGGAACAGGATAGAAGAGTGGGTGCAAGCCAGCAAAGGCTCTCTCAGTCCCCTAGGACTGGAAAGCGTGGCAGGAAGCACGGACTCTGTACCACAGCGCCCCGTTGTGAGTGTAAACTGGGGCATGTGGAAGTAGAGAGAGAGAGAGAGTACCTTTGCTGCCGTCTCTCCTCTGTGGCCTCTGATGATAAAGTGGATAGTGTGCCTGTAACTATTACAGTAATCCCAGCCCCATGGCAGGTGGTGGAGTTACGACAGAAAGAAGTTAAGTTCAACAGGGCATTTTTTTAGCAGCTCCTGCTGCTGTTACAAGTGTAGTTAACACCCATACGCAAAATGTAAACAAACAGTACAAATCCCCCTGACCCCTCCAATGACTGCTGGGAAGAGGGTCAGAGGTTCTACAGCACCAAGCCCAGAAAACTCCACCTGTTTTAAGCTTAGGTTTTGCAGACAGCATGCATGCAAAGGCCCCTTTCTTGCTTAGTGGCTGACAGTATCCCCATCCTGTACTCAGTTTCTGGGTTACTTTGCACTAGGTGCATTATTTTGCACTTTTTGGCACTGAACCCCAACTGCTGTGTTTCTGACCACTCCTCGAGTTTACCAGGATCCCAATGTATTCTTTCCACTCCCTCCTGACTGTCCACTCTATTTCAGATTTTAGCATCATCTGCAAAAAGGCATGCCTTGCCTTCTAGTTTATCTGCAATGTCACTTATGAAGACACTGACGAGGCCCAGACCCAGTACTGAGCCCTGTGGCACCCCTCTGGTCACTCTTCCATCCTTAGAGAGAGCGCCGATAACCACTCCCCTTTGTCTCCTATCTATTAACCAATTCCTAACCCAATTCACCACTTGGATCCCACTCCTAGGCTGCTCAATTTCTTAAGCAGTCTCCTGTGCAGCACCAGTGTCGTGAGTCATTAATAACAAACACTAGTAATAAAAATCAGTTTTAGAGATACCCGAGGGAATCAAAAATACACAGATGATGAATCTAAGGATGTCCGAAATTCATTAGTTCGATTAAAAAAAAAAATAATAAAATTATATGACTATTACAGTAGGAAGTAAATGATCAGCAGAGGTCCTAATGAATCAGAAATGTGAAGCTGTAATGTACTTAGAAGTACACAGATTTGACACACAAGTGCTTGTGATGGTGCCCTCTTAGGGTGTACAATGCAGCTGGAGGGGGGGGAGGTCAAGCTATGGTGAACTTGCTCACCGATACCTGACCATACCCTCTCTTTACAGATGTACCCACGTTTAAATGCAAAGAAATGTATTCATAATAAAATTTCATTTTACACACAAAAGTTTTCCACTCTATCATGTACATCTGTTGGACATACCGCAGGTGATAAACATGTAGAATAATTAAGGTACCTGTCTATTTTAAAAAAATGTCACCGTGGTGACAGATCTGCTGGGACTGGTTTAAGTAAACAGGAAACATTCAAGCATCTGCTAGTTCAAGTGTTCAAGGTAAGAAAACTGATAGGAGATCTGCATGTTGAAGACGGTACAAAAAAGTCCCAGTATGCACCCCCCCGGGAAAAAAAAGAATGGGGGGACACTGCAACACTGATTTCACAGCAGGTGGTCTGACTCAAATCTGATTCAACAGCTGCACAATTTCTGTTATCCAGTAGTGCTGCCTGAAGTAGCAGAACTTTCTTAGCAGATGCGATCTGCCAGGACAGTACTGCCCACAGTGACATAACTAATAGCATATCCTGCCACAGTAGTGTAGGAGGTAAGGCACGTGCTGCGGCAGATGCGATCTGCCAGGACAGTACTGCCCACAGTGACATAACTAATAGCATGTCCTGCCACAGTAGTGTAGGAGGTAAGGCACGTGCTGCAGCAGATGCGATCTGCCAGGACAGTACTGCCCACAGTGACATAAGTAATAGCATGTCCTGCCACAGTAGTGTAGGAGGTAAGGCACGTGCCGCAGCAGATGCGACCTGCCAGGACAGTACTGCCCACAACGACATAACTAATAGCATGTGATGCCACAGTAGTGTAGGAGGTAAGGCACGTGCTGCGGCAGATGCAGATCTGCCAGGACAGTACTGCCCACAGCGACATAACTAATAGCATGTGATGCCACAGTAGTGTAGGAGGTAAGGCACGTGCTGCGGCAGATGCAGATCTGCCAGGACAGTACTGCCCACAGCGACGTAACTAATAGTATGTGATGCCACAGTAGTGTAGGAGGTAAGGCACGTGCTGCGGCAGATGCAGATCTGCCAGGACAGTACTGCCCACAGTGACATAACTATTGGCATGTCCTGCCACAGTAGTGTAGGAGGTAAGGCACATGCTGCAGCAGATGCAGATCTGCCAGGACAGTACTGCTCACAGTGACATAACTAATAGCATGTGATGCCACAGTAGTGTAGGAGGTAAGGCACATGCTGCGGCAGATGCAGATCTGCCAGGACAGTACTGCCCACAGCGACATAACTAATAGCATGTGATGCCACAGTAGTGTAGGAGGTAAGGCATGTGCTGCGGCAGATGCAGATCTGCCAGGACAGTACTGCCCACAGCGACATAACTAATAGCATGTGATGCCACAGTAGTGTAGGAGGTAAGGCATGTGCCGCAGCAGATGCGATCTGCCAGGACAGTACTGCCCACAGCAACATAACTAATAGCATGTGATGCCACAGTAGTGTGGGAGGGTAAGCCACGTGCTGCGGCAGATGCGGATCTGCCAGGACAGTGCTGCCCACAGCGACGTAACTAATAGCATGTGATGCCACAGTAGTGTAGGAGGTAAGGCACGTGCTGCGGCAGATGCAGATCTGCCAGGACAGTACTGCCCACAGTGACGTAACTAATAGCATGTCCTGCCACAGTAGTGTAGGAGGTAAGGCACGTGCTGCGGCAGATGCGATCTGCCAGGACAGTACTGCCCACAGTGACATAACTAATAGCATGTCCTGCCACAGTAGTGTAGGAGGTAAGGCATGTGCTGCAGCAGATGCAGATCTGCTGGGTAGTGCTTGCGGTAATACAACTCTGCCAGCACCTGTTGGGACTGTTGTGTCTGTGGTGAAAGGAAATGTCCCAGCATGTACTGAGACAACAGTGTCTGATGTAAGGTAAACTGTCTCAGTAGATGCGGCTCTACTGTGACAGTACTGTCTGAGGTACAGAACTCTGCCTGCATGTGCCACAGTAGGCATCGTAATTATCTCCTTAAACTATCCAGTTACTCCTGCCCTCGAATTGTACTGTTATTGCCAATAATTCTTTACTGTATAATCTTCTTTGCTTATATAACTCTGTGCTGTATGAAATTAATGTCTCACTCAGCATGCAACTCTCCTTTTACTCAGACTTTTTTTTTTTTTTTTTAAATACTTTACTCAACTTTGTTACTCTAGAAATACAATATCACACATGCCCCCATAATGCAAAGCATCATGGGCTACATATGAAAATCACCACAGAATATTATGCTGGTTCAACTTTAAGCAGAAATGCATGGTGCCGAAAGGCCTCTCACACAGTTTGCAAAGGGTGCCAACAGAAGATACAGACATGTGTTTCATCCTACCAGGACTCTGTATGCCTCGTCTGTTCGACACCCCAGTGGAATGAACCAGCTACCCTAAGATGGTCTATATGGGTTGTGTTGTGGTGAACCCAATTAAAACAAAAAACAAGTCATTACTCTAGCTAACTTTGCCTGACAAAGAACAGTTACATACTTACCATAACAGCTGATCTTCGAGAGACTCTCTTTCGTCAGGCCACACCTATGGAACTATAAGCTACCAGGCGCTAGGTCGGGACCACAAGGCAACTTTTTGCAAGCAGTCCACCAGAGGGTCACCCACAATGACATCAGACACCGGCTCTCCCATATAAATGTGGGTGGCCTCTTTCCTCCTCAGTTCCCCGCTGGAGATCATGCTCAGAGGACCTCCCTGTAGGGAACCAGGAGAGAACGCAGGACTCTGCCAACCAGGTGAGGCATAGAGCAGGAGACAGCATTCCTCAGATTCTCAGGACCCAACAGGGTGTTGGAGGGTGGGACGGAATGGCCTGATGAAAGAGATTCTCTTGAAGATCCACTGTTACGGTAAGTACGCAACTGTTCTATCTTTTTCGAGGATATCTCTTTCATCAGGCCACACCTATAGAACAAGTACCATGCAGTACTGATCATAACAAGTCTGGGTGATGGGCCGGCCAGTTATGTGGAGGGCTGAGGCACTGATGCCTTACCTCTTGCCATGCCAGAGACCCGGGTTTGGGAACGATCCTGGGTCATCGGCAGCTGGCCAAGGTAGGAGGACAGAGCATCACAACGGATGCTCTCCTCCTCTGGTGGGAAGGGATACTTCAGGCTGTGCTAGCGCCTGTTGTCCTACTGCCAGTGAAAGCACGGGTGGCAGGGCGAACACAGCTCTCATGAGTCAGGGGAAGGTAGAGCACTGATAGGTGTTTGACTATGTCTGTCGGCACATCATCAGCCTGGACAAATGTCTATTGCACCGGCGCCCTCTAGGGGTTGGGACCGCACAGAAAAAGAGGAGAAAACACAAGAAAAAACTCCCTGGCATCAAGCACCATGATGCCAGGATCCCAGAATGCCGGGACCCAGCTGAACACTAGAGAAGGTGCAGTGTGATAAGGAAGCCCTATCTGATTAATTCAGGATCATTATTTTTTTGCTTGATATTTTACCCCCTCTCTAAGACTGTTGCAACAGCACCTCTCTCTCTTCTTCTATCTTGAAATCTTTATTTCTACTGTCATGTTGGTCACCTGCAGTACATGCCCCTTTTGATCTTCCTTAAATCTATTTCCTTTTTTTCTATTTCTTTTCTTCCCCTCTCGTTTTTATGGTCCAACAGGTAGCTGTATAATGTAATAAAATGCAACATGATGTAAATACAGACTGACAGTGTAGTCTGTCTAGGAAGCAGTCTGTTGTTTAAAGAAAGAAAGTTGTTGCACTGTTTAACTGCCCATTACAGTGTAGCTGAACAACATGTGCCATTGTTTTTTGTTGTTGTTGTTTCATTCCCTCTTCTGAGTTGGCAGGGAATGCAGATAAAAAGAGCAGCTAGCTGCAGAGATACTATAGCTGTCCCCAAGCTGAAGAGCTGACCGCTCGGTCGTATGAATAGCCAGTTCTTTTATACTGTTACCATTAAATGCGATATCATTTGGGGGGACTTGTGCCAGTTTAGAGGATAACATTGATTTTAAGGAAAATGAAGTGAGATGCTGTAATAATCTAGGTGTTTAAACATGTTATACCCTGTTTTCTAAAGAAATATCATGATCTCATATCAGAAGAGTCAGCCTGTCTGTGTTTACTTAGGATGAGTCAGCCTGCCTGTGTTTACTTAGAGAACTGTAAGTCAGACAGGTGACATGGTGCTGACATCATCAGTAGGCAGTATAAAAGCCTACCTCCTGAGATGCAAAACAGATGAGTCAGTCAATAGAGACCTGACTGTTGTGGAGGAAGCAGCTCATAGCATATGCAAGTTTTCAAGTGCTAGGAATCTAAGTAACAGCAACTAAAAGCAACGCTTTCCAAGAATGAAAGCGTACGCCACAAGTCGTACCAGCTCAAAAGGCCAAAGCAAGTTTTTCTAACACAAAATTCAGGTCCCAAGCTGGGACTGGATTATATAGATAAGAGACTTTATATACAAAATGCCTCTTAAGAATGTACAGGCCAACCCCAGCTATGCCATCGTATGGCCTTCAGTATATACATGGAAAGCTGAGATAGCAGCCAAGTGTACTTTAATAGAGGACTACTGCAGGCCTGCTTCTGACAAGGACTGCAGATACTCTAGAAACTGATTTACTGAACAGGTGAATGGGTCCAAATGGTGAGAATCGGCCCATAAAACAAACCGCTTCCACTTTATGGAATAAGTGGCCCGGGTAGAAGACTTTCTAGTAGCCACCAAGACACCACCCACTTTTTTGATACACCCCAAATCAAGCAAGACTATGTTTTCAGGAGCCATGCATGTAGATGAAGCTATTTGAGGTCTTCATGGACCAGAATTCCCTTCTCCTGTGACAGATGTCTCTGGTATAAGGGCAGCGGTACTGGTGTGTTCCACTGCCAGATGCTGCAGTAGAGGGAACCAGATCTGTCAAGGCCATAGAGGAGCAATGAAGATTAGAGTTGCCATCTCCATTTGAAGTTTGAGTAGTACCCTCTGAATTAGAGGGAAGGGGGAAGGCGTAGAGGAACCTCTCATTCCAAGAAAGGAACAATGAGTCTCACCAGAAAACCTAGGCCCCGGAATGAGATTGCAGAAATGTGGCAGTTTTGCATTGTGTGGGGAAGCAAAAAGGTCCAACTCTGGACAACCCCATTTTTCAAACAGGTTGTCCACTACTGAGGTTAGTAGTTCCCACGCATGCATTTTAGACTGACCTGCTTAATCTGTCTGCCAAAACATCTTCAGCATCTGGAACATGTACTGCTGACAGTTCTAGACCATGCTCTAAAGCCTAGTACCATACTCTCATTGCCTCCCTGCAGTGAGTTCCCCCTTGCTTGTTGATGTAATGCAAGACACTGACATTGTCTGTCTGTACCAACAGAGGACCTGGGGACAGATAAGCCTGCCTGTAGGCCATACAGCTCTCATCTCTAGAAAATTTATATGCAGGGTGCTCTCCACTTTGGTCCATACACTCTGTATCGGATGGGGCCTTAAATGTGGTCCCCAGCCTGTCCCCCAGGCATCTGTTAAAATCTGATGAGGGAAAGGGTTCAGAAAAGGACACCCCCCCAGCAGGTTGCTGGGTTCAATCCACCACTTGAGCACCTTGCGTACAGGAGAGGTTACTAGAACCTTCTGTTCCAGATTGTCCACGAGTTGATCCCACTGGACTATCAAGGTCCACTGAGGGATCCTCATATGAAGCCTTGCCAGAGGTACTGTAACGACGGCCACTGCAATTAGGCCCAGAAGCCGAAGAAATGTTCTGGTTGTGACATATCAGTTGTAAACTAGTTGGGCCTGTGCCATCAGATGCTTGGCCCTGTCCAGAGGCAGAAATGCCGAGCCTATGGTCATATCCAAAACAGTTCCTATATACTGTAGACGCTGGCACGGAGTCATAACAGACTTTGGCACGTTCCCAGTGATCACCAGAGCATTGATCAATCACCTGGCTTGAGCTAGAGTGTGTGTGAGTTGTTCCCTAGAGTGAGCTTTCAGAAGCCAGTCATCCAGGTAAGGGAATACACAGAGGCCTTCCCTACGAAGGGCTACTGCCACCACAGCCAAGCATTTGGTAAAGACCCACGGCGCAGATGACAAGCCAAAGGGTAATACTCTGAATTGGAAGCATTCCCCCTGGAACAGGAGCCTTAAATATTTCCTGTGAGGTCTTTGGATTTTGATATGAAGATAGGCATCCTTCAGGTCAAGGGAGCAAATCCAATCCCCTACCTGCAGTAGTGGTAACAGACCCTGCAGAGTCACCATTCTGAACTTTCTGTATTCTATGAAAAAGTTCAGGCCCCTGGGATCCAAAAATAGGTCTTAGATCCCTTGTCAATTTTGGAACTAGGAAGTACTGAGAATGGAACCCTGTGTTTCTCTGTTCCAGGGGTACATGTTCTATTGCTCTTTTCTGGGGCAAGGTGTGAATTTCCTACAGAAGCTGGGGAATGTGCTCTTGAAGTTAATATGTAGGCACTAGAAGACAGTCTGGAGACAGCTCTTGAAGCTCCAGAGCATGTCCTTGTGCTATTATTTCCCAGGACCCAGGCACCCGAGGTCAGCTTCTTCCACTGATCCAGATGGAGGGAGAGACAGCCCACAACAATCACCCATGGAGGCAATGGTGCCTGGGGGATGTGGAAGGTGTCAGGCTGAGCCAGTTGCGGCTGCTGCCACACTGCCACCTATAGGAGCTTTTGAATAGGCACCTGGAGTGGCTACTGGGGTACGCAGAGCTCCTGCTCCTTTACCCTTACATGACTAACTGGTAGAGGTACGGGGTCTCATACCAGCTGGATGACAAGGCACCCTCTGTCTGCTCCATGTCTGAGTGTGATAGAGGGATGGACTGATTGGAGGGTTCTGCCTAAGGCCTGCAAATTGGAGAGGATAGAATTTATATCTTCTGAAAGAGGCACTTAGAATTGACTGCTGGACATCATACACAAAGCCCGCCACTCTTAGCCAGGAATATTTTCTCAAACATATTCCAGAGGCTGCTGCTCTAGCTGAAGCATCCAAAATGTCATAGGCTGTATGCAGGAGGTTTGTCTGCCTACAGCCCCAGCTGTTAAGGCCTTAGGGAGCTTTTACTTTGGTACACCTTCCTAAAGAGCTTGGCAGCTGCTTTAGCTTTCCTCCACTGTGTGTTTTGTTATTTTACCATATGGGCCTGGTAGTTTGCAATTCATACGAACATACGAAATTTGCCAGCAGATGAAGGCCTAGAGGTCTATCAAGTCTGTTCGAATGTGCAGCTAGCACCCCTTATTACTGCAGCTGCCCCTTCCTTCCACCCTTCCCCTTCATTAACCCTCCCCCTTGTCCTGTCCCATCCTCATTTGAAGCAGTCCACTGTTCTACTGCATACCACTTCAGCAGGTAACGCATTCCACCCAGCCACCACCCTCTCTGTAAAAAAGTGTCTCCTCATCTCCCTCCTGAACCTTCCTCGCTCCAGTCTCATATCATGGCCCCTGGTGGCCCTCCCCTTCCTTACTTTGAACAGCCCCTCTGTACCCGTCTTGTTTATTCCTTTTATGTATTTAAAAGGTTTCAATCATGTCACCCCTGTCTCTCCTCTCCTCCAGTGAGTACATGTTCAACTCCTTCAACCTCCTCTCATATGATAAGTCCCCCAGCCCCTTGATCATCTTTGTCGCTCTGTGCTGCACCCCCTCCAGTAACTTAATGTCCCTCTTCAGATACGGACGCCAGTACTGCACGCAGTACTCCAGGTGTGGTCTAACTAATGACCTATACAGTGGCAGAATCACCTCCTCCCTCCTTGAGGATATTACCCCTTGCAATACAACCCAGCATTTTGTTGGCCTTTGCAGCTGCCTTCCTACATTGTGCCGAGTTGTTCATTGACCCTGTAATGAGCACACCCAGATCCTTCTCCTCCTCTGTCTGGGCTAGCTGCCGCCCCTAGCTGGTAACTCTTCCTTGGGTTTTCATCCCAAAATGCAGCACCTTGCACTTTTTGGCATTAAAGCCCAGTTGCCAGGTGTCCGATCAGGTTTCAAGCTTTGCCAGATCATCCTGCAACCCCTGCCATCCCCCTAGGTCATCCACCACCGCGCCTACCTTGGTATCATCAGCAAACAGACTGATCTTGCTCTTGATGTCCCATGATATGTCTGCAATGAATATCCCAAACAACACTGGTCCCAACACCGAGCCCTGTGGAACACCGCTCGTCACTACCCTTGGGTGTGAGGCTCCCCACCCACCACCACCCTCTGTTGCCTTCCTGCAGCCAGTTTCCTACCCATCTCACCAGCTTTGCACCGCTCCTGTGCCTACTAACTTCCTTCCCAGCCTTCCATGTGGCACTAGGTTAGATGCCTTACTGAAGTCCAGATACAGGACATCCACTGCATGGCCCCTGTCCAGTTGCCTAGTTGCCCAGTCACAGAACTCGACCAGGTTGGTTTGGCAGGATCTGCACGTTGAAGCCATGCTGTCTGCTGTCCTGTAGTCCTTTGGCCTCTGGGAGGGCCACCACCTCTCCTTCAGGATAGTCTCCATTAGCTTACCCACTATGGATGTGAGGCTCACTGGTCTGTAGTTTCCCGGTTCATCCTTGGGGCCACTCTTGTGGAGGGGCACCACGTGAGCCATCCTCCAGTCCTGAGGTACACACCTCGAATGTAGTGAGGCATTAAATAGGTCTGCCAAAGGTCCTGCAAGGACCTCTGCCAGCTCCTTCAGTGGATGCCATCTGGGCCTGGTGCTTTGTCCACCCTCAGTGCCTTCAAACCCTCTCGAACTCTGCTCGCCATGATTTCCCCATCTGTCACCACTCCCCCCCCTGCTTCTGCCATTTCTCCCACCTTAGGTGTCACCCCCTCTTCTCTTTAGTAAATACTGAGCAGAAGTACTCATTAAGTGCTTCCTGCCTCATACCCCTGCTTCCACCCCAACCCCCTCCTTCCTAATCCTTACTATGTGGTCCTTACAGCTCCTTTTCTCCTGATGTACTTAAAAGTCCTTCTCCCCTTCTTAATGCCTTGTGCCAGCCGGAGTTCCGTAGATGCTTTGGCTCCCTTACTGCCCTTGTCACCTCCTTTGATTCTGTCAAGTACTCCTCCCTGTCCTCCCCCTCCACCGTTTGCCTACTTCCTAAAGGCAGCTCTTTTCCTCCTTACCTTTTCCATGACCTCCTTGCTCAACCAGATCGGTTTCTTAGCCCTAGCCTTCTTGCTCTGGGCTTTGCAGCAGGTTTTGGTTGCCTTCACTATCCCCAGCTTTATGAGCTCCCACCTCTGGTTAGTGTCCATACTAGATTGAATTCTGGCCAGGTACCCTTTTACCACTTCCCCATCCTCCCAAAGTCGGCCCTCCTGAAGTCCAGCACTATTGTGCCAGATTCCACTCCTTCCTTGCCCATATCCAATGTGAGCCATACTGAGCGGTGGTCACTCCCTGACAGCGGTTCCTCCACTGTAAGTTCTCAAAGAGGCAGATGCATATTGTAGGGCTTTTTTCCCCTTGTGACATCTAGTTTCCTGAATTCTCTGTCAGAAGAAAGAGAACTTAGATGTGTTGGTGCCTCTCTTGCTTTGGTACACCTTCCTAAAGAGCTTGGCAGCTGCTTTAGCTTTCCTCCACTGTGTGTTTTGTTATTTTACCATATGGGCCTGGTAGTTTGCAATTCTTAGGCTCGCAGAGGCATATTGTAGGTCCTTTTTCCCTTGTGACATCTAGTCTCCTGGATTCCTTGTCGGAAGGAGGAGAACCGAGATGTTTTGGTGCCTCTGATCTGTCATGGACAGCACTGATGACCAAAGAGTCAGCTTCTGGTTGGCCTGCAAAGAAAGGCCTACCTCCCGGCCCGGTGGCGCTGAGGGTTGAGGTGCTGGAAGCCACACCTTGAGCCACGCCGGACCTGGGTTCTGGAGCAGGCTCGAACCATCGTGGGTGCGTGGGGGAGAGGACTGAGCGTCCGTGAGACTGCTCTCCTCTCTCGGGGAGGGATCCAGGGGTAGCCTGGTGTGGCAGCGGCCCCCAGTGGAGACCAGTGGCACTGCTACGCAGCAGGGCTTGCACACTAAGGGGCGACATCAGGCAGCTGCCTTTCTGACGTGGGTGGGAGCGCCTACGTCGGAGCCGGGCAGCATTGCACGTCTCGCATCGGTGGAGGGTAGCCAAGAACACAGGAAAAACCCGACTCCAAGAATCAGGCGATGGCACCGATCCTCCATGCCCTATGCCGGGGTTTCCCCTAGCTTGCCTTCAATTTCCCCAGGCCTACTCCTCGTCCGATGCCAGAGTCTGCCTTGAAAGAGTGCCCCAAGTAGGAGAGGGGGGCGACCCACCCTGGATAGGGTTAGCCAGGGGTGCTGGTGCCGGCGAGGAGGGAGGAGAGGAGACATAGTGTGGGATCCTCAGGTGGGCAGGACAAGGATGGGATGCCTGAGAGAGGACCTTGGAGCAGCGACAGGAGCGAAACAAAGTTGACAAACAAACAAAAAAAAAGGCCTACCTGAGGAGGCCATACACATTTTATCTGCCTTTCTAGGCATGGCAGGAATTACATTAGGCCTATGCCAGGCAGCAAAGGTGGCATCCTTCAGGACACGTAGGAGGGGTGGAATTACAATTGGGGGAGGTAGGTAACTCAATGAAGTTTATCAGTTTCTTCTTGGTTGTGTCCTGCTCCTCCAAATCAAACCCCAAGGCATCCTGAAGTTGCTGTATCATGGATTAAAAACAGGGGTCGTCAGGAGGGGACCTAAGGGTGTAAACCACAGAGTCCTCACTACAGGTGGAAACTATAGAACTAGTCCTCTCATAGGGACCTTCCACATAATCTTAGGCCTCCCCTTAATCATCCTGTAGCATAAGATCAGGATTATAGTCCATGATGTCGTCCATCTGGTTGACGGGACAAAGAGAGTGTACTGGTGACCCTGCTGGTGCTCGAGAGGGTATATAACCATGGTAGATGTCAGCGCGGGGGGGTTGAATGATGGATCCCGTCAATAGATCCCCAGGTGTAGGAGGGGGAGGCAAAAGCCATTCAAGGATGTGTGTAAAGGACGACAAGACAGCATGAACATCAGCGCCCATGTATTTGACGGGAGCACCAGAAGAGGTCAATGAGGAAAGCAAGGTTCTGTGCATCAATGGCAGCACACCAGCCATACTAGGGGTGGTTGGCACCACATGATGGGGTGACGAAAAGCAAACTGGGAAGTTTTTTTTCTTTCTCCCTCTCCCGGTGCTTATGCTTGTGTGATTCGGATGTTTTATCACAGGATTTTGAGGATTTGGATCCCAAGGAGTGTACCGGCGATGCGGTGCAGCTCTTTTGCTGGAGCTCCTTCTCCATTCAGGCTACCTGCTGCTTTAACAGGTGCTTTTCTAGGGTGCTTTTTCTTCACCGCCAGGTGGCTGCGTTGAATCCCTTGCAGATCTGGCATGCCTGAACACTGTGGTCTGGGCCTAGGCAGCACATGCAGACATTGTACGAGTCTCTGGAATATATTTTCTCGCCACACTCACAATAGCGGAACAGCTTTGACAGCTCTTTAGTCAACATACATGCTGTTGAAGAGCACTTGAAATTTGATAGCATGGTTACGGTGAGAAATAAGTTTAGAAATCAGCAACAACAGCATTGTTTCTGTGTACTGTCCAACGAGAATGGTCAACAGTGGGAAAAGAACTGATGAGGGAAGGGCCACCCACATTTATATAGGAGAGGCAACATCTAACGTTAGTGTGGGTGGCCCCTGGTGGACTGCTTGCAAAAAGTTTCCATGTGGTCCTAGCACCTGGCGGCTTATAGTTTCATAGGTGTGGCCAAAGAAAAAGATTCTCTCAAAGAAACAAAGAAACATAGAATTTGACGGCAGATAAGGACCACTTGGCCCACCTTGTCTGCCCATTTCCCTACCTAATGGATAAGCTGCAGATCCTAGTTAACCAACAGCCTACTTCCTCCTGTCCCCCACTAGAATTGCCTTATGTCTCTCCCATGCATTCTTGAATTCCCCCACTGTTTTTGACTCTACGACCTCCTCAGGAAGGCTATTCCATGTATCCACAACCCTCTCTGTGAAAAAATACTTCCTCACATTACCTCTGAGCCATCCCCCCCTCTATCTTCAAATTGTGCCCCCTTGTTTTTGCACATCTCTTTTTCTGAAAGATGCTATTCTCTTGGACTCATTCTCTTGAGGTATCTGAAAATTTCTATCACGTCTCCCCTCTCCCTCCTTTCCTCGAGGCTACACATCATTAGTTCCTTTAGTCTTTCTTCATATGTCTTCTCATGCAGATCCTGCATTATTTTGGTTGCCCTCCTCTGGACAGCCACCACCCTGTCTATGTTTTTGGGGAGATGGGGTCTCCAGAACTGTACACAGTACTCCCAGAAGATCACCATTTCTACTGTTTGTTATATTATATACTGTACTGTTTTGTTTTAATGGCACCTTATGTTCTTTTTTTGAAAACATGTTATATGTAATCTCCCGGGTCATGCCTGAGTAGGCATTCTGTTTCCTAGAGCACCTACCTGGTTAATAAAAACTGAAAAAAATATGCAAATGTGTTGGGACGCTAGTGTCTATAGTAAGAAAAATGTCACAGTTCTTGGAGAGCTGCTGGAACAGTAGTGCTTGTGGTGAAAAGAACTTGGTTAACGTGCTGGGACAGTACAAGGCATAAAATAAGTGGGTTCACATCACAATTTGTGACCCAAAAACTGGCAAATGCGAGTCAATTTCAGCTTTGATAAGTGCAAATCAATTTCTCCAGGACCACAGGGCTTAAAAATCAAAGGGGGTATGTGGAATGCACAAATGACACTATTTTTAGCCCCTCCCAAAGTTTTGGACTCCTCACTGCTAATCAACCTCGAACAGTTGATAATCATTTTTCATTTTGATTAGCAAAGGCTGCTAATCAAGTCTCCGACACTAATTTATGCCTTGCAGTAGTGTGTGAGGTAACAGAAATTACAACATGGGTAAGAAGATTCTAGCCATCTGATTGGCTAAAAGTCACGTTACAAGAGAGTGTAATTATCTGGCCATAATTACATCCTGTACTTATTTAGCCTGTGCACCAGGTTCAGCTACAATATCAATACGCCTTAACTGGAACTGGAAGGCTTTTGGCTTGATGTTCAATGGGTGGGGGAGACAGCACCTCCCATCCCTACTAAACATCAGGCCACCTTCGCTCTGCTTGAGTGTTTCAGTGGGGCTGCATGGTTGGTTGGCTGACTGTGGCTGTCTTTCCTCCCGTTCTTGCTTTTGTTCTTTGCCACCTCCAGCCCTCGCCTTTGTCCCTTCTGTGTTCCCTGGTGCTTTGGCTCCCCCGCCCCAACTTCTGATCCCTACCTTCTCCCCCTTTTCTCTGCTCTCTTTTAGGGGTCTCTCGTCACTTGCTGCCACGCCACCTCCAGAACACTCCAGTTTACTCGCTAGCACTGTTCCCCACAGTTCTCCTCCTGGATCGTCTCGCCGCTCCTGCAGTCTTACAGCTTGGCCTTCATTCTGCCACTCCTTACTTGCTTCTGCCCAGCCTCTATGCTTGGATTTCCACTAGCCATCTTGCAATGCCTGCTACCATCTCCAACTTCAGTCAGATGCCTGCTTCACACATTTGGGTCTGGCTTCTTTTGATGGTTACTACCCACTAAGATCAGTGGACTGCTTCACCTTCCAAACTCAGCCCACGCACTGGTGTGCGGGCTTCCCTCCTTACTGACACTATGAATCTCCTGACCTTTTCCTGGGGTGCTCCCGGCACTACGACTGAAATGGATCGCTTTCCGCTGCCTTGCTCCGATCTTGCAGCAGTCCATTCTTCTACCAGAAAAGTGAGTCTAGATCCAGCATCTAACAAATCACCCTACGTACCAAACTTGTACATACGGAATGCTGGACATATATTTGGAAAGGTTTCCCATTCCCAGAAACTGCAAGCATAACAGGAACACAGTCCTAGCTAGTTCTACCGTATTTCAAGCGGCTTCTATCGAGGTAAGTAAATGTTTACAGGAATATACCAATGTCAGTGCTACCAAACAGTGTCCCCATGCTTATAAATTCTGTTGTCCCTTTATAAGCCTCTATCAAGCCGTAGCAAAACCCAGACATGACTTATATTTCCGTGTGCTATAACCCATCATGGGTCTTCACCATGACTGCTTCCTCTACTACTCATTTTACTGTCCTTAAAGTAAGGATCTACATTCATTTTTCAGATCACTTAATGCATGTGCTTCTTTAGCAGCCTCAGCCCATCACATTCAAGGAAGATATTTCACACCAGCCAGAGCATGGCAAAATTGGTAAAGTTTTAGTCATGCATTAGCTCCAAGGAATATTCCTAACCTCTCACCACCTTTACAGAATTAATACTTATCCAGGATCAGATGGCCAGTTTACTAATTTATTTAATGCTCCTCACTGGATCAGCTCTAAGTCACTGCTTAACTTCACGATGGTGGACCTAGTGGGTCTCCATCCTGCACTTACATGCCTCACCAAGGTGCCCCCTTCTCATAGCGCAACTGCTTTCTGCTCACACACCCAGACCCGGGTTTCCTCGTCCTTTCTTCGGATCACCCATCATCACTGGCAATGGCGTACCATGTGGGGTCCTGCCATCCCAACTGAATGTGCCACGAAGAGGCATTTACTCATGGCTCAAGCTCAGTCTATGACCGCCAAGTGAACTCATCAGATCTCGTCCTCCTTACTTAGATCTATATGGTAACATTGTGACAACGGTCAGCAAGGGGTTCCATCATCCATATCTTACCTAGGGCCATACTGCGGCGATGGTGGACCACGTGGGGTCCAGCCATCCCTATTGCGCACTGCTCAACGGAATCCCAGTATGACTCAGTGGTACAGCGATAGCGGACCATGTGGGGTCCCACCATCCCTACCACCTGTCCCAACGAGGAGACATCTATTTATTGCTTAATTTCATTCCATTTATGCAGGTGGACTTACTTGGAACTATACACTCATACAGTACTGACAGATTGCGGGGGACGGGGTCCCATCATCCTTATCATATATAATGCTATACGATGGCGGATGACGTGGGGTCCCGCCATCTCAAACATATATGCCCCACGAGCGGTCCTACTCATAGTTCTATTGCGTTCTATTTATTACCCTTTGATTCTTTCCTCTGGCGATGGCAGACCATGTGGGGTCCCGCCATCCCAATCATGCACAACTCACTGGTACAGTGATGGTGGACCACATGCAGTCCCGTCATCCCTATCATACACTATTCAATGGAATGGCGATGGCGGACAATGTAGTGTCCTGCGATCTCAAACATACGCGCCCTATGACAAGGGCCCAACCCATAGCTCAATGTATTTCTAATCACTACAGGCAAACTCACATGGAGATATCACCCTTCTTGCCTTGGACTGCTACATGCTATGGTGATGGCAGACCATGTGGGGTCCCGCCATCCCATTTATGCATGCCCCACGAAGGGCCTTTCTTGTATTTTCATGTCAGTACAGACAGACTCATAAGACTCGTTCTTCTCACCTTGAATTATTCCATACTACGGCTATGGCGGACCACATGGGGTCCTGCTATCCCAACAAAGGATAGCACCCTTTCTATCTTGGATTATGTCATAATACAGCGATGGCGAACCTGCAAGAGGGTCCTGCCTTACCAACAATCAGACCCACTGTGGGGCATTACCTTTTACTCAGATACATTTCTCATTACTCAAATGTATTGTCATCTTCACTAAGGCAGACCCACGTGGTGGTCTTGCCTTCTCAGTCTGACCACCTGAGACCTATTCTATCACTCAAACATTCGGATACTGCATACACCAGGCATATTTGAGAATTCCATGCTCTAGCTAGCCCACATCCAGGCCTCCTTTTCTTCACCATATCATTAACTTCTTCACTTCACTCCACCTTCCTTTCTGTTCCAGTTCCAGCTCAAGCTTCTATGCCAGACATCTCTGTGGAGCTTACTTCAATGCCTTGGATGTCGTAGGACCATTCTCCCTCTTACAAGGTACTCGACAGTAACGTATCGTGCTATGGACATACAACAGTCATGCAAGCCTCCCAGCTGGGCTCCATTCCTACTTTATCGTTGTTCTTAGCCACACAATGCTCCAATCATTCATCTTCCATGATCTGAATCTGCAACTTTGGCACATACAGTATTCTCTTCAGTCGTGCTGACACCTTATCTGGACGTACATATGCTTCACTCGTAGCTATCTAGGACACTGATTAACCAATGTCTTCACCTCAGGACAGCATTCCAAGTTGGATTTTTCATCTGCTCGAACCTTCACCTTCTACATCGTCTTTCTGCTCATCATCGACCTCGAACAGGACTCTTCGACCAGCAAATCAGACCGAACTCCTAGATATAACCATAACTAAACCTAAGCCACATTTAGGTCCTCTTAGTATGCCCAGAGGACGGGCAGGTCAGTAGCCATGGGTCCTCGGAGGTTCCCCCTAAGGGTTTTTTTCCTCTCCTGCGTGCTACTGATTGCATTCTCCAGAGTCCGGAGTTGGAGGAGGTAGTCACTTCACCATTTCTTTTTGGGCCTTAAGTCTTACACCTACCCAGTATCCTACAGAGGGCAGGATGCGGAGAAGCGCCAAAGCTCAAGTCATAAACACCAAACATATACCATTCAGCTCATAAATATACACAAACATGGAGCTATGTACCACACATTGAACTATGTTTTTGTGTTCCACTCCCATTTCATATAGGAAACAAATATTTTCTTATTAAAAAATCAAAAACAAACATTAAAAACATTTTAAAATAGAGCCCATGTTGTAAGTGCAATAGGACACTTCAGGGATGTGTAATTATGGTTAATAATTGCACTTTCCTCTTAGATGTTAACAACACACTTGAGATGTGTGATTATTGACCCTAGTGTTAATAACACACTTGAGGTGTGAGATTATTGACTCATACATTTTTTTTCCTATTCTGTTTATATCCTCCCCTGTTGGCCCCCTTCAGATGGGCATCCCAGCCTTGCCACCTCAACCTCTACCAGGACATACCATCAGCCATCTCCCCCCCAGGGCTTGCTCCCCCTGGTGGGATCGGTGGGATTCCCCAACCCCCGCCGTGGTCCAGATCCAGTTTGGGCTGGCATGCCCAGACAGTCAGGTGCGGGGTCTGCGGGCACTTATTGCTGTCTTGCCACTGGCTTTCCCATTTCCTGGTTCCCCTGAGAGGCATGGCGCTCAATGATGTCACAGTGCATGCCACACTCTCCCATGCAATGTGCGTGGATGGCTACCATGCCTCCTGACCTTCTGGTCCAGGCTGCCTTTCCCCTAGCTTCCACCAAGGGCCAGGCAAGCACTGGGCTCTGCCCCACCCCCGAAGGAGAGCAGTCCTAGGGTGCTCAATCCTCCTACTGTGGCCAGACCTCCGACATCTCAGGTTTACTTCCAAACCTGGGTTGTTGGCATCGCAAGCAGTTGCACTATGGCTGCGCTGGCTGGCTGTCTTACCAGATGCAAATCTGCTGGGGCAGTAGTGCCTACAGTAAACAAACTCTGCCAGCATGTGCTGAGATTGTAGTGTTTGTGATGAAGGGAAGTCACCCAGCATGTTCTGGGATAGCAGGGTCTGAGGTTAGGAAAGTGACCCAACAGATGTGGATCTTCTGGGATAGTAATGACTGCAGTATCACAACTTTGTTAGCATCAGATCGTGTACGGTTGATTGGTCCCCGGACAAAATGTCGCAGTCAAAATAACGCGGACATTTCGTCGCGGGGACACATAAAAGCAGTTCATTTGGTCGATGACGTAACTCTTATATATGTAGTTAGGTCGCTGTAAAAAAAAGGTACTTGGACAAACAGTCGCAGCTTCAGCCAGACCCTTGCTAAATCAGTTAAGTCCCTACAAATGCAAAACAGACTAAAATCTTGCAGCAAAGTAAACAAGTCAGCTACATTAAATACGGATTTGTCATTATAGGACTTACATGAGGCAGAGCGTGGAAAAGAACTTGCAAATCTCTCTATGGCACACAAGGTAGCAAAAAGAGGGCAAGGGTCTGGCTGAAGCTGTGCTTACTGAGATGATTATGATGCCAAATGCTGAGGTACTAATAAAAATGGATACCACTTTTGCACCCTCATGCAGCTGATCGTGTCAGGGCGGGATTTTATTAAGCTTTAACACTGACTGGTGTGTTTGGGATTACGTGAAATCCTCTTTACTCATACTGTCGCTGTACATCAGCGTACAGAATGTAGCGGGTATCTGGTTGCGGTCACTACAGTGTGCCCCCTACCTGTTGTACCGGTGACGAGATTACATTTTGACGAGATGGGCGCTACAATTTGACCGCGACTAATTAGACCACGACGAATCGACCATATGCCCATCAGATGGCACAGTAGTGTCTGTGAAGAACAAAAGTACCCAGCATGTTCTAGGATGGTAGTGTCTAATGTAAGGTAAAGTATCCCAGCAGATGTGGATCTGCCAGGATAGAACTGTCTACAGTAAACAAAATCTGCCAGCATGTGCTGGGACACCAATGTCTGGGGTAAAGTAAAGGTATCCCAGCATCTAGATGCAGATCACCTGAAATGGTAGTGACTGTGTTAACACAGCTTTGCCAAGATCAGCAGGACAGCAGTGTCTGAGGTAAGGAAAGTGTCCCCGCATCTGCTGGGACAGTAGTGTCTGAGGTAAGGAAAGTGTCCCCACATCTGCTGGGAGAGTAGTATCTGAGGCAAGTAAAGTGTCCCCGCATCTGCTGGGACATTCATGTCTGAGGTAAGGAAAGTTCCCTTTACATTCTACATTACTGTGAAGGAACAGACATTGGGTTTCAGGGTAGGATCAGGTATTATGGGCAGACTAGATACAGCAATGATTGTTTTCTGCCATCAATGTCTAGCTTTCTGTGACTCACTGGTGTCACTGGAGACACCTGATGTTCTTGGAATGTTTTAACTGTACTTTCAAAAAAAGGTGCAACTTTAAGAAAAATACAGTACTTATGTTTAGTTGAGATGAGAGACAGAGAGAGGACTCTGGACAGGTGGATGCATGTACATATTGCAGACATCTTAGCATTTTCTGCAGTAGCAGCAACAATGAGAAACATCAGATAAGATCAGATGATGTACCGGAGCCCGCTTCCTATTTCAACAGTAAGTCCCGCTCTCAGGATAACTGAAATTCTTCCCCTTAGGCAGGCTCAACTTTGCTGCTACTATGCTCTCAACTGAAGTATAAAGTAAAGCACACACCCATTATTTTAAAATCTATTTAAAACTGAGCATTTTCGTGCTACTAAATTACTGCTATACAAAAAGAACAAAGAATACAGCTGTGGTACCATTTGGTTTTATATAATGACTTCCATGAACAATAGATTCCAAAGTGTTTTACAAGGCACAGGAGTTCTATCCTGGTAGCACAGGGAATGCATAACAGAACGGAATTTCTGGTGACCCTGGTACCCTCCCAGCCCATCAAGGAATAAAACAAATCTGTTCCCTTCCCACAACAACTCAACAGATCCCATGCCCAACCTTACCCATCAGAGAATAATTGCCCTCTTCCCTCACTCTAACTATCTGAGTGGTCTGATACCTTACCTGGCCCATCAGGGAATTAAAAAAAAAAAAAGTCCCTCTTTCTCATACTACCTGACTGGTATGGTGTGCAACCCAGCCTGTCAGGGAATACAGATATGTTCCCCTTCACCCAACAACCTGACAGAGTCAGTGCACAATGCGACCCATGCAACTAGTCAAGGAATAGAAAAAAAATGTTCCACTCCCTCAAAGTGCCTGAAAGGTCCAGTGTTCAACTCAGCCCATTGGGGGAAAACAAAATCTGACCAACAAACTGGGATGTTCTGTAAATGAGACTTGTTTCCCATAGAACTTATCCTGTATCTTATGCAACTTTTAAATAAAATAAAAAATAAAACAACCTAACAGGTCTGGTGCCCAAATCCACCTGTCAGGGAATGAAAAAACATTTGTGAGTCTCTCCTCCACAACTATCGTACCAGTCAACTGCCCAACCAGACCCATCAGGGAATGAAAAAGATATGTCCCCTCCCTCCAGCTACCTGATGGGTCCCATGCCCAACCTTACCCATCAAGGAATGAAAAAGATCTGTCCCCACCCTCCAACTATCTGATGGGTCCCATGTCCAACCTGACCCATCAGGGAATGAAAAAAATCTGTCCCCTCCCTCCAACTACCTGATGGATCCCATGCCCAACCTGACCCATGTATTAAGCCAAATGGAGAAAAGGAGAAGCAGCAGCGAAGTGAGCGCAAGGTGGAACAGAAGGAGTAGTAAAAACACTGCTCTCCCTATGCCCATCTCAGGCCACAATGAGGTGCTCAAACACTGCATGGGAGGTTTGGTGCTGCTGATGCACTGCTGCTGCTATCAGCCTGTTGGATATCTCCACCTCCTCCAGGCTGCAGTACACTAGCATAAGAGACTGGACTTACGAACATACGAAATTTGCCAGCAGATAAAGGCCTAGAGGTCTATTAAGTCTGCTCGAATGTGCAGCTAGCACCCCTTATTCTGCAGCTGCCCCTCCCTTCTACCCTTCCCCTTCATTAACCCTTCCCCTTGTCCTGTCCCATCCTCGTTTGAAGCAGTCCACTGTTCTACTGCATACCACTTCAGGAGGTAACGCATTCCACCCAGCCACCACCCTCTCTGTAAAAAACTGTCTCCTCATCTCCCTCCTGAACCTTCCTCACTCCAGTCTCATATCATGGCCCCTGGTGGCCCTCCCCTCCCTTACTTTGAACAGCCCCTCTGTACCCGTCTTGTTTATTCCTTTCATGTATTTAAAGGTTTCAATCATATCACCCGTCTCTCCTCTCCTCCAGTGAGTACATGTTCAACTCCTTCAACCTCCTCTCATATGATAAGTCCCCCAGCCCCTTGATCATCTTTGTCGCTCTAAGCTGCACCCCTAAAGTAACTAATGTCCCTCTTCAGATACAGGACGCCAGTACTGCAGTACAGTACTCAGGTGTGGTCTAACTAATGACCTATACAATGGCAGAATCACCTCCTCCTCCTCGAGGATATACCCCTTGCAATACAACCCAGCATTTTGTTGGTCTTTGCAGCTGCCTTCCTACATTGTGCCGAGTTGTTCATTGACCCTGTAATGAGCACACCCAGATCCTTCTCCTCCTCTGTCTGGGCTAGCTGCACTCCCCCTAGCTGGTAACTCCTCCTTGGGTTCTTCATCCCAAAAATGCAGCACCTTGCACTTTTTGGCATTAAAGCCCAGTTGCCTGGTGTCCGACCAGGTTTCAAGCTTTGCCAGATCATCCTGCAACCCCTGCCATCCCCCTAGGTCATCCACCACCGCGCCTACCTTGGTATCATCAGCAAACAGACTGATCTTGCTCTTGATGTCCCATGATATGTCTGCAATGAATATCCCAAACAACACTGGTCCCAACACGAGCCCTGTGGAACACAACTCGTCACTGCCCTTGGGTGGAGGCTCCCCACCCACCACCACCCTCTGTTGCCTTCCCTGCAGCAAGTTTCACCCATCTCACCAGCTTTGCACCCGCCCCTGTGCCTACTAACTTCCTTCCCAGCCTTCCATGTGGCACTGAGTCGAATGCCTTACTGAAGTCCAGATACAGGACATCCACTGCATGGCCCCTGTCCAGTTGCCTAGTTACCCAGTCATAGAACTCGACCAGGTTGGTTTGGCAGGATCTGCCGCGTATGAAGCCATGCTGTCTGCTGTCCTGTAATCCTTTGGCCTCTAGGAGGGCCACCAGCCTCTCCTTCAGGATAGTCTCCATTAGCTTACCCACGATGGATGTGAGGCTCACTGGTCTGTAGTTTCCCGGTTCATCCTTGGGGCCACTCTTGTGGAGGGGCACCACATGAGCCATCCTCCAGCCCTGAGGTACACACCCCGAATGTAGTGAGGCATTAAATAGGTCTGCCAAAGGTCCTGCAAGGACCTCTGCCAGCTCCTTCAGTACCCTGGGGTGGATGCCATCTGGGCCTAGCGCCTTGTCCACCCTCAGTGCCTTCAAACCCTCTCGAACTCTGCTCGCCATGATTTCCCCATCTGTCACCACTTCTCACCCTGCTTCTGCCATTTCTCCCACCTTGGGTGTCATCCCCCTCTTCTCTTTAGTAAATACTGAGCCGAAGTAAGTCTTAAGGGGGCTAACTGCACACACTTCCGAGGCTGTACTACCAAGTGCCAGCGATCCCAGCTCTACCAACCGACTCTCCCTCTTTACTTTTCTCTGTGCTGAATTTCAGCTCTGTGCTTGCCCCAACTCGCACAAGGATTACACTGCCGTGCATGCTGCAACCCAGCATGCTGTACAACAGAATTTCTGGTGCCCAACCTAGCTTTTCAAGGAATACTTAAACAAAAAAATCTGTGCCTCTCCTGCAAACTACATGATGGGTCCAGTGCCCAACCTGGTTTATCACGGAATAAAAAAATTCGACCCCTCCCCCAGCTACCTAATGGGTCCAGTCCAGTGTCGAACATGATCTGTTAGAGAATAAAAACCATCTGTCCCCTTCTTCCACCCAACTACTTGATAAGTTGAGGGCCAAACCCAGGCCAGTAGGGAATAATACTAAGTATCTGTCCTCCTCCTCCTCCTCTCAACAACATGACAAATCCCCAAGCCCAACCGGGCCTGTCAGGGAATAAAAGGCATCTGTCTCCATCCATCAAACTACCTGACTGGTCCGATGCCCATCTGGAAATTTAAAAAAAGGAAACGCGCCCAACTACCTGATAGTTCAGTGCCCAACCCAATCCATCAAAGATAAGAATAAAATCATTACTGACCCTCTCCCCCTAACTACCAGACTGTGTTTGCTGTCCAACCCAAAGCATCAGAGAATGAAAAAAAGTGATATGGAGGGGACTATAAACAAGTCTGGTGCTTGGGAACGAAACTATTTCCCTGCTGCTGGGTGGAATGGAACCACTGTGTACAGTGTAAAGCATATTAATGAAAAGCAGTACCGCTGCACCAAAGCCCTCCCTGTGGGAACTGTATACAAAAAAAAACAACAAAAAAAACTGTAATTGGATGTGGTCCTCATATAACTATAACAATGAGACTGCCGAGACAGTAAGGCTTGCTACAAAAATAAGAAAAGACAGCAACATAAAAAGCAAGACCAGCCTTGTTGGAACTAGCCAAATCATGTTTTAACCAGCAGGTGAACTGGGCACAGCCCTTTTTCACACTACAAGCAGGAACTGCAGACAGGGAGACAACATAAGATAAATGAGGAATCTTAAATACATACAGAGAGCGGATATGATGTAATACTATATACCTAGTATGCGGTGCAAAACCACACAGTAGTATGGCATGGTGGGCCACGGGACATACGATACAGAGGATCATGGTTTATCCCCAAGAACAAAGATCAGTACAACGATAACTGAGGAGGGCTTAGAACACATTAGGACTGACCAGGGGACCTCAATGCAAGACTGGACTGCAATATGTTCCACACAGTGGGGCTAGTGCAGCCGAGCTCAGATTTACTAAATTGTACAACCTGGAAATTTCAAGGAGAATGGAATTTTTTCTCCTCACAGCACAAGGGCCAGTATTTCTATGTGATATAGGGTGGAAGGTCATTTTGTAACACCCTGTAAGTCCATATATAAAGATTATTTTAGCTGCCTTGTTGTTAGGGAGGGCCACGCAACTGTAGAGTACAGATATTAGTGGTGGGTCCTGGGGCTAGGTTGGTTATAAATCTAAATGCCCTGTAACACAGCACATCCAATTTGACTAAGCATGTGATAGTACAGCAACTATAGATTACATCAGCATAATCTCTGACTGGGAGAGGGATGTGAGAAAGTTTTACTTCACAGAGAGAGTGGCTGAGCTATGGAACAGCCAACCAGCACATGGTAGTGGGTGAAAAAACATTTAAAAGTTTCACCAGGAAAGACATACTGAGCAGACAAGCTTGTTTCCAGCTGCATCCTGGGGGAAGAGGGGAGAGGGGAGAGGGATACCGAGCAATACAACAGCAATAATGTCAACACAGGTCATAAAAGTCAACAGAATACAAACTTACACAGTACAAACAAAATAGAAACAATTCATCACATTAAAACAACAATAACAAGAAGGTGATAAGAGACTAAAAAAAAACCGAAGTTTTAACATTAATATAGGCTGGGTACTAATCAACGAGTGAAAAGGTAATTATAGTAAGATTAAGAATTAAACATTACACACATCTACAGGGAGGGGGGGCTGGACCTTGAGAAACGAGTTGAGGATATGTGGGGACGCAGCATGATGGGGGGAATGCAGCCTGACCAACCGAGGTAGTCCTGGGTGGGAAAGTTAAAATGTGGTGGTCACGGTTTCTGAGTGAGTGATATGTAGAGGGTTTGAGAAAGATGCAGGAGGCAAGATAGGGTGGGACGGAGTGAACCCAGAATTTGGCAAGAAAGTTGGCATAGTGAATGTGGCACCTGTCGGCTAGGGAAAGCAGAAAGAGAGATTGGTAAAGAGTGCAGTGATGGGTATGGGTAGGACTATCAACAGTGAAATGGCAGAAAGAATGCAAAAGAGAGCTCAACCTAGTTACGGAAGATTTGGGAGCAGCACCGTAGACTACATCTCCGTAGCCAAAAGTAAGTAAGATCATTTTGTGAACCAGGGCACAGCGAGCCAGCAGAGGAATACAAGCACAATTTATTTTATTTATATTTTTGAAAACCGGGTACAAGAACTGATCCAATGGACCATTTTCAGCCATGACCCAAACCACAGAGTGGTAACAAAGAGTCAACAACAAAATACATAACATGGATAAGATACACTATAGTTCCAATACACAGAATACATGAAAGAGCATCACTACACCATGTGGTCAGGAACTCAAGACAGTATGTTCCAAGATCAAATACAGATAATACAGTCAGTGATTGTTATAGGAGTGCAAGATACCCAAGATGCATTTCTGTATAATGCACCCAGTTTAGGGTGTAGTTTTTTTGTGGCGGGCATCAATGTGTCCAGAAAAGGTGAGGTGCCTGTCAAGCCAGACCCCAAGGTACCTGAAGGAGGGGGTGACATCAAGTAATGTCCCATCTAGTGGTAAGAAGGGAGGGGGTTTAGCCAAGAAAGTCTAAGCTTAGTGCCAAAGGTAATGGAAGCTATCTTCTTAGCATTTTAAAAATAACTGGTTTGGACAAAACCAGAGCTGTACTTTGTCAAAATCATGTTGAAGTTTTGAAACTACAACAGAGGGGGACAAGCCAGATGCAAACAGGACAGTATCATTCCCATACACGTGGATAGAGGTAGAAGGACAGGTAATGTGAAGGTTGTTTGGAAAGATAGAGAAAGGGCGGCCCACCGGTGCAGCGATTGGATTTCCGCTCGCGATGCCAGCGACCCGGGTTCGGGAACAGGAGCTGGAGGGTCAACTGGGGAAGAAGGACTGAGGCGCCTTCGGGCTGCTCTCCTTCTTCGGGGGGAGGGTCAGAGAGAATGTCCTGCACGCGATAAGTCCTAGTGGAGGCTGGGAAGGAATCGCTAACGCAGGGTATATAACAGTATGAGAGGGCGGACAGATAGGTCGTCATTCATTTGCCCCTCAGGGAAAAACTAAGAAAAAAGACAGCTCGCGCCCACCTCTATGAAGCCTGCCCCTGCACTAATCAGCTTTCGGGGCCACCTCCAGGATTCTAGTCCCATGTTCGCAGCACTGACACCCTAAGGTGTCGTGACCCCACCCCGAGGGGGCAAGCCGGGGTGTCTGGAGTCTGGCTCAAATGAAAGTGGGGGTACTAGGGGTCCGTGACTAGGCAGATCCTTGACGGAGCGGGGGCAACAAAAATACAGAATTAAAAAAAAAAAAATTATTAAGATAGAGAAAAGCGGAGGGCCCAACACAGAGCCATGAGGCACACCAGTGTTAATGGGAAGGGAAGAGGAAACTGCATCACTAATCCGTGTGGATTGAGTTCTACCCAAAAGGCAGGAATGAAACCAACTGGTAGCTGCAGTAGAGAGCCCCACAGCAGAGAGTTTAGCAAGCAGAAGGGGGTGGGAGACTGTATCAAACGACTTAGCTAGATCGATAGCACTAGCAGAGGTGATGAGTCCCTGGTCCATCACAGTGAGTATGGCATCGGACAGCCTCAGGAGGGAGGAGGTGGTGGAGGGGTGTTTGCAGAAACCAGATTGGTAAGGCGTGAATAAAGAGAAGGAATCTAGGTAGGAAGAAAGTTGGGATAGAACGAAATGTTCCTGAAGCTAGGCAAGAATAGGATGCAGAGAGATAGGCCTGTAGTTTCCATGGGAGGAGGGATCACCTCCTTTTAATTAATGGGTTCAAGTATGGCTGGTACAGAGTAAAGGGCTTAACAGTTATGTAGCCAGCTAAGGCAGCTCAGGACCTCTGGTGTGTCATTTTAATGATACCAAACTAGGAAAAAAAAAAAAAAACACCTTAAACACAAAATGAAAACGCTAAATCAAGCTTGTATTGCAGATCAGCTTGTTGCTCTTTGCACTGCTCTGCAATAAACGCTTGATACCGCATATTCATTTTGGTTTTGAATGCATTTTTTTGTTTTTCCTAGCTTGGTTTAATATTAATAGTTACTCAGGGGAGTACCAGTAAGGCAGCAAGCAAGGGTGGCAGTGGGGAGAGGAGGGTGACAACTTGGTCTGGACAATAGGCCACAGCGTACAGCAGGGTAAAACTGGGCAGACTGGATGGATCAGTGGTCTTACTCTGATGACACTATGTTTATATTTTTAATATTTCCCCGAGTGTAGGTCTGGTCTCAGCAGTCTGGAAGCAAGTGACTGGTTCTAATGTTTAAGTCAGGTGATGCTCCACCAGTAGAAAATTATCTTCCTATTTCCCTGGTTACCTCCATTGTCAAAATTACTGGAGAGAATTATTTTTGATTAACTTCTTATTAATTAAATACAATTTGTTGACTCCCCAGCAACGTAGTTTAAGTCCCACTCATAACACCACTACTGTTATCTTTACAGATTATACACGTACTGCACTGGCGAGGGAACACTGCTACAGCAATATTCTGAGATCTCACTAAAGCTTTCAAACTGGTTAACTATGCCTGCTGTCAGAACTGTGGGGCCTTGGTATGTCTTTAGAGACTGTCAACTGTTCTTGTTACTATCTTGACTGCAAAGAACTGGATTTAAAGATGCTTATAAAATGGGGTCTGATCGGTAGTAGCTCCTCATTGGTCAGGACACCATCACACATCGTACTGCATTAACCTAACACATCCCCCCTGCTCCCATGATAGGACTGCATTGATCGAGAACACAACCTGTCAGGTCAAACAAAGTCAGCACAGTAATTATATAACCACAGGATCAAAAAGGTCTCAATGCAAATCAAAACTATGTCGCGACATCAAAATGAAATCATGCAATTTAACAAAACAAAAAAATAAAAAGACAAAAAGTACCACCCACTGCTACCGCACACAGACACACACGGCAACACTGCTCAAGAATAGTAAGCGGAAAATGAAATTGATGCAACAGCTCCAAAAAAAAAAAACAAAAAAACTTTGTACTCAAAAATCCAAAATTAAAAAGCCTCAGGGCTGTTCATACAAGAAAAAATCCTAAACTTAGTTAAAAACACAAAATATATTCCAAAACAATTATTCGATACAACAGAAATATTCACATACATACATACATACAGCACTAATCAGCAAAACTGTCTTCAAACATTGCTTTAAAGCTAGTAAAATATCCATTTACCTTTCTGGAATGCAGCAACAAACACAGGACAGGGGGCGGAGCTAGTCTTTGGAGCGGGAAGATGCAGTCATGTAAAGCTCCTACTGCAGAGTTTTATAAAAAATTTTTTTTTTTTTTTTTTTTTTTGCCCTTACAACACAGACAGTTTTGGTTCTTTTTGTCTGATCAACTCCTGAGGACTCCCGGCACCTGTGGATTGAGTCCGAAGATGCGGAAATCAACAGGAGCACAAGCACATGCAACGGATTATTTCCAACCGAAGTCTGGGCCTGCAGATCTGGGACTAGAGTTTAGAGTAACGAGCTGTGAAGGAGCTTGGTACATTCAGCAGACCTGGGTCTGAGTCCCATAACCTCCACTTGCATACTGTATGACCCTGAGTTAATCACTTAACCTCTCCACTGCTCCTTGGTTGCCCCTGAAAACAGGCACTTGTGACTAGCGGGCTTTACTCGGTTACCAAAAAATAAAATAAATAAATAAATAAAAGTACCTCCTGGTGGTTGAAGCCTCTAGTTCCAACCCACCTACCAGTCAATACATTAACATCCCCTGTCAAGCCTTATTTCTTACTTATTCTTTTGTCACGACTGAGCCAGAACTCTCAGAAATATATTTTAGATCCTTTATGGTTTAGCTTGTATTCAAAATTATCTACTGGATACTTATCAGTTTCTAACCATAACTTTACAGTATACACTGATGACAATGATGTTTTGTTTTCGGGGGAGGGGCAGTCTAATTACTTCGAATAATGAGACACTGCAGAACTTTTTGCACGTCCATACTTGGTTGTTAGCTAATAAGTTAGCCTAAAATGTAAAAAAACAAAACAAAAAAAAAAAAAAAAAACACTAATTTGAAGTTGTTCTGTAGTGCAAGAAAATCTGGTACAACTTCCGAACCAATCAGAACCCAAGACCATGAAGTACCTGCTAATGTTACTGCTTTTAGGAATTCGAGCATAGCCAGCCTGGTGATCATGGAAGGCTTACCTCCTGCCACACCAGCGACCCAAGTTCGGGAATGAGTTCAGGTCATTGGGAGTCAGCTAGGGTGGGAGAGGACCACGGTTCTGATGGACAGCTCTTCTCTCCCAGAGTGGGGAGGCCTGTTGGCCCAGCCTTAGAATACCATCAGGTGGAGGTCTCGTGGCAGTGCAGTTCAGGTGCCAAGAAGGGAGGGGCTGCAGTAGCGTACTGCGTGTGTGCCTCCACAAGCACACATACGCACACTGTGGCAGGGTGGGGAGAAAACGGAAAAATTGTGGTAGAGGCTTAAGCTCTGTCTGAATGTCCCCAATCCACGCTACTGCCCAGGACCCTGGTCTGCACCACATTTGTGTACTGGGTGGGGAAGATGACCTTCCCCCTTTCCTCCCTGCCACAGGGGGAAGGGAGGGGCAATGGGGGAACTCAAGTGACCAGATGAATCCTGGGGAAAAGTAGTTGCCAGTCAAAAGAGGCTGGTACAGAGCTGAACAGCTGCCCCTCACCTACCAGTAGAATAAAAAAAAAAAAAAAATACTCCATGGGGGTAAAAAAGTATTTGGGCTTAACCCCAGATAGTGCCCTGTCTTTTGAAGCCGATGAAGGTCTATTGGTAAAAACAGACCACTCTAACTTAGGTCTGTTACATAGAATTCAAAGGAATCTACTATGGAAACAAGGAAATCAGCTACTCTGAGCTTACTTGTCTCTCATTTTACCTGGCTGCAAATAATCCAGCCCGATCCAGGGTTCAGGTATTGCTTAATTCCATTTCTCCTTTTGTGCTAAAGCCTATGAGACAAACGTACCACTTTATTTTGTATAATAACTTAAACTGCTTTTCTTTAGATAATTGTATACAATATTTTGTGAGGATAACTGTCAGAAATCGTGTTCTTGAAAAGAAGGTTCCAGTATTAAATGACATGGTCCGTTTTTTTTTTGTTGTTTGTTTGTTTTCTTTCCTCTTCCGTCTATTATACAAGGTATAATGATCTTGTTCTTTTGTTCTTTGTGGGGGTGGAGCAAGGAGCAAGATGGCAGCAATGCTGAGCTGCAGCTTGTGAGCGCCTTGTTGTGAGCACTTGCCCCCCCGAAAGTTTGTTTTTTGCAATTTCTTCTTTTTGGAGAGTTACTAATTCGTTGTGCTTGTTTTCTGGCTGTTTTGACAATCAGAATTCTAAAATTATTAAGCATGTAGTCAGGGAGATAGCTTAGGGTTTTTTAGCACAAGGTAGGGCTAGGGAGTGAGCTAGTCTAGTGAGCTAGATTTCTTGTTTTTTTAGGTAGTTTTTCCCTGAAGCCACAGCTCACCTACCTTTTCATCAGCCCTGCAGGATTTAGTGCTGCTGGGGACATGACAACATGGCTTGGTTCTTATTCCCCAAACGTTCAAATGTCCAACGATAGTTATCACTGTCAGACTCACAAACCAAACTCGCTGATTCTTCAGGTGAGGTATTTCTGTGGCAGAGAGACCTTTCTAAGGCAGAGAGGCCGAGGACTAAGGATTTTTTGAGCTGAGGACTAAAGATTTTGAACCATCCCAACCAATGCTTGTTTTCCGCTTCCAGAACGGATGGTAGCTGTGGACCCTCAATCTCCCCGAAGGTGCTTCTTCAACATCTTTATAAGAGGGTCGACAGCGTGGTGTGGATCCTGTTTGCCGCCTAGACTGCATTCCTGGGAGAGCACAGTGCTGATGGCGTTTCTGCGTGTTGTCTTCCAGGGCAGAAGCGGCGAATTGTGCCGACTTCTGGACTTTTGCTGTGGTGGCTGTCGGCCTGTACGTCTGAGTACTCGTGTGGTTTGCACTGGGGGAAATAAGACTCTGTGGATCTTTGCGTGCCCCATTAGATTATCGATTAGGGCCGGTTGCCGATTTCTTGGCTTCATTCACCAGGACCCCAGAACTGGTGGCAGCAGCTCTATGAACATTCCAGGATTTATCCTGCATGGCTGGTGTTTCTGAAACTGGTTCAGCTGGGTCATCTCTGCAGTGACTGGGACTAAATTTTGTATCTGCTTGTAATATATTTTGCACTTAATCGTTTTAAATTATCCTATCTTGTAGGACTTATTGTTGCGCTGCGGACAGTGTTCTCCTACTTTTCAAGAACTCTATTCTAGACTTGTTATTGCTCTCCTTGTGGGTGTGGGGTGGTGGGGGTGTTGGTGGGGCTGAAGTTTAAGTTTTGGTGTGTGTGTGTGTTGTATGGATGGTATTAGGCTGGTTTTGTAGTAGTGTGCGGTTGGATGAGTGAGTGTATATTTAGTTCAACGGGCTTGTATGAGATGTATGCTTGTGTGACTTTGATACATTGTGGCTGTTCACCTCTCTATCCGTGGGATACAACACCCTGGAGGGGTACGACACAAGGAACCCTAGAAGAGGGTTCGCCCCATAGGTGCTACAGGAATAATTCCCTTGGCTAAAAGGTAGCTTAGGAAGGAGTCCAAAAAGAATACCCAAAAGGGTGTAGAGCAAGAGGCGAGAAGTCAAAATAATCTCGAGAACGGACAATTATTGAGATAAACTGACATGCAGGATGAGAGAGAGAGAGACAGGAGGTGATGAGAAGTATGTAGTAAAATGGAATCTAACATGATGAAGAAGTATGGTACTTCCTAAGGAGAGAGGGAACGGCCAGGGCACCATCCGACTCCATCCAACAGTGGAGCTAAACTACGGAACCTAAGGAAACTCCAACACTAATATTATGACCACTGGCATGGAGGAGATGAAAGAAAAAAAAAAAAACTTTGAGGAGGAACCCTCTGGGGATCCAAGACCTAGGTCACCTTCCCTCCAGGCTGAAGGACGTTTTGATTAGTGACGGTTCAGCTACTGCAATTTAGAGTCAAGATCGATGGAGGAGGAAAATATTCCAATTTAGAAGAAGCTCTCACTCTGTCCTTCTAAAGAGACAGCTGTTGAGGGTTGTGAGTGATGTCTCTGCAACTAGACGCTCAAAAGCAAGAGAGGGGAGACCGAAAGAGAGAGAGAGAGAGAGAGAGAGAGAGATATGACTGCTGAGGAACTCAGCTGGCCTATGTGAACCTACGAAACAGACCAGGTGCACCAGAGGCAGTTAGATAGAGAATGACATAGAGGGTGCTTCCAAACCCACTCAGGCAGCTAAAGGGGACCTGTTAATGAGAGGCCAATGCGGCCAGCCCCAAGCCAACGGGCAACAGACACAGAAGGCATGTCTCCAAGTAGAGAACAGATAGAGTTGAGGTAGCATGGACCCGAGAGGGTTATGCTCAAGTAGTCAATGTGAAGGAGTAGAACCACAGAGAGGTTGGATGAGCGAAGGAGATGCAGATGCGGTCATGAGACTGATGGTGATAATAACCACAGCAGTGCAGCAGTTAGATGATGTAGCCTAAGACCCAACGAGAGGTATGCTCGATTAATCGATGTGAATGAGTAGACCTTGAGGTCGGACTGAGCAAAGGAGACCCAGACTCATGTCATGAGGAAGCTACCAGTGATTGGTAACCAAGGGAGTGTATGCCAACCGAGTCCACTGACAGCCAAATTAGGAATGGATAGAACTGCATGAAGGTAGGAGCGAGAGCGGACAGGCAAAACCAGCAGCCGACGGTGAGGTGGGCAGTACCAGGAGGATATCTGAATAGGTTTAACTAGAACGAGGGAATAGGGTTGGAGGAGGAGATGAGTAGGCAGGGTGATATGCAGGATGGAATATTACGTGATGTGAATGAGTAGGGTATGGTGGTAGCAGGAGGGAATAGCGGGACGGCAGGATAAGGAAGCCCCCAAAAGAAAGCAGAGGTCAAAGAAGGAGAGGAAAGGAGGGCAGAGGAAACGGGAGGAGGGCGAGTGCCCACCATGGAGAAGCACAGGAAGGATGAAAATAAGAAAGCGTGGGGGCGTGGCTAGCTATCCAGCTAAACGGACGCACTTCCAGACAGCTCTCACTTCAGCATACTTAATTTAGCCCATTTTTAGTAATTTACGCCTAACTTGAACTTCAACTTATATTTACTTGTTCCCTGGAGTCTAACTGGTACTGGGGATACCGAATTCGCTGTGATGGGGCGGAAAAACACAGACCAGAAAACTAATTTCTTTACCCCACGTGGCGGGGCCTCCAAACCTCAGACTGCACCACCAAATGTCCCCACGGGGGATACGGGGGGCTGGGGAACCTGGTCCGGCCACACTGGAGTCTCTACAATCGGCAGTTTTGGCATTGACTAAAACAGTCCAGCATATAGATGAGAAAATGGACGGGTATAATACCTGATTGCTACAGGTGGAACAAAAATTGGATCACCTAACGGAAACGATGCAAGATGCAGAAAAATCCTTGAACCGGGCCCAAACCACGGCTGCCTCCTGTGTGAAGGAGCAGACTCTGCTTCGCTCCAGATTGGAGCATATGGAAAATTTGACCTGTGCTGCTAATGTCCGGATTATCGGGAGTCCCAGAGGGCACAGAAGGAGAAAATATTTTCCTTTACTTGAATGCCTGGTTATCAGAGACCCTTGGACTTGATCTACAGGACCAGTTGGTCCGTGCATACAGGGTTAATGTTCGGAGACCGGAGTCTATGGAGGGTTCCAGAACAATCATGCTTATCACTGTGTCTGTGGTGGTGCGGGACCGTTTCTTGCAAGCGGTTCGAGCAAAGCGCAATATTGAAGTAGATGGGTCAAAAGTCCTATTTTCCCCCGACCTTTCTTACTCCACTCGTATGAAACAGAAAGGATTTGATGTAGTCAGGAGACATCTCAGGATACTGAAGATCTCGAACAACTTGTTGATGCCTGCTTGACTCCATGTAACGGTGGGAAGAAAGGCATACATATATACCGGAACCCAAAGAAGCTAAGAGGATGGTGGACAAGTTGGAGACCGAGAGGACAGCCCGAGAAGGAGACCATTCGTCTGATTCAGAGGCTGAGGACACCTGAAAAATGGAAGGAGTGGGACATTAAGTTTTTGTGGTATCAATTCACTATCGTTTCTGCTTCAGAACGATCCACTACATAGTTTGTATGGACAGAATAACATTTGGACTTAATTTCCTTCTGCTGCCATAACCCACTTTCAGAGACTTTAATAACGTGGAGAAGGTAGGGGCAATGGGTCAACTTTCGGGTTTAAATAATGGAGATGTTTTGGGAGATTATGGGCTAATATTTAAGTTGAACTTTTCTCATGTCTTTAATTAATCCTTTATGTAATGCTGTGAGAGCAAAACTGGGAGATATAATAGAGGCTATAGAATTAAAGGTGTATCTAATAATTAAGGGCCGTTATGGCCTGGGATCTTTGTTAAGCTACATTAAGTGGCAATTGCCATATTATAAGCATTGATAGCAAATAGCCATATGGGATAGTCGTACTGATGTACAAGAAAGCATTTTGTCTTATGCTATCTGGAATTCCCCCAACCTTGTATCTAACGTAACAATGGATCACATATCTGTATATCTTTTTCATATTGCTTACACAGTGATGTATTACGTTGTTCAGGAAGTTACAGTGCGATGTATTTGCATAAACTCTATAAATAAAAAGTTTTAAAAAATAAGAAAGCGCATCATGACGGAACCAAGAAATAGGAGCGGCAAAGGTCAGAGCTAAAGATGAGCGACAGGGAGAGGGTAAGAGGGACAGAGCAGCATGTGCGGTTGCAGCACAGTAGGCAGCCAGAACAGGCTTGTAATAGCACAAAGGGAAAACATGACTACTGGCAGCAATGCGAACCAATAGAACCACTAAAGAGGAACAGCACAGCAAGCAAAATGCCGAATGGTGATGCAATGAACACGATATTCGAGGCACTAAATGAGAGGAGGGGACAGAGCCCAAAAGAAAAACACAGGAGCAGGGTGGAGGCGATCCTCTGACTAAAGCCCACATCCCAATGTAGGAAATACGAGGAAATCAGATAGCATAGTGAGTAGGATACCAACCTGAGAACCAGCAGCATGAAGGTGCAACTCTGGACAAAGCAGAACAGAGTGCAATCCCAAATGAGCTACAAAAGCTCCCAGCAATCTAGGTGACGTTTCCAATAGGTTTCAGATGCGGATGAATGGAAAATGTCAGGTCAGAACAAGGAAGAATGCAGAATGGAAAGACGTGCACACGTATGCAGACATTCCCGACATGTACAATCAGGGCAGTAACGAGGGAGGTAAGGGGAGGTCTGGAAAAATGCCTGAGCATGCTCCAACACTGTTAAAAGAGATGTGAAGTGGAGCGCACTGAAAGCTGCAAGGCAAAGGATGGGGCGGCTCCAGAAAGAGTCAGCAAGTTGAAGGTGAGCAAAGGGAAGAGGCAGAGATGAGGGGTGGAAGCATGGAGTGGCAGGCAGAGATAGCAGAGAATGAGAGGAAACAGCGGAGGCTGAGAGATGGAGAGTGAGGCGCAGAACTGACAAAGGGCCTCACGCGAGCGGCAAGGCAAGCAGCAAGGAATGGAGGTCAAAGAAAGAGCTGGCGGGGAGACAACGAGAAAAACAGAAGACCAAATGCTGCAGAATGAGTGGTGATCAGGAGAATGGGACCGGCGGCCAGAAGCACAGCACAAACACGACAATGCCCAGAGCAAGAGAGGGCTGCGCCTCCAGCTGCAGCGAAGAAAACAAATGAGGACTGGCCCAGCGGAAGGCCTTTTAAGGCCTGATTGGGGAAGTGGTTTGTTGCTCCACCCACGGAACTCTGACCAGCCCTCAACCATCAATTTAGCTTAGCAGTGTGCGATTTGGGGACATTATAGTCAGACAGGATGTGCCTGGGGAAGGACGAGGGCCTGGGACGTGCTAGGATTGTGAATGGAGCATCCCAGCTGCGCAATCTGTGGCCTTTTTTTGACCTCCCAGTTACCACCACTACAGTACGGAGCTGTCGGGAGGTCAGAATTCAAAAGAACCGCATTGATCAAATGTGGCGGGTACCAAAGCACTTCCGGTAGGGGGCAGGATAGGGGTGGTTAGGTGCAGAAGGTGCCCTGGGGTTTGCCTGGCCCAAGGGACAGGCCAGACGTGTTTGGTGCCCATCCCCAGGGTTCCCACCAGACCAAGTGGGCAGGTAGTCAGAGGGGTTTCACTGTCCACCAATCCCCTGCAGGCAGTGCTTTGCAATGCCAGATCGATAAGAAACAAGACCGCAATTGCAGCGGACTTGGTTTCATCAGTCGATCTGGCTTGCATTATGAGACCGTGGTGACGATGCTGGCCCGGCTCAGGGTCGGCTGTTTCCTCGAGTACTCTGTTGTGCACTGCCCCAGAGTGGAATGCAGGGTGGGGAGTTGCCATTGTTTTAGATCCGAGCTGGATTCACCGTGCACCCAGTGAGAAAATGGGTTCTTTTGAATGCGTGGGTGTTCATGGGGTCCAGGCTCAGGCTGCAGAATTCTCCTAATTTACCCCCCCCCACCGGGCAGCTGGACAGTTTCTGCAGGAGGTATCTGACTTCATCATTGGTGAAACACTGGAGACCCCAGATGTTTAATTCTGAGAGACTTCAATGTTTGGGCCGATGACAAATCATCTAGGTTTAGTTACACCTTCCTCCAGATTATGTCATCTCTGGGCCTGTTGCAGGAAGTTTCCTCAATGAACCATCAGGGCGGTCACATGCTGGACCTGGTCTTCTCACTGGGGTTTGAGATTGAGAACCTCAAGACTGATTGGGTCGGTTGTTCGATCATTGCACGGTGGAGTTCTTGTTCGCCCCCGAAAGCCCCCTGCTGAGATGGTAAGCTACCGCCCTTTAAGGAGCATGACCCCCGAGGGTCTTCTGGCAGTAGTTGACCTATCTAGTATGGACACTGCATACGAGGGGGTACGTGTGCTGCAGTCGCTGCCTATGGTAAGGTGATGTCTGAGAAGCTCGCCTTCCTCGCACCGGTCCGTGTACGACCCAAATCTTCTCACTTGAGGTCTCCATGGTTCGATGGGGAGCTCAAGGCGATGAAGACTTTGGGCCAGAGGATGGAGCGCTGCTAGCAGAGAACAGGCTTGGAGGCAGACAAACTGACCCTGTGTGCTCACTATGCTGAGCGCCAGGGGGAAAGCAACCGTAAGAAGGCAGAATTCCTGTCCAGGGAGATTGCTGCTGGGAAGAATCGACCAACTGTGCTCTTTTGGATTGTAGACAGGCTGCTAAATCCAGCCTGTCTGCAGCCGAAAAAAGCCTTTTCGAATGCTTTATGCGAAGAGTTTGCTCGGTTCTTCTCAGACAGAGTGTCCACCATCAGGCTCAGCATTCCGCCACTGAGGCAATCTTTGGCCAACAGTAATCGCCTCAGATGCCAGGAGGTGAGTTTAGACCACTGGAGGTGGCAGAGGTCATCAGGGTTGCTTCCAAGCTGAGGCACACATATTGCAAAATGGAGTCAGTGCTGACGCATTTCTTGATGGGATGTGTTGACTCACGTTGGCCCGGTGTTTGCCTTGATTGTCCGGTGCTCCCTGTCTGAGGGGGTCTTTCCTGATGCCTTGAAGGAGGTGTTGGTGAGACCCCTTTTGAAATAACCATCTTTGGACCCTGACGTCAACGAAAATTACCGTCCTAGCTCCAACCTTTCATTCTTTTTTTTTTTTTTTTTTTGCCAGCAGAATAGGCCTAACGGTCTTTCGCGTCTGCTTGTTTGGTCAGCCCCCACCCTGGGAGCTGACCTTGCTGCCCCCCTCGCCTTCTCTGGCTTCTCCCTTCCCAGTTCCGGATATTCTCACTGTATTGGATTTTGCTTCCATAACCCTTCCCCTGTACCTGTCCCACCCCCTCTTGAACCCCTCCACCGTCTCTGCCTCCACCAGCCCCCTAGGCAGCACATTCCATGGCTCCACCACCCTCTCAGTGTAGTAGTACCTCCTCCTTTCTCCCCTGAATCTTCCCCCCCCTCCAGCTTCCACCCACGCCCTCTAGTGGCCCCCTCCTCCTTCCTTCAAAGCACCCTGACTGTTCCTCCTCTATTTACTCCCTTCATGTACCTGGAGACCTCTATCATGTCCCCCCGGTCCCTTCTCTCTTCCAATGTGTACATATTTAGCTCTTCAAGCCTCTCCTCATAGGTCCTGTCCCCCAAGCCCCAAATCATTTTGGTTGCCCTCCTCTGGACCCTCTCCAGGAGTTTAATGTCCCTCTTTAAGTGTGGCCTCCAAAACTGCATGCAGTACTCGAGGTGCGGCCTCACCAAGCAGTTATACAGAGTGAATATCACTTCCCTCCTTCTGGAGGTGATCCCCCTAGCGATGCATCCCAGCATCTTGTTGGCCTTGGCTGCTGCCCTCCTACAAGTCTCCGAGTTGTTCATCTTGACATCCACCACCACCCCCCGGTCCCTCTCAGCCATCGAGACTTGCAGCATTTTCCCCCCCAGGGTGTACACTTGGCCCGGGTTTCTGGCCCCCAGGTGCAGTACCTTGTATTTCCCTACACTGAACCTCAGCTTCCACTTTCTAGACCATCTTTCCAGAGCCTCCAGGTCCCCCTGTAGGGCCATCCTCCTCTCCACCCCATCCACCACCGCCCCCAGTTTTGAGTCATCCGTAAAGAGACTCATCTCACTCCTGATACCTGTCCTTATGTCAGAGATGTAGGCATTGAACAGGAGGGTCCCAAGGACTGATCCTGGTGGGACCCCACTAATGACCCTCCTTGGCGATGAGACTATCCCACCAACTATGACCCTCTGGGTCCGATCCTGGAGCCAATTGCCTATCCATCTGATCATCTGGTTCCCCACCCCCATTTCTCCCAGCTTATCTAACAGGCCCATGTGAGGAACAGAGTCAAATGCCTTGCTGAAGTCTAGAAAGAGGATGTCCACTGGTCTACCCAGGACCAAGGCACTCGTCACCCAGTCATTGAACTCCACAAGGTTTGTCTGACACGATTTCCCCAGGACGAATCCATGCTGTCTATCGTCCAGGCACCCTGACTTTTCCAGGTCCCCCCCACCATCACCTTGCCCACCACCGATGTCAGGCTGACAGACCTGTAGTTCCCTGCCACCTCCCTTGATCCCCCTTATGGATAGGCACTATATGCGCCACCTTCCAGTCCTGGGGCACCCACCCTGTGCTCAGAGAGATGGTGAAAAGCTCCGCCAGTGGTTTTGCCAGGACACCCGCAAGTTCCTTCAGCACTCTGGGATGTAATTTATCCGGCCCTGGTGCTTTCTCCGTCTTAAGGGACCTGAGGGCTTCCCTCACTCTCTCTGCTGTGATTTCCACTTCCGCTACCTCTTCTCCTTGCTTAGCCTTCCCCCCTCCTGCCAGTGATGCCTGCCCCTCTCCCCAGACCCGCCGATTGGTAAGGGTCCCCCCTTCCTCGGTATCACTGTCTCCTCCCATGTATGATGCAGCACCCCCATTTTCCTTGGTGAAAACTGAGGTGAAGTACTCATTTAGTACCTCAGCCTGCTCCCTCGGGTATTGTGCCCATCTCTCCCGTTTTAATCCTGCTAATCTGCCCCTTCACCCTTCATTTTTCCCCAATGTATCTAAAGAACCCTTGTTCCCTCTCCTAATTTCCTGGCCAGGTTCTGCTCCATCCTTGCCTTAGCCACCCTTACCACCCTAGTGGCCCTTCTAGCCATCAGCTCGTACTCCCCTCGATCCCTTTCACTCCTTGAGCACTTGAATTGCCTGTAGGCTGCCTTCTTTTCCCGCAACACCTCCTGGACCTCCCTCGTCCACCAGCAGGGTTTTCCGGCCCTACCGCATTTTCGTCTTACTCTTGCACACATGCTGGTAGCATCCTGCACCCCTCTCCTGATGATTTCCCACCTACTATCAGCATCCATGTCTGATCCAATCCCATCCAAATGTTCCTTAAGGATCCTTCCCATTTCCTTAAAATCCGCCCCCTGAAGTCAGTTACCTCCATCTTTGTGCAGCCTTCTACCCCTCCTAGGTCCAGGCAGAACCAGACCGTGGCATGGTCACTCCCCAACGGGTCCCTTACCTCCAGGCCCCCAATCTGGTCACTGTCTGCCAGGACCACAGCCAGTACCCGCGCCTCCCTGGTCGGTTCCCCCACCTGCTGAGTTAGGAACGCGTCTTGAAAGACATCCAACAACCTCTGTTCCCTGGCCACCGAGGATGTCATAGTCTCCCAGTCTGTTCCTGGCATGTTTAAGTCCCCCAACACCACCACCCTTCCCCTGCCCAGTCTGCAGTGTCTCCCAACATCTGCCATCAGACTCTCCTCCAGCTCCTCCGCCAGTGCAGGGGGTCTATACACCACTCCTATTTTTACTCTCTTGCCCCCTTGTTATCAAGGTGACCCAAATTGCCTCCATGGTTCCCTCCGCCTCTTCTACTCCCCCTATGCCAATGCAGTTTTTGACCATCATTGCTACCCCTCCTCCCTTCCTTCCCCCTGTCCTTCCTGAACATAGTGTAACCTTCCAGGTTCAGGTCCCAGTCATGTCCTGCGGTGGCCCAGGTCTCAGTGACCGCTGCCACATCCACCGCTCCCTCAGTTAGCATCACCTGGAGCTCAGGCATTTGTGCCCAAGCTCCTGGCATTAGCTGGACTAACTTCCACCTTTCCTACTTCCATTTCCCCTGCTCATGTTCCCATGGGGTTCTGTTTTCCCTGGTCTGCACTTTACCAGTCGACCTTTTCCCGCATTCCTCCAGCTCCCCAGGGGGGGTGGACAGAGTCCATCCTTTATCGGCACCCCCTCGACAGCCTTTTCTCCGATCCCTCCCCCCTTCACAAGTTTAAACCCCACTTTTCACCAATGAACCCCTCTATTTTCAACTTAAGGATTCCCCTTCCCTCCAAATTGAGATGGAGCCTATCTCTAGCATACAGCTCCTTATCCTCCCAGGTCTCCCCCCAGTCCCCATCAACCCATACCTTCTGGCCTCACACCACCCCTGAGCCACTGGTTTATCTCCTAATCTTCCTTTGTGTTCCCCACTAGCCCTTGGCACGGCAGGATTTCTGAGAAGGAAACTGTGCATCCTGTGCATGACAGACCCTGGCAAGCTCCCTGAATCTTGCCTGTATCTCTAGCTTGCCATTTCCCTCAATGTCATTTGCACCCAGGTGGACCAGTATGTCTGGGGAACGCCCACAATCCTCTGCCAGCTGATATACCTCGTGCTTGGCCCTGTGCACCGTTAATCCAGGGAAGCATTTTGTTCTAACTGGCCAGGCTTCTCCCTCCCTATCTCATTTGATACCCCTGATCATAGAATCCCCCAACAGGAGCACTCTGACTGCTCCTTTTCCTCCATTCCCCCCCTTCCATGTCCCTCATCCTTTCCACCGGCCCCTTCACCCAGCCGGCTCCTTGTTCCTCCCCCTATCTGGGTGTCACTGCCGGCAACAGAGCCTTTAGTGTCGCAGGCCCCGTCCTGTAAAGCGCCCTTTTAATTCAATACATTGCTTAAGAATTTGTCAATGTGGCGTCTTTTCAGCTCTGAAAAGATGTACATCATCGAAATATCCGCATTCTCTATCGTGGTTGGTCCACGTAGTCAGTCCATTGAGACGCAAGTAGCAAGCAGAAGCAATGAGTAAGGTTGCTGAGAAGATGGTGGTGCTTCAACTTGAGGAGCACCTTATGGCCTTTGATCTATACGAGCCCCTCCAGTTGGGGTTTCGGGCAAGGTACAGCACAGAAACTGCGTTAGTTAGGCTGCACAATGACCTTCTTAGGGCGAGAGTTCGAGGGGAAGGGACAATTCTCATTCTCCTCGATCTCTCCTCAGCTTCTGACACGGTGGACCATTGCGTTTTACCCGACTGCCTGAAGGAATTCTGTGGACTCATTGGCACAGTCATCTGTTGGTTTGAGTCCTTTCTCACAAACAGGAGGCAAAGGGTAATGATGGGGAATTTCTCCTCCTCCCCTGGTCTCCTGTCTTGTGGAGTACCTCAGGGTTGCCCTGTCGCCAATGTTGTTCGCCGTGTACATGCTACCCCTGGGAGGGCTCATTAGGAAATATGGCTTGGGTTTTCATTGCTATGCTGATCATACCCAGCTGCATCTTTCCTTTGTACCGGGGACATCCAACGCAATGGACATATGATTGGATGGCCTCCAACTGGTTGCGACTGAACCCTGATAAAATGGAGGTACTGGTAGTGGAGTCAAACAGAGGGCATGAGATGATGGCCTTGGGCACAGAGACAGGACTTGTCTGGGTTCTGTGCCTTTGAAGGCCTCCTCCAGGGTATGTAACCTGGGCGTTATTCTGGACAGCAGTTTGACACTTGAGACTCAGGTTATGGCCGTGGTCCGTACCAGTTTCTACCATATGAGGAATATCACCAAGATTAGGCCCCTGGTTCCGCCCCAAACCTCCCTACCTTAGTGCATGCCTTCATGACGTTGAGGCTTGATTACTGTAATGCGCTCTACCTCGGGGTCTCAGGAGGTACCCTCTGTGGGCTTCAGCTAGTGCAGAACGCAGCTGCCATGTTGCTGATGGAGCAGTCTAAGCACTGCCACATCACTCCCATGCTGCGTGAACTGCACTGGCTGCCGGTCAAGTGGAGGATCCTCTTTAAGGTGGGTCTGCTCACCTTTAAGGCCCTACATGGCCTGGGCCCTGGTTACCTGGCGGACCTTCTTACACCTGCTACCTCAGTCCACTCCCTCCATTCCTACTCTAGGGGCCTCCTTGTGATTCCCAGGATGAGGCTAAAAACTGCCGGCAACAGAGCCTTTAGTGTCGCAGGCCCCGTTCTGTAAAGCGCCCTTTTAATTCAATCCATTGCTTTAGAATTTGTCAATGTGACATCTTTTTCAGCTCTGAAGAAGATGTCACACGTCAGAAATGTCAGCATTCTCTATCGTGGTTGGTCCACGTAGTCAATCCATTGAGACGCAAGTAGCAAGAAGAAGCATTGACGCTAAGAAAATAACAATGTGCTGCTAGCGTCCTGCTTTCGGCTTGTTTGGTAAGCGACTCGGCTCAGAGTACAAATGGGATTAGGCAATTTAGCCATGAAGTAACGGTGAGTTGTGAAGCTCAAGGAAGTTCGATAAAGTAAAAAGGAGATATCTAGGACGGTCTTGCGAGCTTGTCTATTGACAAATTCTAAAGCAATGTATTGAATTAAAAGGGCGCTGTAAGCTAAAGAACACTATTATGGGCTTTGAATAAGAGGTGTTTCGAGGCATTTTCTGGAATTGTGTGTTTATGACAAGAATAACTATAACTATTCGGCAAAACAAGCAATAGCTGTCGTACTGATTTTGAGTGCAATGCATTCAGATGTAAAAGCTTTGCGATACGTTAGTTTTTTTTTTTTTTTTATATCTTTCCCTGGAAGAAGCACCAACTAACCCAATTCTGTTTGGAGTGTCTAACGTTATGTTGACATTTATGAGCCCACAACCATTTTTTTTTTGTTTGTTTCTTTCAAATAAAATTTGTCTTGCTTTCTTTTAAAAGGTTCCACGAAGGAAAACTTACAAGGCCAAAGTTTTTTTTGTTTTGTTTTGTTTATTTGCTGCTGCAAAATTTGGGAATGAGTTAACACCTGTTTTTCACAACTGTACATTTTTTTCACATTTTAAAATATGACTATGGAGCCATCTGTTTTGACAATCATTTTTTAAATGTGATATTTAATATTTGTTCTGTATGTTTATTTCTAGTCATCTCTGAAAATGGACACTCATTATTGAATCAACTGGGTGAAAGAATAAATGATGTCAAAATGAAATAACTCCACCGGCCTGCTGGTACAGTGGTAGTGCTAACACTCATTCAGTGCTGGAATTACACTTTATGAGCTTTGGGAGCTGGGGTGGGAGACTATGAGGGTCCTATCTTTAAATTCAGCCCCCCTTCCCTTCCCATTATGTCAATGGCAGTGATGCTTCAACTACCAGGGCACACTTCAGAACTTGGGGGGGGTGGCGAACCCTGGCATGCCCCCCCCCCCCATAATTCCAACTCTGCGTGGCGTGACATCAGCGACACAGGATCAGGAGCAAGGTTTCCTCTGCCACATTGTTACCACCTGGGCGACAGGCAGTAATTCAGATGGAGGAACACTCAGTGGAGGAGACAGATGCAGACGTTGGCACAGCAGGCTTGGCGTACATGCATCACGATGTAACGACCTGTATTGCCTCGGGAACAGAGGAAATGGAAAACGTAGGGCCCTGACAGCGGGGGCTAGCAGCCCTGGAGTATCCAGCCCCCATCCTCAACCGGGGTGTCCCCAGGGCCAAAGTCGCATATCATGCCAGGGTGGCCCCTGTCACCCCCCCCCCAACATGGGGGGGGTAGAAGAAACTAACTTCAGACTTACCATAATTTCCTTTTCTGTTAGCTCCAACAATGTCAATGTGCAATCATTACAACTGGGTATAGTGCACCCCTATCAGGGAAATGGTACAGTCCATGCTTTACAATGCTGGGCACCCGAGGATTCCTTGCACTGTCAACAGATCCCCAGTTATTACTTACTATGCAGTGCCATAAGAGCTGCACACGTAAAACATAATTAAGCAATAAGGCATGACAGGGTGTGTGTTATGGTGGGATAACGGCCCACCTCAGGTGGGTTGAAGCACGAGGTGTAGCAGAGTGCTTCCACCACCTGAGAAGGGCCATTAGCCCATCATAACACACCCCCTGGAGTGCCTTATTGTGATTATGAAATGGGTAATTTTTAGTAAATTTTATGCCTTTTTAAACATTTTACTTTTAGCTGGGCCATTGTGCTGGGATGATGGCCCAGCTGAAAGTTGCTCTTGACCAATCAGGAGCTAGCATTCTTTCTACCTATTTCATAATCAAAAAATAATCACATATTTACCATAATAGTCTGTCTTACTTTTCTATCCAGCCTTCAGGGGAGGGATACATTTTATAGAGCCACCAACAATGCCTGAAGTATTTGGCTCTTCTTCACAAGACAGCATGCCACCTGAAGGTGCTTCCCAGGCCCCAGATGTCATTGTCACCATCTGTGAAATGAAGCTAATATACAATGAGATATGTGCTCGTCATTTTTTTTTTTCAAAGGCACAGAACTAAACTGCAACAGGAAACACACTTCAGTTAACCAATGAAATCTGTTAACCTGTGGTCGCAGAAAATTAATAAATCAGCATATAAATATACATAGAGTGCAGTGCAGCAAGGTAGAGAGAGAGATCCACGTAGAGGATTTCACTAAGAAACAGACCTCTCTCCTAACATGCAGGATAAGATTCTCTCTCAGGAGCCAAGTTCCTGGGTGGGTCCCATTGGCAATGTTGGAGCTAACAGAAAAGGAAATTACGGTAAGTATGAAGTTAATTTTTTCTTTCTGTAGCGCTCCTCAGTGTCAATGGGTAATCATTACAACTGGGTTCTAAGGAGTAGTACTCAAGACAAAAAACTGGGAGGGGGAGGAACGTTATCCCATATGCCAGATGCTTAAAAATTACCTGTGAACTGCTTCCTGCAACACTCTGCGACCTAAAGCTGTATCAGCAGAGCTCTGAACATCCAACTTATAATGTTTCCAGAATGTGTGAACTTAGGACCATGTAGTTTCCTTGCACAGTTCTGAAACTGTAGCTTTGCCCTCACCACCCAGGAAGTTGTCATCGCCCTGGTGGAGAGAGCTTTGATAAGAGCAAGAGGCCTCTTCTTCTGTGCCACACAGACCTTAGCAACACAGACCCCCCCCCCCCCACTTAGCTAGGGTGGGTTTAGGGGCCTTTTGTCCGTGTTTGGCTGGCCCAAAATGCACAAATAGACCATCTGACTTACAAAATTTAGACGTACATTTAAGGTATATCACCATGGTGCAAAATAATTCAAAACATGCACAATTCCTTCCCTTGAAAAGAGCAGGATGTGGACAATCAGACAAATCTATGTCCCGGAATCCTGGAAGGCGACACACCCCTGAGGGCCAAACACTGTTCTGAATATCACCTGGCCTTATAGCAAACAAGGTATGGCTCCTTAAGAAGAAGCCTGAAAAAAACCAAACACCACATCTAATGAAGTGGATGGGAGTGGTTCGGAACACTCCTTGTAAAGAGCATTCAGAATCCCGAGATCCCACAGCAAGCTAGATCCGACAGCAGTCGTGTCCTACAAACACATGCTTATGAGATCCTAAGCCCCCACCCCCACTGGACTGCAAGCAGAACCCGGCCTCTCCATGAACTCAAAGCAACTCTCTCTGTCTTCTTAGAGAAAAACGAAAAATGTTCAGAATAGGGCCATCGAAGAAGAAACCTTTCACAACTGTTCCAAAAGAAAGAGAGAGGTGGCCCCTATTTGGAGCCTAGGCTGCAGACACAGAGGATTTTTGGCAGCCATCAAGGAGTCAAGTGGTCAATTTTTATTTTTGATGGCCTCCTCCACTCAGGAGCTAAGGCGCGAGCTCTATCATTCCTGGATTTTTTTGTGTTTAGAGACAGATACCCTGAGCATGTCTCTGTACACCAGAAAGCACTGCAGGAAGCAGGAAACAATCAGCATCTCCCTCTAGAGCATCCTCATTTTGATTATCATCTCAGTATTCTTTGAGAAAAGGTATCAATAGAGAGAAATGCGCTCTGCTGAAGGCTGATTCTTGACGAAAAGAGACCACTGCCCTTGTCTGTGGTCACCTATGAAACTGGAGAGTCTTCTCGGAGCTGGGCCCTGCGGCTGGAGGAACAGACTGATTTGAGGTCAACCAAACTGGTTGAACAGGGGTCCAAAAACACCTCAGATCCAGCTTCCACTGCACGGGATGAACAGAATGCGACTTAAGCAGTCCACCTGAAGGTTAAACACCCCTGCCAGGGCACTGATGACAGTCTGGTGACCTCTGTAAACATCTCACGTGCCTTAATGGTTATGTTTGAGTGCCTGCCATGTGCAGCATCACAAATGCACACTAAAAAAGAGCCAGGCGGGCCGACTCCATCTCCAGAACAGTTATGTGGAGATGTTCTTTGTAGGTTAGTCAGGATCCCCGAGTGGGAAAAAGGCTCCGACTGGTCTCTCATCCAGCTAGGCTGACATTTGTTGTGAGAAGATCTAGTGGAACTTGCTTAGATCTTGCACATACACTCACTATTCCATGGAGTGAGAAAGCTAAGAGGTAAGAAGAAAAAACTGGCTGATAATTCACAGAAAGATCACAAGCCTACAATAAACCCATTAAATAGGCTGCATCTAGAAGTGGGCCCACGGGATTAAAACTGTCGGTGCCTATCCCGAGGCCCAACATTAGTGAGCCAGTGGGCCACTGACAAAAGTCACCACCCGGGGAAAAAAGGCTGCAAAAACCTTTTCTGACCTTGTGCCAAAAAATTACCGTCTAGCATCCTAGGTCTAAGGTGGTTTGGAAGAGCTCTGCTTCCGGTTCACCCTTAGCCATGTGACTCTGACATATCCAGAGTGCTGCGTGCCAACCTCCTGCACGAATAAGCAGGTCATTCAATCAGGATGTAAGCCACCAGGACTACCAACAACCTCAAGGGACTCAGAAGCTGATGCCTGGGCGAAGACATGCCCTATGCTGGAGGGCTGATCCAGTATCAAAACCTGAAATACTCTGATTAGGACCAACGCAGGGAGAGTGACTGCAGGCATCAGTCAGATGTACTAGGGCTTAAGAAAAAAGAACCCCTTTCCCTGAGCAGCTGGTGATTTATCACCAGAGCGTCATCCAGAGGACTGTGGAGCACAAAAAGGTACAAGCTCTTGAACTAAGAAATCTGACAACTCCAAGACTTCTGGGGCAATAAACTAACAGGTCCCCTGAGGTCATTGAATAGTGAGACCTGTACACTGGCCCGAAGAGAGCCCTGGAGCTCTGAGGATGTCTGGCCTTTCCGCCTTTAAAAACAGGGGTGTAGAAGTGACCCCTAATAAGGCATCTGACATTATTCTGGCCCATCTGAGAACAAACTCCTCTAATCTATCAATAAGGCACCATGCTTGCCAGCCCAGTGGTGCTGAGGGTTGAGGCACTGGATGCCATACCTCGTGCCATGCCGGCAACCCATGTTCGGGAATGAGTGCGGGCCACCGGGGGTTGGCAAGGGAGGAGAAGGATCAAATGTCTCAAGGACTGCTCTCCTTCTCCAGGGGGAGTTCCAGGGTGTCGCTCCTAGTACACTGGATTCGTTCCTGGCGGTGAGTCGGGGAGCTCACCACCTCCCCGCCACAGGGGGCAAGCCGTGGGGGTATCACTGGGGGTGAGGGCCTCAACAGGAGCCAGGGCGCATCAGAACATAGGCCGGATGTGGGCCAACCATGGGGGAATTCAGAAAAAAAAAAAAAAAAAAAGTTAAAAAAAAGGCACTATGCTTGAGGAGCTGGGCACTCCTGCACTGTGTCTGGCCAGTGCTCCTCTGATACTGTAACCTGGTTACTGGAGGGGGCTCCTCCATTTTCAGGAACCAATTTCCAAGAGAAGAGAACTCCCCTCAGAACTGTCTGTGCTGGCCGTTACCATGACCCCACTGGGTTATGGTAATCTGCACTCTTTAAACAGCCTCCAGGACAGAATCAGACCATAGGCCTCCCTTAAGGGGATGATCAGCAGGTTAGCTATGAAGTCTAAACAGACCCATGACAAGCCATATGACCCTCATGGTTGAAAACAATGAAATAGGCTGAGTGGTCTGGCTCGAGGCTCTTCGGTAAATAACCACCTGGAAGGTAGAACCATGGCCATGAATCGCAAAAAACACTTGCCCTTTGGGGGAGAAAAGGTGGAACGAAACTGCCAGGGTAGACACCCATATGTTGCAGGCTCTGACCAAGAAAATATGCTCAAGACGCACCACTGTTGTGTGCTAATAGAGGCGTAACCCCTTCCTATACGTGGGGTTCACCCACTTAATAATAGAAAAATTGATCAGGTCAGAGCCATCCATAGGCAGGGCGCTGTCTCCTCAGAAATACAAAATGGCCTTGTCTTCCAGTGGAGGAACTTCCCTACCCGTGAAACATTTTCCCCTAAAAGGAAAACCATGGCATGGATGGGAAGACACATTTTTTTTTCTCCCCTCTTTCTCTACACCCTCCCCATGTTGCTCAAGAATTTTACTTACATAGTAGTCAGAGGAAATGCAGACATGGAGACGGACTAACATCCGCCATCTCTGCAGACTGACCTCCTGAGCTGAAAGGACTACATGACATGCCTCAGCTTATTTCAAAAAGACAAGGGCTTATTATGAATCAGGAAAGGAAAAATCTCCGATTCAGTCTTTTTTTTTTTTTTTATTTTATTTTATTTAAGGTCAGAAACTTCCCCCAAATCCCCATAATTATCATCCGGGCCTTTGAAAGGCAGGGTTGGGATCTACCTGTGCATCAGTTATCGGAGCCTAAGCTCGTTGCGCCACACCTGGACGTGCCTGTTGGTGCCCCCCCACCGATCTGAGGGGCCTTATTGGGGATGGGTGTATCTGCAGAGATGTCCTGCAGAACATCAGGGTTGAAGCTCACTCTAGAGCCACAAAGTAAAATATATATATATATATATATATACACATATATATATTTTAAATGTAAAAAAACTTTGTTGACGCATCAGTTAGGGTTATTCTACAGCGACAAATGCAAGGAAATTTGACATTAGGGTTCCCACCCCTTGCACCCCACCCCCACCGTGCCCCCACCAACAGGCATCAGGGTGTGCACTGGGGTCGTCGGACCAAACTCCCACCCCATTCCATGTGCAAACAAGCTGAGGTGGTGCAGTGCAGGAGAATGGGGTGAGAGTTAGGTCCGACAACCCCAGCGCACACCCCGATGCCTGTTGATGGGGGCACGGTGGGAGTTGGGTGCAAGGGGTGGGAACCCTAATGTCAAATTTCCTCACTTTTGTCACTGTAGAATAACTCTAACTAAAGCATTAACAAAGCTTTTTGCATTTAATTTCTTTACTTTTTAAGAAAGAATAGAAAAGTAGAAAGTTGTGCAAGTTGGTGTGCTCCCACCAACTTGTAAGTGTTGGGCCACGTTATAGAGCTAATGACTAAAAAGTACATTGACAACAGCTCAACCAGACACTAAACAAATCTTAATGTAGTAGAACAAGAGAAAACACTGTCCACAAAACGTAAACTGCACCACACAATATGTCCACAAAAAACATATTGTCCAACACGTAAACACCTCTATTAAAATATGCAGGACATGCCATCAACACACTCCAAATTTAAAATAAAAAGACCAAACCATGTCCAAGATATGAAATGTCAAAATTTGACATTTTCATTCTGCAGAGTGCCACAGTTCCACACCTGTTGACATTTAACACACACAATGGATGAAAACGACATCCATGACACTAAGGCTAGGTATCCTATGACTTTCAAGTCACCACCACAAGCAAGAATGTAAACTGCACCACACCATATGTCCGCCAAAAAAAATATTTTCAGACACGGAAACACTGTAATTTACATCCACAGGACATGCCGTCAACACCCTCCAAATTTCAAGTGACAAGACCAAACCATGTCTGAGATACAGCATTTTAACGCATGAGATTTTCATTCGTCCGACTGGCACAGTTCTGCACCTCTCGACATTTAACAGACACAACAACTGAAAACTACATTCATGGCAGTAAGGCTATGTACCGATCAATTTCAAGACACCACCACAAGCAGAACACTGTCCGTAACACATAAGTGCGTCACGCAATATCCCCGAAAAAAAATTTCCCCTGGCACATAAACACCATAATTCACATCTACAGGACATGTCGTAAACTCTCTCCAAATTTCAAGAAAAAAGACCAAAACGTTTCCGAGATATTCAATGTTAAAGATTGGTAAAAATTCCCTATCTATTCCATTATAAAAAAAATCTGGCCATCTTGTTCCTATCTCGCGCGACCAAAGATGGCAATCAAAGAATCTCACAATCAAAGAATTTGCAAGCTCACGATCAAAGAATTTGCAGGCTCACAAACAATGAATTAAAAATGTTATAAATGAATTGTAGTATACCACTGTCACAGTTTAAGAAAACAAAGCCCCCCGAGTAAAACCCACCCTCATTTGTCTTCCTAGGACACCCCTGAGCTGAGAAAATCGATTTTTAATCTGTCCATCTTGTCCTCGCTTGAGATGCACGATCAAAGAATCTCGCGATCAAAGAATTTGCAGCCTCAGCGATCAAAGAATAAAAGTCTTCAAACTTAAAAAAATTAACAGAATTGCGGCAAACCACCACCATGGTTCGTCAGAACAAAGCCCCCTGAGTAAAACCCACTCTCATTTGTCTTCCTAGCACACCCCTAGACTGAGTAAATAGATTTTTTCATCTGGCCATCTGGTCCCTCGCTCGCGATGCACGATCGCGATCAAAGAATCTCACGGCCATAGAATTTGCTGGCTCGCGATCAAAGAAATTGCTCGCTCGTGAATAAAGAGCGAGGGGCGAGATGGCCAGATTTTTAAATGCATTTCAGTAGCCCAGGCTGTTATTAGGGTGGGTTTAGCTTAGGGGGCTTCGCTGTGCCCCATTTGATTACAAACACATAATTTTTCATCATACCTGGTAGTCTAGCGGCCCCCCTTCCCCGATCATGATAATATACATTAAGATCTGTCGTTCCCTGGTAGTCTAGTGCCCCCCCATAAAACATAAACATAAACTTTGACAGCAGATAAGGGTCGCTTGGCCCACCTAGTCTGCCCATTTCCCCACCTACTGGATAAGCTGCAGATCCTAGTTAACCAACAGCCTGTTTCTTCCTACCCCCCCCCACAAGAATTGCCTTGTGTCTGTCTCGTGCATTCTTGAATTCTCCCACAGTTTTAGACCCACAACCTCCTCAGGAAGGCTGTTCCATGCATCCACCACCCTCTCTGTGAAAAAATACTTCCTCACATTTCTCCTGAGCCATCCCCCCCCCTTCTATCTTCAGATTGTGTCCCCTTGTTCTTGCGCATCTCTTTTTCTGAAAGATGCCACCCTCTTGGACTTTGGTGATTCCACTGAGGTAGTTTCTATCACCACTTGCGTCGCCGGCAACCTAGGTTCGGTTGCAGACTTAGGTCGCTGGAGGGCCAGCTGGGGGAGAAGACTCGAGCATCCCACGACAGCTCGTCTTCTCCAGAGGGGAGGGAAGGGGCCAAGGCCCGCAGTTAGCCAGACCCCAAGCAGAGGCTCGGGGTACAGCAACAAAGTCCTGCCTGCAGGAGGGGCCGGCCGAGACACGTGGTGGACGTTGGCGCGTTGTGCCTAGAAACATAGAAACATAACATGTGTATTTGTCAAATATGTCACTATTTTATTTCTGGTAGTCTAGTGCTCCCCCCATGTCATTCATTCATATTTGTTGTTTATATTCCTGGTAGTCTAGTGCCCTCATCTGTATTTTATTATTATTGTTATTAACATCCTGGTGCCCCCTTCATTTAAAAAAAACATTTGCTACTTCCTGTAGCTCAGTGGCCCCACCCTTGCTTGCACAGCCCACCCATGCTTCTCATCGTTTCTCAGCAGCCGACTCTCAGCACAACCACTCTTCACCACGGGTTAGTTGCCGACTGTATATCATGAGCAGAATTCAAACAGGCGCCTGAAATTATTTCTGAGTGCCTGTTTGAATTAGAGCTATAATATACAAGGCCGCAGCTGCCCGTGAGAGGTGAGAGGTGACTGCGCCAGTCCGCCAGCTGGGGAATGGTGGGGGAGTGCTGGGTGGCTGGCACGCATGGGTGAGGGGCCACTAGACTACCAGGAAGTAGCAAATGCTTTTTGTTTTAAAAGATTGGGGTCCTAGTTACCAGGGTTATTAATAATAATAATAAAATACAGATTGGGGGGACCACAAGACTACCAGTAATATAAACAACAAATATGAATAAATAGACATGGTGGGGGGCCACTAGACTACCAGGGAAAGACAGATCTTAATGTATAGTATCATGATTGGGGGGAGGGGGTCACCAGACTACCAAGTATGATGAAAAGTATGTGTTTTTATTCGAATGGGGCACAATGAAGCCCCCTGTGCTAAGCCCACCCTAATATAACAGTCTGGGACACCCCTGGGCAACAGAAATGCATTTAAAAATCTGGCCTTCTCATCTCTCGCTCGCAATGCACGATCGCGATCAAAGAATCTTGCGATCAAAGATTTTGCAGGCTTGCAATCAAAGATTGTTAGGGAGCCACGAACGAAGATTACAAAAGCTCAAGACTCTATTTTTGGACCAATTTGGAGAAAACCAAAGCCATGGCTCGATAGAGCGGGTTCCCCTGAGTAAAACCCATCCAAGTTTTACTTCAGAAGTGACCCCTGAGCCGAGATATTTGTGTTTTTCCGATCGGAAAACCGAAAACAAAATGGCTGACCTCGCAATCAAAGATTTTGTAAAATCCTCAGGGGCAAAGATTCTTGAACTGAAAGATGCAGGCTGCAAATTCTTTGACCGCCAGGTGGGACCAGATGGCCAGAACCCCATTCTTTGATCGCAAAACATACATATAAATTTTCCCATTGACTTATAATGCGAACTTAAAAGTGGTATAACTTTTTAATGCCTTAATATTTTTTCACCAAATATAAAGCAGCATGTTCTGCCACCAAAGCTCTTTCAAACGAGCTGTCTTGCAAAGTGGCACGCCACACAACGGCCGTGCAGAACCACATACAGTATCCCAAAAGGTGCCTCCAAAAATTGATAATTTTGCATTTTTCAGAGATTTTGTACGCAAAGGCCATAAGGCCAACCAACACACAATTTGATAAATCAAGAGATCTACCATGCCCCACCACGCGTACCAAATTTCAGGCAAATCCGTTGAACGGGTCCAAAATTATTAATGCCCAAACTTCTGACTTTAGTATGTAACTGACCACTGAACCCTAACTATAGTGGCGTGACCGTGCCACTATAATATATTTATATATTGCAATTCTGCTGCCACTGCCTTGAAGAACCTGGTGCTCCCTCTCCCCCAAGACTGGAGAAGCCAGATGAGGGTTCTTGAGCAACACAACAAGGGCAAAAAGGGCCTCATCACCCTTGTTGCAGAACTTACATTATTTCGTAATTAATTAATTGTCTCCGATAAGCCAAGGTGCCAAAGAAAATTAATAATTATGCCAAATAACAATTGTGAGGTAAACAATACTTAGCCCTGATATTTCTTCCAGGCTAAAATATTCTTTTCCACAGCACTGACTTAAAAAACACCTTCTCAGTGTCACACATAATTCAAGTGGAGGTCAAAGGAAATCAAACCAAGATCCGCTGAATGTAAAAACCATAATTATGTAATAATTATAAGGGGAAAGGGGAAATTGTTTAAGCAGGAAAGAAAGGCACACTAAGCTGAAGCTAGTTTCCAAGTGCCACCTGGGAGCACAAGGAAGTTAAGTGACTTGATTAGAGTCACACAGCATGCAGGGGCTGATGGGATTCAAATCCAGGTCTCCAGGTTTGTAGCTCGGTGCCCTAACCACTATGCTATACTGCCTCCTTATAAACCCTATACTAGGAGAGGGTTAGGGAAGCAATCCAGGACTGGATTTATGTAAGCGTAATAATATATACAGTAGCTGGATGGGTGCAGCACGAGAATATGAGTTGCTCGTGAGGATGCTAAACCCCAAGGGTTTATTACGCATCCCACAATCGAGGGCAACCATTAATTTCTCATTAAGCACACTTCCCTATCTCTTATTATTTATAATTGCTGATCAGTAATTTTCTCCTATTTTTCTGTACTGTGCCCCTGTCTCACTGACGCTGAGAAAAACAAACACACACACACACACACACACACTCTCTTTTTCTGTCCTCCAGGTTTTTTCTTTCTTTCTTTTTTTTTTTTTTTTTTTAAGAGGTGTTTTTATTCAATTCAGCTTGTGCTTTCTTGCTAAACAGTTGAAAGTTTAGACTGCGATCGCGATTAGCGCTTACCCCTGTCAGCCAATTCGGACTCTGAGCCCTGCCCCAGTGTCGGTGGCAGTTCTGGTCTCCCACAGCTGCCTAAAGCAGATACCCTTTTGTTTTTAAAAGGTTTAAGTTGTGGACCGTGGAACTCGTAAGAAGAAAAACAAAAGCTATGTAAACTCTCCATCTGGCGGCTCCTCGCTACTCGGCTTAAGAAGCGCCATGTTTGAAAAAGCGATTAGCCTGCTCAGGAGGAGATGAACAGCCAATGAGGGAATGGCTGTTTCTGACTGACTGGGTGCGTGCTCGCCATACAATCCGTGGGTTATAACGGCAAATTATAACTGGTTCAGCCCATTGAGAAAATTGCTGACCAGTCATTATATAATAATTATTAGACTCATTGCTAGTCAAGTTAAAACCAGCAAGGCAAATGTAATCCTGTAAGAATCATCACCAATAACAGAGAAAATGTGACAGGAAAAAAAAATCCTCAGATTCAGAAAATCAAGGGCAAACCAGTGGACACTACTGTTACTCAGTTTAGTGAAATTCTCCTTTAAATAAGCTTGTCTGTCCATGCCAACCTAATGCTCTCAGAACTGCCTGCAGTTATAGACAACTGAACATTCTAAAGTGGCTTATACTGCTGCGAGAGTTCTAAATTACATCATAGGCTTAAGGCAGTCCTCTGTTTCTGATTACTTAAAACAAGAAACAACTATTAGATCTATTGTCTTAGGCCCTGTTCGCACTAGGGCATTTGAAACGGTTCTCAGCGCTTGAACCGTTTCAAAAGCGTGCTGGCCCGGATCGCTTTCGCACATAACCCACTTTTAGATCGAAATTTTGGAAGCGTGCTCAAACCCTGATGAGACCTGGGCTTGAGCACGCTTCCAGAAATCCGTTTTCAAAGTAAAGCGATTTACCTAGGAGTGCAAACGCGCGGCAGTCTTTCTCCTTTAATGCACTTCACAAGAGCGCAAAGCATCACGGTAAGCAGCTTTTCCATGCTGCTGAATTCGGTTTATAGTTGGCACGGATCTCTGCCGCAGTGTGAACCCTGTAAAATGCATTGCCTAATGTGGATCACAGGAAAGGGGTTGCAGTACGAACGCTACAGCACGGTAAGTGTTAATCCACTTTTAAAAACGTTTTGCCCAACCGTGCTGTAGTGTGAACGGGGCCTTAGTGATCTCACAGAAAAGCACTAAAACTACCAAAAACACACGACAGCTGTAAAACAGTAAGAAAACATAAAACTTGAAGCTTAGGGAGGGGCTAGGAAACAGGAACCAACGTGAATGCCAAGGGACCCCCAGAGACACTACAATCCCCAAAAATAAAGCTGTACTTACCCAGGGGTTGACTTTAGCCCCAAAACCCTGGTGGCCAGTGATCCAGTGAGTTATCTAAAATTAACGGCCCGCATAAAATTTTGGTGGCCTGTCAGTATGATACTACTGCCTTACTCTGCTCACACTGGCTGGATAACAAGACAAAAGCAAATCTGATAATGACATTTATTTTATTTATTTATTTTTTTGGGTGGAGGGGGACAGAATGAGTGTAAGTTTATGAGTAAATAAACTGAACACAAATGTTGGTGCCTAGGGAAAGAAAACTGGCACAGTCTGGTTTACCAAAGAAGTGACCACAATGAGCCCAGATTATGATACACTAGTTACTTATTCCAATATATTACTACGTTACTAACAGAGGACCACTCTAATTTTTTTAAAGACGGAGTCAATATTTCACTTGCCAACTGTATACTGATGGACTTCATTTATGAGGAGAGTTACTGTACACAGCTACAGTTCACAGAAACAAGAGAAAATGATGGTAGAAGGAGACCGCAAGGTCCATCTAGTCTGCACAAGAACCTACCTGGTGCTATTCTCCCTCTCCTCCTTTGCCTTTATCTATGCTACCTTTATGGCTATCCCATACGTTCTTGAACGTGCTTACCATTTTGGCCCCCACTACCACCTTGGGTAGGCTACTCCAATGGTCCACCACCCTCTCAGTAAAGAAGAACTTCCTTGAATTGCTCCTGAACCTCCCTCCCTTCAGCCTCATGTCATGCTCTCTCGTTCTCCCACTCTATTTCAATTGGAAAAGCTCCTGAATGTTAACCTTATTTATACTCCTCATATATTTAAAAAAGTCTCAGTCATGTCACTCCTCTCCCTCCTCTGTTCCAGCGAGTACATGTTGAGTTCCCTCAGCCTGTCCTGGTAGCCATATGGTGCAGTCCCTAAATCATCTTCGTGGCCCTCCTCAGCACCATCTCGATTCTATGTCCCTTTTGAGGTGCGGTCTTCAATACTATACACAGAACTCCAAGTGGGGGCACACCAGCACCCTGCAGAGTGGTAACACCACCTCCCACCTGTGACTCGTGAGTCTCTCCCGATACTTGCCTTTAGTGCCACCTTTTTGCACTGTTTACCCACGTTCAAGTCTTCTGATATAATGACATCTAAGTCCCTCTCCTGGCTGGTGGAGGCTAGCTTCTCTCTTTCCAGGTAGTAATCCTCTTTGGGATTGTTTCTGCCTAACTGCATGACTTTGCACTTTTTGGCGTTGAATTTCAGCTGCCATGTTTCCGACCACTCCTCCAGTTTCTTCAAGTCTGAAGTCATATTCCTCGCACCCTCAGGGGAGTCCATTCTGTTGCAAATCTTGCTGTCATCACTAAACAGACACATTTTACCTTCCAGCCCATTTACAATGTCTGTTATGAACACACTGAAGAGTAGGGGACCCAGTACCAAACCCTGTGGTACCCCGCTGGTCACCTCCCTCTCAGCTGAAAATGCCCCATTTACCTGAACCCTTCTGTGTTCTTCCTCTCAGCCAGCTACTCTCCCACTCCACCACCTCCCTGCCCACCCCCATGTGGTCCAGCTTCCTTACCAGCCTTCTGTGTGGAACAGGGTCGAAGGCTTTTCAAAAGTCCAGACACACGATGTTCAGACACTTTTTTTTTTTCTTTTTAAACAAAATCAGACAATGGATAAAAATGTGTTTATATGTTGAATTTATGTAGAAAAGATAAAACTGAATTTATTTGAGAAGCTGCAAACTAGTTGCAGTCCCATTCTCCAACTAATTAATTAATTCTCACTACTACTTTTAAATCTATTTCTCCTCACAATGAATTTGAGAAATTATTTTGCTAGAGTTTTTTGTTTATATCAGCAGTTACATCACAGCTTAGGGCAGGTTCACCTGTTGGCCAGCACTGTGTGTTCTTTCGTCTGTCGGCAAGGTCAGCTAGAAGCTAACAGTTACACGATCAGTGTAGGAGTACCACTGCTGTCACATTTGTCCAACCTGTTGTTCCCGCCTGCGACAGGTCTTGCCATTCAGACCAGACCGACTGTCAACCATGACTTTACTAGTCCTGGCCTTTTCACTATGTACTGCTGTGTGTATGTCTCCGCACATGATTACAAGTCCAGTACGTCAGTTCATGCACAAGTGCAGCAGTGTCCACACCCAGGAAATTGGTGATTTCTAGCACTGGCAAACTTTCATTCCTTAAAGATGCAGCACAGCATTTACTTTAAAAAGGTGCTGGCCAATCGGGCTAGCAAAGCAAGAAATCCTCTGGCCCATCTTCAATTTGGCTGGCCTCGGGTCACTGCTACAGTCGATCCCTGCTTACCTGTGGTACCTTGACTTTATTTTTTTTTTTTATAAACAGAGACCATAACAAAAACACCCTAGCAAGGCATAACTGGCTCACAATCCACACAGGGAGTGAGTAAAAACAGGCAGGTTATTCAGTTTTAAAGTTGTAGCTTAACAGGCATAATTTAAATTTAGGGGCGCTCCCTGTAAACAGGTAGCCCCAACCTGCAGAGCAGAACTGCAGCACCAGACTTCAGTCTTGAATCTTGAAAGTTTAAAATTCTTCAGAAAAAGAAAAGTATCTCTTTCCCCTTCGAATGGCACAGTGAAACTGAGAATCTGCTGATACTGCAAGGAATCCTCAGGTGCCCATCAAGCTTCTCCTGGTAGGGGTGCACTATAGCCAGCTGTAATGATTACCCATTGACAGTGTAGAGCGCTACAGAAAACCATGGCTATGGTGTGGCCAAGGGCAACTCTCTCGTAACTGGCAAGTGGGGGACAGAGTACAAAAGGAGCATAAACAGAATGAAAAAAGAAAATGAAATAAACTCTCCCTCACTTACTCATCACTGCCTAAATCGATCAGAACCTCTCTCTCTCTCATCCGTAGACTCCCAGCGTCTCTCGATACTGCCTTTTCTACCTCTTTCCTCCCTCCTCTCCCTGCTTCTTCCCTCCATCTATAGCACAGTGGTTTAAGGCTCTGAGCTGCAAACCTGGAGACTTGGGTTTGAATCCCACAACCCACACTTGCATACTGTGTGACCCAGAACAAGTCACTTAACTTCCTTGTGCTCCCAGGTTGCACCTGTAAAACAAGCTTTCAGCTTAGTGTGCCACTCCTGAGTAAAAAAAAAAATAAAAAAAAATATATATGTATTTTTTTTTTTTTCACTCCACTCATCTGACTCATGTACCTTTTCCATCCCTTGCTGGTTAGACTACATCTTCGCCATCCAGAATAACTTCCCTGCTCCCATATCCCTCTCCTCCTTTAAACAATCTATGAAAACCTCACCTAAATGTCCTCTTTACCCCCACTTGTCCCTTCCTCTATGTACCACTATAATCACCTCTGTGATTCCAGTGCTTTACTGACCATTTGTATTTAATACACTTTACCGAACTATTTATATTCCGACACCATTCGTAAAAATGTTCTTTTTCCTATTTTATCATTCCTGTACTGTTTATGTACCATTTGTAAGTCCAGGATTGCATTTTGATTTTTTTTTTTTCTTAACTTTCACATCATTGTACTTCCTATAACTGAAGCAGATTTTTGCTCTTGCTTCCGATACTGTTACTCCTCCTCTAAATGCACCTGGAAATTAGTCTTGGCTCAGTGTGTCTTCTCTCACTCAGTCTTCAAGTAAAACAAATGCATTTAAAGAAAAAAAACAGATTCACTGCCCCTTAGACTCGGGGGTGTTCAAATCAAAACTTTTAGTACTTGCCCAGCCATGATTGTAGCTTAATTTTCACTTGCCCCTAGATTCATTATAATGAAATTAACTCTGTTTTTGTACTTGCCCTTCAATAAACATTTACTGGTCCCGGGCAGGGGCAATGGGATTTGCACACCCCTGCTTAGACTTAATCTGTCTCTACTACTTTCACCGGTATAGACAGTTTCAGACATCAGACCCATCTTATTTCCATGCCCACATTTCATGATGTGAAAAATAAAATACAATAGAATGATTTTACGTCAAGTACAAGCATAATCATAGACTGTAAATAATAGCTAATTTGGATGCCCACATAGATGGTTGGTTGGCACAAAGAACCGCTAGTGCCCACAGATCGGAGAGGGAGTTTTACCAACCAGCCTGGAGAGCTGACCATGATGAACACCGGTGGTGCAAGTGTGACTACCACTATAAGCAGCCTGAACAAGGCTCTCAGCACATGCAGAGGGCAGGGAAACCCGTGGAGTTCCTGCTACACACAGGATTCACACCATCAGAGCATCCGATTCCAACTCAGAGGATGTGTGCCCCCTCCGCACTGGCTGTCAGCCCACGTGCCTTGTACACAGACGGGCAGGATGGCTTGGATGCGTACAAGGGGGCCTGGGCTGACAGGAACCCAGTCCTCAAAACAAACTCTGTAGTGTGGCGGAGGGAGCCGCAACACCACCTGCCCAGGGGCAGCAGTAGCAGCTCAACCTGGCCACGCATCATGATTCGGCCTCCCTCCTCCAGCTCCAGCCTGTACAATTTCCACGGGGGGTTGGGGGGATTTTTGCAGGTGTGCATAGGTAGTTCTAGAGTTCTGATGTAACCCACCGTGCCCTGCACCCTGATCAGGCAGGGATTGCAGGCTACCACCTGCATCCGACTGGATGCCCATGGTGTGGACCCAGACCACCTATCCCTGCCCCAACACACAGCTACACTGGCACCCACAGCTGTGGAGCAACGAACCCCAGATATGCACAAGTTCTGCTTTTGAGGATTGAGTCCGAAATCTATGGGGAAAAGATCCGTTTTAATGACAATAGCATTCAGTAATAAAACCTGAAAGATCCTAAGTCACATTTGAGTGGGGGAGTTTGTGTAAGCGCGTTTGTTCTCGGATGCCAGCGGTGACTGTTTCACTGGAAACTAAACAGTCAATTTAATAAAAAAGTGAAATGGCCACAACCTCAACTTGCCAAGATCAAACCACACTTCGGTCAAGATAATCCAACTGTCAGGCTTTCTAGGACCATATAACAAACTTGTTTCCAGGGGAATAATTTAGACAGACTCACCAGTGAATGGATCATAGGCACCCTGTCAACCCTGAGAAGAAAGTCACCGGATCACAACAAAGGGCATGGAGAAACGACACATTATTCACACCCTGCACCGCACAACTCCTGGCTAGTTCTCCTTGGTGAAAGTCGGCGTTGCATGCCGTGATTCAAAAGCAGCACTGAATACTGACCGGCAGGCGCAGCATATCGCATAGACAGTGCCACTCGCCTGAATCAGTTTTGCCACCTGGGGGCACAGCGGGTCCTGAAGTGGTGTTCTCTGCCCAAGTGCGCACTAGAACGACTAAACTGTTACAGCTCGCCCCCCACGACTCGGAGTCTCGTGCTGCCCAGCACTGGTTCCTGTTCCTGCCGGCCGCGCCAAAAGGGAGCTAGGACCCCGCGGCGGCGGCGAGGTCTCGGCCGTGCTCCCCCCGGCCTATTTTTAGGCGAGTATTTTAGTGTCTCACAGTTTCCACTCCACCAGCAGTTCAGGGTGGGCACCACCGAGGAATCTCAATCCTCGTCTAGTGAAGGTACCTATTATTAGCGATAAGGGAAAGGCACACTCACAGAAGTTCCCTTTAACTCTCTGAGGAGAATCCCAGACTGACTGCCCTGGCTGGGTCAAGACAGCTGGAAACGCACTGAGGTGTCATGTGCCACTGTAACAGCCCGGCCCGAGGAGCTCTCTCCCAGGCCAGCTTGTTGAGGAGCAGCCTACCTTGCAAGTCTTTGTATTTCCAAATTCAGGTTGTCTGTCTGATTTTTGTCCATTCTGACTAGTCTTCCTGCTTAAAGCAGTGCAACGAAACTGGGCAAAAAATTGGCCCTACCTTTTTTCACTTTTAAGGATTCCAGGCATATTTCAGTTTAATTTGGCGGTACAATTTTTTAAATTCCACCAAACTTTGAGTATTTTATAAATGTTTCGAGTTTCTTCTCAAGAAAAAAGATCGCGGCCACATTTGCCATAGAAATAGCTTTGTAGACCTGGCAAGGGTTACTTAAGGCAAACAATAAAAAAAAAAGTTTCATGGTGCACAGCACGGGCGGTACCTAGACAAGTACATTTGACTGGTACGCTAATATTTTCCTTAATTGTAGCTGAAACTAGCAGTTTTGGGAAAATAATTTTTCGTTGCATAGTTTCTTTAAGCGCCTTTGGAGCCCACCTCCCCACACACAATCTCATAATGAACAAAATCGTTCCTCTTGTCTTTTAGTTGCTCTAGCACTGCATTTTTTGCCGTCCTATATAATGTTTCTCAGTCGACATCGGCACCCAACTATGGGTCTTCTGAAGATATTTCCGATTTTATCAGTCTAAACCAGACATTTCCCAAGATCTTAAGGGGTTCTTCTGACTTGGAAGCTTTGGGGGGGTGGGGCGCTACTCCACCACTACTAATACAATAAAATCTAAGTGTACTGACTACTGTATTACCGTTTATACAATACGGGTGAGCAGCAGATAACCCATAACCCTTAGTATTATACCATATATGTGCACTATTAGGCTGCAGACGCTATTAACCGGGGGTCCCGCTGAAAACAAAAGGTCCCACTGGCTCCATAGGTGATGTAATCCCTCGCAAGTATACACCAGGGTCCCTATTTTCAAATGGATTTCTCCCAGTTTGCTCCTATGGAGAAAATCTTTTGAAAATCGTTCCCCATGTGTACTTAAACTGCCTTAATTCTTCAATTACGAGTGTGCAGTTATTATATGCAATTATTTGGCAGGCTTGTTATTAAAAAAAAAAAAAAAAGTATCGAGTTGGAGAAACTTGCAGGGGTTGCAGCAGAAGTTGGGTCATGTCGCTACATGTTTAATGTTTGGTTTCACACACAAATTCACTTTTAAAAGCTAACATTACAGTTGTTTACAGGTACTTCTGCACAGTTCCCTTGACACATTTCACGTTTTCAAGTTTTGACCTTGTATAATCACTTAATACAACCAGCATTCTGGAAAAGAACCAGTTCAGTTGCAATGGTGGTAACTTGGAAGAGATGGGGTGAGTGATTTGAACTGGGGTAGTCTGGGTTCATACCCCCTGGCCCTAGTTCACACACCTTCCCGATTCTCAGCAGCAATCCAGTTTCAGATCCATGCATTACAGTCGGGCGTAGCAGGGGGTACAGAGGATTAAATCAGGTGAACCTGGGCAATACCAAATTTAGACTCAAACTTTATGTCTACACTCTTTAAAATTAACCTGACATTCAACCCAAGCTGTATACTATTGGGGAAAAACAGGCCTCCCCAAAGCAGGGTCTGTGACATTATGGTTTCAAAAGTCGGGGAAACACGTAACTCCTTCTCCTCATCACAAAAACATTTCAGTTTGTGTTTCCTTGGATAAAGAAATGAAATCGAGGGGAAAAAAGCATGGAGCACTTGAAACAGCTTCATAAAGTTTGACAGGGAGCCTCTATAGAAACAGTTTTTTGCATCTATTAAGCGGCAAGGGTAATTAATCCCTTTTCCTTACACAATTGTTCACTTCCGCCACTTATTCCTGAATTATATGGACCGATATTCAAGAGCTGGGTTTACAGTAGCTGGAATCTTTACACTTTTTTAACCTTTGTATGTTTACAATGTGCCACAACCCCTTCTTGCTCTGTGTTTTCCCTCATGAATGTATATATTTTTATTTTTCAGCTGGACACTGATGGAAAGGGGGGGGTCACTGCAGGGCAGCCCCGCCACCTTTAGTGTAGGAAGGAGCCTCTAGTGCTGGTTTTGGGGCACATTTATTTTATTTATTTATTTTTTGTTGACCGGGTAAAATCCTGCCTATTTTCAGGCACAACCCTGGGGAGGGAGACCTTGATGTTGGTGGTATTTTTAGTGAATGAGGGAAATTTGGCCAGGACGCTGGGGAAATTCCCCCTACTCTTTTCGATAAATGCCATGGGATCCTTAACATCCACCTGAACTACCATCAATCAATCCAGGCAGATGGGACCTCGGTTTAACGTCTCATCCGAGAAACGGCACCTCAGAAGTGCAGCACCCCTCTCATGCTGCACTACAGTGTCAGTACTGGGATATTAACCCAAGTGCCAGATGTGGGAACTGAACCCACAGCCCTCTAATCTCCCGGCCTCAGAGGCGAGAGTGCTACCCACTGAGCCAATACTGCTTCCGAGCAAGCTCCATTTTTACACTTCACTTGTTGCACTTGGCAATAAGATGGTACATGTATCCAACAAGTCTTTCCCAGTTTGTTTCCCAGAACTGACTTTTAACTTTACCCCCCCCAAACCCCATCCCCCATATCAGTGCAGCTGGACACAGCCCATTCTGTTGTATTTCACTGTTTTGCCTTGTCTTTTGTTATTTATATGATTTGTTTGGGACCTCATTGTGTCAGTAAGGTCAGTAGAAGATTCACTGCTAAATAGTGGGGCTAGTATTGTCTGGTGAGTTAGACAGCAGGTACAAAACCCTCCTAATGTGACAAGTCGAATTTATACAATACTAAAGCATCTTATCTCGCCAGTGCCTGACAGTATTATTTAATACTTCTGGCAGGACTTGCAAAAGCTAAGACTGTGCTTTGGTTAGCAGCAGGTCTCTTCCCCATTAGAGCCAACTACAGAATTAATCGATTTGCATGGAATACAGATTACCTAATGAGATTGGAAGAAATATGCCCCCACCCAAAAAAAGTGAAGCCTAGAAAGGCAGTGGTAGTTTGAGAAAGTTCTATTCATCAAGGATTGTTGAGCACTTCTGGTGCACCTGTAGGACACCCGCCCAGATAGTATTAGTACATAATTCCATTTCCTCAGAACAGGCACATTATACAGGATGTTTTTCTCTCTGTACTGCATGCAACAGTAGAGTTGCTTCTAGTATACTCCATAAGTGACTGAAGTAATCTGATGCAATAAAGCGCTGTACTTGTCAGGAATGCACTTTTCTGATCAATTTAGTAAAACGTCAGTACTACAGCATTTTAGATAATATTTTAGGCATTCTTTATAGTTCAGTACAGTACTGGCGTGCCCGCTATAACCCCTAGATATAGCAAGATTCTGTTTTCTTACATTTTAACAACGGTCCGGCTATTAGTGGAATAATGACTTGCTCGTTAGCCAAGTGAAACCGTTAAACTCAGTGAAACACACTCATTGGATTCCGGTTCCACTTACACCTCCCAGCTTAATTCAACAAGTGTAGATCACCTCTTCAAGTTGATCCCTTCGAACTGTCATCCTACTTATGACTTAAGCAGCAGACACTGCCAGAGCGTAGAGTATACACAAAGATGTCATTGGACAAAAGCCCCCAGGCACTCAGTTTCACCACGTCTTAAAATCTACATCGAAGTTCCACCACCTCTACCCTCTTTCCCTATTTATTACTATATAGCAGAGTTTCACCACATGGAAAGGACAGTTCCACCACTTAGAAATGTAGACGCCCCCCCCCAAAAAAAAACTTCCAATTTAACCACTCAGTTTACAACAAATACCACTATTTGTCAACATTTCAGAAAATCTTCCAATACTGTGCACATCGACAGATTCCAGGTACACCCGAAGTTCCGGCAACGGGAGGTGCGACTGCGACTGACTTACCAAGTTAGAGGAAGCGCAGACCTGCTTCTACTGCTGCTCGTCTGAAGGCAGAGAGGTGAACTGTTGCAGTGATAGCATGCTGCTAGAGCTGCCATTCACTCCAGGCTCGCTCGCTCGCTTTCCTCTCTCTCTCTCTCCACCACACTTTTCCTCCCTCATCACATGCTGCAGAGAAGTGGCTAATTATTTGTAGTTTGCGTTCAGCAAGCTCTTGCTGGGGGTCCTAAGTGCATTATGATTCTTGCCTGCCTCCACGCCCCATGCCTAGGCGCAATCCACGCCGAGTTGGAGCAAATCATCCCCAAGCTGCTTGCGGCAGGCAGCGCGAGAGATTCCTGAATGACAACCCAAGGGCTTATCACATCCAGAGCTTCTCCATTTACTAGGCAGGGATCATTATACATTTATACTGTCCGATTTAACACGGGGGGAGTGGGGCTTGGACCAATGCGCCCCGTAGATCTCGGAGGAGCCCCAATAGTTCATATACGGCGCGAGGGGGCAAATACAGGGCTACTCATGGCACGTTGCGTGACCTTCACTAACACCAATTATTTGTTTTTCTCCATAGATGAAACTACCCATTTGCTCGGCTGAAGTGTGCTGCTGTTCTCTGAAAACAACATTACAGATCAGTTCCATGATTTCACCCCACTGTCAATACAAAAAGAAATCTCAGCCCTCTCCCAAGTCTGAAGTGCTGCCGTCACACCCACAAAAAACCCTGCGTCCCTTTTTATGTCCCATTCTCCCCTTAACTGTGCCGAGTCCCATCTAATACCTTCCAGTCGCGCAACTTCAGAGACTGGCTGCGGGGTAACATATCCAGATGTGTGTGTGTGGTTTTGGGGGTGTATATGCAATGTGCTGGATTAGGGGCAGCAGCTCTCGGTTTCTGAATGTCAGCTGTGACCTCTCGGAATGGCGGCCGGGTGCAAGATAAAGGCTAATTGGGAGCTGCATTGTGTGCCCTGCCGCGTCTCCCCAGTTTGTACCTTTCAGACGGACTGCTGTGAAATTCCTTTGATGTGTTTCAGTGGAAGGGAAATGATTAAATATCCTGTTGTGCCATATACTGTATGTGCAGTGCACCAAACAAAGAAAGCCATATTTCTTTGCCGGAAAGAAAAGAAAAAAGTAACGAACACACAACTTATAAGAACTCCCAGAAACCAGTGGCAAGCCAGCTAAGGTTTCCTATAGCACAGCAACAGTTGCAGGGCTACTAAACGAGTCGCTTATTAATATATATGCTTAAAGGTATGTTTTCCATCATATCCAAAAGTGCATTCGTTAAAAGCCGAGCCACTATTCTTAAGCATGAAAGAAAAAGCCTTATTTGTTTTACTTTTGCAGATAAGTCACACAAGTGCACCTGCACTGTTTCAGCAACACATCACTGCTTTAAAACTGATTAGGTGGGAGTTGGCAAAACAATTTTGTTTGATTCTCAATTATTTGGTTCACTTATTGGAGCAAGCACTGTAACTACATAACACAGTTTGGCCAGATAATGATAATATGCTAACACTTTACTGGAATGTGTGCAGGTGTTTAATTTATAGTGAAATGGATCAATTATACTTCACAACCACTTAAAGCATGTTTTTGTTTTTCTTTTTCTTTTTTAATTAAAAGTTTATTAAGACATCAACTTCCATTGACAGTATAAACATTGTGAAATCAACAGACCTTAAAAGGCTGTAAGAGGGATAAGAAGACCGTAATAAATTATGTTGAAATTGTCCAGTATTGCTGAGAAACATCAGTTACGTATAGCTGTAACCATAATAATCTAAGTGGGGGGCAGGGTAGGAGGCATGGCATGGAGGGGAGGAGGGGGAACCCTACCATTAACTAATATTAAACAGTAAGTCAGCAGTGAGACGAACTGAATCATGAAGGCTATCCAGAACATACATATGCTCGGCTTGCTACCTTGCACTCCAGCCTCCTACAATGGCAAAGAGAGCTCATAAAATACTGCATAAAATTGCCATCTCTGCCGTCAGGTTGCAAACTGTGGGGACTGATTTTAGAGAGCAGTAGTAATGTGCTCCATTTGGTAAATATCCATGATAACTGCCCACCACTGCAGCATAGTTGGAGCTCCGGGTTGCATCCATGTAAGCATTAATCACAGATGAAGGTGGCATCTAATGGTGAGTTAATGCATGGTTGGGACCGTTGTGGCACGAGGCCGGAGGCTGAGTGCGTACAACGGTCCAACCATGCATTAACTCCCCATTAGATGCCACCTTCAGAGGGGATTAATGTGCTTGTAACATGGCAACTGCAACTGCACTGTTTGTCAGATGCTCTTTTCTTTGCTGTACAACAGTAATCACCAGAAACACTTATTTAACGTTTACAATTATGGTGCATGTCTGTTACTTTCCCTGCCTTTCTGCTGCTGGAACCGTCCGCATGCACGTTGATCACCCCACATCGAGTAATATAGTGGTGACTGCTTTTTTTAAACTTTGAACTCTGATGTATATATTACTATTCGCATACAACTATGTTTGCACCTGTGACTTTGGTACTTATGCTGGCTACTCCATTTGTCTACCCTCATTTGTTTTTCACATCGCTACTCTGGTGCATGCTGGGCAACATGTCCGTGCATACCTTCATATTCTCCCAAAAATTATAGTTCTCTTCTCCGCTCCCTGTATACCTGATGTTTACCACCAATAGGTGGTGCTTTCACAGCACCACGGAACTTCTCCTCCATTTCCCTGTTCATACATTTTCTACACGCATTCTGTTACCATTCACATCTGCTGCCACTATCGTTGTATGCCTCCTGCGACTCGCACCACTCTGCATGCCACGGTTTGCCCTTCTACTCTTGTTTTCTCCTACTCATTCCTCTCTCTACTATTTTCCAGTTCACACACTTGCCCACACAGTGAATTTTCCCTCACCTCTCCCTCATCAGTCTGACCTATAGGTGGCGCTTTCTCACATGTTCACAACTTCGCGTCTCCCTTGCGCCGATCTCTTATTCAGCTGTGCTTTCCTGTGCTCTTTTCCATCCATCGGCGACTTCTACAATATGCCCTCACTTGCTCACTGCCTCCAAAATTGCACACTTCCCCGTTCTTTCCTCTGTCCCATTTTCTATGGTGCCTGCACCAACACAGACATTTCTCCTGTTCCTCTCTTCCCCTGCCGGTTCACTTTCCTGCTGTGTTCATTGCGCCACCTATTGGTCGACATATTTCTAACACATTCACTGCTTCCATACTTCGGTGAGCACGTTCACGCTCTCAACAGGGGATTATTGGTTTGAGCGTTCTAAGGCAACACGGCATTATCGGGCCATAATGCCATGTTGCTCTTGTACCACCTGACCCTGTTACACCTATCACCTTTCTTCCCTTGAGTCTTCATATTTCTCCCATGTTAAAAAGGTGAGTTATTGTCTTCTTGGCAGCCAGGATATAAAGAAATATATTGCCAATATGAAGGTGAATATTGGGAGGGGGAATAAAGAGAAGCACCACCATCATCTGATTTAATAGTTCTGCTGGGACCAGAGCTCTTCGAAGTGGGTTACCTAAGATTCCCAAAATGGAAAAAGGATAGGACAATTCAAAAAAAAAATGTGTGCATGGTCTTCATGGGAATGTGCACAGTTCCTCCAACAGCTACCATAAACAGTCGTTAGAAATGTAGACAATATCGCAGGTGTGCAGAAGTAACGGTAGCGTCACTTCCATGTGAATTCTCTCCATTGAATGGATGATATTATATTTAAGGTAGGTAAAGCAAATTTCAATTAAGATGAATATGAAATTACCAAATCAAGGTCCTGATTCCATGAGTCAAGTATAGACTAAGTAGAGTTCCCAAGGAGATCCTGCAAGCCACAACAGAAGTTTCCAACAAGATGAATCCATTTAGTCACTGCAGTGCCCCTAGGAGCAACCACAGTAGTAGTGAAGCTGGGTTGGGCATCTGAGTTCTATCCACAGATTTATGCAGCAAATATGTGCATATTTGAAGGTAATGGAAATGTTCCTGTCCAGTTAGATCATAAAGGCATTGTAGCTTTTCAAAAGGAATCGCACCCTGTGATGTCAAAAACTGGAAGATGAAAGTCAGTCTGAGTTGCCGCCACCATTGGAAAGTATTGTCTTTACGGGCCACCAGGAAATCTGAAAGCAACTTAAAAAAATAAAAGACCAGTTTTACTTGTGGGAGTTCAGTAATTTGAACCAGATCTTTAATGTCTGAACCATCCCTCTCGTGAAGTTCACTAACTGAAGATATTCCCTGTCACCAGAAAACAGAATATAACCAATATCAAAAAGATCATTGAGGACAAATTCAGTGGTTTTCCATGGTTGATAAAGCTGAGTATTTAACCACATATCAATGGCAATGACTTTTGAAGCCAGATATTAAACTTGTCCAGAAATCCAAAGGCTGACAGGGTGTCCCAGCGGAAACTCCAGGACACACTGTCAAAAGCCTTCTCATCATTCAAGCTAAGTAGGACAGCAGGAATTGCAAGTTGGGAGACATACTCAAGCAAAATGAGTGTGCACCAGCTTTGTCAATAGTTTTAAGCCATGTTTTTCTTAAAAAGTACTGTATTAATTGTATATGACTAGCCATTTTTCATTTTAAAAATATATTAGCAATACATTTAGGATGCATTTTAGAGGCTGACAGTCCTTTAGGGTATGTAGTGTTACTTGCCCGCTGATTGATTTCCAATAGAAAACTGCCTTTTTAGTAAGCTTCCCCAGACACTACACCCTCCAAAACCGATACATACATACTGGTCACTGACTTTCACAAAGTGTTCTGTTGTGCCGTTTCTGTGCATAGTTGTGTGATACTAAACTCCATTTTCTGCTGGTTTAACATCAATACAATGTCAGCATTGGAACACAGTATCTGCTAGTGGGCTTTATTTGTCAGGTAAATTTGCTTTTGTGGGTTTGTCTGACCATGGTGAATGGCTATAGCAACTGGGGCTTATTCATCCAGTTATCACCTGATAGATCGCCACTAACACATACTGTAGATCATATCAGCGACAGCTTCAGCTGAGTGGCAATAGCCCTTTGGAACTTCAGTCATTTCTCTGCAGCACTTCCAGTTGGTGGACACTTAGTAAATTAGGAAGTGGAGCTGTTTGCAGAATAGTCCATCTTGATACATTTTGAATAGACAAAGTAAGTGATGCGATGGCATTTATTGGACAAAGCATACACAAGGTGGATTGCCAATTGACATGGGGGCAGAAAGCAGAGCTTTGTGCTGGATGAGCACCACTCCGAGCAGAGAAGGGTACTCAGCAGTGTCCCTCAGGAACTGGTTCTGCAGCCACTGCTGTTCATCATTTTTTTCAAGCATCTAGAAACTGGAGTTTTTAGCAGGCTGCTTTCAGTTTGTCGGTGAGAATAAGCTGGCCAAAGTCATGGAGTCCCACGACGATGCAGAGTCAGGGACCAGTCTCAGAAGGACATGAACAAGCTGGGTGTCTGGTTGGGCTCCTGCAGTCTCAGATTCAGGGCAGCCAAATGAGAAGTGCTGCACACGGAGAGGATACAGAGGTGGCACCTACATATTGTATGGGGACCTCTTGCTGCAGTCAGGGAGGAAAAGGACTTGGAGTCTTAATAGACACGGGGATGAAACATGAAAATCAGTGTTTAGTCACTGTCAAGAGGTCCTGGAAAACTCTGGGGTACATCAAAAGGGAGGTGACCAGCAGATCAAGGGAAGTAATCCTGCCATTTTACAAGGCCCTGGTCAGGCCACATCTGGAGTACTGCGTGCATCTCTAGTCGCTCCATACAGAAGGGGACATTGAGGCAGTTGACAGGGTGCAACGCAGGGCCACCAAAATGATTGGGGTATGGGGGACACAAGCTACAGTATGAGGAGCGGCTGGTGACCCTTAACATATTTACCTTGGAGAAAAGGAAACTGAGAAGGGACATAATATCAGTCTTCTACACCCTCAAGGGAACCGACGAGATAGGATAGACTGAGAAGTTTGATCTGGGGCCAGATATTCAAAACCTCGGCCAGTGGGCAAAGTGATTGTGCCCTGTTTGCCCAGGGTTTATGCCTGTGCCTATGCGCAGTATTCAAAGGGGCCTGTGTCATGCACTAAAAGGGTAAGCGTGTGCACGAAAAAAATTATGTGGTGGGCAAAGGGAGAGGTGCGGACAGGAATCCCATCACAATGCAATATTCAGCACAGTAGCACTGTGCAAAGGAAATAGCACAGGCCACTTTGCGCTGCAGAATTAATGCAGAAAAGAAGTGCAATTTACTCCGAGCAACCCTAGTGGCCAGTGGAGCCACTGCAGCCAACAACCACATTGGCAGTGGGGGAGCACACCTGCTCCCTGATGGCTAGTGGCACTCCTCACCCTCTGAACCCTGGCCCTGTTAAAGGAAGTCCCTGGTTTCCACTGGCCCCCCCACCTTCTGATCACTATCCTATATAATTGTAAAACTTTCCTTGGTGTCCAGTGGCCCCCTGCCCTCCGATCACCATCCCGTATAAGTTTAATACTTTCCCTGGTGTCTCTTGGTCCCCCTTACCCTCTGATAGCCATCTTGTATAATTGTAAAACTTGCCCTGGTGTCTGGTGGTCCCCACACCCTCTGATTGCCATCCTGTACAATTGTAAAACTTTCCCTGGTGTCTGGCAGTCCCCCACCTTCCAATCGCTGTCCTGTACTATTGTAAAACTTTCACTAGTGTCTAGTGGTCCCCCCACCCTCCGATCACCATCCTATACAATTGTAAAACTGTCTGTGGTGTCTATTGTTTCCCCCAACCCTCTGATCACCACCTCATACAATTTTGGAATGGTCCCTGATGTTTAGTGGTCTTCCCCCACCCTCTCATTGCCGGTTCCATCCATGTCATACCACATATTCCCTGATGTCTTGCACCCCCCCCCGCACCATGGGCACTGGCCAACCCACCCTGCCACACCCTCTACCTTACTGGTTTCACTTGCGCAGCAGGAGCCCATACATTGACCAGCACAGCCCTCCTCTCACCAGCTCGGCTGGCCATTGTATGTGATGACAGGGAGCACATGTCCCCTGTACTGTAAAGGGAGCATGCATACAGTACACATGCTCCCTTTACAGTATGGGGACATGCGCTCCCTGTTATTGCATACAGTGGCCAGCAGAGGTGGCGAAAGGAGGGTTGTGCCAGTCGCTGTATGAGCTCCTGCGGTGCTGGTGAAAAGGGTAAGGTGGGGGGTGTCAGGGTGGGTTACCAGTGCCCTCAGTGAAGGTAGGCCACTAGATGCCAGGGAATATGTGGTATGATACAGGACTAATGATTGGATGATGGGGGGGATGACTAGACACCAGGGACAATTCTAAAACTGCACAGGATGGCGATCAGAGGGTGGGGGGACCACTAGACACCATGGAAAGTTTTACAATTGTGTGGGACGGCAATTGGGGGTGTTGGGGGGGACAACTAGACACCAAGAAAAGTTTTAAAATTGTGCAGGACGGTGATCAGAGAGTTGGGGGGGATCACTAGATACCAGGGAAAGTTTTACAATTATAAGGGATGGCGATCGGAGGGCAGGGGAGCAGCTTGGCACCAAAGAATATTCACATTTTACTGGGGAAGGGATCAGAGGGTGGGTGGTGCCACTAGACACCAGGGAATACTTGATTTTTATGAGACCAGACAATCGGGATGGGGCAGAGTCGGTCACAAGGGCATATACCTGCCACCACTTCCCTTGCAAATGTGCCCATAATGGGCATGCAAATAGCCCCTTAGTGCCTTGTGTGCCCAGTGGGCTCATTTGCATGGTGCTCTTTGAATATCGCGCTGGGAGCTACCAGCACAATTGGGTCTGGGGGTGCTGTTCTGTGCACTACCAGGATTCATGTCAGGGCAGTGCTACGTGGCTTAGAACTGCACCGACATGTCCCTATATTCAGTTGGATAGCACTGGTGCAATGTCCAGCTGAATACAGCATCCCCAGGGTCATGGGCTGTGGGCAAACGCAGCACAAATCTTTGCACTCTGCTTTGCCCATTTTTGAATATTTTGGCCCTGGTGTCCTCTAGCAGGATGCCAAGAAATCCTGCAAATCTGAGAGCTGGTAAATGCAAAGGTAACATTAGGAGGCACCTGTTCTCCTCGAGGGTGGTGAACCTATGGAACAGCCTGCCAGTGGAGTCAGTGGACATGAAGACAATGCAGTACTCTGTAGTAAGCTTGGACACATTTTCATTTGCTAAGAGAATCAGAGTACCCAGGGTAGTAGAGTGGGTAGGGAATCCCCATAAATTAGTATGTGTTTGAACAGTATACTTACTCATCAGGGCTGATGAAGCAGGTGTGGACTTGGTTGATTAAAAGTCCCATCCAATCAATCAATCATCTTTATTTCTAAAGCGCCTTTCAAATCCAAGGCGCTGTACAGAGAGATCATACATACATATAAACTTTAAAAACAGACATAAATTAATCAGCCATAACTAGGATATGCTAAACTAAATAAATGAGTCTTTAGCTCCATTTTAAATCTCTCGACGGTTGGACATTCTCTTAACCAATGAGGTAGAGAATTCCACAGGGTTGGTGCTGAAAAAGCAAAAGCATGAGATCCTGATGTTTTTAATCGAACCCTGGGAATCTCCAGCAATCCCTTGTTGGTGGAGCGGAGAAGATGTAGGGGGCAATAGGGTACCAAGAGATCTTTCAGGTAGCCAGGTCCCTGATCATGTAGGGTTTTAAAGGTTAATAAACCAACCTTACAGGTGATCCGCCACCTAACAGCCAGCCAGTGCAGTTCACGGAGCACAGGCGTAACATGGCTGGATCTGGAAGTCCCAGTCAAAAGCCTGGCCGCTATGTTCTGCACCAGCTGCTGGCAGTGGATATCAACCCCATCCAACCATAACATTACTATGAACTAACATGTAAGTTGCAGTACACTCACATTTTCAGCTCTACACAGGGTCCTTCCTCATTGAAGAGCAATCCTGTGTAGGTACAAGGATGTGTGTAAAGAAAGTTCCATGTCTGTCAGTTTTTAGAGAGTCCACAATATGGTTTTAAACATTTGTAATTGAGCATTTATCTATTCTTAAATTGCAGTTTTCCCTAATTTTTGGGTTTCTCACATGCCTCCCCAATGACTTTTTTCAGGTCCTATCAATGTCCCAACTCCCAGTCTACCCGTCCATATTACTGTTGTTCTGGGCTGCCTCCTCTCCAGATTTTCAAGTGTTCTGCACCACCATAGGTTCCATTTCTTCTTTTCATCCACCTGAAGTCAGGGGGCTGCAGATCAGCTCTGTCCCTGCTGCCCCAAGTTGCACACACCTCCTCCAGGACTCACCTCAGTCAGGTTCTTCCCATGAATTACCTTTCATGGTGGGGTTGGAGGGCCATCCTCCCCCCCCAGTTCAACAACCCCAGTGAAACCAGATGGTGGTATGGACCTGGGGGAGAGCAGGCAGAGCTTCATCCAACTCTTGGCATACCTTTTTTCCACTTTTCTCCACACCCCTTGCTGTGGGATGTTAGATTTCATACATGGAGGTGCATACACCTGATGTTACCCACAGCACCCTTTCTTCTTTTTGCTGCCTCTACTGTCAGACCTCCACCTGGTGGCAGTCTGCAGCGGGGCCAACAGGCCACTCATCCTGAAAGAGGAGAGCAGCCCCTTGGATGCTCAATCCTCTCCTACCCTGGCTGCCCTCCGGTTACCCAAGTCTGTTCCCCAAACCCGTGTCACCAGTGTGGTAGGAGGTAAGGAGCCAGCACTTTGGCCCCTCACACCACTGGGCTGGACCTTCAGGCTCCATTTCTATCCAGAACTGGAGACCCTCTCTGCCATGGAAGATTCTACAAGGGTAGGAGAATGGTGCTTAAGTGCGGCCATGGACAGCTATGACTTCAGAGAAGGAGGGTCCTTGAGGATTGGAGATCAAGTGGCATGGGTGGGGCCAAGTGGCTATCATCAGACATGGGGCCAGTGTTTCCACTTTTAGTAAACCCCCCCAGCCCTTGGGATTCAGAACCACGATGATGGCATTGTGCTCTTCCATGAGCCCATCACTCCTTTTTGTCCAGTCTCATGCTGACTGAAATAACCTGTGTCTGCCTCCACACTGTACTAGGTGGCACTGGCAGCCTACCTTCTCCCATGAGGAGGTGTCGGTGAGCACCAACTTGGGTTCTCAGTCCTTCCCTGCTGACCTCTGTTCCTTTTCCTAATTTTAAAAGAGATTTCAACGTACAAACTGTTGGAAACCATTAATGTTTTAGTTGGGTATTAATCCTCACGTATTTATGCTTTTCCAGCTTTTGGAACCTTTGTTCAGTTGTTTTTGACAGTGTCAGTGAATTTAATTGTCACAAATGTTTATGTCAGAAGATGCACCAATGTGCACAATGACTTAAAATTTTATTCACCAGGGTAGTCTCATGAGAGTCAACATTTAATTTTCTGGGGGTGGGGTTGGAGCAGCAGAGCACACACACTGTGACGACAACATCATTCCTGCCTGTGCTCTCTGTCAGTGTGTTTCTTCTTCAATTTCCTTCCTTCTGATACCTGGTTTGAACACTGTTCTGAGCTTACATGTGCATATTACTGAGTTTCCTTTTATTGAACCCTTCTTTTGGTAAGTACACTGTAGTCCCACATAATTCAGTCCCCAGCATAAGTTCTTTTAAAGAGCAAGTAGAACAAAAACAGGTGGACAGGAAAATGGTACATATTTTAAGACGTAGTCAGTTGTAACTTTTTATTTCCGTGGTATTTTTCCTTTTCCTTTTGCTCATTAGAAAGTCATCTATGTGATATTATTGTGCTGGATGTGTGGAGCAGCTCTTAGCCTGGCGGCAGACATATTTGCCTCTATCCCTCCCCCCCCACTACATCATCAGCATTGTGATCTCACTCATAGTGACATCACAGGTGACTGATCTGGCAGCTTTTGAATGGCTATTCTTAAGCAGTAGTGATGTCACAGTCAGTGAGGTCGCAATGATGATAATGTAATGGGTGGAACAGAGCTAGGCATGTCAGCTGCCAGGCAGAGTGCTGTTCCACAGATCACACCGACTAACATCATGCAAACTATCTTCTAATTAACCAAAGAAAAAATTAAAACTGCATTAGGTATAAAAGGTAATGGCTGACTGCCTTTAACAACTAATATTAGTTTTAGGCAGTGCAGTAGCTCTTTAAGTGCTGTGCTGCTTACTTAGCTCATGTCACCTGCAGCCTCTTGGGCCGGCTTTCACACACTGAATCAATAAGTACTTGACAGTAGTTAAAGGCAGGTGCCCTAAGCATGACTCTGATTACAAGAGTCCTCTTTAATCCCACTAGTAACAGTACTACTTCAGACTCACTCTCATACTTTTGTATCTGAAGCAGGATGTCTCCTTCATTACTCCTGAGGCCTTGTTTGACATTTTCTTGCCATACCCACAAAGGCAAGAATGTACCATGATCTCTTTTTATCAGAGTACTAATGATTCAGTTTATTCATTTATTTACGTAGTTATTTAGAATTTTGTCCAGAAAGTGTGCACGCTTGCAGTGCTGCTTCCTGGTATGTGATCGCATGGCAGAAAATAAGCAGCAGCAACAAATATAAAATGGTGCAAACTACTAAAAGGTAAAAACCAAACCATATTTACAATAAGTGATAACAGTAAATACAATATAAACAAAATAATACAATGCGTGAAACTCACTGTGAGGCAGGACAAGTTACACTAAGCAGGGAAAGAAAGGCAAAATGGAAACAGTAGTGAGTAAGGAGAGTAGGCTACAGCTAGGGTCCATGGGGGGGGGGCATAATAAAAAGATGGGTGGACACCTGCAAAAGCAGGATTATCCAGATAATTATCAAGGGAGAGATTTAAAGGAGAAAGAGGAGGAGGGCAGTGTAGTTCAGGAAAAAGAATATTCCTGAGGAAGGGGAGGCAGGATAATTAGTAGCAGTAGTTTTATTTATTTATGGAGCCTTCCCCAGATGTCCAGGACTCCAGTACAAAGAAGAAATAGCAAAAAAATGCCCCAATACATAATTAACAATAATGCGTAGTAATATAAATTAAAACTCCTACATCCAAATATAAAAAGCCAAAAGCGGGATTGAATACCAGATAAATAAACCACTCTTAAACAGTTCAAGCACCAAGGGAAGAAAGCAACCTGCCCAGCTGACACTTTTAGGCTGGCGGTGGACTGAGCAAGGAACTGCAATCAGAGGATCAGAGGGAGTAGGATGAGAGCCTTACCAAATGCGACACAATAGCAACACCATGGCACCACAATGGCAGCTCAGTGGTGAGCTACAAAATGTACAGTGGTACTACCAAGTGGTACCATGGTTGTACTATGGTAGTTTACATTTTGATTATTTTTGTTGGTGTAGTAGGATAGTGGTACAATGGTGTCACAATGGAATTGAAACAAACCACTGTGATACCAAGAAAACCTTAATGGTAGTACAGTGGTAATCACAGTGGTATTGCAATGGAAAATGAGTGGTATTACAGTGGTATTCTGAAAAACTTTTTGTAAGGGCAGGGAGGGGAGAGGTGAGAAGAGAGACAGTGGGATACAGGGATTAACCTGAATTTGGATAGGAAGGCAGTACAGTGGGAAGGCACCTGCCTTAAAGTGAGGGGAGGGGAGAGTGGTTTAAAGAGAGTAGTGATAAGAGCGTGGGCGTAGGTTAAGGCAAAACACCAGAATAAATGAATGGGAGGGGCGATCCAGTCTAGCCAGGGTAGATTTGGGGGAAGGACTCCAGTGTGGCCACCTCAGTCCCTGAAAAATAAATAAAAGCTGTGAGGAGTCTGCTACAACATAGTTATACTACACAGTGAGAAGATACTGGCACTGTGAATAACTCACCACTCTGAAAATACAACGTTACTTCGAGAGGGCTCTTGCAGTAGGTAATCACCCTGAGGACTGTGCCCCCTGGCGTCAGGACCACATGGAAACTTTAGCTAGCAGTGTCTGATGGGGGACTGCCTACCCGACATCACGTGACTGACATCAGCGTGACACTGTATAGTGGGTGGTCCCCACGCCCACCTTCCAGTTGTTTCCCGCCGTCAACCTGAACATGTCGGACTTCGCTGAGATTGTCGCTGCAATTCGAACACCTTTTTTGGATGAGTATCCATTTTTTCTTGTTTTTTGTAAAAACCCTTTATTTTGTGCATGTTTTTGCCGTCTTCCGCCAAGTCGCATAAAAATAAGTGCGATTCTTACGGCGCGCAGTTAATGCACAAAGACTCTCATTCCCTCTTCCTCTTTTGTTTAGGCCCAGAGCACAAGGTCAAGGATTGTGAGGCCTGTTCCAGCTTCAACCAGGTCACTTGGAAGTGTTGCCAGAAGGCCCTCGAAGCCCGTCTTCTGAAAAAGAAGATGGCATCCATGGAGAAAGAGCTGCAAAAACTAAGGAGCACTTCCTCATTGCTGACTGATTTTCACAAACATAAGAAGAAGAGGGACAAAGAGAAGCATCGGGACCAGGAACTGTCCCCCTCTCACCCGCAGCTGCCCTCGGGTGAACAGTGTCCCTATTCCTCCGGGAAGACCACCACTACCTCCAAGTCTGCCCAAGCTTCCCAGGAGCAGCCCTTGGTGCCCCCGCTGCCACTGGTTACGGTGGCCGAGGGTGCCTCAGCTGAGTCCAACGCCTCTGCTTCCCTTAGACCCCTCTCCACCACTGGGTCTGAGCAGGATGGCAGGGCCGATAAGCAGCTCATCAGACCCTCTGACGAACGCCTGGCCTAGGCCGATAAGTTGGTCTCTGGGGACTCCAGTGCCCACTCGGCCAAGGTCAAAAAGCTGGTCGTTGGACCCTCCAATGACTGCCTGACTATTACACTCACGTCGGGCTCTGGTGCAAGCTCTGATGATGTCCGGGCAGATGAGAGCCACCTGCCAGTCTCTGGGCAGCATTCTCTGGTGGGTTCCACCCACGGAGATACTACCTCTTCTCCCATTGTGGAGCCACCCATCGCCCTCCCCAGACCAGCAGAAGCCGGGGGATCGGGGTTGTCTGTCGGCTGCCAATATTCCTGGTTCAACCCCGTACCTAACGTCGGAGCCTCTGTAGGCCCCTTCCCCAGTTCATCCAGTGGGGTCATCAGCACCATTGCCGGCTTTTCCTTCTGCCAGCCGCTTGCCTGACTCTGCTCCTTCGGGCCTTTCTGGTCCGAATTTCAGGCCTCAGGGTCTCATGTCGGCCCCTGCCTCTCCTCAATCGAGGCCTCCATTGGGCTACCTTCCAGCTGGTTACCTGCCATTTCATCAGATCCCCGGGTCTCCTCCACGAGACTACCAGATGTCAGGCTTCTCGATGTCAGGATACGCTCCTTCATACTCTTCACTGGGTTAACCGGTGCACATGTTTCATACACCGGGATACCCGAAGACGAGGTACCCTTCGGGGTTCCAGCTGGTTTACCAGCCACGTCTGCCCCTTCACCTCCTCCCCAACCCCAGGTGGATTTTAGGGCCATTCTCCAATCTTGGTGGTCCGAGACTAAATCTCAGCTTGTCTTGGAGCTGGACAGCTGGCACCAGGCAACCCCCCCCCCCCCAGTATGCCCAGATCAGACTCCCAGATCTGTTTCCCTGGAACCACACAAGTCTATGTCAAGCCTGATGAAAGCTTCTCTGTTGCCCTAACGTCAGGCAGTGTTCCTCCTAGGGCTCAGGAGGACTCTTGCCTGGGTGTCAGTCTTTCAAGCTTCTCAGACTCAGAATCTGAGTCCAGGTCTTTCTCATTGGCTTTGGGGTTTGAGACTCCCCCTGTGGAAGAACCTAAGCTGAAGGAGTCCCCCAAATCATCTCCGGAGGACCTTTCTTTTGCCGATCTCCTGAAACAGATTGTGGAGGCCTACGGATGGAAATGCGATACTCAGGACCCCAAAACATCAGAAACTTGCTGAGCACTTGGACATCCAGGATACTGCACTTGTCCTCACACCTCCGTGGCTGGAGCCTCACGAGGATTTGGCCTCTACTATATGGATGATGCCTTCCTCTATTCCGGTTGTGGCAAAGAAGGCAGACAGGACCTACAGAACTCCTGAGGGAAAGGATCACCTCAGTATCCACCCTAAGACCGACTCAGTAGTAATTGCAGTGGCTCACGATAGGTCCACAAAGCCCAGGCACATGAGCACCTCCCCTCCTGATAGGGAGTCGAGACAGCTTGATCAGTTTGGAAGGAAGTTTTATTCTTCTTCCACTCTCACCATGCGTGCCCTTAACTATGTGGCACACATGCTGGTGTATCAGAAGTCACTGTTCCACCAATTGGAGCCTGTCATTGAGGTCATGCTGGACTTGGAATCCAAGACTGTATTGGCTGACACTATTTGGTCAGCCAAAGTCACCTGTCACCACTCTCTGAAGGCCACCTATGATGCAGTGGACTCCTCAGCCAGAGGCACCACTACAGCTGTCTGTCTCAAGAGATTTTCCTGGCTTAGGGTGTTAGACTCGGCACCCGATGTCCAGGTGGCTATTCAGGATGCTCCCTTCAGGGGTTCTGTCTTGTTTGGGGGGGATGCCCAGGATATTATTACCAGTCTCCAGGATAAGGGCAAGGTCCTGAGGTTAGTTCACACTATGTACCACCCTAGTTCCAAGGTCAAACAACCATTTTGTCACCAGACCAAGCGGCAGATGAAACAACAGCATACAGCCAGATGCCAGACCAAGTGTCGGGCACCTTCAGTCGCAGCCACCCCTCCTACCACAGCTCAGAGAGCCTCAGAGGTGGCTCTCCCTATCCCTCCCTCCATCTCTTGACTCTCAGCTGCACCCCCCCTCTTCTGTTGGGGGAGCTGGTGGGTGGAAGGTTTGCTAGTCACTTGCCAGGGTGGGAGGCAGTCACCAGAAACTCTTGGGTCCTTCAAGTTGATCAGACAGGGCCACACTCTGCAGTTTCTTGAGAAACCCCCAGACAAGCCTCCACAGGTGTCTCATTATCCAAAAGTGCATATTCCCCTCTTAAGGGAAGAAATCAAGGCTGTTTTGCAAAAGGAGGCAATACAGCCCATTCCAGCAAACCAGGTAGGAAAGAGGTATTATCCCCACTTCTTCCTGGTCCCAAAAAAGATGGGAGATTTTTGTCCCATCTTGGACCTAAGTGCTCTAAGCCTGTGCATAGAGTACAAACGGTTTTGAATGCTGACCTTCCGAGGTCTGCTGCTCCTCCTGCACAAAGGACAATGGCTCTGTGCCTTGGATATGCAGGATGCCTTCCTGTATATCCCAGTTTTTCAGGCCCATCGCTACTTCCTCAAGTTTGCCTTTCAGGGGGAGCATTACCAGTTCAAACCCCCCCTTTGGCCTGCCCTCGGCACCCTGGGTTTTTACTGTATCAAGTGCCTTGAGGTAGTGGTGGCGGCCCTGAGGTGCCAAGGCCACTATGTGGTCCCATACCTCAACGACTGGATTCTGTCAGCCCCGTTGAGGGAGCAGTTGGAACTTTCCCTCTCAGCTACCCTGGCCCGTTTTGCACAAGTGGGGATTACTGTAAACCTTCCCATGTCCCAATGTGCCCCTTCCCAGCACCTCCAATTTTTTGAAATGGTGCTGGATACAAACCCAGGGTATGGCTTTCCTCCCTTTGAACAGGGTGGAAATCTTGCAGAAATAGGCTCATCTGGTAGCCTCCTGCAGGCGAGTCATGGCCAGGTCGGTTCTCTGTCTTCTTGGCCTTGTGGCAGCAGCGATTCCCACTGTCCCTCTGGCCAGGCTCCACATGTGAATTTTGCAGTTGGCACTCAGAGCACAGTGGGATCAGAGGTCAGAGACCTAGACCAGATGGTCATGGTCTTCAGTTTGATGCAGCGAGATCTTCTATGGTGGCAGGATCTCAACAACCTCACCAAGGGGGAGTCCCCTTCCAGTCCCCTCCTCCCTTCCAGACCCTAACTATAGATGCAACGGGAATGGGCTGGGGTGCTCACTTGGAGAACCACAGGACTCAAGGGCTGTGGTCTCAGTCAGAACTCTCCCTACACATAAATATGTTGGAGATGAGGGCAGTGCCGTATGCTCTTCAAGCCTTCCAGCATTTGCTTTGCCAGGGCCCACTGTTAGTCCAGTTGGACAATATGTGGGTAGTCTGGTACCTCAACAAGCAAAGAGGCACCTGCTCATACCCCCTCTGCAGGGAGGTGATAGGGATGTGGAATTGGGCAGTTCTGCATTGAATTCACCTCACAGTTGTTTATGTTCTGGGCGTGCAAAACATCCTATCCTAGTGGACAGTCTTAGAGTAAGAGCCCACGAATGGGGATTCAGGCAAGAGGTGGTTGAACACATTTTCAGCTTATGGGGTCATCCAGACCTGGATCTGTTCACCTCCCCATACAATGCAAAACTACCCAGGTTTTGCTCACTCACTCCCGGGCATGGTGCTTTCTGGCAAGATGCGTTATTTCTCTGCTGGACAGGGAGGTTTTTGTATACCTTCCCTCTCTTTCCAGTTCTGCAGAGGGTGCTGCTCAAGCTTCAGGTGAAGGGGGCTCACATGGTTCTGATTGCATTGTATTGGCCTCGCCAAATATGGTTTCTGCTTCTTTAGCAGCTTGCAGTGGAGCCTCCAGTCGCCCTGCCTCTCTGCCACAATCTCCTGATTCAGGAGAGGGGCATACTGGTCCATCCAGGGCTGAAGTCCCTTCACCATCATGCATGACTCCTCATGACATAGCTGCTTCATGCTATGGAGTTTCCTCCAGAATGGCTCAGGTCCTTGTTGAGGCCAGAAAGCCTTCTATGAGGATGACATATGCCATGAAATGGAAGCATTTCTCCATTTCGGCCACCTCAAAGAGTTGGGACCCTTTTTTGTGCCCCGTTCCTGAGGTCATGGAGTATTTACTACACCTGTCTGACCTGGGCCTGAGTTACTCTTCGCTGAAGGTTCACCTCTCTGCTATTCTGCCTACCACACCTTAGTGGAGGGCAAAGCTGTGGCTCAGCTGGAGGTTTCCAAAGCCTTCCTGAAAGGGATCCTCCACCTAAAACCCCTAGTGCGCAGTCTCGCACCACCTTGGGATCTCAATTTTATTTTGGAAAAACTGACCTTGCCTCCTTTTGAACTAACTGGTAGGTGCAATATGCACTATTTATTGTGGAAAGTGCTCTTTTTAGTTGCAGTCACTTCTGCCTGAAGAATTTCCGAGCTTCAGGCCCTGATGTGTGAGGAGCCTTATTTAATTTTTCACAGAGACCAGGTGGCTCTGCGTATCAATCCTCAGTTCTTACTGAAGGTGGTTTCTGAGTTCACGTTGAACCAGTCTGTTCAACTCCCAGTGTATTACCCTGAGCATTCCAATCAGGGGGTGGCGATTCTACATACCTTAGATGTTCACAGAATCTTACATTAGTATACCAACAGACCCAAGTCTGTCTGGAAAACAGATCAAATTTTTGTTTCTTTTGCACTCAAGTGAGAGCGTGCTGCAGTTTCCAAACAATGTCTATCCAAACAGTTGGCAAACTCTATTGTTTTCTGTTGCCAGAATTATGGTAAAATCCTTCCTAGGGAGGTTAAGGGGCATTCTACCAGGAGCATAGCTGCTTCTACTGCTTGCTTTTGGAATGTGTCAGCCACTCATATTTGTGCAGTGGCCACCTGGAGCTCCGTCCATACTTTCACCAAACATTATATTCTGAGCATTGCCTCTGGGTGCAGGGCTGTCTTTAGTTTAGCTGTCCTCCAAGGCCTCCTGTCCTAAACTCTCTGCCTTTCTGCAGACCTTTACTGTCTCTCATGTTTCAGTTCCTTCTGATTCACACTGCTTGGGACTCGGTCCTCAAGGTGATTACCTACTGCAAGAGCCCTCTCGAAGTAAGATAGTACAGTTACATAAGAACTTACCATAACAGTAGATCTTTGAGAGAGGCTCTTGCAGTAGGTAACCTTTTTCCCTGCCTCCTTCCCTCCCCCAAGTTTCTTTGCTGCTCTTTCTCTATTACCTCATTTTGGGCTCCAGAAGCCTCTTTTTCCATTCTCCTGTCGCTCCTTCTCAGAGGTCTCTGGCGGGAGAACTGGAAGGTGGTCATGGGGACCACCCACGATATAGTGTCATGCTGATGTTGTTCACGTGATGTGGGGTGGGCGGTCCCCTGTCAAACACTGCTGGCTGAAGTTTCCGTGTGGTCTTGGTGCTGGGAGGGTGCAGTCCTCAAGGTGATTACCTACTGCAAGACCCTCTCTTGAAGATCTGCTGTTACAGTAAGTTCTTACGTAACTGTACTTTTTCTCAGATATTTATTTTCTAGAGAGGCCAGTTATGTTGTGATACAGTGCACCAAGTTGAGGGGGTGGGTTTAGTAGATAGCATCAATCTGGATGAAGAAATCAAGGGTTTGATCTTGTCAGCCAGCAAGTTGTTTGGAGTGGTGGCACTTCTTCAAGGGTGGGATGTGGCAGCCAGAGTTTTAATACATGGTACTGTGGCGCCTACGTGGCAAGTCTCTGGAGGAAGATTTTGTGGTTTTATTTTTAGGGAGTCCTCATCATCTTCCTCTTTAACTCTTAAATGAACATTGCTTTTCTTTTCCTGAAATTGTCAATTTTGTCTTTGAAAACGCATGTTCCTTTTTCTAGTCATATAGTAAAATGGTGTAAAATTTCTGAATTGTGGTGGCTCTTTCACCTACAAAGCCAAGTATGGTCTTAGGACCACTCTAATTTCTATGGTTGCTTGGAGAAGTAAGATGTCTGTACCATATGTCTTTTTGAAAACCGATCTTCCCAACTGCAAAAGTAATGAAACAATTTTATTTGAGTAGGATGTTAATCATCACAACTGAATTTTACCTCTCAGCCATGAAGCTAATTCAAGCTGAGCCTTTTGTCACTCTTTCAAGCTTTACCCATTTCTGATTTTGAAGCCTAGAAGTTCTTTCGGCATCTCATTATTTGGCCATCGATAATGCCTATGATCCCATACTATGCCACGGGCAGACAAGCCATAGTGCAAAGTAACTCTTTTCCCACACTAGTCATGCTTAGTATCTGTAAACTCTGATCAGTGCAAGTTATTTGGTGGTAGCATAAGTTCATTAACTGAGAACAACAAAATTATATTCTATGTGACTCCATGTTCCACAGGTCATGCTAGGAAAATTCCCTTGGTTTGATCCCCATTTCATTCAGTTGTCTCATCCCCACATCCAATTCTTCCTTTTGTTTCTGTCCATTTTATAATCTCCTACAAATCATAAATAGCTTATAAGAATGCACAACTTACTCTTTAAAATGCAGAATAACTGAATCAGTACTTAACCCAGTCGCTCATTTACAGCAGTTTAATAATGATAATCATGATTATTGTGCAACTGAGTAGCTACAAAAATGGTCTGCAATGTCACTGTAGGTGAAGTGCAGTTTTCTTTCTTGAGATCACAATCTCAAAGGCTACTACTTGGCTACCTCTTGGGTTTAAAAGTAAGGTATAGGCTGTGACCTTTCCTCTTCCTGGGTTCATTGAAGTACATCCCCAGCTTAAATCCTCAGGATTCATTTTAGTGAACTTAATGGCTTTATTGAGTTGCCTGACAACAAAGCTCTGTCCATAATATATTAATGTTCACACTACTCATGCAATATTTATAACTAGCCATTGGGTCTTTAAATACTTTTCTCGACCTTTTGTTACTGAAATATGGGTCATATCGAGGGGACTAGAGATGCAAAATGTGGAGCACATCATCATATCATGGTACAAGAACCTCAAAACACTGTAGAAATTGATGCTTTTATGTGTTTGAAGTTTGCAGTTGATTAAGCAGCAAGGAATAATGTGAATTTCTGATGTAATATCTCAGCGCACACTGTGGAACAGTATCTTCTCAATGTGGAGCTTAATGGTTCCTAAGTGTTAAAATTTGTGCCATGCCGATAATATGAGGTAATAGTAGCAGCATAGTCTTTAACTTGTAATGTGCTCTTCCACAAGCTCAGAGTACGGATAACAAAAATGAAACCCAAGGAGGAACATAAATTGAAAATGGTGCATCATCCACAAATGATCACATATGAAAGACTTAAAACACAAAACAGTAACAACAAAAAGCAATAGAGAAAACTCATAGTGCAGATGTAAATAATCGTCCAAGTAAGTCAGATTCTACAGTAATCAAAAACTTAGTAACAAATGTACAGTTTAGCTGGAGGAGGCCTATACAATAAGCAGCTTTGAACATATATAGTGTATTTGGAACATAGATTACCCTTTGAAATCGGCAAGATTACAAACCTGCAAACCCACTTACATGGCATGTACACCTTATAAACCTATCTCATCTACTTCACATCAGTGGGTTTACAGAAAAGAATGTCACCGATAAGCAGTATTCCACAAAGAATGCGATCGCTAGTCTCAGCAAATTATTCAAACTGCATTCCAATCATAGCAGTTTACAGTCACTGTGACTAGCGATCGCGATGTCGGGCTCACAGTTTTTTTCTTTTCCCTGCTTAGATACCTTGCTGTTTCCACCGCAAAGCTCCTCTTGCTACTCTGGATGTCTGGGCCAAATGCAGCTTGACCTCCCACAGTTCCCCTATCACACATGCCACCTTGACCTCGACGGGTCAACCAGCTGGTTTTTGTTTTCCAAGTTCATTTTTCCTCGTCTCTCACAAACTGCAGCCAAATACACTATAAAAGTTAATTCCTAACACATAGGTGATAACCGCGGTGCAATCACCTCTCGTTGTTGCTAGGGCTACGGTAGACCTCTCGAGTTGTGCACTCGAGGTTTGCTGCTGCCCTAGCAACAACTCGAGGTGATTACACCATGGTTATCACCTATGTGTTAGGCATTATCCTCTATATAATGTATGGGGAGCCCTTATTACTAACTGAAATCAAGCAGATTACAACCTTGTAATCCCATTGTTATGACATTACTCTGTTGTTAACCCTTCTTGAGTATGGTATAGCAAAATGGAATGCTCACAACATTCAGTGTTCCATAAAGTAATTCAGTCTGTGATTACACAATCTTGGTGGCCCATACACTATAAAATATAATGTACGGTCTTTGGTTAACAACTGTGCTGAAAACACTTCTCAAGGTTGCCATAACATCTGAAAACCTCTCGAGCTGCACTCTCGAGGTTTACAATGATGTCATGTCAACCTCTCGAAGTGTTTACAGCGTGGTTATTAACCAAAGATCATACATTATCCTCTATTTAGTTGTATGTACACAGCTAGACTGACAAATTAATAAAGGCATGGCATTCCACAGGACAGGGGCGGCCTCAGAGAAAGCTCTGTCCTCTGCAGATTGTAACTGAGGTGGGGTATAGTTTTGTGGTAATGGTCTTTCACTAGCAGTTAATGAGTGGCTAGAGGAGTTGATGGCTGAGTGAAGGGGGCTGCTTGAGCTTTTGAATATGCCATGATGCAGTGTGCATTACTCTTGGGTTCATTTCTGTGTCTCTTTCACACTATCACAAGAGACCAAACGAATACACATTTTGTATACACAAGGTACCCATTACATTTCTTTCAGGTTCTGACCCTCTGTGATATGCATATCACTAGAGAAATGTCATAATTGCCAAACATGCCTAGAAGCCTGAGACACAAAATATATTTTGAGTCTTGTGTGGCCATGAAGGGATCAAAAATGCATGAGGCACCCTCTCTGCAAATGTGGAAGCCTCTGTGCATCCTTAGGCTGATGTGTGTCCCCTGTGGAGGCCTGCTGTGAGCTGATCCTCGTCTCTATGTGAGTACTCCGGTCAGGAGTTAGCATGGGGTTGGAACTGAGATCTGCACAACTAAAGAAATAAGTGCCATGCTGCTGAGGGTGCTGACATTGTGCTGGGGGGTGGCTCTGCCATAATGCCCATATTCCATGGCAGCATGGCCTGCTAGGACACCTGTGGGGCCTGACTGACCCCGACCTGTGACTCCAAGCCCTCTGACATGGTATTGTGGACTGAAAGGCATAAAACGCCGCTTTCATACATGTGATATCTCCCTCTTTACGCAGGAGACTCCTGTTTTTTTTGACTGAACTCCTCCCTCCCTCCCTCCTGGGAAACAAAATCTCCTGCTTAAGTAAAATTCTGTCCAAAATATCCATGGTTTTTGGCCAGATAAAGACACAAAAATTAAATCAGCGATGAACAATGTATCTGATAACTTTATATAACTAGTTGTTTATTCATTTTAGTGCTTATTCTTGACAAAATGAAATACATTAAATTTTTGTAATGACTTTTTCTCTTCTTTTTTTATGCCATTTAAGGACAAACTCATGACGTAATGGCATCTCCCTACTAGCATGCCAATCTCCCTCCTAATTTGACCCAAATCTCCCTCTTAAGCAAGCTGGACATATCACATGTATGTGCTTTGCTTTCTTAAAACCTTGCACCCCATAGGGATATGGTAGTCCTTGAAGAACTGCCATATGATCCACTGTCTGGCTCTGCTCTGCTCTCAGAAAGCCTCCAGACCCTGTGGACTACAATGCTTCTACACAGTTGCATACCAGGGGATCGGGGGTTAAATAATCGCCCATGTCACTGTGGAATTCTCACAGGGTGCATGGGCTGGCAACGCATAAATCAGCATATGCAGGTCCCACTGCAAATCAGGCCCAAGTATCAATTAACTGTCAGACAGATTTTCCAGTTATTTGTATTTCTTTAAAAAATAGAGTGAGAGAGAATGAGAATGTAGAAGTAATAGTAACAGAAGCAGTAGTAGTAGGAATAGTAGATTTTGTTTCTTTATGGTGCCGGTCCCAAAGGCCCAGGGCACCATTACAAAATACAGAGGTTGTAGCACATAAAAAGAAATATAATTATTAACACAATAGTAATCAATGAAATATTAAATACAGCATTCTTTCCGTTAATAGTGGACACCATGGGACACAGTGGCCCAGTGTCTGACAGTGGCATCACAGCGCACAGTAGAGGTGTCCCACACATGGAAATGCTAATAATTACCATAGGCAGGATTAGGGATGTGCTCGGGAATATAAAACAAGACAAATCTCCTGGTCCAGATGGAATATATCCCAGAATAATAAAAGAGTTGGCAGACCCCTTGGTGTATTTGTTCAGTTGTTCGCTTCAGTTGGGAGTAGTGCCAAGGGACTGGAGAGGAGCTGACGTGGTGCCACTACACAAGAGTAGAAGTAGGGAGGAAGTCAGTAACTACAGACCGGTTAGCCTCACATCTGTGTTGGAAAAACAAATGGAGGCCCTGCTTAAGCAAGACCTAGTGGATTATTTGAATAAGAATGACTTTCAGGATGACAAACAGCATGGATTCATGATGGGCAGATCATGCCAAATGAACTTGATTACATTTTTCGATTGGGTGACCAGGGAATTGGATAGGGGCCATCCAATTGACCTCCTCTATTGCGGCTCCAACAATACCTTTGATTCAGTCCTGCATAACCGCCTGCTGAAGAAGCTAGAGGACTTGGGTGTAGCTAACTGTATTGTCAGATGGGTAGGTAACTGGCTAAAGGGCAGGAAGCAGAGAGTGTTTTTTAATGGAGAAAGGTCAAAGGAAGGAGAGGTGACAAGTGGAGTCCCTCAGGGCTCTGTCTGGGGTCCAGTCCTGTTTAATGTGTTCATTTTTTTTTTTAAACTTTACGTTTATTATTTTCACTTGTTATTACATAAATAATACCATATCTAGAACAACCAGTTACAGGGTTGAATATCACAGAGAGAGAGAGAATCAATACATTCTCCTTAATCAAAGGATAGATGTATCACAAATATTGTAATACCTCATCTGGATGGATAACTAAAATTTATACTAAAAAGTCAAATAAGTAAGAGCTGTTGCTATGAGCCCATGAGCAGTATGACTAGTTCGATTAACTAAAAGTCCATAACTTTAAAGTCAAGCATGTCGCACCCCTAATGAGGTTCATGGCATCATACTATATAGCTAAGGAGAAAAAATATATCCTTATAGTAATCTGTTAAGGCAGCAAACTTCTATACAGTATTAAAAATATAAACAGCATTACATTTTGATGAACTGTAGTAAACTGAGGGCTAATCGTGGTGTGAGAAATGGCAGCTATTAAATATGTAAACTGAATACAAATAAGCCCCCCTTCAACCACAACCCCACTTCGGAGCATGTCCAGAGCAAGTTCGTGAAAACAAAACAGAGTGTTAGAATAGGAAACAGCTTGAAAAAAACATTACGCCTGTCAGTGTCTCCACTGCAGGTATTATAAAATGTTAAGAATCACTCAGTGTAAGTTCGAGAGTCACATACAGGGAGGCCCAAAGTAAGGGAAATATAAAAGATATTCGCCCAGTACTTTAAGCTCTTCAGTCGTCCTTGATCTTCTCCAGCACACTATCTTCAGCATCAAGATCCCGACATGGATGCCGATGACTTGCAGCATAATGAGAGATCTATTTATCCACTTTGTTTGAGATGGAAAACACCCAGACTTTTCCATCATGCACTAACTGTAGTCTAGCAGGGTAAACCATAGCATGTGTAATGGAGGCCTCTCGAGTTGTTTATGGATGCCATCAGACTTCTTATGGCACATTCCAGTAGTGTAGCTGATGTCCAGAAACAGATATATGGAGTGGTCATCCTGGCTATTTGGTAATGGGTCCTGCTTGCCCAGCCATCCTCAGGATCTTGTCCCAGGTTACCACTCCATCAGTGACAAGAAGAAGAGTATGTGGGGTATCAGAGTCCTCTTGATACCCTTAGGGTGTAATCCAGTATGCTTTTTGCAGTCCAAACTGCAGAGTTTAACCTTCTGGCACTATTTTATCCACCAACCAATCCTACAGAAACATGAGGGGATGGTTCCCCTCAATCCCTTCGGGTAGTCCGAAGATCCGCAGATGAGATAATTAGACTTGGTTTTCCAAAGTTTCTAACCGTGCCCATATGTGTGTATTCTCTTTAACCAGCAACATGGTAGCTGCCTATGAAGACTCCGAGGTCTGTTTCAGGTCACTCATTTCTGTTTGTAACACCTCAACAGTTTTCTCCACCACCGTTACTCTTGTGCTGAAAGTATCCATTTTAGTGTTTAAATCAGACACTGAAGAAATCAGCCTTTGTAACTTTAGGCCAATGGAAGACATAGTCTCTTCAGTTTTGGGCAGCAAAGTGGCCTGCGCTTCAGGGCCGACCACGTGGGCTGAGAAATTCCAGACAGTTTTCCTCCTGTACCACCGCCTCTATCTTTATGTGGATTGCACATATCTCGTTGTTAGCACTCCTCTTTCCAGTGGTATCAAAAGTAGTTCTGGATCTTTACTCCAAAACAGCTGTTTAAATTAATTTTAAAACAAAATCAAAAAGCTGCCAAAAGTTGCTGCCACCAAGCTCGGGCTCCACAGTGCCTTTCCGTTTAATGTGTTCATCAGTGACATAGGAGTAGCTCTCTGGGGCAAAATTGTACTATTCACAGATGACACTAAGCTGGGTGGTAGGTTGGGCAGCAAGGAAGAAATAAGGAATCTACAAAAAGGTCTGCAAAGGTTGGAAAAATGGTCTAGCATCTGGAAGCTGAAGTTCAATGCCAAGAATTGTGAAGTGTTGCATCTAGGCAAAAAAAATAAAAAATTCCGAGAACAGCCTATTGGCTTAATGGGGTCAAGCTCAGTACCTTGCAGGAAGAAAGGGATCTTGAAGTTATCATATGTGACACCCAGAAACGGGTCAGCCAGTGTAACACAGCGTACAGCAAGGCCAACAAAATGTTGGGGTGTACAGGGAGAGGTTTTGACAGCAGGCACCGGGAGGTGATTCTATCACTGGACAGATTCCTGGTGAGGCCCCACCTGGAATATTGTGTCCAGTTTTGGAGCCTGCATCTTAAGAAAGACAGGGCCAAGCTGGTGACCATTCATTGAAGGGTGACCAAAATGATACATGGACTCCAGGGGTTACTGTATGAAGAGTGGCCTGAGGCATTGAACATATACTTGCTGGGGACAAGGAGAGAAAGAGGGGACATGATAAAAACCTTCAAATTCCTGAGGGGAATTAATGCAGTACCCTGCACTGGACTGTTCAACAGAGCTTCTAGCTGAAACACGAGGGGATATGAATTGAAGCTGAAGAGTGGGAACTTTAAGAGGGAACTCAGGAAACATTGTTTCTTAGAAAGGGTAATGGAGCCATGGAACAGGCTGCCCACGGATGTGGTGAGAGCTAAGACTGTAACAGCTTTCAGACAGGGTTGGGATAATGAGTATGCTCGAGTTAACTCTGTGGGTACTTGTATGAGCTAGGTCCGTGGATTCCAAAGGCCCAGGGAACTCATGAGCAGACTTGATGGACCTTTGGTCTCTTTCGACCATCACCTTTTCTATGTTTCTATTTAACAAATAAATAAATGTATGTACGCATGTCAGTCACAGGCTAAATGTTGATACCGTGGACAGCTTAGCATGGGGACCCTCATTCCCCATAAGCCTGTGAAAAATGATAGGTCTTAAGACCCCTATTAAAGGTCTCCACTGAGGGTGCCTCCTTTATGGCCCTCAGGAGAGAGTTCCATAGGACCAGGACTGCTATCTCAATGGCCTGATCCCCGAGATTTTATGCCTGGCCCTGGGAGCACAAGGAGGCCCTCCTCAGTGGAGCAGGGAGGGTGTGAGGACACATAAGGATGCAGAAGATCAGACAGGTAATCCAGGCCCAGCCCATGTAGGGCCTTATAAGTTAGTAACCCAACTTTAAAGGAGATACGCCACACATCTGTCAGCCAGTGCAGTTAACGCAGTGCAGGGGAGACATGAATTGACATTGAAAGGCCAGTCAGCAACCTACTAGCTAGGTTCTGCACTAGATGCAGGCACCGCAGTGTACCTCCACTGACCCCAAGGTGTAGAGCATTAAAGTAGTCAAGCCATGAGGTCGCAAAACCATGCACCAGTGTGCCCAGGTCTCCAGGGGGGAGAAGGGATTTAATCTAGCTAATGTTCCTTAGATGGTAAGAGCTATTCCATACTACTGCTGACACTTGAGCCTCAAATGTCAGCCCCTCATCCAGAATGACACCCAGATGTCTCAGCTTTACAGCAGCCACAAGTCCAGAGGAGCTGAGATGAAGTCTTGTCTCCATTTTGGCAGCTGTTACTCTCCCATTATGACCTGACTCAATCACTAGCACTTAAGTTTTATCAGGGCTAAGTCTTAGTCAGCTTGATGACATCCAGTTTTGGATCTCAGCCAGGCATTTATTCAACACATTGACTGCACCAGGCATCCTGGGTGCAAAGGACAGAGGCGAATAGCAGAATGTATGTGGAGGATACTCTAGTGCCACCAGAGAAGCACACAGGTCCTGAGCACCTTTGCAAGTGATCCTCATAGAATTCTCAGCTTATTAAATACATTATTTGGGATGCAGTGTGGTCTAGAGGTTTGGGTACTAACCTGTGAAACAACTGTGCTCAGGTTCGAATCCCACCACTGCCTCTGGCTCACATGTGACCCTGAGCAAGTCACTTGATTTTCCTGACCTTCTGTGTCTCCTGGTTGCAAAACTGAGCTGAAACATGGCTGTGCTTAACACAGCTCCATTTGAAATTACCCAGGCTAGTGGGAAGATCAGTTTGTAGGTATACTGTTAAATAGAAAAAAGTGTCATTTCAAGGTTAGTATTCATCAGAGAGTTCCCCCCCCCCAATGCAGCACTGTTCTCAGAATGTCAATTTTTCTTTTTCTATTATTCAACAGACTCTCTTAGGTTTCCAGTGGGTCATTTCAAATAGAGTCTAGTGCTACGCTGTCTATGTAGCATGCTTTAATTTGCAGATTTTGCACCGACTGAAAATTAAATGTTGGATCTCACTTGGGCTATCCTGGATAAAGAAATGGCAAATTATGTTGCTGACAGGGGATCTTTATATTAACCAATGACTGCTGTCCACTTAAAACTAGATGGCGTCTGGGTAATGATAGGGATGTGCACCTTTTTTGCAAAAATGATTGCACACCTCTGTTCATATATTTATTTAAAAAGTTTTACTAGAAAAGACATACTACTGAGCTGGTAACAGCTTGTTTCCAGATGCATGTGTGTGTGTGTGTGGGGGGCTGAGGGAGTAGCCAATACAACAAAGTGCAAGAGTAGCAAGCATTTGTCAGTGCCAAATGTTTGCTTGCATGTTGTGCCAAGTAGGTTTTGGTTGTGTTGAAGAGAATGATGAAGGCAGAGTAGTAGTACAGTAAGAGAGAGTTTGCAATGGAATCAGTGAGTAGTAATGTTTATCTTTCATTTCTGAAGCAAGATACAGGATTTTTAAGGTTTTAAAAGTTCCCAGTCCCGTGCCATGGTCGCTAGGTAAAAATGATTGGTACAGTGCTGTGATATTTACCATTACAAATAAGTGATATTATTATCTTACTACATCAGAGTATGACTGTAGCATGTACATTGAACAGGTAAGCTCAAGGGAAGAGATGTGTATAAATTACAAGTGATGGTCATGTTTAATGGCATGAGTAATTACAAAAGGAGGCCATGACATGCGTGGCAACCCCTTGTGAGGAAAAGCTCCCTAGTCCATCACACAGTGTTGTCTGTGTGACAGAACTCTCCACAATACCTTCCCAGGCTTGGAGTGGTGGGGTTCCACAGTGTTGACCCCCATCCTCGTGCTGCCCAGCTGGCTGCTTGAGCTCACCCCCAAACTCAAGTCACTGGCCCAGGAACACAACATGCTACCTGCTTGACCAATTGCTGACCCTGCAAAAAATATTCCTTCATAATTTTTTTTGTATTTTAGTTTTATTCATTTTCAGTGAAAGATACTGTCACATAAACAGAGAGAGAGTGAACATACACATTCCGGAGGGTCGCTACATCATTATACATTCACATAATAGACTGTACCCCATCTTTAACATGAAAGAAAAACGTCCCCATATGCCTCTTAATGTTACAAGTAAACGTTCCTCCTCATAGCCCGAAAAAAAGGAAAGTCATAGTAAGAGAAAACTCGAAAGAGAAAGAACCCCCCCTCTTCCCCCACCACAGGATCTGCAATCAGACTAAGCATATGTTCATCATTTTTTTTAACAGCGTAACCCAACATTTTTAAATAGTCTTTTCAGTAACCCCCTTCTGAACATAATGAGCGTCATTTATAAAATATCGACTGATATGTCATTTCGGGCCACTAGTGCGAAAACGCATTTTAGGCAGGATTTGAAAAATGACAACTGTCATGTTCATGAGATGGTGTGAGAAAATGGCTAAGCTGAAAATGTGGGGTCTAAATAAGGAAAATTATTGAGCTGTGACTGAACATTGAACAGCTTCAATGTACCTTCATAGCTTTGGTGCTTTTTTTAAGATTCTGACCCCAAATTTTCAATCTAGTCTTTCTGTGACCCCACTTTATGAACCCAGTAGGTGACATTTTTGAAATCCTACTAAAAGGTGATTTCGTTGAACGACTGTGAAATCACCTCTTGGGCCAGATTTGAAAAATGTCACCTATCTTGTTCATGAGGTTGGGTCCCACACAGGCCATTTTGAATGCTTGGTGGAAAAATTTAAAAAAATAGTGAAGTTATGAGTGAACGTTGAAATATTTCAATGTTCACCCATAACCTGGTAATTTTACCACATTTTATCACCAATTTTTTAACACAGTCTTCTTATAACCCCACCTCATGAACCTGGTAGGTAAAAATTTTCAAAACCCTCCTGAAAGGTGACTTCGCTGAGCAACTGCAAAATTCCCCTTTGGACCGGATTTGAAACATTTCACCTATCTTGTTCATAAGGTGGGATCCAAAAAAGACTGTTGAAAATAGGGTGAAATTTTTTTTTAATAAATGACAGGTTATGAGCACAAGTTCAAAACACAATGAAAATACACTGACTGCACTTACCTTGTATCTTTAGCTCCTGGCTGGCATTGTAGGTGAAGGACTTGTTTTGTAACAGAGGGGTGGTGGACTTTTTCGAGGTGAGTAAGAGTGTGGGGTGTGTGGAGTGGTGGGTGGTTAGTGGGGAGTCAGAGTGGGGTGGGGGAACGTGGGTCAGTTTCAAAAGTCATTGATGGATTTTTTTGCTTTTCAGGGTAAAATACAAAATCACTATGAGAGACCTTTTTTTCTTACAGCAAGGGTGACTCTGGGGATTGGCCATGCCAGTGTCACAGATGTTTGGTGGCACTGGCGGTTGGCACCCTGGTGTCTGCACATTTTAAGGGGGTTGGGGTGCAGGGCATTGGTATGTGGGTTACATCAAAGAGAGGAAGAGAAGGAATCTGTACTGTTGGCTCCCTACTCATGGATGGGGCTTGGATTCGGGGGGGGGGACAGAAATTGAGGGGAGAGGTGGAGTTTGTGCTGTGGGCTCCCTGCTCATGGACAAGGTTGGACTATTCACAGATGGGACTGGATTGTAGAATCCCTTCCCCAGTGCAACCTTATCCCATACACCAGCTTTGTAGCTCGTAGAGAACCAGGTGACTGCTCTGGGGTTCAACTTTAACACTCACTGTCTGCCCTAGGTATACTTGCTCATAATGACACCACTCTGCTGCTTGTTGGGAGGTGTCATGTAGATAAAATGGATCCAGCTGCTCTGTGATAGGAGCAGCTCACTCCTTTCATCTACATGAAGTTTACACCCCACAAGCAGAGAACACGGTCATGATCAGTCTCACTGATCATGAGCTTGCCACTGTCGAGTCCCCTGCAGCCTGAGCTGCAGTGGACCCAACAGTGACACATCTTTGAAAGCCATTAGTGTAACAGCATGTTCGCTTCAGGCATGTATACAAGTAAACATAAAAATAGAATATATGTCAGTTGTGCAGTTACAATATTCTGTGCCAAGAAATACCATGCAAAGCAGATAAAGTACAACAGTACAATACATTAACAGATGTGCCAAACATATATCAGTAATAGGATAGTGGGGGTTGGAGGCTTTGTGGAGCCCGAGCCGAGAAGTCACGACTCATGTCGGCTCATTAGATTTTCAACATTGAACATAATAATAAATGTAATTTTCAACTTCTAAATGGGAAATAAATTACCTCATATGAGAGAAGAAGGGTCAGAGCGCAACATGGGAAAGCAGAATAAAAAACAGAGGAAAAGGTCCGCTGGCTGGCCCAAGTACTTGCTCTATGCATGGAAGCTCTGGTGAAGGAGATGAGGCCAAGGAAACTCTGCAGTCCCTTGGTTTCAAAATGAAAGCAGCTTTAGACATCTTCAGCAACTACAACTAAAAAGTTGGATTTATTAAAAGGCAGAATCGCCATTGTGCAGAAAGCAGTAGACACAGCCGGCCTGGTGGCGTTGAGGGTTGAGGTGCTGGAAGCCACACCTCGCACCACGCCGGCGACCCAAGTCCAGGCACAGACTCGGGTCATCGGGGGTTGGCAGGGGGAAGGAGGATTGAGCATCCCAACGGACGCTCTCTTCCTTCGGGGTGGGTTACCAGGGGTGCTGTATGCACTCGACATCCCTGGGAGCCGGTGGGAGCACTGGCTCTCACGGGGCATTGGCGGCTTCAGAGGGCTGGAGTCGGGGAGGGGAGGATGTTGTTAGGCACTTGGCCGGCGTACGTCAGCATGCACTTGCCCGAGCCGACGTCCTCAGGGAAGGGGGGGGGATGGGAAGGGAAATAAGTGGAAGAATCCTCAGCGGGCCTAGATGACGGCCACTCCATGCCATTCAGTCCAGGAACCATGAGCAGACCCCTGCTGTGCAGGTGCTCCACAGAAGTAGGAGGGGAGAAAAAGGAGATACTGAGGCACTCTAGGGGGCAGACTCAAGGTCAAGGAGGCATGGATGGCATGAGCAAAGCCTGAAGGAGTGGAACACTGAGGGTGAGAAGGAGGGATAAAAAGAAAGTAAAAAAAAAAAAAGAAAGCGGTAGACACCATACATGGAGAGATGGAAGATGTGAAGTGTCACGCCAAGATGTGTCAAAGCACCATGCTGCAATGAGCATAAGAACAGTAGCACACCGACAACAGGCTGGAAATCTTAGAAAACCAAGTGCGCAGCCAAAACTTAAGGTTAATGGGTCTACTGGAGGGGTTAGAGGGAGATTCAGCTTGAATGTTTGTTAAGGAGTGGCTACTAGATCAGTTTTGAGCTCATGTAATGGAGGAAAACTTCACTATAATAAAAGCATATCGATTGCTGTACAATGACAAACCTCCAGTAGAGCTCCCAAGTAGGCTCCTAAACCTGGCAAAACGATACAGACCACTCAGGAAAGTACAACAGTTCATTTATTCCCTGACATTTCCTATGCGACCAGACTCTGCCATAAAAAATTTGTTGGGATTTGTGCAATGTTGAAGGAGTTGGAAATACCGTACACCGTTCAGTTTCCTGAAAAGTTACGGATTATTCAGGACAGCAAAGTTTATATATTTACAGACCCAAATGATGCGGGTAAGTGGGCTGCAAAGATGGCGATCGCCAAGAATGCCATGAGGCGCTCAGTGACTGAGGACTCTGGGCCTGATTCCAAGACAGTTACACCAGGCGTAAACACAGTACGCCAGTCAAGATAGCGCAAAACGCAAGTTTCACCAGCGAATTGCGACAAGCGCAATTCCAAAAGAACATTTATGATGCAACCTGCAACTGCAATGCAAATGCAAGATACGATGCAGTTACATCAAAAAATGCATATGTCAGTGCGTAATGCAGCCTACGACAGGTGTAACACACCAGCACCATGGAACTGCTATTCCAAAACAATTGGTGTACAAAAATACGGCAGAGGAAGGTCACGTAAGTTAGAACAGGTAATAGCTGTCCTAAACAGTGCACAGGCCAGAGAACCCCCCCCCCCCACAGCCAGACAGCAGCACACCACAACCAGTAGGCCCCCAACATGGACCAAAGGGCAAACAGTGGAACACCCAAGCAAATGTGCCCAGGACACCCAGGACAGAGTGAGATGGGTAGCAGCATGGTCAGACAAAACAGTAGAAAGTGAACACCAGACGAGGTGCAACATGGACCACAGCAAGCAGCAACAAGAGCCCAACACAGAATGTGGGACAAGGCAGCGCCAGGTTGCACAGAGATGCAAAGGGATGTACAATAGGGAACAGTGCCATGCAATGTAGGACAGTCTGGAGGGAAGCACTGCAGACAGCCAAGCAGTGGGACACACCGCAGAGGCGGCAAGAGGGGTAGAACAGAGATGGCAGAGGCCTGTGAGTGCAGGCACCACCAAACCCCGCCCCAGCAGCAGCAAGGCAGCACCAGCAGCACAATGGGGGACACACAGTGGCACAACACAGCACTGGCAGTGGCAAGGCGCCAATGCCACTGTGCAACCAGGGGAGGTGACAGCAGCCGCCAGGTGACTTGTGACATGAGTGGCTACACTGGAGCAGGAACAGTGCCCAGGCATGCTGAACAGCAGCCGTGAGGCAGGACCATGACAGTTGGATATCAACACAGGCACACACACAGGGGACCACAGCATGCATGCGCGACAGGCATGGGGGCACAGGAGGCAAAGGACACACACAGGCCACTGATACAATGCCAGGACAGTGGTGCCACCAGGCACAATGCCCCTGCCATGACCACTGATACATGTAAACAGTGCAACCACAACAGGGACACAGCACTGGGTGGCACAGACCTGTAGACATATAGTGGTGAGATGCACCATTGCCTGTGCTACTGGTGTGACCCACAGGGACCACTGGTCCCCCGGGTGGAAGGGAGCCATACAGGCCCAAGGCCGCCACAGCTGGGACATGCAAGGTGTGGCCACATGTGGTCTGGACCAGGCATGGTGTGCTGCAGCACAGGACACCATGCAGACGCAGCCACCAGTACGCCGCAAAGGCTGTGAGATGCACAGCTGGCGCACAGACATCAGGTGCACAATGGGGAAACTCAGGGGATGGCACAGGACCACCACAAGTGTGCCCCCATGTGCACGGCAACACACACATGCACACGCCCATGCACACCAGAGACAGATGCACAGAGCCAGGTGTGTACAATAAACGTTTAATGGCCAGTATGGAACAGGTAATAACATCAATAAACATGTAAAACAGCATTATACAGGTACAAACAGCAGTAAAGGGGTAAAACAACATGAAAACAGGTAGTAGTATAACACAACAGCAAAGGCCCCCCAACACACACACCCCACACAGCCCCCCACACCAGTCCATGAGGCTGCCCCTGGCAATGTCACCCCATATACACACCCACCCCATATATACAGCCCCATCCCCACAGCATGCAACACAGTCCACCATCATAGGTGCTAGCACTGCCGGAGCACCTCCAGGAGAGCACCCAGGGAGCCGTGCAATCTGGCCACATCCCCCAGTATGGCAGACACCAGCAAGATCAGCCGCTGATTGTCCAACTGTGGCTGACCAGGATCCGACACAGCCCCTTGACCAGGCTGACCCCCAGGTGCCTCATCACTGCCGTCCTGCCCACCCGGTGGTGGCTTATCCAGGCCACCACCACTGCCTGGTATACAGGGTCATCAGCCAGCTGTGTGTCCACGTCATCCACCTGTTCATTGGTCGGTGGCATCGCTGATTCCTGTGGCCCCTCCACTGCAACTTCCACCAGCGGCTCGGCAGCCGGCACATCCACGGCCACAGGCCCCACAGCGTCCTGCACTGTGACCACTCCAGCAGCTGACTGTCCCTTGGCCCCCTGCTGCCCACTATCTGTGGGGTCTGGAACCACCAGCACCTCTGCCTCTTCCTCCTCCTCCTCCTCTGATATTGTTTGAGGGATGGGCCTCACCCTAGGCAGGCGATGCTGGGTGCAGCGGTGGTAGGCATCGGTGTCGGCTGCCTTGACCTCTGCCATGGCTCTCAGCAAGGTCCTTTGTTGGGGCGTCAGTCAGCTACGCACACCTGTAAGGATGCAAAGGTGTGGTCAGTGCAGGTCCTGGACATGCGGCACGCATGCACACACACACACACACACACACACACACACACACACACACACACACACACACACACACGCAACACACAGCCACTGCAGTAGCCACCATGGGCCAGCACGGCATGGGCACAACACATAGCACACACTGCATGCACCTACCTGCCCTCCAATGCAGTGCCTGTCACAGTCCCCCGACACGAGCATCCATCCGGTCCTGGTCACCCTGTACTCCACCTGTGGGTATGGGAACACGGTTACACATGTGCACCACTGCAGGCCATGGTCTGTGCGGTGGTGCTGCACCACTGTGTGGCAAGCTGTAGGCATACCCACTTGCACCCGCGTCCTGGCATGTCCTCATCTCATCATCCCTCTGCCTTGCCATGCTGATCAGCCGCTCCAGGAGCCCTGGGTCCTACCGTGCCATGTCCTACCATCAGTGTTGTAACTGGTGGACAGTGCGGGGCATGCCACTGCTGACACCCAGACGTGCCCCAATGGCCTGCCATGCACTTTGTCCAACTCCACTGTGGTGTGCCTCCTGCACCCCGGTGGGAGTAGTGTCCACCCCCATTGCTGGACCATGGTTATGAACATGGTCTCCAGTGGGGTGAAATTAGGAGCATGCCCGCTCAGGCTCAGGCCTGCGCTCTGAGGCATGATGGATGCTGCACACTGGCACATGGGTGTGGGAATGTGCAGTACAGACCTGCAAGTGAACAAGGCATAGCACACGTGTCAGTGCACAGTAGTGAGGCGTCCATGTTGACAACCCCCCCCAAGCAGCACATCAAGACATGTGGTGGCGAGCATGGTGGACAAGGCTGGGGCACAGTGTCACTGGGCACAGCACTGCACTGTGCATGCTGTACCCTGGGAGTGGCACAGCAGGGCAGTCCAGCACATGCTTGCCCCTGCATGACACAACCCCTACCGACGGTGTACATGTCACCATCGCACACCGCAGATGACATGGCTTGGCGGTGTGGTGCCATGCGCACACACTGCACCACACTGCCACACACTTGCCCCAGCAGTGTACCGCCATGCTGCCATTCCCAGGCACAGGCATGCCCAGGCGCATGGCCATCTACCACGCGTCTGTGGCCTACACTGTGTCCGTGCGCAGTGGCCTAGTCCAGCTGAACGGAGCCAGCCTGGCATGTGGTGCCACACGGCATGGCACCTGTTGCCTATTGTCCCCTTGGCACACCACAGCAGGGCTGTATATAGTGTGGGTGGTGGCCAACATCACTACCCATTACCCTGCCATATATATGCACAGCCGCATGTGCAGGGGAACACGACATTGCGCCAATACACCTGTGCCCAGAGTGCAGTCCCACAGCCCCCACATGCAGATAGTATTAATCTGTGCAATATACCTACCTTCTCTGTGCTCCCTGTGTGCACCTGTGGGTGGCACTGAAGACTACAGTGGCTCACCTGGATGGGCAATTGGCACGACAGCATTAGCAAACAGTACACACATTGACCTCAGCACACATGGTGGCATTGCAGTACTCAACTACCTTCACCAGTACAGTGTGGGATTCTCCTAGACAAGAGGGGGTGGTAAAGCTATATTAGGGTCATTAAGTAGTACAGGCAATTGCAAATGTGCAGGTTGTTCGCTGTCCAGTACTCACCTATGGTCTGGGTGTTTCTCCCCTGGTGCAACAGAATGGAAAACTTCATTAGCACATGTCTGCTGTATTGACTATAGCATATTGCCTGGGGGTGCTGTGTCCCAGTACTTACCAGTTTGCAGGGTGTTTCCCACCTGGGCCTACTGTCCACAGTTGGATTTGCCTGTCAGCACTGCAGCCTGATCCCCATCTCACACACTGCATGTCTGGTCTGTGGCCTAGCTTCTGCCTACGCGTCTCTACACACACATGACACACGTACAGGCCACACGTGCATTGCAGGATGCAACTGCGCAATTGCATTGTGCAGTACCGCAGATATGCAATTACGGGGTCCACATGTGGCCTGTACGCACTTGCGGCATTTGCATATGCTGTGTATATGCAGATTGCGGCATGCTTCTCAAACAGGCATCGGCCATGTGCGACATATGAGATGCCCTGTGACAGCAGTGGCAATGAGGGAGACCACACGGACCTTTAGTGCATATGTGTTTACTTATTTCAGGTGACACAGGACATAGGTGACACAGTGCAGTAGAATAGTGTAGTAGTGACAGGCCCTCACACATACCCACACCCAGTGACTGTGCACTGCACACTCACACGTGCCTCACAACAGTGCCCCCCCACCCGTGCACTAAAGCACTCACACGAACACACTCCCCCACACCCCTCACACACACCACACATCAGGGCCCCATGCCTGCACAGAATGCCACACTGCCTGTCCCCCATAGCAGCGGTGCACCAGGGTGGCACATCTGTCTGTTGTCTGCTGCTACCACCTAGTCCTCTTGCATCCTGCAGTGCCATTGGTAGCACTGGGCCCACCCTGCCCCTGATGCATGTCCACTGGCCACCACTGTCATCATGTGCCACAGGCACTGCCGGCCTCCAGGGTCCTCCGTACCTCCCTGGTGCGGTTGGCACATGCTGTGGTGCTGCCTCCAGTCATTTGGCACTGGTCCTGTGACCTATACCCAACACCTTCTGCCCCAGGCCCCTGGCGGTGGGTGTTGCTGCTGCCCTCTGAGCTGCCACTCTGGCCACCTGTGGTGCCACCGGTGCTCATCCGGTAGGCGTTGGTGGCAGATGTTGCTCCAGCACTGTGGATGTTGCTGGCATAGGGGGCTGCAGAGCCTTTGGTGTGCATTTGATGGTGGTGCCAGTGTTGGGGCCACCTGCAGTGGCACACCTGGTGCGGATGGTGGCGGTGGTGGTTGCTGCTGCTCCAGGGGTGCCAGTGGTGGTGGCGGTGTAGGGGAGGGTGCTGCAGCTCGGTCCGCCACCCCTGGCAGTGGCAGTATTGTCATCACTGCTGTCTGCGGCACCTGTGTCAATGCTGGGGGCAGCTGCACCTCCTGTGACACCTGTGTGGTGGTGTCCCACACTGCTGTGCCTTTTGGGTGCATGCCTGTGTGTGCAGCATGTAGCATGGCCAACAGTGCATCTGCTTGCCTTGTCTGCTGGGCCACCGACCCCTCGACAGCCATGGCCAGGTGGGTGATGGCACATGTCTGTGCCTGTGCACAGGCCTGGGTGGTGGCCATGGCCTCCACCAGACAGTCAGTGGCCACCTCTGTTGTGCGCATCCCATTTATTGCACACCTATCAGTGTGCCCATCTGCTCCTCCGAAGCTGCACAGTGGGCATCCATGCTGAGCCTTATGCAGCCCAGCATCTCCCCCAGTTCTGTGTGCACGGTGAGCAGGGTGTGGCAGAACCCTGCATAGTCTGTCAGGGTCTGCAGGCGGTCCTCCTCTGGGGATGGTGTTGTCCCATCCAGGGCCTCCTCCAGCCTATGGTATGATGCAGGGCTCATGTCTGGTGCAATCCCATCCCACAGGCTCCCACTGCACAGGTCATTGCTGAGGTCCAGGCACACCACCTCCTGCTGTTGGTCCTTTACTGCCTTGCACTCCCCCACCACTGATGTCCTGGCTGTGTCCTGCTGGGCCCACTCTGCGCTAGTGTCGGCACTGTCCACCGGCCCTGTGTCCACTGCTGCTGCACCTGTGGGGACACATCGGTGCATCACTGTTACCTCCCATGTCATGCCTATTATGCCTGCCACCATCCCATCCCCTGTATCGCTGTCCCACGCACTGGGGGTAGTGTGGGCCACCGGCTTACCTGCCCCTATGTCCGCTGTCACTGCACCTGTGGGGGAACAACAGTGCATCAGTGCCAACACACCATGTCATGCCCACCGTGCATGCCACCATTCCTGCCCCTGCATCACTGTACAATGCACTGTGGACAGTACTGGCAGTCAGCTTACCTGCCCCTGTGTATGCTGCAGTTGCACCTGTGAGGGGAAACAGCAGTGCATCAGTGCTGCCTCCCCATGTGTTGACTGCACTGCATGCATTCCTCTTGGCTGTGCCACATTCCAGGGTGCAGTCAAACACATTCCCTCCCATCTGTTCACTGTTCCACATTGCATGGCCATGCCCCACTTCCACTGTTCCACACGTACTGCAACACACTGCCTGTGCTTCCAGTATATTGCCCTCCCTGTCACCGATTGTTCCATTCCTTCTTACTAGTCACCATGCCATGCATCACACTTTCACTTAACCGTCCCTGCGTCCATCCAGACCGTGTCGTGGTCCATGTTCCTGTGGCCACAGTGCTTGCTTATGACTGCCAGCACCCTCCCCTCATAGGTGGGGTCTCACCTCCTGTGGCCACTGCCTGCCACTTGTTTTGTGCCTCCTTGGCCTTGGCATGGCATTTGAGGTCGCTAGTGTGCTTTTGCAGCTCGCGCACAGTGCGCCTTGCATGTGCAACTGCATTAACTTTTGCAGCCACCTCATCCCAGAGCACCTTCCTCTTGGTGTGCTCCTCCTGTTCCCCTCCCTTGCCCAGGAGCATGTCTGGTTGTGCCTCTAGTTGTTCTAGGAGCACATCACTCTCTTCATGCATGACATTCCGCTTCCTCCTCTTCCTTATACCACTTGCCACCTCTCCCCTAGTACCCGACATCTTTACCATAGCCTCTACAACATATCTGCATCTTGTATACTTTTATGTGGTCATAGGGTTATGGCATGCATACTGTAGCGCCACTTTTGTGGGCTACGACAGACGTATGTTGCGACATGCGTATTTCGGTATTTTCCATTGTATTTGGCGATTCTCTTGGAATATGGCACAGCTTGCATGTCATAGGGTTTTTGGCATATCTTTATGCATTGGCGTACTTTGCGCCTTGCTCTCACCGCTTTCTTGGAATCGGGCCCTCTGAGAATGACACTTGAATGCCCCATAGACTTAGGTTCTTACCTAAAGTAAAAATAGCTGCTTTGAGGCTTTACACCTTACTGTGCAAAATTTGTTCCCAGTTGTAGTTTAAATTGAATTGAGTTAGTAAGTTTAATGCCGAAATCTGAGTAGAAATGTGTCAGGCAGGTAAGTACTTTAACAAGGGAACCGAGCAGCTCAGCATAGCTCATTGAATAGTGAGTGCTAGCGATTTTTAGTTTTAGTTTTTAGACCGATATGTCTGCAATCGGTCCCAAGGTGAATTTATATTTTCCTCTGAAAAGTTGTTAGTATTTCCCCTCTTTTTAGACACAAGTAAAAAAACCTTTAAGATCAATATAAATTGTTTAGATGGAATACTAGTTAACGGGGTTTGCTCACTTAAGGATCCTACATATTTGATTAGATCCAAAGGGCTTTCACGTAGAATGTAGTTACTGTTTTTCTATATTCAAGAAGTTTTAGTACATGTGGAAAAAAGCATGGCTCCAATAGCCCATTGGGCGCTGGACAAGCAGTAACACATTTTTGGGCTACCTTATTTGGTATGAATGCCATGATCTCCTGGGCTGTTAACCCACAGCGTTTAAAGAAACTGTTGTATGTACTGTATGCTGTCATTAAGATATCCTTACCAATGGTTGGAATAAGCAAAGGACACTGTCTCCTGAATATCTGAGAGGTTTTCCTCTATATGCTTGTAAAATATCTGCTGTTCCTTGCATGGAACAATTGTATTTCTATGCATTTTACTTTAAAATGAATGAAATATAAATAAAAAGAAATAATGGGATAGTGGCTGGGGTTTACAAGGTAATAACTGGACCAGGGTAATTAAACACTGAGGCCATAGGCCAAGGTGTTGATTAACACCTCAGTCCAGTTATTACTAAGTAAAACCCTGACCACTATAACATTATAGCTATTATACTGTTAGAAAACAAATTTAAAATAGAGTGTGAAAATTGCTCTCCCACTGGTGCTACAGCACATGTTTGAGAAAACCTAAACTATTCGGCAATTTCTCACAGATGCGCTGTAGTGCTAATCTTTTTTTTTAAAAACTATAGTTTATTGTTTTAACAGTACAAATAACGACATGAAGTCGTCACCTCCTACCAGGCATACAATACTAAGTAGCAGGAGCCATTCAGTGGAGGAAAGGTACAAACGCAACCTAGGCAGTCTGATTTAAGAAAGTGGGGGTATTCGCATAAAAGTCCAAATAAATTGTTCACGATAGGCTGCACCTTGCAAGAATGAGGTGATCAAACTATAACAAAAGGTAGTCCATGGCATTTTTTATGCAACCATGCGGTTGATGTGATCCCATCCTGAACATGTGAAAAAAAACCCAGTATGTTTAGCACTTCATCTTTACTCAGCAACACTTATAAACCTCTGTTTAAAGAGACAAGATTAGTTTAGATATTGAAATGTAACCTGGGGTTACTAGAATCCCACTTAGATCTAATGGCAGGCAGGGAAGGCAGCTTGTGAGACACCAGTTAAATGGGTTTCACACTGTCTCACTCTGTCCTCAGTCTCCGCTGAGCTGAAGGGATGACATAGCATAGCATTCTCGCAGCAACATAACCCACAGTGGAATGTTGCAGCTGGGAGTTATATTAGAACGTTGGGGTTTTCAAAGTCAGTGAGAGTCTTGTACAGTCTGTGGTGGAGGGAGGAGGAGCACTGCTGTTGGCAGTCCCTCAGAGCCCTCTTTTCAGTGCTACCTCCGTGGTGGGTGGGTGTTCTCGCCCTAGAGAAGGACACAGAAGAAACCTTTTTTTGAAGTGGTTGAGACCGTCCCGCAGTTGTTCCTGAGAGGGATGGGGGGAACAAGACCAGCGCTTCAGGGGCAGTTCCCCTGGCCCTGCTGGACGAAGAGAAGTTGCCTAGAGACAATTTGTGCAGAGGCACCGAGAAATACGTTTTGTTGTTTTTCCTGAGAGAAGCCTGTGGGCACCTATGAACCAGGGTGAGTCTGCTCTGCCAGAGAGCCTATGTTTCACCGAGACTGCAGTTTTAAGTATCTGCTACTGTGGGTCAGGAAAGGACAGCCAAGTACAGTACTTAAGTTTGTGTATGGCTTAAAATGCATCTAATCAGTAGGGGTCTACAGGGATGGACATAGCCACTTAAAGAACGTTACAAGTGAGTACACCAGTTACCAGAGACTGTAGATTGTTAAATGTGACATACATTTCTAGATAGCAATCTACAAACAAAGAGATTCACACGGAAAGGTGTTGACTCCAAATGAATGTCCGGATATGAATTTGGGGACAAAAGGTGGGAGACCCCCCATCTGGAGAATCCAGATTTACCTCCACAGATTCACTTTGGGCACCTATAGCTTTCTTCCGGGCACTTAGTCAGTGTTCGCAGAAAGTACTCAGACATGGTATTAAGGATGTATGTTTTTCTGTTAGAGCTTGGAAGTGCTCATGAGTGGCAGAGGGAGCCACCAGCAGAAATATCCCATGCCAAATGGAAAGTGTGTGTGCCAGTGCTGGCTGAGGGCCATGTCAGGGAATCCAGGAAAGAGAGAGAGTACCAGTTTGGGCTGAGAGCCCAGTGTGCCCAGATCCTGAGGGAAAAGTTGTTGTGATGATGAAGATGATGTGTTCTGACCTCAATAGTTCTGTACCACCAGTGAGTGTAGCCCTGTGGGGGTCCATTCTGCTTTGTATTCTTATGTGTAAGTGAATAAAATCCCCACTTTAGAATCCCACTCCTGGTTTGGACATTCACAGTTCTTGCTTCCTGTGTCTGGAGTTACTTGAGTGCCCCTGTCCAGAAGTACAAACCTAGACCTGATGCCAAGTGAATGTTTTCTCCCCGAACCCAGGCTCACCAGGTAATGGGTTACAAAATGGAGGCATCGGGCACCAATAAATAAAACAACATCAACCTAGGTCCTGGTTACAGAAATATTACCAGGATGACCATTGCCTATAATAAGAAAGTAGACACTATTAACTCGTCGTCATAAACTTTTATATGGAATATATTAACAGGGTAAAAACTAACGACTGCTAGGGACATCACAGACCAGGCAAAGAAAACAGAGAGAATTTTAGCAGTGTATAATCCCTCTAGAAGAAATACCCTCAGAGATAAAGTGAGTTAATAAAAGAGCCGCCATATGGCATCCACCATTTTAAATCTACCTCAGGCAAATACATTTTGCAGTATACTAAGGTTTTTTTATGTAGATATAGATGTATATACTTATTGTTACCTCTAAGAAGATCCATAGAGTAAAGATAAACAAAAGATGGCTCTGATAAATAGCTGGATCAAATTAAAAGTAATACCACGCCTCAACCCAGTTCATTCCCTTGTACCAGTCTGTAAACCTAATAATGTGAAGAGAAAAGAAAAAGTCAGTTTGTTAATTTGAAATCCACCTTCAGGTAGTCTCCTCTTCTGTCAGAGCTGGGGCTGCTGCAAATTCCCTTTCAAGTGTCTCCACCTTTTTACTGGCTTCAGTTGGATCCATGTATTGGTACGTGTGGCTTCCATAGTGAATGCAGAGGCGTGCTGGCATCAATAGTGAATGCTGAGACTACTGAGTCTTGCTTGAACTTCATCAAACTTCTTTCGATGAGTACGTGTGGCAAATGATAACTCTGGAAAGATGTGCAGCGTGGCCCCCTATTAGTTTAAGTTTTGAGAGTCCCAGATTGCCTGCAAAAATGAATCCCTGATGGAGATTCCAGTGGTGACCAGAGGGACAGACCTTGGAAGGTCTGATTGAACAGGAGTGACTCAAGGAGAAATCCTATATGCACAAATAATTTGAGGTGCCATAGCAGTCCCATCTGTAAGGCTGAAGGCTCCAGTTAGCCAGTCCTGTTAAAATGATGTAAGGTTAGAGCCCTCAACGCCTTCTGGAAACCTGACCAACCATAGATTCACTGATTGTTGTGCATTTTCCAGAGCCTCAAGATGGTAATGGAGTTGTCCATTTTCTTGGACTAACTTGCTGGTAGTTGTGAGAGCCCTTGTTGCTTGTGCATCAACAGAGGTCGCAGTCTTGATGGCTGATTTAGTTTTTACATCTTGCTCTCCCAGTCACTGCAAGATCTCTCCCACCTTATCAGTAGCCCTCACTGATAAAGTCTGGGTCTGCCAAGGGTGTTCACTATTCTCCGCCATTTCTGCTAGTGTTGCTATGGCCTGCTATTCAACGGATGGTTGATTTTTAGCTACTCCACCACTACCTTTATTCTGATGGCCCTTAGTTAAAAAGGATATAGTTTTCTTCCTCCCAAAATGGTCTAACAGGAACTGTCGAGAAAAAGCCCCAAATTGTAAAATTTCAATTAAGATTTTATATTTAGAGGTCCAAAGTGTGCCAAGCTGACGTGAAGCATGTCTTTTCAGTGAGCCTGCTCAATTGCACACCCCCCCCATGCTAGTCTTGACCAGCCAGAACACGGGGATTAGCATACAGTCCCATTAGCTAGTCTACTGGCTGGTTATTACAGAATAATGGGACAGGAGCTCTGTGTTCTAATTGGCTGAGATGGATCATTTTCTATATAATACTTGCCAATGAGTCAGATATGGCACTTCACCAGACTGTGACCATCCCCAGCATGTTTGGATTGATGTAGAAATTTCTATGTATGAAGGAAAAATGGTATTGGTTGTCAGAAGTGGCACAAAGGTACAAGAGTCCGCAACAACCAACAACAGCTGCTTTTGAATTGTCTTGTTTTCAGGGAGGTGCTGCTTTTGCCCACTTTTAAAAATGCATTCATGCATGACAGCCAAGATAAGATGCAGCATCCCATTTTTTTTTTTTATACTTTATTTTTATAATAGTTTCCATATACATAGACTCATGGAAATGCATACCGTGAACAGTCCACTCAGAAAAACAACAAATAGGACACTAGGCCCCTTAATTATAGATATAGATACATCCACTGTATAGATATACCACATTGGGGAGAACCAACATGATACTACTAAAATATTAATACTGTCCCAATAAGTTGCTGTGTTTTCAAGTCCAAGAGCTTCATGGCAGGCTCCTAAAATTATAGTTGTCCAGCAATATCCCTTGAACAAAAAGTTAGCTTGTCCCACTAGGGACCTTGCAATGCCATGAAAATCCCCTAAATGTTAACAATCTCTAAAAGTAAACCTGGAAGCAAACTTTTAACATAAAGTAAAATAAAGTGATAAACTGCTCATTTTTAAAACCAACAGACGGCAGAGTTCTCAGGTTCGCAGATTCGCAGAATGATGTACAGTTATTAATATTAGGCAATTCAAATATATACCTCCCAATCATTTATACAATGATCCATCCCTTAAGTAACCCCACTATTAACTGAAATAGTAGAGTCTTTACTTCTAAATGAGTAAAAATATGTCCTTTTAGGAGGTATTCATGCCCAGGACAATACTATCAAAGCAAAAAATGACCTGTTCAGGTTCCCTCGCCAGTCTCCTCAGGGTCATTCACCTCAGAACAGTCTCTCCTAGGTGCCACCCTAGCAGCCCACTTGCCGGCGTCCACTGGGTATGAGAGTATATAGATTTTGTTCTCGAAGGAGATGCTCAGACGTGCTGGAAAAATGATAGCATGCGGGACACCTCTAAGAGTGCGACGAACACCATCAAATTTCTTCCTGCGTTGGTGGGTCGCATAACTGACATCAGGGAAAATGTACACCTGTCTGTCATCGTACATCAGGGGCCCTGCTCTTTGTGCCAGCTGCAAAATTCGGTTTTGAACTCCTGCTCCCGCTGTTACCACCAGTAAGGTACATGGTTCCTCTCCGTGTTGTCTTCCTCTTGGGGTAATTCTATATATCTTCTGGATTTCCACAATAGGGTCCGATCCTTCCTGGACTAACTTTTCAGTTAACAATTCTTTTATGAATAGGATAGGGTGGTCCCCCTCTGAGCCTTCTGGTAACCCCAGCAAGTGTAAGTTAGCCGAGTGGATCTGATTTTCTAGAGACTCCAAGCGAGTTCTCATATGCTGTGTTTCGGTGGTCATAAGGGAGGTCGCCCCACTAGAAGCCTCAACTTGTCTATGGACTTCTTGAAAGTCTTCTTTCAATGAATCCACTGCTGTTTCTAGGATAAGTACTCTGCCATTAAAACTATCCACCTTCTGGGAAAGATCCGTGACTGAAAGGATCAATTTTTGTAATTTAATTCTCAGTGAATCCAGCGTTTCTTCTGATCCCCTATCAGTGGTAGAGGAGGCCTCGGCTGTGGCAGATTGCGTAGTTTGTGTGACACTAGAGCCCTTGTTTTTTTGGGACCTCCTGAAGTTTTATCTCACTTGGGATTGCTCATCTTACACGAGATTAAGTTCCTCTTTCTGCTAGAAACCTCGATCGGGTGAAAAAACAACGCAAAATTGCTGATTTTTATAGTTTTAAATTAAGTTTGCAGGAGCTTGTTAAAGTTGCTTCCAGTTAGCTCGGGCTCCACAGCGCCCCCCCCCACGCAGCATCCCATTCTGGTATCACCCATTTTTCAACGTATTTACCCAGGATTCAGCTAATATGCAATATGTTATTTGTAGTGGAGTCCTACTTTTACTCATTATTTTGCAGTAGATATCCCAGCTAAGATGCAATATCTCATTTTTAGTGCAGTTCTACTTTCACCCATTTATACACGGGGCTCGATTCACAAAGGTCAGGTGCAAGCTACATCAGTGGCAGCTTGCACCCATTGTCAGTGTGCAAGGGACCCTGTGCCCGATTCACTATTGGGTAGGGTCCCGGAGGAAAAGTCCCGCAGCTTGCGACAACTGTGACTGTGTGCCGAACAGACAGCGCATCTGCGAGGTATGCCACAAGCTGGGACTGGTATGCAGCTGTGCCCATGAACAGCGACCAGTACACCAAGCAGAACACATCCCTTCCCTGGTAGCTAGTGGACCCTCCCCAAGCTCTGATCTGGCCATAAAATGAAATATATTTCCTTGGTGGTCTACCAGCCACGCACCCCAAAGTCCCAATCAGCCCATAGAATAAAATATATTTCCCTGGTGGCCTAGCAGCCATGCCCCCCCCCCCCCAAAGTCCCAATCAGCCCATAGAATATAATATATTTCCCTGGTGGTCTACCAGCCATGCCCCCCCCAAAGTCCCAATCAGCCCATAGAATAAAATATATTTCCCTGGAGGCCTAGCAGACCTCCCAAGCCCTGATCTGCCCATAGAATAAAATATATTTCCCTGGTGGTCTAGGGGATCCCCCAAGTCATGATCTGCCTATAGAATAAAATATATTTTCCTGGTAGTTTAGTGGACCCCACCCCTTCCGGCAGGCAGTGCCCCACAACCCCGCTCCCCCTGTCCTATCCTCAAGCTGACATCCAGTACAGCCCTCCATTCACCATCACCATTGCTGGTTGCTGACTGAGCATTCAGTGAGCGCGTACTGTATATAGTACATGCTCACTGACTGACAGCTCAGCTCAGTTGTCAGTCAGTTGCCACTTACTGTAGACAGTATGTGCTCATTGAAAACTCAGTTGGTGGCCAGCAATGGTGGTGAACTGAGGACTGTGTTGTCGCCGGCTCAGGGGTGGGATGGGGGAGCGTGGTGGTGGAGCACTGCCTGTCAGGGTGGGGGTCCACTAGACCCCCTGGGAAATATATTTAATTATATGGGAAGATCAGGGAACTATATTTTATTCTATGGGCAGATTGGGGCTTGGGGGGGAGGGATCCGCTAGACCACCAGGGAAATATATTTTATTCTATGGGAAGATCTGGGCTTGGTGGGGGGAGACTGCTAGCCACCAAGGATGTGTTTATTTTTATACATAGGGCTGCAACACATTGGTGCAGGTGTCTAACCCTCCCAGTGGATACATTTCTAAGTACCTTTAGACCAGCTCTGACTGGTCTAACAGAACTTAGAAATTTGCCCTCCGGGAGGGTTTTGTGAATCCCGACTTAAGGAATATGGCAGCCTGCATCTGCCATAAGCCCCCTAGTGCCATGCTGTAGCCCATTTTGTGGTGCAAGGCTGGCACAAGCCCCCTTTGGCATATGCAGCCTGCCTTTGATGGAGGCTGCATTTGTGAATTGCTCCCGACGCATCTTTTGGCCCAAGCCATACCTTGCGCCATTCTGTGTGACACAAGCCCCTTGCACCATTCAGGGGAGCTTTCCGAATTTAGTCCACTGTAGTTACCCAGAGCAGCCCAGCAATGATGCAAAACCTGGCTTTTTGTGGGGTTCTACTTTTGTTCATTTGCAAACTATATTTCCCCTTGATAGCCCACTCCAGATAAGCTGCAGTATTTTGTTTTTAGTGTGGTCCCACTTTTACATATTATTATTATTATTTTGGTGTTTATCAACCTGCAAACCGTGTCCATAACACCTTGTAACAATTGCCTTATGTGATATGAACTGGGTATCCTGTTATTACGAAGCTCTGTAATAAAAGGGTAACCGGTTGATATCACCAAAACTCACTTTCGCTCTCGTTTTCACTTTCATCATTAAAAGTACCCTGTAAACTTTTTCCAAGTGATAAAAACACCATCCTAAATAAAAAACTACTATCTGTCATGCACTATTCTGCTTCACACACTACATGAATCCCCCCCCGACTCAAGCCAGTGCGGCAGTTTACCTCTGCTCTTCAACCACTTGTAAATCCTGTCAGACATATCCATTGTAGCACTGATGCTCTGCACTAATGTACATTGTTGTGGTCAAGGCAGGATCTACACCTGATGGCAAAACATGACACATGTACAGGTGCTGCAGAACAAAAGGTTTATTACCCAATATGTATAAAAAGGACAGCTTACCATAGCTGGGAGTCCGGATCCTCGAATACCCGGTAAATCCAATGACAGTGCACTGCTGAGATGCAAAACAGAAGTTGGGCATAGTGATGTTACACACCAAAGGTCCATAGGAGAGTCTTGTAGTTGGTCACAACACAATATTGTCCATCAGAGTTGCAGGACACTCAAACCTGAGGAAGTCGCCACTTGGTGAGCTGGACAGGGCAGGTGAAGGAGGCAGTCGTTATTCTGCTGGTTAGGCATCAGACTTGTTCTTGAACTTTTTCACTTGAGGCAAAAGTGACATTTGGCTTGTCAAAAGGAGATGTGACATTAACAGTTTCATTGGCAAAGAGGTCATTATCAAATGTATATGACCAGTCCATAGATTTCGGAGAGTAACCTCACACAGTCTTGATTACATCAAAACCATCACATTTGCACAAATAACGGTAACTCTGTTTGGCACAGCAGTCAGTATGTGGGGCTACCCAGGCATCCAATTGAGGATAGAAAACTAGTAAAGGAGGCAAGTCGATCCGTTCTTGATAAATGCTGCCCTCTAGATGGCCCACAGAGTGGACGTTTACCAGCTTGTCGAAAACTACAGAATCTTTGTCAAAAAGCAGAAGGGATACTGTAAAGGTCATATACTTCATATTCTGCAGGGTACATTGGTGTGTATCATAGCAGGGTCCATGATTTGGGTGTCTGGTCACATAGCGCAAGTTCTGTGAAGTGGCCAAAGAAAAAGGACACGGTCCTATCTATGCACTGGGTAGTGCATGATAAGGTTCTACAATAGGGGCAATACCATTTAGTTATACATCTGTCATGGATCAAATCCGGGATCCGCCCTGTTTCCAGATCTCAGAAGAGATTGGTAATAGTAGTGAGAACGAAATTACCATAAGCTGAACAAATGTTTTCCCCTGCCTATGTGTTTCTCTGAGGCTTTTTTATTATTTTGGAAGATCAATTTGTTAAGTTTGTTTTGGGTCTCAATGAATAAAAGTGCAATATCGTTTATGTTATACATCGTAAATCTTTCCTCTTGGGAAATACCATCTAGACCGTGTAGCATGGGCTGCATCACATTCTGACCTAATTGATCATTGAAATTATTGGCTTGACTCTGAATTTTTGCCAAATCGGCTAGGTTCCAAATTGACAACCTGTGCCAAATAAACTTGTAACGGCGCCTGTTGCACCCATTACTAGGTTACTCGGTTAATGGACAAAAGAAGGCCTAAGCCCATCGAGATTTTCCTCCACACCTTGTGGATCATTATACCTGTCAAGTTAATTTTGAAAGTCATTTGTCAAGTTTATTTTTAAAGTTGTTTATATGATCACAGTCTACAATGTCTTGTGGCAAAGAATTCCAAATTCTGGGTGCTCTAACTGAAAAATTGCTGTCTTTTATTTGTTTTAGTTCGATCAATTTCGATTTGTTCATTATGATTTCTTGCAACAATTTTCCTAGGTGTAAATGAGAGTCCACATAATTCCATTAGAGTCGCAGAATGAACAATCTTAAAGAGCTGAAGAAGATCACCTCTTGTTCTTCTAAGACTAAGTGAATACAATCCTGTTTTTTGAAGTCTAGTTTTATAGTCTAACTGGGAGAGATGTGGTACATGTTTTGTTGCCCTTCTCTGAATCTGTTCTATTCTGGAAATATCTGCGATCAAATAGGGACTCCAAAAGGGTGATCCGTAATCAGTGTATGGTCTAACATGAGATTTATAGAGGGACGTAATGCAGTCCTCAGATTTAATAACAAATGTGTTGTTTATTCTTCGAAGAAGCGCATTGGTTTGTTTGGCCAATTTCTTACAATGGTCAGTAGATGACAGTTTATTGTTCACTAGTATTCCCAGATCCTTTTCCATAGATGATTCTCTAATAATGATGTTATTAAGGAAATATGTTTGTTTGGGATTTTTTCTACCCATATGCAGGACTGCACATTTTGAGACATTAAAAAACATTCGGTTGGTATTTGCTCAGCATTCAATACTAGCAAGATCATATTTTAAGTTATTTCTATTAATGTCACTGTCAACACATCCTCCCAGCTTAGTATCATCTGCAAATTTTCAAATTATATTATTTGATGAAATAGTTAAATCACTGATAAAAATACTGAAAAGTATTGGTCCCAGAACAGAGCCCTGGGGAACGCCACTCGACACCCTTCTCCTAGCTGAAATTTTCCCATTCACCCTAACACTCTGTTTTCTATTATTCAACCAATTATAAACCCATGACACAATACCACGTGAGAATCCTAATTTAATAAGCTTATTTATTAATATAGAATGTGATACTTTATCAAAAGCTTTGCTATAGTCAAGTAAGATAACATCCACTGGGATATTGAGATCCAGGTTTTTACTGATACTATCATAGAAAGAAAGCAAATTGGTTATGCATGAGTAGCCTGATTTGAACCCATGCTGCAATTTATCTCTAATATTTAAGAACTGCATTTCTTCTTCAATAAGAAGTTTGATCTTTTTTTCCAATAATTTACAAGGTATAGAAGTGAGACTAATGGGCCTATAATTTTCTGCTTTAAAGTGTAATCCTTGTTTAAAGATAGGAGTGACAGTAGCTACTAACCAATCCGAGGGGACCCTAGATTCCTCAAGGGATTTATTAAAAATTATGGTAAGTGGTAAGGCAATAGAATCAGATGTTCCTATAAGGAATTTGGAGGTTATATTATCTGGGCCAGGGCTTGTTTTTTTTAGCGTACCTAAAAGTTTGCATGTTTCCTGAAGTGTAGTATTATAATCGAGTTTTTTACATATGTGAACTAGTGGTACAAACTCTGTACCCTGCTCAAAAACCGAGCAGAAATATTTATTAAATTTAGTAGCAGTCACCTTGTCTGAAATAATGGTGGTGTTATCTATAATTAATGGTCCTACACTTCTAGTGTCTCCCTTTTTCCCATTCAAATATAAGTATAGACCTTTGTGAGAATCTTTGGCGTGTGCAATTTTAAATTCCAAATTCCGGTTAGCCAATATGATGGATTTCTTAAGGTCCTTAACTGCCTTCCTATATTTTAATAATATTCCCTCTTTCTGATCTAACCGGCAATGTTTTAATTGTGTAAATAGCTTCTGTTTATGTGTACTCTGTTTCTTAATGGAGCAGTTATACCATGCGGGAATTTTTCCTTTATTATTATATTTTTTTCTTTCTGGAACATGTTGATTTTCTAATTCGTAAATTATACATTTAAATGTGTTCCAAGCATCTTCTATATTTAGAGGAGAAAGTATTAAGTCCCATGGTATGGCCTCAAGATGCTCGATGATTTTAAGAAAGTCAGCTTTATCATAATGTTTTATCATAAGTTTATTTGTAGAAGTTTTGTGTACCAAAGGAATTGTAAAAGAGATTGACATGTGGTCACTGTTACCTATTGGGTCAGTGACACGTAAATTAGTTAAAGATGCGTACGTTTGTTATAACTAGATCCAGTATATTTATCCCTCGAGAGGGTTCTTTAATTAATTGGGTGAGACCCAAATCTATGGCTGTCGAAAATAACTGTGTCATGTTGATTAAAGCCTGTTAAATTGTCCCAGTTAATAGATGGGAGATTAAAATCACATAGAAACATAGAATTTGACAGCAGATAAGGACCGCTTGGCCCACCCAGTCTGCCCATTTCCCTACCTACTGGATAAGCTGCAGATCCTAGTTAACCAGCAGCCTACTTCTTCCTACCCCCATCCCCCAGAACTGCCTTATGACTATCCCATGCATGCTTGAATTCCACCACTGATTTTGACTCCACAACCTCCTTCGGAAGGCCGTTCCATGCATCCACAACCCTCTCTGTAAAAAAATACTTCCTTAAATTACCTCTGAGCCGCCTCTATTTTCAAATTGTGCCCTCTTGTTCTTGCACACCTCTTTTTTTGAAAGATGCTACCCTCTTGGACTTTGTTGATTCCCTTGAGGTACTTGAACGTTTCTATCATGTCCCCTCTCCTTCTTTCCTCGAGGCTATACATATTAAGCTCCTTAACTCTCTCTTCATATGTCTTCGGTGCAGACCCTGCACCATTTTAGTTGCCCTCTCTGGACAGCTTCCATCCTGTCTATGTCTTTGAGGAGATTGGGTCTCCAGAACTGCACACAATACTCAGATGGGGTCTCACCAGCTGTCTGTACAGAGGGATAATAACTTCCTGTTTTCTACTGGTGATGCCTCTCCCTATGCATCCCAGTATCCCCCAACCCTCCTTGCTGCCCTCTCACATTGCTTGCCCGTCTTTAGGTCATCTGATATGACACCCCAGGTCCCTTTCCATTTTGTTGTTTTAGTATCCTCACCCCCATTGTGTACTCTTCCCTGGGTTTTTGTTTCCCAGGTGCATTATCTTGCACTTCTTAGGATTGAATCTAAGCTGCCATACATTTGACCATTCCTCTAACCTTGCCAAGTCCTTTCTCATCCTTTCCACCCCACCCTGTGCATCAACTCTGTTGCAGATCTTAGTGTCATCTGCAAAGAGACATACTTTTCCTTCCAGTCCTTCTGCAAAATAATTGCTGTACCCTTGTCTGCCAATTGAGTGATCTCCTTAGTTAATTGTTTAGTATAAAAGATATCTGCAGAAGGCAGGCGATAACAGATTCCAACCAAAATCTGAGGGTGGCCATTAGGTTGTAAGTGCACCCAAATACTCTCTGTCTGTGTTTTTAATGGGGATTCAAAAGATGGAATGTCATTAGTAACATATAGACTCACACCCCCTCCCTTTTTACTGTCTATTCTGTTTTTACAGTAATGTTTGAATCCAGGAATTTCCATAATCCATTATTTATCAGAATGTCCCCATGTTTCTGATATGGCTATTAATCCTATTTTAAGATCCTGAATTTTTGTTTCTAATTCAGCCATTTTTGTGATATTAAGTGACTGTACGTTAAAAGATAGGACGTTCAGGTTGTCAGTATATGGTGAGTGGGTATTTAGAGATTTCGGTAATAACCGTATCTCTCCCCCTCGTTGTTAGTTTAAATGATTTTTAATAAATTTTGAAAACTGACTTCCCAAGAGAGAACTCCCCCTTCTGCTGAGATGTAAACCATCCCAGCAGAAAAGGGATGGGTTTTCATTAAATTCTTCCCAGTGTGTGAGACAGGCAATATCCTGCCGATAACACCACTATGTCAGAGAATCCCATGGCCCACTTTGAACATCATGGGTGGAACATCCCTCGGTGCTCTGTAGTATGTGGCCCAGCTACAGGGCCTTGTGCACCTGCTTGATATATATGCTGCCATTAAATCTAATAACATAACAGTATGAAATTTGGAGACCTTTGTCAGGGAACAGTGGCCAAACTCGGCCATATTGCAATGTGTAAGGTTCAAAACAACAGCAACATGCATAAATTGAACATTATTAATGAGAGTCCCTGGAACAGAAGTTGCGGCCAGGCCACTGAGTGGGCCTGACTCCAGTGTTGGACATTACAAAGGGTCATCCTTTGCTTCTGAAGTACTGTAAGGAAAAGAGCAGCAGTTGCAATAGAATGGTTGGAACAAAATTTGCGCATGGCTGTGTTAGGGAATCTAGTGCAAAATCTGGATTCATCATAGCTGTAAGGTTGTAAAGACATGTATGTTGTTGTTGGACTTGGTGTATGCACAAAGTTCCATTAGGGCAAATATGGGTATTGGGCCAGCCTTGGAAAGTTCCTTTGGAGAGGCGGGACACTGGGATCTGTTGTCCATTCGAATTGTCATTCTTCCATTCTATTTGTAGAGTGGATTGGTCTGGAGATTCCACCATGGTGTTTAGGTAGGTGTCTTTTCCTTCACAAATTGTGACAGTTGTGGATGGGAGGTCGATGGCTACACCTTTTGTTGGGGTGGTGGGTGGTAGAAAGCCAGGAGGGAAGTAGTTGATGTCTCAAGGGTTCCAAATATGGAGGAGTGTTCGGTCCAATTCCGGGAGTCCTTTCTTGGGGACCTCTTGCACGCTTGCCAGTGTGTATGGCAGAAGGTAGATGAAGCGAATCATCATTTTCTGAGAAAGAAGAAGACAAAAAGGTAAACTTACAGATCTTGCTCCCCCGGCAGGGGGAAGGAGCATTTAATCACCTTTGTACCGTTTCAGTTGATTGGCATGGTACCATTTGTCAATAGCCTTTTTGTGGTCCTTGATCCACACTTGGTAGACCGCAGAGCTCAATTTGTTGATGATGTCATAGGGGCCCACCTATTTGTTTGTAAACAGGTGGGCAGGGGTGGAGAATTTTAGTATCATTACTTGGTCTCCTACTTGCCAATGGACTTCTTTGACTTTCTTGTCAAAGTACATTTTGAACTGCTGCTGGGCCTGGCCCAGATTCTGAGCAGCAAACAGATGAGTCTGTATCAGATTGTCTTTCAGCTGTGTGACATAAGTGTCCACCAACACCCTGTCTGCAGTAGGGACATTTAGATCAATCCACAGGTGTTCAGGTAGTCTCATTTGCCTGCCGGTCATCACCTTGAAAGATGTACACTTCACTGGGTTGCTGCAGCTGGGGTAGATCTGATTGCTGTTAGGAATAAGGCCAACAATGTGTCCCAACCCTTAGCATTCCGGTTTGCAAACGTACACAACATAAGCATGATCTGTCTATTAGCTCTCTCTAACTGTCCTGATGGCTGAGGATGGTATACAATGTGAAACTTCTGGCTAACTCCCAGTAACTGCAAACATTCATGCATCAACTCACCTGTAAAACTGGATCCTTGATCGGAGTGTACTTTGAGAGGTAGGCCCCACCTGGTAAATATCTGATGAACCAGGATTTTGACGGTGGCTTTCACTGTGTTTGCTCAACATAGGATGGCATCTACCCATTTCGAGAAGAGATCTGTAATCACAAGTGCATACTTGTTCTTGGTACCACTTGGTGATTGCCCCTTACAGTCACCATAGCTCAGAGAAACAGCTGTTGCTCCTCTACAGGCTGGGAGCAGCGTGGGTTAGCAGTGTTGGGCTGCTGTCTGCTTGGAGCTTGATCATTAGCTCCAAATAGTTCAACTTGCTTAAAAATGTTGTAAAAATGCTACTCAACGTTTTTTGTTTAGAGTAACAAGAGTTTTTTCTTTCATTTTGTTTTAGTAAGTTTTAGAATAGGGGTTTTAGCTGCATGCAGGGCTTGTGAGTGAGTATAGCATAGGAGTGTAGTTTTATTTCTTTCTAGTAAGGGTTCTGGAGTCTGCACTGCAGCGTTTGTTTTGTGGATTTCTAAATTTGGGAGCAGAAATCTGACCTGGTGGTGGCACTCTCTGTAAAAAGTTGTACCCATGCTCATCTGCACATTTTAGAAATTACCCCTTTCCTTGTTTTTTCTGAAAAAAATGGACCCCTTTAATATAAAAACAAGGAGTCAGTTATGGCCTCCAACCCCTCTTTTTGCTTCAAGTGAGGAACCAACCATGGGAACCAACATGTTATCCCTGCGGTAATGGGTTTGTATCACATGTACACATAATGTTGTTAAACAGTAATAACTGTATGTAAAAGTTTGTGTACATGTTTAGAATGTATGCTTTCTTAAAGTTGTTTGCAGTGCTTTCAGGTAATTTAAATAAGCCTGGTTATCAGCCATGTAGTAGACAATATACCCAGGTTTATACTTTCTATTATGAGCCCTATGCCAGGCTTACATAAGCTTCATGTAGACCCCATAATAAAGTTAATACCTCCCTACCTTGACAGCATGATACAATTTCACCCCGAATTGTACTGTAGTAAATACATTAAGTTATTGTACTATACAGTAGTGGAGCAGTCTGTAGTAAATACACTAAGTTACTGTGTTACACAGTAGTGGAGCAGCCTGTAGCAAATACACTAAGTTACTGTGTTATACAGCAGTGGAGCAGCCTGTAGTAGATGCACGGAGTTACTGTGTTACACAGCAGTGGAGCGGCCTGTAGTAGATGCACGGAGTTACTGTGTTACACAGCAGTGGAGCGGTCTGTGGTAGATGCACGGAGTTACTGTGTTACACAGCAGTGGAGCGGCCTGTGGTAGTTGCACGGAGTTACTGTGTTACACAGCAGTGGAGCGGCCTGTAGTAGATGCATGGAGTTACTGTGTTACACAGCAGTGGAGCGGCCTGTAGAAGATGCACGGAGTTACTGTGTTACACAGCAGTGGAGCGGCCTGTAGTAGATGCACAGAATTACTGTGTTACACAGCAGTGGAGCGGCCTGTAGTAGATGCACGGAGTTACTGTGTTACACAGCAGTGGAGCGGCCTGCAGTAAGTGCACGGAGTTACTGTGTTCTGCAGCAGCATAGCGGCCTGCAGTATGTGCACGGAGTTACTGTGCTACACAGCAGCGTAGCGCCTTGCAGTAAGTGCATGGAGTTACTGTGCTACACAGCAGCGTAGCAGCCTGCAGTATGTGCATGGAGTTACTGTGCTACACAGCAGCGTAGTGGCCTCCAGTATGTGCACGGAGTTACTGTGCTACACAGCAGCGTAGCGCCTTGCAGTAAGTGCACGGAGTTACTGTGCTACACAGCAGCGTAGTGGCCTGCAGTAAGTGCACGGAGTTACTGTGTTCTGCAGCAGTGTAGCGGCCTGCAGTAAATGCATGGAGTTACTGTCTCATACAGCAGCGTAGCGGCCTGCAGTAAATGCACAGAGTTACTGTGTTCTGCAGCAGCGTAGTGGCCTGCAGTAAGTGCACGGAGTTACTGTCTCATACAGCAGCGGAGCAGCCTGCAGTAAATGCACGGAGTAGTGAAGCAGCCTGCAGTAAGTGCAGGGAGTTACAGTCTCATACAGCAGCAGAGCAGCCTGCAGTAAGTGCATGGAGTTACTGTCTCATACAGCAGCGGAGCAGCCTACAGTAAATGCACGGAGTTACTGTCTCATACAGCACCATAGCAGCCTGCAGTAAATGCACAGAGTTACTGTGTTCTGCAGCAGCATAGCGGCCTGCAGTAAGTGCACGGAGTTACTGTCTCATACAGCAGCGTAGCAGCCTGCAGTAAATGCACGGAGTTACTGTGTTCTGCAGCAGCGTAGCGGCCTGCAGTAAGTGCACGGAGTTACTGTCTCATACAGCAGTGGAGCAGCCTGCAGTAAATGCACGGACTTACTGTCTCATACAGCAGCGGAGCAGCCTGCAGTAAGTGCACGGAGTTACTGTCTCATACAGCAGCGGAGCAGCCTGCAGTAAATGCACAGAGTAGCGGAGCAGCCTGCAGTAAGTACACAGAGTTACTGTCTCACACAGCAGTGGAGTAGCCTGCAGTAATAGCATGGAGTTACTGTCTCCTACAGCAGCGGAGCAACCTGCAGTAAATGCACAGAGTTACGTGTCCTACAGCAGCGGAGCAGCCTGCAGTAAATGCACGGAGTTACTGTGTTCTCCAGTAGCATAGCAGCCTGCAGTAAATACACAGAGTTACTGTGTTATACAGTAGTGGAGCAGCCTGTAGTAGAATGCTCTGGTGAAAGTATCTCATAAGAAAGAAAGAAAAATCCAGAAACCAGATATGTTGTTGAGTGTTTTTATGGTAAACACATGTGTAAACATAACACTTGAACTGGATTAACAGCAGGCCTGGACCGGGGCAACATAAGTCATATTCTACTGTTGCATATACCTCAAGAATCTCAGGTAGCCCAGCACTGCTTCAGCTCTTACCAAGCACCATATAGAAATGGCTAGCTGCACTTGCTCCATGTGTTTCCTGGCCTTTTTAAGACCTTGCTTCCTGTTCAACTAAAACTAATTCAGCTTAACATGTTTCTCTTACTTACATTAATGGCAGACTTACGACTACATAGATGGAAAGTGAAAGGTTTGAAGTCACCCATCAAGAGGAAAGAAATTCTAAGTCAACTCAAAAGGTTACATACGCAAGTGGCCCTCTTGCAGGAAACTAAACTTTTGACCCAAGACACAAAGAAACTGTAGAGGGAATGGGTAGGGGTGGAAGGACGCAGCTCAGTAAATGTCAAAAAATGGAGAGTATTCATCCTTATCCATAAGTGCTTGCACTGGACAGTTAAAAACGCTGCAGTGGACAAAGATGGTAGATGGTAACCTATATGTGCCCAATGAAGATTCACCTTCCTTATTCCACTAACTAGCTGTCTGGGTAGTCCAATTTAATGAGGTCAGTGCCCTACTCCATCTCAGAGAAGACTCCAACCTGTTACTTGACCACCTGGTGGACCGCAGCCAAGGAGCACCTCCCATAAAGCAGCGCATGGGATTAAGCCCGGGGATTAAGCTCTGGATGACAGGCCAGGCACTTTCAGATGTCTGGTATCTCCACAACCCTAAAATCAGAGACTACACCTACTGCTGCACTGCCCACCAGTTGTACAGCAGACTGGTTAGCCTGCCAGACCATCCTTCCCAATGGCAGCCATCATACAACCCTGCATGCTGTCGGACCATGCCCAGTACAGTTAGACATGGTATGTGGCACACCTCTCCAAAAATCCCCATCCCAGTTGCTGGATCTGCTATTTTTTTTAAGTTCAACATTTTTATTGGTTTGCAATAAATACAATAGATAGCAGAAAATACAGCGGAAAAAAAGGAAGAGTTGAAGATAGCACATACAGTACATATGCATGAATGTATCTTGGACCACAATCACTATGATTAACATTTTTACCATCTAGTAATGTATTTCTTATGAATTATGCTCTAAGTCAGAGCCTTTGCTTCCTACCATCATTGTTATGCTTGCTTATTTGGGGTTCATTAGTTCTATTATGCTAAAATAATCTATTCTCGTAGTATTAGCAATAATCTACAGACCGTGCTCCGAGCATGATTCTGTGCCAGCTGATCCCCCACTGTAACCCAGTTTGGAATTCAGCAGTATATGTATGGCGATCACAGACCAGGGTTTAAACCTCAAGTTTGAAGAATGTAGTCCCCAACTGGTTCCAGGAACTAGCAGCTCCCAAGCTCATAACATGTCATTCTGACAGTGGTGAGTGCTGATGTGCACTGGCTTCATATCAATAGGCTGGGACTAAAACTCACAAGCAGGAGGCCCCCTGCACTGGCACATAGTGCTTAAACACAGGAAAATGTCACTCAGAAGATAGTGTGTTGAGTAAGGGATACCAGCATTACCACTCCCTACCTCCCCAACACACACACATACTCTCTCACACTCTGAGAATTTAATTTAAAATCACAAGAAAACTTGTAAATACAAATAGATGTTACTTTATAACTATCATCTGATTGGCTAACTTTTTAGTGCTTTTTTTTTTATGTTGATTGCGCATAGCGCAAGAAACATATTGGGACAGTTTGCAGAGAAGCAGACTGTGGAGGAACGGCACTGTTGTGGCCAATGCCCCCACAGCCTGCAAAGGCTTGTCCCGTTTCCCCCAGTGCTGTTGCAGGCTGCTGGTGACACAAGTTTGGAACGTTTGCACCAACTTGTGACAAATCAGCCACTGCAATCAGGTGCCGCCTCGGCACTGCAGTGTCAGCCATCTGCTGCAATGAGGGAGCGACCCGTCATTGCAGGGCGGATCTAGCAAGCCTGATATTGTTTGTGAACATGGCGGCGGGTTGCCGCCCTGTTCAGAAACACTATAACCCCCTCGTGTTTATGTGCCGACGGGGCTCCCAATCTCCCTCGGCTTCAGTGCCCCCTGTGTTGATTTTGCCGACAGGGAAGCCCACTCCCCGTCGGCATTCTGTAACCCCCCTGCTTTCATTTTCTGCTGAAGGGGTGCCCAATCCCGTCGACATAATGATATCCCCTTGTGTGCGACCCGGGGTGCCCAATCCTACTGTCGGCTACTGCTACCCCAAAAACCAGAAAGCCTCTGATGGCACGCTGGGAGCCCATCCCAGCGTGCCACATGCTCCTGTAAAGTTAAAACGGTCCTGCCGACATCTTTTGTTTTTTTAACCTGAAAAAAGGAAATGGTCCCTCGAGTCTGCCTGCCCCTCCAACAACCCGCACCCGCGATATAGCACCTGCCTCCCACTCCCCTCACCCCATACTTACTTCTGGAGTCTGGCATGATGATCTTCGGCAGACTGGGAACATGTCTGCACTCTTCAAAGCCGACCACTAACTGAGGAAATGTCGGTAAGCGGTATAATGTAATGAAGGCGGTGTTTTTAACTTTAGTGCATAACTCTGGCATTTTTTGGAATTCTTTCACCAAATTTTCAACATGGGGTTTTTGGGACACCTCCTCATGAATGCTTGAACTGTCATGGTAGCATCGGTCTCCAAAAGGTGATTTCGCAGTCACCGCGCAGAATCACCCTTGGGGCCATTAACAAAACGACAGTGCCAGTGTTCATCGAGGTGGGCTCTCAAAAGCCTATGTAGCAATTTGCGGAAACCTGTGCGATTGAAGCGCATTTAGCCGCGGTATTGCGCGGTTGCTGGCGCACGCCGTAACTTCGTGAATTTGCAATATTTTGACACCAGATTTTCAACACTGGCATTTCACACACCTGCTTGTGAACAGTATAGCTGTCATTGTTCACATCCTCGCACTTCTGGCGCAGAATAGCGCGGTCACTGTCGGAAATCAGTGTTTGGGATAGATTAAGAAAATGACAGTGACAATGTTCATGAGTAGAGGTCCTAAAATGGCTATGTTGAAAATTTGGTAATGATACTCCATAAAATGACTGTGTTACGAGCGTGCGTTGCGCAGTTTGCACGCACGTTTGTAACTTTACGAATTTATAATATTTCCACTCCAGATTTTCAACATTGCCATTTTCCCACACCTACTTATGAACAGTGCAGCTGTCATTTTTCCCATCCTGGCCAAAATGTGTTTTCGCAGTTGTGGCGCAAAATAGAGCGGTCACTGTGGGAAATCACTGTCCGGGACAGATTAATAAAATGACAGTGATACTGTTCATGAGCAGAGGTCCTAAAATGCCTATGTTGAAAATTTGGTAATGACAGCCCATCACACTTGCACACTTTCCACACACCCTTGTAACTTTGCAGATTCGTAATATTGTCATGCCACATTTTCAACAATGGCATTTTTTCACACCTCCTTGTGAGCAGTACAGCTGTCATTTTTCACGTCCTGAGTGAAATGTGGTTTCACAGTTGCAGCACAGAATAACGCGGTCGCTGTGGGAAATCAGTGTTCATGACAGATTAAAAAAATGACAGTGGCACTGTTCATGAGCAGAGGTCCTAAAATCCCTATGTTGAAAATTTGATGACAAAATTCCATAACACTACGCACTCTTGTAACTTCGCAAATTTGTACTATTTTCACGCCACATTTTCAACAGTGGTATTCTTTCACACCTCCTTATGAACAGTACAGCTGTCATTTTTCACTTCCTGGCTAAAATATGTTTTTGCACTCCTGACTGAGAATAGCACGGTCGCTGTGGGACATCAGTGTTTGGGACAGATTAAGATGGAACGAGTGAGAGGTGGGAGGGACCGAGTTCAACTGAGCCCTGTCGGGACTGCTGCAGATTTGTTTGTGGGCAGAAAAAGGCCCCAACGCAAGAGGCCAGTACAAAAAAGCAGCCTGCAGCACTGGGAGAAACAGAACGAGAGAGTGAATGAGGGAGGGGGAGTGAGCGAACTCACTGGAGCGCTGTCAGGACTGCTGCGGATTTCTTTGTGGGTTGAAAAAGGCGTCAGTGCAGGCAGGGGCCCAGTAGAAAAGGCCAGCCTGCAGCGATGGGAGAAACAGTATGAGTGAGTCAGACAGGGGGACTTTGTGAGCTCAATGGAGCTCTATCAGGACTGCTGCGGATTTCTTTGTTGGCAGAAAAAGGCACCAATGCAGGCAGGTGCCTCGTACATAAGGGCCGATTGCAGCATCAGGACAAACAGAATGAGCGCGTGACAGGGGAAGACTGAGCGACCTCAACAGAGCTTTGTCGGTAAAGCTGTGGATTTCTTTGTGGACAGACAAAGGTGCCAATGCAGCCAGCAGCCCTGTACACAAGCGCAGCCTGCACAGCCAAGAGAAACAGAATGAGTGAGTGACAGAGCAGTAGTGAGCAAGCTCAACGGAGCTCTATTGTGACTGCTGTGGATTTCTTTGTGGGCAGAAAATGAGGCAATGCAGGCAGGAGCCCAGTACAAAAGGCCAGCTTTCAGCACGGGCAGAAATGGAATGAGTGAGTCAGAGGGGGGAGTGAGCGAGCTCAATGGAGCTGTGTTGGGACTGCTTCAGATTTCTTTCTGGCCAGAACAAGCCACCAATGCAGGTAGGAGCCCAGTACAAAAGGGCAACCTGCAGTTGCAGGAGACCCAGAATGAGCGAGTGAGGGAGGGGAAGTGAGTGAGCTCAATGGAGCTCTGTTGGGACTGCTGCAGATTTGTTTGTGGGCAGAAAAAGGCAGCAATGCACGCAGGGGCCCAGTACAAAATGGCAGCCTGCAGTGGCAGAAAACCCAGAATGAGTGAGTGGGGGGGGAGTGAGCGAGCTCAACGGAGCTGTATTGTAACTGCTGCAAATGGCGGCAACGCAGGCAGGAGCCCAATAGAAAAGGGCAGTCTGCAACGACACCAGAAACAGAATGAGCGACTGAGAGAAGGGGACTAAGAGAGCTCAACGGAGCATTGTCGGGACTGCTTCAGATTTCTTTGTGGGCAGAAAAAGGTGCCAACAGAGCCAGGAGCCCAGTACAAAATGGCAGGCTGCAGCGCCAGGACTAACAGAATGAGTGAGTGACACAGGGGGAGTGAGCAACCTCAACGGAGCTCTGTTGGGACAGCTGTGGATTTCTTTGTGGGCAGAAAAAGGTGCCAATGCAGGCAAGAGCCCAGTACAAAAGGGCAGCCTGCAGTGCCGGGAGAAACACAATGAGCGAGTGACAGAAAAGGAGTGAGCGAGCTCAATGGTGCTGTCTCATGACTGCTGTGGATTTCTTTGTTGGCAGAAAAAGGCGGCAAGGCAGGCAGGAGCCCAGTATAAAAGGCCAGCCTGCAACGCTGGCAGAAACGGAATGAGTGATTGAGAGAGGGGGAGTCAGCAGGCTCAGCAGACCTGTGTCAGGACTGCTTCAGATTTCTTTGTGGGCAGAAAAAGTCACCAACAAAGGCAGGAGCCCAGTACAAAAGCGCAGCCTGCAGCACCAGGAGAAACAGAATGAGTGAGTGAGAGAGGGGGAGTGAGCCACCTCAACGCAGCTCTGTCGGGACAGCTGCAGATTTCTTAGTGGGCAGAACAAGGTGCCAACGCAGGCAGGAGCCCAGTACAAAAGAGCAGCCTGCAGCACCGGGAGAAACAGACTGAGCGAGTGACGGAGGGGCAATGAGCGAGTTCAATACACCAACGCAATCAACATTCGGCATTGACAAATGCTTGTTTTTAATTGTACTGTGCAAGGAGGTTTTGGTGACTTTGAATTCCCATTGCAGTTGTCTTTTCAAAGGAAACATAGAAACATATAGACTCTGTTAGCAGAGAAAGGCCTATGTGCACATTGTGTCTGCTCATTCCTATCGATCTAATATAAAATGAAAGAGCCTTAGTGACTCTTCCCTCCCTCTTGCCCCAATTTCTCTCTAATCTGGCCTTTACTAAGCCCCACTATCTGTCCCATTCATATCTGAATCCCCCCACTCTTTCACACAGACCCAAATCGCAGATCTACTGTGATACAGCTCCATTCTAATTCCTCAGTTTTCTCCTTTCAGTCACAACCTTCAGTGTAATAGTTGCCTTCAGCTTTGTTATTGAATTGCCTTATCTAAATCAATAAATTCATTTCCTTACTGATGTGCCATAGTAAATGTGTTTTACTGCACTGTTCACACTTGGTGTTATCGGTTAGATTATGTTATTGCATTTGTTTCTCACCTGTCCTATCTCCTGGGTCCTATCCTTTTCACCCATCCCATTTACCTGAAATTTTGTGAGCAGTTTGAAACAGGCATCTTCGGCTGATTAGCAGGTATACAAATGTGGATGTCAGACCCAGACCAATACCCCAAATAGCAGGGAAAACTGGGAGGGGAAACAGCCAGGAAAACCTTACCTGAGAGAGGTCCAGGTGCGCCCAGGATAGAGGTGCCAAAATGGGGTGCCAAAAATGAAAAGGACTGGGCAAAACTGGTGCCAAAAACACGGGCCACGGACATGGGCAAAAACCGGGAACTCCAGGCAACTTAGGGAGGAAAACACAAGAAATCTGCGATGAGTGTAACCCCTAGGTGGCGCTATACCAAGGGCTACTACCCCTGCCTGTTTGACTATGGACAGGTTGAGGGGCCTAGGTCCTATGGCGGGTGCCTCCACCCAGAGGTCAGGGTTTGTAGTGGTTAGACTAACTTGGTCACAGCCCTCTGGGACACTGAGACCCCCTTTTACTCCCTCTAGTGGCTCACACAGTACACTGGAGTTACAGCCTCAATACCCCACGTATACACACTGTTCACTCATATAGATACCACTTACCCTCGAGACTGATTCTGCAGAATGTCTCTGAGGACCACCTGTAAAGTAAGGTTAAACAACATATACAGCAAAACACAATACTGTTTCCATAAGTACCAACACCACAGACAGTATATAGTATAACAACCACAAATCTGATTTATTTAGGGGACAGTAACACGGCAGGGGGAAATCAGGTTAATTAGTGGCATTAAATCACTGTACTGTGCACACATACAGGGTCTGAAAAGTCACACTCTGGGTACCAGGTTGGGGGGAGGGGCTAGCCAGGTCCATTGCCCAGGGTTGGCCGGCAGGTGCAGATGGATAGGGCCCTGTAGAAAAAAGATATGCACAACACCCAATTGTAATACGGAGCCGGAGGGCTCAGTCCATGAAGCAGTGAAGCAACAAGAATTAGATGACACACTTGTGATTGAAAAACAAGCTGCAGGGGAATACTCTGATTTGTACTCACAATACCCAAGCTGAGGATCGGATGGAGAATGTCCTTCTGGATTGCTAGAAGAACAGGGCATGGGGACAAGGTCCTTGTGACTGGACTCCACTGCCGTTGATAGCAAATGGATGTAGTCCAAATTAAGCTGGGGTTTACTTTCAGCTTCAGCACACAATTCACTGTACAGGGGATCTGAAATAGCGATTCCCCACAAGCACTACGCACATTTATATGTAAAAGAAAAGTACTATACCAGGCAGGCTGCTCCTCGATCCCAACCGCAATTACTGCAAGATACCCGAGAGAATACACAGCAGCTTCAGTTCCTGACAGACTGAGTGCGATTCAGCAATTTCTCCAGTCTTCTACAGGGTGAGCCTGGTTTCTACTCTTCAGATCTCCTTCTTTCTCCTCACAAGTTGGATTCAGTCTGATCTGGCACTTGCAACAGCTGCAGGCCAAACCTCAGGGCCTCACACGCGCTTCCCGTGCGAAACTATACACCGCAGAAGCACACAGCTCCTTCTTTCTTCACTGTCACCACTGATCTGATCTTTCCAGTCACAGAGCAGGGCATTTCCTTTAGCTCCACACTATTCTGTTGGCTGGTTCAGCTGTCACTCACAATAAAACTCCCTCTGTTGGTGGAAAAAGGCGCCAAGGTCAAAACTACATTTCCCAGAGTCACTGCCCATACTGTCCCCTTGTGGCAGGCTCAAAATTAAGAGTCCAAGTTCTGATTCGTCCACAGGCTCCATTTTAGGGCTCCCTTAACCCAATTGGCCCAGCACAGCAGTTTAGGTCCAAAATGGAGGGGTAACACACACAGAGTCCTAGCTGCAATAAAGGCAGGTTAGACAAACTACAATTTTGTTAATGCTTTAAATGATTACAGGCAAACAGTTACAGCTTTCAGATGGGCTCCCTTTGCACTTCCAGCGACCACAAAATGGAGCGATTACTCTGCAGCTCGGGCGGGATTCGAGCATTAAATACACAGTCCCCCCCCATACAAACTAATTAAGTTTGCAAGCATACAGCTCTTAAAGAGACAGTACGTGGAGGCTCAAATAGCAATAAACGCTGAACACTGCCCTGACTTGGAGCATTCAGGCAAGCTCCTGGAAGACTTTTGGAAACCCCCATTTGCAGGGGGGGTTACATGAGTAAAACCCGCTGAAAACGCGGCTTTTCCCAGTGGCTCTTTTTTTCAACTAACTGTGCCTGAAACTGAGATTCTCGGGGAGATTCTGCACCAGCTCCTGGCACCGGCTTCTGCAGGCTTGGTCTCCGGGCCTGGTCTGCATGCCTGTCTGCAAGATGTAACCCCCCGGGATGGAAACGGTAGCGACCCGGTAGTGGTAACGGTAAACAGTGCTCCACCGGGTGCGACTTTACCGACTTTCCGGGTGACTTTCACGCAGGCTTTCAAAGGCGGTTCACCCAGATTCCCCTTGCTGGTCCACGCCATTTCCAGGCCTTCACTCCAGGCTTCACTCACTCGAATTCCCTTCCTCGCCTTTCCGGCTTGTCTTCCTCCCGCTCTTCTGATAATGCACCGTGATGTCCCAGCGTGACATAGCGGACCCTGCACAGAAGCTCCACCACAGCTCGCACCACAGCATTACTGTACCTGAGGGGTCGGGGGGGTACATATTGGGAGACAGACTGGGGAGACAGAGCAGGGCACAGGGGTGGGGCAGAGCAGGGAGACAGAGAGAGAGTTAGATTTGCCCACCTCCATTCTGGAAACACCCCTGCTTTTAATAAATGCGGAGCAACATTCCATGGCAAGGGACTACAAAATACCTTAAGAAAACAATACAAGGAGGCAAGCATCCGCGTCTGCAGTTTAAAAAACACCCCTTTTCTGTGATTTTGCAGACACGGATGCATACCTCAATGCATAGAAAGTGCCACCACCGGGGAATCTGAGCTCTGCCTTATCTCTAGGTACTCGCCTGGTGTGCCGGTACGAGAGCGACACAGGAAGGTTGCTATGGGAGTGAGCATCATTGGAGTTTTTGCACTGTTTCCACCGGACTGGATTTGTCTGCTTACTGTCTTTTACTGTGTTGTGGAAAGAAGAGCGTGGAGTCTGGTGTTTCCAGCTGCCTCGGGGGAGAGTGGAGGGTCTCGCTGAGCTTAGGCAGTTGAGCGGTGGGGGTAACTGGGCAGCAAGAGGTGGGAGCTCCACTGCCCATCAGGAAAACCCCTCCTATCTCCCGCTTGGGCTGATTTGATTGTCAAAGTTGACCCTGGGCCCTAGTGAGGTGACCTGTCTTTGGCTCTGGCAACCGAGGGGGGGGGTGAAGAATAATATTCCCCCAGGCCCCCAATTTTTGAACCGACTGGACTGCACTTTGCCCTTTTCTGGATTATTCATTTGTTTTACCGGTGAGGAAATACTGCTGATGAGTGTGGAGTCTGCCTGGAAGACCTGATGAGAGCTCATTTTTCTAGTGCTTTGGACTTTGCTCCTTTGGGTGAGTACCTGGGAGATTTTAATAAGATCGCTTGAGACTAGCTTCTAGGTGATTTGGTGAGAGCATTTTCCTGGATAGCAGACTCTGGAAGGCTCCATGATATGTGGAAATCCATAAACTCTTTGGTCATTGTTTTATCTTCTGGAACTTTGGTGGTGTGAGCACCTTAGCTTCTTTTGCACGTTGGAACTATTATCAAGCTGAAATTTGGCTTGGAACTTTGTTTGGACAGTAGATTATTTTAAGAAGTGTTTTCTAGACATATTTAGAATTTGCTGTAGTGCGCGTTCCTTGCCTTTTCTCATTTGCTGTTATTTTAATTGTTATTTGATTTGTTGAGATTTTGGGTGTGGGGAGGGGGGATTAATTTAAGGGGTATATGATTGGGGTGTGTGAATGTGTTAATTGGAATTTGTATAGTTAGAATGAGTGGGTAGTGTGTATGTTAGTTTTTATCTGATATAATTGAGGTTGTATTTATTAGTTATAATTTGTTTTATTGGGTTCTTCTAGTTTGGGCTAGTACAGTAGGCTGGGATGTGTTGGGGTGTTGGCCTTGCACATATCACCTATGCTGCCTCTCTGCTTCACAATGTCTGCCCCTTCACTGACCTCCCAGTTTCATCTACTGCTGCTAGATGCTGTAGGGAGGTGGAGGGTGGGTCATTGTTGGCAAGGGGCAGCTGAGGAGGGGGTGGTGAGGGGCTATGAGGTTGTAAGGTCCAGAAGACACCCTGGGTTTAAACAGGGCAGAGGGCGATGCTAGACATGTTTGGTTCCTGTACCCAGGGGTCCCGCCGGACTGAGTAGACAGGTAGCCAGAGGGCTGGCTGCCTCCTCTAATCCTTTTTGGGTGGTGCTGTGCAATGCGAGGTCAATAAGGAACAAGACCGCAATTTTTGCGGACTTGATTTTCTCTGTCGACCTGGCTTGCATTACGGAGACCTGGTTGGGTGATGATGCTGGTCCTGTTTTAGAGGCTGCTGTTCCCACTTGGTACTCCATGGAGCATTGCCTGAGGAAGGCTCACTGGGTGGGGGGTGAGTGGCCATTGTTTTTAGAGCCAACCCGGGCTTCTCGGGTGCATCCAGTTAGCAATACCAGGTCTGTTGAGTGTGTCGCCATACGAGGGGGTCCAGGTGCAGGTTGTAGGATTCTCCTCATTTACTGCCCTCTGGGGTCGAGAGGAGAATTCCTGCATGAGGTAGAGGACTTTGCCATCGACCAGGTGTTGGAGTCCCCCAGGTGTTTAATCCTAGGGGACTTCAATGCTTGGATCGACGACAAATCCTCGCAATTTGGTTATGACCTCCTCCAGTTGATGTCTTCACTGGGCCTGGCACAAGCAGTTGCTTCTGTGACCCATCAGCATGGCCATACACTCAATCTTATTTTCCATCTGGGTCTTGGGGTTGATAACCTCAAGATTGATTGGGTTTCTTGGTCCATCTTTGCACCATGGGGTTCACGTTTGAGCCCCCTCGATGGTTCTTCCCCTGTGGAGATGGTCAGTTACTGCCCTTTAAGGGGTCTGCACCCAGAATAACTTCTGGCACTGGCTGACCTATCTAGAGTTGAGGCAGCTTGTGCAATTGGCACTGGTGAGGCGGTGGCCACATATAATAAGGTGGTGGCTGAGGCACTCGATGCCATTGCACCAGTCCGTATATGACCCAGATCCTCTTACTTGAGATCCCCCTGGTTTGATAGGGATCTCAAGGTGATGAAGATCAAGGGTTGGAAGTTGGAGTGTAACTGGCAGAGGACCCAGCTGGAGGCTGACAGACTGGTCCTGTGTGCTCACTATGGTGAGTACCAGGAGGCAATCTCCGGTAAGAATGCAGAATTCCTGTCCAGGGAGATTGCAGCAGGGAGGAACAGACCTTCTCAGCTTTTTCGGACTGTGAATAGGCTTCTCCATCCTACTTGTCTACAGCTGAAGAAGACTTTTTCACCCACCTTGTGTGAAGAGTTTGCTCTGTTCTTCTCTGACAGAGTGTCGTCTATCTGGTCGGGAATTCTGTTAGGGAGGCTTGTGCCTCGCAGTGGTCAGACTAGTAGGAGCAGAGGCACTCTGCCTATCTGGGAGGAGTTTAGGCTGGTGGAGATGTCTGAGGTGACTGAGGTGATCTTAGAGCTGAAGCACGCATTTTGTGAACTGGACCCAGCCGCAATGCGTTTCTTAATGGGATGCGCTGAGGCTGTTGGCCCAGTGTTTGCCGGGATTGCCAGGTGCTCGATGGTGGAGAGGGTATTCCCAGCGGCTTTGAAAGAAGCACTGGTGAGACCCCTTCTTAAAAAGTCTTCCCTCGACCCAGACGTCCTGGCGAATTACTGTCCAATCTCCAACCTGCCTTTTTTGAGCAAGGTTGTGGAGAAATTAGTGGCACAACAGCTCAAAGATTGCCTCGTGTCCTTTGACATCTATGAGCCATTTCAGTTGGGTTTTTGGGCCAGACGCAGTACAAAACAGCTCTAGTTAGAGTGCATAATGATCTGCTTAGGATTAGAGATAGAGGAGACAGGTCAGTTCTTGTGCTTCTCACTCTCTCATCAGCATTTGACACCGTGGACCACTTCGTGCTTCTTGATCGGCTCTGTGAGTTTTGTGGACTTGCCGAGGCTGTCATCAGATGTTTTGAGTCCTATCTCTCTGACAGGGTGCAGCGGGTGGTGATGTGGAACTTCTCCTCCAATGTTCCTGTCGTGGAGTTCCACAAGGCTTGATCTTGTTGCCGATTTTGTTCACGGTGTACATGCTGCCCCTGGGTGAGATCATTCGACAATACAGCGTGGCATTTCACTGCTATGCAGATGACACCCAGCTGTAGTTTTCATTTGCGCCCGGAACATCTGATGCTGTCCATATGCTTAACATCTGTCTGGCTAAAATCAGTGACTGGATGGCTTCTAGCTGGCTGAGACTAAACCCGGATAAGACAGAGGTGCTAGTGATCGAGCCAGATCACGGGCGTGATGGGTTGCATCCTGGAGTGGACACAGGTCATTTTCTGGGGTCTTCTCCATTGGTTGCTTTTCTGAGGGCACAAAATCTAGGTGTGATCTTTGATAGCAGGCTGACCTTTGAGGATCAGGTGTCATCTGTGGTTAAGAGTGGCTTTTACCACTTGCAGAACATTGCCAGGATCAAGCCCCTCGTTCCACCCGAGGATCTGCCAACTCTGATACATGCCTCTGTTACCTCTAGGCTTGATTACTGTAACACTCTTTACTTCAGGGTCATGGGAGGGGCCCTCCATCGGCTGCAGCTGGTGCAGAACGCAGCAACCCGGTTGCTGACGGTCTGTCTAGGTCTTGTCATGTGACCCGGTCCTGCGTGCTCTGCACTGACTGCTATTCAGGTGGAGGGTCCTTTTCAAGGTGGGCTTGTTCACTTATAAGGCCCTATACAGGCTGGGTCCTGGCTACCTGTCGGAGCTTCTGACACCTACGACCTCTACTCGCTCCCTCCGCTCCTCTTTGAGGGTCCTCCTGGGTGTTCCCAGGGTTCGGCTCAAGATGTCTGGTGATTGAGCTTTCAGTGTCTCTGGGCCGACCCTGTGGAACACATTTCCAGCTATAGTAGGAGAGGCCCCTTGATCGGTGTTTTCAAGCAGAAGTTAAAGGCACACCTCTTCAGTCTGGCCTTCACAGAGTAATCAGTATTATTAGAGAATTTTAGTATTTGAACTCTGATTTTATCTATCTGCTATTTATGGGTTTTAATTAGTTGTTTTATCTGTAATACTTTGTTAGGTGCCCATAGCCTCTGGGATTGGGCGCCATATAAAATGAGCCTTGCCTTTCCTTCTTGCTAGTGTTAGGCAAGGGTCCAATTAAATCGATTTGGATCACATTCCAGGGACCGGATTGTCTCTGGGGTAGCAATTTGGCATTTTTGTTGCCAGGAATTGGGTTGTTCTGAACATAAATGATGCAATTATCCACATAATTTTGAACATCTGTTGTCATGCCAGGCCACCAGCCTGCAGTTTTCAATCTCTGCAGAGTTTTGTGTACCCCTTGATGTCCACCTGTAGGGGTATCATGGACCTGATGGATGAATTCAGGTCGACATATCTTGGGAATAACCCAACGTTTTTGATCACCAGAGTGGTACAAGACCAACTTCTGGTCTTCAGAGAGATGAAGGTTGTCTAAATGTCTTTTGAATGGGTTGTTCAGAGACATCTCTTTCTCTGTATCCTTGGAGAGGTATTCATATACCTCCTTTATTTCTGGATCTGCCATCTGTACTGCAGTGAGATCCAGAGGGACCACTTTTGTTTTCTTGTTTGTGGTCACCATGTGAGGCCCTGGAGGGGTTTGCAGAGCCCATATAACCCCCCCAGCACCATTCTTGGCTTAGGTTTCTGCTCGATTGTTGATCTCATGGAAAGATTTGGCTTTGGAGTGAGCCTTAACCTTGTGTATGTACAGTCTGTAAAGGAATTGCTCAGCAAGACTGACAGTGTGTACAAACAGATCCCTGTATTTGACAGGGGTGCCTTCTGAAGAGGCAAAATCGTGGGTCTTCCAGAAAGGAAGAAATTCAGTCAGTGAGTTGCACACCCAGGAGGAATCAGAAAAGATTATGGTATCCTCTTTTCCTTCATGGGTAGGTTCCAGTGTACATGCTACTGCAGCAAGTTCCGTGTACTGGGAAGATCCGATGGTGCATTTCCTGGACACCGCAAAAGTGTCACCTGCTGGATGCAGGACCAGGACCCCAACACCTGCAATGTGTTCTCCTTCATGGTAGGAGGAAGACTCATCTGTAAAGATGTGGAAGAGTGCAGGGTCTTTTAGAGTGTGCTCAGTGGCTGGCAGGAATGGACCTGGTTCAGGTAAGGAAGGTGGCTGTAGGCCACACCCATCTGGTGCTCCTTGGTATAGGAGACCATGTGCCAAAATGGAGGGCATTTTGGTGGGAAGCAGAGTGATGTCTTGATCCTGTAAGAGGAGAGACCAATCGGTGAGTCTAGTATTAGACACATTTTCGGCCTTGATTCTGTCTGCCAGGAGGAAATTGGTAGGGGTGTGATTGGTGTGCAACACAACAGGGGAGAACCCTATAATGTAGGTGAAGTGTTTGACAGCCCAGAAGGTCGCTAAGAGATTCCTCTCACACAGAGAGTACTTATGCTCCACAAGAGAAAAGCATCTGGGAGGCATAGGCAATGGGCCTGAGGGTACCATTTGCCTTTTGCACAAGAACTGCTGACATGCCCACCTCAGAGATGGTGGTTTTCAGATGGCAGTTCTGGGTTAGGGATGACCAAAGCTGGAGCAGAGGCCAAAGCCTTCTTTAAAGAAGTGACAGCAGCTGTGTGTTCTGGTTCCCACTGCCAGGGGACATCGTTTTTCAGTAGCTCATACAGGGGTGCGGCCTTTAGTGCAAAATTGAAAATGAAATCCCTGGAGTAGTTGACCATACCCAGGAAGTGTCTGAGAGTAGCCACACTGGTGAGTAGCAGCAAATCTTGAATGCTCTGGACCTTATCCAGGGTGGGGCTCCTGCCTTTGGTAGTGATGCGCAGGCCCAGAAAGAAAACTTCTGGAAGGCACAATTGTACCTTTGCAGGATTGCATTTGAGGCCTGCCCTCTATTGGAGTGTTATGAGCTTATCTAGGAGATCCAGGTTCTTCTCCAGGCCTGTGGTGGCTGGGAGAAGGTCGTCCACATACTGGTGTGGAGAAGCCCCATATGGCGTCCCTCATATGGGATGTGGAAGAGGGAGGGGCTGTTCTGGAATCTTTGGGAAAGGCAGTTCCACTTGTACTGATGTTTTTCAAAGGTGAAGGCAAACTTGTATTGGCTCTCAGGAGCCAAAGTGAGTGACCAGAAACCATTTTAGATATCTAGAGTACTGAACTACTTGTGTTCAAGTTTTAGAAGTTTGAGCACATCTGGGGCTGATGCCACGGTAGGCGCACAACTGGGGGTGACTCGGTTAAGTCATATGTAGTCAGTGGTGAGCCTCCAACTGTTAGGTTTCTTCACTGGCCAGATGGGAGTGTTGACTGTGGATACACAAGATCTAATGACCTCTTGTTTCAGAAGGGAATTAGTAGTTGCCTGCAAAGAGGGCATTGCCTCTGCAGGTAATGGGTATTGTCACTGACAGAGTGGTTCATCACCAGCAACTTGTATGAGAGTGTCCATCCTCCCTCAATCAAGCTTGTGTTTGGCAAAGGCCTCTTGTTGCCTTTGCAGAATTAGTTTCATTTTAGGGAATAGCTCATGATGTTGGAGCATGAGGATGATGTCATATTCTGCATCATTGACCTTTACTGCTCCTACCACAGGCGAGTCAGAGATGAGAAGCATATGGCACTGGCCAGGTATCTGGAGCAACAGCCTATTGACCAAATCTGCCACACAGCTATAGCGTGAGAGATAGTCTATTCCCAAGATGCTCTGGTGGTGATGTAGTACCATGAGATCAAAACGGTGTATCACATCAAAGGTCTCGATGATGACTAGTATTGGTTTGGACTGGTAGGTTGTGACCATGGTCCCATCAAAGGTCTGGGCAGAAGTAGGCTTTCCCTTTGACCAAGGAGATAGCTGTGGGTTGTCCTGATGCAGCATTGAAACTGTGGTACCTGTATCAAGAAGCAACTTTGCTGGCAGCCACCAACCAGTGCTTCCACACAAGGATGTCCAGAATCATCAGTAACCAAGGTAGTGATTATCTGAACCGGGGCCTGACACTGTCAGTTGAATTCACTTTGCTTTTGGTTACCTAAGGGGGCTATCTTGCAAGCATTTGCTTTACTTCGGAGTAGGGAGCCTTGCTGTGCCCGTCCTCCTTGGGCTCTTCATCCAGTAGAGGCATGGATGGGATGGCCACCACTGGCTTGGCAGAAATGGCTGCCATCAGCGATTGGACGTTGGCCTTAAACTCTTGAATCTGGTTGTTTTCCTGTCAACTCCCGGTACGAAGGGCCGGATGGCTGATTTTGTCCATTATTCCCTTTTCTGTTCTGCTGGTTGGGCCTCTGCCGATACCGCTGCTTGTTCTGCCCCCCCCTTCTGGTAGGAGGGCTTATCCTGCTGGAAATCCTTGGATTTCCCCTCCACCACATACTGGGTGGATGGCCCAGTGTTTTGCACCAGGGCCACCATCTTTTTGGAACCTGAGCCCAGGTCCCATGCACAGATTTGGTACATGCATTCCACACTGTCCATGATGGTTTGGAAGTGGTCCTTCCTGGGGAATACCACTGTTTCAACCTTCTTGTGAAGGACTGGTTGCGTGTTCTTCAAGAGTAGGCTTTTGTACTCAGTTGAATCTTGGCTTGCAGTTTCGTTGGCCAATTTCTTGCCTGTGGAATAGACAAGCCACAACCGACTGTCATACTGGGCTGGCGTTTCCTTGCTGGATTGTTTTACTGAGGTGGCTAGCATCAGGCCGACCATGTTGGAATTGTGCGTTGCCAGGAGGCCGGCTGCAACTATGAGAACTCTACATTGATGTCATCATGTACTGCTTCCAGTAGCTTGGCTTACAACGTGGGATTGATGGTTTGTTTCAAAACCTGGACTCTGTGCTTGTCTAGAAGGCTGAGCATTTCATATTGGTTTTGCATCTTTTCCAAATGAAAAGTTAGATTGTCACTAGAGGCTGTGCGGCTTACTTTGTCCACAATAGTCAGGGTGGCTTGTGTGGACTGCAGAGTGTTTGGGGCAGGCCCCGTACTTCCTGCTATGGACTTGACAACTGCTTCGGCTGTAGCATTCATCTCACTCTGAAGGAGAGTCTGTTGTTGGACTTTCTTCTTCAACAAGTCGGCTGTTGCTTGCTGGATCACCACAAGCTGTGCCTTGGAGACTTCAGCCTTCATGATCACCTGTTCACTCAGGGCTTCCACTTCGCCCTTGTCTTGCTTACTCAAGACGGCTACCGGAGGTGGGTGAGGCCTCTGATGATGCCAGGTCAATGGGTGGGGGATACAGTAGAGCTTTCACGTGACCCCTCAGGATTGCCAACTGCTGACATAATTTCATCATTTTGGCCCTACATATTGAGTGATTTACTCTGCCTTTGTACTGTCCTTTACTGACATGCTCTTGCAGAACTCTATATGCGGTGCTCACTTCGTGATTTTCCCTGATCTCCCTGTCCAATGTTTCTTGGCACCTTCCCAACTCACCATAAAATTCCTCATTCTCACTCCGCAACACATCATTCATACCAGTAAGCAAATCATTCAACTGTAACACATGCTTTTTGTCCTGCTGCAACCTCTCACATCCTTTCTCAATCTAATAGCCTCTCTGTCCCTGTCCTGTACAGCATAATGCAGTTAATTCTGAGTCTCATTTCTGAGCTTTTGAAGTTCTTGTACCAGCTCCCTCCATTGTGCCCTCATTTCTTGGGACTTGGAGCCCAGTTCCTTTTTCAGAGCTAGGACCTCCATTTCCATTGCCTGTAGGGCAGTGTACAGGGCAGTAACCATCATGCCCTTTTGGTCATGTTTCTTGACCATAGATTTGGTCTCCAAATACAGCGTGCACTCATACTGTATCGGATGACCGTGCAATTTTGTGTCCAGCAATAAATCACCCCAGCCTCCATGGGAGGTTAGAAAGTTTGAGATGTCTAACTTGAGCTCAGCGCTAATGGCCATTTTTGAAGGTTCCCCTTTCTCTGCCCAAGCCATGAGTCCAAGGAATATCGATCAACCTTGCGCTCTACAGTCAGACAGTTACACATTTGGGATATGGAATCCCATAGACCAGTGCCGCTATTGAATGAGGGGGTGTTGACTCAATCACCTTCATGATTCACAGTCCTGTTTGTGGTGCGGAGGGCCTGAAAGATCATCCATATGGGTTGAATTGGTGGACGGGGGTTCAAGCACTTTCGTGATTCCCATGCCTGTTCGTCTGCACACCTTTTTTTTTGTACTGGTCTGGTTTTGTCCAATTAGGTCCATGTCATGGTTTCTATTCGTTGGGGTCAAGGCAGGATCTACACCTGATGGCAAAACCCCTTCCGGCCATCTGTGCGCAGGTGGCAGTGCGTTCATCATTAGGGTGCCACATTGATGAATTTGCCACCCCCTCCCGACGTCCGCTCCCCCAGAGTTAGAAAATTTAGAAAGGAGGGCATGTGGGGTGCAGCTCCCCACAAAAAGAGGGGACGGTGACATCGGGATGTCGTGCCCTAATGACCGGGCGCACTGCCACCGGTGCCCTTCATAGGTGGAACCTGGAAAATCACGACACAGGGACAGGTGCTGCAGAACAAAAGGTTTATTACCCAATACGTATAAAAAGGAGAGCTTACCATAGCTGGGAGTCCAGAACCTCCGAACACCCAGTGTCATTACAGGAAAACTCAGTGAGAAACAGTATTACACAAAGTTATATACTCAGAGATAACAAGGTCTGTTACTGGGTAATGGGCTCATTTGCATAGTAGAAAAGCTAAACAAAACATTTCTATTAGTGGGTAAGGTGGGCAGCTCGCACCCAAGGCCGTTAAGTTTTGCACTTATACAGCCATAAGCAATTATGCTGACTAACACTACTTTTGGGTTACAGTGGACTAATTCATATAATATGCTGATCATAGCATTATGGCCAATAGCTGTAGGTGTGACGCTAAGATCACAAATATAACGTTACATAATACATCATAGCAAGCATAAGTAAATACTAATATCCCTTATACTGTAAGATGGTGCTCCACATTAGGGACTATAGGTCAGGCGTACTCCCCCCCCCTCCAGTTTACAACAGATGCCAGATTATGATCAGAATTTAATTTATTACTTGCCCAGAAGAGTGTTCCTTTGAAGAACCAACCTGAACACATTGTTAAAAACTTAATATTGCAGCTCTAGCGGACTCAGAAATTGTGTTATAATCCTGCAGTTTACATTACGATTCTTGTTATGTTCTGGTTTTTGTTCTGCTGCTTCATGTTGCTGCTGCTGTTACTGTTTCAGCTGTCCCTTCTACTTCTTTCTGATAAGTATAAAACTAAACAATGTTCTACAGTGTTGACACACTATTTACTGCTTGTTTGAATAAATGCATGTTAACCTCAGCCACTTGTTCTCTGCTTATGAAATGTGCTCTTATAGTGTTGATACACACTGCAGACTAGTTAAATTATATAATATAAGACCTGTGCAGATGTGCGTCATTTGTTTTGTTTTTCACACACCCTCAGTGTGTGATACCTTTTTTTTTTTATTTAGTTGTTTAACCAGGTATAGCACACTAAGCTAGGAGCTTTTTTACAGGAGTGACCTGGTAGCACAAGGAGGTTAAGTGACTTGCTCAGGGTCACACAGTATGCAAGTGGAAGCTGTGGGATGGTCTGGTCTGCTGGATGTCACCAGATTTGCAGCTCAGAGCCTTAGACCACTGCGCTATACTGCATTTTTAAACCCACTGAGCATGACTCTTGGGGTTTAAGTGGTATCACACACCTTGGCTGTCTGAAAAAAACTCATACTACACATCTGCACATGTATTATCCTATATATATATATTGTATTTATACAGGATAACACAGTTGAGATGCCACATCTTGTTTTCACTGGAGTCCTACTTTTGCCTGTTTTACACAACATTTTCCGACAGTAGGTACGCTGAGGTGTCACAGCATGTTTTCTGTGGAGTCCTGTGTTTACCCATTTTTGCACTGTAGCTACACAGATTAACCCAGCTGAGCTGAAATATCTCATGTCAGAGGAGTCCTGCTTCTACTCATTTTTGCACTGTATTTACTGAAGATGCTCCAGCTGCAATGCAGCAATCTAATTTCTGTGGAGTCCCGCTGTTACCTAGTTTTATAATATACTCACCAAAGAACAGCTCAGTTGTGATTACTGTACATATCTCACATCTTGTTTTAGTGGCATCCAGATTATACCAATTGTTGCACTACATTCACCCAACATAGCACAGGAAAGATGCAATATTCTATTTTCAGTTGGGTCCTGTTTTCACCCATTTTTTGATACTTTTTGTTTAGATCACCATTTCTCCTCATCAGGTCCTTCATCCACTCTGTGCAAACTATGCATTTTCATCTTCACATTAGTTACTTCAATCATATGTTAAAAATGATTTCCACCATACTTTGCTGGAAAACATGATATTGCTTTTATTGTACGGTACTTTGAATCTTGTACTCCCCCAGTTTGATATGCTTGTGTAACCCCACTACCAATCTGGGGTTTACCTTAATGTCTTCCTGGGCTCTATCCATGCCTACTGCCAGGCTGACATCTTTTATACGTAGTGAATCCATGGGTATTGGTTTGCTCCTGTTGATTTACGTAAGAGTGCCATGCTCTGCCTCCGTGTCTGTCCCTTTAAATCTCTAGCCTGTATGTGTATAGTAAGTGGTCTGGGCTGGGTCCAAGTACATCAACGCTCGCGACTGGCCAGACACTGCTTTGATTTGCTCCACTCTGCTGTCGATAATAGAGCAGAGGGAGCTTGAACGGGTACTGTAATTTTTTACTGCTAACTTGCTGCTATATTTGAAGTAGAGTGTTTGTTCTAACCTGCTTTCTTGCAGCTTTGCCTATCTGAATGGGAGCCACCATGTTAGGTACGGGACTTCCAGAATTTGGACCAATGGGACTCAGGGGCCCTTAAGGATTCTTAGTTCAAGTGCCTCGTGGGAAAGAAATCGGTAGTTTATGTAGTTTTTGTAGTTTTTAGGTTGGCACCTAAACCGAACTGAGGGAGGCACCCAAACTGTGACTGACAGCTCCCCCAACCAACCAGAACTCTGAAAACCAAGTGAAATCCCCAGGACTGTTAGAGGCAGTGGATCAGTTAGAGTTGGAGTTTGAAGAGTGAGCAGCTCAAGCTTTCGAGCAGCTGCTCCCTGTATGGAGTTGAGGGAAATCAGCGGGGAGGCCTGACTTGCCTCCCTACTACTGTTCTCCTGCATTGGACTGCCTGATTGCAGTAATCAGACTAATCTGAAATGGAACCTTTACTTGCAGCAGAAGCTCCAAGATATTTGAAGGTATAGACTGAGATCTGGACTGAGAGGAAGCTCCTGTGAAGCATTCAACCCAGAGGTTGTTCAAGACTGATTTAATTTTCGAGAGGTTTGCGCAGTGAATCGACTGCAGTAGCGACCAGTATAGAACCAAACTGTGTGAAGGAAAGTTAATGCTGTTCTTGTTAAATGTGCTGAATGTTCATCATAGTTTGAGGCCTGCTTGCCCGCAACCAGATTGTTATGCCAGCTGGAGGCTTCACCAGCAAAATGAACTGAACTTTGCCAAAGTGTTCATTAAGCCTGGGCCTTTGCCAACCTGGCCCAGACCAACTGTATTGCACCAGAGACTGCCCTCAGTGAGAGACTGGCTTTGGGGATCCAGCCCCTGCATGGAGGCAACCTGCAGGTTACGGCCACCTGGAAGGAAAGACCATGAAGTGGAGGTGTGTCGTGATGACCCTGCTTCCCCATGCTTATCCGTGATCTACATGAGGTCTCCATATCGCCCTACCCATCTCAGCCAACTGGTAGTATTAGTAAATCCAGGGTAGCTCCCTGCAACAAATCATTTCATTATCTGTGGTACCATCTAATTGCTTCAGTAAATTTCTGGGTTGCAAGAGACTGGGCCAACCGGCCAGGATTACAAATAATTAAAACTCTGTTGTGCATGTTAACTGCCTTTTTCTTTCCATCAAGGGCCCCAACAACAGCTGCAATGCCAGCCACCCACGGGCAACGCCTCTGGCTAGCCAGTATGACATCCTGGGTACCCAGTGTTGTAAGACTGATTATTTGGGACTGAAGTACATGCAAAGTAACCTGACATCTAATCAGTATAGTAATCATTCCTCTAAATACACACCCCCTCCTTGTTCATGACCCCCTTAATAAATCTGATTGTTGTTTCACGTTTAACATTGGATTACGAACAAATTATTAGATGGGTTACTGTAATACAAGTGTATGCCTGCTTTGCTAACCTTGCCTTTACAGGGTGTTCCAGGGAATTTGCTGAAGGCCAGACCCTGGTGGTAAGTGTAAAGGGTGTGTGCATAGCATTACTGTTTACTGCTGACTGTGTTTTCCCTGCTACTAAAAGTACAAGGTCACTAGGTGGGTTTGTGGGTGGTTATAGCTTCCCAGAGGGCTATACCAGGTCAGGTAGATACCCTCACTATTGTTACTCTGGGTGGAGGCACCATACTATCGAATCCAGGCCCCTCAATCTGTGGTCAGAAATGCAGGCAGGGGTAGTAACCTTAGGGATAGCACCGCCTAGGGCTTACACTTGGTCTGTGTATTTGTATTTCTTATTTTAACTCCTATAATGCTTTACTGTTTCAATGTGTACTTTTCTAAAAATATATATTTTTGTTTACATTTTTATTGCCTATTACCAATGCCTTAGTTTTTGCTATATTTATTTTCAATTTATTTGCATTGCCTATTGATAAAAATTTATCAGTTGTTTCCTGCAGCCCTATCTGGCTAGCAGAAATAATAACAATGTTGTCTGCATATGCTAATCAACTTATTTTACAGTTCAAAACAGATGGTGACTAATAATTCAGATCCTTTATTTGGTCCAGAACAGCTGTCATATACAAATGAAATAATAATGGTTCCAAGCTAGCCCACTAGCACAGCTGTAGCACTACCGTTAACTATGCAGGTGATCCAAGGCTAGGAACAGGCTCAGGTCACTCAGGGGACAGTTGGGGAGGAATGATTGAACATCTCAAGGACAGCTTTTTCACTCGGGGAGAGGGTACTCTTGCATTCTGCTGTTTGCCTGACTCCCAGTTGAGGCTGGATGTCTGCACAATTGGGACACAGTCTTAAGGGAGACCTTAAGCAATACTGTTTTCCACCCTCAGTCCTGATATGTGCATGTGTCTCCCTGTGCATGCACAGTAACCATTGCACATTTGGCAACCCTGCTATGAATAAAAACTATGGCGGAAACCCCACCAACTGCAGCTGGAGGATGCCTGGAAGTCCCTGTCAAACCTAACACCACCAACTAGGTCCTTCATATCTGGATTGTGTTCCAGAAGGGATCAGCCACCCCCTTCAGCCCCATCACAGGGGCTGCTCTGTGGGGAATGCTGCAAAAGTGTGTTCTAGAGATGGTGGGTGATGGGGCGGGGAGGGGGAGCTGGGACAGATGGGCCAGTCAGCATCAAGGAGACATAAACAGCTGACGAAAGATAACAATGGTGCCAAAATGCACTCCATTTCACCCCTGTATTTTTGCTGAATTCATTAGCTAATTGAGCCACCAGACTTTACCTCACCTGCGACCAAGTATTCATAAGCAATCTGGTAATGTTGTCAAACAATACCTTATCCATACCCTTGACATTAAAATATTTCTGTAAAATAGGTCTTCTGATTTTATCAAACAGAGCTTAAGTCTATAAAAATCAAGAAATTATTCTGATTCCTTAGAAACCTGTGCTTTTCAATCAAATGCACCAAACAAAAGCAGTTGTCAGGTGCAGAGTACTACTTCCTAAATCCAGCCTGTGTTTCAACTAACAATCTTATTTCACATACCCATTGTTCCAACTTATTTAAAATTATTTTGCTAAATATTTTTGGATATTGTCAATTAAGCTCAAAGATCCGTACATGTAAGGGTCTACTATGGAACCTTTTATATGAAGTAAACTGTTATGTTTCCCTCCCGGGAACTTGGGATAATTTATCTACAATAAATAAGCTGAATATTTTTTTTGTACTATATGTTAATTGTTTTGACAAATACATACAGTAAAAGTACTCAGACATAGCGGTAAAAAACATATACTGAATAACATTGATGGCGCACTCCTCTTAATACACTTGATAGGTAGACATTACATCAATCGTATACATCATCTGGGGGGAAAACTTTTATAAAGTAATCGAAAAGTGTCCAGAAAGTTGTTGCTTTTATAAGCCCATGAGCTGCATGGCATGGAAATACATCATGTAGAATCAAAATAGGAGTCCCAGTCTATATAAAATGAGTATACTCAGGCTGTACAGTAAAGCTAAACATTTTGTATAGGTGCCTGAGAGAACTTTGTTACAGTACCTTTGTTTTTTAATAAAGAACAAAAACATTAAACACTCAATCAGCATACTGCTTTTATAGTACAGAACACAGAGGTTAGAAACTTTTAACTTTTTTCAATATTTATCTGACCTGATCCAGGAATTTAGAAGGAGGAATTAAACCCTAAAATCAAGTCTGTTCTTTTGAGCTTATAGACCGAGAGTCATAGGAATCATAGGACTCATAGGAATTGTTACAGGTTTTTTAGCATTAGCCATTATCAACCTGGTCCTTGGATTAAGTTTGAGTCAGCTACATCTGTTGTCCCATGTGTTTATCCATTTCTTCTTTAAACTGCTTCATAGTTTCCCTTTCTTCTACTGTGTCAGGGAGTCCATTCCATACCTTCACCACCCTCTGTGTAAACCAACCCCCTGTAAAATATTTCCTATAATTTTTTCCATTGATCTTTTTGCTGTGGCCTCTTGTAGTCATGAGGTTAGGTCCTTTTTGTAAGCCTACACATTCCCAAATGTCAGGGTTTGCAAAGGCTCCATTTACACAGCACGTCACCTCTAGTTCTGGTCTCCGAACTCCATTTTTCTGGGCCAATTTTAAAGTGTCAGATGGATCATTGAAAATAAATATTTTCCTTCTGTGAACGATGCGTAGCCTGGCCAGGAAGATCATGCCGTGGGAGATTTCAGCCTGCCGAAGAAGTGCCCTGACTCCATTGAACTTTTTCTTCTTCTGCCTCGTGGCATTGCTCAAGTTAGGCAACAGGCAAACCTGCACTCCATCTTATATAATACCTTTTTTTTGTACCTCCCTTTGAGATTTCTGCCAATCCACGTACCTCTGGCTGTGGCTTCCCATTAGCCCCCTCCGGTACCCCTGGCTTGCCCCCAGGTAGGTCACAGCACCGCCCCTCTGAAGGTGCCGCAATGATGGGATAGAGCCTGGGAGCTGAGAGCAGCTGGGGGGCCGGGCGTCATTGAGGTGGTGGGTAGGCTGGCTTTTTTCCCCCTGTAGGCTGGAGCGGGAACGTGCAATGACACAAACATCTGTCCCACCCCCCCAGCCTTGCTGGTGCTGGTCACTGCGGTGCCCCCAACCTCTGCCAGGGGTCCCTCGAGTGCCGGTCACTCATCGCACCCTCCCCCAGAGAAGGAGAGCAGTCTGTGGGATGCTCGATCCTTCTCCTGTGGCCGGCCCTCCGATGACCCAGGTCTGTTCCCGAACCCGGGTCACAGGTGTCGCAAGTGGAAATCCAACCACAGTGCCAATGGGCTAGCCCAGTAAGACTCTTTTTTCATGGGCCAGTGCCAGCAGTCTGTCCCTCATTCCTGCCTCCATCCAGTATGACCACCACAGCTTGAGGAGCATCTGGATTTTCTGATCTGCTCCTAGAGGTAACTCGATAGGCCTTTTGAATAGGAAGTGACCCACCAAGCTCCTCTTCTCCAAATTGCTGTTGGAGTCATTCTCTCATAAAGAGCAATAACTGCTCCCCTTCACAGCCTTCGGGAAGCCCAATGACTTGTAAGTTGGCAGAGTGTGTTTGGTTTTCTATTGTCTCAAGTCAGGAGCGTAGGTAATGATTTTCTTTCTAGAACATTTGCTACAGCCCCCATTGCCAAGTCAGAGCATTTGGTAGCCTCCGTAGTAACGAGCTGCACAGCTTTCAGGGTTGTTAAAACCGTAGATACATGATTAGTCAGGGAATCATGCTTGTCTAAAAGTCCGGCCACTGAATGTATCAGGGTGTTTAACTTAGCACCCATTGTTTGCATAGTCTCTGTTTCGGCTGGTTCAGCTACAGCAGCTCCAAGACTTTGGCCTGACCTCGTGACCGAAGTTTCCAAGATGTCTTTACTCCGTTCCCCGTCCTGAGCAGCCTTATCTTTCTGGGACTTCTCCATGGTGGAATGGAGATCTTCCAACACCTGGTAATGTACTTTTGAGCAAGCGATTTCACAAACTATTAAAATCTATCAGGTAATTGTGGTGGTTGAAAACTAATCCGCCATCTTGCTCGGGCTCCACAGTGCCTCCCATAAGTTGAATATTTTATACAAAAGTGTATTGTTCAGTATGATCTGTAACCAAAAAAAAAAGAACACTTCCACACTGGAGGGAGCATGGTCACTCTTCAGTGTCCTGCTTCAGAGTGAATGATGATGTCCTCACCTATAATGACACCTGACTGACTGACCAGTAGCCATTCATGTGTTAGTTTTGGTGAGGAAGTTATTGTTCATTCATTGTACAATGGGATAATGAAGAGGTAGGGCATCTTATTTTATTTAGGTTTTTTTACCAGGAAAGGAGGACTAGACAATTCTGCCTATTTCCAGCCTCGTCCTGGGGAAGGGGATACAGATGGATGGCAATTGACATTGAACCAGATTAAGCTGTTGGTGGTATTTTTAGTGAATGGGGAAAATTTGGCCAGGACACCGGGGAAATGGCAAAAATAGGCAGAGTAGGTGGGCCAAGTGGTCCTTATCTGCCATCAAAGTCTATGATTCTATGTTTCTATGCTCTCCTCAGGGGGTGCTGTCTCTGTGTGGGGAGAATGGAGGACTCCAGTCAGGACGTGGACATGGACAAAGATGGTTGTGCTCAGCATTTAGCACAAGGGAAATTGTTAACAAACCTTTTTTCTACAGCAGAAGGATGTGACTTGTGACTCTGAGCAAGTCACTTTACCACCAAGTACTCCCTGGTCACTCCTGAAAACATGCACTTGTGCCTAGTGGGCCTTACCTATTTATCAAAATAATAAAATAAAAGAGCAACGTTTGCAAGACAAATTAGAATGAAAAAAAAAACAACAACATTTATTGTTAATGATGAATGAGGCTGAAAAAGAAATTGAAATAAAAATAAATTGGAAGAATAAAAAAAAAGGAAGTGCTCTGAACAGAGCCCATTACCCACTACAGGGAAAAAAAATAACCAAAGTGACTTAAATAACTCACCACAATATACTTCCCCACCAATGACAACAGCATCTCAACAGTTTCTGTTTACCGGGATGGCAGCAGAATGATCTCCCGAGTAAGTTCTCAGAGGCACGGGGTCATCTTGCTGCATGCCAAAACAGTGGCATGAAACCGTGCGGTTAAAACAGCGACCGAAGGAAAAAACAAGAAAAAAATTGTTTTCTGCAGGGGCTATGCCCCACACCCCTATTACAGGGGGCTGCTCCCCCAAATCCCCCCTACTAAAATAACCTCCACTGGGGGGGGGCAACTCAGGGAGAGGGTGAAAGTCAGGCAGTGGGCAGCACAACACAACAAAAAATAAAATAGATTGACCTGATCTGGGACCAGGAATAGAACCCCGGTCCACAGCTGCTTCACTGTCCTGCAGTGCTGATAGCTCTACTTCCTGAGCCATGGTAGCTGCTCAGTGGACACCCTTCCAGCAGAGCTCTTTCCCAGTGCAGCAGAGATCTGCTGGAAACAACTACAGGGTTAACACTACCGCTGCATGCTATTGTGTCATTGTATAGCCTGTAGCTATTCTCGCACACACTATTCTTGTTGCGCAGTTTTGCCATGCGACATACAAGGTGCATGATATTGATCCGGTAGAGCTCTTAGAGGAGCCGGATGGATTTTTGTCAATGAAACATGGCTACCAGACCAGAAGATCCCTCTCCTAGGTAATGCACAGCTGCAGGACAGACCGGCAAGTTCTCCGGACAAAGTACAATATTCCAATCTGCAAGATACAGCCCAAGCGCCAGTTGCAACAGGTGTTCCAGGCAAGTCCGATGTGGCAAGAGCGGTGAATAATGGAACTGCATTAGATGCTCAGCAGTCGGAAGCATAGGTTACAGGTCCTTCAATGGTAGCACTGCATGCAGCTGTACATCAGAATGGGACAGGTGAAATAAGTGGAGAATCTACTGTTCCACACACATCACAACAGCCAGGTATGACCTCTCCTTCTCATACTATTGTTTTTTTTTTTTAACTTTATTTATTATAGAGTCGTTAGGTAGCTTTAGGCAGAAAACATACAGTTTCATTATGCATAAAAGCGGGTGATCTCATAATATCATGAACAGAGGTGGACATATAGGGCATAGACACAAAGGCAAAGGACATACCAATAGATCAGTCTGTAGCAGCCAAGGAACCAATCAACCACTGTTCTCAGAACTCATGTGCATCTCTTTGGACAATAGCTTTTACATTCTACAACAGGCCTAGGCACCCTGCTTAAAACAAAGGAAACCACTCCTCCCCCAGGGCTCTCTCCATTGGCAGCCAGATCTTGTCATAGCTTTTTTGGCGTCCCAAGACTTTATATTGGGTATGCTTCAGTTTCATATTACTTAGTAAGGTTTTAACCCATTGAGCAATAGTGGGTGTGGCTTGAGCCTTCTAATTCTGTGCCAGAACCTGTTAACCCACAGCAAAAGCCAATTTCTTCAGGAGGGGATGTGAGGCTTTAGTTTGACCTGGTCCCCCTCTATGAGCACCCAGCAGAATATCCACTGGATCCAAAGGGATATGACATTCCAGAACCCTGTTGACCAAGCGATTTATCTCCTCTCAGTACGCCAATATCTTTGGGCATGCCCATATCTGATAAAAGAAGGAACAGCCCTGTGAGGAGCATTTTGGGCATTGATCTGGGACCCGTGGGTTTATTTTATGGGATGTCCTAGACAATGGAGAAAACTCATCTCCCAAGTTATTACACCTACACAGCCTGGACTGCACCTGCAGATATATAAAACAGTGGGAGGTAGGGTTGTCAGAACCCTCTGAAGTTCTGGGTTCTAGTTCTAGTCTAGAACTTTTGAAAAAGTTCTAGTGTTCTAATCTTTTTTAGAACTTTTTAGAACTCGAACCCTATTTTTTTAATGTGCTGCCAGTAACGAAGATAGTAATAAAATACATGTAAAGGAAAAACTGTTCAAAATAAGGGGGAGAGAAATTATCTTGTGTGACATTGATAGGAATACAACAGGTTTATCTATAGTTTCTTCTGTTTGCTAAAGTCAGCAACTAATACGTAACAGGCCCACCCACCCACCTATGTTAAAGTTTTCCTGCTGCAGCTGCATCATAGTTCCTTAGTGAAAGAAAGAGGCACATTAGCCATTTATGTACTCAGCTATATATACTCATTGTCATGAATTAGGAGAAAAATAAGTGATATTACCTAATTTCAGCTATTTGCTGCTTTCTGTTTTAAATGAGTGAATCAAAAGTTGCTATGTTTAAAAGCTTTATAACAAAGTCAAGCCAAGTACTACAGCAGCAACATGTGGAACTGTTACAAAACATATTATGTCATAACATATTCAGTCAAGACATTGGAATAAAAAAATATTTGCAGAAACCACAAGAAGGCTGCTCAATCCTAAGTTGTGCCTGTGTGAAAAGCTGAGCACCAAAGAACAAAAGACACAGCACCAACACTTCAAAAATATACTGTATTATGCGTTTTAACTGATAGCATCACAGTACAGAAAGCAGCCATGCAGGACAAAACAGTTTAAACAGACAAAAGGTCCTTTTGTCTGTTTTAAATATTTTATCCTACATGCGTTCTACTATGATATCAATTAAACAACTCTAATCATATCTTTGAATGTTAGTGCTGTCTTATTCTTAATAAAAATATGCCAGTCATTATTGCTAGCAAAATGCATGCAATTTTCTAAGGTAATGCATACATATACCAACATTTTATTGGCAAATTGAAGTAATACATACAAAAAATTCTAAGATGATGCATTTTTGCAGCTGATACTTCAATAAATTTGTATTTCAGTCACATAAATAAAAACAGTGGTTTCCTCACCACATACTAAGGAACATTTATGTAGCTGCAGCAGTTGGCATGTGATGTTTAAGGGACAGCGTCTATCAACCTCATTATGTATCAAATTATCACTACTTATAAAGCAAAACACTATGATATCGTCACATTCTGTGAAAACTGCTGATGCAGATTTTCTTTTATTTCTGATTCCTTTATTCTTTTTTAAGGGGACAGGACAGTTGTGCTAGGTGGCAGCAGTTTGTAATGTATTTAATAAGAATATATATTATGTGTACAGTAGGTTCGGTCTGTCATCATTTTTCCTCACCATCCCCAGCTGATCACAGAATCTGTAAATGAAAGAACTAAAACAACACCCACCTTTCACCCCATCACCCATTCCACTTTCCTTCACCACCCTCATCTGTGCAGTAGCACCATGCCACCTACACCCATGTTAAAACCAACCCCAACCCTCACCCATGTACTAGCATCCATTTTTCGTTTATGGCTAACATTTCTGTAATTGAAAAAATAATAAACAGCTACCAATTAGAACTCATTGTTTTGTCCTCTTTAAAATTGAAAATAGACCGTCTCCTGTCCCAGCCCATGCTGATGCACCACAAAGTCACAGAAGGTAAATCCAAAATATATGTTTGCACTTTAACTATAAATAATATGATACAGAAAGGATTGACGTGACAGTGTCCCTTTATGCCAAATTTGGGCCTGTTCCCACTGATGTTAAAATTGCCCTATATAAAACTTGTTGACTTTAGTTTAGACCCTAGCTACAAAGCAGTTTGCCATGAAATGGTGAAAGTTTTGGGGTATATAGTCCAAGGTAGTAGATCGAGAAAGGAGAGACAACAAAAAGTCATCACAGTCTGTAAAAGTTTCCTTTTTGGTGCAGAGACTCCGTCCCACACACAGTATTTTACCAGCCACCACCATCTGAGTTGTCATCATCACCATCAACATCCACAACATCAATCACTTCAGGATCAGTTTGTATACTCTTGTAGGGATACGAAAATCTTGACTTATTAACTTTAATAAAAGTTAACGTGTGTACATTTTCTGGCAGCAACCTATTTCTGGTGTCTGTCACAATATTTACCAGCTGTACTAAACATGCGTTCTGAAGAGACACTTGTTGCAGGACAACCAAGATATTTACAGGCTTCATCATACAGCTCTGTCCAAATTGACTTTTTGATCTCCAGTATTCAAAGGGCATGCATCAATAGGAATAGGCAGTTCTTGCAGGTAACTGTCTACCATGTTGGACAGAGACTGCTCAGAAGAGGAATCAGCAGAAGCAGCTGGTAGGCAGCAATTTGGGAAAGGTTTTGCCACAGATTTAGCTTGCTACTAAGGGCTGAAGAAGTGGCAGTTGTGGAACAACTACTGTTAATGTTTGGTGACTTTCCAGTTCTGTATCCCTTTGTGAAGATGAACCTGCATGTTGTGGTGATGACAACCTGATGGTACTGTCGTGTCTGTGTGTGACTCCTGTGAGTGCTGCAGCTCATCTAGCAACATACATTTGTACTGCTCTATATCATCTGTTTTGGAAGATGTATAGCCTTGAACCTGGGATCTAAGAGAGTTGCAAGGATGTAGTGTCTTGATTTCATCATTGCAACTAATTTGTCATTGGTTTTGAAGCGCTCGCTCATTCTTCTGGTACGAGATTTCCATGATATAGGCGACATGTTGTCTGCGCTTCAGATCTGTCTTTTCTATTTGTAGATTTAGAACACTAAGATGATGTGAAATGAGCATTATGGGTGGGATAACCTGACTCACAGATGCACCTTCAGAAGACATGTCCCTTGTAGCTGTCTCAAAAGGACTAGGATACAGCACACTGTCTCCATTAATTTCCACTGCAGCACAGACAGCATAATGCCATCTCCAATAATGTAACTGGAGCAGTACTCACTCATGTACAGCTTGCTTTTGCTCCAAGAGCGCTGCAGCATATAAGCGTTGAGTTCCAGAGGTGGAAACATTTAGAATCAGCTTTTACTGGGGCAGCTTGTGTTTTGCAGTTCGGTCAATGTCTGTATTGCCTTGGTTGAATGTGAAAAGTGAGTCACAATTTTTGCAAACAGCAATCATACCATCCACTTGTGTTTCGTTGCTGAAATCCCGTGACAATTAAGTGTAAGCAATGTGCAAAGCAAAACGTACAGAAATCCTCCATCCTGTATTGCTTTTAAGATGTTGGCTCCATTGTCACTTACTAGAAACCACATTTTAGACCGTGAGAATAAACCCATTCGTCCAAGGAGGTCATTTAGTTCCTGCAAGATGTTTGCAGCAGTATGACTTCCCAAACTTCTTTATATGCACAGCGCCTATCTTTTGGGGTGTCTTTGTTTTTGAAGAAGCACAAGAAAACTGACCAATGAGCGAGTAAGGACATGTAATCTATGTTTTGGAGTGCTGGTCCACATATCTGTTGTGACATGAATAACCCCACCCTCTGCAGTTTTAAGTGCAAGCATCACTGTCGCTTTTAAAAGCCTGTAAATGTTTGGTATTTCAACATAGGAAAAGTACCTTCGATGAGGAACATTATAATGAGGCTCTGCTAATGTCATGGCTCCCTAAAATCCTCATGATCTACCAAAGAGTATGGGAGAAGGGCTCCTGCTAACAGTTCACCAATTCGGTGATTAAGATGAAGGGTCTTTGGATGATTTCTAGTAAAGGTATTCTTCCTTTCAAATGCCTGAGACAGTGTTAGCTGTCTGCAACATGTCCCTGCTGGTTTATTATACACCGTGCTCATGGGCAGATGGGCGCAGAGATGGTGGACTAGGACTTATACATTCAGTGCCATCACTGGATGTGCAACTAGGTACTAATGGTGCTGGCATTGGGTGGTAACAGTGATCCTAGGGCTGGCAGTGGTTCTGCCCGCATCAAGTTCAGACAATTCAGTACTCATTTCAGATTCCTGACCCTTCTCACGTGCAGGTCTGGAAGATGGAGGACATGGGTTTTGGATGATCAAGCAAAACCAAATGCTTTTTCAGATGATGCTTAAGAGCTGTGAGTTACTACATGACACAACTTTACCACGGCTTACACTCTGTTTACACAGGAACAAATTGTTTCGCATGGATCAGTTTTACTGACTGAGAAATAATTCCACACCTCAGATGTGACAGATTTTGTTCGAGTGCTAGGAAGATAGCTAAAGACTGTTTGTGTCTTTTCACCTGTCCTAACAGAACCTGGGACATGCTCCTTGATGCTAGAAGAGTGGACAGAAGACTCCTGATGGATTTTCATTGCTGGCCAACACAGAAGTGGTGGATTCAATGGATATGTCCTTTCATTGCCAACAGTGCTGGATGTATTTGCAAGTGCACTACCTGATTCATCGTCAGCAGACTTGCTCAATTCACTTTGTTGAGAAGTAATGATTTGTCGCGAGACACAACAGTGTGGGACTGAGACAAGAGCTACTGTCTGAGTCAGAGAGGGACTCACTGTCACTTGCATTATTGCTGCTAGTCGTGAGGGATCTTAACAGCATGAATGGCATACCTTACAGGTGCCTCTCCGTGTGACCCCAGCAGCTGACAGGTTTTCTTAAAGGTCCCCTTTACCACACTTCACTGTTGCTCTTTTGCTTTTGTTGAATTTTTATCACATGAAACATTTGGTTATTTCTGTTAGCACCAGGATTACCACTACCACCAACACCTGCTCAACACCAGCACTAAATGCTTCATCTATGTTGGTGATCCAGCCATAACAGACAGTAAGTACCAGTACTACCAGTCCAGTATACTGCAGTGAAAACACCAACACCCAAACAATCCCTGTAACAAAGCAATGTGATCTGTAATCGCTGGCTACAACTCAAAATTTTATTTTGGTTGTGTGACACTGTGACATGTGGACTGAAAGTAATTGAAGAATATGACAGTTTGCAACTAAGGATCCCAGGTTCAAGGCTTACAGAATGATTGGGCTGCTGGGCATGAGCATACACATAGCAATCAAAAGGTGCACAGCAGCAGGGTGATGGGCTGACCACAGGAGCGGAGTCACATACAAACCCAGGGAATGAGAATTATATTTCGTTTCTGTCATGTAAGGTTAATGCCACCACACAACTGGCCACTGGGCTTCTCTCTGTAACACACACTGGGTAGGGTACAGTGCAGTCAAAGGGCACACAGCAGCAGGGTGATGGGCTGACCACAGGAGACGGAGTCACATACGCAACCCAGGGAATGAGAATTATATTTCTATGTTTCTGTCATGTAAGGTTAATGCCACCACACAACTGGCCACTCTGGCTTCTCTCTGTAACACACACAATGGTAGGGTACAGTGCAAATCAAGGGGCACTACAGCAGAGGGTGATGGGCTGACCACAGGAGACAGAGCTCACATACACAACCCAGGAATGAGAATTATATTTCTACGTTTCTGTCATGTAAGGTTAATGCCACCACACAACTGGCCACTGGGCTTCTCTCTGTAACACACACACTGGGTACAGTGCAGTCAAAGGCACACAGCAGCAGGGTGATGGCACACACACTGGTCTTCTCTCTGTGACACACACACTAGGGTTCAGAAAGATTTATTTGCCTTATTTTGCCCCCTGTATGCTTGTTGCTGGCAGCTGCTGGAGTGTGCAGTGTGCTGCAGTTTCAAACAATCACATTTCACAAAGGTTCTTAATCTTCAGTCTCTTCTTATTTTTTTATTCTCTCTCGAGGTCCTCCTCCAGTCCCTGATATTGGTCTCAATCCTCCCTATTCCCCAGTCCCTTCCCAATCTTGATTAATCCTCCTTCTGTCCTGAACCTCCCCAGTCCCACTCCCAGTCTCCCCCGTTTTCAGCTTTTTTGAGCCTTTCTCTTGTTCTCGGTCTCTAGGAGAAGAAGAAGTGGCCACTGGACAAAATGGCGGTATCTGGCGCTAACCGCTAATTGCTACAAGTTTAGTGGGCTGCTGCTGCCTCTGCTCCGATGATCCTCAGCAAATGGCGCTCCTCCTCATGGTATCTCCTCAAATACCCCCACAGATCCACAGCTCGATGCAGGCTTACTCGACCCCCACGTCGTCCTCGTGGTGATCAACCCTTTTGCGAACACCAGGGTTCGAGGAGGGTTCGAATCTTTACCGAACCTGTTCTGACAACCCTAGTGGGAGGGATAAATGCCATAGAGTCTTTGCAGCTCAGAAAAAGTCAATAAGTGTTCATTCTGGAACAAATGTGACAAAAGAAATAATCCCTTACATTCCCACTGCTTCAGTGCTTTCCTGACTGGGAGCAGGGCATGTCCATCCCTCCATAAGCTATGCAAAATAGATCCCTCCAGGGATAAACCTCCGTTCTCTCCCAGAATCAGCAAGGCCTGTTTCCAGGATCTAATGGTAGTCTTAGCAAATGGGTTTTGAAGTGCCCCCCATTCCCAAAACCCGCTACCCGAAGGCAAAAGGTACTGAGCATAGGGAGAGATCCTAGGGGATTGAGATTCCATGGATACCCAGGCTCTGAACTTATTCCCATCTTCCAAACAGTCAATAATCTGGGTTAACTGTGCTGCCAGGGCATAAAGTTTCAAATTGGGGCATGCCAGACCCCCCTTTCGGACAGGTAGCCACAGTACTTCCTTCCTTTCTAATTCTAGGTTTGTGATGTGCCCATAGAAGGGAAGTAATAGAGCCCTCCATTGATTGTAAATATTCCCCCGGTACCCCTACAGGCAAAGCCTGAAAAGATATAAACATTGTGGTAAGATCTGCATCTTTACCAAATTCACCCTTCCCACCAGAGACAAAGGGAGCGACTTCCATCTATTGCACTGCTCCTTTATTTTCAATGCCAGGGGTTTGTAATTTAAAGGGCCTACTTCTGCCACCTTTCTAGGAAGTTGGATGCCCATATACAGTATTTTATAACCAGTTTGGGGGTATATCTACTCCATCAATCTGAATTGAACTACCTGAGTTACCCAGAGGAAGCCACTCACTTTTAATCCAGTTTATCTTGTGGCCAGACACAGGGCCATAACATTTGAAAAGGGAGGTCAACGCGGGCATAGCTTTTGCTGGATCTGACAAAAATAACAGTACATCATCTGCAAGGAGTGCAATAACATGTTCCTTATCATTTATCACAAATCTCTTAATTTCCTGTTTTCCTCTGATGGCCACTGCCAAAGCCTCAATGGTGAGAACATATATTAATGGTGAGAGGGGGCCATCCTGATGAGTACCCCTTAAAAGTCGAAAGGGGATCGATAACGTATTGTTTGTAAGTATTTTTGCCCATGGGGGTGGTACAAGTGCCCCACCCAGCGGCAATATGTTGGATACAGGCTGAATTTCTTTAAGACAGTGAACATAAAGGGCCATTCAACCCTGTCAAAGGCCTTCTCCGTGTCTAAGGCTGGGAGACCACCGGATCCAGCCTTCCCTCTCGGTCCCTGCCACATAACGTTTAGGACCCGTCTCAGATTATGCCTGGCTTGCCTACCGTACCTCTGACAAAATCCCCCTGATCAGAATGCACCATGCTTGGCAAAATACCCTCCAATCTCCTTGTCAAAATCTTTGCTATAATCTTGTAGTCTGCATTAAGCAATGAGATGGGACGGTAGGAGCTACACTTTTTGGGGTCCTTACCTGGTTTTGGGAGGATCGTTATTGTGGCTACCTTTTGGGATGGAGTCAAACCCTCTCCCTCCAACACTTCCTGGAGCATTCCCATAAATAGTGGAGATAATTCTGCCCAAAATATTTTATAAAACTCCAGAGGTTGTCCATCTGGGCCCGGAGCCCTGCCTACTCTTGAGGCCCAAATCGCCTCCCTTACCTCCTGGACTGTAAGTCCCGGGCAAGGCTTTCATTTTCTGTTGCCGATGGGTTAGGCAGAGAGATAGTGGCTAAAAAACTTTTGGGATCCTGATTTTGGGGGGCCTCCGAGGTATACAACTTTTCGTAGTATAGTTTAAATGTGTTATCTCCTGTGCAGCGAAAGTGCTCTCTCCATCCTCCCTCTTTATTTTGGCAATGGTTCTCTCCGCTTTCTGTTTTTTGATTAACCATGCCAACCACCTTCCTGATTTATCACCCTCAAAATAGTACCCTGCCCTTGACACCAGCATGTTCCTCTCAATCCGTCTTGAACACCTTTGATTATATTCCCCCTGTTAGGAGGTCTAAACCTCACTTTCAGGTTCTTGGCAATATTGGGAATGCAAGTAATCACAGACACGTTGCATAAGAGTAATAAATAAGTTTATTACTACCAAAAGGATAAATCATAGTTGCCCTAAGCAGTTCTTACCAATACAAACTGGGAGCCAGTGCTAAGCGTTCCCTATACCTCGAGGTTTCTCTGTGTCTCCAGGGATCTCCGAGGTACAAGACTAGTGTATTACATTATATACCTATGATAATTACTATGGTTACTGTAAGATAGAAACATTTCTAGTTACAGAGATGAGCCCTATTGGCTAAATTAGAGGAGGCTCCACGGTCCAAGATAGCATTATATAATTTTGTATAGTCATCAGTTTGTGAACAAAAGAGTTCTTATACAGAGTCTTACATAACTCAGTGTAGTAGTACAAATCACCAAAAGGTGGCAATGCTGACTTACATATCATAATTATTCCAAGGACACAGATGCCTTGGCATCTTACAAGTAAGAAATACATAGAAAATACATAGAAGAATATATGTATTAGCAAGCAAAGTGTATTACAACAACATGCATTCATCTCCTGACATCTACTCTTGTACGGTAGATGCCCTTAGCCCTATGTGTTAGTATAACATATACCTAAGTGCTAGCTGTCTACGGTGTACCTCTGAGGGTACCAATTAGGGTGCAGGGACCTCATGTAACACCCCTTTAACCTTTTCAACCGCATCATTGCCCCACTAGACTCATTTTTCATTATCTGTTTCTCCAGTGATGTTATTTGTGACTAACTCGTGTTCCCTCTCCTCATCCTGTTTCTTCTTAATGCCACATAAGAAATAGATTCCCCCCAATATATGCTTTGAGTGCTTCCCATGTAGTCCTAGCAGAGGTGTCCTCCACTTTATTAACATCAAGAAATTCTCTCAGTCTCTCAGACGTTTGTTGAGTAAAGTAAGGGTCTCCTAGCAGAGTAGGATCAAGTTTCCATTACAGAGCCCCTTCCCCCTCCAGTCCCCCCCAGTTCTAAATAAAGGGAAACGTGGTCTGAAATAAGGATGGGGCCATATTGTATCTCTTTAATTCGGCTCATAAAAACGGGGGAGGCCAGAAAGTAATCTAACTGTGTATAAACTTTATGTGCATGAGAGTAGAAAGATAACTCCTCTGTATCTGGGTGTTTAAAACACCACACCTCCTGTAGCCCCTCTCCCTTGCAAAGTTTCGAAGAGCCATAATACTCTTGAGGGAACGACTCAGGCGTGGGTTAGAATGGTCCAACACTGGATCCCAGTATGTATTAAAATCCCCACCTATAATCAGTGTCTCCAGAAATTTAGCTGTTGTCAGGGCAAAATGCTCAAAAAATGCCGGGCAATCAAAGGCAGGGCCATACAGGGAAACCAGTACTACTTGTTCCTCTTCCACCATAGCCTGGACTATAACAAATCTCCCATGGCTATCTATCTGGGAGGAATGAATCTGAACCCTAAGGTCAGGTTGAAACCCAATACAAGTGTCCCAGGAATTAGATGTAAAGTGCGAGGCTATCAAAGTGTCCCCCCATGCCTTTTCCAGTTGTTTCGTCTCCTCTAATGTCAAGTGTATCTCCTGTTTTAACACCACATCTGCCTGTTTTTTTTCCTTGTATAAGCCCATATCCTTTTTCACTTAGCTGCTGTCCTGAGTCCATTTATATTCCAAGACAACAATTTAAGACCAGCCATCCTGGATGCAATCCCGAAGTCTTTGCCTCATAACCCTCACCTCCCATTCAGTATCCTCCGTGTACGTCCGCCCTGCTCCCCCACGACTCCAAAAACGTTTTTACCTCTATTTGTAAACTTACCATTAAACTAGACAGAACCTGTAAACACTTCTCCCTCCTTACACCCCCGAAAACCCTTTTCACTATCCCTTTGTGAGGCATTGAAGCCTTCCCACTTCGGCGCTTGCACAACTAGTGCTTGAAAAAAGATAAGGGTATAAAAACAGAAAAAAAAAAAAGACTTACCTAAACGTTAACCCAACTAGTGAAAACAGCCAAATGTTGGCAACTTTACCCCTCTTAACCCCCCCCCCCGGTTTGTTGTCTACTGATCTACTTCCCCTCTTTAGTATTGTGGATTAGCCTTCTGACCCCACCGTTACTTATCCTATGTTAAGTCAGCACATTAGAATCATAGAAACCCTGCCAGGACCAATCAAGTACAATAATAGCCATATAGAAAAACAAACATCTCCAAGTGTTTATCATAAGCTAGCACAGCAGTATTAGGCAATATAGTATAAGGAAAATCTCAAGGAGAGGCACTTTGAGGTCGGAGTTACCCAGAACACCCCAGAATGAGAGCTCCACAGGGCAAGCCCCAGCCCCAATGTATATATTTGTTTTCAGTCACCATTAACACTCAGTCGTCTCCTTAGAACCCTAGCGCCTCTCCCCCATTAGCTGCTGTGGAAAAGATTATTATCTCAATCCAAATCTGGAAAAAAAAAAACCCAAAAAACTAGAGTGTGGTTGAGCTTCCCTGCACGGCTTCAGGACACCCCCAGCTGAAACAAAACAATATATTTATACCCTTTGTCTCCCCCCTTCCCAGCCCCCTTGGATCCATTCATAGCCCTGTTTTCAATATAAATGGAAAGGAAAAAAAAGAAAGACAGGTACAGTGTAAAGATGACTAATTCCCCAATATACTGAATATATCAATTCAACATTATCTTAAAACAGACCATCCATTACCAGAAACAAAAGTCTCTCAATAAAGTCTTTCATAGTCAGGAAGTTAGAGGTTTCAAGCATGTCAGACCTGGTGATGTACCTAAGGGAGACAGGAGAGGATGCCAGGTCACGTTGTTATATGCCTCCTAAGAGTTATGGACCTGACAGAGCGTTAGCTCCCTTCCTCTCACCCCCAACCCACCTCCCATGCCAAGAACATTCCAGGATTCTCTTGGCAGCACCTTTTGAGGCCAAAACTTTATTTTGGAGTACTTTCAGTTATCAACATTGTCATGTCAGGAGGGCTCCTGCTTAATAACTGCAGTGCCACTTCCGGACTGGTGGAAGCCTTTTGTGGTGTATTCTTCCTTCTGATTATCAGTCAAGCTGGATACACTAGTGCAAACGGCCAGTCAAGCTGATGCAATCTTCTCTTCACTGGTAAGAAGGTGTTCCTTTCTGATTGTACTGTGTGTGAGAAGTCTTGAAAAATGCTCACAGGCCACGAGTGAACTCAGATGGGGCCTCCCTTCCTCGCAGCTTCCAGCACCATCATTCTGTCTTGATATTGCAAAAATTTCAATATAATATGTTGCGGTCTGTCATTTGGAGCGGGTTGGCGCCCAGGGGTGCGATGAGCACACTGAATCTCTAAGGTGCATTCAGGAGGCAGATTTAAGTGTGTCTTTAGCCAGTTTTTGTAGTAATCAGTGCAATCACGGTCCTCTGTTCCCTCTGACAAGCCCACTACACGGATATTGGTTTTCCGCTCCCTATTTTCGTGGTCATCCAGTATTGCTTTTAATTGTTTAATCTCTTCTAATGCTGATTGCAACTGGGGGGGCGATCTGAGAACAACAATCCTCCTGCGCACTCACTCGCTCCTCCACCACCGTGAGGTGTGCCGGATGTTGTTCCATTGTCTCCCCCAGTGAATTTACCGTTGTTTGAAGGTGTGCTAGTTGAGCGGAGACATTTTCAAAGCCCACATTCATTTTGCAGGTAAGATCATATTTTAGATCATTGAACAGCTTCTCTAGGGCCAAGAGTGGCGAATTTGCCTGGCATTCCTCTGTTCCATCGACTGACTACACCCCCGACGCACTCGCCATATTTTCAGTTCGTGGTAGCAGGGCCTCCACTCCCGATATTTTCGGCACTGAACTGGTACTTTTAAAAGTTAGGTGTCCCTGTTTTTTCGGCATCTTCGGTGGCATATCAGGTGGCTTACAAGCTAGAAACAGTTTCTTTTTGGAATGGGTCCCAGGGAGTCAGGAAAAGACAAAATTTTCGATGGTGGGGTACAGAGCTCCAGAACTATGCTGCCATACTGGATGCTGGCTTGGCCATGCCCCCCTAATACTATTGTTGATGATGATATTATGGAAGTAGTATCAGCTATAGAGACTACAGATACTCCCTCACCCACACAGCACCCATCCAGTTATGCCAGTCTCTTCAAACAACCGTCTGAGGCAGCTAAAAGAACTTTGTGGTGTGCCTTAGGTATAAAGGCAGTTTAGATGTTCCTCCTGATTGTGTGTATGTGGGGAAATAACTGATTATTGATGTTTTACACTTTCCCCCTGCAGAAGTGTATGCCTTGATTCATGCGGCTGTCGATCAGAACTTTGACATCAGTTTCAGGTCTGCTGTACTGTTAGATAAATTCTGGTCAACCTATTATAAAGTCAAATGTGCACCAATATGGAGCCATTATTTTTCTCTACCCATAACTAAACACACCTTTAAAATCATAATGGTTCTTTTCAGAAATAAGCGGGTAAATGTGAATGATATTGTCTATTGGTTAGAGAAAAGGTGTACTGTAGAAGGCATTCCAGACCCGATTATTAATGAAAATGGGTTCTGGACTGGAGGCTGGAAATTTTGGGTGCAATTGAGGCAAAGTGAACAAGGATACAACATCTCCCTAATTGTTTTTTTCTCGGCTAAGACCAAAGAATTTTGTTCTGTCCAGGACAGCCATGATCATGTTATCATTGCTGCTCTCTTACCCATTTAAACACAGACTGTGACCAAGTGAAGTGGTATTTATGTGGGGCTTTAGGCCATATAGCTACTTTATGCACCATTCCTCCCACTTGTAATATTTGTGAGGCTGAAAATCATTCATTCAAATCTTGTCCATGGGCAGCTCATAACACCGCTGATTATTCTGAACAAGACTACTACATTAACCAGGCGACAAAGGGTTACAAGACTTGGAGATACAAGGCAGAGTCCCGTACTGTACATCTAGCCCTCAAACAAACATAACAACTATCCAAGCAATGCAACGTACTATGACAAGTGCCACAGAGACAATATCAACACCACAGGCAGCACAATCTGAAGTAAGTCCCATGGTATCACCCCCAACAAGTATGGCAGATCCTATACCTCACTCTCTGCCTCCCCCAACCCCACCTGTACCTACTACAGACAGAGTTACACAAAGATACTCAAACTCCTTTCCTTGTGGTGGGAAAAGGTAAGAAAATGTAGTCTACTAAAAAAGAAAAAGCAAAGGTACAAGAGGAAGACACACTGAGTACAGAGAACAGATATGAAGTTTTACAAAGTTGGGGAGACTCGGTGGACGACGAAGACTCTGATGTCTCCTGTCAGTCCACACTGAGTGAAGTGGCAGTAGACCCAGGAACTTCAGGGGTCTCAGGAACTAAGTTGCAGGCCCACAAACGAATCATTAGATCCAGTAGAAAGAAACCTTGAAATCTTCAACATTCTGTGACTATTCCAACAATAAGGCTTGCTAGCCTTAATGTAAACAGTGTAAAATCAGAAGTAAAAGGAAAACAACTTTTGTTATTCTTCAGCAGCTTTCATATGATGTTTTTTTTCCGCAGGACACACGTTTACATACAGAACAGGATGTGAAAGATGCTACTAGGGAATGATTTCGAGGGGATTCATATTGGTCAGTGGGGACTGACCAATGTTGTGGTTTGGTTATTTGTTTTACCTGCACAGATGTTCAAGTATCAAAATTTATAGAAATTGACCCAGGGAGGGCATTAATTTTGGATGTAGAATTTCAGGATTTAGCCTGCAGGCTGATAAATATTTATGGGCCACAAACAAAAGCACTTAGAACCTCCGTATTGCAAAACATTCTGTCCTATTTGTATACTACCAGACAAGTATTCTTGGGAGGTGATGTCAGTATTAATTTATTAGCAGAAAAATGGAGGATAAGCACAAAAAATATATTGTGACACTACTTGTGTAAGTAATATGCTTAAACAAACTTCATTACAAGATGAGCTTGCTAAGGTAGGGCGATCTTCTACACCTATATTTTATAAAGGGACTCTGTCCTCGCGAATAGACTTTTGATTTATTACAAATTTCCTGCCTATTTATAGTACTGAAGTCTTACCAATAGAAACATCAGACCATTTACTTATAGGCCTACAGGTCGCCTCAGACTCTCCCAGAGTGCCGGGTAAGGGAATATGGTGACTTAATACTAGTGTATTATCCAATTGTTTAACCAGGAGTAGCACACTAAGCTGAAAGCTTGTTTACAGGTGTGACCTGGGAGCACAGGGAAGTTAAGTGACTTGCTCAGGGTCACACAGTATGTGAGTGGGGGCTGTGGGATTCAAACCCAGGTCTCCAGATTTACAGCTCAGAGCTTTAAACCACTGTGCTATACTGCCACCCAACATTAACAGAATAACAGATAGCAGAGAACATTAAAATTATCATACAAGACAGATGGTCAGTTATATTTCTTTATGACTCCATAATTCCATGGTGGGAAGACACAAAAAGTTGTTTAACACATTCTTTTCAACAAATGACTAGAAAGAAAGCCTACACTGCACAACAAACATACGAAAGACTTAGGACAACATTACAGGAATTCATTTCTACTAAAACACTAACTAAAGTAGATAAAACTCAAGAAATTCTAGATATTAAGCAATTACTGTCCTCTTATCAATATAACAGACAGAAAACATTAGAAAAAGAACAGAGTTTTGGGACACAAGGTAGGCAGGAACAAACTAACCCGATGGCTGACTGCACATATAGATTGTCCAAGAGGTAAATATCCAAGTTACAGACACATAATGGGACCACTATAACAGATAATGCTGGCATCATGCAGTTACTAGAACAACATATAGACACCCAATTTGGTACACCTATTATAGAAAATGAGTATATGTCATTGCTGTTACATGCAATAGAAATACCACATCTAGAAAAAGAATATACTAAGCCTTTAACAGAAAATTTTACTAAACTAGAAATACAGTTATAAACTCACTTCAGAACGGCATTGCACAAAGTTCAGATGGTTTACCCAGATAATTATATAAATTATTATAGGAGTTAATGCCTTCAGAAATACTTGAGCTGCACAATTCCTTTTTGTCAGAAGATAGGATTACAGAATCCATGTATGAAGGCTTAGTGATTTTTTTTGTACAAAAAAGGGAATAAATGTGACATAACTGGAGGCCCATTACCCTGTAAAGCATGGATTTTAAGATATTCACTAAACTACTAAGTAGACGTTTGTGTACTGTGTTAGATACACTGCTGCATCCTTCTCAGTTTGGTTCTATACCTGGCAGGAAACTTACAGATGCCTTGATTTTGTTAAGAGAAATTATGGAGAAAGGTGCACAAGGCTCCTTTACAGGCTATGTTATGAGTTTTGACCAGGTAAAGGCTTTCAACAGGGTATCACATGATTTTCTGTGGATGTGTTTAGAGGCTGATGGCCAGCCCCCCCCCCCCGTTAATTTCTGGATTAGGATGTGCTATGCACTAGCATACTGCATGTACACCCCTATGATAATGGGAAGAGTGGGAAAGTGGTATTTGGTGGAAGTAGGAGTGCGACAGGGGTGCCCCCTAAATCCTCCCTTTTATATATTTATATTGGACCCTATGATAAGACTTATTCAAGCTTCCCCTAGAAGTCACGGTATAACTTACAAAGAGAGTGTCCTGAATTAAAAAGTATAGCTTACGCAGATGATTTGTGATTGTTAGTAAAAATGCAGCTTCTGGACAAACAGCTTATAGATGAATAAAATGTGCTTCTGAGGTAATAGGTACTGGTATCCATGGTTTAAAAAAAGTGTTTGTGTAAATGTACAAGGGACTGGATTGGCAGAACCTGATATTGATTATTTAAAAGTTGTTACAACCCCACATAATATTTTGGGAATATTCTTTGGGCCAGGGTATATGGCACAGTATAACTGGAAGAAATGTTTAGCAAATGGTAAAGAAAAAACACAATGGTGGAATAGCTGGCATATGAGTAAACTTAAATTAATATTTATGATCAAAAACCTTTTATTACCTACATTTTTAATTTTTAATTACATTTTTCCCTTCCCCAAACAGAAACCTTGTTGTTTTTTTTTTTTCTTGTTTTTGGGGTAGCCGCCTGAACCCTGTTAAGAGAAACGTTTTATATAAGGATATTTAAAACAGAGGGGTAAGGATGCCGAATCCTATAGGATTTTATTTCACAATCTTTTTGACAGCTAACGTACTTTCAATTTTGAAAGGCCAAACAAAGATTTGGACAACCTGGATAACTTCTGCCTTGACTGGCAAATACAAGAATGGGTGTCAAACTGTTTTCTACATAAAAATAAAAGAAAACCAGCTTTACCTAGTATGTGGATGTATATTTTCGATTATGTTAGGAAACTAGGAATATTAAATAAGGAAGTTAGTATAAGATAACAAGGAAACATATATGGATATTGTAGATAATTTTTCAGAGCATCCTTTTTATAATTTTTCTAAAATCGACCAGGATAATATACAGAAACTATTGTTAGATACTAGACTCTCTCAAAAATTTTGGGACACAGTTTGGTTAGGGGTACATGGGAAAATCAATACTAAAGGGAACCATAAGCATAAGGAATTGTCAGAACGCTATTGCCCCAGAAGTACTTGCTCTGTGCAAATTGAGACGATGGATCATTTGTTTTTGTATTGCCCGCTTATATTCAAGTTTTGGGACTTAGTAAAAGAAAAGTGGAAAACCTCTATGTTTACTAATTTAACCCCCACAATACTGTATTTTGGGATTTACCCACCCACATGGAAACAATACAATGAAAGCAGTATAATAATTATTGCGTATTTTCTTTATTGGATATGGCAAATCAGATGTCCTTGTATTTTACAACAACACCTAACTGTAGTTGAGTTATACCATATTATAGTAAGAGATTAACAGAATATAAAAAATACAGAAAAACATATATTGGATCAATCCAAATGGGATCAATATAGGGGGAAATCTTGTGGTTTTGAATTTATTTCATTTGTTTATATATTAGGAAAGTTTTTTCAGATGTTAATATTTGTTTGAGGAACTGATGATTTTTTTTTAGAATTTCTTAGGTATTTAACTAATGATTCATAGTCTGATGTGGATTTTGCATTATTTGTATTTTTGAGGGGGGGTACTTACCATGTTATTTTCCCTTTTATATTTTTATACTACCCTGTATTAATTGGATCTGTTTTGATTTATTTGATGTGCTTGACATTTCTTTATTCTTTGTAAGGTGGGGGGAGGGGAAAGTGTACATTTTGTTTTATGACTTTTTCCTTTTTTGTGAAGTACAGAGGGTATGACTAAAATACTTATTTGATTTCCTTTTATGTTTCCAAAGTTATATTGTATTTTGATGTAATGTGGGGGACTCTATTGTTCAGGGAGTGGAGTTAGGGACACCTAGCAGGGGAAAGAGGGAGGTCAAGTTCCTCCCAGGAAGCACTGCATAGAGGGATGGGAAGCAGATCTATAGGATCACTAGGGCAATAGCGAGCAGGGAGCAGCTGGATGTGATTGTCCATCTGGGGACCAACTGGCCAGGAGAAGAGTGGAGTTAGCTAGAGTCCAGGAGGATTTCAGGAAGCTGGGGGGAAACTTGAAACAGATAGCATGCTCTGTCTCATTCTTGGAGGTGCTAACTGTTCAGGGCACAGGGGAAGCTAGGGCACTCCACATTCATACCTTCAACTCCTGGCTGAAGGATTAATTGTGGAAGGAGGTTTGACTACATGGGGATTGGGAGATCCTGACCTGGGAAGATGTGAGCTTATATAAGGAGGACAGCCTGCAGCTGTGCGAGAAGGGGACCTTGGTCCTTAGTGAGAAATTTAAATGCTTCAGCTGTGAGCATTTAAACTGGCCAAAGGGGGAGAGCCAGAAGGGTCAAGAAGCTTAGGAGCTCCCCACATTGGTAACATGCAGGAACATAAGTTGACTACAGGAACAGCTAAAGCAGGCAGGGAGGGGCAGGCAGGTGAAGAAAGTATAACAAGTGATATGGGGGGGGCGAGAGCACATAGGAAAGGAAGCCGGGGTAGGGGGAAGATGCTGGAGAGGGAGAACAAGAGCAGAGGGAGGGCAGACTGTAAAACATGGAAGGTCTTGCTAACAAATGCCTATAGCCTAGGAAATAAGATTCCAGACCTGGATGCCTTGTTGGCTGATGCAGACCCTGACATAGCAGCAATAATAGAGACGTAGTACTCTGCTAATCATGGCTGGGAAGTCAGTGTACCAGGCTATACACTGTTCAGGAGGGAGGGGAGGGTAAAAAGGGTGGGGGAATGGCCCTGTACATCAGAGATGGTATAAAGGCTACAGAGGTTAAGGGAAGACATGGGGAGGCTGAGGTAATGTGGGTCACCCTGGAGCCAGGGAATAGTACAGCAACATGCACAGGGGTGACATACAGACCTCCGACACAGAGGGAGAAAGTAGACAGGGAACTGGTGGAGAACATACATGACATGGCAGCTAAAGGTGAAATCCTGCTACTGGGGGTTTCAATATGCCAGACATGGATTGGGCCACCCAGGTGGCTGCTTCAGCCAGAAGCACAGCCACCCTAGAATCTCTGCAGGGGGTTGGACTCAGCCAGATGATGCATGAGCCAACCAGGGACAAGTCAATTCTGGACCTGGTATAGATCAGTGGAAACAGAGTCAAAAAAATACAGGTGGAAGGGCAGCGGGGGTCCAGTGACCACCACGTGGTGTGGTTCAGCATGGAGACATGGACTCAATTAAGCCACACAAGGGCAAGAGTATTAGATTTCAGGAGTGTGGATTTCACTGTAATTGGTAGATATATACAAGCAGTCCTGGGGAAGGGAGGGGTAATAAAAGGGGTGGAGGAAGAATGGGAGAAACTGAAAGGAACCATAGTGGACATAACAAACCAATGTGTTAGGATAGTAACCAAAAGCGAAAAGAAGGAAACCACTGTGGTTCTTTAAAGAAGTGGGGGACACAGTCAGGGCTAAAAGGCAGAGTTTCAGGAAATATAAGGGGGGCCAAAGGAAGGAGGACAGGGATGTATACTTTGAATGTCAAAGGGAAGCAGGGAAGGCTGTTAGGAGGGCAAAGGCGCAAACAGAAGAGGGTTTAGCATGGTCTGTAAACAAAGTGGATAAAGCATTTTAAAAGTACATCAGTGAAAGAAGAACAACCTGGAGGGAGGATTGTGAGGCTCAAAGGGGAGAAGGGGGAGTGTAAGGAGGGGGATCTGGACAAGGCAGAAATACTGAACAAATACTGCTCAGTATTCACTAAAGACGGGGAGGGTCAAGGACCACAGCTGGGTTGCAGAGGCAATGGGGGGGGGGAGAGAAGTGAACACCAGTCCATTCACAGGACAGAGTTCTGAAAGAACTCACAAAGCTGAAGGTGGATAAGGCCATGGGGCCAGACGGCATCCACCTGAGGATATTAAGGGAGCTGCGAAGGGAACTAGAAGCGCCTCTGGTGGCCCTGTTCACAGAGTCGCTCAACACAGGTGTGGTTCCAGAGGACTGGAGGGTGGCACATGTAGTCCCACAGCACAAAAGTGGCAGTAGGGAGGAGGCAGGGAACTACAGACTAGTCAGCCTCACCTCAGTGGTGGGAAAGATCATGGAGACACTCCTGAAATAAAGGATAGTGGCACATCTGGAATCCAGTGGTGCTTAGGATCTGAGGCAACATGGATTCACAGCAGGAAGGTCATGTCAAACAAATCTAATAGATTTTTTTGATTGGGTGACTAGGGAATTAAATCAGGGAGGGGTTGTAGACGTCACCTACCTATATTTCAACAAAGCCTATGACACCCTTCCATATAGAAGGCTGATTAACAATATGGGTACTCTGGGCACGGGAGATAAGGTGGTGAACTGGACTAGGAACTGGTTAACAAACAGGAGACAGAGGGTGGTGGTAAATGGGGTACAATCTGGGGAGAGGGGGTGACCAGAGGAGTGCCACAGGGATCAGTACTAGGACCAGTCCTGTTCAATGTCTTCATTAGTGACATAGCAGAGGGGCTGGAAGGAAAGGTCTGCCTGTTTGCAGATGACACCAAGATCTGCAACAGGGTAGATTCTCCAGAAGGGGTGCAGAAAATGAAGAGGGACCTGGAGAAGCTTGAAAGATGGTCAGAGATGTGGCAACTAAGGTTCAATGCAAAGAAGTGCAAAATAATACACCTGGGTAGAAGGAACCCGGGGGAGAGTTACAGGTTAGGGAAGGAGCTGACTGTCATCAAAGAGGAAAGGGACCTAGGGGTCATCATCTCTGATGACCTTAAGTTATCAAAGCAGTGTACAAAGGTGGCACGGAAGGCCAGTGGCATTCTGGGGTAAATAAGCAGGGGTATCACTAGCAGGAGGCGGGAGGTGGTGATGTCATTGTATAAAACATTGGTAAGACCTCACCTGGAGTACTGCATGCAGTTCTGGAGGCTACACCTGCACAAGGACAGAGGTAAGGTGGAGACTATCCAGAAAATGGCGCAACAAAGGTGGTGCAGGGCTTGCACCACAAAACATATGAGGAGAGACTAAGGGACCTCAATATGTACTCACTGGAGGAGAGGAGAGAGCGGGGGGACATGATTGAAACTTATAAGTAACTCAAGAGCATAAACAAGGTGCAGGTGAGGGACATTTCCAATGTAGAAAAAGTACTAGAATAAGGGGGCACAATATGAAATTGGAAGGGGATAGATTAAGATTAACCTCCATTCACAATTAGTTACACAGGAACACATGAACTAGCGGCCCCGGTTTCTAATGCAGCATTTTCCCTGCAGCCTGCATCTCTGAAGGAAGTTGAAGAGCTACTCCTGCACCTGGATGCCAGGAAAAGCACCGGAGCTGACTTTATAGACCCCATTTCCTAAAAATTAGTATCCACGACCTGGCTGTGCCAATTATGCATCTCTTCAACCTATCTCTCTTGCATGGTGACATTTCACCAATTTGGAAAACAGCCCATGTAATCCCCTTATTCAAAGCTGGAGACCCTTGTGATCTCATCAACTATAGGCCTATTTCATTACTTCCTATTCTATCCAAAATGTTAGAGAAAATAGTGAGTGCACAGCTCAGGAACTATTTGGAATCTGCAAATCTGCTAAACCCTCTACAGTCAGGTATTTGGCCATGCCATAGCACAATTTCAGCTCTTGCGAAGGTCACTAATGATTGGCAGGGGGGGTCTGGATACAAAAAAATTTGTGTGCACAGTTTAATTGGACCTAAACAAGGCATTCGATACTGTTGACCATGACTTGCTTTCGGTATCCCTCCGCAATATTGGCATGGACCCCACATCCCTGAGAGAGTTCTCAAACTACCTCGCAGGATGCCAACAGCAGGTAAAAGTGGAAGGGGACTTCTCACTGCTGAACCCCCTGCTGAGGGGCATACCACAAGTCTTCATTCTGGGTCCTCTGCTCTTCGGAGTTTATATAAATGGTATTGACCTAGGAATTAGGTCTGCAATATTCATCTCTTTGCTGATGATACGGTACTACATATCAGCAGACCCACTCCTGAACCAGCGTGTATGGATCTATAACAGGAATTTGATCAATTACAACTACAACTACAGAAACAGAAACTTCTATTGAATGCGAGAAAAACAAAAACTATGCTCTTTTTGCCCTGGATCAATGTTGACAACCCTGCAACACTAGGAACCCTACCCCAGATTACCACACTTCTAGGCAAACCTTTAGAATTCGTATCCAGATTTAAATATCTGGGGGTGTGGATCGATCAGAAACTTTCCTTCCTTGATCACGTTGAGGAGCTGATGAAAAAGCTCAGGCAGAGGCTGGGCCTCTTTTGCAGAATCAAACATCTGCTCACTCAGGAGGCCAAAAAGAGGTTGGTGCAAACCACATTCCTTTCCTTACTGGATTATGCGGACTTCTTGTACTGCCAAGGCCCTGCTTCTGCACTAGCAAAACTTGATGTACTCAACCATAAAGCCATAAGGTTCATTACGGTGGTGCCCTGCTTAACTCACCACTGCTCCTTATATGTTGTAGTAGGGTGGCCTTCCCTCAAGTATAGGAGGCAGAGAAACGCCGTGTACTGGATGGACAGAGCTATTATTAAAAAACTAACACAGTATATTTAAGACTGTCTTCTACTAAGTGTGGTAGGTAATTATGCCCTGAGAAGTGCCTCCTATATCTCCTTTACTGTACCCAGAGTCAAATCGTGCTTTGGTAGGTCATCCATGAGCTATGTGCTACCCAAATTGTGGAACGACTTGCAAAAAACCTTGAAACTGGTCCCCCCCCATCAACTTCTCAGCATTCAAAACACTTTTATGCTTGCTCTGTCTTGGAAGTTTGTAGTTGTTTTCGTTGAGTTTTGACTTGGCTCCCACCAGATACCTGCTACCTATTCAGACCCTCTTACTTTCTCCCCCTCCATCGGTTCCCAGAATGTTAAAAAGGTGTTCAGTCATGGTATCCTGTAACTACTATCCTACTGACTGCTGCCACTGTCCTTTGCACTCCAAGTCTCTTCGTACTGGTCATATTCCTCCGCAAGCTCTTCATCTCTGCCTACCCCTTCCCCATCGCTATTGTTCCAGGCCTGCTGTGAACAATATCCCTCCTCCTTCTTACCTTAGTTCTTACCATCTAAGGCCATCATTCAATCTCATGTATATTCTGTATTTATTAGTGAATAGGTTTCTACCCTCTCTGTTCCACCTGTATATTGTATATAAGCCATGGTTACCACATTGGGCATTGCTCCGATATAAACTGGTGGTGCTTATCCTACCTTAGGATCCAAAAATATGTATGTACATCCTACTCTATGAACTGAGTATGTATACTTCATGTATAACCCAATTTGTGTTTTGAACATATGTACTGGGATTATAACTTATGCTGCATATTGATCATGTATACGGTTATATATATATCTTACTCTATGTATGGAACTTCTATGCTGTGTACACTATTGTCCTTGTATATTGTGTATATTTGCTGTTTGTGTAATTTGCACTGTGTACTGAACATGACTATTGTCCAGGTCCATCTTGAAAATGAGCTTTTGCTCAACGATGTCTCCGCCTGGTTAAATAAAGATTTTGATTGACTGACTGATTGAAGAGGTAATGTGAGGAAGTTGTTCTACACAGAAAGCGTAGTTGATGCTTGGAATAGTCTGCCACAGGAGGTAGTTGGGGCAAGCACAGTGGAGGGGTTTAAGCATGCCTGGGACAGGCACAAGGGAAGCTTGAGAGGGGAGGGAGTGATAAAAAGACATTTATCACATAGGGTCAGTGGCCACATAAAATGTATAGGGCCTATGGGCAGACTGGATGGGCCTAGCTGTCATTATCTGCCAACAATTTATATGTTTCTATGTAACATGTTTGGTTTTTGATTTGAAGATTTAATTAAAAAATTCCCCTGCTCTTTTCGAGAAGTGCCATGGGATCTTTAACATCCACCTGAACTACCACCAGAACAGGCAGATGGGACCTCGGTTTAATATCTCATCTGAAAGATGGCACCTCAGGAATGCAGCACCCCCCTTATGCTACACCACAGTGTTAGTATTGGGATTTAACCCAAGTGCCTTGTGTGGGGATAGAACCCACAGCCTTCTGATCTTCTGGCCTCAGAGGCTTGTTCCAGAACTGGCTGTTTTTCATTTTTACAAATCAGACTGGACAGTATCATTATTTGGGGCTTTGGAAGGAGGGAAGTTGGGTGCAAGAAGGTGCTAGGGTGGGGCAGGCAATCTCTATTTTGATGGCATGGGAGGGGGATAGGCATGCGGTGTGGGAGTGGGTAGTGTCTTTGTACTGTTTAGCTGACATGGTATGAGTGGGGTGAAGGGATATCTTTCACTATTATAAAAACCTCACCAGAACTGTGTGTGTGTGTGTGTGTGTGTGTGTGTGTGTGTGTGTGTGTGTGTGCGCGTGCACGCACTAGAGGGTAGCTCAGTGGAGATAATGTCTTCATTTCAAAAGGTCTAGGGGTAGGAGGGAGGTGGGAACAGTTGGTCACAGTGGCTGGGAAACTACACATTCAAAAAAGGTAAAAAGAAGAACTTCACCTCATGAAACTGGGGTGAAATCAGGAAACTTCATTCCACTACATGTAGAACAAAGTTCATGACTTCACACAGCCTTCACTGGCAAAGTTACATTTCACTACATCTGTAATAGAGAGTCAGTTTGAAAGAGGAGCTGCATGTAGGATGCATGAAGAACACAAAAAGTCAGATAATTTCTAAGCTGGTTTGATTTTGTAACTCTTTCCAGGTTACTCGCATTCATTCTAAAGACTAAAAGCACGTGCATGGCATAATTGCGGAGTAAATTCTAAAGGAAATGCATCAGTTGGTACAAAATTCTGCTGAACAATGTCACTACTCACATCTCACCACAGCTGACTCGCACACAAGTAAGGTGGATGGAATCAACAGGCTTTTCAAGCTTTGATTGATGCTTAAACAGAACAATCTGCTGGGGAGGGCTCCGTTTAAAACAAACAAGATGAATAGGAACAGGAGTGTCAAAATACATTAGCCTAAAACTTCTATATATGAATGAAAATGTTTATGAAATGCCACCGGCTGCTTGTACGGGAATAATACTCTATTGATAAAATTGGAACGGAGTTTAAGGGTGGTGCTATACTCGCACATATTTAGTAGTTTTAAGCTGATTGGCCACACTGCTGTCAGTGAATTGATTTGTGCAGGAAACTGCACTTTCACTTTCCCAGGTACATGCTGACTGTGTTTCTTCCCTTCGTGCCCAGTACTGGCTTATACAGCAGCATCCAGATTCTGCCACCCATGTATATACAGAATGTTGAAAATGAATGTGGCTTTATCAGTAGTACTGGACAGAGACACAGACAAAAGTAATCCATCATTCACTAGGTAATTTTTCTACTTCCTTCTTGCAGACCTACTCTGGAGTGCCCACAAGAAGTCTTCTGACTACATCTAGCAGTCTTAAAAATTAACATCCAGTTCAAGCCATAATGGGAACTTTAGCAATAGGTTCTTAGCACCAGAAGGTAAACTGTCACAAAGCTTTACACTGAGCTGTTGGATTGAAAGAAACATTCCATTAAAGATGACAGAAAAATGTATTTTTTTGCATCTTTGGATAGCCACCTGTTTTTCTTTGAGTGTATATCCAATGTTCTGATATGTTTTGACTGTCTAATTCTTTTGCTGTTGTAACTACCCTGCCTTCCTTTCTCCTCAACAGTTGCTGTTCTCTCTTCATTTTGCCTGAACAGATTATGACATCAGTAACACCATTCCAGGCCATTCTGATGAACAGCAGGGAATGGCTTGACTAATGTCATGGAATGTCTTAGAAATATGACAAGAAAGGGCAGTAGCTGGTGAGGAGAGTAGACTGCCACATAGATCTGGGGCACCCCAAAGCCAGATTATCTCTTTATGACAAATTGGTCGAAGTATATCAGAATATATGACTGGCATGGAATGGGAAATTGAAGGGCTGTTAACTATGTAAAAATAATTTCCTACCACCTTTAAGACAAAAATGGTCCCATATACAGAAAGCAGAGCTACTTTGATTAGCAAATGTTATAAAATAGGTAAGAGAAATCCAGTACTGTGATTGGTGGAATCCAGTCACATGACCATGCAGTTATTCAGCATAACCACACAGGTCAATTAAAATACCTTTTCTTTTCCACTTTTGAGGCATTTTCTACCATTTTATAAAGTGCAATAACACACTCCAGGCTGTGACACTATGCTGTACTAACCATACTTCCCAGGTGGTCAAAGGCACTCAGCTATGCCTCCTGCCTCACAACCCACCTGGAATGTGCAGTTTTTACAGCATAACTGCATGCCCTGTCATGTGTTATTTCTTATGTGTCTAACAGATATCTGGATTAGGAACGAATGAATATTTTTAGTTCAAGGCATTGACAGCTCAAATTTAAATAAGAAAGTGTTGAAGAGAAGGTTCTTGCCCCTAACCTATTTTCAGACTTATCACAGCCTTCAGAAGGTAAAGTAATGATGGGGTGAAAATATCTATGCAGAGTGGCTATACTGTAGCAACATTTTATTTGGGGGAGGGTCCTGAATACATTCGAAAGGACTTTGGGACATGCTTTGAAACCCTTAAAAATCTGACGACGAAGATTCTCTTGTAAGGTTTTAGCCACTCAATGTCTTTTTCGGGCGTTGTGGTTTGAGTTGAACTTTAGAATCAGCCAAGTTCAAGAGGATACATATTTCCTAAACCAGCTTTACACCTAATGGGACTGAAATACCACATGCATATTGCTTACATTAAAAGAAGGATATGTGTGTATAACTACAGACACTCAGAATAAACATTCGCCCCTGTACTGTATTTTCTACCTGGCACAGAGGAGCATCCAGTACATTCTGCATCCATTTGTACATGCCTGCAGGATCTTCAGGCTTGCTTTAGACAAGCGGTTGTATGAATCTTTAGAAGCTTTAGTGTAATCAGCGTAACAGCACAATACTTGTTTCATGTACAACTGATAAAAGCTGGCTTGTCTCCAGGGATTTGTTAAATCTAGCTTGGAATACCAGGGCATTTATTTCCGTTTTCTCTTAGGACCATTATTGTCAGTTTGGGGAGGAAAGATTTACTTGTTTGCAGAACTACATCATCTTTTTTTGTCTGGTTGGTAATGAAGACCCATATCTGTTTGTAGCCATAGAATGTGAACGTTTTTGGCTTTGTTACAGTTAAATAATAAATTAAAGTCACACTACTACAGTATGTCATGGTTAAAAGATTAAGCCACATTATTGACTGTCACCATGTTTAGGACAGGTGTTGATGGGATTTCCCAAGAGATGTGAAGAGAACAATGTGTAACAAATCTGAAGGTCTGGGGTCATAAGGTAGAGTTCAACAAAATTGGTGTTAACTGGCTCGAGCGGCTTGTAAGGTTGCAGTGTGAACTCTGTGAAAAGGTAAGATAATTCAGAAGTGAACAATGAGTAGGTGTAGGAAAACAATTCACTGGTAGAGATGAACAGTTAAAATAATATTATCGATACGAAGGAGGTGCAAATCGATTTAGAACACAAGTCATAATTGTATGTAACTGTGGTGACCTGCCAACAAAGAACAAAAGTGAAAAAAGTAAGCAGTTGAAAACCTTCTTCTGTATATTCATGCACCCTAATGGGTAAAGCCTTCACTAAAGCCATTAATTTCTCATCTTGCTGCAGACATCCAGAGAGACGAGGTGTTACTGTTTTAGTGCAATCAGTCACTGGACTATATTGTTGGAAAAACAAATATTTCTGTTCTGGAATGTAAAATATTTACAGATCAGGCATATACAGTGAGTGTGTGTCACTAACTTCCCAGCATGCACCCACATACATAGCACACTGTGACATTCTGAAATAAGACATCAAAGTACACTATGTTGGCAGCATCAGGCATGCAGCCAGCCAGCCGAGTTGTGTGCCCTGTCTTCTTACCCCTCAAGTCTATAGCTCTTAATGGTTCAGCAAGTATCCCCCATCAGCAAGCACTCTCTGGTGGTGTAGTAGTATCCCCCCCGCCTTCCTATGTTTATGATCTCTCTTGATCCAGTGGTTGCCCCTCATGCCAGTGCCTCTTATCTGTGTTGGTTCAGTGGTCCCCCTACCAACGTTGGCTGACTCAGAGGCCGTCTGGCAGTCAGTTGCACTTGTTCAGCCCACTGCAACTCTGATACAGAATAGTCCTGAGGGCTATTTTCCTGGTGGCCCCTGCCACATTCCTGAGCATTCACAATATCCTTTGTGGGAATAAGGGCAAAGTCTACTGGTGAGCATGGCTTAGTGGGGTCACAAAGGGGAAGCATGTAGCTACAGTGATGCAGATATCATGAATCCACTACAGTGACACCAGTAGAGTGACCACAAAGTGGGTGCAATGTAGAGCATGCTGACAGTTCCCCCAAAGCACCGACAGGTGTTCCAACAGGTGCACTGCAATGTCAAGCAATAAAGGTGTGCTGCAGCTGCCAGATTCCCCAGGACTGTGCAGTGTGTGCTGCACCTATGGTATGTACTGTACTTGGCATGTCAGGTACACATGTGTGCCCTCTGCTCTTGGTGTGCTGTGCGGTTTTGGTCTCTGCATGTTTGCACTGTGCACCACTTTTGGTGGGGTGGGGTGTTTTCCGCATGTGGGGGTGCGTGGGCTGGGGGTGTGTGTGGTTGCTATTGTGGACTCGTGGAGTCATGCTGTGCTGACCATCATTGTGGTGCCCGTCGGGTTGCTGGTTATCGGTGTTGGGGTGTCACTGTACTGGATGTCAGCGGCAATGTTGTCGCTCCAATGTGGTGGTTCCGACACAATGGTTGCACCAGCACTAGGGGGCCATGGTGTCCATTTAGTGCTGGCATTAGCGACTATGAATTGGGCCAGTTGTTTTAACTGAGGCACAGCGTATACCAGTTTATATAACTGGAACAAATATAGCAAAAGAAGGTCACATTGTAGAGGTATGTCATAGGTGATACACTATAATCTTCAGGCAAAAGGTAGTCTTTATATTTATTCATTGCAAAAAACTTTGTTAATGCACTAGTTAGGATTAAATGGACAAAAGTAGGGAAATGTAGTGTTAGGGTTACCATCCCTAACACACCGCCCCCACGCTGCAAGCAGCAACAGGAAAAAGCATTACACTTTGTCCTTCTTCATGCCTTCACAATTAGCGTAGACAAGCCTTGGGGTTGTCAGCGAAACGTTCACCCCATTCCATCAGTAAATAAACTGAGATGTGTACAGTATATGAGAATGGGGTGAACATTAGGGTTGACAACCCCAAGGCACATGCCACGTCTTATTTGCAAAGATGCAGGAGAGGTCAACGTGTAATGTTTCTGTTGCTGTAGAAAGAGAGAAGAAGTGCACATCAACCTCCTCAAAGGTGCACCAGCCAAATACAAACTGGCAAAAAAAGGAAAAAAGCTGGGCACACACCAGATAACTGCGGAGGAAAATTGTAGTAGCACATCATTTCAGCGAGGTAATTTTAGCGAGGCAATTTTAGCGAATGCATTGTAGCACATACAGCTATAGCAAGTGCCACATTACAGTGAATAAGTAATTTCAGAGCTTAGAAAGTTAAGCAATAGTAATATTTAGTGAGCACAACCTTGCAAAATACCCTGTGTCCAATTGCAGCTTGGAGTTGGTATCTTAAATATATGGGGGTCTGGGGGTGCAGAGCCCCAGGGAGGTGTAGGGGATGCAGTCCCCCTGCATACATAACAACAATTAGTAGCCAATAAGTGATGTGGAAAGCACATATGATGAGTTGAGGGATAGTGCTTTCTTTCAGGAACATGAGGAGATCTTGATGGAGTTGCTTAATTATTTTGAAGATACATAGGTCAGGCGTCCCATGAGTCATTTGGGACGCCACAGACTCATGTATCCAGTGACTGCCTAGAATTGTTATGAAGCGGTACTAGCTGGCCATGCTAGAACCAGTAATGCAGTGGAGGGGTGGCACCACAGGTTCAGTACCCACTTGGACACATGTCACCCCACAATCTAGAGGTTCCTCAACTGTATTAAAGAGGAACAGAGGATGTCCAAAGTTGGAATGGCACAGATTATGTCTGGTTCCACAGCATCAGCTTCTAGAAGGCGCTACCGAGACCTAACTGAGCGCATAGTCCAGGTTGTTGGTGAATATGGAATCTGTCCTCTTATGGACTATTTATTAGGGCTTGCCCTTAATTTTCAAATGAAGGAGTGATTATGATGTTCGCTGAAATCACAGTAATCACTATATATCACCGAAATTGACAATCACTAAAAAATGTGGTCGCCGACATTTACTTCGCTATAACGTAGTCACTGAAACTGGCATGTGCTAAAATTGCCTCGCTGAAATGACATGGAGCCAAAACTGTTTATTTAAAAAACACACGACATGGCTGAAAACTGGGCTGGGTGCAGTTATCTGGTGTGTGCCCAGCTTTTATTCCTTTTTTGCCCCTGTTTTTCCTGTTACTGCATGCAGGGTGGGGGTGGGGGTGTTAGGGTTGGCAAGTCTGACACCACATTTCCCTACTTTTGTCTGCTTAACCCTAACTAGTGCATCAACAAAGTTTTTTTGCAATGAATTTCCTTACTTTTCTACATGGTATAATTGTATCCTCATTTGCCTGTGGAGGGCCCTGCACTTCCATCCCTTCATAGATGCATACATCTATGTTGCTGTGGGCCCTGTGCTTCAATTTCTGTCAAAATAGCAGTTTCTTTCCTTTTTTCCTTCATTGTATGGCTTGTTAAAGTTCTAGTGTTATCCTATAGGTGTTTACATTTTTTTGTTTTATATTGCACCTAAATGTTTTTTGGGGGGCAGATATGTGTCATTCTTGCAGTACTCATTCAGACCTTTGTTTTGATAAATAGATTGTCCCTTAAGTCCAAATATTGAATGAGTTATGGCTTGTTGAAGTTCCAATGTTATCCTATGGGAATTTGTATTTTTTACTGTACATATGTGTGTGTGTGTATATATATATATATATATATATATATATATATATTATACCTGCATGGTAGTGCAGACATAGTTAGGGTTGGAGGGCCACTTTAATGTTAAACCCCAAAGTTTGCACTTTAATAACTTGCAACCATTTGTCCGATTTGCCTAAAATTTTGCATGTGCGGTATACAATCATATATCTCTGGATCTGGAAAGTTTTACTCCGGTTGGATGTACGGTTGCAGAACTGTAGAGTGTCCAAAACGTGAAAATTAGTCAACTTTTGCACATTTTTCAGTCGGCCATAATGAAATGAAGAATGTGTCTGAGTGGATTCAAATTTTCACGTCTATATAAGGCCTGGGTTGAACTGGTGCCTTTTGAAGATTTGGTGAAAAAATATTAATCCGTTCAAAAGTTATTCAAGTTTTTCATGTCCCATTATAGCCTATGGGAAAATTGATGTGTGCATTGTGAAAACTTTCGCAATCACATTTTTGTTGTTGTGCTCCCTGAATTTGTTTTCGTGCTGTCACCATCTTGTTTTCAGTTAGCGAGAGACAAAAGAAGTTGTAACTCAAAAAATAATGCTGTTTGGTATTTGTGTGCTCGAAAGCATTATCATTACAGAGATAGGAGTACCGTGAACACATTGAAGTTGCCGTGAAAACACTGCTCAACAGCATTTTCCCATGTGTTGTTTTATTTGTCACGTCATTGTGCCAAGGTGGATTGTGCTTTTGGGCTGAAATTTGTAGGGTGGAAAGCCCTGGTACTACAGATGTGCCTTTTGGAGGTTTGGTCCTAAAACATTCAACTGGCCCATAGTTACAGTATTCCGAAATTGAGAAATTTCCCATAGGATAACATTGTGGTGCCCGTATCTCAAAAACGAGCGAGATATGGATTTTTCGATACCCGCAGCTTAGTTCACCTAGGTGAATTAAGCATGTGAGGAAGTTTAAAAGTCATAGATTACACCTGCACTGGAATTTTTTTCATAGGTTGTACGGTTACTGAGATATTAGCAAATTTGTATTACAAAGGTTTCTTTTCAGGCCTATGGGGCTATTGTATGGCTCTGTTGTTAAGTGTAAGTGGGAGCGCAGGGCCCAGAGGGCTCATACTCCCACAGACAGATATCATTATGCACAAGGGCAGTTTGGTGGGAGCACGGGGCCCGAAGGGCCCACGATCCCACCAACACGTACCAGTTACCAGGTACATTACATTAAATAAACGGTTTGGTCTTTTGGCTTGAAATTTTCAGGGTATAAAGGGGGTGTCCCAGAGATGTGAATTATGCTGTTTAGATGTAAAAAAATTTCCTTGCTTCCATAGATATGCCATAACTAAGTTGAGATTTTTCCCTTAGGATAACATTGCAGAACCCATAGCGTTTTTTGGTGCCCGTATCTTGGAAATGATGCTAGTTACGGATTTAGTTGACTTATCTTGAATGGAGGTTTCACTGTCATGATTACAATGGCACTGGATTTTTTTCCATAGCTGCTACGGTTGCTGAGATATAGGCAAATTAGTGTTACAAGTGTTCCTTGCCCTATAGGCCTGCTGTATGGTTCCGTAGTTATGTATAAGTGGGAGCACAGGGTCCAGAGGGCCTGTGTTCCCATAGATGCATATTGTTATGCACAAATGGGCAGTTTGGGCCCCACGTTCCCACCAACACATACCATTTAATGTTTACATTACACTTTTTCAAAAAGTAAGGAAGTTCATTACAAAAAACTTTAATGCATCAATTAGGGTTGATGTCACAGCGACAAAAGTTTGGAAATTCATTGTTAGGATTAATCCCTCTACCACCCCACCTCCACCCTCCTATCCTCCACACACCAACAGATGTCAGGGTGTGCCATGGGGTCATCAGTCCTAGCTCTTACCCCATTTTCCTATACTGTAGAATGTCAGCTTGCTTACACATGGAGTGGGGTGAGAGGTGGGCCTGATGACCCCATGGCACACCCTGATATCTGAGGAGCCGCAGAGTGCCAAAAAACATGCAAAAACAGGGTTTTTGTATATTTATGTGCTTGTGGCTACAACTCGCACAATTTATCCGTTTGGTCTGAAATCTTCAGGGAAGATGCAGTCTAGGTCACTGATGTGCCTTTTGAAGATTTGGTGAACAAATATTAAACCGTACAAAAGTTATTCAAAAAACAAGTTTTCCATTATAGTCAATGGGAAAAAAAATATATGTGTCCCTCGAAAGCTGCTGCAACTACGTTTTACTGTCACAAATGACCCTTTTACTGTTGTACAGCAGCCATCTTGTTTTCAGTTAGTGAGAGAGAAAAATGCCTGGCGTTTAAATTTGGGCCCCCCCTAGGTAAATACTGACTGTTGTGTTTACCTAGTCAGGTCCTGAGGATCACAGCACTATATTTTTTGGGGGAAAAAAGCTGAGAAATTCCTTTTTGGTGATTGGACCCCTTGTATTGTCACAAATTGCAACAGAACAGATGCAATATTTTTGCAGATCACAAAAATGTCATGCCCATTCTGTCACAAAGTTTGCAAAACTGTTGCGATTTGCGACAGAACATAACCCAAAAACAGCAATACTTTGCCACCCCACAGCATCAAAACAATTGGGGCTTTTGAGCTGAAATTTGCAGGGTGGCAAGCCCTGGTCCCACATATGTGTCATTTGGTGGTTTGGTCCCAAAGCATTTAATGGGCCCATAGTTACAGCACTCTGAAGTTGAGAAATTTCCCATAGGCTAACATTGCGGTGTGCGTGGTGACTTTCAATGCCCATATCTCGGAAACAGTGCAAGATACTGATTTTTGATTCTTCACAGCTTACTAAGCTTGTGAGGAGGTTTCAAAGTCATGAATACCACTGCAATGGAATTTTTTTCATAGTTGCTACGGTTACTGAGATATTGCCAAATTAGTGTTACAATGGTTCCTTTTCAGTACTATTGGGCTGCTGTATGGCTCCGTACTTACATGTAAGTGGGGGCGCAGGGCCCAGAGGGTCTGCACTCCACACGCATACCATTACAGAAAATGGGCAGCATGAGGGGAGCGCAGGGCCCGGAAGGCCCGCGCTTCCACTACCACTTACCAGTTACTAGTTAGATTACACTTTCTCAAAAAGAAGGGAAATTCAATGCAAAAAACTTCATTAATGCATCACTTAGGGTTGATAGTACACTGACAAAAGTTTGGAAATTCGGTGTTAGGGTTACCAACCCCTACCACCCCATCCCCACCCCCCACCCTCCTCACACCAACAGGCGTCATGGTGTGCATTGGGGTCCTCGGGCCTAACTCTCAATCCATTCTCCTATACTGCACCACCTCAGCTTGTTTACACATGGAATGGGGTGATAGTTAAGGCGACAACCCCAATGCACATCCCAGCGCCTGTTGGTGTGAGGAGGGTGGGGATGGGGTGATAGGGGTTGGTAACCCTAACACTGAATTTCCAAGTGTTGTTGGTGTACTATCAACCCTAACTGATGCATTAACGAAGTTTTTTGCCATGAATATGTATATGTTTATAAAATGGGTAGGAAAAGTTGTCCCTGCTGGTTGGTTGAAACACATCACAAGACCATGTATATATCAGAGCATGACCACACACCTACACTTTTACCCCCCCTCCAAAACAATTCTGACATTTTATAAGATAGATAAAGCACTCTGAGGCGTGCGGTTGTGCTCTGATATATGCACGCCTTGGGTGGTTGGCGCACTTGGCCTGCGGCCTTATGCGTAACAATGCACACCAAGACGTGTGTACATCAGAGCGTAACTGCACACCTCAGAGTGGTTTATCTGTTACATATATCTGTATATATATATTTTGCCCCTAAAATGCTTAGGGGGTATGTGTTATTTTTGTAGTACTCGTTAAGACCTTTGTTTTGATATACAGCATAAATTGTCCCTTAAGTCCAAATATTGAAGGAGTTATGGCTGGTTGAATGTCCAGTATTATCCTATGGGAATTTGTCTGCTTTATTGGTTTTTTTTTTTAGTACCCCTAAATGTTTAGGGGGGATATGTGTTATTCTTGTAGTTCTCATTAACACCTTTGTTTTGATATATACATTGCCCCTTAAGTCCAAATATTGCAGGAGTTATGGCTTATTAAGTTCCAGTGTTATCCTATAAGAATTTTCATTTTTTAATTTTTCTCTTTTTTTAATGTAGGTCCTAATTTGTTTAGGAAGATTACGTATTTTTCTTGTAGTGCTCATTGAGACCTTTGTTTTGATATGTACTGTAGATTGTCTGTTAAAAAGCCCAAATATTGAGGGAGTTATGGTTTGTTGAAGTTCAAATGTTGGAAAAAAACTAAGTCCAAAATCTTTTTCTGTATGAGGGCATTCTTTTTTCTCCTAAACAAACAAAGCATATGAAAAAGAATACATTCATATGAAAAAAGAATGGGAAAAAAAGTCCAAAATCTTATTTTGTATGAGGGCATCCTTTTTCATATGAATGAAAAATGCATAAGATAAAGGATGCCTTCATACAAAAAAAGAATTTTTCCCATTCTTTTTTCGTATGAAAATCTCTTTTTTCATATGAAGGCAGCTTTTTTGCGTATGCTTTTTTCTGTTCATACGAAAAAAGAATGCCTTCATACTAAAAAGAATCTGAAAAAAAAACTAAGTCCAAATTCTTTTTTCATATGAAGACATCCTTTTTCCTATGGACCAATACTTTTTATATGTGCCCATATGAAAAAAGAAAATCAGCTCAAGAAAAAATGATTTATAAATGTTAAAAAAAGACATTTCTGGGTCATTTTTCCAGAAACTGAATGCAGAATCCACCTAATGGGGTCCCGATTAACAAAATACTTGTGTTGGTGAGTGCAGGATATCATTTTTGTGGGTTTTGAAATATTTTTGTGAACTGTGGTAGTGGGAGTACTACAGTTAGGATTTAATCTTTACTGGCAGATGGTGGGGGTGAGAGCCCCATCCCTGCCTAATTTCAGCCTTGAAGCTCTGGCATGCTTTACCACTATATTTGAACACTAACTATTAATTATCTGTGAACTGCTTCATCAGTGTCTCAGTTGTTTATTACTTGAGTTTTTGGACTCTATTTATTTAATGGGATTGGGTTTTCGGGGGGACTGTGGGGTATTTTATTCTTTTTTTGTGTTTGTTGCTGTAGATTTGTTGTTTGACTGCTGTTGTGGGTTTGTGAAGTTATGTTTTGGCAGAGAGCTCTCCCGGTCAGGTGCTACTCTCCCTCTGAGCTCCAGGGTCTCCACCCTTATAACTGCCCCCTGCTGTCCACCGAGGTGTATGGGCAGTGCCGCGTGCAGGGGATAGTAGGGAGGAGGCAGAGGGGCGTGGGTCCTGGACCCAGGAACACATGGAGCTGGGTGGGCAGATTGAGGTTGTGGGGACTAGAAGATGCCCTGGGGAGAAATGGATTCAGGAGAGGGGTCCTCCCTGCCTGATTCCCATACCCAAGGGCTCCACATTGAGTGGACAGATGACATGGTCAGCCTTGGTGTCCCATCCTACTTGGGTGGTGTTATGCAATGCCAGGTTTATCAAATACAAGACTGCAGTGATTGCTGATCTTGTTGGGACAGCTGACCTGGCATGCATCACCGAGACCTGACTGATGATAATGCTGGCCCAGTCTTGGAATCAGCAATTCCAGCTGGATTCTTGGTGATACTCTGCCTGAGGATGGATTGTAGGGGTGGGGGTGTAGCCATATGTTTTAAATCTGAATTGGGCCTTGTAGATGTGCCAGTGGGGGAGACCAGCTCCTGCGAGTGTATCATGGGAGCAGGTGTGGGGTACAGGATTCTTCTCGTCTACCAACCACCTGGGGGCCAGAAGCAATTCCTACAGGCAGTTGCGGACTTCGTTGTCGAGATGGTGTTGGAGTCCCCACGATGGATGGTTCTGGGGGACTTCAATGCCTGGGTCAACTACAAACTCTCTCAATTTGTTCAGGACTTCCTCCAACTTATGATTTCATTGGGCTTCACACAGGTGATTACCTCTGTGACCCACAGTCATGGTCACTTGGATTTGGTCTTCCTTCTGGGTGTGGAGATCTCTGACCTGGTGGTGAAGCCAGTTGGATAGTCTGACCACCACACTGTAAGGTTCAATTTCTGGGCTCCCCCCCATAGGCCTGCCCCTATGGAGATGGTCTGGTACCACCCTCTGAGGGATTTGACCCCAGATGGTCTAACGGTGGTGCTTGACCTAGCAGGTTTTCTGAGTGTAAGCATGGATCCAGACAATCTTTAACAGTCCTATAACAAGGTCGTGACCATGGCTCTGAATTCCATAGCTCCTGTCCAAGTTCACCCCCTCACCTTCTGTCCTCAATCCTCCTGGTTTCATGGGACCTTGTGTGTGCTGAGGCGAGTGGGGCAAAGGATGGAGTGGCGCTGGCGGAAATCAGGCCTTGATGCTGACAGACTTAGACTGATGGCCAATTATATGGACTATGAATCGGCTGTCTCCTGTAAGAAGGCAGAGCTCCTGTCCAGGGAAATTGCTGCTGCACAGAATCGAGCAGCCCAGCTCTTCTGAACTGTCGACAGACTGTGCAATCCAGCCTGTCTGCAGTCTCGGAGAGCATTGTCACAGAATAAATGTGATGAGTTTGCTCGATTATTTGCAGGTAAGATTGCCAGCATCAGGTTTGAGATCTGCACAGCTCACTCTAATGGGCGCTGGGGTAGTCGGTGGGGGGTTGCAACCCCTCAGTTTGTCTGGTCTGACTTTGACCAGTTGGCAAGCATGGCTATTGTGAAGATCATCCAGAGTATATGGCCGACCTGCTGTAGTTTGGACCCAGGCCCAACTCGCCTCCTTGTGGGATGTGTTAATGTTATCAGTCTGGTCCTAGCTGAGATAGTCTGATGTTTGTTGGAGACAGGTGTGTTTCCTGATACCCTGAAGGAGGTGGTGGTGACACTTCTCCTTAAGAAATCCTCCCTCAGCCCGGACTGTCTCACTAACTACAGACCTGTCTCTAACCTTCCCTTTGTGGGTAAGGTTATTGAGAAAGTGGTCGCATTGCAACTGGAGGATCATCTTACCATCCATGATGTCTACAATCCTCTCCAGTCTGGATTTTGGAAGAGACATACTGTAGTACCGAGACGGCCCTAGTTTGCGTACTTAATGATCTCCTGATAGCGAGAGATCTGAAGAACCGTTCCATCTTAGTTCTCCTTGTTCTCTGCAGTGTTCGAGACTGTGGACCATGGAGTGTTATTGGAACACCTGTGGTTGATCTGTGGTCTGTCTGGAACAGTCATCAGGTGGTTCCATTCTTTTCTCACTGGCAGGTCTCAGAGTGTGGTGTCGGGGATTTATTCCTCAGATCTGTTCTCCCTGTCTTGTGGGGTACTGCAGGGCTCCGTTTTATTGCCCATGTGTTCATGGTGTACCGTATTTCACCGCTTTGAAGCCGCGGCTTCTATTTAAAACTTTATTTTTGAAGTGCGGCTTTAATTCGAGGCGGATACAATTTGGGGGTGGCTTATATTAGTAAACGCTCGGCTGGTGCACCATTCGAATAAAAAAAAATGTAAGGCAGTCACATTTCCAAGTTGGCAGTGAGTTGTAGCACATCCCAGGAAGAAGAATCCAACTTTGGGGAAGAGAAGGATACAACTGATGCTGTCCCCAAAGGCAGTGAAATAGACGCCGAGCCAGACAGCGAGGACGAAATTGATGGAACATTTCCTTCAGTTCATTTTCTTTCAATTCATTATGTAGTATTATATAGTAACAAAAATGCAGCTCAAAAAAATATGAAAAAGCACCTGTAAGCAGCAGTATGTTATCCTTTCATTTTGTTGCTGCAGCGAATGGGTTGCTACCACATGGTAGCAACCCGGAAAGTTGCTCCATGGCATCGGTCAGTTTCTGTGTATACAGTCCGTGATGAATGGGACCTAGGACTAACTCATTACTTTGCATTATGCAACATGAACTATGGACTGGGCATCAGCAAACACTGGTAGGTTAATTACTGGGTTGTTAGCTAAACTATCAGGGAATGGCGAGTGGTGTGCTGTGAGTGAATTTGCAAATACTGCAGCATGCTACCTGGGAGCGAGAGTGAAAGTGAATTTGTGAATACAGCAGCATGAGTTGTGAGGGATATTAAAAAAAAAAACAGGATATTATTATTAAAGTAACCAATGATGGTGATTCTGTGGATATATTGAACGTTTTCTACATTTGAAATCGGGGCTTATATTCGGGGTGGCTTTTATTAGTAACTTATGAAATGGGCACCATAAATCAGTAGTTCCAATTGGCTGCTAGGGATGTGATATTGGTTCTTATGCACTGTAAAAAGCACCAGCAGTGCCATGTGGGCATTGATTCTAGTAATGATGCCAGTTAGAATATTGGCAAACTAAAAGCAGCCATCTTGTTTATCACCAACAGCGAGTGACAGCTTTTCAATTTGACAGCATGGCATCATTACCAGAAACAAGCTTTGAAATCAGCCTGACAGAAGAAGACCAAGAAAACTTAATGAGCACAGAAAATGACCTAGCAGATGAGGTCTCCACAGCCTCTGAACCGTTTACCTCTGTCCAGGAAACAAGCGACAGCAATATGAACAGCAAACCCATGCATGCCACAGTGCCCAACCATTTCTGCAGCTACAGTGCCAACCAACTCGATGTACTAGAACAACAAAAAAATGAAGTAAACACTGAAAGATCGACTGCGTGGGCACTAAGAGTGTTCAATGATTGGGCCATGAGTACAAAAACAGAGATAGACTGGCACACCGTCTCTAAGCAGGAGCTAAATGCCACACTCCGTAAGTTTTACGTGGAGGCTCGCACAACCGCAGGGCTCGAGTACGCTATCTCGAGCTTCTGCGGTCTGCGAGCTGCCCTTATCCACCACCTGGGGTCACCGAGCATCGGAAGGGCCTTCAACCTGATGACAGACCCTGAATTTCGCTCAAGTAATGATGTATTCAAAGCGAAGCTCAAAATATACTGAAAAGTCCAAAAAGATAAATTGACCCACCATGAAGCACTAACACACCCCGATTTAACCAGACTGAGAAACTCACCAACTTGTTCTCCGCAGACTGTGCTTGGCTTAGTCAGGAAAGTCTAGCTAGATATTCAACTGTATATGGCCAGGCGGGGCCGTGAAGGTTTGTGACAGTTAAAACCGCAATATTTCGCTATTAAAAAAGACGAAAATGGAGCAGAATTTGTCATACTCAACTTTAACGAACACACAAAGAATCATACAAACCCCCTTGAGACAGGAAAATCAGGACACTGAGGATTTATGTATTCTCAGTCGGGCAATCCTCTTTGCCCGGTTGAAAGTTTTAAATTGTATCTCCGTAAGCTGCCTCCGGAGCCAAAAGTGCTATACTTGCACCCCCGAAGACTTCCTCAAATGCAGCTAGATTACCTACTAGTATGGTATACATCAGAGCCAATGGGTGTCAATTACTTGTCCATGATGATGTCCCGCTTAAGTGAGGAAGCCGGCCTCTCACAGCGCTACATGAATCACTGTCTGCGAGCAACCGTGGTGCAACTGTTGTCCAACGCCGGCTTGCAAACCGCAAAATAATGTCTGTGACGGGGCACAGAAATGAATCCAGTCTGCAGAGTTACTGGCATGCCAAGCCAGATGACCGAAAGAAATGGAGCAGTATCTTGGCCCCAAAACCGGAAAACGTCACACCGCAGAAACGAGCAAGTTCCATGAGCCAATCCCCATGTGAAAACCAGAAGTTAATGTGCACCACACTGACACCCCAAGGCAATACATCAGAGAACTGCACAACAGGGCAACTAACAAATGAAATTAAGGAAAACCTGACCCAAAGTCCACAATTTGCAGGTGTAAGCATGCATAACTGCAACATGACTTTCAGTGGGACAGTGTATTTTGGAAAATAAATTAAAGCTATACTCAATGAAACAGTGTTAGCCACCCAAAAATGAAATAGTAAAAAAGGTAATAGTTATTCATTAAAGTCACACTAAATAGTTATTAATTAAAGTTACACTACTTGTGTTTTGAAGTTTAAAAAAAAAAAGAATTTTTTATCTTGAAATACAGTTACAAAATGCCCATCTATATAGGACTATTTTATGTGGCGTAATGTTATGACATTAAATTAACTGAGAAATCTTAACTTTTGAAAGTTCTGGTCTCGCTATTTATTTCTCTAATTTTTATACACCATTTCATAAGCACAATAAACCACTCCAGGGTGTGCGTTAGACATTTTAACACACGGCTAGGAGGCTGGAGACACTCGGCCGATGGCCTCGTGCCTCACAATGCCTCCTAGCCATGTGTTAGAATGTCTAACGCACACCCTGTCATGGCTTATTGCTCACATATGATTTGGTGTACGGCTTGTATTTGAGGGCGGATACTATTTGAGTGCGGCTTCAAAATGGTGAAATACGGTATATGCTGCCATTAGGAGACATTATAAGGTGGTATGGGCTGAGTTTTCACTGCTATGCAGATGATACTCAGCTATACATGTCCTTTGTACCCGAGCTGGGTGAAGCTGTCTTGACTTTAACAACTGCCTTGCTGAGATCCAAGGCTGGATGAGTGCCAACTGGCTGAGGTTGAACCCAGACAAGACTGAGGTGTTGGTTGTGGACCCGGGTCATCAGGTAGAGGGGTTCTCGGCTGGGCGACCTTCCGGGCTTTGGTTTGGAGATAACCAGCTGGTGACCTCTGAGCGGGTGCAACACTTAAATCTCAGGTGTCATCCGTCATCAAGACCTCATTTTACCATCTGAGGAATATCGCCCGGATCAAACACCTTGTTCCACCTGACAACCTTCCAAGATTGGTCCATGCCTTTGTGACCTCCTGTCTTGACTACTGCAATGCCCTGTACCTAGGGTTACTAGGGGTTGATATCTGCCACTTGCAGCTGGTGCAGAATGTGGTGGCCAGGCTGTAGACTGGTTTACCTTGATCATGCCATGTCATGTCTGTGCTCCGTGGCCTGCACTGGCTATCTATTCAGTGGCAGATCACCTTTAAGGTTGGTTTTCTGACCTATAAGGCCCCACACAGTCAGGGACTGTGTTATCTGCAAGATCTTCTTTGCCTCTACCACCCCCTCTGCTCACTCTGCTCCACTAATGAGGGATTGCTAGAGGTTCCCAGGGTCCATTTGAAGACCTTGGGTGCCCGGGCATTTGCGTTTGTGGTCCTGACTCTGTGGAACTCTTTGCCTCGCCGGATAAGAAAGTGCCTGGCTGTGGAGAGTTTTATATCTGCTCTCAAGATCCACCTCTTCAACCTTGTTTTTTCTGAGTCTTGATTATGTGTTGATATGTAATTTAATATTATTGGATATTTCAATGCTACGTTTTATAATGACTGTACAAGTGCTCTGATCAATTTGTGAATAGAGTTTTTTTAGAAATAAATATATACTGATTTGATTGATTGATTGAAAATGGAAGCAAGATGGCGGCCATATAAAAAAAGATCCTATTTTGTATGGACTAAATTCTTTTTTCGTTCCAAGCAGCTATCCAAAAGACTGTACTGAGCATGCTCAGGACTGAAATTTTAAAATGTAGTAACTTTGGAATGGATTAATATTTTTTCACCATACCAGCAAAAGGCACATCTGTGCACCAAGCTAGGCGATGACAAATAATAAAAGCAAAAGAAACTCCAGCAATATTTTAACTTTTTTGTTATCCAGATCTCGGAAGCCACATATCCAACCGAAGCGAAACTTGGCACATCAAGAGATCTACCCCCATTCAAAATGTTGTGCAAATCTGTTGAATGGTTGTGAGGATATTAAAGAGCTAGTGGAACAAAAACAAACAGGACAATGATACAACTTTTAAGAAGTAGTCAGTTGTAACTTTTTATTTCTGAAATGTTTTTTCCTTTTCCTTTTACTCATTAGAATGTTTTCAGTGTGATAATATTGTGCTGGATATGAGGAATAGCTCTCAGAATGGTAGCTGACATTATTTCTCTTCCTCCCCACTACATCATCAGCTTTGTGATCACACTGACAGTGACATCACAGGTGACTGACCTGGCAGCTACTGAGTGGCTATTCCTAGGTAGCACTGATGTCACAGTCAGTGAGATCATAATGCTGATGATGTAGTTGGGGAGGGGGGTAGAGCTAGATATATCAGCTGTCAGGCAGAATGCTGTTCCACACATCATACCTACTAACATAAGATAAATAATCTTCTATTTAACCAGAAGGAAAAGGAAAAGGAAAAAGCACCTCGGATATAAAAGGCAATGGCTGACTGCTTTTAGAAACGAATATTTGTTTTAGGCAGTACACTAGCGCTTTACAGTGCAAAGTTTGAGGTTTAACATAGAAACCCTTGCTCAACACTAACTATAGTGGTGCTACCGTGCCGCATAATATAGGGTGACCACCCACCTCTGAAAAACTACCAAGGATGGCTAATGTACATACAGCCACGTCCTGTTCAGAAAAACCCTGCTTCAGACTTTTTAAATGTTGTTTCTCAGAACCTTTGAAAAATACTGAACTTCATAGGTAGGTACAATTTTATTTATACAGTAATACAGCCATTAGGAATCTGAAAATCCCTATTTACAAGGCTTACCTCTTTACATAACAAAGCTAAGTTGTTACAACATTATCAAAGTACAAAAATACAAAAAATCAGACATACAAATAGTAACAAATAAGTTATAAAGAGTTTACAAAGACCAATAAGACAAAGAAGATAAACATTTAACCACTTCACTCTTCTCACCTATTACAATAACAATGAAAACCAAGTTCATGATTCATTGATGTTTTAAAAACAGTATCAGCGATGGTTAAGTCTCGAAGAAAAGGAGGGAGATGATTCCAACTAGAGGCAACCTGATATTGAAGAGTCATTTCACTAAATTGGTTTGTTATTTTTGGTATTATTAAATCCCTGGCACCCAATTTTCTTAAATTTAATCCATGGTTTGGCTTCTCAGCTTGATTTTTAAGTTATTTAATGGTTTATTTTTACGTATACCCTGTACCTGGTTTAGCCAGATACCCTTGGCCTGCAGGTTTAGTGCAATCCAACCTAATCTTATATACATTGTACAATGGTGAGTTCTAAAATCACACCTTAGCACACATCTTGCAAGCTTATTATAGAGTACATCTAAATTATTTAACTTTCTTTTTTGTAGTATGTCTATAGATATGACTTCCATAGTTGATTACCGGTAATACTAATTGATTTACCAAGGTCAGTCTCATTTCTTTTGTCATACAATTTGATATACGTCTTATTGCTCTAATCTTTGCATTTGTTTTCCTTATTAGTTTTGTTATATGCTGTTGAAATGTTAGATGCTGATCTATTTGTATTCCTAAGTATTTATACGTTGCTGTTTGTTCCAGGATCTTACCTTCCTGAGACATTATCTTTAATTTTGGGACTCCCTTCCTCTCTGGGGCACAACACATCGTCTGTGTTTTTTTGTTGTTAATTAATAAACCCAGAGATGAAAAATGTCCTTGCATTGCAAATAAGTCACTTTGTAGTTTCTGCTGTACCTCTCCTGGATTCGTTCCTGCTGTTACCAGAATGGTATCATCTGCATACAATCGAATTTGTGAATGTTTAATTAGTTTGGTAAGTCATTTAGATAGACTATGAACAGGAGAGGGCCCAGGATAGACCCCTGGGGCACCCCTCTCATCACATAGTCCACCCTTGACTGCTGGCTGTCCAAGACAACAAACTGAGATCTTTTATCGAGGTAGGACATGAACCATCTCCAGGTTTCATCCTCTACTCCTATTTTCTTCAAAGTACTTATCTAGATGCTATGATTCACCAAATTGAATGTTTTGGACAGGTCCACAAATACCGCACCGACGGACTTTGCCTTCTCAAGAAGCTATAAGATCTAGCAATTCTGTGAGTGTGGTAGTCATGGACCTGCCCTGTCTAAAACCAGATTGGCATTGTGTTAATTTATTATATTTCTCTAAGTACGCCATAAACCGATCATGGATAATTTTTTCAAATATCTTAAAAACCGTGGACAACAAGGATAATGGATGATAATTTGAAGCTTCCATGGGATCACCTCCTTTGTCTATTGGGACCACTTTAGCAAGTTTTCAGCTTGATGGGAACTGCCCCTTCCTTAAACTCCAATTAAAAATGTCCCGTAATATTGGTGATAATTCCCAAACAGCTTCCTTCAACAATTTGTTGTCTATCTTATCTGGTCCACTAGCCTTATTTATCTTTAACATATTTATATTATTTAAGACTTCTTTTTTTGTCACTCTCCTAAATCTAAATTTAGGTACACTTTCATCTTGGGGATGCCCTTGTTCCACATCACTCATTTGGTTTACACAGGGTATAATTTTCAATTTCAAATCAGGAAGATCTATGAAATAATTATTCAAAAAGTCAGTGGCCCTATTTGTTTCAAGTAATGTCCCATTTTGGCTTAACTTTATCTCAGCCCGGTTCCTTACAGGTTTTGTAAGATTTTTTATTACAGACCAGTAGGCACTTGGGTTAGTTGATTCTTTAATATTTTGTTTATAATAATGAGGTCAACCTGTGATATTTAGAAGTTTATGCAGTTAGGCACTGATAAAACTTCATAAGATAGGTACTGCTGATTAAGTTTCATAGGTGTGACTGTTTTACTGCCAGAGGAAAACACATTAATGCATACAGTATAGTTGAACAGAAACAATTAGTTTTATTTCAACTCCTTACAATTTCTGCTTTTAGATGGTTAGTTTATAACTTACATGCAGATTACTTTTCTCAGATTTTCTTTCTGTTTTTGTCCCTTACCAGATGGCCCCATCTGCCAGAACATCCCAGTCCCATTCCCTTGACGTCCACCATGACTTACCCGCTACCAGTCTTCCTCCAGGATTTGGCCCCCTGGTGAGACCAACAGGATCCCCTCCATTTCCCATCAGAAACAGAATCTAGTTCCTGGTCTGGTAAACCCAGCTAGTCGGGTACAGGGCCTATGGTTGTCCTGGTGCCATTCTGCTGCCAGTAGCCTTTTTCCCTTTTCAGTTCCCCGAGTGGTATGGCAGGCAAGCATGCCATGACCTGCACCGCATTCCCTTGCACTATACATAGGCATCTGCCATGCCCCCTTGCCTTCTAGGTAGTCCTGGATCCCTTTCCCCTAACCTCCTCTGGGGGACAGGCAAACACCAGGCTGTGCAAGCCCTCTCCCTTGAAGGAGGAGAGCAGTCCTCTAGAAGCTTGATCCTCCTCTGCTGGGCCAGTCCTACAATGCCCTGAGTTCACTTCCTGGCCATTAGCATCATGAGCAGTAGTGCTACTACTATGTCAACGGCTGGGTTAGTTTTCTCAATTCTAACCTTACAATTTATAAATTCAGTATTTAATGTCCAACAATCCTTTTGGGAGAAAAAAAGTTGTTTCAGGATAGTTAAAACCCTTGACAATGTCTTTACAGCTCCTAATGAATGATGGCAAAAGTTAAGACCAACTGTAGAATAATCGTTCACTTTAGGTCTTTTCTTCCTATACACCACCTTTCCCTTTTCCAATAATTATTGTTTGAGATAAAAAATAATATTAGCTGCATATTTTTGGTAGGACAATAAAAATACTATTAGCTGCAGATTCTTGGTAGGACACTGTTATTGGGAAGATATCTCTGGAAACGTGCTGCTTGACCTCCTTTTTCTAGTTGAAGAAAATGCATCCCTTTCCTTTGGGGCTCGACAATCATCTTCTGGAACTCCAAGTCTTTCAGACGTGCTGCTACCCATGAATCACTCTTTGGAAGTGCTCAGGTCCTTCACTGTGTTTGGTAGCTGAAGAATGATTCAGTAGTAATCTTAAAAATGTCCAAAATCTTAGCTGAGAAGTTTTGTGTTCCCTTGTTTACACGGGATCATTTTTTTTTGTTTGTTTGTTAAAATAAAACCTCAAAACCAGGGGCATGACTGCACACTTTCCTCAAGCTTTTTAAATTATTTTTCTTTACAGTCACCTCCAAATCCATAGTCCCTGGCAGGACTATCAAATTATCTTTTATTTCCACTCAACAATAGAACTTAACAGGTAACCCTCCCCCAACAAGCGCTAGCTGTAAATCACATACCCTAGCAACAGAAATTACAAAGTAAAGTTCTACAAGTACCACAATGTCAGATAGTACTTTTCTATCAAAGCTTTAATAACTTTTTTTATTCCAGTGATCTGTCAAGGTTCAGTCCCAGAAGCCACCAGTCCAAGTGAATGCATACTGTCATGATGGCCAATGTCGCGCACAAGTGAGTTTCAACATGATCATAACTGAGGGTACTGTCCAGCAGGGTGATATGATGAAGTTACAGATGTCACTCTCTAAAGAAAACAAGCAGAAAAAGTGCTAAAAAGCATGACTGAAAAAGCTAAGATGAGATCCCGTGCATTAGCATTATGCTAATTCGCATGCTCGGGATCTCGACTTTGCTTTTTTTCAGTCATGCTTTTTCACATTTCTAGTGCTTGTTTTCTTTAGTGAGTGACATCTGTAAGTTCAGCATAAGCCACTCTGTTGTACAGTACCCTCGGTTATGGTAATGTTGAAATTTGGTCATGCGCCACAATGGCCATCGTGACGGCCCACATTTATTTGAACTGATGGCTTCTGGGGTTAAACCTTGGCAGGTCAGAGGAAAGGGTATTATCTGACATTCTGGCACTTGTAGAACCTTACTTTGTAATTTATGTTGCTGGAGTATAACTAGGCACACATGGCAAGAAATTTACTATAACAGCTGACAGTGTACCGTTAAACATTTACATTTTTTAAATAATATTTTATTGTTTTAAGATAAAACAACATCATACTACAGATACCCCTGCAAGTCATAGGTAACCTATGAAAGGAACCATCAAAAATGGTTAGGCTTAACGAATTGTGGGTAAATCTAGTACATGCTTTACAAACATTTAAGTACAGATAGGCTGCAGCCTGCAAGACTGCAGTGATCTAGCATCAGAAATAAAAACCTACACATTTTAGATTCAGCCCAAACAGTTGATATCATCTCACTCCAAACATGTGAAAACCATTCAATAAATATTAGCACTTCAACCCCCATGGTACACGAACACTCTTGTATCCATTACTAATGAACCTGAAAAATATCAACACACCCTTGAGGTTGCCAATGATTTCTAAGTAAGCAAACTTCTAATTGAGATATATAGATATATATATTAGTGGTGCGATAGCGCCATTATTGTTAGGGTTAGCATGTTTAGTGTTAAACCTCAAATTTTGCACTTTAATAACTTTGCAACTGATCAATGGGTTTGCACAAAATTTGGCATGTGCTGTCCTGTGGGGTAGATCTCTTCACATGGCAAGTTTTGTTTTGGTTGGGTGTGCAGATTCTGAGATCTGGATAATGCAAAAACTTTAAAAGCTGCCACTTTTTGCAGTTTTTTCCTCTTCGCCTTGCACCCAGAAGGTGTGGAATTCTGGTGTGAATTTTTTATGGTAGATACAGCTTGGGTCACAGAATTGCCTTGCATTTGTTTGGTGAAAAATATCAATCTGTTGCAAAGTTATTCACCTTTTATATTCCCATTATTTCCAATGGGAAGATCACTTTCCAGGATAGAAGTAAAAAGTTCAAAAAAGGGTTTGGCCTCACAAAAAAGGATTCTTTTTCATGAGGGTCCAATCCTTTTTTGTGAGAAAAAATCCTTTTTGGTGAGCCACCGTCTTGTTTTGTGTTTAAAAAAAAATTAAAATTGTAAACCCATGAAAACGAGGTGTTGTAGGGATGCCAGGAAATGGATCAAGCTCATTAAAAACTCCATTAGTTGGATTCTGCAGTTGTTTGGTATCAAAATGACCCTGGAAGTTTTTTCTACATTTTTAAATCCTTTTTCATCACTTGTTAAGATCCTTTTTCGTAAATACTTTATTGTCAAAGGAAAAATGATCATGAGTCACAAAAAAGGGTTTTGGACACACAGAAAAAAAGCCTTTTCCCCCAAGCCTTTCCCCATTCTTTAGTTCCACAGTGTAGTGGTCCCTCCCTCTTCCTCATCACCGATCTAGTTTTATATAGTGTAGCGGTCCCTCCCCCCTCCATGGTCACTGATCTCATATAAAATATAAGTTTTCCATAGAGCAGTGGTCCCTCCCCCTCCTGGTCACTGATCCCATATGAATAATTTTTATTTTTTTTATTTTTATTTAGTTGTTTAACCAGGTATAACATAATAGTTTTCCATAGTGTAGTGGTCCCTCCCCGGTCATCGATACTATATGAATATTCACTTTCCATAGTGTAGTGGTCCCTCCCCCCCCTCCAGTCACTGATCCTGTGTGAACTAGTTTTCTGAAGTGTAGCGGTCCCTCCCCCCACCTTCTGATTGCTGTTCCCCATTTCCCTGGTGTTTAGTTGCACTCCCCCACTCGCCGATCACCATTCTGCATTTCCCTGATGTCTAGTGGCACCCCCCACCCACCAGTTGCCATTTTGGCTTTTTTTCCCTGGTGTCTAATGGCACTCCCCACCTGCCAATTGCTGTTTCGGCTTTCTTTCTCTGGTGTCTAGTGGCACCCCCACCTTCTCACTGCAGGCACATCTGAAAAAAAGGAAACAGTCTCTCAATGTTTTTTTTCCTTTTTTGTTCAAACCTGTTTAAAAAAAAAGGGTCCCTCACCAATCAGCCCCCCCAAACCCCCACCTCCTATTCAGCACCCACCCCCAGTACACCCCCCACACGCTCACTCACTTGATCAGGTTCCAGGTTCAAGATCCACTCTCCAATCAAAGACTTGTCTTGCTGCTGGAACCGGTGACTGCACTATGAAAACTAAGGTAAATGCAGTTCAATGTATTTCAATGGGGGGGGGGTCAACTTTTATACATAACTTCACCATTTTTTGAGATTTTGACCCCAAATTTTCAACATGGCCTTTTGGGGATGCCACCTCATGAACAATAGGATTGTCATTACGCAACTCTTGCCCAAAAGGTGATTTTGTGGTCTCTTGGCGAATTCACCTTTTGGGTGGGATTTGGAAATTATTTCTGCCCTTGTTCATGAGGTGGGGTCATAAGAAGGCTGTGTTGAAAATGTGAGGACAAAATCTGAAAAAATGCCAGAGTCATGACCATTCATTTCAATTTCCCTATGCATGCTTGTAACTTTAGAAATTTAAAATATTTTGACCCCAGATTTTCAAAGTGGCCTTTTAGGGACCCCACCTGATGAACAATAGGACTGTCATTATTCAGCTCCCACCCAAAAGCTGATTTTTTGGTCACTTGATAAATTTACCTTTTGGGTGGGAACTGGAAATATTTTCTGTCCTTGTTCATGAGGTGGGGTCATAGGAAGGCTATGTTGAACATTCAGGGTCAAAATATGAAAAAATGCAAAAGTTATGACTATTCGTTGCAATTTCACTATGCACACTTGTAACTTTGGAAATGTTAAATATTTTAACTCCAGATTTTCAATATAGCTTTCTTATTACCCCACCTCATGTATGTCACAGCTGTCATTTTTCAAATTCTGCCCAAAATGTGTTTTCACACCTGTGGCACAGAATGGCATTGCAGTTGTGCAGAATTACATTTTGTTTTGGCAGGGATTTGAAAATTTTCTGTACCAGGTACATGAGGTGGGGCAATAAGGTGGCTAGCTGACAATTTGGTCACTTTTGTCCTATAAATGGAAGCACTATGTATATATATACAGTATATGTATGCATCTACGGAGGGATGGGAGTGCATGGTACAAAGGACCCTGAACTTCCACAGTAAAATAAGGATACTGTTATACTATCTTGTAATATAAGGAAATAACTTGCAAAACTTCATTAATGCTCCAGTTAGGGTCAAAGTGACAAAAATTGGGAAATGAGGCATTAGGGTTTCCAACCCTAACACCGCACCCTCCCAAACCAGGCAGGAGAGCAGGTGTGGGGTGTGCCTTGGGCATCTCAAGCCTAACGCTAACCCCATTCTCATAAAGTCTACTCATATGACCTTATTTACAGATGGAATTGGTGAGTGTTATGCTTGAGAAACCCAAAGCACACCCCACACCTGCTCTCCCGCCTGGTTTGGGAGGGTGGTTTGAAAATCCTAATGTCTCTTTTCCCAGTGTTTGTCACTTTGACATTAACTGGAGCATAAACAACGTTGTTTGCAAGTTATATATTATAGGGGTGCAATAATGCCCCTATAACTAGGGGTGAGTAGCCTGTATAATGTTTTTTGAAACTCTGTTTTTGCTCTATCAGCCCGGGGCATCTCTCGGAGGTGCCCACTCGATCTGGACCTCCTACTTCCCGCGAGACCCTCCTCCTTTGATCCCTCCCAACAGGACTTCCAAGCCCCCTTGATCACCCCCCGGGGGAGGGCATGCCTCAACTACCTGGCGGCTCTTTCTGAAATTAGAGGGTCCTTTCTGTGTGAGTGGTACCTGGGACTGTCGAAAGACTGGTCCAGCAATGGGGATGTGGGACCAGTTCCCTGGGGTCTTTGTCACCTCCGGGGATTTTTCAGTTAGTTTCCCCACAGGAGTGCAGACATGCAGTGACATCATGGCACCTGTGTGCCAATGTCTGCTGCTGCTCCTCCCCCTTGTTTCGGCACTACGTCCTTGCTCTGCCCCCGATTTCCATCAGGGGCCACTAATGAGTGGCACAAGACCCAGATGGACCCAGATCCCTCCCAACGGAAGGGGGAGCATTCCTTTTGGATGCTCAAGCTCTTCCCTGCCCTGCTGACCCCTGGCAGTCCGAGTCTGTTCCTGAACCTGGGTCACTGGTGTGGCGCGAGGTGTGGCATTCAGTGCCTCAACCCTCAGCACCACTGGACCAGCCCAGCCTGTTTAATTATAATCCTCAAATTTTAAAGATTTATATATTTGACTCCCTTTGAGTCAGCTTCCTGGCACTAGGTGAAGGGGTTCGTCTGGCATGCTGGCAACCCAGGTTCGCTCCTGAGTCCGGGATGACAGGAGCGGAGGTCGGCAGGGAGGGCTCCAGAGCATCCCTTGGACACTCTTCTCCTGGGGGAGAGAGACAAGAATGCACTGCCCTTTGGTGGCTCCTGGCAGCCTGTATCAGCATTACATTTTGCAGAGTGGGTGACCACATACTGCATCTGCGATCATGCCAGGACATTGCGGCATGCATTCTAGGGGGCGGGGATCACCAGAACATGGAAAATGGCTGTTCAGCCACCCAGATGATGGTGGCCCACTCTCCTGGCACTGCGAAGGCCAGGATCACCCCGTGCTGTACCTTTGCCTCTCCCCGGCAAAGATGGAACAAAGGTGCCAGTGGGCACTGGAGAAGTCTCTCTCCTCCTTGTCACCTCCATGGGAGGGGGCCCCCCAATGAATGGATACATTGGGACAGTCAGGGAAAGTGGCATAAGGGGAACAAGTGGTCAGCAGTAGGCCTTGGCCGCCCAAAGGAGTGGGCGGCTGGGCTGGAGAAGGGGACATAAAACAGATAAGACATAAAAAACAAAACAATATCTTTGGCTCCCTTTGATGAAATGAGCTGCAATTTTGTATGTTTTGACTAGAAGACAAGGTCTTGATGTGTGGACATTTTTGTGACAGCAGCTTGTGTGGTTTTTGAGATGCACATGTGTCATTTCTAGAAAAAAAACTAATTTTTTTCCTATACTTTACGTTGCTTTTTTTTTTTTTGCTCTCGCCTATCGTCTACATGAAAAGGAATTGTTGCCCCAAACTTGCAGTGAACATGTGTCATGTCTCTAGGTAGTGCCATTGACAGGTCTGGTGAAAAAATATAAAAGGGTTCCAAAATTATAAGGCTTTAAATTTTAGTGTTTTCTGAACTGTGCATGCACAGTAGTGGTTTTGAGATAATGTTTTGTGGAGAAAGTAAGATTTTGATGCTACAAATGCCTGGTCTGATTTCACGCCACTTGTATGGCATGGCACAAAACATTTTTTTTTGTGCTGTGCCAACTGCCATCTTGTTGATGAGATCCATGAACTAACAAGTGTGGAAAATAAATACAAATGCTGTGATTTTTAAAACAAACATCAGAACCTAGCTAAGCAGGGACCCGTTGGCTAGATTCTGATGTTTGTTCATTGTGTCCAGTAATTTGTTTTTTGGTCACCCAAAATCCTGGGTGCCCAGCTTAGTGAGAGGAGCACTTCGCCTGTGTTCTCTCTATGAGAACACTGGGAATTTCATGATTTCTGCAGCCATAGCTGAAGTCGTGCTGCTGGCTACAGTGTTAGCTGTGAGCTGCACCTTTATCTTGTGCCTAGTGGCACCTCCCCACCCTCCGATCGCCATCCCCCTATATTTTGAAATTATTTATTTATATAGTCTAACACCAGGATGTCCACCCCCTGTGTCGCATGCCCACCCGACCCTTGTTTTATCATAGTGCCGGCACTGGGGGGCCCAATCCCTGTGTTGACATCCCCCGGCAGTGTGGGACACTGAGGAGCCCACTCCCAGTGTCCCGAAGTACTGTAGGTTTTTTCCCCTACAAAAGAAAACCATCCCTCATTGTCCTCGCCGTCCCCCTCCCCATCCTGACTCTCCCACTGAACACCCACCACCCCACACCCCCCCTTACCCTAAATTTACCATTGGAGGTCAAACACTGTCATCTTCTGTAGACTGGGTCACATCTGCACTCTTCAAAGCCGAACTGTGAACTGATGGATCAAGGTAAGTGTCGTATAATATATTTCAATGATGTTTTGAACTTACGTTCATAACTTTGTCATTTTAAGGTATTTTTTCACCAAATTTTCAACATGGCCTTTTTGGGACCCCACCTCATGAACACTGCCACTATCATCATGTTAACTTGGCCCAGAACATTATTTCACAGTCACTGTGCAAAATCACCTTTTGGGACTGATTAATGAAGTTTCACCACCAGTGTTCATGAGGTGGGGTCCCAAAAAGACCAAATTGAAAATTTGGTGAAAAATGTTCTAAAAATGCCAGAGTTATAAGTGTTCATTGAAATTTTTCTATGCATGTGCATAACTTTGGTAATTTTAAATATTTTGACTCCAAATTTTCAACATGGCCATTTTACCACCAACTCATGACCAGTACAGCTGCCATTTTTCATATCCTGTCCGAAGTGTGTTTTCACACATGTGACACAAAATGGCATTGTTGGCACAGATTTGAAAATTTTCACCTATCAGATTTATGGGGTGAGGTCATAAGAATACTATGTTGAAAATTTGGGGTCAAGATGTGAAAAATGCCAAAGTTAAGACCATTCATTGCGATTTTGCTTCGTCTGCTCGTAACTTTAGACAATTTAAATATTTTCACCCCAGATTTTCAACATAGTCTTCTTATTACCCCACCTCATATATGTCACAGCTGTCATTTTTCAAATCCTGCCCAAAATGTGATTTCACACCTGTGACATGGAATAGTGTTGCAGTTGCACAGAATTACGTTACAGCAGAGATTCAAAAATTTTCTGTACTAGGTATATGAAGTGGGGTAATAAGATGCCTATGCTGACAATCAGATCACTGTTGTCTTATAAATGGAAGCACAGGGCCTGGAGGGCCTTCTGCTTCCACAGCTACATACATATGCACATATATGGAGGGATGGGAGTGCAAGTTCCAAAGGACCCTGTGCTCCCACAGTAAAATAAGGATATGATTACACTATCTCAAAAAGTAAGGAAATAAATTGCAAAAACTGCATTAATGCTCTAGTTAGGGTTAAAACCACAAAAGTAGGGAAGTGTGGTGTTAGGGTTTACAACCCTAACACCCCACCGAATGGAGGGAGCGTTAGGGCTGATGATCCCAAGACATCCCCCGACGACTGTTGGTGTGGTGGGCAGGGTGGGGTGGAGGGGTAATAGTGCTCTGCAGTAACATCCAGTCACCAAGTGAAATGCAACTCTCTACCACAGCACTTCGCCTATCCAGTAGTCTTCGTCAGGGGGCAGCCAGCATGCTCAACAGTTCCCCCATTTACATTTTTTCACCTTGCATTTAAAGATAAGTTTGAAATACATCGCACAATATAGAGCAATAGTTGAGGTTTAGTTTTGCTTAATTACTTGAGAGATTACATTTGACTAACCACTACAGCATCACATATTCCCCTCACCATAAGAAACTACAAGAATTGCGGCTCTGAATATAGCTAGGGACTACTCAAGGAACCCCACAAAAGTGGCATTGCAATGCTCATCAGTTTGCTGGAAAGCTTCTCTTAAAACATCTCTTTATGGTATCTTTCCTCAGCTTGCTCAGCATATGGATAAAAAGGTTTAAGTTGTGTTACATATATTGCTCACAGATCATAACCCAATTCTTCATCAGCCTCTCTGTAGTTTACTGGACCTATTTCTTTATAGATTCTGCATGGCCCTTTCCACCTTGTGGTCCATTTTGCAGTAAATCTTTTAGATGCATTTGGTTGTGGATGAGTTTTTACCCAGACATGATCCTTTGTTTTGTAACACTGATCTCGCCATCCAAAACTGTGCTAGTATTTCTGTTTTTCTTTGGTCTTGACCATATTTTCTTGAACTAACTTGTGTAGCTCAGCCTGCTGATGAGTAATATCATATCTCAATGAATCTGGATCCTTTGTCTCCTCTTCCAGTATATGATCTATAGGTTTTATGAATAAATTGCCCAGATTCATTTCAGCAAGGGTAAAGACTGTAGATTCATGTAGCAGTGTTTATAGCAAAACACAATTTTTGTTGGAGCTGTTTATCCAACCAATGATGTTGGGTTTCAGCATAAATGGTGAGCATCACTTTCAAAGAGTGATTTACCCTCTTAGTCATGTTAGTTTGCAGATGGTAGGTGGCAGTATGCCAATAAGCTACTTTCCATTTGTTACAATGTTCTTTCAGTATTTTTTTCAGGGTAGAGTGCTGGATGTGGCCTACCTGGATTTCAACAAGGCTTTCTGTACCATTCTACAGAGCAGACTGGTAAGTAAGCTGGGTAGCTTGGTGTGGGCAACAAGGTGGTGACCTGGGTAAGAAGCTGATTGAGGGATAGGAAATAGAGGGTAGTGGTAAATGGAGTTCACTCCCTGGAAGGAAGGGTGACCAGCTGGGTACCTCAAGGTTCAGTGCTGGGACTGGTCCTGTTTAGTGTCTTTATTAGTGACATAGCAGAGCAGCTGGAAGGGAAGGTCTGTCTCTTTGCAGATGACACTAAGATCTGCAGTAGGGTGGATACTCTGTATGTGTGTGTGTATGTAAAAGATGGGAAGAGATCTGAAAAAGTTGGAGGAGTATGTGACAGGGTTTAATAAGACCCTGTTCTATTTGTTATGCAAAAAGAATTAAAAGCAAGGCTCTAGTCTATCCTCCTATTTTCTGTCTCTGTCTGATTGCACAATCAAACTTTCTTGTGAGATCTAGGAACTGATCACTCTGACGGTCTTGTGAATCTTCCCCTCCTGCTATCTCCCTGCCTTCACTTGTTGTTTCTTGCTGTTTCTATCTTTTCTTCCCCACTGCTTATCTGTGGTTATAAAAATATATGTGGAACTGTTTATGTGAAATTAGGATCCTTTGGCTTGAAAATGCATATAGTTATATTGTTTAAATGATTGTAAAAAACTATTTGGAACTCAGGTGGTTAACTTTGAGATGCAGTTTGACCTCCACAAACTCTTTTGCAGAGTTGTCAACAGTAGATTAGTTCAGGGGCAGAATGTTCTATTTTGTTGCACCTGCAGGGAAAGAAACTGACAAAGTTCTGATACATTTTGTAAGAAACAGGGTGTCTGTTAACAAGCTCAGAAAGCAGAAATTAATTACCAGGAAAAGACTTCTTATAAAAAGAGCAGTCTTTTGTTAGAGAGAGAGAGAGAGAGAGAGACTGAAATTTAGAATTAGTGATACCCTTAGATGAAGCACCTTGTTTTTTTCTGTTTGCACTGCCTTTGTAAAGAGCTATCCTGAATGATTCCATTTTTTTATTTTACTGTTACTGGTAATAATAAAATTCTACTTGTGAATTTTATAACTGCTTCTGGTTTTCCTAGGATTCCTGACTTGCACCTCAATGACAGATAGTGTCAGACTAAGTGGGATTTACACCGTGCAAACTGTAAGCCAGCAGTTTTGTGCATGGGTGCTAGACCTGGCACCAGGAAAGCGTAGAAGAAAGGTATGGATTCTGCAATAACAAGCCCAGGAGTGATTACCACAAGCATGGCAACCAAACAAGCAGAGACAAAAGTCCAGACTGGAAAAGTGACCTGGAACATCTATGAGCAGTTATCAAATATATCAAAAAAGGCTGACATGACCATTAATCCTACTAAATGTGCATTGGGCATGCAGGAAATCAGATACAGGTATTTGGGATATAGTTTGGGAAATGAAGAAGTAAAGCTAGATATTTCTAAGATAGAAGCTGTAACTAATAGTTCTGTCCCTAAAACAAAGAAACATGTTATGTCTTTTTGGGGCTGGCTGGTTACTATCGGAAATTCATTCCCAACTTTGCCCAGTTAGCTACCCCCCCCACTGAACTCACAAAGAAATAGTACTTGAATAATATGAAATGGACCCCAGAGTGTGATGAAGCTTTTGAGGCCATTATGGCTGCATTAAGTTCAGCCCCTATTTTAGGAAGCCTAGACTCTGAGAAACAATTTTTGTTACAGACAGATGCATCAGAGGTAGGGCTAGGTGCAGCCTTCAGTCGGAATATAAATGGGAAGGAACATCCTGTTCTATATATAGTATCAGTAGGAAATTGCACAACAGAGAGAAAAGGTAGTCCACCATTGACAAAGGAATGCCTTGCAGAAAAGTGGGCCATGGAGTCCCTTAAGTTTTATTTGTAAGGAGCTAACTTTATACTTAGATCACAATCCTCTCTGTTGGCTTAATCAAATGAAGGTTAGTAATTCCAGAATCGCAAGGTGGTACCTGTCACTACAGCCATTTAAATTCAAAGTGATGCACAAATCTGGAAAAGAGAATGCCGATGCTGATTTCCTGTCAAGATATGGCTCAGGAATTGAGAATTCTGAAGGTTGAAAAAAAAGATATGTGTTTAAACTTAACTGTTTGTTGTATTGGTCATTATGGGGAAAAAGGATACTGCATATGCACCAAACTGTAAAGGTTATAAGGCAATGATAAAGAACATTAAAATAAAGTTTTGAAAATCTGTTTTTTTTAAACAGGTTCCCTCTTACAAAGGAGGATATGTGACACAGTTGACTAAGACCCTGTCCCATTTGTTATGCAAAAGAAATTAAAAGCAAGGATCTGTATTATCCTCTCCTCTCCTTTTCTGTCTCTGTCTGATTGCATAATCAAAGTTTCTTGTGAGACCTAGGAACTGATCACTTCGATGGTCTTGCAATTCTCCCCCTCCTGCTATCTCCCTGCCTTCACTTGCTCTGTCTATCTTTTCCTCCCCCTTGCTTATCTGTGGTTATAAAAATATATGTGAAACTGTTTGTGTGAAACTGGGATCCTTTGGTTTGAAAAATGTATATAGTTATATTGTTGAAATGATTGCAAAAAGCTATTTGGAATTCACTGGGTTAACTCTGAGATGCAGTCTGACCTCCACAAACTCTTTTGCAGAGTTGTCAACAGTAGATTAGTTCTGGGGCACAATGTTCTATTTTGTTGCACCTGCAAGGAACGAAACTGACAAAGAAACATAGTATTTTACGGCAGATAAGGACTGCTTGGCCCACCCGGTTAACCCATTTTCCCTACCTACCTACTGCAATACTAAAGGAGCTAAGGGTGGAACTAGCAGAGCCATTATCAAAACTGTTTAGAGAGTCTCTGAGCACAGGAGAGGTCCCAGAAGACTGGAAAAGGGCTCATGTGATCCCACTCCACAAGAGTGGTAGCAGGGAGGAGGCAGGGAACTACAGACCAGTCAGTCTTACCTCAGTAGTGGGCAAAATTATGGAGACACTCCTTAAGGAAAGGATAGTGCAACACCTGGAATCCATAGGAGCACAGGATCCAAGACAGCATAGGTTTACAAAAGGAAGGTGCTATCAAACTAATCTCATAGATTTCTTTGACTGGGTAAATAGAGTGGTGGACCAAGGGGGAGCAGTTGATGTTTCCTACCTTGACTTCAGCAAAGCTTTTGATACTGTTCCACATAGAAGATTGATTAATAAGCTGGGTAGACTCGGGGTGGGTCAGAAGTTGGTCAACGGGGTGGCAAACTGGTTGACGGGCAGAAAACAGAGAGTGGTGGTAAACGGTATACAGTCAGAAGAGATGTAAGCAACAAGTGGAGTACCTCAGGAATCAGTCCTGGGGCCAGTCCTCTTCAGTATCTTCATCAGTGACATTGCAGATGGACTGGAGGGTAAGGTTTGTCTGTTTGCAGATGACACCAAGATCTGCAACAGAGTAGACAGGGTGGGCAGAATGAGAAGAGATCTGGATAAACTGGCAAAATGGTTGGAAGAGTGGCAACTGGGGTTTAATGCAAAGAAGTGCAAGATCATGCACATAGGGAAGAGAAACCCTGAAGCCACCTATAGGCTGGGAGGGGAGTTGCTGGCAGTCACAAGGAAAGAAAGGGACTTGGGCATCATCATCACCGATGACCTGAAATCATCTAAGCAGACCATTAAATCAGTAGGTAAGGCTAGAGGGATGTTGGGGTGTATTAGTAGGGGTATCACAAGTCAGAAGAGGGAGGTAATACCCCCTCTTTACAAGACACTGGTTAGGCCCCATCTGGAGTACTGCATGCAGTACTGGAGCCCACATCTTCACAAGGACATTAACCAAATTGAGGCACTCCAGAGAAGGGCAACCAAAATGGTTCAGGGACTGCATCAGAAAACATATGACATATTAACGGAGCTCAATATGTATACCCTAGTGCAAAGGAGGGAGAGTGGTGATATGATCGAAACATTCAAACACCTTAAGTGCATTAATAAGGTGAAAGAGTCTAACATGTTTCAATATAAGAAAAATAGCAGGACAAGAGGACACAGCATGAGATTAGAGGGAGACTGATTAAGGGGTAATGTGAGGAAGTTCTTTTTCACAGAAAGAGTAGTGGATGCATGGAACGTCCTACCTCAGGAAGTGGTGGATATGAATACAGTGCAGGGTTTCAAACAGGCATGGGATAGGCATAAGGGAGCAATACAGATGAGTGTGAATAGATATGCCATTTATAGAGCAAAGGCCAATGGCACATTTATAAGGTAGAAAAGAAATGGGCAGACTGGATGGGCCTTTCGGTCCTTATCTGCCGTCAACTTCTATGTTTCTATGTTTATACCGTAGACCCTACATGTTCTCCTGCTTAGCCCTCCCTTCCCTAATGACTAAGGTTCCCTTATGCCTATTCCATGCATTCTTGAATCCCGCCACAGCATTTGCCCTCACCACCTCCACTGGAAGGCTGTTACAGGCACCACTACTCTCTCTGTGAAGAAGTACTTACTTATGTTTCCCCTGAGTCTAACCCTCCAGCTTCATAGCATGTCCTCTTGTTCTTGAGCATCTTTTTTTCTGAAAAATGCCTCCCTCTTGTGCCTTATTTATACCCGTGAGGTATTTGGAAGTCTCTATCATAGCCCCCATTTTCTCTTCTTTCCTCCATGGTGTATATATTGAGGTCCTTTAGTCTCTCCTCATATGGTCTGTGGTGCAGACCCTGCAACATTTTTGTTGCCATCTTTTGGACTGCGTCTGCTCTGTCTATGTCCTTCTGGAGATGTGATCTCCAGAACTGGACACAGTACTCCAGGTGAGGTCTCACCAGTGAGTTATACAAAGGTAACAACACTTCCCTCCTTCTGCTGGTGATAGCCCTCCCTAGGCACCCTAGCATCCCACTAACTTTCCCCACAGCCTTGTCACACTGTTTGGCCACCTTTAGGTCATCAGATATGAGTACCCCCATGTCTCTTTTGTGTTTGGTGGTTGTCAGTACCACTCCCCCCATCTTGTACTCCGCCTCTGGGTTTCTATGCCCTAAGTGCATGATTTAGCACTTCTTCACATTGAAACTTAGTTGCCACATTCTTGACCATTCCTCAAGCTTACCTAGATAGTTATTAATTTTTTTCATCACCCCCCTGAGTGTCTACCCTATTGCAGATTTTAGTGTCATCTGCAAAAAGACACACCTTCCCTTCTAGTCCCTCTGCAATGTCACTAATAAATACATTAAAGAGGACTGGTCCCAGTACTGATCCTTGTGGCAACCCGCTGGTCCCCCTCCCTTCCTCAGTGTGAACTCTGTTTACCACCACGCTCTGACACATATCCCCCAACCATTTCCTTACCCAGTTTACCACTTTTGGCCCCACTCCCAGGCTGCCCAACTTGTTTACTAGTCTCCAATGTGGAACAGTGTCGAAGGCCTTACTGAAATGTAAGTAGGCAATACCCACTGCTCTCCCCGATCTACTTCCCTGTTCACCCAGTCAAAAAAATCTATCAGATTTGTTTGATATGCTCTCCCGCTGGTGAATCCATGCTGCCTCAGATCATGTAAGCTGCTGGTATCAAGACACTCCACAATCCTTTCCTTCAGCAGTGATTCCATTAATTTCCCCACCAGTGAGTTCAGGCTGACTGGCCTCTAAGTTCCAGATTTCTCCCTGCTACCACTTTTTTGAAGTGGGACTACATCTGCTCTCCTTCAGTCCTCTGGGACCACTCCTGTCTCCAGTGAGTGGTTGAACAGGACTGTCAGAGGTGCAGCCAGGACCTATCTGAGGTCCTTCAGTATCCTTGGATGTATCTTGTCTGGCCCCACTGCCTTGTTCACTTTCAGATTTGTGAGTTCCTTCAGAACTCTCTCCTCTGTAAATGGACTAGTGTCCACCTCCCTTCCTTCAATGCTCCTGTCATTTAACTGCACTAATGAGCTCAGGACACAGAAATTAATTGCCAGGCAAAGTCTTCTTATAAAAAGAGCAATATTTTGTGACACAGAGAGAGAGAGAGAGAGAGAGAGAGATTTATAATTAGAGATACGCTCAGATGAAGCACTTTGTTTTTTTCTGTTTGTATTACCTTTGTACAGAGTTAACCTGAACACTTTTATTTTTTTATTTTACTGTTATTGGTAGTAATGAAATGCTACTTGTGAATGTTACAACTGCTCCTGGTTTTCCTATGCATTTCTGACCTGTTCCTTGATGACAGAGTGGTCAAGGGTATTGTGGTTGGGTTTTAATGCAAAAAAGTGCTCAATAATGTACAAAATGGGTGGAGTGATACTGATAATGACCAAGCAGGAAAGAGACCTGGGGGTAAATCACATCAGATGACCTAAAGGTGGCCAGGCAGTGTGAAAATGCAGTCAGGAAGGAAAGTGGGATGCTGGGGTGCATAGGAAGGGGTATCACCAGCAGAAAATGGGAGGTGATGTTGTCCATATATAGATCTGTAGTAAGACTCCACCTTGAACACTGTGTCCAGTTTTGGAGACCGCATATCAGGAAGGACATAGACAGAATGGAAGTGGTCCAGAGGAGAGCTACGAAAAGAGTGCAGGGTCTGCATCAAAAGCCCTATGAGGAGAGGCTAAAGGAGCTCAATATGTACGCCCTGGAGGAGAGGGGGGATATGATACAGACCTTTAAATACCTCATGGGGGTTAATAAGGTACAGGAGGGGAGTATTTTTTTAGAAAACAGGTGCTCTGTTTCTTCACAGAAAGAATAGTGGATTCCTGGAACAGCCTTTCAGCTGAGGTAGTGTAAGCAAAAACAGTGTTGGGGTTAAAAAATGCCAGGGATAGGCACAAGGGAGTCATAATGATAAGGAAGCGGGAGGGGAGAACAGCACCATAGATCAAATGAGGCTACAGCAAACTTTAAGGCAGGAAAAAACATATAAGTAAATTGGGCAGACTGGGTGGGCTAAACGGCCCTTATCTGCTGCCAGATTCTATGTTTCTGTAAGCCCTGCGATCTGTCAGAATGTATTTGGGAGCACCCTATTGAAGAAAAATCTCATTCACTAAAACAGTTGCAATCCAGATGGCAATAACATGACACAGTGGATACAGTTGTTCCCATTCATTGTAATAATGTACTATGACCAACAACTGGGTATTATCTGCTGGACTTCGAGTTAAAGGTCCCATCAAATCCATTCCAATCACTTCCCAAGGATACATCATCAGTACAGACTGCATTTTTCCAGCTGGTTTCCTGTTGTCAGGTTTGCTAGCCTGGTATTGGAATCTCTTTTTATGTTGTCTTGCGTGCAGGCGCAAGCAACATCTTGTGGTAGTACCACATTGAGAGGCCTGTCAGTGTTGGCGAATGCAGGGCACGCTTTAGTAGGTGCATCCCTCTTCCCCTAGTTAGCGAGCACGCTAGCGCTGATGTGGAAATTACGGAAAGTGCCACCAAGTTGAAAGAAATCTGCAGCTGCAATCAGAGACAAGCTTGTCATGCAGCGGCAGATGACACACCTCCCCAATGTGCCTTTCTTGGTGAAACTTTTCAATAAACATGGTGGCTCCTGCTGTCTGCCACCTATAATCTCTGTACCAACATCGGGGGTGGCCAATCTCCCATGTCAGTATGTTCCCCCACCGCACACACTTTCTTTGCAGATGGGGCCCAATTCCCATTGGCATCAGCCCCCCCTACACTTTCTTTGCTGACGAGGCCCAATCCCCGTCAGCAACAGCCTCCCAAACTCATGGGGCTGCAGGCCACCCCAGTGTGCCCTACATTCCCCCAAAAGCCATAGGGCACAAAGGACCCACCAGTGTGCCCAACATTTTTTAGTTCACCTGTAAAGAAAGAGAAACTATCCTTTGATGCCCGCTTTTTATTTTCCGTGTAAAAAGTCTGTCCTCGTAGTCCCCGGCGCCCCGTCCCCCAACCTGCACCCACCCTCTGTGCACCCCACCTCCCTGCATCCCCTGTCACCCCATACTTATCTCCGGAGATCCAGCTCTGTGATTGTCTGTGGAGCGGGACGCATTTGGACTCTTCAAAGCCGAACTGCAAAATAAAGAGATGCCAGTAAGCTACTGTATATAATGGCATCAATGGGGGAGGGGGGATTCAAGTTAGGTGGATATCTCAGTCATTATTTTAAATTTTGACTCCAAATTTTCAAAATGGGGTTCTTGGGACCCCACATCATGAACACATGCTCTGTCATCTCGTTATTCGGTCCCGAAAGGTGATTTTTCGGTCACAGCATGGAATCACCTTTTGGGATCGATTAACAAAATGACAGTACCACTGTTCATTAGGTGGCATCCCAAAAAGCCTATGTTGCAAATTTGGTGAAAAAAATTCCAAAAAATGGCTGCGTTACGAGCATGCATCGCACAGTTTCCATGCATGCTTGTAACTTTGACAATTTTCAATATTTTCACTCCAGATTTTCAACATTGCCATTTTTTCACAACTCCTTACAAACAGTACAGCTGTTATTTTTCACAGAAGTGGAAAAAGTGCACTCACCCCTGTATAAAGGACTCAAGAAGCAATCTCTTTTAGGTTAGCACCTAATTTATTGCAGCCATATATGAAGGTATCCAAACAGCAACAATAGGATATAGGGTGAAGCCCTATCTTACGTTTCACCTACCACTGGAGGCTTCATCAGAGAATAAGACTCAAGGCTAGATTGTCTCAATGAAAGAAAGCAATATGAAATATTGATCTGGCACTGATATGAAGAACTGGTGTCTTTTTATGTTAAAAATAATGAAATTCTAAAAATTGTCTTTTCAGTTTTTTTACAGGTTCACGTAGGGGTCATTGTATACAGGGATTTGAGTTTTCAGGACTGTTTTTGGACTCTTAAAGTTCAGATAAGTTGTATATATAAACAAGCATTTGTCAATGCCAAATGTTGATTGCGTTGGTCTGTTGAGCTCGTTCAGTGGTCCTCTGTCACTGGCTCAATCTGCTTGTCCTGGTGCTGCAGGCTGCTCTTTTGTACTGGGCTGCTGCCTGCATTGGCTCCTTGCTCTGCTGAGGAAGAAATCTGCAGCTGTCCTGACAGAGCTCCATTGAGGTGGCTCACTCCCCCTCTCTCACTCTCTCATTCTGTTTCTCCTGGTGCTGCAGGCTGTCCTTTTGTACTGGGCTCCTGCCTGTGTTGGTGGCTTTTTCTACCCACAAAGAAATCCACAGCTGTCCTGCCAGAGCTCCGTTGAGGTCGCTCACTCCCCCTGTCTCACTCACTCAGTCTGGTTCTCCTGGTGCTGCAGGCTGCCCTTTTGTACTGGGCTCCTGCCTCTGATGGCGTCTTTTTCTGCCCACAAAAAAATCTGCAGCAGTCCCGACAAAGCTGCGTTGAGCTCACTCACTCCCCTTCTCTCACTCGCTCATTCTGTTCTGCCGGCGCTGCAGGCTGCCCTTTTCTATTGGGCTCCTGCCTGTGTTGCTGCCTTCTTATGCCCACAAAGAAATTTGCAGCAGTTACAATGCAACTCTGTTGAGCTCACTCACTCACTCATTCTGGTTTTCCTGCCACTGCAGGTTGCCCTTTTGTACTGGGCCCCTGCATGCATTGCTGCCTTTTTCTGCCCACAAACAAATCTGCAGCAGTCCCAACAGAGCCCTGTTGAGCTCACTGACTCCCCCTCCCTCACTTGCTTGTTCTGTGTCTCCTGGCACTGCAGGCTGACCTTTTGTACTGGGCTCCTGCCTGCATTGGCATTTTTTTCTGGCCAGAAAGAAATCTGAAGCAGTCCCGAAACAGCTCCACTGAGCTCACTCACTCCCCCTCTGTCACTCTCGCATTCCGTTTCTGCCGGCGCTGCAAGCTGGCCTTTTGTACTGGGCTCCTGCCTGCATTGCTGCATTTTCTGCCCACAAAGAAATTTGCAGCAGTCACACTAGAGCTCTGTTGAGCTCGCTCACCACCGCTCTGTCACTCGCTTATTCTGTTTCTCTTGGCGCTGCAGACTGCACTTTTGTATGGGGCTCCTGGCTGCATTGGCACCTTTGTCTGTCCACAAAGAAATCTGCAGCTGTCCCAACAGAGCTCCATTGAGGTTGCTCAGTCTCCCTCTCTCATCGCTCATTCTGTTTGTCCTGGTGCTGCAAGCTGCCCTTTTGTACGGGGCTTCTGCCTGCATTGGCGCCTTTTTCTGCCCACAAAGAAATCCCAGCAGTCCTGATAGAGCTCCGTTGAGCTCACTAAGTCCCCTTGTCTCACTCGCTCATACTGTTTCTCCCACTACTGCAGGTTGGCCTTTTGTACTGGGCCCCTGCCTGTAGTGATGCCTTTTTCTGCCACAAAGAAATCCGTAGCAGTCCTGACAGCGCTTCGGTGAGTTCGCTCACTCCCCCTTCCCTTACTCGCTCTCTCGTTCTGTTTCTCCCAGTGCTGCAGGCTGCCCTTTTGTACTAGGCTCTTGTGTTGGGGCCTTTGTCTGTCCACAAACAAATCCGCAGCAGTCTTGACAGAAGTCAGTTGAGCTCGGTCACTCCCCCCATCACTTGGTCGATCTTAATCTGTCCCAAACACTGGTTTCCCAGAGTGACCATGCTATTGTTCCGCAGGAGTGCAAAAACATATTTTAGCCAGGATGTGAAAAATGACAGCTGTAGTGTTCATAAGGAGTTGTGAAAAAATACCACTGTTGAAAATGTGGCGTGACAGTATTACAAATTTGCGAAGTTACAAGGGTGCGTGAAAACAGTTCAACGCACGCTTGTAACACAGTCATGTTATGGAGTTTCGTCACCAAATTTTCAACATAGGGATTTTAGGACCTCTGCTCATGAACAGTGCCACTGTCATTTTCTTAATCTGTCCCGAACACTGACTTCCCACAGTGACCACGTTATTCTGCGCCGGAACTGTGAAAACACATTTCAGTCAGGATGTGAAAAATGAAAGCTGTATTGCTTATAAGGAGGTGTGAAAAAAATGACACTGTTGAAAATCTGGTGTGACAATATTACAAATCTGCGAAGTTACGAGGGTGCGTGGAAAGTGCGCAACGTACACTTGTAACACAGTCAATTGATGGGCTATCATCACCAAATTTTCAACATAGGCATTTTAGGACCTCTGCTCATCAACAGTATCATTGTCATTTTCTTCATCTGTCCCAAACAGTGATTTCCCTCAGCAACCGCTCTATTCTGCTCAGGAAGTGCGAAAACACATTTCGGCCAGGATGGGAAAAATGACAGCTGCACTGTTCATAAGTAGGTCTGGGAAAATGGCAATGTTGAAAATCTGGAGTGAAAATATAAATTCGTGAAGCTACGAGTGAGCGTGCCAACTGCGCAACACACGCTCGTAATACAGTCATTTTATGGAGTATCATTACCAAATTTTCAACATAGGCATTTTAGGACCTCTACTCATGAACAGTGTCACTGTCATTTTCTTAATCTGACCTGAACACTGATTTCCCACAGCAACCACGCTATTCTGCGCCGGAAGTACGAAAACACATTTTGGCCAGGATGTCAACAATGACAGCTATACTGCTCACAAGGAGGTGTGACAAAATGCCAATGTTGAAAATCTGGCATGAAAATATTGTAAATTTGCGAAGTTACGAGCGTACATTGCAACTGCGCAACGCACACTCGTAAAACAGTCATTTTTTTGGATTTTGTCCACCAAATTTGCAGCATAGGTTTTTTGAGAGCCTACCTCATGAACACTGGCACTCTCGTTTTGTTAATCGGCCCCGAAGGGTGATTCCGCACAGTGACCGCAAAAACACCTTTCGGGGCCGATTAACGCCATGACAGTTCAAGAATTCATGAAGAGGGGTCCAAAAAACCCCATGTTGAAAATTTGGTGAAAAAATTCCCCAAAATGCCCGAGATATGCACTAAAGTTGAAAAAACCCTATTTATTACATTATACAGCTTACCGTCATTTCCTCAGTTCGCGGTCGGCTTTGAAGAGTGCAGACGTGTTCCCGGTCCACCGAAGATCGTCGCGCAGAGCTCCAGAGGTAAGTATGGGGTGAGGGGGGGTGTGGGGAGGCAGGGTGCGCAGTGGGTGGGTGCGGGTTGTAGGAGGGGTGCAGGGAGACTACGAGGGACTGTTTCCCTTTTTCCAGGTGAAAAAAAAACAAAAAAACACTGTGGGACTGTTTTCAACTTTACAGGGGCATGTGGCACGCTGGGGTGGGCTCACAGCATGCCACCAAGGAGTCTTGCTTTGTAGGGCAGCTGTAGCCGATGGGGTATTGGGCACCCCCATCAGCAAACAACAAAAGGGGCATGTGGCATGCTGGGGTGGGCTCCCAGCATGCCACCGAGTCTTGTTTTTTTTGGGGCAGTTGTAGCCACCGGGGATTGGGCACCCCGTCCAGCAAACAACAACAGGGCGAGGAATTCTTTTCTGCCGATGGGGATTGGGCACCCCGTCGGCAAACAACAGAAGGGATTCTCTCTGTCGACGGGATTGGGCACCTCGTCGGCAGACAATAAAATGGGGGTTAGTATGCTGATGGGGAGGGGCCTCTCAGCCGGCAAATAAACATGGTAGATATTGTTTGTGAATACGGTGGCAAGCTGCCGCCATGTTCACAAACAATATCAGAGATCCTATCCCGCCTGCAATGACGGGTCACTCCTCATTGCAGCGGATGGCTGACACTACAATGACGAGGTGGCCCCTGATTGCAGCGGCTGATTTTTTAGAAGGTTGTGGCATGCTGGCTGAACTAGTGTCAGCAGCAGCGTGCCACAGCATTGAGGGACAGGGGGACAAGCCTTTGCAGGCTGTGGGGGCATTGGGCACAACAGTGCCATGCATCCACAAACTGCTAGTGGAGAAAGCTGAAGCAATATGTTTCTTGCGCATGCGCGCAATCAACATAAAAATGAATGTTAAATGCTTTTGCATATGTAATGAAGTAAACTCCTTTTCTTGTAGGTATTATCACTTTAATTGTTGAATAGGTGCACTGTGATGTCACAGGTGATCATGTGATACAAAATGGGTATTTAAGAGTGGTTGTGTGCACTTGAATCTTATTCTCTGATTAAGCCTCCGGTAGGAGGTGAAACTTAAGATAAGGCTTCACCCTATGTTCTGTTGTTGCCATTTGGATACCTTCATATATGGCTGCAATAAATTAGGTGCTAACCTAAAAGAGATTGCTTCTTGAGTCCTTTATACAGGGGTGAGTGCACATTTTCCACTTGTGTGCAAAGACATTAAAAACTTAAAAGTAGCACCATCATCCTAGTGCACCCTCCTTGCTTGAAATACTGTTATTTTTGACATTCTGCCCAAAATGTGTTTTCACACATCTGGCGCACAATGGTGCGGTCACTGTGGGAAATCAACTTTCTGGACAGATTAACAAAATAACAATGCTACTGTTCATGGGCAGAGGTCCCAAAATGCCTGTGTTGAAAGTTTGGTTAAAAAAATTCCAAAAATAATTGTGTTTTGGGCGTGCGTTGCGCAGTTTCTGTGGACGCTCGTGACTTCACCAATTTTTCATATTTTCACTCCAGATTTTCAACATTGCCATTTTTTTACACTTCCTCATGGACAGTACAGCTGTCATTTTTCACATCCCGCCCGAAATGTGTTTTCACATCTGTGGGGCCAAATGGCGCAGTCGCTATGCAAAAACACCTTTTGGCTAATGAACTGATAGTGGCACTGTTTATGAGATGGGATCACAAAAAGCCCATATTAAAAATTTGGAGTGAAAATACCAACAAACACCTGGGGTGTTAGGGTTTCCAACCATAACGCCCCACCCTGTAGAGACTGACAGCGTCAGGGGTGTGACTTGGGATCGTCAGCTTTAATGCTCATGCCATTCCATCCCCACCCCCACCCTGCAGCCAGTGACAGGCACTGAGGTGTGCCTTGGAGTCTTTGGCCCCAGAGTTCACTCCAGTCTCCTATTTTGCACCCATCTCAGCGTATTTCCTTATTGAATGGGGTGTATGTAAGGCCCAAAGACCCCATGGCACACCGTGACACTTGTCAGTGTCTGCAGGGTAGGGTGAGGTGAAATGGCATGAGCGTTATGGAGGATGATCCAAAGGCACACCCCAGTGCCTCTCAGTCTCTGCAGGGTGGAGGTGGGGTTGGCGTCAGTTCAATACTTCACTTGCATTCCTATTATGCATCTCTAACTCCTGCACTACCAATGCCAATGCCAGCAAGACAACATTCGGCATTTACAAATGCCTGTTTAAATACTGCATCACGCCAGAAGTAATACCGGGCCAGTAAGCTACTGTAAGGATTTTCCTAAGAGTCTTAAAGCACCCAAAATGACCCACAATCGGATGATCATGGTAAGCTTCTAAAAAAACTGCCATTTATATAGTCCATGAAATACACAGTTGATACTGGGTGCCTCTGACCAGATGTTGGACTGTTTGGTAAATATTGTCCTGTAAAATAATTGTATACATTGATCCTGTCACCCCAGATAGTGTCTCTTCTTGTTGCATAAAGACTTGTATTCTTGATCTTTCTGCTGTTCTGCTCATATCTGCTCATCTGTGAATGGGAGAACCTGAAACACATGCTCTACATTCCCTTTGCCTGCTGTGTACAGATTGACAAAGGTAGCTAGCTGTCCTGTTGACTGGCACTGCTCAAGATAATGCATTGGGTGTCTGATGCAAGTTTACCTTACAATAATCCACAGCACAGTTGAAATCCTGAAGTTTTAGAGCCCATCGTATAATATGTAAACTGTGTCAGGGGGTACTGAATAGCCACTGCAAATCTGAGAGATCAGTGACAACTATGAAATGACGGCCTTCTGGAAAAATATGCCATTTCTCCAAGACCCATACTACAGCCAAACATTCCTTCTCAGTTGCAGAATTGCTCTTGTCAGTTGGAGTCAGTGCTCTCCTAGCATAAGCAATGACTTGTTTAGTCTGCTGTAGTAGTTTTTGTTCCAAAATGGCACCCAGTCCATAACTACTTGCATCTGCATAAGTCAAATATGGCAGGGCAGGATTTAGGTGAGTAAGCATGGGTGCTGAAGTCAGTTTCTCCTTAATGTATTCTAAAGCTTGTTGGCACTCAGCAGTCCACTTCGAGCACATACTCTTTCTCTTCAGGTTGTTCAAAGGTTCTGCAGTTGCAGAAAAATATGGCACAGAGTGATGGTACCATCCTGCCAGACCAAGGAAACGCTGCACTTCCTTAACATTTTCAGGTCAAGGATAACTTTTTTATTGCCTCAGTCTTGTCAAGCTCTATGGCAGCTCCTTGCCCCAAAACTCTGTGTCCTAGAAATGTAAGGGTGTCTCTCCCAAAGTGACATTTTTGCAAGTTCAGTGTTAGGCTTGCCACTTCCTTTTGCTGTAAATCTTTCCAATGTTTTTTTATTTATTTAGTTTTTGTTTACCGGGTAGGTACCAAAGCCAAGACATGACTATTTTCAGGTGCTACCTGGGAGATTACAATAGGTAGGGATGAACAGGGAATACCTTTTGGGTAAAGGAAAAACAAAACAAAACCAGAAAATACAGAGCAAAACAAGATGTCCCAATACATGAGAATTAACAAGATAGGTCAGAGTTCAATAAACAGTCACACAATACAGGGAAAAAAACAATCACATATCGCAGACAGCAGCTGGGTTAAGAGCAGCTGAAACAAAACAAAAAGAGACATAAGTGCCTAAATAACATGACTGAAATAGGCAGGATAGGTAGAGATCAGTTTACAGCAGTGGGGAAGTGGGACAGAGGCAGAGTGCAAGTTCAGGGGGGTTTGAAGCAGGCACAGGAGAACTGGCTGAAGAGGAAGGAGTAACAATTGTTTTTAAACTGGGCATGATTGGGGGCTAGGTGAACATCAAGAGGCAGGGAGTTCCACAGTTTAGCCACAGAGTGAGAGAAAGCTAGGGTTCCTTTGTTAGATTTATATCTAGGTACTTGCAGCAGAGATTTTTCAGATGATTGGAGGCCATGGGAGGAGGGCAGTGGAGCAAGTAGGGAAACCAGCGAGACAGGGATGCCTGATCTAATGATATAATCCGTCAGGGAGCCAAGGGCAAGAGTTCAAGTGAGAGAATGGGGTAGCCAATTTAAGTTGGCATAAATCTGACAGTGGTGTGTTGACCAAGGAGAGGCCAAGGCATATCTGCATATGCGGTTGTAGATAGTATCCCACTTCTTGAGGAGAGTTGTAGATGCATAAAGATAAGTGACTACCCCATAAGATAGTGATGGGAGCAAGATCCCATGGGCAGTGGCTAATCTAGCTGACTGCGTAAGGACATAGCTGGTTCGGTATGCTGCTCCAGTTTTAGCATTTACTGATTTACAGGTAGACGTTGTATGTTCGTCGAAGTTAAGATTTTCATCAAGAAGTACTCCAAGATACTTGAATGAGCATACTGGTTCGAGGACCAGCACACCCTGACCAGTAACTTTAAATAGGTCCCAGCTGTTTTTTTAATTTGACTGCAGAACCAAACAACATAGTATGCATTTTACTAGCATTAAGGATTAACTTATGGTGGAAGAGCCAGGACTGAGCAGACTTAAAAGCAGTGGTAAGGGTCAGGTTTATACGATGTATATTCTTATCACTGCAGACTAATACCAGGTCATCCATGTAGAGGATAGCTGAGCAATCAGGGATATTTGAGGCAATGTTGTTAATAAAAATAGAGAAGAGATGTGGCCCTAATGTTGATCCCTGGGGAACACCTAGGTTAATAGCCATAGGGCTAGACACCGCGGAGTTGAATCTGACAAGCTGAGTTCTATTTGATACATAGCTATTAAACCAGGTGACCGAGTCCTAGGAGAAACCAAGGGCTAGGAGACTATCTAGAAAAGGAGAGTGATCAACAAGGTCAAATGCCTTTGTCAGGTCAATAAAAACTGCCCCCATGAGGTGGCCATTGTCCATAGCAGTAAGAGTATAATTCATAAGGTGGAGCAGGGCCGTGGAGGTACTATGATCTTTGCGGAAGCCATGCTAAATTGGTGAGAGAAGGTTATATTTATTCATGAATTCGACAGCTTGGATTGATACTAACTTTTCCAATATTTTGCACAAAACTGGTAGTACAGCTATTGGCTGATAGTTGGCCATATCTCTATTATCCCCTTTCTTTAGTACCAGCATGACTTTAGCCATTTTCCAGATGTCAGGAACAACTCCATTACAAAGGGAGAGGGTAAAAATCCTTGATAAAGGCTGGGCAATAAATGGTGCAGCCAATTTTAGAAGTTTGGGTTCAATGTCATAAGAGCCCACACTAGTATTATCAGAAATGGTGTTCAGCAGACCCAGGATGTCAGATTTAGAGACCGCCTTAAAGTAAAAAAGGAGGGGGAAGTACAGCGGGGGTAGGAAGGGTGGGTTGAGGTAGAGGCTGACCATGGAGGAATACAGATGTAATGCTTGACAGGTCAGTGAATTGTTTATTAAACTCCTCTGCAATAGTCCTAGGGTTGTTGCAGTGGACACCATTAATAATCATTTTGTCAGCCAAGTAAGTCTTCTTTGTGCCTAGGAATGATTTCACGTGTGCCCAGAATTTCTTAGGGTCACCTGATGCTTCCAGCAGAAGCCCCTTACAATATAAGCTTTTTGCTAGTCTGATCTGCTTTTTGCAATCACTTCTCTGAGCCCTATAGGTGTGGTAGTCGGCAATAATGCCCAAGTTTCTGAAATGCCTCCTGCTCTTATCCCAGATCCATAGTGCAGCCAGGAGATCTTTGTGTAACCATTTTGTGGGTGTCATGGGAACACGCTGGGTCACAAGTGGTGTATGCCTATTTTGAACTGTACAAAATTGGAATAGGAAATAGTTAAGAGCTAGTCGTGCATCCTGGAACTGAGAGAGATGAGACCAGTCAATAGATGAGACTTCATGTAGGAACTGTAACTGATCCAGTTTAGCATAGTTCCTAAAGGTGATATAGCGTGGGGGCAGAGACTGAGAGCTAGAATGTTTCCATACACAGAAGATTGGGGAGTGTTCTGATATAGTATCTAGCAGAGTCCCTGCATCCACAATTCTGTCAGCCTGGTTTGCTAACACCCAATCCAGTAGAGTGCTTGATGTTGCTTTAGGGGTTATCCTAGTAGGCACTGTTATAACTCGATGCAGGTTATAGCTTTGGACTACAGATAGAAGTGAGTCATGGGTTTGTCCAAGCCAGTTTAAATTCATGTCACCAAGGATAATCAGTTCATTATGGCTTGCTAATTTTACCGTGTCCTCCAGCAAATTAGTAAAGGCAGACAGTCCTCCCTGGGGCGGGTTATAAGCAACAACTATATGTAGATTTTTAGCACCCAAGCAGAGGAGTGCATGGAGGGATTCGCAAATGGAGGATTGAGGTTTGGTATTCTGTGAGACGTTAAGATGAGCCTTGTAAAATAGCACGACTCCCCCACCTCGTTTAGGAGATAGCCTGTCATTAATAATGATATTATAGTTTTGTAACAAGCATTTAGAATCAGGGGAAGAGGGCTTGAGCCACGTCTCAGGCATAGTATATCCGGGCTGTAGGTGGAGACCCGTCTCTAGTTCCGAGAAATTTCTCGTTAGGCTCCTGATGTTTAGATGGGCTATGTGTAGCCCTGAAATAGTAGCCCAGGATGTAGCAGTACATGCCTGATGATGTGAGGGCCCTGGGTTCAGTTCCACGTCACCTGCCACCAGGATGGCAAGCAGCAAGAGATACCAAAGCTTGTGATGGCGAATTTATTTTGAATAAAGGAGTAATTATTATAGTTTGAGGACAGAGTTTATAATCTAAGTAGGTGGTCACAAGATAATTGATAAATCTTGGGAGCAATAGTGGAGTGAGATCAATGCTGTCAGCAGGTCTAGCCAGCATGTTAGAGAATCTGATGTTTCCACTAGGGTTGTGCTGCCAGGTACAACTGTAGGAACATGGGATCAGGGAGACAGTAGCAAGAAGATAGAGCACCAGGCTGGTCACAAGAGACACAAGAATTTTCTGTGCCATAATAAGCAGTAGCAGCACAGTTTCCAATATGCAGGAAGGAGTCAAATGCAGCCATCGGGCAGGAATACAAACAACTAGAAATGCCGGTGTGCACTAGAGATAAGCGGATGCCCCTAGCGGTAGAAAATGATAAGGAGCAAATGGCAAAGTGCACTGTTAGATGTCAGCTGAAACTGACAAAAGTATAAGTAATTGTCCAGATAGAGTGGGGAGCCGGTGCAGAGCGCCGGCGGGGCTTCAGCTTGCCGGTAGTGCAAAGAAAATAAGCCGGGCTGTCGGCAATGGTCTGCGCTCCCTTTCAATTACCTTACCGTTTAGCTTAGAGGTGGGTGGTCTCCTGCAGCCAGGACCGCCATTGAGAAGTGGGCTAGGGATTGTCTGGGGGCCGTGGAGGGTCCGAGTTGCACCCGAGCGGATAGGGGAGTACTTAATGTTTAGGTTAGAGGTGGGTGGTCTCCTGCAGCCAGGACTGCCATTGAGAAGTGGGCTAGGGCTTGTCTGGGGGCCGTGGAGGGTCCGGGGCTGTGGAAGATCAGAGTTGAGCGGGCGGGGGAGTCCTTAACATTTAGCGTAGAGGCGGCGGTCTCCTGCAGCCCGAACTGCCATTGAGAAGTGGGCGATTTTAAGCAGGGAGAGAGTGAGAATAGGCAGGGCTAGAAATTACAGGGAAAAATGGGGCCGGCATAAGCTCAAAGGTAGAGTTTAAGTGGCAGGACAAGGCAGATAACAAAACAATTAATTCTTAGTAGATATAGCCCTCCAAAACTGTAGTAAATACAGAGCTTGAACAGTTTACAGTACAAAATATTTAGAGTTCAGCTGCAGTGTCCACAGCAGTACCTAGAAAGGACTGCAAACAGCACAACTAAGTTCCGATGGTTGCACTGAGGAAAGGCGCCAAAATGAAATTCAAACAGTCCTCAGCTTGTTGGTAGTGCAAACAAAAGAAGCCAGGCTGTCGGCAATGGTCCGCGCTCCCTTTCAGTTACCTTAACGTTTAGCTTAGAGGCAGGCGGTCTCCTGCAGCCAGGACCGCCATTGAGAAGTGGGCCAGGGCTTGTCTGGGGGCCATGGAGGGTCCAAGTCGCCCCGAGCGGGCGGGAGAGTCCTAGGAAGAGAGGAAAAGGAGCGATTTTAAGCAGGGAGAGAGTGAGAATAGGCAGGGCTAGAAATTACAAGGAAAAAAGGGGTAGGCATAAGCTCAAAGGCAGAGTTTATGTAGCAATACAGGGCAGAAACCAAAGCAATTAAATCTTACCAGATACAGCACTCCAAAACCTATCCTGATAATATTAGGTAGATTTTAAATCTAGTGCAAAATTGGGCTAGCGCAGAGTGTAAGGTTAGAATACCGCTCAAACAATTGTAAACTGTGCACTTAATTAAAAAATTAAAACTGTAGTAAATACAGAGCTTGAACAGTTTACAGTTGGAAATATTTAGAGTTCAGCTGCAGCGTCCACAGCAGTACCTAGAAGGGATTGCAAACAGTACAACTAAAGTTCCGATGGTTGCACTGAGAAAAGGTGCCGAAATGAAATTCAGACAGTCCTCAGCTTTCTGGTAGTACAAACAAACGAAGCTGAGCTGTCGGCAATGGTCCGTGCTCCCTCTCAATTACCTTAACGTTTGCTTAGAGGCGAGTGGTCTCCTGCAGCCAGAACCGCCGTTGAGAAGTGGGCAAGGACTTGTCTGGGGCCCGTGGAGGGTCTGATGCTGTGGAGGGTCCGAGTTGTACCCGAGCGGGCAGGGGAGTTCTTAATGTAACCCCCAGCTGGCGCAATCCCAAGGGCTACTACCCCTGCCTGCTTGACTACTGACAGGTTGAGGGGCCTCGGTTCTATGGCGGGTGCCTCCACCCAGAGGTCAGGGTTTGTAATGGTTGGTCTAGTTTGGTCACAGCCCTCTGGGACACTGAGACTCCCTTCTAATCCCTCTAATGGCCCACACGATGCACAGGAGTTACAGTACCAATGCTCCACATGTACACACTGTCCATTCATAAGGTACCACTTACCCACGAGACTGATTCACAGGTTCGTCTCTGAGGACCCCCTGAAAAATAAGGTTAAGCAGCATACACAAACCAATACAGTGCTTGGCATGAAGGTACTGATACTTCAGAATGTTTAAAGTTTAACAACAACAACAACAAATCTGATTTATTTAGGGAACAGTAACACGGGAAGGGGAAATCAGGTTAATTAGTGGCATTAAATAACAGTACTGTGCACACATACAGGGTCTGAAAAGTCACACTCTGGGTACCCAGGTGGTGGTGGGGGGGCTAGCCAGGTCTGTTGCTAGGGGTTGGCTGGAAGGTGCTGATTGATAGGGCCCTGTAGAAGAAAATATATGCACAACACCCAATTGTAATCCGGAGCCTGATGGCTCAGTCCATGAAGCAAAGTAACAACAAGAATTAGATGACACACTTGTGATTGAAAACAAGCTGCAGGGGAATACCCTGATTTGTACTCACAATACCCAAGCTGAGAACCAGATGGTGGATGTTCTTCTGGATTGTCAGAAACAGCAGGGCATGGAGACAAGGTACTTGTGACTGGACCCCACTGCAGTTTATAGCAAATGTATTTAGTTCGAGACAAGCTGGGGTTTGCTTCCAGCTTCAACACACAGAACACAGCACAGGGGATTGGAAATAGCGATTCCCCACAAGCACTACGCACATTCATATGTAAAAGGGAAGGACTATACCAGGCAGGCTGCTCCTTGATCCCGATCGCAATTACTGCAAGATACCCGGGAGCACACACAGCAGCTTCAGTTCCTGACAGACCGAGCGCGATTCAGCAATTTCTCCAGTCTTCTACAGGGTGAGCCTTGTTTCCATACTTCTAGTGCTTCTTTCTCTTCACAACTCAGAGTCAGTCCAAACTGGCACTCACAAAGGCTGCAGACCGAAACTCAGGGCCTCACACGCGCTTCCTGCACGAATCTATACACCGCAGAAGCACACAGCTCCTTTTCTCTTCACTGCCACAACTTATCTGATCTTTCCAGTCATAGAGCAGGGCATTTCCTTTAGCTCCACACCATTCTGTTGGCTGATTCAGCTGTCACTCACAATAAGACTCCCTCTGTTGGTAGAAAAAAGGCGCCAAGGTCAAAACTACATTTCCCAGAGTCACTGCCCATACAATCCCCTTGTGGCTGGCTCACATTAAGAGTCCAAGTTCTGATTCGTCCACAGGCTCCATTTTAGGGCTCTCTTAACCCAGTTGGCCCAGCACAGCAGTTTAGGTCCAAAATGGAGAGGTAACACACACAGAGTCCCAGCTGCAATAAAGGCAGGTTAGACAAACTACAATTTTGCTAATGCTTTAAATGATTGCAGGCAAACAGTTACAGCTTTCAGATGGGCCCCCTTTGCACCTTCAGTGACCGCAAAATGGAGCGATTACTCTGCAGCTCGGGCGGGATTCGAGCTTTAAATACACAATCTTCCCTTACAAACTAATTAAGTCGCAAGCAGACAGCTCTTAAAGAGACAGTACATGGAGGCTCAGATAGCACTCACTTGCAATCACAGTTAAGCAGCTCAGACGCTGAACACCACCCAGGCTTGGAGCATTCAGGCGAGCCCCTGGAAGACTTTTGGGAACCCCATTTGCGGGGGGTTACATTAACGTTTAGGTTAGAGGCAGTCGGTCTCCTACAGCCAGGACCGCCGCTGAGAAGTGGGCTATGGCTTGTCTGGGGGCCGTGGAGGGTTTGGGGTCATGGAGGGCCTGAGTTGCACCCGAGAGTGTGGGAAAGTCCTTGGAAGAGAGGAAAAGGAGCGATTTTAAGCAGGGAGAGAGTGAGAATAGGCAGGGCTAGCAATTACAAGGAAAAACCGGGCAGGCATAAGCTCAAAGGCAGAGATTAAGTGGCAGGACAAGGCAGATACCAAAACAATTAATTGTTAGCAGATACAGCCCTCCAAAACCTATCCTGATAATATTAGGTAGATTTTAAATCTAGTGAAAAATTGGGCCAGCGCAGAGTGTAAGGTTAGAATACCACCTAAACAATTGTAAACTGTGCACTTAATTAAAATAAAAACTGTAGTGAATACAGAGCTTGAACAGTTTACAGTAGGAAATATTTAGAGTTCAGCAGTAGTGTCCACAGCAGTACCTAGAAGTAACTGCAAACAGCACAACTGAAGTTCCGACGGTTGCGCAGAGAAAAGGCGCCAAAATGAAATTCAAACAGTCCTCAGCTTGCTGGTAGTGCAAACAAAAGAAGCCAGGTAACGGCAATGGACTGCGCTCCCTTTCAGTTACCTTAACGTTTAGCTTAGAGGCGGTCTCCTGCAGCCAGGACTGCCATTGAGAAGTGGGCTAGGGCTTGTCCGGAGGCCGTGGAGAGTCTGAGTCACCCCTGAGTGGGTGGGGGAGATCTAGGAAGAGGGGAAAAGGAGTGATTTTTAACACAGAGGGAGTGCGAATAGGCAGGGCTAGAAATTACAAGGAAAAATGGGGCGGGCATAAGCTCAAAGGCAGAGTTTCAGTGGCAGGACAAGGCAGATAACAAAACAATTAAATCTTACCAGATACAGCCCTCCAAAACTTACCCTGATAATATTAGGTAGATTTTAAATCTAGTGCAAAATTGGTTTAGCGCAGAGTGTAAGGTTAGATTACCACCCAAACAATTGTAAACTGTGCACTTAATTAAAATAAAAACTGAAGTAAATACAGAGCTTGAACAGTTTACAGTAGGAAATATTTAGAGTTCAGCTGCAGTGTCCACAGCAGTACCTAGAAAGGACTGCAAACAGCACAACTAAAGTTCCGATGGTCACGCTGAGAAAAGGCGCCAAAATGAAATTCAAACAGTCTTCAACTTGCTGATAGTCAAACAAGAAAAGCCGCTGTCAGCAATGGTCCGCGCTCCCTTTCAGTTACCTTAACATTTAGCTTAGAGGCGGGAGATCTCCTACAAACAGGACCACCATTGAGAAGTGGGCTAGGACGTGTCCGGGGCTGTGGAGGGTCTGAGTCATACCCGAGTGGGCTGGGGAGTCTTTAACATTTAGCTTAGAGGCAGTCAGTCTCCTGCAGCCTGGACTGTCATTGAGACATGGGCTATGGCTTGTCCAGGTGCCACGGTGGGTCCAGGGCCGTGGAGGGTCCAAGTCACGCCCGAGCTGGTGGGGGAGTCCTTAATGTTTAGCTTAGAGGCGAGCCACCTCCTGCAGCCAGGACTGCCATTGAGAAGTGGGCTATGGTTTGTCCAGGGGCCATGGAGGGTCCGAGTTGTGCCTGAGCAGGCAGGGGAGTCCTTAACGTTTAGCTTAGTTGTGGGCATTCTCCTGCAGCCAGGACTGCCGTTGAGAAGTAGGCTAGGACTTGTCCGAGGGCCGTGGAGGGTCCGGGGCTGTGGAGGGTTCAAGTCACGTCTGAGCGGACGGGGGAGTCCTAGGAAGAGAGGAAAAGGAGCGATTTTAAGCAGGGAGGGAGTGAGAATAGGCAGGGCTAGAAATTACAAGGAAAAACGGGGCCGGCATAAGCTCAAAGCCAGAGTTTAAGTGGCAGGACAAGGCAGATACCCAAACAATTAATTCTTAGCAGATACAGCCCTCCAAAACCTATCCTGATAATATTAGGTAGACTTTAAATCTAGTGCAAAATTGGGCTAGTGCAGAGTGTAAGGTTAGAATACCGCCTAAACAATAGTAAACTGTGCACTTAATTAAAATAAAAACTGAAGTAAATACAGAGCTTGAACAGTTTACAGTAGGAAATATTAAGAGTTCAGCTGCAGTGTCCACAGCAGTACCTAGAAAGGACTGCAAACAGCACAACTAAAGTTCCAACGGTTGCACTGAGAAAAGGCGCCAAAATGAAATTCAAACAATCCTCAGCTTGCTGGTAGTGCGAACAAAAGAAGCTGAGCTGTCGGCAATGGTCCGTGCTCACTTTCAGTTACCTTAACATTTAGCTTAGAGGCGGGCAGTCTGCTGCAGTCAGGACCACCATTGAGAAGTGGGCTAGGGCTTATCCGGGGGCCATGGAGGGTCCGGGGCCATGGAGGGTCAGAGTTGCATCCGAGCGGGCGGTGGAGTCAGAGGAAGAGAGGAAAAGGAGTGATTTTAAGCAAGGAGAGAGTGAGAATAGGCAGAGCTAGCAATTACAAGGAAAAATTGGGTAGGCATAAGCTCAAAGGCAGAGTTTAAGTGGCAGGACAAGGCAGATACCAAAACAATTAATTCTTACCAGATACAGCCCTCCAAAACCTTTCCTGATAATATTAGGTAGATTTTAAATCTAGTGCAAAAGTGGGCTAGCACAAAGTGTAAGGTTAGAATACCGCCCAAACATTTGTAAACTGTGCACTTAATTAAAATAAAAACTGTAGTAAATACAGAGCTTGAACAGTTTACAGTAGGAAATATTTAGAGTTCAGCTGCAGTGTCCACAGCAGTACCTAGAAAGGACTGCAAACAGCACAACTAAAGTTCCGATGGTCATGCTGAGAAAAGGCGCCAAAATGAAATTCAAACAGTCTTCAACTTGCTGGTAGTCAAACAAGAAAAGCCGGGCTGTCAGCAATGTCTGCGCTCCCTTTCAGTTACCTTAACATTTAGCTTAGAGGCAGGAGATCTCCTGCAAATAGGACCGCCATTGAGAAGTGGGCTAGGACTTGTCCGGGGCTGTGGAGGGTCTGAGTCATACCTGAGCGGGCTGGGGAGTCTTTAACATTTAGCTTAGAGGCAGTCAGTCTCCTGCAGCCTGGACTGCCATTGAGACGTGGGCTATGGCTTGTCCAGGGGCCACGGAGGGTCCAGGGCCATGGAAGGTCCAAGTCACACCCGAGCTGGTGGGGGAGTCCTTAACGTTTAGCTTAGAGGTGAGCCACCTCCTGCAGCCAGGACTGCCATTGAGAAGTGGGCTATGGTTTGTCCAGGGGCCATGGAGGGTCCGAGTAGTGCCCGAGCGGGCAGGGGAGTCCTTAACGTTTAGCTTAGTTGTGGGCATTCTCTGGCAGCCAGGACTGCCGTTGTGAAGTGGGCTAGGACTTGTCCGAGGGCCGTGGAGGGTCCGGGGCTGTGGAGGGCTCAAGTCACGTCTGAGCGGATGGGGGAGTCCTGGGAAGAGAGGAAAAGGAGCGATTTTAAGCAGGGAGGGAGTGAGAATAGGCAGGGCTAGAAATTACAAGGAAAAACGGGGCCGGCATAAGATCAAAGCCAGAGTTTAAGTGGCAGGACAAGGCAGATACAAAAACAATCAATTCTTAGCAGATACAGCCCTCCAAAACCTATCCTGATAATATTAAGTAGATTTTAAATCTAGTGCAAAATTGGGCTAGTGCAGAGTGTAAGGTTAGAATACCGCCCAAACAATTGTGAACTGTGCACTTAACTAAAAAATAAAAACTGTAGTAAATACAAAGCTTGAACAGTTTACAATTGGAAATATTTAGAGTTCAGCTGCATTGTCCATAGCAGTACCTAGAAGGGACTGCAAACAGTACATCTAAAGTTCTGATGGTTGCGCTGAGAAAAGGTGCCAAAATGAAATTCAGAGAGTCCTCAGTTTGCTGGTAGTGCAAACAAAAGAATCCAGGTAGTCGGCAATGGTCCGTGCTCCCTTTCAGTTACCTTAACGTTTAGCTTAGAGGCGGGCGGTGTCCTGCAGCCAGGACTGCCGTTGAGAAGTGGGCTAGGCTTGTCTGGGGGCCGTGGAGTGTCCGGGGCTGTTGGGGGTCCGAGTCGCCCCTGAGCGGGCGGGGGAGTTTTAGGAAGCAAGAAAAAGGAGCAAATGTAAGCAGGGAGAGAGTGAGATTAAGCAGGGCTAGAAATTACAAGGAAAAACGGGGCATGCTTAAGCTCAAAGGCAGAGTTTAAGTGGCAAGACAAGGCAGATACCAAAACAATTTATTCTTAGCAGATACAGCCCTCCAAAACCTACCCTGATAATATTAATTTGATTTTAAATGTAGTGCAAAATTGGGCTAGCGCAGAGTATAAGGTTAGAAAACCGCCCAAACAATTGTAAACTGTGCACTTAATTAAAATAATAACTGTAATAAATACAGAGCTTGAACAGTTTACAGTAGGAAATATTTAGAGTTCAGCTGCAGTGTCCACAACAGTACCTAGAAGGGACTGCAAACAGCACAACTAAAGTTGCGACGGTTTCGCTGATAAAGGTGCCAAAATGAGATTCAGAAAGTCCTCAGCTTGCTGATAGTACAAACAAAAGAAGCTGGGCTGTCGACAATGTTCCGCACTCCCTTTCAGTTACCTTAACATTTAGCTTAGTGCTGGTGGCCTCCTGCAGCCATGACCGCCTTTGAGAAGTGGGCTAGGGTGTATCCGGGGGCCATGGAGGGTCCGGGGCTGTGGAGAGTACAAGTCGCTTCAGAGTGGGCGGGAGAGTCCTAGGAAGAGAGGGCAAGGAGAGAGTGAGAATAGGCAGAGCTAGCAATTACAAGGAAAAATGGGACGGGCATAAGCTCAAAGGCAGAGTTTAAGTGGCAGGACAAGGCAGATACCAAAACAATTAATTCTTACCAGATACAGCACTCCAAAACCTTTCCTGATAATATTAGGTAGATTTTAAATCTAGTGCAAAATTGGGCTAGCACAAAATGTAAGGTTAGAATACCGCCCAAACAATTGTAAACTGTGCACTTAATTAAAATAAAAACTGTAGTAAATACAGAGCTTGAACAGTTTACAGTAGGAAATATTTAGAGTTCAGCTGCAGTGTCCACAGAATTACCTACATAGGACTGCAAACAGGACAACTAAAGTTCCGACGGTTGCACTGAGGAAAGGCGCCAAAATTAAATTTAAACAGTCCTCAGCTTGCTGGTAGTCAAACAGAAGCTGAGCTGTTGGTAATGGTCCGTGCTCCCTTTCAATTACCTTAACATTTAGCTTAGAGGCAGGTGGTCTCCTGCAAACTGTACCGCCATTGAGAAGAGGGCTAGGACTTGTCCGAGGGCTGTGGAGGGTCCGGGACTGTGGAGGGTTCGAGTCGAGTCTGAGTGGACAGTGGAGTCCTTGGAAGAGAGGAAAAGGAGCAATTTTAAGCAGGGAGAGAGTGAGAATAGGCAGGGCTAGCAATTACAAGGAAAAACGGGGGAGGGCATAAGCTCAAAGGCAGAGTTTAAGTGGCAGGACAAGGCAGATACCAAAACAATTAAATCTTACCAGATACAGCCCTCCAAAACCTTTCCTGATAATATTAGGTAGGTTTTAAATCTAGAGCAAAATTGGGCTAGCAGAGAGTGTAAGGTTAGAATACTGCCCAAACAATTGTAAACCGTGCACTTAATTAAAATAAAAACTGAAGTAAATACAGAGCTTGACCAGTTTACAGTAGGAAATATTTAGAGTTCAGCTGCAGTGTCCACAGCAGTACCTAGAAAGGACTGCAAACAGCACAACTAAAGTTCCGACGGTTGCGCAGAGAAAAGGCGCAACAATGAAATTCAAACAGTCAGCTTGCTGGTAGTGCAAACAAAAGAAGCTAAGCTGTTGGCAATATGGTCCGCACTCCCTTTCAGTTACCTTAACATTTAGCTTAGAGGTGGGCGGTCTCCTGCAGCCAGGACCACTGTTGAGAAGTGGGCTAGGGCTTGTCCGGGGGCCATGGAGGGTCCAGGGCCATGGAGGGTCCGAGTCATGTTTGAGCGGGCAGGGGAGTCCTAGGAAGAGAGGAAAAGGAGCGATTTTAAGCAGGGAAAGAGTGAGAATAGGCAGGGCTAGCAATTAGAAGGAAAAACCGGGCGGTCATACGCTCAAAGGCAGAGTTTAAGTGGCAGGACAAGGCAGATACGAAAACAATTAATTCTTAGCAGATACAGCCCTCCAAAACCTATCCTGATAATATTAGTTAGATTTTAAATTTAGTGCAAAATTGGGCTAGCGCAGAGTGTAAGGTTAGAATACCACCCAAACAATTGTAAACTGTGCACTTAATTAAAATAAAAACTGTAGTAAATACAGAGGTTGACCAGTTTACAGTAAGAAATATATAGAGTTCAGCTGCAGTGTCCACAGCAGCACCTAGAAGGGACTGCAAACAGCACAGCTGAAGTTCCGACGGTTGCACTGAGAAAAGGCGCCAAAATGAAATTCAAACAGTCCTCAGCTTGCTGATAGTGCAAACAGAAGAAGCCGGGCTATCGGCAATGGTGCGCGCTCCCTTTCAGTTTCCTTAACGTTTTGCTTAGAGGCGGGTGTTCTCCTGCAGCCAGAACCACCTTTGAGAAGTGGGCTAGGGCTTGTCTAGGGCCCATGGAGGGTCCAAGTTGCGCTCGAGTGGGCAGGAGAGTCCTAGGAAGAGAGGAAAAGGAGTGATTTTAAGCCGGGAGAAAGTGTGAATAGGCAGGGCTAGGAATTATAAGGAAAAACGGGCCGGGCAAATGCTCAAAGGCAGAGTTTATGTGGGAGGACAAGGCAGATACAAAAACAATCAATTCTTAGCAGATACAGCCCTCCAAAACCTTTCCTGATAATATTAGGTAGATTTTAAATCTAGTGCAAAATTGGGCTAATGCAGAGCGTAAGGTTAGAATACTGCCCAAACGGCCGGCCCGGTGGCACTGAGGGTTGAGGCGCTGACGCACATCTGCCAGCCGGCGACCCGGTTCGGGATGACTCGGGTGGCCGGGTTCAGCGGGAGAGGGAGGATCGAGCGCCCCAACGGATGCTCTCTCCCTCAGGGCGGGAAACTGGTGAGCGCATTATGCCTGTATTCTCCGTGAGCCGGTGGAAGCACCGGCAGTGGGAAGGGATGGAGGTGGCTTTCGCTAATGGAGCCGGGTAGGGGACGCCGCGCGCATGAGGGTCTGGCGTGTAAGCACGCTACCACTCGGGACGACGCCCCGCGCAAGCCCCAGGGGAGTGGGGACGGCGGGGAGAAAACTGAAAAATCCTCCGCAGTCCTAGATGATGGTCGCCTTAGTCCACCCGACCACCTACAGGACAGACCCCACTGCAGCAGGAGAGGAGGATGGGCACTTAGGGCAGATCCCTAAGGTAGGTACCGGGGGGACATGAGCGGACGGAAGGAGGGAGCACCGGAGGTAGGAAGGAGGAGGATAAAGATGAAAAATAAAAAAAAAAAAAGAATACTGCCCAAACAATTGTAAACTGTGCACTTAACTAAAAAATAAAAACTGTAGTAAATACAGAGCGTCAACAGTTTACAGTTGGAAATATTTAGAGTTCAGCTGCAGCGTCCACAGCAGTACCTAGAGGGGACTGCAAACAGTACATCTAAAGTTCCAATGGTTGCGCAGAGAAAAGGTGCCAAAATGAAATTCAGACAGTCCTCAGTTTGCTGGTAGTTCAAACAAAAGAATCCAGGTAGTCGGCAATGGTCCACGCTCCCTTTCAGTTACCTTAACGTTTAGCTTAGAGGCGGGCGGTGTCCTGCAGCCAGGACCACCATTGAGAAGTGGGCTAGGGCTTGTCTGAGGGCCGTGGAGGGTCCGGGGCCATTGGGGGTCCGAGTCGCCCCTGAGCGGGTTGGGGAGTTGTAGGACGCAAGGAAAAGGAGTGATTTTAAGCAGGGAGAGAGTGAGAATAGGCAGGGCTAGCAATTACAAGGAAAAATGGGGCGGGCATAAGCTCAAATGCTGAGTTTAAGTGGCAGAACAAGGCAGATACCAAAACAATTAATTCTTAGCAGATGCAGCCCTCCAAAACCTATTCTGTTAATATTAGGTAGATTTTAAATGTAGTGCAAAATTGGGCTAGCGCACAGTATAAGGTTAGAATACCGCCCAAACAATTGTAAACTGTGCACTTAATTAAAATAAAAACTGTAGTAAATACAGAGCTTGAACAGTTTACAGTAGGAAATATTTAGAGTTCAGCTGCGGTGTCCACAGCAGTTCCTAGAAGGGACTGCAAACAGCACAAGTAAAGTTCTGACATTTGCGCTGATAAAGGCGCCAAAATGAAATTCAGAGATTCCTCAGCTTGCTGATAGTACAAACAAAAGTAGCTGGGCTGTCGACAATGTTCCATGCTCCCTTTCAATTACCTTAACGTTTATCTTAGAGGCAGGTGGTCTCCTGCAGCCAGGACCACCGCTGAGAAGTGGGCTAGGGCTTGTTCGGGGACCGTGGAGGGTCCGAGTCATGCCTGAGCGAGTGTCAGTGTCCTAGGAAGAGAGGAAAAGGAGCAATTTAAAGGAGGGAGAGAGTGAGATTGTTCAGGGCTAGCAATTACAAGGAAAAACAGGTTGGGCATAAGCTGAAAGGCAGAGTTTCAGTGGCAGGACAAGGCAGATACCAAAACAGTTAATTCTTAGCAGATACAGCCCTCCAAATCCTATCCTAATAATATTAGGTAGATTTTAAATCTAGTGCAAAATTTGGCTAGCACGGAGTGTAAGGTTAGAATGCCGCCCAAACAATTTTAAGCTGTGCACTTAATTTAAATGAAAACTGTTGTAAATACTGAGCTTGAACAGTTTAGAGTAGGAAATATTTAGAGTTCAGCTGCAGTGTCCGCAGCAGTACCTAGAAGGGACTGCAAACAGTACAACTAAAGTTCCGACGGCTGCGCTGAGAAAAGGCGCCAAAATGAATTTCAAACAGTCCTCAGCTTACTGGTAGTGCGAACAAAAGAAGCTGAGCTGTTGGCAATGGTCCACGCTCCCTTTCAGTTACCTTAACGTTTAGCTTAGAGGCGGGCAGTCTCCTGCAGCCAGGACTGCCGTTGAGAAGTGGGGTAGGGTGTATCCGGGGGCCATGGAGGGTCCGGGGCTGTGGAGAGTACGAGTCGCTTCAGAGTGGGTGGGGGAGTCCTAGGAAAAGAAGAAAAGGAGTGATTTTAAGCAGGGAGAGAGTGAGAATAGGCAGGGCTAGAAATTAGAAGGAAAAACCGGGTGGGCATAAGCTCAAAGTCAGAGATTAAGTGGCAGGACAAGGCAGATACCAAAACAATTAATTCTTAGCAGATAGAGCCCTCCAAAACCTTTCCTGATAATATTAGGTAGATTTTAAATCTAGTGCAAAATTGGGCTAGCACAAAATGTAAGGTTAGAATACCGCCCAAACAATTTTAAACTGTGCACTTAATTAAAATAAAAACTGTAGTAAATACAGAGCTTGAACAGTTTACAGTAGGAAATATTTAGAGTTCAGCTGCAGTGTCCACAGAATTACCTACATAGGACTGCAAACAGGACAACTAAAGTTCCGACGGTTGCACTGAGGAAAGGCGCCAAAATTAAATTTAAACAGTCCTCAGCTTACTGGTAGTCAAACAGAAGCTGAGCTGTTGGTAATGATCCGCGCTCCCTTTCAATTACCTTAACATTTAGCTTAGAGGCGGGTGGTCTCCTGCAAACAGTACCGCCATTGAGAAGAGGGCTAGGACTTGTCCGAGGGCCGTGGAGGGTCCGGGACTGTGGAGGGTTCGAGTCGCATCTGAGCGGACGGGGGAGTCCTGGGAAGAGAGGAAAAGGAGCAATTTTAAGCAGGGAGAGAGTGAGAATAGGCAGGGCTAGCAATTACAAGGAAAAACGGGGGAGGGCATAAGCTCAAAGGCAGAGTTTAAGTGGCAGGACAAGGCAGATACCAAAACAATTAAATCTTACCAGATACAGCCCTCCAAAACCTTTCCTGATAATATTAGGTAGATTTTAAATCTAGTGCAAAATTGGGCCAGCCGAGAGTGTAAGGTTAGAATACTGCCCAAACAATTGTAAACCGTGCACTTAATTAAAATAAAAACTGAAGTAAATACAGAGCTTGACCAGTTTACAGTAATAAATATTTAGAGTTCAGCTGCAGTGTCCACAGCAGTACCTAGACAGGACTGCAAACAGCACAACTGAAGTTCCGACGGTTGAGCAGAGAAAAGGCGCAACAATGAAATTCAAACAGTCAGCTTACTGGTAGTGCAAACAAAAAAAGCTAAGCTGTCAGCAATATGGTCCGCACTCCCTTTCGGTTACCTTAACATTTAGCTTAGAGGTGGGCGGTCTCCTGCAGCCAGGACCACTGTTGAGAAGTGGTCTAGGGCTTGTCCAGGGGCCATGGAGGGTCCGAGTCATGTTCGAGCGGGCAGGGGAGTCCTAGAAAGAGAGGAAAAGGAGCGATTTTAAGCAGGGAAAGAGTGAGAATAGGCAGGGCTAGCAATTAGAAGGAAAAACCGGGCGGTCATACGCTCAAAGGCAGAGTTTAAGTGGCAGGACAAGGCAGATACGAAAACAATTAATTCTTAGCAGATACAGCCCTCCAAAACCTATCCTGATAATATTAGTTAGATTTTAAATTTAGTGCAAAATTGGGCTAGCGCAGAGTGTAAGGTTAGAATACCACCCAAACAATTGTAAACTGTGCACTTAATTAAAATAAAAACTGTAGTAAATACAGAGGTTGACCAGTTTACAGTAAGAAATATATAGAGTTCAGCTGCAGTGTCCACAGCAGTACCTAGAAGGGACTGCAAACAGCACAACTGAAGTTCCGACGGTTGCACTGAGAAAAGGCGCCAAAATGAAATTCAAACAGTCCTCAGCTTGCTGATAGTGCAAACAGAAGAAGCCGGGCTATCGGCAATGGTGCGCGCTCCCTTTCAGTTTCCTTAACATTTTGCTTAGAGGCGGGTGTTCTCCTGCAGCCAGAACCACCTTTGAGAAGTGGGCTTTGGCTTGTCTAGGGCCCATGGAGGGTCCAAGTTGCGCTCGAGTGGGCAGAAGAGTCCTAGGAAGAGAGGAAAAGGAGTGATTTTAAGCCGGGAGAAAGTGTGAATAGGCAGGGCTAGGAATTATAAGGAAAAATGGGCCGGGCAAATGCTCAAAGGCAGAGTTTATGTGGGAGGACAAGGCAGATACAAAAACAATCAATTCTTAGCAGATACAGCCCTCTGAAACCTTTCCTGATACTATTAGGTAGATTTTAAATCTAGTGCAAAATTGGGCTAATGCAGAGTGTAAGGTTATAATAGTGTCCAATCGGCCGGCCCGGTGGCGCTGAGGGTTGAGGCGCTGGACGCCACACCTCGCGCTGCGCCGGTGACCCAGGTTCGGGGACAGACTTGGGTGGCCCGGGGTCGGCGGGGAGAGGGAGGATCGAGCGCCCCAACGGATGCCTCCCTCAGGGGTGGGTACTAAGAGCGCATTGCGCCTGTATTCTCCGTGAGCCGGTGGAAGCACCGCAGTGGGAAGGGATGGAGGTGGCTTTCGCTTTTGGAGCCGGGTAGGGGACGCCGCGCGCATGAGGGTCTGGCGTGTAAGCACGCTACCACTCGGGACGACGCCCCGCGCAAGCCCCAGGGGAGTGGGGACGGCGGGGAGAAAACTGAAAAATCCCCTCCGGCAGTCCTAGATGATGGCCGCCCTAAGTCCACCCGGACCACCTACAGGACAGACCCCACTGTGCGAGGAGAGGAGGATGGGCACTCTAGGGGCAGATCCCTAAGGTAGGTACCGGGGGGACATGAGCGGACAGAAGAAGGGGGCACCGGAGGTAGGAAGGAGGAGGATAAAGATGAAAAATAAAAAAAAAAAGAATACTGCCCAAACAATTGTAAACTGTGCACTTAACTAAAAAATAAAAACTGTAGTGAATACAGAGCTTCAACAGTTTACAGTTGGAAATATTTAGAGTTCAGCTGCAGCGTCCACAGCAGTACCTAGAAGGGACTGCAAACAGTATATCTAAAGTTCCAATGGTTGCGCAAAGAAAAGGTGCCAAAATGAAATTCAGACAGTCCTCAGTTTGCTGGTAGTTCAAACAAAAGAATCCAGGTAGTCGGCAATGGTCCACGCTCCCTTTCAGTTACCTTAACGTTTAGCTTAGAGGCGGGCAGTGTCCTGCAGCCAGGACCGCCATTGAGAAGTGGGCTAGGGCTTGTCTGAGGGCCGTGGAGGGTCCGGGGCCGTTGGAGGTCCGAGTCGCCCCTGAGCGGGTGGGGGAGTTGTAGGACGCAAGGAAAAGGAATGATTTTAAGCAGGGAGAGAGTGAGAATAGGCAGGGCTAGCAATTACAAGGAAAAATGGGGCGGGCATAAGCTCAAAGACTGAGTTTAAGTGGCAGAACAAGGCAGATACCAAAACAATTAATTCTTAGCAGATACAGCCCTCCAAAACATATCCTGTTAATATTAGGTAGATTTTAAATGTAGTGCAAAAGTGGGCTAGCGCACAGTATAAGGTTAGAATACTGCCCAAACAATTGTAAACTGTGCACTTAATTAAAATAAAAACTGTAGTAAATACAGAGCTTGAACAGTTTACAGTAGGAAATGTTTAGAGTTCAGCTGCAGTGTCCACAGCAGTTCCTAGAAGGGACTGCAAACAGCACAACTAAAGTTCTGACGGTTGCGCTGATAAAGGCGCCAAAATGAAATTCAGAGAGTCCTCAGCTTGCTGATAGTACAAACAAAAGTAGCTGGGCTGTCGACAATGTTCCACGCTCCCTTTCAATTACCTTAACGTTTATCTTAGAGGCAGGTGGTCTCCTGCAGCCAGGACCACCGTTGAGAAGTGGGCTAGGGCTTGTTCGGGGACCGTGGAGGGTCCAGGGCCGTGGAAGGTCCGAGTCATGCCGGAGCGGGTGTCAGTGTCCTAGGAAGAGAGGAAAAGGAACAATTTAAAGGAGGGAGAGAGTGAGATTGTTCAGGGCTAGCAATTACAAGGAAAAACAGGTTGGGCATAAGCTGAAAGGAAGAGTTTCAGTGGCAGGACAAGGCAGGTACCAAAACAGTTAATTCTTAGCAGATACAGCCCTCCAAATCCTACCCTAATAATATTAGGTAGACTTTAAATCTAGTGCAAAATTTGGCTAGCACGGAGTGTAAGGTTAGAATACCGCCCAAACAATTTTAAGCTGTGCACTTAATTAAAATGAAAACTGTTGTAAATACAGAGCTTGAACAGTTTACAGTAGGAAATATTTAGAGTTCAGCTGCAGTGTCCGCAGCAGTACCTAGAAGGGACTGCAAACAGTACAACTAAAGTTCCGACGGCTGTGCTGAGAAAAGGCGCCAAAATGAATTTCAAACAGTCCTCAGCTTACTGGTAGTGCGAACAAAAGAAGCTGAGCTGTTGGCAATGGTCCACGCTCCCTTTCAGTTACCTTAACGTTTAGCTTAGAGGCGGGCAGTCTCCTGCAGCCAGGACTGCCGTTGAGAAGTGGGGTAGGGTGTATCCGGGGGCCATGGAGGGTCCGGGGCTGTGGAGAGTATGAGTCGCTTCAGAGCGGGTGGGGGAGTCCTAGGAAAAGAAGAAAAGGAGTGATTTCAAGCAGGGAGAGAGTGAGAATAGGCAGGGCTAGAAATTACAAGGAAAAATGGGGCGGGCATAAGCTCAAAGGCAGAGATTAAGTGGCAGGACAAGGCAGATACCAAAACAATTAATTCTTAGCAGATAGAGCCCTCCAAAACCTATCCTGATAATATTAGTTAGATCATAAAATTAGTGCGAAATTGGGCTAGCAGAGAGTGTAAATTTAGAATACCGCTCAAATAATTGTAAACTGTACACTTAATTAAAATAAAAACTGTAGTAAATGCAGAGCTTGAACAGTTTACAGTAGGAAATATTTAAAGTTCAGCTGCAGTGTCCACAGCAGTACCTTGAAGGGACTACAAACAGTACAACTAAAATTCTGACAGTTGCATTGAGAAAAGGTGTCAAAATGAAATTCAAGCAGTCCTCAGCTTGCTGGTAGTCAAACAAAAGAAGCAGGGCTGTCGGCAATGGTCCGCGCTCCCTTTCAGTTACCTTAACGTTTAGGTTAGAGGCGGGTGGTCTCCTGCAGCCAGGATCGCTGTTGAGAAGTGGGCTAGGGCTTATCCAGGGGCTGTCTAAGGTGCTGGTCTGTATATGGTCGGAGTCGCGCACGAGGAGGAGGGGGAGTCCTAGAGCGAGAGAGAGAGAGAGAGAGGAAAAGGAGCGATTTTAAGCAGGTAAAGAGTGAGAATAGGCAGGGCTAGAAATTTCAAGGAAATACTGGGTGGGCATAAGCTCAAAAGCAAAGATTAAGTGGCAGGACAAGGCAGATACCAAAACAATTAATTCTTAGCAGATACAGCCCTCCAAAAGCTATCCTGATAATATTAGGTAGATTTTAAATCTAGTGCAAAATTGGTCTAGAAGAGAGTATAAGGTTAGAATACTGCCCAAACAATTGTAAACTGTGCACTTAATTAAAATAAAATCTGTAGTAAATACAGAGCTTGAACAGTTTACAGTAGGAAATATTTAGTGTTCAGCTGCAGTTTCCACAGCAGTACCTAGAAGGGACTGCAAACAGCACAACTACAGTTGTGACAGTTGCGCTGAGAAAAGGCACCAAAATAAAATTGAAACAGTCCTCAGCTTGGAGGTAGTGCAAACAAAAGAAGCCGGGCTGTCAACAATGGTCCGTGCTCCCTTTCGATTACCTTAACATTTAGCTTAGAGGTGGGTGGTCTCCTGCAGGCAGGACCACCGTTGAGAAGTGGACACGGTCTTGTCCGGGGGCTGTGGTGGGTCTGTTGCCATATATGGTCCGATTTGCACCTGAGTGGGCAGGGGAGTTCTTAATATTTAGCTTAGAGTTGGTTGGTCTCCTACAGCTAGGACTGCCGTTGAGAAGTTTGCTAGGGTCTTCCGGGGGTCGTGGAGAGTTTGGGGTCTTGGAGGGTCCGAGTTGCGCCTATGTGGGTGGGGGAGTCCTTGAAATAGAGGAAAAGGAGTGATTTTAAGCAGGGAGAGAGTGAGAATAGGCTGGGCTAGCAATTACAAGGAAAAATGGGGCGGGCATAAGCTCAAAAGTGGAGTTTAAGTGGCAGGAAAAGGCAGGTTCTAAAACAATTTCTTAGCAGATGCAGCCCTCCAAAACCTATCCTGATAATATTAGATAGATTTTAAATCTAGTGCAAAATAGTGCTAGCGCAGAGTGTAATGTTAGAATACCGCCAAAACAATTGTTAACTGTGCATTTAATTAAAATAAAAACTGTAGTAAATACAGAGCTTGAACAGTTTACAGTAGGAAACATTTAGAGTTCAGCTGCAGTGTCCACAGCAGTACCTAGAAGGGACTGCAAACAGCACAACTGAAGTTCTGATGGTTGCACTGAGAAAAGGCGCCAAAATGAAATTCAGACAGTCCTCAACTTGCTGGTAGTGCAAAGAAAAGAAGATGGGCTCTGGGAAATTGTCCGTGCTCCCTTTCAGTTACCTTAACGTTTAGCTTAGAGACTGGTGGTCTCCTGCAGCCAGGACCGCCATTGAGAAGTGGGCTAGGGCTTGTCTGGGGGCCATGTAGGGTACGGGACCATGGAGGGTCTCAGTCGCAGCTGAGCGGGCAGGGGAGTCCTGAATGTTTAGCTTAGAGGTGGGCAGTCTTCTGCAGCCAGGACTGCTGTTGAGAAGTGTGCTAAGGCTTGTCCGGGGGCCGTGGAGGGTCCGAGTCATGCCCGAGCTGGCTGGGGAGTCCTTAATGTTTGGCTTAGAGATGGGCAGTCTCCTGCAGCTAGAACTGCCTTTGAGAAGTGGGCTAGGGCTTGTCTGGGCACCATGGAGGGTTCAGGGCTGTGGAGGGTCGACGTCACGCCTGAGATGGCAGGGGAGTCCTTAACATTTAGCTTAGAGGCGGGCGGACTCCTACAGCCAGGACCTCCGTTGAGAAGTGGGCTAGGTTTTGTCCAGGGTCTGTGGAGGGTCCAAGTTTCGCCCCAGCGGGCAGGGGAGTCCTTAACATTTAGCTTAGAGGTGGGTGGTCTCCTTCAGCCAGGACTGCCATTGAGAAGTAGGCTAGGGCTTGTCCGAGGGGCCGTGAGGGTCCGGGGCTGTGGAGGGTTCAAGTCACGTCCGAGTGGGTGGGAGAGTCCTAGGAAGCGAGGAAAATGAGCGATTTAAACAGGGAGAGAGTGAGAATAGGCAGGGTAGAAATTACAAGGAAAAATGGGGCAGGCATAAGTTCAAAGGCAGAGTTTAAGTGGCAGGACAAGGCAGATACCTAAACAATTATTTCTTAGCTGATACTGCCCTCCAAAACCTATCCTGATAATATCAGGTAGATTTTAAATCTAGTGCAAAATTGGGCTAGAGCAGAGTGTAAGGTTAGAATACCGCCCAAACAATTGTGAACTGTGCACTTAATTAAAATAAAAACTATAGCAAATACAGAGCTTGAACAGTTTATAGTAGGAAGTATTTAGAGTTCAGCTGCAGTGTCCATAGAATTACCTAGACAGGACTGCAAACAGGACAACTAAAGTTCCGACGGTTGCACTGAGGAATGGCGCCCAAATTAAATTTAAATAGTCCTCAGCTGGGTGGTAGTGCAAACAAAAGAAGCTGGGTTGTTGGCAATGGTCCGCACTTCCTTTTAGTTACCTTAACGTTTAGCTTAGAGGCAGGCAGTCTCCTGTAGCCAGGACCGCCATTGAGAAGTGGGCTAGGGCTTGTCCGGAGGGGGCCATGGAGGGTCCGGGGCCATGGAGGGTCCGAGTCGCGCCTGAGTGGGTGGGGGAGTCCTAGAAAGAGAGGAAAAGGAGCGATTTTAATCAGGGAGAGAGTTAGAATAGGCAGGGCTAACAATTACAAGGAAAAATGGGGCGGGCATATGCTCAAAGGCAGAGTTTATATAGCAGGACAAGGCAGAAACCAAAACAATTAAATCCTACCAGATACAGCACTCCAAAACCTATCCTGATAATATTAGGTAGATTTTAAATCTAGTGCAAAATTGGGCTAGCGCCGAGTGTAAATTTAGAATACCGCCCAAACAATTGTAAACTGTGCACTTAATTAAAATAAATACTATAGTAAATACAGAGCTTGACCAGTTTACAGTACAAAATATTTAGAGTTCAGCTGTAGTGTCTGCGGCAGTACCTAGAAGGGACTGCAAACAGCACAACTAAGGTTCCGACTGTTGGGCTGAGAAAAGGCACCAAAATGAAATTCAAACAGTCCTCAGCTTGCCAGTAGTGCAAAGAAAAGAAGCTGGGTTGATGGCAATAGTCCGCTCTCCCTTTCAGTTACCTTAACATTTAGCTTAGAGGCGTGAGGTCTTCTGCAGCTGGGAGCGCCATTGAGAAGCAGGCTAGGACTTGTCTGGGGCCGTGGAAAGTCCGGGGCCATGGAGGGTACGTCTCATACCCGAGCGGGCTGGGGAAACCTTCATGTTTAGCTTAGAGGCAGGCAGTCTCCTGCAGCCAGGACTGCGGTTGAGACGTGGGCTATGGCTTGTCCGGGGGCCATGGAGGGTCTGGGGCCGTGGAGGGTCTAAGTCACACTGGAGCTGGCGGGGGAGTCCTTAACATTTAACTTAGAGATGGGCCATCTCCTGCAGCCAGGACCGCCGTTGAGAAGTGGGCTAGGTCTAGTCCTGGGGCTGTGGAGGGTCCAGGACCGTGGAAGGTCTGAGTTTTGCCTGAGCGGGCAGGGGAGTCCTTAACATTTAGCTTAGAGGTGGGCGTTCTCTTGCAGCCAGGACCACCATTGAGAAGTGGGCTAGGACTTGTCCAGCGGCCGTGGAGGGTCCGGGGTCATGGAGGGTTCGAGTCGCGTCTGAGCGGGTGGGAGAGTCCTAGGAAGAGAGGAAAAGGAGCGATTTAAAGCCGGGAGAGAGTGAGAATAGGCAGGACTAGAAATTAGAAGGAAAAACGGGGTGGTCATAAGCTCAAAGGCAGAGTTAACTGGCAGGACAAGGCAGACACCAAAACAATTAATTCTTAGCAGATACAGCCCTCCAAAACCTATCCTGATAATATTAGGTATATTTCCCAATCTAGTGAAAAACTGGGCTAGCGCAGAGTGTAATTTTAGAATACCGCTCAAACAATTGTAAACTGTGCACTTCATTAAAATAAAAACTGTAGTAAATACAGAGCTTGAACAGTTTACAGTAGGAAATATTTAGAGTTCAGCTGCAGTTTCCAAAGCAGTACCTAGAAGGAACTGCAAACAGCACAACTAAAGTTCTGATGGTTGCACTGAGAAAAGGCGCCAAAAATGATATTCAAACTGTCCTCAGCTTGCTGGTTGTGCAAACAAAAGAAGCCGAGCTGTCGGCAATGATCCGCGCTCCCTTTTAGTTACCTTAACATTTAGCTTTGAGGTGGGCGGTCTCCTGCAGCCAGGACCGCCATTGAGATGTGGGCTAGGGCTTGTCTGGGGGCCGTGGAGGGTCCGGGGCTGTTGGGGGTCCGAGTCGCCCCTGAGCGGGTGGGGGAGTTTAAGGAAGCGAAGAAAAGGAGCGATATTAAGCCAGGAGAGAGTGAGAATAGGCAGGGCTAGAAATTACAAGGGAAAAATGGGGCGGGCATAAGCTCAAAGGCAGACTTTAAGTGGCAGGACAAGGCAGATACCCAAACACTTAATTCTTGGCAGATACAGCCCTCCAAAACCTATCCTGATAATATTAGGTAGATTTTAAATCTAGTACAAAATTGGGCTAGCGCAGAGTGTAAGGTTAGAATACTGCCCTAAACAATAGTAAACTGTGCACTTAATTAAAATAAAAACTAAAGGAAATACAGAGCTTGAACAGTTTACAGTAGGAAATAGAGTTCAGTTGCAGTCTCCACAGCAGTACCTAGAAGTGACTGCAGACAGCACAACTAAAGTTCCGAAAGCTGCGCTGAGAAAAGGCGCCAAAATGAAATACAAACAGTCCTCAGCTTGCTGGTAGTGCAAACAAAAGAAGCTGAGCTGTCGGCAATGGTCCGCGCTCCCTTTCAGTTACCTTAACATTTAGCTTAGAGGCAGGAGGTCTCCTGCAGCCAGGACCACCATTGAGAAGTGGGCTAGGGCTTGTCTGGGGGCCATGGAGGGTCCGAGTTGGGTCCGAGTGGGCGGGGGAGTCGTAGGAAGAGAGGAAAAGGAGCGATTTTAAGCAAGGAGAGAGTGCGAATAGGCAGGGCTAGCAATTACAAGGAAAAATGGGGCGGGCATAAGCTCAAAGGCAGAGGTTAAGTGGCAGGACAAGGCAGATACCAAAACAATTAATTCTTAGCAGATACTACCCTCCAAAACCTATCTTGATAATATTAGCTAGATTTTAAATTTAGTGCAAAATTGGGCAAGCGCAGAGTGTAAGGTTAATATCGCCCAAACAACTGTAAACTGTGCACTTAATTAAAATAAAAACTGTAGTAAATACAGAGCTTGAACAGTTTACAGTAGGAAATATTTAGAGTTCAGCTGCAGTGTCCACAGCAGTACCTAGAAGGGACTGCAAACAGCACAACTAAAGTTCCGACGATTGCGCTGATAAAGGTGCCAAAATGAAATTCAAACAGTCCTCAGCATGCTGGTAGTGCAAACAAAAGAAGCTGGGATGTCTGCAATGGTCCACGCTCCCTTTCAGTTACCTTAATTTTTAGCTTAGAGGTGGGTGGTCTCCTGCAGCCAGGACCGCCATTGAGAAGTGGGCTAGGGCTTGTCCGGGGGCCGTGGAGGGTCTGGGGCCATGGAGAATCCGAGTCGCGCCTGAGAGGGCGAGTGAGTCCTAGGAAGAGAGGAAAAGGAGTGATTTTAAGCTGGGAGAGTGTGAGATTAGGCAGGGCTAGAAATTACAAGGAAAAACTGGGCGGGCGTAAGCTCAAAGGCTCAGTTTAAGTGGTAGGACAAGGCATTTACCAAACAATTTATTCTTAGCAGATACAGCCCTCCAAAACCAATCCTGATAATATTAGTTAGATTTTAAATTTAGTGCAAAATTGGGGTAGAGCAGAGTGTAAGGTTAGAATTCCACCCAAACAATTGTAAACTGTGCACTTAATTAAAATAGAAACTGTAGTAAATACAGAGCTTGAACAGTTTACAGTAGGAAATATTTAGAGTTCAGCTGCAGTGTCCACAGCAGTACCTAGAAGGGACTGCAAACAACACAACTGAAGTTCTGACGGTTGTGCTAATAAAGGCGCCAAAATGAAATTCAGAGAGTCCTCAGCTTGCTGGCAGTACAAACAAAAGGAGCTGGGCTGTCTGCAATGTTCCGAGCTCCCTTTCAGTTACCTTAACATTTATTTTAGAGGCGGCTGGTCTCCTGCAGCTGGGACCGCTGTTGAGAAATGGGCTAGGGCTTGTCCGGGGGCCTTGTACGTTGTAGGGCTGTGGAGGGTCCGAGTTGTGCCTGAGCGGACAGGGGAGTTCTTAACATTTAGCTTAGAGGTGGGCATTCTTCTGCAGCCAGGACCACCATTGAGAAGTGGGCTAGGGCTTGTCCGGGGGCCGTGGAGTGTCCAGGGCCGTGGAGGGTCCAAGTCACGCTCGAGCTGGAGGGGGAGTCCTTAATGTTTAGCTTAGAGGCGGGCCCTTTCCTACAGCTGGGACTGCCATTGAGAAGTGGCGAAGGCTTGTCTGTGGGCCATGGAGGGTCCAAGTCGTGCTCGAGTGGGAGGGGTCTCCTTAACGTTTAGCTTAGAGGTGGGTGGTCTCCTTCAGCCAGGAGCGCCATTGAGAAGTGGGCTAGGGCTTGTTCATGGGCCATGGAGGGTCCGGTGCCATGGAGGGTCTGAGTCGTGTCTGAGCAGGCTGGGAAGTCCTCAACGTTTGGCTTAGAGGCGGGCAATCTCCTGCAGCGAGGACTGCTATTGAGAAGTGGGCTAGGGCTTTTCTGGGGGCCATGGATGGTCCGGGGCCGTGGAGGGTTCAAGTCACGCCTGAGCTGGTGGGGGAGTCCTCAACATTTAGCTAAGAGGCGGGCAGTCTCCTGCAGCCAGGACCGCCATTGAGAAGTGGGCTAGGGTTTGTCCGGGGGTTGTGGAGGGTCCAGGGCTGTGGAGGGTCCGAGTTGCGCCCGAGCGGGCAGGGGAGTCCTCAACATTTAGCTTAGAGGCGGTGGTCTCCTGCAGCCAGGACCTCCATTGAGAAGTGGGCTAGGGTTTTTCCGGGGACCGTGGAGGATCCAGGACCCTGGAAGGTCCGAGTTGCACCCGATCGGGCAGGGGACTCTTTAACGTTTAGCTTAGAGGTGGGTGGTCTCCTCCAGCCAGGACTGCCATTGAAAAGTGGGCTATGGCTTGTTCATGGGCCGTGGAGGGTCCAGGGCTGTGGAGGGTCTGAGTCGTGCCTGAGTGAGTGGAGGAGTCCTAGAAAGAGAGGAAAAGGAGCGATTTTCAGCAGGCAGAGAGTGAGAATAGGAATGGCTAGAAATTACAAGGAAAAATGGGGCTGGCATAAGTTCAAAGGCAGAGTTTAAATGGAAGGACAAGGCAGATACCAAAACAATTAATTCTTAGCAGATACAGCCCGCCAAAACCAATCCTGATAATATTAGGTAGATTTTAAATCTAGTGCAAAATTGGGCTAGCACAGAGTGTAAGGTTAGAATACCACCCAAACAATTGTAAACAGTGTACTTATTTAAAATAAAAACTGTAGTAAATACAGAGCTTGAACAGTTTACAGTAGGAAATCTTTAGAGGTCAGCTGCAGTGTCCACAGTAGTACCTTGAATAGACTGCAAACAGCACAACTACAGTTGTGACGGTTGCGCTGAGAAAAGGCGCCAAAATGAAATTCAAACAGTACTCAGCTTGTTGGTAGTGCAAACAAAAGAAGTTGGGCTGTTGGCAATAGTCCACGCTCCCTTTCAGTTACCTTAATATTTATCTTAGAGGCGGCAGTCTCCTGGAGCCAGGACCGCCATTGAATAGTGGGCTAGGGCTTGTCCGAAGGCTATGGAGTGTCCGGGGCCGTGGAGGGCCCCGGTCGCGTCCGAGTGGGCGGGGGAGTCCTAGGAAGAGAAGAAAAGGAGCGATTTTAAGCAGGGAAAGAGTGAGAGTAGGCAGGGCTAGAAACTACAAGGAAAAATGGGGCGGGCATAAGTTCAGAGGCAGAGTTTAAGGGGCAGGTCTGGGCAGAAACTGAAACAATTAATTCTTAGCAGATACAGCCCTCCAAAACCTATCCTGCTAATACTAGGTAGATTTGAAATCTAGTGCAAAATTGGGCTAGCACAGAGTGTAAGGTTAGAATACCTCCCAAACAATTCTAAACTGTGCACTTAATTAAAATAAAAACTGTAGTAAATACACAGCTTGACCAGTTTACAGCTGGAAATATTTAGAATTCCGCTGCAGTGTCCACAGCAGTACCTAGAAGTGACTGCAAACAGCACAACTAAAGTTCTGATGGTTGCGCTGAGAAAAGGCGCCAAAATGAGATTTAAACAGTTGTCAGCATGCTGGTAGTGCAAACAAAAGAAGCCGGGCTGTCAGCAATGGTCCGTGCTCCCTTTCAGTTACCTTAACATTTAGCTTAGAGGCAGGAGGTCTCGTGCAGCTAGGACCGCCATTGAGAAGGGGGCTAGGGCTTGTCCTGGGGCCGTGGAGGGTCCGGGGCCATGGAGAGTCTAAGTCGTACCTGAGCAGGCTGGGGAGTCCTTAATGTTTGACTTACAGGCGGGCAGTCTGCTGCAACGAGGACTGCCATTGAGAAGTGGGCTAAGGCTTGTCTGGGGGCCATGGAGGGCTGGGGGCCGTGGAGGGTCCAAGTTATGCCTGAGCTGGTGGGGGAGTCCTTAACATTTAGCTTAGAGGCGGGTGGTCTCCTGCAGCCAGGATCTTTGTTGAGAAGTGGGCTAGGGTTTTTCTGGGGACCGTGAAGGGTCCAGGGCCATGGAGGGTCCGAGTTGCGCCTGAGTGGGCAGGGGAGTCCTTAACATTTAGCATAGAGGTGGGTGGTCTCCTGCAGCCAGGACTGCTATTGAAAAGTGGGCTAGGGCTTGTTCATGGGCCATGGAGGATCTGGGGCTCTGGAGGGTCCGAGTTACACCCGAGCGAGTCGGGGAGTCCTAGGAAGAGAGGAAAAGGAGCGATTTTAAGCAGGCAGAGAGTGAGAACAGGCAGGGCTAGAAATTACATGGAAAAATGGGACGGGCATAAGCTCAAAGGCAGAGTTTAACTGCAAGGACAAGGCAGATACCAAAACAATTAATTCTTAGCAGACACAGCCCTCCAAAACCTATCCTGATAATATTAGGTAGATTTTAAATCTGGTGCAAAATTGGGCTAGCACAGAGTGTAAGGTTAGAATACCGCCTAAACAATTGTGAATTGTGCACTTAATTAAAATAAAAACTGTAGTAAATACAGAGCTTGAACAGTTTACAGTAGGAAATATTTAGAGTTCAGCTGCAGTGTCCACAGCAGTACCTAGAAGGGACTGCAAACAGTACAACTAAAGCTCCGACAGTTGCGCTGAGAAAAGGTGCCAAAATGAAATTCAAACAGTCCTCAGCTTGCTGGTAATGCAAACAAAAGAAGCTGGGCTGTCGGCAGTGGTCCATGCTCCCTTTTAGTTACCGTAGCGTTTATCTTAGAGGCGGGTGGTCTCCTGCAGCCAGGACTGCCGTTGAGAAGTGGGCTAGGGCTTGTTTGGGGACCTTGGAGGGTCCAGGGCCATGGAGGCTCCGAGTCGTGCCCGAGAGGGTGTCAGATTCCTAGGAAGAGAGGAAAAGGAGTGCTTTAAAGCAGGGAGAGAGTGAGATTAGGCAGGGCTAGGAATTACAAGGAAAAACAGGATGGGCATAAACTCAAAGGCAGAGTTTAAGTGGCAGGACAGGGCAGAAACCAAAACAATTAAATCTTACAAGATACAGCCCTCCAAAACCTATCCTGATAATATTTGGTAGATTTTAAATCTAGTGCAAAATTTGGCTAGCATGCAGTTTAAGGTTAGAATACCGCCTAAACAATTGTAAACTGTGCACTTAATTAAAATGAAAACTGTTGTAAATACAGAGCTTGAACAGTTTACAGTAGGAAATATTTAGAGTTCAGCTGCAGTGTACAACGCAGTACCTAGAAGGGACTGCAAACAGCACAACTAAAGTTCTGATGGTTGCGCTGAGAAAAGGCACCAAAATGAAATTCAAACAGTCCTCAGCTTGCTGGTAGTGCAAACAAAAGAAGCCAAGTTGTTGACAATGGTCCGCGCTCCCTTTCAGTTACCTTAACATTTAGCTTAGAGGCTGGCAGTCTCCTGTAGCCAGGACCACTGTTGAGAAGTGGGGTAGGGCTTATCCTTGGCCATGGACGGTCCAGGGCCGTGGAGAGTCCGAGTCGATTTAGAGCGGGCGAGGGAGTCCGAGGAAGAGAGGAAAAGGAGCGATTTTAAGCAGGGAGAGAGTGAGAATAGGCAGGGCTAGAAATTACAAGGAAAACCGGGCTGGCATAAGCTCAAAGGCAGAGGTTAAGTGGCAGAACAAGGCAGATACCAAACAATGTATTCTTAGCTTATAGAGCCCTCCAAAACCTATCCTGATTAATATTAGATTTTAAATTTAGTGCAAAATTGGGCTAGCAGGGAGTGTAAATTTAGTATACCGCCCAAATAATTGTAAACTTTTCACTTAATTAAAATAAAAAGTGTAGTAAATACAGAGCTTGACCAGTTTACAGTTGGAAATATTTAGAGTTCAGCTGCAGTGTCCACAGCAGTACCTTGAAGGGACTGTAAACAGCACAACTAAAATTCAGACGGTTGCACTGAGAAAAGGTGACAAAATGAAATTCAAGCAGTCCTCAGCTTGCTGGTAGTCAATCAAAAGAAGCCGGGCTGTCGGCAATGGGCCGCGCTCCCTTTCAGTTACCTTAACGTTTAGCTTAGTGCAGGTGGTCTCCTGAAGCCAGGATCGCCTTTGGGAAGTGGACTACGGCTTATCCTGGGGCCATGGAGGGTGCGGGGCTCTGGATGGCCCGAGTTACGCCCAAGCAGGCGGGGGAGTCCTAGAAAGAGAGGAAAAGGAGCGATTTTAAGTAGGGAGAGAGTGAGAATAGGGCTAGAAATTTCAAGGAAAAACTGGGTGGGCATAAGCTCAAAGGCAGAGATTAAGTGGCAGGACAAGGCAGATAACCAAACAATTAATTGTTATCAGATACAGCCCTCCAAAACCTTTCCTGATAATATTAGGTAGATTTTAAATCTAGTGCAAAATTGGGCTAGCGCAGAGTGTACGGTTAGAATGCCGCTCAAACAATTGTAAACTGTGCACTTAATTAAAATAAAAACTGTAGTAAATACAGAGCTTGAACAGTTTACAGTAGGCAATATTTAGAGTTCAGCTGCAGTGTCCACAGCAGTACCTAGAAAGGACTGCAAACAGCACAACTAAAGTTCCGACGGTTGCGCTGAGAAAAGGTGCCAAAATGAAATTCAGCGAGTCCTCAGCTTGCTGGTAGTGCAAACAAAAGAAGCCGAGCTGTTGGCAATGGTCCGCGCTCCCTTTCAGTTACCTTAACGTTTGGCTTTGAGGCGGGCAGTGTCCTGCAGCCAGGACTGCCGTTGAAATGTGGGCTATGGCTTGTCCGGGGGCCATGGGGGGTCCAAGTCACGCTCGAGTGGCAGGGGAGTCCATAACGTTTAGCTTAGAGGCGCGTCATCTCCTGCAGCCAGGTCCTCCGTTGAGAAGTGGGCTAGAGCTTGTCCGGGGGCCATGGAGGATCCAGGGCCATTGGGGGTCCGAGTTATGCCCGAGCAGGCAGGGGAGTCTTTAATGTTTAGCTTAGAGGTGGGCCTTCTCCTGCAGCCAGGACCACCATTGAGAAGTGGGTTAGGACTTGTCTGGTGGTCGTGGAGGGTCCAGGGCTGTGGAGGGTCCAAGTCACGCTCGAGCTGGCGGGGGAATCCTTAACGTTTAGCTTAGAGGCGATCCATCTCCTGCAGCCAGTACCGCCATTGAGAAGTGGGCTAGGGCTTGTCTGGGGGCCAGGGAGGGTTGAAGTTGTGCCCGAGTGGGCAGGGGAGTCCTAGGAAGCGAGGAAAAGGAGTGATTTTAAGGCGAGAGAGAGTGAGAATAGGCAGGACTAGAAATTACAGGCGGGACAGGGCAGATACCAAAACTATTAATTCTTAGCAGAGACAGCCCTCCAAAACCTATCCTGATAATATTAGGTAGATTTTAAATCTAGTGCAAAATTGGGCTAGCGCAGAGTGTAAGGTTAGAATACTGCCCTAGCAATCGTAAACTGTGCCCTTCATTAAAATAAAAACTGTAGTAAATACAGAGCTTGAACAGTTTACAGTAGAAAATATTTATGGGTCAGCTGCAGTGTCCACAGCAGTTCCTAGAAATGAATGCAAACAGCACAACTAAAGTTCCGATGGTTGCGCTGAGGAAAGGTGCCATAATGAAATTCAAACAGTCCTCAGCTTGCTGGTAGTCAAACAAAAAAAGCTGGGCTGTCAGCAATGGTCCACACTCCCTTTCAGTTACCTTAGCATTTAGTTTAGAGGCGGGAGGTCTCCTGCAGCCAGGACCACTGTTGAGAAGTGGGGTAGGGTTTATCCAGGGGCCGTGGAGGGTCCGAGGCCGTGGAAGGTCCGTGTCATACCCGAGTGGGCTTGGGAGTCCTTAACATTTAGCTTAGAGATGGGCAGTCTCCTGCAGCCAGGACTGCCGTTGAGACGTGGGCTTCAGCTTGTCCGGGGGCCATGGAGGGTCTGGGGCTGTGGAGGGTCCAAGTCATGCCCGAGCTGGCGGGGAGTCCTTAAGATTTAGCTTAGAGGCAGGCCATCTCCGGCAACCAGGACCACCATTGAGAAGTGCGGTAGGGCTTGTCCGGGGGCTGTGGAGGGTCCAGGGCCATGGAGGGTCTGAGTTGTGCCCGAGCGGGCAGGGGAGTCCTTAACATTTAGTTTAGATGTGGCGTTCTCCTGCAGCCAGGACCACTGTTGAGAAGTGGGCTAGGAGTTGCCGGGGGGCCGGGGAGGGTCTTGGGCTGCAGAGATTCGAGTCAGTCCGAAGTGGGGGAGTCCTAGGAAGAGAGGAAAAGGAGCCATTTTAAGCAGGGGGAAGAGAGTGAGAATAGGCAGGGCTAGAAATTACAAGGAAAAATTGGGCAGGCATCAGCTCAAAGTGAGAATAGGCAGGGCTAGAAATTACAAGGAAAAATGGGGCGGGCGTAAGCTCAAAGGCAGAGTTTAAGTGGCAGGACAAGGCAGATAACAAAACAATTAATTCTTAGCAGATACAGCCCTAGAAAACCTATCCTGATAATATTAGGTAGACTTCAAATCTAGTGCAAAATTGGGCTAGTGCAAAGTGTATGGTTAGAATACCACCCAAATAATTGTAAACTGTGCACTTAATTAAAATAAAAACTGTAGTAAATACAGAGCTTGAACAGTTTATAGTTGGAAATATTTATAGTTCAGCTGCAGTGTCCACAGCAGTACCTAGAAGGGACTGCAAACAGCACAACTAAAGTTCCGACGGTTGCGCTGAGAAAAGGCGCCAAAATGAAATTCAAACAGTCCTCAGCTTGCTGGTAGTCAAACAAAAGAAGCCAGGCTGTCGGCAATGGTCCGCGCTCCCTTTCAGGTACTTTAACATTTAGCTTTGAGGCAGGAGGTCTTCTGCAGCCAGGACTTCCGTTAAGAAGTGGGCTAGGGCTTTTCCAGGGGCCGTGGATGGTCTGGGGCCGTGAAGGGTCTGAGTCATGTCTGAGCGAGCAGAGGAGTCCTCAACGTTTAGCTTAGAGGCGGGCGGTCTCCCGCAGCTAGGACCACCACTGAGAAGTGGGCTAGGGTTTGTCCATGGTCCGTGGAGGGTCTGAGTCGTTTCCAAACGGGCTGGGAAATCCTTATTGTTTATCTTAGAAGTAGGGAGTTTCCTGCAGCCAGGACCGCCGTTGAGAAGTGGGCTAGGGCTTGTCCGGGGGCCATGGAGGGTCCAGGGCCATGGAGGGTCCAAGTCATGCCCAAGCTGGCGGAGGAGTCCTTAACATTTAGCTAAGAGGCGGGCAGTCTCCTGTAGCCAGGATCGCCATTGAGAAGTGGGCTAGGGTTTGTCCGAGGGTCGTGGAGGGTCCAGGGTTGTGGAGGGTCTGAGTTGTGCCCGAGTGGGCAGGGGAGTCCTTAACATTTAGCTTAGAGGCAGCGGTCTCCTGCAGCCCGAACTGCCATTGAGAAGTGGGCTAGGGCTTGTCTGGGGCCGTGGAGGGCTCAAGTCATGCCCGTGCGGGCAGGGGAATCCTAGGAAGAGAGGAAAAGGAGTGATTTTAAGCAGGGATCGAGTGAGAGTAGGCAGGGCTAGACATTAGAAGGAAAAACGGAGAGGGCATAAGCTGAAAGGCAGAGTTTAAGTGGCAGGACAGGGCAGATACCAAAACAATTAATTCTTAGCAGATACAGCCCTCCAAAACTTATCCTGATAATATTAGGTAGATTTTAAATCTAGTGTAAAACTGGGCTAGCACAGAGTGTAAAGACAGAATGCTGCCCAAATATTTGTAAATTGTGCACTTAATTAAAATAAAAATTGTAGTAAATACAGAGTGTGAACAGTTTACCGTAGGAAATATTTAGAGTTCAGCTGCAATGTCCCCAGCAGTACCTAGAAGGGACTGCAAACAGCACGACTGAAGTTCCGACGGTTGCACTGAGAAAAGGCACCAGAATGAAATTCAAACAGTCCTCAGTTTGCTGGTAGTGCAAACAAAAGAAGCTGGGTATTGGCAATGGTCCGCGCTCCCTTTCAGTTAGCTTAACATTTAGCCCAGAGGCGGGTGGTCTCCTGCAGCCAGGGCCGCCGTTGAGAAGTAAGCTAGGGCTTGTCCGGGGCTGTGGAGGGTTCGGTGCCATGGAAGGTCCGAGTCGTGCCTGAGCGGGCAGGGGAGTTCTAGGAAGTGGAAAAGGAGCAATTTTAAACACGGAGAGAGTGCGAATAGGCAGGGCTAGAAATTACAAGGAAAAACGGGGCAGGCATAAGCTCAAAGCCAGAGTTTAAGTGGCAGGACAAGGCAGATAACAAAACAATTAATTCTTAGCAGATATAGCCCTCCATAACCTATCCTGATAATATTAGGTAGATTTTAAATCTAGTTCAAAATTGGGCTAGCGCAGAGTGTAAGGTTAGAATACTGCCCTAACAATCGTAAACTGTGCACTTAATTAAAATAAAAGCTGTAGTAAATACAGAGCTTGAACAGTTTACAGTAGAAAATATTCATGGGTCAGCTGCAGTGTCCACAGCAGTTCCTAGAAATGACTGCAAACAGCACAACTGAAGTTCCGATGGTTGCGCTGAGAAAAGGCGCCAAAATGAAATTCAAACAGTCCTCAGCTTGCTGGTAGTCAAACAAAAGAAGCAGGGCTGTCGGCAATGGTCCGCGCTCCCTTTCAGGTACCTTAACATTTAGCTTTGAGGCAGGTGGTCTCCTGCAGCCCGGACCGCCATTGAGAAGTGGGCTAGGGCTTGTCTGGGGCCGTGGAGGGTCCAAGTCGTGCCCATGAGGGTGGGGAGTCCTAGGAAGAGAGGAAAAGGAGTGATTTTAAGCAGGGATCGAGTGAGAGTAGGCAGGGCTAGACATTAGAAGGAAAAACGGGGAGGGCATAAGCTCAAAGGCAGAGTTTCAATGGCAGGACAAGGCAGATACCCAAACAATTAATTGTTAGCAGATACAGCCCTCCAAAACCTATCCTGATAATATTAGGTAGATTTTAAATCTAGTGTAAAATTGGGCTAGTACAGAGTGTAAGGACAGAATGCCGCTCAAACATTTGTAAACTGTGCACTTAATTAAAATTAAAACTGTAGTAAATACAGAGCGTGAACAGTTTACAGTAGGAAATATTTAGAGTTCAGCTGCAATGTCCCCAGCAGTACCTAGAAGGGACTGCAAACAGCACGACTGAAGTTCCGACGGTTGCACTGAGAAAAGGCACCAGAATGAAATTCAAACAGTTCTCAGTTTGCTGGTAGTGCAAACAAAAGAAGCTGGGTATCGGCAATGGTCCGTGCTCCCTTTCAGTTAGCTTAACGTTTAGCTCAGAGGCGAGAGGTCTCCTGCAGCCAGGGCCGCCGTTGAGAAGTAGGCTAGGGCTTGTCCGGGGCTGTGGAGGGTTCGGTGCCGTGGAAGGTCCGAGTCGTGCCTGAGGGGCAGGGGAGTTCTAGGAAGTGGGAAAAGGAGCGATTTTAAACACCGAGAGAGTGCGAATAGGCAGGGCTAGAAATTACAAGGAAAAACGGGGCCGGCATAAGCTCAAAGGCAGAGATTAAGTGGCAGGACAAGGCAGATAACAAAACAATTAATTCTTAGCAGATATAGCCCTCCATAACCTATCCTGATAATATTAGGTAGATTTTAAATCTAGTGCAAAATTGGGCTAGCGCACAGTATAAGGTTAGAATACCACCCAAACAATTGTAAACTGTGCACTTAATTAAAATAAAAACTGTAGTAAATAGAGAGCTTGAACAGTTTACAGTAGGAAATATTTAGAGTTCAGCTGCAGTGTCCACAGCAGTACCTAGAAATGACTGCAAACAGCACAACTAAAGTTGCTACGGTTGCGCTGAGAAAAGGCGCCAAAATGAAATTCAAACAGTCCTCAGCTTGCTGGTAGTGCAAACAAAAGAAGCTGAGCTGTCGGCAATGGTCCGCAGTCCCTTTCAGTTACCTTAACATTTAGCTTTGAGGTGGGCGGTCCCCTGCAGGCAGGACCACCATTGAGAAGTGGGGTAGGGCTTGTTCGGGGTCCATGGTAGGTCCGGGGCCGTGGAGGGTCTGAGTCGCATCCGAGCGGGCGGGGGAGTCCTAGATAGAGAGGAAAAGGAGTGATTTTAAGCAGGGAGAGAGTGAGAATAGGCAGGACTAACAATTACAAGGAAAAACCGGGTGGGCATAAGCTCAAATGCAGAGTTTAAGTGGCAGAACAAGGCAGATACCAAAACAATTAATTCTTATGTAACCCCTAGGTGGCGTTATCCCAAGGGCTACTACCCCTGCCTGTTTGACTACGGACAGGTTGAGGGGCCTAGGTCCTGTCTCCACCCAGAGGTCAGGGGTTGTAGTGGTTAGACTAGCTTGATCACAGCCCTCTGGGACACTGAGACCCCCTTTTATTCCCTCTAGTGGCTCACACAGTACACCAGAGTTACAGCCCCAATACCCCACGTATACACACTGTTCACTCATATAGATACCACTTACCCTCGAGACTGATTCTGCAGCATGTCTCTGAGGACCCCCTGTAAAATAAGGTTAAACAACATACACAGCAAAACACAATATTGTTTCCATAAGTACAACAGCACAGACAGTTAATAGTATAAGAACAACAAATCTGATTTATTTAGGGGGCAGTAACACAGGAGGGGGAAATCAGGTTAATTGGTGGCACTAAATCACAGTAATGTGCACACATACAGGGTTTGAAAAGTCACACGTTGGATACTCAGGTTGGGAGGGAGCTAGTCAGGTCCGTTGCCTCAGGGTTGGCTGGCAGGTGCAGATGGATGGGGCTCTGTAGAAGAAAATATATGCACAACACCCAATTGTAATCCAGAGCTGGATGGCTCAGTCCATGAAGCAGGGAAACAACAAGAATTAGATTACACACTTGTAATTGGAAACAGACTGCAGGGGAATACCCTGATTTGTACTCACAATACCCAAGCTGAGGACCGGATGGTAGATGTTCTTCTGGATTGCTAGAACAACAGGGCATGGAGACAAGGTCCTTGTGACTGGACCCCACTGCAGTTGATGGCAAACGTATTTAGTCCAAGCTAAGCTGGGGTTTGCTTCCAGCTTCAGCACACAACACACAGCACGGGGGACTGGAAATAGCGATTCCCCACAAGTACTATGCACATTAATGTGTGAAAGGAAAGTACTATACTAGGCAGGCTGCTCCTCGATCCTGATCACAATTACTGCAAAATACCCGGGAGAGCATACACAGCAGCTTCAGTTCCTGACAGACCGAGTGCGATTCAGTAGTTTCTCCATTCTTCTACAGGGTGAGCCTGGTTTCCACTCTTCAGACTTCCTTCTTTCTCCTCACAATCAGATTCAGTCCGAACTGGCACTTCCAACGGCTGCAGACCAAACCTTAGGGCCTCACACGCGCTTCACGCGCGAAACTATGTACCGCAGATGCACAGAGCTCCTTCTCTCTTCACTGTCAAAACTGATCTGAGCTTTCCAGTCACAGAGCAGAGCATTTCCTTTAGCTCCACACCATTCTGTTGGTTGGTTTGGCTGTCACTCACAATAAGACTCCCTCTGTTGGTGGAAAAAGGCGCCAAGGTCAAAACTACATTTCCCAGAGTCACTGCCCATACAGTCCCCTTGTGGCTGGCTCAAAATTAAGAGTCCAAGTTCTGATTCGTTCACAGGCTCCATTTTAGGGCTCCCTTAACCCAATTGGCCCAGCACAGCAGTTCAGGACAAAAATGAAAGAGCTACACTGAAACAGTTCGGGCTAAAATAAAGACAGGTTAGACAAACTACATTTTCACAGTCACTCTAAATGATTTCTGGCAAATAGTTATATCAGTTATATCTTTCAACAAGGCTCCTTCTGCACATGTAGCGACTGCAGAAACGGAGCGAGTTGGCAGCATCTCAGGCAGGATTCGAGCATTAAATACGCAGTCCCCTCATGCAAACTAATTAAGTCTGCAAGCAGACAGCTCTTAAAAAGACAGTACATGGAGGCTCAAATAGCACTCACTTGGAACCACATTTAAACAGCTCAGACACCGAACACCGCCCAGATGTGGAGCATTCCAGCAAGCTACTGGAAAACTTTTGGGAACCACCATTTGCAGGAGGAATTACACCCTTCCTGGCCTGGAAAAACTTTGCATCTGCGTCAAGTAAATACCCCCATAAATTTCAATACAACCATACACATTTACATCAATATCACATTAGGCTTATACATGTAATTAGTCAACATATCACCTTACCAGAAACACATTTCTGAAACTTTTCAGTACATCATTTTTTTTCACAGTATTATACACACATTGTACCATAATTCAGGTTATTACCTCCTGTACATGAAACCTGAAGAGAGGGGGCCCTTCCCTATCAGCTACCTTGGGGCTGGATGGGGCAGGGGCACCATACCTAGAGGGCAACACAAGTAACTTGGAGTTAGCACTGATGTTCAGTTTGGGCAACGAGCTCGGGGACACATACACCCTTTATGGACAACATTGAGAGGAAGTCCACAGGCCTCCCAGGGGAATCATAACTGAGGTGCACCACAGGCTTTACAGCTCGACCAGTCTTTCTATGGGGAACTGTTACAGTCTCTACACCCTGATCCACATTTTCAGCATTGTCCTCACTTGTCAGGGGAGTCTCCATTGGGATAGAGAGGCTAGAACTTGGGGCACTTTCAGCTCCAGGAGTTACAATCTCTGATCCCACAACACTTGGATCACATGGAAAGTTTTCTGACACTGACAGTGAATTATCAGGGCACTCAACACACTCTTCTTGTTCTGGTATATCACCAGTTTATCCCAGTCCAACATTTTCCTCCTGTGAAAACTCAAACAGTTCAACCATACAAAATGATTCCATATCATCTGTCTTGGTGCTTTACACTTCACTTTCTGGGAGCATTGGCTCCAGGGACAAAGCTGGGGGCTTAGACAGTCCAGAAGGTCCAGCTTCATCTCCAGGATTGACTAGGGGATTGCCCCGAAACAATTGACTCAGTTCGTAAGAAGGGTAGTATTCAAAGTCACACTCACTTTCCTCTGACATGGACTGACAGTCATTTTCAACTGGGGCATGTGGAGGGGAAGACTTTAACTCAGCTTCTGTAGGTGCAGGCTTTCTTGATTTTTTCTTAGCAACAGCTCTAGTCACTGGTCCAGAGGGGGCATTTTCTGGGGGCTCAAACTCAATCAAGATTTGTCCTATGGGCAGTAAATGATTTCTATGCATTGTTTTCACATCTTTTGAATTATTCTCAGGCCTTACTTTGTACACAGGTAGATCATCTAGTTTGCCCACTACAATGTGAGGGAGATGGTGCCATCTGTCAGCAATCTTATGTTTACCATACAGTCCCAGATTTCTTAGCAATACCCAGTGTCTCTCCTGGAGTTCCTTTGCTTTCACCTTTTTATCATACCTTTCTTTGCTGGCCAGATTTCTTTAGCTAGCCATGGTTTGAGCCAGTTGGTACTCATGATTTAGCTGGGCCTTTAACTTTTGCACATACTGTAAATAGTTATCAGCTCGAATTGAATTAGGAGAAACCCCAAAACATACATCTACCGGCAGTCGAGCTTCTCTTTCAAACATCAGTCGGTAGGGGGAGAACCTAGTGGCATCACTTTTGGTGCAGTTGTAGGCATGTACCAGGTTTCTAATTTGTTGGCTCGTTGTAGGCTTGTCCTTTGGGTGGAGGGTGCCTAGCATATCTAGCAAAGTGCGGTTGAAATGTTCAGGCTGTGGGTCCCCCTGGGAGAGGTAAGGGGTGGTTCTGGACTTTCACAATCCCCACAGAGAAAGCATCTCTTTGATCAGATGGCTCTCAAAGTATCTCCCTTGATCAGAATGGATTCTTTGTGGAGCCCCATAGTGAACAAAAAAGTTTTCTATAAGTATTTTTGTGACAGTGGATGCCTTCTGGTCCTTGGTGGGGAAAGCTTGGGCATATCTAGTAAAATGGTCAGTGACCACCAGCACATTACTAATATTTCTTTGATCTGACTCGAAACTCAGGAAATCAATACAGAACAGCTCAATGGGTACACTGGTGGTGATGTTAACAAGGGGGGCAGCCCTCTAGGGCAGGGCTTTCCTTTGTAAACAGCGACTACAAGTTTGAATGTGTTGCTCAACGTCAGCCCCTATCTTAGGCCAAGAGAATCTGGATCTCACCAAGTCAAGTGTTCTGTCTATACCAAGGTGCTCCATGTGGTTGTGTAAGGACCTCAGTACTGAGTCTTGAAAGGCAGTAGGCAGCACTAGTTGTTGTTTGCCTATTTGTCCCCCTCTGTCTACTGTTTCTCTGTATAACAGTCTATTGATCAGTTTCAACTTAGGACCTTCCTTCTATAACAATGCAGTTCTCAAATCAGTGGAGCGTAATTTGGACTCATCTTTCCCTGCATAGAGGGCTTCTAAAGCTGATTTGATCATGGGAGCTCGGGATTGAGCCCGCTGAATACTGTCGTTGTCCAGCTGAGGCAGTGCACACATGTCTATTGCAGAAAAGTGGCAATAAGCAGCAGTTATGCAATTCTCAGAGGGTCCCAAACAATCCACCATACAGTCCACTGCGTCCGTGGACATTTGTTCCTCCCTGTCAAACTTCTGGCAGAGTGCTCGAATATCAGGTTCTGACAGTCTGACCCAGTCATTCCGGGGAACAGGCCTCCAGGAGAGAGCATCAGCATCTATGTGGTTCAGGCCTGCTCTGTATTCCGCAGCATAGTCGTATGTAGATAATGCAGAAAGCCACCTATGGCCAGTGGCATCCAACTTAGCTGAAGACTGTACATAGGTCAAAGGATTATTGTCAGGTGTTTACTAGTATCTTAGCCCCATACAAGTACTCGTGGAACTGGTCAACAATAGCTCACTTCAAAGCTAGAACTCTAACATGTACAGGATAGTTCTTTTCGGATGGGGTCAGGCTTCTACTGACAAAGGCCACTGGTCTCAGGCCATTCTTGTGCTCTTGGTACAATACAGGCCCCAAGCCTTGCAGGCTAGCATCAGTGTGCAAGACATAGGGCTTTGCTGGATCTGCCTAGGCAAGGACAGGAGCATGGGTAAGTTGATATATAATCTCATGAAAAGCAGCTTCATACTCAGGTGTCCATCTGGCTACAAATACTTAATTGGGACAGAAATACACTCTCTCAGGCTCAGAAGAAACCGACCTCTTGTTTTTTCTGTGGGTAGGAGGGTAACCTTGAGTAAGATTAAGTAAAGGACCGATCACTCTTGAATAGTCCTTGATGAAATGGCGATAGTAGCCACAGAATCCCTGGAATCTTTATAGTTCTTTTAGATTGTGGGGGTGTGGCCAGGTGGTCAAGGCCTCAACTTTACTTGGGTCGACATCTATTCCCTCGGTGAATACTATGTGTCCCACATACTTTACAGAGGTTTGGAAGAACTGACATTTATCAATGGACAGTTTAAGGCCAAAGTCTTCCAGTCGGTCCAACACCTTGAATAATCTGCTCTCATGTTCCTCCAGCAAGCTGCCAAACACAATAACATCATCTTGGTATACCAGACACTCTAATAAGTTCATGTCCCCCACTGCACGCTCCATCAATCATTGAAAAGTGGCTGGGGCACCTGAAATCCCTTGAGGCATCCTCATGAATTCATAGAAGACAAGCGGACAGATAAAGGCTGTCCTCTCATGGTCTTCTGGGGTCATTGGGATCTGGTAGTACCCACTGCGAAGATCCAGCTCAGAGAACCACTTGCTACCATTCAGGCAGTCCAAAGCATCCTGAATGTGGGGCATTGTATACTGATCAGAGATAGTTCGCCGGTTTAAAGTGCGATAATCCACGCACATCCTTACTGTCCCATTCTTTTTTCTCAGTACCATGATGGGGGAAGCATAGGGGCTTCTGGATTCTTGTATTACACCAGCAGTTAGCATCTCCTGCAGATGCCATCTCACATCATCTATGTCAGCAGGGCCAGGCGTCGAGCCCTCTCACGAAATGGCCTTTCATCATGCAGCCGGATGTGGTGCTCAGCTCCTTGCACACATCCTACGTCCCATTCCTTTAAATAAAACACCTGGTCTCTCTGGGCAAGCTTTCTTCTGATTCTCATCTTCCATTCAGCTGGCAACCGGGAGTCCCCAAAATCAAACAAGTCAGGCATCACTCTGTCATTCTCCACTGAACACTTGTTACTGGGTAGCATTGCAGTATCTGCACAATGTACATTAGCCAGGGTGCAACCTCTATTTACTCGAATCTCTCTATCAGACACATTATGAACTTGCACCATTACTGCTCTGGCAGGTAAAATACTTTGCTTGACCAGCAGTCCTTCTGGCAGTTTCCCTTCGCCTGGTGCATCCAGCATGAGGATTTTATTCTTGACATCCTTTCCGATACGGACTTCCCCCTGTAAGGTACGCTGGGCATTTGGTGCCAGAATCAGAGACTCGGGATCCTTCTTCCAGACAATTCCAACCGGTTCCTCTGGGTCCATTTTTTCAGCATCTCTCTGTGCCTCATAGGCCTTCTTGATCAAGGCCGGGATTCTCAAAGCTCTACCAGTCCTTGACCCTTGTTTCTCATAACACAACTGCGCCAACCGTCCAAACATATGCGCATTTGTCCCAATTAGTAGAGGAATCCCATCATACAGTCCAGTAGGGGGACACAGTAAGGCCATGGTCTCTACTTGCTCTGCTACTCCAGCCATGGAGGTAAGGAAAGATAGCAAAACTTGGATATACCCGGAGTAGGGGTAGGCCTTCTCACTTAACCCCCATACATGCAGTCCTTCCTATGGTTGTAAGGGTACGTCTGACAAATGCTTCTGATACCAATCCTGGAACATAATTGTCACTTGGGATCCACTGTCTAACACAGCTCTGGTGGGCACACCATTCACTTTTACTGTAGCTTCCATTGAAGGGCCCACTATTCTGGACCAGTCTGGAGAGGCGGTAGCAAGGGCCTGGGTAGATGATCTAGCCACATAAGGACGTGAGTTAGCATTTTGTGCACCTCTTAACCACTGTTTGGTGCTCCAAAGCTCTCCTTGTAGTCGGCTCACCACTCTCTCTAAGTCTTTCCGAGACTGGCATTCCCTCTTCATGTGCCCATCCTTCCCACAATTATGGCAAAATATGTCTGCTGAAGTTTGGGGTGACCGAGGCATCACATTGGGGGCTGCGGCATTGGTACTATCAATAGAAAACCTTGGTGCCACCTCAGCCGGCGGTGGGTTGGACATTTGGAGACATCTCTTCAGTTCCCTTACTTCCATACTCAAGGCACCAAGTTTTGAACTGTTGTCTACATGAGGTGCCTGGGTAGGCACCCTCACCCCCATAGCAGAAGCAGTCGGGCAAGTGTCAGTGCCCATACTGGTAGGAGCGGCCTTCATGATGAGACTGTCTGTTACTTTCCTAATCTTCCTCAGCAGCTCACCCCATGGTGGCACACCCTCTTCCTTCTCAGAGCACTCATTAACTGCCAACCTCTGTCCCTGAACTTCACTTGATGGGTCACCCTCAGTCACTCAGGTCGTAGCAGCAGCTATTGGTGCAAGTCCCTCCTGGGGTCACCTTTTCTCAACTCCTCGAATTTCTCTCATTAGCTCATCATAGGAGGGTGGGGATTCCAGTCGATTGGCCAGGCGTAACTGAAGCAACAGCAGTTCTGAGAAGGGGGCAGACTTAAGGATCCTGTCCAGCCTGGTTCGGTCCTGTTCAGTCACTGACAAACTACCCTTTCTGAGGCATTCTTGCAACAATTTTTCCAGCTGAGATACATACTCAGACAACAACTCCCCTTGGTACTGTTGTGCATTTCTTACTCTCCACCACAGATCCTGATCGGAATCTGGGCTCCCATACACATTCTCCAAGGCCTCAAGATAGTCCTGTGCAGTCACTTCAGGGTTACTGGCCCGTTTGGCATGGATGGTAGCCAGGGCGGGACCTCGGAGGCTCTCACTTACCCTCTTTTGCTTTTCTGCTTCCAAGCATTGCCATTCTAGCACTTGAGGGGCAACATGGTCTATCCAGGTCTCCCAGTCATCCTCCCCTTGTGGGGTGGGGAGGGTGCCAGAGAAAATTTTCAACCTGTGGTAAGAGACGTAACTATTGGCAAGTACAGACTTAGGGACTAGCACTGGCAAAAGAGGAGGGACAATAACGGGTGCTGAAGGGGGAGAGGATGTTGGGGGAGGAACGTTCACAGGTGGCAATAATAGTTTCTTTAAATCCTCCCCAGTTTTTCCTTCCTCCAGCAACAACTTAGCAAATTTCTCCTCAAAAGTTTCAGATGGGGGGGGAGGCTCATTATCCTTGGGGTCTTTACTGTCTTTGGTTATCACTCTCCAGACAGTGAGGGTTTCCACTTGGGTAATAGTCTGTGGCACTTTTGAACTGTCTACAAAGTCCTTACACTCTATTAGGGCCATGAAAGTTTGGGTGAGCAGATCAGCCTGTCGCTCCACCACCACAGGGTCTCGTAAACATTCAACCTTGGAAAGTGCTCCCTCTACAGTGTCTGTACTGGTACCCAGTGGGATACCCAAGATAAGTATAGCATTTTGGGGGTCGATCTCCTGCCCAGTATACCACTTCACCAACTGGTGTACAGCCACTTCTGTTGGGGTATCAATTTATTTTTAGCAGTAATTTGTAAATGTGGCAACTAGAAGATGCTAATCCCAGCGGTGCCTCCAGCATGTAACCCCTAGGTGGCACTATCCCAAGGGCTACTACCCCTGCCTGTTTGACTACGGACAGGTTGAGGGGCCTAGGTCCTATGGGGGGTGCCTCCACCCAGAGGTCAGGGTTTGTAGTGGTTAGACTAGCTTGGTCACAGCCCTCTGGGATACTGAGGCACCCTTTTATTCCCTCTAGTGGCTCACACAGTACACCAGAGTTACAGCCCCAACACCCCACATATACACACTGTTCACTCATATAGATACCACTTACCCTCGAGACTGATTCTGCAGCACGTCTCTGAGGACCCCCTGTAATGTAAGGTTAAACAACATACACAGCAAAACACAATACTGTTTCCATAAGTACCAACACCACATACAGTATGTAGTATAAGAACAACAAATCTGATTTATTTAGGGGACAGTAACAAGGAGAGGGGCAATCAGGTTGATTTGGTTTTGAAATATTCAATTCACAGTACTGTGCACACATACAGGGTCTGAAAAGTCACACTCTGGGTACCCAGGTTGTTGGGGGCCTAGCCAGGTCCATTTGCCTGGGGTTGGCCGGCAGGTGCAGATGGATAGGGCCCTGTAGAAGAAAATATATGCACAACACCCAATTGTAATCCGGAGCCGGAGGACTCAGTCCATGAAACAGTGAAACAACAAGAATTAGGTGACACACAAGCTGCAGGGGAATACCCTGATTTGTACTCACAACACCCAAGCTGAGGATCGGATGGAGAATGTCTCTCTGGATTGCCAGAAGAGCAGGGCATGAGGACAAGGTCCTTGTGACTGGACCCCACTGCAGCTGATAGCAAACGGATGTAGTCCGAATTAAGCTAGGGGTTTACTTCCAGCTTCAGCACACAATTCACTGTACAGGGGATTTGAAATAGCGATTCCCCAGAAGCACTACGCACATTTATATGTAAAAGGAAAGTACTATACCAGGCAGGCTGCTCCTCGATCCCGATCGCAATTACTGTAAAATACCTGGGAGCACACACAGCAGCTTCAGTTCCTGACAGACCAAGAGCGATTCAGAAATTTCTCCAGTCTTCTACAGGGTGAGCCTGGTTTCCACACTTCTAGTGCTTCTTTCTCCTCACAACTCGGATTCAGTCCAAACTGGCACTCACAAAGGCTGCAGACTGAAACTCAGGGCCTCACATGTGCTTCCTGCGCGAAACTATACACCGCAGAAGCACACAGCTCCTTCTCTCTTTACTGCCACAACTGATCTGATCTTTCTAGTCACAGAGCAGGGCATTTCCTTTAGCTCCACACTATTCTGTTGGCTGAGTCAGCTGTTGCTCACAATAAGACTCCCTCTGTTGGTAGAAAAAGGCACCAAGGTCAAAACTACATTTCCCAGAGTCTCTGCCCATACAATCCCCTTGTGGCTGGCTCAGATTAAGAGTCCAAGTTCTGATTCGTCCTCAGGCTCCATTTTACGGCTCCCTTAACCCAGTTGGCCCAGCACAGCAGTTTAGGTCCAAAATAGAGAGGTAGCACACAGGGTCCCAGCTGCAATAAAGGCAGATTAGACAAACTACAATTTTGCTAATGCTTTAAATGATTACAGGCAAACAGTTACAGCTTTCAGATGGGCTCCCTTTGCACCTTCAGCGATAGCAAAATGGAGCAATTACTCCTCAGCTCGGGCGGGATTCGAGCATTAAATACACAGTCCCCTCATACAAACTACTTAAGTCTGCAAGCAGACAGCTCTTAAAGAGACAGTACGTGGAGGCTCAAATAGCACTCGCAACCACAGTTAAGCAGCTCAGACGCCAAACACCACCCAGGCTTGGAGCATTCAGGCAAGCTCCTGGAAGAATTTTGGGAACCCCCATTTGCAGGGGGGTTACAATAGTAAATACAGAGCTTGTCCAGTTTACAGTAGGAAATATTTAGAGTTCAACTGCAGTGTCCACAGCAGTACCTAGAAGGGACTGCAAACAGCACAACTAAAGTTCCGACGGTTGCACTGAGAAAAGGCACCAAAATGAAATTCAAACAGTCCTCATCTTGCTGGTAGTGCAAACAAAAGAAGCTGGGTTGTCGGCAATGTTCCGTGCTCCCTTTCAGTTACCTTAACGTGTAACTTAGAGGCGGGCAGTCTCCTGCAGCCAGGACCACTGTTGAAAAGTGGGTAGGGCTTGTCCAGGGTCCATGGAGTGTCCAGCGCCATGGAGGGTCCGAGTTGTGCCCGAGCAGGTGGGGGAGTCCTGAGAACAGAGGAAAAGGAGCGATTTCAAGTAGGGAGAGTGTGAGACTAGGCAGGGCTTGAAATTAAAAGGAAAAATGGGGCGGGCATAAGCTGAAAGGCAGAGTTTAAGTGGCAGGACAAGGCAGATACCAAAACAGTTAATTCTTAGCAGATACAGCCCTCCAAAGCCTATCCTGATAATATTAGGTAGATTTTAAATCTAGTGCAAAATTGGGCTAGCACAGAGTGCAAGATTAGAATACCGCCCAAACAATTGTAAGCTGTGCACTTAATTTAAATAAAAACTGTAGTAAATACAGAGCTTAACAGTTTACAGTAGGAAATATTTAGAGTTCAGCTGCAGTGTCCACAGCAGTACCTAGAAGGGACTGCAAACAGCACAACTAAAGTTCTGACGGTTGCACTGAAAAAAGGCGCCAAAATGAAATTCAAACAGTCCTCAGCTTGCTGGTAGTCAAACAAAAGAAACTGGGCCCTCGGCAATGGTCCACGCTCCCTTTCAGTTACCTTAACAATTAGATTAGAGGTGGAAGGTCTCCTGCAGCCAGGACCGCCATTGAGAAGTGGGCTAGTGCTTGTCCGGGGCCGTGGAGGGTCCAGGGCCATGGAGGGTCCGAGTCGTGTCTGAGTTGACTGGGGAGTCCTTAACGTTTAGCTGAGAGGCGGGCTGTCTCCTGCAGCCAGGACTGCCATTGCGAAGTGGGCTAGGGCTTCTCCGGGGCTGTGGAGGATCCGGGGCCGTGGAGGGTCCGAATTGCGCCTGAGCTGGTGGGGGAGTCCTGAACATTTAGCTTAGAGGCGGGCTGTCTCCTGCAGCCAGGACTGCCACTGAGAAGTGGGCTAGGGCTTATCCGGGTGCCATGGAGGGTCTGGGGCTGTGGAGAGTCCAAGTCACGCCCAAGTGGGAGGGGGAGTCCTTAACGTTTAGCTTAGAGCCAGGCAGTCTCCTGCAGCCAGGACCACTGTTGAGAAGTGGGCTAGGACTTGTCCGGGGGCCGTGGAGGGTCCGGGTCCGTGGGGGGTTCGAGTCATGCCCGAGTGGGCAGGGAAGTCCTTAACATGTAGCTTAGAGGTGGGTGGCCTCCTGCAGCCCGGACCGCCTTTGAGAAGTGGGCTAGGGCTTTGTCCGGGGACCGTGGAGGGTCCGAGTTGTGCCCGAGTGGGCGAGCATGACACATTCTCTGAATACATGACAATGTTGTCTAGGTAGATGTAACAAACTTTGCCTACCTGTTTCCCAAGAACAGTGTCTATTAACCTTTGGAAAATCACTGGTGCATTCTTTAAGCCAAAAGGCATTACTGTAAATTTGAATAAGCCAAATGTGGTGACAAATGTTGTTTTAGACTTGCTTTCAGGTGCCATCTCTACTTGCAAATGCCCTGACTGCAAATCCAGCATGGTGTAAATACTTGCTCCATTTAGAGTCTCTACTGTATCCTGAATAGTCGGTGGTAAATAGGCATTATCTGCCGTATGCTGATTTAGCCATCGATAATCAACACAAAACCACTATGACCCATCTTTCTTGGTACAATGACAACTGTCGAAGCCTATGCAGATTGTGATGGTACGGTTATTTTTTTCTCCAACGCCTTAACATGCTCCTGTATTTTTTCTTGTTTACTCTTTGGATATTTGTATGGTTTCTGTTTAATCATTATCAGGGTACTAGATATAGTTGATGGGACTCCATGCACAACCAGCCTGTTGTGCCACAGAGGGGTTCTGATGAGGCGGCACAAAAAGGCTGGTTGTGTATGAGGATGCCCATCCTCTATGTTATATAATGTATAGTGCCCCTGAAAATCATTTGCAGATCTTTTTTTAGCAGTGTTTTACTTTGTGTGTGCTGTGCGTTGTTCTATGGTAAAGGCTGGTTTCTAGGGTTGCTGAGTGGTTGCTCTGGAGAAAGCATGGCTACGTTTGTAGCGTGACTTCCTATTGGCTGGCAGGTACATTGGGAGGGTCTAAAAAAAAACATGGCAGCTATAGCATTTGCTAAGTGAGATGGCTGTGGAGTAGGGGATCATTTGTTTTCTTTTCTATTTCTTCTAAGTCTAAATATTAGGTTGATCCTGCGTTTCCTCATATCTGGTTCAACTTGTGTCTTGTAAGGCTCCGATGTGACTGATTCTACTGTCACCGCAGGAGTGTGGATCCAGCCATTTCTGCTCTTAAGGCAAGCGATGTGTGGTCTGTGCAGTGAGCGCATGGAACCTCTAGAGGTTTTCAAGTTGTTGTTCTGCTGCAGGAGTGTATAATCACATTCCATGACCTTTTGAACTGCAGCAGAACAACATTTTGAGAACCTCTGGTTTCCATGCGCAATAAAGGTCCACTATAAACCATGTATAGAATAGTGGATGGGCGACCATCCACTGTTTTTTATAGTATATGGTTCCCCAAAATAGATACAAGGTTCATACCTTGTTCACGCTTCTGCACTCCTCCTCGCTCGAGTCCCTTTCTCTAAGATAGCGGTCCTCCTCCTCGCTGCAGTTACGCACTCATGTTCTGGTCACGTCAGCGCTCCTTGCCATAGTCCCACTCTGCTTTTACCGAAACTGTGCCATTTTGTTAAAAAAAACCAAAACAAACAGCAAATTGATATTTTTGACAGACCGACCCGATTATGGTAGTCTGTGTCCACACTGTCTGCTCCCCAGACTTTGAATCTCTGCCTGTTTCCACCAATCAGGTAGGAGCTCAAGGGTGAAAAGTTGTTGTACTATTGATGTGACGTCAGAGTGATAGTACAACAACTTTTTTGACCTTTGAACTGTCCTACAACAAGATTTGGAAAACCTTTGTTTTCCATACACAATAAGCCCTAACCATATACTATTATAGATTTCATGTGTGAGGAAGATGGTCCTTTCAGCATTATTAGTGCATACCTATGTAATCTACCTCATCCAGCTCTGTGACCTTTCTCTCACTGTCCTTTGTAAAATCAACTGCCAGATAACGGGAATTAACTGCAGAGAATAAACAGGCAGAAGGATTGTTAATAGTTTCTTTGTTGGTGCTTGGCACATTTACTGGAGGTTTGAAAGGGTGTGTGACAGAAACACCTCCCATTTTCAGTCTGTAAACTTGTTTCTGGACATACAGTTGCATACCTGCTGGGATGCTCAATCCTCCCTCCCCCAGCCTGCTGCTTACCTGCCCACTATATCTCCACCTAAACCGGCCCCTTTATTGTCTCCACCTATACCCCCCCCCTTTTATCTGCTAATCCACCACTTTTCTTACCCTCAGACTCCTAACATATATGTCCCCAGCCCATCTACCATAGCACCCCTCCTAGAACAGCTGCAGTCCTGTGCCCCTCCCCTCCATATCTGCCCCTTAAGTTTGCATATGTCCTGACCAATGATATGCCGTGCTGTTTGAAAATGTTTTAATATGCTGGCTGTTTCAAAATGTTTTAATTCCCCTTCTCATACCATTTTCCCTAACCTTGTTAACTCTATACCTGAAATACTTGATTTTACTTCGAGAGGGCTCTTGCAGTAGGTAATTACATATAGGACTGATGCCGGCAGACGTCAGGACCCCACGGAAAAATTTCTAGCTTCTAGTCTCTGACGGTGGACCGCCCCCATGTCAGGTGACTGACGTCATGTGACGTCAGTATTAAGGGGCGGTCCTCCACATCCGCCTTCTAGTTCTTTCCTGCCATTAGCTCATGTCAGCGCCTCGCTGTAAAGTTCAATGCTCGTCAGCTCTGTCGTCGGTAGTTTTACCGTCAGTTTTTTTGACAAATTTTTAAATTTTCAGTGGTGTATCTCGTCCCCTACACCCTCCGAGCACAAGAATAAGTGCGACTCGTGCGGCGCCCAACTCCCACACAAGGACGGCCATTCCCAGTGTCTCTTCTGTCTGGGCCCAGATCATCAGGTGGGGAAATGCCAACACTGCCTCAAATTTAATGCCGCCACCCGCAGATGGAGGCAGCAGTCCCTGGAGGCCCACATCCTTAAGAAGAAAATGACCTCCATGGAGAAGGAGGTGAAAAAGCGCCAGCAGGCTTCCACTTCCCCCGAAGGCCATCGTAAGAAGAAGGATAAGGAGAAGTACCAGGACCGGGGCTCTTCATCCACCGTGACTTTGGCTGGAGTTGCCGTGTTACAGGTAACATCCCCCCCGGGGGACCACTCTGCGACTGCCGTCTTGGAGGCTTCCAAGACGGCGGCGGCCCGCCCGTCTTGCTCACGCTCAGGCCCTTTGGGCACCTCCGGGCTATTGGAGGCTCCCACTCCCGGTAAGGCTGCCGCCGTGCAGCCTACTGGTCCGAGTGGCTCTGGTAAGCTGAACGTCAGCTCCTCTGATTCCTGCCTGGAGACGGCCTCTAAGTTGTTCGACCCTTCAGGGCGGCACACAGCCTCTGTTCCGTCCGACCAGGCCACTCTCCCTTTGCGGCCTGCCTCGGGTGACAGGTCTACTAAGTTGGACATCAGCTCCTCTGACATCCGCCGGGACTCTGCCGATAAGTCGGACGTCGGCCTGCCCAACGACCGCGCAGCGGCTGAGCCAACACCGGAACCCCCTTGCATCTGCCATCCCTGGCTCCCCGCAGCCCTTGCTGCCCTCCGGGGACCCTGGGTTTCCTCAGCCTGACCCCGGGGAATTTTCTCCTCCTTCCCCAGGTGATGCTGAGGATCTTGCTGTGCCCCCCTCAGGTCCTCCTCCTGCCGGGCTGGACAACCTGACGTCGGTTCCCCGGATGCCGGCCCCGATGCTGGTTCTGCCTACTCCGGGCAATATCCCTCTCCCGGATGCTGCCCCCACGCTGGGCCCTCCACCCACTGGGCCTCCTGTTCCAGGCCTGCCTGCTGGGCCTCTTACCGGCTGTCTGTTCTGACAGACCCCCTGGATCCTGGGTATCCAGCCCTGTCATATCCGACGCCATCATACCCGACGCCATCATACCCGGGTCCGCAGTACCCGGTGCCCCAGTACCCGATGCCAGCCTATCCGACACCGCAGTACACAGTGCCTAATTACCCAATGCCAGGCTACCCACTGTCGGGTTATGGATGTGCACCTTATGGATACACTCAATATCCGTATCGCGCTCCTCCTCCTCCTCCTCCTCCACTGCCCCCTCAGCTGCCAGTGGATTTGAAGGAGACTCTAGCCTCCTGGTGGGGTGAGGCCAAGGCTCAGCTCACCAGAGAGGTGGAGAGTCATCTCCTGGCAACGGTGCCGACTCTGGTTCCCGTATGCCCGAGACAAGTGATTCTCTCCCCACCTCCGGATACCAGAGGCGAGCCCTCTGGTTCCAGGGCAGGGCAGGATATGCTTCCCCGAGGGCTTCCCAAGGGGTCCGTTCCTCCCCCATGCCGGGAGGGAGAGTCTTCTTCTTCCTCTTCCTTCTCTTCGGACACCTCGTATGACTCCGATGGTTGTTCCGACCCAGACGACGAGCCCAGCTCTCTGGATAAACCCAGGCCAAGGACTTCTCCAAAGTTTCCTCCGGAGGATCCTTCCTTCACGGAGTTTCTGTGCAAAATCCAGGAGGTTCATCAGTGGCGCTCCTTGGAGCTGTATCCACAGCGTAAAAAGCTCGCTGCGCACCTGGATCTGCCCGTGACTGCTCCGACCTTGGTGCCACCCTGGATTGAGCCTCATGCCGACCTAGTTTCCACTATTTGGAAGCAACAGTCGGCAATAGCCCCTCTTCCTCGGAAGTCGGACAGGCTATATCAGGCTCCCAAGGGTGTTGACTCGCTAAATTCCCACCCTCGAGCTGACACGGTTGTGATCAGCGCTGCTCACGGTCGGTCAGCTAACCTGAAGCATTTGAGCTCATCCCCACCTGACAAAGAATCTCGTCTTCTGGACCAGTATGGCAAGAAAGTCTTTGCGTCTTCCACTCTGGGTATCAGGGCCCTGAATTGTGTCAGTCACATGGGGAATTACCAGAAAACGATTCTTAGTAAGGTGGAATCCAAGTTGGACTCCACCCTGATTCTCAGGTGAAACAGTAAGTGGCTGGTCTTGTCCGCTCTGCACGTTCGGCCAGTCGGCACATTCTTCATGCCACGTACAATGCAGTGGATGCTGCCAGTAGGAACTCGCTTTTGCTTTTGGTTTATGGCATCACGCTTGGCTCCATGTGTCAGGGTTGGTCCCGGAAGTGCAGTCCGCTATCCAGGACACGCCTTTTGGGGGTTCAGTGCTGTTCGATGGTGATGTCAAGGATATTATCACTGATCTGCCGGAGAAGAGGACTGCACTGAAGTCTGTGGACTCCATGTACAAACCTTCTCAGATGCAGCGTCATCCCTTTCACAGACGGAATTGGCAAAAGGCGAAACCTCAGGGAAAGCGGGCCAATAATCGCCGGGCCCCCCGCCCAGAAAAGCAGCGGGCTATAGCCGCGATGCTGCCTCACACCACCTGACTCCTTTCCTCTCCCACAGCCTCTGGGGACTCCAGAGGAGCCGGTAGGAGGGAGGTTCTCCCTCCATCTTCCAGGTTGGGAGAGGATAACTTCAGACACCTGGGTGCTCCAGCTGATTGCAGAAGGACACTCAATAGAGTTTCTTTTGAAACCTCCTCGAAACCCCCCCCCCAAGGTCGTCTTACTCCCCAGAACACCTTCTTCTGGTCCGGGAAGAAATATCCTCTCTTCTTCTGAAGGAGGCGATAGAGCCCATCCCATTCCATCTTCGTGGGATGGGTTACTGCTCCCATTTCTTACGGATCCTGAAGAAGTCAGGAGACGTGAGGCCGATTCTCGACCTCAGCTCCCTGAACTTGTTCGTGGAGTACAAGAGGTTCAGGATGCTCTCTCTGCAGAGTCTTCTGCCCCTTCTATGGCCGGGACAGTGGCTGTGCGCTCTGGATATGCAGGATGCTTACCTGCATATCCCTATCCTCCCTTCCCACCACAAATACCTGCATTTTGCGTTTCAGAGGGATCACTACCAGTTCAAGGCCCTCCCATTTGCTCTTTCCTTGGTGCCCCGAGTGTTCACCAAATGCCTTTCGGTGGTAGCGGCCTACCTGCATACCCAGGGGGTCCAGGTTTTCCCGTACCTGGACGATTGGCTCCTGGCAGACCCATCCAGGGAGGAACTCCTGTGCTTCCTTTCCCTTAACCGGCAGGTCTTTGCCTGCCTGGGTATTACCATCAACCACACCAAGTCCCACTTGATTCTGTCCCAGTTTATCAGGGGCAATCCTGGACATGACCTCTGGCATGGCTATCCTGCCACTGGACAGGACAGCCACACTCCAGGCCCAGGTCAGCCTGTTGTCCAGCTGCAGGCGGGTCAGTGCCAGGTCGGTCCTTCACCTCCTCGGGCTTATGGAGGCTGCGATTCCGACAGTCCCTCGCACTCAGCTCCACATGAGAATTTCTCAGTGGACGCTTCGGTTTCATTGGGATCAGCTAGTGGACAACCTAGATTAATTTGTTCTAGTCTCCTCTCCCATGGCTCGGGACTTGCAGTGGTGGGTGGTTCAGGAGAACCTTTGCCGGGGAGTTCCCTTCTGTCTTTCTCCCCCCTCCCAGACGCTGACTACGGACGCCTCGGATGAGGGTTGGGGAGCCTATCTTGGGCCTCACAGGACCCAGGGCTCCTGGTCCAAGCTCAAGAAGTCTCTTCACATCAATGTGCTCGAGCTTCAGGCAGTGCTGTATGCTCTTCAGGCTCTGCATCTGCATCTGCATCTGCATCTGCATCCCGGTCTCTTGGCTGTACAGATGGACAATATGTGTGTAGTCTGGTACATCAACAAACAGGGAGGAACTCGTTCCTACCCCCTTTGCAGGGAGGCGATGTGAGTTTGGGATTGAGCAGTGCAGCAGAACCTTCACCTCATGGCAATTCATGTCCCGGGGGTCGAGAACACATTGGCAGACAGACTCAGTCGATCGTCTGCTCAAGTTCATGAGTGGGAACTGGATCAGGGGGTTGCAGATGATATCTTCCTACATTGGGGAACACCACAGGTGGACCTGTTCGCATCCCCTCAAAACACAAAACTTTCCGACTTCTACTCGCTTGCTCCATTTTTTGGAGTGACCCTCTGTCTCTAGATTGGAAGGGCAGATTCATCTGTGCTTTTCCCCCGATCTCATTGATTCCAAGGGTCTTACAGAAACTCAGTTCAGAAGGAGCTTGAATGATTCTGATCGCTCCTTTCTGGCCCAGGCAAGCTTGGTTCTGTCTTCTGCAACAGTACTCAGAGGAACCTTCTCTTCCTCTGTCTCAACTTTTGCTGACCCAGGATCAGGGGACCCTGGTCCATCCAGGCCTCAAGTCCCTTCAGTTGCACGGGTGGCTCCTGCAGACATAGCTCAAGCCCACTTCGGGATTTCCCCCCGGGTAGCTGAGATTCTGGTGGAGGCCTGGAAACCCTCCACTAGATCTACTTATGCCATGAAATGGAAACAGTTCACTATATGGGCTGCCTCCAAAGATTTTGAGCCTTTCTCATGCTCTGTTGGGCAGCTTCTGGATTATCTGCGACACTTCTTTGATCTGGGTCTCAGTCATTCATCCTTGAAGGTTCACATGGTGGCCATTTCGGTCTACCATGTCCCGTTTGCAGGCAGGACGTTTGCTCAGCTGGAGGTCTCCAAGACCTTTCTTAGAGGGGTTCTCCATTTGCACCCCCCTATCCGGGTTCCTGCCCCTCCTTGGGATCTGAATTTTATTCTGGAGAAGCTTACTCTGCCCCCTTTTGAGCTGGCCTCTGCAGACCTAAAGTTCCTTTCTTGGAAGACCCTCTTCCTATTGGCCATTACTTCTGCTCGAAGGATTTCCGAGTTCCAGGCCCTGATGTGTAAAATTCCGTATCTGATTTTTTGCAAGGAACATGTGGCTCTGCGTACCAACCCTAAGTTTCTCCCTAAGGTGGTAGCGGAATCTACACTGAATCAATCCATAGCGTTACCTGCCTTCTTTACTCAGCACTCTAATCATGGAGAGTACCTCCTATATACTTTGGATGTTCACCGAATTCTGAGATTCTACACCAACAGGACGAAGGTTCTCAGAAAGACTGATCAACTTTTCATCTCTTTTGCTCATAAAAGAAAAGGCAATGCTGTTTCTAAGCAATGCCTATCAAAATGGTTGGCTCATTGTATCACTTTCTGTTATGACAAGTACAAGACCCTGCCAGGTCAAGTCAGAGGCCACTCCACCAAAGGGGTCGCTGCCTCTGCGGCTTGTTTCAAGAATGTGTCAGCGGCTGACATTTGCGCAGCCACCACTTGGACTTCTGTCCATACCTTTATGAAACACTACAGTTTGAACATTGCCTCCCGCCGTAGAGCAGGCTTCGGGTCGGTTGTTTTGCAAGGCCTCCTTTCCTAAGGCCTTCACAGCCAGAGAGTCTCCTTCTGAGTAGCTTTCCTCCTCCTGTTTGCTTCTCCTTGTTCCAGACTGCTTGGGACTGAGTCCTATATGTAATTACCTACTGCAAGAGCCCTCTCGAAGTAAGATAGTACAGTTACGTAAGAACTTACCGTAACAGTAAATCTTCGAGAGAGGCTCTTGCAGTAGGTAATACCTTCCCGCCCTCCATCCCCCTAAGCTTTTTAGCTCCTTTTCCAGGTTGGGAAATATCCGCTTTCTCTCTTCTCACCCTTTGGGCCTTTGTGGAAATAACTGAAGAGGATGGGGACCGCCCTTTATACTGACGTCGGTGATGTCGGTCACTTGATGGGGGCGGTCCCCGCCAGAGACTGAAATTTTTCCATGGGTCCTGCTTACCGCCGGGCATTAGTCCTATATGTAATTACCTACTGCAAGAGCCTCTCTCGAAGATCTACTGTTAAGGTAAGTTCTTACGTAACTGTACTTTATTGCTCTGTGTATTTTTTTTTCTATTTCTGTATAATTATGTCTATTTATTATCTGTACATAAAAGTGTTATTCTTGACCTTGTGTAACGCAGGTCCACCTTGTAAATGAGCCTGCTCAATGGTGTTCGCCTGGATAAATAAAGACTTGAGTGATTGATTGATACCTGTCAATCCCAATAAGTTGATCCCCAGCACAAGTGTATAGGCTAGTTGTTCCGTCTGTATAACCACTGTTTTCACTGTTGAGGTATGTTCATGCAGAGGGTATGGTAGTTCTGCCATCCCCAGTGGATTGCTTTGCATTCCATTCACTAAGTAAATTGGCTCACCAGTCCAGGAAATTAGAACTTCTTCAGGGTACTTCAGTTGTCTCCAGGGTTGCACATTCAACAAGGTATGTGTGCTCCTGTATGTAGCAGTGCCCGTCTGACCAACTCCTGAATAAGAATGGTTATCACCAACCGATGTGGAATAGGCCCCAGTGGTTCCCTGGAAAGCAGCTCTTGGTCCCCTGCCTTCTTCGCCTTGTATGTTCCTCTTTTCTGACCCTTCTTGAAAGCTGCAGGAAAACATTTCTCTGAAATTAAGGATAAATTACTACTTTGCTGCACACTAACTGTAGTTTTTTTCCCCCTTCACTTGAGGACCCCCTTTGGCCCTTGCAGCTCCCCCAATCCCATCATCTGCCATCCCTGGGACTTACCTTGGGGCCATCTAGTGCCCCACAGATTACCCCCTGTGGTAAGGCTGTCAGGGTCCCCCAAGTCCCCTTCCAGTGCCACATTTGGATCTGTGGTCCATGTGCCCAGGAGGCAGTGTTGGGTCTGTGGGGCTTCATGGGGTGGCATCCTGCCACCAGCAGTGTTTTCCTGTGTTCTCTCTGACCCATGGATGCTCCATGGAGGCAGCAGTTTGATGTGTGCAAGTCAGAAGATGTGCCTATGTCTCCCACCAGGGAGTATCCCCTACCCAGTACTGTCACACTGGCTGCACCATCACCCAGGGTCACCTAAGTGGTGGAGCTGTGGCACAGTCTTCCCTTCCACCCTTCTGGGATGCTCAATCCTCCCCCCCGGCCAACCCCGCAGCAGCCCTGGATCATTCCTGGCCCTGGGTCACCGGCGTGATGGCAGATGAGGCATGGGTGCCTCTGCTCTCCATGCCACCAGGCTGGCACTAACTGTACTTTTTGCTTTGGAGTCGAACCAAGATCTGCTCTCAGCAAAAGTATCTGCAGTGTTATCTCTTGACTGGTTGCATTGACCGGATGAATGTTTACCTTCACAATGCCAACACAGATTCATCTTAGATTCATGGGGTTTCAGTATTGCCTCATTCTGAATGTTTTGGCTGCTCACAGAATTACCCTTGGGTGCCTTCCCTTTGGGTTTGACCCCCTCAGCTAACTCTTGCTGCAACTTCTGGGCCTTTCCCCACTGTCTGCCTAGTCTCACTATATCCTCCACAGTTGACACCAGTCCACGAAGATGACAACTAAATAGGGATTTGCATTTTGAAAAATTAATTTTATGAACTCCATTTCAGTAATTTCCAGCTTCCAGTGCTTGAATAGAGCCTAAGTGTACACAAAATCTCTAATGCACTCATTTTTCCCTTGCATACATTGTCTGACTTGCTCTCCCAGCTCATCTTCATAGTCCTTGACTAAAAATGTAGCCAGAAATGTCTGTTGGAAGTCTCCCGGTTAAAAGTATTTATCCTGGTAAACTCCCACTAATCACGAGACTTATGATGTAGTACATTGCATGCATTATTGCAGGAATGTCCACATCCTGCATGGGATACAGTGCTAAATAGTCTTTACATTTTATTAGAAACACCAGTGGATCACTCACATCTTCTGCTTGGCCATAGGTTGGAAACTGTACCTTCACAGGTAATTCTCCTTCTCATATACCTTTTCCTTCACCAGTGGTGTTTCCTATTATTTCTGAAGTGGTATTATAGGGTTTAGACATAGGCGAACAGGAACCTGTAGCTCGCATTACCTGCATAGGGGCTCAGTCAAATGGTATGCTCACTACAAGGGGTGCTGTTTGTTCAGCCCCGGAAGCAGGCTGTTATGACTGCAACTTAGCCAACTAAGCCTTCATTTTCACTGTTTGTCTCTGTTGATCCTTTTACTGAACCTCCAACTAGATTTATTTATTTTTTTATTTATTGAAATGTTTCCCCAGGACGGCACACTGAGCAACAGGTTGCTCATCTCCTGGTGCGACCTGGCGGGAGGGGTAAATGGAAATGTGGCATTATACAACAGGTTACGTAGAACAACATTTACATAACATACTTAAGGCCAGTGGTACAAACTGTTATATATGCAGGTTACATAGATAAACTTAATAATAACAAATTTAGGCAGGTGCTACAACTGAGTTACATACATAAGTGAATAGTGAGAACCACTTATAAGTGCAAATAGTAATAAGTGAACAAGTGCTAACATGAAGGGAGAGTGAGGGAGAGAAGAAGGAGAAAAGAGAGAGGGGAAGAGTCGTGGAGCAGAGAGACCCCAACAGGATACCAGGACCACAGTGAGGGGTCTGGGAATTGGAAGTAAGGGAGGGAAGGCATAGGAGATAGGCGAGAGGAAAAGAGAGAGTGAGTCAGACCAGGAGGGAAAGAAAGGAAACCCTTCAGGATGCAATAATACAGCAGGGTATAGGGAGGGCCAGCAGACTGAAGCTATGGGAGAGAGGGGAAAATGCAGCTCTAGATGCACATCTAGATTCACCTAGGATTCTTCAGTTAGTTGCTGTATATTTTTGTTCCCCCAAAAACTGCATTCTATGACAGGGAGGGATTAACCAATGACAGGATATAGGTTTACTGAGCATTGATTCACGCCGGGAGGGTGGAGTCACCCAGGCATGGATTAATGCTCAGTAAACCCATACCCTGGAGTCTAGTTAGGCCATATCCACTGCTCTGCCTTGATCCACCTCCCTAGTAACCCAGTCAAAGAAATCTATGAGATTAGTTTGACATCACCTCCCCCATGTGAAACCATGCTGCCGGTGGTCCTGCAGCCCTTTTGCCTCCAGTTGCTCCACAACCTCTCCTTCAGTAGTGTGTCCATTAACATCCCTACTACTGATGTGAGACTGAGTGGCCTGTAGTTGCTAGCATGCTTTTTAATGCTGCTTTTGTGCAGAGGGACCACATCAGGCCTCCTCCAGTCCTCTTGAATGTCCCTCTTCTCCATTGAGATGCTAAAAAGTGCTGCCAGATGGGCGGCCAGCACTGTGCTCAGATCCTTTAGGACTCTTGGATGAATCCCATTGGGTCCCATAGTCTTATTCTTCTTTAAGGCTTCCAATCCCTTATGGATCCTCTTCACTGGGAATGGACTTGCGTCCACTTCCCCTCTCCCTGTTGTTTACTGCAGCATGCTGGTCTGTCCCACCCCACACCTCTACTGTGAAGACCAAGCAGAAGTGATCATTTAGTGTTACTTCTTTCTCTTGATCTTCCTCTGTGCAGTCCCCCTGCCCTCCTGATTTTCATTATCCTGCCCCTTATCTTCTTTCCCCACATACATGAAGAAGATCTTGTCCCCCTTTTGTCCTCTTAGCTATCTTCTCCTCTGTATATGCTTTAGCTGCCCTCACCCTCCTTCCTGCCTCCCTTTGTTTTGCCAGATATACATCCCTCTCTGCATCCTTCTAGGTCTCCTCCTGACAATGTCCGCTTTCAGCAGCTATCACCGAATTTATGTGACCAGTGTGCCTGTAATAACATTTATGGCAAAAGAAACTATGCATGTGCCCCAGTATGAGTAAAAGTAGTATTTTTTTTTGTAAGAATAAAAAATAAGCATTGCATGTCTTACTTTTACCACTTGGAAAAAGAGGACCATGATCCTGAGCATGTGCGTCCTGTGAATGCTTAGCATCGCGGTCCAGTTTTTCAAAGTGGTAAAAGTAAGACCTGCAATGCTCATTTTTTTATTCTTATAAAGATCCCCATGCTCAGAAGAGCATTTACTTTTAGTCCCAACTATCAGTTACACTTGTTCAGAAAATTCGCACACACGCAATGCGCGTTCACATTGAGAAGAGGCATCTGGTGGCGGAAGTTCGGCCGAGCACAAAGGTAATATGCTAGGTTCAAGCTAAAGTATATATTTTTAAAATTTACTGTAGATAGCAAATCCTACTTTTACTCATACTGGGGCACATGCATAGTTTCTTTTGCCATAAATGTTATTACAGGCACACTGGTCACATAAATTCGGTGATAGCTGCTGAAAGCGGACATTGTCCCTTTAAACCCTGTAAAAAAGAAAACCATCCATCGATGTCTGTTGCAACTGCTGCCGAAACTGCCACACCCCCAGCCCAACCCATGTTATTATGATGACACGTGGGGTGCCCAATCCCCCGTGTCAGCTGCTAGCCCCTCTACAAAATAATAAAAATCCATCGATGTCTGTTACAGGTGTTGCTGTAAGTGCCACCCCCCCCAAGCCCAACCCATGTTATTAGTATGGCACAGGAATACCCAATCTGCTGTGTTGGCTGCCAACCCCCATCCTACCTATTTTTAATTATGGCGCTCCAGGGAGCCCACCGCACGTGCTGCCAAATATAACACTGACACTGGGGGTGCCCAATCCCCCAGTGTCACCACCTGTAATAAAGAAAACCATCCCTCATCATTTTTATTATTTTTTTAAACCTGTAAAAAAGAAAACCACCCATCAATGTATGTTGCGCTGTTATTCCCCCCACCTGACCCTCCCACTCAGCACCCACCACCCTAAGCCCTTACTTAACCACTGGGGATTCAACGCTGTAATCTTCTCTGGACCACAGACACGTCTTCACTCTTCAAAGCCGGACCGCAACCTAAGGAACTCGGGTATGTGGTTCAATGTATTTCAGTGTGGGAGTTGAACTTAATGACCTAACTTGGTCATTTTTGAATATTTTTGCCCCAAATTTCAACATGTCTATTTTGGGACCCCACCTCATGAACAATGGCAGTGAAATTAGGCAAATCTGTCCCAAAATGTGATTTCATAGTCACTGCGTGGAATCACCTTTCAAGCGGGAGTTGAACATTTTCTCTACCCTTGTTCATGAGGTGCAGTCATAAGAAGGCTATGTTGAAAATTTGCTTTAAAAATATTAAAAAAAACAACAAAACTTTGATCCTACTTTGAGATTTGTGAATGCAGGCTTGTAACTTTGGTAATTTCCAATATTTTGACCCCAAATTTTCAACATAGCAAGTTCTTCACAGCAACTCATGAATGTGATTTTGTACCTGTGGCATGGAATGATTTTTTAGTAGTATGTAATGACATTTTGGTGTGGATTTGAAATTTCCACCTACTGGGTTCATTAGGTGGGTTAATAAGAAAGCTTTGTTGTAAATTTGGTATACAAATATGGTAAAATGCTTAGGTTATGACTGAACCTTACACTGCTCAGTGTTCACTCATAACCTGCTTATTTTATTTCAACTCCTCACATTTCCTGATTTTAGATGGTTAGCTTATAGCTTTAGTGCAGATAGGTTTGGTCAGTTCTAACCTTACAAAACGAATCTGAAATTTCAGCATTTAATTTCCAGCAGTCCTTTGGAAAAAAAAAAAGTTCCTTTAGGTTATTAAAACCCTTGCCAGTGTCTCTACAGTTCCTAATGAATGACGGCAAAAGTTAAGACCGACTGTAAAATAATCTTTCAGTCTTAGTCTTTTCCACTAGTTAGACCAGCTATCCGTTTTCCAGCAATTATGCCTCTTACCTCAGAGATAGAAATAATATTAGCTTCAGGTTCTTGGTAGGACATTGTTATTGGGAAGATATCTCTGGAAACTTGCTGCTTGACCTCCTTTTCCTAGTTGGAGGAAATGCATCCCTTTCCTTGGAGGCTCAGCAATCATCTTCTGGAATTCCTAGGGCTGTTTTCAAAGGGTGATGCAGGGCTTCAAGCCCTATGTCACACCCATTTTTTGGCACAGCTGAGCCAAATTCTTTTGATGCAACTGCCCCCAAATTTAGTACACTGGGCACAGTTGTGACAGTTTCCTCATTTTACAGCAGCTCATGCCAAGGATCTGGCACAAGTCCTGTGAACAGGGTCCTCCAAATGGTGCAAGTAAGACCAGGGAAAGCTGGTCTTACTTGTGACATTTGGCACTCGGGATTGAAAATCCTGATTACTGGCCAGGAGAATGCCGCCAGCCTCATGTGCCAAATGATTGGTACAGCAGGGGCTTGCAGCATTCACAGGGCTTTGAAAATTGAGCCCCTAGTCTTTCAGACTTCCTGCTGCTCATGAACCTCTTTGTGGAAATTTACAGTTCCTTCACTGTGTTTGGTAGCTAAAGAATGATTCAGTAGCAATCTTTAAAAAGCAGAAATTCTTGGCTGACAACTTTTTTGTCCTCTTGCTTCTGCTGGAACATTTTTTTTCCTTTTTCTTTTTTTTTTATGTTTTAACTACGACCTCCAAACCAGGAGCCAGGTTGCACACACTTTTCGAGCTTTTTTTTTTTAAGCCAACTCCAACTCCAAATCCCCGGTCCCCAGGCATGAGAATCAGATTATCTTTTTTTGCTTTGTTTTGTTTTACTCAGCAATAGACCTTAACAACCACTTCTCCCACAACAGGAACATGCTGTGAATCACAGTGGAGGGCAAGATGTCCTTAATTAGATCTTGCAAACAACTGAGATTTAAGGAAACATTTACATTTTTAACACTGCAACTAAAAATAAGATTGAAATGCATAGCACACTGTAGAGCAACAGAGGAGGTTTAGTTTTGCTTAATAATGATTCAGATTACATTTGTCCAACCACTGCAGTGCTGCAATGCAATGTGACTCCTTAGGGTCACGCAAGAAGCCATCAGCTGTAATGGGATTCAGATCTGTGATCTCCCTTTTCACAGTTCAGTGCTGTGGCCATTAGACTACATTGCTATTAGTGCTTACTAAAGCTGTGTGTAATAGGAAAATTCCAAATGTGTGAAATTTCAATGACATTTTGCAAAATTCTGTGAAACTCTACGGAATGTCATCAAAATTTTGTGGAATTTTACAATTTAGTAGTTTGGTTATAACCCAAGAACCGTTAAAGCCAGAGGTCTGAAATGTGGAATATATACTCTTTGGGACAATGGCCACAAGCATGTCAAGTATCATGTAATTTGGAAGGACAGTTTCAAAATTATAGGGGCTTGAATGTTGTCATTTTATTGTTTGTGTGAAATTTCATGATTATTTTTTTATCTGCATATACCTTAATTATCTATTGGGTTATGGATCTTAAATTTGGCATGCTTTCTTGACGATAAGTGTTCTAACAATGTACCAGATTTCATGACAATATGATGCATCGTCTCAAAATTATATGCACTCAAAATCTGTCATTTTATTTTTTTCCGGAAATTTCATGAAAACAAATTCATCTATATATAACTCAGGCACCTTTGGAGCTAGTCATGTGTAAATTAGAATGGATAACCTCTTTGTAATGCTTATAGAATGTTCTAAATATGGAGTGAATTAGAGAAGAGATTTTTAAGTTACAGATGTTCAAAACTTTACTATGTAAATATTTGCAAAACTTTCTGAAAACTATCAAACATGTGAATGTTTGTAACCTCTCTGTTCTTGCATGCATAGAATAAACATTTGACATGCATATCCATAGTCAGTATATTCTGGTGTATAACACAACTGGATAAATTGGTTAAGTAGTTTTAATTTTGCAGAAGAAAAAAAATGATTAGTAACATTTTCTCACATATTTATGATAGCATATTCTGTAGATGAAGCATCCAGAATTTGTTTGTGTGGAATTTACATTAACATTAACAATGCACATATCATTACTTTATTTGATAAGCTGGGATGAGCTTTTTACAATCATGTTGTTCCTCACTGGGTGACTACTCCCACCTTCTGTTTTGGCATAGCCAGATTTACTCAGTAGAACTACTGATCCCACTGATACCCTCTTTGTTCTTTATAGTGACAAATTTCCTTAAAACATGTGTCACCTACTCCTTTTCCTATCAACCTACCCTGTTGGAATAGCCAGAATTATTTCTTCCTGCTGCCTAAGACATTGTCTTCCCCTACTAGATGTTTTTGAGTACCTCCAAGTCATAGACTTGCATGTACACCAGGCTCCCTGGATCATAAATTTGCTGGATGTGATCCTTAAATATCCTGCATTCAGGCTGGAATTGTTGACACTCTGTGCTTTCTTGCTCCAACCTGGGGGTCTACCACTGTTGTGCTAACCAGCTCAGCAGTCCATTTCTTTCTTTATTTTTTTTATTTATTTCAGATCTCAGATTAACCATTTCAGCTCAGAGCTCTTTACATAGGTTCCACGTTAGTACATTTAGAAAAAGTAGGTGGTTATACACAGGATTGAGACAAACAAGGCAATATAATTACAATGAGAATATTTAGGTACATTTTGTCTTTAAACAAAGGAATGCAAAAAATACATCGAAAACTAAAACTGGAATAAGTAAACACAGTCAGATACATACAGGAACAGACTAAATAACTGTGCCCAACAGGGAGTCTGTTAGTTGTCAGCAACACGAGGGGGTTAGCGCATAGAAGTGCTAAAGAGGTGGGGTGGGGGGTTGAGCCCCAAGTGCAGGGTATCCGAGAGAGAGAGAGAGAGAGAGAGAGAGAGAGAGAGAGAGAGAGAGATCTGTTTTGTACCTCTAACTCTGAACCTGGTGACCCCCTGCACTATCTCCTTTTATACCCCTATCCTTTAATTAGAAACCCCCAGATAAGGCTGAGAGAAATTATAAAATTCCAGTTTTATGGAATTTTTCATGAAATTCTGCATTTTTCACAAAGATTCATGGGATTTGGCTTTAAGTAGAGATGTTATTTTGCAATTTCTCACAGCAAGCAATTAATAAAATTGGCACATATGGTCCCCTTGTGAGGTCTATGAATCTGCCAAATTTAATGGTATTGCATTCTCTAGTTTTAAAGTTTCAGGGATTTATAAATTTGTAGTTTACATTCTTGCAAAATTAAATTTTTAAATGTTGTGAAAGTTTGACTACTTTTCTTTTAATCCAATTTAAAGCTGAAAATATGAACTTTTTCAGAAATGACCATGTGATATAGTAGTTTAAATGTTTCAACTCTGGTTAAATTTGGATATGTAGTTTTAAAATTACAGGAAACTAACTGAAATTTAAATTTTGGCTACATGTTTGGCAGGCTATAACACAGTCCCATTTAAAGCTAGAAATCTGGAACTATGTGCATATAAAAATGTAGTGCTAACCTGTATACCTGGCAATTTTTGTAATACTTCAATGAATACTATCAAAGTTATGCTAAAATTATAGAAATCCAAATTTTGGCAAAATATTTGACTACCTATAACTCAGCTCCCATTAAAGCTTGAGACTTAAAACATGGTACATATATGCATTCCATGTGCTTCTCTAAATCCTGATATTGTGGAGAAATTTGGAGAGAAATTTTTAAAATTATCTCAAAATGACTGAACATTTAATTCTGATTAAATGTTTGGCCACCCATAGCTCTGCTCCCTTTCAATTCACAACTCTGAAATTTAGTACACATTTGTAAGCCTTAGGGTACTGCTTACATTCCAAATTTTGGGTTATTTGAACACACGCTTTCAGACTTATAGTGAAATAACTGAAATTAAAAATGTTGTGAAATTCCATGGAATTTTCGTGAACATTCCACAGATTTCCACGGAATAGGAATGGTCATCCCACTGGCATTCTGTGGGCAGAATTTTATATTCTGCACAGCTCTAGTGCTTACTGATGCACGGAGAGGTAACACAAAAACTTATATCACTGTATATTAATGCTGATGCGATCTGGCATTGCCACCTCCACCCATTTGCACTATAAATACTTGTGATGGACATGTGACCAGAGTGATCTATTAATTTATTTTTTGTTAATTTCCTTTGTGAATGTAGACATGCTTCTGTATTAATTCTGCTATTCGCAAAGTGGATACAAAACATGGCTTTCAAGGTCACGTGTCCAAGCAGGCCTCATGGGAAATAATTAGCCAACTCAGCTGCAGAAAAATGTTTCCTTGGGAACCTGTAGCTACAGATCCTGAAAAGCAGATGGGAGAGTGCCATTTTTTTTTAATACTTGCTTAGGGAGAGTGCCATTTTGAATACCTCAGTCAGCCTGAGAGGCAGAGGCATGGGGTTGCACACTTGGACATCCTGGAAAACAAAATCATAAAATTGGACTGAGGATGTCTGAGTGTGTAAAAGCCAGCTGACCTGGATGATGTCATCCCTCCATACACACACATACACCCATCTGGGGGGGGAAGGGGTAAACTATCACTTAAAGGGGTGAGACCGCCTCCCACAGTCAAAGGGAATGAATCATTGAGCTGAAGTTCAGCTTGCTCTCCTGGACCCAATAACATCTGAAAGCCCTGCAGCTAGAGATCTGGTGAGAAATACATCTTAGGGAACAGTGTTTTTTTAGATAGCATCAGGTAAATAGATAGTCTAGTAAACTGGCAATCCTTTTGTCTGAATATATGTGTATATGTATATATATATATATTTATAAAATGGGTAGGAAAAATTATCTCTGCTGGTTGATTGAAACACATCACATAACTGTGAGTATATCAGAGTGTGACCGTACACCTGCCCTTTTACCCTCCTCCAGAACAATTTTGCCATTTTATAAGATAGATAACCCACTCTAGGATGTGTAGTTGCGCTCCGATATATGCACGCCTTTGGTGGTTGACACACTCGGCCTGCGGCCTTGTGCATAACAACGCACACCAAGGCATGCATATATAGGAGGGTGATTGCACACCTTAGAGTGGGTTATCTAGTACATATATATATCGTGTTGTAAATACTTGTAGTCCTCTAATAAAGAATCTATGTTTGATAGAACAAGTGACTGTCTATTTACTAAAGTAATTTGGTTATTTCTGCTGGACTCTGTTTTCAATCTGTTCCTGAGGGGCATTCCACCCACAGTTACTGTGTTGACCTTCCTAACCTCGTACAAAGGATGAGGTAAGAAGCAGGTTTCCTTGTTCCTGTCGGTAAAAACCTGGTGGCAGTAAACTAGAAGTCCCTAGTGTGGGGATTTTCATCACATTGGTGGCAGTTTACCACTGCTCCCCCCTTCCCAGATGGGTGTGTGTGTATGGAGGGAAGACATCATCCAGGTGCAGGATTTAATCCCACACCTCCCATCACCACCCATCATCAGAAGCGTGATGGAGAATATGTGGCACCTTTGAAGCAGATTATGGGAACTTTGTTTCTGGATAACTACAAATTAGGTTTATATGTTGTTAAAGTTTTAAGTGTTAAATGCATAAGTTGTGTTACTTTTATTCTGGTTATAAGGTTCTTTAAATGGTTGCGCATTCTCCCTTCCCTCACAATTCCCCAGATGCCTGACCCAGCAAAGTGTAGTCGCTGGGAGGACTACTTTGGGGATAATAAGAATTCAGAGCGGACTAAGATTGAAAAATAGGTGACCTGAATATAGTGACCTATAACATCAGAGGGCTTAACAGCACAATTAAAAGAGCCAAGCTCCAACAGGAGCTGGGAAGGATGGGCACACATATCGCTCTATTACAGGAAACCCACCTCACAGATAGTGAACATCAAAAATTATGTTGTAAGTGGGTGGGTGCTGTATATATTCCTCCTCCCACCAGGCACATCCATAGTTATAGTTCAGGCTATGCTTCGTGACACCCCCTGCACCATTGCCTGTTTATATGCCTCGAATGAGGACAGAGAGGCTGCTAATTTTTTTAAAAAGTTCTTCACAGAAATACTTACAATAATGGACCATCTGCATTATGGGGGATTTCAATACTATTCTCTCCCCAACTTTGGATAAGCGAGGTGGGGCCCTGAGGGCCAAATTGGGAGTTGCAGGGAGTACTTTACTTAAGGTGACTCATAACCTGAGCTGCCAGAAGTTTGGAGAAAAGTTAATGGCCATCAGAAAGATTATTCTCACTTCTCAGATAGGCATCGTTGCAACATCAGGATAGATTTATTTTTCCTGAAGAAGGAATGCTTATACACAGTGGCCTCCTGTCAGATTTTGCCATGCACGTTGTCTGACCATGCCCCAGTCAGACTGAAGTTAGAGCTGTCCCCACCAATTCACAATTCTCCCTGGAGATTAAATATAGGCCTTCTGAACAATCAGGAATTTAAAGACCTTATAAAATCCACAATTAAATCTTATGTGCAGGACAACCCAGAAGGGACTACTTCCCACGTAGTCTGGTGGGACGCTTTAAAGGCTGTGCTTAGGGGGGGTATTATTGGTTTTTCCTCTTTAGACAAGAAATGCAGGGAACAAGAGAGATAGACAGGAGTTGGAATCTGAGATAGCGGACCTTGAATTCCAGCACAAGATCTCTCTGAACCACCTTGTTCAAAAAGAACTAACCGAAAGGTGGCTGCTATTGGAAGCCCTGCTCACATTTCAGATTGAGGCCAACTACAGAAGAATAAGACAGAATTTCTATGAAAATGGTAACCGGGCTGGAAAGTTGCTAGCTGCTACCTTGCAGCAACAACAAACTGGCAGGGTAGTTCTGCAATTAAGGGATCCCACAAAAGGAGACACCAGAATATGTCACCCTGAGGAAATCACTAAGCTTTTTGCCAAATATTATGAATCTCTGTATGCCCAAGATCAGATTCCTAATTTTGATAAGAAGGTCTCATCATTCTTTGAGGGCCTAGAAATGAAATCCTTATCTCAAGTGGCAAAAGACCAGCTGGGGGGAGGGGGGGGGTAACCCAGCAAGACCTACAGTCCCAGATAACCTGTCAGAAAAATGGCAAATCCCAAGGACCAGATGGGTTCCCTTCAGAATTCTTCAAAACCTTCATGGATTCTCTCTCCTGCCACTCTTATTGCCAGTTTGCCAGGAGATGATGAATGGAAGTGAGACCCCTGACTCATGGCAGCTGGCCCACATATCGTTTATCCACAAAGAAGGAAAGACCCCTCGGAGTGTGGGTCATATAGACCCATCTCCTTATTGAACGTGGATTTGAAATTGTTCACTGGTTTCCTGGCAAACAGGGTGCAGGAACACATCTCCTTGTTGGTACACGAGGATCAAACAGGATTTATCTCTGGAAGATATTTACCAGATAATATCCGTCGACTGCTCAACATTATTTCTTCTCAAAATTCCTGAAAACAACTTCAACCGGCTATTACCATGGATGCAGAAAAAGCATTTGACAGGGTAATTTGGCAGTTTTTGAAAGCTTCCATGGAAAGAATGAAATTTGGTCCCAAATTTTTACACACTATTTCTCAACTGTACAGGAACCCCAAGGCGCTGGTGAGGGTAAATGGGGTAAGCGCACCCTTTTTCTCTCTGATCAGGGGAGCCCAGCAGGGCTGCCCCCTTTCCCCATTGTTTTTTGTCCTATGCTTGGAGCCTTTGGCAACTAAAATAAGACAGAGCCAAGAGATAACAGGTATCACTGTGGGGGGGGGGGCTTTAAACAAAAACTCTTGTTATAGGCAGGTGGTTCCATATTTTTTTGTCCTCACCAGAGAGCTCATTACCATTTCTTTGTGAAGGACTCCACTCTTTTGGGGAAGTTTCGGGGTATAAGATTAATTTTTCCAAGTCAGAAGCCCTAGTGTTAAGTGGAGTGGTGCCCCAAAGATGTAGGGAGGAATTCCCCTTTAGGTCAGCCCCAAGGGGTCAGATCAGATATTTGGGTATATAAATATCCACAGATCTATCCAAACTCTTTGCAATAAACTACAGGAAATTGTGGGAAACCATTGAACAGTATATAGCCAAGCGGCGTAACCTCCCCGCTTACCTTGGTGGGGTGAATAGCAGTAGTAAAGATGAACATCCTGCCCCAACTTCTCTTCTTGTTTCAATGTCTTCCACTAAGACTCCCTTTGTCTTTTTGGAATAAACTGACAAGGGGCATCCACAGATATATTTGGCAATATAAGAACCCCAGGACTGCCAGTGTCCCGAGATTTATTTGGCAATATAAGAAGCCCAGGATTGCCAGACACTTCCTATACCTGCATAGGGAGACGGGGGGGTTGGCTTCACTAACTTTCAGCCATATTATATAGCCACGCAGGTGGGACATGTACTATCCTGGGCCAAGCAGAGAGTGGAGTCTAGATGTTATGAGTTGGAAAATAAATCAGCTGGAAAGAATCCCTTGTTTACTCTGGCTCTCACCTCAGTGGCCCCGGAATACATTAAATATGTAAGAAACAGATTTATCCATGTCTAGGATTACAAAATACCTTTGAGCCGAGGCTCTTTTACAGAGGTTCCATGTCTGAGAATACAGTCTTGGAGTTACAATTTCAGTAAAGAGCAATCGATGACAAATCAAGGTTGTAACATGTTACAGGGGGTTCGTACATTGGAACAAACAAAGGTGGGTACATAGAGGACAGGTGAGGTGTGGGAGGTGGAAACAGTGAAACAGGAGGGACAAAAGAGAGGGGAGGAGAGAAGGTGGTGAGATGGGGTAGGTATGTAGCAGCCTGAGGCAGCTTTGTCAAGAGGTAGATAGGAATAAGAGCATAAGTTGGGCAGTGGTGACGTAAGTGCTGAGGGGGTGGGGCAGAAGGCAATCAGTGGAGAGGGAGAGAGAGAGAGAGGAACCTGGGCTGCCTGAGGGAGTAAACAATTAGTTGCAGCAGTCACAGGTGCTGGAGGCAAGAGGAGCTAGGTGGTGCTAAGTCCTGAGGGCACCCAACGGCTGCCTGGAGTAAGGCGAGGGGATTAGTCATAGCAGTCGCAGGAGCTGGAGGCAAGTAGATCGAGGTGGAGTTTGGTCTTGAAGGCACCCATAGTTGGTAGGGCAGTGATATCACTACTGAGATTATTTAGCCAGCTGGGTGCCCTATATGCAAAGAACCTTTGGCCTTGGGAAGTGCGACAGTGTGGGATTTGCAGCAGGTGAGGTTTAGACTTCCTGGTGTTGCAGTTGTTGAACTTGAGTTTGAGGAGAGAGCTGACACCGGGGGGGCATTGCCCATCATTATTTTTTTTGCTGTGATGCAGGTTTGATATTTTTAGCGATTGATTAGTGGTAGCCACCCCGTTTGAGAGTAGAGTTCGCAGGTATGGGTGAAACGGTGTGATCCGGTGGCGAGACGGCAAGCTTTATTGAGGGTGGTAGAAATTCGCTTGAGAGAGGAGGCAGTGGTGGAGCCATAGATAATTAGCCCATAATCGATGATGCTGATGATGGAGCTCTGGATGGCAACTGTTAATGCTTCAGGGGTTAGGTGTTTCCTGTGCCGGAAGAGCAGACCCATCCTGATATTAGCAGCTTTAGCCACAGTATTAATGTGGGCAGTGTAGGAGAGGTGGGAGTCAATGGTGATGCCCAGGTATTTAAAGGATTGTACTTGTTTGAGCGTGACTCCTTGCTTAGTTTTGATAGCGAGGTGGAACTGTTTATGTTTGTGTTGAGGGCTGCTGAAGATCATGAACTTTGTTTTTTTCTGGTTTAGGATCAGTTTGTGTTTCATGAACCAGTCTTCAGCTGTTGTGAAACCATGCTGGAGTTTTTTTTGCAGTTGTTGAGGATCATGGTGGGAGGCAAGGATAACTGCATCATCCACGTAGAGAATGATTTGCTGAGGACAGGATTCAGGAAGCGAGTTCAGGAACAGGCTGAAAAGGAGGGGATCTAAGATGTAGCCCTGGGGGACACCAGAACGGACCGGTCTGGAGTCAGAGTGTGTTGGCAATTATCACTCTTTGGGACCGGTTGTCTAGGTAACTTTTGAACCAGGATACCGAGTTGGGTGAGAGCCCCACTTTCTGGAGCTGGGTAAGCAGGAGGCCGTGGTAGACAGTGTCGAAGGCCTTAGTTAAGTCAATGAAGGAAGCACTGGTTAGTTGCCCATTATCCAAAGAGTGGTGGATGGTGCCGGTGAATTCGAGCAGTGCAGTGGAGGTGCTGTGATTCTTCCTGAAACCATGTTGCTGCCTGTTCAGTAGGTTGTGCTTGTGTAGGTACTCGGTCAGCTGGTCGACGACAATACGCTCCAGGGCCTTGAGAGAGGATGGAGATCGGTCGGAAGTTCTCAGGTGCTGTTTTGACACCACTTTTATGAATGGGGGCTACAGTGGCTGATTTCCACATGTCGGGGAACTGGGTGAGACATGGATTGTATATCCTCTCAAAAGTGAAAAAACTGACTGCCACTCCTGAAAGAGTTGGCCCTTTGTCACTCATCAGATATGAGCCAGACTTCTTTCCCCCTACGCTAGATCTGGGGTACGCTAGATGGGAGGCAGGGGGAGTCACAAGATTTATTCAATTCATAGAGAGCGGAAGGTGTATTTCCTTCCAGAGTGCAAATGAAAAGTTTGGCTGTGGAAACTCTGAGTTCCTTAGATATATGCAGGTCAGACATTTCATACATTCCTCAGGTCACTTGGAATGTCTGACCAGTCCCTACTCGAGGTGGGAGAACTTCCTGTATGGGTTTGTGACTGTGACGTCTAAGCTCAGACATGCAACAAGTCTCCACAAGCTGTTACTAGAGGCAGGGGGTGGATCTTTACATGTGCACAAGGTGGACTGGGAGCAAGAAGCAAATGTAGTCATTAAAGAAGTAGACTGGAACCATAGATTAAAATTTGGATGGAAGGTCACCTATGCCCTAGTGTGGCAATAGTTTTTTTGGAAAATGCTCATTCATTATTTCAGTGTTTCTACTGTTACACAGCACTACTCAGCTGGCACCGCTGCCTGTTGGAGGTGGTGTGGGGGGGGATAGGGAATCACTGGCACATTTTCTGGGCCTGTCCTCAGCTCTCGGCTTTTTGGAGAGCAATACAGACAGCTGTCCACAACATCACGGGGATTCTCATCCCCCTCACTTTTGAGGAGTAGGTCCTGGGGATCCCTACAGCAATATACTTAAAGGGAGATGACCGCAGAGTGGCGGTGACACACAATTTTGGAATGTGGCCGTGTTGCACAGTTTCTGAATGTGGCAGTGATGCACAGTTTCAGAATGTGGCCATGATGCACAGTTTCGGAATGTGGCCATGATGCACAGATTTGGAATGTGGCAATGACACAGTTTCAGAATCTGGTGGTAACGCAGTTTCAGAATGTGGCAGTGATGCACAATTTCTGAATGTGGCAGTGACACACAATTTCAGACTGTGGCAGTGATGCACAGTTTCGGAATGTGGCGGTGACCACAGTTTCGGAATGTGGTTGTGCAACACAATTTCGGAATGTGGTGATGACGCACAGTTTGGGAATGTGGAACGTGGTGGAGATGTGCAATTCTGGAATTTATTGGGCATGTGCAGTTTCAGAATGTGGCAGGGATGCGCAATTTTGGAATGTGGCAGGGATGTTTAATTTTAGAATGTGCCCGGGATGCACAATGTTGGAATGCGGTGGGGATGTGATGCATAATTTTGAAATGTCGTGGGTGTGTACAATTCTGGAATGTGGCATGGACAAGCAATTTCAGAATAAATGGTGTGTCCTGTCACATTCTAATAGTGTGCATCCCCACTATATTCCAAAATTGCCAGTCCCTGCCAAATTCCATAATGTGTGTTCCTGTTGCATTCTGAGTTGAGTGTCCCACCACATTTTGAAATGACACATCCCTTCCACATTCTGAGATTGCATGTCCCTCCCAACATTTTAAAACTGTGCACCACTTTGACATTCTATATCTTGGTTCAGTGCTGCATTCCCAAACCACCTCCTGACATGTTCTAAAGTACAGTACCATGCATCTGAGCATTCTGGAAACACAAGTACTGCAGCCAACCCAATGTCAGTTTTTTTTTAAATGATTACTACAGCTACAGTTTCTTAAACTTTGAGGAAACAGGTCCTATAAGGTTGCAGACAGGGAGGACTAGACTGTGGGCCTGATTCACAAAGATGACCTTAGAGCAGTGCAAGGTGCGTCGGACACACCATGCGCCAAAGCCCCCCTGTGTCATCGGCAATGCACCCTATTCTGTAAGGAATGCACCATGCACCTGATGCAGAGCACATGGCGTAAGAACGCACAGTGCATCAAATAAATAGCATAGGTGAAACACAAGGTGCAGGCAGTGTCCAAATGCAAGGGGTGGAGCAATGGCTGAACCACGGAGGATGCAGCAAGAAGAGAGGGGGCAGCCAACTCCAGGGACATGGAGGAAGAAGACTGGGCACTCCAGGAAAAAGAACTTCACAGACCAGGAGACAGACATCCTCCTGGATGCAGTAGAGGCCCAGGTAGGTGTGACAAGTGTCAGGATTACAAGAGCATGATGGGAAATGGTGCAAGGCCCTGACCTGTATGTGACACTCAACAGGCAGACCTGCTATTGTCCTGGGGAGGGGACCAGAAGGTACGGACACAGTGGCAGGAGGCATGGGATGAGGTAGCCAGACTGATGAATGCAGTGGCACCCAGCAAGGCACAGTGTGAGGGAGCTGCAGAAGTGGCATTGTGACATCAAGCACCATGCCAAGGAGAAGGCAGCCCACAACAGGCGCTGCACAATGGCAATGGGAGGAGGACCCACACAACCACAGCCCCTCAGCAGACATGAGGAAAATGTAGTGGCACAGATCAGTATGCGCAGCATACAGGGTGACACTAAGATAGACCTGTATCAGCAGCAACATGCACAAGGTAAGCAATGGGCATGCATGTGGCAGGTGGCATCACTGTGCAGACAGCTGATGTGGCACCACCAGTGGAGGCCAATGCACTGCAGGGGCACCAGGGACCCACAATGGACAGGGACCCAGGGGTCAGGTGCAGAGGGACACAGTGTGACCAGGGCCACCATGCAGAAGCAGGAGATGCAGGAGGTGACCCCTCCACTGGTTGCCACAGGCTGGACATGCACCGTGATACTGGACACATACCGGCATGTGGGCACCTGAGGTAATGCACTGTGCACGTCTGTCTGTATACCCAGCAGGTGCCCAGACCACAGCGATCAGACAACATGCCACAGCCAGGCAGGCAATACCACCACAATGCCATGCTGTGACCCATAGTGACATTGAGGTGTCAGAGCACAGCAGTCACAGCAGCAGTGATGAGAAACAACAGCAGGCATCCAACAGTGACAGCACAGTGAGCCAGGCCCACAGGAGGGTGACAGATAGTGAGGCAGATGACCAACATGGAAGTGACACCAACAGCAATGCCATGCCATCCAAGAGCAGCAGAACCATTGGACAAAGCACACCTGTGGCCAGAACTGCAGACCAGCACCAGACCACGGTGGAGACACAGCAGCAGGGGGACAGAGGGGATGGCCCTGTGGTGGGACAGGCGAACAATGCACCCACCACTGTAGGCCGCAATGGCTAGGTACACAGCACCGCTACACCAGACCATGGAGGTGCAGGTGGGATAGGCAAACATGGTGCAACACCACTGCCATTGGAGGATGACCTTGGGGAAGACCTGTCATGATACTGCCAGGACATCCTGCTCACCCAGGAGGCAGCACAGTGTGAGCTGGCAGGGACAGAAGACAGCATTCGGGAACACACCACTGCCAAGGTTGCACACATGGGACAGCTGCAGCTGACAGTGGCAGATATCCACGCAGCCATCATGCATGGGATCCAGGAAGGGGCATGCTAAACAACACAGACATCAAGGCTACTCCAGGACATATGGCTGTGAGTCACATGCCAAACGGATGCCATAGAACGGCAGACCATGATCATGGGATGCACCATGGGGCAGCATATCACCCAGACAGAGGCATCAACAGCAATGGCAACTGCACTGCAGGAGATTGTAAGATGCATGCAACAACAAGCAGCCAGTGTGGCACCGGTCCCACAGGTATGTCCGGACTGCAATGTGTGACGGCACAACAGAGGGGCAGTAGATGACCACCACAGCATGGGGAACACAGCCAGCATACTGGATGTGGGACAGGGCCATGAGGGCGCACAGGGCACAGGGCAGCCATTGATGCCTACAGGACAACAGCCAGACACAGTGTTGACACAGCATGTGACATGCACAGCCGTGCTCGAGAACATGGCTGTGGGCAACACGGCAGGCAAACACACAGACAATGGGGGACAGCAGCTGGATGCAATTGCCTCTGAAGACAGACACGTGGGCCCAACAGACATCAGGGATGGGCTGGAGCCATGCAGCGATGCTGGTGTGGAAGATGGCCATGGTGCAGTGGGGCACACACTGCAGGGGGCCACAGCTGCACAGGGCACAGTAGACATCCATAGCAAAACATCCAGTAACACAGCTGAGGGTGTGCACAGGCACATAGGGGTACTGGAACATGATGGGCACAGGTGGATGGACATCCACCCACCTGTCAGTGATGTGGAGCAGTCTGGACAGACACAGAACAGTTCAGTGATAGCCAACATCATGGCCATGCCAACACCCAGTGCAGCACGGAGGCTGGGACGACACATGACAGCCCGATCCTGAGGCCACAAGAGGGCCCACCCTGAGGCAGGTAGAATGGCCTGTGAAGGGTGGATGGCCAGGCAAGGAGTATCAGCAGCAGCACCTGTTGCACAGATGGCAGCAGCTGGCAGCAGGACTGGAGGTAGGGGGGACAACAGCTGCAGTATGTCAGGGACCGCTGCAGCACAACAGATACCCCTGGTGACACGACGTCATTCACAGAGGCACAGGGTGCACACAGTGCCACCTGTTGTGGAGGTGCAGACAGGGTGTGCCACACTGCCAGATGCTACACAGAGCAGCATCGTGGTGGTACAGCCACCATGCACTGCACGGAGTGAGCCACCGGACACCGTAGGCTGGAGGGGGAGGCCAGAACACACACACTGGTAGGATGCACGCAGCATGCCAGGCATGTGCATCAGAGGGGGGGTGACCACTGATGCTGGCCACCACAATGCAATGGTCCAGTACACACACCAGACCATGGGCAGGGACCCCAACGCAACACACACCACACATGGATGTGCAGGTGCATGTGCCATGCATACCTGTGCTGCATGCACATGTACCCCATATCCCCTGTACAGTGTCCATGGCCATGGCACACCCTGCCAATGCACTACATCATGGGACGCGCTCACAAGCCTGCATCCCCAGACAGTGGCACCCCACCCCACATTCTAGTGATAAGCACACCACCATCCCAGATGGCACATACTGGACACCTGCACAGCCCCCAAAGCTAGCCCTAGGACCAGTCGCATGCACCCAGGTGTGTACACCATGGCATGCCATAGACCACTTACACTGTACACCCACACCCGTGCACCACCAACCACAGCCAACCAGACAAGCCCCCTCCATGTGACCAGTGGGAGCAGTGGGTGCACACACCATGGCGTGGAGCACCAGCACAGGTGTGGCCCCTGGCACACACGGCACCATACCTGTCCATGTTACCATGCATGCCCCCACACCCAGGTGCATGGCATCTGCAGGACTGTTGCCTTCCCACCACACAAGGGGCTCCACAAAGAACCCAGCACCAACACTCACATACAGTACCCACTGTGGGGCATGCCACCACAGCAGCCATACAGAGCTGCACACTGCAGTCCACTGGGTGGGCCCTGTGGTATGCCACATAGCATGACACACCACCTGGCACCACACGTCTGGTACTGGCACATGCACGACACATGCAGACCCAAACCGCGGGGTCCCACCTTGTCAACTGGTGGTTTGGCTTAACCACTGTGGCATGCCACTATGGAACTAAGAGGACCCCAGCACTGGGGTAGCACAGGCCCACAGGGATACAGTGTCCTGACACTATGCCCAGTGTGTCACATCAACAATACCTGTGGCACAATGCGGTGCAGTCCACATGTTGCTGGACAGAGGTCCCTGTTGTTCACATGGTGCCCTGCGTAGGCCCTGTGGGCTGGTACCCACACATTGGCTGGCACCTACCAGTAAACAGCATAGGCAGATGATGAGCATGCACAGTACAGAATGACACACAGACACAGCTTGCACATGGAACAACAATGTATTAGGAACACATAAGCAACACACAACATCAACAGTTAAGGTGATTAAAGAGGTACACAATTCAATAGGCACAGCTCCCACACACAACAATAGTCTTACAATGGTGATGCAATTAACTGCATTGCATGCACAGTTACTATATCCCTGAAGTCCCAGTGACCTGTGTCCATACTACCCTATGAGCCCTGTCCATGGCATGTCCGCGATTGCATGAGTGGGCCATGGGCAATGTTGCACTCACATGCCCGCCACTCAATGTCCACCAATCTGGTTCAGGTAGTCCAGCAGGGCTTGCACTGCATCATGTAGGTCGGTCAGCAGTCTTGCCATGGGCCTGATGCACAGGCTGAGTCCCTGGGCAAAGTCACGGAGGTTGTGCGGTTGGGGCTGCATGTCATCAGTACTCCTCACGTCCCTGTCTCGTGACGTGTCCCTTGCACTCTCGGGCTGCCCTGGACCATATTCGGGGGTTGCATCACCACTGCCATGCATGGGAATGTCCTCATCTCCAGTTTGGTCAGCACTCGCCCAGCCAGCTGTGCCATGGGTGTCCCCACCTGTTGCCATGTCAGCCGTGTCACCTGCCGCAGGCAGTCCCACAGCACTGTTGCCTGGCCCTGCATGCTGGCGACGCTCCTGTAGGGTACCTGGGACATCCTCCTCCACTTCTTCCGCATCCTCCTCATCTGTTGTGCCCTCTGCACCCTGCTGTGGTGCTATCTGTTGCTTGCCCTGGGCCATCATCCGGGTCCTGGCTGTGTACGCCCGTGCATCGCTGTGCTTCAGGTGTCACATCACCCGCTCCAGGGAACGCCACCATGCATTCCAGCCCTGCTGCTCACTCCTTGCACCACCATCGGCACCTGGAAAACAATGTGACAGCCTGTGAGTGCACCACACGCCCATGCACTGCCTCACTGCATGTTGCCCAAACCACCAATGCAAGCCTGGCAGGCCACTACCCTGCCATGTCATGTGTTGCATGGGCTGTGACATGCAGCAACCATGTGTGGGGCACACACCCACACATGTGTCCATGGTGCATGTGCCCTACCAGCATCCACCAGCCACGGCTACCTATGCTAGCCCTGCCAGTGCATATATGTGTGTGTGTGTGTGTATCTATCCCCCCTGCCTGCTGGTTCCTACACAGTATCCTACACAACTGCATACATGTCATGACTGCTGCACACCCACCTTGGCGATGTTGCTTTCTGTGGGGTCCTCTGCTGTGTCCATCCAATCTGGGTTCCCTTGACCTGCCCTGGCCTTCAGTGTCACTGCCCTCTCCTGCAGGGACATAATGGTATGTGACATCATCAGTACCCATCTGTGCAGTCAAGGTCACTGTAGTGTGCTGTGTGTCAGACATGTTACTGATGACACATACCTGACCGGCATGGCCATCCTCCACGCATCTGGATATCTGCCTCTCATGCCATCCTCCTCAGGTGGGCAAGGAGCTGCCCATCCCTCCTGGCTAAGTCATTCCATCGGTGTCTGCCCTGCTGCATGGTCCTCCTGATTCCAGACACCGCCTGGAGCCTGCTGCCTATGGTGGACCACACTCTCTCCCTGTCTGCTGGGCTGGACTGCTGTGCTCCCTGTGGGAACAGTACCCTGCTCCACTGCTCAGCCAGGCTGATGAGAAACACTGTCTCATCATCAGTGAAATTAGGTGCCCTGCTCCAGCGTACCATTGCAACTGGCACTGCCACCTGCTGTTTGCCCTTGTGACTGCTTTACTCCCTAGCCTCCCTCTGCAGTGTATCTAGTGCTGTGTCCTGTGCTACACTGTCCTGTGTGTGAAATGAAGAACAATGGCACTGCAGGTAATATAAAAGTATCCAATTTAATACGTGCATACAAATAGCACAGCCTAGCATGTGCTACTGAAGCCCTGCACATGCTGGTGGCTCAGCTCCACGTGTTCCCTGCTTTCCCCCGCCAGTCACACGATGTGATGCACATGCTATGCAGCATGCATCGGCATGCAGCATGCAATGCACTGTGCGTTGCATATGGGATGACTCTGTATGCAAGTAGCATTGCTGTGGCTGCCACACTGTGCGACATGCGTCCTCCCATTGTTGATGCACAGTGCAACCTGTGGTGCATTGGTTTCCATCTCCCCTGTCTCCACACACTGTGCTTGTGCAGGGTACCATGGCTGTGCTTGGGGGGGGGCATGCCTCCAGTGGCACTGTGCCAGTCCTCATGGCGTGCCCTATGGGTGTGCCATGACATAACCATGTCCTGCAGCCTTGGGTGCACTGCACCCACCCAATTGCAACACCTGCAGCTGTGCTGCATGGTGTGTGCAGCCTCCCACCCACACTGTCCTCCATATCCCCATTGTGCCTACCTCTGGTGCCCACTGTGCACTGACATTGCATTTTGGTGCCAGCACCAGTGTGCAGCGTACCACATGACTGTGGTTCCATTCCCATCATGTGCAGTCTATGCTGCCTAGCACTGTGGCTGCTGTGCATGGGACCCCACACATCCCTCCATCCCTACATTACACTGCTTGTGCACATATCACCCCTGCTAGCAATGGACACCTGGCCTCTCATGCTGCTGTCCATGTTACTGTGCATTCCACCGTCTAGGGTGGTATGCAGGCAATGGGCACATCTGTGTCAACTGTGCTGCCACTGCCTGTGTGGTGGCCCAGGCGGCGACACCTCCATCTCACCACAGCTTTTCTGGTCCACCTGCAGTGTGTGCTCTCCACGGTGGTCCATGGGTTCCTGGCACTACAGTATTGTTCCCTGCAATGCCATGGCACTGCTGGCCAATGTGCCTGTTGTGTGTGCCATTGCTGCATGCGTGTGGTCTTCCCATGGTGTTGAGGCTGTGGTCCATAGCCAGCACACAGCATGGTGGTGTTGGTGTACCTGTGGCCGTGCACACTGTGCATGCTGTTGTGTGCTCATCCAAAGTGTGATGCAATGAGCTGCACTCGCATTCACTGTTCAGCTAGTGTGTGTGTTGTGCCTGGCCTTGCTGTCGCCAGTCTTAGGCGGGCCCTGCTGCCTCCTCCTCCTCCTCCTCTGCAGTGTCACCATTCTCGCTGGGTGCCTCCTCATCCTCTGCCAGTGGTGTGCTGTGTTCCAGTGCTATGTTGTGCAGCACACAGCATGCTATGAACAGTTTCCATGCCATTACTGGTGTATACTGCAGTGCACCCCCAATCTGTCAAGGCACTGGAACCTCATCTTGAGGATGCCAAATGTGCACTCTATCACACTGTATGTTGCTGTGTGGGCATCGTTGTACCATTGCTCTGCCACACTCTGTGGATGCCTCACTGGTGTCATCAGCCAGGGCTGTTGTGGGTATCCACTGTCACCTGTGGGACGGGAGATGTAGGTTAGTGTTGTGCCCACATACGTCCCATGCCCACCCATGCTGCATGTGTCTGTGTGTGCCTTACCAATCAGCCAGCTGTCTGTGAGTGTCCCACTCTGGAAGGCCTCACACACTGCACAGTTCCTGTAGATGTACGCATCATGTGTGGACCCTGGACACTGTGCCACAACGTCGAGGATCTTGCACCTGCTGTCACAGATGACCTGCACATTCATGGAATGGAAGCCCTTCCAGTTGACATAGGTCTATGGTTCATCCAGTGGTGCCCTTATGATGATGTGTGTGCAGTCTACTGCACTAAGCATACGTGGGAATCCTGCTGTGCTGTAGAATCCCTGCTTGACTGCCAGTTGCTCCTGGGTGTCTGTGGGTAGGTGCATTTATTGTTGTGACCTGTGTACGAGGGCATCCACAACTGCCCTCAGGCACTGTGATACGGAGGGCTATGAGATGCCCACGGTGTCGAATCTCGGTGTCTGGAATCCACCAGTGGCCATTACCCATAGGGCTGTACATACCTTCGCCTCTATTGGTATGGCATGGCCTCTCCATGTTCTGCTTCTGATGTTGGCATCAAGTTCCTGGCATAGCTCTGCTATGGCTGCCTTGCCAATTTGATATCGTGTGATGCAACTCTCCTTGGTCAGGTCCATGTGGGTGGTACATGGCCAGTACACACGCATGGTATGCCTCCGATGTCTGGGTTGCTGCTGTCTGTGCACCTGCTGTGCAGCGCCACCCTGTTGTGCAGCCTGGTGGGTATGTCACCTATGATGTTGCATGGCCATCTGTATGCCCAGTAGGGCCTGTGGTGCTAACATCCTCCTGGCAGTTGCCTGTCTCTGTCCTGCTGCAGTCCTGTGTCTCAGTCTTGTATCACTACCCTGCCTCTTCTCTTCTGTTCCTTTTTCAAAGTCCCCTTAGATCAGCTCTATGTGATGTAGCAGGTGTTTGAAATCTGTTGTTTGGTGCACCTTTGTGAATTGCACTCCTGCATCCTGCATGTCTTACCCCTGTCACAACGCACCATGCGTCATGGCGCTAGCTGCCTTCTGGCACTGTGCTGGTATATGGGTTGCTTAAGGCAGCTGGTTTTTGCATTCACGCATGGTGCATTTGTGAATCCCGTCTTGCTTGCATCTTGGCGCAGCATGCTGCTTGGCGCACGCACCTTGCGCCTTGGTACAGCAATTGAGAATCGGGCCCTGTGAGTTCAGGTTATGACATCATCTGTAGCTCTTCACTGAAATTGGCTTCTTTGAACAGGTAGTAAAATCAAGGTTACAAAATAGCTCATAACTGTAAAATGAAGTGACGTAGAAACCTTCATTTTTGGTATGAGATTTATTGGGAATAGCTTATTCTAATTCTGAAATGTAGCATTTTTGGCCAGAGTCCCTCTTTAAAGACCGAATCAGTCAAGCAAGTGTGTCTTGCATGCAATAACTGCCCCTTAGGAATGCTTTTGACCAAATCTGGGGGCTGACAGCTGTTCATTAAAAGAAGAGAATTGTGTGCTATCGGCTTGCAATATAATTTGGTTTCGTGTCTATTACCTTTTTTGAAAGTAAGAAGATTGAGAAAAGGTATTTCATTTTCACTAACATCATAAGTAAATTTCAAATGGCTGTTCATGGAGTTAATATACTCAGGAAACAGACTTAAAACTTTATGATCTCAGCTAACTTGAAGTTCCCAGCAGAAGAGTCACTTGCTAAGTCTAAATCTGACATTAATATTTCAAAATACAAACCAGACTTGATCAAATATAAACAGAGAAGACATTCACATGATGGAGGGGACTATAAAGATGGTACAGTATACATGTGGCCTGGCCCCAAGACAGATATTAGATGACAGAATGGATGGCAGATTTCAGAGTGGATGGTCAAGGTGTTTCCTCAGGGCCTACAGTGACTGTGGAGATGTACAAGAACCCATAAGAGAACATTCAAAACAACAGGCAAAATAATCCTTTTTTGGGAGAGAATATGGATGATTTGTATCCGGACCCACAGGACAGAAGAAGAGGACAAGGAGGGGGCAGGGCAAGAGGAAGATCGAGAAACTTCAGAAACAGGGGAGGCAGATCTCACTTGAGAGGGAGGCAGGAGTGGGGACCAGTATGAGTCAATTATTGAGAACCAAGAACCCAAACTTGCAGCTGTGAATTTGTCTAGACTGGAACTTCCAGCCATTCAAGAAAATGCCTTAAGGAAGAGATTTTTTTTATCCCCACCAATAAACCTAACCCATTTAATGCAGGGGTGGATCTGATTAGGTTTTCAGAAGACTGCAATAATTGGCTAATTTTTTTGGAGAAACAAGTGTTGAAATTGAACATGACCAGATGAAGTGACTGCTACACAAGGACACTCAATAAGGGAAATGACTAATTTCAAACGTCCCTTAATTTTTTGCCTTCCCACCACAAAACCAACACTGACTACAATTTGCAATCTTATAGCACAAGATGTGAATAAATTATTGAGTTCTGACTGGTGTAACAGGAAACAAAGTATGACCTACAATGAAAGAATGGTAACCAGAAGTAATCATTAAACCAGTGGACAAAGGGGCAGCTGTAGTTATATGGGACAGGGCTGACTACATCAGAGAGGCAGAAAGACAACTTAAAAATGAGACATTTTACAAAAAAATTGAATAAGAACCCAACAGAAGAGATTTTATGTAGTGCCACACATCTGCTGGAGTGCAGTCTTCATGAATAGCTAAAAAGGAAGATTTTCTAACAGTGACATCACCAAAGAAACCAGTATTCTATCTTCTCCCCAAGATCCACAAAGAGACATGACCTGTTCAGGGAAGACCTATAGTATCATCCATTGGTTCTATTATTGAGCGATGTCAAAATTTGTTGATTTTTTATAAAAAGGCTGGTTCCCAACCTCCCTTCCGATGCTTAAGACACCAGTGATATTTGATGAACATTAAGAGATGTACAGATTGTAGAAACAGAACTTTTAGTAGCAATTGATGTTGAGAGTTTGTACTCCAATATTTCGCACGAAGTTAGGTTATAAGCACTTCAGAAGGCATTGCAAAAGAGAGAACATCTACTTCTGTCCACTCACTCTGTAATAGATCTTGCCCATTTTGTATTAGAGTTTAACTACTTTTATTTTGAAGGCTCATACTACATGCAACACAAAGGAACAACCACGGGCAACACGTTTGCCCCAAATCTGGCAAACCTCTATATGGGGATGTGGGAGGAGTCATTCATCTATGATCAGAATCACAATAGTTTCACACCACATATAAAACTGTGGCATAGATAAATAGATAACTATCTATTAATCTGGAATAGGCGTTGTAAAGTTTTAAGACTGTTTCTTGAGTATACTAACGCCACGAATAGCCATTTGAAATTTACTTATAATGCCAGTGAAAATGAAATACCTCTTTTTGAACTTATTTTTAAACAAGGTAATGGACTTGAAACCAAATGATTTTGAAGTTGATTGCATACAGTTCTCTTCTTTTAATGAACAGCTGTCCTCCCCCAAATTTTTCCAAAAACATTCCTAAGGGATAGTTTGTGTATGCAAGATGCACTTGTTCAAATGATTTGGGCTCTAAGGAAGCAAGTAATGATGTGACAAAAAGTTTTCTTCAAAGGGGATATCCCACTCCAATTTTACAAGAAGCATTGAGAAATGCAGAAAACACAGAGAGGAACAACCTTACTTGAAGAAAGTCAAAGAACTGATACTAATAACCCACTGGCTTTGTGACTGAGTATAACCCATTAGCCTCTAAACTTGTCCATATTATTAAGAAACATTGGGGTCTACTTAATTCTGCTCCAAAACGCGAGAGACTGGCACAACAAAAGCTAGCCTTAGGGACACTTTATTCCATGCTACTTTAAGACATATAGACACAAATCCCACTTGTAAACTGGAACCCCTGGTAAGGAATTTTTGATGCAGGCATTGTGTTCACTGTCCCAAGACTGCTAATACCCGCAAACAAACTTCAAAAAGCAGACCACAAAATACGATGCAGGGCTGGTGCGGGTAAAACAGGCAGCCTGCCTGACAAACACTGAAGCAGAAGACCTCCACACTCAAGGAGACATACCAGCAATGCTGTTGTATAAATGGAAATAAATGCTTAATTGCACAAAAACAACAAAGTGAAGGGGCAGATACGGCTGCTAACCACAACTGCCCCATAGCAGTATTGTTTTTGTGCAATAAATCATTTATTTTCATTTATACAACAGTGTTGCTGGTATATCTACTTGAGTGCGATGACCTGCTTCGGTGTTTGACTGCTAATACCTACACTTTCAATCACCCTCGATCAGGAAGGAAATTTACAATCAGGCAGTTTGTCAACTGCAGCACTACAGTGATTTATCTGTTCACGTGCCTCTGTGGGTTGAGGTACACGGGACATATAAAAACAGCATTATAGGGCAGCATGGGGGAACATAAGGCTGCTATTAGGGATGGGAATACAGACTATGCAATTGCCAGGCATGACGAAGAAGCTGGACTTGGTTCAGTTTCTACTTTGAGATTTACAGGAATTGAAAAAGTGGATCTGGAGATTCGAGGAGGAGATTTAAAGAGAGAGTTACACCAAAGAGATGCTTTCTGGATTTTGACATTGAATATAATAACCCCATTTGGCCTCAATGACGATACTCCTCTTGATTCATATTTCTGATAGATTCTGAGACAATTTTGAGATTATCTGTATTGTTTCCCACTTCTGCCCCCTGTATCTTACCTTGTTCCTTTCCAGTTATGTCTCCTTTTCTCCTTTTTCTCTCCCCCCTCCCTCCCCTCTTGTTGAACACTGAATATTTATTGTTGCATATTTATTGCTGTACTGCTGTAATTATTATATACTGTATCTTCTATAACTTGTCTCATTTGCACTTTTGCATTTATGCACTAGTCACTTTTTTTAGTAATCTTATATTTTGTCCTGAATTTGATGGACTATCTGTTCAACAGCCACCTTTTATGTACCCTTTCACTATGCATCATGCTCTGATGATGACTTGATTGTTGATATGTAAGCACTAGCATGGCTGTCGAGGCACAGGCTGGCATGAGTGAGTATGCGAGGGACTTCTCGTATTTTGCTATTTTGGAGCTTGGTAGCTTAGTGTGGTTTGCTACATTTGCCTTATGTACATCTCCCTATGTGTTGTGCTGCTACCAGCTGACAATTCAGCATGCTGCTGATGTGAGTTTTGTTTGGATTATACTCTGCCTCCCCCCCAGCTGAAGCCTGCATTTACCACTTTGGTGATCTGATGCTTTTCTTCACTGAATGTCTGTCTGTTATGGTTAATAAAGCTGCATGCTGTTAAGACCATTTTAATGGTGGAGGAGATGTCTAGTGATGTCATGAACATAGATAGACACTAAACAACAGAGCTCTCAATGGGATCCACAAACTAGCCTTCCTAATTACACCTAAAATTATAACAAATTGCAGAAAATTACCTCTGAAGGCATAAGAATGCCTAGAAGAAGGGGTCTGAGCAAAAATCTGTTGGAAGAGCCCTGGGATATGGACAGATTGTCAGAAGGAGAATCCAGGAGTAAAGGCTCATAGGCCTTCCATTCATCCAGACGTGGCCATGCCAGTCCAGAATATCCCAGCATGGCAGTACTCCAATGACAAATGGCACAATGGCTTAATGAGATAAGGGATTTCAGCAAAGAAATGCAGTTGACCACCACAGCCTTATGAACAGATGTGAATAAACTTGAAAAAAGGCAGGAAACACATGAAACGCATATCTCAGAAAACTATCGCCACGTGGGACTTAAGAATGGGTGATCCTGCAAATAAGACAGACTGTGGCTGCTCTACAGGACAAAGCCAAAGATGTGGGAAGCCAAAATCGGCATAATAACATTAGCCTGTCAGGGCTTCTGAAGGTTTGGAGGTCCCAAATATCAATGCATTTCTGCAGACCCTGTTCTGGACTTCCCTCCCTTTGTCTGAAGACATCTCCCTGGAGATAGACAGGGCCCACAGAACTCTAGGTCCCAGACTAGCACCGGGAGCCAGACTACACACTATCCTGGTGCGTATGCTAAGGTACCAGGAAAGGGAGACAATTATCCACACAGTTTTGAAAAAAGGGGTCTGTTTACTATAAAGAGCACAAGCTGTTTTTGGAAAATGACTATGTCCCAGAAATTATGCCAAATGCCATTCCAGTAATGAGGGTCTTGAAGATTGCAAAGCTTAAATTCAGGACCCCCTACCTGCCAGGATGGTCGTATTTTTTCCAGAAGAAACCCTGGCATTCAGCACGGTGGCCAAAGTTATCGAGGAGCTAGCTAAAAGAAATATCAGCCTTCTGGAGAAACACCCAGCTGCAAAACCTACCTTGTCAGCAAAGCTTTCCCAACGAGTGTGGTCGGAAGGGCAGAGAGAAGCTAGGCGCAGGCAGGGCTTGGATGTGATGCAGTAAATCATGGAGTCGCTCAGGGGCCAACAGAATGCAGCATCCCCCGGCTCATCTCTGAGGCCCACCGCATCTTGAGAAGCCTCGGGACTGGATTTCAGCAGCATGGTAGGCCTACAGCTTCTCTCCTCTGTGCACAAGTCTCCTCCCCTGACCTGGTGGAATGACGTCACGCTGACGTTTTGCGTACTGATGTTAGATTGACCAGAAAGACCTATGGAAACTCAGCATAGTGCTGAGAGGGAAGGGAGAACCAAAGAACATCACCAGATGGACCCATATGGAGACCCTCACCAATTGGAGTGCTGGTGAACACCAGGGGGAGCCTGAGGCAGGTATACACAGTTACAGTTCAGATGGACATAGATGGGGGATATAACAAAGAAGTATATGCCACTGAATGAGTGAACATATAAATAAAAATACAATGGAATGACACACAGTAAACTAATGCAATGTAACTTTATTACAGAGCATACCTGCCTACGGCAGAAAGGACCCCCTTCAGAGATCCAATATGCGTTGACGTCCAGGCTCTAGGGGTTGAGCCCCTGTGGTGCATGAGTCAATGGCTCCCAAGGCCATGAGATGGACCTCCCTTCAGGTAAGAGAGTATAGATTAATAATCATAAGAGACTCTGGGACGCTAAATGTACAAAGGAATTATGACAGAGCCGTAACACCTTGAGTAGGGTATGAAACTAACAGAGCTATGGCCCCTAGGGTAGACAAAGAGCCCGACACACTGGGATACCTTTGAACCGAAATGCAGTGGGCCTTATGACCTAGGATAGGACTGGGGGGATCCCCGGACCCCCCGAGTCATGATGCTCTAGATATCTCTTTGGGGGGGCTCCCATGGGCTCTGGGAAATTAGTCTGAGGATGATGTGTGCCAGAGAGGATGGGAGCCAGCATATGGGGGATTCTCAGGCCCTCCTCTACAATTAAAAGGAAGGCTCTGAGAGAGTGAGGCCAGCTCGACTACTCCGCACTAACCCTCACAGAGGGGATTATCACTACCCTGGAGACCCCAGGATCCCTTGTGAAACACCCTTTTAAGGGGTGGATCCCAAAGAGAGAAACATGAGGTCACAAATCCCACATCCCTCAGCCATAGGCATATTGTTTGCCTAGAGAGGGCCCTCGGCTGAGGTTTTCCCTCAAAACAAGGTGTAGACCTTGTTAGCTGGATCATAGCAATCTAGCCACGTTGGAAGTGTCAAATACAGTACAGTAGGTTAAAAGGACCATGTTGGCCCTAATCCATGTTGGATGTGTTCAGTTTGTTATGTTTTGTGCCACAATACTAGTATTTCACACACAACGTTATCAGAAAGATGTACAGAATAAGTGGAATGTTAAACGTTATATGCTCACGAGTATGTTACCATGTGGTGTTTGTTACAATAACAGTCAAATGATTCCTAAAACAATATATGGGAAGGTTCAAGTGGGGGGGGTGAGGGGACACCTGGGGGGGGATAGTACCCCGAGGCAGGAGACAGTATTACCTTACAGCATCAAATGGCTGACCCTGCATTACACTCCTTTCACTTAATGTGAATGGACTTTCATCTCCTATAAACAGATCTAGGGCAATGTCATACCTCAAAAAAACAAACGCAAATATAACATACCTTCAGGAGACACATATGTCTCAACTTGAGCATGGTAAGCTGTCTAAGTCTGGTCTGGGAGAAGTGTTTTCTGCGTTGGAGTGGGGTGGAAGGAAAAGGGGGGGGGAGGCTATTCTTGTACCTAGACATACTCTCTTCTGTGCAATGGAGACCTGGGGAACCCAGAGGGGAGACTGGTACTGGTACAGGGTACCATAAACAACAGAGAGGTTACCTTGGCCAATGCCTACTTCCCTCCAAGATTAGCCAGCCCCCAAATGAGAATATTACTGGACAGAGTTGTCCAATTTACTAAGGGGACATTGATGCTAGCAGGGGACTTCAATATTACCCCAGACCCCAGCACTGATTCCTCCAACCCAAGACCTCCACAACAAACATCTGAGCAAAAATACTTTGGTAGATTTGTAAGGGAAGGATTTTCTAACAGACAAGTTGGAAGAAATACAAAATAATTATCCCAAAGAAGACACCAGTCCAGCGATTCACTGGAACATGGTAAAAACAGTTCTGAGGGGCCATATTATCCAATATATTGCAATGCAATCCCGCAGTCATAGGGAAAAGCAGAAAGAGCTGGAAGATACATTGCATTTTATGCAGAAGGCACACAAGCAGGGGGCTAGCTCAATCCTACCACAGCTCAAACAAACACAAGCAGAGCTAGATTGGTTGAGCAAACAAAAGACTGAAACAGCCCTGTCTTATCTAAGACAGAGATACTATGAAGTGGGCCCCAGAGCCACCCATCTGTTAGCCTATCAGAGACAAAGACAGCAGAAAGCGGCCATGATCATGGCCCTACTGCACCCCTTGGAGGGCACCCACTTAACGAAGTTGCATGACATTACTAAAGGCCTTACCATCTTTTATTCCAAATTATATTCCCCAGACAGCACAGCACCCCAATCGGAGATTAACACTTATTTACAATCACTCACTATGCCCCAACTAACCCAGGACCAGGGGGAACAATTCATGTAACCCATAACGGAAATGGAAGTGGTGGTGGCTATAGCCTGATACAAAACAATGAAATCCTCAGGCCCAGATGGGTATGTGGCAGAATTTTATAAAACCACCCAATCCCAATTGCTCCCCAACTTGGTACAGGTATTTTAACTCAGTTCTTGAGGGGGAAACAGTCCCACCACCATGGTCATATGCATCCATTTCGGTAATATTGAAACCAGGTAAGAATCCAATTAACCCACCGACTCGATAATCTTATCCCACAGCTAATAGGAATAGACCAAACAGGGTTTGTCCGCTCAAGAACCACTACAGACAACATCAAAAGAACACTGCATGTTATTCATGAAATGGACTTGAGTAAAATACAATAAGTGATTATCAGCCTTGATGCTGAAAAGGCATTTGATAGAGTATACTGGCAATTCTTGTACTCTGCACTGGTTAAAATGGGACTGCCAAATGCATTTGTCCAGGTCCTATGGAATATTTATTCATCACCAAAAGCCTGTGTGAATATCAACGGACACCATTCAGAGTACTTCCCATTACAAAGGGGCACCCGACAGGGATGTCCTCTCTCTCCTATTTTATTTGCCATGTACATGGAACCACTGGTACAGAAGATCAGAGAGGCAAGGGATATTAAGAGGGATAGTTATGGAAGACACGGAGCATCGAATTGTGTTATATGTAGACGATGTCCTCCTGTACCACAGAGATCCAGAAACCACCCTTGCAGCCATTAGTAAAACTTTGGAAGACTTTGGAAGGGTCTTGGGCTACGCTGTTAACACCTTCAAAATGGAATCCCTAACCTTCAATTACAGGCCCCCCATGCAAACAAAGCAACTGTTCCCATATCATTGGGATCTGGATGAAATAAAATACCTGGGAATCCACTTAGCACAAAGCCCCACACAGGCATTTAAAAATAACTATTCCCCATTTACTATCCAGCTTAAAAAAGACCTAGCCCAGTGGAATACACTACCCCCTGAGCCTGACAAGGCGAATAGACCTGATCCGAATGGTAACCCTGCCCAGGGCTCTCTACCTTTTTCAAAACATACCTATACCCCCTGTCACAGGCTACACTTCAATGCTGGGACCAGGCCACATTCAGATTCATATGGGTAGAAACCAAGGGCACGTTTTAAGACCCTCACTCTACCAAGAGCAATGGGGGGGCTCACCCTTCCTAACCTCCAGTTTTATTACTGATTTGCATTACTTACACACATTACAGACAGGCAGAATACTACAACATCCTCTCATTGGTTAGAGAGCGAAAGTTCACTAGCTTTGGACTACGAATACTACATGGCTCTGTACCACAACCTGATCCAACCTGGAAGTCCCACAGCCATGAACCCATGGCTAAGGCATTACATTACCAGATGGGGACAATTAAAAAGGCACTACACCTTACCCCATTTCTGACCCTCCTCTGCCCAATAGCACATCTCCCAAACTTCCAGCCGGCACTCCTCATCCTCGATCATAAATTTAAAGAATGGGAACTTTATTTACTTAGATATCTTCCCCAGCTTTGTACTGGGGGAATCTTTAAGGTCTTTGAGTAGATACAAGGAGAGCATGAACTTCAAAGACAAGACTTTTACAGATTCCTACAGATTGGCCACTACTATAACTCCCTACCTAGAAGAGTGCATGAGCAGACATTACTTTCCCCTATAATATGCACACTAAGTAAATTGGTTATGCATCCGAGAGGAAGCCACATCTCCCTACTGTACCAACCAATACTGTGCACAATAAAAAATAACGTGACTACAATCACCCTAGCATGGCAGGAGGAACTGGAGGCTCAGATTGACAGAAATAGCTGACTTAGGGCATGCTAACACTCAGCTAAGATCACCAGCTCACATCATTGGAGGGAATATGCCTGGAAACATTTGATACGTTACTTCCGCACCCCAGTTATAACTAGGCATTACAACCTACAGGGGGATGCTAACTGCTGGTGCAACTACGGAGAGACACAGGCACATCATACGCATGTGATGTAGACATGCCCTGGGTTGCAGCCCTTTCTCAGGCAGATTCAGGTGGAACTCCAAGAGATGCTGGGGGAAGGATTAAACCTGACAGCAAACCTATACATCCTTTTACAATACACCTGGGAATATAGGGACCCTAATACTAGATACTTCCTGGGCATACTCATTATGGCATCCAAGAAGGCAATTGCCAAAGCCTGTCTCATCCCCCCACCGAATACCCACCCTGCAGGACTGGTGGATGATAGTCAACCAGATTTACCACCTGGAAGAAATCCCCCAAAACATCAATGACCAGAAAGAGAAGTGTACCTCTAAATGGATCAGGTGGATAATCTATATCATGCTCAAGGATAACCCATTTGTCCCATGAAGGGTATAGCAGCCCATACATTGGGAAGGGGGGGGGATGAATACTCTATCATACAACAGAGGAAGTCTTGGGAACCCCACCCGGGAAGATGAAAAATAGGGAGCTTAACAAACATACTCAGCGCCCGGTTATGCAGATCATCTTCTGGATGGAGGGTCCACCCCTCTCCCAGGGACCTGGTCTCCTCCCCATCCACTACCGGGAAGGGATAGTCACCGGCTCCACCACAGATGAACCTCCTAGGGACTCAGCACTTGAATAACAACCAGCAATAACTACTTAAACTCATCCTTGTTGGTATATATAAGGAGAAGAATATATATAGGGAAATATTGTGTCTCATAATGCTCTATTTCGACAATATAAAGAAACAAGATGGTGAATGAGACGGTGACCCCAAACTGGGCAGATCCACCTATGTATGTACATGTTTACTTAAAGAAATGTAAAATCAGTAAGGACTGTAATGACTGTCTGTTGAAAAACTTTAATAAAAATTATATTTGGAAAAAAAAAAAGACTATTTTAACTCTTCTCTTTATTGACGTGCTGACCCTATCTCCACTGAATGGAGTGATTGCGTGTTTTTGGGCTTGATTGCACTCCTGGGTAACTGCACACTCAGCGTACCGAGCTACTGATCTTCTTGTTTTACTAAAACACTCTATCTGCACAACTTTGTGACTGGAAAGCTAACCTTTATTTTTTTTTCAGAAAAAAAACAAAATCGCTTATATAAAATGGAGAGTTGTCATGTTACTTAATTACTGAATTGCAAAAGGACAAATAATAGCAGAGCCGTGGCACCATTTCATGCTTCTAGTTACTAGGAATTATCTCTCTCTCTCTCAGCCTCTCAGAATAATGGGGAAAAAAACAGTTGAGTTTCCAGTGAATCCAAGTAGCCTGTCCAAGGACTGGGAAAACAAAAGTGGGTGGCAGTGGTGGTGGTGAAGATCTGTTGCTGGAGCAGGTGGGGGCCAGGGGAGTGGCAATTTGCAAAACTACACCTAGCCAGCATAAAAGCTGTTTTTTTTTGTTTTGTAAATTTCTTTTTATTGAAAATTTCTTTTACACATTACAACATTTAACATTTAGCCAACATTTTTATCACATTGAAAATACAGAATACAGGAATACTTTAAGTGTATATGATGCTAAACATTATTTAATCCATTCTATGCAAAGGTTTCCCCCCTTAAATATTCTCTCTCTCTGTTATGTTATTCAGTTATCCCCTACTTCCCCTATGTTATTTCCATATAATAACCAGCTTCCCCTTTTTCCCATAGGGAAACCGTGGTGTAATTTGTTGTTATAAAGGAGTGTTTATAACGGCAAACACGCGCACGGTTTCCCTTGCTGTGCGCATCCTCACGCAGCAGTGCCAGCTCTCAAGACCGCTACCGCTTCCATCTCTCCCAAAACCGCACCACCACCACCACCACCAGAAGGGCTCACTTTTTCTAGTTTGCTCTAAAAGAAGCTGCTGAGTGTAGAGCGATGAGAGCGAGTGACTTGACGCAAGTATTAGTGAGTGTTGCTACAGCAACAGTTGGTAACGCTTGCATCGAGTCTTATGAAGCAACCGAGTCACTCGCTCTCGTCGCTCTACACTCGGCGGCTTCTTTTAGAGCGAACTAGGAAAAGTGATCTTTGCCATTAGAACTGATGTAATTCTTACACTAAATATTGCTGTTTCTTTCAGTTATGTAGCACATTGTTCACCAGAGCAAACACTGCTTGGTCATGCTTCAGCAAGGGACCCTCCAGGTCACTCCCCCTCGGCTCCAAGGTCTACACAGGAAGTCCATACACCAGCACTTATAAAAAATAACGGATATATGAGTGTGAGTTTATGGATTTTTTCACACACCCTTGGTGTGTGATGACCACATAAACCTTGTGTGTGTGAAAAAAAAATCTATAATACACTCTTACCTAGCCATTATTCTCTATTACATGTCTTCTTCTGGGAGGTCAACTCATATCCTGCCTGCACTGAGTGGGAAGCAATTCATGTCCATAAGCCATTGAAACACTTAACTTCCTCTTCTGGATGGGTCTGAGGTTGCTCTGTGTATGTGAGCTGCTTCAGGAATCGTGCCTTCAGCTGGGCCTGTGTGTACTTACCCCCTTAGGTCTGTGGTCCTGGATCTGGATTTTCACCTGTACAAAGTGAGATGAGAGGAGACCATTGCACCCTATTACTTTCTTGCCATCCATTGCTCTTTATAAGATGTGTGGTGTCCCTTGCCTCCTCTGCCTTCACTCTACATTTCATACACTCTGTTGATCCCTGCTGCTTTACCCTGATTGTGTTTGCAGCCCCAGTGTTGTCCCTTTTCTTACTGGTGTTGGTTGCACCACCTGCAGCTTTAGACATAGGCAGTTTCTGGTGTCGTTTAGGAACTATTGCGCTTAGTTTCATTGTGGTCAGTACTTGGCTATTGTCTGTTTTTCATTTAATGTATCAATTTGTATTCTTGATCCTTGTAGGAGGCAGTATAGTGCAGTGGTTAAGGGCACTGAGCTGCAAACCTGGAGACCTGGGTTTGAATCCCATAGCCCCCACTTGCATACTATGTGACCCTGAGCAAATCACTTAACTTCCTTGTGCTCCCAGGTCGCATCTGGAAACAAGCTTCGCCTCAGTGTGCCTTTCCTGGTTAAACAATTTCCCTTTTCCTTTCCCTTGTTATAATTTTGCTGTGATGTTGTTCCCTGTTTGTTGGATACTAACATTCAGCAATAATATAACATAACATTACAGCAATTAACAGTTGCAGACTATGTTTCTTGTGACAGTGTCTGATTTCTTTAAGCTGAAACTCGGTTTCATGCTCCAGGTAGGCATGAGTAGAGAATGCCCAGTCATACCTCCTCCTCCTCCTCCTTTTTTTGGGGGCGGGGGGTTGGGAAGAATATTTCACTGGGGGCCCTGGTCCAGCTTCTTGTGTGCCCCGTGTGAGACCATCACATCCCATTATGTAATACCATGTCTGTTGGAGGGTCAGAAAGCACACCCTCAGCAAGCAAAGGTGTCTTTACTGCGGGTCCAGTCCACCTATTGTGAGTCTATTCCCCTGCAGCAAGTCCTTCATTTCTTGTGTCTTTGGTTTATACAACAAAGGCCAGATCCTAATTCATTATATGTAGTAGCCAGGAGGTCCATCGGGTCTGGCATTGTTCTGGTCAGTCACTGAGAAAGACAGTTATTCTCTGCATCCTATAGATCTAATTATCTACTCCTCTCCCTTCTTCTGTTAGGATCTTGGGAGTCAAGTCACTTTCTAGTCAGAACTTTCTTTGCTGCAGTTAACACCTTTATCAGGTGCCTCGTGTGTCTAGCTTGATATCCTGGTGTACATCGGAGAAGAAGATAGAGTTGAGGGAACATCTGCTTTTCCTGTGCTATTAAAATCTGCAGCTCAGTCTCCACTTCTCACAGGAAGGACTGAGTTACTGGGCTCTTCCACATGACATGTGAGGGTTGCGCTGGGTTCCCCACACCCTCTCCAGCATGCTGCTGCGTGTTGGGGGAGTAGTGGGCAGTTATTGCTGGTGTCTTAAAGTATCTCACCAGTTGTTTTCAGGTATATTCCCTCCACTCATGGGAGTAAGTGACCTAGTGTTACGTGCGCAGGCCTCAAACCAGACCTGTTTACTAATTTTGATTTGTAGCTCATACTCCCATATCTGGGCTGTGTTTAGGGTGTCTACCTACTGTGTGAGTTTGGGAGCTCTATAGATACCAGATATTAGGTTCTCCATATTCCCACCTCTCAGAAATGATATGGTGGCTTGTATAAATGATAGCTTTTGTTCTGGGTCTATGACCTCCTTGGGTAGGGCAGTTACTATATTTAGCTGTATATTTGCAGGTACCTAAAGAAGTTTATGTCTGAGTCCATACTGCTGTTGACGTCCTGAAATGTTAAGACCTGCCCCTCCACTAGCAGCTGGAACACATATTCCAGGCCCAATCTTGTCCATAGACAAAATCTGTCATCCACCCTAGATGGTTGGAATTGTTTTAGGTAAGCTATTGGACAGATGAGTACCAACCATTGCCTAATCTCCATGTGTTGAGCCACCCTGTCCCATATTTCTATGGTGTTTGATAGTTGCGGGTTAGGGTGTGATGTCTGGACGGAGGGCCTATGTTCATCTTGCAGGAGCTGTGATATTTGGGCTGAAGTCAGAATGGATCTCTCCATCTCTATCCACTGTGGGTCCATAGGAGTTATGTACCAGAGCCATACGGCTTTGATCTGTGCTGCAGCATGGTACAATCTTATGTCCAGTGAAGCCAAGCCTCCACGATCTCTGGGCAGTGTTTTCTGGGCCTCTTCCTAGACTAGATAACTCTTGAAATGTTTTTCTGCCATTTCCTTCAGTCATTTGCTCTAACTGCGAGCAGGAGGTTTTGGAAAAAGTACAACACTCGTGGGAGTACTGCCATACAGTATGGACAGCATCAGTTTTTCTTGCTAGACCAGTTGGGAGTGTGAACCATCTTCTCAGGTTCTTTTCTATCTGCCTACTTACAGATCTGTAATTCTGATAGCAGAGGCCTCTTCTTTTCCTGGTAAGGTAAATGCTTTGATACCTTGTAGTATGCAGCATAAAAACAATTTTCATCTTTTCCCCATGCTTTTTTTACATTCTTTGGTAACTAGGTAGGCCCACTAGGCACAATGCTTGTTTTCAGGGGTGACCTGAGAGCAATAGGGAGGTAAAGTGTCTTACTCAGGGTCATACAGTATGCAAATGGGGGTTGTGGGAATCAAACCCAGGTCTACTGGATGTAGCAAGCTCATTCACAGCTCGTTACTCTAACCTCTAGGCTATACTTCTTGTATAGTGGTAACAAAATCTGGAAGGCCATATGTGCAAATGCTAGAAATCTTTGAAACACGATTCTGAACCTAGAGGCCATAATGGAAAAGGATGACCTGGATATTGTGGCCATTACCAAGTCATGATGCACTGAAAACCATGACTGGGACATTTCCATACCAGGCTATATCCTGTTCCAAAGACACGGGGGTTGGAAGTAAAGGAGGGGGTGTGGTGGTTTATGTGAGGGAAAGCATAAAAGCAACAGAGATACAGGGAATACGGGGAGGGGTAGGGGTACTGTGGGTCACCCTAGAAATGGGGAATGGAGCCGCTATTCATACTGGCGTGATCTACAGACCTCCAGCATGGGGTGGACGAAGCATTAGATAAAGTATTGGTGGAAGCTATTAGCAAGATGGTAGAAAAAGGGGAGGTGCTAGTGGTGGGGGACTTCAGTCTGCCAAATGTAGATTGGAACCTCCCAGCTGCAGCTTCAGCTAGAAGCAGGAACATCCTGGACTCCCTGCAGGGGATGTTCCTGAGGCAACTAGTCAGTGAACCCACTTGTGATGTCGCAGTACTGGACCTGGTACTCAGTAATAGGGACAGTGTGACATATGTCAATGTGGAGGCCACCTGGAGAACAGTGATCACCATACAGTGTGGTTCAGCATAAGGACAGCTGTGGAACTGAACCACACAAGGCCAAGAGTCCTGGACTTCTGGAGGGCAGATTTTAAAAAGATGGGCGAATGCCCCAGGGACAACTTGGGGAGGGGGGTGACCTGGGTGGGGTGGAGGAACAGTGGTCAAAGCTAAAAAGTGCCATAGGGAAGGCAACAAACCTCTGCATCAAGCAAGTGAGCAAAAGCAAGAGGAAAAAAGAGGCCACTATGTTTCTTGAAAGAAGTGGCAGAAAAGGTTAAAAGGGTAGCTTTCAGAAGGTATAAGGAGACACAGAGGGAGGAGGATAAGGAGACACAGATGGAGGAGGAGGATGAGGAGGTGTGTAAGGGGAACAGAGGGAAGCAGGGAGAACAGTAAGCAGCACAAAGGCACTAACTGAAGAGAGAATAGCCCAGGCGGTGATAAAGGGGGAGAAGACATTTTATAGGAACGTAAGCGAAAGGAGGAAAACCTGGGATGGAACTAGAAGATAAAAAAGGGAAGGGGGGTACTGTGCAGAGGGGGTCCAGGAAAAGGCAAAAATCCTGAACAAATACTTTTGTTCAGTGTTCACAGAGGAAGGAGAAGGGGAGGGGCCACAAAAAAGTAACAGGGGCATTGGAGGAGGGAGGTGGACACTAGTTTAGTTTCCAGAGGAGAGAGTCCTGAAGGAACTCGCTAATCTGAAAGTAGACACAATGAGGCCAGATTAAGTGCATTCAAGGGTGTTGAGGAACCTCAGGGATACACTGGCTGCACCTCTGACAGTCCTATTTAACAGCTCATTGGAAGCAGGAGTGGTTCTGAAGGACTAGAGGAGGGCAGATGTAGTCCCATTTCACAAAGGTAGTAGCAGGGAAGAGGCTGGCATTTAGAGGCCTGTCAGCCTGACTTCAGTGGTGGGAAAGTTAATGGAGTCGCTGCTGAAGGAAAGGATTGTGGAATATCTTGAATCCAATGGGTAACAAGACCCGAGGCAGCATGGATTCAGGGGAAGGGGGAGGTCATGTCAAACACATCTGATAGATTTCTCTGACTGGAACCAAGGAGTTAGATCAGGGTGGAGCAGCAGATGTGGTCTACCTAGATTTCAGTAAGGCTTTTGACACCGTTCCACACAGGAGGCTAGTAAGTAAGCTGGGTAGTTTAGGAGTGGGCCCAAAGCTGGTAAACTGGGTAAGAAATTGGTTAAGGGATAGGCAACAGAGGGTAGTAGTAAATGAAGTTCACTCAGAGGAAGGAAGGGTGACCAGTGATATGCCTCAGGGATCAGTGCTGGGACCTGTCCTCTTTAATGTCCTTTTAAGTGACATTGCAGAGGAGCTGGAATGGAAAGTTTTCCTCTTTGCGGATGACACCAAAATCTGCAGTAGGGTGGACACTCTGGGGGTGGGGGTGGGAGGTGGAAAGGATAAGCAGAGACCTGAGAAAACTCAAGGAGTGGTTAAGGGTATAGCAGCTGGGTTTCATTGCAAAAAAAGTGCAAAGTAATGCACTTGGGGCACAGAAACCCAGGCACAGAATAGAAAATGGGAGTAGTGGTACTGACGACCACCAAGTAGGAAAGAGACCTGGGGGTGATCATATTGGATGACCTAAAGGTGGCTGGGCAGTGTGATAAGGCAGTTGGGAGGGCTAGTGGGATACTGGGGTGCATAGGGAGTGGTATCATCAACAGAAAAGGGGGGTGGTATTTCTGCTGTATAGATCGCTAGTAAGACCCCACCTAGAGTACTGTGTTCAGTTCTGGAGACCACATCTCCGGAATGGCATAGACAGATTGGAGGTGGTCCGGGGAGGGCAACTAAAATGGTGTAGGGTCTGCATCAGAAGCCCTACAAGGAGAATTAAGGACTTAAATATGTACACCCTGGAAGAGAGAAGAGAAAGGGGGGAATATGATAGAGACCTTTAAATACCTCACGGGGATAGGTAGGGTACAGAGGGGAAATATTTAAAAAAAAAGGCACTCAAGGACTAGGGGGCATGATAAGAAGCTGGAGGTGGGCAGATTCAGGAGGCATGTGAGAAAGTACTTCTTCACAGAAAGAGTAGTGGATTCATAGAACAACCTTCTAGCAGAGGTCGTGGGGTTGAAAACAGTGGTGGGGTTCAAGAATGCATGGGATAGGTATAAGGGAATCCTAGGGAAAGGGAAGGGGGGTTGAATAGACTGGAGATCAAGTAGGATCTGTGGTGATACTATAGGCACAGAAAAATATGCAGACTAGGTGGGCCAAGCAGCCCTTATCTGCCAGCAAATTCTGTTTCTACTTCCAGCCATCTGGCAAATGCTTACTTACAAGGAGATAGTATTTCCCGCTTATCAGGTGCCATACATGCTCACACTACTGTTACATTGAAGACTGCCAGTACAAGAAAATCTGATGCCCAACCAAGCCCAACAGGGAACAAATAAAATCTGTTCTTCTCCCCACAACTACCAGACAGGTCTGATGCTTTACAAAGCACCGGAGTTAGATTCTGGTAGTGTATGGACGGTAGAATACATTAGAAATGGGCTTGAAAAATAAAGCATCCTGACTGGCTGAAAGCCATCTCCAGGCATGCATTTATTTTTCAATAGAGCCCTGTTAAAAACAAGTGCCAACTGCATGTCCCAAAATTAAACTGGTATTCTTGTGCCAGTCAAAAAATCAAAACCAACTGCCGCCATTTTTTCTGCTCACTAAGTGGTGGCCTCCCCGAGCGAGAGAAGTCACCTCCACCACACTTCACATAGCCAAATCATCAACATTCTACACAGAAAAAGCATATTTTATTTTATGTTTTTTACCAAGTCGTCCTTTACAATGCCACAGCTAGTCGCGGCTCCTGCTCCCTCAAAGGTTGGCCAAAGTAGTAACCACAGCAAGCCTGCAATGCGTGTCCATGTCCCAGGAGTCGAAGTCAAGGAAGAGCCGCCACCACTCCTTGGTCCAACTGTCCTGACCGCTCATTCATTGAAAACAGTATCCATGCTAACAACACCCCCACCCTCCGGTCAAGAGTACATATAAAAAAACAGTCTACCACAGAAAACTACCTGCTTTTGAGATGCTGTTTTTTTTTTCTTTTTTTTCTACCAACACACTTCAAACAGCTGCCAGTGCTCCTCGTTCCATTTCTCCTGATTGCAACATCCAGCAATGCATGTGTACAGAACTTTTTTTTTTGTGACACACAGTGGGACAGCAAAACGTTCACAGGTAATAGCAGGGACATTCCCCATAACAGGACACACTTGAGAGAAACGCCATCACCTCTGCCCTCACTGAGTCTCCCAAATCATGCAAGTGCATTATAAGCCCTCTGTATGAGGGGACAGTAACCATGACAACCAGCTCCAAGTACAGAGGCTCCAGCTGTACAAAAGTCCCTAACTAAAAAGACAAAACAAAACAAAGCAGTGTACTACAGGCAGAGGAACTATTTTACAACAAAGTAAATGAAACACTTGGGACTTTAAACATTTAAACAGAAACATTATTTTTTTAAAACAAATATAATAGAGTTGCCCATTTTCTAAGTGCAACAATACCTTTCAGAGTGGGAGGTATTAAAGGAATAATGCATGACAGAGTGTGTGTCGTGCTGGGATAACGTCATGCCTGGGGTGATTAGGCACGAGGCCGCAGGTCGAGTGCGACTAATCACCCCAGAAGTTATGCTATCCCAGCACGACACACACCCTGGAGTGCATTATTCCTATTATACAATGGCTTCATTGCAGAAAAGTAAAAAAAAAAACTTGGTTAAAATATATTTTAAACATGTTTAAGCCATTTTTTATGTGGGTAGGTATACAGAGAGGAAAAATAGTCCTGCTGTAGTGTTACTTCGTATATGTGTATGCTGTTTATTTCATACTGTGCTAGGTTTGTGTTCCCCTGAACCCCCCCCCCCACACACAGGAGATTTATTTAGAAGAAGGTTAAATGATTTGATTGTGCTGCTGACTGGGGAACCGGTGAAGATTGATGAGGAGTGGCTGTCAGTAGTCATGTCTTTTGGTGAGAATCCCTTCCCACCCTCGTCCTGCTGTTTCTGTTTTTTTTTTTTAATTTTTGGTCGTGTTTAGGTTCTCCAGTACAGTTAAAGTATGTCTGTACTGGGAGAGGAAAGGTAGTATTCAAATGGCTTCTTTTAAGGGAAGGAAGAAAAGTGCAATGTTTACTGCAACAAGTGAGCACGTTCTGGGAGCAGTGAAGCAATTGGGCGCTCACTCATTTCCGGTGGTTCTGGCAGCATGAATGCCATTGTATTTCAGTGTCATGGTTATCCATTCAAAAAATGGGATACCGAGACACTGTGTGCTGCTTGATACGTTTCTTTTGTTGTGTGTTTTTTGTGGTTGGGTTTTAAGTTGTGCGAGGGTCAGAGCGGTGAGCAGAGCGGCAAGCAGAACACTTAAGTGGGGACTGGAGAAGCTGCTCGTGGGCAGTGGAGCAATTTTTCCTTTTCATACTACATGCGGTCATCAATGTGCTGGGAGTAGAGCCGTGATGTTATGCTAGGAGAGCATCACGGCTCCAGTTCTAGACTGACCAGTAAGAAAACTTTATTCTTTCTTGCCATTGTATAATTGGAAATACCACCGACCCTGCTGTGTATTATTACTTACACAGAGTTTAGTTTTAAATCATGACTTTCATACTCACAGTATCCTAAAGTGTTTTACAAGGTACAGGAGTTACAGACTGGCAGCACAGGGAATGTAGAATAGAATAAAATGTCTGATACCCAACCTGGCCTGACAGGGAATAAAAGAAAATCTGCCCCCCTCCATGAACTATCTGACATGTCTGGGGCCCAACCTGGTCTGTCAGGGAATAACAAAATATTAACATATCTGCCCCCCCACTTCTTCCAACTACTTAATGAGTCCAGGGACCAACCCAGCCTGTCATGGAATAAAAAAAATCTGCCCCCCTCCCCCCAACAACCTGATAGAGCCAGTGCCTGACTTGTCAGGGAATAAAAATAATCTGTCCCTCTTCCCCCAATCTACTTGATGTATCCGGTACCCAATACAGCCTGCCAGGGAATAAACAAACAAACAAAAAAAAAACAAACGAGAAATAGTCCTCCCCTGCTGCCACAGTGCTACGGCTACTATCAGCATGTCTGGGCCTCTCTCTCACTTCCGGCCTGCAGTACACCAGCATGCAAGACTGGACTGAGAAGGGCTGACAGCATGTACTTATGAGACTGTAATCCCAAATGCATGTGATCCTGGCTCCGTTGCCCAACTATCCCTTCTGTCGTTGTCTTTGCTTCTCTGGTGCGCAGTCTCAGCTCTGCACTCTTCCTGATGTGTACACAGGATTCACTTTGCTGTGCACGCTCCAACCCAGCATGCTGAGCAGCAGAGCACCTGCCCCTGGGCCACCACCATCGGCTGACAGCACCCATCAGAAGCAAAGTCTTTTGGAAAAAACTGCGGATGTAGGCATCATCAGTTTACCATCTTTCCTTCCTGGGGAACAATAAAAAAGAAAATCTGTTCCCCTCCCCCTAACTACCTAACTGATTCGGTGTTCAACCCTGCATTTCAGTGGGAAAAAATATGTTCTTCTACCTCCAACTGTGACAGCTCCAGTGCTTTACAAAGCATAGGAGTTAGATTCTGGTACTGCAGGGACTGTAGAATATGGTAGAATTTGGTTTTATATAAAAAGTTTCATACACGCTGCATCTCAAAGTGTTTTACATTGCACAGGAGTTTCATACTGGTAGCACAAAGAATGTAGAATAAAGTAGAATTTCTCGGATCCAGCTTTGCACGACAGGGAATAAAAAAAAACAAGCATTTGTCAATGCCGAATGTTGCTTGCTTGTATATGCTGTTTAGGTATTTGGAAGTGATAGTTCCATGCCTTCCTCCCAAGACATCCATTGTGTCTTTCCGTTCAGTATTCACAGAAGAGTAGGAAGGGGCAAGTGCCACAACAGTACAGCAGTTGCCAAGGGCGTGAAGAGGTGGACAATAGTCCATTCAAAGGCAAAAGAGTCCTGCAGGAGCTCACTAAACTGAAGGTGGACAAAGTGATGGAACCAGATGGCATACACCCAAGGATATTAAGAGAACTGCGAAGGGAGATAGTAGTACCTCTGGCAGCCATGTTCACTGAGTCATTCAACAAGAGTGAATTAGAGGAGGGCACATGTGGTCCCTCTACAGAAGTCCGGCAGCAAGGAGGAGGCGGGGAACAATAGGCTGTTCAGCCTCACCTCAGTAGTGGGGAAGATCATGGAGACATTGCTTAAAGAAAGGATAGTGGGGCATCTAGAAGCCATCGGAGCCCAGGACCATAGACAACATGGATTCACAGTGGAGACATCCTGTCAGATAAATCTTGTTGATTTGTTTGACGGTGACAAAGGAAGTGAATCAGGGTGGGGCGGTGGACAACGCTTACCTTGATTTCAGCAGAGCCTTTGACACCATCCCACATAGGAGGCTGATAAACTAGCTGGGTAGGCTGGGCATGGGGGAAAGGGTGGTAAACTGGGTTAGAAACTGGCTAACAGGCAGGAGGCAGAGAGTGGTGGTAAATGTGGTGCAGTCTAGGGAGAGGGGGTGACCAGTGGGTGCTGCAGGGATCGGTCCTGGGGCCAGTCCTGTTCAATGTCTTCATTAGTAACATTGCAGAATGTCTGATGGGAATTTTTTCTCCAAATTTTCAACATAGCCATTTTAAGACCTCTGCTCATGAACAGTGTCACAGTGATTTTCTTAATCTGTCCCAAACATTGATTGCACACACCGAATGTGCCATTGTGCGCTACATGCACGGAAACACATTTTGGGTGACGTGAAAAATGGCAGCTGTACTGCTCATAAGGAAGTGTGGTAAAATGACAATGTTGAAAATCTGGAGTGCAAATATTAAAAATTTACGAACTACGGCGTGCATAGGAACTACGCAATGCACACTCGTAAAACAGTCATTTTTAGGAATTTTTTCACCAAATTTTCAAAATAGCCATTTTAAGACCTCTGCTCATGAACAGTGTCACTGTGATTTTCTTAATGTGTCCCATACATTGATTTGCATACCGACTGTGCCATTGTGTGCTACATGGGCAGAAACATGTTTTGGGCGAGATGTGAAAAATGACAGCTGTACTGCTCATAAGGAGGTGTGATAAACTGGCAATGTTGAAAATCTGGAGTGCAAATATTGAAAATTCACGAACTTACGAGTGTGCGTAGAATCAGTGCAACAAATGCTCGTAAAACAGTCATTTTGGGGAATTTTGTCACCAGATTTTTAGCATAGCCATTTTAACACTTCTGCTCATGAACAGTGTGACTGTGATTTTCTTAATCTGTCCCAAACATTGATTTTGCACACCGACTGTGCTATTGGCGCTACATGCGCGGAAACACATTTTGGACGAGATGTGAAAAATGACAGCTGTACTGCTCATAAGGAGGTGTGGTAAAATGGCAATGTTGAAAATCTGGAGTGAAAATATTGAAAATTCGCGAACTTGCGAGCGTGCGTAGGAACTGTGCAACATGCGCTCCTAAAACAGTCATTTTGGAGAATTTTTTCACCAAATTTTTAACATAGCCATTTTAAGACCTCTGCTCATGAACAGTGTCACTGTGATTTTCTTAATGTGTCCCATACATTGATTTCGCACACCAACTGCGCCATTGTGCGCTACATGCGCGGAAACACATTTTGGGTGACGTGAAAAATGACAGCTGTACTGCTCATAAGGAGGTGTGGTAAAATGGCAATGTTGAAAATCCGGAGTGAAAATATTAAAAATTCGCGAACTTAAGAGCGTGCGTAGGAACTGCATAAAGCACGCTTGTACAGTAAAACAGTCATTTTTAGGAATGTTTTCACCAAATTTCCAACATAGGCTTTTTGAGAGCCCACCTTATGAACACTGGCAGTGTCGTTTCGTTAATCGGCCCCAAAAGGTGATTTTGCGCAGTGACCGCGAAATCACCCTTCGGGCCTGATTAACATCATGACAGTGACAGAATTCATGAGGAGGGGTCCTAAAACCCCATGTTGAAAATTTGGTGTCAAAATTCAAAAAATGCCTGAGATATGCAGCAAAGTTGAAAAAACCCTATCTATCCCATTATACAGCTTACCAGCATTTCCTCAGTTAGCGGTCGGCTTTGAAAAGTGCAGACGTGTTCCCGGTCCACGAATCCGTCGCACCGAGGTCTGGAGTAAGTATGGGGTGAGGATTATTGAGGAGGCAGGGTGCACAGTGGGTGGGTGCGGATTGTGGGAGGGTCAGGAGAAGTGCAGAGGGACAGTTTTTATTTACAGGTTTTTTTTAATAAGACTACAAGGGACGTTTGCCACGCTGGGGTGGGCTCCCAACGTGGCAGCTGGAAGGCTGTTGGGGGGGGTCTGGAGCGGCGGGGGATTGGGCACCCCCATCAGCCATAACATTATTTTGCCACGCTGGAGTGGGCTCCCAGCATGGCACCTGGATGCTTTGATGGGGTGTGCAGCCGACGGGGGATTGGGCACCCCCGTTGACCATCAAACATTTTGCCACGCTGGGGTGGGCTCTCAGCATGGCACCTGGGTGCTCAGGGGGATATGTGGAGCCGGCGAGGTTGGGCACCCCGTGGAGCCACACAGTGAGGGAGGAAGGCACATGAGCACACAGTATGCGTGCGTGCATGTGTGTGTGTGTGGGGGGGAGGGGAGAGCTCTGCTCACTGAAGTGGAGCTCTCCCTTTCAACTGTACGACCACTGCATTTTCAACTACTGTCATAGACAGCTGCAGCAGTGATTGGGGAACTGGGGCCGCACCTGCAAGCACACTGACTGCATTGGAAGACGGGTGCCACACCTCCAAAAACTCGGATGATGGCACTATGTTTCTTGCACATGCGTGCAAACAACATAAACATCTGTCCTCCTCTCCCAACTACCTGATTGGTCCAATGACTATCCCGGCCCATCAGTGAATTAAAAAAAAATCTATCCCCCTCCCTCCACCAATACCTGATGCATTTGGTGGCCAATCCTGGCTGTCAGGGAATTGTCAGGGGAAAGAAAATCTGTCCCTCTCTCCTCACTACAACAGGTCTGCAGCTTTACAAAGCACAGGCTTTAGATTCTAGCAGTGCATGGACTGTAGAATAGAATATAATAGGATTTGGTTTTATACAAAGACTTTCATGCACATTGTATCCCAAAAGTGTTTTACAAGATATCATAATTCCATACTGGTAGAATGGAAAATGTAGAATAGAAAATTATTTCTGGTGCTGAACCTGGCTAGACAGGGAATAAAAATAAAATCTGTCCCCCTCTTCCGTCCCAACTACCTGATGGGTCTGGTATACAACACAGCTCATCAGGGATTAATAAAGTCCTCTTCTCCCCAACAATCTGACACATACAGTGCACAATGCGTCCAAAGGAATAAAAAAATCTGCCCCTCCCTCAAACTGCCTGATAGGTCCAGTGCCCAACCCAGCTCCCCAGAGAATAAAAAAAAAGTTTCCCTCCCCCAGTTACCTAACAGACCCAGGGCAGGATTCTCAAAGAAAGCCAAAACCCCCGCAGCTGCGGGAAAATGGCCTGCAGCACTGCGGAAACCCAGATGCACAGTATTCACAAAGAAAACCAATGCAGCTTCCGATTTCCACAGAAGCCACAGGTGCGGTACTTTAGCAGCCACAGAAATTGCGCAAGTGCTACGAATCCACAACTGTGGATCCGCAGCTGTGGAAAATGGGTTGCGAGGCACAGCAACAGTGAACAATTAACTGGGACAGCAGACTTTAACATTGCTACCATAGCAAGAAACTAAAAGCACCCACAAAGACACCAGCAATCAGTCCCTGAACTGGGACCACTGCAGCACCACAGGTACCAGTGCTACCATGGCACCACAGTGGCCGACTGTCACTGCTGGTTGTCCCTCCCTGGGGTGTTCCTGTTGCCTACAGGGGTAGCAAGCGTTGCACTAGGCTCTACTGCCTGTGGGGCTCCATCATGGGCTGCACTGGGTCTGGTGGTTGTTGTCTGTTGCCATTTCATAGCACTGTGTGCTATTGTTGCTGTAACAGCAGCCACTGCTATACCCACTTGGATGCTATTACCTGTGCCTCACCTCCACCACAATTGATTTCAATTGTTGGGGCACTACTGAAGTTTGCTGAGGGAGAGTTACACCTCACTCCAATGTGTGTGACATTTTTTCCGCAACTGCGGAAAACACCTGGCTGAGAATTGCCTTTGAGGGGCTGTGCCTTACTTATCCAACACCTTTTTTCCTCAGGCACTTCCTCAGCTGCACTTTTTTCCACAGTCCATAGTGTTTTTTCCGCAGTTGTGGAGGTTTTTGTGAATAGCACTCAGAGCAATCTCCCCTCTTTTTCCATAGCTACGGCAGTTTTGTGGACTTGGGGAAGGTTTTGCACCTTCATAAAGCTTTGTGAATCCAGCCCCTAGTGTCCAACCTGGCCTGTCAGGGAATTAAAAAAAAAACCAAAAAACCTGTTCCCCTCTGCCAACAACCTGACAGGTCTGGTGTTCGCCCATACCTGTTAGTGAATAGAAAAAAACCCAGACCCTCTCCCTCAACACAATGGCAGAAAAAGCCACATCACCACTAGGTGTGCTATGAAATATGACAAAACTCAGCACTAATTCAAGCGCCATCCACCAACAGAAAATAAGACAGTGAAACCCACGAACCTCTGACTGATTTTGCTGTTCTCCCTGATGATGCCTTGAATGGCGAAACTGGTCGGAGGTTTGTGGGTCTCACTGGTACCCCCTCCCATTGGTAAGAGGTCTCAGCACTATTGTGAATAAATATGCTAAAAATCTGAAATAATATTGTCTCCCTCTCTGTTATTTTCTGTAGGAGGGTGGTGCTTGAATTGGTGCTGAGTCCTCTCCCACAACAACCTGACTGGTTCAGTGCACAGCCACACCTGCCAGGGGTTTAAAAAACATCTGGGGGGTTGGTCAGCAGCTTAGTGAGCAGACTTAGTTTTGCTTGAGCTCCCTGCCTGGTATCTGATCAAAGTTAATCCTACCACATTTTGCAAACGTTTTCTTGTTTTCAAAGTTGATTGAACAAGTGCAGAGTTGGTACTTATGATCAATAGTGGTTTTGAAGGCAGTCAACGATGGGAATCTAAAAAAGGACAGACAAGAAAGGGCAGCAAGCAGGGTCTAGTGGAGGAGGGAAGCTGGCAGCTACAGCAGAGAATGATCTGAGAGAACCTACTAATTGGGACTTACTGAGAGCCATCCAAGCACTAGACTTAAGAGTGAAGACCATTGACCAAAAAATGGATGAATTCAATACTAGACTCATAGTATGTGAGTCACATTCTACTACTGCAATAAATGAAAGCAAAAGACGTAGCAGCCTCAGTGCTGAAAGTTGTGACTTCCACCACTCATCTCATCAAGGACAATAAGGCAATGTGGTACTGTATGGAGGTGATGGAGAACTTGCGAGAGCTGCCAAACTGCGTATCCTGGGTCTTCAAGAGACAGCTGAGGGGGATGATCTGGTGGCATTTGCAGTCTTGGCTGGGAGAGATGCTACACCTGGAGCCAGCCCTAGTTGTGAATAGAACCTTCAGAATAACCTCTAGGAAGAACTGGATGGAAATGGCAGTCCCTTGGACATTCCTAGTAACACTGAAGGGTCCTCATGAAAGAGATTGCATTCTAGATGCAGTGAGATGGAGAAGCCCCCTTTCCATGGACACAGCAAAAAACTCACTATTCCCCAATTTAAGTTTTGCAACCCATGAGAGGCGAAAGACTTTTGATGAGATCTGTGCCCAGCTCAGCTCCTTTGGGGTCACACACAGTATGTAGTTCCCAGCAAAACTGAAGGCAACTTAGCAGGAAAGTCATATCTTTACAGCGATCCCAAAGATGCAGGACCCCTAGTTAGTAAAATCAAGTTGGATTTCAGGGCACAGAATACTGAAGACAAAGGAGATAAATCGGGCTGAATCTCTGTGAGCTGGTCCCTATAAATACCTTGTTTGAGCGGGAGAGTGTGGGACAAGGATTAGAAGATTATGCTTTTGCCTTCTCAGTACCATCTGAGGTGTGTGGAGTAAAGTGCACAGGACTTTCACTGCAATCTTAATTCGTTATAAAACTTTTGATGTTGAGAGCACTACGCCATATACTTTCTAATGGTGCTCTTAATTTGCTTCAATGTAGACGGTAAAATGTCACCTGCCTCCTGGTGGCTGCCTGAATGTCTCCACACTCTCATGCTACATGGCCATGGACTTTATTCACCACTATAGCAGTGAAAGACTAGTGAGTGACTGTTTCATTTCATCTCTTACTTGTAATGCTTATGGAGCTATGAAAAGGGGTCTCGTGACAGGGGTCACGTGATGGTGTTGAGCTAGAAGCAGCTTGGCATTTGAGCTCTGTTCCACTAAAGGTTTAAATAGTATTTTTTTTACCTCCTTGGATGTTTTGAGTGATCTCAGGCATTGGTGACAGTCCCCAAATGGCTACTAAAGTGGAATCTGATAAATCGGGGGGCTAAAAAGAAGTATAAACTTTCTGCTTCATCGCCTCCTCCTGACGCTGGGATAGGGCCTAACCTGGAGACTCACATGGAGAGAGAGAGAGAGAGAGAGTTGGAGGCAAGTTTAGTGTGGAGAGAATTGAGTGAAATTAAAATGTTTATGGGAAACATTGGAATGGAATTAAACCACACCACTGTGCAACTGACTGCGGTCAGGGTCTCAGTTGAAGCCCTTGGTCATCACCTGGAGACTAGGATTGGACAGGTAGAGGACTGGACGAGGCCCACGGAACGGCGACTAGGCCTGGTGGAGAGAGAGGGAGATAAGGTCTTTGTGGGTCAAAATTGATGATTTAGAATCACACCACTGGAGAAGCAATGTGCGCCTATTTGGGCTTCCAGAAGGGTTGGAGGGGGGATGATATGATCTCCTTTCTCCATTTTCAATTACAGATTTGGTTGCAATGGGTCCCTGAAGCGGTGGTGGAGATTGAACGAGCACACAGAGTTTGCACAGGCCCCCCTCTGATCACACAGCTCACCCAAGACCAACAGTTTTGACTGTTGCGATACCCTGACCGTGAAAAAATTTTGAGATTTGCAAGGGAAAAGAGAAATATTCGGTTTAATGGTTCACGTCTCACCTTTTGACAGGATTTTCCCAAGAGGGTTTTGGAGATGTGTTAATCTTTTGATCAAGTCCAGGACTTGGCCTGAGCACAAGTACTGAGATGTTATTTGCTCCCTCCTGCTTCTCTGAAGATCTTTGTGGATGGGTAGGCAGTATGGTTTGCCTTGTCTGAAGAAGCTTTGAAGTTTCTTTGGGATTGGAGAGTTGAAGCGACTGGAAGTTCCCCTGGAATGAGCAAAGGGCAGCTTCCCCCACTTCCCCTTTGGACCCAGCAGATGGCCAACAGTTTGCTGAGAGCTTTCCAGAAGATTGAGGCAGCGGAGAAAGGAGAAGCGGCTCCCCAGGTTGAACAACCTGAAGAAGATTCAATGGACTAATTATGGTAGGGCCAGCTGACATTTGTTTTCCCTGACTATGGAACAGCTGAGGGGGTTTGGGGGGTTTTCTTTGGCTTCCTTATTGTTTTTCTGAAGCTGAGGATGGAGCAGGATTTCATTATGTTATTTTTTTTTTGGTCTCACATCCTGCTCCGATCCAGGTTGGCCCCATATTTCCCGATCCTTGCATAGTTCCTCCAGAAAGGGGTTCCTTTTGTCGATTGAGTGTTTTGAGGGTCCCTGGGGGTGTGGGGAGGCACAGTTTATGGGAGTAGGCTGTGGGATCTTTGTGGATTTGTACATCAGGGCAGGATCTTGAATAGTGACGTATTAAGTAGGTTGTACATCCTGCTCTGATTTAATAGGTCCTTGAGGTTATGTAGGTAGTTGCTCTCCCCATTATAGAACAGCTACTGGGTATTAGAGGGTCCTATCTTGCCCCTTACTTTTTTGGATGCCTGGCATAGAACAGGATTTCGTAGTTTACTATGTTTTTCTGTACCACATCCTGCTCCGACCCAGGCTTGCCTCTTATATCTCGATCCTAGACTTCATCCCTTTGTCGGGTCTTTCTGTTGGTACGTGAATGTATGGGGGATTTTCTGGGGGGGAGAGGGGAGGTATTATTTATAGGGAGGGCTACGGGGTTTTTGTAGGAATATGGATCAGAGCAGGATTTGGTAGTTCATACAGTGATATGTTACATGGGAGTGTATCCTGCTCCGGTTCAAGAATTCCCCATGGGTATTGATTTGTATAAGGTTCCTTTCTAGTGCTATTTTAAGAGCTAATTGTTTGATTTAATGTCCTGGGAATTGTAGGAGGGGACTGGGGAGATGCTGCTTCTGGAAGAATGTTATAGGGTCTTGGCGAGGTTTTGAATCAGAGCAGGATTTTTTATAATGCTTCGTGCTTTGGTTGTGTATCCTGCTCTGATTCAGTCCGTCTTTGAGGGTAATAATTGGTGTGTGGCTCCTTTCAGGTGTTTTTCTTTCCTTCTTAGGATTAAATGGGTAATTTTATATTTTGGGGGCTCACTTGAGGGGAATGGGGAGGTGCTATGCTGGGGAGAATGTCATGGGGTTTTTGTGAGGTTCTAGATCGGAGCAGGATTTCTTATAATGCTTTGTTCTCTGGCAATATGTCCTGGTCCGATTTGGACTGCTTCTGAGTATAATGATTTGAGAGTGGCTCCTTTAGAGTGCTATTAAGGGTTAAATTGTTAGCTTCATGCTCTGGGGGTATGTTGGAGGGGAATGGGTAGGGGCTGCCTCGAGGAGGATCTTACGGGTCTTGGTGGAGTTTTGGCTCGTAGCAGGAATTCTTGTATTGCTCCGTTCAAGTTTTGAGTTTCGGGAGTGCATCCTGCTACGATCTAGGATAGCCCCCTAGTTACTGATGTATGACTGATTCTCACACAGGTGTAGTTCCAGGGAATACTCGGATATTGGAAGTTTTTGGGGGGTTCTGCGGATGTGGGGGAGGGCTGCCTGTGGGAGGCAGCAATTGGGATTCTGTGGAGTTATGGGGGATGGGTTCTTGGATTGCACCATATCCCATTGGCGGTGTGACTTGCTTCGATCAAGAATAGCTCCGCATTTGTTGAATTTTAGGGTACTTCTTCTGGGGTACTGTTTCACCGGCTCCCTTTGTGTTAGATTTATTTATGGGGGTTTCGTGGAGCGGGATGTGGTGCGGTTTGTGGGAGGAGGCCGTGAGGTCTTGGGGGGCTGAACTGAGGGCAGGGTGGGGGGAGAAATCATTGGGGTTAGCTTTTTTTTTTTTAGGTGAATAGGAGCACGTGACCCGAGGAGTGCCTGAACGATATGAGTCGACTGCCTATTCTCTTTTGCCAATTTTGCCTTTGTATACAGTTGTGGGTGTGGGGGTGCTGTTTGGGGATGTGGTGTGGCTTTAACTCTCTCCTGTAATTTCTCAGAGTGCTGGACTTGGAATGCTGGGTGCAGGGTGCCGGGGTGGGGGGTCAATGCGGGGCTCCCAAAGGGATAGGTTGATAAGGTTATGGCGCCAATAAAGGCGGTATCCTAAAATATGTGGGGTATTAATGGACCAGTTAAACAGAAGCACGTGTTAACACATATTAGAAGACTAAAGGGTCAGATTGTTTTCCTTCAGGAAACCGACTTGTTGTTGAAAGAAGTTGAATGGTTTTGCCCTAGCTGGAAGGGACAGGTGTATGCGGCCTCCAGTACATCTAAAAAGAGGGGGGGAGGTGATGGTTTTGATCGCTCAGGGGTTGAATTGGGTGGAGGGGCAGGTGTTGAAAGATCCGCAAGGGAGATGACTGTTGGTTTCAGGCTACCTGAATGGTTCTTTGTATACCCTTGTTTCAATATATGAACCTGAAGATAGGGCACCCTTTTTACATAGGCTGTCCCAGACATTGCAAGAACATGGGAAGGGCGTACTGATTGTGGGGAGAGATATGAGCGAGGTCCTGGACCCCATCTGTGATCATAGTGGCACACCAATGAGGTTGTCCAGTGGAGGATTGAGAGCACTGAATCAGTTGAAAGATGATCACGGGTTATTCAATATATGGCGTTTTTGCAATCCCACTGCCTGTGACTATACATTCTTTTCTAATGTACATCAATCGTATAGTCAGATTGACTGTCTTTTAGTGTTTCAGTCTTTGGTTTCCAAGTCTCTTAGTACTTCTATTGAACCTATTCTAAATTCAGATCACTCACTGGTGACTTGGGTTTTCGAGGAGGGGCAGGATGAGTGTAAAGAGGCAAGGTGGAGGTGCAATACTAGTTTTTTGGCTGATGACTCTTTTCAGTTGTGGTTGCGGAGGGAGGTTCAGGAGCACCTCCGGATTAATAATTTGTGCTCAGTGGATTGTAAATGGGTATGGGAGGGAGTGAAGACCTACTGTATGTCTAGGGAAGGATGATCTCTTACTTCTCAGACCATAAGAAGGAAAGGCAAGCAAAACATCAATCCTTAGAGGCTCAACTAGTGTCTTTGGAGAGACAGCATAAGGCAGGGCAGTGAGACTCCCTGGAGCTGGTGAAAATTTGCAAGTTGCAGTTACAGATCAACCTACTTATCACACAGCAGGATGAGCTTGGTTTGTTTAGGACACGGCAGGCCTACTGGAAGGGGGGGAGAAGGCGGGTCACCTTCTGGCGTACAGGTTAAAAAAGATGGCGAGTTATAAAATTATACCGGGTATAAAGATGGACTGAGATACGATTTTGAATAAAGAAGGAATCAACCAGGCTTTCCATGACTTTTATCATCGGCTATATACACCTCGAAGCGTGGGTCGGGGGGGCAGTGGATATTCAGGCCTTCTTGGATTTGGTGTCCCTCCCTGTCCTCTCTGAGGAGCTACAGAAAGAATTAGATGCCCCTATTTCTGAGATAGAGGTTAAGACAGCTGTTGGCAACTGCAGGGGGGAAAGATTCCTGGCCCAGATGGATTCCAGTAGAGTTTTACAGAGTGGTGGGGGATCTTCTCAGCACATTGTTGATGGATGTAATGGGGGAGGCTTGGAAGAGGCAGGAGCTCCCTCCCACTATGAATGGCACAGTCATTACTGTTTTACCTAAAAAAGGAAAGGATCCTTTTCATTGTGGGAGCTATCACCCAGTGTCCCTTCTTAAAGTGGACTACACGCTGCTGGCATAAGTTTTAGCCAACAGGTTAGCTAGAGTTTTACTCCTGCTGGTTCACCTAGATCAAGTGGAATTCATGGGGGAACGGGATGGGGAGGACCATATCCACCACTTGATTGGCCTTATTGGTATCTCATCTGAGTTGCCAGGTAAGTATATGGTGGTGGCTCTAGACACATAGAAGGCCTTTGATTTGATGGAATGGCCTTACCTGTTGGTGACTTTGAAGAAGTTTGGGTTTGGGCAATACTTTATTGATTGGGTTAAGATAATTTACTCTACCCCCCCGGGCAATGGTCTTTACTAATGGTAAACTATCTGCTTCTTTTCAGTTGGGAAGGGGGATACATCAGGGCTGTCCTCTTTCCCCAGCACTTTTTTTATTGGCCATTGAACCTCTAGCTTAGAAGCTCCAAGAATCTATGGAGATTCCAGGCATACAGGTGGGGTTGCAGAGCTATAAAGTGATGTTATTCGCCGATGATATTTTATTTACGTTGGGGGATGTTGACTATTCATTACCAAATTTGCTGAAAATTTTGAATGCTTTTTCTCCCATCTATGGTCTCCATAATAAATGGAGCAAAACAGAGATATTTGCCATGACCTCTGGATCTGTGAACTCCCCTTTCCCGGTACCAGGGCTTTCCCGGGCCACTGGTCCCATTTGGTATTTAGGGGTTAGGATTTCACCAAAACCTTGGAACTAGCCTTCCTTGAACCTCCAGACATTGCTTTCTGAATTGAGAGTGGCCATTGCTAGGTGAAGGCACCTCCACTTTGTAAGGTTCAAGCAGTGCAGATGCTTTTCTTGCCTAAAGTGCTATATGTACTTAGATACCTCCCCCTGAGGATCAAGGATAATTGGTGGCATCAATTTGACTCTGTGATTTCGTCTTTTTACTGGGAAGGCCGAAAACCCAGGCTCTCACTGAAGTGGCTAAGGGCCCCATATATAAAAGGAGGTTTTATATAGCAGTTGGGTTGTGGTCTATTTGGTTCTGGTTACACTCAGAACAGTGGGAATCTTCAGTCCAGTGGCTAGGTCTGGAGAGATATAGGGAATTGAGCCAGCCGCCTGAGTGTGTTTTGATGCACTCTCCCTCTTCATCCCTGCATACACCTATTCAGGGCTACATGTTTCATGCTTGGCAAGTTGGTGAGGAAGTGTCTGGGTCGGGAGTGGGACGCACCCCCGTCATTATGGCCCCTTTGGCACAACCCACGCTTAACTTTAGGAGATGCTAGGTTATATTGGCCTATGTGGGCACAGGGTAGCCTTAGATGGGTGCGAGATCTTTTTCAGATGCCCTAGGGTGTTGCAAGCCATTTAAAGATTTGCAGTGTCAGCTTTCTCTACCCACCTCGCACCACTGGAGGTATCTTCAGCTGCGCCATATGATAGGTACCATCACAGGGTGCTTCCAGCTGAGGCATACGTCTGCACTTTGGGAAAAAGTGTTTGAGAAGGAGGAGGAGATCGGGTCCCCTCCAGGATTGGGGCTATTTATAAGGTTTTGCAAGAGTTGATTTCTCCTGATCTCAGAAAACCACAAAAACACTGAGAAGGTATGCTAGGACATCCTCTTACCGAGGATGAGTGGCAGTCAGTATGGAAGCATGCATATGGGGTTTGTAAAGATTTGGCAGGTTGATTAATGCATTTGAAGATGTTGTTACATTGGTACAGAACTCCTGTGGTGCTATATCGAATGCAGTTGCTCTCTCACCCCAGGTGTTGGCGCTGTGATGTTGGTGAGGTCACTTTGGTTCATATTTTTTGGGAATGGTCTAAATTAACTAACTGGTGGGGTGAAATAATTGATATAGTGGGAAAAATCTTGGGATTTCCTATACAGGCAGACGCTTCACTTATGGTGTTAGGGAACACAGAGAAACTCCCCCTGTTAGCTCGTCCCAGCGTATTTGGTTTACTAAAGCTATAACTGAGGCCAAACATCTGCTGTTGCATAGATGGCATTTGACTGCCATACCATCATGTACAGATTGGGTGGATAGTATGACTCGGGTTGTGGTATATGAAAGGATGTCCTACATAGCAATAGGTAAACTGGATAGGTTTAATAGGGTGTGGCTCCCCTTCTTAGACTACTTGGGTATTTCTATACCAGAACGGTGAATTTAGCTTCCCCCCAGCACAATTCCAGGTTTGTCTTGACACTATAATCCTCTTGATCCCATGTGAGCTCTGGTTGAACTGGAGCTGTTAGGTGTTATAGAGAGGGGTTCCTGTGGGCTTGGCCCCCCTTTTCCTCTCTTGGCACCCTCAGGGAATGGATTTGTTCAGATAGTTTATATATTTTCCCTGTACCAGTCCAGCAGATTTATTATTCTTATTGTTCAGTTTTCTAGTGTTGGTATAATTAGCAAAAGTTGATGCTCTCTTTTTCTTTTATGTATTCTGGCAACTTTGTACTGCAGTTATGACTAGTCTTTGCGGTGCTCTTAGACTGTAGCTCCATGGAATGGTTTCCACTCCGGCTAGGTGATCATATGATATTGTGTGCTGTTTTCTTTTCCTTTTGATTGATGTATATTTGCTAAAATTTCAGTAAAGTATAAATAAAAAAAAGAAAAGGGGGTATTGCTACAAGTTGAATAGTTAATTTCACAAAAGTAAATTATTAGCAATCCCTATACTAGTCCCATACTCAGCTGTTTGTTTGGTTGAAAGTGCTGATAAATTTCTTAAATATGTTTTTCCTAGTTGAGTGATCTGCAAGAAATTGTTTACTGTTAGACCATCACCTATGTTGATTTAATGCAAATTAAATTTTGAAAAGGTCTCATGATTATGGATTTGGGGGTGGGGGGGGATGTGATCATTCCGATACATACAGGATGAGTATTTTTTTTTTTTTTTTTGTTGGTACTTTTTCTCCCCTGGCAACCAGTCTGCCTACCTCTTACACGTCCTGGCATCCTCCTAGGTCTCCAGCCGCTGTCTGAGGACTTCTCAGCTCCCATTTTGGGCCCCACAGCTTTACCTTTGTGGCTTGCCCCAGCAGTGGGGAGGTGGAGAGCCCCCTCTACACTCTGCCACCATGACCTGATCAAGTACTGCCGTGTACCCTCGGTGCTGAGCGGCTCCCCCACGGCCATCATGCCGCCCTGACTGGTGCCCTTTTTTCCTGTTCTGGATATCCCTTGACATGTGCGGCGTGCAATGATGCCAATGGACAGGAGCGTACGCTCTACCATGCACACTCCTTCCCAGCGTTGGCCTCAGCACATCCCCCACAGACTGCCTGTGCACTGCATCACCCCCCAGCCATCACTAGAGGTCACCAGCACACCGACGGCAGCAAGCCCCCCTCCCCAGAGAAAGAGAGCAGTCCTAAGGATGCTCAATCCTTCTCCTCCCCTGCCAGCTCCCGATGACCCAGGCTCATTCCCAAACCCAGGTCGCCGGCATGGCATGAGGTTTGGCGTCCAGCGCCTCAACCCTCAGCGCCACTGGGCCAGCTCATACAGGATGGGTATTAAATATGCTGGGCTGGATTTTCAGCTCTCCCAGGACTAAGTCCCACTCCACAGTGGCTAGTGCAGACTGAAATCTCTGCACCTACAGACTTTGGTATTTTCAGCCTGTGCCACTGTGGGAGATGGTATGCCTGATTCCACTAGGTATACCATTTCGGAGCAGCTGCAGTGAAAAACCAGCTGCAAGCTGCAGGATATTGTGGACCCAGTCATAAACTGGCTCCACCTATGAAAATACCATGGCTGTGGAAAACACTGTGGCTCTGCAAGTGGTGACCCACCTGCGCCATTTTTTCCTGCAGCTGTGCAAATTTCAGGCACTCTGCCTACTGTCTTTTTGTGACCAAACAGGCATTAGTAGAGCCTGGATGTACCAGATGTTGTCCTTTTTACAGGATACAGGTCTGTCACTATATATGGCTTATTACTGGTATGAGTATACACATAATGGCTCATGTTGGGGGAGAGTTATACCCTGCTATGATTACCTAATCCCCATTTAAGGTACAAAACTGGGTAGATTAGTTAAGTTTCCAAATGTAAACATGACATGTCTGTATATTGTGAAATCTTGATTATACCATGTATCAAGTGTATGAGAAATATTCTTACAAACTAATAAAATCAAAATAAAAAAAAAATCTGTCTGCATCCCTTAAACTACTTGATGGGTTCCATGCCCAACCTGGCCTTGTATTAAGCCAAACGGAGATAAGGAGGAGCAGCAGCAAAGCAGTGAGTGGAAAGTGGAGTAGGTGGGGTAGTAAAGCACTGCTCTTCCCATTTCCATCCACACAGATCACTGTGAGGGACTCAAACAATGCACCAGAGGCTTGGGGTTGCTGCTGCCGACTTGTTCAAGCATCTCTGCTGGCCCGCAGTGCACTAGCATGGGAGACAGGACCCAGGGAGACTGATGGTGCATATGTCTGAGGCTGTGGGGATCATACTGCCATTCACACTCCAACCCATCCTGTTGCACAGCAGAATGGTCTGGTGACCAAGGCTGTAACCCCAAGTGGTAGTGATCCCGGCTCCACCACATCACTCTCCCTCTCCCTCTCTCACTGTTTCCTTGTTTCAGTGACGAATCTCAGTTCTGCACTCTTCTCAACATGGACGTAGGGATCATATTGCCATTTACACTCCAAATCCTGCTGCACAGCAGAATGCCCTGGTGACCAAGCTGGCCCATCAAGGAATTAAAAACTCTGCCCCCTCCCCCAACTACCTGATAGGTCCAATGCCCAACGCGATCTGTTAGAGATTAAAAAATCTGTCCCCCTTCCCTCAACAAGCTGAAAAATTCCAAGCACAACCGGCCTGTCAGGGAATGAAAAAATCTATCTCCCTCCCCCAAGGGAGGCAATATAGTGCAGTGGGTTAAGGCTCTGAGCTGCAGATCTGGAGACCTGGGTTTGAATCCCACAGCCACCTAGATGCATACTGTGTGGTCCTGAGCAAGTCACTTAACTTCCTTGTGCTTTCAGGTCACATCTGGAAACAAGCTTCAGCTTAGTGTGCTTCTCCTGGTTAAACAATGTTCCCTTTCCCTTTCCCCCAAACTACCTGATGGGTCTGATGCTCAACCTGGCCCATCAAGGAATAAAAATATGTGTCCCTCTCTCCTAACTATCTGAGAGGTCCGGTGCCCAACCCAGCCCATCAAGGAATAACAAAATAAAGTGGCCATTTCCCCTCAATTACCTAATGGGTCTGGTGTTAAATCTGGACCATCAGAGAATTAAAAAAAATGGTGATATGGAGGGGGGCTATAAGTGTGTTTGTTGCTTGGGAGGGGTAAAACTAATTGCCTGCTTTTGGGAGAACTTCAGACTTAAACTACTATGTATAGTGTAGGGACTATTACTGAAAAGCTATGCTGCAGTGTCAAAACCCTCCTTGTGGGCACTGTATACAAAGAACTTGTAAAACTGATGATGGATCTGGTTCTTGTATAAATACAATTATAACAGACTGGTGAGACAGTATGGCCTACTACAAAAATAAACAATGATAACGTACCTTGTTGGCACCAGCCAAGTCTTGTTTAACTTTCTGTTTGATGAATTTTAAAGTGCAGAGAACTGTAGCTAATGTCACATAACAAACCGTTACATAGGCTTATTGCCATGCTTTTACATGTTTGATAACTTGAGAAACACAAAGTATGATCCTACATTTTACATAGGAGCCCCAGTTCAGTATGATCACTCCATAGAATATGATGCTCTCATCCAAGAATATGGTAAAAGCAAATTCACTGGAGATGTTAGTCACAGAAGAAAATAATGTAGGGGGAATGAGATGTACTCAACATATGTCCATAGTATTTATAAAAACAAAAGAGCTCTAATAAAATCATAGCCCCCTCCGTTACATTATGCTTCTGGAGCCAACACAAGCAGGAAGGAGGGAACAAACAGAATAATTCAGATATACAACTGGAAATTTCAATTTCAATTTTTTTTTAAATTAAGGTGTATGAAAGCACGTGCCCATTTTCATAGACAATTGTGGTCAAGTTCATGCATAATTAAATAGTAACAATTAGTTACACACTTAACTGACCCATTAGTATCTGGTGAATTGTCTAAGTCATAAACATCAAGATAAATCAGGTAAAAACATGTACATTGATTGCTTTCCTGTAAATAAGATCTGAAAGAGGTAGAACATTGATGAAATGTTAGTTCTTTTGTGATCCTTATGGGTAAAGAAGTCCATGGACTGCCTACACAGTGGAAAAAAGAGCCCTGACCAAAGTTAGTTCTGCAAAGTGGTAACTTCAAGGGCAGACTATCATGAGAATATATGGTCATAGCAGTGGAAACATTATTAAGCCTGTTCACAATAGACTTCATAAACTGGAGAACAGTATGATTAATTATGTTTCGGGCCTGGCAGCTGAGAGACAACTGAAGCCTTTGACTCAAATCAAAGCCAGTTTGCATTCTCATGAAGAGAGCAGGGATTGTTCCTTATGGGCAAGTCAAAGGTAAAAAAACTTGCCCTATTTATGAGCAGGTACATCCATTGCATTACTGTTCCTACAAGATCAAGACTATATTACCAGACCATATTCTGTTACTGGCAGAATGAAGCTCATCATTACTGTCTTCTTGGCTGTCAATGTAAAATGAGATATATTGCGGTAAAGTGCACCAAACCTGTGGTTAACTACCCTAACCCAATTATGAACATGAAAGGGTCACACTTTAAGTGTTAGTTTTAATGTAACTGTGGGGTAGGTAATGATTAATTACATGCAACAGGGGTAGTTATATTGTACTGTAGTTCCATGTATGTTCCATGTAACTGCATTACAATTGCAATACAGTTACAGTGTAATTACACTACTAACAAAGTGGTATCCTGCACTGGGATGGTGGTGCTCCAGGCAAAAAACATAGCACAGTAGTAGGAAAAGCTGAGCACTCACCACCTCCATGATACACGGACACCTGGGTCACTTAAAACATAGTCTTATTGTTAAAATCAGGACACAGACATAATCTGCCTGACACGTTTTGGATTGGTTGATCCTTTATGAAATTTGATAAAGGATCAAACAATCAAAAGTACATGAGCAGGTTATATCTGCGTGTCCTAATTTGAACAATTAAACTACGGTTTAAGTGACCCAGGTGTCCATGTTTCATAGATGTGGTGTGTGCTTGGCATTTCCTACTACAGTGTAGTTAAGGATGCTTAATGTAAAGTATACCAACCTCCAAAGTATCTATAACTAAAGGTGGTGCATCTTTAAGTTGAGCTGTAGTTGCAAAAAAACAACATTGATTTACTCTTCTTAAAATTCACACAAAGTCTGTTGTCAGTAAGCCATCTTTGTGCATTGTCAGAGTCATGTTGAAGATGTCCTGTAATCAAGTCAACATTCTTGTTACTAACAATGATCACTGCTGAATAAAATATGTGATGCAGTTACAACTGAAAGCAAAATATTTAAAAATAAGCCTAAAGACAGACCTACAGTAATATTGAGGCTCGTGGCACACCCAGACTAAGGGACGTATACCCATTTAATTTCACCTGTTGCACTCTATCAGCAAGGTATTCATGAAACCAACCAAACACTGTGGGTGAAAATTCAAGCCGACACAGACTATCAATCAAGGTAGTAATATGATCAACAAGGTCAAATGCCTTGGAAAGATCTTTATAAATTGATCCTGATAGCTGCACACTTTTCAAAGCCTCATTCATGAAATTGTTATAGTCTACTACAGCTGTAATTGTACTATAATGTTGCCTGAAACTATACTATTCAGGGGTCTGAATATTGTGCTTCTAAACATAATCGGCAATCTGTGAATAATTCTTTCTAAGGCTTTTAAATTGGGAAAGAACAGTTATAGGTCTATAGTAAGCCATGTCATTTGTGGCACCACACTTAATCACTGGGACTACAGATTCTGTTTGGAAATGTGAGGTATTTCCTGTGTAATAAGTCAAGGATATGTTAAACAGTTTAATAATGGGGACAACCAACTAACTCATCTAATATGATCTTAAATAATTTTAAACCAAAACCATCCGAACCCATTTTAATTTCAATGTTCAATCTCTTGAAGTATTTCTTACAGTATTGTATATTAATACTTTTAAAATGCAATAATGGACAGTTCAAGTCATGTTTATCCTTACCAGTCGAGCAGCCACCCAAATCCCACAAAGGTAAAGAGGCAGTCATTTGTTTAACTGCAACAGTAAAATATTTACTAGAATTAATTGCAATCATAGTAGCATCTATACAGTTAGAACCAGCAACAACCAAACAGTTGGTGACAGATTTAGCACTAATATTAATAACGTTTTGAAGCACCTCCAAAGGTTGCGTGGCCTTGACAAGCTACTGTAGCTGATTGCTAGTCACAAAAATATTTGGATTTTGCCAGTTGAACCTGTTTCCTGTACTTATTGGACAGTTGTTTATACTCAGTTAAAGAGCAGCTGACACCTTTTGGAAAACTTTCAAAAACATAATATTTAGACACAACTTAGCTGTGATGTCATATATCATCTTCAGATTTCTATCGATTTTTCCTCTCTGTTATTTATTACTGAAGAAATTTCCACGAAAACAAGATCTGTATCTGTTAGAGTTCATCTGCCTCTATAGCTTATTCCCTACTTGAAATTATAATGCTGTTTTGTGACATCACAATCGGTTGTCATGGGAATAACTGTGATATCACAAACAGAGTATTATGACATCAGGTTGGGAAGAAGCAATAGGAGCTGATGAACCCGCAAGGAACAACTATCCTGTTTTCATGCATATGACCCAAGTAATAAACAATGGAGATAAGAAATGCAAAGTTCATGAGAAATATAAGTTGTTTTATGTCTAACTATTACATTTTCAAAAGTTCTTCTTGAGGCGTCAGTGGCTCTTTAAGTTAGACCTTTCCATAGTATTGCAAATAAAAGAGGGTCGCCTCGAATTGCTAAGGTCCGTAAGTCAAACAGAACTGGCCACTGAACAAGAAAGGGTCGCACTCAACCAAAGCAACAGTGGTATAACACTGCACAGCATTTACAAATATACAAAAAAGTTTCATTTATTTATAATCTCTTAAAAGCTGGACATATAATACTGAGCACTCCTACAACCTACTAGCAAACATCTGACGACGTTTTGTGCCCTTACTTGGCACTTTGCCATTGATCGTGCTTGTGTAGTACACCAAGCTTGTAGTGAAGCTCCAGGTGGATAGTATTACTATGCACTGAGAAATCAAGATGATGGTCCAGTCAGACCCCAAGGTGCTTAAAGGAGGATACATCCTCAATCACACCACCATCAAGGGCATGGAAAGACAGGAGGGAGGTGAATCTGGTATGCATTTGTTTGGTGCCAAATGTCATAGAAACTATTTTGTGGCATTAAGGGACAGTTGGTTTGACTGGAACCAGTACTAGATATTGTCAAATTGCACCAGTACTAGATATTGTCAAAATCCAGTTGCAACTTGGTGGTAAGGTCATGGGCAGAGGAGCTAGATGCACGTGCACTGTATCATCAGCGTAGATATAAATGGACACAGAGGAACAGGTTGAAGGCAGAAAGGAGATCATTCAGGAATATGGAAAAGAGAATGCAGTCCAGGGCAGACAATTTATTTTATTTATTTAAAATTTTGGTAACTGGGAAAGGCACACTGAGCCGGAGCTTGTTTTCCAGGTACAACCCGGAGAGGGGGAAGTGGAGAAAATGCAACAAGAATACAGAGGTGACTGCACAGAAATAGGTACAACAAAATACAGGATGTTTTTCAAAATATATACAATAAAGTACAAGAATATTGGTAAATAAGTACTGTAAATAATATATAAGAAAATTATACACAATTGAGGGTTGCCTGCAGATGGGGAGTGGGTGCCATTGGGAACTTCCGATCTGGACAGCTTGAGACCTCCCCTCAAGGTAGGAGTGGAACCAATTGACTGCGGAGGCAGAGAGGCCCATCACCATAAGCTTATCCAGAAGGAAGGGGTGTGCCACAGTCTCAAATTCTTTGACCAAATTGACAAAGATGGCAGAGGTGATCAGACCCTGGTCCATACCTGAAAGGATGGAGTCAGTGAGCCAGAGGAGGGAGGTAGAAGTGGAGTGAGATTTTCTGAAGCCAGTCTGGAAAGGCGTGAAGAAGGAAAAGGAGTCAAAGAAGGAAGAAAGCTGTGAGAGAACATGGTGTTCCTGTAACTTAACCAGAGTGGGAAGGAGAGGGATAGGATGGCAGGGCGGGACAAATCATTTTGTGGTGAGCTGGCCAGCTTGACCATCATACATCCAAATTTTTTTTTGGGTGGCCACTTTGTTATGGCTGCTGTATTTTTTTTTTAACCAGGAGAGACACTCTAAGCTGAAAACTTGTTTAAAGGTACGACCTGGGAGCACAAGGAAGTTAAGTCACTTGCTCAGGGTCATACAGTATGCAAGTGGGGTGTGTGTGGGATCCAAACCCAGGTCTCCAGGTTTGCAGCTCAGAGCCTTAAACCACTGCATTATTTTGTAATCTGGTAGTCAATTCGTATTTTAGTGGACTTTCAGTTATTCTGTCTTGACTGTCATTAAATTAACACAGTACAGGGGACTGGACTGAGAGACAGTCAAAGGCAAGGTGGTTGGGGCTGACACTCACTCACTCACTCACTCACTCACTCACTCACTCACTCACTGTCTTTCTGTCCTTCTCTTTTACTTTAACTTTAATAAAGTTAATTTTAAGCTCTTCCTTAATTCATGATTTGCAGGCAGGCTGGCAGACTACAAAACTCCATGTTTCTGTTTTTCTCCACTCAGTCACTCTACTGTATCTACAGTGGAGCCCAGTTATAAGAACATCCTATAGGCCAAAGAAAAATGTTCTTATAACTGGGCTGTTCCTATACAGGGGCTTTCTAACTGAACACATAGTGGTGCTAGTGTAATACTGAAATAACAACTGCAAGCACATTTAGTTTGTTCTGAGTGTTAAAACTGTTAAAAACACAAAATGTTTAAAAATAACTGATAAACATTAAAAAATTGATGTTAGCATCTAATACTAATACATAGAAGTGGGTCAGATCAGCCGACTCCTTCCTTTATTAATAAACACCATAAATATAATGCAGGACTGCCTTTACAGATTAAATAAAGGTGCCGTGATCTGCCCGAGATCTGCCCTCACCTGTTTAGCAGGGTCTTTCATTCAGTGCAGCCAGTCAAACTCCTGCAGCCAGTAGCCCAGTCACCCTGGAGGGAGTTGGGTTGGAGGAAGTTGGATTTCTTGATCAGGGATTGTGCCATTTGGGCCCCCAACTCTCACCTCTGGATCACCCCCTCTGGCTCCACCTCCGCTTTCCCATTTGCCACTCTCACCACCTCCAATGCTGCTCTCTTCCCCTTTCTCCAGGCTGTCCTTGGACCTCTGGTCTTCTCCACTTTGATCAACCGATTCCTTTCTTTCATTTTGCATAGTGCTGGTATTTCAAGTTGGGGCTCTGAGCTGTCCTCTTAGTCGTCTGAGGACTTCTCCTTCAATAATCTTGCCATCATCCAAGCCATGCAAGTTGAGATTCCTCTCACTGTGCTGTTTTACTTCACAAATTTACATTCTCAATGCTGAAGCAAGACATTTTCTATGAGTTTGTCTCTCAGTGAGTTTGGTTTCTCCATGGCTGGGGGCCAAGTAAGGCTAGTTGGGGAACAATAGGTTTTACAGCAATGAATACAAACAAGAATGTGCTTAACTAACTGTAATTAAGTCCTAGCCTGATAATGGAGCAGGTGCTAATGACGGTCATGACAGGCATGAATTCACTTTGGTAACTGGAAACTGAAAAAAAAATGTTCCTTTAACCAGGCTGATAGTTCTTATAAATGGGCTCTAAGTCTTTAGAAATAGTTGACTTTTGGCTCTTGAGGATCATCGCAGACATTTTGTGTTATCCTTTATCTATTATTTTTAATATTTCGTTATGTTCTTCCAAGTTTCCAAAAAAATGGAAAGAAGCTATTGTTGTACCCATATTGAAAAGTGGTGATCCATCCATTATACAAAACTACAGACCGCTCTCACTTTTAGCTCCATTATCAAAGGTGTTGGAGCGAATAGTGTTTGATCAGATGATGGTGTGCATCACCAGCCATGATGTCCTAATACCAGCCCAGCATGGGTTTCGACCAGGGCACAGTATGGTGACGGCCTTGGTGGGGTTCACTGGTGCAGTTCACTTAGCACTTGATAAAGGTCACCTTACTGCTACTGTCTATGTGGACCTCACCAAAGCCTTCAACCTGGTAAATTACAAGCTACTGAAAGTGGAGCTGGCCCATCTGGGAATGTCTCAGGATGTTATTGATTGGTGTGGTAATTATTTATCAGAACAGATACAATGCACCAGGGTCAATGGTAGCCTCTATCCCCCAGCTTCCATCACTATGGGTGTCCCCCAAGGTTCAGTTTTGGGTCCCCTTTTCTTTAATTTATTTTTGAATTCACTTCCCACAGTTTATCATTCTCAGATTTTTTATATGCAGATGATGTGGTGATCCTCATGAGCGGCCTGAAATTTGAACAGTTACAACATGATTTAGCTGTAGACTTCTTGTCCGTGCAAGAGTGGTTTAGTGATCACAAGTTAGTACTAAATGGAAAGAAGACTAAGTCCATGGTATTTTATGGCCATCGGAAGAGATTAGACCAAAAACTTCAATTATCTTTATAAACTATGAAAGGGGAGGGGATAGAACAAGTTGATCAATTTAAATATTTAGGACTGACAGTAGATTCCTAAATGAGTTATGAAGCACACATTCACAACCTTGTAAAGTAAAAACAACACACCAAAGGTTAGGAGCTTTATATCGGGTGAATACACTGTTAACACCAGCCACTAGGGTATTGTTAGCCCAAAGTTTTCTACTGTCAGCTATGGATTATGGTTTGATTTTCTACCATTCTGCATCTGACAGTTTTATTAGGAAAAGTTAAAGTCCTACTTAACCAAGTTGCTAGGTTTATTACTCAGTTATTGTTAAAAATCCATCATTGTCAGATGTTAAAAACAGCAGAGAGACTAACCCTTAAGCAGATATATGAATACACTCTAAGTATATCAGCAAAAAAATTGTTATAGGGAAAGTACCTGGATCATTTGACCAAATTTTTCAAAAATACATTATTCCTTTTGATGCCAGAAAGTCTGGTATCTCATAGTTTCATAAACCAAGGAAGAAAACTGCTTTAGGGCAGATGTCCTTACTCTATCAGTTACCAAAATGTTTTAATTCCATTATGAGTCAATTTGACTGCCTGGGAACATCCATCTTTGGGTTTAAAAATAGTTTAAGGAAACCGTTGAATACGAATGAAGTATGTGAATGCTTTAGGTAGAACACTTAACATTATTTCATGTTTCAGTTGAGCCCCTGTGACATTATTTATATGTGTACTGTGCTATTACCTTTTTATATATTTGTATACCTTGTTTGTATTTTAATACTGCAATGCTATTTGTATTTTGCTGTTTTGCACACTGGTCGACCATGTAAACGGGTCGTTTGGCCCATGGACTAACCGGAATAAATAAATAAGTTAAATCAAATCAAATCAAATCAAATCAAATGTATTGATAAAAATGGGACTTCAGCTCAATGTTCCTGTAAGGGGGATGTTTCTTTAGCTGATGTTCTTATAAGTGGGCTCCACTGCATTAACCTTTCTAGTAGCCCACTAGCTTTTTATTAAACAAAAAATGTTAAACTCCATAGTTTAAATTGATCAGTTCCCTCCAATTTGAAGGTACTCTGCACAGCAGAGAGAGACTCTAGCCCAGTGGTGGGCAACCCTCAACCTGAAAGCCACCTTTGCCCCCTCAGTGGTCAACATATAGCCCCCTCATCCATCCAAAAATACACCAGGAGGCTCTTTGTGCAAAGCTTGACAAGGGAGATAGGCTGAAGACTGTGATGGACATGTTATATGTACAGTAACTTGTTTTTAATTCAAATGTGTAATTTGGCTTGTGACTGTGGTAAATGGGGGTCTTGCGGCCCTTGAGGGTGTTTAAGGGCTGCACCTTTAGCCCATTGCTTATCTTAGGTTGCGCACCCCTGCACCCGATCCCTCCAGACCACCAAACTAGCAAGCTCCTGCTCCCCCTCCTCCAGTCAACAGAGTGCCTGACTCCTCTGCCTACCTAATCTTTGTTTTTGTTTTTTGTTAGTAGGGGCAACTCTGGCTGAAAAGGAGCTTGTACTTAAACAGAGGCTCCTTCAGTGATTTTTTTCCCCAGCCCACTAAAAAGATTCTTGGCTCACTGGCAATCTTTCCCACTATAGAACAATGTATGCTGTCTCCCTTTGTCTGTGATGCACTGGCAATGTGGCAGGCTGCAGCATGAGCATATGCAGTTCTAATGCAGCCCCCATGTAATCACCTGGCACTAGAGACATTATAGCTATGGCTGTCTTGCCTTATGGTTTTTGGGTGGGCAGCTATGTTCCCCCTAAGGTGTACGCACGTGCGCCCGCACAGCAGTCAAAAATAACCCGCACATGGCTTCAGTAGTAGCGCTCAAAGCAGCTGACAGGGATCCTCATGTCCATGAAGTAGTGACTACTGTCATCACTCAGATTAAGACTCAGACAGCAGGACATGAAAGTGAATGGGAAAGAAACATTGTATGCCCACCCCTGAGGCCACAACCCATTAACTTTAGCAAGCCAACAGTCTCGCTCTTGCTCCACTTATTGAACAATGGAACCGATCGGCAAAATTCCAACCAATCGGCTTTGCAGTTAGAACAATGTTTTCGGCTTGACACCTCTTTTCAGTAAGACAGTACTTGATAATGAACAGTATTCTCCTGCTGGTCACAGAAATGGCATGTTTTATTTGTTTGGTAGATTCCCCCCAACAAAGCAATGCGAGAGATTCTCTGACATAGGGTATATATTATATTATTTCAGTTTTAAAGTTGCACAACTTCAGTGTAATCTGCCTCCTCCCCAAGCAGCGTCTCACATACAAAATGTGTTTAAATTATAATGGATTTAAAGCCTCACCGTTGAAAGTGTATTCATTTTTTTTTTCAGTAGAAGAAAATGGGAAAACTATAGTTTTTGTTTACAATAAAAACATCAAAGCAACCTACTGTCTGTTTGTGTCATTTTTTTCGGTATTTGTTGGGGGCCGGGATGGGTATAACCTTCTCAATTAGCAGGCTGAGACACTGACTGTACTTATGTCTAGAGAGATGAGATTGCGCTTCTCTTTAAAACAGGGTCTCACATTATACACACATTTGAGATTCAATGAATTAGTGCTTGTAAAAGGTTTCCCATATTGACTACATGGGGATAGTAATTCTAAAATGGACAACAAGAAATAGCAGCGCAAAAAATGTCCTTTTCATTTAATTTCATAAATTCACACTACGCTTAGTATGGATCCGGAATGGAAGAGAAATACAGTCTCCTAAATGCATCTCCTCTCTCATATCACACTGACTCACTCACTACATTGCAAAAATACATTTTAAAACCTCCACTGAGCTTGACAATACCCAGCATAGTCACTGTAAACCATACCTAGGGTAAATGACATCACATACAATTATGCATGCATCCATCAAAGATCCCATTGCTAAGTACTGCTTTAAGAAGCTGTCCAACCCTGAATACCACATTGCCATAACAGTATTAAATTATGTACTTAGGGAGTTGGCAGAGTTGTCCAAGATGTTTCAGAAAGTGGTCTAACAACAGTTGAAGCTGTACAGATTGCTAGGGCAAAAATAAAAAAAGATCAGAAGCCAGTACCTGAGTGAAACTGTCTACTGGAGCCAACCAGTAAAACTGTTTTTGGCTAATTGCACAGCTGAAGTAAGCACAGCAGCAATTTTGCAATTCATTGGCCTGGTATGTGACCATCTGGACAGCTGATTTCCTGCAGGTGACCTTTCTGACTGATCTGCCTTTGATTTTGCAGCAATGCCACATTGCAGCTTTGAGTTTGGCTTATCAAATGTTGAGAGACTGTATAGCAAATATCGGGACTATTTATTTTCATCAGTGGACCAGGCAGAAATTGTTAGTCAGTACAATGACTTCAGATTTATAGTTGCTGAAAAAATAAAGGGAGGATCATTAAAATCCTTTACTGACATGATCCACTTTGCTTTGACTAATGTGCAGTATAGCATGGTGGCTAAACTTATTGATGTATGTGCTACATTCCAAGCTAAACATGACGCTGTCATGCATAGAGGTTCACAGAGGACAAAATCCAGATGGCACTGATTGGCCTTAAGGCAAATAAAACACCAGGGCTCCTAGGTGATCTCTATAAGGTTTTTACCAACTGATGGATTCCTTTTCTTCTTTTGCTGTTTAATGGCCTGGTTTGGGGTACTCTTACCCTGCCAGTTGGGCAGGTAGTGTTATCTTCCCAATTTTTAAAAAAGAGGATCCGAATGACCCAAGGATGTATAGGCCTATTAGTTTGATAGATGTTTCAAAGAAGATTTTCTCTAGGATAAATGTGGGCAGATTGCTGTCGTGGGTCAAGGAGAACTCAGTACTGAATGATGCACAGAACAGTTTTCGGAAAGACTGTTCTACAGTACAACATTATTATGTGCTTCAGCATCTGATCTGGAAGTATACTAAAGTGAGAAAAAACAGATTATATTGCTGTTTTGTAGACTTCTCCTTGGCCTTCAACAGGATTAGTAGAAAAATAATTTGGGCTACACTAAGGGATCTGAAGTCGGAGGCCTCACTTCTTGATGTTATTAATAGACTCTATGAAAATATGTGGGCAAGAGTACATTATAATCAATATGGTCATCTAACTGATAGATTTGAGACAAATGTGGGGGGCAGATGGGTGTACTGTAGTTTGGCCCCCACTCCATTTAACATCTACATTAATACAGTCTTGGATCAGCTAGGTAACCCAGATTTTCATACTCCAAAAATTAATGATCAAAGGATTGAATGTTTAGCATATGCAAACAATTTAGTCTTGCTCTCTACTTTAGTCCTAGGTCTTAAAAGAAAATTGGCTCACTTTGAATCTCTCTGTTCTCAAAGGAAACTAAAAGTTAATCTCAGCAAGACCAACATTGTAGTTTTTGGCTCTCAGACAATGAATATGGTAGGCTTTAGGCTAAATGGTAACCATACAGATACTGTTAAGTATTATGACTATTTAGGTGCCCATTTTGCCTATAGCCTATCTTGGACCAAACATTTGGAGGCTATTCAATTTAAAATGGGATCTTCTGTAAATGCCCTAAAAATATTTAACGGCAAGATGGGGAAGTCATCGGAGAGCGGGGTATTAAGAGTTGTTAATGCCAAAATAAGAATGAGCATGTTATATGCCTCTGAGATCTGGGATTATACTAAGGTTAGAGAATTAGAAATAATTCTGAATAAATTCTATAGAGACATCTTAATATTTTTAAATGGAACTCCAAGCTGTACTCTTGCCTTGCAGGTAGGACAATGTTCCTTGACCTCTCTCATCTGTGAACGACAGATTCTCTTTCTGTTGAAACTTTTTCTTTTGTCCCAACAAAGATATCCCAGAATGTGTGTAGTGGAAGCCATCAAATTGGCCAGCATGGGATATGTACATCCTTTTATTCAACTTATTAAAGAAACAATAATGCTGGCCGGATTGGGCCACCTCTTATATAAAATTTACACGAGACCATTTGAGGAGATTAGGCAGGATGTCAAATTGAGGATTATTGATTTAAGACATCAATTCTTTCTATGTTCAACTCTCCAAGCTTAAGCTATATGGATTTTATAAAAAAGTAAAGATTTCATGGGGATACGAGCCATATCTCTTTTTTTAACCTGCCTAAACAAAGAAGAATCTATACAAGATTTGGAACTGAAAACTATAATGCTCAATGCATTCATTTCAGACTAAAGAGAGGGGGTACTTCCTCCACGTTGTAAACGTGGAGTGGGGACTAAAGATGATCTCAAACATGTGGTACTCTCGTGTCCTAGGTATGAATCAACTAGGAAAAAACTGCTGGGTGGATTGTTAGGGGATCTCAGCCTCCCCCTGGAGGATCATTTGGAATAATTGTTTACTATGAAAGAGAAGAACATGGTAGAGATCGTTGCGAGATTTTTAATCTCAGCTCATTTGTAAAGTTTATTAGGGGGGCTTGAAGTCCTGTGGAGGTTTTTTATGTGAAAAAGTACTCTGTTAAATTGAATTGCACTGTAAAGATATTTAAGTTCCTTGTTGATTTATTTATTGTCTATTTATATTTACTATGTATTTTGTCCTGATTTTAGTATATTGTAACTGCTTTATGCTGAACAATAAATTGTACTACTACTACTACTACTACATTCCAAGCTTCTAGTGCTGACTGTAAAAGAGGCTTCGGCCTCAAGAACTGCATTAAGAGCAAAAAAAAAAAAACTGCTTGGAAGAAAGCCATTTAGATATGCTGATGCGAACAAAATTGCTTTTAACATCTGGTGGAAAAATGGATCTTAATAAAATATAAGTCCACTGGATGAATGGGAAAGACAGGAGAGAAACACAGTAAATGTTGATTTCTTAGCAATACATCATCAGCAGCACCCCTTTTAGATGCATGCAAGACTCTTTAAAATGTACATAATTTACACATGTTTCCAGTTCATACTGTTATGGCGCACAATATACATCCAAGCTTCGGACTATGTCAGAATGTATATTTATACTTTGCATTGAGTATTTGAGTGTTTGGTTATGTTTTCTACTGTTTCCTGACAATAAAATATATCACTTGTTTGGGCCACCCAATTTGCGCACACGAATCATTTTTTTTGCACAAAGTGCCCACACACATATCAGTCACCCACCCACAGAGACTAAAAATTAGAGGGAACATTGGTGGGCAGGTGGCACAGTCTTGTCACCCGGGGTGCATCATTTTGTTTGCCCAGACTCAGGCTCTGGCAGCTGGGTGTACTGGGTGGGCTTGGGTAGTGGAGGAAGTTCTGGCATCTCACCTGACTCTGGAGCCCTGCAGCCCTGCTGTGTCACATTATTGCCTTGGCTTGACAGAAAACAAACGCAAACTAAACAAGTGAGCTGTGCAGTGCTTCTAAGAATAAAAAAACAAACAAAAAATTTTACAATCTTGCACATGCACGCTGATGTGCTCCCCTTGGAACACAAAAAAAACCAAAAAAAACACTGCTGCAATCCATGCCTTCAGAGTCTCAGCTCACAACTGCCAGAATGACAAGTTTTACAATAAACAAACTGTTTAATGCCGTATTGGTCCTAGTAAGAACAAATCCAGAACAAATGGCTCGATACTTTTTTTTTGACCAACAAGGATGTTGCAAAAAGAAAAATTGCTTTAGCTTTCGGACCAACAAGTCCTTCTTTGGAAGCTTAATGACAGTTATTTAGAAAATCCCATATTATTAACATTTAGAACATGCAGAAAAAAACAGAAATCATTCTCATTGAAAGAATTCACTGACCAGATGAAAAAGGATTCCACAATTCTTTGAAGAAAACATTTCTCCCACACTCTTGGAAGCCGCTTTGTGGGATGCTATGAAGGCCACTATAAGAGGTGAAATTATTACCTATGCTTCTAGATAAACTAAAGAGAGAGAGAGAGACCAGAAACAATGACCTCACCACCAACCTACAAAACTACCAACTACTTTACGAAGAAGGGGATAAAGCACTACAAATTAAAATTAGGGATACTAAAGCGGCTATCCAAAAAATTATGGATACCAAGATCCAAATGTCCCTAATATATTTAAAACAATCTCATTATGGGGGGGGGGGTCAAGAGGGGCACGTAGACTGGCACAGAGACTGAGGGCCAGAAAAAACACAGTGACAATATTAAAAATTAAACACCCTCAAACTGGTAGGGTATTACATAGAGAAGAAGAAATAAGGCAAACCTTTGTGTATTACTACCAACAACTATATACCCCACAAAATAAATCAATCCTGGAACAAAGACAGGACTTTTTAGCCCATCTAAATCTACCCAAATTAACAGACTCCCACACTCAGAAATTAAAGGCCCAGATTGTAGCCGAAGAAATAAGCACAGTGATTGCTAACCTTTCTACAGGCCATTGTCCGGGCCCGAATGGGTTCACTGGTGAATGGTATGAATCCTTTATTAAAGAGTTGGCCCCCAGACTTCTCCAACTGTATAGAGAGATAGCCAAGGGTAAGTCCCCCCCCAACATGGGAATATGCCACAATTGCGGCAATCTCCAAACCAAACGGGAATAAACTAGAACCATCTTCATATCAGCCAATATCCATCCTAAATTTGGATTATAAAATCTACATGGCCATTTGGGCTGCCAGAATAGAAAACATTCTTCCAACAATAATTCACTCAGACCAGGCTGGCTTTATCAAGCAAAGAAACACCACGGATAATATTAGAAAGTCCCTAATTTTAATAGAATACATCCAAGCCCAATAACACCAGTGGCCTTTATAAGTCTTGATGCAGAAAAAGGATTTGATCAGGTCTATTGGCCCTTTTCATGGGATACATTGTGGGCGTTTGGATTTCCAGACTCACTTTTGAAGTGGTTAGGTCAAATTTACTCCTCTCCTAAAGCTTATGTGCGAATTAATGGGGGATTGTCTTCATCATTCCCACTTTATCAAGGTACAAGACAGGGTTGTCCACTATCCCCCTTACTGTTTGTAATATATATTGAACCCCTAGCTGCTGCATTCAGAGCATCAACAAAAATAGAGGGAATCCCCTTGCAACAAATGGAATATAAAATCAGTCTTTTTGCTGATGATATCCTCCTTTCTCTTCTACCTCCCTCAGATTCGATCATAGAAGCATAGGGAATTCTAACATGATATGAAGAACTAGCTGGTTTCAAATTAAATATATCCAAAACAAAAGCCCTATTATACAACTATACCCCTCTGAAAACTCTAAAGCAAACCCTGACCTTAAAATGGAATTCTACAAAAATGAAGTATTTAGGCATACATGTTTCCCAAAATGTGCATGTAATCGAGTTAATTAATTATGAACCCATGTCCATCTTGATCCAGAAGGATTTGGACAAATGGTCACAACTCCCACTTTCATTATTTTAATGAATTGAGACAATTAGGATGAACATCTTACCCCGTTTTTTATATTTGTTTCAGAACATTCCATATTTTCCATCCTTATACTTTTTTTAAATCCTGGGACAACGTGATATCTTCATTTGTTTGGAACAAAAAACCCAACATGAATACAGCTCTCAGTATTGAAGTTGTCCCTAGCCCAGGGTGGAACTAATCTCCCAGACCTTAAACGCTATGCAGAGGTGGCATTTCTCCGTATACTCCTCTGGCTTTCTGACAAATTTGAATCCCCCTGGATGAAATTGAAGTTTCATTTGAACGATCTACATGACATTAAAAAGATCCTGTTTTCCTCCTCGGGATAAACCCTCCTTTAAAAGACTTTACAGAACCACGTCGCAGGTCCTTAGGATTTGGTTCCAGTTATGTAAAAAGAACCATTTCTACCAATTTATGAATATTGCAAAGTTATTTCAGAAGATGAACTCTTTGTTCCATCTCACACGGACTTGTCCTTTTCCCACTGGAGAAAATTGGGACTAGAACAGGTATTCCAGTTCTTGGGCCCTAAGGGGGTGTTAACATTTGATGACCTAAAACAGAAATTTAATCTATCAAATGCTGACCAATTCAGATACTTTCAAATTAGAAACCATATACTACGTGTAATCCCTTGTTACCCGGGGTTACTAGAATCCCAGTAAGACCTAGTGGTAGGCAGGGAAGGCAGCTTGTGAAACTCCAGTTAAATGGGTTTCACACTGTCTCACTCTGTTCTCAGTCTCAGCTGAGACTGAGAGATGACATCACCATAGAACTGTTGCAGCTGCATAAGCCACATTGGAGTCTGCAGCACAGGTAGTGAGATAGCACGTTGGGAGTTTTCAAAATCAGTCTTCTGTTTATTGTCAAGCAGGAAGGAAGTGTCTTGTGTTTACCTTCTGTGGGAGAAGAAGTAGAGTCTAGTTTCAAGTGGTGAAGACCACTGTCCAGGTCTCAGTGCCCCCCCCGTCCTGGGGGGGGAAGTAAAGTATCCCTCTGTGGATTCCAGGGGCAATCCCCTAATTTCTACTACAGGAAGAAAGCTGCCTTTTTACAGTTTCTGTTTTTGGTCTGATATAAGTGAAAGAAGCTGTACTTCGCCTGTGGGGCACCTGCAATGAAAGGGTGAGTGTTTTGCTCTAATTTGAGAGGGCAAACAATATCTTCAGTTTGGAAAATGTGAAGAAAGCTGGGATGTGAACTACTATTTGGGAGGCCTACTGTACTAGGACAAACAAATGGAGTAGTGTAAAAATCTAAAGTCTTTATGGATTCAAGTAATGTTGTAGAGGGGGTGCTACAGGTCATCCACTGTTTAATCTACATTTCGAAGTTTTAGTTTCTGTTTGTCCAGAGAAATGGCCGGTTATGGGCTGTGGGAGCTGGAGGAGGGAACACCCCCCATCTTTAGTAACCAGGTCCACCTCTACGGATTTCTGCTGTGATTGCTACTTGCCTCATGTACCTGGCCAGTGATGAGGTAGGTACCCAGACGTGGGTCGCAAATTGGAAAATCTCTCTAGGAGTCGCAGACTCTAAGTGGTGAGGGGAGCCACAACTTGGGAAAAGAATTCTCCTTGTTTGATGGGAGTCAGAAGGAAGTAAGAAGAAAATCTCTAGAGTCGTGAGACTCTAAGTGGTGTGGGGCGCACAACAAGTAAAATTTGGGTTCATTCTTTAAATGGACTGTCAGTCAAGTGGCCAGCAGGGAGCTGGGCCAGTCGGGCTGTGTATCCAAAGCGCATGCAAGTCCGGCTGTGTGCCTGGTGGGTCCAGAGCCAGAAAACAGTAGAAATGGGTTCATTCTTTAAGTGGACCGCCTGGTAGTCTCCAATCTGCATTATCAGTAAACGAGCCCTTGGGGTCCATCTATGCTTTGTTGTGTTCAGCTAGTTGAATAAAAGCCACACTGAAAAATCCCAATCCTGGTTCTGGACATTACAGTTATTGCTTCCTGTAGTCGGATTTACTTGGGTGCCCCTGTGCAGAGTAGCCAAACCTAGGTCCCCTTGTGCCAGGTAACCTCATCCTTCCCGAACCCAGGTCCCCACCAGGTATTGCTGCCAACGCCAACAGCATACCACCTGTCGTTTTAGTAAAAAGGCAGGGGTGAGGGGTTACAAAAATGGAGGCACTGCTTTGGATTTGTTCGGGAAGGAAGGTGCTTGGGCAAGTGGGCTAGCGTTTTGGCTATCTGGCAGTGGGTAGCCCAAAAAGCTGAAGCAATTTCCCTAGTGTGTTGCTGTGTGCTGTGAATCTTGTGCTGCTGTTTAAAAAATGCCAACTGTTTACCAAGGAGCTGTAAAGCCAAAGAGTGTGCCCTTGTCCTGCATCAAAATTGTTTACACTGTTTTTGTCAGCTTTTACAGTAAATTCTGTGAAGAAAAGTGTGGAAAACTAGGGGTAGCAACAGAGAAATTGTGCCCTGGACGTTTAAAATGCTTTTAAAGTGAATTCTGTGAAGGAAAGTATGGAAAACTAGGGGTAGCAACAGAGAAATTGTGCTCTGGATGTTTAAAATGCTTTCAAAGTGAATTCTGTGAAGAAAAGTGTGGAAAACTAGGGGTAGCAACAGAGAAATTATGCCCTGGACGTTGGAAATGCTTTCTGTGAAAATGGAGAGACTGCAGAGTTAATGGCAATGTTACATGGTTGAAATGGGCTCCTTACTGGGAGTCAGTTGGAAAAAAAGTGCATTTTACAGTTTAATTTGCCTGCTCCACGATCGCCTGCGGAGGAGAGGAGCCTCGCGAGGAAGAAGAGGCTCATTTGCATGGCATCATGTGGTTGGTCAGATTGCCATTGGTCCCGCCTCAGCCAACTAACTCTTCTGAGACTGCCTCAGCATTCGAGAGGGAGACAGAGAGTAGTGCGTGTACTGGCAGTGGAGGAGCGTCGCGAGGTATTCAAAGCACTGTAAACATTCAAAAAGTGACTTCTAAGTTTAAAATCGGGCTCAACCCGCAAATCGATCGTGGAAATAGTGAGTTTGGTGGTTAAAACGAGGATCGCTAAGACTGCCCGCCCGTTTGCATTCAGAGGCCTTCAAGAACTGGCTGCAGGCCGTTTTACCCCATTGCAGCAAGTTGCTACTGATCACAGTAAGTAAAAATTCAAGAAACTGCTCAAACAGTGATTTTCAGTAATGCCATATAAAATGTGTGTGCAGCAGTGTAGTCGCTTTGCAAGTAACGACTGTGTGAAGTCCTGCCAGCAAGTGCAAGTCTGTAAAGCCATTGAATGTGTGCATGGAAGTAAAATAGCCTCAGTTTAAAGTTTGCAGCCAGAGAGAGACTATGTGTTGTAGAAAAATGCAACACTAGTAGAAGCAGGCAATCCTGAGCTGAAACCTGAAGCTTTTAAGGGACTGTAATAAATGAATGTTACCAGCATGTGAAAAGTCCAAGGAAAATCCTGTAAATGTGTGTAAAGTCAGAACAGAGCAAGTTGTGCAGTTTGAGTAAAAGTTATCAGTAGCTGGTGTAAATCGGGTGCGCAGTGGCTTGACCCAGATTCTAAATGTTGATGCACAGGAGTGCTGCCGCCGCCATTACAGGGTGGGGTAATAAAGTAAACACAGCAGCAGAGGAGCCATTTTAAAGCTACAGAGTGTGTTCATTAAAGTGGGACTTTCAGTTACAGTGAACTTTTGTTTATTTTTCTGCAGTTATGGCCTCAGGACCAGCTCGTTACCCGGATCATTCCCGGGTTGCAGTAACAGCAGCAGTAAATAGACTAAGAGATATTGAAAAGTGGTGCAATGGAGGGCAACTCCCTCCTGATGTGGCAATTCCTAATTATCCAGTGCGTGTATGCCAAATATGCTTGAGTGCTGGAAGGGGTGTGTTCATGATTCCTCACTGTGCTGGATGCCTACAAAAACATGGCTTGTATAAAGCGCCTCCAATTCGTTTGGCTCCCACATGGACAAAGATTCAGGAATCTGCAGTTGGTAGCACACAGCACCAGGCGGAGCCTGTGGAAGAAGGTCCCTCGGGGGAGTGTGGCACAAAGCTAGAGGGTGCAGAATTAGAGACTAAACCTGAAGTTGAAGTTTTGGATGCTGGATCTCAGAAAGAAAGTTCGGATAAAGCATCAATAGACCCCTGGGTGGGGGGGCCTAGCCCAAGTCTCTTAGATGAAGATGAGATGCGAGAGGCCTTTGAATGGGAGGTGTCGACCTCCGCTCCTAGTGATGAATGGATAGTCTTGGGGGTGAGAACTACTGCTCACTCCTGGGCTCAGATCCTCAGTGAAGAGGAAGATGAGGGGGAACCTATGTGGCCTTGTGAGAAAGGAACGGGTACACAGCCTCAGGATCTTGCCTCGGAGGAATGTGTTGAAGAAGGTGGTGATGCCACTGCCCTGGCTTTACAAGAGGAAGAAGTAAGGGATCCGTTTTTAATTTCTTTGAGGATGCGAAGCTGGCAGAACCAGGACTGGCCACCCCCAAGCCAGGCCAGCGGTCTTAGATTGATCAAAGCAAGTAAAGAGGAGAGACTGGTTCGTAGAAAGGCAAATGAGATCTATGGTATGACCTTTCCTACCTTTCCTCGGAGAGTCTGGGAGGAGATTGAGGACAGCAGGAAATCCTGGATCTGGGATGAAGCAATGAAACATGTGCATCCTGGGGCCAACCAGCATGTAAAAAATAGACTGTTCCACGAAAAGTATACGAGTGGAAGAGAGGCAGGACACTGTTTATGGACAGAGTGAGAATAGTGGACAAGAGGGACGTGAAGTCTCCCACTGTGTGAATTATGTGCGCCCAGACGGGGTAATAATTCAAGCCCCTGACCCCCAGTACTATTGGCCTCAGTGCAAGGACCTCCCAGTAATTAAGCCTGTGCCTACAAAATGGAGAGCCGAGCAGTGGTAGTCAATAGTGCCACACCAGACTGTGAAGTGCCCTTATTGATCCACCAATATGAATAACCAAGGACTCAGGTGCTCCACATTCATCAGTCTACAGTGTACTGTCCTGTTCAGCAACCATCTACTGGCCCACCAGATGACTTCAGATCCAGAGAGGACACCAGCCCAGCTGTTTCCTGTTCATTGCCTGGTAATCGGATGACGTTGGACCAGCTGTTTTTTCCTTTTGTTCCTGTTCTAAGGTTCCTTCTCCATTGATGACATCAGCTCAGCTGTTTCCAGATGTGCCCTCCTGTGGTTCCTGGAAGACGTCCGCCCAGCTGTATCAGAAGAAATGCTGCCAGGGAGAGTCTTTGGCCGTGGACCAGGTTCGTGCAGTTCTTGTACTACAAATGGCTGGTAAGTCCGAAACCTTTTCTATCTTTATGACATTGCAGTACACATCCTACACTACAGACTTCAAAAATGTGTGAACTGTCCGCAAAGACTCTCCCCTTCAGGACTTTGGCCTTTTAGAACTGTGCTTCATGGGGCTCCGGCCCAGGAGAGACTCTTTATTGGACTAGCCTTCGGGTCTTGTGGTCACTAGTTGGGACTTTTAGGGCACTCCATCTCCCCAAATGTGTATTGTGAATAATGTCATTATTGTATTCTAATGTAAATACTGTTTTTTCTACCTTTTTCTAAAAAATCTTTTTTGGGATTGTTCAGTGTTTTTGTATGGTAGGGGTTGTTTAGGTAGACTGTGTATGCAGATTAGGAGTGTGTTTTGTTTTTGTCTTTTTTTTACAGGTGTTCCTGGGAAGACAGAAGAGAAGACAAGAAGAGGAGGAGGGGCTCATCGGAGTTCCTCGTCAGTGCTTTATTGTGTAGAAATTTAAAGTACTGTGTTGTTATTGTTATGGTTGTCACTGTATTAACCCTTTCCTTCCACAGGTGTGGTTGTGGGGGTAGGGAGGAGGCAGTAATTGGTATTTTAATGGTGTGGTTGCAGGTTGCCCAAGGTCGGGGAGGTCCCCGGGTTTTGTTTTTGTTTGGGAATATTATGTTAAAGGCAGATAGGTTTTCCCTAGAGGGTTAGGGGGGATAGACAGGCTGTGGTCCTGAACGGCCATAGGGACTGCAGTGCTGATCTATCAGGGCTATGCTCTGGATGGTTCTACCAGAGCCACTAGGTGTCCATAGTAAGTGGATAGTGTAGAAGCTGACATGTCAGCTGTAGGCCTCTAGGCCCTTAGTGTTACCTGCCTGTGCTTGCACATGGTAGGAGGGGGCCTGATCATTTCCCTCCGCAGGTAGCACATGTGGTGGGATGGCCTAAGGCCGGGTGCATAATGACTGGGGACAGTCATTTTCCTGGTCAAGGGCGAGTGTAACCCCTTGTTACCCAGGGTTATTAGAATCCCAGTAAGACCTAGTGGTAGGCAGGGAAGGCAGCTTGAGAAACTCCAGTTAAATGGGTTTCACACTGTCTCACTCTGTTCTCAGTCCCAGCTGAGACCGAGAGATGACATCACCATAGAACTGTCGCAGCTGCATAAGCCACATTGGAATCTGCAGCACAGGTAGTGAGATAGAACGCTGGGAGTTTTCAAAGTCAGTCTTCTGTTTATTGTCAAGCAGTAAGGAAGTGTCTTGTGTTTACCTTCTGTGGGAGAAGGAGTAGAGTCCAGTTTCAAGTGGTGGAGACCGCTGTCCAGGTATCAGTGCCCTCCCTCTGGGGGGGGGAGTAAAGTATCCCTCTGTGGATTCCAGGGGCAATCCCCTTATTTCTACTACAGGAAGAAAGCTGCCTTTTTACAGTTTCTGTTTTTGGTCTGATAAAAGTGAAAGAAGTTGTACTTCGCTTGAGGGGCACCTGCAACGAAAGGTTGAGTGTTTTGCTCTAATTTGAGAGGGCAAACAATATCTTCAGTTTGGAAAATGTGAAGAAAGCTGGGATGTGAACTACTATTTGGGAGGCCTATTGTACTAGGACAAACAAATGGAGTAGTGTAAAAATCTAAAGTCTTTATGGATTCAAGTAATGTTGTAGAGGGGGTGCTACAGGTCATCCACCGTTTAATCTACATTTCGAAGTTTTAGTTTCTGTTTGTCCAGAGAAATGGCTGGTTATGGGCTGTGGGAGCTGGCGGTGGGAACACCCCCCATCTTTAGTAACCAGGTCCCACCTCTATGGATTTCTGCTGTGATTGCTACTTGCCCTGGGCGCCTGGCCAGTGATGAGTAGGTACCTGACGCGGTCGCAAACTGGAAAATCTCTCTAGAATCGCAGACTCTAAGTGGTGGGAGCCACAACTTGGGAAAAGAATTCTCCTTGTTTGATGGGAGTCAGAAGGAAGTAAGAAGAAAATCTCTCTAGGAGTCGCAGACTCTAAGTGGTGTGGGGAGCCACAACAAGTAAAATTTAGGTTCATTCTTTAAATGGACCGTCAGTCAAGTGGCCGGCAGGGGAGCCGGGCCAGTCGGGCTGTGTATCCAAAGCACATGCAAGTCCGGGCTGTGTGCCTGGTGGGTCCAGAGCCAGAAAACAGTAGAAATGGGTTCATTCTTTAAGTGGACCACCTGGTAGTCTCCAATCTGCATTATCAGTAAACGTAGCCCCTTGGGGGTCCATCTATGCTTTGTTGTGTTCAGCTAGTTATGAATAAAAGCCACACTGAAAAATCCCAATCCTGGTTCTGGACATTACAGTTATTGCTTCCTGTAGTCGGATTTACTTGGGTGCCCCTGTGCAGAGTAGCCAAACCTAGGTCCCCTTGTGCCAGGTAACCTCATCCTTCCCGAACCCAGGTCCCCACCAGGTATTGCTGCCAACGCCAACAGCATGTCACCTGTCATTTTAGTAAAAAGGCAGAGGTGAGGGGTTACATACGAAATCATACCTTCCAGGTAAAGCTGATTCACCCAATTCCCCCCCTTTTAAAACTATTCTCCGATCATTCTCAAGGAAACCAATGGAACCACTTAATTGGAAACCTAAACAAAATTATATGAGACCTTACTAAAGAATAAACCAATTCAATACTGGTAAGTTGGAATAAAAACCTAGACCTTAATATATTAATAGAAGCATGGTCCACCACAGCTCTTAGGGTGGTCAAAATCACCCAATCACATATATGGACAGCATACTCATGGAAGTGTAGGTCCAGGTTTTTCAGATTACTGGCACGGTTAACGAAATATCTTCCAGTTGAATATGGGATTTTCTGAAGGGGGTGTGGGTGTAGAATGGCTGATATTGCACACATAATGTGGCAATGTCCATTTCTGATGTCTTTCTGGATAAAGCTACAAAATGAAATAACCGATAGCCTGGGAGACAGTGTAGACTTAACAGCTGAGATGGTTTTGTTAGCCATTTACCCTGACCGTTCCCCTCCATGGACAAAATCTCTGCTGCCTATTTTCATATTAGCAGCTAAAAAGTCACTTACAAAAAAATGGATGACTCAAGACATCCCTACCATACATGACTAGAGACAAATTATGACATCAGTATATCGGATGGAAAGTTTAACAGCTAAGATGAATAACTAGTCTCTGACTTTTACCAGGAAATGGCAGTGATGGGCACTACATCAGGCAGCTGTAGATCTTGAGTTCTGCCCATAGTATAGCCTGGAGGGATAGGGGAAGGAGAGAGGTAGCATGAAAAAAGATGTGTTTACCCTTGAACCCTTGACAATCTTTCAGCCTTACCAAGATATAAATGAAACGAGTACAAATGTTTTTATTTTTATTTTGCCAGGGGACGTAAAAAGAAATGTGAAACTGAAGTATTCAACAGAGTGTCAATGTTTGTACTGTGTCTCATTAATTTAAAGAACAATCTTAATAAAAAACATATTTTTAAAAAAAGAAATCATTCTCATTGGTTTAAAACAGGCCTTCAGAACATAATTAAAGTGATGTTAGAGAGCTTGAAGTTTTTCAATAAACATAAGTGTCTAGCATGACTTGCAAGGTTGCATTTGGTGACCTGGCTACCCTCTTTGCCCTACCATGTAGGTCGGGGTTATCAGCAACAGAAGAATCACTACCTTTAGGGAGTGAGATGATAGTAGCCTGTTTCCCAGCTTCAGGAACAGTGACAGAGGAGGAGAGATTTAAGAATTGGGTAATAGGCATACAGATGGCAGGAGCTGAGAGAAGCTTGGGATCAAGACCATCCGGACTTCCTCCCTTGTGAGGGTTATCATCAGAAGTATGTGATAACAATATCCTAATACATTCATAGTATGAAACTAGTATGTATATTCAAAAGGTAGCCTTAGCAGAAGAGATTTTTTTACAATTGTGAATGACAGGCATCTTTAACGACGTGAGTCATTAATTACAAAATTAACTATAAAAACTTTTAAAAATATCTGATAAAATTAACAATACATTGCATATGAATGGTACCCCATTAAGTGAGCGCTACCAGAATAGCACCGCACTATACGGCACTAGTCTGGTAAGTGCTCACACGGAGAGCGAGGGGGGATTTACAGTACTTGCTGTAAGTGCTCCCCTGGTCGCTGTCCATGGTGCTGAGGATACACAAGAACACCAGGAGCCAGGAGGCTGGCTAACCTGCTCCCGTGATGTGGAGGGCTGGAACATCGAGTAGCTCAGCCAGCTCCACTAGACACCAGGGTTCCTATCCTGGTCTCCAACAATTTTACTGCCATCAGAACTTACACTTATTTATGTGGGGCCATGGAAACAGTATTCCATGGCCCCACAATTTTTAACTTTCCCCATGATCCACTCTCCCCAGAGTTAGAATCCTTTAGTCCAGGGGCACAGGGGCGGAGCTCCCTGCAGAAGAAAAATCAGTGCCGGTTTTGCCGCATGGTCCAAGCTGATGCTATTCTTGTTGGCACTCTTTGGACCCAGAGCCCGGATAAATCTGAGGATGTCAGAAATACATTCTTGTTAAAAATACTATCTGATTAAATTTTTTGCTGACAGATAATAATAATAATAAACTTTATTTTTAGGGCACCTTTCAAGTACCAAGGCACCTAACAAATTTAAGATCACAAATCAAACATCAACAACATACATCATATAAAATCAGCTGCTATAAGGTAGTATTATTTTTAGGGTGTAATTGAAAACTTAGTGGGTAAAGGTGGCATAGAAACATAGAAACATGGAATTTGACGGCAGATAAGGACCGCTTGGCCCACCTAGTCTGCCCATTTCCCTACCTAATGGATAAGCTGCAGATCCTAGTTAACCAACAGCCTACTTCCTCCTACCCCCCACTAGAATTGCCTAATGTCTGTCCCATGCATTCTTGAATTCCCCCACTGTTTTTGACTCTATGGCTTCCTCAGGAAGGCTGTTCCATGCATCCACAACCCTCTCTGTGAAGAAATACTTCCTCGCATTACCTCTGAGCCTCCCCCTCTATCTTCAAATTGTGCCCCCCTTGTTCTTGCACATCTCTTTTTCTGAAAGATGCTACCCTCTTGGACTTTGTTGATTCACTTGAGGTATTTGAAAGTTTCTATCATGTCCCCCCTCTCCCTCCTTTCCTCAAAGCTATACATCTTAAGCTCCTTTAGCCTTTCTTCATATGTCTTCTGGAGCAGACCCTGCACCATTTTGGTTGCCCTCCCATGTACAGCCTCCACCCTGTCTATGTCTTTGCGGAGATGGGGTCTCCAGAACTGTACACAGTACTCCAGATGTGGTCTTACCAACTGTCTGTACAGAGGGACAACAACTTCCTGTTTTCTACTGGTGATGCCTCTCCCTATGCATCCCAGGATCCCCCCAGCCCTCCTTACTGCCTTCTCACGTTGCTGGCCCACCTTTAGGTCGTCTGATATGACTACCCCCAGGTCCCTTTCCATTTTTGTTGTTGTCAATATCTCACCCCATTGTGTACTCTTCCCCTGGGTTTTTGTTTCCCAGGTGCATTACTTTGCACTACTTTGCATTGAATCTAAGCTGCCATACATTTGACCATTCCTCCAACCTTGCCAAGTCCCTTTTCATCCTTTCCACTCCACCTTGCATATCAACCCTGTTGCAGATCTTTGTGTCATCTGCAAAGAGACATATTTTCCCTTCCAGTCCCTCTGCAATGTCACTTATAAAGACATTAAAAAGGACCGGCCCCAGTACTGAACCCTGCGGTACCCCACTAATAACCCTCCTTTCTTCACTGTGCACTCCATTTACTATTATCCACTGTGTATTGTTGTCCAGCCAGTGTTTTACCCAGGCTACCACCCTGGGACCCACTCCCAGGCTGGCTAATTTGTTTATTAATCTTTTGTGTGGGACTGTGTCAAATGCCTTGCTAAAGTCTAGGTAGGCCATGTCCATAGCCCCTCCCTGGTCTACTACTTTGGTCACCCAGTCAAAGAAATCAATTAGATTCATCTGACATGACCTTCCCGCTGTGAATCCATGCTGCCTTGGGTCCTGTGCCCCATTGGCCTCTAGGTACTCAACAATTCTGTGAAGCACACATTAAGCACGGGGCTTAATGTTTAGCTGCCGCCCCTTTAAGATCACTTAGAACCTGCTTGTATCTAATTGTTGCACTGCCTGGCAGTACCATGTTGGTCTGCCAGTCAGAAATTGTCAGTCTGGGCTAGACCTCATGAAGAGAACATCTGCAGTACAGCAAATAAACCTGTCTTATTCTTTATTTTATGTATCTGACTAGTTATTCGCACGGTCCAGATGGGGTCCTCACTGGCAGCTCCTGCAGCAACCGAAGGGTCTGGCAGATGACAGAGAAGGTAAGGGGTCTTTTAGTGGTAGATCATACAAAAAAAAACCACAATTCTTTCCTTCAGAAGTGATTCCATCATTTTCCCTACTGCTGAGGTCAAACTGACAGGTATATAGTTTCCTGCCTCTGTCTTGCTCCCACATTTGTGAAGGGGAATCACATCCGCCCTCCTCCAGTCCTCGGGTACCACACCATCCTCCCATGATTTATTAAAAAGGGTAGTCAGTGGTGTTACTAGTTCTTCCTTTAGTTCTTTTAGAATTCTGGGGTGAGTCCCATCAGGCTCCATTGCTTTATCCACCTTCAGTTTTAAGAGTTCTTTAAGAACCCTTTCTTCTGTGAAAGGACTAATATCAACCCCCCTATCTAGAGTGCTTCTATTGACTTTATTAGGTATCTCCCCCTGCTTTTCCATTGTGAATACTGAGCAGAAGTATTTGTTCAGTATCCCTGCTTTTTCACTGTTGCTCTCTGCCCAACCACCTTCCACTTTATTCAGCCTCAGTATCCCTGCCTTAGTCTTTCTTTGCTCCCTAATGTACCTATAAAAGGTTTTATCCCCCTTCTTAACCAAGTTGGCTATCTTTTCCTCAGTTTGGGCCTTTGCTATTCTGACTGCCTTCCCCGCTTCTTTTTGCTTTAACTGGTACAGTTCTCTGTCCTGCTCCTTCTGTGTTTCCTTATACTTCCTGAATGCTGTCTTTTTCTCCCTTACTTTCCCACCACTTGTTTTGAGAACCATAGTGTTTTTTTCTTTTATTTTGATTTGTTTATTTGCTTCACACAAAGGCTTGTTGCCTCTGTGATGGTGGCTTTGATGTTTCCCCATTGTTGCTCCACCCCACCTTCTTGCCTGTTTGCTAGTGCTTTTCTGAGGCTCTCTCCCAATTTGACAAAATCAGCACTCCTGAAGTCCAGTACCTTCACTTTTGTGTGGCTTGACTCTACAGCTAAGTTTATCGTGAATCACACTGTTTGGTGGTCACTTGTTCCCAGATGGCTACCCACTTCAAGATTAGAGATCCTCTCTCTGTGACCCGTCCCCATTTGAGAGTACCAGGTCTAAAATTGCTCCCTCCTGAGTGGGTTTGAAAACTAGCTGTCTGAGGCATGCCCCCTGTAGGACATCGAGAATGGACCTGTTCTTGGATGTGACTGCAGGAAAGGTGCTCCAGTTAACATCTAACATATTCAGGTCCCCCATCAGCAATATCTCCCCTTTCTCTGCCATCCCAAGGATGCCTTCTATCATTTCCTTGTCCATTTCCTCCCCCTGAGATGGGGGTCTGTATACAACCCCTGTGCAGATTGTGGAGCCATTTCCAGTCTCCAGGGTGACCCACAGTGCCTCCTCTCCTCCCTGTTTACCCTTTAGTTCTGTTGCTTTGATCCCTTCCCTTACATAGAGAGCTACTCCTCTTCCTCTTCTTCCCTCCATATCCCTCCTATATATTGTGTACCCTGGTATGATGACATCCCAGTCATGGTTCTCTGTGTACCATGTTTCTGTGACTGCCATGATATCCAGACATCCCTCTTCCATCAAGGCCATCATTTTGGGTAGCTTTTTGCCTAGACTACAGGCATTGGTACTCAGGCACTCAGGCAGCCATGTTTGTGATGGGAAACTTGCTAGCAAAGCTCACTGTTTTTTTTAAGGTGAAAGGGCCGGTTATTAAGTGTGATTTGTACTATGACAACATCATTGTTTAGAATGGTCTCTAACCAGCCATATGTCAGAAAAGTTCCATGCCATTTTATAAACATGATTTACACATTGCTGTAACATGAGGCTTAACACTAGCCTGAGAACAATTTAGAAATTACAAGTCAGACATGAATGGCCTTGCCAATCGCAATGGCTGCAGGTGCAGCACTGGCCAGAGATATGTCCTAATATATATAGATGTATCAGATATTGGAAATCCCAATTCATTTCAAAGCAATTTCCTGTGATACAGTATATTTGGATGTATACTATGGGAGTGCAAATACATTTTGCAAATAAAAAGTTTTATTGTAGCTCAGTACATAGTTACTAGTAAAATAACATTTGGAGCACACATTACGTTACCAGTAGCTATGTTATTTTACCATTTGCAATATCATTATTTTACCATTTGCAATGTCACACAGAGAATTAGGTTTTGTTAAAATCCCATGGTATACATACTGTAGGATACCCCATGTAGTAGCTGAAAATGTGATTATTTGGTGTGTAATGTTGGGGTCATTGTTCCCTAGCACTCATGGCTTCACTTAGTCACTCGTGTAAAGGAGCAGTAACAGCAACATTCCACGCCAAATAATCACATGTTGAACTACATGATGGGAAATGTCCTATAAATCTAAAGATTTATTGACTGGAACATATCTCTAGCTACCACGGTAACTAAGACTATGTGTTGACTGGTGTGTGTAGTCTCTAACACTGTGACTGGCATAGCTGTGTGGTTGGACTGCAGTGTGACCTTATGGAAAGCTTTTCAAATTACTGCAAATGATGTCCTCTACAACCTTTTCTTCCAGAATACATTCTTATGGTAAATGTTTAATGCAGAAATTACAAAAATAGTTTTACCTTCCCAAACCTTGCCAGCTTTGATGTTTTGCACTATTTGTTGATAGAAAACTGTCAATTGCCCCATGTTGGGGTCTTACCTTAGTGGGCTTCTCAGCGCCCACCAGTGCACTGCCAGCAAGCCTTCACCCTCTGTCTTCACCCAGTCCCCATGCCAGGTCTTCACAGTATCTGAGACCTGGCAGAGGATCAGTGCAGTGAGTGGCACAGCTGCACCACTGGGTGTGCTAAGCATCATGGTTCAGTGCTGCTTACAAGGGAGGCACTGAGACAGAAAACCCACAGCAGGGGACAGTTTTACAGATCCAGGGTAAACAGCTGTATTATTTATTTATTAAAAGGTAACGTATACAAGATGGGTTCTGTGAGAAAGAAATCTCGTTTACAAATGCCCCAAGTCATAATGTTAATGGACAGACAACATTTCAACAACAGCATACAATAACTATTGATGAGCATACAAATATCAGCAAAACAACTAAAACAGATTGTAGCACATAAAAAGTTTTCTTTAAGCAATTTTTTTTTTTTTTTAATTTGCCCTTTATCCTGGCTGGACCACCGTCTACATCCTCCGCCCTGGTCACAGCCCCCGGAAACCTCTACCACCACCTATAGCTGTAGAGGACCCTCGGTCACCCCCGGCTTACTCCCCGGAGGGTGGGGCCGCAGGCCACCTTCGTGACCCCGGAACTGTGACTGGGTGACAATGCGAGGCTCCTCAGGGAGGGCTTCATCCAACGGTGGTCCTGCCCGCCTACTTTTTCCCTTTTTCTCCCCAGAGGAGGCGGGGATGTGCAATGACGCCAGCGTCTGCCCTGCCTCTCCCCCCCCCACGTCAAGCGTCGGCTACGTGAGAACTCCCGGCCTCCGCCAGGAGTCCCCAGTGCTCCGAGCGCTACCCACACCCTCCCCCCGGAGGAGGAGAGCTGTCCAGTGGATGCCGATCTACTTCCCGGCGGCCCTCCGATTTACCCAGATCCGCCTCAACCCGGTCGCTGGCCGCAGCGTGAAATCCCGCCGCTGCGCTGACGGGCCGGCTTTCTTTAAGCAATTTTGGAAAGACCCTAAGCTGGTGCTATTTCTAATCTCAGGATCTAAGATGTTCCAGTAGGTTTTATGTGATAAAGGCGAGTCTGAAAGACTGCCTATCACATAAAGCGATCATAAAAGAGCCCATGGTCTAAAGAGCACCTGATATTGTAGCGACCGTCGCTAATACTTCAAATTCACACACAGAAACATTTGTTTTATGAGGGGGGCTCTGCCCCCTCATGCCCCCCACATCCCCTGAACTAAAATAACCAACTCCAAGGTGGGTGCAGACCCTGGGTCAAGTTATTGATTTTTAAACAAAACAAATTTCAGCCTGTAGCTAGACCCGAACCCAGGTCTACTTGCATCGCTAGCAGTGGTGTACACCACTCTGCTATGTGAGGAGCAGCTTGGTGGGAATCAGTAGTATCGAGTACAGCTTCTTGCTATATTCGCTATACAGGATATAACGACCTACTGTACCAGTCGCTCTAAGTGAGAGCGGTATTATTGAGTCACTCAAAAGTGTAGCTCTCAATAATACGCACTCTAAATGGGTGCTACCATTCTAATTAAATTGAGCACCATATGAGAAGTTAGCTTTGCCAGAACATGTGAAAAATATTGTGAGGGAAAGGCTATGATGAGCCATGTTCTGTTGACTGTACTTATGGTTAGGTACCATTAGGCTCTCTGAGAGATAATGGGAAGTTAAGTTGTTGGCTGCTTTGAATATAACATGGAGTAAATTTAAATTTCATCTGGATGAGGGATACAGCCAGTTTATGTTATTGAGCAATAAGAAATGATACTTGTCCCACTTGATTTTAAGAATAAAGCCCAGCAATTGAAAATAAGCTACATTTAAAGGAGCAAGGTGAGATTCAGCGGCATGATGATAGAGTGTATCCCCACAAGTTTTAATCCATAATGGGGAGAATGGCTTGAACAACAATATGTTTTCTGTCCATAGTGGACATATGACAGACAGTGCTTAGCATGCTTCAAACAGCCCAAGCATTGTCAAATTTTGGAGGCCATTTTGTCAATATGGTGTTTCCAGTTAAAGGAAGGATCAAAAGTGAGGCTGAGATATTTGAATTTGGTCATGTTTTCAAAGGAGTGATTGTTTAAAGTAATAGAAAAAGGGGATTCCAGAGAGGGCATAGAGTGCTGGAAATCAAACAGCATGGCCTGAGCCATTTTGCTGTTTAAAATCAAAAGGTTACCAGAAAACCATTTAACAACTTTTCCTAAGTCGCTCTGAAGCATTAAAGAGAGAGAAGAAATTGATTTGTGAGCATAGAAAAGAACAGTGTCATCAGCATAAAGTCTGGCTGAACAAGAATCAACAGCAGAAGGTAAAAGATTACTAAATAAACTAAATGAAATGGGATCAAGAATAGACCCCTGCAGAACACAGTCCAGGCCCCCTATTTGAACCTCTCACTTGACTTTCTAGTCCTTCTGACAATAACTCTGGAGGGAACATTTCTATCATCCTCCAATGGCAGGCTTCCCTCCCTGAGGGTCGATTGTCCATATCCCCAACCCTCCTTTTCCCCTTCCCTCCACTACCCTCCTCACCCACTTTTCTCCTCTTCATATCTCCCTGTCAATCTTTTTCACCTGCTTACCACTCCTGTTAACATATGTGTATTCACTGTCTTTTACATGAACTGCCATTCTAGTGTTCTTAAGGGTGCACTTGTATGCATATGTATAAATACCTGTATAGTTAGCTGTATATTTGTGTGTATCTTTACTTACCAATACTAGCTATACTCTATATTTTAATAATTCTATCTAACACTAAATTGCCATTCTAGTGTACTTAAGGGTGCATTTGTGTTCATAGGTGTAAATACCTGTATATTATTGTATATTTTAGTTACCAACATTTTCTGTATACTCTTTTTAAAGATCTGTACTCCCCGGATGCATCTGAAACAAGCTATTTCAGCTCCACATACCATTTCTGGTGAAACTCTTCAAATGAATACATAAATAAATAAATAAATAACACCATAGAGGACAGGTGGAGATGAAGAAAGACAGCCATTCCGAAGAACAGATTTTGGTCTCCCATGCAAGTAAGAGGAAACCAGTTAGTAACATTTGCAGAAAAAACATAGACAAGCAGGAAAGTAAAACTGAATAACTGACTGATCAAATCAAAAGCCTTTGGTAGATCAATGTAGACAGAGCCCATGAAACATCTCAATTTTCTGCATGAGTTTTGAGATGATTAGCAGCAGAGAGATGGGCCAATAATTGTCAGCCATGGCTTTGCCCCTCCTTATGCAAAGGTATTACCATGGAATGCTTCCATGCTGCTGGGAAAATGTATGTAAACAAAGATGTGAAATATGTTAAAGATGTTGGGCAGATTAGATGGGCCGTGAGGCCTTTCTCTGCCATCTCATTTCTGTGTATCTGTGTAAATAAGTGAGTAAGGGAGGGGCCAAAGATGTCGGTGCTGAGGTTCAATCAGGTATTATCAAATTTATTGATGGCTTTAGCTGAGTTGTTTCTCAAAGGATGAAATAATTCAGCCTCTTCATCAATCTCAATTTTTTTTAATAAAACTTGGGTCTTTGGAAACAACATTCAGTGAAGGCATTATTTGGTGAAGAAGTGGATACTAAGCCAACTTTTGTTAGTAGAGCTGTAGGGGCCTCAGTTAAGAAAGAGTTGAAAAAATCACATAAAGAAATAAGCTATTAAAAAAAAGATTTTACAGAAAATAAAAGACAACAAACTAAGTCTAACTGTGTGTGTGGTGGGCTCTTGGGCCAGAGGTGTTGTGTGGAAAAGGGGTGAACTGCCCAGTGTTGTGTCTGGCCAGCTGGCTTGAAAAAGTCATAAAAAAAAAAAAGATTTTATAGAACATAAGTAGAGAAGTCTACTCTACCAAACTGTGTGTGTGCTGTCGTGCGTGACGTGACCAGAAGTGTTCTCCCTCATCTTCCCATTATCTACCACCAGTAGAAAAAAAACACACACACACCTCACAGTGACTTGAATAAAATGTTATCATCACAAAAAAAGTAAGCACTAAGCAGAAAACACTAGAGCAGAGCCAGACACTGAGACATTTAATATGCAGAAAAGCAAGCAACAAACTCTTTTATCTCTCTGGTCAGCAGCATCTGCCTCAAGTTCTTCTAATACACAAACTACTAGTTCTTCCACAGAATCAGATGAAAGTAATAAAATGTCTGGAAGTGCATCTGCATCTGTGGTACTTGATAGAACAGCTGATTTAAGCAATGAGGCCTTAGCTGAGCCTGTAGCTCCTGTGTCACTTCCAAAGAAACATAGTTTAGTGCCTGATGAGGTGGTGGTGCAAGAGAAAATAAATAAAGACAGGAAAAATGATCAAGAAAAGAGGACCAGGCTGTTTCATCCTCTTTGGTTGACCACTTATAAATGGTTATAATACAGTGAAAAAAAAGGATTGATGTACTGTACAGTGTGTGAAAAGTATCCCACTATTGTAACACCAGCATTTTCAAAAAAAAACAAATGTGTTTGCCACAGGCTCTAACAATTTTAGAATTGAGTCACTACGTGCACACAACAAGTCCAATCCACATGCGCTATGCCAGAACCAACATGTTCTAGAAAGTGGTCAGCATGCAGTTCAGTGTGATATCAGTGAGTCACCACTTGTCAAGCCTTTGCACAGTTGGAAGAGGCCACAAAGGTGAAGATGAGACACCTGTTTAGCACTGTACTCCACTGCAAAAAATCTGCACCCCATTTCTTGACATGGATTGGCAATGTGAATTGCAAGACAAAAATGGGGATTCAGCTTGGTGTTGATTATATCAATGATAAGCAAGCCAGGGACTCTTGCAGAGCTATATCTGCTGTTCTATCCAAGAGCTAGATGCCGACTCTTAAAAATGCAAAATATGTTACAGTTCTTGCTGATGGCAGCACCGATGCTGCTATAATTGAATGGGAAAATGTCTTCCTGCGTTTTGTAAATCCTAACACAGAATATGTATGTACATATCTGATCCAGGCTGTGCCCTTGGAATCCTTGCATGCTGTAGGTGTCTTTAATGCGATAACAACTGCATTAGATTCACTACATCTTCCTATCACTCACTGACCTATAGAATGTGTGAGAAATCCAGGGCCACTTCTGATTTCTGCCTATTTTGATGGGGCAAGCGTAATGCTGGGTGAAAGGGATGCTCAGCACCTGGAACAAAGTAAATCTGGTACTGATGGGTCAAAAGCAAAGGTGCTGTTAAAAGAGGTACAGTCTGTACACTTTTCCAAATCTCTTTATATCCTGCAAGATTGTTTGCCCATACTTAAAAATATGTCACTGCAGTTTCAAAGAGATGACTTAATAATTCTTGAAGTACCACATCTCATAGAGACCAGCCTCCTCCCGCTGATGGAACTGAAATCAAAGCCAGGGAAATGCACAAAGGCTTTCCTAGATCATTGCAAATCTCAGGACAGATTTATGGATGTTGTAGTTTCAAAGAAGGGAGTTGAGAAGACTGTCCCCCTTTACATTTAGAGGCTACTGCCCTGAAATAAATTTTGGGGCAGATACACAACTGCATACTTTAGTTGATGCAGCAATATATTATATCGATGTATGATTTCAAAATTCCTCAGAGCTGCCTCTGAAATGGTTCACATGTCTAGATTTTAAACAGTTTGATCTACCAAGAGAACAACTTGCAGAGTTTGGGACCAATGAAGTGGCTAATTTAGCAGCATACTTTAATTTTTTCACAGAAGAGCAGCAGGACAATATTACATCAGAATATGCTGCATTTAAGGCACTGTTGAAATCTGCAGTTGACAAACCCTATCTGCAGGTGTATACAAGATTGCTGAAAGAAAAAAACGTCCCAGATTGCTTACATTCTAGGGTTAGTGGAAATACTCCTGCCAACGAGTGTGTCAACTGCAAAGTGTGAACGAGTGTTCTTCACTCAAAACCTGATAGAGAAAAATAAGGACATGTCTGGCAGATGACACACTACAGTCACTTCTTCAGATAGCAGTAGAGGGTCCTGAACTGTGCGACTTCGATCCAGATCCAGCAATAAACCACTGGCTGCTGTCTGGTCAGGCACTCAACATGTATATGGGCATGCTGCTGCTGCTGCTGGTACAACTGATGCTGTATCTCATGCTAGTACTGCTGCTGCTCCAACTCCATCGCCAACCTGTCCTAGCACTAGTGCTATAACCAGTACACTTGATGTTGGTGACAGTTCTTCTGGTTCTGAATCTGAGTTCTCATTATCTTTGCCCTAATTATTATCTGCTTCATTCATTCTGGCATGTTGTGTGGGACTGGTGGACTCTGGGCTGGAGTTGACTCTGGCACCACTTGACTCAGACTTTAAATCAACCTAACAAAAATTTAAACAACATGTATCTTAATTTTTACTGTTTCATATAGCATCTACATCTATTATTGTTAATAATACAATGCCGCAACCACTTACATTATTGCTGCATATTTTTTTATAAGTTCTCCTTAAAACATGGCCTTTTGACCATTGGACTACCACTCATAGCAGTGAGACTATCATTTTTGGATAGGTCAGTTGTCCTGGACTACCAAGTAAATTTGAAATTTGTCGATCCCTGGTGACCTGTTCCATGTTACTGGATAGTGGGTCCCAGGTCACCATCATCCACTGGCCTTTTTATGACCAACACTTAACACACCTGCCTTTCTGACCCATGTCTGGATTGTCCCTGTGGGGTATAGGCAACATGGACTACCTGTACAATGGGTATTGTGTGGTCAGCATTTCCTTCCTCACAAGAGGGAAGAGACCCCACCTACTATAGAAGCCCTCACGTTGGTCTGCCCTGGGCTGAAGAGTATGTCTGACACCCAGGTGCTTATTGGGACCAATGCCAATATGTTCGAGCGGTTGGCCAAGATGTGTTCTGACTGGGGTGGGATAGGCAAGCTCGCTAGCCCCTCAGTTAAAGCTGCTGTGAAAAGGGTGGGGCTTGAGGTGACGAGTGACCCTAGTGGGGCTGATGGACGTGGAGTCGGGGTGATCCAATGGGTGGATGGGGGGGAAGCTAACCCTGTCCCTGGGTGCCAAATGGCATATGGTGAGCATTGTTCAGTTTGACTGATGCCCCCAAGGAGCTGCTTTCATACTCAATGCCACACCTCCAGGTAGCTTGCTGCATGGGTTATTGGTCTGGGGGGGAGTGCTGCCCTTCCCGGACAGTTCCTGTGCCCGGTGAGTTACTGTGAGACTACGGAATGAGTTCAAAAAGCCAGTGACCATCCAGAGGGGATGTGTGTTGGCTGCTATCTTTAGGTGTGACACAGCCATGTCTGTTGTCCCTGGGGAAGACCTGGGGGGGGATAGACCCGACCTTGTTCGACTTCAGAAACTCCACTATCTCTGACAGCTACAGGCAGTGTCTGAGCCACAAGTTGGAGAAGCGCTGGTGGGTTTTCTCCTTACATGAGAAGGGCATGGGTTATGTCACCGGGGAAGAACACCATATCTGGCTGAGAGATGACCACCATTCAGGAAACAGTCATGGAGGTTAGCCCTCAGGGATGTAGAGGATGTTCAGAAACACCTGCTGGAGTTGCTGAATGCCAGGGTCATCACAGAGTCTCGGAGCCCATATGCTTCCCCCATTGTGGTGGCCCAGAAGAAGAGTGGAGTGATGAGGATGTGCATCGACTACCACTCGCTGAACAAGCAGACTATCCCAGACCAGTACGCAGTTTCCAGAATGGAGGATGCACTGGACAGATTGACAGAGAGCAAGTGGTTCTCCATGCTGGATTTTTGGAGAGGGTACTACCAGATCCCCAAGACAGAGGGGGACAAGGAGAAGACCACTTTTATATGCCTGCTGGGATCCTACCAGTTCGAGTGTATGCCCCAGGGCATATCTGGAGCCCTGACCACCTTCCAGCACTTGATGGAAAGGGCTGTGGGAGACATGAACCTGCTCAAGGTCATAGTCTGTCTGGATGACCTCATCATCTTTGGGCGGACCTTGGAAGAACATGAGGCCCGGCTGATGAAGGTCCTGGACTGGCTGGAGGAGTTCCACCTAAAGGTCTCCATTGACAAATGTCAGTTCTGTCAGCCTGCAGTTAAGTATGTTGGGCACATTGTCTCAGCCGAAGGGGTGCAGATGGACCTGGCTAAAGTGAAGGTTCTCCAATCATGGCCCCCGCCCACCCACTTGCATGTCTTGCAGTCCTTCTTGGGGTTCTGCGGGTACTATCATTGGTTTGTGAAGGATTACTCCTTGGTGGTACGTCCTCTGAATGACCTGATACAAGGGTACCCTCTGGCGAACCAGAAGAATAGGCAGACCTTTCGTTAAGGGTACCAGTGCATTGGGGAACCTTTTGGGGATCGATGGACTCTGGAGTGTGAGGATGCCTTCAGGGAAGTCATCCAGAGACTGGGGGAGACCCCTGTCCTCGCATTCACTGACCCCCTTAAGCCCTATATCCTGCACACAGATGCCAGTTTGAGTGGGCTGGGTTCCATCCTGTATCAGGAGTATCCTGAGGGGTTCTGAACTGTGGCTTTTGCTAGCCGTGGCTTGACCCCCTCCGAGAGGAATTACCCATTTCACAAACTGCAGTTCTTGGCATTGAAGTGGGCAGCGATGGAAAAGTTCCATGAGTATCTGTATGGGGTCCCGTTCACCGTGTGCACTGAAAACAACTCTCTGACATACATCACAACCAAGGCGAAGTTGGACGCAGCGGGGCACTGATGGCTGGCAACCCTCTCCACATACAATTTTAGTCTGGAGTATCAGAGTGGATGAGTCAACATGGATGTGGATGCCTTGTCCCAATGCCCACATGGTGACACCCCCGACCCACTGGTCCAGGTTGGGCCAGCCCTGGTTCAAGCACTCTGCTCACTGGAGGAGCCCCCTACTGACACCGTCACATGTGCCACCCGAAGTATAGAGGTACTGGGAGCCCCCCAAAGCTATACTGCTGGCTTATCTAAATTTTGCAGGCCTGGATCTCTTGTCTCTGCCTCAGCCTAATAAATCTGACCGGCAGCATGAGCAGGCATCAGACCCTGGCATACGAGACCTTCTTTGGGCTATCATGGAGGGGAAATCCACCCGGCAGGTACAGAACAGTCACCATGATATCCGTTGAATGCTAAGGGAGTGGGACAAGCTGGTCCTCCGGGATGGATTGCTGCTGCATGCTGTGCAGGACAGGGACCATCTGGGCTGATCTAAGCAGCAGTTGGTGTTGCCCATGGTATACCACAGAGCTGTCCTCAAGTCCCTACATGATGATATGGGGCACCTGGGCTATGACTGCACCCTAGATGCATGCGGACATGGAGAGCCACTGCAAGCACTGCCTGTGGTGCATCCAGCGAAATACCTTGCCAAGAAGGGCCGCTCCTCTGGTCAACATTAGCACCAGTGGGCCCTGGAGTTGGTGTGCATGGATTTTCTGTACTTGGAACCTGACAGAAAAAACACGGCCAACATACTGGTCATCATGGATCACTACACCCGGTATGCGCAGGCTTTTCCCACAAAAGACCACAGGGCGAGCACTGTGGTTAAGGTCCTGCAGCAGTATGTCCAGCATTACGGCCTCCCAAAAAGAATCCACTCTGACCAGGGCTGGGACTTTGAGAGCCATTTGGTGAGGGAGTTTCTGTCATTCTATGGCATACAGAAATCCCACACCAACCCTTACCACCTCAGGGGGATCCACAGCCTGAATACTTCAACAGGACATTTCTGAACATGTTGGGCACCCTGGACCCCGTGGACAAAGTGAACTGGAGTCAAAAGGTTGGTCAGCTGGTGCACGCGTACAACTGTATGAAAAATGATGTGACCCAGCCCTCCCCCTTTTACCTCATGTTTGGTCGTGAGGCCCGTCTGCCAGTTGACCTTTGCTTCAGGGTATCTGCTGATGGGACCTCCCAAAAGTCATACCTCGAGTATATAGCTGAGGGAACAGTTCCAGGCAGCATACAAACTCGTCTCTGAAATGGCAGCTCATAGCTGTCAGGGGAACAAAAGGAGGTATGACACCAGAGTACGCAGTCAGGAGCTGGGAGTGGGGGACAGGGTCTTGCTGCATAATCTGGGACTCCAGGGGAAGCACAAGATCCAGGTCCGGTGGGCCCTGGACAGTTACCATGTTGTGGAAAAACTGTCTAGCCTGCTAGTGTATCATTTAAAGCAGGAGGATGGTCGTGGGCTCAAGAAAACAGTGCACCAGAATCATTTGCTCCCCATAGGGGAGATCGTGACAAACCCTACCCCTGGACCCGACCCACTGGCAGCAAGACGGCCCGTAACCTGGGGTAAGCATAAGCAAAGGGGGCTGGCCTTTTCCTCCCCTCTTGTCCACTCCACTGGGGGTGCAGATGCCAAATCCCTGCCACTCCAGGAAGAGCCTTGGGGCCACTCCAGCGATGAGAGTGAGGAAGGGGACGCTGCATGCCCTCAGTGGGGGTTGGATCCAGACAGTCCCTCTCCCCAGTGAGAGTGGTACTGCTGAAACTCTGCCACTTCCATGAGTGCCAGCCACCCAGATCCTGCATCCTACTTGAACCCAGAGGCCTGGCCCTTTGTCCCAGAGGGCCAGCCCACTGCTCCTGTGTCGGGGCACAATCTAGGTAGTTTTTTGGGTAGTCAAGAAGGCCACCTGGTGTGCCCTTCTCCACCAGACAGTGAGTTAGCTACAGCCCCACCCCTGTTCCTGATCTAACCCCAGATAGTATAGAGGTACCAAGTCAGCCTGGGGGGGATGGTAGACTATGACCCTATAGGACAAACCACCCCCACTGACTTGGTCCCCATACCCGATGATGCCCTGCCTCAAAGATCAGGCCGGCCTCCCCAGCCCACTGTAAAGCTCACGTACAACACAAACCTGCCAATCCATACCCTCCTCAAGCCAGTGGTGCTGGTTTTCTATCCCTCACTGTGTTGCCCTAGGGAGGCAGTGGGGAAGTGTAGGTGCATATCCTCTCTTACCTGTATATAATCCATTGTTGTGGCTGGACCTGATACAAGCCTGGCTGTGAATGAGATTATTGTTGGTGCTAGTTAGAAACTAGGTGTCTAGCTAGAAAAGTGCATGCTACTTGTTATGGGTTCCTAAAAAGGGCAAAAGGGGCTTGTTGGGATGCCATGTTTCCAGCCAGGGGAGTGTGTAAGCCCCCCAAATGGGGCTTACCTGTAGAAGGGCCAGGGAAAAAGAGCATGAATGGAGAGAAGAGGCCCTCTGGCTACCCCTCCCCCTACAATAACACCAAGAGCAGGAGAAAGACTGCCTACTGGGTTGGAGGCTCTCTGGCTACCCCTCCCCCACTCCAGGAAGCAAGGGAGAGAAAGGCAGAGCTGCTGAGAGAAGGAGAGCAGGAGGTTTCCCTGAGGGGACTGGGACTGACTGACTGGACTGGAAGGGACAGTTAAAGGAGTCTCAGGCTTTGGGGACTGCTCCATGTAGGGGCCCTTGAATTCCAGCCAGGGGAGAGCCCAGGAAGCTGGGTGGCCACTAGCCCAGACCTGGCTGAGGGGAAGTTGATCTGCCTGGTGTCTTCAGTGTGAATCCACTGCTGCAGTAGAAAACAGAGAGACAGAAGGATGAACAGGCCTGCCTGGTGAATTCTGACATAAAAAGTCCCTTGGGCGAAGCTGGAAAGGCCAGGCAGGTGAAGAACAGCAGCTCCTCCACCCTCCGTGCATATCCTTGAATCAGGGAGACCATCATCCTTCTGGGGAAGCTGTGAGTACCCCGAGCTGCAGCTCTGGGGATTCTTTGTTTGCTTCAGCTAGGAGGTTGGGGAAGAGCCCCATCCCCAATGACAGACTGATTTTCTTTGTACCTGTGTTGCTCTGCAAGGGCCCCAACGACAGACTGCAGGCCTGCAACTGAGAATGTTGAGGTACTCACTATCTGGGATTGTTCTGGGTGCACCCAGAGGAGGGGTAAGAGCTCATGCTGGGTTTGTGTGCCTGATTTTATGGAGGCTCGAGGGAGTAGCCCTCACCTCCTCTATCTTAGATCATTTTAAATAAAGAGGGATTATTGTTTGCCATCTTATACAAGTGTTTGTGCTTTGTTATCGTTATTGCAGGGTGGGAATGTTGATCTAACTGTGCCAGAGGGGTCAGTCACTAAGGGGATATATCATTGTTCCTGGGGGTTGGTAACCTGTTCTGCCTACAGGAGGCCGTACCATTGCTCCAGGTGGAGGCACCAAGTCATCACTGATGATCCAGCCAGGATTCAGGCCTGACCCTCTTGGGGAAGTACGTTGAGGACCCTGAGGGCTCCAAGGCAGCCCAGGTGAGTGAGACAAGAAGAGCTGTTACACTGACAAAATGTGCGAGAAGAAATACCAGCTTGAAAGGTCAGGGGCTGAGTTTCTATTTACTCATCCAGACCACCAGGGTATTGTTCAGCAGGCTGCCTGTGAAAAGGCTAAAACTCCCTTGTCCTCTCACCCCCCGAGAAGGATTAGAAGAAAGTGGATAGCATGGCAAAAAAGGGGTACCTTTCGGCATCCCTGGCAGTTTGCCAAGCCAGCTATCAGGCTTATGCAGCCCTCTATCAGAAGGCTCTTTGGCAGTAAGTTGTAGATAATGCTGAGGCTAACCCCTCTTTAGCAGTGTCAGAGCTGCTGGACATAGCAAGACTAGGCTTGGAGGCTTCCAAGTACCAGTTTCAAATGGCAGCTCACACAAATGATACAGCTGCTAGATGGATGGCAGGTACCATAGCACTAAGGAGGTTTATCCTGGCTGAGAGCCACTAATCTCACCCAGGACACCCAGAGTAAGGCTATGAATTTCCCAGTCGAGGGCCACTCTCTTTTCGGTGCCCAGACTGAGGCATATATGAAGAAAGTAGATGAGTACAAAGCTACTTTCAGGAGCAATTCTACCAGAGACAGAGAGCCCCTCCTTCCATTTCGTCCTATACTATGGGAGGCAGGGGTAGGTCCTTCTTTAGGAGGCCTTTCTTCCAAGTGCAGGCTGTTCCCCAACAGCAGTACCAGCCACGGCAGGGTGGCTTCTACAGAGCTAGAGGCAGAAGAGGTTCCAGGAGAGGATCCCAATCTGCACAGCCACAGCAGCAAGCAAATCAAAATCCCTGACTTTTCCCCTCAGGCAGCCTCTCCGTCTGCTGTAGGGGGCAGACTCCCAGGGCAGACTTACTCATTATTTTCAGGGCTGGTTGAAAATAACTACAGGCAAGTGGGTCCTGGAAATAGTGAGTTAGGGTCTGTCTCTTTGTTTCAAGTCCCTTCCTCCTCCTCCAAGATTAAAGCAATTTGCACCAGCTCCTTTCACAGAAAGAAAACTACTGGAGCAGGAGGTGCAGGCTTTACTGCTGGCAAGAGCAGTGGATCATGTTCCCCTCAATCAAAGGGAGGCAAGGGTTTTATTCAAGATACTTCCTAACAACAAAAAAGAATGGAGAGTGGCAGCCTATACTAGACCTCAAACTTCTAAACAAGTAGCTGGTAAAACCCAGGTTCAAGATGGTCACACTTGCCATGATTTTGCCAACTCTGCAAAAGGGGGACTAGCTAGCCTCTTTAGACCTAAAGGATGCATATTTCCATATTCCCATAAGGGAGTCACACAGAACGTATCTCAGGTTCAGACTCCCATCAGGCCGTTACCAGTTCTCATCACTTCCCTTCGGCCTCACCTGTGCACCAAGAGTATTTACCAAGTGCATGGCAGTAGTAGTGGCACACCTCAGAAGGTTAGGTGTCACAGTTTTTCCCTATCTGGACAATTGGCTAATTACAGTAAAATCTCACCAGCAGATGTCAGACCACATTTAGGTAACCCAGGATCTGTTGCTCTTCCTGGGATTCCTCCTTAACATCAAAAAGTCAGTTCTAACCCCTGTGCAGGTTCTGCAATTCATAGGTGCAGAACTAAACACTGAAGTAGGAAGGGCTTTTCTCCCTTAGGAGAGGGCAGAAAGCATTCAGCTGTTGGCAGGCTCATTTGCCCTGGGAAGGCCAAAGCCAGCAAGCCAGATCTTCTCTGTGTCAATCTTCACCATTCATCACTATTATGGGTATCTGGCCAGAGGCTAGGATACCGTGGGAGCTTTTTTTTTTTCCAGAGGTGGAGTCGACGCAGGGGTGGCTCCATCCTTGAGGCCAATGTATTACATGGCACTCATGGGTTGGCTATCTGCTGTTGATGCCACCTTGGCCCAGTTCTTCTCCCTCTGCAGAGAAAGGACCTTGTGGGAAGACTTGAAAATCATCTGCGTTTGCGGCCTACTCTGTGGCCTCATCTGTGAGTCATGTTAGTTTCAGCTCTCAGTTTCTGTTCACCCTGCTCAGCGCCGCTTCAGTGATCTCTGGTAAGATCATTCTTTTTTCTTTTAAGTGACACTGAGTACTAGTTTTTGGTTTATCTCCATCCGGTCATGCCTCATCCCAGAGACAAAAAGAAGACAAAAGTGTGGTGGCCTCCTATGCATCAGTGTCCCTGCATCCGTCTTCACTCCATAATGGACCAGCATAACTGGTGCCTTTCCTGCCTAGGCCCAGGCCACAGTATGGATCACTGTGATGCCTGCTTTTCTATGGATTGCCAAGTTTTAGAGATGCGCATTCAAAGTCGGACGTGCACCGCCATCTTTTGGAGGGTGGGTTCGCAGTCTGTGGGCCAAGATATGGACTCTCAGCCCTTTCTCTAGGTCCCCTTCCAGTCCTATATGGCCTTCAGAGGAGAGGGCCTCCACCAGTCTTAGCCTGGACACAGTAGGTTCTCCTCCCATGGTGCAGGAGGCCCAGTCTGGCCCCTTGGGGGTCAGGTGGGAGACACTGTTTTGGCAATTGCTTCCTTGGAAGCGAAGGCTCCCCTGCTGTTGAACTCTGGGGCCCGTGGGCCTGGGCTGCCACTGTCCTTGACACCATCTGTTGGAGAAGCCCTTGGCTCCAGAGTTGCTTGTGGCACTAGGGGCCTGGGCAGCACTGCGGGCAGTGCTGGGCCATCCCTTGGTGCTGCTTCTGACTCTGGCACCATTCACGGTGCTGGGGATGGGAGCAGTGCCATGGGTGGTGCAGGACTTGCTCTTGGTGCTGCCTCTGGCTCCGGCACCATTTAGGGCACCAGGGAAGGGGTCAGTGCTGCCTCTGACTCTGGTGCCATTTGCAGTGCTGGGGAGTGTGGTGGTGCCATGGCCGGTGCCGTCTTCAACTCTGGTGCCATTTGCAGCACTGAGGAGAGTGTCAGCCCCTATAATGGTGCCACTTTGGGATCTGGTGCCGTTCATGGTACGGAGCTGGAGGTGGCACGGCTTATGGCCCCGGGACTGGGAGGAATCGTGGAGTGGTCTGGGTTTGGGCCTCTCAGTACTCCTCCTCCTCCTCGTAGTACTCGGGGTCTGATCTGGACTGGCTCCAGGATTCATCTGGATCCTCCGATCCTTCTGTGTCCAGTGCCTCAGTCCCCACTCAGCCCCCCTCTGTTGGCCGGGCAAGTTCTGTTGGCTCTGGGGTTAGTGGAACTTACCAGTCTGTGGCTGTCCAGGTGGCCGCTGCAACACAACCCGGAACCTTCAGGTGGGGTACCCCCTCCTCGGTGATCCTGGTCAGTATGTCCAGGGTGTCCCAGAAAGGGGAGGGTGCTGTACCTTCAGCTGTCTCCCAAGGGGTCAGTTGAAGGTTGCCAGTTGCATAGGCTGATGGTTGTGAGGAAGAGGGCCCTTTCAGAGTCAGAGGGGTTGAGTTGCTAGGGTTTGGTGCAGTGGCCTCTCCCTGGGATCCACCCAGGTTCTGGGAGGAGTCACAGTGCGGATTCTCGCTTTTCCCCCGGAGACTCTTTGAGAGGGACTTCTGCTTTTGAGGTCAGGGACCATTCTTCAGGACTCACACAGTCCCAGTCACCTCACGGGGGGATTTTCTCTGGGCACAGCGTTGGCCATTCCGGTCCAGTTGAGCAGTCAACGTCTGCTGGGACCACTGGGGCTCCTCCTTTTTTGAGGCCTCCCATTGGGTCCCCCTGCCCAGGCAGAGGCAGGGCCCCTCCTCAGAGGAGCCTGGCCCCATTGCCTCTGCCAAGCCCTCCCTCCCTCTCTCTCAGGGATCTCTGGCCCTACGGGTCCTCTCACTTGTGCACAATTCAGGGCCATGGCTGTTTTTCCCTACCTACTTTAGGGCTGTGGACCAACAGGTGTTTCACCAACCCCCTGCTCAGCCTGACCCTGTCTCTCTGAGCTCATTGACTTCCTCATCTTTCTCTTCTGAGGGAGGGTAGTCAACGGTCTACCTTTGCCCAGCTGCTAATTTGCTTGCTTATCAGCTCTTCCTGTCAAGGTTGCTCGATGAGCTCAACATTTCCTCCCCTTCAAAGTACCATCCAGACCGGGTGGTGCACGCCTTTTTAGGCGAGTTCAGTGCAGATGACCTTTTGGTCCCCGTCTGGCCTGTTCCTTTTCAGGAAGCATTGCTCTGGTTGTGGTAATGCCCCTATTCCCCTGCTCCAGCCCCAAGGGACCTTCATCTCAGGTATTGTGCCCCCTGAGGTCTCCAGTAACTCTGCTCACCCCCCTTTGGGTGTGATGCTTCTGGATACCCCCTCTGGGCATAGACGCCCAAGCTGTGACTGGCTCCCGGATTATAACTCTTCAGAGTTTGATTTTTGGGGCAGGATGGTGTTCTCCTCAGCACAGCTTCTGCTCTGCATTGCAGCTCATCAGGCCCATCACGCTGCCTATAACAGGTACTTGTGGTCAAGGCTAGATCATTTCTTAGCTTCCTTGCCTGATGCGGAGGTAACCAGACAAGCCATGGCCCTCTCTGCACAAGGCCTGGATCTAGCAAGGCACCAAGCAGGGGCATCTTATGATGCCAATGAGGTGGCCTCCAGGCAAATGGGGACAGCATTCTGCATTAGGTGGTTGGCATGGCTTCATCTATCCTGGTTGTCACCCCTGGCCCGGCATAGGGTGACCTCCTCTGCTTTCCGGAAAACCCACAATTTTCACCTGTAGGGTGTGGCGGGATTTGCAGGGGCACGCTCCCTCTCCTCTGGAGAGATCCCCGCCTCACCCTGACCAGTTCCAGGCTTCGCCAGGCCTGCAAGGGTTCTCCCCTCCAGAGTTCCCCCCCACTGGAGGCTAAAGAACTCTGTCTGTTAGGGAGATACTGGGCCCCCTTCGGGGGGCTCGGTACTCACCCATAATAGTGGTAAATGGTGAGACTGATGCAGAGAAGATATGAAAAATACGTAACTACCGTAATTCTTGATCTTTCTGTGTATCTTCACCATTCATCACTAAATCCCACCCTCCTTCCCCCTGGGGCCTCTGTTTCTGGGCAATCCTCCTCCCTGTGTGTCTCTCTTGTTGCGCTGCAGCACCTCTCCTCTTTCTCTTTTCCCTTGTGGTTAGGGGGAAGAGGATTCTTGGAGACAAACAGGGAGGAGTTTTTGCCTGGGGGTCTCGGGGTGTCATCTCTCTCTCTCCCTTCCTCCCTTGCCTCTCAAGGCTCGGCTCTCTGTCCCCCTGGGGTTCTGAGATGGCGAGAGGAATCAGGGACTCCTGAGTATCCCCTCAACAATCCTTTATTATTTTAATGTCCCCTTAGGATGACTCCTCTCTCTTAAGGTGTCGTCACTCCACACCTTTTCTCCCTGCTGAGTTTTAACAAGGGCCAGTCCCCTGTTTTTTCCCTATGCCTTATTTATCTCCCCTCTTGGAGATATTCTATTTTAATTTGGCAGGAGAGGTGGATGCCACCTGACCTGTCTTGGCCTGTTTAGACCTCGAGCCCTTTTCTCCCTTAAACTCTAGTCCCTGTTGGGACTATCCTGGCTGCATAGGGAGCACTCTTGTGCTTGCTTCTATACTCTGCAGCATGGAAGTTCTAGATCTGAGCTACCCCTCTTGAGGTCCAGGTATTCTGAGTTGACAGGGGGTGGTGTCCTCCCCTCCTCCCACCTTTATCCGCCTCTTTCTACCCTTCCTTCTCCACCCTTTCTTTCTTTTCACCCAGAGATTGGGGTCCCCCCTTTCCAATCCCTTAGGCTGTTCTCTCTCTTTTTCTGCTGTCCTCTTAGTCGTTTATTTCTCCTTTCAGTTTTTATATCCTTTCCTTTTGTGTATCCCTTGGGCTTCCTTGCCTCACCCCTCCATCCCTTCCTATCTCTCTGAGGTGTTCAGAACTGGGGCCAAGGCAGAGTCAATGGCAGATAACGGCCAACCCACGAGTGCCACATAATATAGAAACATAGAAACATAGAAGTTGATGGCAGATAAGGACCGCAAGGCCCATTCAGTCTGCCCATTTCTTTTTCTACCTTATAAATGTGCCATTGGCCTTTGCTCTGTCAATAGCCTATCTATTCATATTCATCCGTATTGCTCCCTTATGCCTATCCTGTGCCTATTTGAAGCCCTGGACTGTATTCATATCCACCACTTCCCGAGGTAGGCCGTTCTATGCATCCACCACCCTTTCTGTGAAAAAGAACTTCTTCACATTACCCCTTAATCGGCCTCTCTCTACTTTCATGCTGTTTCCTCTTGTCTTGCTATTTTTCTTATGTTCAAACATGTTAGACTCTTTCACCTTGTTAATGCCCTTAAGGTGTTTAAATGTTTTGATCATGTCACATCTCTCCCTCCTTTGCTCTAGGGTATACATACAGAGCTCCGTTAATCTGTCCTCATATGTTTTCTGATGCAGTCCCTGCACCATTTTGGTTGCCCTTCTCTGGACTGCCTTAATTTGGTTAATTTCCTTGTGAAGGTGTGGCCTCCAGTACAGCACGCAGTACTCCAGATGGGGCCTAACCAGTGTCTTGTAAAGAGGGATTATTACCTCCCTCTTCTGACTTGTGATATCCCTACTAATACACCCTAACATCCCCCTAGCCTTACCTACTGCTTTAGTGGTCTGCTTGGATGATTTCAGGTCATCGATGATGATGACGCCCAAGTCTCTCTCTTCCGTTATGACTGCCAGCAGCTCCCCTCCCAGCATATAGGTGGCTTCAGGGTTTCTCTTCCCTATGTGCCTAATGTTGCACTTCTTTGCATTAAACCCCAGTTGCCACTCTTCCGACCATTTTGCTAGTTTATCCAGATCTCTTCTCATTCTGTCTACCCCATCTGAATCATCTACTCTGTTGCAGATATTGGTGTCATCTGCAAACAGACAAACCTTACCCTCCAGTCCATCTGCAATGTCACTGATGAAGATATTGAAGAGGACTGGCCCCAAGCCTGATCCCTGAGGTACCCCACTTGTGACTTGCATCTCTTCTGACTGTATACCATTTACCACCACTCTCTGTTTTCTGCCCATCAACCAGTTTGCCACCCAGCTGACCAACTTCTGACCCACCCCAAGCCTACCCAGCTTATTAATCAATCTTCTATGTGGAACAGTATCGAAAGGTTTGCTGAAGTCAAGGTAGGCGACATCAACTGCTCCCCCTTGGTCCACCACTCTGGTTACCCAGTCAAAGAAATCTATGAGATTAGTTTGACAGGACCTTCCTTTTGTAAACCCAAGCTGTCTTGGATCCTGTGCTCCTATGGATTCCAGGTGCTGCACTATCCTTTCCTTAAGGAGTGCCTCCATAATCTTGCCCACTACTGAGGTAAGACTGACTGGTCTGTAGTTCCCTGCCTCCTCCCTGCTACCGCTCTTGTGGAGTGGGATCACATGAGCCCTTCTCCAGTCTTCTGGGACCTCTCCTGTGCTCAGAGACTCACCAAACAGTTCTGATAATGGCTCTGCTAGTTCCACCCTTAACTCCTTTAGTACCCTGGGATGTATGCCATCAGGTCCCATTGCCTTCCACCCTGAGCTTATCGAGCTCTTGTAGGACCTTTTCTTTTGTGAAGGGACTAGTGCCTACCTCCCTTCCCCCTGTGTCCATGATGCTGAGCTATCGGCCCTTCCATACCTTCTCTTCAGTAAATACTGAGCAGAAGTATCTATTTAGGATAGATGCTTTTACATGATCCTCCTCCTCACACGCCCCCTTATCTCCTTTGATCTTAGCAATACCACCTCTGTTTTTTCTCCTTTCACTAATGTATCTATAGAAAGTCTTGTCACCTTCTTTTACTGTCTGTGCTAGTGTCTCCTTGGTTTGGGCCTTTGCCTGCCTTACTGCCTTCCCTGCTTCCCTTAGGAAGTTTGGTATGCCTCTCTATCTTCATCCTGCTGCGTTCCCTTATATTTCCTAAAGGCCAGTCTTTGGGCTCTGACCTTTTCTGCTACTGTTTTTGAGAACCAAAGGGTTTCCTTCTTCTTTGCACTTCCTTTCTCTCTAACACAATGGGATTTTGCTTCAAGTATTGCATCCTTAATGCTTGCTCACTTTGCCTGTACCCCCTCACCTGTATTTCTTTTTGCCAGGGCTAGCTTAACTCTGTTGGCTAGCTTAACTCTGTTGGCCTTGAGGGCGGCGCCACCCCTGCATTGACTCTGCCTTTGGGGAAAAAAAATATATCTCCTGCGGGGTCCTAGCCTCTGGCCAGATACCCATGATAGTGATGAATGGTGAAGATACACAGAAAGATCAAGAATTATGGTAGGTACGTAATTTTCATTTCCTACAACTGTTAGGGCACATGGCTTCAGCAACAAGCATGGCCATAGGTGCCAGGTTCCAGATGAGGGATGTTCAGTTCCACCTCAGAGCACAATGGTGCCAAAGGTGGGATTCCCTATCAAAGCCAGTATCAGTCACAAAAGTGTTACTACAGTCACTCCAATGCTGGAAGGAGCTGGGAAAATTTGAGAGAAGGGGTTCCATTCCTGCAGGAGCCCCCTTCACTGGTTCTCACAACAGATGCTTCCCTGTTGGGATGGGGTGCTCATTTAGGGGAACATACCATTCACCGTACATGGGAGAGTGCAGACTCACTCCTGTACTTAAATGTGCTGGAGTTAAGAATTGTTTACCTGGCCCTTCAGGCTTTCTCTCATCTAATACTAAATCTAAATCTAACCTAATCAGGCATCCGGTACAGGTGACTGCCTCCTCCTGCAAGCCGCAGGAGCTGCTGAGAACCCAGCGGCTGTTCTGTGCTGACCTGCCTGCCTCTCGGCTTACAACCAGGTATCCGGCCTGGTACTGGTGACTGCCTCCTACTGCAAGCTGCAGGAGCTGCTCATAACCCAGCGTCTGTTCTGCGCTGACCCACCTGCCTCTTGGCCTACAACCAGATACACATTTTGAAGAGCAGCCCACAGCTACCAACAGGATTGAACTTGGCACTTTTTGCCTTTCAGGTCATTTGGCTGCAGTACTACTGCTCCTGAGCTCTGATTAGACATAATGCTATTTCCCCTTCCTAAATGGCTCTTGACTCTAGCATTCCTGAGCTGTCTCCTTTTTAATATAACAACTGCTAATGCTGAGTTTGCCAGTACCAACTGTTTAGAGGAACAGGATTGTAAATTTTTCTAGGTTTTTTTTTTTTTAAGTGCCTACTTTTCCATTTGCAAAGTATACTGTAAAGCCACTAGAGGGCAACAACTCTTGGACGTTGCATTCCTCTTCCCACTGCTATCCCCTAAGCATGTCTTGTCCTGGGTCCTTCCTCCCTAAAGCAGATTATTACACCCTAACAAACCATAGTCCGTCACCCTACCGCCTTGCCATAGAGACCACCTCACCAACCCTGGCCACTATTAAATACGTGTAGTTCCTGCCCATTTCTCAAGTCCTCCTCTACCATCGGCTGCATTCTGATCAAAACGGACTATTTTATTTTATTTTTTTCTGTACCCTGGCCTGTCTCATCTTAAATGTACACAGCTAGTGCTCCCTGCTCACTCTCTAAGTAACCATGGCCCCAAATTTTAAACTCTTACTGAGTGCCTTTCCCATTCTCATATTTCTTTCTTTGCCCACTCCCACAAGCAAGACAAGCCATAGTTTGGTTTACTCACCCAACATTTAAATCTTGAAAAACCTTCATGTCTACATAGGTTGCTCATCTGGGAACTTTTTCACTATTAATAAAGGACCTTGGTCTACCTCAATGATCCTTCCCTCTATAAATATTTGGCCCCCAGGTGGATCACATCCCCGTCAACGTGTCCTTAAGGACCACACCATCCTCATTTTATACAGGGAAAAGACAAAACCTAGCTGTGTTCGCATGTAGGTTAAATGTTTCTTCAAGGCTCGAAGAGAACTCCTACTCTGGATAGCCCTTATGCTACTTCTGCTATCAGGAAACATTCATCCTAATCCAGGTCCTGAAGCACCTCCCACCTACAATGCGCGCCCTAAACAAGGTACCATTAAATTGGCCACAATTAATATCTGTAGCATTTTAAGCAAAATTGACATCCTGAAAGTCTGGGTAACTCAGCACAAGCCTGACATACTATCTGTTGTTGAGACATGGATGACCCCCAAAATACCGGATTCTGCAGTAGCTATACCTGGATACACTATATTAAGGATTGACAGGCTGACCAAACGTGGGGGTGGATGTGCTATATTTCTAAAAAATTCCCTAAAGGGGAATGCTATGCCACCAATTGATCTCAGTGGTAATACCCAGGCACTGGCGATAAAAGTGCTGTTGGGGGCTCACCATAAAACAATATCAGTACTCTCAGTCTACATACCTCCCAAAGACCCGGCCACTGGTCTCCTCAGTCTTCTTGACCATCTCTGCTCACAACATCAGCTCACGGAGACAATTATCATGGGAGATTTTAACATAAACTGGCTGTCACCTGCAACCAACTCACTAACGGATGCAGTAACTGCCCTTCACCTAACTCAACTTGTTAATACACCCACTAGGATAAACTATAAAATGGGGACTAGCACCACCCTCGACTGGATAATTTCTAACCAACCTAACCGCCTTTCTAAAGTTACTGTGCACCCTGACTCCATCAGTGACCATTCCCCAATCACATGCAGTTGGACTAATAAATTCCTTATCCCCCCTCCCCAAATTGTCTACAGCAGGTTTCTCAGAAGGGGCCACCTGGACCTCCTAAAACAACAGTTTCATGCCCAAAATTGGAACATCCTGGATTCAACCAATGATGTTAATGTAGCTCTCTGTCACTTTATAAGGGTTTGTAACACTGCTTGTGGTACGCATGCCCCTCTCAAAAAGATTAAGGTCTCTGGCACGGTTAACCCCTGGATCACTCCTGAGCTCCTTTCCCACATGAAGTTTCGGGACCATCTCTGGCACTGTGCAAAAGCCACTGGTAAGCAGTAGGACCTACAAGCCTATAAGGCTGCTAGAAACAACTGCACGAGGGAGACTCGCCAGGCAAAAGACAAGTACCATAGGGAGATGCTGAACAACTCCTGGGGTGATAGCAGAAGGTTCTGGTCTAATGTAAATGACTTCACTGGCAAAAAACCTAAAGTATCGCCCATAATGTTAAACATAAATGGGACCCCTACCGCTGACCCTCTGGAAATTGCTAATGCCTTTAACAATGCTTTTACCAATTTGAGCTGTGTTCTCCCACCTGACTTTTTCGATGATGATGATGCTGCCAGCTCCACAAGCCGCAGTGATGAAAATAGTCCTGAGTACCCCCCTTTTTATTTTAAAAGGGTATCATGCAACCTGGTTAGAAAACTACTAGCTAAGGTCCTCAGAAACGCAAGGCACAGTAGTGAGAGACTAGACCTTAAGCTTATCACCCTAACCCTAGATGAAGTTCTCCTACCTATAACTAAGATTCTAAACCTTTCTCTTACATTGGGACAATTTCCTGATGCCTGGAAAATGGCCATCATAACTCTGTTGCATAAAACCAGTGATTGTTCCTTACAGGGTAACTATAGGCCTATATCCATTCTCCCTCCACTCTCCAAGGTGCTTGAGTGAATTGTTACCAACCAGCTTGGTGCTTATCTGGACACATACTCCATCCAGTGCCCACAGCAACATCACTTTAGAAAGGTGCGCAGTCCTACCACAGCATTATTAGAATTTACAAGCTTCATACAACAGGCCATCGATCAAGGCAAGATCGTAGGTTCAGCCTTTGTTGACCTAACAAAAGCCTTTGATGCAGTGGATCACACACTGTTGCTTGGTCAACTATCTAAAACTGGTGTTGCCCCAAGCACCCTAAAATGGTTCAGAAGCTACCTCAGTGATAGACTGCAGAGGATGAGGATATCAAATGTAGTTTCGGAACAGAGGGCTGTCCGATCAGGGATACCTTAAGGCTCAGTCCTGGGTCCCTTATTGTTCAGTATTTTCCTGAATGAACTTCCAGCTGTCTGCAACCAGTGTACTCTCCTCTATGCAGATGACGTGGTCATCTTTACTAGCCACCTAGATCCCAACGCTCTTGAAAACAGTCTTCAACAAGGCTTCACAGAAGCAGAGAGATGGTTTAATAATCACAAACTAGTGCTAAACTACAAAAAAACTAAAGTCCAGTTGTTTTCGTCCTCTCAGAATAAGTTTAAGGCCCATCAACTCACTATCACCAACGCTCTTGAACAAACTTAGCTTTTCAAATACCTAGGTCTAACCCTGGATAGTCACCTTACCTTTGTGCCTCACATTGAAAATGTTGCCAGAGATGTTAATACCAGAATTGGGCTCCTCTTCAGACACAGATGAAGTCTTACCCAAGAAGCTCTGAAGGTTGCAGTTCACAGCTCGGTCCTCTCGATCATTGATTACGGTCTAATCATATACTGTGCTTCAACCTCCACATCTCTTAAATGACTCACAGTGACCCTGAACAAAGTCTGTAGGTTAGTTACGGGGGCTGCGCGCCTCACTCATACCTATGAGTTATATGCTCAATCTGGCTGACTCCAACTTAGTAACAGGATCAAATATCAAACCTGCCTCCTGTCCAAAAAAGCTCTACTTAGATTACTACCCCCGAGCATTGGTTGCCTGCTAAACAAATCCCCTAAGACCCAACACACACATACCTCAGTTTCTGACCTCCTTCTAGTACCCCACTGTCGGATTGCTCAATACCAGCGATCCTTTCAATACAGAGCCCCACTGTGGTTTAATAATCTAAGCAACCAACTGAGCAGTCTTTCTAGTCTGTGTCAATTTAAACTTATGCTTCGTCAGCATCTCCTAACTGAAAGCACTTGTGATTGTTACACCTAGTTTCCCACTTCTGCAGACACCCTTACACCACATTTTCCACTCTCTGAGGCTCTTACTTGGCTTCCTGTTTCATTTCACCTCTCCTGACAGAACAAGTTCCCCTTTCCCACTGCCACCTCCTCCCTTACCTCACCCGTTCCTTGCTCTTATCCCACTGACCCCACCTCTTCCTGGACCTGTCCAGGCCCTCTGGTCCCCACTCTCCCTTTTCTTCTTTCCCTTCATCTGACCTCCTTTTCTCCTCTTTTACCCCTTCTCCTACCTTAGCCTCCCATCCCTCTCACCCTGTGACAAGGCCTCTGACTGCCATATTTTCTTTTTCTTCTCTATCTGGACTCTGCGCACTCATCTCCCCTACCCCTTCCTTACTCTTCCCCTTCCCCCCACCTCTGTTTAGCAATGTTGCTTCAAATGTAACTTATGGTTTTCTATGCTTGCTTGTAATCTTGAGTGTGTAGCACTGTTCCCACTTATTTGCCAATTGACTTGTTGTGCTCCGATGATACTATGAATGTTGTCTGTACCTCCGTTGGTACCATGAATGTTGTCTGTACCTCTGTTGATACCATGAATGTTGTCTGTACCTCCGTTGATACCATGAATGTTGTCTGTACCTCTGTTGATACCATGAATGTTGTCTATACCTCTGTTGATACCATGAATGTTGTCTGTACCTCTGTTGGTACCATGAATGTTGTCTGTACCTCTGTTGATACCATGAATGTTGTCTATACCTCTGTTGATACCATGAATGTTGTCTGTACCTCCGTTGGTACCATGAATGTTGTCTATACCTCTGTTGATACCATGAATGTTGTCTGCACCTCCATTGATACCATGAATGTTGTCTGTACCTCCGTTGATACCATGAATGTTGTCTGTACCTCTGTTGATACCATGAATGTTGTCTGTACCTCTGTTGATACCATGAATGTTGTCTGTACCTCCGTTGATACCATGAATGTTGTCTGTACCTCTGTTGATACCATGAATGTTGTCTGTACCTCCCTACCTTATTGTAACCCTTTCCTTTGACGTGGAACCTTAGTAAATGAGCCGCCTCAAGCTCAAAGGTATTTGTAATCCGAGATTTAAAAAAATAAATAAATAAATAAATAAATAATATAGGGAAAGGTGGTACAAGTCAGAAAAGACAATACCACAGCAACGTATTACCTCAACAAGCAAGGAGGGACAAGGTCCACTCCACTGTGTACAGAAGCAATGAAGATATGGAGCCTTGCTTACTCCCTGAATGCCTCTCTGCAGTCAATTCATCTGCCTGGCAAGGACAATACCTTGGCATATGCCTTGGGCAGGATAAACCAGGCCCATCACAAATGGGCACTGAACAAGCAAGTGGTGAATGCCCTATTCAGGAGGTGAGGAATCCCAGAAATAGATATTTTTGCATCCCACCAAAATCACCACTTACCTATCTATTGTTGCAGGGCCCCTGTGAAGGGGACAATTCCTGTGGATGCTTTGATTCTGGATTGGACAGGGAGGCATCTCTATGCCTTTTCCTCTGATACTCAGGGTGCTTATCAAGCTCAGGTCCCAGCCAGCTTCAATGATTCTGGTAGCCCCAGACTGGGCAAGACAGCCTTGGTATGTTCTCCTACTCTCAATGTCGGTGAACAAGCCGATTCACCTCCCACAGAGGTACAATCTTCTGACCTCCTTTCAGGGGAGGGTAATGTACCCCAATCTCAGGTCTCTCAAGCTGAAGACTTGGCTCTTGAGGACTTAGAATATGCAGATTGGATATTCTCTGAAGGAGAAGTGGAGGTCCTTAGAGGCTTATGAAACCTTCCACTAAGAAAATCTATGCCTCGAAATGGAAATGATTTTCCATTTCGTGCAGAGATAGGGGCATAGTCCCAGCCCAAGCTGGTATCCCAACCCTTCTGGATTACTTGTATTACCTGCATTCCCAAGGGTTGCAGCACTCGATCCTAAGGATACACTTGGCTTCAGTCTCAGCATACCTTTCAGCTGGAAAGGATACCTCCCTGGCTTCAAATCCTATCTTCAGAAAATTCTTTAAAGGACTCTCTCATTTGTTTCCCCCTCACAGGGAACCAGTGCCAGCATGGGACCTTAACATTTGCATTGCCCAGCTCATGCTTCTGCCCTTGGAGCCTATGGCATCTGCAGAGCTTACATTTATTACTTGGAAGGTAGTCTTTCTGGTAGCAATCACTTTAACCAGGTGGATAAGTGAGCTCCAGGCCCTTTGTGTGGAAAAGGACTATCTCCTTTCACAGGGACTAGGTAGTTTTGAGAACTAATAGGAAGTTCCTCCCCAAGGTGGTCTCTGACTTCCATTTCAACCAGTCTATAACCTTGCTCGTTTTCTTTACTGAACACTCCAGCTCAGGGGAGTGTAGATTGTACAGCCTGGATGTAAAAAGGGCTTTGAGTTATTACATGACTCATACCAAGGACCATAGGCAGGACAGGCAGCAACTGTTCCTCACCTCTGGGGAGGTAGGTAAAGGGACTCCTGCCTCAAAGAGAACTATCTCTCAGTGGATAGTTCAGTGTATTCAGTTTTGTTACTCAAAAGCAGGTAAGGTACCCCACTCTGGTCTTGGGGCCCACTCTAAAAGGGGCATAGCTGCCACTATTGCAACTGCCAGAGAGGTACCTTTTTTTTTTACTTGCCCAGCTTCCATGGCTTTCAGAGGGAGCCTCGTACTCCCTCCTACTCTTCCAGGGCAATCCCCAAGGCATCCCATCCCCAGTTTCATCTTGCTCGTAGGGCCGGGGTGTTTGTATTTTTTCCCCCATTTTTCTCCCAACCCCTGGGATGCCGGCACAAAGGACATACATCCAGACTAGGCAACATGCTAATGTATGCCGTCAGTCAAGCGTCTAACAGTGTCCCCCTTCCCGATTCCGTGAAACAGAGCCACCAGTGCCCCAAAAGCCCATGCTTCCACCGGCTTCAGGAGTGTCAGGTGCATAGAGCACCCCCAGTATCCCACCCCCAAAGGAGGAGAGCATCCATCGGGACACTCAATCCTCCTTCGCCCCGCCAACCCCCAGCAACCCAAGTCCATTCCCGAACCTGGGTCACCGGCGCATCGCGAGGTGTGACATCCAGTGCCTCAACCCTCAGCACTACTGGGGCAGCTTCAGAGAGGTACCTTAGATGGAAATCTGTAAAGCAGCTACCTGGAGGTCAGTCCACACCTTCACTAAGCATTATAGCCTGGACACCCAGTCCAGGAGTGATGCTAGATTTGGCACAGTGGTTCTGCAGAGTCTTTTTCCTAGCTAGATTCTTGCCCACCTCCTTGAGGTACTGATGCATAGTCTGTAAGAGTAATAATATTAGTGGATTCCTATGGGTTAGAAGAAAAAATTACTCACCTATAGTAATCTTGTTTCTTCCAAAGGGATCCACTAATATTACTACCCACCCTGCCTCCCCTGCAAAATCAGTAAACAGAAAAATCCTCTCCACAGCTGATTATAGGTATACTTGGAGTGGGATGCCACTTACTGGCTCTTCTTAGTAATGTTTTATACCTTGTAGGTTCTTTTTCTTATGTAACTCTGACTTTAAGAAAAAGGGATATTTCCTTTTTGGTCCTTTGCTTAATGTTACTAGTTGTCCCAGTTGGGGCCCCCTTTTTGCTATTATTATTAATTTATTATAGGTTATTATGGCATCTTTCCAGGCTTCCAAGAAATTTGAGGTTAGAATGTAGGCAGTTACACTGGGCAGTGTGAAATTGGATGCACCAGCTAAAGATGTCATCATAAGCATAGCATTCCATTTGGCTCTGGGGCATTGCTGACTTAAAGGATCACTGCAAGAGTAATAATATCAGTGGATCCCTTTGGAAGGAACAAGATTACTACAGGTGAGTAATTTTTTCTTACTGGACAGCAGGGAATGTTTTAAATGGAATAGGATGAGGAAGGGAGTAGTGCCAGTGGACACCAGGGCCAAGGAGTGTTTGGAATGGAACTGGTGCCACTGGATACTAGAGGGTGCTTAATACTGAATGGGGGGGGGGGTGCCACAGGTTCCTGAGAGTTCATAACATGGGGAATGGGCAGGGATGAGGTGCCAGTAGATACCAGGAAATTCTTGGTGCAGGATAAAGGAGGGAGGAGGTGCCATTGAAAACCACAAAATGCTTCACATGGCATAGGGTAAGTGATGGTAGTGCCACTGGGCATCAGGGACTACTTGGCCATGGATGAGGTTAGGGAGGGGACTGATACCATACACCAAGGTGTGCTTGGCATGGAGTTGGGTGAGGAAGTGGCCCTAGAACCCTAGTGAATGCTTGGCAGATGATAGAAAGAGGGAGGTGGTGCTACGGGGCATGCATTGAATCGTTGATACAGATTGGACATGTGGCAAGAGGATGCCACAGGGCACTAGGAATTGCTTGGCATGGAGATGGGGTGGAGGAGGGTCTGTGCCACTGGGCAGCAGGAAATAACTGGCTTGGGACAGGAACAGATTGCCTCTGCATACTAGTGACTACTTGGCAAGTAGTATGTCCTTGGCAAGTGATGAGGGACGTGGGGAGGGTGCCAGTGGACACCAGAGAACACCTGGGGCAGGATGCATTCATTTGCAATTATTCTTTTGGACAAGATATTTGAGGTAACAGCCAACTCTTGGATTCTTGATTCACATTTTGCTTGCATTCATCTTTTAGTTGTGCTATGCTTTTTTTGCATTCACTTTTTAGTTGTGCTATGCTTTTTGTTTGCATTCATCTTTTAGTTGTGCTATGCTTTTTTTGCATTCATCTTTTCATTGTGCTGTGTTTTTTTGTTTGCATTCATCTTTTAGTTGCGCTATGCTTTTTTTGCATTCATCTTTTCATTGTGCTATGCGTTTTCGTTTGCATTCACTTTTTTTTGTGCTATATTTAAATTTGTTTGCATTCATGTTTTAGTTGTGGTAATATATTTTTATAACTTCATGATTTTTAGATGGACTTCACTGTTTTGTGTTGCATTTATCATTTATTTTGGTTGGACATTTCATTTGGTTTTGCTGAGTTACATTGTCCCATGATCCCTCCAGAAATGATTTCACAACTACTACAATTTAGAATCTTTGGATGCTTATTGGCAAACTTGTTTATTTGGCACCAAGGTATCTTACATCCCATAAATTGTCAATTTCCTCATAACACCATAAGTTTATTAACTTTCATTTCTTCTCTCTCTTCCGGCCTCCACTTCCTCCTGGTTGGCTCTTCCTCCTTGGTCTTCAGGGTCCAGACACTCTGAATCCAGCCCACTCATCCAACACCAGAACCAGGTCTGTTCTCCCCTTAACCGGGGCCTCCCCCTATAGGCCCGGACACTATGCATCCGTCACCCAGACCTATCCCCCCCACCTTTATCCCACACCTGGGTTCCTTGCCCCCAGCCCGTGGTCCTATCCCCTCCTCCATACCCTCCTTGAGGTGATTTTGGACCAGCCGATGGTCATGCCTGGCCACTACCCCTTGACCTTCTCTAGGTCTCCCACTATTGTCTGTTCTAATGCCTCCCAGGGAACCCCTCCTAAGTCATTACCCCCTAGGTGGATGACAATACAGTCTGGCCTGCCCCATATCACCTTCAATTCCTCCAACAGGGGCAACAGCTGGGCCCACCTCATGCCCCGATGCCTTTCCTTTGGACGTTCGTGCTCTCCATATTGGGGCATAGCTGAATCCCTCTGTCTGTGGTGGCCTCAAACCTTTCTGCCTAATACAAAAATGAGTGCCCCACGATCCCCACCTTCCACTTGGTACCTGCCACAGAACAAAAGGGGAAAAGCATGAATTGCTGGCATCAACACCTGACATATCAATTGTAGCAGTTTGACCTCCAACGCCCAATCCTTTTTAATTCCTCCACTGATGCTCCATTTTCTGCTGCCTCTGAAGTTGCCCCTATGTGGAAGGAGTGGGGGGTAAATTTGCCTGGCTCCTCTCCCACGAATGCCAGTGCTTTCTTAAACACCTCCCCCAACTGGAAGGCTGTTGCCAGTGCCCCGTCCCCATGCCGGAATAGTGCCCCTCCAGCCCTCCCCCTTTAGCTGTCATAATCCTCCATGGCAGCCACCAGGCAACTCAGCGCCCCTGATTAATGGACCAGCATCACCGTAGCCCCCCCCCCAATCCATCTTACAGCTTGCCAGGCAAATATCCAAACTGTCCCTTCTCAGTTTCACTCTCTCATGCTGCAATGCTAGTTCCGGTGCTCCCCTGCATGGGGCCACCATTTCCCCCACCCTGAAAGCCCCTGCTGCCATGACTGCAAAGTCCACCAGGAACAAGCAAGCCTCTTGAGCTGAGATGCATACTTGCCGGGTCACCCTCAGCACTCTGTCCAGCAGCTGTCCCTGTATGGGGTACCTGCCATCCTTCTTTCCCCCATGCAGCTTCTGCCAGCCGGCCACCATCGTCCTTGACTTCCCTGCTTGCTGTAGCATCTGGCCATCCCTTGTCTTGGCACTTCCAGCTCACACCTGTGAGCTGCACTGTTATGGTGGCATGTGCTGTCCCCAAGTCCCACTTCTCCACAATAAACCTCATGGTCAGGATCCCTACAGCTCCAACTCTGCCTTACTATAAACTCCTGAAAGCTGGCCCACCTGCTGTCATAGGATCTTAATGTGTTGGCGGACCAGGAACCCTGATCCAGGACCCTGGCAGTTTCCCTCCAATCTCCCACAGCCAGTCCAGGACCCTGGTCCTGTGTGTTGCTGCGTGAAGAGCCAGCCTCTGAAACCTTCGAGCTGAAGATGGGAAAGACTGTCGGCCAAATCATTCTTGACCCCCTTTGATATACTGTGCTTTGAATGATAGGTTCCGCCACAGCTCCAGTAACACCAACCTATGCATTATCCTGCCCACTGTTTCAGTGTTGCTGCCCTGCCTGTTTTTTTTTTTTTGTTAATTCTTTTTATTCACTCCAGGCACCAGAACTCTCTCAGGCTACACAGCGTTCTGCTGCTTCTACTGCCCACCGTGATCCCACCCCCTAAAGGTCATTGCTTTCTCCTTGGTGGATCCTCTCCGATCATGGTCCACGAGGAGATCGAAGGGGCGAAGGTGGAGATCCGGTGATAGGTGTGTGGTGGCAGGCACTGTAAGCCATCGTCTATCCGGGCTGGAGGGCATTTTCATAAGTTATGCCTCAGACATGGGACGTGCAATGTCTCCTAGCCCGTGACGTGGATGCTCCCAACCATGTCCAGAAGGCAGCTGCCCAATGTCTCCCCTGCTTGTGAGCCCCTGTGTGTCACAGTGCCACTGGTCTCCACTGGGGGCCGCCGCTATGCCGGGCTGCCTCTGGATCCCTCCCTGAGAGGGGAGAGCAGTCCTCCAGATGCTCGATGCTCTCTCACCCCTGCTGACCCCTGGTGGTCTGGGTTCATTCCCGAACCTGGATCGCTGGTGTGGCGCGAGGTGTGGCATCCAGCAAGTCAACCCTCAGCGCCACCGGGCCAGACCTCACCCTGCCAGTTAATCACTTTCACAACCCCCTTACTGTCACACCAGAATAGGATGCACATACCCGTCATCTGCTCACCTCATACTTCCAGTGCCACCCAAATTAGAAATATTTCCAAAAATGTGATATCCCTCAATAGGCCTTCTTCCCCCAATGCCCCGGCCACACCTCCGCCATCCACTGCCTTTTAAAATATGTCCCCATCCCAAGTGCCCTCGAAATGTTGGTGTAGAGCTCCAGATCTGTGCTATGCTCCCATTCCTGTTGCCAGAACGTGACCCTATTATACTGCCCCAAAAAACACTCTCAGACTTTGCGGTCCTCCCTAACCCCTCTTGAAATGTCCACTCAGTGATGCGGTTGTTTAGCTTTTCCTGTCACCCTCCCAAGCCTCCTTGTAAATGCTCTACCCAGAGAAATCAATTTGCACACGAAATTGAGATGCCCCAGCAGTTGCTGTACTTGTACCAGCGGCACCCTCCTCCTCCCCATTACCTGTGTCAACAGCCCCCGCAGTCTGGCTACCTTGTCGCCCAGGAACCGGAAGCAACCCTGTTCAGTATCCACTTCTATCCCCAGGAATTCCAACTGGTGCACCGGGCTTCCATTTTCCCTTGCACCAATGGAATACCTACGTGCCTTCACAGCTCACTGAAATCCCTCAACATCCCTTGTGCCTCCCTTTAGCTTTCCCCAATGAGGAGGAAATCATCCAAATAGTGTACCACCCTCTTATGACCATACCTCTCCCTGAATATCCACTGCACCCAGGAGCTGAACATCTCGAAAGTCGAACAAGCTACTGAACACCCCATCGGCATGGTTTTGTCAAAATACAAGCCATCTTTGAACTGGAAACCCAGTAAGCCCCAGTCATCTGGGCTGACTGTCAGGAGCCGAAATGCTGACTCAATGTCCGTTTTTGCCAACCATGCTTGCTGCTCTGATCAGTCCTACCGCTGGCTCCAATGATGCGTATGACACCACCCTGAGGTGTTCCAGAATGCTGTTATTCACTGACTGTCCTTCTGGGTAGGATAAGTGGTGGATCAGTTGGAACTCCCCTTTTTGTTTCTTGGGTACTACCCCTAAGGGTGATACTGGAAGTTGGAACAAGGAGGTGTGGACAGTGGGCACTCCACCCGCCCTGCCCCCACTTCCTTCATTATCTTTTCCTTGACTATCTCTTCCTTGCCCCTGATTGACCCGAGATTTTGGCCCTCATCCCAACCCCCCTGGAAGCCCAATGAAAAGCCCTTTGGAAACCAGTCCATAGTAGCTCCACCCCCTGGCATCTGTGTGGCCCCGAGTCCATGCCTCCACCACCTCCTGGGTGATGGGCGTACACACCAGCACGTACCCCCATCTTCCCTCTTCCCTATTCCCAGTCCCAGTTAATTCCACTCATAGTTTGAGTTATACACCCCTCTGCTGTGCCCCCTTGTCCCCTGCTGGAGCCTCCCCCCATTCCCTTGAAAGGGCTGGTCATGCTGCTGCCTGTTTCCTTGCCCCCTTTTTCCTTGCCCTACCTACAGCTCGAAGCCAGGTGCACACCCCTGCACTTTGAGCACACATGCGTAAACTTGCAGTTCACCCATGTGCACGAAGCCTTGTTGAAAACCCAACAAGTCTTGGCTCCTGAAACCGAGGTGTTCTTCTTCCCATGCTTCCCCCTGTTCTACCATCTGTCCCGACATGGTCTTCACCCACAGCTTGAAGTGGGTGCTGTCCCACCGCAAGCCTCCCCTTGCCGCCACCCTCCTCCAAAAGGCCTCATCATACTTAGCCAGCCGTATCCAGCTTTGCTTTGTATGCGTCCCTGATAGTCGCCATATACATCAGTAGTGGAATAGCCAGTTTGGCCCATTTTTCCAATACTATCGCACTGTACATGGTGAAACCCGCTTGCCAGTTGTCAAATGTTTTTCCCTTTCATTTTACCTCCTCCACCTTGTGCCCTACTATGGCCAGGGATACTGCCATCTCCAATTTCCCCACCGATTCCTTCTGCTCCTACTTTGTGGCAGTGTCCTCATCCACCAAGTCAAAGACATCCACATACTCCCCTTTCCAAATCCTCTCCTTGAGAGAAGCTGACACGTGGTCCCCCGTGTGAGACCCGGGGGCCCCTCATATCTCTGCCCCCTGGCCCCCCTGGCCTCCCCTTGTCACCCTCACTTCCCCCTTTCTCTCTTATCACCTTCAGCGCACGCTCCATCTTGTCAATCCCTGCATCCCCCAGCAAACCTTCCAAATACTCCTTGAGGTCACCCTCATTGGAGATGTCCACTCCATCCTTACCCCCATCAGGGCCTCCCTCATCCAGCTCTGGCACTGGGCATGACTCCGGTGTGGATTCTGGGTTGGCTCTGCCCCCCCATGGTCTCTTCTCTGGCTGCCCTCTTCCTGGGCACTCTTCCCGGTCCTTCCTCTTCTTCAGTGCTTCCTCCTCCTCCTTCTCTCGCCTCTTGGCCACCTCTACCAGCTCAATCTTCTGCCCCATCAGCTTTGTTGTTGCCTCCATCATCTTCTTGCTTGAAATTTGGCTCTTCTTAGGTTCCATTCCTGTGAAAATGCTATGGGCGGAAAAAGATACATCATCACCATGCTCCTTGCCTGCTCTCATGGCTGAATCCCCTTCCCCTTCGCTTCTTCCCCCTGGCCAAAGGAAATTTCCTTTGTGTCCCTTCCTGGGCCCATAGTCCAGGAGCCTCTATTGTGCTGGTCACCTGTCAAGTAACAGACCACTCTCTCCTCCGCCATTGTAGGCCATCTGTGCCCAGGGACAGAGCAACCATGTAGCAGCTTGGGGCCCCCCCCTCGATTCCTCTTGCTGCCTCCTCTCCCCGCTGCTTCTAATCATATTTTACTTGGCTTAATGCAAGGTCATGAGAAACCCCCGACCAGTGTGCTACTAACTGAGAGCAGCTGCCACTGGAAAGTACCCTAGCATTGCATATGGGAATTTTCCTACCGGGCGATACTGGCGAAATTACACCTCGCAGTTGTGGGATTCAAACCATGGCTGTGGGTCATATTTAGAGCCAACATGCTGCACTCTACCCACTGGGCTATCGGCCTACGGATGTGCCCATCTTATTCCTTCCAGCAACAACAACCACTGTAGCTACCTGGTCAGGGTGATTGTCCCTTTAAAACTAGCCTCACTCTTGAGTAACTGTCAGAAGCAGAGCCACCTTGCCAGAGAAACAAAGGGGGAGCTACTCATAATAACAGATTTAAGATTGCTAAAATGCAATTTGTGAAATTAAAGGGGCAAGAATGCTACAGGAAATGGGTATAATGGATATTAACAAAAACACAACCACACATTTTTTTTTGATTAAAGCTGTTTTTCCCAGTGAGATTCTGACCCAGGTCTCCATGACTTTGAGTCTCCTGACTTACAATTCAGTGCCTTTTCCTCAGTAGTCCATGCTGGCTGCACTGTATCCATATGCTTTGGCCCCCCCCCAGGTGGGGGCCCATCCACACCCCCTTGCATCACTGGCCCCCTAATTGCCCCCCCCTTCCCTTACCAATTCCCCTCATGTTCCCCATGAATTGATTTTTTAATTTTTTTATTTTACCGTTCTAATGCCCCGAATTCTGGTACCCAGAAGCTTGGAAGCATCACCACTCACTGTGGGGTCAAATGAATGATTAGTCCTGACCCACCTTGGCCTGCCGCCACACAGCCCACCTCTTGGGCCCTGTCACTGGCTGCCCCAACCGAGACCACAAAAAAAAAGTTGCCTGCTGAGCGCTCCCGGCCCTTTTCCTGCTCACCCTTCTGTGATCACCTGTGCCTCTCCCCTTGTGGCCGGGCGCTATCCTGGCATTGTACCTCTCGCTGCCTGGGCCATCTCCCAGCCAAGCTCCGATCTCACCTGGGGTGAGCGGCCCCCACTCCATGGCCAACCTCCTGAGCCTCACTGCCTGGATCTCCCCGCCAAATTTCCCCATCAACTGGCGTGCCCGAATCTTTCCCGCGAACAACAGCCCCGAAAGCAGTGACTATATATCTGGCCTGCGATGTGGGCCTGCATCAGTACCATACTTCCTCATATGCAGAACCACCAGCAAAAGGGGCCTTTAGCTGACTGTGCTGCACCACTAATGAACAAAAAGCCAATACTGGTTTCTTCCGTTCCTGTGGTGTGCACTCCCCCATGCCCAGGCTCTACCCACCAACAACCGGAAAACACCTTAGGCTCACATTGCTCTGTCTTCTCTCTTTGTGCCAGGACCTACCTCACGTGACCCCAACCATTCATGGCCACCAATTTTTATCTCTATTCCTTTTCTTTTGATAAAACAACACCATGAACCTCTCCCCTTCTTTGAAATCTGCCTTTTTACCCTTTTATTACCTATTAACAGTTAAGCCATTGCTCTACTAACAAACAGTCAAGGCCCCCTTGGTCACATGGCCTGGAGAGGCCTAGTCCCATGTGCCATACCTGTAGTCTGCCCACAATGTGCTGAATCAGATCTCTGAATTTTTCAGCCAAAAGAGGGCTAGTTATGGGTGATCTGCCCTTACATACTCCTTAAGGACCCCACTTTAGTCCCCTAGCTAGCCCTGCCCCCCCGGCCAATCACCAGTGCCCTGACCCCCTTTTGTCATATGATGCTGTGGGCTCCTCCCACCCCCTTTGCTGATGTCACTGCCTCCCCTCCTTTCCTCCCCCTTCCCTCTGACCTGCCCCCTGCCCCTCTAACATTTCTAGTGGGCCACGTCACAACCTGGCTTGCCTTTTAGTGGCAACCCTCATTATTTTTTGTAGCAACACACTTTACATTTGGTTTTATTACTTTAAATTTTTTGTTGCCATTTTATTTTCTGGTTATTGCTTTATGTATTTGATTGCCTTTCTCCTTTTTGATTTGTATTTTGTACTTCGGGGACCATATGACATTCGGCTGTTTGTCTCCACGGTATATGTGCATTCGGCAAAATGTCGTTGGCTTTTTGGACATCAGGCATTTTTCACTTTGATGTTATGACATAGTACCATGAAGAGGCCCTGTTCTATGTCTTTCAGCACACAGTTAGTGATAATTAGTGATCCTGAGGAGGGCACAGATGGTGGAATCGTGTTTGTGGAAGTGAGACTGGAAAGAGGAAAGGAATGAAGTGGAGATAAAGTAGGTGGATAGCTAGGAGAGGAAAGCTTTCCTGCAACTTAGTGAAGGGCAGGACAAGGGATATGGGATGGTGATTACCTGGGGAGGAAGAGTCACTCTCTTTGCGGAGGGGGAGAACTTTAGCCTGCTTCAGGACTGGGGACAGGCCCATGCTGGAAAGAGATATTGAAAAGGGAGGCATGAGGGGCAGCAATGATGATGGAACTTAGTATCCAACTTGTCTGGGCTGTGCCCCTCAGAGAAATTAAGAAAGAGTAAGGCAGTAAGAGTGGTCACAAAGGAGGCCAGGAAGAAGGTAAACAATGCTAGGATAGAGGATGGGGAGGGGGATTTGGGGGCAGACAGGGAAAGCAGGAGGGGGAGAGAGGGCAGGGGAGAAGTATCTGCATTTGTATTCTGCTTGCTTTACCAGAGGAACGCTTCATTAAGCAATGCTCATTTACAAGAAGGTCCTGGATAGGGCAAACGAATAGAAACATGGAAACACAGAAAGTAGCAGCAGAAAAGGACTGGTAGGCCCATCTAGTCTGCCCTGTTTTCCCTAACACTACACCCTGGGTCCTACGTGGTCACATGTGCCCCTCCCTCATCCCTTACCTCTATTTATAATACCCATGTGCCGATCCCATGCAAGCTCAAAGCTTCCCACTGTCTTTACCCCTACCACATCTTCTGGCAGGCTGTTCCAGGTGTCTACTACTTTTTCTGCGAAGAAGCATTTACTGGATTGTACTGGACAAAAGAAGGCACAAGGCCCATCGCGATTGTCCCCTTCAACAGAGGGTCACTGTACATTATGAGTTAAATTAAGCCATTTATCTAACTTAGATTTAAATATGTCAAGGGATGCAGAATTAACTATCTCCTGGGGAAGTATGTTTTATAGCTTAGCAGATCTTATACTGAAATGGCTGTCATGTCTTTTAGTATTTGCCCAGTTTACTTTGAGCTGCTGGTTATGCATCCTGCCCACTATGTGCTTATTGGCTAATGATAGCCCACATTGTTCCATTAAAGATGGAGGTTTGATAAGTTTGTAAGTTAGCAGGATGTCACCCTGATTTCTTCTTAAAGAAAGGGGATATAAACCTGTTTCTCTAAGCCTAGTACTGTACGGTTTGTTATTTAACTTTGGGATGATTTTTGTAAGTCATCTCTGAACTTGCTCAAGGCGATTTATGTCTCCTTTAAGATAAGGTTTCCAAAAGGGAGATCCATAATCTAAATGTGGTCTAACTTATGCCCTGTAAAGTGGTACTAGACACTGTTCAGATTTATTAGCAAAGGTTCTTCTAATTTGTTTAATGATTATGTTAGATGTTCTGACAATTTTATTGCAATGATTATTTGTTGTCAGTTTATTATTTATCAGGATACCCAAGTCCCTTTCACTAGATGCTGATTTAAGACAAGTATTATTCAAATAATTATTGTACTGCAAGTTGTTTTTTCCAAAGTGGAGTACTGTACATTTAGCATTATTAAAAGCCATTAAATTTGCATTAGCCCATTGTTCAATATGTTCTAAATCATGTTGTAACAACAGCATGTTTGCTATTGAGTCAACTCTACCCCCAAGTTTTGTATTGTCTGCAAATTTTGAGATGATATTGTTTGAGAAAATATCCATATCTGATATGAAAACATTAAACAGAATGGGGCCAAGAACTGAGCCCTGAGGTATACCACTTGTTACTTTTCTGGGTTTAGACAAGACTCCATTAATTCTGACTCTCTGTGACCTATTGTACAGCCACCGGGATATCCAATTAACTAAATAAGGAGAAAAGCCAAAGTTGTGAAGTTTATTAATAAGTAATGTATGGGACACCTTGTTGAAAGCTTTACTGAAGTCAAGTAAAATAATGTCTGATGGAATATTTGTGTCAAGATTACTACTTATTTTATTATAAAAAGAGATTAAATTAGTAGTACATGAGTATCCTGGTTTGAATCCATGCTGGGATATGTCATGTATAGAAAGCTGCTGCATTTCCTCTTCAGTTCTGGATTTAATTATATGTTCCAATACTTTCCCAATGATGGAAGTTAAACTAATTGGACGATAGTTCTCTACATTTGCATTATTTCCCTTTTTATGTTGCTTGCATGCATGTGCAAGAAACATAGTGCCATCATCCGAGTTTTCAGAGGTGTGGCAGCCCTCTTCCAGTTCAGCCAGTGCATTTTCAGGTGTGGCTGTAGTTCTCCAATGGCTGCTGGAGCTGTCTATGACAACAGTTGAAAATGCAGTGTACAGTTGAAAGGGGGAGCTACGCTTCAGTAAGCAGTGATAAGATATTGCCTACCCATGCGTGCTCCCCCTATACACACACACACATACTGTGTGCTCGCACTTCTACGCACACACTGTATAGCCGGCCAGAGTGTCCAATCTCCCATCGGCTGTGCTGCACTCCCCCCCCAAACAGAGTTCCAAATGCCATGCTGGGTGCCCACCCCAGCATGGCTACACATCGTATTACTGACGGGGGTGCCCAATCCCCCACCGGCTCTACTGTTCCCCCCCAGAGAGTACAGGGTGCCATGTTGGGAGCCCACCCCAGTATGGCAACAGATGCTATCGCTGACAGGGGTGCTCAATCCCCTGTTGGCTCTATGCTCCCCAAACAGCCATCCTTGTGCCACGCTGGGAGCCCACTCCAGAATGGCAAACGTCCTGTGTCGTCGTCCTTTTTTTTAAAAAAAAAAACCTGAAACACAAAAATGGTCCCTAGCTGTCTCTGCCCCCACCCAGCACCACCCACTGTGCACCCTGCCTCCCCACACCCCATACTTACCTCCGGACTCCGGTGCGATGATCTTCAGTGAACCGGGAACACGTCTGCACTCTTCAAAGCCGACCACGAACTAAGGAAATGCTGGTAAGCTGTATAATGTAATAAATAGGGTTTTTTCAACTTTGCTGCATATCTCAGGCATTTTTTGGAATTTTTGCACCAAATTTTCAACATGGGGTTTTTGGGACCCCTTCTCGTGAATGCTCTCACTGTCATGGCATTAATCAGGCCCAAAGGGTGATTTTGCAGTCACTGCGTGAAATCACCTTTCGGCACTGATTAATGAAACAACACTGCCAGTGTTCATAAGGTGGGCTCTCAAAAAGCCTATGTTGAAAATTTGGTGGAAAAATTCCTAAAAATGACTGTTTTACGAGTGTGCATTCTGCAGTTCCTACGCACACTCTTAAGTTCAGGAATTTTCAATATTTTCACTCCAGATTTTCAACATTGTCATTTTACCACACCTCTTTATGAGCAGTACAGCTGTCATTTTTCATATCTCACCCAAAACGTGTTTCCACCCATGAAGTGTACAATGGCACAGTCGGTGTGCAAAATCACTGTATGGGACACATTAAGAAAATCTCAGTGACACTGTTCATGAGCAGAGGTCTTAAAATGGCTGTGTTGAAAATCTGGTGAAAAAAATCCTAAAAATGACTGTTTTACGAGCCTGCGTTGCGCAGTTCCTATGCACGCTCATAAGTTTGCGAATTTTGAATATTTTCACTCCAGATTTTCAATATTGTCATTTTACCATACCTCCTTATGAGCAGTACAGCTGTCATTTTCCACATCTCACCCACAACATGTTTCCGCCCATCTAGCGCACAATGGCGCAGTTGGTGTGCAAAATCAATGTATGGGACACATTAAGAAAATCACAGTGACACTGTTCATGAGCAGAGATCTTAAAATGGCTATGTTGAAAATTTGGTCACAAACTTCCTAGAAATGACTGTTTCACGAGCGTGCGTTGCGCAGTTCCTACGCACGCTCGTAAGTTTGCAAATTTTCAATATTTGCACTCCACTGACTTCCAAATACCTACGCAGCACATACAAGCAAGCAACATTCGGCACTGACAAATGCTTGTTGTGAATTGGTGTCACAATAGCATTTCGCCAATTATCCGGGATTTCATTTTCTAGTAATGATTTGTTGAAAAGTAAAGTAAGTGGAAGAGCTAGTGCAGAAGATGTCTCAATCAAGAATCTTGGATGAATGTTACCAGATCGTGGGCTTATAGATTTTTTGAGAGAAGATAGAGCACTTGTAATCTCAATAATATTTAATGGGGAAAAAGGGGAATTCTTTTTATGTATAGTGACATTAGGGATCATCATTATCAAAAACTGAGCAAAAATATTTATTGAAATGGTTAGCAGTTTCCTTAGCAGATTTAATCAGGTTACCATTTACCTGGAGTAGTCCAACTGCCCTAGAATAACATTTTTTTCTATTAATGTACGTGTAAAGGGATTTGTGATTAGATTTATAAAGAGCCAAATTAAATTCAAATTTGAGTTTGGCCTGTTTGATAGATTTATTTAATGTTGATACAGCAAGTTTATATTTATATCTAATTGTAGGGTTGGAATACTTTTCGAGTTTCCTAAAAAGACGCTTTTTCCTTTTAATTTATTTATGAATGGATTTTGTAAACCAAACTGGGATTTTACCTTTTTTGTTGTATTTAATTTTATTAGGAACACGGTCCCAGATATTCATAAGGGTTGCTCCATGCGCAACAGGGTTGCGCTTGCACAAGTCCTACATTGCGCCATTCTGCGATATTCAGCAGGAGGCAGTTGCGCCACTGAAAACAGGCTGAGCAACAGCGCAATGCAAATGAATGCATGCTCAACATGAGGGGGAGGAACCATGCATAAACTGAACAACCCGATATTCAGTCGGGCTGTGCAGAGTTGTGCAGGTGCAACCCCCAACCTGCGCCTGCACAACTTTGAGCCAAAAATAAAGGATCAAGTTGAGGGCCACCCACAGGTGAGCTGCTGTATTGCAGGGTGCAACACAGCAGCTGCCACCCCTGGCTGGCCCCCAACTCGGTCCCTGTGCCCCCCCACCAGCCCGATCACGGGCATAAAGTAACATGCCCCCTGCCCACACATCTTCCGCGAAGCCCGATCGCTGGCAGAATATGTATCAACCCCCCAGTGCCTGATCGCTGGCAGAATGTAAACCCCCAACCCGATATCTCCCTGGTGGTCCAGTGGACGTAAAGCCCGATCGCGGGCAGAATGTCAAGTTAAAACCCCCAAACATCTCCCTGGTGTCTAGTGTCCCCCACCCACCCACGAAGCCCTCCACCCGCTCCCCCGCGGCGGGGCGGGCAGCATCCCACCGCCTGCCGCCCTGCCGCTCGCCGACTGATCACAGTTCAGTAGGGCTGCACGCCATTGGTGCAGAGCTACAGCCAATGGGCATGCAGCCCATACCATACATGACAGTCCAGATGGATGCTGCCGCCAGCCGCGGGGAGCGGGTGAGGGGCTTCGTGGGTGGGTGGGGGGACACTAGACACCAGGGAGATGTTTGGGGGTTGTAATTTGACATTCTGCCCGCGATCGGGCTTTACGGTCCACTGGACCACCAGGGAGATATTCGGGTTGGGGGTTTACATTCTGCCTGTGATCGGGCACTGGGGTTGATACATCGCTCTGCCCGCGATCGGGCTTCGAGATGTGGGCGGGGGGGTTCATGTTACTGTATTGCCCGCGATCGGGCTTCGGAGATGTGGGGGCGGGGTCTATAGTTACTGTATGCCCGCGATCGGCTTCGGGAGATGTGTGGGCGGGGGGTTCATAAACATGTATTGCCCGTGATCGGGCTTCGGAGATGTGTGGGCAGGGGGTTCATGTTACTGTATGTCCGCGATCGGGCTTCGGGATCTGTGTGTGTGTGGGGGGAATGTAGACACAGAGATACTGCCCGCGATCGGGCTGCAGGGTGCGTCGGTCCCCGACGGCTGCTGCCTGGCAGGGCGGCCAGGCACAAGTCCTCTGTAGTATTGGCGCACCTACATGCGAGTCAGAGATGCAAATGGGGCTAAACAGATGCAAATGGCCCCCCGCCGCTTTGCATAAATTATGGCCCCATTTGCATGTCACCTTTTGAATATCGGAATTTGCGCGATGGCGCAATGGTACTTGGCGCCACCGCAAGTTTAATGCTCAACTCTGGCAACTTGCGGTGGCGAAGTTCCACTTTCCGCGCTACGCGCAGTGTTAGTGGAGTTAAGATTCGGAGCGTTCAACAGCTAACTCCTTTGAATATTTACCTCGCCACACCCCCTGCGAAACTATTTTGAGCAGCGCAGGGGCTTGCGCCTCAGAATGGCGCAGTTTGAATATCTGGGCCACAGTGTTCTTCTATTTGGTGAATACAATGTAAAAATGATTCATATGCTCTTTTAATAGGCATATTATGAAATATTTCCTCCCAGTTAAGATTATTTATTATCGAGTTTATTTCTATAAAGTTAGCTTTCTTGTAATCTTTATATATTATATTGTGCATGGGTTTTGAAATTTTGGTATGCATACTTGAATTGTACTGAATTATGATCGCTACTACCAATTGGGGATGCAATAGCTATACCTGAAAATTTGGTTTCAGTGTTTGTAATAATTAGATCAAGAATATTAGTTCCCCTGGATGGTTGGTGTACTAATTGCTCCAAACCTTGATCTATAATTAGTGACAGAAATAATTTCTCTTGTTCAGTTTTTACTGTAAATGTATCCCAGTCAATGCCTGGCATATTAAAGTCTCCCATAATAAGACTTTCCCCTTTATGAACAGCGTCATAAATTATGTTAATTAGTTCAGTAGTATATTGTTGGTCAGCTGAGGGTGGTCTATAACATACACCCACAGTATGCTTTGGTTGACCTTTTAACTGAACAGAAACCCAGAGAGATTCCGTATTTGTCTCCAATGCAATCTCATGAGAGGGGATGTCATTCCTAATATATAGAGATATACACCCCCACCTTCCCTATTTTTCCTGTTTTTATAATAAAGCTTGAAATTTGGAATTTCTCTGCTCCATACTGAAGATGAATCCCACCATGTTTCAGTGACAGCAATGATACTTCTCTCTCAGACTTCCCCCTTCAAGTTTCATAGCATACCCCCATGTACTGGTGTTCCTCCCCCTCTGAAAGAGCTCCCACCTGCACTTTGTACACCCCATCTGAGGTACTTTATAGGTCTCAGTCATGTCCCTTCTTGCTCTCCTCTTTTCCAGGGAGTACAGTGGGGCCTGATGGGATTCACCCCATAATTCTAAAAGAACTAAGGGGAGAACTAGTAATACCACTGACTACCTTTTTTAACAAATCATGGAAGGATGGTGTGATACCTGAGGACTGGGGGTGGGCAGACATGATTCCCCTTCACAAAAGTGGGAGCAAGACAGAGGCAGAAAACTACAGACCTGTCAGTTTGACCTCAGTGGTAGGGAAAATGATGGAATCTCTTCTGAAGGAAAGAATTGTTAAATATCTAGAGGCCAGTGGGGCACAGGACCCAAGGCAGCATGGATTCACAGTGGGAAGGTCATGTCAGATGAATCTAATTGATTTCTTTGACTGGGTGACCAAAGTAGTAGACCATGGAAGGGCTGTGGACAAGACCTACATAGACTTTAGCAAGGCATTTGACACAGTCCAGCACAAAAGATTAATAAACAAATTATCCAGCCTGGGAGTGGATCCCAGGGTGGTAGCCTGGGTAAAACATTGGCTGGACAACCGGATGCAGAGAATAATAGTAAATAGAGTCCACAGTGAAGAAAGGGGGGTTACTAGTAGGGTACCGTAGGGTTCACTACTGGGTCCAGTCCTTTATAATGTCTTTATAGGTGACATTGCAGAGGGACTGAAAGAAAAAGTATGTCTCTTTGCAGATGACACAAAGATCTGCAACAGGGTTGATACACAAGGTGGGGTGGAAAGAATGAGATGGAACTTGGCAAGTTTGGAGGAATTGTCAAATGTATGGCAGCTTAGAAGCAACAAAATAAGTGCAAAGTAATACACCTGGGAGATAAAAACCCAGGGGAAGAGTACACAATGGGGGATGAGATACTGACAACAACAAAAATTGAAAGGGACCTCGGGGTAGTTATATCAGATGACCTAAAGGTGGGCAAGCAATGTGAGAAGGCAGTAAGGAGGGCTGGGAGGATGCTGGGATGCAAAGGGAGAGGCATCACCAGTAGAAAACAGGAAGTTGTTATCCCTCTGTACAGACAGTTGGTGAGACCCCATCTGGAGTACTACATGCAGTCCTGGAGACCCTATCTCCGCAAAGACATAGACAGGGTGGAGGCTGTCCAGAGGAGGGCAACCAAAATGGTGCAGGGTCTGCACCAAAAGACATATGAAGAGAGACTAAAGGAGCTTAATATGTATACCCTTGAGGAAAAGAGGGAGAGGGAGGACATGATAGAAACTTTCAAAGTACCTCAAGGGAATCAACAAAGTCCAAGAGGGTAGCATCTTTCAAAAAAAGAGGTGTGCAAGAACAAGGGAGCACAATTTGAAGATGGCTCAGAGGTAATGTGAGGAAGTATTTTTTCATGGAGAGGGTTGTGGATGCATGGAGCAGCCTTTCTGAGGAGGTTGTGGAGTCAGAAACAGTGGGGGAATTCAAGAATGCATGGGACAGACAATAGGCAATTCTAGTGGGGGGGGGTAGGAGGAAGTAGGCTGTAGGTTAACTAGGATCTGCAGCTTATTCATTAGGTAGGGAAATGGGCAGACTAGGTAGGCCAAGCAGTCCTTATCTGCCATCAGATTCTATGTTTCTATGTACATGCCCAGCTCCTGCAGTCTCTTCTTGTACGGCTTTTTGTGCAAACCCAGCACCATTTTAGTAGCCCTCCTCTGGACCGCCTCAGTCCTGTTGATGTCATTGTGGAGGTGCAGCCTCCAGAACTAGACACAGTACTCCAGGTGGAATCTCACCAGTGAGTGATACAGAGGTAACACCACCTCCCTTCTCCTACTAGAGATCCCCCTCACTATGCATCACAGCATCTGGCTCGCCTCGCCTACTACCTTGTCACACCACCCTGCCACCTTGAGATCATCAGACGTGATCACCCCAAGGTCCCTTTCTTGCTTGGTAACTGTAAGTACCTCCCCCCATCTTACACACAGTCCCTAGGTTACCATGCCCCAGGTGCATGTCTGCACTTTTTGGCACTGAAACCCAGTTGCCACTCTGTAGACCATTCTAGGTTCTCCAGATCCCTTTGGATTCTCTCCTACTGCTTGTCAGTTTTGCAAAAAATACCAAGACAGTTACAAGGAAATTCAAAGTTAGCAGTGAAGGAATAGCTAATTACGTGGCAAGTTTTGCAAAAAGGTATAAAGGCAATTACAGTCAATCCAGGTTCAGCAGAACCAGTGGGAAAGAGGTCGGGCAGCATGTAGGGAAAGAGCACAGGAGGTGAAGAAATTGCCAAAGGTGTTGGCAACCTCAGTTGTGTCAGAGCTAAGTGAATTTCCTGGTTTTAAGATGGCAGAGGTAGACTGGGTATGGTTCCAGAAAGAAAGGGAATAACCTTCCAGACCCTATCAAAGGATTTAAGGATGTTCTAAAGGTTATAGATGAAATTAATTGATTTGACTTCCCTGGTGACCTTATTGCTGGTGTTAGGTAGTTGTTTGTAAAACAAACCTTAAGGAAAGCCTGAGACTTTTTGGAGATGTCAAGCGGGGTTGTGAGCTTTGAGAAGGTCAGTGGCCGCAACAGAAATCCAGGGAAAGTCATCAGCTATTCTGGGCAAAAGAAGGTTGGCAGGCAAATCTTGAGTCAAGTGGGTTCACTTTAGACCTAACTGCAGCTGTGTGCTGCTTGTGTGGGACTTGTCATCTGTCTCCCCGTTTACCCCGATTCTCCAGTAGGGAGGGATTTTTGTGACCATGGGTGGGGCTAAGTTGCAGCAGTGTGGCTTTTGAAAATGATGCTTGAGTACTAATTCAGCTCATCAGCTGTACTGGGTAAGTGAGGGTCACCAGGTAACTCTTGAGCCATTCGGGCTCACTTTAGACCAAACTACAGCTTTGTGCTATGTGTGTGGAACTTGTTATCTGTCTCCCTGCTTGACCTGATCTTCCTAACTGATACTGGATGAATTTGCTTCCTCCTTCCCTCTATTGCTGCTTGGCTGGTGCTTGTACTAGCGTTCCATTCAGAAACACAGCTCAGAGAGGGGGCATGACTGTTACTTCTAGACCGTACTTGTTTACAAGTGCACTGTCTTTAATTACTTGATTTATATCACTGTTGCTTCCCTATTTGACCAGTTGGGTGTCAGGGCTGATGTTTTGGAAGGAGCTTAATGGGGTATTAAGGCTATTATTTCCTAGCGGCCCTTCATTATGGTCCATTAGCTGAAGGGCTGTAGCTTAAAGGCATCACACTGTGGGCATCTGAGTGGTGCAGTAGTCAGCAGGAGTCACTGCACCCTTAATGTGACACCATAAGCAGCCCTAATACTTAATAGGGTATATTTATTTCTTTATGTTATTTAGTAATCATCTCAGAGTTACAACCTTTGAGCTAAGAGTTCATTTACAATGGTTCCACATCATGACAGACACATTTTATGTTTACATTAGAATGTTAGTGAAGACAAAGAATATATAATATAAAACATCAAGGAATACATCAGTTGGTACATTCAGACATCGGTGTGTAACCCCCTTGTTCCCAGGGTTACTAGAATCCCATTAAAATCAGTGGCAGGCAGGGACAGGCAGCTTGTGAAATGCCAGGTAAATGAATTTCACGGTGTCACGCTCTGTTTTTCAGTCTCAGCTGAGCTGGAGTGATGATGTAACTTTGGAACTGTTGCAGCAGCATGAGTCACATTCTAAGCTGTCTACAAGGAGTTAGCTTTAGAATGTTGAGTTACAGTGAGTTAGTCTGCTGTTGGAATCAGTGGATAAGGTTGCAGGTAGTGCATCTCCTCTCTTTAGCTCTGTCAGAGAGCTAACAGTAGTATTTTTGTTTGTTTCCCACCCTAGTGTGAGCCAGTACAGCCTAGTGGTGAAGTGGTGGAAACCAAGCCAAGTGGTTTTCACAGTGCCCCATCCCAGGAGGGATGGGATGGATTCCAGGATTCAGGAGCAATCCCCTGGTCCAGTCTGGACTGTGTTGAAGCTGCCTGAGATTCAGCTGCTCTGTGAGTACCTGTGACTTTTGTTTGGAAAAGCCCTGGGGCACCTGCATTCCTTGTGGTGAATATTCTCTGTCAAAGGGATCCCGTCACCTAGACTGTTTTTCTATTTAAAAGTGTCTGCAAAAATTGGGGTCTAATGAAGAGACAGTGCCAATTACAGAACTTTTAACTTTCTGACACCTCAGAGGTGTGTAATGTAGCATGTTAAATGTGAAAGACATTTCAAAATAGCACCTACAAGTTTTCTGTGAGGGTGTAATTAACCAGATGAATGGCTGAGTATAAATTTGGAAGCAAAAGTTGGGAGACCCCCCCCCCATCTGAAGCAACTAGTTTATCTCTCTGGGTTCAGTTTTGGGCACCTGTGTTTTCATTCAGTGCATTTGGCCAATGCCTGAAGAAAATAGTTTACCCAGACGTGGGTTGGATTCTCTGTGAGCCTGTATGTGCTCTTTGGTGGTCAAGGGTGTCAACATTAATTCCTCATGAAATATGGGAAAGTCTCCTATTACTGGCCGTGTGTACCTAGTCAAGGGAAGTGTATCAGTAATGGTTGTGTGTATCAATCTCCTCATTCAGAAGCAGAGTGTTCGCTGTTCAAGTCAGAACCTAAGGGTTCGCTGTGTGTGTTCTTTGTATCTCAGTGATCTGCATTACCAGTAGGAGTAGCCCTGCGGGGGTCCATCTTCGCTTTGGGATTATTCTCTCTGTATGTGAATAAAAGCCACACTCTAGACTCCCAACCTGGTTTGGACAGTACTGTTATTGCTTCCACTGTGTCTGGATTTACTTGGGTGCCCCTGACCAGAAGTGCAAACCTAGCATAATTGTGAGCAAATGTTTTCTCCCAGGGACCCAGGTTGATGGCCATGGCAAATGGTCCCACCAGGTGTGACTGTGTATGGCAGGCTCAGAGGTAGATGTACTAGTAAACTGAACTGTAGTGACAACCTCCATCCCTCTTTTTGGCAGCTCTGCTAGTTAGACAAGGGGGGGGCTGGTGGGGGTGGGTTACAAGTGTAAACAAGACCATAGACTAAAAGAAATCTAAGGGTACATAATTGCTTGTAGTGAAGACTTAAGGACAAAGAATATTGCACATTTAGGTTACATAAATGTAAGTGCGTAGAACTTGACTGGGCAGTCAGATGTAGACTTTGTCAGTGGGTGTCAGGGGGTAGAGATGTAGTAGACGGGGAGGTAGCAAAAGAGGGAGGTATAGAAAATTGGGGGGATAGTTGGGAGTACAAGAGCAGAGGTGGGTGATGCCTATCTGGGACAGTGAAGTAGAGAGAGTGAGGCAACTGAGAAATTGAGTAGGGTGAGGGGAGTGGTGGAAGGTGGAGAGAGGTTGTGAAGTTAGGGCTGACAGTTGCAACTACTCAGTGTGGACAGGTGCAGGACGAGTTTGCATTTAAAGTGGCCAAGCTTTGGCTCAGTGGCAATATCTATCAGGAGATCATTTATCCAGCCTTGAGCACTGTCTGCAAAAGAGCGCTGAGCTAGGGTCATACGGCGGAAAGGGGTGTTTAGTGCATTCCTAGACTTTCTTCTCATTGGGTGTTGACTTTTTGCAATGGAAAGTAGGTTTTGGATGTGGTGTAGGGTTAGCCTGAGGGTGGATTTCTTTCCAAGTAGGCAAACCTGGTATTTTATTCTTCCCTGTAGGTTAAGCCATTTGGTCTGAGCATATACAGTGGCGTCCCCAGGATGAAATCCAATTCTGCAGCATTTTGCAGCACTCTGCAGAATGCTGCAGCAGACCTATTAAATAAAGCAATGTAATTTTAATGGCAATTAGTCCCTATTGTCATTCAGGAAAATGTGACACTGACAGGATGAAGTGAATGCCACAGTTTCCTGCATGACAAAGGGGACTAATTGCTATTGAAATTACATTGCTTTATTCAGTAGGTCTGCTGCAGCATACTGCAGAGTGCTTTAAAAGTGTGTTTCATCCTGGGGGAAGCAACTATAGGTCGCAGGTGTGGATTAGCCTGTGGACTCCAAGGACCAGCCTGCATTCTTTATTTAGGGCCATTTTTACCCTTTTTAGGTCCATGTCAGTGGCGGTGCTGTGTATGACTATTCCATAGTCAATGACCGAGAAAATAGAGCTTTTTGTGACCAGCGACAGGGCTTCAGAGGTTATGCTGTGGCAGTGTCTATAGAGCAGGCCTACTCTTGTGTTGACAGTCTTTACAACATAGTCAATGAGTTGGGTGTATGAGCGGGAACTATCCAGTGTGATGCCTAGGTATTTAAAGGTGGTAATGCAGTCGAGTGGGTCTTGTTTGTTGTTGAGTATGGACAGTTGGTGGGATTTGTATTTACTTTAGGGGTTAGCAAATAGCACTTTTTTTTATAATTCATGAGGAATGTCTTCTGTTGGAACCATCTCTCAATGGTGGAAAAGCTTATTTGTAGCCTGTTTTCTAGCAGAAGTGGGTGCGGGCTGCTGGAGAAGACAGTGACATCTGCATATAATAAGAATTTTTTTCAGGGCATGCTAGTGGAAAATGTTTGAGGAATAGACTAAATGGGAGGGGACCAAAAATGGATCCTTGCAGATCACATGTGTTTACCTGCCTGTTTTCAGAGTGGTTCCATCTATTTTAACTTGCTGTGTTCTCTGTGCAAGGTAGCTTAGGAACCACCCTAAGGTTTCAGGCAAGAGGTCAGATTCACAGAGTTTGCAGAGCAGAATTCTATGGTTGACAGTGTCAAAAGCTTTGATGAGACTGATGTATATTGACCCCACTATTTGGCTCTTGTCAAGTGCCTCATGTAGAAAGTCAGAGTACTCGATTAATGCTGTAGTGGTGCTATGTGATTTCCAGAATCCATATTATTGGGGACATTGAATGTTGTACTTGTTGAGGTACTCAATGAGCTGTTCGGAAACTATCTGTTCCAGAGCTTTAGACAGGTGTGTGTGTGTGTGTGTTTGGGGGAATTGAAATGTGTCAGTCGTTTGCATACAGGGCCCTGTCTCCACTTTTGTGTACCGGGGTGACTATGGCGGTTTTCCATATTTTTGGGAACTGATCAAATCTTAAGGTGAGGTTGAGTATTTTTGTGAGTGGAAGGTCAACTTCATCAAGGGATTGGGCTATCAGCTTTAGGTCTGTTGAGTCATTGCTGAACCTAGTTTTCCCTAGGGAGCACTGGAGGTATTATTTTGGCTTCAAGGCTGGAGATTTCCTTGAAGTAAAACGAAGGGATATCAGGGAGGGGGAGAGTTGTCAAGAGAGGGTGGGTTGTGGCCCTTATTGCACATGTCTTCATCCATATTATCTGGTAGGAGAATGTGACTGAGGTTGGAGACTGCGACATTGAAAGTGTTGGCTATGGTTTTGGGATCTTTTGTGACTTCCACATTTATTAGTAGCATGGAGGGGGAGGACTTGTTTTCTTTCCTGATGAGTTCTTTTAGGTTAGTTCAGAATCTTTTGTCATCACCCCATGTCATAGAGAGGATATCTTTAAAGTGCTGTGTATTGGCTAGTTGGACCTCCCTGGTACAGGTGTTCCTTGTGGCCCTATACCTCTGAACATCAGAATGCTTGCCCATGGCCTTCACTACATGCCAGAGATGGTCCTTGGCTCCCATGAGTTCAATAAGGGGTTTGGTAATCTATGAGCTATTTACGCCTTTTAATTTTCTTTTCTTTGCTGGGGTGTATATAATATATGCTGCATTGAAGGAGGCATATGTAAAGGTGGTATACGTGAAGTAGGAGGAGTGTTCAACTGTGAGATTGCAGCATCCAGTAGCGAGGCATCGAATGTTGTAAGAAAACAGTGGGTAAATTATACTAGACATGAATAGGTTACTCTGAGGGATAGGTAACTAGTATCATGTGACAGGTATCTGTTTTTAGCCAATGAGAATAAAGAGCTACCATCAGTTATTCTCCCACAAACTACAAAACAGAACCTCCACTGCTGGTTATTCAACTAAACCCCTCCCACAGTTGGTTAATCAACATGTAGCCATGCCCACAGTTGGTTACTCACACCTAAAACATCAAACCTAAAAGGAAAAAAAATGGCGTCACAAGAAGCATCCACATCAGCAGCTTCACAACACACAAACAGAAGATTTCAGACCCTGACAGAAGAAGAAAAAGCCTGCATACTATCAGAAAAGGATGAAAGAACAAAGAAAAAACAAAGTGGGTATCAAAAATTTTTAAAGGTATTTTCTGTCAAGTTTATATCAAAACTTCTCCCGGTAAAACCTGAACACAAACGCTATTACGTCACTAGCACAAACAGTAATGACAAGCCACTACACAGTTCAAACTGAGACACAGACAAACATTTCAAAATAAAAACCCGGTTTTACACAGCCTTCCACAGTTTCTGTACAAATACATCTCTTAATGTTTTGTCACACATTCTCTGATAATCACACTGCGCCACCATTGCCCCCGCCCCCGACTCACCATGACTGCAGTAGAAACCAGCACCAGCAAAAACACTTGCCATTCGCATTCTATAAAAAAATAACAATACTTTTCATCCATGTTACCCTAGAGAAACTCAGCTGTAGCAGCTTCTTTCTACAGGTCTGTCCCTAACAGTCAGCATCCACGGACACAACAACTCAGTTACACAACAAACAGGCTTCACTCCTGGTCTCTGCCACTTCACACAGCAAACAGCTACCTGATATAAAAGACCACCAACTCGTATAATAGTAATAACAGTCAGTTAGTTGGAGTATACTAACAGTATCGGCTTCTGTGGATGTTTAAATGCCTTGGCTTTGCCTCGGCATTTAATCCTCCACAGAAGCCAGTTGTTGTTTCATATGTAACCCCCAGGTGGCGCTATCCCAAGGGCTACTACCCCTGCCTGCATAACTGCTAACAGATTAAGGGGCCTAGGTCCAATGGCGGGTGCCTCCACCCAGAGGTCGGGGTTAAAACAGTTTGGTATGACTTGGTCACAGCCCTCTGGGTCACTGTAACCCCCCTTTCTTCCCACTAGTGGCCCACACAATATATCAGAAGTTTCTTCACAGTATACTCTTACCCCCAGGACTGGTTCAATCAACTTGACTCTGGGGACCCCCTGTAAACAAGATGATATAATGCAAAAGCCACAGTGCAACACTTTAACATAAATGAATACCTCAGACAGTGTAACTTTGCTGAAACAAACAGATCTGATTTATTTAGGGGAATATGACAAGGACAGGGGAAAATCAGGTTAATTAGTTTAGACACCTTAATAATCACAGTACTGTGCGCATATTCAGAGTCCCAAATTGTCATTTTCACTGGGTATCCAGGATTGGGGGGGGGGGCTAGCCAGGATCGGTGCAGCTGGATGGGGCCCTGTGATGGAAAAACACTTGCACAATACCCAATTGTAATCCGGAGCCGGATGGCTCAATTTGTGAAGAAATGAAACAGCAACAAATAGATGACACACTTGCAATTTGATAAACAGATGGCAGGAAGCTACCCTGCTTTGTACTCACAGACTCAATACTGGGAACTGGATGGAAAGCAGATTGTCCTGGATTGCCAGGAGGAGCAGAACATGTGGAAAAGGTCCTTGTGACTGGACACCACTGCAGTTTAGAGCAAATAGATGTAGTCTGGATTAAACTGGGGTTTACTTCCAGCTTCATGCACTCAATTCACTGTACAGGAGATTTGAAACGCGATTCCCCACAAGCACTACACGCATTTATATGTAAAAGGAAACTACTATACCAGGCAGGCTGCTTCTCGATCCCGACGGCAATTACTGCACGATACCCGGGAGAACACACAGCAGATTCAGTTCCTTACAGACCCAGTGCGATTCAGCAATTTCTCCAGTCTTCTACAGGGTGAGCCCGGTTTCTACTCTTCAGATCTCCTTGATTCTCTTCACAGGTCGGATTCAGTCCAAACAGGCGCTTGCACAAGCTGCAGACCAAAACTTAGGGCCTTACATGCGCTTATAGTGCTAAAACCATACACAGCAGAAGCACATAGCTCCTTTTCTCTTCACTGTCTCACCTCATCTGATCTTTCCAGTAGACAGAGCCGGGCATTTCCTTTCAGTTCCTTCCAGTTCAGTTGGCTGGTTTGGCTGTCACTCACAGTAAACTCCCCCTGATGGTGGAAAAAAGGTGCCGAAGTCCAAACTACAATTCCCAGAAGCATTGGTCATACAGTACATAGGTGGCTGGATCCACAGTGAGAGTCCAAGTTCTGATTTGCCAGCAGCAGGCTCCATTTCAAAGGTCCCCCCACACTGATTGGTCCAGTTCAGCAGTTCAAAACCAGAATGGGGGACCAGGCAAACACAGTTCTGACTGCAAAGAAAAGCAGGTTAGACAAACTGTATTTTCGTTATTACTCTAAATGATTTCTGGAAACAGTTACATCTTTGAAAAGTGCTCACTCTGCCCACTTAGTGACGGCAGAAACAGAGCGATTTGACAGCAGCTCGAGTGGGACTCAAGCAGGGAAACACACAGACCCCCATTCAAATTAATTATGTCTGCAGGCAGACAGCTCTTAAAGAGACAGTACCAGAGGCTCTAAAAGCACTCACAGATAAACAGCTTAGACGCCGAACACCATCCAGGCTTGGAGCATTCAAGCAAACTCCTGGAAGACTTTTGGGAACCCTCATTTGCAGGGGGGTGACATGTGTACTTCATGTAACTGAATGTTATCAATTAAGTATACATTTAAAAAGGGACTAAAGGGTGCATATTGTTATAATATGTCTTTCAAACTAATACATGCTGCTATTGGTTATTTATGCTGCACTTACATAAATATGCACTGATGCTGGGGTGAATAAATTAACTTTATTAGGCAAGGAGGATTATTGTAGTTCCATTGCCTTTTACATATTATAAACTGGATAACATTGTGTTTAAGTTACTAATACGTAAGGTAATGTACTAAGGCTTAAATAGGAGCTATTACTTAATAGAGTGGGGGTAACAACTAGGTGGGATAGACCTAATTCTTCCCCATGTAAAGTGGGTAGAACAGCGAGGTCAGGATTAATGTAAAGCATAGCATCAGACAAAAGTAGGAACAGGTAAGAGGGTTAAGAAAGGGAAAGCAGGAGACAACCTACTGTATCTAGAGTAAGATTACACAACAGTTTCTAGGAAGTAATGGGGTGGGGTGAGGTGAAAGTATCACGGGAGTAGAGAGGAAGAAGGTGTAAACTGAACTTCAGCAGTCACTGAGTAAACAAAGGTAAGAATCATGGCAGTGGTGCAGTGCAATGGTTGTGGTGCGGCAGTCTCTTAATAGATGTTCTGGAGACTGACGTGCTGCCCCATATGAACTCACCTCTCTAGGTTACAGACACAAGCTGCTGCACTCTGTGCCAAACTGGCAAGGGTACAGCAGACTTTCCGCCTCACCCAGGGGCCACCAAGTCTGCTTACACTCCCCAGCGAATGCCTAGACAAAGGCAGAGTGGATGGACCATGGTGGTCTCTTGGAGAGTGGGGAAGGAGAGAGGTTGCTTGTACCTCCACCTACACAATTAAAGAACACTTTTGCCTCACTGGAGGAAAGAGGCTGTTGAGAGGGAGTACCCATCACAGTGGGAAGGAAGGGGGTAGGAGATCTCAGATGTGGAAGCCCCCCCCTGGAAGGAGTGAGAGGACCCCAGCCAAAAAGGAAGCATCAGCTGGTGAGGGATTCAATTGTGAAAGGGATAGATTTGGGAGAAGGGGAAAGGATAGAGAGGTGAAGTGCTTGAGGTGTGCCTCAGCTGGGAGAGATGAAGATTGGATCCTGCAGATCACTAAGGTGCTGGGAGCTGGGAGAGATCTGGATATCACTGTCCATATTGGAACAAATGATATAGCATGGGAGAAGGTAGGTGCAGTAAAGGGAGACTTTAGAGAGTAGGAGAAGGGCCTCAACATAACCATACAAGATAGTGTCCTGTAAGACGGTGGGCAGTTTCAAGAGGGATTGGGACAGGGAAGGAAACTGGAAAGGGGGTGGGAGGGCAGCTGCGAGATGAGGGGTAACTGCATACTTGAGCAGACTTGATAGACCATGAGACCTGTTTCTGATGGCAATTTCATATGTCCGTATATTTGTAAGCGGGTAGCATGCATGGTGGCTTTTTATGAGGTACTATTTGTGCATGCCTGGAGAAAGGCAAGGAAACTCCATGCTAGGGTATTTAATAAATTGTTGTAAGCATGGTGCATGGAGGAAGGTTTTGATTACATTAGGGATTGGGAACCAACCTGAGAGGATATGGGCTGCTATAAAAAAGATGGACACATCTTTCTAGGATGAGGAATGCAGTCCTTGATGGCAGGTTTAAGTACTACATGGATGAGTATTTGAACTAGACTGGGGAGGCAGTAAAAACAAAAGAGACAACAGTTGCCTCCCCCCAGATGGTAAAGTAAGTATTAGGGAGCAAAGACCCAAGGGGAGAAAATGCCCCTAGAGCAGATACACAAAAAAAGGGAAGGATTTGGTGGTAAAGAAGAAAAGGGTAATATAACAAAGGTAGGGGAGTACAGTGAATTAAAGGGCACCAGGAACGGTAAAAGTAAAGTAAAAGGGCGAGTTAAGGGGTATGTCAAGGAACAATGCAGGCAGGGATGGGAGGGAGAAGCAGGCTAGCAGACATGGGGGAAAAATGTATGGAAAGTGACGTGCACTAACGCAAGGAGCAATGGAAACAAAATTCCAGATCTGGAAGTCATCATGGCAGAGTCTAATTTGGATTTAGCGGCCATAATGGAGTCATGGTGCACTAAGCACCACAAGTGGGGAGAAATGAGGAGGAGATTACATTGTAAGAGAGAGGGCATCAAGGCCACATGGTACAGGAGCACAAACAGGAAAAGGAGGGTCTGGAAATGCTGTGAGTCAATGTGGAGGCAGGCTCTGGGTTCACTATGTGCACTGGGATAGTATACAGACCTCCAGTACCAAGCAAGGAGACAGATAAATCACTTGGGAAAGCCATCATCAGAATGGCAATGAAGGGGAAGGTGCTACTAGTAGGCAACTTCAGTCTGCCAGATGTGGAGTGGAGCCTTCCACCTGTGATTTCGGTAGGTGACTGCCCTGAGTGGGAGAATGTGTTTTATGTCACTGGAGACTAATAAAATTATAGCAGCATAATCTTTTTGAACTCTCTTTTTTTCTCCTACTCTGTTGCAGCGTACGACTGCAGCACCGTTTGTTTTCTAGTCAAAGAACCCAGTAGGGATGGGGTAGTGCCGAACCTGGTGTTTATAAACAGGGACAGCATTGAAGACGTAACAGTAGGCAGTGACCTTGGTATCGCTGTATGGTGCAATTCAACATATAGACAGGAGTACAGGCAAACCACATGAACATGAGGGTTCTGGACTTCATGAGGATGGATTTTTAAAGAGCTGGGAGACTGCTTCAGGAACTGCCTAAGGAGAGGGAGGGAGGAGTGCCAGCTCAGGGTAGAGGCACAGTGGGGAAAAATATGGGAGGGCATACATACAGCGACCAATGCATGCATGAAGGAAGTGAGCAAGAGCAGAATGAAAAAGGGACCATTATGGTGCTCCAATGAGATGGTAAGGGCAGTAAAAGGTAAGAGGGTTGCATTCAAGCAGTTTAAGGATACACGGAGAGAAGAGGACAGGGAGGTATACCTAGCAAAGCAGAATGAAGCAGACAAGGCTGTGAGGGTAACAAAGTCACAGACAGAAGAAAGGAATGCCAAAGGGGTCACTACTGGGGATAAGACTTTCTTCAGGTACATAAGTGAGAAGAAGAAAGAAAGGGTAGGGATAGTAAGGATTAGAAGGACAGAAGGGGAGGCTGGGCAGAAGAAAGCTGACTTCTTAAACAGATACTACTTCTCAAGCTTCACAGTGGAAGTTGGAGGGAGTGGACCATCTGGGAGAAGCAGGGATAAGGGTGGGGGGGAGAGGGTGACACAGGTCCACATACAGAGGAAAGAGTACTGAAAGAACTTGTAGCTCTGAAGGTGAACATGGCCATGAGACTGGACAGGATTCACTCCAGGGTACTAAAAAAATCAACGAGATACTAGCTGCCCCACTGACAGCCTTGTTCAACAGTTCACTAGAATCAAGAGTTTATCCAGAGGATAGGAGATGGGCTCACATTGTTCCTCTACATATCAGCAGGAGCAGGGTTGAGGCTAGCAACCATAGGTCAGTCAGTCTCACTTTCGGTGGTGGTGTAATTAATGGAAACGCTATTGAAAGAAAAACTGAAAGAGTATCTCGAATCAAATGGACTTCAACTCCAGAGACAAAAGAAATTTGTGTTGTGGGGGGGGGGGTCATGCTAAACAAATCTAATAGCTTTCTCTAACTGGGTAACCAGGAAAAATTATCAGGATAGGGCAGTGGATGTGGCCTATTTGGTCTTTAGAAAGGCCATCGAGATCATGCCATGTAGAAGGCTGATTAACAAGTTGACCAACCTAGGGGATGGGATCCATAGTGCTAAACTGGGTTAGAAACTGGTTAATGGATAGAAGTCAGAGGGTGGTTGTTAATGGCACTCATTTTAAAGTGGAGCGTATGACCAGTGAGGTACCACAGGGCTTGGTACTGGAACGACTCATCTTCAATATCTTCATAGGGGACATTGCAAAAGAGCTAGAAGGGAAGGTATGCCTTTTGCAGATGACACCAAAATCTGCAATAGGGTGGTTACTGAGGAAGGGGTGGAAAAAATGTGCGGGAATCTTGGGAAACTCGAGAAATGGACAAAAACATGGCAGCTGGGGCACAATGCCAAAAAGTGCAAACTAATGTGTCTAAGGCATAGAAACCCCGGCACTAAGTATATCTTGGGGGAGGTACTAACAGTAGCTAGACAGGAAAGAGACCTTGGTGTTATCATAGCTGAGGACCTCAGGGTGGCAGGGCAGTTTGACAAAGCAGTGAGTAAGGTTAGTGGGATGCTGAGTTGCATAGGTAGGGTATTTCTAGCATGAGGAGAGAAGTGATGTTACCATTATATCGCTCACTAGTGTGGCCAGACCGGGAGTACTGTGTTCAGTTTTGGAGACCTCAGAAAGGACCTAGACAAGGTAGAGGCATTCCAGAGAAGGGCAACTAAAATGATGCATGGTTTGCATGAGAAGGCGTATGAAGAGAGATTGAGGGATCTCAACATGTACACCCTGGAACAGACAAGAGAGAGAGATAACATAATAGAGACCCACAAGTACCTCAAAGGGGTGAACACGGAACAGGTGGAGAGACTCTTTCAAATGAGAACAAGCACCGGGATCGGGTGGCATACAATGAATTGGGGGGGGGAATTATAATGTGCTATAACTAAAACTGTGGGAGAATTCAAGAATGCATGGGACAGACATAAGGCAATTCTTGTGGGGGGTAGGAAGAAATAGGCTATTGGTTAACTAGGATCTGCAGCTTATCCAGTAGGTAGGTAGGGTAATGGGCAGACTAGGTGGGCCAAGCGGTCTTCATCTGCTATCAAAGTCTATGTTTCTGTGTTTCTATATGAGAAAATATTTCTTCAGTGAAAGTGTGGTGGCCTTTTGGAATAGACTGCTAGTGGAAGTGGTGAAGGCTAAAACAGTGGGGGGCTTCAAACATGGATGGGATAGATATCAAGGTTTATTAGAGAAGAGGCAGGGCGGTGGGAGGGTTGATGGAAATCAGGTAGAGCCTATAGAGACAGAATAGATTGGGAACATATGGACAGACTGTATGGGCCAAGCGGTCTTTTTCTGCCATTACATTCTGTTTCTGTGTTTCTAAAGTATGATTCATGGATACAAGACCTCTTTAAAGGGGTACGTTTGTCCCATATTTCAATGAGTTTGGCCATGAGAGATGTTAGAGCAACATCTGTATCTTTGGATGTGATGATCAGAGCACCCTGCAGTCCCCAGTGGGCCTCTTTCTCTCTCTCTCAGGTCTTTTTCCACTGAGTCTATCTGGACCAGCTTCACTGCCATCAGAGTCCCTTCTTTAGCAAGAGCTCAGACCTCATTGCTCTGATAATCCTTTTCCATCACCTTCTATCCTTTAGACTTCCTGAAGTGAGCATCTTTGTTCTGGGTAGGGCACACTACTCTCTGAGACTTTTACTGTACTCCCCTTTTATCCAGGTGCCCTTCCCTCAGAGATGCATTCACAAACAAACCAGTTACTCCAGTCTTCAGAAAAATAACTAATTTATAACTAAATACTGGTTGTCCAAATACAGTAGTAATATTCAGGTATTTACACTGTTTACACATAGTCAAACAACAGTACTCATACAGGATTACAAAAGGAAGCTTGCATTCTTGTCCAGGTAAGCACTTCAATCTTCCCAACAAGTTAGAGTTTTCTTGCCCCACTGTCCACTAGTCTTGTTACTTCAAAGGCCTTATTCTCAAAGCTGCAATAGAGTAATGCAAGGTGTGCCACCAGCAGCATGCGCCAGTTGCTGGTGCTCCAGGGACCCTGCACATGATTCACTATGGGGTAGGGTCCCAGCATCAAAGCCCTGCAACTTGCTGCACTTGTGGCCATTAACCAGAAGGATGGTGCACCAGAGAGGTTTGGTGCAAGCTGTGGGAGTGGTTGGGTGGCACTCTTGGAAAGAGCAGTTGCATGTTGACTGTTGCATGTATTGCTGGTGGCACAGTAATACTAAATGATGCAGCCCAAGACATGCATATGTGATGGCAGTCTTCACAAAGTCCATAGCACTCATGACACAGTCACGATGCAATTACATACAGTATGTATAGTAGTATACACTACATAATATATTATGTTATATAGGTAATGTAACATACATGTGATCCTCATGGTGACACAAGAAAGATACTCCGCCCATAACACTTCCGTATCGTACTTAAATTGTAACATATACACAGCAAATAAGTAAATATACATACAATAGTATACATGTACTAACATATACTCTTGCTATATCCTGTGCAAATACCCTTTTCTCAGACATTGAGCTCACCAGCATGTACTCTCTCACCCAGGGAGGGCTCTGTAGGTGGTGCATGGACCCTTAGACCAGCCCTGGCAGGTCTAGCAGGTGTTTGTTTCTGTCGGCTCTGTACACTTCAGTGAATTCCAGAAAATGGGATGTTACAACATTGCCCTGGTGCAAGGCTCCCTGCACCATGCCTCACCCCTTTCTGTGCAGCAAGGACGGTGCAAGACCCCCTTGGCACATGCAGCCTGCGGTTGCTGCAAGCTACATTTGAGAATTGCTCTTGGCACAATTCCTGATGCAAGCCACTCCTTGCATCAATCTGTTTGATGCAAGCTCCTTGTGTCATTCAGGAGTCTTTGAGAATCAAGCCCCAAGTCTCTGTCTACAGACACACTGTTTAGATCTCTCTTTTGGAACCAGCTCACACAAACCTCAGTGATCAGCGAGTGAGAAAAGCTGAGCTGGGGCATGTATGCCATCTCCTGCTCTCTCTCCCTGGTGCCTTGGTTGAGTGAGGCTGTTACATCACTTCCCTGTACCTGAGTTAATCTGATTGGCTGAAACTGAATCAGTCCTGGAATTTGGGTGACGTTTACCTTGCGATATTATCTCTCACCCTAGGTCTCAGGATCCATTTTCTGTTCAAAGATTTTTTTACATCTGAAAGACTGGCTGGGGCTTGGTTGAAGCAGAGTGTCTCTGAGCATTTATTCAGAAACAGCCCCATCCACCTTTCAGAAGGCCTCCAAAATGAAGGGTTATGCACCTGTTAAGATTCTGCTGGGGCTGCTGAATTTTCCAAAATAGGTCAGTAGGCCCCTTACACTTTTACAGCAAGTAAACTAGCAGTTGACAAAATAATTCAGACTACTAGCTAAAAAGTTCAGTGATTGTCACATTGGATATACTAACATTCCTCTTATTCATAGGCACTTACTGAGCATAGTATTAAGGAGGGAGGTATAAAAAGGCTATTGTATTAAAATGATTAAATGGGTATACATGATACCATAATTAGATTATTTATACCACTGATCTCTACTCCTACTAGAATAAACTATAGGACCGGTACTAGCACTCTGATCGACCTTATATTTTTTAACTGCCCTGAGAGGATCACAGATACCACAGTGTTACCTGATGCCCTGAGTGACCACTCCCCAATCACATGTCTCTGGACCAATAAGATCCCTAAACATCCATTCAAAACACCTTACCAGTGGGTTCTCAAGAAAGGGCATCAGAAACAGTTCCAAAAATATCTCAATTGTGGTTGGTCCCCAGTCTTCCTTGCTGAAAGTGTTGACAAGGTACTAAACCTCTTCATCACATCATTCAACATGGCCTGTGACATATTTCCCCATTTCAGAAAATGGAAGATTAAAGGCATCTCTAACCCATGGATTGCACCCTCTCTTCTGCACTGTATGGCCACTCGTGACCGCCTTTGGCAAGTGATGCAAGCCACTGGCAAACCTAGAGACTGGCAATGCTATAAGGCTGCCAGAAATAATTGCACCTGGGTCATCCGGTGGGCAAGGGCCACATACTACCAAGGCATATTTGCTAGCTCCTGGGATAATAGTAAAAATTGTTGGGACAATATTAAAAACCTTACGGGTAATCACAATTAGCCCCCCCCCCCACCTTACTCAACTCTAATGGGGTCACCGTTCAAGACCCAAGCAAAATTGCTAACATTTTCAATACTTCATTCACTGACCTGAGTGGAGTTCTCCCTCACAATTTCTTTGATGAGCCATCTGCTGAGGATATTGCCCAAAATAGTACCTCCCTCCAAATGCTCCCCAGTTCTACTTCAGGTCAGTCTCCCCTTCTGCTGCCAGGAAACACCTTGTGAAGGTGCTTGATAAGTCCAGGCACAGCTCTGACACCCTGGACCTCAAACTGTCTTTCCTCTCCATTGACGGAGTCCAAACCCCACTCACCTGGATCCTGAATCTCTCCCTACGCCTTGGTCAATTTCCCCTCTGTCTGGAAACTGCAGTTGTGACTCCAATCCACAAGAGTGGTGACAGAGCAAACCATGCCAACTACCGTCCCATTTCAATTTTACCACCCCTCTCAAAAGCCCATGAATGCTTAGTGGCCAAACAGCTAACTGAATATCTATCCACCCATGGCATTCAGTGCCCTCATTAACATGGGTGTAGGAAAGATCATAGCACTGCCACCACCCTCCTCACCTACACCTATCTTACAAAGGCATTTTATATGGTCAATCACTCCTTACTGCTCCAGACCATATGCTCCCTAGGACTCTCCAGCGATGTTACCTTCTAATTCAGAACTTATCTAGGTGTCACAACCCAATGCATAAAAATCTTAGACTCACTCTCAGGTAGCTGCCCCATGCAATCTGGTGTTCCACAGGGATCACTGATCAGTGCTTTGTTCCCTACTATTTAGCCTCTACCTCAGTGCCATTTCCCTAGCTTGCCCTTGTAACCTTCTCCTGTATGCAGATGATGCTGTGATCCACACCAGACAGCCTGATCCTACACCCCTTACCAGTAACTTGCAACCTAGTTTTACCTCCGTTGAAGCCTGGTTTGCTGAGCATAGATTATGAACTATAAAAAGACCAAAGCAATGGTCTTTGCTGGGACTCATAACAAGTTCAAAAGAGCCCAGCTACCCATCTCCAACAATATTGGCACACAGCTTAGGCAGGTAACTAGTTTTAAGTACCTGGGCAGCACCCTAGACAGTACTCTCTCCTATCAAGAACACATTAATAACATCTCCAAAAACTGCTAATATCAGGCTAGGCCTCCTTTATAGACATTGGCACTGTATGACCCAAGATGCACTATGCCTCACAGTGTCTAGCTCCATACTGTCTATCATTGATTATGGCATTGTATTTTATGGTGCTGCCACCACCACTGCCCTCAGAAGGTTAGAGGTTACTCATAACAAAGCCTACAGGTTAGTTACTGGTGCTAGTAGGGACACACATACCTGTGACCTATACACACAGTCCAATTGGCTCAACCTCCAGAGCAGAATCTCCTATCACACCTGTCTTACTGCCAAAAAGATCTCTTTAGGGTTAGCCCCCCCCCGTCTACCCAGCAACCCCTCAACAGGGCCTGCACTAACATAGGCTGCATGAGAAGCACAGCCAACCTAACTTTTCAGGTACCTTTATGCCGTACAAAGAGCATTTATGTAAAGAGCACCTAGCTTGTTTAACAACCTCCCCACACACCTTCAATCTACTCCCAAAATTGGTTCTTTCAAAAACTGTCTTCGACAGCACCTAGCTAACCGCAACAGCTGTGACCGCCCTACTTAACCCTGGTGGCCCTCTGCTTATACCTATCCTGCCATTGTAATGACAACACCCTCTTGGACTGCTGTTCTGTGTCACCACTGAGTCTACTGTTATCTGCAATGTTTCCCATACTGTAACCTGGAAAATCACCACTATTATCCCCTGTCTAAAGTCAACCTCCTTGACTTTTCTTTCTTCTTCTTTTCTTCCTTCACCTATTGGCCTGTTATGTCTCATAACTCAACACTATTTTAGTTTGCTTCTAATTGGCTTTCTCTGTCTGTACACCTGCCCTCCACCAGCTTCTAGTTACCTTTGTAACCCTAGCACTTAACATCAGTATTATTATGTACTTTTAACCCTAGCACTTAGTACCAGTATTATTATGTAATGTATGTACTAGGCTTATTTTCAAATGTCTGCTGAGTTTATTGTACCTCACCCAGCCTTCCATTTTATACCCAATGTACTCATGCCTGTTACTCCCTCCTCTGTATAATTCCTTATTTACGTGGAACCTTTGTAAAAGAGCCCCTGGCTCAAAGGTCTTAATTCAGTGATTCAATAAATAAAAAATAGATGAAGAAACCAGTGTTCCCTGCAAAATAAATGTTTTCACCATTTTTCAACACGGTTTACGAAAATTCTTGTTTTGCTCCTGTTTTAAAATTGTATTATTATATTTTCTAGTTCATCAAGTATTTTTAAAATTTTTTGTAATGAGTAGTGTACTCAACAATTCTACTATGGATGGGTAAAGCTAGGATGGATTTGCATTTGATCTTGCATTTGCCAAATTCAAGATGAGTTTTGATTTGTTTTTTCTCAAGTTTCTCAAGAAGCCATTGCGGTCAAAAGGTCACCATATACAAATCAAAAAGAAACTAATGGACACTCCTGTGTTTTGCCTCCTACATTTTTCTGTTAGGCCTAGTTTTCAGCTGAGTTGAAGCAGGCTTGGGTGTTTGTTTTTACTAGTGTTTGAGTCTCCACATATGGTGTTTCATTTCACCCTACATTACAGATTGAGGCCAATCACCCTCACCTCATTTTTTTAAAACTTTTTCTACAGAACAGACTAATAGCCTCTTTGTTCTTCTTAATCATTCTTTAAGAGACCACGTGATGTCATCATTTGTCATTTTCCCTGTAATTTATTTTTTCTCCTCTCTGGCCTTACATACAGCAACAGGATACCCCCCCCCCACACACATACAATCACCAATTAATCATTATAAATATACATTTGATCATTATTGCTGATATCAAAGTGACTTTGTAGTGAACCAGTGTGACCAATACAGAGACCAAGAAGAACTGTCACAAATGAAAGATGTTCCACATTTCCAGGTAGCAGATGGTTGCACAGATCAGATGCAACAGCACCAGCTATAATGAAGACTCTCTCAGAGTAGACACTGGTTTGAGGGCAACTTAGGTATAAGATGGTCATTTTGTACAGTGCTGGCTGGCCAAAATTGTCTCCTACTTTTACAGTATTTCAAAGGGCCATCCCAAATGTTGAGTTCCCTGGGACTGTATAGTCTTCAACCATATGCTCTTGTTCACCTCTGGCCACTCTCCCTCTGTTGTATCCGCCAGCCTCCAGTTTGACTTCAGTAATGTTCAGTGCTGGTTTAAGTCACATCAGCTTTTTCTGAACACCAAGAAAACAGTCTCCATGACCTATGGCACAAGACAGAGACTCTCTTGGCTTCCCTCCCTATCCACCTTCCACACCCTGGATGGGACCACACTTGAAGATACAACCTCTTTTAAATATTTAGGTGTTTGGCTTAACCGACACCTAAACTTTTCTGAACATGTCGATGCCATCCTGAAGAAACTGCGCCCCAAGCTTGGTGCCCTCTACAGGAACTGCAGTTGCTTCCCTCTGTCAGCTAGGCATGACCTTGTTCAGAAAATGATTCTCCATATTTTTGACTGTTGTGACATTTGTGCTGCTCCTAAGTCTTCCCTATCCAAATTGGATTCCCTTTTCAATGCTTTTTATTGCTTTGCTCTTGACTCCCCCCCCCCATACCCACCACTGCTCTCTTTACCACTCCCTTGCTTTCCCCTCCCTGGAGTGCAGAAGACTCTTGCACTGTGTGAAATTTACCTCTGAATTCTGGTTTGGTTCTCTCCCATCTTACCTAGCCTCCTCCCTTTCCATTCCACCTCCCTCACGCCATTCTCTCAGATCCACTGACTCTCGCACTCTGGCTATTCCACAATGTACTACTACAAGCAGCCAAGGTGCTTTCTCTTATCACTTCCCTATACTCTGGAACTCATTACCTTTGCCCATCCAGCACTGTTCATCCTACTCTTCCATCTCTCAGACCATACACAACTTTTACTCCTCAAACTGGGCACGGGGTCATAATGTCGCACGGCAGAATGCCGTGCAGCAGAATCGCGTTGAGCAATTTCTTTATATTTCTCGTTCTGTGGGGGGGCTCTGCCCCCCCACCCTCAGTTACGGGCTGCACCCCAGACCCCCCCCACTAAAGATTCCAACTCTGGGGGTCCAACTCGGAGTGCGCACAGGTCCGGGTTTTGCCATAATGCCGTCCGCTATTAAGCGTATGACATTATGAATCGGTGCGCTCAAACTGCACTTGTCAATGAAGATTCTGCTGTATTTCCCAATGTTTATTGCACTTTAAGCTTATTTTGCTTTGTTGCACTATATGTATAACCTTGTAAATGTATTTGGTTTGATTCTACCTTTGTATATGTCTTATCCAACCACTTTTGTATATGTACATTCGCTTTATCTGCACTGGTATATGTATATGCCATACCAAACTGTAATTGAAAATGTACATTCGATTTATCTATACTGTACTGCCTATGTTCCCCTCTTCCCCCTTCCCCAGGACACACCGTGAGATGAGCAACTTGTTGCTGAGTGTGTTTTTCTGGTGAAAACTCTTCAATAAATAAATAAATAAAGTAAATAAATAACCACAGTGGTAAACTATATGGCCTTAGCTAACACTAGACAACTCTTCCTGTAGCTGTTGGTGATATATGCATTTGCTTTAGTTTGTTTTCACTGTTTATGCTAGTCCCCTGTAACTACCATGGGGAGGGGGGGTGTCTCCATTACATGTTTGTTGAAATTTCATTGAGCATGAGACCTGCATTAGCATATGACAATGTGATGGCACAAAACCCATTTATACCATGTATCTCGATGCTGAAAGAATACCCTGCAAAAACTCTGAAAACACACAAACGGAATCTAGTTTAAAGGGAAAAAAACACTGCATTTCAACTCAGACAGTTTGCAAAGCTAACTGAACATAAAGGTAGTATTTCACACCTTGCTGCATCTTGTTTTGTTGAAGTGTAATTAAGCAGACAGGCAAACTGTGGAGTATAAACGGTGCTGACACATCATGCTCTCATATGCCAGTGCAGCTCTCAGGCACAATGAGATTTCAACAACCAGCAAATGGAGACCTCCAGGATAGTTTCAGGGACTAGCATGAGCAGTGAAAATAAACTAAAGCAATCACATATATCCATAACAGCTACACGAACACAGTTATCTGTTGACATGGAAAAAAATAAAATTTACAAGATATGAGGGTGTAGTTTTCCTTTATATAATAGTAGTTCCTTATCTAAGATGTTGCCTTCTTAGTTTTACCTCTGGCATCGCTACTTGTTTAGCAGCAGTAATGCTTTCATCAGTTATACTATTATCAGGGACATCTTTCTTCTCATGTAAAATAACAATGTCAGTAGAGGAGACAGGGGTATCCTTCTTGCCCACCCCCCATTTGTGTAGGCCTTTGTTCCCATACCACATCAGTATCAGAGGAATCAGATGACTTATCTTCAAGCTTATTGGGCTGTATGCACATAAGTGCACAAAGTGTACCCGCCACATATCTGTGACTTCCATACATTGGGTAGCCATGCATTGGGGGTTCCTCAGACCCCCTTTACATTCATGAAAGGGGTGGGCACCCCTTCCACACCTGATCCACTGTTCATCCATGCAGCTATGCATGTGGAGAGACTGGAGGAGTGGTCAGGGTGGTTCCATCATTTCACGCCATTCACTAAGGTGCAGAATGCTGGGAGAGGTGAGCAAAGGTTATGCAAGCAGGAACCCTGTCTTAGTCACTGCACACTCCCCATGAATAGTACCTGCCAGTTGTGGCAGGACAGCCAACCCCTTCTGCCATGTTGCCTTGGCTCTGCAGACAGCCAGAAAGTGCTGGGGGGGCCGGCAGTCACTTGGGCACTTGTCCGAGTAGACTTACATTCTAGGACACATGGTGTACCACAATCCCCTGCTTCTCATGGAGAAGGGGATCCACTCTGTCCCCAGGATGGGCATCCAATTGTATGCCAGCCTATGTCTGTTGGTCTGCCTGCCTGTCCTAACAATAAAAAGAAAGATTAACTTTTTATTTTAATTTCTCACACCGTCCCCAACTGCAGTTAAAATAAGGAAATCACTAGCTCTGATATAATTATGCAGCACTGATATGAGCTGTACTTGACAGATTATAATTAAAACAGCTCTAAATGATTAGATGGCAAGTATGAAAAGATGCCGAAAGTCAATCAGTCTTCACCATCAGATGGTTGTACTGGATGGGAGTGGTGAAAGTCATTTTTATGTTTTCTTGCGTGCATGTGCAAGAAACATTATGTGGCTGCTTAGGAGAGAAGCGGGTTGTGGAGGTGTGGTGCTGTGGCGGCCAATGCTGGCACTGCATTGTTGAGCTTAGCAGTACTCGGCCAATGCAGAACCAGTGTCCTGATGACACTGGTTCTGCAGAGTGCCACCAAGTTGTAACGATTTTGCTGCTGCAATCAGGGGCTGCCTGGTCATTGCAGCAACAGCCATTCCGCTGCAATGAGGGAGCGACCCATCATTGCAGTGTGGTACCTTGCTTAGTGTAACAATAACATGAATGTGACGGCTGTATACTGTCACCTCAGAGGCACATAGAAAGCCGATGGGGGTGCCCAATCCCCCTGTTGGCATGCCCTCAACCCAGTTCATTTGCCGATGGGGGAGCCCACTCCCCATCAGCATAATGCCCCCCCATTTCAGTTGTGTGCCGAGGGGATGCCCAATCCCCTTCGGCATCATGCACCCCCCACACATTTCTGTGCTGATGGGGCCCAATTCCATCAGCTTCAGTCTCCCCTTCCCAGTTCCAGTTGCCGATGGGGAGCCACTCCCCATCGCATAATGGCCCCCAATGCTTTCATGCCTGTGCCGAGGGTACCCAATCCCCCGGCATTATGTGCACCCCCCACCCATTTCTGTGCTGACGAGGGCATAATCCCGTCAGCTTCAGTCCCCCTCCCCACAAATGCAGGTGGTACACTGGGAGCCCACCCCAGTGTACCAAACACATCTGTGAAAAAAGAAAACCGACCCGCGTTGTCCGTTTGTTTTTTTATCTGTAAAACGAGAAAACGGTCCCTCGAAGTGTTCCAGTGCTCTTCGCCCCCAACCTGTGCCCACGCTCTGCATTCTCTACCTCCACACACACCCCTCACCCCATACTTACCTCTGGAGCCCGGCCCGATGATCTTTGGTGGACCGGGAACACGTCTGCACTCTTCAAAGCCTACTGCGAACTGAAGACATGCCGGTAAGCTGTATAATGGCATAAATAGGGGGTTTTCAACTTTGGTGCATATCTTGGTATTTTGGGGAATTTTGGCACCAAATTTTGTCAACATGAGGTTATTGGGACCCCTCCTCATGAATTCAGTCACTGTCATGGCGTTATTCAGTCCTGAAAGGTGATTTCACGGTCACTGCACAAAATCACCTTTCGGGACTGATTAACGAAACAACAGTGCTACTTTTCATGAGGCGGGCTTTCAAAAAGCCTATGTTGCAAATTTGGAGGAAAAAATCCAAACAATGACTGTTTACTTAGCTGCATATGCAGTTTCAAGATGTCGTAACTTTTCAAATCTGTAATATTTTCACTCCAGATTTTCAACATTGGCATTTTCCCACACCTCCTTATGAACAGTGCAGCTGTCATTTTACACATTCTCGTCAAAATGTGTTGTCTCACTCCTGGCACAGAATAGCGCGGTCGCTGTGGAAAATCAGTGTTCGTGACAGATTAAAAAATGACAGTGACACTGTTCATGAGCAGAGGTCCTAAAACGCCTGTGTTGAAAATTTGGAGATGAAAGTCTATAAAATGGCTGTGTTACAAGTGTGGGTTGTGCAGTTTCCACGCACCTTTGTAACTTCGCAAATTTGTAATATTTTCATGCAAGATTTTCAACACTGGCAGTTTTTCACACCTCCTTATGAACAGTACAGCTGTCGTCTTTTACATCCTGTCCGAAATATGTTTGTGCACTTCCAGCGCAGAATAGCGTGGTCGCTGTGGGAAATCAGTGTTTGGGACAGATTAAGAACTAACGAGAGAGAGAGGGGGAGTAAGCTCAATAGAGCTCTGTCGGGACTGCTGCAGATTTCTTCATGGGCAGAAGAAGGTGCCAACTCAGGCAGGAGCCCAGTACAAAAGGGCAGCCTGCAGCGCCAGGAGAAACAGAATGAGCGAGTGAGAGAGGGGGATTGAGTGAGCTCAACGGAGCTCTGTCAAGACTGCTGTGGATTTCTTTGTGGGCAGGAAAAGGCAGGAGCCCAGTACAAAAGGGCAGCCTACAGCACTGGGAGAAACAGAACGAGCGAGTGAGAGAGGGGGAGTTAGCAAGCTCAACAGAGCTCTGTTGGGACTGCTGTGAATTTCTTTGTAGGCAGAAAAAGGCGCTAGTGCAGGTAGGCCCAGTACAAAAGGGCAGCCTACAGCACCGGGAGAAACAGAATGAGTGAGTCAGAGGGGGGAGTGAGTGAGCTCAACAGAGCTCTGTTGGGACAGCTGTGGATTTCTTTGTGGGCAGAAAAAGGCGCCAATGCAGGCAGGAGCCCAGTACAAAAGAGCAGCCTGCAGCACTGGGAGAAACAGAATGAGCGACTGAGAGAGGGGAAGTGAGCGAGCTCAATGGAGCTCTGTCAGGGCTTTAGAGTTGCCCACCCTCCCATCCAGGGTCCTGTGTAGTCCTATATTACAGCAGAGTCTCTAGGGTGGAGACAAAGCAATGACTGGATACTTTTAGGATTGCTGTAATAATACAGATTTAGTTGTTCTGTTTATTTCTCTAACTGAGCTAAGTACTGAGCTATACTGTTAGGATTGCTGTAATAATACATATTTATTTGTTCTGTTTATTTCTCTAATTGAGCTGAGTAATACTTGGAGTGCAATAGGATTTCTAACTGGGCTAAGTGAAACTATATGAGGGATGAGAACAAAAAGTATGGTAGCTGAGGGGTGAAAAATGGACATGGAGGCTGTAAGATTGCTACAGTAATACAGTATCTAACGGATGAGATTTGAGACTGATTTAACCTGGTTGGCAAGGGGGCAGTAGGGGGACTAGTGTTGGGGGCAGGGAACAGGAATTTGAGTAAATAGGGGCCTAACAGTTATAGCAGGGTACACAAACTGGGAGTAAGAGCCTGTAACATAAGATGGGGTCCAAAATGGGGCAGGCACCGCATGTCAATGGGGCAGGCATCTTTGGAAGGATGGTGGGGTGTACATGGTGTGGGTCTGCCATGATCCTGGACTGGGCTTGGAGGATGGGGGGTGTATGGTCTGTATACAACTGGCTAGTTTGAGGGAGGAACTGTGGAGGTTAGGGAGGAGTCTAAGTGGCAGGGCAGATGAGTATGGTAGGCATCCTGGCTGGGGGGGATAGGGGATGGCAAGGGGGGACATGGGAAGAACAACTAGGGACTGAAACCGGCCCCAGTATCAGAGACACTAGCAGAAAGAGAGGAGAAGGAAGGGGGTGCCTGAAGCGAGGGGAGGCCTCCTGATGGGGGAGGAAGAGACCATGAGGAGTACCAGGGGAGAGAGCAGATGGCTGTGAGTAGGAGGGCAGGGGTGGGACCAGGGGGTCATGGAGGGAACATGTAGGAGGGGAACCGATAGAGGGAAGAGATGTAGGAGGAGTATTGACTAGGAATAGATTCAAGCCTCTGCTGTGGGAGAGAGGGAGCAGGAACATACTGAAGGGGGGGAGACAAGCGGGCATGAGAGGGTTGGCACCAGGTAGGGGAAGAGATAGCGAGGATGAAAGGGTAGAAGAGGGGCTAGCAAGGAAAGAAGGAGGGGGTGACTGGAGGAGAGAAGGCTATGGGAAGGGGGAAGGATGGGAGGGGCATCACTGTTGGGGTTGAAGGGAATGGGGGCTCTAAATCGATGACAACGGGGCTAGGAGAGGGTCTGGAAATCAGCAGGTGTGGAGTGGAGGTCAACATGTGAAGCCCAGTAGGAAGTAGTCAGGCTGGGAAGGGATTCAAGGGGATAGGAGGAATAAGGCAGAGAAAAAGGGTGAGGCGGAAGTAGCTGGTGCAGATACAGAAGTTACAGAGGGTGCAGCTGGCGGGGGTAAGGGGCAGGGAAGAATGAATACTGGGATGGTGAAAGGGGCATTAGAAGAGAAAGGGGGCAAGGGACAGGGGGGTACTCATTCTAGCAGATTCTATACTGAAAGGGGTGAAATAGGGCAAAAGGGTGGAAAGGCACAGCCGTATTTCGGTTGAACCTATCCCCAGGTTGACTGCAGGAGGGGAAGGGCAGACACTGCTCAAGTGTGCAGCGAGGGGGAGGAATAAACCTCATTTAGTGTTGCATGTGGGTAGAAATGACTTGGCAGGGAGACTGTGGAAGTATTGAGGGGGAGAGTCGAGGAGTTGGGCAGGCAGTGTGAGGGGGAAGGAGTCAGTGGCATTCTCGGAGGTACTCCCAGTACCATGTGCAAGCACGGGGAGGAAGGGTAGGATCGAGGAGTTCAACGAGTTGATGAGGGTTTGGTTCCACATCCAAAATTATGGGTTAGTGACTAACTGGGGAAGGGTCTGGGGGAATAGTGACTTGTACACGGGCAACAGGCTACACTTGAGGAGGGAGGGAGGGGAGAGGAGTATTAAAGGTAGGATTAGAGGGCTTTTCCAGATTTTTTTTTTGTATTTGGGCTGTGGTCTTGTGGCTGTCACTTATAATAATCCCCAGGTCCCTTTCCTCTGAAGTTTGGTCAAGCCTAACCCCTCACAAAACCTGTATTGTGTTTTCAGTTTCCTTTTCCCCAAGTATATGACACTGCAGTTTTTGGCTTTAAATTTAAGTTGTAAGATCTTGGACTACTTGTTCAATTTCTTGCCGAAAACTTTTTGTTTGATCAAGTCTATTCAGTATAATTTATTTTATTTTTTTAATTCTATCTGCTGGTTATTGTTTTAATGTGATGTGTCAGCATTATGGTCTAACTAAAAGAGCTCAGAGCCCATGTTGGATTGGGCGCCATATAAATAAACATTGCCTTGCCTTGCCCATGTCTAGATCTCAGTTCCCTTACTGCTTCCTCACCATCCACTCTACCACAGATCTTAGTGTCATCTACAAAGAGACCCATTTTTCCTGGAGCCCTTCTCCAGTGTCACATATAAATAGATGGAAGAGCACAGGACCCATGGCCGACCCCTGTGGCACCACACTAGTTATTCTCCTGACCTAGCACTACCCTTTGGGTTCTTTCCTCTAACCAATTTTCTACCCACCTTGTTACATCCTTCACTGCCCCATGTCCCTCATGAGATGCCTATGGGGCACTGAATCAAAAATCTTGCTGAAGCCCAGAAACATGATGTCTGGCAACTGAACCCTGTCCACCACAAAAGACACTGTGTTAAAGAATTCTATGAGGTTCATTTGGTTGGCCCTCTCCTTCACTCATCCATTCTGTTTACTGTCCTGGAGACTATGCATCTCCAGAGAGTCATCCAACTGGTCCATGATTACAGTCTCAAAAAACTTCCTTAAAATGGAGGTCAGGTGGACCTGCCTGTAGGTGCCTGGATCTCCACTGTCCCTTCCTTTGTGCAAAGGCACATCTGCCACCCTCCAGTCCATGGGAGTGACTCCTGCTGCAATTGAGCAGTTGGACAGGTCTGCCAAGGGAGCAGCCAAAGGCTGCATATACTCTTTGAGCACCCATAGATATAGTCCATCCTGTCCCAGTGACTCCCTCACCTTCAGTCTCCTCAAACCCTTGAGCACACTATTCTCAGTGATGGTCCCCATCACCATCTTTGCTCCCCTCCTAACTTTGATGATGCGCTCCAGCAAAGGCCTTCCTTTCTCAACTGTGAAGATTGAGCTGTATTCATTTAGTATATCTAATTTTTGCCTGTCTTGCTCCACCCATATAATCTCCTGATTCAACCTTTCAATTCCCGTGTGTTCTTCCTCTTTTCCCCGACATACCTAAAAAAGACCTTGTCATTCTCCTTCACCCCTTCTGCTCAGCTTGGTCTTTACCTTGTCTCTTCTCACTGCATTGCTGGCCTCTTTCAGTTTACTGAAGCAGAGTTTTCTATTTGCTTGACTGGTCAGCCTTTTACCTTTTTTTTCTTTTTCTTTTTCTATACAGCATTTTTCCTGTGTAGCTGCAGGCAGGCTTCTTAGCCCTGTTCCAGACTGCCCTGACTGGCAACTACCTCCTTCAGGACCTGTTCCCCCCATGGTGGGGCCAGGAGGCAGAGGGCTGTCCACCTCTGGAGACCAACATCCAGAAGGAGGGGAAGCATTCTGGGTGGTGGTAAGGGCTGGGGGCAGGCAGGGCCCTATGAAGCCTGTCACCATCTTTTCCCTTTTCTCCTCGGGAAGCTCTTGCCATGGTATGGATGACAGGATGCATTGTGTGGAGGCATGCAATCCCTGCATCAAACTGCAACACCCTCCCTCCTATGTTGCCCATGTTTGCACCACCACGCAGCCTCCACCTGATGACGTTCAACAGCAAGGCAGCCAACCTTCCCTCCCCCAGAAGGGGAGAGCAGTTCTCTGGGCACTCAATATCTGCACTCTGGCTGATCACCAGCAACCTGAGTCCACTCCCCAACCCAGGTCACCGGCATGATGGCAAGTGAGGCATCCAGTACCTTAACCCTCCATCCCACTGGGCCAATGGCCTTTTACCTTTTGAAGGCAAATGATTTGGGCTGAACTTCTCCCTCCACATCCCTGAAGAATCAGTTAGGTTTCTTGTGCCTTTTTCCTTTCCCAACTTGCCTTAGGCATGCCTTTGATGCCTCTTTGCTTACCATTTATTCTCTACCCCATCTAGTTGGCCAGTCCCATTGAGCCTCCCCCCCCCCTAAGCTCTTCCTCCATCCTCCTAATCAGTCTGTATAATGTTCAACACTAGCATCTGGGACTTCTACCACTGTGCTTCAAGGGCTATATTGGACCACACTATGTTATCTTTGCTTGACCCAAGAGGATCCTCCACTGTTACCCCTCTGAGTTGTCCCCATACGACAGAACTAGGTCCAGTATGGCACAGTTCCAAGTGTGCTCCTGTGCTAAAAACAGTTTGAGAAGGTGCCCACCAGTATTTGGTTCATGGTGCTTATTGCTCCAGGAATGCTCAGCCAACATCTGACATGTTGAAAGGGCCCAAGTGGATAACCCCGCTCCCCCCACTGCTGGCCTGGTCAATTAATCATCTAAAGAGTGCCTTGTCCAATTTTTCTGACTGGCTTGAGAGCCTGTAGACCACTACTGTTCAGAGGTTCTTTCCTTCTTCCTCCACCATCAACTGAACCCATAGAGATCCCAACCCATCCCCTTCCTCTATCTCCTTATCCTCCAGTGTCCTGAGGCCTTCCAAGGTGTACAATTCCACCCCCTCCCTTTCTCCTCGTGGCTCCTAAACAAACCATAGCTGGGGCTTGTGACGCCCCAGTCATGGCTGGATGTTGCCCATATTTCTTTCTGGCCATTAAATCTGACTACTGTCTGCTCCCATAGTGTGGAGATGACTCATTTTGCTCCCGAGGCTTCTGGCATTTACCAGCTACCCTCCAGGATCCCTGTTTCCCTCTTACCCTACTGGTTAAGCAGACCTTTCTTACACCCCTGTAGTTTCTTGCCTATTCTACCATCTACCCCATCTGCTGTGATTTCCACACACTGGTGCTTCCCACTTCCACCTTCCCTTCTGATGTACCCTTTATTCCATGAAGATCCCCAATAGTTAGGGGGAGTGCTAGCTAGGTCTCCCTTACTTGAGTTTCCCCCAAAGATGCCCTTAGCCTGTGTCTCCCCCATACTAGTTTAAACACCCTGAAATCTATGCTTCCAATCTGTGCCCCAGTGTCATTGTCTCCTCCCTGTTTGGATGAAGGCTGTCTGGATTAAATAGGCCTTTATCCCTCCCAAACATACCCCAGTCTCCCAGGAGGTGAAACCTCTCTTCAGCACATCACTCTGTCAGGCTATGGTTAAATTGGTAGGTTTTCAGTTTCCTTGTCTCCCTCCGCTGGCTCACTGGGAAGAATGCCAAATTATGTGTGAGTGCCTGTGTTCTCGTTTTTGTGAGTCTCTATTTGTATAGCTGCATATGTGTGTCTGTGTCACATGCTGGCTGTACAAGCATTCTGGCTGTCGACAGCTCTTGCTTTGACTTTGCTACATTGTTTCTTTAGACTCTATTGCATTCTTTTCTTCTGCTTAGTCCATCAACCCTTTAGCCTTTTTTCAAACAGCTCAGATTCTGCCCAGATTAGAAGCATATGAAAGAAATTCAATTACTCACATACACCATTGGGTTTATGGCAGCACTCACAGAACACAGCATGAAATTCTATTTAATTTTCCCTATCTGACACACTGTTATTAAGTTAATTTACAAAACACTTCTGAAAAGTATTTGATGGCATGCTCGCTGATCTGAAAACATCACTCCTATTTTAAAAAGTTTATACCATGGTAAATCCAAACAGTGAAAGATTTGGTCCACTGGGAACATGACTTATTAACGCTATTCATGTCAAGCAGTTTTGTAGGAGCTGTAGAACTTTTGGCTTTGCTTTTGTGTTTCTAGGTTCGAATCCCAACACACTATGTTTTAATGTGTGATCCTGAAAAAGTCATTTGACCTCTCTGCACTTTAGTCCACTCAGCTATAAAATCAGGTAGAATCAGAACTTTATTTATGATAAGGTTTCCATTTTAGTTTGGCAAATCTTGTTGAATACATTGCACATCTACATATATTCTTTGTGAAAAACTGCGTTAATGCACCAATAAGGGTTTGACTTAATGCAACAAAAGTAGGAAAATGTGGCATTAGGGTTTCCAACCCTAACTCACCCCTACAAAGCAGTAAAAGGACAACACCACACAGGCAACCACAGACTGCCATCATTAAGACAAACAACATACAACTGTTTCCAGATGACACAAATGCAGTAGCACTGATGTGCTACCATCCTGGATTTGTATCTGTGGCATGCACACCATAAGACATAGACAATCATTTGTCGCTGCAGATACAAATCCACAATACTCAAATCACAACATTCCTTTTGCATGCAGAAGCACAGTCCCTGCAGCCACAGATGCAACACCATGATACCCAAATTACAAGAGTTCTTTGCAGAAGTGCACACCCATATGGGGGGCAGCACTTCTGCAGTTTCAGGTACTCATGCACACTGTAAGACATACACACACTTGATGGCCTGTGCTTCTGCAGCCACAGGTGTAAAACAAACACAACAGCCTCTGACTGCAGAAGTGCAGGTACCGCAAAATCCATGATACCAAAAAAAAGCAACACTACTTCTGTCTACAGAAGCGCAGGCCCCTAGGGGCCCTGTGCCTCTTCAGCCACAAGTGTGAGGCATGCACACTGACATTTTGATTCAGAAGGGCAGGCCCCTGTGGGGCCTACAGTTATGCAGACAGAAGTACTGTCACAGTGTGGGTATAATGGTTTCAGCAGCGGATCTAGAAATTGTTCAAGGAGGTAGCAGTTTTTCAGTTACGCAGATACATATATAGAAAAGCATGCACTAATGGATCATACTATCTAGCAAGGTAACTCATACAATGCGCATGAGTACAGAAGAGCCAGCCACAGCCTAATGCAATAACTTGCAGTAAATGACATGTCACAAAATACTGCAGTAAAAAAGGGCTTAATTGCCACTGAATTACACTGCTCCCTGCAGCATACTGCAGAATTTTTGTGATATACTGAAGCATTACTGCACTGAATCCTGGCTGACACCACTGTACCTCTGGCTGTAGAGTCGCAAGCCCTATGGGGCCTTCTGTGTACAGAAGGGCAGACCTCCACGGGACCTGTGGTTCTGCAGTCATACATACTCATGCATGCAGTATGACATACACACAGAGGTGTGGCTGCATAAGCACAGCCTCCAACAGGGCCTGTACTCATGCAGTCATAGATACAAATCCACAAAAGCAGCACATCCATGCTACTACATTTGTGTCATCTGGCAACAGTTATATGTTGTTTGGCTTACCTGATGATGGCTGTCTGTGGTTGCTTGTGTGGGTGCCTAGAACAGCCAGCTAGCAGAGATGGTGGGAGTGAAGACAGTGGGAAGCTTCAAGCATGTGTGGGACAGGCACATGGGCAAAATAAATAGAGGAAAGGGAGGAGTGAGGGACACCTGAGATCAAATAGGGTCCAAGGTGTAGTAATAGGCAGGGAAAATACATCAGACTAGACAGGCCTACTGGTCCTTTTCTGCTGACAAATTCTATGTTCATATGGTGTGTATTTCATGGATTTGTACCTGCATTTGCAGAAACACAGGCCCATCATGGGCCTGTGTGTATACAACCACACCTATGTGTTTATGTCATACAGCATACATGAGTGCTCATGGCAGCCTGCACTTCTGCAGATGGAAGTACTGTTGCAATGTGGTTATCATGGTTTCAGCAGCAGATCTTGAAAATTTTCAAGGGGGTGGCAATTCTACCTGGGGGTTGGCACTTTCCCTGAAAAAATAAGATGTTACTTTTGATATCTTAGATTAGGTTAAAACAGGTGCTTTTTGCCTAAGAGGGTGTGTGTTTGTGGGGTGGGGGGGGTGCTACCTTGCAACATAGTTGGATCCCCTAGTGCGTGGTTTTCTATATGCAGCTGAATAAGTGCAGGCCACACAGGGGCCTGCCCTTCTGCAGCCAGAAGTCAGTGTGTATGCCTCACACCTACGACTGAAGAGGTGCAGACCCCTCATAGCCCTGCCCTTCTGCCAATAGTAGTACTGTTGCTATTTTAGTATAACGGATTTCATGATGGCTATGCTTCTGCAGCCAGAGGTCGATGTAGACAGAAACACAGAAACTGACGTCAGATAAGGACTGCTGGGTTCACCCAGTCTGCCCGTTTCTCTACCTACATCAGTGGCCGCTGACCCTACTTGATTATCTTCTTTAGCCTCTCCTTACCACCTCTAAGGTTCCCTTATGCCTATTCCATGCATGTTTGAATCCCTCCACTGTGCTAACTCTCACCATCTCCTGGGGTAGGCTATTCCATGTGTCCACCACCCTTTCTGTGAAGAAAAACTTCCTCATGTCCCCACTTATCCTGCCCCGCTTCAATCTCATATTGTGCCCCCTCATACTTGTACATCTCCTATTCTGTAAGATGTCTCCCAATTGTACTTTGTTTATGCCCTTAAGGTACTTGAAGGTTTCTATCATATCTCCCCGCTCCCGCTTCTTTTCCAGTGTATACATATTGAGGTCTTTTAATCTCTCCTCATATGTCTTCTGGTGCAAGCCCTGTACCATTTTAATCGCCCTTCTCTGAACTGCCTCCACCCTGTTCATGTACTTATGTAGATGCAATCTCCAGAACTGCACACCATACTCCAGATGAGGTCTCACCAGTGTTTTGTACAGTGACATCACCACCTCCCTTCTTCTGCTTGTTATTGCCCTTCCTATGCACCCCAACATGGCACTGGCTCTCTCCACAGCCTTTGTGCACTGTTTGGCCACCTTTAAGTCATCTGAGATGATTATCCCTAAATCCCTTTCTTCTTCTTCTGTATGTCTTACAAATACAAATGCAGATGTAGAAGTGCAGGTCCCGCAGACAGAACTGTGTGTATGTCTTACAATGTGGATGAGTACCTCTGGCTGCAGAAGCCCCATAGGGGCCTGCACTTCTGCAGACAAAATAATTCTTGTAATTTGAGGATTGTGGATTTGTATCTGTGGCTGCAGATGCTTGTGCTTCTGCACACAGAAGTGGTGGTGTTGTGATTTTGTATTTGTGTATTTCTTGTCAGCCTGGTGGCGCTGAGGGTTGAGGCACTGGACACCACACCTCGCTCCACGCTGGCGACCTGGGTGCAGAACGGACTCAGGTCATTTGGGGGTCGGCCAGGGGAGGTAAGGATTGAGCGTCTGGAGGACTGCTCTCCTTTCTTGGGGGGGGGGGTTGTGCTGCATGTGTCAGCACAACAAAAGGGGTTTGGCCCACACCCAGGGTGCTTGGCTGCCTCCGCGGAGGTGGAGACAGCTGCTGTGCCCATTGCTGGATGTGGGTGTGGAGGGAGACAAAAAGGAGGAAAATACCGGGACCTGGCAGGACCCATGATGGCCCTGATGGGCCAGAGGATGTACCCCTCCGAGGGGGGGTCAAAGCCCCTGCCGGGTCTGTGGAGGTGGTAAATAATGTCATGATAAAAAAAAAAAAAGTATTGTGTATTTCTGTCTACAGCCAAAAGTGAGTGTAAACGTCTTGCGGTGTGTGCACCACAGAATAAATCCAGGAAGTTATCACATCAGTGCTACTGCATTTGTGTCATCTGGAAACAGTTATATGCTGTTTGTCTTATCTGGTGATGGCTGTCTGTGGTTGCTTGTGTGGTTTTGTCCTTTTGCTGCTTCGGGAGAATGGGGAGTTTGGATTTGAAACCCTAATGCCACATTTCCCTACTTTTGTGGCACTAAGTTGAACCCTAACTGGTGCATTATCACAGTTTTTGCAATGAATTTTGTTTCTTTTTGAGACAGTGGAATCATACCCTCATTCATGCAGGTCCCCTAGGGACCTGCGTGAACAGATGCAGATGCACATGGCCCTCTGGACCATGTGCCACGGGAAGAGTCTGTCTGCCTAAAGAAGTGCAGGGCCCATTGTGGGTCTATCTTGTGGGCAGTGGAAGTGCAGGGCCCTCTGGATCCTGTGCTTCCATGTGGCAACAGATATAGACACACAGGGGAAAAAGTCCATCTATCAGTCAAAGCATGGGCCCTGTGGCACCCACAGCTGGGCAAAGAAAATTTTAGGGTTCCAAGGATGTGTCCAACCCATAACTCCATACGAACCAAAATGTTTGGTGCAACACAAAAAATAAGTTTTGCACCAGAAACTGGTGCGTATGTCTTCACCTGTTCTGAAGAGTACAAAAGTACTGTTGCAATTTTAATATCATGGATTTCATGGCAGCTGTGCTCCTGCAGCCAGAGGTCAGTTTGTATGTCCAACTGAACTGGCCATGTACATGTAAAATTGTTTAGTTTAGTTTAGTTTTGGTGCCTGTTTTCAAGGGTGACCTCAGAGCACTGGAGAGGTTAAGTGACTTGCTCAGAGTCACAAAGTACTGTATGCAGGTGGAGGTTGTGGGAATCAAATTGAGGTCTGCTGGATGTACCAAGCTCATTCACAGTTCATTACTGTAACCTCTAGGCTATACTGCCAGCCCCAATTACAAATTTGTGATCAGAAATCTCAATTTGGTTTGAACATGGAAAATTTAAGGTTTTTGAGTCTCACCCTAAAAATCCATTTTCCATACACAGGGCAAAGTGTGACCCAAAAACTCCATTTCTGATGCACACAGAAAGTGTTTGGGTCTCAGGATGTGTCCAACCCCAAAACTCGATTTCACCATTTGGATGAGAAACAGAGATGGAAGAACTCAGTGTCCCATATGCACAGAAAATTTTAGTGATCTAAGGACGTCTCTGACCCCCAAAAATCCATTTGAAAGTATTACTCAAATTGGGGAATTCCGGTGACATCATGCACCTGAGCACATGCTAGAAGGACAGCTCTCCCCGGGAACGGACAACAAAAGCCTTATAACAACATCCTAATCTGAAAACTAACTAAACTGCAAGTTTCCTAAGGACCTCTCCATGCTGCAGCCTGGAGGGAATGCCTCCCGATCTCCTGCGAGATCTCGGGATGGTGAGGGATTGTCGGAGGGTGGATCAAAAAGTGAGAGCTTCCAGTCCTCCCTCCTGCCACGGCGCAGCCACTCCAAGGCCAGTAAAGTGAGTAATGAATCTCTCCAGAAGCAAATGACTCTTCTTTTGGCTGAACTACATGAGTTCAGGAAAGAGATGTGCTCCATTACGACCACATTGAGAATGGACATTAGTAAACTTGAAGAACGTTAGGAGGGCCTGGAGGAGCAAATCACTTCATTGCACCAATGTCTGGACACCTCAGAGAGAGCGATCATGCACCTTCAGGACACTGTAAGGAGCCTCCAAGACCATGCTGAGGATGCCGAGAGCCATAACAGTCGTAATAACATTTGGCTCTCAGGCATTCCAGAAGGTGCCGAGGGGATGAATATCATAACCTTAATCCAGGAAACCCTCCGGTCCTGCCTAAAACTGCCAGACAGTCTAACTCTGGAGATTGACTGGGCCCACCACACTCTCGGCCCTAGGCTGCTGCCAGGGGCCTGACTACGCACTCTCCTAATCAAGTTCCTGTGATTCCAGGAGAAGGAGACGGTACTTCACACAGTGTGGAAGCAAGGAATTGTCCAGCACAAAAGCACTGACTCTTCTTGGAAAATGACTACTCACCAGAGATTATGTCCAAAAGGAAGGCATATATCCCCCTGATGAAAACGTTGTGAGAGGCCAACCTGCGGTTCCGCACACCCTACCCAGTGAGGATGACTATCTTCTTTCCGGATGGCACCCTGCAATTTGACACTCCTGAAGCAGTATCCAAGAAATTGACCCAGAGAAAGATTGAACCCCTGAAGACCCTGTCTAGGACACCTCAATCCCTATTGGTGAAGCTTTCCCAACAACTGTAGCTGCATGGCCAGAGAGAGTCGCTCAGAAAGCAGGGCTCTGACTCCCTCCAGCAAGTTGTTGTGGGCCTCCGAAAGCAACAGGGTCTATAAGCAATGAGTGCAACCCCAGACTGAGTGCCCTGGTAAGACTGTTCCTTGATTTATTTGGTTTTACAATGATAAAGACTTCTGGGCCTCCTCCAGGCCCTCAGCCTGACACGCCCGACTTTGTTTATGCTCTGTGATGCTGATCGCGATTGGGGAAGGGGGGGATTTTTTTCCCTTTGCTTTCTTGCCTAATGCTACTTATAGGAACTTAAGTCCAGAGAATCCTACTTCATCTCCTCCTGTTGCTTCCCCACATTTACTCCAACAGCATTGGCGATATACATGGCATCAGAAGAACTCGGGACTGTAAATGGACTGGCTCAGCTAAACTAAGCAGAATTTAAATTTTGCTAAATACCAGGAAAACTGCTGTTAACTTTTAAAATGTTTATAATGGTACTAATCCTGGGTTTCCCCCCTTTTCTTGCTTTTTCTTTCCTGTCTGACAGTGTGGCTGATGCCTCCGTGATACCCAGTCTGTGCATTATGTGATGACTCAGCAGCACAAGACTCTCAGACATTTCCTTACTACCTAATGGATCTCTGGGCATTACTCCTAAGTCACAGGTACCCTATCTTACTGAAAGTTTTAAAGCATTGTGACTGCCTTAAAGAAATGATTAAGTGATGTGTGTTTTGTGAGGAACTGCTCTTGGGGTGGGGGTGGGGATTCTGCGTGCAGTGAGGTTGGGTTTGAGAAATTCGAACCTCCCTTGAGTTAGTGTCTGAGAAGCTGTCTCTCTGACTATTTCCCCACCTCTGGGATTTAGTAAGGGGCTTTCACTCCAATGGAGCAGAATAAAGTTGGGAGTGAAGATTTCTATAGGAGACATCTGATTCTGTATATGGGGGGGGTGGGGTGGTGGTGTTAACTGTGAAGAGGCCAGTAATTGAACTACAGTGAATGGGGAGGTGGCTGTGGGCTAGAATACTGTGTTGTGCCGTGAGTTGTGGGCTTTGGTCTCTCTCCAGAGCTCTGGGGGCTCATTGTCCCCCCCTGGGTGGGGGGTGGGGGCCTCTCCTCCTCCTCCTCCTCTCTTCTTAAACACACTGCACAGGGGAAACCTCCCGAAGATGATGCTGCAACCCAGGTACCACTTTTGCTACTATAATAAGTTAATAGTCTGCCCAAGGGCCCCTGGGGAGAGTAGCGGTGCATGACCAGGGTGCCAGGTTTGCTCGGGAACTATACTTCTACCCCCCACTTTGAGTGTTGGCCCGGAGGAGGGAGGTGGAGGGAGGGAGCGGACCCAGGGTTATACCATTTAGAAAGGCCTATAAGGGCCTGGGAGATGATGGGAAAGGCCAAGGAGCTGGACAAATCTTCCAAGCTGGGGGCTTGGTCGATGTCCAGTCCAGTAGCAAACCTGACCTTTGGGACCCCCCTTTGGCCACCTGAGACTGTACCTTCTGGTTGAGGAGGGGACTCCTGAAGGGTGTAAGATACACCCGATTATGGTCCGGTTTCCAGGGAGAGGGGAGACATCAACCTCCCGACCGTATCCCCTACTGGGAATTCATTTCCCATCTTACCTTGGCATTAATAATGCCAGAAGACCTCTCAACTGAGGCAGTGCCTTCTGGCAGGAAAGGCTGCCCTGCCTTACAGATCTTGGAGTAGAGCCCTAACTTTGGAAGTCACAAACCAGTTAGAGGGATAAGGGTCACCCAGTTGTCACCACTGGACCTTAGTTTTAAATGGTTTAAAGTTATTGTTTTCCCCTACCTCTTATTATGTAGTGAGTCACACCCAGCTGGATTGACAGCTACTGTCACACTGTTACAGGTTCAATGGAAAAAAATTGGTATTCAATCAGTCAGTTGAGGGTGGCTGTACAGGAGAGGGCCTAACCTTGAGAGAAATGTGCTGTGCAGCAACTCAGTAGTATGCAAAGTCACTTTTACATTGCAAATGTTGTCTACTAAAATGCAATTGTTCTCCAGGAATGTGAATGGGCTGTCTACCCTAGTGCGTAGGTCCAGGGTCATGAGATACATCCGGAAAGCTAAAGAGGTCATAGTCTTCTGACTGGAGACTCACTTGTCAGTGGGGAAGCACCTCAAATTAAAGAGCTTTGGGTATTCAGTGTTTTTTCCCTCTTCTATCCAGCAGGGAAGGAAGTGGGGAGTGGCTAACCTGATCCTGCAACACACCCCGTTTACTCTTGTCTCTAGCTGGGAGGACCCTGAGGGGCGCTTGGTTGTGGTGAGAGGACTCCTCAAAGGTAAGGAAGTTACTCTAGTGAATGTGTACTTTCCCCCAGGGATGAATGTGGCAGCTATGAGACTACTCCTGGATAAAGTAGTATAACTAATCAGGGGGACTCTAATGTTGGCAGGGCACTTCAACATCGCCCCTAACCTGAGCTGGGACTCCTCTAATCCATCCCCTCAGAGACAAACCACATCACAAACATTCTTCAAATGTTTCATTAAAGATTTGGGGTTGGTGGACACTTGGAGGCACACACATCAACATACTAGGAATTACTCCCACTATTCTGTGGTCTATAAATCCTACTCCAGGATTGATTACTGCTGCACTCAGATGGAGCAGCTCCACAACCTGGTAGACTGCAGAATAGGGGATATATAGATCTTCGACCATGCCCCAGTCATCAGTTCCTGAGATATGGGGCTCCAGCTTAAAAATACCCTCTGGAGACTGAACACTTACTATCTCAAAACCCAGGAATTCAAAGACTTCCTAGTAGAAAAAATTGAGGATATTAAGGAAGATAACCAGCGGGGGACATTACCCAAGCACTGTATCTCAAAGCAGTCCTCAGGGGACATATTATTCAGCACACAGCTAAACAAACCAAGATAAGAAAGGAAAAGCAAACTAAACTAGAAGAGACGTTACATTTCTTACAGATGGCCCACACAAGCAGGGAGACTCCTCTGTGGCAGAACTTCTGAAACAAACTAAGGCAGACTTAGATACCCTAATGAAGCAGCAAACTGAAATTGCCCTCACTTACTTAAAGCAGTGGTTTTATGAGGTCAGTCCCAGGGCTACCCAACTTCTCACTTACCAGATACGAAAGCAACGACGCCTCGCCACGATAATAAACATACAGCACCCCACTACCAGACAGAGGTTATCTAAATTACATGACATTAATGAAGAGTTTAGTACTAATTACAAGGACTTATACACTGCTGACCAAGCTGCTCCTCCAGATGTGGTAAACACCTTTCTGCAATCCCTAAAGCTGCCGTGTCTGTCACAGGACCAAGGTGAGTAGCTGATTGCCCCAACAACCCTGATGGAGGTGTGGGTGGCAGTTATTCATGCCAAAGCCCAGAAGGCACCAGGGCTGGATGGATATGTGGCTGAGTTCTACAAAGCGAGAAAGGAAGTGGTGTGCCATGATCTTCTGAATGTTTATAACTCCACAATAGATGGGGAGCTCCCTCCTCCATTGTGGGCTTATGCAACCATTTCTGTGATACTGAAACCAGGGAAGAACCCGCAGACCTGTAGCTCATAGCGGCCAATACCAGTACTCAGTAATGACTACAAGTTCTTTATGAGTATCCTGGCTCAGCGTATCGATCCCCTATTCCCTCAATTGATAGCATTGGACCAGACGAGGTTTGTTCATGCCAGAACAACAATGGACAATGTCATGAGAATGATCCACATAAATGAAATGGAGAAAGCCCAGGGACCTTCCACCCTGATTAGCCTTGACACTGAAAAGGCATTTGATCGGGTTTCTTGGTGGTTCCTTTATTCGATGATGAGGAGGATGGGCTTCCCAACCCCAGTCATAATGGTCATGCAGAATATATACATATCCCCTAGGGCCTGTGTAAAGGCTAATGCCCATCACTCCCAGTACTTCTCCCTACTAAGGGGCTCTCATCAGGGATGCCCACTGTCCCCTCTCCTATTTGCCCTATATATGGAGCCACTGGCACAGAGGATTAGAGAATCAACACAGCTATCTGGCATCATGGTGAGGGAAGAGGAGTACAGACTGGCCGTATATATGCGGGCGACGTCCTTCTCTATTTGTCAGATCCAGAGACTTCCATTTCGACTATACACCACATCCTGGAAGAGTTTGGCCAGATGGCAAGTTACAAACTAAACACCTCTAAGACCGAGGTGCTCACCTTTAACTATCAGCCATCTCAACTAATAAGACATAGATTCCCATATTGCTGTGACCTGAAAAAGATGAAATAACTGTGGATTTACCTCTCTAGGTCTCCCCAGTCTGCTTATAAAAATAACTATGCTAACTTTACCACTCGAATGAGGACTTAACCCAGTGGAACACCCTGCCACTTAGCCTAACAAGACATATAGATCTCATTAGTATGGTATTGCTCCCCAGAACGCTGTATTTGTTTCAGAACGTCCCTATATTCATCCGTCAGACTACATTCAAACAGTGGAATAGAAGCATCTTGAGATTTATCTGGGCAGGAAAATGACTCCAAATACTGAAGTCTCAAATCCTGAGTCTCCCAAAAGCTAAAGGAGGGCTTTCCCTCCCACATTTGCAGATGTATTATCTGGCAGTCCAGATGGGCCATGCTCTGGCTAGACAACTAATTACAATGAACTCCCATTGGTGCTCAATCGAGCTGGCCCTTGTGCCTGACCCTGAGTATTTTAAATCCATCCTTCACCAAGGGTATTGCCTATGAGAGCTTCCAACTGATAACCCTTGGTTTCACCACAGACTGAGGGCCTGGACAACAGCATGGAAAATTCTACACCTTACTCCCTTCTTGTTCTTCTGTGTCCCATGTCCTTACTACCAGATTTTCTCCCCGCAGTGCTTGAACACAGGTTTAAGGAATGAGAACTGCACTTCCTATGATATACTCCCCAACTTAATACATTAGGGATCTTTAAAGCCTTTGTGACTATACATCAAGAGTTTGGACTGAGATGTACAGATGTTTATAGATTACTACAGTTGAAACACTATTACTGTCAATTGCAGAGGGGAGCCATTCAACCTGCCCAATATCCACCCATAATAACCTGCATACTGACACTCATTTGGGTTCAAAACATGAGCCATATGGTGTCCACCCTCTACCAGTCGATTTTGGCTTCCTTGGAGAAACTCACCACGCCTATTGGAGAGAGTTGGGGGAGGGAGTTAGGAGCACCTATCAGATGAGCAGTGGCTGGAGGCTACACAACGGGCGTCCAGGATCCCAAGCTCTCACCAGTGGAGAGAATACTCCCGGAAACACCTGATGCAATTTTTTCGTACCCCTGTCACGACCAAGCATTACTCCCCCTCAGGGGACTCCAGCTGCTACAACAACTGTGGCAAAGCCAGTGCACACCGCACCCATGTCATGTGGAGCTATCCAAAATTGAGACCTTTCTTTCAACAGCCGCAGGTAGAACTTGTAGACCTTTTCAGGAGATAGACACCCCCCTCACACCAGTTATATTTACTATTACAGTCTACTAAACCTAATAGGGACCCTAACTCCCGTTACCTGGTGGGCATTCTGATTGCAGCAACGAAAAAACAAACACAAGGGCTTGGCTCACACCTAAGGTGCCCGCAGTGGCAGAGTGGTGGGCAATAGTCAATCAGATTAATGCCATGGAGAAGATCACTCAAAAGCTTACTGATCAGACTGAGAGGTGCTCCTCCTACTGGAATGGGTGGTTATTTTTATTTATTTATTGAAATATTTCACCAGGAAGGCACACTGAACAACATGTTTCTCATCTCCTGGTGTGACCTGGGGTGGATGGGGTACAGAGTGGATAAACAGTTTTATAGTCAAGGTACATGAGACAACAGTTACAAACAGAATAAATGACTTTGGGCAATTTACAATAAGATATGAGATAAACAGTTACATACAGTAAGTAAAACAGTAGACAATATGCTGATGGCAATTTAGAGTAGGAGGGTGAGGAAAACAAGAAGTGGCACAGTTGAGCTCTAAACAGAGGATAACAACTAGTGGTAAGTGAACAACTGGATATATACAGCGTAGAGAAGATTGTGGTGAGGCAAGTGAGTTCGCTTGAAGATTCATAAGTGCCAAAGGGGTAGAGGTCGAAGGATTTGTATGTGATAAGTGCATAGAATAAGAAAAAGGGGGTGGCAGAGCCCCTGGGGACCCCTCCAGGATGCTGTGAACTCTGCAAGGGGGACCTGGGAGGCTACAAGCTATAGGGGAAGGGAGGTAGGTAAGGAGCAGATATAGCTAGATACAGGATCAAGGTTTAGGGTGGGTCGTGGCAAGAGCAGCTGGATGAGAAGTGGTTGTGAAGGGCTGAGCTGATGGAGTGGATAGAGGAGGAGTGACGAACTTGGGGAGGGAGGGAATAGCAAATTTTGGGGAAGCGGTAAGAGAAGCCTGATTGACCAGTGAGGGTGGAGCACCAAGGGATAAGCAAGGTACAAGTGTCAGTGGATCTGAAGGAGTGAGGGGGGGGGAGGTGTGATGAAGAAGGAGGAGGAGAGATATGTAGGGATTTTGCCCAGCCAGTGTTTAGAGGTGAACTTTGCACAGTGGGAAAGGCATCTGTTTATGAGGGAGGGGAAGGACAATGCATGGTATAAATCGCAGCGATGAGTGGGAGCAGGAGCATCAAGGGCAAAGCAGCAGAAAGAGAGGAATAAGGTGTCCAGTCTGAACAGGGAGGATTTGGGAGCAGCACCATAGACTATGTCACAGTAGTCAGAAATGGGGAGGATCATCTTTTGGACAAGTTTTTGCCTAGCCACAGGAGGGATACAACTACAGTTTCTGTAGAGGGCACCAAGCTTGGGGCACAGTTTCTTCAGGATGGTGTCAATATGTCCAGAGAAGTTGAGGTGCTTGTCAAGCCAGACCCCAAGATATGTGAAGGAGGACGTGTCCTCCAATATGGTCCCATCCAGGGTGTGGAAGGAGGGTAAGTTGGGGAGCCTAGAGAGTCTCTGCCTAGTACCGAAGGTCATGGAGACAGTCTTCTTGGCATTAAGGAAGAGGTGGTGGTTAGCAAACCAGAGCTGAACTTTATTGAAATCATGCTGCAAATTGGTTGTAACCTCAGCAGGACCAGAGCCAGAAGCATACAAAGACAGTATCATCTGCATACATGTGGATGGAGGTAGAGGGAGAGCAGACTGAAGGCAGGTCATTTAGGAAGATTGAGAAAAGCAAGGGTCTGAGTACCAAGCCCTGGGGGACTCATGTGATAATCAGGAGGGGGGGTATGTGATTCCAGAGACCCTAACAGATTAAGTACTAACAGTGAGGTAAGCCCTGAACCAGTAGTGGTGGTAGAAGACAGGCCTACTGATGAGAGTTAGTCCAGGAGGAGGGAGTGGGAGACCGTGTTGAACACTTTGGATAGGTCGACAAAAATGGCTGAGGTGATAAGGCCATTGTCCATTCTAGTTAGGATGGAGTCAATGAGCCTGAGTAGAGAGAGGTGATGGTGGAGTGATTTTTCCTGAAGTCAGATTGGAAAGGGGTGAAAAAGGAGGCGTCTGACAGTAAGATGTTTAGTTGAGTGAGAACCAGGTGTTCTTGGAGTTTAGCAAGAATAGGGAGGAGGGAGATGGGGTGATAACTGCAAGGGGAAGTGGGGTCCCCACCTTTGGGCAAGGGGAGGACCATAGCATGCTTCCAAGAGGAGGGGACCGAGCTTGTAGCGAAGGAGAAGTTTAGAATGAGGGAGGGGGTAGGCAATGGCAGTGGCTGTGAGATAGAGGAGCTTGGGGTCAAGGTCATCAGGGGAGGAACCTTTTGAATTGTTGATGGTGAGCAGGGCATTTAGTGCATCATTGACAGTGATGGTAGAAAAGGAGAAGAAGGGGAGGAAGATGAGTGATGGATAGGGGTGTGGGAGGAGGGAGGTAGTGATGGGTAGGAAGGGAGGGACTTTAGAAGTTCAGCTACGCATGTAGTGTAGAAGTTAAATGCCTCTGCCACGATGTTTGGATCTGCCACAGTGGTGTTATTTAACTTCTGGACTGGGGGAGGAGGAGGATGGGATAAGGGAGTGAAGAGGGCATGGACTACCTTCCAGAATTTTGAAGGGGTATTTATGTTTGTGAGGAAGGCAGATTTAAAGTATTCTGACTTAGCTAACCCAGTAGTCTTGGTGCAGACTTTTCCGAGCCTACGATAAGTTATGAAGTCACTAGGGGTCTGTGTTGATTTATGGGTCTTCCAAGCATGATCCCTAGCCCTGTGGCAGGTCAGGAGTTCAGGGGTAAACCAAGGATGATAATTTCCCTTAACTCTGGAAGTGTTAAGTGGGGTGAAAGTATCCCAAGTATTAAGGAATATGCCTTTGAAATAGGAAATTACCTGATCCACCAACAAAGCAGAAGCTAGGGGTGACCAGTCAGTGAGGGTGAGGTTACGCAGTAGAGGTTCAAGGTTCAAAGAGTTGAAGGACCGTAATTGCAAAGTTTTGTACAGAGTTTTAGGCCTGTGAATTTTTCTGACTATAAAGATTGGGTTATGGTCACTGAGAGTGTTGGGAAGGATACCAGATTTGATTACTCTGCGTGGGTGGGAGGTGATTGCCTAGTCAATTAGGGAATGGTTTAAAGTCTTATAGTTGGGGTGTGTAGGTTCTGTGATCAGGTGGGTGAGGTTTAGGACATCTACATGAATTCGTGTCATGTCAGATTTTGGAGACAGCCAGTTTAGGTTGAAGTCCCCCAGAATATATAACTCACTGGAGTGAGAGAGGGAAGAGATTGAGGTGATTCAATCTAATGCTAAGTTTGGCTGGATGTTAGGGCGGCAGTAGACACTGGATATGAAGATAGGGATGGTGTGAGGTAGGGTCACTTGGATGGCTAGTGTATCATGTATCGCTGGATTGGAGGAACAGTATAATGTAATAAATTGTAGCGTAGAGACTGTACTACATGCCAAAGATGGAAATTGTGTTCCCTGAGTGGCAATGAGTACCCACATTAAGAATGGGTGAGAGGGAAGGGAGGATGAGGAGGGGGGTCAGGTTTGGAATAACAGACGAGACTAGAGGGCCTGCACATTCTAGTCACCCCTCTATAAGAGACTGTCACATCTCTGCCCTCCACAGTCCACTAGAATGAGAAAAATGGATTATATGATAACACTGAAAGTTAAACAGAAGTCTTGGTCGATATGAATATTGCAGGTTGGACCTTGGTCCCCCCAGATGTGAGGGAAGCAACTTTGCTGCAGAAGGCATCCAGAAGTTTGTTCTGACCTGGAAGTGCCCTGTATAGCCACTCTCATTGTATATAATATTTATGTGATGAATGTATTTTCCTGAATTGATTGCACCGATGTTGAAAATTATTCAATAAAAAGGAAATTTTCAAAACAAAAAAAGAAAGTATTACTCAAAAATAAAATTTCCTGTGCAAACTGAAATTTGTGGTGTGAACCGAAAATTCAGCTTAAAGTATGAACCATCATTTTTGGTGTGAACTGAAAATTAATTTTCAGTGAGAACCAAAATTCTGGTGCCAAACAGGAAATATGTCTGATGAACCAAAAACTGGACAATGGCCAATACAAAGTCCCAAAACACTATTACGGGCTTGTTCTAACAAAAACAAACAAACAAACAAACAAGCAAACAAACAGAATCTTGTTTAAAAGTTCTCATTTAGCAAGGTTCATGGTTTTTTTTTTCAAAATATTCATTTTTATGGTTTGGGGGAATTTTTGTTACCTGAGATGAAAAAAAAGATGGTGGACATCACAAAGTGAAGAATAAAATCCCGGTTAGTGAGAACTATTTTTGGTTTGTGACAACTTAATGATGTAAACTGAAAATGCTCTCATGAACCGAGAATTTCTAGTTTGTATAAGAGGCTTATCCAGAAAAGCATGCTCAGAAAAAATGTTAAACTTCTTATAACTCTTGAACTAATTAAAATTTTTTCATGAAACCTTTGCGAGGCACTGCCTTGGTACAGACAGCTTCTACCCTAAAAGTTTTGAGAAAAAATTCTGTACCGTCTAGGCTGTACATGAGAGCAAATCAAAACATCTATTAAGTATAGAAAAAAACACACCATTAAAAATCAATGTTCTATATCTGAAACCCCACAAAATACCAGTGTGAAACTTTACATGTCTTGCGACTCTTTTAGCCAGACCATGTGTGCTAAATTCTGAACATCAATGCTGCCAAAGTTGTTCAGATGCAAAAATTGAGGTTTAACATTAAACAAAGTACTCAACCCTAATTATACTGTTGCTATGTACACAAATGCTCACAGCCTGGGAAATAAGATCCCAGACCTGCAGGCAATAATGTCAGAGGCTAAACTGGACATAGTAGCAATTAGTGAGACGTGGTTTACCAGTAATCACACTTGGGAGACTTCATTACCTGGCTGTGTACTGTTCAGAAGAGACCGAGGTGCAAAAAGGGGGGATGGAGTGGCCCTGTATGACAATGAAATATCAAAGCTACAGAAATTCAGAATACACATAAGGAGCCAGAAGAACTGTGGGTCACCCTGGAAACAGGAAATGGGACAGCCATAAGAACTGGGGTTGTCTACAGGCCCCCAGACCAGGGGGAGGGCATAGACACATTACTGTTAGAAGATATACAAAACATGACAGCTAAAGGGGAGGTTCTGATAATGGGAGGCTTCAACATGCCGGATACAGATTGGTCAATACCAGCAGGAACATCTGCCAGAACTAGACACATGGTGGATTCCCTGCATGGGGAGGGCCTCAAACAACTGGTACAACAATCCACAAGAGAGGGGCTATCCTAGATCTAGTACTGACTAACAGGGAAGGGATCACAGATATCCAGGTAGAAGGTCGCCTGGGGGCCAGTGACATAGAAACATAGAAACATAGAAGTTGACGGCAGATAAGGACCGCAAGGCCCATCCCGTCTGCCCATTTCCTTTTCTACCTTATAAATGTGCCACATGGTATTGTTCAATTTGGCCATTACATATAATCATCCCATTCCAAGGCAAAAATATGGGACTTCAGAGGAGCTGACTTTGATAAGATGGCCAATAGAGTTAAGCTAGCCCTGGCAAAAAGAAACACAGGTGAAGGGGTACAGGCAAAGTGGGCAAGCATTAAGGATGCAATACTTGTAGCAACATCCCATTGTGTTAGAAAAGGAAGTGCAAAAGACGAAGGAAACCACTTTGGTTCTCAAATACAGTAGCAGAAAAGGTCAGAGCCAAAAGGCTGGCTTTCAGGAAATATAAGGGAATACAGCAGGATGAAGATAGGGAGGCATACCAAACTGCCCTAAGGGAAGCAGGGAAGGCGGTAAGGCAGGCAAAGTCCCAAACTGTGGAAACACTAGCACGAACAGTAAAAGAAGGTGACAAGACTTTCTATAGATACATTAGTGAAAGGAGAAAGTCCAGAGGGGGTATTGCTAAGCTCAAAGGAGAAAAGGGGGCATGTGAGGAGGAGGAGGACCCTGTAAAAGCATCTATCCTAAATAGATACTTTTGCTCAGTATTTACTGAAGAGAGAGGCAGGGCCCACAGCTCAGCACCATGGACGGGGGGGGGGGGAGGTGAGCACTACTCTCTTCACAAAAGAAAGGGTCCTACAAGAGCTCACTAAGCTCAGGGTGGACAAGTGTAACCCCCCTGCAAATGGGGGTTCCCAAAAGACTTCCAGGAGCTTGCTTGAATGCTCCAAGCCTGAATGGTGTTTGGCGTTTAAGCCATTTATCAGTGAGTGTTTTAGAACCTCTGGTACTGTCTCTTTAAGAGCTGTCTGCTTGCAGACATAATTAGTTGTATGGGGGACTGTGTGTTTTGATTGAGTACCACTCAAGCTGCTGCCAATTCACTCCATTTTGCAGTCACTAGGAGTGCAAAGGGAACCTATCTGAAAGATGTAACTGTTTGCCAGAAATCATTTACAGTAATAATGAAATTACAGTTTGTCTAACCTACTTTCTTTTGCAGTCAGAACAGTGTCTGCCTAGTTCCCATTCTGGTTTTGAACTGCTGAACTGGACCAATCAGTGTGGGGTAAGCTAGCTCTAAAATGGTGCCTTGGACGAATCAGAACTTGGACTCATAATCTGAGCCAGCCACAAGAGGATTGTATGAGCAGTGACTCTGGGAGATGTAGTTTAGACTTCAGCACCTTTTGGACCAACAGCAGCAGTCTATTGTGAGTGACAGCCAATCCAGTCAAGAACTGGGAGGAACTCAAAGGAAGTGCCGGTTTTGTCGGTTGGAGTTTGAGTTGAGCTTTGGCAGTGAAGAAGGAAGGAGTCCTGTGTTTTTCAGTGTGCAGTTTAGTCAAAAACGTGTGTAAGGCCCAGAGTTCCGGTCTGCAGCTTGTGTAACAGCTTGTTAGGACTGAATCCGTCCTGTGAAGAGAGAATCAAAGGATATCTGAAGAGTAGAAACCAGGCTCACCCTGTAGAAGACTGGAGAAATTGCTGAAAATTGCACTCGGTCTGTCAGGAACTGAATCCTGTGTGTTCTCCGATTGTGCAGTAATTGCGATCGGGATACAGATGCAGCCTGCCTGGTATAGTGCTTTCTTTTATGTAAATGTGTGAAGAGGTTTGTGTACCTCAGAGCCCTGCGGCTGACATTGAAGGACCCTATCTTATTTGGAGGTCGTGGAGTACTAATCTGTGGTCGCCCCTGTTGAATTGCCACATTAAATCCAAATGGAATTACTGTACTGCTGACTATTTAATTTTCCTTTCTCTGTGTGAAAGGGCCCTACCAGCTGCCATGGTTTGGACTAGCCACTAGGGCTTGGGTACCCAGGGACAGTAACTGATAAGGATAGGCCTGTGCACAGAGCCATAGGTAGATTATTAGAGTGATAAGCTAATTAACCTGATTTCCCCCTGTCCTTGTTATATCCCCCTAAATAAATCAGAGCTGCTTGTTTCAGTAAAGTTATACTGCCTGAAGTATTTGTCTATGTTAAAGTACTGTACTGTGATTGTTGCACTGTATCTCATTTCACAGGAAGTCCCAGTGCCGGAACCAGTCCTGGGGGTAAGTGTATACTGTGAAGGTAATTCTGATATATTGTGTGGGCCACTAGTGGGAAGAAAGGGGGGTTGCAGTGTCCCAAGGGGCTGTGACCAAGTTAGTTTAACTATTGCAAACCCTGACCTCTGGGTGGAGGCACCCGCCATTGGATCCAGGCCCCTCAACCTGTTAGTGGCAAATCAGGCAGGGGTAGTAGCCCCTGGGATAGCGCCATCTAGGGGTTACATAAGACAATGGGACCTGATGGCATACATCCCAGGGTACTTAAGGAGCTAAGAGTGGAACTAGCAGAGCCATTAGCAGAACGGTTTAGTGAGTCTCTGAGCACAGGAGAGGTCCCAGAAGACTGGAGAAGGGCTCATGTGATCCCGCTCCACAAGAGTGGTAGCAGGGAGGAGGCAGGAAACTACAGACCAGTCAGTCTTACCTCAGTAGTGGGCAAGATTATGGAGGCACTGCTTAAGGAAAGGATAGTGCAACACCTGGAATCCATGGGGCACAGGATCCAAGACAGCATGGGTTTACAAAAGGAAGGTCCTGTCTAACTAATCTCATATATTTCTTTGACTGGGTAACCAGAGTGGTGGACCAAGGGGGAGCAGTTGATGTCACCCACCTTGACTTCAGCAAAGCTTTCGACACTGTTCCACATAGAAGATTGATAAATAAGCTGGGTAGGCTCGGGTGGTTCAGAAGTTGGTCAACTGGGTGGCAAACTGGTTGACGGACAGAAAACAGAGAGTGGTGATAAATGGTATACAGTCAGAAGAGATGCAAGTCACAAGTGGGATACCTCAGGGATCAGTCCTGGGGCCAGTCCTCTTCAATGTCTTCATTAGTGACATTGCAGAGGGACTAGAGGATAAGGCTTGTCTGTTTGCAGATGACACCAAGATCTGCAACAGAGTAGATGATCCTGATGGGGTGGGCAGAATGAGAAGAGATCTGGATAAACTGGCAAAATGGTCAGAAGAGTGGCAACTGGGATTTAATGCAAAGAAGTGCAAGATCATGCACATAGGGAAGAGAAACCCTGAAGCCATCTATAGGCTGGGAAGGGAGTTGCTGGCAGTCACTAAGGAAGAAAGACTTGGGCATCAACATCACCGATGACCTGAAATCATCCAAGCAGAACTCTAATGCAGTAGGTAAAGCTAGGGGGATGTTAGGGTGTATTAGTAGGGGTATCACAAGTCGTAAGAGGGAAGTAATAATCCCTCTTTACAAGACACTGGTTAGGCCCCATCTGGAGTGCTGCGTGCAGTACTGGAGGCCACACCTTCAAAAGGACATTAACCAAATTGAGGCAGTCCAGAGAAGGGCAACCAAAATGGTGCAGGGACTGCATCAGAAGACATATGAGGACAGATTAACGGAGCTCAATATGTATACCCTTGAGCAAAGGAGGGAGAGAGAGGTGATATGATCGAAACATTCAAACACCTTAAGGGCATTTACAAGGTGAAAGAGTCTAACATGTTTAAATATAAGAAAAATAGCAGGACAAGAGGACACAGCATGAGAATAGGGGAGGCCAATTAAGGGGAATGTGAGGAAATTCTTTTTCACAGAAAGAGTGGTGGATGCATGGAACGGCCTACCTCAGGAAGTGGTGGCTATGAATACAGTGCAGGGCTTCAAACAGGCATGGGATAGGCATAAGGGAGCAATGCAGATGAATATGGATAGATAGGTCATTGACAGTGTAAAGGTGTGTGGCACATTCATAAGGTAGAAAAAATGGGCAGACTGGATGGGCCTTGTGGTCCTTATCTGCCATCAACCACTATGTTTCTATTGGGTCAGTATAATATATATATAATATAGGGGTGTGGCAGTGCCCCTATAGTTAGGGTTTATTTTATTTATTAGTTTTTGTTGACCGGGTAAATGCACTAGACAAATCCTGCCTATTTTCAGGCACGACCCGGGGGGAGGGGGATACAGATGAATGCCAACTGACCTTGAACCAGGTGAAACTGTTGGTGGTGTTTTTAGTGAATGAGGGAAATTTGGCCAGGACACCGTGGAAATTCCCCTACTCTTGCTTCCTGTGAGCAGGGGGAACCCTTTTCCTGTGGGACCAAGATGGCGGCTGACAGCAGTGGAGGTCGGATGGTTGCTGTGCATTTGCAAGAATCGGTTTGCGAGGGGGAAGATACGGCTGGAATGCATTCACGAGATGGCCAGCTTAACGTACCAATACCCTCGCAGCAGGTGTCCCCATTTCACGATGCAGGAGTCATCGGTAATGAAGAAATGGGTGAGTGCCCAGTTTATCGGGCGGAGCCTGTGAATCCAGTTTTGAGTCTATCAGAGGATGTTCTTTCTATGGTGCCTCAGGACCAGTCAGCGTCTTCCTCTTTGGTTGTTGCTACGCAACTAGAAATCAAGCGTCAGGTTTTGGAGCTCGCTCTAGCAGACTACCGGCAAGCTCAGCTTTCCGTGGAGGAGGAAAAGAAATGTAAGCGGCCCGAATTGGATTCCCCCTCGAGCCCTCCAGGTAACACTAATAAAGTGTTAAGGAGTTATTCTAATACACAAAGCGAGGATTTGCCCCCACCCCAGATGTCTTCTTCTGGAAATACATGGTCCCCTCAGCGGGCTTTACAGCAGGCAGGCTGGATAAGGTCCGAAACTGGCGTTTGGGTCGCTGACCCTAAGATCCCGATTCTGGGGGTTCCTGGGGTGGGAGAGCCATTAGCATCTGCAGATACTCCTTTGGAGGATTTTTCCGTTCAACAACATCCCCTGCCCGCTGATGTTTTGGTATGGGAAACAGCGCTTCCTGCCTCTGGAGCCACCTCGAAAGTGGTTAACCCTGATCCCTTACAGAATACAAACATTGCATCTCAGGACTCTGTTCTCGTTGATGGCTTAATTTCTTTCTCCCCCTTACTGATTCATACCTTACGATGACTCAGACCACAGGAGACAGTATGGGGATGGCTGGGTTGATTGTTGAACATAACGAAGAACCTAATGGTTTGCCAGTGCCTCCTGCTACATTTGCTAGTCTATTTAAGAAACCAGTGACACTGGCTAAACGACGGAATGCAGTTCGCTTAAGGTTTTTGGGAGTTACCGAAGATATGCCTGACCGATTTTATGTTGGCAAAGTTTTGATTAAACAGTTATTGGGTTTTTCTCCGGGTGAAGTTTATGCTCTTATTCACTCCCCTGGGGACAACACGTATGATATTAGCTTTCGCACCCCTGATTTATTAGACAGATTTTGGATGAAATATGCTTTACTTAAAACTAACCCTGCTTGGTCTCATTTTCAGGTGATTCCACTGACAAAACAATCCTTTAATGTTATAACTGTATTATTTAGGAATGAGGGAGTAAACGTCAAAGACATTACATATTGGTTAGAACACAAATGTACGCTCCAGGGTAACCCTGAGCCTATATTGGATTCTGAGGGGTTTTGGAATGGAGGGTGGAGGTATAAGATTAATTTACTACAGACAAAGGATGGCTTACAGCATTTTCCAAGTTGTTTTTACCTGGGTAGGGATAAAGGTTTTATATTCTACCCAGGCCAACCACGGCATTGTTACAAATGTCGTTCTCCTAGGCACCTCAGTAGGACCTGTGATATTGTGAAGTCTGTGCAGTGTGGTGAAAGGGGACATGCTTTTACTGATTGTCATCACCCAGTGAAATGTTCTCTTTGTGAGGATTCTCATGCTTTCATTGACTGTCCTTTTGCAGCCCAAAATAAATCTAATGGGGATTTTTGTATACAGGATTTTTATATTAATACTGCGGTTAAGGCTGCATTGAGACAACAGCCTTCCCCCTCCTCCCGAACGGGCGAGACCACAAACGTTTTGGGTACAGGGGCAGCCCCAGGTACAGATTTTTGCTGAAGTTGATATGTCTGTTGTAGACCTGGCTCCTGTGCCGGCCTCTTTGCCTCCTGTAGCATCCACTGTTGTAACCCCTATATCAGTAGATCCTATGCCCCCACCTATGCCTCCTGAAGGGAACTTTACGGTGGTTTCCACTAGGCACCGTAGTCTTCCTTATCGGGGTGTGGAGAAACCTCTGTCAGATATTGAACCCTTGGTTTTACAAAACAACTACCAGGTACTTCTGGATGACGGTGGAACTGAGTCTGATTCTACCTCGGTTCTCTCATCTCAACCAGAGGGTGCCTCTGATCTTGACCAGCCCCTGGAGCAACCAGATACTGGGAAAAAAAAAGGACTAAGTTAGGGATGAGGAAATCTACAAAAAAACAAATGATGATGTTTTTTAGGTTGGCTTGTTTAAGAAAATTGTTATGTTCATTTTGATATTTTTGCATTGGTATTTATTTTCTTTTTTCCTTTTCTGTATATGTCTGTGTCTTATAATCTTTCTGTGGCCTCTCTGAATGTTAACAGTATTCAGTCAGAGAGGAAGAGGTTGTTGATTTATTCTTTGTTTGAAAATGAAGCTTATGACGTGGTATTCCTCCAGGATACCCGTTTATATTCCAGAGAAGATGTGAATACGGCAACGGTTGGTTGGAGGTGGGGAATTACAGATTGGTCCCTGGCTGACGTATTATGCAGTGACATTGGTATTGCTGTGAATACTCCGAAGGCTAAATTAATTCATCTGGTAGATCTCTATCCTGGGCATGTTTTGATGTTAGATTTAGAAGTGAATGGATTACAGGGGCGTTTCATAAATGTGTATGCCCCACAGATGAAATTTGACAGAGTTGGCCTTTTCAGATTAATTTTGCCATATTTATTTACATCACAACATATTTTTCTGGGCAGAGACTTTAATTGCAGTAGATATCAGAAAGATCGTGGCCTTCGCACAAACAAAATTTTTTGTGATGCTCTTTATCTTAATGACCTATTGGCACAATCTGGTTTACAAGATGTTATGGCAGCTCAAGTTCCACCTGCTAAAACATTTTGTTTTCTCTCTGATTCCTTGAATTTTATTCATACTAAAACTATTCCTGTGACACCTTCTGATCATGCCATTATAGAGGTTACGGTTTCCAGTCATACAAAGATGCATCGTGGTCCAGGTTACTGGAGGTTAAATTTAGACCTACTGCTTATTCCGACGGTTGAGGATGGTTTTCTGGCTTTATTAAAAGCTAGGTAATCATTTTTTTGCCTCTACAATTGTTCTCGAGATTGGTGGATAGATACTAAACAGGATATCCAACTTTATTTTTCATGTATTGGTAAAATTAATGGTAAATATAAAACCGATGAATATGCCCTTCTTAGGGCACAATTTCTATACGCACACTTTCAAGCAGTACAAGGGGATATTTCTATTCTCTCCACTTTACATACACTTCGAGAACGATTGAACAAAATACAATTTGATTGGGCTAAATCCTTGGAGACTGAAAGACGATTTGGGACTCAAGGGGATAAAGCCTTTATGGATGCTTCTCATTTTTTTGCTTATCAGAGGCAGCAAAAATACATGTCAATAGTTAAAAATCAATATGGGCAGAGATGCACAAAAACAAATTATATTCTTTCAGCTGTGGAGTCCCATATACAATATCTGTTTAGTCCACCTGAAACGCCTATGGTTTCACATGTCCCTTGGTTGGTTCAGTGTGTGTTGCCCCAATTATCTGTTCATGATAAACGGATGTTGGTTTCAGACATCACCCCATTGGAAGTCACCACTGCCTTCTCTCAAACAAAGTCTCGCTCAGCCCCAGGCTTGGATGGGCTTTCATATGAGTTATTCAAAATTATTTTTTCTATTTTATTATCAGAATTTACTATGATGTTGAATGATGTTTTACTTATGGGAATTTTGCCTTCTAGTATGTATGAAGGTTTGGTGTTTTTTTTTTATATAAAAAAGGGGATCGCGAAGACTTGTCGAATTAGAGACCTCTTACATTGTTGAACACGGATTTTAAAATTTTGACAAAAATTTTGAACAACCGACTATTAGTACATGCTGAATTTTTATTACATCCTTCCCAAACTTGTTCAATTCCTGATAGGCGCATTACTGACAATTTGATCCTTCTCCGCGAAATTATGCAAAAAGGAGCAACTGGGGAACTCACAGGTTTAATATCAGGATCAGGCTAAGGCTTTTGATAATGTGAGGCATACATATTTATGGGACTGCCTGGAATCCTATGGTATTCCATGCATCTTTGTACGACGGTTACAGATGTGTTATGCTCAGGCTACAGCCCAAGCTTACTGTAATGGTTGGTTGGGTAAAAAGTTTCCGGTTTTAAGGGGTGTGCATCAAGGTTGTCCCTTAAGTGCACTTTTGTACTTATTTACATTGGACCCATTAATTAGAACTGTATACGCTTCTTCTGATATACATGGTGTTTCATTTTTCTAGTAGTCACCCCGAAATTAAATGTACAGCATATGCGGATGATATTTGTTTTATTATTAGTGACATCCCTTCTGCACATTGCTTAGAAATAGTTTTGCATGAATGTTCTTTATGTACAGGTGCTGTTATAAATTATAATAAGTGTAACTGTATAACCCTTCAAGTATTAGATATCTCAGTTGCGCATGTAATAGGTATTACAGTTGTACGGGAAACCTGTTCGATTCTTGCCATGCATTTTGGAGCGGGTGATTTGGATTATATCAATTGGAAAATTAAATTACAGGAAGCCCAAGCTAAGGTAGACATATGGAATAAGTGGCGGTTATCCAAATTAAAGAGGGTTTTTATGGTTAAAACCTTTTTGTTACCCCTGTTTTTATATTTAAGCTCAGTTTTTAGTCTCTCCTTGAGTCTGGAAACACAGATTTATAGTTGTTTTTTTTCATGCATTTGGGGTAGCAGATTAAACCCTATAAAACGTAGTTTACTTCTACGAGATTGTAACCAGGGAGGTTTAAATATGATTCAACCTGTTATTTTTTTTTTACTATGTTTCTGTATACAAATCTATGGCTTATAATTAATAGAATTCCCAAATTTTGGACACCATGGCTTCAGGATTCAATGGGGGAGATGGTATCTATTTGGCCAGAGAATGCACCAATCCCTAGACAACGGTCTATAGCTGCTCTTTCTCCCACTATGAGAGTATGTTTTGGGAAAATAAAATTATGGGCAATTTCCAAAGGCTCCTTTATCCAGTTTTCCAGAAAGGAATTGTATGCATTTATAATACAACGATATTTTCAAGATATAGCCCCATTTGATATTTGTGCTCCACATCAACGTTTGGCAATTGGTAATATGCTGACTTCCCCTCGGATACCCCGTAATATGAGGGATGTGTTGTGGTTGTCCCTTTATGGAAAACTTAATGTTAGAGGAAATTTGAAACATAAACAGATTTCCGAACAATATTGTCCAAGAGAAACTTGCTCCCATATAATTGAGACCATGGAACATTTATTTTTTGAATGCCCATTTATTATAGAATTTTGGAGTACTGTCCAATCTAAGTGGCCAACATCTCCTTTTTTTCAGTTAACCACAGAAATATTGTGTGTAGGTATTTTACCCTTTTTGTGGACTAGACACAATAGGGTTACTATGTGGTTATTTCTTGTGTGTTTTAAATGTTATATTTGGTTTGTCCACTGCCGGCTTACTATTCAGCGATGTCTCTTTTCTACAGAAGAATTGTTCCATTTAGTGGATACTGCTATGAAGAATTTTTGACTTCATGATCTGCATAATGTTTCATCACCTTTATTTAAATCCAGATGGGACTCTGTGGCTTGGTTGTAACTTTTTGTACACCTTAAGGTGCCTTTAATTTAATAGTATATACTGTAATTACTTACAAATATAGGTTATACTGTTGGTGTTTCCTTTTCTTTAAATTTAGATTTAGCTTGTGAGCTGTATCATGAGTTTGAACGTGTTTTACTTTCCAAGTTATGTTGATTTTCCCCACTCCTGTTAATGGAGGTTTAGGATTTTGTACTTTTGTGACTGTTTAAAAACTGTTTCTTTAATGTATACCATAATACTTTTTTATGTTTCCCCATGTTTTGTAATTATTTTTGTGAGTTGTATCACATTATGTTTATGGTTTATTTTTCAGTTTAATAAAAACCCCTACTCCTTTCGATAAGTGCCATGGGATCTTTAACATCCACCTGAACTACCACCAATCCAGGCAGATGGGACCTCGGTTTGACGTCTCATCTGAAAGATGGCACCTCAGAAGTGCAGCACCCCTCTCATGCTGCACTACAGTGTCAGTACTGGGATATTAACCCAAGTGCCAGATATGGGAACTGAACCCACAGTTGATTAGGCTGTTTAAAGTTAAACCCCAGTTTTTGCACCTTAATAACTTTGGTGTCATTTGCAAAATAGCTCAAAATTTGGCATGCGCGATCAGGCTGCCAGAGTCTCTAGATGTGAAAAATGTTGTGATGGCATCTTATTCAGTTTTCTAGATAGGGAGTGACAAAAATGAAAAAAAAAATACACTTGGTTTCCATATACTTTAACATTGGGTATTTTATGCTTTCACCTACAGCCTAGATGGTGTGGTATTTTTTCATTAAATTTTCAGGGTAGAAGGGGCCCATACCAAGGGTGTGCCTTTGGAAGGTTTCATGAAAAAATGCGAAAAAATAATATTTATTTAAAAAGGAAAAGCAAACACCTCAACCTAGCTAAACAGACCTGTTTAGCTAGATACTGCTGTTTGTTTTTTTATAAACTTGCCAGAAATACATTTTCTGGGCACCCCAAAATCCAGGGTGCCCAGCTTAGTGAGAAGAACCATTAACCTGCATTCTCTGCCTCAGAACAGTGGGACTTTCTTGAGTTCTTTAGCCACAGCTGGAATTCATGCTGTTGGGTGCACTAAAAGCAGTGAGACCCCTCTCTTTTGGAGTCTAGTGGCAGCCCCCACCATATGATTGTCAGCTCCATTTTTATATTTATTTATTTATTTATTTATTGGAAACCATCAGTTTTACAACCTTTGAGTCATGGACTCGTTACAAAGGTACCTCGTCGTAAGGGGGGGGAGACAACAATTAGGTGAGTCGAGACAGGGATGAACACACGGGTGAAAATATACATAGACACACTTTAAAATAAAGATTACAGGCAGCAGCTATACTGGTACAACATTTGTAGAGTTACACACATTGTAACAAAGCAATAGATACATCATACAACTAGTAGCTAGTCTTAAAAACGGTGGGCGGGACGGATTAGCTACAGGCATCTACAGCATCAGCTGTCAATGATATGCTTACAGAGGGTGGTTTTGAAACGGCCAATCCCCGAGATCTTGGAGATAGATTCGGGGAGGGAGTTGAACAAATGCGGGGCCAAGTGATGAAAGGACCTTTGGCAGCTAGAGGTCTTGGCCTCGGAACAACGGCAGGCAGTGGAGGACTCTATGGGTGGGCAGGGACCTAGTAGCCAGCTGCAAGGGTCCAGAGACCCCAGGAGGGCAAAGGCCTGACACAGACTTTTAGCCAGCAGGCAGGTTTGATATTTCAGTCTTTCCTCAAGAGTGAGTATATTTGTGCTGGAGTATAGCAGACAGGTGTGGGTTCTGCTGTAGGCACCGATAAAGGAGCCTACAGGCTTTGTTAATAAGCGGTCTGGACCTTAGATAGGGCAGTGGTGTCAGCAGCTGCAGTTGGGAGCCCGTAGTCGGCCAGTGATAACACCGATGAGGCAATGGCTAATTTAAGGCGGGTTCAGGGAGGCAGTCTTTGTGGCGGTAGAAGCCCGATCCTGGAGTTCATGGCAGATGACAAGGCTTTGAGGTGGACATGGAAGGTAAGGCCGGGGTCAAAGGTGATGCCCAGGTACTTATAGGATGATACTTGTTCAATTGGGAGGAGCATGCTGGTGGTGATGTGGATGGAAAGTCCTTGGCTGTTTTGCCTATGTGAGAATAGCATGGACTTTGTTTTCTTTAGATTAAGGACTAGACGATGGCTGTTGAACCATTTTTCAGTTTGAAGGAACGCGTTTTGTAATATGCCTTGGAGAGAGAGAGGATCCGAGTGAGTAGCTAGGACTACAGCATCGTCTGCATAGAGCAGCATTTTGCTGGAACAGGAACTAGGGAGGGTGTTCAGGAATAGGCTGAAAAGAGTTGGTCCAAGAATGGAGCCTTGAGGGACCCCAGAGAGTACAGGTAGGTTGGAGGAGAGGGTTCCATTGAGCTTGACTCTTTGGGTCCTGTTGTGAAGGTAGCTTGTGAACCACTTAAGGGGGGTGGGAGAGAGGCCCAGTTTGCTCAGGGAGAGTAAGAGCAGGGGGTGGCACACCGTGTCGAAGGCCTTGGAAAGGTCTATGAAAACCGCCCCTGCGAGCAGGCCATTGTCAAGTGCGGAGTGTATGTGGTGGGAGAATTCCAGGAGGGCAGTAGATGTGCTGTGGCCAGGACGAAACCATGTTGCTCCGGACATAAGAGGTTGTGTTTGGATAGGTATTCCGTGAGCTGTGTGTTTACGATTTTTCTAAAGCTTTGGATAAGGGGAGGATGGAGATGGGCCTGTAGTTGTTAGGCGGAAAGACGGTCCCCAGACTTGTGGATGGGAGTTATTTCAGCATGCTTCCAGGCCTCGGGAATTAGCCTAGGCATAAGGACTTATTTATGATAAGCGTGAGGGGATAAGCATGACATCAAGTGTGGGAGTATTTTGGGTCGAGAGGGTCACTACTTGGGTTCTGAGAGGTAAGGGATCTTAGTAGGAAAGATTTGGCATCATGTGGTGAGATCATTTGGAATTGGAATTGTGGCCAGGGAGTTGGAGTAAGAGAGGGTGTGGCAACCGGGTCAAAAAAGTGGGCAGGAAGGACAGCACTTAAATCTGTGAAAGTCTTATTAAGGCAGTCAGCGACACACGGTAGGTCAGTTGAGACAGCCCCATTTATGACAATCTGGGATGGGGGGGGAGCGGACATTCCCATTCAGTTCTTTTATGATGTTATATATATATGATGTTTTCCTGGTGTCAAGTGGCACACCCCCACCCTCCAATTGCCATCCCCATATTTGAAAAATGTTTCCCTGGTGTCTAGTGGCACCCCCACCCTCCAATTGCCACCCCCCGTATTTGTATAATATTTCCCTGGTGTCTAGTGGTCCTCCCCATCCTCTGATCACTGTCCCCATATTTCTGTAATGTTTACCTGGTATCTAGTGGCACCGCCTGCCCTCCAATCACTTTCTCATATGTTGTGTTTCCCTGATATCTGGTGGCATTCCCACCCTCTGATTGCCATCCCTGTATTTGTATAGTGCTTCTCTGGTATATAGAGGCACCCCCACCCTCCAGTTGCCATCCCCGTATTTATATAATGTTTCCCGGGTGTATAGTGGCCCTCCCCTCCCTCCAATCACCGTCCCCATATTTCTGTAATATTTTCCTGGTGTTTAGTGGTATGTCCTGCCTTCTGATCACTGTTTCATATTGTTGTAATGTTTTCCTGGTGCCTAGTGGCACCCCTGCCCTCTGTTCACTGTCCTGTATTGCTGTAATGCTTTCCTGGTGTCTAGAGGCACCCCTGGCCTCTGATCACCATCCCATATCTCTGATTACCATCCTTAATTGCTGTAATGTTTCCTTGGTGTCGATTGTCATCAATCTCTCATAGTCATGCATCTATATCTGCAATGTTTTCCTGGTGTCTAGTGACACCCCTCGTCTTCCGATCACCATCCCCTTATTAGTTTTACAAATCTGACCTGTAATAAAGAATGCTGTCCCTCAATGTTTTTTTTCTTTAAACCTGTAAAAAAAGAAAATGGTCCTGCGCTGACCTGACCCCTGCCACCCTGATTTCCTACTCACCAGTCAGCACCCCTAGTACACTCCCTACACACCCTCACTCAACTGAACAGGCCCCTTGGCATATATCCACTCTCCAATAGAAGGCATGTCTTGCTGCTGGAACCAGTGACTGCAATACAAGAAACTAAAGCACTGTAAGTGCAGTTCAATGTATTTCTATGGGTTTTGAACTTTGATGCCTAACTTTGTCATTTTTGCATATTTTAGCCCCAAATTTTCAACATGGCCTTTCTGGGACCTCACCTCATGAACAATGGTGGTACAATTATGCAAATTAGGCCTGAAAGGCAAGTTGTGTGGTTGAGGTGCAAAGTCACCTTTCAGGTGGAATTTGAAAATTTTCACTGCCCTTGTTCAGGAGGTGGGTTCATAAGAAGGCTATGTTGAAACTTTTGGGTTTAAATTTGTGAAAATGGCAAAGTTGTGTGCATATGTTTAAATCTTTCTATGCTTGCTCATAACTTTGATAATTTTAAATATTTTGACCCCAAATTTTCAACATAGCCATTTTATCACACCACCTCATGAATGTGACAGCTGATATGTTTCAAATCCTGACCAAAATGTGTTTTCACACCTGTGGCACAGAGGACATTTTGGTGAGGTGTAATGACGTTTTGGAGGGGATTTGAAAATTTTCACCTACCAGGATCATGAGGTGGGGGTAATAAGAAGGCTATGCTGGAAATGTGGTGTACAAATATGCTAAAATGCCCAGTTTATGACTGAATGTTGTAGTATTTCAATGTTCATTCATAAGTTCGCTAATTTTCAATATTTTGACTCCAGACTTTCAACATGCCCATTTTTCCATACCACCTCATAAACGTGACAGGTGTCATTTTTTAAATCCTGGCTGAGACGTGGTTTCACACTTGTGGTGCGGAATGACATTTTCACCAATATACTATGAATGATACATGTCATATTTATGAGAGCAGTCATAAAATGACTATCTTGAAAATGTGGGGTCAAAATAAAAAAAAAGAGTGAATGTGTGAAGAACGAATGTGTGAAGAGTGAATGTGTACTGAATGTGTAATGAGTGAATGTGTAAAGAGTAAATGTGCCAGGCCCTGCACGTCTGTAGGTGGACAGAGTCTTCCCATAACACATGGCCCAATAGGCCCTGCACACCTGTACCTGTTCACACTGGTTCTGAAGGGACCTGTTTGAATGAGGACATGATTCCACCATCTCAAAAAGAAAGGAAATTCTTTCTAAAAAATGTTGTTAATGCACCAATTGGGGGTAAATTAATGCCTCAAAAGTAGGGAAATGTGTTAGGATTTCCAGCCCAAATCCCCCAAACAGCAAAAATAAAAATATTGGGGGTTTGAGTCTCTCTGGAGTCTTGGTGAATCAGTGGTGGGGTCTTCCTTGGAGTTGTCAACCCTAATGCTCACCCCATTCCCTGAGCAAACAATGTCACACATGATCTTCTTTCTTCACAGAGGGCCCGCAGGGCCCTGTGTATTGAAAGCTACAACAAATTGTATTGGCAACATGTGGCGAGACATACTTCTCTACCTCTTAAGAGTGTAACATTACGAAGCACTGGCTTGGAGCTGTACCTTGAGCTTCAGATGGGAGGCAATGGGATGGGGGAGGGGTGAGCATTAGGGTTGACAACCCCAAGGAAGACCCCACCACTGATTCACCAAGACTCCAGAGACCCAAAATCCTAATATTTTTTCCTTTTGCTGCTTGGGGGGTTGGGGCTGGGAGTTAGGGTTGGAAATCCTAACACCACATTTCCATTCTTTTATGGCATTAAGTTACCCTACCTGGTGCATTAACAAAGTGTTTTGCAAAAGAATATATATGTATAATAGATACAGATGGATGGATAGATAGATAGATAGATAGAAAGATAGATAGATAGATAGATAGATGGATGGATGGATGGATGGATGGATGGATGGATAGATGGATGGATTGATAGATAGTAACCTGGTGGAACTAAGGGCTGAGGCATCTGTCTTACCTTGCGCCATGCCCGTGACCCAGGTTCAGAGCTACTTGGGGAGCTGGGGGTTGGAGGGAGGAGGGATTGAGCATCTGGAGGACTGCTCTCCTCTCCTGGGGAGGTGGGTTGGGATTCCTCATCGAGTAGCAGCTCCCAGTGAAGACTGATGGTGCTACAATCCATGGGGATATGTGCTCGGTGAAGATGTTGGTGGACATCTGCAGGCGGGTGTGGGAGCATGCCTGGCACATTCTGATGTCACTGCTTGTCCACGTCTTTGTGGAGGGACCACCAGAACAAAGGAAAAACCCTGGCCACCAGGAGGATGATGACAGACTCTACAGCTGGTCCCCCACCCCCATCGCCGGACCCTGCCTGCACCAGAGCCCTCGATTCCTCCTACACTCTGACTACCAACTAGATTCTGAGAAAGGCCACTGAAAAGTAGTGGTGGCCCTGCCTCGGGGGGGTATGCAAGCTGGTGGGTCAGCTGGCAAAGAGATGGTAAGAGCTCCGGAGGGGGGGGGGCCTTGTGTATGGAGGACCTTGGGCAGGTGGGAGAAATGACAGGCTGCCTGGGGGGCACATCTGAGGGAGATCCCAGTGTGGCCAGTGACCAGAGGGAAACAGAGTTGAAAAAAAAAGAGGATAGATAGATAGATAGATAGATAGATAGATAGATAGATAGATAGATAGATAGGTGCGGTTGCACCTCTATATTAGGGTTGAGAAGGCAGTTTAATATTAAACTCTAATTTATTAAAACTATTTTACTGTTTTAAAATAAAACATATATGCAGCAAAACATCTGGACGTAGATCATAAGAGATGAAACATAGTAGCTTGAGGGTGCCACTTCTCTTAATAGATCGAGTTTACCAGTCTGCCTCATGAAGATACATCCTCAAGGGGTATAGCAAACATTGTCCCAAAATAATTTCAAAAATTAATAGCTGTGTAGAAGAGTCCATGAGCTGCATGCCTAAAATTCAAAAGTTCAAAGAGTGTCTGGAATGGATCAGGGCCATGTCACCTCTGTCATCTTTGTTGATTTGGCTAAAGCCTTCAACACGTTATCCTACTCCCTCCTCCTTGATAAGCTTACAGCAGCAGGGCTTTCTGTCTCTGCACTAACTGGTTCCATTCCTATACTGTGGGTAGGTCTCAGTCAGTTAGAATAGGCAACTCCATATCTTTCCCCCCATCAACACTGGTGTCCCCCAAGGGACTAAATGACCTCCTTGCTGCTTGCTTCTCTGTGTCCATTCACTTGTACATGAATGACACTGTTCTCTATGCCTCAGGTACACCCCCATCTGTTGTTGTGACCAGTCTACAGCTGGAGTTCGATAAAGTCCAGCTCTGGTTTTGCATTAACCAACTATCCCTCAATGCCAAAAAGATGGGCTCCATGACTTTTGGCACCAGGCAAAGGCTCTCTAGGCTTACTGCCACTCCTGCCTTCCATACCCTTGATGGGGTCACACTAGAGGATGTCGCCTCCTTCAGATATCTAGGACTCTGACTTGATTGTCACCTCGACTTTTCTGGACATGTGGATGCTAGCCACAAAGAACTGCTCTACTCAGGCACCGTGGCTGCATACCCTTATCGGCCTGTTGTGAAATAGTGTAGAATATTATTCTCCCAATTTTTGACTATGGTGACATAATCTACAGCTCAGCACCTAAGTCTACCCTAACCAAACTGGACACCCTCTTCCACTCCTTCTGCCGGTGCGCTCTTGACTGTCCACCCTGTACCCACCACTGTGACCTCTATACCGCTCTCTCCCCCTCCCCTCCCCCCACTCGAATCCAGATGTCTCGCCCACTGCTCCTCCCTTGTCGGGAGGTTCTGGCTTGGCTCTCTCTCCCCTCCTACCTCTCCTCTATTCTCTCCACCCCCTCTCCTCCCACCTACTTCCTCCGGAACTCTGACTACTAGATGCTGGCTCTTCCTGCGAGAGCATCCATCAAAGGTCAGTCTGCTTTCTCCTACCGCCTCCCAAACTCTGGAACTCCCTTCTGCCAACTATCCAGTCTGTCTCAACCCCTCTCAGCTTCTCCTCTCTTCTGTACAACTTCACTTCACTTTCCTGCAATTGTTCTGACCACCTCCCTTGACATCCATGCTTTCCTCTCCCTCTACCTTAGACTCCTCTTAACCCCTCCCCTTTATCTCCCTTACCCCTGCCTTAACTCCCACCCTTTCTCCCCCTCACCCATGCCCCAAATCTTACCCTTTCTGTCCTTTACCTTTTCTCCCTCCTAACTGACTCTTCTACTACATCCCCACCTCCACCTCTGCTGTCACTTGGCAGGCCTGTAAACTAGTTACTGACTGTGTATTCATCCAGTTGTGCCTGGCTCTTGTGGTATTTTCATCTCAAAGGGAACATTGTCTGCCTCTCCCCTACCCCCCTTTTTTCTTTCTCATAGGCCTGGTAAACATTACACGGACTCGGTTTCGAACCTTCTGTGTCTGGCCCTTGTGGGGTTACCATCCCAGTGAGCAAATGATGTGCCTCTCCACTACCCTGTCCCTTCTTCTCCTCTTCTCACTTATCTTTCCCACTGCTGTCTCTGCTACTCCCCCTCTGCTCCAAGAAAATTGCCTCGCACGCATAATTTTATTAGTTGTATCTAATTTAATATTTGGACATCATTATTTAATTCATATGTGCTGGTTGTATGCTCAATCTCAAACTGTGTACATATGTTCATTGTTACCTTGAATCTCTGTACTCTGTACTCTGTTGTAACCCCATATATTGTTCTATATTTTTGTTTAAAACCTGATGTACTTACCCACTTCCCTCTCCCCCTAGGACACACCTGGAAACAAGCTGTTCTAGCTCAGTATGCCTTTCGTGGTGAAACTTTTCAAATAATTAATAAATAAATAATAACTAAATAAATAAACTATCAGTGTCCCTGCCTCTGCAATGCAGGAAAAAGTAAATCTCTGTGCTTTTCTATATTTTGCACACTACATACTGTGAACCACTGTAAGATTACAACTCTGCATGTTACTGGTAATTCCTGCATTGACACTTAAACTTAAGTACCACATCTCAAACTAGAACATAGCAAGATAGCAAGGATATTCTGTTATTTGAATCTAGTGTGACATAGCAAGTGATGTTATTATTGAATATCATCAGAAGCAAAACTATTCCCTTGCGATATATAAAAAAATTAAAGTTGCACTGCATAGATTAGTAAAGCCAAAGTCCCATTTCTGTTGAGGTCTCTTGAAAATGTTACCCAAAGAGCCTCAACCAGCAGGAGATAGTGAACCTGCTGTCCTTAGTACCTGAGTCCTGAATATTAAAATTGCTGGTACTGGATCTAAAACTTACAGGCTGGACTGATCTTTCAGAGTATCTGCCAGATCAGAAAATAGGTATACTGTCCCACTGTACACAGTGTTCAGGTGAGCCAGGAATGACATTCTGTGCTGCACTGCAGCCTCCCACAACATCATACAGACCCTGTCAAAGTGCTCCTTCTTTTTGCCCATTACAAAGCCAATGTTGGGGTGCAGCTGCACTGGCTGATCGTGTTGCAACAGAGCTTCTTTTTGCACTGCCAGCACCAAGATGAAATCCTGGGCGCCAACCCCATCCAGAACCACCGGGATCATTCTCAGGACATCAGTGTTGTCTGGCCAACTCCTTAGCATTACCCAAGAGGCCTTTTGGATTGTCATAGCCTATCTTTCGTCTTGTTGCTGAGCTGGTGTCTGAGCCAGTTCTAGATGAACAGGGGAAGATGGTTCCCTTCAGTGCCCTTGGGTATGCCGACCACCTGATATTCTGAGCTTGGCCTAATTCTCAAGTCTTGTTTTCCTTTAACATGTTGGCTGTAGCTCCCATGGCAGCTTCTAAGTGCTTTATCATTTCTGCAATTTCCAGCTTGACAGAGTCCAGACTTGTTTCAAGAGTGACAACTTTATTTGTTAGAGTATCGAATTTGTCTGCCAGGCCTGCTACTGAATTGATCAGTTGATTAGTTTTTATACCCAGGCTCTGAAGAAGTCTCTTCTGACCATTCTGCCACGACGGCCCATTGCAGACCTTATGGTTGGGGCTCCGGGAATATTTTTGCTCTTTGTTCCCTCTTCTTGCAACTTATCCTTCTTAGGATTCCCCGTTTTGCTCAGGGGACACTCCAGTTTTAATATTTCTCACTTGCTACTGCAGCAGTTCTCAAAAAGGAAAATGCTAAGCAATTTGAAATGTGTATTGATGCAAAGCTCTAATCCCTAGTGGCCTTCTTGCTTGGGCTCCACAATGCCCCAAACCCCAATTTTAGCATATTAACAGCAGTCCTTAGCTTTATTCACCTGAAATTTGGCATGTACAGAGTGATTACCAGGGTCTCGGGAGCCTGTAAATTTCACAATGAGCAGTTTAGCACTTTAAAAGTTCTAGAAGGCTGAAAACACATAAAGTGCACCAAATTAAGAACTTTAGTTTGCACACCGGTAGCAACAAACTGTTGGGATTTGAAAGCTAAAACTTACAGGTTCATTAGTGTTTGGCCGAAGGCTTATTCTTCTGAAGACTGACTGTTATTAAAAAAAAAAAAAAAGTTTCATTTTTCAGTTATTAAAGGAGACTAGTGATTTACTGAAACTCCCCAGCCCCCAAAGCCTCGCTCCCTGAATAGGCTTTTGGCAAAAAAAAAAAAAAAAATGTAAGTGTTTGAACTTACTTTCTTTTAGTTTTGTAAAGTCCATGATCAGGCAACATGGTGGATGGTGTGCAGTGCCATCTCATGTGTGGTACCACGCTGCCCAATTGTATTGAGAAGCATACAAGCAAGCAGTGCTGCGCCATGCTGAAACATGAGAAGGCACCGCACAGCACCTGCCATGTTGACTGATTGCAGAGTTTACAAAAATAAAAGAAAGTAAGTTCAAACACTTAAAACATTTTTATTTCTTGCAAAAAGCCTAATTTGGGGCGAGGCTTTGGTGGGTGGGGAGTTTCAATATATCACAGTTCTCCTTTGACTAAAGTCTGTTTCATTTCTGCACATGTGTACTGCAAAAACTGAACATTCTGATGGTACTGAAGTTTCACAAAACTGTTCTTGTTGATTTTATTGCTTACACAACCGATATGTCTGCCTTGAAATTTTAGGATTAAAATTGCCAAAAATGACCTTATTATGGTTAAAAAAACAAATGGGCCGGCCCAGTGGCATGGAGGGCTGAGGCATCATGCCTTACCTCCTGCCGCACTGGTGACCCATGTTCATGGTACGAGTGGGTCACTGGAGGTCAGCTGGGGTGGGAGAGGATCGAGCATCCAGAGGACAGCTCTCCTCTCCTGGGGAGGGAGGGAGGGAGGGACACAGAGGCCAGCACATCTCTGACACCTAGTGGTGGCTGGGTGTCAGAGCACCTGGATCCTGTACATTAGGGATGGGGGTAGAGTAGTCGGCCGGCATGCTGTGGCTGAAGCACGCACACCTCGGCCATCGCCCGATGCCAAAATGCTCCGCCTCGTGGGCTGGGGGGCGGGAGGGAGAAAAGCCAGAGGAGAAAAATGTCCTGGGCGGCTGGATGAATGCCAACCTGCACAGGCGCCGCCTCATGAATGGCAGGCACCTCCCGAAATGGATCTGTGTTGGCGGGTTGAGGGATCTCCACCACCTCAGCATGGAGGTAAGCCATGGAGGATGACAGGAGGTGCACTGTGAGTGGGGAGCATGGGGCTGCGGGGTCGGTGAGATGGAGGGCTGCCCAGGATGAGGGATAAAGAAAGTAAAAAAACAAACAAACAAAAAAAACCAATAAAAACCTAAGTCCATGAGCATTCCTGGACTTAGTCATTTAAAGCCCCAAATAATACATGACAAAAATGTTCTATGTCCAACATTAAGAAAATGTTTAAAGCAACAAAACAGTTGTGAAAAATTAATTAAGTCCTAAACCAAATTAGGAGTCATGTGTTTTGGGTCTTGCATGAAACAAGTTCGGACAACTGTCATAATTTGGTCAGGGATGGAAGGGCTCTGTGTGCCCTGCATTATGCAGGACCCGGAGGGTCCTATGCAAAGCAAGTTAGGATTCAGCTGTTTTGTGCAGGGCTTGAAGGGTCTACATGTCCTGCACAATGTGATGTCTAGTACTCTGCAAAGCATATACTTAATGTGTTTGTCTGTTTTGCTTTTACACTAGAATGGTATGAGTAGAGAATTGTACTGGCCAATTCTTGACAAACTGAATACAAATACGATTATGGCGATGATCAAGACAAGATGAACTTTATGAATTTTACATCATGATGGACTTTTTCATACATTGTTTTAGTGTGTCAGCGTGGCTCAGTTGGTAGCACATCCACCTCTGAACCAGAAGGTTGTGGGTTCTCGTCCCACACTGGGATTGGACTTGCACCTAAAATGCTGGCATCGGAGTGCAGTATTAGAGGGGTGCTGTATTACTGGGGTGTGCTATCCTTCGGGTGAGATGTTAAACTGAGGTTGCTTCTCCCTATCCTGGTGTTGTTCTAGTGGGTGTCCAGGTGAAATAAAATAACCCAGGGCATTCTTTGCAGAGAGTAGGGGACATTCCCCTTCCCATAAACCGGTTCATGTAAATGTGTGATATGGCAGTCACTTCACTACCAGTCTAGCATTGCTTGTAAAAGTGCTTTGGGATACACTGTGTATGAAAAGCGCTATATAAATGCTGATTCTTCTTAAATATTTGTAAAGCTTCATTAAATCTTTAAATATCAAGATGGTTGACAGTGTGTTTTCAACTAAGATAACATTATAATTGTGTTTTTAATGAGTTTCTGTCTTGTTTAATAATTGCTATCAGTTTTTTTCTATGTAAATTATTCCACGTGCACTTTAATTGTTGGCACTATAAAAACACTGGTTTGTGGCACAGATATGTAGCCTCTGATGAAGCATTTAGAGTGAAGCAAGTAGGCTGTTTTTGACTTTCAGCACCTGCCATGTATTGTCCATGAATTTTTTTTCTCTTTTTCATATAATAAATTGTGAAATACTGTCTATATTATGTCCTTCTTGTTTTTGGCTATATCCCACTGAGGTTGTTCTGCGTGTTGTATTATTCTCTTTTGTCCCAATGCCCACATCATTTGGAAAATGTGCTATTAGGGTTGCTAATCAAACCAAACTCCCACCCCCCCTTGTTACTCAAGACCAAGCTACAGGTATAGGGCTGTGCATCAGTGGTATGGTACCTCATACAGGGCCAACATATTCAAAATTTGCAAACTGCAACCTCACCATCCTCTACCCTGGTGACCCAATGTCTGTCTGTCTGTCTGTCTGTCTGTCTGTCTGTCTATCTGTCTCTCTATATTTCTAACCAAGGTGCTGCCTCAGCATGCTGGGCTGAAAACAAAATAGAAATGTAATATTAAATGTACACTGAAAATAGAAAATATAGTTAGAAATAAATGTACCTTTTGACCATAGGTCTTCAGGAATGATCTATAACGAGAAATAGCAAAGTTAGTGGAGAGAAAAGAGGAAATAAGCAATACATATGTATTTCTATCTGCAGCCAGAAATGAGTATATGCCTTGTGATTTGTCAGAAAAGAAAATAGGGAGCTGGTCTAGTAGAAATGTCGATTCTAACTCTATTTTCTATTGTCGATTTCAACACTGTTTTCTTTTTTCAGCATGAATTTAATATGATATATATATATATATATATATATATATATATCTATAACACAAGTTGCACATAGCCCAATGATGCAAAGCATCATGGGAAGTATATGCAAATGCCCATGAATTAATTTGGACTGGCTCAACTTTAAGCAAAATTGCATGAGTGTATATATATATATATATATATATATATATATATGTGGGGTGCTGAGCTCCCTGGGGCACATACACCCCTTTCTGAAACACTGACATCCTCAGTGACTTCCAAGTCCGCTTGGCTATAGGGAGGAAACATGACTGCAAATTGCAAGCACCATGTAGTTGTGCAGAAATATTCATAATTTAAAAGCAATAGGGATCCCTAACAACCCTGGGGAACACATGCCATGGGCCCTCTGATAGCCCACTCTCCCTGGTCTCCTGAGGCAGCATGCGGGACTAACCTGGAATGGCACATTATGCCCAAACATGGCAAACAATACACCAGTTCCAGCCACACACCCTGGGGATCATTAACAATACTGACACACTCTCACTTTAAACATTGCGAAACAGAGTGCAATGATTCTTCAGGCTGTTACTGTTTCTTAATATCATGTATAGCTGTTGCATAATTTCCCCCTTATTCCTCAAAATAATTCATTGTGATTGCTTTTATCTCTGCAGGGTAACTTTTCTGTGTGTGTAGACATTTTTAAATGTACTTCACATATATCTGTCTGTCTGTCTGTCTGTCTGTTTATCTATCTATCTATCTATCTATCTATCTATCTATCTATCTATCTAATATATATACTTCCTCTGTCCTCATGCAGAATTACTGTGCCACCCAGAACTGGTTCTCTTCCAATCTGATGCTGGTTAATGCCAAAAAACAAAGGCTGTGCTGTTCGGGTCTAAACCTTACCTAGTCAACATCCAGAAAACAAGCTCCTCTCCTCTCCTCTCTTCACATCCTCCCACCCGATGGTCCTCCCCTGGAAGTGGTCCCTTCCTTCAAGGACCTGGGAGTCACACTTGATCCCACCCTCTCCTTCGCTGACCACAATAATGTCATAGTCCGGAGGATAAATCGGTAACTCAGTGCTGTCTATCATGTTAAACCCTACCTGACTGCTGAGGCTCACCTGGCCATAGCTCTTGGCAACCTATTCCCTATCTTGGACTACTGCTCTCCTATCTACTCCCATGCAACCTGTGCACTAGGGGCCAGACTCTTGGCTGTCTAGAATAGTGTATGCCACTTTGCTGTGTCTGCCCCCTATTCTATGCACCACTGCAACCTATATAGCTCCCTTGGCTGGCTTCCTCTGCAAGACTGGTTTGATTGTACCCTCAGTTGCCTCACTGACATTATCATTCATAGTGGCCCCACTTCTCCCATTTTTCCCTTTTGAGAGCTTCGCACCATGCCGAAGTATCTTCGGTCCTCTGCTGTCCCACCCCTGGTGATTCCGAGAATCTCCACCAAACTGGGTGCCAATGTTCTATCTGTTGCGGCCCCCTCACTATGGAATACATTTTCTGTGCCCCTTAGGTCGACCAATACGCATCATACCTTTAAGCTGAACCTAAATCCTGGCTCCTTGCCCATGACACCTGCACTTGCTTCCAGTGGTAGCAACCCCCCTCCTTGTTCTAGCCTTTTACCTCTCCCCCTTCCCTCACCCACCTCCTCCTCCTCTCCTTGTCCTTTGTTTGGTCTCTGGGCTTGTCGTGGCTCATCTCCAGGTTGGGAAGGGGGGATCTTGGGGCTGAGAGTTTGTGATACCATGGTTTTCCTCAAAATGTTCGTCTTACGCCTGCTGCAGTTATCGTTATTTGCTTACCCTACCAGTAGACATTTTTTGTTATTCAGCTACTTCCTTTCTTTTGTTTACCATACCTGCTTTGACCACATTGTTTTATTAATGCTGTATGTAACTGCTGTGTTATTTGCACTGTAGTTTGCCTGTGCCTGCACTGTGTATATTACCATACTGACTTATTAATTCTATTTGATATTGCTGTTTTATTGCACTGTATTCTACCTGTACCTACACTGTGATTCTTGTCTGTATTTGTGCCTTCTGGCCCAGGTCATGCCTGTAAATGGTCCTTCAGACCAGCAGACCTACCCGGTTAACAAAGTCATAAATAAATAAAAATATATACATATACTAACATACTAAGATGCCAGCAGAGTAGGCCTCATGGTCTATCGAGTCTGCTCGGGGATCAGTGCCCATTTAGGGCACCGTTTTTCTGCAACCCACCTCCTCCCTGAAGTTCCACTCCCCTGACTGTGCTGCCCCCTCGTGCTGCCCCCGTTTAGAGGCACCCTCCCCTATATCTGTCCCAGCCCCTCTTAAACTCCTCCACAGTATCCACAGCTACCACTTCTGCTGGTAGGGCATTCCAGAGTTCCACCACCCTTTCAGTGAAGTAGCGCCTCCTCATCTCCCCCCTGAGTCTCCCACCTACCAGCCTCATAAGGTGCCCACTGGTGGACCTCTCCTCTTTCGGCTGGAACACTCTATTTTGGCTTGCTCTATTGATCCCCTTAAGATATTTGAAGACCTCACTCATGTCCCTTCTGTCCTTCCTTTCCTCCATGGAGTACAGGTTGAGCTTCTCAAGTCTCTCCTCATAGGACATTTCCCCCAGACCCTGTATCATCCTGGTCACCCTCCTCTGGACCCTCTCCAGGAGTGCAATATCCCTTTTTAATTTTGGTTGCTAAAACTGGATGCAGTATTCAAGGTGCAGTTTAACCAGGCAGTTGTATAGCGGCAGGAGCACCTCCCGGCTTCTTGAGGTTATCCACCTGGCTATGCACCCCAACATTTTGTTTGCCCTTGCTGCAGCTCTTCTACACTGCTCTGAGTTGTTCATTTTGGCATCCATTACCACCCTGAGATCCCTCTCCCCACTTGAAACCTGCAGCGTCACCCCTCCAAAGATGTACACATGAGCCGGGTTCCTGGCCTCCAGGTGGAGAACCCTGCACTTTTCAGTGTTAAATCTTAGCTTCCAGGTGCGTGACCACCTCTCCAGAGCCTCCAGGTCCACCTGTAGGGCTAACCTACCCTCCTCCCCATCCACCACTGCCCCCAGCTTGGAGTCATCAGCAAAGAGGCTCATCTCGCTCCTGATACCATCTCTGATATTCAAGATATAAGCGTTAAACATGAGAGACCCCAGCACCGATCCCTGCAGGACCCCGCTAATGACCCCTCCTGGAAGATGAAACCTCCCCCCTGACTACTACCTTCTGGAAATGCCCCCATATCTGCTCCCCCACCCCCATGCCCCTCAGCTTCTCTAGCAGCCCAGGATGTGGCACTGAGTCAAACGCCTTGCTGAAGTCAAGAAAGAGGATGTCCATTGGCTTGCCCTGGTCCAGTGCTCTCATTACCCAATTGTAGAACTCCACAAGGTTGGTCTGACATGATCTGCCCTGAACAAAGCCATGCTGGTGATCATCCAGGAAGCCCCTTGCCTCCAGAAACCCCACCAGCCTCTCCTTTAGGATGATCTCCATCTCTTTGCCTACCACCGACATCAGACTTACCGTCCTGTAGTTTTCTGGCTTCTCTCATGAGCCAGCTTTGTGGATAGGCATGATGTGGGCCATCTTCCTATCCCGAGGCACCCATCCAGACTGGAGGGAGGAGTTAAAGAGGTTCACCAGGGGTGCTGCCAGGACGTCTGCCAGCTCTCTCAGCACCCTGGGATGAAGGCCATCAGGGCCCGGTGCCTTCTCCACCCTCAGGGCCTTGAGGGCTTCCCTCACTGTACCAACAGGGATTTTATCATCCATGGCATCCCCCCACCATCAGCGGGACCACCCTGCCCCTCCCCTTGCAATGCTGCCCCACCATCCTCCCTAGTATATACGTCCCCATTCACCCTAGCATCCCACTAGCTCACCCCACCACCTTCTCACACTGTTTGTCCACCTTTAGGTCATCAGATAAGATTATCCCCAGGTCTCTTTCCTATCTGATGACTTAAAGGTGGCCAAACAGATATCTCCCCACCACCTTGTCACACTGTTTCGCCACCTTTAGGCCATCAGATAGGAAAGAGACCTTGGATAATCTTATCTGATGACCTAAAGAACAGTATGCCAAGGATGTGGGGACAGCTAGTGGGATGCTAGGGTGCATAGGGAAGGGTATCACCAACAGAAAGGGGGAGGTAGTTATACCACTGTATAAAACATTGGCGAGGCCTTGTCTAGAGTACTGTGTTCAGTTCTGGAGACCAAATCTCTGAAAGGATATAGACAGAATAGAGGTGGTCCACAGGATGGCAGCTAAAATGGCTCTGGGCCTGCATCTGAAACCTTATGAGGAACAGCTAAAGGACCTCAATATATATACCCTGGAGGAAAGGTGGGAGAGGGGGGATATTATAAAGACTTTCAGATATTTCATGGGTATAAATAGAGTACAAGAGGGAAGCATTTATTTCAGAAGAAAAGATGCTCAATTACAAGGGGACATACTATGAAGCTGGAGCAGGGTAGATTCAGGGCAAATGTGAGGAAGTACTACTTCACAGAAAGCATTTTGGATGCCTGAAACAGCCTCCTAGAGGAGGTGGTCAGAGCAAAATCTGTAGTGGGATTCAAGAATGCATGGGATAGGTATAAGGGAATTTTATTGTTTTGGAATGGGAGGGTAAAGCCGGAGAACAAATAGTGTCTGCAATATTACATTAGGTAGGCAGGATGGGCAGACTAAGAGGGCCAAGCGGTCCTTATCTGCCATCAATTTCTATGATTCTACATTTAAAATATTAATGGCTGGATCTTAAACTGGTTTCACATAAAAACAGCAATAAACAGGTGAAACAGTATAGTAAAACAGTCCTTATACCAAAAATGTTAAAGGTGCAAAATCACATCATTTTAAAGGTCCCAAAAGGCAAGTTCTGGGCTTTAAGCAAATTCAGAGTCTGTACTCCAGTTTAAACCAAGGCAAATATCAGTAGTAATATAGTTTTTCATGATGTAACAAAAAGGTAAGGTTTCATCTCATCCAACAGAAAAACAGCAGTCCGAATAGTCTGTTGATGTCTGTATCTTCTTTGTCATCCAACAGGTACTGTAGGTTTATTGGTGGCAGCAAAACAAAGACGTAGTACTGGATAACACTAGTTCTTCAGGCAACCCCCTGCAAAGTGCTACCCCTTCTGATCCTTCAGGCTTTTAGCAGTAGTAATTAACATCTGCCTTGGCTCACATTTTTCGCTAAGAATCTTGGACATCAATGAGGTATTTGCGTTTTTGTCCCTTGAGATCCACATGCAGCACACAGCATTTCATGATTGTAGAAACAGAAACATAGACAATGATGGCAGAAAAAGGCCAAAGGTCCATCCAGTCTGCCCGAGTTCCCTATTTAGCCCTGGGCCCTACTGTTTCTCCATGATCCTAGCCCTCCTCACCCCCCCCCTTCCATTCTCCTCCCCAGTTCTAACTCTGTGAGCAACCACTACACCCTTCATTCTGGCTTAGCCATACTTTTTTTTTATATTCTCTGTTTACACGCTCCCTTCAGCACCATATCTTCCCCTCTCATCTGGTACTCCCTAAACATCTTATATGGGCTCTGCCAGGCATCTCCAGGGTAGTTTCAGAGGACCGATTCCCATCCAGCTGCAGTTTACCCTCTGGGCAGGAGACCCTGGGTTGTCCCCCTTCAGTCCCATTCTAACATGTTGGGTGGTCCAGCCAAGCCCCTCCCAAAGGAGTCTGGAAGTGTGTGGCTAAGGCACAGGGGCCCATTTCTAGGTGCAGATGTGGGGATTTTCCTTTTTTCTTGGTGACCCCATACTCCCGAGGACAATGGCATGCAAGGAGGTCCAAGGAGATGAGGGCACACTGAAATGCTGAGGCCCATATCCTCTCCTCCTGGCACTCTGCAGTCCCGCTGCACCACCACCACCCGTGGTCACCCAGGTGGCAGTATAGCAATGGGACCTGTGGCCCAACCTGCTCCTCGGAGGAGAGCAGCTCTCTTTGTGCTCTATCCTCCTTCCCCTGGCCGGCCCTCCAGCAACCAGGCTCGCTTCTGAACCTGGGTCGCTGGCGTCGCAAGTGGTAGCTCTACTGCTTTGCCAGTGGGTGGGCCGGCTCAGCCATACTTCAACCTACTAACGGTTTTTGCACCCACCATCTCAGCTGGCAGCCTGTTCCATGGCTGTACCACCCTTTCTGTAAAATAGTATTTCCTCACATCCCTCCAGAAGGCCTCTTCTGTTAGCTTTAACTCATGACCATGTGACCACAAACTGGTATTCAAGTTAAATAGTTCCCCGCAGTTTACCCTGTTAATTTCCTTTAGGAATTTGAAGGTCTCTATCATATCTCCCCTCTCCCTTCTGTTCTCCAGCAAGTACATGTTCAGTGCCTTCACATGCTCCTCATAGGAAATGCCCTGCTGGCCCTGAATCATTTTTTTACCCTGTGCTGCACTGTTTCAAGGCTATCCCTATCTTTCCTGAGGTGAGGACCCCAGGACTGGACACAGTACTCCAGGTGTGGCCTCACCAAGGATCTACACAGGGGAAGTATTACCTCCCCTTTTCTGCTATCAGTACCCCATAAATATATCCAAGCATCCTATTTGCCTTGTTGTACTGATTCAGTTGCTTTAGAGAGTGACTGATGATAATGCTAAGGTCGTGTTCCTCAACCATGGTATTGAGTCTCACCCCTCCCATCCAGTACTCCATCCTGAGGTTCTTGTTCTCTAGGTGTATCACCTAAGTGTAAGTCCTTCATACATAGTGGGAACAATAAGGTGTGCTTGGTTTCTGGATTCATCGAGATGCAGTGGGTCAGAATGATCATTCAGTCCATGTTTAATGTGCAGTTTGTGAGCTGGCCCAGTGGTGCAGAGGCTGAGGTGCTGGACGCCTTACCTTGCATCATGCCGGTGATCCGGGTTCAAGAACAGACTCGGGTTGTTGGAGAGTCAGCATGGAGGGGAGGGAAGGAGCAGGACTGAGCTGCCGAAAGGCAGTTCTCCTCTCCTGGGAGGCTGTCATTTCCCCCCTTAGTTCCACTGCCATCAGGTGAAGGTCCAATGGTCAGCATAGGAAGGAGGGGGTGGCAAGTAGCAGGATAGGTGTCCTGGTACCGTGACATGTGTGTGCCTCCACACACATGGCTGGGACAGAGGCTGGGAGAAAACGGGGAAAAAGTCGGGGGCATAAAAACTTAAATAAAAAAAAAAGTACAGTTTGTGCAAAGCAGCTTCATATAACCAAGATGTATCTGATTTACTCAGTTTCATCCCACAACCATTTAGGCGGATATGGGTATAATAGTGAGAGTACTTTTTATGTTGCTTGCATGCATGTGCAAGAAACATAGTGCCATCATCCGAGTTTTCGGAGGTGTGTCAGCCCGTCTTCCAGTGCAGTCAGTGTGTTTGCAGGCGTGGCCCCAGTTCCCCAATCACTGCTGCAGCTGTCTATGACAAGCTGAAAATACAGTGGCATACAGTTGAAAGGGAGAGCTCCGCCCCCACACGCAGTGCGCTGGCATGCACGCACACGTGCTCATGCGCCTTACCCTCACTGTATGGTCGATGGGGTGCCCAACTCTGTCAGCTCCACGCCCCCAAAGCATCCAGGTGCCACGCTGGGAGCCCACCCAGCATGGCAAAATCATATTATAGGCCGACGGGGGGCCCAATCCCGTCCGACTCCACTGTCTCCCCCCATGCTGTCGCCCGGCACGGGGTGCCCAATCCTCCGTCCAGCTCCATGCCCCCAGCCATCCTTCTTCCATGCTGGAGCCCACCCCAGCATGGCAACGTCCAGCGTCATCATTTAAAAAAAACAACTAAAAACAAAAGCGGGTCCCTCGCAGTGTCTGCACCCACCGTGCCCACCCACTGCGCACCCTGCCTCCCCACACCACCCCTCACCCCATACTTACCTCTGGAGTCTGGCGCGATGATCTTCGGAGGACCGGGAACACGTCTGCACTCTTCAGAGCCGACCGCGAACTGAGGAAATGCCGGTAAGCTGTATAATGGGATAGATAGGGTTTTTTCAACTTTGTTGCATATCTCAGGCATTTTTTGGAATTTTTGCACCAAATTTTCAACATGGGGTTTTTGGGACCCCTCCTTATGAATTCTTGCACTGTCATGGCATTACTTGGGCCCGAAGGGTGATTTCGCAGCCACTGAGCAAAATCACCTTTCCGGAATGATTAATGAAACGACACTGCCAGTGTTCATAAGGTGGGCTCTCAAAAAGCTTATTTTGAAAATTTGGTGGAAAAATTTCTAAAAATGACTGTTTTACGAGCGTGCGTTGCACAGTTCCTACGCACGCTCGTAAGTTTGCGAATTTTCTATATTTTCACTCCAGATTTTCAACATTGTCATTTTACCACACCTTCTTATGAGCAGTACAGCTGTCATTTTTCACATCTCACCCAAAATGTGTTTCCGCCCATGTAGCGCACAATGGCGCAGTCTGTGTGCAAAATCAATGTACGGGACACATTAAGAAAATCACAGTGACACTGTTCATGAGCAGAGGTCTTAAATGGCTATGTTTAAAATTTGGTGAAAAATTCCTAAAAATGACAGCTGTTCTGACGTCGCATGGCGGTTCCTACGCATTTCGTAAGTTTGCGAAATTTCAATATTTTCACTCCAGATTTCAACACTTATCTTTTACCACACCTCCTGTGAGCAGTATAGCTGTAATTTTTCACATCTCACTAAAATATGTTTCACCATGTAGCGCACAATGGTGCAGTCGGTGTGCGAAATCAATGTATGGGACACATTAAGAAAATCACAGTGACACTGTTCATGAGCAGAGGTGTTAAAATGGCTATGTTGAAAATTTGGTGAAAAAATTCCTAGAAATGACTGTTTTACGAGCGTGCATTGCGCAGTTCCTACGCACGCTCGTAAGTTCACGAATTTTCAATATTTGCACTCCAATGACTTCCAAATTCCTAAACAGCACATAGAAGCAAGCAACATTCGGCATTGACAAATGCTTGTTATGTTTGACATGTGCAGTGAACATCTTGCTACAAGAGAATGGCTTTTCAGTGTGTGTCACTGCTGAGCACAATGCAGTTCAAACTGGAAGTGGCTTGGCAGTCTAGACCAATGACCACACACTGTGGTTATGACTCCACTTGCTGCTTGCTGGGCAGAAACTTTGCGTACTTCAAAGGATTGAACTGCTTCAATCGGAGAGGGTTTTGGTACTTTGATTTGCATGAAGCTGGTCAGCAAGCATCTGACTGGCTTTCAACTCCAGGAGTATCAATGCAAGCCTTAGAGGAGATGGGAAATTTTATTTATTTATTTATTTATTGAGTTCTTGGATAATACCTGTGAGCAGATGCTCGTTGAAAGGTTCCACGTCAGATACATTAGACAACAAGGTACAATACTGTGCATAAATATACAAATACTGAGAAAAATATTCATGGAGTTTACAGAAAACAAACATAAAGCACTAGCTATGCTGAGGCATTGTACAATGTATGCCCATGTCAAGAAGATAAGCAGACAAAGATAGGGAAGGATACAATTGGAGCAGGAATGCTAGGTGAGCAGATAAGACAGGGAGGGAGGAGGGTAGGGAGAGGTCCAGAGGCAAGGGGCAGAGCCAAGGGGGGGGTAGGGAGGTGGGCGAAGTGCTGCTGTTTGACTATGATTTTGTGATGGTTTTTCTGTATTAAATAATTCATAAATACCCAACAATGGCCTCTGTGAATCTTTTTTTGAGTGGATAAATTCATATGTGTATGCTCCTTCTAATGTTGAAAAGCTGAGCCTGCCTGACAGTCTATTTTTTATGTACAGTATGTGGAGTCAGCATGTGACAGCCCACATCACTGACTCTTGACCTGACTGGGCATGCAAGCAACTGTAATGTTCTCTCTGAACTCAACTGTTTCAGCAACTACTTGACAGTGTCAGTAAATAAAGCCAGTGCCACACTTAATCACTGTAAAGGCCTGACTCAAAAAAAAATCACATTATCCGTTGGTGACCAGCTCAGACTTCCCCCCAAACAGTTCCTTCCCCAACAGTCGTCTTACAAATAGCTGAAAAATCCTTAGCTTCAAGCTGATTATTACAATCAAACTATTTGTCAAGTGGGTCCACACCCTACCCTCTTGCTGTAGCATAACACCCCCACTCCAATCCACAGCTTAGCTTATCTCTTGCAGCACCATCAGACCCCCCCCCAAAAAAAACTCCGCTTTTGTGACCGGCAGCCACCTGTGTCTTCATTCCCCTGGCCCTCTGCTGAACTGCATCAGGGCCAGGGAACACTTGAAAAGTCTCAGTGCCTTGAATGGGCGATGGGCAAGCCCCCCAAGGAGGCCTTTTCTTGGCCACCGACACACTGTACGTTTACTCTGCACCCTGCCTTTTTTTTTTTACCTCCTCCTACATGCATCATCTCAGCCTCTCCTTCAGGCTTACCAATGCTGGCTCTGGTCCATCTGCCCTCCGATCCTCCAGTCCCTTATAGTAGCTGACCCCAGGGTAACCCAGAGTAACCCTTCTCCGGATGGGTCTCCCTCCTCTGAGGGGGAATGCGCCAGCTGAGGGGCAAAGCCAGTGCTACTCTTGGCCCCGGGGTGCTGCTGGGGTGGAGGACTCAGCAGGGACATGAATGGCACCAGAGAGCTGGGCAGCCATCATCCAGCTTAAGGTGGGGCGGTATTTCCGCTTTTCTGGTGCATCCCCGACATACATTTGTTGTGCTCCTGGTCACCACCAGGGGCTGCTACAGCACGACGTCAACCCCACTACTCACCCCAGGAGAGGAGAGCAGTCCTATGGACACTCGATCCTCTCCTTCCCCAGCCAACCCCCGGTGTCCTGAGTCCGTTCCCGAACCCGGGTCACTGGCGTGCGTCGAAGGAAGGTGCCAGTGCCTCATCCCTCCACTGCACCCTGCCTTTAAAATGCTCAGTATCTTTGCTCACTGCCCCAGAAACATTACAGCAGCTGGCATGGAGCATGCAGGAAGTTTGACATTCCGGTCTGCACTGCACTTGAGAGCGGGTGAGTCAGGGTTGAGTAGAGATTTTGTTTGTTTGATGGGACTGAGAAGAGCTTTCGTTTGATTTTATGGGTTTTATTGGCAGGCAACTTTACTTGTCAGGGCTTCACTTACTCTGCTGTTTAATATGCTTAATCAGGGACTGAATCTGGGCTGAGTGAAATAAAAAAAAAAGAAGATTTGCTTATTCTGTGCTGATTCAGGTTGCTGAATATATTGACCCTTTCATGCATAACTTGAAGGTTAGGACACTCTAGAAACTGACCATTATTCCCATTTCAGATTGCTGTGTGAGCTGTTTCACTGTTTAATACATATATATATTTGTGTGTTTGAGCCCACTCATAGTGATAAAGTTCAAATTAATTATGTTTTCCAGTCTGTGTCTGTTTTGTTTTTTTTGTAAAATACTTTCACACAGCAATCTGAAATGAGAACAATGGTCATTTTCTAGAGTGGCTCACGCTGCTACCTGGCTTAACGCATCAATGACTCCTAACACCATACTGGAGCAGAAAGCTGGAAATGCAACTGCTGTGCTGAGTTTGCTGAGTCATAGCAATAAACACAGAACCTCCAAATTATTGTGGAGAGATGAGGCTTCACAAACTCACTGGAGCAATTAACTAACTAGAAGAATACTCTCAGAAACTGAAGTCAGGCAGCCAGGTACCAACTGACTTGTGGTGCACCTCTAAGTGTGGCCTGGTGGTCATACAAACTTTCTTTGTGCATTTAGTCAGGCTTAAGGTTGCATGCAGTCTGAGTGATTTGGCTGCATGATGTCACTGATGATGTAATTGATAGGGCTTTTGGAGCTTGGTATAGGGTTTTGGACCTACACAAGCCTGAGTTTGATCCCCTATAGTGCACATTTTTCCTTTCTCACTACAATTTTTGTTGTTAGAGAGAAATTGTTAGATGTCATTGCTGCCGTAGTGAGGGGTTTTAGCAGAGCTACTGGAAATAGCAGACTTTCAGATAACTGAACATAATTCTACAGTATGTTGTTGTCAGATTAGTCCTGGTTGAGGCTTGTCTAGGTTTGAATACAATTTGAGTCATCTGTTTTGCAGGCTTTGACATAACAGGCTCAATACTCAAAGCCCCAAGACTGATGCAAGGTACCTGCGTCAAACATAAATGGTGCAAGTGGCACCTTGATCAAAAAATGCCTTCTGAGCTATTCACAGAAGCAGTCTGTGTCATCCACAGGCTGCCTGCCCCAAACAGTGCTTGTGCCACCCTCTGCACCCAAAAATGGGCTGTGATCTGGCACTGGGGGCATATGGCAGACGTAAGCTGCCACAGCCCCAAAAATTGGATTCATAGAAATCTCCCAGAGGGAGAAACTCTAGGTACCCTTAGACCAGCCAGGGCTGGTCTAAGGGTACTTAGAAATTGCCCTCAGGGAGAATTGGGCAATCTGTATCAATGTACAGGCCCCCCAAGCCTCGATCGCCCATTACAAGGCTTCACAAACCCTGGTGGGCTAGGGTCACCCCACTCCCTGATTGTGCTGGTTATAATAATTAATAAACAACAAACCTTTCCTGATCCCTCATATCCCAGTCAAGAAGACCTGATAACCTCCTTCCTGCAGTTCAGTGTCCTCATCCATGCTGTAATAACAGAACACCTATTTTTCAGCCCAGTTCTGCTCCTGATCTCCAGTAACAACATTAGCCTGCGGTTCAATGGATCGGTTTAGCCTGATCCTTCCATAGTGGGTCCGTTATCGGTGGTTCAGTGGACCTTGATCTTGCAGTGCCCCAACACCGGCTTTCATCCCATACCGAGTCATGATTGGCACAGCCCACCACCGTCGCCTACGGCCAGCCATCGATCAGATCTGAATGAGCACGCACTGTATACAGTATGCGCCAATGACTGACAGCAGCTGTCATTCACTGACTGCGTACTATATACAGTACATGCTCATTCAGAGCTCACTCTGTGGCTGGCTGTGGAGGTGAGCAGTGGACTGTGCCAGTCACTGGCTCAGTTATGGGATGGGAGAGTGGGGTGGTAGGGCACTGTGGGGTGGGGGGTCCACTAGACCACCAGGTATTTGGGATTTGCACTTTAAGGCGGATCAGAGCTGGAGTGGTCCATTGAACCACCAGGGATAATATTATATTTATTACTGGAGAACGGGACTTGGGAGGGCACTAGACTACCAGGGAAATGGGTGGATTTATTACAACATGGATTGGGGAGGGGGCCACGAGACTACCAGGAAAGGGGTGGTGGGTTATCAGGGCTTCTTGATCAGAACATTGGGGAACAGGAAAGGGTGTGTTGTGTATTAATTATTATGGCCAGTGGCACTGGAGTTTGGCAAAGGGTTTGTTGTTTATTACTTATTATGACCAGCAGCATCGTGGATTGGGGAGGGGGAGGCACTAGCCCAACAGGGTTTGAGATGAACTGTAATGGGTGATCGGGGCTTGGGGGGCCATTAGACTACCAGGGTTTTTATATAATTATAAGGGGTGATTGGGGCTGGGGGACCCCTTGTGTTCCCTGCAAGGAGCCTGTGGCTGACCCTTCCCATGTGCTATGTGTTTGCCACATGGGAGAGGTTGTCACAAGTGTGGGGACTTAGGTGCTGGGACCCCTTCTTTTCCAGAATCTGGTGCAGGGTCCCTGGTGCAATGGGCTTTGGTGCAAGCTGCTGTCTGACATGGCTTGTGCCACTCACAGCCCCTTTTGAGAATCGAGCCCAACCTCTCCAACCTAGGAAATGGAACTCATTTACCTGTAACTCAATGGCACACTGAATGTGTGTTTGCATAACAGGCAAAGGATTAGTAGGTTAAATCCTGGAAGGTATTCAAACTTTTTTATTTGTAAGATGGAAATTCATGTGAATGGTGATTCATGGTAGTATGAAGTTGGAATAGTAAATTATATCGTAAGTTAATTTAGCTAAGAACAACAATTTGTGAAGGTAAATTGCCTGCTGAGAGTAGATTGCCAGTCACCTGTTTTGCAGGATGTGACATAACCTCTACACCATAGGAAATGCAAGTCACTTACCTGCAGCTCAATGGCACACTGAATGTGCTTTCACTGAGCAAGCAAAGTATCAGTTGTTTAAATTTAGGCAGACATAGTCTGAATCCTGGCAGAGTCTTAAAACTTTTTCAACTACTTGGTATGATGGAAACTCACTTGAGTAGCATTTTGTAGTGGTGTGAAGTTGGAATAATAAATTAGTTAAGCACATTCAGTTAAGAACAACAGTGTATGAAGTTAAATCACCTTCTGGGATTAGATCCCCAGTCCTCTGTTTTGCAGGATGTGACACATCTACACCATAGGAAATGCAACTCACTTAGCTGCAGTTTAGTGACACACAGAATGTGTGTTCACTTAGCAGGAAAAGTATCAGTGACTCAGATCATTGCTGGGACTTATATATGTCTTTCAATCTTTTTTTTTGTAAAATGGAAACTCATTTGAGTGGGGATTCGTGGTGGTGTGGAGCTGGGATTATAAATTATATGAGAAGCAATTTGAGCATAGAACAACAGTTTGTGAAGGTAAATCACATACTGGGATTAGATCCTGACCTGCTGTGATTAGATCCCTAGTTGCCTGTTTTTCAGGTTGTGACAGAACCTCTATGTCATAGAAACAGCAGCTGCTTGACCTGCAGCACAGTGGCACAATGAATGTATGTCTGCTTAGCAGACAAAGCATCAGCAGTCCAACTTCTGACAGGGACATAAGGACTTTTTTCAAATTTGCTTTGCAAGATGGAAACTCACTTGAGTGTCAACTCATGGTGGTGTGGAGTTGGAATAGTAAATTAAATGAGAAGTACATTTAGCAAAGAACAACAATTTGTGAAGGTAAAACCTGCTGGAATTAGATCCCCAGATCCCTGTTTTGCATAATGTGACATAACCTCTACATCACAGGAACTGCAACTCACTTACCAGCAGCTCAATGGCACACTGAATGTGTACTCACTTAGCAGGCACTGGATCAACAGTTCAAATCCTGATGGAAACTTAAGCATCTTTTTGTTAAGATGGACAGTCACTTCAGTGGCAATTTCTGGTGGGGTGGGGTGGAGTTGGAATAGTAAATTATATAAGAAGTAAATTTAGGTAAGAATAAAAATGTGTGAATGTAGATTGCCTGCTGGTATTAGATTCCCAGTCCCCTGTTTTGTAGGATGTAGCATACCTCTACACCATACGAGCTGCAATTTGCTTGCAGCTCAGTAGCACACAGAATATGTGTTTGCTTTGCAGGCAAAAGATTGGTGGTTCTAATCATGGGAGGAACTTATACATTTGTTTCAATTTTTTTGTAAGATGGAAACTCATTTGAGTGGCAATTTATGGTAGTGTGGAGCTGAAATAGTAAATTCTATGAGAGTTAAATTTAGCTAAGACAAATAATTTGTGAAGGTATATCACTTGCTGAGGTTAGATCCGCAGCTGCCTGTTTTTCAGGTTGTGACATACCTCTACACCACAGGAACTGCAACTCATTTATCTGCTCCTCAGTTGTACACTGAGTATGTGTTTACGCATAGTAGCCAAGTATCAGAGGTTGCAATTCAAGTAGACATAATCCTGACAGGGACTTAGACATTTTTTTTCAACTTTTTTATAAGATAGAAATTGACTTGAGTAGTAATTCATGGTGGTGTGCAGTTGGAATAGTAAATTATATAAGTACATTCTGATAAGAACAATGGTTTGTGAAGGTAAATTATCAGCTGGATTAGATCCCCAGTCTCTTGTTTTGTAGATTGTGACATAACATCTACACCATAGGAAATGCAGTTCATTTAGGTGCAGCTAAGTGGCACACTGAATGTGTGTTTGATTAGCAGACAAAGGATCAGTGGTTCAAATCTTGGCAGGAACTTATACAGTTGTTTCAATTTCTTTTAGTAAGACAGAAACTCAGTTGAGTGGGGATTTGTTGTTGTGTGAAGTTGGAATAATAAATTATAAAAGAAGTAAACCTGGCTAAGAACAACAATGTATGAAGGTAAAGCGCTTACTGGGATTAGATCCCCAGTCTCCTGTTTGCAGGATGTGTCATAAGTTCTACATCATATGAACTGCAACTCACTTACTAGCAGCTCAGTGGCACATGGAATGTGGCCTCAATTAGCAGGCAAAGGATCAGTAGTATACATCCTGGTGGGAACTTAAACATTCTCTTGGTAAGATGGAAACTCACTTGTGTAGTGATTCTTGGTAGTATGGAGTTAGAACAGTAAATTATATGATAAGTAAATTTAGCTAAGAACAACTTATGAAGGTAGATCACCTGCCTGTATTAGATTTCCAGTCCCCTGCTTTACAGGATGTGGTATGCCTCTACACGATGGGAACTGTGGCTAACTAACTTACAGTTTAGTGGCATACTGAATGTGTGTTCACTTTGCAGGCAAAAGATCAGTGGTTCAAATCCTGGAGGGACCAATACATTTGTTTCAATTTTTATGTATGATGGAAACTCACTTGAGGGAAGATTCATGCTGGTGTGGAGTTGGAATAGTAAATGACATTAGAAGTAAATTTAGCTAAGAAAGGCAATTTATGAAGGTATATCACCTGCTGTGATTAGATCCCCAGTTGCCTGTTTTGCAGCTTGTAGCATACCTCAACATCACAGGAACTGCAACTCACTTATAGAGATGCAGCAAAGTAAAATTTTGCCCGTGGATTTGTGTTTGTACAGTATTTCTATTTCTTATTTGTTTATTGTTAATTGTTTTTGTGTGTCTGTGTGTGTGTTGTTGTGGAGAGGGAGAGAGAGCTCACAATGGAAGGTGAGAGATGCAGGGGGTTTCATTGACTTGGCGGCGATCGAGTGGGCATGTGCACACATGGTGGCTGGCTTCGTCTGGACCAGAGTACCATCATGAGTGTTCCCCCCCAAAGCAACAGATACTGGAGTTGGTGCCATGGAAGCACCACCTCCTGTGGCACTGACCAGTGCCCCCCAGTGCCAGCAGCACCTGCTATGGCCCCTGTGCCAGTGGCTCAGCAGCAGCAGGAAGTGAGGGAGGAGGAGGAGCCACAGCAGCAGTTGCAGCAGCAGGTTTCTGCACCCCTGGCCCCAACTGTACAGCCGCAGCCCCTGGCTCCTATACCACCTGGGCCCCCCCCCGCTTGTGCCTGGTCCTTAGTGTGGGATTTTTTTACTGCACTGCCTGAGGACAGCAGTGTAGTAAAGTACAATTTGTGCTGTGTTGAGGTGCTGTATTCCTACTTAATAATTTCTGTTTACCATGAAATATTTTTGGTGCCTCAGCAATGTTTCATTTCTGTCCATTTGCTGAAAAGCAGAAGTTTGCAGTGCTATGATCTGCTAAACCGCATGTGTGCACTGTGAGGTGCAGACTGCCCACCGAGCCCTCTGAAAACATATAATATGAGTTGGTCCGCTGTTGATGATGGTACAAATAAAATATATGTTATATATTATTTATTCTTTATATATATATTATTTATTCTTTATACCATCAACAGTGGAACAAATCAACTATCATATATGTTTTCAGGGGGCTGGACAGTGTGTGCACCTGACAGTGCACTGCACACATGCTGTTTAGCAGATTATTACACTGCTCACTCCTGCTTTTCCACACACGCACACAGCAAGACAGAAATAAAACATTACTGAGACCACTAAAATAATTTATTTTTGGAGAGAGACATTATTAAGTTGGAATATAACATGGAAGGGAAATAATTAATGGCGCACTCAGTCATAAATGCAGTGCTGCCACACAGTCCCCAGAATTAATGTTCATCCCCAAAATGCTGCTGTCTTATGTCCAGAAAATTCCCCACTTCGGACGAAGAGAAATGAGAGCATAAAATGGAATGAAAAGTCTCCATTAATTAGTGGCACACTCAGTCATACGTGCAGTGCTGCCACACAGTCCCCAGAATTAATGTGCATCCCCAAAATGCTGCTGTCTTATGTCCAGAAAATTTCCCACTTCAGACGAAGAGAATGAGAGCATAAATTAGAGCATGGAATGAAATAGAGCATGGAATGAAAATTCTCCATTAATTAATGGCGTACTCAGTCATGCATGCACACACTCCAATAAGAACTAAGTCCCCTGGTGCTGCTTTTGGAATTTCATGTAATGCTGCTGTTGACCTGACTGGGCTGATGCACAGTGTCTTGCCAAATGGTATGCTAGAAGGATAACCCGACCATTGAGTTGACGGTCCATGATGATGATGTGATAATGCTGTTGGTTGCTCGAAGTCTGCTTCACTGACTCCCAACAGGAAGGATGCCCTCTGTGTGTACACTAATACTACCCTTGGTAAGTTAATGTACCTGCCTGGCACCATCATTGTTTTTCACAGAACCTGATCTTAAATGCTCTATATATATATCTATATATATATAGATATATATACATACATGTAATCATTGCGTTGTTTTGTATCACAGGTCATACAGTCACACTTGGGGTGTGCATTTCTGTGCTTGATGAGGAATTTTGACGTTGGAATACTGTCAAGCCAGCTAAGGTAAGTATTTTTTTGGGGGGGGGTGGGATTTGGAAGCAAGTTTCATTAATGGTTTATTTTTCAGTTAATTCTTCACAGGTTTTCTCTGCATCCTCCAGTCCAGTAATGATGGTCATTGATTCATAATACTTGTTGCGTGTCTCCAGGCCCGGGGTGTGATGTTGAACTTGTTATTTGGAGACAGCACCAATGACAGCACACAGCATCAGAATGTTTCCTGCAAAAACAGATGAAGAAATTATTAGTACTTGACTGCAGTAACACATTCTGTTTAAAGTGTGGCTGTTCCATCCTGTCATACATCCAGAGTAACAGATAACAAGCTGTCTCAGTAAGCCACATGAAGACCAAATCGTCACAATCACAAATTTAGTACCTGTAACCCATACACTGTCCCTATGTCTTAAGTCAAGTTCCATTGTAAAAGACATCTTGTCATGTCACGACCTGAAAAAAACTTTGTTCAGCACTGCCATGGCTGCATCAATACAGTGTCTGATGTGCATGACAAATATATTATAGTGTATGGTAGAACGCTGTTGAGCATGGAAATCCATGCTCCCAACAGTGTTATTGCGCTTGCTTGAGTGCATCACGATCTTGTTGTGCTGCACTGAGTACGTCACCGGTGCAGCACAACAAGATCGAACGCATTCCCGCATGTGCAACTGAGTAGCCCATGGCAACATGGAAGTAAGCGCGCTGCTACAGATTGTCAAGTAAGACTTAATTTTTCTTGTAGATGTGTTTAAGGGATCATGGAGTGCTGATTATGGTCGCCCATACACTATAAAAGATTGTGTATGAACAACCATACACAAACAAGGCAGTTGTAAGAACTCGAGGTTTCTGTGGTAACGTACTTCTCAAGCTGCGATCCAGAGGTCTCTGGTTACCACGGAAACCTCTCAATCACAACTGCCTTGTTGTGTATGACTGCTCATACGCAATCCTCTATATGTGATGTACATGTCACCTACTTTATATGACTTGCACTGTTTTGAAAAAATGAACAACAAAAAAGAACTGATGAAATAAAACTTATATACTTACCAGAAATGGATATCCTGTAGGTGGCTGTAGATAGTACTGCAGTACCATAGCCCTCCAGCGAAGGAGAGTGCTTGAAACTGTTAACCTGTAAAAAAAGAAAATAACTTGACCGCATGTGTTTCCCCACTGCATCTCATAAAAGCAACAGGAAACATAATGTACCTCAAGGAAGTTCTATAGTATGAAACATTACTACACATACTCACTTTAAAGTATTGATAGTAAGAAGCCTTGCGTCTGTGGCTGATGGATGTAGTCTCCTCTCCAACTCCATCTGCCATGGCATAGGTAGGACACAGGATGGAAAATATTGGCATACTGGTGGTGGTCATGGGGGCACATGATGTTGACATTCCCTCTCACTATCTGGTGGCTTTGGCTGACAGCGGTTTTCTGGTGGTAGTCATGGGGGCATGTGATGACATTCCCTCTCACTATCTGGTGGCTTTGGTTAACAGCGGTTTTCTGGTGGTGATCACAGGAACAGCTGCAGCCTGCAACACATTCCCTATCACTGTCCGACACACACGGGTGGGTGACAGGCAGGATATGGTATGTATTGTGTTACAGTATTTCACTTTCAGTCATGAGGCAGATATCTTGAGTCTGCAGGTTTTAAGCAGCTGACACCTAGTACTACAAATGGACAGTTGTGTCTAACAGCAGGCTAATTGTGTTTGCTAATGACAGCAGGACACATTGGGCTGGATATTCAAACTGCACCATTCTGTGGCGCAAGCCCTTGCACTGCTCAAAATAGTTGCGCTGGGGTGTGGCCGGGGCGATATTCAATGGAGTTGCGCTATTGAGCAACTCCTTTGAATATCACCCCCCGGCCACAGCCACTGTGCTTGGCGCAGTGGAACTTGCGCCACTGCAAGTGGTCAGAGTGGAGCATTCAAGATACGGTGGTGCAAGTTCCATTGCGCCATGCGCAAATTTCCGATATTCAAAAGGTGACATGAAAATGGGGCCATAATTCATGCAAGGCACGGGGGGGGGCCATTTGCATCTACTTATAGCCCCATTTGCATGCCATTAGCATGCAGGTGCGCCGATCCTCGATGACTTGCGCGCGCCCTGTCAAGCAGCAGCCATCGTGGACCGAGCGCCCCTACAAGCCCGATCGCAGGCATAACTGTAAATCCCCCACCCCCGACTGGCCCGATCGCGGGCAAAACCGTAACAACCCCACTAGCCCGATCGCCAGGCAGAACAGAGTTCAACCCCCAAGAACAATATCCCTGGTGGTCCAGTGGACCGTGAAGCCGATCGCGGGCATTAGAGTCCACCCCAAGGTCCAAGTAGCCTGGTGATCTAGTGGCCCCCACCCACCGACCCACGGAGCTCCACCACCCGCCCCCATGTCAGCCGCGGGTGGCAGCACTCACCCGCCTGCAGCCCGACTGCCCGCCGACAGACTGCCGGTAGGGCTGCATGCCCGATAGTTCAGAGCAAGAGCCAATGGTTGTGCAGCCCATACCGTACAAAGCAGTCCAGATATGTAAATGAATCATTCATTCACATATCTGGACTGCCTTGTGACGGAGGAGTGCACGCCCATTGGCTCTTGCTTTGGAACCAATGGGCGGCAGCCCTACTGAGCAGTCAGTCGGCGGGCGCGGCGGGCGGCAGGCGGTGGGTGCTGCCGCCGCTGGCTGACGGGGGAACAGAGTGTTAGGCTCTGTGGGTGGGTGGGGGCCACCAGATCACCAGGCTACTTGGACCTTTGGGGAGGGACTCTAATGTCCGTCGATCGACTTCGTGGGTCCACTGGACCACCAGGGATATTGTTCTTGGGGGTTTGAACTTTGTTCTGCCCGCAATCGGGCTAGTGAGGGGGGGGGTTATACGGTTTTGCCCGCGATTGGGCCAGTCGGGTGGGGATTTCACAGTTATGCCTTTGATCGGCCAGTCGGGGTGGGGGATTTCTACAGTTATGCCCGCGATCGAGCCAGTCGGTGTGTGGGGGGATTTCTAGCAGTTATGCCAGCAATTGGGTCAGTCGGGGAGGGGATTACTACAGTTATGCCTGCAATCGGGCCAGTCGGGGAGGGGGTTACTATTATGCCCACGATTGGGCTGCAGAGGAAATAGGAGAGCCACCCACAGGTGGCAGCTGCTGTGTTGCGCCCTGCAATGCAGCTCACCTGTGGGTGGGCCTCGACTTCACTCCTTTTTTTTTGCTCAAAGTTGTGCAGGCGCAGGTTGGGGTTGCGCTCAGCACAACTCTGCACAGCCTGGCTGAATATCGGGCTGTGCAGTTTATGCATGGTTCCTCCCCCTCAGGTTGAGCATGCCTTCATTAGCATTGTGCTGTTGCTCAGCATGACTTGGGGGGGGCGCAACTGCCTCCTGCTGAATATGACAGAATGGCGCAATTTTGGACTTGCGCAGGCGCAACCCTATTGCGCATGATGCAACCCTTTTGAATATCCAGCCCACTATGTCTAATCAAAAGTTATACAGGGGCATGGAAGGTAAAATAGAAGGACTGTGAATTTGCTTGCACCACATTGCCAATATGACATATGGAATTTGAGTCATTCTGAGTGGGACACTGATTTAACTTTATGAAAAACAAAACATGTACCATAGAAAAAATGTGACAGCCTTTTAACCACTTCACTTAAAACCTACCAACAAGAACCACATCATCATCATCATACAGAAAGCTGCCCTCGCAGTCATCAGTGTCTGAATTGTGCCCACTAGGGAATTATTTCTCCATTATGTCATCATCTACCTCACTGGTATGCCGTTTCATGCTGCCAGTGCCACCAGGATGGTCTGTTTCTCCAATATCAGCACAACCATGACCATGCCGGGGTACAAATACAGAGGTTGCAGTTCGAGCTGGTATGTGCCTCTCATTCATTTTTATGAATGTCAGTAAGCTGACATTTGAAGGAGAGAGGTTTGTACGATGATCCCAAACTATTGCACCCGCAGAACTGAATACTCTCTTGACACTTACACTAGAGGGTGGGAATGTCAGGTACTTCAGTGCCACTGAGGTCAGCTCTGGTCATTCACTGACCTTTCCACTCAAGTATAAAACAGGATCATCAGTTACTGTCAGATGCCTGTTTTCAGCCAAATATGAGTCAACCGTTCGCTGTGCTGCACAAAGTCCGGTGGCTGGCTCATCATCCTGTTCTCCAGATTCATTTATATCACAAATTCCGACTTGGGACAAAGCACCCTAAAGTGGGTTAATGACAACCGGTTTTGATGACAGACCATCTGGAACTGCTGCCGCCTTACAGGATGTGCATGATATTACTCCAAACTGACCTTCAGCCTGGTTATGCTGCTGAGGTTTGCTGACCTTGGCACATGACTTCTGTGCCCCATGAACCAAGCACACCAGTTGCCCACTGACATTTGTTACCTGTTCAGACCCTCCCTCCAGTAGTGAGGCAATTCTACGTTTGTATCGTGGGTCAAGCATTGTTGCTATTGCAAAGTCATCACTCTGCCGAATGCTCAAGATGTGCCGATTGTGGTCGAATACTGTCAGCATGTGTTTCAGCAACACACTGCTAGCGCAGTCTCCGGAACCATCAAGGCTATGCTGTACATTCAGCAATGTCTGCCTCAGCACCCACAGCCGTTGAATTGATTGGCTGATGGAGGCAGACTCCCCACTCACTGCCTGTGTGGCATGTTCAAAAGGCCTCAAAATTGTTATTACAGAGTCCATGAGGTGCCACTGTTCAGTCGTGAGAGACATGGAGGCCCCGGAAGTGTCACAGCTAGTGTGCATGACGAGATATTCTGAGATTGCTTTGTATTGTTCCTACAACCTCTCTGACATGTATAAAGTGGAGTTCCACCGGGTGACAACTTCCAGCTTGAGGCGGTGCTGCGGGAGGCTGTTTCGGATCTGCAACTGCAGAAGCTGGTCATGGGCCTTCGCAGAGCGTGAAAAGTGCGAACAGACACGTCATGCAACTGTCAGCATTTCCTTTATATCAGGGTGCTGCAGAAACTCCTGCACCACAAGATTTAAACAGTGAGCCACGCATGGAACTCAAACAAAGCCACCGTTCATGATGCATTTAATCACATTTGACCCATTGTCACTTGCTATAAATCCAGCTCTCAGGGACAGGAAGTTCAGCCACTTGTCAGTTTCGGTCAGTAGCAAGTCCAGCATGTTTTCACCTATGTGTGAATAGGTCACACTGTGCATTGCAAGTGTTGCAGGCTGTCCAATTCCTGGAAAATTGCTACCATGACAGTCCATCTTACTACACTGATTATTCACACTACCACCAGCACAAACAACTCCCCCCGCCCGAGCCCAATGTGCAGTTATACACAAATATGAACTCCTCGCTGTTTTGCCACTTGTCCACATATCCATACTTAAATGGATGAATGAAGAGGGGGAATGTTGAAGGGCATGTCTTACAGAGTTGGCCACAGTACGGTATAACTCGGGGACAGCACAGGTGGAAAAGTATGTCCTGGATGGGACTTTCCATTTCGGACAGGTGCATGTCGCAAACTGCCAGAATCTGGAATTCTCCATGAAGGAGAAGGGCAAAAGATCAATTGCCAGCATTTCAGCTACAGCAGCATTAAGTTCACATGACACTGCATAATTGGGTGGGTACTTCAGGTTACTGACAAAAACACTCTCCAATGTGGGCTGACTTACATGTTTTGCATGGGGTGTGACAAATGGCTCTGCTCTGCGAATGGCCAGGGGTAGGGTGTAGACGTGTGATGAAGAGGGCTGCACAAAGGTGACAGATCCACAAATGACATTTTTTCCCCCGTTTTACGTACAGGGGTTGATGTACCATAGACATACTGCATTGACCACCACCACCACCAATGCTACTCTGACCACCACTTGACAAGATTTCATTATCCACCCCCTCATCATGCCTGTAGTAATCCTCTGCTGTTATTTCATCACTACTGCAGACATTCCTACTTGGTCTTACACTCATGGAAGGGGATAACATGCCCAGTAAGGTTGATGGCGAGGGTGAATGCCCCACTATGGCATTAGCTGCCATCTGATGCCAGGTCCACAGTGCCATGTGCCTGTTCTTAAGATGTGTATGCTGGCCCCCCATGGCCAGATGACTCCCCTTTTTACCTTGACTCACATGCGCGTGGCAAAGCTGGCAGATTGCAACTGACTCATCATTTGTATCTTGGACAAAAAAATCCCAAACAATGGATTGTGATCCCCTACTTTTAACATGTCCCTGATGTTGCTTATTGGACTCCAGTTTTTTAACCTTGAAATGGGGTTGTGCTACATGATTTTTCAGGCTGGACACACTTGGACTCTAACTAACCACCACGACTACCTATGATTATTACTGGGTCACCATCATCATCATCAACTGGAACCGCTAAATCACAACTTTTTTGAGAAGGGGGGATTTAACGCCAACAGGCACAGCCACAACCACCTTGACTTTCTTTTTCTCCAGTTCCCAACAAGGGTAGCTGACATCATCATCATAATTATCAACATCATCCGCATCCACATTTTCTGCTTGGATGCTGTCATGTGAACTACATGTTGCAACCACAGCAACATCATCATCATCATCATCATCACCCGATATTTTTGCACCACACTGTGAATCATTGGATGGCAAAGGCATGACCTCAACCATGGTGGAAGAACTGTGACATTGTGAGTTATTGTCACCATGATCAGAATCATGTTCAACTACCAAGGGGATGTTAATAAGGAGTATGACATCATCTACACTGTCAGTCACAGTTTTAGACTCGACTATATTTTTTGAAACGGTTAACTGGTCAGAAGTGGAACTTGAGGCAGCAATACTCATGCCAGCAGAGACTACACTAACACCACCAGCTGGGACAACATCATCTCCTCCAACTATGAGTGAAGCTACAGATTGCGCTGTAAAAAAACATTGATGGAGAAATTCCTTTACTCACATCAGCTATGCACTTCTGCGTACTACCATGCCCACAGAGAATCTTGTCATTGGCTGCAGCGCCATGGCCAGAAACAGCTTTGCTTGCACATCTCTTTGCAGGCATTTTGGGGGGATCACCAAGAAAATTGTAAACAAATTTAGGTTTCCGAACTTTCAGTCTGGCCCAGTGGATGTGAAGCCCAAAAAAACAACTGTGGCAAAAAGATGGAGATTGGGCACTAAACAGATGTAAAGGCACAGACAGATTAAGATTGCACTGCACAGTCAAGAAGAGATGCAGACACAAAGTCACAACAACACCTTAACCACTGCTGCTCACAAGTCAGAATCCAATATGGAAAATAATACCTTTTGCCGGTTGGGGGGGGTGCACTGCAGTAACAGTCCAAAACAAAGATACCACAGTCCACTAAGCAGTACAAAATCATGCAGCTGTGGTGGATAGCAGGTTCACACTGCTGCAATTACCCTGTGGCACAATAAAAGGTGTCTGTGATTTGATGGCACGCGCTACACACGCACTCACGCACACTACAAGTAATGCGTGGCAAATTGAAAACTTCAGTAATATAACCAAATCTTTTCAACAAACTGAAATTATGCACTGCTGCACCACAAAAATCAGCAAATAAATGTCAAGAATTACTGAAAATATGACTGTGTGTACATTAACACAGTTATACAACAAAAATATAACCAAAACACAAAGACTGCCTTTTTCTCCCAGTTAATCTACCTACACCACACATATACACCCCTTCCCCAAAGCACACTTCAAGTGTCTGTCAGCACACAGAATGAATGTTCGAAATTAACATTCAAAATCTACACACAAACAATAAACACTCGATGATATGAGCACAGGAGAGTTTCCTACGATCGATGTACTATGTTTTGAGCAAAACTAAATGGCTTAAAAAGGTTTTTTTAACAGCTTGTGTAGGGTTTGAATTGCAGATTTCTGACAGCAAACCAGCTCCGGCTACCAATACACACACACTACACAGAACTGAGGATGTGCAGAACAATCTAGAGCCCATGTGACCTGCAATCCCATGAATCACTGCAAAATTTGCCTTGGAGCTCAATAACAAGGCAAAGTGATGTGAAGTACATTGATTTCAATGTACTTCACATTAAAATAGGCACAGAAGTAGTTCGGGGAAGTAGGAGTAACGTGAAGTGCATTAAAATCAATGACTTTGTGTTCCTCATTATGGTGCAAAATACTCTGCTTTGCGTTGCGGAATACTTCGTAGATTCACCACTACTCCACGAATTGCTTCAGAGAGCGAATTTCAGTCACTTCACCCACCTCTACTCACTTACCTGAAGCTCAGTGGCACACTGAATGTGTTTTTGGTTACATATCCAAAAGGGTACTCCGCGAATCACATGGAACCACAACCAATCATGCAGCACTTAAAGAAGGTGGCTAACCTTAAAGCAAAATATCCACAATGAGTAAGTGCGCAACCAGACCTCAAACACCAAAAGTAATAGGTCAGTTCAACTGTGAAGACAAAGCACAGTCCATAATTGAGTATCTCAGAATTCAGCAGAGGACTGCAATTTATTCAATTAATGGTCTTTCACAGTGAAAATCAGACAAGTAGCAAAATGGTGTATCAGAACTTCCGCAAGTAAAACAAACACCCCTAACGCCTTGACTCTCGCGAGTCTTCAAAGGGGGTAACACATACCAACATACGAGTGCTTTTTAAATGTTGAACTCATTAATATTAAACATCCATGTAGCTTACATTTAAAGTGATGTATCTCACCCGATTCAAACATTTCAATTTTCGTAAAAGAGAGGAACCCAAAATTTATTTATTTATTTGCTTTTGTTAACCGGGTAAGCACACTAGACAGCCAAGTGCCTATTTTCAGGTGCGACCTGGGAGGGTTACAGGTAAAGTGAGTACAGGTACAGTAAGGAAGACAGTGAAGCAAACGGAGAATAGCAGGCATCACGGGGATTACGGTCAATGCAGGATACAGAGAATAACAGGCATCACGGGGATTACGGTCAGTGCAGGATACAGAGAATAACAGGCATCATGGGATTACAACAGGTGTCTAACAGTATTAGAATAACTGAAGGTACAAAACAATACAGTAGTGGTACACACAGGATCATTGGGTTGTAAACAGTATTAGACGACTTAATAGCACAAAATATTCCAGTGAAGATATGTACAGGGAGGAATTAAATAGTAAGGCATACTAGGGAAGCTTACAGAGGGTAAATGCTCTTCGTAGGGACAACTGTAGGTGGCTAGACAGTATCTAAAAACTATGTGGGACTTGATCAATGCGGTAAAAGTACGTACAAGGTGGGATTGAGTATGAGTAACAAGTACGTTCTGGGGAGAAGAGGACTGGGAGTAAGTGCACGACGGGGGGAGGGCGAACAGTGCCTAGTCAGGTACTTTTGCTCAGCGTGGTGCATGAGGATAAGTTAGATAGTAAAATTCAAGTTAAGTTCAAAAATGGTTTAAAGACTTATAAACCTGTTGTTTGGCTTCAGGACCCAATTATAAATCTCATTCAAGCACATTTATTGCACATTTATATAATCCTGATAGCAGCAAATCTGAAGATCTGGGTTCAACTGTTGCCCTGTTATGAAAAGCAGAGAGCATGTAAGAAAAAGAAATTAATATTATGAGCTCAAAAAAATATTTTTTTGTATCATATCTTAAATACATATTTCTTGAACATGAATCCAACAAACAAAGCAAAAAATCATCATAAACAGAACTAATTAAAGCCAAATAGTTAGTACTAGATTCATAAGATAATCCCTTATTCTTTAAGGAATGGTTTGATTTCCCATTTTTCATTCAATCCATTTGGGTTTACAACCCAATGACCCTGTATGTACCACTACTGTATTGTTTTGTACCTTCAGTTATTCATTGGGGAGCGGAGAAAAACTAAGGGCCACCTCAGCAGATTGAGATCAGAAGGAGGGTGGGTGGAAGAGGCGAGGGACCAGGCAGAGGTATTTAACGAGTACTTTGCCTCTGTGTTTACTAGGGAGGGGGATGGGATATCTACAAAGCAAGGCACGAAGGGGATAGAAGTGGCAGGGAGTGGATCAGGAGCAACAGAAATGGAGCAAGAGGGAGGGAAAGGTACCCCAGGGGTTCACCATCTGGATAAGGATAAAAGACCAGTAAGGTGGAGGGACTGATGATGCTATCTCCGCCAAAGGGTGTGGTTAGCCCTCAAGGCCCTAAAGAAAGACAATCTCCTGGGCGGATGGCATTCATCCGGAGTGCCATGGGAATTGGCGGACATACTGGCTGACCCCTGGTGGAGCTTTTCAGCAGGTCACTTGAGACAGGAGGGTACTTAGATTGGCGAGAGGCACATGGTACCAATCCATAAAGGGGGTCGAGAAGTACCAGGGGACTATAGACCCATCAGTTTGACCTCAGTGGTGGGAAAATTAATGGAGAGTATACTAAAGGAACGATTGGGGGTGTACTTGGAGGAGGTGGGAGGTCTGGATAGTCGGCAACATGGGTTTATGCCAGGTAGATCATGTCAAACCAACCTTGTGGAGTTCTATGAATGGGTAACATCAGAACTGGACAGGGGTAAGCCTGTGGATGTATTGTTCTTGGACTTCAGCAAGGCGTTTGACTCTGTCCCCCACAATGGTCTGGTAGAGAAACTGATGGGGTTAGGAGTAGGTCCTTTGATGGTCAGATGGATTGAAAACTGGCTAGCTAGATGCACTCAGAGAGTAGTGGTCTGTGGGAGCTCTCGAACCCTAGAGAGGTAGGTAGTGGGTACCACAGGGTCGTCCTGGGTCCGATCCTGTTTAATGCATACATATCGGACATCAGGGAGGGTATAGGGTGTGAAATGAGCCTATTCATGGATGACTCTAAGATGGGAGCAGAAGTTGAGGGAGAAGAGGGAGGTTGGCCCTGCAAGGGGACCTGGACACCCTGGAAAGCTGGGCTCACACATGGAAATTAAATTTCAATATCACCAAGTGCAAGGTGTTGCACCTTGGTCGGGGAAACCCTAAACACAAGTACACTCTGGGAGGGGAGGCGCTGGAGGCCTCAATAGGGGAAAAAGACCTAGGGGTCATGGTGGATACATGTATGAATAACTCTGAGCAGTGCAGAAGAGCAGCTAGCAAGGCAAACAGAATGTTGGGATGCATCGTAAGGGGGATCACCTCTAGGAGCAAGGAAGTGATTCTGCCGCTGTACAATGGACTGGTTAGACCACACCTTGAGTACTGTGTACAGTACTGGAGACCACACTTGAAGAGGGACATACAGCTCCTGGAGAGGGTACAGAGGAGGGCAACAAAGATGATACGAGGGCTAGGGGATTTGACTTATGAGGACAGACTTGAGGAGCTCTGCCTGTTTTCATTGGAGGAGAGGAGAGACAGGGGGGACATGATTGAGGTCTTCAAGTACCTCAAGGGAATAAATAGGGTAAACATGGAGGGGATCTTTAGACTAAAGCAGGGAGGTATCACCAGAGGGCATGGTTGGAAGTTGGAAGGAGGAAGGGTGAGGGGGGAAAGGAGGAGGTTTTTCACTGAGAGGTGGTGGACCCTTGGAATGCACTGCCTGGTGAGCTGGTTCGGAGATCCACAGTGGAGGGCTTCAAGAGAGGGTGGGACAGACACAGAAAGTGGATGTATCAGATGATGGCCTGTCCCAGGGGGGTGGGGATGGATGATAGGAGTTTCTGGAGCACAAGGGATGGGAGGGTCTCGGCACCCAACTAAGGATCTAGGTTCGAGCAGACTCGATAGACCGTAAGGCCTAATCTGCTGGCAAATAGTATGTTAGTATGTTAGTAAGATCCACATGCATTCTCTTCTCAACAATTTATTAGCTCTATCACCACCTAGTGGTAGAGTCGGCACATGTTCAAGTCCCATAAATCTTAGATTAGTAGGAGATGACCCATGGTATAAAGTAAAGTGGATACCTACAGGTGTGTCTTGCTTGGTATTAATAAAGGATCTTACATGTTCTTGGATCCTTTGTTTAAGTGGTCTTATGGGTTTACCAATATTTAATATATGGATCATCAATTTAATGCTATACTAAAGCATACAATTTTTTTTGGTAATGCTATCACTCCCGATGTGATAATACCACACCTTGAGAGTGATAATACTATCGTTCAGGTCCTGTAATAGTATCATTCGGGACCTGAATGATAGTATTATCACTGCAACTCAAGAGCGCAAGTGCACAGTTCAAAAAACTGGTAAGGCTGGCAAACGTCAATCAAGCATGGATATGTACAGCGTGGCTCGTCATTGGACGATTTGTCTCTGTGGGCATCCAAAACAGTTTAAAAAACATGGTGGCGATCTCTCGCTTAGCGAGAGTGTAAAGCATCTATAGCGCTTCCTCAATTTCTTTCTTCTTTGTTTTAACGCATACAACACCGAGGATTTAGCTGGCTGATCCTGTGTCCCCCCCCCACAAGAAACCAAAAGGTAGGACTGAAAAAAAACTTTCTGGTACTGTGGGTGTGTGTCTGTGTGACTGGTGGGGCTGCAGGGACAGAGGCACAGCTCGAGTCTCAGAGAAAGTACAGCAGTCAGCTCAGACGGGCAGTACGAAAACCAAACCAACAAAAAATACTTGCATCCAAATATTAAAAAAAATAATGGATATCTCACAGAGTATTACCTGTGAGATACCATCTCAAGGTTCTGGACACTGGAACCTCTCGAGCTTCGCTCTCGAGGTTCCTACGTGTCCAGAACCTCTTGATGGTATTACTCACCGGTAATACCCTGTGTGATATCCATTATTCTCTTTATAAAAGACCACAGGTACACCAAAGAACATATATCACATAAGTGGTGTCACATGTAATAAGCTCCCTAATTACTATTTTAATGTCTTTTTCTTTTGGGTGAAAAAAGATCTTGTCAGTATTACTATATTTACATATGTTACATCTTTTGCATGTAAAAAACCCGTTTGTTCTCTTAGGGAGCCAAGTATGTATTTCAGTGGTATCAGGTTTCTTTGTTCTGCTATGTACCACTTTGTCCTTGATATTCTTTGCCCTGCAGAATGAAACACGAGGTTTTGGACCCACTGCTTTCCCCACGGACTCATCACCTAATAAAATAGGCCAATTTCTATGTGTAATATTGCCTATCTGTCCTGCCATATTGTTGTACTCTGTCACAAAACTACAAACATTCTCAAATTCTTCTTTGTTTGGTCTTTTTTCCAGAATTTTGTTTCTATCCATTTTTTTGACTTTTTCAAATGAGTCTTCTCATAGTAGTTTCTCATAACCTCTATTTTGGAACCTATTTAGCAATTCTTTGGATTGACTTTCAAAATCTGAGTCCAAACTGCAGTTCCTTTGAATCCTTAACAACTGACTATAGGGAATGGATTTCTTTAAGTTTGGGGGGTGGGCACTCTCTGCATGTAGTAAGAAATTTGTGGCTGTTTTCTTCCTGAAGGTTTTTGCCTTGATATGGTATTTATTGTCCACATTAGTCTCACTAACTATACTAAGATCCAAAAAATCCAAAGTGTTTTGTTTAAAAGTATAGGTGAATTTTAATTTTAAATCATTACTATTCAAATAATTTATAAAGGAACAGGCTTCTTTTGCATCTCCTTTCCAGATACAAATTATATCGTCAATAAAGCGATACCACTTTATTATTTTCTGAAAAAAAGGATTATCCCTTTCACTAAGTACCGTCTTAAGCTCCCAGCCCCCTAGCAAGAGATTGGCATAGCTAGGTGCCATAGAGGCTCCCATAGCTGTGCCACATTTTTTGTTCAAAGAAGACCCCCTCAAATTCAAAATAGTTATGTGTCAACACAAACTTTAAAGCCTCAATAATGAATTCTTTTGGTACAACATCATTTTCTTTATAAAATCCAAGATGTTCCTCTATGGCCTTTATACCATATCTTTTCAACTTTTGCTCATAACTTCATGTTTTTTTGGGGGGAGATTTTGACTCAAATTTACATCATAGACTTTTTTCATCCCACCTCATGAACATGATGGCTGTCATTTTTCAAATCATGCCTGAAATCTTGTTCTGTGGTTGTTCTATGTAATGATATGTTGGGTGGGATTCGAAAAACGACAGCTGTCTTGTTCAGGAAGTGGGGTACAAAAATACAATATTGAGTATTTAGTGTCAATGCATAAAAAACCCTGAAGGTACTAGCAAAAGTTAAAAGGACATGAATAAAAACACTAAGTCTGAAAGTGTATTTGGTTCATTTCCGGTTTGGATGAGGTCATGTGCGGATTGGTGGTTGCTTAGAGGATTACAGTGGGGGACCTAAGACAAGTCAGGGAGTGAGTTGGGGAAAGAGGGCTGACAGGGTGCTAGAGGGTGGGTTAGGATAGGGGTAGTAATGGGTATAAGGATTACGGTGGGGTAGTAATTGTCATGGGGAGATGCGATGATGGACAGTTTTCTTTTTGACAGGTAATTGGGAAAATGCAATTGTGAACCATTTTCTTTTTTCCAGGATATTGTAAATTTTGTGCAAAATGACTACATTTGATGGCCTTTTTCTTACGGTACATTAGCTGGATATGGGAAAGGTAGATGACATGGGTGCTAAGATGGTGGTGTTTAAGTGTACATTGCTCACAGGGCTTGGCACCCTGGTAGTCACATTGTTAATAGAGATGCCCCCCTGGCTTGGGTAACCTTGTGGCCAACAAAATAAAAAATGGGGATGGACACTGTGCTTGGGCACCCAGGTGGCCAAAGAAATAAGGATGGCCAAATAAACAGTAGATATGGCCACCAGGCTTGGGCATCCCAGTGGCCAAATAAACCACAGGGTGGCCATTGGTCTTGGGCACCCCAGTGGCCAAAAAAAAGAACAAAGGGGATTAGCATTCAGTATTAGCCATCAGGTTTGGGCACCCAGGTGGCAAAACAATGGGAGGTGTGTATGCTTAAGGGCCACTGGGCTCGTTCACCCAGCTGGCTATACACTTTTTTAAATTAGGTTTTATGAGTTGAAACAGCAGTTTTGGTTCCTGAAAACTAAATGTTGCAAAAAATTGTTTTCTTGCTTTTTGCCCTTCTTAACTTTTGTCCTTGATAGCAATTTGGGGTCCATTTGGCCTCACATTTTCAGAGTGGGCATATTGCCACACTCCTCATGGACACATACTGCAAGTGTCACTTTGTTAATGTACCCTACAATGTGTTTTTCTTTTTTTATGACATGGGCGACCCAGGTTTACTGTATGCCCTGACTTTGGGGCACCAAACAACTGAGCAGTCAAGCCAGGATAAGCCTCTGTATTGAATGCCTCATGGCTTGGGGTGGGTGGCAGGGATGCCTGCAGGCATATGCACTGTACTCAGCAGAGTAAAGTAAAAAAAAATCAGGCAGGGGCAACAAAAAAAGGAAAGCAAGGACATTGTGAGTCACATTGTGTCTGTGTCAGGCTGAGTCCTTTTGCATTTGTTGTTTGCTATGGGGCACTGATGCCACAAGCCAATTACACAAAGAAGAACAACTGACCAGGCAGGCAGAAAAACAAAGGAAGGAGGATTACAGGAAGAAACTGATTACTTGAACTCAGACATGGCAAATGGAGGGGGGGCTGTTGGTGTGGTGTGGTGTAGCACCGTCTCCCACTCCCTACTCCTCTCCAAACTCACTTATGCAGGGCTCTCCACTCAGGCCACAAACTGGTTCCAGAACTACCTAGTAGGCAGGAAACAAGTAGTCAAAATATCCTCCCACTGCCTGTCCCTGCAGGAGTACCCCAAGGCTCAGTCCTGGGCCCATTGCTCTTCTCTGTCTTTCTAAATGATCTCCCAGCAGCATGCTCCCGCTCCTCCATTCAGATGTACGCAGATGACACTGTCCTATAGACATCTGGCCCTACAACACACAGTGTAGCTCCTACTCCTCCATTCAGATGTACGCAGATGACACTGTCCTATAGACATCTGGCCCTACAACACACAGTGTAGCTCCTACTCCTCCATTCAGATGTACGCAGATGACACTGTCCTATACACCTCTGGTCCCACAACACACAGTGTAGCTCCTACTCCTCCATTCAGATGTACGCAGATGACACTGTCCTATACACATCTGGCCCTACAACAACCTGTGTAGCCATCCGACTCCAAGAGGATTTTAACGCCATCCAGCACTGGTTTAGGTCCAACCAGCTGTTTCTAAACCCCCAAAAAACAGTATCCCTAACTTTCGGCACTCCTCAAAGACTATCCCGTCAACCCCCCAGCACCCCCTTCAAAACCCTGGAAGGAACTCCCCTTGAAAATTGTACAAGCTTCAGATATCTGGGAGTATGGCTAGATCAGCACCTTGATTTCTCAGCCCACATCTCCTCCCTACACAAGCGGCTACTCCCTAAACTTGACGCTTTGCACCGCAACAAAAGTTGCCTCCCCACACAAACAAGACATGCCATAGTGCAAAAAATGATCCTTCCCGTCCTTGACTACAGTGACATAATTTACTCCATCACCCCTTGGTCCACCCTGGCCAGCCTTGACGCCCTATACCACTCCTTCTGCTGCCTCATCCTTGGCTGCCCCCAATCTACACACCACTGCGACCTTTATAACTCATTAGCCTTACCATCCCTTCATGACCGCAGACAAATCAACTGCGCCAGATTCACCGCCAAATATTGGTCCCACTCCCTTCCATCTTACCTGACCCCTGTCCGCTCCCAACAATCATCACCTACTTACTCCCTTAGAAGTTCAGACCCTAAACTGTTCCATGTCCCATTCATGCGCACAACCAAAGGCCAGGCTGCTTTTAACTACCGCATACCCCAGTCCTGGAACGCCCTACCTGCCTCCATCAGGCACGCACCAAACACCCACCTAAGAAACAAATTACTCAGGACACATTTCTCCTCCAGCTGCTCCTGTTTTAACTAAGTATGTTACCATATATCTCTCTGCTGTTAATCTAAAACGTCTTGCACATTACCCTACCCCCATGTCATTATACTGTTTATGCCAATTTGTATTGTAAAATACCCTTGTCTACATTTTTTTTTCACCCTAAATGTATGTTTATGCAGTTGCTTTCTCTCTACTGATTAAGCAATTCCAATTTTATGTATGTGGGTCTCAGCCCCCAGGTCGCATCTGGAATTGAGCATGTTGCTCAGTATGCTTTCCTGGTAAAACTCGTAAATAAATAAATAAATAAATAGCAGAGCATATTGTGGTTTATGTTTACATAACGGGGTGGGTGGAGGCAACAGTGCATCAGATTGGAGTTCAAGTTTAAAATTTCTGGCTACACCTCTGGTGGGTGGGCAGTGAGACAATGACCCCTCTCAACCTCCTTTCTCCAAAGTGAACATGTTGAGGGCCACTAGCTTCTCCTCACAGCCTTTGTCCCCAGTACCCATATCATTTTGGTAGCATTGTACCCCAACAATTTGCCTGTTGTACATCTTATATTGAGGAGACTAGAACTGCTTGTAATATGCCAGGTAGGTTCTTAACAGGGCCTTGTAAAGTGGCAGCATTACTTCTTGTGCTCTGCTGCTCAACCCCTTTTGATACACACCAGCATTCTGATGGCCTTCTTGACAGTAGGTCCACACTGCTTGACAAGGTTCAACCCTTTGTCTTCTATGACTGCCAAGTCCAAATGACTACGCCAAGTACAGAATGCTACGCAATTCATGTACTAAAGTTGCTAGATTGGCCAAGTCTGACTATTTCAACTCCTCATTCCTGACTAACACTGACTCTCCATCTAAATTCTGGAAGGTAGTTCATGCCCTATTCTCTCCCCCTTCCCCTCTAGTTCTTAAAATAAATAACTCCCTAGTTTCCGACCCTGGCTCTGTGGACAATGAATTTAATGCCTACTACACTTCGTGCGCCACGTCTCTTCTAAATTTCCTCTCCCCATTGCCACCTACTAACTTCAGCCCTTCACCTCAGCCAGTGCCTATCCCTTCCTCATTTTCCTTTTCTACTATCTCCCCTGATGAAGCTCTTAATGCTCTCCTATCCCTCGACCCCTCTAAAGGCACCTCACCCGATAAGCTCGATCCTAAACTTTTCTACCTTTCTGCTCCTGCAATTGCTTGTCCTAGCTCCCCAATCCTTAACCTTTCCTTTATTTCTGCTCAAGTATCCTCATCCTGGAAACATGCTGTAGCCTTTCCTCTCCCCAAGGGTGGTGACATATCCACTCCTGGCAACTATCGCCCCATTTCCCTCCTTCCTACCCTTGCCAAATTTCAAGAACATTTAGTTCTTTCTCAACTATCACCCTTCCTCTCTGATTCCTCCTTCTTCACCGCCTTCCAATCTGGTTTACAGAAGAAACATTGAACAACCACCTCCCTCCTCAGGCTTACTGACTCCATCCTTTCAGGGATGGACGATGGCCTGATCACCTCAGCCATCTTTGTTGACCTAGCCAAAGCTTTCGACACTGTTTCACATCCCCTGCTTCTTGATTCACTCTTCTCAGCTGGCCTTGCTCCGTCAGCCACCAACTGGTTTAAATCCTACCTCACCGGCAGGACCCAGTCGGTGAGAATCCTTGATTCCATCTCCCCTCCACTCCCCATCAACACTGGTGTCCCTCAAGGCTCAGTGCTTGGTGCTCTACTCTTCTCCATTTTCCTTAATGATCTTTCCACAGCCTGCTCATCCTCTTCTATCCACATGTACGCTGACGATACTGTTTTGTACAGTTTCGGCAAAAACCCTGCTGCTGTGCAAACCAGCTTACAGCATGACTTCAACCAAGTTCAGCTCTGGTTTACTTCCCACCAGCTTTTTCTAAATGCCAAGAAGACAGTCTCAATGACCTTTGGCACCAGGCAGAGACTCTCTAGGCTCCCGGCCCCACCCACCTTCCACACCCTTGATGGGACCATCTTGGAGGACACCTCCTCATTTCAATATCTGGGAGTTTGGCTGGACCAGCACCTCAGCTTCTCTGTGCATATTGATGCTATCCTGAAGAAACTGCACCCCAAGCTTGGTGCTCTGCACAGGAATCGTAGTTGCATCCCGCTGACTGCGAGGCGCAAAATTGTCCAGAAGATGATACTCCCCATGTTTGACTACTGTGACGTAGTCTATGGTGCTGCTCCCAAACCTTCCCTGACCAAGTTGGACACTCTCTTTAACTCCTTCTGCTGCTTTGCTATTGACTCCCCTTCCCACTCCCACCACTGTGAACTCTATCGCTCTCTAACCTTCCTTCCACTATCTCACAGACGCATCTCTCACTGTGCCAAACTAATCTCCAAATTCTGGTTCGGGGGGCTCCCCTTCTATCTTTCATCCTCTCTCTACACTCCACCTCCCCCCACCCATTCTCTCAGATCAAATGACACCCGCACCTTGATGGTCCCGCACCTTGATGGTCCCTCGCCGCTCCACCCTCATCGGTCAGACTGGTTTTGCCGATCGTTTCCCTAAAATCTGGAATTTCCTCCCCCTGAAATACATCACTCTTCCTCCAACTACTCCCTTACCTCTGCACTACACAATTACATTTCCCTCAGCTGTTCCTGCTTTAACCCACCTTAATACCTATCCCCAGTTTCTGCCTTCCTATCACGACCCCCTTGGCAAGGTTCTCAACATCCTGAAGGGGGAAATCAGGAAATGTCTACCCCTTCTTCTCATATTCACTTCTTGCCTCTCCACCCTCTCTTCTCCTGCTGCCCCTCTGGGTCACCAGTGTGCACAGCCTAACCCCATCCTTTTTACTCCAACAGCACTTGCATACTACCTCAAGCCTGCTCCTGGTACACTCATGCACTATAAATGGTTCTATCGTATTATTACTGTTTTGTACATTCATATATTCTTTTGTATGATTTTGGACATGTATTGTAATTTACCCAGTGTTACATTACTGCTTATTGTACAATACCTTGTGTTCCAACTGTTGCACAATCTTACAATGTTGTATTGTTTGTACAACCCACATACTATTGTAACTGATCATCCTTCACAATCCTATGTGACCCCCTCCCCCCAGGTCACACCATGAGATGAGCAACTTGTTGTTCAGTGTGCGCTCCTGGTGAAACATTTTAATAAATAAAAAAATAAACAAATGCAGCACCTTGCATTTAACTACTTTGATCTGAGTACCCCTCCACTCAGAACACTGGCTGTCCACCACAACCCTCTTCTTCTGCCTCCAAGTCAGCTATCAAGCCACCTTGTGTATGCTTTATGTATAAGGTGCACTTTGTCCAGAGTCTTGTTTTGGACACATTGTGAAATGAACTGCTGAAGTCCAGTTAGACTATATCTGTGACGCTGCTCCTTTCCATCTCCCTGGTCACCTTTTGAAGAAGCTGATCAGGTTGGTTGGGCGTGATTTGCCCCTCATAAAGCCATACTCAGAAGAGGGCATGAACTTGGGCCTTAAGCTAGTGCTGCATTATTATGTCCTTGATAATGAATTCCAGGGTGTGGTCAGCACTGATATCAGACTGATATTCCTGTAGTCGCTCAGCTTCAGTGTTGTCTCCTTTTTGAAGAAGGGGACCCAATTGGTCTTTTTGTATCCCCTGGCACCACACTTGTTCAGACAGAATCATGAACAATCAAGTGGACCAGTCAACTTATTTATTTCAAATGTTTTATCAGGAAATGTATACTGAGCTGGCATCAGTTGATTTCCACTTTCGCCCTGGGAGTATGGGGAAGGGAACACTACTGTACAGTATAGTGCAGTAATTACTGTATATTAGTTCAACAAGGCATGGAATATCCCACTTAAACGGCAGCAGTGAAGTGAGTTACAACAAGTAATGACAGTACCATGCATACAAAAAACAAGGTGCAGAGCACTGCACTTAAAAAACAAAACTGGAGCTAGTAACTAAGCAAATACACAGGCAGTAGCAATGGTGTACAATGTTACATTGACTATGCAAGGTAGTATGCAGTGATGGAGCGTCATATGTGAATAACTGGTAATTTGGCTATCCTGTTTCTCATTCAGACAGAGAGAGTTGACCTGACTTAGAAGACTATGAAGATACCAGCAGGTGTCAGGTGCAGTTGCAGGCTGTGAGATGATATAGGAGGGTTTCAAGACTTGCAGTAAAAGAAGCAGAGCAGATAGCATGGGGAAACTTAGACCAGAGCTGGAAGAATCTGAAGGCTGAAGCAGATTGACCTACAAGTGATTTTGTGCTGGTAAAAGGAGACAGCAAGTGTCAGAGCTGCAGAGGGAGTTAGTGGGGGCAGAGGAGCAGTGAAGTAGGGAGTTAAATAGGGTGGGATAGTACCATATCAGAGTTGCTAGATGAAGGAACCATAGTAGGTGAGGTGCCTATCTTTAACAGAGGGTAATGAGAAGGAGGCCCAGAGAGAATAATGGTGAGTGCGGGGGCACTCAAGGGTGAAGCAACAGAAGGAGAAGAAGGATGTCCAGTTTGGGAAAGTTGGATTTGGTGACTCTCTATGCACAGCATCCCTGTAATCAAAAACCAGGAGGATCAACTTTATGAAGATCACTCTGTGGGCATGGAGTGGAATACATGCTTTGTTCCTGTAGAGCGAATCAAGCTTAGGGTGAAGTTTTTGATGAATGGCATCCACATGACTAGAGAAGTCAAGGTGGTGGCTCAGCGAAACTCCAAGGTACTTGATGGAAGTAACCTTATCAAGTACAGTGGCATCAAGAGTCTTGAAGACTTGGGGGGGACTGGATGCTGGCCAACTGTTGCCATGTGCCAAACATCATAGAAATCATTTCCTTGGCATTAAATGCAAGTTGATTGGAGCAGATCCAAAGTGGGATAGTGTTAAAATCAGGGGCAGAAGGGCCTGAGGTGAAAAGCACAGTGTCATCAGGGTGCATATGTGCATTTAAGGAGACAGATATTTATGTCTGAAGAGACACACACTTTGAGAAGATTACTGAAGAAGCTCAGGAATAGAGCTCTGGATTACACATGAACTGATCGTGATTGTTCCCTTAGCTTTACTGTGTTCCCGGGATATATTCTGTCTGCCCCATTTACCTAGCTTTAGCTTCACCAGTTGTCCACTGCTAGTATGGATGTGATGTCCCCACCACTAATAGGATGGGTGTGATGTTCTCAGTTTGCATCATAACATCCTGTTGCCATGGTTCGTCCCAATAAGCACTCTCCCTCCCAAGGGACCTCTTGGTGAACACCAAAGGAAAGTATTCAGTCAGCATCTACACCACTGCACTGGCTCTCCTGCAAGTTCCTCTTCCCCATTCCTGTTTTCAGGGGCCCTATAGCCACCTTCACCATTCTCTAGCCATGTAGTGCATGTGCTGGAAGTAGAATTTAGCATTGTCCACAGTTCCATCTGCTATCCTGGCTTTCAAACCCTTTTTGTCTCTCCTGTTTTTTTTTTTTTTCTTGTAGTCCCTCGGTAATGCTCTGTGGCCTGGAGGCAACCCATCTCTTCCCAGTTGTCATTGACTTTTTTGTTGTTCAGGATCTGTTGCCTTAATTCCCTCTTCAGCCTGAGGGGCCACTTCTTGGCTAACTTTCCCTCGTTGTTTACAGGAATAATGCATTCTGCAGCATCTTTGAGCATCTTTTTCAACAAACCCCACATGTGCTCTGCATAACCAACCTCATGCAGCTGCTTTAGGCCCTTGGAACCAGATCTGTCACCTCGATAAAGTCCACCTTTCTGAAGTTCTAGGTCTAGGTGCTTGAAGTCTGTTTAGTCTTCCCTGTCATCAGTGGGCAGGTTTCCCAGTTGTGATGACTGCCTCCCACCTCTTTCTTGACATTCACGCTGGAGACAATGCCATCTCTACTGCTAAGAACAACAACAAGTGTGTTCTCAAACCTAATCCCTTGTTGACATGCTGCTCTGGGATGCAATCCTTAAGGGAGGATCAGGAACCCAATCTCAGTCCTGCCCTACACTTTGCCTTTTTAAGATGCTAGTCCCTGAGTGGGAGACTGAGATCCCCAAAGATAATCAAGCACATAAATAAAACACAGAAAACAAATATCTCATAAGATTAAAATGCTTTGAGAGAAAAGCAAACTTTGTAACACAAAAAGACACAACAAACTATAGTCAGAACTCGGAGAAACATCACCAGGGCCCCAGCCGAGAGTGTTGAGAACAGCCAGTTCTGAAGTCATGTTTCAACACATCTCTTTGTGCCAGCGAGCAAAGGGGCCGGGGAGCTCATGAGTGTTGTGACTGGAACTATTCCCTACTCTTATCATAACTACATGTTTACTATGGATTGCATGTTTCTATAGTGCCTAATTTGTTTAAACAGCTCCTGATGTTGGTTGGGAAATGCTGACAAAACATACTATTTGGACATATTTCAGCTCATTTTACTTGGATTTTCTGCATTTAGATTCCCTTTCTGTATGATTCTGTACTGCACATTCACATGAAAACAGGATTACTGTTCCCAAGACATCATCTGCATTGGTTGCTTGTTTACACGTGACATCACAGCCTCTGCTTTTTTTTTTTTTCCAATTTTTATTTTATCCCCACTCTGAACCCTGGCACTGTACCCAACGAACCACTGTGGAGCGAGCTCGGAGGGGACCCCCCATGCTGCCATGGCTTACCCCCTAGGCAAGGACAGAGTGGGAGCAGGCGGCCAGTCCCCACAAGCTACCCTTCCCTGTTCCCTACCTTAGTCCTCATTGTCCTCACTCCTGAGCCACTCCAGCCAGTGGCGAGGGGCTACCTAGCCCTCGAGTCGATGTTGTACTGGGTCGGAGCATTTTCATGTGTACATCCTCCCCCAGAGACATGACGTGTGCTTGATGCCAAGGCTAATGCCAGCATCCAACATGCTCCACCCTCTGTATGGCTTGGGCATGCCGAACCTCCAGCTTCCATTAGAGGGCGGACATGCACTGAGCTAAGGTTCCCCCTTCCCCTCAGAGGAGACGAGCAGTCCATGGGATGCTCAGCCTCCTCCCACCCCGGCCGGCCCTCTGACAATCAGAATCTGTTCCCAAACCCAGGTCACCGGCATTGCGAGTGGTAGTGCTACCGCTGTACCTGCAGGTCAAACACATCCTCTGCTTTTTTTAAATTGTGTTCCCCCCAGCCCTCTGGATAGGACCTCCTTCCACCTTCTGCCTGCACCTCTTTTTGTCCATCGAATATCTGTTCCCTGTTACCTGTACTTCCTGGGACACTCATGCCACCCCTGAGTTGCCCCTTCAACTTGCCCCCCTGAGGCAGGGTTCGCCATAAGTTCCACGGTGATTCCACCCCTTTGCATCCAGCTGCCCATGGTGACGGTTAAACCCAGAAGTCAGGTAAGGTAGCCCACAGTTGGACTTGTGGTGGCAGGCAGGGCTTCATCTGAGAGAGGGCAGTGGGATCTCAGCTCATATTGACATGGTAAAATTTAAAGTGTTGTTTCCTGAGCAATGAGTGGGTCACCCTTTCATCAACGGTCAGGCTGATCAAGATTTGGCTAAATGATGAGACCAAGAACCCCTCTAAATGTTAAAATGATGGGATAAAAACCAAGTAAAAAAATCGAATTGACTTGAATGAATTGCAGGCTTTCAAGCAGCTTTTTTTTGGGGGCACTGGAACCATAACTGTTTGATTTTGATTTTGGCCACACACCAGGTGCACCCCTGCAAACATTTAAAAAAATAAGAAAGATGTATGAAAAATGTGATAAAATCTCTCTTTATTAGCCTGGATTGAGCCTGCTAAACCTTTAATATGGCATTGCAAACAGGAGAGGTGAGGCATTCTCCTAATAGGTGAGCTACCCAATGGTCACTGTGAGCCTGTTATGGGCTAGAGCATATTATGTGAAAGATGAAGCCAGTGAGTGGTTTCCACAGTAGAAAGAGAGAAAGGGGTGGACGTCCGCTCATATTGGCATGGCAAAATTTAAAGTTAATATATGAAGCCAGAGAGTGGTTTCCACACAAGAAAGAGAGGGCAGTGGGACCTGAGCTCATATTGGCATTATAACATTTAAGGTGTAGTTTCCTGACTGATGAGGGGGCCATCTTGCTGTCAGTGGTCAGGCTGATCGTTACTTGGCCAAGTGATGAGACTCAAAACCCCTGTAAATATTAAAATAATGGAATGAAAACCAAGTAAGAAAACTGAATTGATGTGCATGAATTGCAGGCATTCAAGCAGCTTTTTTTGTGGGGGGAGAGCACTGGTACTACTATAACTCTTTGATCTTCATCTGCCCGGCCAGCACCATTTTTCCCACTTTACTGCCGTCTCTTAGGACTCAACATGTGAAGGATGCCCAGAGCACATGTCCATGCATGCGCGCATTGTGCCAGTGCAAGCTAAGTTCAGACCCTCCTTGTTATGGCTGCTTCAGCCATGCTGCCACCCAGCCTGTGCTAGGTGGCAGCCAAACAGCGGAGGGAGCATACTTCCCACCCTGTAGGAGGAGAGCAGTCCAATGGAAACTGCTACCTCCTTCATTTGGCTGCCCTCTGATGACTCAAGCCGATTCCCAAAGCTGCGTTGCTAACATCGTGAGTGGTGGCACTAATGCTGCACCAGTAGGCTGGTACACAATTCCCTGCTTGTAACAGCACAATTTGTTGCTGTGGAAATAACTATGATGTTATAAACAGGATTATTATGTCAGGTGTAGATTAGCAGCCAGAGCAGATTACATGTAGGGGACAATGATCTTGTTCTCTGGTTAATGTGTGTAATTATTATGAAATGGGGAAGCTAAATACAGACAATACAGCAGACGTGTCTAAAATGTGTTCCCAAAGCTTTCCTTGCTATGCCAGACACTATTTGAAGTGGCATGAAATCGATGCTCATTGTCAGCTGTTTGCAATGTTCCTGTGCTCAGAAACCCTATGTTATGCATTATATTCTGATACAGAAACGTTCTGCAGCTGCATTGCTATGTTGGCCAACAAATGTGTTTTGAGTGAGGCTATGGACATTGCCACTGACCGAAACACTAGTCTGTGCACATTGGCACTGATCTAAAGACTAGTCTGTCTGCCATTATAATTGAAAGATTTATATTGCTCAGCATGGTAAAATGCTGTTTAACTTCAGGCTATGTCTGCCTTACTTAGAAACAGAGAAATGTACAGGTGGAAAAAAAAAAGGTTGTCTATCCAGTCTGCCTGAGGACAATAGCTGATAGAAGTGATATACCAGTGTAGGTGAAGCAACCTGAGGATGCCCTTTCAGAGATTCATGTTTCTTCTTCATGCCCCTCCTACTCAAACAAATACACACACCCTGAATATGTCCCATCCGGCCTTGAATCCAGCTAGTTTTAGGACTGACTAGACAGGTAGGCAAACCATTCTATTTGGATACCACCTGCTCAGTGAAGAAGTATTTCATAGTAGTAGTAGTGGTTAGGACACTGAGCTGCAAACCTGGAGATCTGGGTTTGAATCCCATCAGCCCCACTTGCATACTGTGTGACCATAAGCAAGTCAATTTACTTTCTTGTGCTCCCAGGTAGCACCTGGAAAAAAGATTCTGGTGGCTAAGTCACCAGAAAATGCTTACCTCAGTCTGCAGAGATATTTGAAGACACTTGTATGAGGCAGCTGAAGTAGCTGAGAGGCTTAGCTGGAAGTTGAACCCACCCAAGCCTCAGGAATCATGGTAGTGGCCTCTTCTAGAAGCCTCCTGTGGGGTGAACCCCCACAGAAATGCAAAACCTCAAGAAAAATCCTGTTCTATCACAAAAGATAAACTGCAGCGTTTGAGGTAGAATGTAAATTGTACTGGACTCTAAGACAAAGTGGTAAAGTTACTATGCTATCTCCCTCCTGCTGGTTTGCAGGACCTAATCCACCCCCTTCTGCATAATGCCTCCAGTTGCTCCTGTTGCTTTTGATCACACTTTAGCCTTGTCCGACCCCAGTTTGAATGATGTCATGGACTTTGCTTCTACTACTTCAGCTGGCAGTTTATTCCATGGTTCAACAACTCTTTCTGTAAAATAATGTTTTCTAAGCTCTCTCTTGAAGCTCCCTCCTCTCAACTTCCACTCGTGCTCTCCAGTGTTAGAGTCGGAGACTCTGTTGAGCAGGTCTGAGGATGGCACCTTATTTATTCCTCTCAGAAACCTGTATGTTTCAATCATATCTCCCATCTCCCTCCTTATCTCCAGTGAAAACAAATATAATGCTTCCAGATGCTCCTCGTAAGAGTGCCCTTGAAGGCCCTGGATCATTTTGGTCACTCTTCTCTGAACAGCCTCCAACCTGTTTATATCCTTTTTCAGATGTGGACTCCAAAACTGGACACAGTACTCCAGATGGGGTCTTGTCAGGGACCTGTAGAGTAGTAGTAGTACCTCCTTCATCCTGCTGTTGAATCCCATTCCTATGTACCCCAGCATTTTGTTGGCCTTGCTATAAGCTTTGTTGTATTGGCTTGTCTGTTTAATGGTGCTGCTTATGATGACACCGAGGTCCTGTTCTTCCTGCGTGGTGCTGACTTGATGCTATACAATCCTGGATATGCCATGCTCAACCGGATCTCCTGGTGGTTACAGAAACTTGGATGAGACCCTCTACATTGGATCACATAATCAATATCCCCTCATCTAATCTATATAGGGCTGACACGCACACCAGAGGGGGCGGTGTAGCAATATACGTTAAGGACATATATACTACCACCCTTGTACATGCTTCTTACTACTCTTAAAGAGTTTGAAAGCCTCTCCTTAAGAGTCCAAATCTCTACATCCTTACAGTTACATATCATTGGATGCTACAGATCTTCTGTGGGCCTAAAGATTCTGAACCACCTGAGTCAGGTTTGGGATACTCTGTCCACTGAGGTAATCATTATGGGTGACTAATTTGGATTGGCTAACTGCCACATCCAGACCCCTAAAATAATTATGTGATGCATATGGGTTTACTCAACTTGTGGATAACATCACTCGGCCCAACAGCAAAAATCCGGACCATGGTGCACTACTTGATCTCATCCTAGTAAATAGATCTCACCTCTTCTCCCATGCTGGAGCTCTTGCTAATGACCTCAGCGAACATTGTACAATTGCCTGTGTGAGATCAGTACCTTTAGCTATTACCACCTCCAGTTACAATTTCAAGAGGAGCCTCCGGCGCTTTGATCCTAATGCCTATCTATTAGATCTCCAATGCATAAACTGGCAGGATTTCTACCTGGCCCCAACAGTTGACAAGGCATATGAGTTATTCCATTCTATTGTACTTGAGGCTATTAATAGATACCCCCCCCAGCTAAAATCCATACCAAGAAAAAACATGTCCTTGGTTCACTACTAGTCTTAAAACTGCCCTAAATAATAGGGATTCCCTTTGGAAAAAGGCTAGGGAAAACAGACAGACAACCAACTGGGCTGCCTTTAGATCTGCCAGAAACCAGTGTACCAAGCTGATCAGGGCTGAGAAAGCTAGATACTTCCGCAAAGAACTTGAATCTTCCTCCCATTGCTCAGCAACATTTTGGGAAACTCTTAAAGACACTGAAGGACATAGCCCAGCCTGCTCGCTTCCACAGAAAATCGCCTCTGGGGGCAATACCACCATGGATAAATGCGAAATACTGGAACTCATCAACAGTCACTTTGCAATGGCAGGATTAGCGTTTGACACCTCACCAGCCAATACCCTTCGGGCTAGATTAAATCACTTAGACTTGGCATGTTCAAACGCATCAGCCCCTGCACAGCAACAAGTTTTCTCCTTCTGTCCTGTTTCACTGAAACAAGTGGAAGACTTGCTCCTGGATTTAGACACTAGCAAAACTGCTGGCGCAGATCACATTGAGCCCTACTATCTCAAATTAGGTTACCATGCTTTATCCCCTCCTATCATACATCTCTTCAACATATCCCTTGCCCAGGGCATGCTCCCCTCTATCTGGAAAACAGCTGACATCATTCCCCTATTCAAATCCGGTGACTCCAGAGACCTAAACAACTATTGGCCTATATCCCTCCCCCCCCACCTTGTCAAAACTTCTTGAAAAGGTTGTTAATGCCCAACTTAGGCACCACTTGGAGTCCTTCAATCTGTTAAATGTAGTACAGTGGGGTTTTAGACCTTGTCACAGTACCATATCCACACTTGCTAAAGTCTCAAATGACTGGCAGTTAGCATTGGACGCCAAAAACTACATTTGCGCTTTGTTCCTTGATTTGAGCAAAGACTTTGATACTGTGGACCATGACCTGCTCCTGACTGAGCTGGAATTCACTGGGGTGGGCAAATCAGCCCAAAAATGGTCTAATAACTACTTGACAGATCACAAACAACTGGTCAAAGCTAGTGGGATCTTCTCCTAACCAAAATATCTACTCAAAGGTGTTCCCCAAGGGTCTATCTTAGGCCCGTTACTATTAGTTATCTTCATCAATAACATTAATAAGGGCCTTGAATTGGCAAACATTCACTTATTTGCAGACAATATGGTTCTATACATTGCCAGACCCACACCAGTATTAGCCTGCGGGGACCAGCAACATAACTTTGACCAACTACAAGAGAACCAGCTGCACTTGAAGTTATTTCTGAATGCAAAAAAAACAAAGCTATGCTGTTCCCCCCTTCTTCCAGCACCTCTAACTCCTATGCTTCTAGCACTTCTCTTCAGGTAAATACTCTCCTGGGTGAACCTCTGGAGTTCGTAACTAAATTTAAATATCTCATCTTCTGGATAGATACCAACCTGTCCTTCGTTGATCACATTGAAGAACTATCCAAAAAGTTAAAACAGAGACTTGGTCTCTTCTTTCGAATCAGGAACTTTCTTACTCAGGATGCAAAAACCAGGTTAGTCCTAACTACCTTCTTGCCCCTACTGGATTATGTTGACTTCATCTACGGCCAGGGACCGACCACTGCCTTGGCCAAACTGGACACTCTTTATCGTCCTGCTATTTGATTAATTACCGGACTACTGAATGCGACCCACCATTGCACTGTCTATGCCAAGTTAGGCTGGAGTTTGTTAAATGCCAGAAGACAAAGAAATGCTGCTTATTGGACCTACAGATCACTCATTAACTTGCTCCCCCAGTCAATATCGGATTGCTTGCCTGTCTGCAGGGCTGGCAATTACCCATTGAGAAGTCTCTCGTATATCTCTCTATTGGTCAGGACGCATTTTGGTAAAGCAGCTATAGGCTACACTCTCCCAGCTCTATGGAACTCCATACAGAAAGCTCTGAGGCTTACGAGCCTCTTGAAGCTGTCTGTTTTCAAAACACTGTACTCATGCACCTTCAAGGAGGTCTGCAATTGTTTCTGTTGATGATGCCCTTATCCCCTCTCTACTCCCATTCCTGGTATTCCCCCTACTTCTCAACAGCTCTGTATACCTCAGCCCTTCTCTACCTTCTCTTCAGACTTGCCTGTCTTCTCCCCCTTAGACCTGAATTACCTCAGACGATTCACTCACATAGAGGTGAGGCTGTTCTTGGGTAGTGTGCAACCTACCCCTTGCATGCAACACTGAAATCTGTAGTGGTACTATGACTAACTGTTGACTGGATTGCAAGAGCTGTTGTATCATTAGCACATTAATTGATAGTCTACTTGAACCATAGTTGCAATATTACCCTATAAACATTTCTATATATATATTGTCAATTTTTTTTTTGTTCTGTACATATATTATCACTGTCATATATTTTTCCCTATGTAAATTGTTTTTATGACCTCCCAGGTCCACCTTGCAAATGAGTTCTCCTCAATGGTGTTTTGCCTGGTAAAATAAAGAAATGGATTGACTGATTGATTGAGTTGGACTCCGCTAAGGTGGTACTCTGTCCTGTGGTTCCCTTTACCCAAATGCATCACCTTACATTTCTTTGAGTTGAACTTCAGCTGCCAGACATTGGACCATCTTTCCAGCCTCTGGTAGGTCTTTTTGTAGGCCCTTAACCACCTCCTTGCTGTCAACCCTTCCTCTTAGTTTGGTATCATCCACAAATTGGGCAATTCTGCCCTGAATACCTATGCCGATGTCACTGATAAAGGCATTAAACAGGACTGGCCCCAACACTGAGCCTTGGGGCACACCACTAGTGAACCCACCTTCATCAGACCCCACCCACTGATCACTACTTTCTGTTTTCTGTTCCTAAGCCAATTACCTTCCCAACTGACTATGTACTTGGTTGCACCCAGGTCCTTCAACTTTTTCAGCAGGTGGTTGTGCCGCACCAAATCACAGGCCTTACTGAAATTGAAGTAGAGGAGGTACACTGGGTGGCCTCTATCTAGTTCCCTAGTGACCCAGTCAAAAAATGTGATTAGGTTCATTCCCACCATGAACCCATGTTGCCTGTCATCCTGCAGACCTAGGTACTCTACCAAGTCTTGTTTTATTAAAGTTTTCATCAGTTTCCCCACTACTGGCATAAGGCTGACCAGTCAGTAGTTGCCTGCTTTCTCTCAACTCCCTCCCTCCCTTTGAGGAGAAGTACCCCATCAGCTATTCTCCAGTCTCCTGGCACTACCCCCATCTGAAATGATCTGCTGAATAAATGTGCCCAGGGATCTGCCAGTTCACTTGCAAGCTCCTTTAGCACCCTTGGGTGTATTCCATCAGACCCTGGTGGCTTTTCTTTCCTGAGTTGATCCAGGGCCTCTCTAACCCTACTGCAGTAGTGGATGACTTGGGGGGGGTGGCAGGAGTTGCAAGAGGATCTGGCAATATTGGAGGACTGGTTCGACACTTGGCAGCTGGGGTTCAATGCCAAGAAATGCAAGGTGCTACATTTCGGAGCAAAAAACCCAAGGAGGATCTACCAGCTGGGAGGGGATTCAGCTAGCCAAAACAGAGGAGGAGAAGGATCTGAGGGTGATCATAATGGGAGCAATGAACAACTCCACATAGTGTAGAAGGGCAGCTGCAAAGGCTAACAGGATGCTGGGTTGTATTTCCAGAGGCATATCCTTCAGGGGGGGGGGAGGTGATCCTGCAGCTATATAGGTCACTGATTAGACCGCACCTGGAGTACTGCAGGCAATTCTGGCATCCATACCTGAAGAAGGACATTAGGTTACTGGAGGCGGTGCAACGCAGAGAAACAAGAATGATCCAGGGGCTGGGGGACATGTTCTATGAGAGCAGGTTGAGGGAGTTGAACATGTAGTCCCTGGAGGAGAGGAGGGACAGGGAGGACATGATTGAAACCTTCAAGTACATTAAGGGAATAAATAAGGTGGGCGTGGAGGGGATTTTCCAATTAAGGAGGAGGAGGGACACCCGAGGGCACAATCTGAGACTGGATGGGGGGAGGTTCAGGAGGGAAACGCGGAGATACTTTTTTACGGAGAGGGTAGTGACAGGGTGGAATGCACTACCAGAGGAAGTGGTATCCTGTAAGACTGTGGGCTGCTTCAAAAGGAGATGGGGCAGGGCAGGGGAGGTCATTGTAAGGGGGGGGCAGCTGCCATATAAGGGCTGCTAGCGGTACAGTTGAGCAGACTCGATAGACCAAAAGGCCTTTATCTGCTGGCAGGTTCGTATGTTCATATGTTGGTGATTGATGGTGTTTCCATTTGTGGAACACCTTTATCAGCAGCCTTGATGCCACTGTCTGGTACTGGGCCTTTATGTTCCTCGGTGAGCACTGAGTGAAAAAAGTTGTTCAGAACAGTGGCCTTCTGCCTATCTTCCTCCACTACTCTGTCACCATGGTATTCCTCCCCTTTTCTTTCTCTTTGCTTGTATATATATCGAAAAAAAGTGTTTGTTCCCTTCTTTAACCCCTTCTGAAAGCTGAAGCTCCATTTTGGCCTTAACTGATTTCACCATAATCTTTGCTTCTTTGTTCTTCTGAACTTAGGCTTCCCTGAATTCTTTTATAGTTCCAATAGGCCTTCCTTTTGGTTCTGATTGTGGTCCTTACCGGGTTACTGAAGCATATTGTTTTTTTATGTTTGTTCTTTTTGGTCACTGTTCCTACGCACATTCTGGTAGCCTCTAAAATGGTTAACTTAACCAGCCCCCATATTTCTTCCACATCTAAATGCTTCTGGATCCTTAACAGCTTGCTTCTAACTACATCCCTTATTTTGTCAAAATCGTCTTCTCAAAAGTTTAAAACCTCTGTCTTGGATTGCGATTTTTCTACCCCTAGGGCTAACTCAAACCACACAGAGTTGTGGTCACTGTTGGCCAGTGGCTTCCCAATTACCTGTAGCCCTTACTACCTCTGAGTTAGTGAGGACCACATCCAGGATGGTTTGGTATAAGTAAGCAATCTTGTAGGGCATCAACCACCTTTTGGCTCCTAACATAGAAATATAGAAGTTGACAGCAGATAAGGACCGCAAGGCCCATCCAGTCTGCCAATTTTTTCTACCTTATGAATGTGCCATAGGCCTGTACTCTGTCAATGGCCTATTTATTCACATTCCTCTGTATTTCTCCCTTATGCCTATCCCAAGCCTGTTTGAAGCCCTGCACTGTATTCATATCCACTACTTCCTGAGGAAGGCTGTTCCATGCATCCACCACATTTTCTGTGAAAAATAACTTCCTCACATTACCCCTTAATCGGCCTCCTTCTAATCTCATGCTGTGTCCTCTTGTCCTGCTATTTTTCTTGTATTGAAACATGTTAGGCTCTTTCACCTTGTTAATGTCCTTAAGATGTTTGAATGTATCGATCATATCACCTCTCTCCCTCCTTTGCTCTTGGTTATAGATATTGAGCTCCATTAATCTGTCCTCATATGTTTTCTGATGCAGTCCCTGCACCATTTTGGTTGGCCTTCTCTGGACTGCCTCCATTTTGTTAATGTCCTTGTGCAGATGCACAAGGACAACATTTAAACCAGATATATTAGCTTTAACAGAAACTTGTCTCTCATCTAAAATCAAAGATGTTGATGTATCCATAGAGAATTATAATGTTTTTAGGCAGGATAGACAAAAAAAGGGGGGGGGGGTTATGTTGTATTTAAATAACATATATAAGGGTCAATTGAAACTTGCTAAAATGTTTCCAGATCAATTGGACTTGTTAATTGTACAAATACAAGGAAATACAGGTCTCTTATTAAATATTATGGTCTGTTATAGACCCCCCATCTGCTAAAGGTTTTGCATTACAAACTTTGTGTGAACATATTGCTCCCTTTATAAATTGTGAGACAGTATTGCTTGGAGATTTTACTTGGAATATGTTAATTCCTCAATTAAAGATTCTAAATCAGTTTGCAGCTCTTAATTTACAGCAATTGATTAATACACCTACTCGACTGCATAAATCAAATAATGAAAAAACATACTTCATTGGATTTAATATTTACAAATAGACCTGAAAGATATATATCAGCAGTTCATGAAAATGATGTGAGTGATCACTGTTACATTTCTTGTATTAGAGACACTCAGATGGAGAAACGACAATCACAATTTATTTATGTAAGGATGTTTAATCATTTTAATGAACAGGCATACTTAAATGATGTGGCAAAAATTCAATGGAATTTAATGTATACTTGCCCAGATGTACACACTGCACGGCTTTTCTTTAAATGGTTTCTTGTGAAAGTTATAAATAAACATGCCCCACTTAAATTAAAAAATGTAAATAAAAGAAAAAGAGTGTCTTGGATAACACAAGAATTGAAGGATTTAATAAAAAAAATCAAAATTATGGCATATAGCTAAAACTACTAAGGAAATTAAAGATATCTTGGCATTTAAGGTTGTTAGAAATAATTGTACTAAAAATATTAGGAAACAAAAAAGGAAATATTATGAAGAGTATTTCTCCTTATCAGAAAAAAATCCACGTGCACTATGGAAAGGCATAAATTTGATGAAGGGAAGTCAAGGTTCAGTTAACTTGCCAACATCTTTGTCATTTAAAGGAAAAACTTTTGTGACGGATGTTGACAAGATCAATGTATTGAATTCCTTTTTTTTGTCTCTGCTGGTGATGCGCTTAATAAAATGCATCCAGACTTGCCACTCTCTGTTTTGGATATTGATTTTGGTAGTGGACTTAAACTGCCTGTGTTTTCATTTAGTCCAATTCAATTATATGATGTTAAAAAACAGTTACAGACTTTAAATATTAGAAAAGGTCCTGGATGTGATGAGACCCCCCCCCCCTTTTCTGAAATTGGCAGCTGAATTATTAGCACCTCATCTTACATATATTTTTAATTTTTCTTTGGATAGTTGTGAAGTACCAATTGATCTGAAAAGAGCTTTTGTTACTCCAGTATTTAAAGGGGGTGACCTATCAAACCCAGGATCTTATAGACCAATTTCAGTATTACCAATATGTGCAAAAATACTTGAAAAACTTGTGAGTATTCAGCTAACTAATTATCTTATTAAGTATAATATAATAACACATTTACAATCAGGATTTAGAAAGGGGCATAATACTACATATACAATTTTAAAAGTAGTTGATGACCTGTTGAATGCTTTCGACAAAAAAACAGGAAGTTCCATCATTATTTCTGGATTTGTCGAAGGCATTCGACACAGTTCATCATATTATATCACTTAATCAGTTAAAAAAATTTTGGATTAGGTATTCTAGCATTAGACTGGTTTCATAGCTATTTGATTGGGAGATTACAATCTGTTAAAATAGGAGGTATGTGTTCAACATCAGCTAGCCTATTAAATGGGGTACCTCAAGGGTCTGTGCTTGGCCCCCTCCTTTTTCTATTATATATAAATGATTTACCAAATTATTGTTCACCTAAAACTTGTATACAACTTTATGTGGATGATACAATTTTGTACACCATGAGTGATGATGTGGATATGGCAATGGTTGTTTTGCAACAAGATTTTAATAAAATACAGAGGGAACTTGTTAATTTGAGATTGCTTCTGAATGAGAAAAAAACAGTGGATGATGTTTGGTAGAAAAGATTTTAAAGATTCAACTATAAAGGAGCTTAGATCTTTATCAGCAATTGACATAGAAAGAGTAAGCTCCTATAAATATTTAGGAGTTATACTAGATAAAAATTTGACTTTTGAATTGCATATAATGTCTATGTCAATGAGACTGAAGAGACTTCTGAGTTTCTTTTATAGGGATAGAACTCTCTTTAGTTTAAAGATTCGAAATTATTGGTTTCGCCTTATTTTACCAATATTAGATTATGGTGATATAATTTACAAAATGCAAAAATCATTGCTGTGTTCCTTGGATGTTCTCTTTAATAGCTGTTGAGATTTATAACAAATCTTCCTTTTAGAACTCATTGTTGTGTGCTATATCAAATTTCGGTCTTTTTCATTATTTGATAGGAGAGATTATCATTGGAATTTACTTGTGTATAAGTTTGTACAACGGTCACTGCCTATTTTTTTGTTAAATATACTGCAAGTAAGAACACAGAGTCAATATAATTTAAGATCTTCTGTTTGGAAAGGTTTTATTAGATCTAGAACCAGAACAAAATTTGGTGATAAAACAATTTCAAATTTAGTGCCTAAAACTTGGGAACTAATATCCAAAAGGTGGAAATGCACAGTATTGTTACCATTTAATCATTTTAAATCTTTTTAATGACTTTATATAGCAAACACTATAATTGTTATGGATAAATTATTGATAATTGGGTTTGTGTATAACTAAAATTAATCAATATTATATTGAAACTGAAATTATGTATGTATGTCTGTTTATGTGATGTTATGTTAAATGTGGATTCAATTGCAAAAGAGATAATTTAATCTCAATTTGAAATCCAATAAAGTTTGAAAGTTTGAAAGATGCGGCCTCCAGTACTGCACACAGTACTCCAGATGGGGCCTAACCAGTGTCTTGTAAAGAGGGACTATTACCTCCCTCTTATGACTTGTGATACCCCTACTAATACACCCCAACATCCCTCCAGCCTTACCTACTGCCTTAGTGGTTTGTTTGGATGATTTCAGGTAATCTGTGATGACGATGCCCAAGTCTCTTTCTTCCCTTGTGATTGCCAACAACTCCCCTCCCAACCTATAGGTTGCTTCAGGGTTTCTCTTCCTTATGTGAATGATCTTGCACTTCTTTGTGTTAAACCCCAGTTGCCACTCTTCTGACCATTGTGCCAGTTTATCCAGATCTCTTCTCATTCTGTCCACCCCATCTGGATCATCTGCTCTATTGCAGATCTTGGTGTCATCTGCAAACAGAAAAACCTTACCCTTCAGTCTATCTGCAATGTCACTGATGAAGATGTTGAAGAGGACTGGCCCCAGGACTGATCCCTGAAGTACCCTACTTGTGACTTGCATCTCTTTTGACTGTATACCATTTACCACCACTCTCTGTTTTCTGCCCGCCAACCAATTTGCCACCCAGTTGACCAACTTATGACCCACCCCGAGCCTACCCAGCTTATTAATTAATCTTCTATGTGAAACAGTATCGAAAGCTTTGCTGAAGTCAAGGTAGGCGACATCAACTGCACCCCCTTGGTCAACCACTCTGGTTACCCAGTCAAAGAAACCTATGAGATTAGTTTGAAAGGACCTTCCTGTAGTAAACCCATGCTGTCTTGGATCCTGTGCTCCTACGAATTCCAGGTGTTGCACTATCCTTTCCTTAAGAAGTGCCTCCATAATCTTGCCCACTACTGAGGTAAGACTGACTGGTCTGTAGTTCCCTGCCTCCTCCCTGCTACCACTCTTGTGGAGCGGGATCGCATGAGCCCTTCTCCAGTCTTCTGGGACCTCTTCTGTGCTCAGAGACTCACTAAACAGTTCTGCTAATGGCTCTGCTAGTTCCACCCTTAGCTCCTTTAGTACCCTGGGATGCATGGTATCAGGTCCTATTGCCTTGTCCACTCTGAGCTTAGCAAGCTCTTGAAGGATCCTTTCTTTTGTGAGGGACTTGTGCATACCTCCCTCCCCCCTGTGTCCATGCTGCTGAGCTGTGGGCCCTGCCTTACCTTCTCCTCAGTAAATACTGAGCAGAATTATCTATTTAGGATATATGCTTTTCCTTGGTCCTCCTTCACGCACTCCCCCTTATCCCCTTTGATCTTAGCAATATCCCCTCTGGGCTTTCTCCTTTTGCTAATGTATTTATAGAAAGTCTTGTCCCCTTCTTTTACTGTTCGTGCTAGTGTTTCCTCAGTTTGGGCCTTTGCCTGCCTTACTGCCTTCCCTGCTTCCCTTAGGGAAGTTTGGTATGCCTCCCTATCTTCGTCTTGATGCATTCCCTTATATTTCCTGAAGGCCAACCTTTTGGCTCTTACCTTGTCTGCTACTGTTTTTGAGAACCAAAGTGGTTTCCTCCTTCTTTTGCTCTTGCTTTTCTCCCAAACACAATGGGCTGTTGCTTCAGGTATTGCATCCTTAATGCTTGCCCACTTTGTCTGTACCCCCTTACCTGTATTTCTTCTTGCCAGGGCTAATTTAACTCTGTTGGCCATCTTATCAAAGTCAGCTCCTCTGAAGTTCCATATTTTTGCCTTGGAATGGGATGATTTAGTTCTAGTGGCCAAACTGAACCATACCATGTGATGATCACTGGCCCCCGGGTGACTTTCTACCTGCAGATCTGTGATCCTTTCTCCCTTAGTCAGTACTAAATCTAGGATAGCCCCTGTCTCTTGAGGGTTGTTGTACCAGTTGTTTGAGGCCCTCCCCTGTAGGGAATCCACTATATGTCTAGTTTTGGCAGATGTTCCTGCTGGTATTGACAAATCTGTATCTGGCATGCTGAAGTCTCCCATTATCAGAACCTCCCCTTTAGCTGTCATGTTTTGTATATCTTCTAACAGTAATGTGTCTATGTCCTCCCCCTGGTCTGGAGGCCTGTAGACAACCCCGGTTAGTATGACTGTCAAATTTCCTGTTTCCAGGAGGACCCACAGTTCTGCTGGCTCCTTATGTATATTCTGAACTTCTGTAGCTTTGATATTTTCATTGACATAAAGGGCCACTCCACCCCACCTTTTTGCACCTTGGTCTCTTCTGAACAGTACATAGCCAGGTACTGAAATCTCCGAAGTGTGGTTACTGGTGAACCATGTCTCGCTAATGGCTACTATGTCCAGTTTAGCCTCTGTCATTGTTGCCTGCATGTCTGGGATCTTGTTTCCCAGATTGCGGACATTTGTGTACATGATTTTCCATTGGCCAGATTTCAGTGTGTTATTTGTTGGGTGAGGTCCGGCATTTCCCCTGTGTGTTGTATGGGGAGCCAGACCTTTTTCCTTACCTGGTGATGCAAATGAACTACAAACATGCTGAACTTCTGTTTGATCACTGGCTGAGAGGGGAGGTTTATTCTTCCCATTCGATGTATCAGGTGCTGCACCCCTCTCCCCATTTGCTAGTTTAAATATTCTGCAAAGATGTCAAACTTCTGCCCCAATGCACTGACTCCCTCCTTAGTCAAATGCAGTCCATCAAATTTAAAGAACTTTCGCTCCCAAAACTGTTGCCAGCTACCTACAAATTTGTGTCCTTTTTGCTGGCACCAGCCCTTAAGCCACATTTTTAGCTCCCCTGTCTCACCTTCTCTGACCTTCCGTCCATCTGCCCCCCTCTCCCAGACCAGCAGGATCTCAGAGAAGGGGATGCCGGATGAAATGGATGACAGTTTGTCTCTCAGCCTGATCAGGTGTTCCTTGTTCTCCACAACTGACCAGCTGGCACGATCGTTAGTCCCTATGTGTACCAGGACATTGATATTTTCTCCTGCTTCCTGCATGATTTTAGCAATGCTGTCAGTGTCTCTCCACACTGATGTACCTGGGAGACATCTGACCATTATCCCCAAATGGAGGTAGGTATCAACTCCCCAAATCATGGAGTCACCTAGGATCAGAAGTGTTTGGGATTTCCTTTTTGTTTTTTTTGTTTTGGTCCCTGTTTTGGGACAGTTTGGTTGCACTAGCTCCTGTGCTGCAGTGTCCTGCTCTGCAGTGTCCTCTGCCCCTTTGTTTGATTTCGGAGATAGAGGCAGATATCTGTTTGTAGTTTTTTCATATGGTTTGTGGGGGTGATATGTTGGAGAGCACTGAGTGATGGGGCACCCAATTTGCCCCTCCTAACTACCTGCCAAGCTCCTGAACCAACTACCCTCTGCAGTCGAGGTGCTTCAGTTGGATGCTGGGGAAATGGTGGGCGGTTCTTATAATGTATTTCCTCCTGAATATGCAATTTGAGGCACGCAGTCTCTGCCCATGCTGCATGGAGCTGAGCCCTTAGAACTCCAATGGTCCAGCATGTAGGACAGCATCCTAAATGCTGTATATCTGCCCTTTTAAAAAATGTCCTGCAGTACCTGCAGTTAATAATATCCATTCCAGCTGAGTTCCCGGTTTATAACCTGGTCTGAGTAATTGGAAAGAGGAAAATGAAAGCAAAAGTTTGATTTTTTGTTTTGTTTGTTTATTTTTGTATAACTTGTTTTTAACAAGTTAAATTACTTGTGCCCCTGTAAGTGAGATCACTGTGTGGATACCCCTCTGATCCTCCCCTTCCTGCTTTGCTACAGGAAATGTCAAGACTGTGCTACTCTATAAAAGGAGTGTAGCATGGAGTGGTTGGGGATGGGCATGGGTGGCTGTGCCCTTCCCCTGCCAAAAAAGAAGAACCATGGATGAAAGGAACAAGGAGGTAAGAGCAGAAACAATCAAACAGCAACAAATGCAGTAGCCCTGAAAGCTTAGCCTATGATAGATAAAACTCTAAAACCTGTGACGCACCACCTGTAATAATTTCACAGAAGATATACCCTACAAAAACACTTTGCTACAGAGAAAAATAAAGCCATAACAGAAAATATACCTTGCAAAAAAAAATTTAATCAGAGAAGATTACAGCAGTAATCTGTAAGCACAAAATAGTAACAAACCTGTAGGCACACCCTGTAATAATGCAGCAGAACGTATACCCTGCAACAGCAGTTTGAATCGGAGAACAATAAAGCAGTACTATGTTACCAAAAAACAGTAACAAACCCTGTGAGCACAAAAGGAAATAGTAACACACAGTAAATCTACCTAGCCAAAAGAAGCTTAAATATTTTTCCTTGTTCTGATTATGTTCCTTACTCTGTCCTTACAAGCAAACCTAGAAGAAAAGAGGGCAGGTGAAGCTAGGTGCATTTGCCAGCAAACCTAGTCTTCCACCTCAAAAACACCAACTAACCTGGCCTTTTAACTCTTCCTTCTGTTGTAACTTACTAAGACTTTGTCAGCGCCACTCCTCAGTTACACACATATTTCCCTGGAAGAGATGTGGGAGGAAAGCAATTAGCTCCTTCAATCTGAGAAGGAGACTGCAACACCTTTGAGACCAAACCAAAAACCTTTCAGCAAAAAAATAAAATAAAATAGTAGCAAACAGTAATTTTGCTTAGCCTAATGACAGATTAAAAAAGTCACAAAAATGGAAGCACCACCTGTAACAATTTCACAGAAGATATACCCCGTAAAAACACTTTGCTACAGAGAAAAATAAAGCAGTAACAGTCCTAGTAGAACCTACAGTAATAGAACCTAGTAGTAGTAACAGTCCTAGTAGAACCTAAACCTCTGGGGGAAAAACCCAGAGGCAATGGTCAGTAAGAACTTTAAATGGGTGTAACAGTGTGGGACAACAACAAACAGAAGAAAAAACAAACTCCGGCATGCATGAAAAAAAGTTTGAAAGCAGATCGAGAGATACCATGCCCCTGTACAGCTCACTGGTCAGACCTCATCCTGAGTATAATGTGCAGTTCTGGCTCCCATATCTGAAGAATGATAGTGATGAAAAAATAAATGGATGATCTCCACTTTTAATATTAATTTTTGGATTTTTATTATTTTCCTCACACAAACAAAAGGCAACAGTTTCATGGTAAAACCACTTCCTCGGGCTACTGTGTTGCTGGAATACAAAACAAAACAAAATTATTATTAAAGTATAGTGATATTAATTACCAGATGGAATAAAATAATTTGTGCTAACCCTTGCTGATCAAATTGGGACTTGGCCTTAATTGGACATTAAATGATACCTATTTAAGCTAAATTCACTTATTTTGAAGGAATTAATTATACCATTATGCAATAATTGACTTGTAATTATAAGGTTTGTTTTAGAGTGGAATACCATTCAATTAAAAAATTATATCTTTTAAGTCTTAACTTTTATTGAATGAAGATGTTAATAGACCATGATGCAGCAGATTGATATTGTTTGTAAGCACAAATGATTTTATTCCATCTGATAATTAATACCACTATACTTTAATAATAAATGTTTTTTATGTTTTGTATTCCAGCAACACAGTGGCCTGAGGAAATGGTTTTACCACAAAACTGTTGCCTTTTGTTTGTGTGAGGAAAATAATAAAAATCAAAAAATTAATATTAAAAGTGGAGATCATCCATTTATTTTTTCATTGTTTAGAATTAATTTGGTGCTAATGGGTGACCCAATAATAATAATTTATATTATGACAACCTGGAATTTCCTCTTTTCCAATGAAGAAGGATAGCAGACAGATTGTGATAGTACAGAGAAGTACAACCAATGTAGCTGATGCATAACAGGAACAACCATGCTACAGTGGTATCCAGGGTGGCACAGCTGAGAAAGACGTGGATAACCTCTAGACTTGTCAGTAAACTCCAAAGACTGCCACACTCCAAACAACACACAGAGTTCTCATTGCATTATCAATTCTGTTTTCTTCTTATTTTTGGCAATACATAGGCAATAATACTTTGGCAGTGTAGAACTCTGTGACCAGTCACCACACAGCAGAGAATAGCCCAATTAAAGGCTTACTAATCCAATTGCAGGGCTGTTCTCTTGTGTGTGGTGACTGGTCACAGGCTCTACCCTGTCAAAGTATTATTGTCTGTGAATTGTTAAAAATATTAAAAACTGAATTGATACTGCAGTGAGAACTCTGTGTGTGTTGTTTGGAGTGTGGCTGTCCTTGGAGTTCAGTGTAGTTGACAGCTTGGGAAACATGGGTTATAAGGACTGACTGGCAGAACTGGGACTGGTTTACATGGGAAACAGGAGACTCATGTGTGACATGATTACAGTTTTCAAATATCAGAAGGGAATAACACCATCATAACAAATGCATCTCTTCCAGACAGCACAGGGTCATAATGTCGCAAGACATTATGCTGCATACAAAAATCGCACTGCCAATACAGCGTGTTTTTAGCATGCAGTGTAAGTCCTTTTTTTGCAGGGGGCTGCACCCCCAAATCCTCCCCAGTAATGATTCTCAACTCTGGTGTGGTTTCACACCAAAATCACACAAAGTCCAAAAAAAAATGTTTTCGGACCGGAAATCAAAACCAGTCCCAGACTCAGTGCCTAGGTTCCTTGCTGCAATGGCTCAGTTCATTGAGCCATGGCAGCTGCTCAGCAGAGCCTTGTCCCAGCAGAGGTCTAATCCTCTGCCTGGGACAGTGAGAGGGTGCAATAACGTGTACAGCAGCATTCACAGTATTGCATCTCTTGCTCTTCCTTACAACGCTACTTTGGATTAGTGCTAATATCATACGCTTAATAGCATGCGACATATTGAGCTGGTATGCTTCCAGATGTACAATGATCAGAGGACAAGGGGGCACTTGGTGTTTTTGAAAGGAAGAAGATTCAAGGGAAATGTCTAGGAGAATCACTTCCCAGACAAAACAAGTGGTGGGCATTTGAAACAGGTTTCCAGAGCAAGTGGTGCCCGTCGACACTGTGTCCACATTCAAGCTTAAGCTAGATAAGAACCTTGAAGAAAAGGGGATGACGGGATATTCCCACTGAGTTAGGTGGGGAAAGAACTTGATAGATTCCTTTTAATATGATGTATTGGACTTAGGCTTACCTGGCTGCAGCTACATTAATTAGGTGCAGCTTCCACCTCTGTGATATCAAAAGTTTGCAAAAAATAGTGGGGAATGTCATCCCAATATAATGCAGACAATCCTTGATATCTCTGGACTGCTGAAAGCTACAGGCAAGCCAGATATCTCATTTTGAAGAGGTTTAATTGGCCTTTCAAACGATGTGTATTCCTCATAATTGTTTCCCATTAAGCCATTCATTATTGATGCCTTACATACAAAGATAAAACAAAAAACGGTCATTGGTCCATCTGGTTCTTTCCCCAGCAACTCAGTGGGAAGATTCTCACACTCTTTTCATTAAGGTTCTTATCTACGAATGTTTTCCCTTAAGATGGTTTCCTGTATAGCAATTATTTTGACTAAATACAATGGAGCCCACCTAAATGAATACTTGACAATCGAACAGACATGTTAAATGAATGATTTTCCTGTGCACAGATTTGTTTGTATCTTTTAGGTATAGGCAAGCCCTTTTAAAGTAGCATGCATGTTGTGGTGAAAATCTGGACCTGTACTTTGTATTCTATTTCAGACTGGCCCTCTTCTTCTGTCTTGTAAGATGCCCCTTTATTCACCATTTGGTATCCGCTTCAGCACTTTTTTTTTTACATATGAAATAATAAAAGGAGTACTTCATTCTTAATGGCTGTCCCTAGGTTTTAGACAATACTCTGGGCTGTTTTTAAACACTCATTGCCCCACAAAGCCAGGGATGAGTGTATTAGCACGCTAGCTCATTTTAGTCAGAAGACAAAAAATGCTAAACTACGAGTGTTCAGGAACAGATGCAAGTTCTAATGAAAACCTGGAAATAGCCATATTAAATGAATACCTGATAAAGAAATAAACCTGGTAAGAAGAATAGAAGAGTGGGATGCTCAGTGTCATACAGTGTAGTGTGTTGCACTTCCGTGATGGTGACCCAGGTTTTAGAGTGGACTCTGGAACAGGCAGGGCAGCCTAGGGGGCCATCAGGGGAGGGTAGCTACAAGGGTCTATCACTGCAGCAACCCCAGCAGTGGGCCAGGGAGCTTGCCTCCTACTGTAGGGGGATGTTGTGTGCATGCAAGGCCAGTTTGGGCAAAGCCTAGCACCACGCGGGTAGTGGGTTGGACAAAATCACAGAGTAAATCCCTATGTGCCTCAAGCCATCCAAATAGCAGTCACCGGCATTCTCAGGCCCCTGCTTTGCACAGATCACCAAAGTTTAACACCAGCACTCAAACCTCTTTCATACAAATATGTAGGTCCAGGCAAGATAATAAATCCAAGCGTTTTTAATGTGTCCATGACCAGATCTGATGTCACAGAAGAAGGAGCTTACTTGCCCCAGCACTTCAACTCAACCCGAGTCTTCATCAGGGTATAACATTGACTGGTAACAGACAATCCTTTATAGTGGGTTCAATTAGAAATCATACAATCATGTGTTTAATCACAGCAGGTACCAATTAAACAATTATAAAATAAAAAAAAAAATCATTGAATCACAATACTCCTTTACGTCACTAGATGGTGCTGCTCTAATGAGCACTTTAAACCAACCGGAAAAGTAAATAGTGACATCTTTAGATAGTAAACTTGAAACTCTGATGCCTTCATGTTTTGTTTTAACATAGAGAGAACACAGAGTGGGGTACAAGGGATCAAACCTTCATATATCAAGGCAACATTTACAGCATGAACCCCAAATCGTTCAGAACATCCATGTAACTGAGGATCCACGGTGAAGGTTTGAAACTGGAAATACCTGCAAGAGAACAAAGAGAGAAAATGAGAAGTCTAGTTACAAGGATAAAAATATAACAAAACAGCTGCCTACAGTATATACAGATACTGTAACAATTCAGCACAGTTTTAGAGGAAAAACACCAGATCATTTCTTTTTTAGATAAGGTTTTAGGTCCCATTTGTCATCCAGACCAATAGGTTTCACACTTTGGAGTGTATAGATCCAAAAGCACTTCCTTTGCAGCAGCAAGTTGGATCTGTCACCCCCAATTTTTAGAGGGGGAACATGTTCTAACCCTAGAAACCTCAAATCATTGGGTTTTAAGCCATGTGCTAGGGTAAAGTGCACCCGCACTGGAGTATCTTGTCTGTTGTTCGTAACTGAACAAACATGTTCTTGAATTCTCTGTTAAACAGGTCTAACTGTCTTCCCCAGATATGCAAGTTTACAGGTGCTCCACAGTGTGTACACTACATATGGTGTGTCACAGGTGATATGTTCCCTCATCTCAGCATTAGTGTCATCAAATCGAGGGTGGGTAAATATTTTTGTCAGAAGTCCATATTTACAGATGTTACAACAGTTTCATTTGTAGAAACCATTTGGTCTCTGTGGGAGCCATGTGTTGGTAGCCATCTGTGTTTTGAGGGTCCTGCTGTGGACCAATTTGTTCCTTAGATTATTGCCTCTACTAAATGTAACTCTTGGCTTTGCTCCAACTGACATGTCTACTTCTGTGTCGCCCAGAAGTATGGACCAATTTCTGTGCACAATATTTCTGATTTGGCCAGCAACATGATTGAATTCAGTTTTGAATGAACAAGGTTGTTCACCTAGTCCCTGATTTCATTTGTACACATTTTTAAGTAGGGTCTCCCTATTTAAATTGGAGTCTTTCTCTTTGTTTTGTAATAATGTTTCTTTTGTGTACCCCCTTTCCTCAAATCTTGTCATTAGTTCCTCTGACTGTTAAATTCAATGTGAGAGCTGCAGTTCCTTCTAAGTCTAGGAATCGACTGTATGGTACAGAGTTCTTAAGACTGTGTGGGTGTGCACTTGATGCAAGGAGAAGGGAGTTTGTAGCTGTGGATTTTCTGAAGCATGATGTTTCTATGTTATTCTAGGTTGCTATAAGGGAGAGATCTAAGAATGTTATCTTAGTGGGATCTTTGATGTATGTAAATTTTAAATTCCATCTATTACTGTTAAGCCATCTGATGAATTCTGTGACACTTTCTTCATCTCCCTCCCAGCTACAAAGCACATCGTCAATAAAGCAGTGCCAATGCTTGATGTGTTTCAAGTGTGGGTTATTGTCAAAGAAAACCACATATTTCTCCCCTAGACCTAGGAACAGGTTGACACAGCTGGGTGCCATTGCAGCACCCATGGCCGTGCCACATTTTTGTAAATGAAAGTTTCCCTGAAATTCAAAAATAATTGTGTGTCAGCATGTACTCTATTGCTTCTAAAATGAATTCATGTGGGATGTCCTCTATTGTAGCGAGTTCTCCCACCCAAAATGTAACAGCTCCCAAACTCAAGTGGTGCTGAATGGAGCTATGCAAAGACTTTATGCCTATGGATATCCATCTAAAGTTACTGTCCCATCTGATATTGTTTACTATATTCAAGATATCTTTACTATCCTTAATATACGAAGGTAGTTCCTGCACTTTGAATTGTAGGAAAAAGTCAATGGAATTGCCTAAATTCTGTGTAACGGAGTTGCAGCCACAGGCAATAGGCCTCCCTGGTGGGTCCGTTAAATTCTTGTGAATTTTTGGTAGAATATAGAAACTGGGGATAGTGGGATTTTCCTGCCATATATAGTCATACTCTTTTTCAGAGATAGTGCCATCATCTACTGCATGTTTCAACAAACCAAACAGTTCTTTCTTAAACTTCAGGGTAGGGTCGATAAGAAGTTTACAATAGTTAACTTCATCATTCAGACGGTTATTCACAATATTACAATAGTGGTCAGAATTTAAAATCACAATGTTTCCCCCCTTTGTCTGTTGGTTTATTAACAACAGACTGATTACAAGATAAACCATCTAAAGCTATTCTTCGATTTTTAGTCAAAGGGCCAGATATTCAAAAGGGTTGCGCACGGCGCAATGGTGTGGCCTTGCACAACCCACCGATGCGCCGCATGCGATATTTAAAGGGAAAAGTGTGCCGCACAAATCCCAATGTGCCAGGGTGCATCAGTAATGTATGAAAGCACAGGTGGGGGGGGTCGTGCCCATGCAAAAACTGCACAGCCCGATATTCAGCCCAGGCCATGCAGAGTTATGCAGGCACAACCCCTACCTGTGCCTGCACAAAGTTATGCCTAAAAAAAAAGGAACAAGTCGAGGGCCACCCAGAGGTGAGCTACTGCATTGCAGGGTGCAACACAGCAGCTGCCACCTGTGGGTGGCCACCACCTGTTCCCGCCGCACCTGGCGGCACCCGCCCATGCCCCGATCATGGGTATCAGTATCCCCCCCAAGTCCAATATCCTTGGTGGTCCAGGGGACTGCGATTAGCCCGATCGTGGGCATAACAGTATTCCCTCCCATTAGCCCAATTGTGGGCATAACTGTAATACCCCCCCCCGGGTAGCCCGATCGTGGGCATAACAGTAATCCCCCATTAGCCCGATCGCGGCATAACACTGTAACACCCCGAGTAGCCCAATTGCGGCATAACAGTATTCCACCCTGAGTAGCCCAATCATGGGCATATCAGTACTCCCCGAGTAGCCCAACCGTGCATAACAGATTCCCCGATAGCCCGATCGCAGGCATAACTGTAACACTTCCCCATTAGCCTGATTGTGGGCATGTGTCTCCTCTAAAGTCCAATATCCCTGGTGGTCCCAATCGTGGTGGTATCACCTAGTCCAGACCCTGGTGATCAGTGACCCCACCTGCCCATGGAGTCTCACCACTGCCCCGTCAGCCGGTGGGCAGCACTACTTGCCTGCCGCCTCGCCGCCCGCTAACTGACAGCTCGAAGGGCTGCAGCCCATTGGTTCAGAGCATGAGCCAATGGGCGTGGTAGCTCATACCGCATTAGTCAGTCCAGATATGTGAAGACTGTGAAGTCCAGATATATATATATGAATCCATTCACATATCTGGACTGACTAGTATGATATGGGCTGCACGTTCATTGGCTCATGCTCTGAACCAATGGGCGTGCAGCCATACCGAGCTGTCAGTCGGCGGGCGGCAGGGCGGCAGGCGGGTGGGGTGCTGCCACCCGCAGGCTGACGGGGGTGGAGCAGGGTGGTGGGGCCCCGTGGGCAGGTGGGGTGGGAGGTCCACTAGATCACCAGGGATTTCGGACTTAGGGGGGTGAGGAATGCTGCCCGCGATCGGGCTCCATGTGGTCCACTGGACCACCAGGGATATTGGACTTTGGGGGGGATACTGATGCCCGCAATCAGGCTAATCAGGGGGATAGCTATGCCCTGTGATCGGCTACTCGGGGTGTTACAGTTATGCCCACAATCGGCTAATCGGTGGGGAGTACTGTTATGCCCGTGATTGGGCTACTCGGAGGGGGTGTTACAGTTATGCCTGCAATCGGGCTAATCAGGAGGGGGGAATACTGTTATGCCCATGATCGGGTTAATTGGGGGGGGATACTGTTATGCCCACGATCGGGCTAATCGCGGTCCACTGGACCACCAGGGATAGGAGATATCTATTGTCCCTTATGGACGCCCCACGTGATCGGGCTGCAGGGGGGTATCGGTCCCAGACGGCTGCTGCCTGGCAGGTGCCAGGCACAAGTCGTCGGGGATTGGCGCACCTGCATGCTAATGGAATGCAAATGGGGCCGTAATCAGATGCAAATGGCCCCCCATGCGCCTTGCATAAATTATGGCCCCATTTGCATGTCACCCATTGAATATCGCAGGTGCTGTGCATGGCGCAATGGAACTTGCGCTACCGCATCTCAATGCTTCACTCTGACCACTTGCGCTGGTGCAGTTCCACTGCACCATGCACAGTGGGGGTGGCTAGGGAGTGATATTCAAAGCAGTTGCGCCATAGTGCAACTCCATTGAATATCGCCCTGGCCACACCCCTGCGCAACTATTTTGAGCGGCGCACAGGCTTGTGCCACAGACTGGCGTAGTTTGAATATCTAGACCAAATTATAGAATCTGGGGGTGGAATTTTTATCTAGCAATACTTTAACCTGTTTACACACAGTTCTTTCAAATACATGTATGGTGAGGTTATAAAGATTTGGGCAAAAAGTTTAGCTCCCTGCAAATTTGCCCTTCCTATATTTAGAAATGTGATTAGTTACATTCAGAATTGAATTACCTGTTGGTTGTGACTGGGAGGTCAAAATGTCATTGTCCACTGCATTCCTAGTGAGCATATCATTAAACAATTCTAAATATAGATCAGCATTCTCAGGCTGCAAAATAACATCTTCATAATATTCAGAGTCACATGTTGCTATTTCAGGGGTTATTTCATCACCGCTCTGTATAGCAGAAATCAAAAGATCCAATGCTTCAGGGTTTTCCAGAACTTCAATTTGTGAATCCCCCATTGCTGCAGATAGATTGTTGTTTGAACAAAGTTCTGAGTTTAATTTTCCTAAAGAACTTTTGCAAATCAACACATATTTTAAAGTCATTAACTGGTGGTGTAGGTACGAAATTAAGTCCTTTTTGTAATACTTCAATTTCAGTTTTGTTGAGGATATAGTTTAGAGGTTTACAACCTGTAGCTTATATTTTTGTGCCTGGCCCTCAAGGCTCTCTCTATTTTTGTTGGTTTTTCGACCTCCACTCCTGCTTCTTCTTGTCTTCCTAGCCCTTGAGCTTGGCTGCCCTGATCTCTCTCTCTAAAAAAGACCTTCTGTTAGCCCCACTTACTAACATACTAATTGCCTGCAGATTAGGTCTTACAGTCTAGCGAGTCTGCTCGAACCTTAGATCCCTAGTTGGGTTCCGAGGCCCTCCCCCCTTTGTGTTCCAGAAACCCCTATCATCCATCCCCACCCCCCCCGGGCCAGGCCATTATCTGATACATCCACGTTCTGTGTCTGTCCCACCTCTCCTGAAGCCCTCCACTGTGGATCTCTTAACCAGCTCGCCAGGCAGTGCATTCCAAGGGTCCACCACCCTCTCAGTGAAAAACCTCCTCCTTTTCCCCTCACCCTTCCACCTTCCAACTTCAAACCACGCCTCTGGTGATACCTCCCTGCTTTAGACTAAAGATCCCCTCTATGTTTACCCTATTTATTCCCTTGAGGTATTTGAAGACCTCAATCATGTCCCCCCTGTCTCTCCTCTCCTCCAATGAAAACAGGCAGAGGTCCTCAAGTCTGTCCTCATACATCAAATCCCCTAGTCCTCATATCATCTTAGTTGCCCTCCTCTGTACCCTCTCCAGGAGCTGTATGTCCCTCTTCAAGTGTGGTCTCCAGTACTGTACACAGTACTCAAGGTGTGGTCTAACCAGTCCATTGTACAGCGGCAGAATCACTTCCCTGCTCCTAGAGGTGATCCCCCTTATGATGCATCCCAACATCCTGTTTGCCTTGCTAGCCACTCTCCTGCACTGCTTAGAGTTATTCATACATGCGTCCACCATGACCCCCAGGTCTTTTCCTCTGTTGAGGCCTCCAGCTCCCTCCAGGGTGCACCTCGTTTAAGGTTTGCCCGCCTAAGATGTAACACCTTGCACTTGGTGATATTGAAATTTAATTTCTGTGTGAGCCCAGCTTTCCAGGATGTCCAGGTCCCCTTGCAGGGCCAACCTCCCCTCTTCCCCCTCAACTACTGCTCCCATCTTGGAGTTATCAGTGAAGAGTCTCATTTCACACCCTATACCCTCCCTGATGTCCGATATGTATGCATTAAACAGGATCGGACCCAGGATACGGGAATGGAGATGTTAATCAGAGCACTTGATTATGTGTTTCTCAAGGAGAAGGATCGGATTTACAAGGCATATACTAATTTTGACCGGATTGCTAAAGGCAGCTCAATGTCCATGACAGACTACATTATTGACTTTGAGCAAAGGTACACTGTCATGCACAAACACAATATGATTCTGCCAGATGCTGTGCTAGCTTTCAAGTTGTTAGATACTTCATGCTTAGATGTGAAAGATAAACAGTTGGCTTTAACTGCCTGTACAAGCCTGACATTTGCATCAATGAAGCCAGCATTAAAGAGGATTTTTGGCGATAAGACATCTACTGTGCCAGTCATAGAGGGAATTCATGTGAGGCAAGATGCAGCGTATTTCACCGAGCAAAAGAAAAAACAGGATAGAATGGCACGCTATCAAAATGACCACAAGAGGGCGCCATTGCCTGGCAAAAATCCATTGGATAGATATGGGAGAAGATCAAAATGTGCCATTTGCCAAAGCACTTATCATTGGGCCAAAGACTGCCAGCGTAAAAGTGAACAAATGAAGTTAATAGAGGAAAAAACAAATATAGATAAAGTAGAGCAGTGTAATATCACATTGTTTTCAAAGGAGTTTGCTACTGATGCAGAGGTATTTACGGTAGAGTCTTTAGGATTTGCGGTCAATGATACTGTGTGTACACACACAGTCTGTGGAGAAAAATGGCTAGATAGCTATGTAAGTGAACTTAGACAAGATGTAGTGCACAAGATGGTGGACATACCAAGTTGCAGAGCTTTCAGATTTGGAGATGGAAGAGTTGTGCATTCTATCAAAAGAGTTAAAATCCCAGCAAAAATAGGTCAGACAAAATGTCACATAGAAACAGAGGTTGTCCCTGCAGATATTCCTTTGTTGTTAAGCAAAACTTCCTTAAAGAAGGCAGGGGCAGTGCAAGACATTAGAAATGACAAAGCGGTGATGTTTAAACAACCAGCCATACTTGAGCTTACTACTTCAGGACATTATTGTGTCAGCATTCTAGACAAAGACATTACAGAGAGTCCATGTAAAAATGAGATTTTAACAGTGACAAAGAACATGTCCACAGATGAAAAGCACAGAGTTTTGTTAAAACTTCACAAGCAATTTGGACATGCTTCAGTTGATAAGCTTCAGAAATTACTGCGAAGTTCTGGTAATAATGATAAAGAGAGTGTTTCCATTCTACAACAGCTAGTGAACAGCTGTGAGACATGCCCGAGATACAGCAAACCCAAGCCCAAGCCTGCTGTTGGGTTACCAATGGCTTCCAAGTACAATGAAACAGTGGCTGTGGATCTTCATGAGCTAGGACCAAATGTGAGGTATCTTCACATAATTTTTGATCACTTCACATGTTTCAGTGCTGGAGGCATTGTGACTACAATAAATCTACTGACATTGTGAAGCAGTTTATTCATTCCTGGATAAGTGTGCATGGCCCACCTAAAATATTATACAATGACAATGGATGAGAATTCAACAATGATGAAATCCGTGATATGGCAGAAAATTTTAATATAGAAGTAAAGACAACTGCTGGGTACAGTCCGTGGAGCAATGGACTTTTGGAACGATATAATTAACACTCACTGAAATCCTATTGAAAGTAAAAACTAATCAATGTGATTGGAAACAGCCCTAGATTGGGCACTTATGGCAGAAAACTCAATGCAGAATGTCCATGGCTACAGCCCATACCAGCTAGTGTTTGACAGAACCTAATCTTCCCTCCATGCTGGTTGATAAGCCACCTGCTTTGGAAGGACGACTATGAGGAATGGGTAGGACAGCATATTTCAGCATTGCATGCAGTGAGGAAAGTATTCCCAAGCAGAATGCTCAGAGGAATTCACCGGCTTTATGAAACAACTTCATCCTACAGATGAAAAATATGAGACTGAGACAAAGTCTATTACAAACCGGATGGATTGTGCAGAATGGAAAGGATCTGGTGTCACATTGGTCAGGATGGCGTGGTAATATTTGTGAGACATGGAGGCACCTATGTGCTGCATCATTCAAGGTTACGAAAAGTGAACAACAAGCAAGTTGAAGGAGCAGTGGCTGACCATCAGCATGCTACACAAAAGGTCGCAGAAGGTGAGACAGATTTACCAGATGCTGAACACAATAACGTGGACACTATGAGTGGCACAGACAATGATAAAGTAGAGGACTTCACCAATGGCACAGGAAATACTGATGAAGTGGACATTCAACAAACCCATGTGTCAAGACAAGATGGCTGTGTCAATCTAAAACCTGAACAAACTGTTAGATATACAGACAGAGAAAGTAGGGTTCCATACGCAGCAAAAGTTCTTGGATGCATAGGAAAAGTTAAGGGGAAAAACAAACACTGGTACAATTTACACTACTTGGAACCCTCTGCCATTTCAGATACAGCAGGGTCAGTTGACTTGTCACGTGTAGACAATCTTTACATCGAACCTATGGACAACCAAGTGCAACACTCTGAAGATGATGTACTAGTTACAAAGGAAATCTTTTGATTATGCAAAACAAGATGAGCTCAGTAGCTGGAAGAGCAATGGAGTGTTTGACGAATCAAAGACAATGGACAAAAGTGTATTTCTACAAGGTGGGTTTGTACCCTAAAAGAAACCTTGATGGAATAGTTCCAAAAGCACGCTCTGGTGGCAGAGGTTTTGAGGAACTTGACAATAAAGAACTTCCAAAAGACTCACCAACGTATGCCTCAGAGTCCTTAAAATTGCTTCTAACTGTAATTTGTCAAAAACAATGGAGACTTCATTCCATGGACATGAAATCTGCTTTCCTACAAGGAACAGAGTTGTCTCGAGATATTTACATCAAATCTCCACCTGAAGCTAAAGGTGAAGGAACACTGTGCAAACTTAAAAAGTGTGTCTATGGTCTGGCAGATGCATCTCTGTACTGGTACAACAAAGTTAAAGAAACTATGCTGAATACAGGAGGAAAAATGTCACAAGTGGATTCTGCCATCTTCTACGGGTTAGATCAAGATAGCAATGTAGCTGGAGTGGTTGCCTGCCATGTTAATGACTTCATTTGGGGTGGCTTACATAACTTTGCCACAACAGTAATATCACACTTAAGAAATGTCTTTAAGACTGGCCATGAGAAACATGACTGCTTTTGTTATGTGGGCATGGAGTTCAATACAGTTGATAAAATCGTACAGTTACAACAGCAACACTACATACAAAATCTTCTTCCCATCCACATGGATTCCACAAGAGCGTTACACCGTGATGATCCTCACTGAAAGTGAAAAGGATCAACTGAGGTCAAAGACAGGCGAGATTCTCTGGGTTGCTAGACAGAGCAGACCTGATGTCATGTTTGATGCTTGCAACTTGGCGTCCAGCACGAAACAAGCCACTGTTCAAACCATACGTGAGGCAAACAAAATTGTACAAAAACTGAAATCAGAACAACTGACTTTGAAATTTCAATGTTTGGGAAAAGATGCCTCCTTAAAATTGGCAGTTTTTAGTGATGCATCACTAGGCAACCTCTCGGATGGGGGTACTCAGGGTGGTCACCTGATTATCTTAATGGGGGAGGAAGGACGCTTTTCACCACTTTCCTGGCAGTCAAAAAGGATAAGAAGAGTAGTCTTGCTGGGGAAACCCTTGCTTTGGCTGAGGGAATTGACAATGCCATCTTTCTGGCAATGCTCTACTCAGAGCTCACTACCAGTGGTACCAAACACATCTTACATGTGACACCCATATTGTAAGAAATTTTTTTGCTCACACTATGTAATTGTGTAATTCTTCCATTCTACTACACCACTGTCTGAACTACTCTCCATATTGTATGAACTGCCTTTCATCTCAGCTACTGCATCCATCCTACTGGACCACTGTCTGTTATTATCTGCAAATTACATATGAACTGTTTTGTCTTATTTCTGCACTATTTTATCCCCTACCCCAGGGCGCATCTGGAATCGAGCAATACTCCGCTCAGTATGCCTTCCTGGTAAATCTCTTACATAAATAAATAATGTGTTGTGGACAATCATTCACTAGTTTATGCTATCAAGTCGACCAAGTCAGTTTCAGAGAAAAGGCTTCATCTTGAAATTAGTGGCATTAAAGAACTTATCCAGGCCAAGAGGGTCCAGTGTGTTCTCTGGTCTACTACGAAGGAACAACTGGCTGACTGCTTGACAAAAAAGGGAGTATTGGCTCTTGTGCTTCTAAAAGCACTCAGTAAAGGGATGTGGCAGCTTGAGGAAGAAGACACTTAGTCATGTGGACATTAAACTTTGCTATTATAAAGGGGGGGGGCTAAAATTTAAGTCTTTAAAGAAAAGTGGGAGATTGTTAAGTTAACGTTATTTTAAGTAGCCTTCTACACATGTAATTACAGTACCTGGGGACTTAGTTTCAGGTGCTCCAGTAAGGGGGAAGTTTTTGTGGGTGAGCACTTTGTGTGTCTGCAGTGGAAGGTCTGTAAGCTGTTATCACTGGCCTATCTAGTAATAAAAAGGTCTTCGCTACGCCCCTGTACAGTGTCTTCTAGAGTTTTATTTGAACATTTTAGGCCACCCCCTCCATTATTATTTGATCAATTCTCTTATCCTTACTATCCACCACTGTCTGTGGAGGCTTTTGCATAATCCTACAATTCTCTGCATGAAGAAACACTTCCTGCCATTTGTTTTAAAATGCCGTCTACTATGCCCTCCTATTGATCGTATTTCTTCCATACACTCCATATATAGCATGTCCATTAGGTCATGTAAATTATAACTAAAGCAATAGTTGTACAGGGTGGTATGCTGTAATTGTTAGGTACTGTAAGTGAGTCTACTAGGTTACAATTTTTAGCTTCTTGATTATTTTAACTGTCTTAATGATTGCAATGAGACATATAATTTTCCTGAAATTCTTGTGTTTTGTAATTTATTGTGACTTAGGTTGACTGTGAAAATGAGCATATGTTGCTGAGAGTCCTTTGTAATAAACAAATAAATAAATGAAAGTTTTTTTTTTTATTTCAGTCTTTGGTAACTGGGTAACAAGTGCATGTCTTCAGGGGCAACCTGGGAGCACTGGGCGGTTAAGTGACTTGCTCAGAGTCACACAGTATGCAAGTGGGGGTTGTGCAAATCAAACCCAGGTCTGGTCTGCTGGATGTACCAAGCTCATTCACAGTTTGTTACTCTAACCTCTGGATATACTGCCAGCCCAATTTTACTGCCAAGGTTACTGTCTGCTGACATCAAACATGCAGTGTAGCTCCCCCTTATTTCTTTTGTCAGGACTCATTATTCCTAATTCCTGTAGCCTTTGTTCATTGGTAAATTCTTCTGCACCCAGGTAATCTTGGTTGCCCTTCTCTGCACCCTCTCCAGTTCATTTGTATCCCCCTCCAAGTATGGTAACCAGAACGGCAATGCATAATACATATAGTGCCTTACCAGAATCTTGTACAGTGATACTAATACATCCCTCCTGCACATGAAAATAAGTTTAATAGATCCCATTATTCTATTAACTTTGCAGGTTATCTCCATACAGTGTTCTGTATGGAGATGGTCTGTTTGTTATTAATGTGCCCAGCTCCCGTTCCTCCTTTGTTTCAGTAGTGTATTACTTAAATGGTAGTTGCATCTCTTGTTTCTTTTCTCTAGATGCATAGCATTGCACTTTTCTTTATTCAGCTTTATTGGGTGGTAGGCTGTAATTGTTAGGCAACTCACTGATTTGTCCAATCTTAAAGGAAATTTCTAAGATTTTAGTGTGGGATGTTTTTAACACAATAGCTCATTACCTTAGTATGGCGATAGCCTTCTGAACCACAAATTAAAATTTTTCTTGTAGTCCACTTTGGGAGGGAAGGGATTGTAAATTGGGTGAAACATGTGGCCAGCCAGTCCCTTCCATTTCTCAGTCTACACTCCTTCACCCCACGCTCAGACATTTTGTGATGTCTAACTAGGGAGAACGTGGAGGCACACCCAATCGAAGTCTATGGGGGATGCTTATTGCACTGTGTTATCTATGTTAAAGCAACCTTTGATATAAATGAAATTCATGGCTCAACTAGTAGGGCCTCTATTAGTTGAGCAGTGGCCTTGAGGGAGGGAGGGAGGTTGTATCCTCGGCTACAACACTGTTACCTGGGTGATCACAGGTGGCAGTGTGGCTGGAGGAATACAGATATGGGGCAGGTGCTGACGTACTGACACATTCAGTGTGCTCACGTCATGGCACCACCACATGCACTGCATGGGGCCAGGGGTAGAAAACCAGAAAATAGACCCTGGTATCAGGGACAAGCTGCCCCAGTATATCTGGCCTCCTCAACCTTGACCTAGCTCTCTGATGACGTGCTAAAATCTTAGAAATAAACTTACAATTTTCTTTCCACAAAGGTTGTATACCACTTGGTCTGACAGGCAGCTTATCAGCCCTGTTCCTGCTGTCCTGAGCTGGCAATCACCTCCTCCAGCACTCACCTAAGGTCATGTATTTTTCCCCTATGAATTCCCCCTTGTGGTGAGGCCAGAGAAGGGAGGACCTACCTACCCTCCCAGTACAGAAATCTGGAACAGAGCTTTGGGTGAGCACTGGGCAAAAGTGCAGTCCCAGGATCAGTGGGTGGGGCTTCATTAAGCCTCCCTGATCGCAATTTTTTCATATTTTTCTCCCCTCACGATGATGACATGAGATATGCATGTGCATTGAGATGCACATACATCCTGGAACCATGGCTCTCCCACTCCTGACCGTAGTCAGTCACTCTTGCATCTGCGCTACTCCCAGGCCTCCACCTAGTGGTTGCTAAGAGCAGAGTTGACTTGCCACACAGTCTGGAAGAGGAGAGCTGCCAGTTGTTTGCTCAATCCACTCCCAAACCCCCCGCCAGCACCCAGTGACCCATGCTTAATTCCAAACTGCAGTTGCTGGCATGGTGAGAGGTAAGGTACAAGTGCCTCCACCCTCTGCACCACTGGGCTGGGTACTTAAAGTATTTTTTGAGATCAGATGGAATACCTTGGGCCTGATCTAATTCTACTTCCCAAAACAATTTTGTATCATCTGCAAATTTGTGAAACTATGGGCTAAGGCCTCCACCCGTATCTGATACAAGTATCTGGAAGAGCAGCGGTCCCAGGATCAAGATGTGCCGGACTCCACTCAATGCACTCCACTCACTTGAGTAGTATCCATTTATCCTCATCCCTTGCTATACTAGGTCGAAGGCTTTACTGAAGTTGAGAAAGACTACATCTACCGGTTTATTTACATCTAGACATTTGCTTGGTAGCTCATTGAATGTAAATAGGCTGGGGATATGCTACCTATCTGGTCTGAATCCACACTGTCCGTGATCATTTTTACCATTTACCTGTGAATACTCAACAGTGCCATCCCTAATACATGACTCTAGCACCATTCCCAAGATTATTGTGAGACTTATTGGTCTGTAATTTGACAAATCTGTCCTGCCCTCCTTCCTAAAGTTTGGGACAACAGTTGAAGTGTGTCAGTCTCTTGAGTACTTCATGGTTTTGAACTGATTTGTTGAAAATGTTGTCTAGGGGTTTGCTAAATCCTTGCCTATTAGCTTCATAGTATCTGATGCTATGCTGTGAGGGCTGGCCGCCTTGTTAGGCCTCAGTTTCTTTGTTTTTTCTCTCACCATCTCTTTTTTTATACAGGTAGTTAATAAGTTACCTAGATAGGTTTCACTCATATTTCCTTCCCTATCCTTTTGCACTGGGGGTACATAATCCTTAATAAACACTTGACCAAAATAATCATTAAAAAGTTCCACCATATCTTTCTTCTTCGACATGACTCCTCCTCTTCCATGTTTTTTTAATTTTGAGTTTTTATATGTTGGTAAAATTGTTTAAGGTCTGTTTTATTCTTGACAAGTTTTATATTATATCTAACTGTCCCCTTCCTTATACAGTTTTTACAATCCCTCTATAATCCTCTGCATTTGCGTATTGTCTCATGGGTACCATTTCCTTGACTTAATGTAAGCTCTCAGTGTGGTCACCAAGCTTATTCAATTTTTGTGTATCATGGGGGATTCTTTTCCTTTCTTTTCATAACATCTAATTTTTGGAATGAACGTAAGCTGTATTTCCATTATTTTATTCTTAAGATGCAGGCAATACAGTCAATATCAATATTTTCTGTGGGAGTTCTGCATTCCAGTCAAATCCTTAAGTTTTCTCTATAAACCTATTACATCTGTTCTATTGTAATCATGGTGCATTGTTATTCCTTCTCCCATGTCTCTTTTGAAGTTTATATCAAAGGTGATAATATTGTAGTCAGTAGCAGAAAAAAATTCACCAACCCTACAACTGGGTACTAGTCCCATTTTTTACTTGCCAGTAGATTCAGAACAATACTTCTCATTGCAGGTTCTCTATTACTTTCTATGTGAGGTCTTGTTTCATTAGTAGGTATATTAAACGTTTTTCAGGGTGTGTTTTTCCCAGCACTAAGTTGCACTTTATCCCTGAGTAGTTGAAGTCACAAATTGTTCTTTTTACTGCCTCTGGCACCCGATGTTGCCTTTGCTTTATATGATTCTCCACAGTGGTTTTCTGCTTATGCACTGTGAGATGAGTGCACCCTGGGATAGCAGCAAAAATGGAGCAAAGTCTTCAAGTATTCCACTCATCTGGTCTACTTGTTTAGGTGTGAACCCTTCAGACATTGTCACAGCACCCCAGGAGGCTTTTCCCTGACTCTTGTTCAGCAGATCTGGAGCAGGCTCTTCCTTCTCTCCATATGGTGCATTGCAAACCACTAGGGCAGCTAGAGATGGATCTATGAGCTGAGACTCATGCAATTGTGAGAATTCCACCCCCCCAAGCTTTGTCTTCCTTGCAGCTGGCTGCATCTGCTGCTTGCCAGTGAACTCTCCTTCTGATGACTCCTGTGTCAGTTTGCTGCTACCCCTCCATAGAGCTCTCTGGCACAGACTTACCCCAGAGAGGTGTTTCCTCTGGCTGCTGTGATCCATTGGGGTTAGTCACCACACTGTCTGGTCCAGAACAAGGTTATGAACAGGATTGGGTCTTGTCTCCTCCCAGTCTTCCTGTTTACCTCTACCTGTCCCAGTCATCTAGCTTGATTATGAGTCAACGCACAGACTGTGTCTGGCTCTGCTTCCACATCTCAGTCATTCCCTAGCAAAACATCTGCAGGTAACCCAGAGACAGCTACACATCAATACTTCCTGGGCAGTTCATTGTGTGACAATGCTCTCCATCACATTAGCTCTGGCATCAATCGGTCCCTAAGGCAATTCGTCCCCAGACAGTTTGAACCCCATTCAAATGATATAAAACAAACTTCAGGTGGGCGCAATTCACCTACCACATAAGGCAATGTGCTCAAGGGTAGTAGAAGGGGAAGAATCTGTATTGTAATTTTATTTGTAGTACAGTAAGACATCTAGTGGGAATGAATTGTCAGGGCACAAATTGTATTAGGGAATGATTGACACTGGAGCTAACGTGATGGAGCATGTTATCATGTGATGAAGAGCCTGGGACAAATTAATGTATCCCCTTCCCGAGGCAACTAAAACACTCCTCTCACCTTCATTCTCTTCCCACTTCAGGAGTACTCTGCCCTTTGGAACTGTGACCTAGGGGTAGTGACCAAATTTAATTGAGGCACTCTTCCCAGGCAGGATCTGATTTGACCATACCAGTTCTTGATGCACAACTGTGACACTGTCCCTGGTGTCCCTCAATCCTTGTGTCAAGGTGTAATTTACCTAGACAGGCCTCAGGTGCTTCTGAGTATTCCTTGGAACATAACTTTGAGAAACAGTTTATCACATGCTGCTCTTCTGAATAGATATGGTTCTCAGCAAGCATGTGGTTGACTGCACTGGATCCCATAGTTGGACAGCGGACTCTCCCTTGCCATGGTTTCTTCCCTGTTGCCCAAGGGTAATCATAAGACAAATGCTCCAGATTTTGGCACGCATGATACTTCTGACTTTCTACTCTATTACTTTTAGGCTCTGTCAGGGTATTGCTTCAAGCTTCAAAGTGCTAATGGGTTTTAGGGTCCCTTGCATTACATCCTCTATTTTGTTAACAGAGCCCTCTCCCCCATATACCTTCTTGTATGTATCAGGGTATCTGGCTGCATACTGATTGGCCCATTCAGCAGCTTCTGCCGCAGTACTAGGATTCTTATCTGTTACCGTAATTTAAGATCAGCATGCACACATTTTAAAAGCTGTTCAATAAGCATCACTTCACAAATTTTTTTTCAGCAGTTACAGCTTTCCTCCCATTTAATCATCTCCCCAGCAAAGCATCCAATTGCGCACTCAGTTCTTTATAATTCTCCCCGATTGCCTTCTTAATTGTCTGAATGTGAGTCTCTAAGCTTCAAGGGTTAACTCACAATGTTTTAAAATAGCAGCCTTGATTTTTAAGGCTGCCTGATGTACTGTAGTTAGGACAGACTTCTTGGAAATACTATATAGGAGTAAATGGAATCTGGAAGAGGCATTTTACCCATTTCACTACCGCAGTTACAGTACGAGGATTATTTTCATGCCTCATCATAGTAAGTGCGGTAGTAAGCAACAACACTGACCCCTTCCCATCAATAGACCACAATCACAAACCATCCCTAACCAAAAAAAAAAAAAAAAGAAAAACAATTTCAATTTTATATCTGGACAGGACCAATCAAGTAAAGAGGCATGCAGAAGTTGCTCCCAAGTTCCGACTTAGTAGCACTGTGAGTCAAGCTGTGTAACACAGCTGTGATCATTCCAGCAAAAAAGCACTGTGAGTTAGGCTGGTCAACACAGCTGTGTTCATTCCAGCCAAAAAGCACTGTGAGTTAGGCTGTACAACACAGCTGTGTTCATTCCAGCCAAAAAGCACTATGAGTTAGGCTGTACAACACAACTGTGTTCATTCCAGCCAAAAAGCATTGTGAGTTAGGCTGGGCAACACAGCTGTGTTCATTCCAGCCAAAAGCACTGTGAGTTAGGCTGGGCAACACAACTGTGTTCATTCCAGCCAAAAAGCACTGTGAGTTAGGCTGGGCAACACAACTGTTCATTCCAGCCAAAAAGCACTGTGAGTTAGGCTGGGCAACACAACTGTGTTCATTCCAGCCAAAAAGCACTGTGAGTTAGGCTGGGCAACACAACTGTGTTCATTCCAGCCAAAAAGCACTGTGAGTTAGGCTGGGCAACACAGCGGTGTTCATTCCAGCCAAAAAGCACTGTGAGTTAGGCTGGTCAACACAGCTGTGTTCGGCAGAAATGAACAGCAGGCCACAATCAGCGGTGTCTTCACCAGTGCCTCTTGGTACCAATCTCCTTGTGGACCCCCCCAACACACACACATGCACGCGCACACACACACACACACACACACACACACGCACAAGGGGAGGACTAGTCATGGCAGGGCCATTGTCTGCTAAATGCCAGTGTGTGCTGGTGAGATAATAAGGAAGACGAGTTATGCAGACACACATTCAGAGATAAATGAACAGTATGTCCTCAACAGCTGTTTTGTTTCCATGTCCAGTCTATAAAACAACGAATGAGCCACAAGGGTCTACACCAGCCATGAACTGTATCATTAAATCCTGCTGTATCCCTAATCAACCATACATCCGCTAATGATATCAAAGCAAACAGGAAGAGGAAGGAAAGGGAACACAGAAAGCCAACCAAAATAAAAGGCTGAGTATCTTGTCACTCATTCAACCAATGCAGCTCTCTTACCTAACAGATACCTCTGAACCTTTTGTCACTGAAATATGGGGCACTAACACTTGAAACATGAACATAGAAACATAGATTTTGACGGCAGATAAGGACCGCTTGGCCCACCCAGTCTGCCCATGTCCCTACCTAATGGATAAGCTGCAGATCCTAGTTAACCAGCAGCCTACTTCTTCCTACCCCCAACCCCTAGAATTGCCTTATGACTGTCCCATGCATGCTTGAATTCCACCACCAGCTTTTTGACTCCACAACCCTCCTCTGGAGGCTGTTCCATGCATCCCACAACCCTCTCTGTGAAAAATACTTCACTAAATTACCTCTGAGCCGCCCCCTTCTATCTTCAGATTGTGCCCCCTTGTTCTTGCACACCTCTTTTTTTGAAAGATGCTACCCTCTTGGACTTTATTGATTCCCTTGAGGTACTTGAAAGTTTCTATCATGTCCCCCCTCTCCCTCCTTTCCTCGAGGATATACATATTTAGCTCCTTAAGTCTCTCTTCATATGTCTTCCGGTGCAGACCCTGCACCATTTTAGTTGCCCTCCTCTGGACAGCTTCCATCCTGTCTATGTCTTTGCGGAGATTGGGTCTACAGAACTGCATGCAGTACTCCAGATGGGGTCTCACCAACTGTCTGTACAGAGGGATAATAACTTCCTGTTTTCTACTGGTGATGCCTCTCCCTATGCATCCCAGTATCCCCCAACCCTCCTGCTGCCCTCTCACATTGCTTTCCCACCTTTAGGTCATCTGATATGATTACCCCAGGTCCCTTTCCATTTTGTTGTTGTTAGTATCTCACCCCCATTGTGTACTCTTCTCCTGGGTTTTGTTTCCCAGGTGCATTACCTTGCACTTCTTAGCATTGAATCTAAGCTGCCATACATTTGACCATTCCTCTAACCTTGCCAAGTCCCTTCTCATCCTTTCCACACCACCTTGTGCATCAACTCTGTTGCAGATCTTTGTGTCATCTGCAAAGAGACATACTTTCCTTCCAGTCCCTCTGCAATGTTGCTTCAAAGACATTGGAAGAGGACCTGTCTAATACTGAACCTCCCGCGGTACCCCACTAGTAAACCCCTTTCAGCGTGGACTCCATTTACTATTACTCTCTGTGTCCTGTTCTCCAGCAATTCTTTACCCAGGCTGTCATCTTGGGACCCTCCCAGGCTGGCTAACTTGTATATTAATCTTTGTGGGACTGTGTCAAATGCCTTGCTAAAAGTCTAGGTAGGCCATGTCCATAGCCCTCCTGATCTACTACTTTGGTCACCCAGTCAAAGAAATCTATCAGATTTGTCTGGCATGACCTTCCTGCTGTGAATCCATGCTGCCTTGGGTCCTGTGCCCTCTGGCCTCTAGATACTCAACAATTCTTTCCTTCAGAAGTGATTCCATCATTTTCCCTACCACTGAGGTTAAACTAACAGGTCTGTAGTTTCCTGCTTCTGCCTTGCTCCCACTTTTGTGAAGGAATCACATCTGCCCTTCTCCAGTCCTCGGTACCACCCATCCTCCCATGATTTGTTAAAGGGTAGTCAGTGGTGTCACTAGTTCTGCCCTAGTTCTTTAAAATTCTGAGGATGAATCCCACTCAGTCCCATTGCTTTGGCCCCTTTAGTTTTAGAGTTCTTTCAGGACCCTTTCTTCTGTAAATGGGCTGGTATCAACTTCTGTATCCAGAGTGTTTCTGCTGTTTGTTTTAGGTACCTCCCCCACTTCCTTTGTAAATACTGAGCAAAAATATTTGTTTAGTATCTCTGCCTTTTCACAGTCACCCTCTGCCCACCCTGCCTCCCCTTTATTAAGCCTCACTAACCCTTCCCTGGTCTTCTTTCACTCCCTGATGTACCTATAAAAGGTTTTATCCCCCTTCTTATCTGAGTTGGCTATCTTTTCCTCGGTTTGGGCCTTTGCTGTTCTGACTGCCTTCCCAGCTTCCTTTTGCTTTAACTGATACAGTTCTCTGTCCTGCTCCTTCTGTGATTCCTTGTACTTCCTGAATGCTTTCTTTTTCTCTTGAACCTTCACTGCCACTACCTTTGAGAACCATAGTGGTTTCTTACATCGTTTCGTTTTGTTTATTTGCTTCGCACAAAGGCGTGTTGCCTCTGTGATGGCAGTTTTTATTATTCCCCATTGTTCTTCCACCCCTCCTTCCTGCCCATTTGCTAGTGCATTCTTTAGGCACTCACCCATTTTGGCAAAGTCAGCCCTCCTAAAGTCCAGTACTTTTACCTTTGTATGGCTTGACTCTATTGCTGTGTTTATTGTGAAGAACCATACTGTTCGATGGGTAAGCTGGTTCTAGATGGCTATCCACTTCTACATCTGTGATCTCTCTTCATCTCCATTTGAGAGAACCAGGTCTAAGATTGCTCCCTCTTGAGTTGGCTCCAATACTAATTGTCTAAGGCATGCCCCGTGAGAACATCTAGAATAACCCACTCTTGAAGTGGCTGCTGCAACTGCACTCAGTTAACATCTGGCATATTCAGATCACCCATCAGCAATATCTCCCTTTTCTGCCATTCTAAGTATTCTTTCTATCATTTCCTTGTCCATTTCCTCCCCCTGAGAAGGGGGTCTGTATAAAACCCCTGTGCAGTTTGTGGTGCCATTGTTGGTCTCCAAATTTACCCACTGTGCTTCTTCTCCTCCCTGTTTTCTCTTTTGTTCTGTTGCTTTGATTCCTTCCCTTATATAAAGAGCTACTCCTCCTCCTCCTCTTTTACCCTCCCTGTCCCTCCTGTAGATAGTGTATCCTGGCATGTTTACGTCCCAGTCATGGTTTTGTGTGTACAATGTTTCTGTGACTGCCACGCTATCCAGATGTTCCTCCTCCATCAAGGCCACTAATTCAGGAAGCTTGTTACTCAGACTATGGGCATTGGTACTCATTGCTCTCCATTTTTTGATGGCTTTACGTTCTTTTGCAGCATCCCCCATTGACCTTTCAACCTTGGTCTTTTTCTCATTTGGTACCCTGTTTTGTAGGGAGAGGCTGGGATTTTCCTGCTGCTTATCAGTGCCTCCCCCTTGACTAGTTTAAAAGCTTGCCAATGAAGCATTTAAACCGATTGCTCAAAAGACTTGTTCCCTTCCTAGACAGATGCAGACCATCCTGCCAGTATAGGCTGGTGTCCCTCCAGGTGGAACCCCGGTCCCCAATGAAGCCAAACCTCTGTGACCCACACCATTTTTTCAACTATTCATTAAACTGCATGGTGCAAAGTACCCTCGCCTCACTCATGCCATTGACAGGCAGCACCTCGGAGAAGGATATTGTGTGTGCTACTTGTCTTAGGCCCCTCCCCAATTCTACAAAGTCCTTCTGCTCTGCTCTAATCTCATGATGAGCCAAGTCAGCAACTGAGAGTTTGGTGAGTGACATGGCGGCACCTGTCAGCCAGGTCCGCAGAGTGGACACATCGTGTGCCTCCAAAAATGTCCTCTCTGCTGAGTAAAAGAAATCAGTGGGCAGAAAACAGGAGGTCATGGAGCAGTGAGTTGTTAGCCCCTGAAAAAATAGTGGCAGAAGATGGTGGAGATCAGTGATGGTGACCTTGAAAGGGATATCCCATCCTGCTATGAATTGGTATATCTTACCCCCTGGAAAGAGCATCCTACCCTATCAACCAAGCATCACAAAAGGTGGGAGATGTATGAGGGTGTTCACAATGGTGACCACAATGTATGATGCTAGAGTTAGGGTGTATGGCTCCAGGATGATCAGACCCCAAGGTCCTCTATAAGCAGTTTGCCTGAATGGAGTCAGGCTGAAAGAATATAAGGCACACCATTAGGAAGGACTATTCACAATATGTATACCCCTACCTGCCAGAGAGACTTCGGGACCTCGTAGAAGAGAACCACACAGATTGGGTATACTGGGACACTTTGGGCAAACTTTATAAAAAAGCACAAGTTGGGTCTATAAAGCTCCTCTATGGCTTTACAGGAAAGTCAGTGAATTGCCAAGGGAACCTGTGCTTGCCATGCCTAGTAAGGCCTGACCTCTTTAAGACTTTTGCCCTGGGCCGTGACTCATTTGGCCAGGAGACCAACAAACCAGATCCCTGTAACTACTTTCCACTGTTGATGGCCTGTGGACTATTTCAGTTTTGTGCCCCATGTTAATCTGTTTCCTTCCCCTTAAGGTGATGCCTGCTGGTAAGAGAGACTGTGGACTACAACAATGAGCCAGCAGGACTGGGTGTGATCAACCCTTTCTGTCTTTGTTAAAGTTCACCTGCAAATGTTTTGGGACTTTGGGCATGTGGGACATTTAGTTTGAACTCAATAGTTGTACTACTGTGCATGAGACAGTGGGGTAGACTGTACATCCACTGGCCATAAATATGTGTTGGATTACTGTTCATAGATTCATAGGTTCATAGAGGTTTATGAGCACAGTAGGCAAATGCAAAAGATGCCCTTTATTATACTCACCATCCGTATACCCTATGGGTGGAATTCAAATTTTTTCCCCCCATAAAATCATCTAATCTCTGCTTAAATATAGTTAGATTAGTACTATTAACAACACTTTCAGGTAAGTTATTCCGCATTCCCACAACTCTTTGTGTGTAGAATAGACTCCTTTTTGTTGATATACATTTCTCACCTATGAGTTTATAACTATGACTCCTGGTCGATTTAAGGTTGGAAGCTGTTGTTAATCCTATTGTTATTTTTAAATAATCATTTTTTAGCATTTGAAATACCAAAACTAAATCTCCCCTTATTTGTCGATATTCGACAGAAAAAAGTTTTAGTTTTTTTAATCTTTCTTCATAACTTTTATTATGTAAGACTGTAACTTTCTTAGTGAATCTATGCTGTACACCCTCTGCTAGTTTTAAACTCCCAATAGAAGTAGGGGCACAAAATTGGGAGCAGTATTCCAGATGAGGACATACTAAACTAGTGTAAAGTGGCATAATCACTTTAGAGTCTCTACTTTTGATATTTTCCAAAATTGAACCAATAATTTTGTAACATTTTTTAGCTTTAATTATATTATTTCTATCAAAAGTTAAATTTTTAGAGATTGTAACTCCCAAATCTTTTTCTTCAGTAATACTGTTTAATAAAATATTGTTTGAAGAATAGCCAAAAGCCATATTATTTTTGCCCAACTGTAAAACTTTGCATTTGTCTACATTGAAAAACATTCCATAAGTATTTGCCCAATTTGATAGACTATTTAGATGTTTTTGCATTAAACACTTATCATACATAGAGCTTATCAAACTACTAATTTTACAATCATCGGCATACTTAGAAACCCACATCTTGTCGGTTGTAGGCATTGTGGAAACTAAAATATTAAATAATATCGGACCCAGAACAGAACCCTGAGGAACTCCACTAGTCACCATACCCACATCAGATAGATGACCTTTCACTGATACCTGCTGGGTCCGTTTATCCAACCATGATTGTATCCAATTTATAATATTGGGGTGTAGTTTAATTCTGACTAATTCTTGTAGCAATACTTTATGTGATACTTTGTCAAAAGCCTTGGCAAAGTCCAAAAATATCACATCCACCAGTATACCCCCATCCAAGGCAGCACTCAAAAAACTGTAAAAGATTAGTCAATACAGATCTCTCAGTCACAAATCCATGTTGAAAAATATCAGCTATATTATTCCTTTCTATATGGTTAACAATGTAAGTTTTAAGCAGTCTTTCCATAATTTTACCTATGATAGAAGTCAGGCTTATTGGGCGATAATTGTTAGGATCATGTCTAGCTCTTCCCTTGTGAATAGGAATAACAATTGCTTCTCTCCAGGCCTGAACAACTTTGCCTTCAAGGATGGATGCATTAAAAAGCACTGTCAGTGGACCGGAAATTAAATGATTAATTCTCTGTAAAAATCTAGGTGGAATGCCATCAGGACCTGATGAACTGTTAGGTTTTAAAGATTTAATTATTTTTTCAACCTCCACATTTGTAAAGACAGGACAACTAATGTTATTCGCTAGAAATGGGCTTATTACAACTTCCTTAGTTTCAAAAACTTTTAAAAATTGTTCATTTAATATTGTAGCAGTGGCGGTTTTATCAAAAATAGAAATATTGTTAATACTAAAGGGGCCTATAGATTGATGACTTCCTTTCAATGAACCAATATAGTTATAGAACTGTTTACAGTGTTTCCTTCCAATACTGTAAAATTACTATATGGTTATAGTGGGTTTGCAGTGTAAAGTTCTGTTTTTTCATTACATGTAAAAAAATCTGCTGTTATACTGTTGCACATGCTTGTTGGTAGACCTTTAGTGGGTAAGGTTTTGGCAGTTTGGCAGCATTTAGGCAGCTGGGCAGCAGTTCAGGTATAGTTAGTTATGGGTAGGACTGGGACACCACCCCTGTGTTTAGCTTGGCAAGCCATCCTGGACGGTGCAGTTGGTTGGGTTGCCAGGGTGCCCCTTTAGCAGTAGTTGCCGGTTTTGGGATTCAGGATTTTGTGAGGAGTATCTTAGACCATTATGGTGATGTTCCAGCCTAGCCTGTCTGGGCTAAAATGGGGGAGGAAGTGCGCATCGCTTCTCGTTTGGTTCATAGGGTAGCTGGTGTACATACTCATTGAGGGAGGTGAGTGTTTAAGTCAGGGGAGGAATGTAACCCCCACACCAGCCCCCAAATCTACCCTTTTCAAACTGGACTCTCTCTTTAACTCATTCTGTCACTTTGCTTTAGATAGCCCTACATGTACTCAACACTGTACTCTTTATACATCCCTCTCCTTTCCCTCCCTTGAAGCTAGATTTATGGCACACTGCTCCTCATTTACTGCCAAGTATTAGTTTGGCTGCCTCCCTTCCCACCTGTCCTCTACCCTCCCCCTGCTTCACCCCAACTCCTATGCCCTCTGCACCCCTCACTCCCGCTCCCCTGCACTTCCTCCTAGCTCCTCTGCTGCTGGCCAGTCTGCCTTCTCCTATCGCTTCCCTAAGCGTTAGAACTCCTTCCCTCTCCCAATCTGTTCAGCCACCTCTCCCTACTCTCTATCTTCCCTCCTGCATAGCCTCTTATCCCACACCTGCAACTGTAACCTGTAACCTCACCTAATTTCTCCCCTATATCCAATCTAGCTCCTCCCACATCTCTTATCCTCCTTCCCTTCTCTATATCACCCCTACCTTACCTGTTCCTCCTCCCTCTCCTCTCACAACCCTATCTCATTCCCTCTATCTCACCCTACCTCCCTCCTCTCTGCCCACCTTTCCCTACTCCACCCCGTTCTCCTCTCCTTTCCTCCTCCACCTCCTCTCATAACCCTTTCCTTACTCATGATCCTTCTGCTTATCTGTCTCTCCAACTCCATACCAAACCCACCTCTCTTAGTCCTTGACCGTATCTCTGTTTCTATGTACCCCCTGAAGCCTGCTTTCTCCATCCCTCCCCCCCTCCATTGTAACATGTATTGTTCCAATACTAGCCGGTGCTGGCACACATTCAGCTTGCAGCTATAATTTTCAGTGCAGTGGTGCATGGTTTATGAGTTCTCAGACTGTTTATTTATTCATTTGCATGGGCTAAATCGATGTACACAATTTACTGTACATAGTTGCTTTTGTATTTATTTCTCTGCTGTTTACATATGAACATGCAAATTTGCCAGCAGATAAAGACCTTATGGTCTATCGAGTCTGCTCGAATGTGCAGCTAGCAACCCTTATACTGCAGCTGCACCTCCCTTCCCTCTCCTGACCCTCCTTCTTACCCTATCCTATCCTCTTTTGAAGCAGTCCACTGTTCTACAGGATACCACTTCTGCAGGCAACGCATTCCACCCAGACACCACTCTCTCTGTAAAAAAGTATCTTCTCATTTCCTTCCTGAATCTTCCCCCTTCCAATCTGAGATCATGACTTCAAGTGTCCCTGCCCCCTTAACTTGAATAGTACCTCTGTGCCTGTCTTGTTTATTCCCTTCATATACTTGAAGGTCTCAATCATATCCCCCCTGTCTCTCCTCTCCTCCAGTGAGTAAATGTTCAACTCCCTCAGCCTGCTCATGTAGGGTATGTCCCCTAGTCCCTGGATCATCTTTGTTGCCCTGCTCTGCACCCCCTCCAGTAACAATGTCCCTCTTCAGGTATGGGTGCCAGTACTGCACGCAGTACTCCAGATGTGACCTAACCAGTGACCTATACAATGGAAGGATCACCTCCTCTCTCCTTGAAGATACACCTCCTGCAATACAACCCAGCATTTTGTTGGCCTTTGCAGCTGCCTTCCTGCATTGTGCTGAGTTGTTCATTGTGCCCATTATAATCACCCCAGATCTTTCTCCTCCTCCGTCATGACTAGCTGAACCCCCCCAGCTGGTAGCTCCTTCTTGTTTTTTTTTCCCTGAAACGTAGCAATTTGCACTCTTTGCCATTGAACCCCAACTGCCAGGTGTCCGACCAGGTCTCCAATTTTGACAGATCATCCTGCAACCCATGCCACCCTCAAGGTCATCCACTACTGCTCCCATCTTGGTGTCATCTGCAAACAAACTGATCTTGCTCTTGATGCCCAGTGAGATGTCTGATATGAACAACCCGAACAACACCGGTCCCAGCACTGAGCTCTGCGGTACTCCGTTTGTCACTGCCCTTGGAGATAAGCACTCCCCTCCCATCACTACCCTCTGCTGCCTTCCCTGTAACTAGTTTACTACCTAGCCCACCATTTGCACCCCTGCACCTGTACCTGCAAGCTTACTACCCAGCCTCCCATGCGGCACCAAGTTGAATGCTTTACTGAAGTACAAAAACAGGACATCCACTGCATGGCCCTTGTCCAACTGTCTAGTTACCCAGTCATAGTAATCCACCAGGTTGGTCTGACAGGATCTGCCCATAACAAACCCATGCTGCCTAACATCCTGCAGCCCATTGGTCTCCAGAAGGGACACTAGCCTCTCCTTCAGGATTGTCTCCATCAGTTTTCCCACGATGGATTTTTTTTATTTATTTATTTATTGGAGATTCGGAAATACCTTTGAGTCAGAGAATCCTTTACAAAGGTTCCACATCACACGTATTACAAACAGAGGAACAGGTTACATAGCAGTACAGCAGTTCATAGTCAGGTAGTTACAGTAGCAGTTGTGAGGCTAACAGTGTAAGCAATAATAATTAGGGAAAAATTAGTCCGAGGGCAGTTTTGAATAGACCGATTCTGCTCTCCTTTGTAAGTGGATGTGAGGCTTACCAGCCTGTAGTTTCCCCAGTTTGTCTTTGGGGCCGCTCTTATGGAGGGGTACCATGTGAACCATCCTCCGGTCCTGAGGTACTCTTCCTGAGACCAGGGAGACATTGAACAGATCTGTCAAAGGCCCTGCCAGGATTTCTGCCAGCTCTCTCAGTACCTTGGAATGAATGCCATCCGGCCCTGGTGCCATGTCCACCCTCAGTGCCCTCAGGCCCTCCAGTATTCTGCCCTCTGTGATTCCCCCATCTGTCACCTCCTGGCCCCAAGCCTGATCTCCCACTCCCCCTTGGTAGCATTCCTCCTTAGTAAACAATGAGCAGAAGTATTCATAAAGCACTTCTGCTCAATCTACTCCTATTTCCACCCACCTCCCATCCCTCTTAATCCTTACTATTTTGTCCCTACAACTCCTTTTCTCCCTGATGTACCTGAAGAATTCCTTCTCCCCCTTCTTGATGACTTGCACCAGCCTGAGCTCCTTAGATGCCTTGGCTGCCCATACTGCCTTTGTTACCTCCTTCGATTCCTTCAGGTAATCCTTTCTGTCCTCCCCTCTCCCTGTTTTTTTGAACCTCCTAAAAGTCACCCTCTTTCTCCATGATCCTCTTGCTCTACCAGCTGGATTTCTTGGCCCTAGCTCTCTTACTCTGGACCCTGATGCAGGTTTTGGTTGCCTCCTCAGTCCCGAGTTTTATAACCTCCCACCTCTGGTTGGTGTCCATATTAGTTCATAGTCTGGCTAGATAGCCTTTAACTACCTCCCCATCCTCTCGAAGTTGGCCTTCTATGTATTTTCAAGTGCACTCCCCTTTCCCTTCCCCCAGGATGCATCTGGAAATGAGCTCTTGTTAGTTCAGTATGTCTTTCCTGTAACAGACAGACTATTACATTTTTAAGTAATGTACGAAGTTTAAATAACAAATTTACAGAATTTCAAAGTCGAAAAAATCGATGTAGCCTTATTGACTGAAACATGATGGGAAGAGGGAGATGAATGGGCCAAACACATGCCAGGCTACAATTTAGTCAGACAAGATAGACCAAATAGAAAAGGGGGGTAGAAATATATACCTCCAACATTTTACAGTTAGAAATATTTCTTCCAAAATAAAAAACACCCTCCATAATACAGAGACCTTGTAGTTACAAATAACAAATACCAACAATAGTGATTATATTCTAGGTCTGTGCTATAGTGCACCCAATATAGCAATAAAATCAAACCAGGTAATCCTAGATGAAATACTTAGAGCCCTAGATATGGGCAAGGTAATACTTACAGGTGACTTTATCCAGATATCAATTGGACAACACACCAAGTGACATGTAATCAAATCAGTAATTTTCTAGAAAAGTGCCTAGAAAACAATTTAACACAACATGTCACTATACCTATTAGAATAATACCCTAGATTTGGTCCTAAGTTCTGAAGACATCAATATCACCAATTGTATGGTAACAACATCAAGAAGTAATAGTGATCATACTTCCATTACTTTTTTAATTGAATATAATCATCAAATTGTACATGGTTGTAACAAAATTTATCTTTGTAAAACTGTCAACATTGAAGGAATCTCCACTGATTTACAGAAAATTGATTGGAATATGGAGTTAGACATCAAAACAATAGATGAGGCATGGGAATTTATAAAAAATACAGTCCTCTCAATTACAAACACTCATGTCAAAAGTATCAACATGCACAATCATAAAGGTCTGAAACCAAAATGTCTTGCAAATAGTATAGTCAAGTTAATAAAAAAGAAAAATAAGGCCTACGCCATACATAAAAAACAACATCTCAGATAGTAACTGGGATGCCTTTAAACAACTCAGAAACAATGTAAACATAAGAGAAACGAGGCAAAAAAGAACTATGAACAAAGATTAGTTAAAACAAAGAAGTAAAATGGTAAACAATTTTATGCCTATATAAATTCACTCAAAAACAATAAAGAAGAACAAACATCAATAAAAGTTAAAGATGAGTGCACGACTGACCCGGTCAAAATGGCAAATGCATTCAACACAAATTTCTGCTCTGTATTTACTGGACAACAACATACACCTAATGATTTAAACAGCAACATTGGGGTAGGTGAGCACACATTCCAGATGGAAGATATTGTAAAACTCACAGACAATCTGAAACCACACAGTGCACCTGGCCTGGACACTATAACACCACCTATGCTAAAATTAATGAAAAATGATATATGTCTACCATTGAAGATTTTGTATGAAAAATCATTAAACTCTGGCACAATACCAACTGATTGGAAGAGATCAAAAGTAACCCCGATACATAACAAGCATTTGTCAATGCCAAATGTTGTCTTGCTGGCATTGACATTGGTAGTGCAGGAGTTAGAGAGGTGCGTAATAGGAATGGCAGTAAAGTATGGAAATGATGCCAACCCCACCCCACCCTGCAGAGACTGACAGGCATTGAGGTGTGCCTTTGGGTTGTTGGCCATAATGCCCATGCCATTTCACCTCACCCTACCCTGCAGACTCTGACAAGTGTTGCATTGTGCCTTGGCATTGTCGGGTCTTATGCTCACCCCATTCATAATGTTGAGATGGGTGCAGTATAGGAGAATGGGGTGAACCTTGGGGCTGAAGAGTCCAAGACACACCTTGATGCCTGTCACTGGCTGCAGGGTGGGGGTTGGGGTGGAATGGCATGAGCATTACAGCTGACAATCTAAAGTCACACTCCTGACGCCTGTCAGTCTCTACAGGGTGGGACATTATGGTTAGAAACCCTAATGCCCTGGGTGTTTGTTGGTATTTGCACTCCAGATTTTCAGCATGGGCTTTTTGTGACCCCTCCTCATGAAAGCATTTGGGACCTCTGCTCATGAACAGTGGCATTGTGATTTTGTTAATCTGCCCCGAACGTTGATTTCCCACAACGACCACGCCATTCCGCACCATATGTGTGAAAACACATTTTAGGCAGGATGTGAAAAATGACAGCTGTACCATTCATAAGGAGCTGTGAAGAAATGGCAATGTTGAAAATCTGGAGTGAAAATATTAAAAATTCTCGAAGTTACACGCGTGCGTGGAGACTGCGCAATGCAAGCTTGTAACACAGTCATTTTGTGGAATTCTTTCACTAAATTTTAAACATAAGCATTTTGGGACCTCCTCTCATGAACAGTGGTACTGTGATTTTTCTTAATCTGTTCCAAACATTGATTTCCCACAGTGAACGTGCCATTGTGCGCCAGATGTGCGAAAACACATTTCGGGCAGGATGTGAAAAATGCCAGCTGTACTGTTCATAAGGATGTGTGAAAAACTGGCAATGTTGAAAATCTGGAGTGAAAATATTAAAAATTCTTGAGCTTAAGAGTGTGTGTGGAAATTGCTCAATGCAATTCAGCAACAACTAAATAACATTCCCTACTTTGATACAAATCAACATGGATTCACAAGGGGGTCATTCATGTACCACTAATTTGGTTTGCCTTTATGAACGGGTTAGTCAGAATTTGGATAGTACCACTCCAGTGGATGTCCTACTATTGGATTTTAGTTGAGCATTTGATACCGTACTCCATTGGACAATACATGGAAAACTCAACAAATATGGTATCAATAAGTTCATCATTAGATGGATTGACTCTTGGCTAAATGATAGGACACATAGAGTAAGCATAAGAGGGCACTTGTCAACAGAGAGAAGGCTCACAAGTGGTGTGCCACAGGGGTCAGTTCTGTGGCCAATATTGTTTTAAATATTCATTGCTGACATAGAAGAAAATATTAACAATTACATAACCAGATTTGCAGATGATGCAAAATTAGGAGGATCATGTTACACAAAAGATAAATAGATTCATTTCTGAAGGATCTTGATGCTATAGTCTGGTGGACTGAGAAATGGTGTATGAAATTAAACATAGAGAAGTGTGTTTTTCACTTTGGCAATAAAAATCCACATCATAACTATACAATATGTAACTAAACACTACAAGAGAAAACTACCAGCAAAGACCTTGGTGTTAATGAAAGATAACAGATTGGAGTTAAAAGAACATCATACTACAATTGTAGCAAGTGTGAATAGAACGTGAGGTCAATAAAAAGAAATAGAATGAGTAAAATAAAAGAAGTACTCATGCCTCTATATCTATCCTACATTTGGCTGTATATAGACTATGTCAGTCGAAGCAGTCCAGCGCAGATTCACAAAAATTATTAGAAGTCAAAAACATGTACCATACAAAGAAAGGCTTCAAAATTTAGGACTGTAACAATCTTGAACTCAGAAGACAGCGGGGAGACATACTCTCCTATCATACCATTATGAATGATACAATTTTGATGTCAGAGTTAAATACTGAAAATAAGTCTGATCTTCTAACTGTCAGGGGACATCCACTACAAGTAAAACAAGGGCACTTCAGAACCAAAAAAAGAAAGTATTTCTATACACAAAGGGCAGCAAATTTATGGAATAGATTACCGGAATCTATTATCATAAGTAAAATCAAAGAAACCTTTAAAAATAATTTGGACAGTTATATTTTTAATGGGGGAAATATGAACTTTTATACCTTATCTTACAGGAACTGCCTTTGGGCCTTGCCCTTTTTTTGCACCATATACTCAAAGTAACTCAAAGTAACTATTGCTGAAACTTTTAAATAAATAAATAAATAACTAACTAAAAGTGTTGCCATCCAGAATTCCTGGTCTTTCATCTCAAGCTGATGTCTGGGTTCTTTCTGCTTTTCCTCTGCTTCCATTCTGACTTTCTCATGGTCTGTCTCTCATTGTCTTTCTTCTGCCTCTCCCTTGGCTTTTTCATGGGCTACATCTATTTTAACTGCTTCATTTCTTAACCAGACCAGTTCCATCTCCCTGACCTTCTGCCTTTCTACGATGCTAGCTAATTCCAACTCAGCTTGCAAGGCTTCCTCAGACTTCTCACTTTAGCCACTGGAGTTTTTCAGAGCCTCTTGGCCTGCTGCTTTCAGAGCTTGAATCATTTTGGCCCTGTTCAAGCCTTCATATGTTTTGCCACCTTGCTCACACAACTGCTGGAGTTCTGGCAACCTCACTGCATCGTACTTGCCTGGCATTTCTATACCTAAATGTAACCCCCGGTTACCCGGGGTTACTAGAATCCCAGTTAGACCTAGTGGTAGGCAGGGACAGGCAGCTTGTGAAACTCCAGTTAAATGGATTTCACACTGTCTCACTCTGTTCTCAGTCTCAGCTGAAACTGAGGGATGACATCATTTTAGAACTGTCGCAGCTGCATAAGCCACAGTGGAATGTTGCAGTTGGAGGTTAGAGTAGAACGCTGGGGAATTTGAAGTCAGTCTGTTGCAGTCTGTATTAGAGGAAAGAGGTGCTCTGCTGTAAGCAGGCCCTCAGAGTCCTAAGCTCTGTTAAAGAGCTATTTTTTGTAGAGGTGTGTGTTCTCACCTGGAGAGGAACACAAGAAGAGCCAAGTGAAGTGGTAGAAACCGCTTTTAGTGGTTCAGGGCCCCATCTCTGCGGGGATGGGGGGAAGGAATCAGCCTGTTTCCAGGGGCAAACCCCCTGGTCTGGCTAGGAAACAAGAAGCTGCCTGAGTTTAAATTTGTGCTGAGGCACCAGAAGTTCTGGACGGGATTTCTTTGAAGAGAAAATGCCTGTGGGGCACCTGCAACCAAGGGGTGAGTTCGCTCTGCTAAAGGACCATTGTGTTTTCACCTGAGACAAGATGAAACTAAAGTGACTGTTACTGTGGGGTCAGGAAAAGACAGCCAAGTACAGTTTGGAAGATGTGGGTATTGGACTGTTTAACTCTGTGGGGGGTCTAGAGTAATGGACACAGCTACTTTTTAAGTATGTTCAAGTTCAGCACAAATGGGATGGAAAAACAGTAGATTGGATGTGACATACATTTAAAGAGAATCTATACAGCAAAGTGTTTTAAGGATGAGGTGTTACAGTCCAGAGAAATGGCCAGGTATGAATTATGGGAGTGAGAGGTGGGAGACTCCCCCCATCAGTAGTAACCAAATTCACCTCTACGGGTTTGCTTTGGGACACCTGTTGCTTTCTCTCAGGTACTTGGCCAGTGCCTGAGGAAAGTACCCAGACATGGGATTGATGAGGAAGATTCCCTGATGGAGCCAGAAGTGCTCATAGGTGGTTTAGGGAGCCACTTGTAAATGTGCCATGCTATATAGAAAGTGTCCAAAGGGCTGGCCATGGAGCCGAGCCAGGGAAACCGAAAAAGAAGAGTTAGGGCAGAGTGCCCAGAGTGTTTCGAGACCTGAGGGTTTCAGTATAAAGAGGATGTGTTCTGATCTCCATAAATCTGCATTACCAGGAGTGTAGCCCCGTGGGGGTCCATCTATGCTTTGTTATTCTGTTGGATGTGAATAAAAGCCACACTTTAGAATCCCAACTTCTGGTTTTGGACATTACAGTTACTTGGGTGCCCCTGACTAGAAGTCAAACCTAGCCAAAATACCGAGCAACAGTTTTCTCCCCGAGCCCAGGTCCCAGGTAGGGGTTTACATATGGAGGCACAGCACAGTGCTAATAACACAAAAATACCACCAACCTGACCCCTGGGGTAACCCACTGGTTATAAAAATGGAGGCGACGGCTGGGATTCTATTGAAATTTGGGAGAAAACACAAGAAAGGTTGCTCGGATAGTGGCTAGTGTTTTGGCTGTCTGGCAGTAGGTAGCCCAAAAAGTTGAAGCAATGTAAACTAAATGTGCCACTGTATGCTGCTGTCTATGTGCTGTTGTGATATTGCCAACTGTTATCAAGGAGCAGTAAAGCCTGAGTGTGTGTGCCCTTGTCCTGCATCAAATTACAGCGTTTGCCAGCTTTTAAAAATGTTTGTGACAAAGGAAAGTGTGGAAAACTGTGGGTAGCAAAAGAAAAATTGTGCCCTAGATGTTGGAAATGCTTTCTGTGTGGACTGAGAGACTTGTTGTGCTTAATGGCCATGAAAAATGGTTGAAATGGGCTCCCGTCGAGGAGCTACAGTTGAAAAAAAAAAAAGTGGTTTGCAGTTTAAATTTTGCCTGCTCGACACTCGCCGTGAGGAAAAGAGCATTCGAGAGGAAAGAGGCTCATTTGCATGGCGTCGAGTGATTGGTGAGACTGCAGTCAGTCCCGCCCCCAAGCCAGTTCTAGAGTGACTGCACAGCATTTGAGAGGGAGAGTGAGTGGAGTGTGCAAACTGGCTTGTTAGGAGGAGCATCGCGGTGACTGAAAGTGCTGTAAAAGTTAAAAAAACTGACTTTTCTGTTCAAATTTGGGCTCAACCCGCATCTTGATCGACTGGACTGTGAGTGTGGTGTTCAGAGGGACGATCGGCAGGACTGCCAACCCACTTCCTTCCAGAGGCCTCCAAGACTGGCTGCAGGCCATTTTCCATCACAGCAAACAACTACTGGTAACAGTGAGTACCAGCCAAATGAAACAGCTCAAACTAAGTGATTTTGCCTAAAGCCAGCTGAATCTATGTGTTAGCAGTATAATCGCTTTGCAAAGAAGGACTGTGTCAGTTTAACTAGATAAAAGCAAGAATTCTAAGCAATCGATTGTGAGCATAATTATAGGTTCAGCGTCAGTATAATTTTCAAAGCCAAGTGAGAGACTGTGAGTTGTATGAGATATGCAGCAAGAAATACAGGCAATCCTCTGCTATGAAATACTGAGGCTTTAAGGGACTGTAAGCTAGAGCAATGTCTTCAGCAAGCGAAAAGTCCATGGTAAATCATATAAATGTGCTAGCAGAAAGAACAGTGCAAGTTTGTGCAGTTTGAGCAAAGTTATCAGTAGTGTGTGTAAATCGGATGCGTAGTGGCTTGACCCATTTACAGAATGTTGATGTGTAGGAGTGCTGCCGCTGCCATTACAGGGTGGGGTAGTAATGTAAACACAGCAGCAGAGGAGCCATTTTGAAAGAAAAAAAATTTCAGTGAGGTGGGACTTGAAATAACAGTGAGCGTTTATTTGTTTTTCTCTGCAGTCATGGTTTCAGGACCAGCCCGCTACCCGGATCATGCCTGGGCTGTGATAGCAGTAGAAGTTAACAAGTTAAGGGACATTGAGAGATGTTACTATGGAGGACGACTACTTCCTCATTCCTGGATATCCAGTGCGAGTATGTGTGATGTGCTTAAATGCTGGAAGGGACTTCTTCATGGTACCTCACTGTTCTGGGTGCCTAGAGAAATATGGTTTGTTTAAAGCGCCCAAGATTTGTTTGGCTCCCACATGGACAAAAGTTCAAGAATCTGCAGTTGACAGCACACAGCACCAGCTGGAGTCTGTTGGAGAAGGCCCCTCAGAGTGTGGCATGAAGCTAGAGGGTGCAGATTTACAGACAGAACAACGTGCTGATGTTTCAGAGTCTGAGTCGCAGACAGACATTTCAGGAAGAGCATCAGTAGATCCTTGGAGAGAGGGACCTAGCCCAAGTCTCATAGGTGAAGACGAGACAAGTCAAGGGAGGCCTTTGAATGAGAGGTTTTGACCTCCGTGCCCAGCGAAGAGTTGACAGTCTCAGGAGTGAGGACGTCTGCTCACTCCTGGGCACAGATTCTCAGTGAGGAAGAAGAAGAAGAGGGGGAACCTATGTGGCCTTGTGAAAAAGGAACTGGTACACAGCCTCAAGCTCTTGCCTCAGAGGAACACATGGAAGAGAGTGGTGATTCCACTGCCCTGGCTGTGCAAGAAGAAGCCAGGGATCCATTTTTTGTGTCGTTAAGAATGCGTAGCTGGCAGAATCAGGACTGGCTGCCCCCAAGCCAGGCCAGAAGTCTCAAGTTGACCAAAGCTAGTAAAGGGGAAAGACTGGTTTGTAGGAAATTGAATGAAATCTATTGGATGTCCTTTCCTACCTTTTCTCGGAGAGTCTGGGAGGAGATTGAAAAAAGCAGGAAATCCTGGATTTGGGAAGAAGCAATGAAATGTGTACATCCTGGTGCAAACAAGCATGTCAAGAACAGAATGTTTCAAGAAAAATACAGCCAGTGGAAAAGAGGCAGAATACTGTTTATTGACACTGTTTGAATTGTGGATGGAGAGGGACATGAAACCTTTCACAGTATGAATTATGAGCACCCTGATGGGGTGATAATTCAAGCACCTGACCCATTGCGCTATTGGCCACAATGCAAAGACCTTCCTGCGAATGTGCCCATGCCTACCAAATGGAAAGCAGAGCAGTGGTAGCCAGTGCTGCCACTCTAGCAGTTACTGTACCTATGTTATTCCACTAGTCTGGACATCCAGGACTCAGGTGCCCCACATTCATCAGTTCTACAGTGTTCTGGCTTTCCAGAATCCATCGACTGGCCCAGCAGATGACTTCAGATCCAGAGAGGACACCAGCCCAGCTGTATCCTGATTCTTCCCCTGGGTATCGGATGACTTCAGACCAGCTGTTTTCCTTTTTGTTCCTGTTCCAAGGTTCAATCTCCAGAGATGACAACATCCCAGCAGTTTCCAGATGTGCCCTCCTGTCATTTCCCGGAAGATGTCTGCCCAGCTGTATTGGAAGAATGCTGCCAGGGAGAGTCTTCAGCCGAGGACCAGGTGTGGTATCGTGTTGTTCTACAAGGGACTGGTAAGTTCAGACTTTTCTATTCTTATGACATTGCAGTACACACTCTACACTAGCAGACTCCAGATGTTTGAACTGTCCTCAAAGACTCTCCCCTTCGGGACTTTGACCTGCTAGAACTGTGCTTCACTGGGCTCCGGCCCAGGAGAGACTCTTTAATGGACTTGCCTTCGGGCACTGTGGTCACTAGATGGGACTTTTAGGGCACTCCATCCCACAAATATGGTGTATTATAAATAATGTCATTTTTTTTTTTTTTATGTTTATTTAGTTTTTGATTTATTCTGTTTCCTTCCTGTGAGGGAATGAACAAATAACACCACCCTCCCAGTTGTGAGAGAACTTGGGAGGAGTTTTGTTCTTTGTCCTCTGTTGCTATATCCCATAAGAGCTAGGCAGTGAGGTGCCTTGCCCTCTTCTTCCAGTGGTGAGAGCAATCCGGGGGTGAGGTAATAGTTCAGGTGTAGACTTTTTTTTTTTTCCCTAAGGTTATATTTACGTTTTTTGTTAGCCGATTGTTAATTAGTTTGTCTTGGGTTTTGGTTTATTTTATTTAAGTAGCAACATGTGCTGGTCTTTAGCCCCCATGGTGGTGCAGTATTCATCCTCCTCGCTTCGCGCCCTTCGCCCCTTTGTCACTCCTCCTCTTCATTTCGACACCTACCAGCGCTGTAGAGCACTGGGCATTGTTCGTGGGGGGGGGTTGTCGAACAGGGGTGGATGAATGAGCGGGTTCATCGTATCGGGGTAGTCAGGTCCAGAAGGCGCCCTGGGGCAAAATGGAATCCAGATCGAGGTTTTCCTGCCTGGTATCAATACCCAAGGGCACTACGAATGTAGTGGGCAGAAGGAGCGACAACCTCCGAAGTTTGTCCAACTCGGGCGGTGTTATGCAATGCCAGGTCTGTTAGGAATAAGACTGCTATTATTGCCGATCTTGTTGGTTCAGCTGACTTGGCTTGCATCACCGAGACCTGGCTGGATGAAAACTCTGGCCCTATTTTGGAGGCCATGATTCCGGCCGGGTACTCGGTGATACACCGCCCGAGATTGGACCGCAGGGGTGGGGGTTGCAGTCTGTTTTAAGACGGAATTGGGTCTCACGAATGTGGTAGTAGGTGAGGCTGGGTCTTTTGAGTGTACAGTCATAGCAGGTGTAGGCGTTCGAATCGTTCTCATCTACTGTCCACCCGGAGATGGGAGACGCTTCTTACAGGAAGTAGCAGACTTCCTCGTCGACATCGCTTTGAATCACCCAGATTGATGGTTCTGGGTGATTTCAGCACTGGGTCTATGATGAACTCTCAAATTTTGGCAATGACTTCCTCCAATTGATGTCTTCTTTGGGCCTCACACAGGTGGTTTCCACTGCTACGCATAAATCTGGACACTCTTTAGACTTAGTCTTCCTTCTAGGGATCAACGTATCCAACATGGGGGTGGAACCAGTCACCTGGTCTGATCACCACATCATGAGGTTCAATTTTTGCACCCCCCTGAGAAGACCAGCCCCTGTGGAGATGGTCAGGTACCGCCCATTACGGAATGTTACTCCACAAGGTCTAGTGGTGGTCCTTGACCTCTCATCTTTCGGTTCGGTGAGCAATAGCCCAGAAGCATTGGTGCTGGCCTATAATAAGGCCGTCATGACGGCTCTGGATTCTATTGCTCCTGTTCATGAGCCACCCCTATCCCTTCGCCCCGGAGCCCCATGGTTTGATGGGACCCTGAGGGAGATGCGGAGACAGGGGCGAAGGTTGGAAGCGTAGCTGGCATGAGTCCGCCCTCGTGCCGACCACTCTAGATTTGACGACATTATGTTAGCTATCAATCTGCAATCACCCATAAGAAGGCAGAATTCCTGTCCAGGAGAATTGCAGTTGCTCAGAATCGACACGTTAAGTTGTTCAACTGTAGACAGACTGTGCAACCCAGCCTGCCTGCATGTTCGAAAGCTTCTTCGCAAGCAGAGTGCGATGAGCTCGCTCTATACTTTGCAACTAAAGTGGCCGACATCAGGATGAACCTGGGTCCGGTAACCTCTATGGTGATGCTCTTGGACAGCATGAGATGACAGTGCCTCATTTCTCCTGGAGTTCCTTTCAACGACCTGAGTTCATGGACATTATGAGGATCATCCATTCTATCGTCCCACAAGTTGTGGTTTGGATCCCGTCCGACTCCCATTTTGGGTTGTTTGATATCATCAGTCCGGTCCTGGCACAAATAGTCTGGTGCTCCTTGGAATTAAGCGAGTTCCCTGCTCCTTGAAAGAGGCAGTGGTGACTCCTCTCTTGAAGAAGCTTCCTTGGACCTGGACTGTTTTCTAATTATCGCCTATCTCTAACCTCCCTTTATTGGGAAGGTTATTGAGGAAGAGTAAACGCAGTTCAAATGGATGACCATTTAACCATCCATAATGTCTCGAATCCTTCCAGTCGGGTTCCAAAAGACATAGCACGAGACTGCGCTGGTTCGGTGTTAAATGATCTTCTGATGGCGAGGGATCAGAAGAGATGCTCCATTCTTGTTCTTCTTGATCTCTCTGCAGCCTTTGACACAGTGGACCACATGGTGTTGTTAGCTCGCCTGGGGCAAATCTGTGGAATGTCTGGAACCGTTTTGCAATGGTTCACGTCATTCCTTACCGGGAGATCGCAGAGAGTTGTGTCGGGGAATTTTTCCTCTGACCCAATTCCTTTGTTGTGTGGAGTGCCCCAGGGATCCGTGCTGTCACCCATGTTGTTTGCAGTGTATACGCTGCCTTGGGTATCATTAGGCGATATGGGCTGAGGTTTCACTGCTATGCTGATGATACCCAGCTCTATCTGTCTTTTGCACCCGACCAGGATGGAGCTCTCTCGGTGTTTAACAACTGTCTGGGGGAGATCCAAGACTGGATGGATTCTAGTTGGCTAAAGTTGAACTCGGAGAAAACAGAAGTGCTGGTAGTGGACCCAGGTGGTCGGATGATGAGGCCGGGTATTGGTGCTCCATCTGGAATTGTCCTTCGTGGAGTATCTCTGCTGTCCTCAGAACGGGTGCTTAGCCTTGGGTTTATTCTTGACGAAAGGCTGACTCTTACAGCTCAGGTGTCAGCCGTTGTCAAGATTTCCTTTTATCATCTTAGGAATATTGCCAGGGTTAGGCATCTTGTTCCGTCCGACTCCCTGCCTACTTTGGTTCACGCTTTTGTATCCTCACGCTTGGACTACTGCAACGCCCTGTACTTTGGGCTTTCTGGGGTTGAAATCCGTCACCTACAGCTGGTGCAGAACGCTGCAGCCCGGGTTTTGACTGGGACAAGTCGGTCCTGTCATATCACTCCCGTGCTGCGCGAACTGCACTGGCTTCCTGTGCGGTGGCGGATCACCTTTAAAGTCATTTTACTGACTTTTAAAGCCCTTCACGACCAGGGTCCAGCCTATCTGAAAGACCTCCTGGTTCCTTACTGCCCTGACCGATTACTCCGCTCGGCCGACATGGGGTTGTTAGAGATCCCAAGAGTGAGTTTAAAATCTTCTGGCAGCAGAGCGTTTTCGCATGCTGCACCCACTCTTTGGAACTCTCTACCATGTCGGTTACGGAAAATCTCGTGGAACTTTTCAAGAGGGATTTGAAACGATTTGTGGAATATGGCTTTTTAGATAATTAAGTTATTTATAAATGCTTGGATTTTATTATTAATACTCTATTTCGTTGTATGTTGATTTTATGTACATGTTCTGTTTTTATGTAGTGTTTTGAACTGTTTTTAAATTGTTCAGCACCTTGATACACTGAAAGGTGCTATATAAATAAAATTATTATTATTATTAAATAAAAAAAAAAAATTATTATTATTATTATTATTGTTTTACTGTTTTCTAATGTTTATACTGTTTTTTCTACTTTTCTAAAAAAAATCTTTTAGGGATTCTCCGGTGTTTTGATGGTAGGGGTTTAGATAGACTGTGTATGCAGATTAGGAGTGTGTGTTGTCTTTCTTTTTCTTGCAGGTGTTCCTGAAGAAGATAAGAAGAGAAGACAAGAAGAGGAGGAGGGACTCAGCGGAGTTCCTCAGTAGTACTTTAGAGTGTAGTGGTTAAAGAACTGTTGTTGTGTTGTTGTTGTTACTGTGTGTAACTTTTCCTTCCACAGGTATGGTTGTGGGGGAGTGTGGGAGTAATGTATAGCGTATGGTATTAGCTGCTGGTGGTGGCTGCATGGTGTCCAGGGTTGGGGGGAGGTCTTCTGTTTGTTTTGTTTTGGGAATTTTGATTTAGAGGCAGACAGATTTTCCCTAGAGGGCTAGGGGGGGATAGACAGGCTGTGGCCCTGACCTGCAGTAGGGGTTACAGTACTGATCTATTAGGGCTATGCTCTGGACAATTCTACCGGAGCCACTAGGTACCCATAGTCAGCGGGTAGAGTAGAGGCTGATGCATCAGCCGAAGGCCACTAGGCCCTTAGTGTTGTCTGCCTGTGTTGGCACATGGTAGGGGAGAAGGTAGCACTACCTCCCCATAGTCAACACATAGGGTGAGATGGCCTAAGCCGGGTGACTAATGACTGCAGACAGTCATTTTCCTGGCCCAGGGTGAGTGTAACCCCCCTGTTACCCGGGGTTACTAGAATCCCAGTTAGACCTAGTGGTAGGCAGGGACAGGCAGCTTGTGAAACTCCAGATAAATGGATTTCACACTGTCTCACTCTGTTCTCAGTCTCAGCTGAGACTGAGGGATGACATCATTTTAGAACTGTCGCAGCTGCATAAGCCACAGTGGAATGTTGCAGTTGGAGGTTAGAGTAGAACGTTGGGAAATTTGAAGTCAGTCTGTTGCAATCTGTAGTAGAAGAAGGAGGTGCTCTGCTGTAAGCAGGCCCTCAGAGTCCTAAGCTCTGTTAAAGAGTTATTTTTTGTAGAGGTGTGTGCTCTCACCTGGAGAGGAACACAAGAAGAGCCAAGTGAGGTGGTCGAGATCACTTTCAGTGGTTCAGGGCCCCATCCCTCTGGGGATGGGGGGAAGGAATCAGCCTGTTTCCAGGACCAAACCCCCTGGTCCGGGTAGGAAACAAGAAGCTGCCTGAGTTTAAGTTCCTGCTGAGGCACCAGAAGTTCTGGATGAGATTTCTTTGAAGAGAAAACGTCTGTGGGGCACCTGCAACCAAGGGGTGAGTTCGCTCTGCTAAAGAGCCATTGTGTTTTCTCCTGAGACAAGATGAAACTAAAGTGACTGTTACTGGTGGATCAGAAAAAGACAGCCAAGTACAGTTTGGAAGATGTGGGTATTGGACTGCTTAACTCTGTGGGGGGGTCTAGAGTAATGGGCACAGCCACTTTTTAAGTATGTTCAAGTTCAGCACAAATGGGATGGAAAAACAGTAGATTGGGTGTGACATACCTGTACATTTAAAGAGAATCTACACAGCAAAGTGTTTTAAGGATGAGGTGTTACAGTCCAGAGAAATGGCCGGGTATGAATTATGGGAGCGAGAGGTGGGAGACCCCCCATCAGTAGTAACCAAATTCACCTCTACGGATTTGCTTTGGGACACCTGTTGCTTTCTCTCAGGTACTTGGCCAGTGCCTGAGGAAAGTACCCAGACATGGGATTGATGAAGAAGATTCCCTGATGGAGCCAGAAGTGCTCATAGGTGGGTTAGGGAGCCACCAGTAAAGGTTCCATGCTATGTGGAAAGTGTCCTAAGGGCTGGCAATGGAGCTGAGCCAGAGAAACCAAAAAAGAGTTGAATTAGGGCAGAGTGCCCAGAGTGTTTTGAGACCTGAGGGTTTCAGTGTAAAAAGGATGTGTTCTGATCTCCATAAATCTGCATTACCAGGAGTGTAGCCCTGTGGAGGTCCATCTATGCTTTGTTATTCTGTTGGATGTGAATAAAAGCCACACTTTAGAATCCCAGTTTCTATTATTGGACATTACAGTTATTGCTTCCTGTGTCCGGAGTTACTTGGGTGCCCCTGACTAGAAGTCAAACCTAGCCAAAATACCGAGCAACAGTTTTCTCCCTGAGTCCAGGTCCCAGGTAGGGGGTTACATATGGAGGCACTGCACAGCGCTAATAACACAAAAATACCACCAACCCGACCCCTGGGGTAACCCACCAGTTACATAAACTTTTTGTAAACCCAGATAGAAAAATAAAAATAAAAAGTTTGAAGTGAAAAGAGAAAGACATCGTTGTAATATTTACTGTTGCATACTTGTTAATGCTGCTTAAATTTTGTAACTGCTCCTTAGGTACTAAATATCCAATTTGTGCTTCTGTGGGGGAAACACCACTGTCAATGAGCACCAAGTCGAGAATGGCAGCCTGTCTTGTACCCTGACCAGCTGTGCCAGCAGGCAGTCCTGCAACATATCTAGCAGGGCCTGATTTCTAGTGTTCTTAGCTGGTATACCTCCCCGACAGCGACGCCATTACAGCGAACAACGTCAATGCCAACAACATCGCTAATTCACTGTAATGGTGCGCCAGAGACCTGGGCACACTGTCTCCCAGTCCTGCACTCTCTCCCCGAATCAATTATGACTCAGAGTTGAGTATATTTAGTAAAGAGGGTGGGGGGGGCAGACCCCCCACATGGGGGGTTCAGGGGCAAAGCACCCCCAATAGAAACAAGGACTGGGTTCCTATATGGATTTATGTCAACCGCAACTTGCTGTTATGCAGGTTGATGAAATTGTTGTCAAACCAGCATCTTAGAGCCCTCTTAGCTGCTAGAATATCCCAGTCTATGTCTTGTAGATTGAGATCCCCCACAATCTCTACATCCCCCTTTGCATCCCCTTCTCAATTTCTGCCCCTAATTCCCTATTCCCATTGTCTCCCTATCTCAGTGATCTATAGACCACAACCATGAGCAACGTCCTTCTAGATGCTGTTGTAAACTGTACCCACAGCATTCTGTCTCCCCGTTTCCTCCCCTGATGGACCCATCCTCTACTGCCTCTGTGGCTTGTTTGATATAGAGGGCTACTGCACCTCCTTTTTCCTTGCCCCTGTCTCTCCTGTATATGGTATACCCTGGTACTGCCAGGTCCCAGTCATTGGTGGCCCATGTTTCTGTAAAGACTACAAGGTCTAATCCTGCATCTGCCACCATTGCCTGCAACTCTCTAATTTTGTTTCCCAGGCTCCTGGCATTTAGGCAGACTGCCTTCCAGCTTGTGCCTCTACTAATCCTGCTCTTTTGAGCTCCTCTCCCTTTGTCTCCCCCTCCTCATTAATGTCCTGTTTTTTTCTGCTCCCTGCTGGGTTGATGAGCCCCCTCCCCTGGTACCCTCATTTTACTTATTATGCACCCTGCTTTGCTGCTTTCATCCCCACTGCTCTTAGACTCCATTTCTGGGGAGTCATAGCTGGGATTACCTTTTGCTCTCTACCCTCTGTGGTCCCCCCAGCCTCAGTCTCTCGTCCCCCGCTCTCAGTTTAAACGTCCACCAACATAGACATCCAACTTATGCAGTCTTGTTAGGTGAAGGCCTTCACTCTTACAGAGCCTTCTGTCCCAGCAGCCTTCCCAGTCTCCCACAGAATGGTAACCCTCAAAGGGGATGTTGGTAAAAAGTGGTGTCATTCCTTCAAGTAGCCACCCCACCCCCAGTGACACTGAAACTGAATATGTAGTAAAATATAGATAGATGATCCTACTTGTCTGATGTTATTTGCTATTTCCTCATCCCTCTGTCCTACCCTCTGTTTGGTTTCTGGGCTTCCCACTCAGAAACAAAGCTCCCCTCTCCTGACCTTTGGGCATTTCTTTCTACCATTACCAATTCCTTTCTTTTGGCTATCTGGTGTTTAGTTTTCATTTTCTCTTTTGTAAAAGGATTCCCCTCATTTTGAATCATCCTGATAGCCAGTGTTGTGTGGAGAAGCTCTTAAAAAAACATCCATATTGTGTTTAAAGGCAAGCAGATTCAGACTCAAAATGCCAGAGTAGCCGCTTGTTATGCCTTCCCCTGCAGCAGTGTGGTGCCTGTCTTTGCTTACATACAAGAGATCAGCTATAAGCCAAAGTGCAAGTTAATAGCCCATTTTAATCACATATCCCAAGTTAATAAGGCTTTCTTGTGGCTTTCCTTGAACTTCAGCCTTCCCCCTTCCCACCTGTAACTACAGTACGGGTGGCAGAGAGGATTGAACTAGCAGGCAGTTCATCAAAACCCAGCACCAGTGTTAAACTGAAACACATAGAGCCACGCACAGTACATAGCAGTGCCCTTTATGTGTTTATCAGTCAGACATCCCTGATTCAGAAGTAAACCAGAGAGGGACCGAATGCAAACGTACGGCAAAATCACAGATAGACAAAAAAAATTGTTTGAGAATACAGGCTTAGAAGTAAGCTATATGTATATTTAAAAGGCGAATGAACAAAGCAGACAAAAGATGAAAAAACCTTAACAGGTGTACTGTGACGTGAAGATGAAATTAAATAAAAACCTAAGCAGGCTTCATTTACCTGAAGCCAGGTAGGCCTCATGGCCAGATCAGGAAATCCTCATGCTGCAGTTATCTACAGAGGTCTGGCCAGCCCTCACCCACTGCTTTTAAATGCAACCAAGGTAGACATGTGGGGCTATGCTAATGTGTAGGAGTTGAAGGTGGAATCAAGCTGGAGTCTGTCCCTAATTAATGTATATGTTTTATTGTTGCATCATAAACGTTTGGGTAAATAACCCCAACAGAATGGTGGTGTATATATCTTTCATAAACTCAAACTTGCATGCTGATAAAATGCACCACTAGGAAATTTATTCACCCCAATTATTGTAAGGGGCAGATCACATGCTCACAGGGCCCATACAGAAAAAGAGAGACGCAGAGTTAGATTGAGTAAGTTTGGATCAGAAGCTGATCAGTTCAGTCCAGCCAGGAGTTGGTGAGAGAAGGGTATGTTCTAAGTTCTGAGAGGAGACTGCAGTAGGAAGCTGGTAATGTAGGTAAGCTCAGCCTGTAAAACCTTACATGGCTTATCAGATCAGCAGGCTCAGAATTTTGAGGACTGGGACTTTTAATATGAGGAATTCCTAGCAGCCGAGATTGGGAATTTAAACAAATGCAAGTCCAGTGTACAGGTGATCTGCTGATAAAAAGACTACTAAAGACTCACTACAAGAATCGACTTTTCTGCATCTGTCACTTTAAGTTATTTTCTTTCTTTTTGCTTTTAAATGAAACAATGGTGCCAAGCACCTTGCACCACTGTCATTTTGTCTTGCCTAGTTTCTCTGACAATCCACCACCCTCCCGCAGGTGCTTCCACCACAACTGGCAGTTGAAATCTGGGGGTCACGCAATGGATACAGCAGACTCCCTGCTGCCATATCCTGCACCCCCTCGTTCAGCACTCCACACCTTCGTGAATGGCATGAAGTGTGGGCACGCCCCCAGACAGTCTTCATGCATACCTGGATGATCGGATAGGGGATCCCATGCAGATGGGGTGTGTTCCCTTCCGTGAATGCCACCAGGGGTCCACTGGAACCCTGGTGCGTGGCATTCTAACTTAGGGTTGCTTAAGTGCCGAAGATTCATGGTGCGTAGGCAATCCACCTTTTAGTACATAGACCCTAATAATTTCTTCATCTGGGGGGGGGGGCAGCCTAAGCACAGTTTTGCCATGCCTGAATGCAGGCTTTGCACAGTGTGCACTCTGTTTTTTCATTGTGTCCCTAGCCTTTCAGCCCTATCTTGTGCAGTGGCTGCATGTGAGGACTTTGGAAGAGCAAGGATTGTTTGTCCATTTGTCACTATCATTTGTTTTTGCTAGTTTTCAGCCATACCTTTCAAACAAGTGTTTTCTTTTATTAGCCCACAGTATATCATTTTCTAGGGGGTCCTTTCAATTCATTAATTTCTGGCCTTGGTAAAAGTGGGAATTTTCTAACTTTTTTGTCTTGTTCACTTTCCAGAGTGGAAACATCAGTGGGGACTCTAGCATAAATTATTTTATTTGGAAATCTGTGATGATGGAGGAGGCATAAAATTGGGGGGGCAGGGAATGGAGCGTGTTATCGCTCCTTAACTTTTTTAGCTATCCACTGGGAAGTGTGTGCTCAGGCCTATATAACATATTTATGTTATACATATGAATGTTACTCTTTAGAAACAGATTCCAAGCCTGTTTCTCTTTCATTAATCAGTTAACCAGCTTCTGTACCCCGAAGTTAAATATAATATCAAGTCGCTGTCCATCTTCTTCAGGGGTAGCTTCTGATCCTATTGATATTTCGAACCAGTTTGGCTTGAAATGTCAGACTTACCAAGTTATTGTGATGCTGGGCTTACGTTATCAGTTTCAAAGCCATCTAGCCCACTTGGTAGACCTCCCTCCCCTTTTATTATTGTTCAGTCTCTTGGAATGAGGTTCTTAAACTAGTGCTGACTATACCTGACAAATATAGCGACTGCGGGGAGGGTTCAGATAGCCATTTTATCAGACTTGTAGCTCCTTATATTGCAGGCCCCTTATGTTAAATTTTTCATTTAAGTTTAGTTACTGTTTTTTTCCGTCTAAGTGGAAATGCTCTAGAGTTGTTCCTACTTCAAAGAAATTGGGTGCATCTGGGCTTGATGACTTTCGCCCTATTTATATTCTCAATCCTCTGAGGAAATTATTGGAAAAATTGTTAAACAAATTACATCTTATTTACAGAAGTATGATGTGTTATGTCCCCAACAACATGACTTTCGGCCTAATCATGGTACTGAGACTGCCTTGGTCAGGTTCACTGATGCTGCCCTTTGCGGTTTTGATAACGGATATATACCTGGGGCAGTGTTCGTGGACCTGACCAAGGCATTCCATTTGATAAATCATTCACTGCTATGTGCTAGACTGGGTGAACTGGGACTTTCTGATAATGTGGTTGCTTGGTTTGAGGACTATTTATCTAATCATTCTCTTTATGTCTGTATTGATACTTCTGTTCTTCTACCTTTCCTATTCACTCTGGTGTCCCCAAAGGTTCTACTTTGGTCCTCTTTCAGTGTCTTTGTTTATCAATCCTTTGCCTTCTACTTGCTTAACTTGTGACAGCCTTCTTTATGCTGATGACTTGATACTTTTCACACAATCTCAGTTGTTAGCACCTTTAACTCTTCATTTGCAGCAATATTTTACATCAGTTTGTCACTGGTTCGGTGAGAATGCTTTGGTTTTGCACTCTTTTAAGACCAAAGCCATGTTGATCTGGTCCCCATTTCACTTACAGAATAATCCCAGTTTAGTTGTTCGTGATGCTTATGGGAATTCCCTTTAGCAAGTGTATGTATTTAAGTATTTAGGGGCCTTGTTGGATCCTGGTTTATCTTTCCAAGCTCAAATCAGAACAGTTTGTCATAAGATAAATAAAAACTGGGTGTACTTTATAAATTAAAACAATACTTTACTCTTGAGACTAGAAAGGCTATTACCATTGGGGTGCTTTTACTCTTGACATACATACTGAATCTCTCTCTATCCACTGCCACCGTTCTCAAAGCCTGGAAACTAGCCAAATCCTCCCTCTGCATAAAGGCGGCGATCCCTCAGTACTGGGAAATTACAGGCCCATCTCGCTCCTCCCCTCCCTTGCCAAAGTCCAGAAATCCCTCATATTGTCCAAACTGTCAGACTTTCTCTCCATCAACAGCTCCATCTCACCCGTACAGTCAGGATTTCGAAAATACCACTCCACCATCACCACCCTACTGCACGTTACCGACTCCATCTTCACTGCCATGGACAATAGCCTAATCACTGCCGCCATCTTCATCGACTTGGCAAAAGCTTTCGACTCCATCCACCACCCTCTGCTTCTCCGCAAACATAGCTCCTTTGGCATCAACCAACCTGCCGTCACCTGGTTCCACTCGTACCTCTAAAATAGACAGCAGTCAGCCCAAATAGGTGACATATTCTCCTCTCCCTATCTTAACAGGGGTTCCCCAAGGCTCTATCCTTGGCCCCATCCTCTTCTCTCTTTTCATAAATGACCTTCCCTCCACCTGTCTCTCCTCTAACGTGCATCTTTACGCAGATGACATTATCATCTATACCTCTGGCCCTTCCCACGACAGTGTCCTCCCCACTCTCCAAAATGACTTTAACCAAGTTCAGTCCTAGTTCCTGGAAAACCAGCTTAAACTTAATGCCAAAAAACTGTCACCATGGTTTTTGGATCCAGACAGAAGTTTATGTCCCTTCCTGCCCCTTCAGCGATCACCACCCTGGATGGCTCACCCCTTGAGCTGGTCCTAGCTTTCAAGTACCTGGGAGTTTGGCTGGGCAGCCACCTCAACTTCTCCACTCATGTTGAGGCTACCTGCACCAAACTCCAGCCCAAACTTGCGATCCTCTATCGACACAAAGCCAGCCTACCTCTCCCCACCCGATGCGAGCTCGTACGTAAAACAGTCTTGCCAGTGATGAACTATGCTGACATTGTCTATGGAATGGCCCCAACCTCTTCTCTCTCCAAATTAGACATCCTTCTCAACTCTTTCTGCTTCTTTGCCACTGCGTCCCTCCCCCACTCACTCATCACTGTCTTCTCTATGCACCACTCTCCCTGGCCCCACTGTTTCACAGGAGAACCATCCACAGTGTCTCCCTCATAGCATAATACTGGTTTGGTTCCCCCCCCACCTCACTTCCCACCTTACCCCAGCCAATTCCCTAAATTACTGTCTTCGCCACAGGGACTCATGCACTTTCCACATCCCCTGCCCTCACACTGTTACTGGCTGAGCTGCCTTCTCGTACCATTTCTCTCTTCTCTGGAATAACCTTCCTTCTGATCTGCACCTGGCCTCCTCTCTTTCATCCATTAGACAACTCCTCAGACTCCTCCCCACCCCTCACTGCCCCAAATGCTCCAAGGACCGCCTCCTCCCTCCTCCCCATAGCTCCATTTCAATCCTCTTCCCTAGTCACCGCTCTGTGTCTTCTCCTCAAACCTATCTTTGCTAGCCCCCTGACCTATGTCTCTCACATCATGCTGACTGGAGTTGCCTTCCTCTCAGCCTCAAACCCACCTCTACTCAATCATAACCCTCGCATCAGAGGCCTCATATGGTCTCAACTTATAAACCCTAGCATGCCAAAAGTTATCTTGCCTTCATTCCTGTACATTTACTTTGTACTTTGTATATATTGTATTGCATAAAATTTTTTGTACATACTGTTTGTAATCTACCCATTTTGTAACTCTTTTCACTTCTTTGTACACTCTGTACCTGAGTCACACCTGGAAACGAGCCTCAGCTCATTGTGCCTTTCCCGGTCACCAATTTTAAATAAATAAGTAATAAAATATATTACACAGGGAGTCTCTACTTCAAATTGTCGGCTAGGAAAACTCAGTCTCTGTCAGTTGCGTTTAATAACATAAGTCATTTTGTGTTAGGAGTCCCCCCCCCAAACACATCATTGTTTGTTATACTCTTCTCTTGACCAGTTACCACCTAACACCTACTCTATGTATTTTGTTTATTGTTTAATTTTTAAATCCCTATTTGAGACTGATAAGTTTCCCCTAACTGAATTGTTGAGGGCTCGATGTTCGACACTGAATCTTAGAACTTTTAAGGGAATACTTCTCCTCAACAAATCTTGTTCCACTAAAATTGGCTCTAGAGCCTTCTCTGTGGCTGCTCCTTTTCTATGGAACAGTTTGCCTGAGGATCTTAGAACTGTTGGTACGTTTGAAATTTTAAAAGAAAATTGAAAATATGACTGCTTGCTTCACATGAATGTAAATGTTTTTAGTCATCTGTTGATTCTGCTTATGTATTTATGTTTTGTACCTGTATTGTTAAATATGCTTGGGTTGGAACTGAAAATGGGCTTGTCCCAGTGTCCTTACCCGATGCACAAAATAAAAAAACAAAACAAATGTTCCTAGTTTGTGGATACACCACATCTCTCTTTTTCTTAGTCCCAATTGGTTTATACTGTAGGTTCAGTTAGGACATTAAAGGACTGCATCTGAGAATACCATAAAGGAGTAGGAGATCTCACCTAATCCTTCTTTCTCCAGTCTAAAGTCATACCCAATTGATTCAGATGGTCCAAGTATGGCATTTCCTCGAGACCCCTGATAGTTTGGTTGGTTGCTTTCCTCTGTATTCTCCCACTTGATTAATGTCACATTTCTGATGAGGTGCCCAAAACTGGAACACAAGGTCTAGGTGTGGTGTTTCATATGTCCTATATATGGCCCCCAAAACTTTCTGATTTCAATTTCTGAAGTCCTTATGGATGCTACTGAGGACTCTGCTTGCTCTGATTAACTACTACATCATACTCTCTGGACTGTTTAAAGTCACTTCATAGTGTTAGGGCATTCACCATTCGGATAATAATTGGTTTTATTATTTTTTGTGCTAAGGTGTAAAATGGAACATTTCTCGACACTAAACCTCATCCCCCATCTGTTTGCCCATTTGCTTTTTGTATCAAGATCTTCCTGAAGATTTTCCATCCTTTCATCTGTTGAGACTGGACATCCAAGTTTGGTGTGATCTCTGTATTTTTCCACCGAGTTCATAGAACCCTTATTGAGGTCACTTATATAAATCTGGAACAATATCAGACCCAAGACAGAACCCTGTGGCATTCCACTCTTTATGCGACCTTCAGGCAATTTACAGCCATTGATTTGGGCTCTTTGTACCGTTTCATATAACCATGCTTTTATTTATTTATTTTATTTATTTTTATTTTAGTCTTTGGTAACTGGGTAAGGCCCACTAGGCACAAGTGCCTATTTTCGGGGGCAACCTGGGAGCACTGGGAGGTTAAGTGACTTGCTCAGAGTTACACAGTATGCAAGTGGAAGTTGTGACAATCAAACCCAAGTCTGCTGGATGTACCAAGTTTATTCACAGCTCGTTACTCTAACCTCTGGGCTATACTGCCTGCCCTACCCAACTTTTATCCAGTGTCCAATATAGTCTTTACAACCTATACTGGTTAATCAGTAATTAATTTATGTAAGTCCTATATTCAGCCAGCTGCCTTTGTACTGCACTAGCAGCAGCACAGTGCAATTGAGATATTCAGAAATCGTGTACCCACGCTAATACTGCTGAATATTGGGCCACAGTTCAGTGCACACACGCAGTGCAATAGCATAGCACAAGCATAGTGCAGTGTAGGGCACAAGCATAGCAGTGAATGTAGCACTGAATACATCACTGTACACAGGCACAGCACAAGTCACAAGTAGCACAGAGAACAGTGCAAGGTGGGGTGGAGGCAGGCAAGGCGGGCAACAATGAAAGACATACAGCACAGCTGCAAAGGTGTCAAAAATATTTAATGAACATAAATGGGCAACGGCCCATAAAAATTAAAACAAAATCAACATAAGTAAGGCATCCACCCATACAATACGCATTAACAAAAAAAAAAGGGCACCTGCCAATACAAGACCCATTTAAAACAAGCATGTGTCAATGCCAAATGTTGTCGCGCTGGCATTGGCAGTGGCGGAGCTAGAGACGCATAGTGCTATAATTTTGTTAATGTGTCCCAAAAGGTGATTTTCCTCAGCGAGCACGCCATTGTGCGGCACAGCTGCGGAAACGCGTTTTGGGCAGGCTGTGAAAAATGGCAGCTGGACTGTTGACAAGGAGGTGTGCACAAATGCCAGTGGTGAAATTGTGGCACGAAAATATTGCAGATTTACGAAGTTACAAGGGTGCATGGAAACTGTGCAACACACGCTTGCAACACAGTCATTTTATGGACTTTCGGCACCAAATTTTCAACATAGGCATTTTAGGACCTCTGCTCATAAGCAGTGTCACCGTCATTTCCTCAAACTGTCCCGGAAACTAATTTCGCATAGCGACTGTGCAATTCTGTACTGGACATGCGAAAACACATTTCAGCCAGCTGTACTGTTCATAAGGAGGTGTAGAAAAATGCCAGTGATGAACAGCTGGAGTGAAACTATTGCAAATTCACAAAGTCACGAGCGTGCATGCAAACTGTGCAATGCACACTCGTAAAACACTAATTTTATTGACTTTCGTCCCCAAATTTTCAAAATAGGCATTTTAGGACATCTGCTAATGAACAGTGTCACTGTCATTTTAATAATGTGTCTCGAACATGGACTTTCCACAGTGACCGTGCTATTCTGCGCCAGAACTGCGAAACCAGATTTTGGTCAGAATGTGAAAAATGACTGCTGTACTTTTCATTAGGAGGTGCAGAACAATGGCACTGTTGAAAATCTGGAGTGAAAATATTACAAGTTCGCAAACTTATGAGCGTGCATGCAAACTGCGCAACACACGCTTGCAACACAGTCATGTTATGGAGTATTGTCACCAAATTTTCAACACAGGCATTTTAGGACCTCTGCTCATGAACAGTGTCACTGTCATTTTTGTAATGTGTCCCGAACACTGATTTCCCACAGCAACTGCGCCATTCTGCGCCAGAAGTGCAAAAACATATTTTAGCCAGGATATGAAAAATGACAGCTATACAGTTCACAAGAAGGTGTGGTAAAATGCCAATGTTGAGAATCTGGCATGAAAATATTGTGAATTTGCTAACTTACGAGCGTGCGTAGCAACTGCACAATGCACACTCGTAAAACAGTAATTTTTTTGATTTTTCCCACCAAATTTGCAACATAGGCTTTTTGAGAGCCTCCCTCATGAACAGTGGCACTGTCATTTTGTTTCCTGGTCCCAAAAGGTGATTCTGCACAGTAACTGCAAAATCTCCTTTTGGGACCGAATAACGCCATGACAGTGACAGAACTCATGAGGAGAGGTCCCAAAAACCCCGTGTTGAAAATTTGGTGCCAAAATTCCCCAGAATGCCTGAGATATGCATCAAAGTTGAAAAAACCCTATTTATTCCATTATACGGCTTACCGGCATTTCTTCAGTTCACGGTCGGCTTTGAAGAGTGCAGATGTGTTCCGGTTCTCCGAAATCGTCATACCAGACTCTGGAGGTAAGTATGAGGTGAGGGGTGTGGGGGAGGCAGGGTGCGCAGAGGGTGGGTGTGGGTGGGGGCAGGGGAGACTACGAGGCCAGTTTTTGTTTTACAGGTAAAAAAAAAAAAATTAAACATTGCAGGACCTTTTTTTTTTTTAGGGATTTGGCACGCTGGGGTGGGCTCTCAGCATGCCACCTAACTGTTTTGGGGGGTTCTGTAGCTGACAGGGGATTGGGCACCTTCAGCACACAGAGAAAGTGGGGGCAGAGCCGAGTGGGATTGGGCACCCGTTGGCATTTAACAATGGGGGTTATTTATGCCGATGGGAGTGGGCTCCCCCATCAGCACACAAGGAAAGTGGGGGTAAGAGCCAAGGGATTGGGCACCCCTCGGCATATAACAAATGGGGGGTGCTTTATGCCGATGGGGAGTGGGCTCCCATCGGCACATACATGGGGGCAGGGTAAACCGACAGGGGGATTGGGCACCCCTGAAGTCGGCAGTTTGTTGGCCAGTGTGCTGCCATGTTCATAATGTCGGTGAGTACGTCAAAGGAAGATCCGTTGTGTCTGACGAGCTTTGCTCGGATTGCAGCGGACCTTTTCTTAGATGGGCTTGCCACATTATGTATGTACGGTGTGGCGCCGGCACGCAGGCTGATTGGGGAATGAGGGATGCACCTACTGGTGCATGCCCTGCATTCGCCCAACAGTGACCACGCCTCCAAAGCTGCACTACCGCAATATGTTGGCTGTGCAAGCACGCCAACATAAAAAGGGCATCAACCCATCAAAAAACAAATAAAAAGGTTACCTGCCTGTTAATAATCCAAAAGAAATAGAAGGGCACCTGCCCATGAATATTCCAAAGAAAACAAAAGTTTATCCACCCATGAGCATCAATGAGTCCACTGTCCAATAGCCAACATATTTAAGGGGTTGTAGGAGATAGTAGTGATGGTGGTCGCTGCTACAGCTGGAACTGGATCACTGCACAGTCCTTCTGTGGCTCTTGTGCACTCCCCCACCTGCCTAGCCAGCATTCTAAGCAGGTGGACCTGGTGACAGAGCAAGTTGTCCCTGCCCTCACATACGATGGCATCCTGCTGCCTTCCTGTGGCACACCAGGCACCTATGGAAAGAAATACACTAAATTCAGCTAGCTGTGCATGCCGGACATGGGGAACAGGAGTGGCATTATATGCATAACGGAAGCACAACCAGCTGACACATGGGTCACCATGCCACACATAGGTGGATGGAGTCAAACAGTCACACTGGATTGTGTGTAGCATACCAGAGACAGCACTGTGTACCTGAACAGTAGAGAACTCCATATACAATGAATGTACCATGCTGCAATTGAGCATTACTGAGCTGTGCAACGGACACACGACACTCTCTGGCATGCCAAATGTGGAAACACAGCACATGTACTGTAACAGCAGCGCCAAGACAGTGTGCGATAGGTAGTGTAACAGCCCAAGTGGTTATGAGCTGCACCCACACACCCAGCGCCCTGCAGACCAGGCATTCAGTACACAGGCCAGCACAGGCATGCAAGGCAATGGACATCCATGAACCAGCCTGGTGGCCAGCAGGGGCGGAGCCCAGGCACAGACACACACCTGGTACATACAGCACAGCTGTATATGGAGGGGACCATCATGCAACACTGTGTGCAGCAGGCAAGGTAACATGTGACAGAAGTGGTGTGTACATGAGTGAACGCCTGACACACCGTACCACAGGCTCCATAACAGTGTGAGATGCAGAGCCACCTAGAGGCACTCTCCATTCCAGCAGATGTTGGTCCCACTCTGTGTGTAGGGGTCTCCCCATTCAGAGCCTGTGCAGGTTATTAGCACTGTGACATCCCAGTTGTGTTGTAAAGTATGCATGGCACTTCCCGTGTACCATGGAATGAGCACACTGTGGACATCATAGTGTTGGGCAGACACTTCCAACTATGCAGCAGAATGTCAAACAACATGATAAGGTACATTAAAGGCCCATCAATGACCATCCCTTCCATTGACCCCCTGCTACATAAAGCCAGATCTGGTGAGATGCACTGGTGTGACACCCAATGCAGATGGCACTGGAGATGGCATCAATGCAAGCAAGCTGACATGGGTGCTGTATGCTGAACATGGCATGCCTCTGGGGTGTGATGGTACAAAAGTGGCCCATGTCTACCTCCACCAGACAGATATGCATACCTAGGTCCCACCATCTGGCACAACCAATGTGACAGACAATGACAGATGTACCACATGGGGCAGTGTGAATTACTGTCACTGCCCTGGTGTACCAAGACTGAGGCACAGGGAACATGCCACAGCAGGGTGTAATGCATGCCAAGACACAGTACACAAACAGGGCAGCATGCTTGTTGCATTGATGAGCAAACCAGTGGACAGCACAGTCCCTGACACACCACAGCATCACTGGTAGGACAGTGCCACATGGGCCAGGTGAGTGTCCTGAACCACAACTGCCTAGCTGATGCCCTCACAGGGATGCATGCAACCTGTTAAGACATACATAGACATCCTCCTCACACAGCAGAAACATGCGGCATAATACGGGCATGCAACTCAGACTGTGAAACACAATGTAGAGTACTTGCTGTACATGGACATGTGGTCAACAACCTATCATCCTCCCCCGTCTCCCGCCTTTCACCTTCATGGTTGGGTGCCCCCTCCCACTGTCTGGCATCCTGTCAGTCCCATCTGTTCTGTCCAGACCTGGGTGGCCCTGGCTGAGTTCTGTTGTCTGTGGAGGGGGACAAAGGTGACATGAGGTCAATAACATGCAGAGGAACACGTGGCACATTACCACGAATCCTAAACAGTACACATGTCTATATACTAGTACTGTCTAGTGCAGCCACATGTGCATGGTGGATATGGACAAGACTGTGCAGGGACACATCTTATTGGCACACACAGCCATGGCATGCCACACAGACAGGTGTGACCATGTACTGGGCTTAGCCTCCAAACTACATACCAGGGTTATAGGTATGACATACCATTCCATAGGCAAGGCCTGTGTGGTGCCCCTGTCTGCTTTCTTCACTACCCCTGTACAACATATCCATACACATTAGCTACACAGCATATAAACCTCATATTACATAGTAGGACGCATATAACCTCAGGCCACATACAACAGGGGCACAAGAATCATAACATTACAACAGTAGGGGTATATGTCATACCATAGGTGTAACCCAACACGGTTGTAGGTCCTAGATGGGCACACCCACCCCAATATAATTGTACACCATGCATTATGTGGCATATGCATAACTGCATCCATGGTACATTCCATAGCCAGTGTACCTGTACACCTAACACTCTGGCTATCAATACTCCACCCCCAAGCACATGATATATCCATACAACTGGACACAGCACCATGGAACATACAGTAATCACATGTCAATGTGGTAGTAAATACCCTTGGCATTAAGGTACCCAGAAGGGCTCCCCAATCCACAGCACAGGGCAACATGAACAGCTTTAGGAATAGTGATTCTGTACACCTGCATTGGCCATATAAGACAAAACAGCAAAGCGATTTCCATAGGAAATAGTGTACTCAACAGGTAAAAACAGGTACTTTGTCCTGGAGCCTCAGAGAAAGTAACAAAGCAGTCTTTGAGTGCTACAAATTGTACTGCACACCATACATCACAGCAATCACATATGGCTGTTTGAACTCACCTGAGTTTAGCACATGGTCACTCTTCACAATGGTTGTAAGCTTCTGAAGGTATTGCGGCTCCCTCCGGAACAGGTTGCTGTACCTGTTGCCGCACTGATCACCCGTATGGGCAATGCCCATCCTGCTGCCCAGGCACTGCCCCATAGATGCCCAGATCTCACACCTGGGCCACATTGCAGCTTCACCTCCCTTACCCAGCAGCTTCTCCTCCCTGCCGACCACATGGTGTTCCACTGCCTCATCCCTCTGACTCCTGATCATCCGTCTGCCATCCCATACTATTGAGTTCCTATTCCTCGCACATAGCTGCTGTCAGGGTTGCACTGGCCCTATTGAGTAGGCCAGCCATTAGAGCTGCACATTTCAGCATTTGTGCCATTCTAACATCAAATAGTGCAACGCTATGTGTGTTTCCAGGTGGGGGATGGCCAGCAGCACGTGGACAGCACTGAGATACACATGTGTATGGTGCATATGTGCAGTGGCATGCTGCACATACACAGCACCAATGTGCAATATCATGGTGCACATGCCTGCATAGCATTATGACATCATGGATATGTGATGTCATGGCTGTGCTACATGGGAGATAGCACTAGCGCACATGCTGGGGCTAGCGCAAAGATGAAAGTGCTTGAGGCAAACCTACAATATTCAAACAATGTATGTAAATGAGCTAATTTCACAGTCTGGGCCCTAAATCCACATTTGTGTATCATTACTGGAATGTATTCAGTCATTTGCATACCTAATTGTGCCTGAAGCATGAAAAAAATAGAAAGCACATCACACAGATTCCACAGAGGTACTGCAGGTGGCTAGAGGTGGGTGTATTGCGAAATGGCCTACAACAGGGGCAAGGGTGATCATAGCACTGTGTTTATGCTGTATCAGGATTGTACTTTTGCTGTACCTGCACATGACTAAGGGAAGTGATATGCAGGCAGCTTGCTATGTGTTGGACCTGGCCATGCAGGGACATTGTACGTGTCTGGCCAGGGGGCACTTGGGCCTGCACGCCACTGAACCTGTGCTCTGTGCTCCTCTTTGTGTACACAATGCTCAGTGCTGTCTGCCCCCCACATTTCCAACAAGCATCATGATGCAGGAAAATCTACAAAGAAAGAGGTGCTTCTCAGAGGACAAAATGTTGGCTCAGGCCCATGCATACTTTGTCATGGAGGATCTGGTCAGCAAATGATGGGGGACTAGGTCCAAGATATGGCAGGTATAGGATCAGATAAAGGAGGCAGTGAATGCCATAGGAGGAAGGGGCCAAACATGGGAGGAGGTGAAGAAGAAGGCAACTGACCTCAGGAGGAGGATTAAGGAGGTAACAGCCAGGGCCTGAGCAGACCTCCAGGCCACAGTTGGTAGCCACAGGACTGCAGAGCCCCTAGCCCCTGCAGAACAGATCATGGCTGGTACTTTGCAGCCTCTGAAAATAACTAGCATCCCAGGAGGTGGCTGTGAAAGCCAAGTTGGATGAAAACAGCCATGTGAATGACTGTGCCAGCATACAAGGCAGCTGAATAAACCCTAGGGGTGAAAAGAAAAAAACTGGGAGGTGATGTTTCAGATAAAGCCTATGAAACTTTAGTAGTTGGGCACAGCTTAGCAAATTTCATAAAGTATTTTGTTTTATTTAAGCAGCTCAGATAGTCCCTCACCTCATATACTGTATATTCAGTGGCTCACTGCTTTTTTAGAATTGTGCAGCTTCTTCAGGAAATATGACTACAAAAAATCATATACATATTCATCTCATTGAGCTTGTGTGTACGCATGCACCAGTGGTGCTAGTGGTTGTATTTTTTTTGGGGGGGACATGCAATGGTAACATGGGCCATAGATGGCCAAGCTCAGAGGGCAAGAACAGGATGTACTACACAGATCTGTGTTCTTCATACACATCTTGCGACAGCCCTATGCATGCATGTTCCATGGGCCTCAGTACACCACATTCATGGGCCATCACTGCTGCATGTGCTGTTAGTAATGATGTACCTGTTGGATGCATTACACAATGGGGGTAGGCCGCATGGTATTCTCCAGGTATGCTGGTGATGTGGACATCTGTAGGGGAAGCCCCTACTGTGTCATAAGGGTGAAGTATACTGTGTGCTCACTGGTGATGGGAGGTGTGTGATGTGTTCAGCACTAGGGGTGCAAGGGCACTGCACTGCATGGACGGCATGTGTGTGATGATACATAGTACATTCAGCCTGCATGCTGCCATTGTCAGCCCACAGGTATGTGCATTGCTCAGTAATGTCACTCTCTGCTCTAAACAGTCCAGTCAATAGTGGAGGACACAGTGGAAGAGGAAAAGCCAGGAACATTGAGATGGCTGCTACCCTTTAGGCCGACTCCTGCCTGGGCCCACCTGGAGTCGTACAGTGAGGATGATACCATTGTGGAGGAGTGGTGGAGAGAGATCTTTGGGTCCAGCTGGGACTAAGAAGAGTTGATCATCCCTGCTGGACCCCCTGCTGAGGGTGCCCAGCACCCCCCGATCAACTGTTGCTGTGTTGCCCCCAGCCAATGCTCCTGACCCAGTCACTGCTGTGCTGACCAAGACTGATGCCCCCATCCCAGCCATTGCTGTGTTGCTCCAAGCCCATGCCCCTGGCCTGGTCATCGCCTTGCCATCTCAAGCCAATTTCCCTGGCCCAGCCACTGCTGTGCCTCCCAGCACCTAGGTTTCAGGTGATGCACTGACCACAGTGCAACCATGGCCCACACAATGGGCCAGGATGTAGCCTGACCCTGTCTTTCAGGAAAGCCCACATCAGCAGCAAGAGGCAGCTGCTACAGTCCACTGTGGGGGCCCAGGAGAGTCTGCAGGCTGAGATGGGCCACATGCACCACGTGCTGCAGAACCATGAGCAGCATGCGGAGGTTCACCATGCAGAGCACATGGCAGCTTTGGATAGACTGGAGTGATCCCTGATGGTGGGCTGACTTGGATGATGGTTTCAGGAGACTGGAACAGTCACTTGCAGCTGGCTTGGTGGCTGGAGGCTGCAGCCATGGTGGACAGCACTGAGACACAGACTAGACTTATTGGTTGATATTTTTCTAGATGTTGTTTTCTTTTTGTATCTGGGAACCACAGTTGCAGTTTCAGCTTTCATAGGTATTATACAAGTCCATCAGTGTTAGCCATAGTGACTTGCCACTTATCAATGGATGTATGCTGTCTTTTCTGCTCCCATATACTTATCCAATTCATTTTTGAATTGTTCCAGTGTCCTGCAAGTTACTACTGATTCAGGTAGTGTATTTAATGTGTTAACAACTCTCTGGTTAAACCATACACTTCTTTTCAATCAATCAATTAATCCATCAATCAATTTTTTATTTTATCAGGATAAGGGTACACCATTGAGAACACTCATTTACAAGGTGGTCCTGGGTGCATAGACATATAACAAAATACAACAGAAAAATACATAGTGACAGTATAGGGCAGTTACAAATCAGTTAGAACAAAATAATTAAAAATTCAATAGTAGAGTAGACAATTCATACAGCAATAATGAGGTGGGCACGTGCAAGTCCAGTGCTAGAGTAGGCAATTCATATGATAGTTATGTGCAGTAGGCTATACATATGATATTTGTGTACAGTGCAGAATTTCAAGGGATCAGGGTCACCTCGCATCACTTAAGGCCAGTAGAGGAATATACGAGATAACAGAGGGAAAGGGTCCGTAGGGCAGATCTGACAAAGGATGCTAGCAGCAAGTGCCAAGGAAAACAGGGTTCGGATTAAGGAAGCCAGCATGGTCAGATGTGCTCGTGAGATGGGTGGGTGGGTGAGATAGGATGAAAAGGATACATAGAGAGGTAAAAAGGGTGTAGGAAATAGGTAGAGGGATGGGAGTAGGGAGGCAGGGTAAAAGGGGAAGATACATGGGGGTAGGTAGAAGGTGGGGGGATGAAAGTAGGAGGGATTGAGATAAATAGGGAATGGAGGGCAGTAGGCTGCAGAGGGCCTGATATGGGAGGATGAAGGGGAGTTGATATTAGCTGAAGCAACTGCAGCTTTTGTTAAAGAAGTGATTCAGCAAAGATATGAAGGTGGACAGCCCTTTCAAGTATTTAAGTTTGAAAATGCTCTGTACTTTATTCCAGATTGATGGGAGGGCGTAGCTGATGGAAGAAGTGCCATAATGAGTTTTAGCTCTGGGAAAGTCTAGCTGGAGGTAGAAATACTTTCTGAGCGCATAGGTCCCTTTGGAGAAGGTAAATAGGTCAGAGATATATTTTAGGAGCTTGTTGGTGAGGGCTCTGAGGGTCCAGAGGGCGGCATTTTTAAATCTGCGAACTTTCAATGGCTGCCAGCCAACCAGCCTGTATAGGTCAAAATGGTGGGTGTTGTAGGGGGCATTAAGCAGTGTCAGTGGCTCAGTAGGTAGCACACTCGCCTCTGAGGCCGGGAGATCAGAGGGCTGTGGGTTCAGTTCCCACATCTGGCACTTGGGTTAATATCCCAGTACTGACACTGTAGTGCAGCTTGAGAGGGGTACTGCACTTCTGAGGTGCCGTCTTTCAGAAGAGACGTTAAACCGAGGTCCCATCTGCCTGGATTGGTGGTAGTTCAGGTGTATGTTAAAGATCCCATGGCACTTCTCGAAAAGAGTAGGGGAATTTCCCCGGTGTCCTGGCCAAATTTCCCTCATTCACTAAAAATACCATCAACAGCTTAATCTGGTTCAAGGTCAGGTGGCATTTGTCTGTATCCCCCTCCCCCGGGTCGTGCCTGAAAATAGGCAGGATTTGTCTAGTGCACTTACCCGGTCAACAAAAACTAAATAAATAAATTAGTAAGAGTGTCCAGTTTAGACAGTGAGGCCGAAGAGCAGTGTCCATAAAAGAAGTCAGCATAGTTGATTAAAGGTAGGAAGGCTGCCTGGACCAATCTTAATTTTGCATCTTGATTAAGGATATGCTTGATTCTGAAAAAGATGCCTAACCGTTGCTTAAGTTTTTTTGTTAGCTTGAAGAGGTGGGCAGAGCGGGATAGCTTACAGTCAAGCCAGAAGCCCAGGTACTTGAAATTTTCCACTGTTTTGAGTGGTTCGCCCAATAGGGTATGTATCAGTGGTTTGTGATTTGCAGAGGGATCATTTGACGAGTGAGAGAGTGGATAGAAGCACCATTTTGCTTTTTTTCACATTAAGGAGTAACTTCAGGTGTAGGAGGTTGCGCTGGAGGATATCGAAGTCCTGCTGAAGGTCCTTACATGCGAGTTCGAGGTAGGGTCTGATGACATACTGTAAAGCACTGTGCCATCTGCGAAGAGATGGACATTGGCCAGATTGAGTCTTAAATTGATGTCGTTAATATACAAACCAAATAGGTGAGGCCCCAGTATTGATCCTTGCGGGACGTCTCTTAGCAAGGGTTTTGAGGAGGGGAGATGGTACCCTGTGCTTTCACGTGTTGTTGTCTACCCATAAATTATCTACTGAACCATTTTAGGGGTAAATCCTCGAGCCCAGTGTTGTGAAGTATTGAAAGGAGTATGTCATGGTCGACCATGTCGAATGCCTTACTCAGGTCCAGGAATAAGGCACCAACATGATTTTTACTATCTAGAGTGATTTGCCAGTCATTTATTACTTTGGCCAGTGTGGAAATGGTACTGTGGTTAGGTCTAAAGGCAGATTGGAGTGGGTTGAGGATGTCGTGGGTTTTGAGAAACTGTCTCAGTTGGGTATTTACTACTTTCTCCAGGAGTCTCGATAAAATTGGAAGCAGGGATATGAGCCTGTAGTTGTTAAGGTTGCTGGGGTTGCCTGATTTAGAAACATAGAAACATAGAATTTGATGGCAGATAAGGACCTCTTGGCCCACCTAGTCTACCCATTTTCCTACCTAACGAATAAGCTGCAGATCCTAGTTAATCAACAGCCTACATTCTCCACTTCCCCCACTAAAACTGCCTTATGTCTGTCCCATGCATTCTTGAATTCCCCCACTGTTTTTGACTCTACGACCTTCTCAGGAAGGCTGTTCCATGCATCTATAATCCGCTCTGTGAATAAATACTTCCTCACATTACCTCTGAGCCATCTCCCCTCTATCTTCAAATTGTGCCTCCTTGTTCTTGCACATCTCTTTTTCTGAAAGATGCTACCCTCTTGGACTTTGCTGATTCCCTTGAGGTATTTGAAAGTTTCTATCATGTCCCCCCTCTCCCTCCTTTCCTCGAGGCTATATATCTTAAGCTCATTTAGTCTTTCTTCATATTTCTTCTGGTGCAGACCCTGCACCATTTTGGTTACCCTCCTCTGGACAGCCTCCACCCTGTCTATGTCTTTACAGAGATGGGGTCTCCAGGACTGTACATGATACTCCAGATGTGGTCTTACCAACTGTCTGTACAGAGAGCCAACAACTTCCTGTTGCTACTGGTGATGCCTCTCTCTCTATGCATCCCAGTATCCCCCCAGCCCTCCTTACTGCCTTCTCACAGTGCTGGCCCACCTTTAGGTCATCTGATATGACTACCCCCAGGTCCCTTTCCATTTTTGTTGTTGTCAGTATCTCACTCCCCATTGTGTTCTCTTCCCCTGGGTTTTTGTTTCCCAGGTGCATTACTTTGCACTTCTTTGTGTTGAATCTAAGCTGCCATACATTTGACCATTCCTCCAACCTTGCCAAGTCCCTTTTCATTCTTTCCACCCCACCTTGCGTATCAACCCTGTTGCAGATCTTTGTGTCATCTGCAAAGAGACATACAGTACTTTCCCTTCCAGTCCCTCTGCAATGTCACTTATAAAGATATTGCAAAGGACCAGCCCCAGTACTGAACCCTGTGGTACCCCACTAGTAACCCCCCTTTCTTCACTGTGGACTCCATTTACTATTACCCACTGTGTCCTGTTGTCCAGCCAGTGTTTTACCCAGGCTACCATCCTGGGACCCACTCCCAGGCTAGCTAATTTGTTTATTGATCTTTTATGTAGGACTGTGTCAAATGCCTTGTTAAAGTTTACAGTAGGTAGGCCATGTCCACAGCCCCTCCCTGGTCTACTACTTTGGTCACCCAGTCAAAGAAATTAATTAGATTTTTCTGACACAACCTTCCTGCTGTGAATCCATGCTGCCTTGTGTCTTGTGCCCCACTGGCCTCTAGGTACTCAACACTTCTTTCCTTCAGAAGTGATTCCATCATTTCTCCTACTACTGAGGTCAAACTGACAGGTCTGTAGTTTTCTGCCTCTGTCTTGCTCCAACTTTTGTGAAGGGGAATCACATCCACCCTCCTCCAGTCCTCAGGTACCACACCATCCTCCCATGATTTATTAAAAAGGGTAATCAGTGGTGTTACTAGTTCTTTCCTTAGTTCTTTTAGAATTCTGGGGTAAATCCCGTCAGGCTCCACTGCTTTATCCACCTTCAGTTTTAAGAGTTCTTTCAGAACCCTTTCTTCTGTGAAAGGACTAATATCACCCCTCCCATCCAGAGTGCTTCTATTGACTGGATTAGGCATCTCCCCCTGCTTTTCCATTGTGAATACTGAGCAGAAGTATTCATTCAGTATCCCTGCTTTTTCACTGTCACTCTCTGTCCAACCACCTTCCTCTTTATTCAGCCTCAGTATCTCTGCCTTAGTCTTTCTTTGCTCCCTAATGTACCTATAAAATGTTTTATCCCCCTTCATAACTGAGTTGGCTATCTTTTCCTCGGTTTGGGCCTTTGCTGTTCTGACTGCCTTTCCTGCTTCCTTCTGCTTTAACTGGTATAGTTCTTTGTCCGACTCCTTCTGTGTTCCCTTATACTTCTAGAATGCAATCTTTTTCTCCCGTACCTTCTCTGCCACTTCTTTTGAGAACCATAATGGTTTTTTCTTTCATTTTGATTTATTTATTTGCTTCACACAAAGGCCTGTTGCTTCTGTGATGGTGGTTTTGATGTTTCCCCATTGTTACTCCACCCCACCTTCTTGCCTGTTTGCTAGTGCTTTTCTGAGGCACTCTCCCATTTTAACAAAATCAGCCCTCCTGAAGTCCAGTACCTTCACTTTTGTATGGCTTAACTCTATAGCTAAGTTTATCATGAACCACACTGTTTGGTGGTCGCTTGTTCCCAGATGGCTACCCACTTCATGATCGGAGATCCTCTTTCTGTCCTCATTTGAGAGTACCAGGTCTAAGATTGCTCCCTCCCGAGTGGGTTCCAAAACTACTGTAGCTGTCTGAGGCATTCCCCCTGTAGAGCATTGAGAATGGCCCTGTTCTTGGATGTAGCTGCAGCAAAGGTGCTCCAGTTAACATCTGGCACATTCAGGTCCCCCATCAGCAATATCTCCCCTTTCTCTGCCATCCCAAGGATGCCTTCTATCATTTCCTTGATTTAAAGAGTGGTATAACATGAGCTATCTTCCATTGGTGGGAGAGACCTCCTTTGATCTTTCTTGTACAAAGCCGTGCTGTGAAATGTCCAACTGGCCTTTCTCTACTGTGTGTTGCTGCATGTACCTACTGCAATGCTAATACTTCAATTCATGTTTGTCTTGCTGTAACCTATAACGTGGAACCTTTGTAAAAGGGCCTGGGCTCAAAGGTATTTGTAATCCTAGACATAAATAAATAAAATAAGATAAATAAAGTATTAGTTCCCTAACAATACCCTCCATGATCTTATCTACAAGGTAAGTATCTTTTCTTTTCTTCGTTCTGATTGTCTCACCCTTTAACAGAAAGGCATGGGATCTTGTCTGCCTATTGGTTTCTTACTCACATAACCCGGAACATAGCCACAATTGTTCATCATGGAATGCCCAGTATGTATAACATAAATCACCCCATAGCTTTCTATACTGGACAGAATAAAGTCCTAGTTCTTCCAGTCTCTCATTATAAGCTTTGTATTTTATTGATCTTATCATTTTAGTTACTTTTCTTTGAACCTTTTCCATCATTTTTATACTACTCTTATTGTGTATGGCTATAAAGGGTCCACAGTATTCCAGATGAGGCCTGACCCGGGCTGTATACAGAGGCACAATTACATCACTTCTCCTACTTCTGATATTTCTCATTATATTTTATTACACTTTTTAACAGTTTCCTCAATGTGATAATCAAAAGTTAATTTATTAATAATGTGTACCCCAAGTCTTTCTTTGTATCTGTTGTCTTAAGTGTTTTATTGTTTAATGTATGATCTACAAGTAAGTTATTATGCCCCACATGCATGACTGCACATTTTTTTATGTTAAATTCTAGGCCATGATCTACTGCCCCATTCCTAATTTGTTTATATCATGCTGTAGCACTTCTGCTGCTTCCTTGTTATTTATAATTGCTCCCACCTTGGAGTTATCAGCGTGCTTACATATCCATGCATCTTTGGATCTTGCCATTGTGGCTATAAGGATATTAAACAGCAGAGGCCCAAAATGGACCCCTGGGGCACACCACTGGTCACCCTCTCCCACCTGGACTGATATCCTGTTATGCACACCCACTGCTGTCTATTATCCAGCCATGATTCTATCCATGATAACAATTTGGGGTGTAGTTCTTGTTTAATTAGCTGGTCTATCACTGTATGATGTGAGACAGAGCTGAATGCTTTGGAATAATCAAAATAAGTAACATTCACCGGCAATCCTTCATTGAGTGCTGAACTTATTGGTTCAAAGAATTGCATTAGGTTGGTCATGCATGATCTTCCTTGTACAAAGCCATGCTGTGAAATGTCCAACTGGCCTTTTTCTACTATGTGTTGCTGAATTAGTTCCCTAAAAATACCCTTCATGATCTTACCTACAATAGTCATCAGAATAATCGATCTGTAATTTTTTACGTCATTTCTATCACCCTTCTTATGTATCAGTGTAACATTTACCCTTCTCCATTCCTGTAGTGTCATACCTTCTTTCAGGGATTCATTAAACAACATTCACAATGGTCCTGCCATCTCATCTGCCAATTCTCTTATCAACCTAGGGTGCACCACATCCGGACCCGGTGACTTACTGGTTTTGAGCTATTTCAACCTTACATATACTTCTTTAATTGTAATCTTTCCTATATTTCCAATTTCTTTGGGGTCTGTGTTTCTTGGAATGTTAATTTATCTGCTCTTTTACTCTGTTTTTAAATAAGTAATCATTAAATTTGTTTACAATTTGTTTTCATCAGTTATTACTTGTTCCCCATCTTTTAATTGACCTATTGTATTTTGACCTCCCTTCAATCCTCCAATATAATTAAAAAATGTTTTTTATTATTTAAGGTTTGCACTGCCATCCTGTTTTGGCCTGTTTTATTAGTTTTTTACATTCTTTACTCAGATTTTGGTACCTAACGCTTGTTTCCTCTGTTAATCTAACTTAATATTTTTTGTATGCGTCTCTTTTTTTCCTTAATTTTTATGTTTACTTGCACGCATGTGCAAGAAACATTGTGCCATCATCCGAGTTTTCAGAGGTGTGTCAGCCCTCTTCCAATTCAGTCAGTGCGCTTGCAGGCGCGGCCGCAGTTCTCCAATGCCTGCTGGAGCTGTCTATGACAGCTCCAAAATGCAATGGCATACAGTTGAAAGGGGAGCTATGCTTCAGTGAGCAGCGATAAGATATTGCCTGCTCATGCGCTCCCACACACACACACACACACACACACACACACACACATATGCGTGCTGCCCCCCCACGCACACACACTACATGGCACGGGGTACTAATCCCCGGCCGGCTGTGCTGCACCCAAAATACAGGTCCACATGTTACGCTGGGTGCCCACCCCAGTGTGGCTACATGTCGTACAGCTGATGGGGTGTCCAATCCTCTGTCAGCTCCACTGTCCCCCATTACAGGGTGTCACGCTGGAAGCCCACCCAAGCGTGGCAACAAACGCTATGGCCGATGGGGGTGCTTAATCCCCACGTCGACTCCCAGCCACCCTTCAACCAGCCATCCTTATTGCCACACTGAGGCCACCCAGTGTGGCAAACGTCCCATCGGCGTCATTAAAAAAAAACAACAACCTGAAAATCAAAACGGTCCCTCGCTGTGTCTACCCACCCGTGCCCACCCACTGCACCCTGCCTCCCCACACCCCCTTCACCCCTTACTTACCTCCGGAATCCTGTGCGACGATCTTCGTGGACCGGGAACATGTCTGCACTCTTCAAAGCCGCATCATGAACTGAGGAAATGCGTAAGCTGTATAATGATAGGGTTTTTCAACTTTTTGCATATCTCAGGCATTTTGGGAATTTTGGGCACAATTTTCAACATGGGGTTTTTGGAACCCCTCCTCATGAATTATTGCACTGTCATGGCGTTTTCGGGCCCGGAGGGTGATTTTGCAGTCACTGTGTGAAATCACCTTTTGGGACTGAGTAATGAAATGACACTGCCACTGTTCATAAGGTGGGCTCTCAAAAAGCCTATGTTGAAAATTTTGTGGAAACATTCCTAAAAATGACTGTTTTATGAGCGTGCGTTGCGCAGTTCCTATGCACGCTGGTAAGTTCGTGAATTTTCAATATTTTCACTCCAGATTTTCAACATTGCCATTTTACCACACCTTCTTATGAGCAGTACAGCTGTCATTTTTCACATCTTGCCCAAAATGTGTTTCCGCCCATGTAGCGCACAATGGCGCAGTAGGTGTGCGAAATCAATGTATGGGACACATTAGGAAAATCACTGTGACACTTTTAATGAGCAGAGGTCTTAAAATGGCTATGTTGAAAATTTGGTGAAAAAATTCCTTAAAATGACTGTTTTACGAGCGCACGTTGCGCAGTTCTTACACACGCTCGTAAGTTTGCGAATTTTCAATATTTTCACTCCAGATTTTCAACATTGCCATTTTGCACATTACTTATGAGCAGTACAGCTACCATTTTTCACATCTTGCCCAAAACGTGTTTCCACACATGTAGCGCATAATGGTGCAGTCGGTGTGCGAAAGCAATGTTTGGGACAGATTAAGAAAATCACAGTTACACTGTTCATGAGCAGAGGTCTTAAAATGGCTATGTTGAAAATTTAGTGAAAAAATTCCTAAAAATGACTATTTTACGAGCGTGCATTGCGCAGTTCCTACGTAAGCTTATAAGTTGGCGAATTTTTTATATTTTCACTCCAGATTTTCCACAGTGCCATTTTATTACACTTCCTTATGAACAGTACAGCTGCTATTTTTCACATGTCACCCAAAATGTGTTTCCGCACATGTAGCGCACAATGGTGCAGTCGGTGTGCAAAAGCAATGTTTGGGACAGATTAAGAAAATCACAGTGACACTGGTCATGAGCAGAGGTCTTAAAATGGCTATGTTGAAAATTTGGTGACAAAAGTCCATAAAATGACTGTTACGAGTCAGCATTGCACAGTTTCCACGCACCCTCGTAAGTTCATGACTTTGTAATATTTTCAGTCCAGATTTTCACCAGTTGCATTTTTCCACACTTCCTTATGAACAATACAACTGTCATTTTCCACAACATGGCCGAAATTCGTTTTCACACTTTCAGCGCAGAGATGCGTGGTCGCTGTGGGAAATCATTGTTCGGGACAGATAAAGAAAATCACAGTGACACTGTTCATGATCGGAGGTCCCAAAATGCCTGAGTTGACAATCTGCTGCAAAAAATGCCCGCACTAATTACATTACGGGTGTGCGTTGCACAGTTTCTATGCACGTTCGTGACTTCACCAATTTTTTAATATTTTTACTGCAGATTTGCAACATTGCCATTTTTTACACCTCCCCACGAACAGTACAGCTGTCATTTTTCACACCCTGTTTGGAATGTGTCTTTGCACCTGTGGTGCTTAATGCTGTAGTCGCTGTGCATAAGCAGCTTTCGGCTAACAAACTGATATTGCCACTGTTCTTGAGGTGGGGGTCTCAAAAAAAACATGTTGAAAATTTGGAGTGAAAATACCAACGAATACCTGAGCTGTTAGGGTTTCCAACCATAACGCCCCACCCTGTAGAGAATGACAGGCATCAAGGGTGTGACTTGGGATTCTTGCCTATAATGCTCATACCATTCCACACCCTGCAGCCAGTGAGAAGCATTGAGGTATGTCTTGGACTCTTCGGCCCCAAAGTTCACCCCATTCTCCTATGCCACACCCATCTCACCATATTTCCTGATGGAATAGGGTGCGCATAAGGGCCAAAGACCCCAAGACACACCGTGACACTTGTCAGTGTCTGCAGGGTAGGGTGTGGTGAAATGGTATGGCCGTTATGCCTGACAACCCAAAGGCACACCCCAATGCCTGTCACTCTCTGCAGGGTGGTGGTGGGGTTGGCTTCAGTTTAATACTTCACTGCCATTCCTATTGTGCAGCTCTGTAACTTCTGCACTACCAATGCCAATGCCAGCAAGCAAACATTCGGCATTGACAAATGCTTGTTTCCTTATGTTGTTAGTGTACCATTTTGGAATTTTTCTATTTGGACTACATTTTCTTATTTATGGTACAAAATTAGTCATACAGTGGTTTAATTTACTTTTTTTTTATCATGTCACTATTTTTCCACCTTGCAGCGGCAACTTTACCAGCAGGGGCATTCAGCCACTGGCTCCTCCCGGCGGGAGAGCACCAGGCTCACTCGCATGATGGGAGATTTAGCATGGCCATCACCAGTCCACTGCAGGGCCTCCCCATATCCTGTTCAGTCGGACTGGCCCTGGACCACCCCAGCGCGATTCCACTAGAGTCCTCCCAGTGAGGCAGGGCATGGCTATCAAGCTGCATGGTCATGCCCATCCATTTTCCTCCAGTAAGGTCCCCTGATGGAGTGCAGGCATACAATGACATCCATGCACTTACGTGCAGACGTTCGCCGCACTCCTCCTCTGCTAGCACCTCCATCTGCAGTACCCCCGGGTGTCCCCAGGGGCTGCAGCAGCTCTGTGTGCTTCCCCAGCCCACCCCAGGACTAGGAGAGCTGTCAGTGGATGTTCAATCCTAGTCCTCCCCTACCGACCCCTGATGACCCGTGCTCATTCCTGAACCCAGGTTGCCGGCGTAGCATGGGGTGTGGCTTTCAGCACCTCAACCCACAGCACCACCGGGCAGGATGGTTTAATATACTTTAAATTCTCTCCCACATTTGTTCCAGTGTTTTATTCTGCAAGTCTGATGCCCAGTCCTACAAACTCAGATATTGCTTAATTTCCCTATAGTTAGCTTTATTATAACATCTGAAGGTTACAATTCCTCCGTATTGATTATTCTCAAATTGTAATGTCGCTCTAACCATTTTGTGATCTCCACCTGCTCGTTGCTCCATTGTTTCCATACAGTATATTTTATCCTTAATGTTTGTTAATATTAGGTCCAAAGTTCGATTACCCCTTGTGGGTTTCTTTGCCACCTGATCTAAGTTTTTATACTGTAGCATCTCCAAACATGTTTTTTCATAAGGTGTTTCTCCTGTAAGTTTGTCCCAGTCTATGTGTGGGTAATTAAAATCTCCTACCAACATATATTGTCCATCTACCTCTAAGTTGTCTATTTGCCTTAAAAAGGCATCATGCTCCTCTTTAATTTGACTTGGTGGTCTATAGCAAACCCCTATAACCATTTTGTGTTGTTAAGATACAATTCTACCCTGATACAGCCATTTTCTGTTTTGGTGTTCACAGTATTTATCTCATTTGCTCTTACATTTTTGGAGATATATAATGCTACACCCCCACCTCTTCTGTTATGTCTTTCTTTATGAAATACATCATATCCTGGTATCCCAATACCTCAATTGTCCTTTCTGAACCCGGTCTCAGTTATTGCACAAGCTAAAATGTTTGTTTCCTTTAGTATGAGAATTAGTTATTTTTTTTTATTTAAGCTCCTGGCATTCAGCAGCAAAAACTTTACGCTCCTTTTTTTCTTTTTGGTTACTCACACCTTTAGTGCTATCTTTTTTTGTGTTCTTCTATCTAGTAGTTATTTTTCTGTTTCCATTCTTCCTTTCCCCAGTTAGTTTAAAATCTCATTAATTTTGTTGCTACATATACTACCCAGAACTGACTCCCACTTCTATTAAGATAAAACCCATCTTTGCTAAACTGTTTATTATTATTTTGGAAAAGTTCCCATGCTTTTAGGCCAAGATAATCATTCTTAGTGCACCATTGCCTGATCTCATTATTTATTCTAACAATTTTCTTGTTAATCCATTTGGGTGCCCTTGGGACAGGCAGGATTCCTGATAAGACTACATCGCATTTCATATCTCTAAGGCACCCATGTCCTTTCTTCATATTATCAAGTATCTCATTTTCACTTCTTTTATTTAGGTCATTTGTTCTAGCATGCACTGTCACCAGTGGAACATCATCAGTCTGTTTTATTATCTTAGGTAAAAGTGCATAAATACCGTGCGTCCCTGTGCCTGGTAGAGATAAGCTTAGCACCTGCTCTTTCCTGTTAAGGGTGGTTATTAAATTGGTATGTTTAATTATTTAGTCTCCTACAATGTGACTCCTTTTGGGCTCCATTTCTTTTTTCCCTCAGTTTCTTCATTATCTGCACTATTACATCTAGTGTCATCAGTTTCTAAAGTGGGATCATCACAATCAGTAGTGGTTGCCTGTGATGTTTCATGTGTCTCTGTCATTATTCCTAGGTGCTCATTTGATTTGTTTTCCACACTACTTCATACGTTCAGTAGGGGTTCATATCTGTTCTTTGTAGGAATATTAATTTCTACTTGTGTTTCCCTTAATGAAATGTTTCTACTGTCTGCTGTCTTATTCCTTCCAACTATGTCTGTCTTTTCACCTTGTTGGTCTTGCATATTTGTTACCATTGTTGTCGGTTTATCATTAGTGCCCAATGTATTTTGCTTTTGTGATTGTCCATCCTCAGCTTCATCTTCGCCTTCCCATATCTGTGGTAGTGTGTTAAGTACAGATCCATTATATCCCATTGCTCTTCTTTTTTTGAGTGTACTGTATCCTAATTCTTTGTTTATGTTTCCCATCTCATCAATTTCTCTTGCTCGTTTACTTATACCTTCTATAAATTGCTCTCCATTCTTTCCATGGGATATTGTGTTTCTTATTATATTTGTTTGCGTTTGAGTCCTTAAGCATTTTATCTGCAATTCTAAGCCCACTATAACCATTTTAAGTGTTTTAACTTCCTGACATTGCTTGCAGATGAATGATGTTGATTCATTATTTTCTTCAGTGGTAATTTTCAAACATATAGTGCATTTTATTCCCATGACCCCATCTGGTAATGTGACATACATATTATCCATGTTTGATATTAAACAACCCTTACTTGCAATTTATCTGGCTGGTTTACAACATAAATATTCCATCCCTTCTACCTCCTTCTACCAACTGATGCCAACAGATGCCGCTGGCCTCCGTTCTGCGCTTACCTCTGCTCACTATGGCTCCATTTAAGTAATGATGAGCCTGAGCAGAAGTAGGAAGTCTCCCTCCCCCAGTAAGCGTTGCCTGGCAACTCAAAACACAATACCTCCTGGACCTATGCTGCAGATATAAACTGCCTTTAAAAAGGCAGTTTAGTCAGCTGCTGGTGAGCTCAAAGTGGCCCCCAACCAACTACAGCAAGCTGCAGCAGCAAATATTTAATAAAAAACAGTCATCAGTCTTTTCGGACCTTGCCTCTGCTAAATTACTTATTACAGATTTTGCTGGGGAGTTCTGCAGTTTACTTGCTTACTGTTTTTAGAAGCTTAGGAGACAGACCATCTAGTCTTTCAGATTTTTTAATATTAAGGGATACCTGTTTGTAAATAACACATTAAATATAATATTTGATGACACCTCTTCATCTAGTCCTGTATCATTACTGTTGATAGCTATATAATGTTTAGTTGCATAACTGAGTAAAAGTTATTATTAAGCTGAGTAAAAGTAATTATTAAATTCCTCAAACATAGCTTTCTCCTTTACAAGCCAAGGTCATTAAAATAAAATCCCTCATACAGACAACAAATCCTAAGTCTTAATCACTGCCCAACTGATTTCTCCTGGAGTCATCAATTTTGGTGAAGTGGTCCAGTGGTCTGTAACAGACCCCCAATTTTGGTCATTTTCCCCATGTCATTTGAGAGATATTCAGATGCTCTTGGTAGTATTAAAGGCAATTTTATTTGCTGGTATTGCGGACGCTGAAAGGCTATTTCTAACATAAATGGAACCCCCTCCTCCTTTTCTATTAGGTCTATCTTTCCTAAAAAGGGTATATTCATCAATGTTCTCTCCCCATTCATCACTGTTGGCCTATCAAATCCTGGCAATTCCGGTGACATCAACTTCATCAGTGATCAGTCTACTAACCAAATTATCAATTTTATTACCCAGACTTCTGGCATTAATGAGTAGACATTTAGTATTGTTTGGGAGGGTCCTTCTCCTATAACACCAATCAACTGGTATCATATTAATTTTATTGATAGTGGTTTTATGTGTCACACAACATGCAGACCCACAGTTAGCCCCCCTTTTGTACACCCCACTAATTTAGCTTAAAGTAAAGGGATGGACACTAGGGCCAGCACAAGATATATAGTATTGGTAGGGTGGGCAGAATGGATAGGCCACTGGGCCTTTTTCTGCCCTCATCTTCTAGACAGAGTAGAGATAATCACCATGATGAAACTTGACCCCAGTATTCTGGTGCTCCTTTTATTAAGATACAGCCCATGAGGACTGTATAGAGCATGCCTGTTTACAAATGTGCCACAGTTCCTTAGGAATACAAAATTTACATTTTCTGCTCATTTGCACAGCCAAGTGTTCATTTGCCTAATAGCCCACTGTCTACCTTGACCTGCTCCAGGTATGAGAATGACTTCAGACATCACAACTTTATATTGTACTTACTATTCTTAAGTTCTTTCCCAATTTTCATAAAGTCTGTATGTATATCTTCATCAAAACCTTTGCTTACATTTGTTCCAACATGCAAGACAATTGCTGTTTCTTTCCTCACTCTTGAGGAGTCATCTGATATTGTTTTTAATATCAGCAACCCATACTCCTGGCAACCATTTTGTATTTTCTGCTCTCTTCCAGTGCTCATGTCTGGTGGATCCTTTACCTTACAGATAACACCTTTAAGATTTGGTTCAAATTCTCCCACAACTTACTCTCATCTTTTATTTTTGTTGGATGTTGGTGTCAGCTGTGGAATTTCTTCCCTCACAAATTGACCACACGTTCTCCTGCTGGAGGTGTTTAGGTCTTACTTATATTGTTCAGTTCTTAGATTCACAGGTAGTTGTTTCATTTGAATATTTACAAGCTAAGTTTGGGCTCACAGGGTGGGAACACTTCCAGTATTTGTAACTTTGTATATACTGCATAAGTTGGCAGAGCGAACCAAGCCTCCAGGTCCAGATCCTCTATTGCTTACCCTTCTTACTGAAGCAATTCAGGGTACAACATGGGGCCATCTAATTGACAACTTCTATAGGACACTGCAGGACCTCTTAGGTGACTCCACAAAAATGGTCCTGACAAAATGGAATCAGGAAATAGAGACTGAGATATCCTGTTATACCTGGCTCTGTCAAACACTCCCCCACACTGAAGGTTACCTCCTCCATGAGAACAGATCCAGAAGCAAATGCTTGATACCTTTTATTGGACCAACATAGATGTTGCAAAAAAAAAAAAAAAAAGTGCTTAACCTTTGGGACCAACCAAGTCCTATCTCATAAGCTTATGACAGTTATTTAGAAAATCACATACTATTAACACCCAGATCATATATAAAAAACCCAGAAAGAATTCTCTTTGGTTTAAAATACTCATTTAAACCATAACTGGAGTTTAAATCAGTGGAACCAGATATCACCAGTTTGTTTTTAGCTGTGAGGCTGGGTGTTAATAGTATGTGATTTTCTAAATAACTGTCATAGATACATAGCTACATTGACACTGTCAGCAGATAAGGGCCTATGGCCCACCCAGTATGCCCATTTAAACTTGTAAGTTCCCTTTACATTTTTCTAGAAGTCTGTTGCCTCTTACCCCTGACCTCCAGAGTTCCCTTATGTCTATCTCATGCATTCTTAAATTCTGTGATTGTTTCAGCCCCCTACCACTTTCTCTGGCAGGGTGTTCCACTTGTCCACCACCCTTTCTGTGAAGAAATTCTTCCTCAAGTTTCCTCTGAATCATCCTCCCTTCAACTTCATCCCATGCCCTCTAGTCCTGGAACATCTTTTTCACTGGAAAATAATGTATTCCTGCACCCTGTTCCTCCCAGTAAGGTACTTGCATGCCTCTATCATATCACCTCTCTCCCTCCTCTCCTCCATGGAGTAAATATTCAAGTCCTTCAGCCTGTCCTCTTAGGACTTCTGTTGCAATCCCTGTACCATCTTTGTTGCCCTCCTCTGAACCTTCTCTACCCTATGTCCTTACGTAGGTAAGGTCTCCAGAACTGTACACTGTACTTCAGATGGGGCCTCAATAGTGTCTTGTATAGTGGAATTATGACCTTCCTTTTCCTGCTGGTGATGCTCCTGCCTATGCATCCCAGCATCCTATTTGCTTTACCCGCTGCCTTGTCGAACTGTTTCCCTACATTGAGGTCACCAGAGATGATAACCCCAATGCCCCTTTCCTGCTTGGTGCATGCTATATCCTCTATATTTGTGATTCACGGGGTGGTGCAAGCCCTGTTTGATCCAGAAAGCCTGTGGTTGTCATAGGCTGCCTTTGAGAATCACTTCTGGTCCATATCTTGGTGCAAGGGGAACTTTGCATCATTCAATGTGGTGCAAGCCCCTTGCGCTGTACCGAGGGCTTTGAGAATGATGCCCATTATCTTTCAGTCATACTAGATCTCCCTCTTGTAGATTTGTAAGGTCTCAAACTCTGTGATGTAGATTATAATCAACCACCTGGCAAATTTTAACTCCTTTCTTCCCTGTCACAAAATTGTGACCCATCTGGCATTTAGAAGTCAGTTAAGCTGGCTGCACTGGTAAGGTTTTGCACAGCTTCCTTCCCATCAGCAGTTCAGATGGACTGTATCTATGCTGTAAAAGAGTGGATTGATAAACTAGTAATGCTGGGTATGAATCTTTTGTTTTTTTTAAGTATATTTTCACAGTTTGAACACCACAGTCCATTTCCCCCATTGCTCTTAGAAAGCCTCAGACTGTTGGTAATATATTTGAAACTGTGTTCTTTTGCAAAGTCTGTAAAGGTGGTTAAAGAAAATTGTGGGTCAGTGTCTGAAATGACAAAATAGGGCTCTCATGGCAAGCAAAAGCTGATTTCAAGTGCTGGATAACTGCTGCTGAAGTGATCTTGTCCAAATGAAAACTCAAATATCTAGAAAAGTAATATACCACCAGTAGACAGGAAATGTCCTTCCACTCAGACAAGTCTGTACTAATCTTTTGCCAAGCACAATCTAGAAAACCAGACACTACCATGGGTTCTGCCAAGTGTAGGCATTCCTTGCAGCAGTCAGTGCAGTTATGACCAGTTCTATCCAGCTGCTTACTAAGGCCTGGCCTCCTGATTATTTAGCTTGCTCTCTGCACTTTTGGATACCTTGGTGACCTTCCTAACTTTTCCTGGACTTCAGATGCAACAACAATGGAATAGTTAATCTGTAGCCTTTCAGGAGAAGACTTTGTTAGACTGTCAGTTCTCTGACTGAAGACCAGTAAGGTTTTATGGCTCTGGCTACCTTAGATTTGTTTAAACAATAGGAAACAATCTCCTTACAGACCTCATTTTCCTGATGCTGCATTCAAATCCCTTTGAGTTGTTTCTCTGCAACTGAAAAGCTTTCAGTTACATTATATGAATATATCTTTACTCCTTCCTGAAGTTCCTTTTCTTCTTCTGAAGTCGCTTCATTTTGTGAAGCATGTGACAAAGTATCAGCTGCTGTTAGATGCTCGCTAGGGACATGAAAGTCTGTGCAAAGAATCCTCATCAGTCTCAGGCAAAAACATTGTATTATTGGTGGGTAAGTCATCCACATCTTTATGGTCCAGCAGAGGAATCAATGGTTTTACCATTAGTTTCAACGTGAAACATTATACTAGTCAGATAGACAGAGAACCGTTCACATGCACATGTCACAGCGAGATCTTCCTTCTCAATTTGGGCACGTCTTTGCTTTGTGTTAGAGAGTTTTCTGGAAGCATATGCTTCTGGTTGCCACTGACTGTTTGGCAGTTTTTGCATCAGTACAGCCCCTAGATTATAAGGCAATACATCTGCAGATACCACTGTTTCCCTTTTTGGATCATAGAGTGCTAACACTGATGCTGCACTCTGCTCTCTTTTGATATCTTGAAATGTATTTTCATGAACATATCCTCAGGCCCGCTGACTTTTCATACTCAGGAGATCTTGGAGAGTCTTGGTTGTGTCTGAAAGGCTTGGTTGTGTCTGAAAGACAGAGTGAAAATGTTCCCATCTGATTTGCCAGTCACAAAAAATGTCTCACTTCAGTCATGTGTGATCACTGATTCTTATGTCACATAGCTGTACTTTTTCTGGGTCAACTTTTATCCCAATGGACTCAATAATATATCTCAAAAATTGAACCTAATCTTTTGAAAATGTGTCCTTGCCATTGAGAGCAATTACAGAGTTTTCTAAGCACCGAAGGACATTCTGCAGTAGTCTGTCATGCTTGTCTTAGGTTTTTCAGTAACTGAGGATGTCATCCATTTAGCAACATGCACCCTTGAGACTTTCTAGTAGTTGAGACATTCTATTCTGAAAGTGTTCTGGGGAAGATGATATACCAAATGAAAGGCAGTTAAAATAAAACCCACTTGAGCCAGCCCAGTGGCTGGGTGGCAGGGCAATTGCCTGCGGAGCTGGTGACCTGGGCTTGAAAGCAGGCCTGGTCCCTAGGGGTTGGCCGGGGGCAGGGGATAGAGTGTCTGGAGGACTACTGTCTTATTCTGAGGAAGGAGAGGTTTGCCATTCTGCTGTTGACTGTCACCAAATGGAGGCTTGATGGTGGTACAGGCAAGGATGATGCTAAAGAAAGAGAGCTGCTGGTTTGAAGAAGGACTGTGTGCCTCCACACTGCACATCCTGTCATCCACCCCATGGCAAAGTGGTTTAGAAGAGAAGAAGGAAAAGAGGCGAAGGTTTCATGAAGCCCTGCCTGTCTGCTCTTGGCCTGCACCACCACCTGGAACAACCCCTGCTCCTAGATGCAGTCTCCTGGGGTTAGGATGACCCTCTCCCTCCTGGCTCCACTACGGGGGAAAAATCCATGAGGAAACTCTGGGGAAAGTCTCAAGTAGGCAGTTGCCAGTTTGGGGGGGGGGGGGCAGAAACTGGCCTAGCTACATGGGGAACAAAAAGCATTATGGAAAAAAACTATGAAATGGTATTATGAACATAGTCAGTACAGCTGAATCTTTGGACAGAACTATCTGCCAGAACCCTGAATCAGCATCCTATTTAAAACATACTTTGACACCTCCCAGCTGAGCCAAGGTCTGGCTAGCTGTTGGCTAGCTTTTCTTGGCAGACACTTTCATTAGATTTTGTCAGGCTGACACAAATGCGAACCTTACCACTAGGTTTTGGAATGACCACCAACCCAGTTTACCACTCTGTTGACTCCTTAATCCTTTTAATTACAAGTACTGTAACATCTCAATCTGAGTTAGCTGTTTTTTCACCTTGGACAACAAAAGGTACAGGGATCCTCCTAGGAGCTGAATGTGAGAATGACCGGGTTTCTGGACTGAATTGGATCTTGTATTCTCCCTCAAGCTTTCCCAAGCCTTTGAATACAGTAACTCAGGATGTTTTTCTAGTAAAACATCTCAGCTGTGTTAATGGCTTCAATTTTTAGTACAGACCCCAGGGTTGCTATTGCTGGACATCCTAACAGAGCATGGCTTAATTCTTGCACAACATACAATATACTGTAGATCTTTTTTTATTGACCTTTCCCCAGTAATCAGTGTGCCTGTGAACTGCCCACACACATACAAAATGTTCTGTCCAGGGCCATATAGCGTATTTTTTGATTTCCTAAGAAGACTCATTTGAGATGTCTTGTATGCGGACTCTGGAATTACACTCTCATATGCACCTGTATCAGTTTTAAACTCAATAGCAGTATTTTCTAGAAGAAGGTCAATTAGCCAGAGGTTTTCTGGTTTGCTAGAGCCCACTTCCTCTAAGAACGCATTGTATTCTTCATCTTCCTCCTGGACTGCTTAACTGCTTTATTAGACCAGCACACCACTGCATAGTGGCCATTCCTGGAATATTTGTGGAATATTGTATTCTTTGCTGAACACTGATAACTTATCAATTTATTTATTACTTATTGGTTTGAAAGTACTCCAACAAGGATAACCCCATAACATGCAGCAGCTCGTTTCCATGGGGGTCAAAGGGAGAACAGCAGCAGTCAACAGGCTATCATAGTTCTTCAAGAATAGTTACTTTTTACTTACAGGCTAAAATATATACAAGAAAGAACAACTGTAAAGCTAAGTACTTTTTATTTATTTATTTATTGGTATTTCAGAAACAACCTTTGAGAAAGAACTATTTTACAAAGGTTCCACATCTGTTAAACAGTACAAATACACACATAATTGAATTCACAGTACAAATACACACATAATTGAATTATCAGTACAGGAAGTAACAAAAACATAGAAAACAGCTAAAAATTTCTTATGAGTTTCATTAAGGGTTTAATACTAAGTGCTGTATGGTATAAGGAAGTATATGAGAGAGAGGAAAATGGCGGATGGGGGAGAATGGTTAGTGAATGGAGCGTGGGGATGGAGCAGCCCAGGAGGAGCATTGTCACATTGCAGTACAGCTTTGGAGCCGAGGAGCTTGGGATGGTGCATGTGAGAGTGTGTGGTAAGGTGGGAGAAGGTGATTAGAGAGAGAGAGAGAGGGGAGGGAGAGGAAGGGAGGAGGAGAGGGAAGAGGAGAGACCAAGCAGGGAGGGTGGTATCATGAGAGTGTAGATTGATAGAGAAAGGAGGGTGGGAGGGGTGAGGGAGGGGAGAGAGTGAGAGGCAGGCGATGAGGTGCAAGGCAGATGCGAGGCGCAACCACCAGCAGAACAAGAGCTATGGGGCATTAGGTGCCAGAGCCTGGGGACAGGGGTAGGGAGTGGGGAGGGGTGGATCATGTGAGTGAATCCATGAGTAGTTGCTGATAAGCAGGATTGGTGCAGGTTCTGGAGACCCGCACTGAACAGTTTAGAACTCATAGTCATTCTTTTGCAGTAGAAACTGCTTAAGTTTGGCTTTGAAGGTTCTAGGGTTAGCAGCATTTAAAGTGTTAGCTGGGATCTAATTAAGCCACAGTGGGGCACAGTAGGAGAAGGATCTTTGTCCAAGAGCTGTCCTTTGGAATGGGACACAGAATGGGTGTAGTTCTTTATTCCTGGTCCTGTACATGGAACTGGTTAAGGTAATCAGGTCGGTGATACAGGGAGGAGTTAGGCCTAGCATGGCTTTTCTACCTAAGAGGCACATCTAGTATGAGATTCTATTCTTCAGGCTTAATATGTTTGCTTGTTCATGGAGAACACAGGTGTGCGTGAGCTGGTCAGCATCTAGTAACAGTCTGTGGGCCTTGTTTAGAGCCATGCCTACCCTCTTGAGGGCGGTATCAGTTGCTGCTCCGTAGGCCACTGGGCCGTAGTCAACCAGAGAGAAAATGGAGCTGTTTATGGAAAGCCTGAGAGCATTGGTAGTGAGGCTTTTCCTGTGCTGATAAAGTACCCAGAGTTTAGTATTTATTGCCTTCACAATCTGGTCAATATGCTGGCCATATGAGAGCGTATATCCATTATTACTCCTAGGTATTTAAAGGACCTGTTGCCAGTAACTGTTAGTATGGGATACCTCCTTTTTAGCTGAGGGCTAGAGAGGAGCATGGATTTGTTTTTTTTGTAATTGAGTAACAGCCTACAAGAGCTGAACGAGACCTCCAGTTGTTGGAAGTTGGACTGCAGCTCAGCCTGCAGGGTCTCAGCGTGGGCACTGCTGCTGAGTACCACCACATCATCTGCGTAGAGGATAATTTTGCTGGCACATGCCTCAGGAGTGTGTTCAAAAAGAGGCTGAACAGCAATGGACCCAGTATGGACCCTTGTGGAACTCCCAGCACTGTGTTCCAAGAGGTGGAAACTGTTGGTCCAATTCTGACACTATGAAACCGTCCAGATAGGTAATCTTGAAACCACTGGATGGCATTGGAGGCCAGCCCAAGGGCCCATAGTTCCTTGAGAAGGAGGGGGTGACAGACTGCATCGAAGGCTTTCATCAGGTCAGTAAAGATATATCTATAGCCTTGAGAGTGTAATCTGTGAAATCAGCCAGGGCTGTGGCAGTGCTGTGGTTTTATCTGAAACCATGCTGCTGGGGACACAGCAACTGGTATTTCTGGATATATTCCATGATTTGGTCTGCTACAATCCTCTCTAGTGCTTTGGAAAGGGGGGCGAGGATAGAAATGGGCCTATAATTAGCTTTGCACGTCCTGTCCCCGCTCTTGTGAACTGGGGTGACCAGTGCTGGTTTCCAGAGGGAAGGGAACGTAGCCAGGGTTAGGGACTTATTGAGCATTTTAGTGATGGTGACAATAAGCACATCCACTGTCTGAGCTACCAGTGTCATGTCAATACTATCACTGCCGATCCTAGTTTTTCCTAAGATCTTTATGACGTAGCCCATGGCTTCCTTGACTGTAACCCGCCTGAAATAGAATTGTGGGTGCTGTGCACTCGTGGGTATGTTTTCAAGATCCACATCCACAGACTTCTAGTATTCATCAGGGAGGTTGGAGCTTAGGTCCGTGAATGCAGAGTTAAACTCTTCTGCTATGATGAGTGGGTCCATAGAATTGGAACCATTAATATGGAGTAGTACAGGTTGTTGCTTGGCTTCCTTTCCTATTAGCTCCTTAAGGTTGTCCCAGAAATGCCTCCTGTTGCCCCAGCTGTATTTGAGTTGATTCTTATAATAGTCCACCTTGGCACTCTGTATTATGTGGGTGCATTTGTTCCTAGCGGCCCTGTAGTTCTGGATGTCACTGATTTCCCCATGACCTTAGCCCTGCTCCATAGGTTATCCTGTTCTCTTTAGTTCCAATAGCTCACTGGTAATCCACTCATTGTTATGAGCTCGGACCTTCCTTTTTTTGAGTGGGGCATACCTGTCACACACCTGACTGAACTTGTCAATGAGGTATTGTAATGCTTGGTCCAGGTCTTGCAGAAAGCCTAAGGGTGACCAGTCTATCTGGGATAAGGCTTCTTTCAAGGAGGCAAGCTGTCCTTTATGCAGCACTCTGCTTTCTATAAGTTCAGGTGGGGATTTTTTGTATTTATTGGTCTATCTGCAGATAATTGGGGAGTGATCACTCAGGGCGTCTGAGAGCACTGAGATGTCAGTGAGCCTATCCGGTGAGCTTGCGAGGAGCCAGTCAAGGAGAGTGTGTTTTCTGAATTTGTAATTTAACCTTGTGGGCTTGGCTATTAATTGTGAGAGATAGGAGCAACCCACTATGTCTCTCACTTTCGCTGAGCTGGGACTGAGCCAATTTATATTGAAGTCTCCGGTTAGAATGAGTTCACATCTCTTTGAGATGCCATATATGGCTCCCAGGACTTTCTGGAGTCCCTCAGCAGGCTTTTTGGGTGGGAGATAGACACACACGGTGACTAGAGATTTGTTCTGGGGATCAAATAGGAGCTTTACCATTAGTAGCTCATGGTCCACAGTCATGGCAGATAATGGGAGTACCACCCCTTGCAAGGTATCCCTGATATATATATCAGGCATCCTCCCCCACTCTTGTTATTCCTATTGATTCTGAAGGATTGATAGCCCAGCAGAGCAATTACACTATCCTTGTCCTGGGGGGGTTAGCCATGTCTTGGTGAGGCAAATGATGTCAGGGATATGCAGGGCAGCTCAGGCCTGAAGCTTTGCCATCTTAGGGAGCAGGCTACAAATATTCATAGCTGCAATTGTAAGGCCACTTGCCTTTGACACTTTAGGGCTGGTGTCAGTCTTAGGGTCAGGGTTAGGGTGCACATTCCTGGACAAAACTAATAGTAAAAGTATTACTTTCCTTGACATGAAGGTGAAGGTGTCTTGGAGCTTACTTTTACAGATTTTTGACCTGCCGAAGCTTTCCTCATTTTTTTTTACTTAGTGTAGTTTCTTCCCCTTACCAGCTGGCCCTTATTGATCCTACCCACTCATCCAGTCCCATCACCTGCCTTCTTCAGGACTTACCTCTCCCACATATGCCTGGCTTACACCCAGGCAGGGCCATCGGGGGGGGGGTCAGCTCCCCTGAGGGAGACTGGGTAGGTGCTTGAGGGAGAACACCTTGGTCAGTGGGGTGGGGCCTGCAGTGTGGAGTGGATAATTACCTGCAGTGTCTGGTGCTCTGTTTTCTCATTTTCCTTGGCCAGTGGACACTGAGCAGAGGTCCCAGCATGTGTGCATGCATGTGTTGCACATCAGAGCTCATTGATATCCTTCCCCAATTCCACAGCTCCATTTGTACTGCCACCTGTGGTCACTCAGGTGGCAGTAACACTGCAGAGTCTGATCTTCTTCCTCCCCAAGGTGGAGCGTGCCCTGTGGGGTGCTCAGCTTATCTCCCCTTATCTGGCCCTCCAATGACTCAGGCTCGTTCCTGGACCTGGGTCATCAGTATTGCAAGGGGAACTGCTACCACTGCTCCAGTGGTTGGCCCAGAAGCATTCCTCAGTTTTTGGAAGTTTGTGCCAGGTGTCTGGTGCTGTAAATACAAAGGCCTTTCTACCAAATTCATGCTTCATCTTGGGAATCGTGAAGATAAGTGCTACTGTTGAACAAAGTGAGTAGGCACTGCTTGACTGTTTGAGGTGAGCTAGAAGATAACCAGGGACTTTTTCTTGTGCACAGTTGCGCAACAAAGAAAGCCAGCGGTAGTCATGCCTGTGTGAGGAACTTATATGGCTTAGCTGGTCATACAGCAAACAACAGTGGGTAAACATTCCACAGGACAGGATGAACCTGCACAATTTGTACTAATGATCAAGGGGTAGCAGAGTGGCTTTGTTTGCAAAGTGTATATGATGCCACCATAGTTAGTGAAAGGGAGCCAGAAGTGGGAGACTACCTGCTTCCCCATGTTAGCACTGAAGCAGGGTTTAGACCTCTAGAGAAAGTTGGGCTTGGGCCCTATGGTTGTTAAACTGTGATCAATGTGTCTACAGTATGTAAGTGATACATCAAGCCAGATTCCTAGACAGCTGAATGCTTTGACTTCCTCAATGATGTTGCCATCTGATGTTATGATTGCAAGCTGGTCCACTAAATGAATTAAGAAGTTTTGGTATCCAAACACCATCAACTTCATTTTAATTGCATTAAGGATCAGGCAGTTGCTGAAGAACCAGGAGAAGATTGAATTGAGATCAGCATAGAGCATGGAATTAAGCTCCAGCATTGTTGTTTCACTGTAGCAGAGTATGGTATCATCTGCATACATGTGTAGATGACACCACCCACTGTGTTTTGTGGAGGTCAATAACAAAAATGGAGAACAGCAGAGGGCAGAGGATTGAGCATTGAGGAAAACCAATATTTAAGACAGCAAGGTCTGAAGTATTGCTATGCATGGACACTAGCTGGGTTCAGGCTGGTTGGCCGAGACCTAGTGTCTTTTGCTTGAGCAAGAATATTGCATGATTCACTAAGCTGAATGTCTTAGAGAGGTCTGTGAAGATGGACCTCTCTGAGGCAGCCATTATGGCTTTTTGACGATCACTAGTACATTGAGCAATGTGGATATGGTGCTGTGCCTCTTCCTAAAACCAGACTACATGGGAGAGAACAGATTGTACTGATTTAGATGCTCCAGAACCTTGGAGAGGGCAGGAAGGATTGAAATGGATCTGTTTTGATTTAGATCCTGTTTATTCTGTCCTTTTTGTAGGGGTACTACTCTAACACATTTCCAGACAGTAGATATCTCACCAGAGGTGAGGGAGAAGTTTAACAGCATGGTAACTGGATCACAGACATGATATGCCTCAAGGTGGAGAAGCTTTGGGTCACGGAGGTCAGCACCAGCACTCTTCTTTGGGATGAAGCCCTCTAGTGCTTTAAGGACTTCTGCTGTGGTGATTTCTCAGAAGTTAATTTTTGGCAGATCATGTGGGTCACACTCTGGGCTGTTTGTTGAGAAACTAACCATAGATGGCACCAAGAAGTTAACACAGAAACATAGAAACATAAACAATGGTTGCAGAAAAGACCCATGGTCCATTTAGTTTGCCTGGGTTCCGGATTTAGTACTGGGATATACTGTCTCTATAGGGTCCTAGCCCTCTAGAGTTCTGGAGCTTGGCAGAGATGCTGAGGTTATTGAAATGGGTGCTAAAGGCATTCACAGTGTGTGGAAGTAAGGTGATACAAGAGCTCCAGTGAGTGTATGGATTTAATCAATTTGCTCTTGAAGATCAAATTCATAAAGGTATTTAGCCCCAGGCCAGAATTTTCTGGAGTGATGTTGATTTTCCTCCCAACAGTTGTGGTAGTAGTTCACTTTCACTTTAGCTACTGCAGTTTTAGATAGATTCTGATGTTTTCTGTAATACTGTCATTGAGGGATCTGGTCTTTCTAAATCTGGGCCAGCCAGCATCATTTTGATAGAACAATTCAACAAATTTCATAGACATCCAGGTATAATGGTGTCTTTTGACTTTGTATGTTCTGATTGGTGCATGTTTGTTGCAGACATTGAGAAATGCCCTGGCAAAGTATTCCCAGGCATCAGCTACAGAGGGAATAAAATAAGGTTGATACGGTCCCATATTAGGACAGACAAGTCTATGTAGAAATCCTTCAGAATGACATGCCTGTAACAGTGAGATGTGATCATTTTTGGAGGGATATTTTGCTGTAAATTTTCCAGACACAGAAGGCTCATAGGATCATAGGTTATTTCAAGTCAAGCAGCTATGAGAGACATTTTAGACTTGCCACTTATCAGTGGTAGTAATCCCTTGACTTATCTCCCATAAATGTGTTCAGATTTTTCTTAAAGATAGTCAAACTCGTTGCTGTAACTACATTAGTAGGCAAGTGTTCTAAACATCCACCACTCTCTGATTGAACCATAGACCCCTCTTAGAGGCCCTATGTAATTCACCCTTCAACAGCAGGTGATGGGCTCTAGATGTCCTTCCAGTATCTGTTTTTTTAACTAATCCTGCGGATTCCCATAGGAGCTCATTTTTAAAGGCTTTGTATACAAAACATAAATCACCTCTTATTCTCCTATACATCGGTGAGTACAGTCCAAGTTCCTGTAGTCTGTCTGGATAGCTTGTATGTTTTATTGCTATAACATTTTTGGTCATTCTCCTCTGTACCTGCTCCATACATCTGGTGGACCCTATTGTCTGTGGGGTTGACAATGGTGTGCCGTACTCCAAAATAGGTCCAACCAGTGACTTGTACAGTGGGATCAAAGCCTCCCTCTTCCTACATTTTATATTCCTTAATATGTTGCCCGTCACCCCATTTGATTTGTTTTGTAACTTCTTTATTATGTACCTTGAAACTAAGTATATTTGTAATAATGACCCCCAAACCTTTTTCATTGACTGTGCTACTCAGTACCTTGTTGTTAATTTTATACTGTGCCTGCATATTATTGATTTCAAAATGCATGACTTTGCACTTGCATTCGTTAAATGTGAGTTTATATTTATTTACCCATTCTTCCATTTTATTTGGCTGGTGTTGTAGATTATTTGTGGACTCCGCATTGTTAACAACAGCTCCTACTTTTGTGTTGTCAGTATATTTTCACAACCAGACACCTCCAGACACCTGCATGCTTGAAACGAATGTTGCAAACAAAAGTGGTCCCAAAATTGACCCTTGTGGCACCCCACTAGTTACTGCTTTCCATTCGGATAGGGTGCCTCTGACCTGCACTCTTTGCTTTTGGTCAGTCAACCTAGATTGTATCCAAGTTGTCAAGCACGGGTCTACTCCTATCTCCACCAGGGCATTAATAAGTTTACTATGGAACACAGAGCCGAAAGCTTTACTGTAGTCTAAATATACCACATCAAAGGGACCCCTTGGTCTAAGGTGATGAAATGATCACTGAAGCAATCTGAAAGTACACCAGAAGATGAGATTGTATTAAGACAGTTAACAAGAATCCAGTCTAGAAGGCTGTGATTGCTGGTGGCATGGTTGAGTCTCATGGGTAGTGTGGTAATTTAGAAGAGGTTTAAACTGGAAATAGCATGTTTGTATGTGCATGAGTCCTTTCCTAATCAACTGAGGTTAAGGGCACTGAGCAGGAATGTCTTGAGGTTGCACCCACCAGTGGTACAGCCAAGTGCACCCATAAGGGGACCAAGGTCATGAGACCCCAAATTACCCATGATATAGAAAGCAAAACCCCTTACATGCTTGTTTTATCATGCTTGTACACAAAGTATCCTTATTTATGAATGCGTGAATCAGGGATTTGAGAATTAAACCACATTTCTGAGCATGCAATGATTTGGAACTTGTGAACAGAGACTCAGGCTCTCAGCTCATCTAAGTTAGGTATCTGATGTTACTTTGCAATAGCTTTAAACCTTTATGTGTACTGTAGAAGGAATGTTAGAGCCACATGGGGGCAGCATAGGCTGGGTTCGAGAGGGTAGATTAGAGCTAAGGTTCCTCTACAGTAAACACAGATAAACAGTATGAAATCAGGCAGTTTATAAACTGCTCTACAGCGAATGTCATATACATGGCCAAGTGCCATTGCAATGCGTATTATTATACAAAAAAACAGCCGTGCCATAAAGGTCAGAATAGGGGAGCACCAGAGTGCTATATGCACAAAGGACAAAAATAATGCTTTGGCAAAGTTTATTATAGACTGTGGAGAGGACAAGAAACTTGGTTTTAAATTCTGTGGCCAAATAAAAATATCTATGGGCCAAAGAGGTGGAAATTAAGAAACACAAACACTTCACTGAGAAGCTTATTGGATGTTCCAGTTAGGAGCTTTGCGACACCCTGGTTTAAATGACCACTTTGACTTTGTGCTCCTCCTGAAATAGTCTAGTTCTCAATTACTTGATAATTTTTTTCTGTGTCTTTCTACGTCTCTCTAGAGCAAGAGACCTGTTGTTTATGCACGTAAAGGAGAGGAGCTTCCTGAATATTGCAGTGAAATGCACTTTAAATGATGCCATGCAAGACAAGAAGAAGAAGAAATTCCCTCATCTGATAATAATATTATGGGCAATAGTCTAATTTAATAATGTATTTATGATTATTAATAGCCCTTAACATATGCTCTTTTGTAAGAATGCAGCTAAATTAGTTACATCTTTTTTTTTAAATTGATCTATGCATTCACACAATTAAACGCTGTCACTTTAAAAATCTTTTGCACTATAAATTACATAGGTTTGCACATACCTGATGTCCCTGAAGAATGCATAAAACTAGTCTGGGCACCCACTGAGCACTCTAGCATTACGACTTTTGCACTACAAAATTGCAAGTTGCCTGAATGTTTTAATATTAATTTTTTTTTCAAGTTTACTAGTGGTCCCTGCTATCTCTTTCTCTGTTTGGTTCCACTCAATGTAGCCACATAGTAGGAGGTGATCTGATCAAGGTAACTTTAAGGGGTCTCATACTGAACAAATGTTTTCAGAGCTTTCATTTCACAAAATATGATGGTGGCTGCATGGGTGTGCATTCCCACTTCTTGAGCATGCTTTATGCTTATGTTATGGGGGATTTTATTACGTGAGGGATTTGACTTATTTTTGCCTCTTTTGAGCAATGCATCTAACTGTGAGGTTGTAGCTCCTTCCTGTGTCTGGTGCCTTAGGACAGCTTGGTACTTTTTTACCACTTCACTCCAACAGTCTTGATTCATAGCTTTTGCCAATTTATGTTCAGAGTCCATTCATTTCTCAGACAGTTTAGGGCATCTCTCAAACTGACAACAATCCTATCTCAGATAATTTCACCATGGAGCACCCCCATATCTGCAATGCTCAGCAAGACAAAGAAACACTGTTATAAAGTTTTCTATGGACTCTCTTTCCTCTTGTTAATGCTGGTTAAATTTAGCCCTTTCAATTATAACATTACAGTGTATAGCAGAGTATTGTTCTATGTATAAATCCCTATTTTTCAAAATGCTGTTGTACCCCAGTCCAAATGTCATGGAATGTGATTGTACCCTTCTGTGGTAGAACAGCATTCTAGAACCTCTAGAAACTGCACAAGTCAGTTTCATTCTGAAATATAAAAAAACACAATGTGCACATTTCACATAATACTATTCACTATAAAAAATACAGGATAAGCAACTTCATGCATAACTAGTGTGTTCTGCCACCTTGGGGTTCTGATTCCCATGGACCTCTCGAGCTTTGCTCTTGAGGTCAGAGAGGATCAGAACCCCTCTGTGGCAGAACACACTGGTTGTGCATACTGTAGTTACCCATACAGTATTCTCCATATGCTGCACCACAACATGAGATTTAAATTTGTCCCTGATCTTTTCATATTTTTGCTTTTCCTCAGCTGGTAGGTCAAAGAACAAAGAATATCATCAATTGTATCCCCAATGGAGTAGACTGAAGTATTAACATGGCTCTTCTCCTCCTTTTCTATCAGACCTAAAGCACGCATACATCTTTGAAATTGTCTGATCATTTTGGGACACTCTTCTGGCTTAGTGAAATCAAACATTTCAGGTGGAGATATTTTAAAGTGTATCACGTTGATGGTTTCACTTGTACTCACTTTTTGTCTGTATGAAGTGGATGATTTTGAACTTACTGAAAAGTTCCAAAGCTCTTACAGATTCTTGTGTCTCCTTTTCTACTACCATTTCTCACAGCATGTCAGGTTATAGCTCTTAAAAAGAAACACTCTCTCGGTAGAATGAACAGGACTTGGCTTTATTACATAACACATGCAGGTCTTCTTCAGACAGTTTACTCCAGGTCTGTAGCTCTGCCATTCCATTCACTTTATTTTACGTCAACAGAGCTTCTGCTGGTTAAACTATATGTTTACCTCATACACCTCAAGGGGAGGTATGTGTTACCAGTCCACTACAGATAGGAACACTCAGGGAACACAGTATAGAAAATTCTTGCTATGGAATAAGACAGGGTGGGAAAAGGATCGGGGACACAATTTCCTTGGTTCTTGGCCATGCCACCTGGGGTATCCAATGGACTGCTTCTACCTCTTGGGGGTGCTTACCTTCACCCTTTTCTCAAGACTTCTCACTTATGCATTATACTTCTAGATACCATGTAGCAAGCATTACTCTACTGTTTGTCCAAACTTTGTACCATGCTCTAAAGGCCTGGGGCTAGACCCCCCCCACCTCACCCTCAGCTGTGCTTACCGTCCATCTTCATCCTTGTCTCCCCTTCCAGACACAGACATTTACAGTAACAAAACCTGGAAAAGAAATTCATTACATACAGAGATGTTGCGAGTTTTAATTAGCAGGTGAAGGTCCTGCGAAGTTGCCAGCTTTACCTCCATGGATCACTTTACGAATGGATGGTCATACATGCCAGATTTGCCTGTTTTCACTTTGAATCCACCTCACATGGACTTTACCTTCACTTCAGTTGTGAACTTCACCTGCCACTTCCCCTTTAAGGTGACGTTTTCCCAGACTGAGGCTACTGATAAACAAGTGCCTCTAGGTCATGTGTAGCAGCTCCTGCAGGTCACCTGGTACAGCTCTATGCACCCACTGTGCTTCACTTTTGATTTTGCAGTCTATGTGTGTTAGTGGAAGGAGACAGTTCTGCTGCTTTTAGACTTTGTGAAGAATCAGTAAAAAAAATCCTTTTTCGCTTTCTCTTTGTTCATTTGTGAGCTTTCTGTAACCTAGATCTAGTTAAGAAGTTTTTCTCATAGTTTTTGTCTGATTTAGTTTAGATTTCTGCAGTTATATCTACAGCCTTTTATATCAGTATTTACATTTGACTTGTATTTTCAGACGCTCTCGTGTTTAATAATTCAATTTTTTCCCTTTTTTCCTGCCTCCTTTATAAACTTTCTTTGTGCTTGCAGTATATTTCTATGGTTTCTTTTTTTGTTTTGTTTTAGGAAACTGAGTGGAGAGAAGTGTTAGGAGGAGTGGGACTGGAAGTGAGGAGAGGGAGAACGAGATATAGTCAACATGTGGGATTTTCTGTCCCATACATCTACAACAAACAGCAGAGGTGGCAACAGCAGCATTGGCTGCTGGAGAAAGGGCAGGAAGAAGCCTCTTACAGCATCTGCTTTATCTTGTAGTGGACCCCTTCCACATTCGTGCAGCAATAGCAAGAAGCAACACCCCCTGTTGTTCCTGATGTCCCAGAAGTGCCACCTCTAGAACACAGTGCAGACAATAAGCACCTGAGCCCCCTCTGTGGTACCATCGAACTCCAGCTGACCAAGATGAAGAGGAGCCCCCTAGAACATCCATCTCCTCTATGAAGCACAAGTCTGTTTTTTTTTTGTTTTTTTTATTAACCCTGCTGACAACAACATTGTAAAATGCAAGATTTGTAATATGATTGTTTAATGGGGGAAAAGGGCAGCCACTTTGGCACTGGTGGGCAGCACACCCACCTGAAGGCAAGGCACCAGTGTGAGTTAGAGGAGCACTAGAAGGCAGCAGAGAGGGGTAGAGGTGGTGTGACTCAGTGACTGTTAGAGGTCCTTCTGTGCAAAGGAAGGCAGCACAGCATGAGACAATGGGGTGCCCAGATGCCAGATTGGGGCATAGAGAGGGCTGGGAGTGGGACCTATAGCCAGACTTGAAGAGTACCTGAGACCTACGGGGGAGAGCACATGAGACCTCAGCTTCCCCTTGATTTGACATGGGAGTGGGATGGGGGGGGAGTTATAAAAATGTTGCTAGAGCAGCTGGTGTTCTTTTTGATGCTTTGCAAACTTCAGCATAAGCTTTTGTGCCACTGGGTGCAAAGAACACATCACTAGGAGGAAGAAATGTGTAGGATTGGGAGGGTTGGGGACGTTGGTGTTTGGATGTACAGATATGCTGTAGGAAACAGACCAACCCCTGCCTACCCTTCTACTTTTTCCTTTCAAACGGCAATAAGGGATTCATATCATCATCATCATCATCTTCTTCTAGCCACTAATATATTCCTTCTGAGCTGTGCCATCAGCATCACATTCTTCAGGCTCTCTCCTTCTCATTACCCAGATTTTTAAATTCTGTCATTTCTGACTGCTCAGGATTTCCATCTTCAGACTCGTGTTCCAGCTCCACACTTTTATTAGGAAATGGGACATTCTTGTCAACATCAGGGTCAGTGACAGCACCACCAACAGTCACGGAGACACCAACAGCAACCTCATACTTTGTCACTATGCCTCAGACCGAGGTTTTGCCACCTTATGCTGTACTGCTGCTTTTATCACCATCCCCCACCAACCACCATGGATGCTACAGATGTGACAGAAACAAATGTTGTTATTCTAATGTCACCACTGCTGCCAGCTACTCCTTTACTAGTACCTGCCACAACAGAAGATGCCCATGTGAACATACTTTTTTTTAGCTGTAGCAAGTGCAGCAATACTCTTTTGCCCCACCAAACTTCTTGACCTTTGATGCCTCCCCAGATCCTGTTACTGAAGCACAGCATCTCTTCTCAGTCATTATTTATATATATGTAATATGTTGATGCTATTACGAAATGGATGACAAAAGTAAAGAAAGCCTGCAGTAAAACTAAACAGCACAAGACAACAGCTCCCCCAAGGGATCAGCAGTACTGTCCAAACAAAAGAGATGAAAATGAGTTTACTGAACTAGTAACTCCCCCAAACACTATATGTTTTTTTTATTTTTTAATACAACAGAAGATCAACATGATGGGTTTAACTAACAATTAAGTACAACTCAGTGACAAATTATCTCTCTGCTGCCTCATAGCACTGTCACTTTAAGAAATAAATAACAAACAAATAAAGATATTGACAAAATGCTTCACTTAAACACACAAAAGTGAAGTGCAGAAATAAAATGAGAAATTACAAACTACAGACAAAAAATAATGAAGAAGAGAGACTGAAACAATAAGTAAAATCTCATAATTGTTAAAAAAATGTCTAGACCTGAAGGGGGCCTCTGTGGAGCCAGATAACTGCAGACACAGAATTCGCAACTCTGCATCAGTAAACTTATAAAACTACCAAAATCAGACTTTTTAAAATACCAACGCCTTTAAAAAAAAAAATTCCAGGAGCAAGCTGAAGGAGCTGGTTATGCAATGGGCAACCCTAAAAAAGGGAATCCAACATGAGATGGTCTCAAAGAGCAGGGAAAGGTGATGGCAGCAGGACCTGCCACAAGATTGACTCAGCTGGAACCTTCTGATGGGGACATGAAACCTTAATGTCACTGGAGCATAAAATGGAGTTAGTTCACTCATCCATGATGACCATGAATAATAAATTTCATGAGCTGGCAGGCAGACTTACCTCCACTGAAACAGCAGTGGATCAACTTAAAGTCGAAGTGGATGACCTAAAATGACATACAGACAAGTGCCACAGTGGGATCTGGGCCAGGCTAAGGAGGTGCAGCATATAAAGCTGCAATCTGGAAATCCTGGAAAATCAAATCTGGAATAATAACATTCAAATAGTTTGCCTCCTAGAGGGATCGGAGAGAGACCACCCTCCTTTGTTTATCAAAGACTGGCTCAATGAGAAATTTGAGGGACATGAGGATTTATTGGACTTATGGATTGTGAAAGCTTTCCGAGTGCGGCCACGAGGCAGAATGGAAGCCCCTCGAGTTCTTATGGTAGTGATTGACAGCATGGGCTCCAGGGATGAAATCCTTAATTTAGTGAAATGACAGGGTCCTATAAGTGTGGAGAGTCAAACAGTGTATCTCTTCTTGGATCTTTCCTATGTGACTCACCAGTGCTATAAAAAATTTGATGGCATCAGAGGAAAATTTAGAAAACTTGAAATCCTGCATGCCATGTTGTTTCCTGCTAATTTGCAGATTATTCCTCAAGATCTGGTTTACATTTTTAGTGACCCGGACAATGCAGGAAAGCTGGTGGCTAACACTGTGGACCACCCCAAAGCAACAAGACCCTGAGAATCCTGCCGACAAGACCTGAACAACTGTCATCGGGAACAAGGACTTCTCCACATCACCACTAAGTATGCTGGAGTATTCTTTTATTAATTCCTATAGGTGTTGACTGTTTGTAACCTATAGTCAGTTCTATCAGTTCTACAGGGAAGCAGGTAAGCAGTCATACTTTTTATTTCTTACCTGGGTCTGATGGACTGTATGGACATTCAGGAGACTCTCTTGGGGTGCAGATTTATTTAGCATCTTTCTATTTTTCCCTGCATGTAGTTTACCCATCTTATGTACAGCGCTACCTCCTCCCTTAGTGTGATTATTTTAGCACAATACTGCTGTAACTCAGCTGATTAGAAATACAGTAGTGGGGAGGCGGTGTAACTGTATTCCCCCAGTTACCTTGGGGGGTACAAGTGTAACATGATGTTGGACTGTGAATGTTTTATGTCTCACAGGTTTCTGTGGTGGGGTTTGGAATTATCTTTCCCCGTTCTGGAGTAAACTTTACCCACGGCCATATTAGGGCAAGGTTTATTTCCTTTTGGACAACGACAGACTTCCATTTGGATATTTACATCATGCTCCACAGACATTACAAAAACTTTTAGTATCAATTTGATAACATAGTAGTTCAGCCCTCTTCAATTTAGAAGTTAGCCTGGAGATACTTCATCTACTCTGTCAATGGAATGTGTTTTCCTTTTAGATGTGAACTATTTTCTATTTCCAGGATGGGATAAATGTGTTGTATTTTTTCTTTTGAAAGTCAATAAAACCTAAATAAACAAAACAAATAAAACAAAACAAATAAATACAAATACAAAACAAATAAAAAAATAAATAAAACAAAACAAAAAAAAACTGTCCAGACCTTTTAGAGTTTTCTTTCTGGCTGCCTACACCTCAACTCCTCACAGCAGTGCTTCTTAATGAACAAAACAAAACAAATTATTTTAAACTAAATGATTTTTGAAAACAGAAATAAGAAACATGAATCTAGCAGAGCAAGGTACACTAGCAAAACCTGTAAATGATATGGAGTGAAAAAGCTTGGTTTTAAGTATTTAGACTTTTTTTTCTTGGACAAGCACAGGGACAGGCTTACAATATCTCCTACTCTCTCTCTCTCTCTCTCTCTCTCTCTCTTTCAGACTGCAGTGAACACAGCCTCCTCATGACATACAGGTCAGATCAGTGCCATTTGACCTGCAGTTCCATGGTGCATTGCCAGTGGTGCAACTGAAAATGTTTAGGAGGTGGAACTGCCATGCCTAAGAGGTGGAACTCGCCATAGTATTCAGTGGAGAAAAGTTTCAGAGTGGGTGGAACTGCGTTCCTGTAAGTTCCTGCCCAATTTAACCTCTGTGGTTTGTGAACTTTGCCTTGGGGGTCACCTTTGCAGGTAAACTTTAAAGTTCACAAAGTTAGCCACATACTGTGACTTGGTACTTTGCAAGATGAGTCAACTTCGTAATGAGTGGAAAATTTGCAAATTAATTTGTGAAGCAATTTTTTTCCACTTTTCATACCACTAATTACATAAGATGACAGACATCATGAGTTCCTGATAGGGAGGTGATGTTAAATTACCTTGAAATATTTTTTCAGCTGGGACACAATGGCAGTGGCAGGGATCAGGCAGCAGACATACTGCACCTAGATTTCAGCAAGGCCTTTGACTTGGTCCCCATAAACAAATGATCAAGAAGGTGGATAACCTAGGGGTGGGGGCAAAATGTCTAGTTGGTTGGTGAACTGGTTAGAGCATACACAGAAAACAAAAAAACGGTGAGCACACTGAATCTGGTCTTGGCAGTTTTGTGACTCTTTTTTGAACTTCCTTCAGCTGATTTATGTCCTTTTTGTGTAGGTGTTCCAGAACTGTACACATTACTTCAGGTGCTTCCACACCACAGATCTGCACAGACAAAATTTGAACTCCTTCCCTGTGCTTGTGAATCCTCCACTTATGCATCCCAGCATCCTGCAAGCCCTTGCTGCTCTGTTACTGCATTGAGTAGAGGTCTTCAGGGTACTAGTAACTGTAATCCCCAGGTCTTTCTCATATTCAGACACCTTAATGGTTACTTTCCCAGCTGCAAAGCTGGTCTGTCAGCCTCTTAAACATGTTTGTTCTTCTGTCTTTTATTCTTGCAGGTACAGATCACATGGGTGATGACTGATCCTGTTACTGTGTGTAATTCTGACCTGGATTCGAACTGATATGGTAGCCCAAGGTCACTGAGAAGGTAAACAGTAAACATGCAGCATAATGAAACAGAGCTATATCCAGATAACATACTGGAAGGGAACCAAGGAAAGGCACTCTGAGTTGAAACTAGTTTCAGATCTGTCCTGGTATCACAGGGCAGTTAAGTGACTTGCAGCTCTGGGTCACACAGTATGCAAATTACTACCACACTACATCATTCTGTTTCCAGACCAGCACCTTGCTGCCACTGCCCTGCTCACTTTTGTCCACTTCTCCTAACTCTCCTGGCTAGCTGTAGCTGATCATCCTTGTATAATGTGTGGTGCACAGGATGAAAACCAGGACTTCACAGCAAAATAGGCAACCCCCCACAAGGAGGCTCTCACATGACTAACATGGCTGGTCAGTGTTTACCCACCATACAGTGGTCCTCGTCCAGATAACTGTCATGGATACCCAGTGAGGCTGTGAGAACAAGGTTGGTGATGGGGCTAGTCAGTGAGGTGCTGCCAGACATCACCAAGGATGGGAGAAAAATGCTCCATAGAAAAAACCTGCTCCTTTAAGCTGCTGAATGTATCACGCAAAAGTCTGAACAAAAAGCAACCTAATTCATTTATTTCTAAACTCTTGACACTTAATAGGAAAGTGCATATAGAAAAATTCCTTTTTTATGCACACCTGTGACAGATTGCTTGCAGAGAAAAGAAAACTGTTGAAATCTGTGTTCTTTTTATGTGCACCTGACTGACTGCTTGCTTGCAGAGCAGAAATACGCCTAGTGCTGGGCTAGTAGTTTTTTTTTCAGTTACAGGGAAAAATACTGTCAGCAGTTCTCCTGATAACAAAGGAACATAGAAACACAGAAGTTGACAGCAGATAAGGACTGCAAGACCCATCCAGTCTGCCCCTTTCTTTTTCTACCTTATGATTGTGCCGTTAGCCTTTGCTCTGTCAATGGCCAATTTATTCATACTCATCTGTATTTCTCCCTTATGCCTATCCCATGCCTGTTTGAAGCCCTGCTCTGTATTCATATCCACCACTTCCTGAGGTAGGCTGTTCCATGCATCCACCACCCTTTCTGTGAAAAAGAACTTACTCACATTACCCTTTATTTGGCCTCCTTCTAATCTCATGCTGTGTCCTCTTGTCCAGCTATTTTTCTTATATTGAAACATGTTAGACTCTTTCACCTTGTTAATACCCATAAGGTGTTTGAATGTTTTGATCATATCACCTCTCTCTCCCTCCTTCACTCTAGGGTATATATATTGAGCTCCGTTAATCTGTCCTCATATGTTTTCTGATGCAGTCCCAGTACCACTTTGGTTGCCCTTCTCTGGACTGCCTCAATTTGGTTAATGTCCTTGTGAAGGTGTAGCCTCCAGTACTGCATGCAGTACTCCAGATGGTGCCTAACCAGTGTCTTGTAAAGAGGGATTATTACCTCCCTCTTGTGACTTGTGATACCCCTACTAATACACCCTAACATCCCCCTAGCCTTACCTACTGCTTTAGTGATCTGCTTGGATGATTTCAGATCATCGGTGATGATGATGCCCAAGTCTCTTTCTTCCTTGTTACTGCCAGCAACTCCTCCCAGCCTATATGTGGCTTCAGATTTCTTCCTATGTGCATGATCTTGCACTTCTTTGCATTAAACCCTAGTTGCCACTCTTCCGACCATTTTGCTAGTTTATCTAGATCTCTTCTCATTCTGCCCACCCCATCTGGATCATCTACTCTGTTGCAGATCTTGGTGTCATCTGTAAACAGACAAACCTTACCCTCCAATCCATCTGCAATGTCACTGATGAAGATTTTGAAGAGGACTGGCCCCAGGACTGATCCCTGAAGTGCCCCACTTGTGACTCGCATCTCCTTTGACTGTATACCATTTACTACCACTCTCTGTTTTCTGCCTGTCAACCAGTTTGCCACCCAGTTGACCAACTTCTGACCCACCCCAAGCCTACCCAGCTTATTAAGCAATCTTCTGTGTGGAACAGTATCAAACGCTTTGCTGAAGTCAAGATAGGCGACATCAACTGCTCCCCCTTGGTCCACCACTCTGCTTACCCAGTCAAAGAAATCTATGAGATTAGTTTGACAGGACCTTCATTTTGTAAACCCATGCTGTCTTGGATCCTGTGCTCCTATGGAGTCCAGGTGTTGCACTGTCCTTTCCTTAAGGAACACCTCCATAATCTTGCCCACTACTGAGGTAAGACTGACTGGTCTGTAGTTCCCTGCCTCCTCCCTGCTACCACTCTTGTGGAGCAGGATCACATGACTAATTTTCACACTGCAAGTGTAAAAAACAAACAAACAAAAAACCCTCCAAGCATCAGATTTAGAAAGAGAATACAAACTGTCAAAATGTCTGCTTTTTGGCTAATTTTAACAAGTGGATGGAAGTAGTTTTCACTGTTTCACAGCAGCTCAGACATGTGTGTCTCTTGCCTGTAGCTTCTGAGAGTGCTGGGTCACATTGGTCACCTTCAGTGCATACCTCTCAGCTTTTTGTCATTGCAATGTGGGACACTGATGCTCAAAATAAGGGATACTGTGGGACACTGGCCCTCATAATGTGGTACAGATCACCAAATATGGAGTTACAACCTCAGAACACTGTGGAAACCAGTGCCTTTATTTGTGCAATGTTTAAAACTTTCATTTACATGTAGCATCACAGAACATTGTGACTTTCTGCTTTAAAGACTAAATTCACAGCACTGTCTCTGTGCGGATAGCATGTTTTCCATGGACTTTTAAGGGATAAAATGAGGTATGTCTTTCATAATGTGGGGCAGTTGAGAGGTATGCTTCAGTGAGCTTACAAAGTAGTCTCTGTCTGGACAGGAAGTCTAAGGAGACCTGGAAGTTTCACACACTGTTCCAGCAGTTGAATAATGGGGCATCAGCAATGACTACTTGGGGCCCTTAGTATGAATACTCAGCCGAATATTCAAAATAAGGTATTCACACACCTGTGCTACTCACGATAGACTCGAAACTGTTCTCATTGGTATAAAACAAAGGTAGTTAAAACTTGGATAGATAAATTGGGGGATAATACCAATGTTTTTCACAGCTGATGAGAGTGTGGCCTGTAGCGAAAAGGTAGGGTCTCCCTTAGAAGATCTAAATACTCAGCCTAAGGCTGTCTCTGTAGTGTCCCCTGCTGCATTTATGAGCATGAGTGTAAAAGGAGTCCTGATGCACTTTTAGTTGTCTTCTGTCTAACTCCTCCATGATATCAGCTCTACAGCACACGAACTGACAGCAGTGACAGCACTGGAGGAGGAGGATGCACATCCCTCAATTCCATTGAAGTACCTCCCCGGATAGTGGTACCCAAAAACCCTTAAAGAAATTAAGAACAAGTGGACAAAAGGCACACTAAGAATTTGGTTGAGGGCAAGACAACAATGGGAGCGTGTAGAGCTGGTATGGCAATACATATCTTTAAAATATCTACCAGAATTTCTTAAGGGTAGACCCACGTTTTGATAGATGGGAAGGGTTGGGGGTGTCCACCTTGACACATTTAAAGAAATTATCACAGACTTTGCCTCACTACAGACTGAATTTAACATCCCAAGGCATTATTTCTACAGATACCTGCAGTGTAGGCATTATATTAATACAGGGCCTGAAGTGTTGGCCATTCTGGGTCAGCCAACTCCTGCTGTTTTTCTGATCTATACTAAAGCCACTCTTGGGGAGGTCAGAAATCTAACCTTGGGTATCTACAGATTGTTGCAGGAAGAGGTGGGATTGTTGGGAATACAACGGGTGCAGGACAACTGGGAGCGGCAGATAGGAGATGCCCTAGAGGAAGATCAGTGGCAGCTGTTATGGTGTGTAATACATAAGGTGACCTCCCTGGCAAACTGGAGAGAATTTCATTGGAAAGTATGTGCCTGCTTCTTCATTACACCAGTAATTTCCAAACATTATGAAACGAATCCCTCAGACAAATGTTGGCGTGGGAGTGGCCAGGTGGGCACCCACAACCAATTTTTCTGGGAATATCCAAAGTTATGCTCTTATTGGAATCTGATAAGTGACACTCTTAAACATATATTCCAGTGTCCAGTGACCCTTATCTTCCCACAATATGGTACTGGGACTCCCACATAAAAATCTACTCTCAGGGGATGAGAGGTACTTATTTCAAATTCTGTGAGTGGCAGCACTAAAAACAATCACCCAACACTGGCTGTCCTTGAAGACCCCCTCTGAGACCCAGTAAAGAAATAATATAATTACTATTAAGAACCTGGAGGCCATAACAACCAAATTGCATCTTCAGGTGGATAGATATAACTCAAGGTGGTTGCCATATTACTACTTTTAAAGAGGAGCAGGAGGGATGTACAACATTAGATACATTTCTCAAATAGAAATATGGGAGGTTGAACTCAGCCCTGAATACATAAATTTGCTGAAATCTTTTTTTATATATAATTAACTTAGGGTGCAGCACTGTTAGTTATAGATGGAGTGCAAGAAATAAAAACGGTAAAAAGAAAAACAATGGCACCGAAGGTATTATAAAAGTAACCAATTTAATATGTGCAGACAAAATAGCACAGCCACCCAGCAGTACAGGCTCCCAAAAACCTCAACTAGTTTTTGCTCTATCTGTCTGTCATCAGGAGGATCCTCCTGATGATGCACAGAATAGTGCAAAACTGGTTGAGTTTTTGGAAGCCTGTACTGCGGCAATGCTATTTTTCTGACGATTAAATTGGTTACTTTTATAATACCTGCTGCCGTTGTTCTTTTACTGACTATCAATGCTATTCGCACGCTGCGTGAGTAGAGCTGAGGATTTGTTTTCCCAAGAAATAAAAAGCAAGAGCCAGCAGTTTATAACTTTTATTTTTTAGCTTTTATTTTTTTTAATTGTTAATGGTTCTTGAAGTTAAAAATGTTTTTAATTTACTGGGAAAATTCTATTAACAAACTAGTAAGGTATAGGTTTTACAAAGACACAATATTTTTTTATTAACTGTATAGACAGTCTGTCCATGCAGGATTATTCAAGAGATGCGTTAGTTCCTTTAGCCAGTCGAACAAGTTAACAATACAGCCCACCAGCTGGACTAGATATTCTACGAAGATCACCATGGTGATGAAACATGCACCTAAAAGGAACAAAAATATAAGAATGGTTGGAAACCAGGACAATGAATTTAGTAACATGCAGATTTATTTTTAATTTGCCTGATTTCAGAAAATATATACTAGACTGTTGCTGATACTGTTTGCCTGTACCATAATGTGCTCACTGACTATTTTGTATACTGGAAAATTGAATAATATATTAGTTAAAAAAATAAAAGAATTGACAGCAGTTGAAAGCAGCAAACAGCCAGCTGTGAATGGTAAGAACCCGGCGCAGCACTCTGAACTGCAGTAAAACCCTGAGGACCGTCTGACAGTGTTGGAGACAAGCAAGCAGGGGAACAGGGGCGAGGTTGTTACAACATGCAGAGGTGCAGGAAAATCTGAGGAAAACAGTACAGAGTACTGCAGATCAGACTCCAGGTAACTTGAGGGGAGAGAACAGTTTGGTATAGCCAGACATACAAAACAAGCATTTGTCAATGATGAATGTTGTTGCGCTGGCATTGGCAGTGGCAGAGGTGGAGAGGCATAGCACTGTGAGTTTGTTAATGTGTCCCAAAGGGTGATTTTGCACAGCGAGTACGCCACTGTGCGGCAGAGCTGCGGAAACGCGTTTTGGGCAGGCTGTGGAAAATGGCAGCTGGACTGTTGATAATGAGGTGTGCACAAATGCCAGTGGTGAAAATGTGGCATGAAAATATTGCAGATTGATGAAGTTACAAGGGTGCATGGAAACTGAGCGATGCATGCTTGCAACACAGTCATTGTCAGGACTTTCGCCACCAAATTTTCAACATAGGCATTTTAGGACCTCTGCTGATGAATAGTGTCACTGTCATTTCCTCAAAGTGTCCCGAAAAGTGATTTCGCACAGTGACCGTGCAATTCTGCATCGGACGTGCAAAAACACATTTCAGCCAGCTGTACTGTTCATAAGGAGGTATGGAAAAATGCCAATGATAAACAGCTGGCGTGAAAGTATTACAAATTCACAAAGTCACGAGCGTGTGTAAAACACTCATTTTTTTGACTTTCGTCCCTAATTTTCAACATAGGCATTTTAGGACATCTGCTAATGTATAGTGTCACTGCCATTTTCATAATGTGCCTCGAACACAGGCTTTCCACAGCAACTGCGTTATTGTGCGCCGAAACTGCGAAAACAGATTTTGGTCAGGATGTGAAAAATGACAGCTGTAATGTTCGTTAGGAGGTGTAGAACAATGGCACTCTTGTAAATGTGGAGTGAAAATATTATAAGTTAGCGAACTTACGAGTGTGCGTGCAAACTACGCAACGCACGCCCATAACACAATCATTTTATGGAGTATTGTCACCAAATTTTCAACACAGGCATTTTAGGACCTCTGCTCATGAACAGTGTCACTGTCATTTTTGTAATGTGTCCTGAACAGTGATTTTACACAGCGACCGTGCTATTCTGTGCCGGAAGCGTGAAAACACATTTCGGCAAGGATGTGAAAAATGACAACTGTATGGTTCACAAGAAGGTGTGGAAAAATGCCAATGTTAAGAATGTGGTGTGAAAATATTGCAAATGCACTAACTTACAAGTGTGCGTTGCACAGTTGCTACGCATGCCCGTAAAGCAGTCATTTTATGGAGTATTGTCACCAAATTTTCAACACAGGTGTTTTAGGACCTCTGCTCATGAAAAGTGTCACTTTCATTTTCATAATGTGTCCTGAACACTGATTTTGTACAGCGACCGTGCTATTCTGCGCCGGAAGTGCGAAAACACATTTCGGCCAGGATGTGAAAAATGACAGCTATATGGTTCACAAGAAGGTGTGGTAAAATGTCAATGTTGAGAATCTGGCATGAAAACAGTGCGAATGTGCTAACTTACGAGTGTGCGTTGCGCAGTTGCTACACACGCTCTTAAAACAGTCATTTTTTGGATTTTTCTCCACCAAACATGCAAAATAGGCTTTTTGAGAGCCCCTTCCATGAACAGTGGCAATGTCATTTTGTTACTCAGTCCCAAAGGTGATTCTGCGCAGTGACTGCGAAATCACCTTTCAGGACCGAATAATGCCAAGACGGTGCAAGAATTCATGAGAAGAGGTCCCAAAAACCCCATGTTGAAAATTTGAGGCCAAAATTCGCAAAAATGCCTGAGATATGCATTAAAGTTGAAAAACCCTATTCATTCCATTACACAGCTTAGCAGCATTTCTTCAGTTCGCGGTCGGCTTTGAAGAGTACAGACGTGTTCTCGGTCCAGAAGATCGTCACGCAGGTAAGTATGGGGGTGAGGAGGCAGGATGCGCAGAGGGTGGTTGCGGGTGGGGGAGGGAGTCATCGAGACTAAGAGGGTCCATTTTCATTTTACAGGGAAAAAGAAATTACGGGACAATTTTTGTTTTGCAGGGGGTTTGGCACGCTGGGGTGGGCTCCCAGCATGCCACTTAACTGTTTGGGGGGTCTATAGCTGACGGGGGATTGGACACCCTCGTTGGCACACAACATGGGAGAGGGATTAGGAAATAATGCCGACGGGAATGGGCACCCAGTTGGCACACAAAGAAAGTGGGGGTGAGCCGAGAGGATTGGGCACCCCTCAGCATTCAACAATTGGGGGGGTTTATGCCAACAAGGAGGGCTCCCCATCGGTACACAAAAGAAACTGGGGGTAACCCGACAGGGTGGGCACTCCTAAGTTGGCAGTAGTTGGGTGGCCGCCTGCTCGCCGACCATGCTCATAATGTCGGTGAGCATTTAGAAAGGGTCCGCTGTGTATGACGAGCTTTGCTCGGATTGCAGTGGACCTTTTCTTAGATGTGCTCACCACATTATGTATGCATGGTGTGGCACCGGCATGCAGGCTGATTGGGGAATGAGGGATGCACTTACCGGTGCATGCTCTGCATTCGCCCAACAGCGACCTCACCTCCAAAGCTGCACTGTCCCACGATGTTGGCTGCACAAGCACACCAACATAAAAATGGGCTAAAAGAGAAGTCAGGAGATAATAGGGGAGAGACTGCAACTACGGAAATTAGCAGAAATGCTAGCAAGTCAGAAGCTGAACCAAACAGCCAAAGCATTTACAGGCAGAAGACATGCAGGAGATCCCATGTGTAAATAGTCATAAAAAGAAACATGACAAAGAAGGCCCCAAAGAGGAGAACAAAGCAGCATGCAAAAACGCTAAGGGCAAAACATCCCAGAATGTGAAATTGACTACGATCAACAAGTTAAAGGGGCTAATACTAACCAAATGAGTAAGGCCCTCAAAGAAATACTAATGGAAATAAGAGCAATGTTTTTGAAAACTGGAGAATAAGCTAGAAGGCATTCAGACTGATGCCCAAGGAACAAAAAATGATATTAAGGATCTGAATGGGAACGTGATATCATTCATGGAGAGACTTTCAGATTTGGAGTATGTGAGTCACATGAATGAAAAAAAAAGTCTGAAAGTCAGACCCTGGAGCTAAGTGTAATAACAAACTAAAACAGATCTGAAATGAAGATCAAGGAGGGATAACCTGAGGTTTCTAGGCTGTGGAGACAGGAGATATTCTGAAATGTTGTGAAAAATGGATAACAGCTCTTAGAGGCATAGCCACAGCCGGTAAATGTATTACCCTCGAATGGCTTATGCCACAGACACCCATGAAAAAAGAGTGGCTCACGAAATGCAAAGAAATACAAAACATGGAATTAATCATGGCCTGGTTACCTGCAAACTGAATGACATGAAGGGGTCCGGCTTTCTTTCATGAACTTTTTGGAGCTAGAAGTGGGGATTTTGGTCTTAGACCAATTGGCCAGATTGGAAAATAGATACAGTACATAACATAGTCAGACCACTGTATCTGGAATATTAGGCCACTTGTGTGAGGATTCCCCTAGTGACCGAAGGGCTTTGAAGACTACTACTATGTACTGTAACAGGACTCTAATTTCATTTCTTTTGGTGGTTTTCCACCAGGCTACTAAGCTCCAGCATCAGGAGTGGGGACAAAGGTTTGAAAGGTTGAAATCATTTTGAAACACCAACCTGCCACCTGTGTTGTGGGTTAGGAGGTTACAGGTCAAAGGTCAAGTGCAGCTGAGACAGAGTGGGGGACTAGTCAGATGATTAGACAGGCCAGTTGTGAGGAACCAGGAAGACTCCCCAGTATTTGAAAGTTTGCTGCCTAACATTTTCGGTGCACATTTCCACCAGACTACTAAGCATCAGCATCGGGAGTGGGGACAAAGGTTTGCAAGACTCAGATTATTTTGGAACACTAACCTGCTACTTGTTTTTGGGTTTTCAGGTTGTGAGTTGGGACATTACATGTCGGAGGGCAGCAGAAGCTGAGACAGATTGGGGGACTGGTCACACAATTACACAGACAAATCAGGAGGAACCAGGATTTAAAAGTGTATTGCCCAGTGTGTCCCATCACATTCATGTCCCAAAATATAAGTGGGAAAGAGCAGGAGTGGAGCATCCATCTAAAGGCATCCACAGGCCTTCGCAGATAGTCCACAGTCCACAGGAAACTCTGCCGGGGAGACACCTGGCCAAGGTATGAGGAGATAACACTATACTGGGTGCAGATACAGTGCAATAGACAGCTTAAGGTTAAGTAGGTACAGGTACTGGCGTAACAACTAATGGGGAGGAAGTAGTAGACGTCAGGAAGGTAGCAACTGCTAGAAGGGTTGAAAAGGGAAGGTGGGAGACGTCTTATCCAGATTAGGTAACAAACACATTTCAAATAAGTAAAGGAAAAAGTAGGAAGTCAAAGGACGTAGAAAGGAGGTAGGAAGTTACAGAGAAGGTTCAACAGGCAAAACAGACAACAAACATAAAGGTTAAGGAAGGAAAGAGCATGGGATTCATGGAACAGCCTCTTGACACAGGTTGTAGGGGCAAAAACGGTAGGAGAATTCAAAAACACGTGGGAAAGAGATAAGGGAACTTTAGTGATAGGAAAGAGAAGGTAAGACGCAGATCATTTATTTATTTAGTTTTTGTTGGCCGGGAAAGGAAGACTAGACAATTCTGCCTGTTTTCAGCCTCATCCTGGGGGAGGAGGATACAAATGGGTGCCAACTGACATTGAACCAGATTAAAATGTTGGTGATATTTTTTGTGAATGGTGCAAATTTAGGAGCTGTGGTATATGAAGCAGGTAGGGAAAATGTGCAGATTAGCTGGGCCAAACGGTTCTTATCTGCCATCATATTCTATGCTTCTACGGGAGTGCTGCACTGCAACGAGTGTGGAACCACAGTCTTTTGGAGCACATTCTGGAGACTGAGCTTTGCTCCGTTTGCATTCACCTTTCTGGGTTGAGGGAAGAGGTTGTTGGACCGCAAGCCAAACTGACAAGTGTGCAGATAACATTCTGCCCCACCCAGGGGGCATCAAGTCTGCTGCCACTCACCCAGAGGATGCCTAGGCAGAGACAGAGTGGTTGGACCTTGGTGGACTCCGTGAGGGTGGGGCTGGTGGGAAGGGAACACATCTGCCTGTACCACTGCACAATTCCTTGACCATACTTTAGGTACAGGGCAGCTGGAAGGAGGCATCTGCAGCAGTGGGAAGGGAGGAGGTTGGGGTCCTCAGAAGGGGAGGCTCCAAAGAGGAAGAAAGAGACTCCTAGTTGAGGAGGAAGCAGCTGCTGGTAGGGGTACTCTGTCAGTAGGGGATAGACTTGGGAGTGAGGGGGGAAGGGAGGGAGAATGAGTTGAAGTGCTCCCTGGTGCTTCAACTTGAGTGGATCCAGAGGATCACTAGAGCAGCAGGAGATGGGAGAGTGCTAGATGTCATTGTCCACCTAGGGACAAATGACCTAACAAGAGATAGGGTAGAAGTAGTACAGGGTAATTTCAGGGAGCTGGGGAGGGGGGCTGAAGCATGTAACATGCATTGTGGCATTTGCTAAGGTGTTACCTCTGTACAGCTGGGGAGATGAAAGGGCACACTGCACCATGGCTTTTATCAATTGTTTGAATAAATGGTGTATGGAGGAGGGCTTCTGTTACACTGGGGACTGGGAGCAAGTCTGGGAGCATATGGGCCTGTACAGAGCAGATGGTCTGCATCCTTTCAGAAGGGGGGTGCACAGTCCCTAGTGGGAGGTTTAAATGCTACCTGGATGAGCATTTAAACTAACCTTGTGGGGGGAGGCTGTAACATCAAAGGAGGCAAATTGCACCCCCAGATGATGAAGCAACAAGGAGGGATGGCCTGAGTGGAGGAAGCTTCTCCAGGGCAGAGGCACAGGAAGACTGGATGGGGACAAGGTGGAAGTCAAGGGGGGACATAAATCAGGAAAGTAAGAAGAGAGGAAAGGAGTAAAGGAAACAGGTAATGAAGAGATTAACAAAGGAAGGGAGTCAGGAGGAGCTTAAGAAAACAGCACAGGCAAAAGGTGGGAGGGGAGAAAGCAGGGAGGCAGGCAGGGAGGGAGTAAGGTATGGAAAGCCATGTGCCCCAATGCAAGGAGTCTCAGAAATACAATTCTGGACCTGGAAGTCATCATGGAGGAAGCTAGCCTGGATTTGGTGGCCATAATGGAGTCATGGTGCATGGACAGCCATGAGTGAGATATAGCCATACCAGGCTATTCTCTGTTCAAGAGAAACAGGGAAGGGAGGAAGGGTTGTGCTATATGTGAGGGAGGGCATTAAGGCTACCGAAGTACAGAGTCACCTGGAGGAAAAGCAAGGACTGGAGGTGCTGTTGGTCATTCTGAAGGCAGGTATTGTGGCTGCCATCCATACAGGGGTGGTATACAGACCTTCAGCACAGGGAGAGCAGATGGACAAGGCTCTTGTGGAGGGCATCATCAGGATGGCAAATAAGGAGGGGGTGCTGCTAGTTGGTGACTTCTATCTACCAGATGTGGATTGGAGCCTTCAAGCTGCAGCCTTGGCAAGGAGCAGGGCCATCTTTCATGCCCTACAAAGCGCATTTCTCAGGCGTCTAATCAATGAACCCACTTGGGGCAAGGCAGTGCTGGACATGGTGCTTACAAACAGGGATGGCATTGCAGATGTCACAGTGACAGTTCCCTAGATACCAGTGATCACTGTACAGTGTGGATTAACATTAATGGAAGCAAAGACAAACCTCACTAGGATGAGGGTCCTGGACTTTAGGAAGGCAGATTTTTAAGGAATGGGAGACTGCCTCAGAAACTGCCTAGTGGGGAGAATGCCAGGGAGGGGTAGAGGAACAGTTGGGAAAAATAAGGGAGGGCATAATTAAGGCAACCAGCATCTGCTTGAAGAAGTGAGTAAAAGAAAAAGGAAAAAGGGACTGTCATGGTACGCTAGGGAAGTGGCCACTGTGGTGAAGGAAAAAGGGTGGCATTCAGCAGGAGAAATGCAGAGGAAGGAAGACATGGAGGTGTACCAGGTAAAACAGAGGGAAGCAAGTGAGGCAGTGAGAGAAGTAAAAGTACAGATAGAGGAAAGGATAGCCAAAGGTGTAACAAATGAGGATAAGACTTTCTTCAGGTACATATGTGAGAAGAGAAAAGCATGGGGAAGGATAGTGAGGATAAGGAGGGAGAGAGAGGGAGACTGCACAGAAGAGGACCATGAGAAAACAGATAACCTGAACAAGTACTTCTGCTTAGTCTTCAAGAGTGGGGAGGAAGGGGGAGATGGACCACCAGTGATCAGCAAGAACAAAGGGGAGGGAGGGAGGGAGGGAGGGAGGAGGTGGACTCAAGTCCAATTTCAGAGGAAGGAGTCCTGAAGGACTTGCAGCTCTAAAAGTGGACAGAGCTAAGGGACTGGATGGCATACGCCTAAGGGCTCTGAAGGAACTCAGTGAGGTGCTAGCTGCCCTGTTGCTGGTTTTATTCAGCAGCTCACTAGAATCCGGCACAGTGGAGGAGAGCAGATGTGTTCCCTTTGTATAATGCTGGCAACATGGAAGAAGATAGTAACCATAGGCTGGTGATCCTCAACTCAGTGCTGGGGAAATTAATAAAAACACTGTTAAAGGAAAGATTAATAAAGTATCTTGAATCTGATGGCTACAAGACCAAAGGCAGCATGGCTTCATGGGTGGGTGTGTGTGTGGGGAGGGAGTCACACCAGATGAATCTGAGTTCTTTGGCTGAGTGACCAGGGAAATATATCAGGGAAAGCAGTGGATATGACCTATCTGGATGTCAGCAGAGCCTTCAGCACTGTGCCACACAGGAGACTGATTAAGAAATTGAGCAGCCTAGGGGTGGGATCCAAAGTGGTGAATTGGTTTAGAAACTGGTTACTTGATAGGTAATAGAGGGTGGCAGTTAACGGCACTCATGCTAATGAAGGGAGAGTGACCAGCATGGTGCCACAAGGCTCAGAAGTGGGAATGATCCTCCTTAATGTCTTCATAAGTGACATTGCAGGTAACCTGGAAGTGAAGGTATGGCTTTTGCAGATGATACCAAAATCTGTAATCAGGTGAACAATAAAGAAGGGGTATAAAGAATATGTGGGGATCTTGGGAAACTTGAGGAGCGATCAAGGGCATGGCAGTTGGGGTTCAATGACAAAACATGTAAAATCATGCACCTAGGGCATAAGAACCCAAGAAATGAATATAGGATGTAGGAGGCACTTTAAGTCACTAAGCAGGAAAAGGACCATGGGGTTATCATATCTGATGACCTCAACATGGCAGGGCAGTGTGACAAAGCAGTGGGTAGAACCAGTGGAATACTAAGATGCATAGGGAGAGCTATCTCCAGAAAGAGAATGGAGGTGGTGTTGCCACTGAAATGGTGCAGTGGTTGCAATAAGGATCCTATGAGAGAGAGAGTGAGGGATCTCAACATGTGCATGCTGGAAGACAGGAGAGTGACAGAGGACATGATAGAGACTAACAAGTACCTCACAGGGGTGAACAAGGGCTGCAGGAAGGAAGTCTCTTTGTTTTCCGTAGAGCTTTTTCTCCAGAGATGGCAGGGAGTGGCTGGTCAGCCCTGTCCCACCTCCTCCCAACAGGCACATGCTGCCCCTGGGATCTACCTGATCAGAGAGTCCTCCTATGACTTGCTTCCTGTAATAGAGTCAGAGGTTTTCCCCTCCAGTTCAAGTGTCCAGGTTAAACCAGGCATCCAGGTCAGCAGCATGGGTCAGAAGTAGGAGGCAGGGCTTCATTAAGTGCCCACCATCACATTTCTGTTTTATCCCCTTGTGCCAATGCCAAGGTGACATGGAGGATGCATGTGTGTGGAGACGCGCATGTACTCTGAAATCATGGCCCCTTCAACTCACCCTGATATGTCTGCCTCCCAAACATTGACAATACCACCAAGCCTCCACTGGGTGGCAGCCAAGAGCAGGCACATGACACCTTCCCAGTTCAGGAGAGAAGAGCTGCCACCAGGCAGCGGCTTGATCCTTTTCCAGCCCCACGACTGACCTCCGCTGACCAAAGCTAATTCCCAAACTTAGGTCCCCAGCATGGCGAGAGGTAAGGCATCACAGTGCCTCAGACTTCTGTGCCACTGGGCTGGCTTAGGAATCTCTTTCAAATGAGGAAGAGCACTAGAACCAGAGGAATATGATGAAGCTGGGTGGGTGGGTGGGGTGGGGAGTTATGGAGGAATGTGAGGAAGTACTACTTCACTGAAAAGTGGTAGATGCCTAGAACAGATTGCCAGTGGAAGTGGTGGAGGTGAAATAAGTAGAGGGCTTCAAGCATGTGTGGGCTAGACATAGGGGCATATTAGGAAACAGACAGGGCGTAGGGAGGGTTGTCAGAGGTTGAGTTAGGGTTGTCAGAGACAGACTAGGTGGGGATCATCTGGGTAAACTGGGTGGGCCAAGCGGTCCTTTTCTGCTGAAAAATGTTTCTATGTTTTCCTATTATTGACACAAGTTGGGGATCCATCAGCCACTCGGTGCTTCTGAACTCTTAGAATCCTCAATATCCTGTGAGAGGATTGGGCTAATACACCCTTCGATATTTGTGCATACAGTATATGTTTTCTTTAAATTGCTGAGAGTGTAAGAGGTATTCACCATCTCTAAACACTGGAGTGTATGCCATGCTTATAGACTGTTAATGAATATATGCTTTACGGTTCTTTTGAAAAGCTATCCTATATCTATGCCAGAAGCATTGTATACTATTATGTGCATTTTTGGGGCCCTCGTTGGGGCTGCAATAAAAAGAAAGATGAAAAGAAAACTTAAAAGAGCTGGTGACACGTTCAGGTGAACTTTAACTAAACATAATATTTAGACACAGTAAAGCTTATATTTCCCATTAGTTCTGTATTTCTCCTCCCCATTATTTATTACTGTGGTCATTTGTATTAAAACAGGATTTCTGCTCCTGTAGAGTTCATCTATTCCTGTTGCTTTCTCCTTACTTAAAGTCATAGAGCACTGCTTGTGACCTCACAGTTACTCCCATGCAACAGACTGTGATGTTACAACAGAGAATTATGACTTAGAGTAGGGAGTCAGCTGTAGAAGCAAAGGAACTCAAAATAAATTCTAGGGGACAACAATCATATATTCATACACATTTCTTTAGTAATAAATTACGGGGGAGGAAAAATATATAAAATATAAATCTCTTACTGGTTTATGATAACTTTGAATTGCATGACATTCTGCAGCATAAAAAGGCATCTATTTAAAGATATACTGATGTTATAATATCTTTATGAAATATTTGGAACCATGGATATTAGAAATTGCATCTCTCGTCTCTATGTTGTTTTTGATATTATGCACTTTTGGGTTTTGTTTTTTGGACCCAGATAGTCTTTTATTATGCTCACCTTTGTATTAGGCTAGTTGGTTGATATTTTCAAATATATTTCTAATGTGTGCTGATGAAAATATGATCTTTAAAGATGTGTATATATCAATTTTTATGTTGATTGTGCGCATGCGCAAGAAACATGTTGTGGCAGGTTTCTCCAGAAGCAGGTTGTGGAGACATGCCATTGTTGTGCCCAATGTCCCCACAGACTGCAAAGGCTTGGCCCCCATCCCCCAATGCCATGGCATGCTGCTACTGACACTAGTTCAGCCAGCATGCCACAACTTTCTAAAAAATCAGCCGCTGCATTCAGGGGCCACCTCGTCATTGCAGCGTCAGCCATCGGCTGCAATGATGGAGCGACCCATCATTGCAGGGCGGGATGTGGGATCCCTGATATTGTTTGTGAACATGGCGGCGGATTGCCACCGTGATCACAAACAATATACTCCCTCCCCCCACCGTGTTTACTTGCTGACGGGGGAGCCCAGTCCCCGTCGGCATTCTGTAACCCCCTCGTTGTTCCTGCCGACTGGGTGCCCAATCCTCATCGGCATAATGATTCCCCCCCCTTTTGTTCCTGCCAACGGGGTGCCCAATCCCCATCAGCATAATGATTATCTCCCACCCTGTTGTTCCTGCCAATGGGGTGCCCAATCCCCATCGGCATAATGAACCCCCCCTTCTGTTGCTGTAGCCAAGGGGGTGCCCAATCCCCTTTGGCTCCTGCAGCTCCCCTCCCCCTTGCCTTGTTTGCTGGTGGGGGTGCCCAATACCCCGTCGGCTACCCGACCCACACAGGTGGCATGATGGGAGCCCACCCCAGCATGCCAAAGCACCTATTAAGTCGGAAACCGTCCCCCGATGTCTTAATTTAGTTTCAACCTGTAAAAAGAAATGGTCCCTTGTAGTCTCCTGCCCGCCTCCCACAACCCACACCCACCCACTGCGCACCCTGCCTCCCCACTCCCCCATACCCCATACTACCTCCGAGCTCAAGCAGATATGATTCGCTTCGATCGGGTAACACGCCTGCACTCTTCAAAGCCGACCACCTAACTGAGGAAATGCCGGTAAGCTGTATAATGTAATGAATAGGGTTTTTTCAACTTTAGTCCATATCTCGGATATTTTTGGGAATTTTTTCATCAAATTTTCAACATGGGATTTTTGGGACCCCTCCTCATGAATTCTTGAACTGCCATGGCATTAATTGGCCCCAAAAGGTGGTTTCACAGTCACTGCGCGGAATCACCCTTCGGGGCCGATTAATGAAACAACAGTACCAGTGTTCATGAGGTGGGCTCGCAAAAAGCCTATGTTGCAAATTTCATGGAAAAATCCAAAATTACTGTTTTATGAGCATGCTGCCCACTTCCACTCACCCTTGTAACTTCGCAGATTTGTAATATTGTCACACCAGATTTTCAACAGCGCCATTTTTCACACCTCCTTATAAGCAGTACAGCTGTCATTTTTCACATCCTGACCAAAATGTGTTTTCACAGTTCCAACGCAGAATAACGTGGTCACTGTGGGAAGTTAGTGTTCGGGACAGATTATGAAAATGACAGTGGCACTGTTCATGAGCAGATGTCCTAAAATCCCTATGTTTTTTTTGAAATTCTCTTTTTATTAATTTTCAACTGTACATACATCAGTTTAAACAGTAACATCTGAACGTAATACAGACATTCAATACATTCCAGAGTTGGATATACTATATTACCGGACAAAGAAAGAAGAGTAGAATAAAGGTACCAAAAGGAATCAGAAAACAGTAACTGGATAACCCAAATCAACTGTCCCCCCTCCCCCCCCCACTAAAATCCCTATGTTGAAAACTTGGTGACGGAACTCCTTAACATGACTGTGTTACAAGCGTGCATTGAACTGTTTCCACGCACCCTTGTAACTTTGCAAATTTGTAATACTGTCATGCCACATTTTCAACAGTGGCATTTTTTCACAACTCCTTGTGAACACTACAGCTGTCATTTTTCACATTCTGGCTAAAATATGTTTTTGCACTCCTGCCAGACAATAGCACGGTCACTCTGGGAAATCAATATTTGGGACAGATTAAGATCGACCGAGTGAGAGGGCGGAGTGACCGAGCTCAACTGAGCTCTGTCGGGACTGCTGTGGATTTGTTTGTGGGCAGACAAAAGCCTCAACAGAAGAGCCCAGTACAAAAGGGCAGCTAGTAGCACTGGGAGAAACAGAATGAGAGAGCGAATGAGGGAGGGGGAGTGAGCAAACTCACCGAAGCGCTGTCAGGACTGCTGTGGATTTCTCTGTGGGCAGAAAAAGGTGTCAATACAGGCAGGGGTCCAGTACAAAAGGCCAGCCTGCAGCGGTGGGAGAAACAGTATGAGCGAGTGAGACAAGGGGACTTAGTGAGCTCAACGGAGCTCTATAAGGACAGCTGGGATTTCTCTGTGGGCAGAAAAAGGCGCCAATGCAGGCAGGAGCCCCGTACAAAAGGGCATCTTGCAGCACCAGGACAAACAGAATAAGCGATGAGAGAGGGAGACTGCGCGACCTCAACGGAGCTCTGTCGGGACAGCTGCAGAGTTCTTTGGGGACAGACAAAGGTGCCAATGCTGCCAGGAGCCCCATACAAAAGCTCAGTCTGCGGCGCCCAGAGAAACAGAACAAGTGAGTGACAGAGCAGTAGTGAGCGAGCTTAATGGAGCTGTACTGTGACTGCTGCAGATTTCTTTGTGGGCAGAAAATGCAGCAACGCAGGCAGGAGCCCAGTACAAATGGCCAGCTTGCAGCGCTGGCAGAAATGGAATGCGAGAGTGACAGAGGGGGAGTGAGCGAGCTCAGTGGAGCTGTGTCGGGACTACTTCAGATTTCTTTCTGGCCAGAAAAAGCCGCCAATGCAGGCAGGAGCCCAGTACAAAAGGGCAGCGTGCAGTGCCAGGAGACACAGAATGAGTGAGTGAGGGAGGGGGAGTCAGTGAGCTCAACAGGGCTTTGTTGGGACTGCTGCAGATTTGTTTGTGGGCAGAAAAAAGCAGCAATGCATGCAGGGGCCCAGTACAAAAGGGCAGCCTGCAGTGGCAGGAAAACCAGAATAAGCGAGTGAGTAAGCTCAACAGAGCTGTATTGTAACTCCTGCAAATTTCTTTGTGGGCATAAGAAGGCAGCAACGTAGGCAGGAGCCCAGTAGAAAAGGGCAGCCTGCAGCATCAGGAGAAACAGAATGAGCGAGTCAGAGAGGGGGAGTAAGTCACCTCAGTGGAGCTCTGTCGGGACAGCTGTGTATTTCTTCCTCAGCAGAACAAGGTGCCAATGCAGGCTGCAGCCCACTACAAAAGAGCAGCCTGCAGCACAGGGACAAACAGACTGAGCCACTGACAGACGGCCACTGAGCGAGCTCAGCAGACCAACGCAATCAAACATTCAGCATTGACAAATGCTTGTTTTTAAAGAAATGTTAAAGATTAAATGAATTGGATAAGATGTCTAATATTTAAAATGAAGGTTCTTCTTTAAACTGGCTGGTATAAAATGGAGGAGCACTGAAGGGATACATCACCTCCTGAGGAAGGTTTCAAACCAGACTCACACACTGGGGTGAGAGTGGAGGTCTTCCTTCACTAAAGATACTGGTACTCTATCTGGTATTAGTTTTTTTTTAAATGTCTGTTGCAGTTTTCAGCATTTCCTGCTTTATCACACAGTGTACCATTAGCTATTGCTTGTGCTTGCTGGATTCCCTATATGTGAATAAAATATGTTCTGGAAGCAGGAACTCTGCCATGCCCTTTTTTTCTGAGTGTCTTTTTGAGTGCTGCCACTTTGTTTCCCTTGATAAGTCTGGAGCTGGCTGATCCACTTGGTATAGGCACTGGCCACAGCACAAATGCACAGCTCCTTTGTGAATATCACTTCACCAGTCCATGAATAGGTAATGAATGCTCTCTCCACTGAGCTTCTGTCTCCTCGTAGAGTTGCTTCATGTAAGCTTAGGGTCCTAAAATCATAGAGTCATGGTCATATATCTCAGATTCTGAACAGACTAAGGACAGGATCCAACCCCGACTACTTTGTGCAGGAAGTTGATATTTACAGCTATGCATCCCAAGTATAGGGAAGCCTGACCACTGAGGCCCCATATAAACAATCCCTGCAGGCGCATCAGCAGATGATCAAAAAGTCCTTGAACATCACTGTGACCTGCAACCCGCTGCAAAGCTCAGCCCTGGCCTGTTTTTTTTTTTACTTTCACATGTATGCCTAGTGAGGGTCCAACTGTCCTTCACAATTTCGGTGGCAGATTGCTCAACACTTTGCATTGAGCGTCTTGCTGCTGGGACTCCACTGGCATTTCCCTGATTCCTTGTTCTCTTGCTAAACTTGTCATTCACTTCCCATAGAGTCTCTGGGGATAAACACCCCTTCTCTAGATGTCCATCTTCCCCACAGTGGTAGCAGAACATACTTTTTAACTGGGAATCATTACCGTAGGCATCTCGGTTTGACCTTCTTCTCTTGGGATGTCATCATAGGGCATCTGGGGGGTCTCTCACCACAGTAGTGGCCAGCTTAATGTGCCCCTCCAAAATTGACCCCATAGTCTGGATGTTCTAGTTAGACTGTCAGAATCACATTATGAGAGCCAGACCTGTAGCACAGCAGTAGCACTACCACTTGCTGCACTGGTGGCCTGCATTCGGGAATGAGTACGTGCCATAGGGGGCTTGCTGGGGAAGGGAGGATTGAGCATCTGAGGGACTGTCTCCTTCCTTGGGGAGTGGGATACTTTTCCCCCTGCATAACTTCTGACTGGTGGAGAGCAGTCAGCAGCACAGTTGGGAGCACCAGGAGGATGGGTTGCCACCAGACACCTGTCATGCAAGTGTGACTGCTTCTTTGAATGTTGGCACTCAGGGAGAAAAAAGAGGTGGCAAGATGAAAGTGGCAAGAGGAAAGCACTGGCTGTCCAAGCCATCACCCCTCACAGGCTCTTGCACAATCAACACAGCTGGCCATCCACCACACTGTGATCCTGGGTAAGTGGTGGATAAACTGTAAGTCCATGAAAAGGTCAGTGACGGGGCTGTGAGGGTGTTTCCAGATGAGAACGGACCAAGAAACAGCTATGTGGGAAAAACAGAATCCCTTATGAGTTCTGTCAAAGCTCGTATGTGGCCCTGATGATCACTGGTAACAGCTCCACCTACAGTAGTAGCCAGAGACATTGTCAGCTATTTACTGAAATTTCTGTGATATTTCTAGAGAAATCTCCTGCTTTCTGCACTTCCAAAGTAGGGGCAGCAGAGAGAAACTCTATAGCAATTTCACTAAATATCTGGAAATAGCTGGCAATGTCTGTGGCAACTACTGTACTTTGTCCAAAATAGCATCAATGGACAGTCAACGGTAAGCCAACCCCAGGGGTGCATAAGGAGTCTGTAATTGTGGGATCTGGGAATTCTGTACCCATACTTCTCATACCCAGTTTCTGTCGGACTTCAGGCAGTCCACATGGTCCCTTAGACACAAGTTTGTTAAGCTTTGCCCAGAGTACACAGCCCCTTGCAGTACCTGTTCCTCCTGAACATGGTTCATATTAACTGCTACCAAGCTCCCCTTCTGTTATGCTTTTGGTATTACTTTCACCATCCTTGTCAGGAAATCTGATTGCCTCTCTCTTTCTGCTTCATCAGTATTAGGGTGATTGGATTTGATGGAATCCGCTCTACTGGGACCCAACAGAATATCAGAAAATCTGATTCCAGTTTTGGTTCTGATTCCATTTACCATCGGAATCCAGAGCCAGAGCCAGAGCCAGAGCCAGAATCAGATATTCCAATTCTGCATCCATCACTTAAACATCCCCTCCTCCCCGCCTTCTATCTGGTAACACAGCATAAGCACACAGTATTGTGCAATCATGTACACACAGCCAGACAGACAGTACACAAATACCTTCCCCCTTCTCTCACCATTGTATGCCCCTCTTACATTCTTCTTTCTTCTTCCTTCTTCCTAGGTCAGTCAGTCCTCAATCTGCAACTCAAGTTCAGACTCTCTGTCAGCCTGGTACTGGTCTGGTACTGTGCTGCTGAGAAAGCCACAACCACTCACTACTGCACCAATCATAGGCCTGCCCCCTAACCAGTAGCTGTGCTACTGCCATTTGCCACCCCTTCCCCAGCCTGATGAGGTGGATCTGACCTACAGCACTCTGGTGATGTCAATGATGTCTCCTTCTCACCCTCCCTTAAGGCATCAGAGTCCTCCAATCCAGTCCTAAATGACAGCAGGCTGACTGAGTCCTGATTCCATGTCGACACCTCCTCCTCCTGACCCAACTTAATCTGACCTGACTCACAGACAGGCTTGTACAACAACAACTCCGGGGGCAGCAAGCAACTCCCTGTGGGAGTGGGGTAGGGTACTATGGGTAGGTAAGTGCGGTTGTAGCCAATTGGACAAAACCCCTGGAAAAACAGCCAGTATGCCACATACTCAAAACAGCATCTGGCTTAGGGTTACCCAGGGTTTTGTTACCATCAGCCATCTTCCTGTTACCTAGAGCTCCCACATGGACAGTGATAGCTGGGACCAGCGAGTTGAAGGATGGAGAGAAGGCTTAGCTGGGCATAACCATAAATAAGTGTGTTGTGTGTGCCTGGGGTCTGGAACTTGATTGGTGCAGGTTGGCATGGGGTTGACTCAGCGAGCATCCATTCCAGTCCAGTGAGGTGTACACCAGTCCAACATAACTTGTCTCAGTTGAGCTAGTTGTGAATTGGTGGTCAGGCTGGGATGCTTCAGGCCCAGGATGGGATTTGGAAGGGATTGTCAGTCTGGGGCTTGGGAGCACTGAGTAGAAGAGGAAGGGTTTGGGGCACTCTCGGGCCAGCCAGGCAGGGATGACAGTCGCCGATATGGGGAAGGCATCATCTTTTAACTACTGCACTACTGCTGCAATTTACAACCCAGGCCAGCCTAGGACAGAATAACTAACAAGGCCATGGCATAGATGGAGGCTGACCTTGATGGATCCAGATGTCAGGAATAGTCTGTCTGGCTTTCCAAGGAAGGAGGTAAGATGGGCAGTGAGGGTGTTAGAAAGGGGAGGGCTTTGTTTTCACATTAATTGCTGTTCAGGTGGGAAAAGATGTTGAACTAAATGCTGGATGCAAAATCAGAATTAGATTTTGACTTCAGACATTCGCTTCCAGAACACTATGTTTCGAATGAGGAATTTTGGTCTAAGAATCCAGAAATCCTAATTCTGAATTTCAGTTAAAAACCAATTCTGGATTCTGAAATCCAATCACCCCTAATTAGTATCAACTATGTCATTATCAGCTCAGATTTTTGCAGACTCCCAAACAGGCCTTCCAGCATGGATATGCACTTGAGTGGGGTGGCTTTAGGCCTGTTAACTTCGAAGGTCTGGGCAGCATCTAGTGGTGGTCCTGTCAGGCACTCCACCATCCAGGCTAACTTTTTATCACTGCAGCACTTCATATTTTGCATCACCTGTGTGGCCTGTTCAATCCATGTATCCACATCTCCACTAGGATCCCAGCTTGATCCCTGAAAAGGTCTGTAACTCCCTCCTCCTCCCAGCAGAGGGAGTAAGACATTACGTGTCCTCTGGGAAAATGTGTGTAGTGAATAGAGCAGAGTAAATAGCAAGGGGTTAATGTGATGCTTGGCCAGCTGGTTATGATTGTTCTATGATATTTGTAATATAGAATATAGTAGGTGATTTGTCTCACATAAGACAGCTGTGCTATGGGTGCTCCCCCCCAGGTTTCAGAAAGCTACAGGATATATTAACCTGAAACCAGGAGGTAATTAAAAGACTAGAGAGACTTAATTAAGGGTCTCCTGTTTCTAACTTAATTAGAACTGACCCAGCTACCAGGATATATGGCTTGTAAACTTTTATGACGTCTTAGAGGAAAAACATGTTCCCACCACAGTGCTAAAGTTATAAAAATCCTTTCGTGTGCCTTGGGAACAGGAGTTGTTCAAGATCAGAGAAATGTTAATTAAGGAGTCATATTTGGGAAATGAGTTTTTGCTGATGTCACCTTATTTAATATACCTCCTGATAGGACATCCTGTATGTATATTTTTTATATTATAAAAGGAGGAGCTAGATGACATCATAGAAGGGGTGGAAACACAGAGTTTAAACTGTATTCTGTATTTCAACTGAGACACACTTCTTTTTGGACTCTTAAGAAACAAGATCTCTAACTTAGGCACTTAGAGGTAATACATCAGATAGAAAAGATCTAAATGTACTTTGGCAGGAGTTTGTCTGTAGTTTTCCTTGTTTTTCTTTATGTGATTGTATGCTGTGTGATATAGTGTTCTGTGTTTACATTTTACATATTTTTATCCATTTTTAAGTAAACCTTTCATTTGAAAGACTGCCTGGGTGTGTCTTCGAAGTTCTTTTTGCATGTGATGTATAAAGGGTTAAGACTGACAAAAACTGTTCAAGGGCTTAATGGTGTTACCAAACTGGGAAAAGGTAAGAATATACCAAAGGTCTTTTATAGAGTTTTAAGAGTTCATTTTGGATACCTGGTTAGGTGCTCTTAGGCGAAGGATATCTGGCATCTCCCTGAAGAGCAGATTATCTGAGCCTGTACATTTGGGTATGCTAGCATAAAGTTCACAGTTGGAATCCCCCCAGAACTTAGGACCAAAGGTGATTTGGACCCACAAGCAGACAGGAGGGTTACCGTTCTATTACCTGTTCACAATACTGCACTGGGAGGTTAGTACTGTGGGAGCAGAGGGCCTGACCTGCTGAGTGCGGTTGGGACAGATTGTTTGGCAGGGGTGCAGATATATTTGTTAACACAGGCTTTAACTGTTCAGTGGGTCAGCTTAATACTGTACAGCTCACTTGCAAAAAAAGGCAGTGATTTATTTTTAAAAAGGAAACAGAACTATATAATTTTGCTTACAGTCAAGTTCCTACCTGTTTTTTTTTTATTCTAAAGTGCAAGTTAAAGAAGCTGCAGTTAGGGAAGAAGATGGCTTCCAACTATAGTGGGCACACTGTAGACTACTTGAGGCAGTTGTACCAGGACAGAGGATCCCTGTATGAGTGGAGAGTCACCAAGCAGAACTTCATGGATGCCCTGATGGCTGCAGATGCCCAGAGCATTGAGTCACTGAATGTGAATGTAAGGGACCAAACCTTGAGCATGGAGGGGCTAGCGGCCAGTGCAGTGTCCAGATCTGGTGAGGATGATAGCAGGGCCAGTGCCAGCAAGGGGCCACAGCAGCAGGGGAAGGTCACCAGCATTCTGGAGCCAGAAGCAATCAAGCTGCAGATTGAGTTGTACGGCATGGAGCTGGAGTTCCAGAAAGATGCTGAGCGAGAGAAATGAGCCGCAGAGGAGAAGAGGGAGCAAGAACAGTGAGACGCTGACCGGGAACAGCGAGAGGCTGACCATGAAGAGCGTGAGTGCCAGTGAGCTGCAGAGGAGAAGAGGGAGTGAGAACAGTGAGAAGCTGAACATGAGGAGCGTGAGCACCAGAGGCAACAAGAACTGGAGAAGTTACAACTCCAACCACCAGCACCAGAGCAGGCAAGTGGCTTGGGTTTAACTGGAACTACAGGACTGGGTTACAAATTGAATTCCAAATTGATAGCTGAATTTAAAGAAGGGAAGGATATGGATGCCTTTTTAAATTCCTTTGAAAAAATTTGTATTCAGGCAAAAATTCCTAGAGGGTCCTGGAGCTTCCAGCTATCCCCACTACTTACTGGGAAAGCTCAGGATGCAGTGGGTCAAATGGACAATGAGAACAGTAATGATTACAACAAACTTAAAGTTGCATTTTAAAAAAAGTTTGATTTAACTGCTGAAGCATATGGAGCTAAATTCCATAAGCTCAGGAGAAGCCCTGATATGAGCTATGAGGAGTTAGCCATGAAACAACGTCAGTTTTTAAAATGTTGGTGGGAAGGAATTGAAGCAAACTCTGCAGATAAAATTGAAAATGCTATTTTGTTAGAACAGGTTTTTGGGGCATGCTCAGCAGAGCTGAAAACCTGTCTGGAGGACCGAGATCCCAAAACAGGGCAAGAGGCTGCTGAACTCTCGGACCACTATGCCAAGAGCAGATCTGCTCTGAGAGCTGAATGAGGTGGGCGTGGCAGTGCAGAAAGGGAAAAGCACACCTGCAGGGCCGGTAAAACCCTCACTGCCCCAGGTTTCAGAAAAAAGAATTCTTTGAGAAAATAATTGAATATTGGGTTTGTAAAGAAACTGGGCATACTGCCAGACAGTGTCCCAAAAGGATGAGCAATATGCAACATAGGGCTAGGAAAGAAGTGGGTTGTTTGTGTGTCCCTTGAGGCATGCCTGTGAACATGAGGGAACACATGCACACAGTCACGGTGAATGGTGTACAGACACAAGGGTTAAGGGACACAGGGGCATCCCTGACATTGGTAAAAGGGGATCTGGTAGAGCCTGGTCAGCTTATACCCAATAAATATGTCACTGTACAAGACTTCACTGGTGAGGAGAAAACATTACCACTTGCTAGTGTTCTCCTAGACTGGGGTGAAACAGGGGGAACTGTGCAACAGGTGGCTGTAGCCCAAACATTAGCAGCTGATGTCATCCTTGGCAACAATCTCAAACAGGGAACGGTGTGTGCAGTTACCTGTAGCCAAGTGGGAAGGGGAAATTGTAGTTCCCTGGACCCCACAAAAGCCAGTGTGGAAATCACTGGGTGGCTGGTTCCCCAGCCTGTGCCTCCTGATATGAAGACTAATGAAAAGGGAGTAGAAATTTCCCCAGTAGCAGTTAACCACACAGCTATGGAGGGTTACTCCAAAGAAGGCAGGGTGACCCATTGTCAGAGGGTTAGGGATGACAGTGATCCTGAGTGCCCTGATGCTAGTGCTTGGGACCCTAATTTAGAGACTAAAGAGGACCTGTCCAATACCTTGGGAATGTATAAGGAGTTTGCAGCTGATCAGAAAAGTGACCCTAGTCTAGAGAAGCTGAGGGCTTTGGCAGACTCTGATGGCACACAGGGAGGTGATGGTAAACATAAGGTTTATTGGGAAAATGGACTGATGTATACTCAGGCTATGCAGACAGAGGGAAGGGTGATAGGCAGGCAGGTTGTCATTCCCCAGGGGTATCGTGAGCAGTTGCTCAAGATTGCACATGACATTCCCTTGTCTGGTCATTTGGGAATCATGCGCACTATGCAGCAGTTGGCCCAGAGTTTCTATTGGCCCAACTTCATCCAGCAGGTGAAGGAGTATTGGAGGTCTTGTCACTGGTGCCAAGAAATAGGGAAGGCAGGTAAGAAAACCCAAACTGCCCTAATTCAATTGCCCATAGTAGAGGAGCCATTCCAGAGGGTGGGAATGGATATTATGGGGCCTTTAAATACCCCCAGCTCCTCCGGGAAGATGTTCATCCTGACTGTGATGGATTATGCTACCCGGTACCTAGAGGCAGTTGACCTATCCTCACTGAGGACAAAGTTGCAGATGCCTTACTTGGGATTTTATCCTGTGTTGGGTTTCCGCAGGAGGTTATCACCGATCGAGGGGGTTCCTTCATGTCGGACCTGATGAAATGTTTGTGGGAGAAATGTGGAGTGGTGCAGAAGTGCATGACTCCTTATCACCCTTAATGTTACCCTGAAGTCAATGCTGCAAGCATTTGCTGAACAGCTTGGGAAGGGCTGGGAGAAATACCTTCCCCACCTGTTGTTTGCATACAGAGAGGTGCCCCAAGAGTCAACAGGATTTTCCCCCTTCAAGCCCTTATATGGACACCATGTATGTGGGCCCCTAGACTTGATCTGGGAGGACTGGGAAGGCAAGCATGCCACCAAGGGAACTCCCATAGTGGATTACGTCCTTAGGTTTAGAGAAAGGCTGAAGGAACTTATGGGGACAGCCCAGAGCAACCTGGCAGCTGCCCAACAGAAAAAAAAAGTGAGGTATGACTGCAGAGCCAGAGCTCGCTTGTACACGGTGGGTCAGGAAGTCATAGTCCTTATTCTGGTCTGGAAAGACAAGCTGCAGGCTGAGTGGGCAGGACCGTACAAAGTAGTTGGGAAGGTAAATGATGTGAAGTATATCACAGAGTTACCTGACAGAAGACAGACAGAGAGTATGTACCATATCAACATGATGAAGCCATATGCTAATAGGGCTGACAAAGTGTTTGCAGTATGTAGTCCTGGGGAGGGTACAAATGAAGGAGACCCCCTTCTGGACTTGTTGGAAGAAAGCAAGTGGGAGTCCTCTGTGGAGGCAGTTAAATTGTCTCCCCAGCTGGCCCCAGACAAGATCCAGGAAGTAAGTGAGGTTTTAGCAGACTTTGCCCCCCATTTAGTGCCAAGCCTTGACTAACCCCTTTAGTGACGCACAATGTGGAGACAGGGACACAGACTCCCATATGGCGGACAGCATATCGGGTGTCAGAAGCTGTCCAAAAGGACATGAGGAGGGAGATGGAGTAAATGCTGGATTTAGGGGTAATCCAGAAATCCCATAACCCCTGGGCCTCACCCCTAGTCCTTGTGCCCAAGCCAGATTAAGACATTACAAGTCCTCTGGGAAAATGTGTGTAGTTAATACAGCAGAGTAGACAGCAAGGGGTTAATAGCTACAGCAGCCTGGTAGGAGGGGCTTAAATGGTTAAATAGTTGAGACCAGCAGTTTTTCAAGAGTTTGGGTCCCTTGGGGCTCAGTGAGACAGTGTTCCTCAGGGACCCAGCAAAGATCAGGATAGGCTCAGCTCTTGTGGGAGGGCCTAAATGGTGGTTGAAACAAACAGCACAGAATGCTCTAGAGAAGCACAGACAGAAGGCAGTATGAAGTAAGGTGCTCCATGTAAGCAGGACGCGGCCTCCCCTTCATCTCCATTCTGACTGCGACTGTCTGGAGAGATCTTGCCAGGCTTTGAATGGTGGCAGGGTCCCAGGTCTGGGTGTAGCACTTGTCCTCACAAAGCTAAATCTCTGGGGCACAGAAACAGAAAAAAAAGTGAAGAACAGAATCAGAGGCTGTGAAATGAAGCAAAAGACAGAGATTGCCGCAAAGTTCCAGAAGCAAGGAGTCATGTGAAGGAAAGGCACAGAGGTTGCCATAAAGCTCCACAAGAGAGACATTAAGCACTAACAATTTAGGCCTTGTTGTCCTGAAAAACTGTGTGAAGTCTGAGAAAGACGCTGCATATATCATTGTGTACTGATCAAATAATCAGGGACAGTAAAGAAGTATTATTGTACTCCATTTAAGTGACTCTTGAGTTATTTAAGACAGATAAAATCATTGACCCAGGGCAACACACTCACTCATTCATACCCTGGGCCAACAGCAGAGAAAATATGGAGGTCAGCAGCAACTGGAGAAGGAAAAGATGTGTGGAGATGAAAAGCACTGGCTCATTCAGACCTGGGTGGAAGAGTAAAGTACAGGTTGTCACAAATGCGCTCCGCAGGTCAGGCCTTCTGCTCCTACAGTGCCAACCTCAAAGCACAATAGTTTGAACAGGGACTGACAGGGTAACCCTCCTGTTTGTTTTGGATCTGAAATCACCTACTGGCCTCGAGTCCTGGGGGTCAAAATGTGAACCTTATGGTAGCATACCCAGTTAACAGGCTGAGATATGTACCCTCTTCAGGAATGCAGTACAATCCTTCACCCAATGGCACCCAGCCAGGTTTCCAAAATGTACCCTTACCACTCAATATGAGACCTAGGTATATTCTTACCTTTTTCAAGTTTAGTAACACATTCAAGCCCTTAACAACTGTCAGACTTAAACACTGATTCAGCATTCGCATACAAAAGAAACTGAGAAAAAGGACAGGCAGTATTTCAAAGAAAATATTGTTTACTAAAAATTGTAAAATAGGTAAGATATAAAACACGAAACAAATATATCAACAACTTACAGTCACATAAAATAAATGGGACGTTACAGAACACAAACGCCTACCAAAAAAAAAATACTTACGTTCCAGTTTAATTTTTTTTTAAGTGCCTAGTTACCAGTCCACAGACTAAGTGTGTCTTTGCTTTTCAGAGAGTCCTTCTGCACCAACTTCTCTTGCAAGCAATATTTAAAAGTCAGTTTTCTCCACCTTTTTGTGATGTCACCCATGAGGTCACTGTTAGATCTGTGATAAATCTGTAATCTGAGTAGGGATATCCAAAAAGGATATTATTCTTGTGCTGGCTGGTATCAGCAGTTACCAACAAAAAAAAATATGTGACAGTCTTTGCAAGCAGGTTCCTTTGATGGCTCATAAATCCACATCCTGTCACTAGTCCCCTTCTAGGTGGAAAACCAAGAGGAATCAGCCAAATTACTTCCCTTTCTACTATGTCATAAAATGCATACATGGGAACCAACTTCAAAAGCAGGAGCAGGTTATAAGGGGTAATAAACTGTCCATCAGGAAGGAAGGCATTTAATTAGGTTTCACTGGTCAGTTTCATGACATCCTCAATGACACCGTGAAGGTCAAATGTCAAGTCTCTCACACTCTGCCTGCTTGTCCTAGGCAGACAATCACATACCACATATTTATATTACAAATATCATACATGTAACCATAAGCAGATGGCAGAGTGTCACACAGGTCAGGTTAAGTAATGCCCCCCCAACCCCATCCTGGATGAAAAGTAATACCAAACACCCCTAGATGCAGGGCAGGGAGGGTGGTGGTTACAGGTGCAGAGCCTTTTATACTCCTACTCCCTGGAAAGGCAGGGATGTCTTTTCCATAAACCAGCCCACATTATTCAATGTTGCTGTAGCCAGGGTGCATCTGACCCCACGGGGCCTAGTGGGTCCTTCAGATATTAAGTGGTCTTGCACACTTTAACAAACAAATTATTACTATGGTTTTCAAATCAGAGTCAACCTTGTAGGAGGGATCGCTATTGGGGCTGCTCTCCCAGTTGCAAAAATGTCCATGTGCCCAAGGGGCCCAACAAAGGCAAGAGTAGTGGGCAAGTCATTTGGGTCCACATCACGTTTACTCCCAATGACTACATCAACAGTTTGAGTGGCCATCTCCCATGTCAGATGTAGTACCTTCAGCTTACCAGCATCTGAGAGGCCTTCATGCAAGTGTCCCAAAATTTCCCCCTGGTAAAGGTACCACTACCATGCACCCCTACCAGGTTGTCATAGATGTCTGTGGTGGCTCCTGTGTTCTTTTCCCACTCACTAATGAGGGGTGTTCATATCCATAAAAAAGGAAAAAGTATGGTGTCCACCCAGAAAAGTGAGCCTGGTGACTGACCAGTACAATCCCTGGGATGCTGTACCTGCCCACCTCCCCACTGTGATTACCCCTCCTGCAAACTCCACATAAACACAGTAGCTCGCCCCAAACAGCATGCACAATAATCTTGGAGTCAATAATGAGAGATGGATTAAACAAACACAATTTTATTTTAGGATATGTAGCCACGACAAGAGGATAATGTTTAGTGCAATTGCTCCCCCAAAAAGGGGTAATATGGTGTACCTTGTCTGGTCTTCCATTGCCCTAATCAGGCATAGCCTACTCTTAGGTGCCCTATGTATATGGGGTAAATCTAGCACACTCTTCTGGGTTGTCAGTAAAAATATCCAGCATGTGCAGCCCAACCTTTAGCGTCTCTATGGCTGTCTTTAGTCAAGCCTGGCCAGGCACAGCCTTGCAGTCAGCTTGCCCCCACACTCAAAGCAAAGTACAGTATTAGAATGGTCCTCTTGTATTGGTGGCCGCTACTTTCTCCCACATGGTACCAGGCTATTTTCCTTTATAACTTGTGGGAGCTACCCTAGACACAGTTCCTGGGTACCCTGGGTTGGACTGAAGCAGGCTCATTATTGTTGCTAAGGGTTGTCCAGCTGTGTTGCTCTAAATAATCCCCAATACTAAACATGATGCACTTTCTTAAAATTACTTAGAAACTCAAATATGAGGCATTTGTAAAATCAGATAGCTCCTCCTTCACTCTGCGGGGCCTCTAGACCTCCAGTCTCTGCCGTACCTCTTGATCAGTTGGGCTGTGTCTCTGGTCTTACCTCACTCTCTCTCTCTCTCAGTTGGTGGCTTGGATTCACTGATTCCTCTTGGAGGTGCAGTTGGCTGTCGGTTCCAGACCACTGTGTTTTTGTACTGACCATCATATCCTAGCTTTCGATCCTTCTGGGCAGTCACAGCTCAACAACTGACTGTGGTGCTTGCTGACAGACCTCACAGCAACTCTACTGCAGCTTCTCCTTTCTCTCTCTGTCTCTTCCTGCCATGCAATGGAGCAGCATTGACCCTCATTTTGTCTAGTATTTGAGTGTCAGTATTTCCTCACAGGTACATTTTTACTCACAGTTCATCTTTCACAGACAAGGTCTGTGATGGCATAGACCGAACCCTTCATCTCTTCAAGATCTCTCACAGTCAGTACAGATGCTGCTTCTTCACAGGCAAATATCCAGCTCCCATTGGCTCTGCAGGCTGTTAGTCATGTTCAGGCACTCCTGAAGGGCCCACCTGACAGTTTATTGGCTCACTACAAGGGCACCAGAAGCAGCAGTTCTCCAGGTTCCCCAAAGCTTTGTTAGCTTTGCTTACAGTCTGCCCCCTATTTGGCTGACAGCCAAGGTCATGGGATGGCAAGATGGTGGTGACCACAAATTTCTGGGGCATTGGCCCCAAGATTCATTTTATGGAGAGCTTCTGCCTTTTTCCACAGTTTTAAGCCACTGTATTCAAGTGGCCCGGTCATGCTGTCCTTTCATTGTTATCAGTGTGGCAGTCAGTGTTTTGCTCCATTGGCGGCTGCTCACCTTGATGTTCATCTGGAAATGCTCAGCAGTATGGCGCAAAAAGCATCAAATAAATCAAGCCTCCTGCATCTCCTTGGCAGCTTCAGCCAGTCCCCATACAGCACAGTTTGGGTCCTGGGGGCCCTCATCTGCAGATGCTTTGGTGTGTGCTATACATGCCAGTTTCTGAAAGAAGACAGTAGAATTAGAAGCTATTTGAATTTCAATTTTATATTGCACCTTTCATATGCGAAGTACCTCCAAACTCTTTTATTTATACATTTATTAGTAATTTTTGACCAGGACAGGCACACTAAGCTTTGATAGCTCATTTCTAGGTGCATCCTGGAATGTGGGTTACATGGATGTCTTTTACTGACAGGGAGAGTACTGGCCATGAAACCTGGGAAACTCACCTACTCTTCTTTAATAAGTGCCATGGGATCTTTAACATCTATGGCATAGGAGAGGCTAGGGTGTTCCGCACCATAGGATTCAATCAGTGGTTGAAAAACTGGAGTGGAGCTCTGGGATTTGGCTTCATTGGGGACTGGGAGTCCACCTGGAATGATGCAAGCCTATACTGGCATGATGGGCTGCATCTGTCCGGGAGGGGAACCAGGATCCTAGGTGATAGGTTTAAATGCTTCATTGGCAAGCATTTAAACTAGCCAAGGGGGGAGGCACTGGAAAGGAGCAGGGAAATCCTAGCCCCCCCCAAATAATCATGGTAGTAAGTGCGGCAAACACCAACATAGAGGTGTCGTTAGGGAGAAGGGAGGGGTAAATGGAGAAAGTGACAAAGGCAAGAAGGACAGGGATGGGGCAAAAGGGAGTAAGGCCATCAGGAAATGGAGGGTAATGAGTACCAATACCCGTAGTCTGGGCAACAAGCTCCCTGAGCTGGTGGCCTTGATGGAAGAGGGATGCCTGGATATCGTAGCAGTCACAGAAACATGGTACACAGAGAACCATGACTGGGATGTTAACATACCAGGGTACATAACCTACAGGAGAGACATGCAGGGGAGAAGAGGGGGGAGGAGTAGCTCTCTATGTAAAGGAAGGGATAAAAGCAACTGAACAAAAGAGTAAACAGGGAGGAGAGGAGGCACTGTGGGTCACCTTGGAGACTGGAAAGGGCACCACAATCCGCACAGGGGTTGTGTACAGACCCCCATGTCAGGGGGAAGGAATGGACAAGGATATGATAGAAGGCATTCTTAGAATGGCAGAGAAAGGGGAGATACTGTTGATGGGAGACCTGAATATGCCAGATGTTAACTGGAGCACATTTGCTGCAGCCACATCCAAGAGCAGGGTCATTCTTGATGCCCTACAGGTGGCAGGCCTCAGACAGCTAGTTTCGGAACCCACTCGTGAGGGAGCAATCTTAGACCTCATACTCTCAAATGGGGGCAGTGAGAGGATCTCAAATCTAGAAGTGGGTTGCCATCTGGGGACAAGTGACCATCAAATAGTGTGGTTCACGTTAAACTCAGCTACAGAGTCAAGCCATACAAAAGTGAGGGTACTGGACTTTAGGGAGGCTGACTTTGGCAAAATGGGAGAGTGCCTCAGAAAAGCACTAGCAAACAGGCTAGAAGGAGGTGTGGAGCAACAATGGGGAATCATCAAAACTGCCATCACAGAGGCAACAAGCCTTTGTGTGAAAGCAAATAAACAAATCAAATGAAAGAAAAACCACTATGGTTCTCAAAAGAGGTGGCTGTGAAAGTCAGAAAGAAAAAGATAGCATTCTGGAAGTATAAGGAAACACAGAAGGAGCAGGACAGAGAGCTGTACCAGTTAAGGCAGAAGGAAGAAGGGAGGGAAGTCAGAATAGCAAAGGCCCAAACTGAGGAAAAGATAGCCAACTCAGTTAAGAAGGGGGATAAAACCTTTTATAGGTACATCAGCGAGTGTAGAAAGACAAAGGGAGGGATAGTGAGGCTGAATAGAATGAACGGTGGGTGGGCAGAGGGGGACAGTGAAAAAGCAGGGATACTGAATGAATATTTCTGCTCAGTATTCACAAAAGAGGAGGGGGAAGTGCCTAATCCAATTAACAGAAGCACTCTTGATAGGGGGGTCAATCCCAGTCCTTTCACAGAAGAAAGGGTTCTGCAAGAACTTCTAAAACTGAAGGTGGACAAAGCAATGGATCCTGATGGAATTTACCCCAGAATTCTAAAAGAATTAAGGGAGGAACAGGTGAGACCACTGGCTACTCTTTTTAATAAATCATGGGAGGATGGTGTGGTACCCGAGGACTGGAGGAAGGCAGATGTGATTCCCCTTCACAAAAGTGGGACCAAGACAGAGGCAGGAAACTACAGACCTGTCAGTCTGACCTCTGTGGTAGGGAAAGTGATGGAGTCACTTCTGAAGGAAAGAATAGTTGAGTACCTAGAGGCCAGTGGAGCACAGGACCCAAGGCAGCATGGGTTCACAGCGGAAGTTCATGTCAGATGAATCTAATAGATTTCTTTGACTGGGTGACCAAAGTAGTAGACCAGGGAGGGGCTGTGGACATGGCCTACCTAGACTTTAGCAAGGCATTTGACACAGTTCCACACAAAAGATTGATAGTCAAATTAACCAGCCTGGGAGTGGGTCCCAGGGTGGTAGCCTGGGTAAAACATTGGCTGGACAACAGGACACAGAAGGTAATTATAAATGGAGTCCACTCTGAAGAAATAGGGGTCACTAGTGGGGTACCGCAGGGTTCAGTATTGGGTCCAGTCCTTTTTAATGTTTTCATCAGTGACATTGCAGAGGAACTGGAAGGAAAAGTATGCCTCTTTGCAGATGACACAAAGATCTGCAACAGGGTTGATACACAAGGAGGCATGGAAAAGATGAAAAGGGACTTGGCAAGGTTGGAGGAATGGTCAGAAGTATGGCAGCTAGGATTCAATGCAAAGAAGTGCAAAATAATGCACCTGGGAAACAAGAACCCAGGGGAAGAATACACAATGGGTGGGGAGGTAGTAACAACAACAAAAAAGGAAATGGACCTGGGCGTAATCATATCAGATGACCTTAAGGTTAGCAAGTAATGTGAGAAGGCAGTAGGGAGGGCTGGGGGTACACTGGGATGTATAGGGAGAGGCATCATCAGCAGCAGAAAACAGGAAGTTGTTATCCCTCTGTACAGACAGTTGGTGAGACCCCATCTGAGTACTGTGTCCAGTTCTGGAGACCCCATCTCCGCAAGAACATAGACAGGATAGAGGTAGTCCATAGGAGGGCAACTAAAATGATGCAGGGTCTGCAAGAGAAGCTATATGAGGAGAGACTAAAGGAGCTTAATATGTATACCCTTGAGGAAAGAAGGGAGGGGGGGACATGATAGAAACTTCTAAGTACCTCAGTGGAATCAACAGGGTCCAAGAGGGTAGCATCTTTCAGAAAAAGAGACGTGCAAGAACAAGGGGACACAATTTAAAGATAGAAGGAGGGCAGTTCAGGGGCAATGTGAGGAAGTATTATTTCACAGAGAGGGTAGTGGATGCATGGAACAGCCTTCCTGAGGAGGTTGTGGGGTCTAAAACTGTGGGAGAATTCAAGAATGCATGGGACAGACATAAGGCTATTCTTGTGGGGGGTAGGAAGAAATAGGCTGTTGGTTAACTAGGATCTGCGGCCTGTCCTGTAGGTAGGGAAATGGGCAGACTAGGTGGACCAAGCGGTCCTTATCTGCCGTCAAAGTCTATGTTTCTATGTTTCTATGTTTCACCTGGATAGAGACAGGAATAGCAGAAGTGACCTCGGTTGAATCTCTCATCTTGAGGACAGCACCTCAACAGTCCCGCATCCATCCTTGTACAGCACTACAGCATCAGTTATGGGTATTATCCCAAGTACCTGGCATGGGGCTAGAACCCACGACCTTCTAAACATCTGGACCATGAGCTTAGCATGCTACCTACTGAACCACTGACACTAAACCAAAGAGATATTGCAAGGCTTGTACTGTACACAGGCAAATGTGGCAGGCTTCTACCTTCTACTCAGGCTTGAGGTTTCTAAGTTATTTTAAAAAACTGCATTAAGATGTACACATAGCCCTTGACAACTGCATAACCTGTCTTATTGAAAGAAGAGATGGTGTGCAGGAAGCCGGGGCTCTCACCTACTCTTTTTAATAAATGCTATTGGAGCATTACCTCCTGCCTGCACACCCAAAAGAGATGAGAATATTGGAGCTCAGTTGAACACATCTAAAGCTTTGCACAGTCAGCAGGGAAGCAGCCATCTGGTACTGCACTATAAAGTCAGCACTGGGTAGTAGCACACGTTCCCAGTGTGACTCTTGGAACCCATGAACTTCTGGCCCAGATGTGAGATTTCCTCCACAGAGTCACTCAGACAAGGGAATATTAAGGCTCTGAAAAACTGTACTTAGAGTTTACGGATATCCATTTTGCATGGGGGGCACTATGGGTTAAAACTGACAAATGGCCTAGTGTGTTAACATGTCTTTAGTCAAATCAATCACTGAACACAAAATAGGTAATTTTAGAAATATGCTGGCATAAAATACAGGAAAAAAACTTGTGACCTTTAGCACCTTTCTTCTAAAATTACAGCAGAGTTGTTATCAATTCATGAACTGACTGGAAATCCCAGACAAACGGTTGTCCAAAGGGAAGGATATATTTTCCCATAATGGAAACTAGAACCTTTTCAAAGCAGCAAGTGTTTCATGTTCATGCTTTGCAATTGATGTTACATAAATTTTCTTGAAAGTTGTAATATTCTGGAAAAGCAGCTCTGCATTTCTATGTTTATTCCAAAGCAGCGAGAATATAGTATAACCACTAGAGAGAAATCAGTTTCTTTTTCATTCCTTTACATAATATATTTAGCATCTCATTGTACCAGTGGCTGGTCCTCATGCAAGCTATTACACTGTGTCCTAAAACAAAAAAATTGAATAGTTACAGTTTTCAGTCTACAGCTTTTCTGCATTATAACATTGCATTTTATCTATAATCTATGAAAGTTAGCACCTTGACAATTTACTGTACTGTCTCAATATCTCGACTGACAGTAATGAGCGCACTCAATTTTTTTCCAAACGCTGTAGTTACATATATGACTTTTTATGAAATAACTACTGTATCAGCGTTACTTCATGAACCAGAAGGGACACTTCCAAGTCATCAGTATCCTGCTGAATGGGTCACTAACATAAAAGTGTTGTCATGGTAACTGACAACTCAAATGTTTAGAGGTTTGTACTGTCTGTACTGGCAGCACAACGGGCATTAGAGAAAAACTCTTGCTTTTTTAATGGATCCCCTATCTTAGTAGGAATGAAAATGTTTTTCTTTCATGCTGACTTTATTGACAAACCAATACCAAACGAAAAATGGAACGTGAAGGAGAATCACAGATCGAGATGAACAGAAGTGAGGAAAAACAAGAGTTAAAAAGGAATTAGCATTTGAATTTACATAATGGCTCATGGATGCCTAGATGTAATCAGATAATTAGAACAATAGATGCACAACTATGCACAACCAGACTGTGTACCCATCAGAGGGCATTTTTTTTCATGATAAACCACAAGAGCGAAGCTTGAATGGCCTACTGTATAATGTCACAAGATTCTCTGAGACAGAAAAAAAGCCTTGTTGTGCAAAGTTGGTCAGTTGTAATTTTTTTATAGTGCATGGCTGGTTGCTTTTTTTTAACTGAGGAACGGGTACTTAAAAAACAGGCATTTGGCAATGTCGAATGTTTCCTTACATGTTGATGTGGCAGGGGTGTGTTCTGTTAGTTTCCTTCCTTCTTTATTTTCTCCATTATTGTGAACCATTTTTGGTTGTTGTTGCTGGGGTTGCTCACCCCCTCTGAATGCACCACAGTCCCCCATTCATGAGTACATGGCCTTTTTCTTTCCTCGTGTTTAGGTTTGTATTTTTCTGTTTTGAGCATGCTCGGTAGGGCTTTTGGAATAACGTTCAAATATGACACCAAAAATTTAGTGTCACAGGGCCGTTTCAGATTTTTGTGAGATGTGTGCATGACAACAATTTTTTTTTGTTTCATGACTGCCATCATCATGTTTCTGACCTTACTAACAAACTACTAATTCAAATTTTTATTACAGCAGCCATAATGAAAAAATAAATAAATCTACTTCATTAGAACATGCTGGTTCAACTCCCCAACCCCACCCCCAAAGCAGCAACAGGGAAAAAAAAATTAGGGTTTTGGGTCTCTGGAGTCTTGGCGCATCAGTGGTGGGATCTTCCTTGGGGTTGTCAACCATAATGCCCACCTTGTTCTCTGAGCAAGCAAGGTCAGATGTGATCTCCTTTCTTCACACAGGGTCTACAGTGCCCTGTGTGAAAAAAGCTATCGCACATTGTATTGGCGACATGTGACGAGATATTACTTGTCTGCCTTTGAGGAGTGTATCAGCAAGAGGCTCTGGCTCTTAGAGTTGTGCCTTGTGCTTCAGACAGGAGGCTACGAGCTGGAGGAGGGGGTGAACACTAGGGTTGACAACCCCAAAGAAGACTCCACTTCTGATTTGATAAGATTCCAGAGACCCAAAACTCTTATGTTTTTTTCCTTTTGCTGCTTTGGGGTGGCAGTGGTGGAGATAGTGTTGGAAACCCTAACACTACATTTCCCTGCTTTTGTGGCAAACGGCTGCTGCCTTCATTTAATATTGGGCTAATTTAGACATTTATATCTCTGGACTACTGACATCTACAAGAAAGCCACAAGCCTCATCTGAATTACCCTTTCAAATGCATTCAGAATGTGAGAGATCTGGCAAGCTTTTGTTTCCTTTTGATTGTGCTTTCTGCAGAAAGAATGGAGATTCAACTGGGGTAAAACGTGTAAGGGAAGATATGTTTCCAGCAGTTCAGAGGGAGGAGATGAAGCATCTGGTATAGCTGTTAAAAAAACAAATGGCAAAGTTCAGTTCTCAGAAATGGTAACGTTATGAAGGCAAGGGAGGAGGTTTTAGCAACAGGGAAGGAAAATCTGGTATAATTATTAAAGAAGACAAGCATCTGTCGGTGCCAAATGTTTCCTTGCCTGGTTTATGTGACAGGGGTGTATTGTGTTAGTTGAACTTCTGGTGGGAGGAAAAGCCTGCCTGAACTATGTTTTGACAAGCTGTCATATTTTGGACAACATTTGAATACAGAAGCTCAGGTAATAAGAAGGCAATGTTGAAAATGTGGGGTGCAAATATTCCGCAGTTATGAGCATGCATACCGAAACTGAAATGAATGGGCATAACTTTGTCATTTTGTCATATTTTGACCCTGAATGTTGAACATAGTCTTCTTATCACCCCAACTCATGAACCCCATAGGTGATAAGACTTTCTATAGATACATTAGTGAAAGGAGAAAGTCCAGAGTGGGTATTGCTAAGCTCAAAGGAGAAAAGGGGACATGTGAGGAGGAGGACCCTGTAAAAGCATCTATACTAAATAGATACTTTTGCTCAGTATTTACTGAAGAGAAGGTAGGGCAGGGCCCACAGCTCAGCACCATGGACACAGTGGGGGAGGGAGGTGAGCACTACTCCCTTCACAAAAGAAAGGGTCCTACAAGAGCTCGCTAAGCTCAGGGTGGACAAGGAAATGGGACCTGACGGCATACATCCCAGGGTACTTAAGGAGCTAAGGGTGGAACTAGCAGAGCAATTAGCAGAACTGTTTAGTGAGTCTCTGAGCACAGGACAGGTCCCAGAAGACTGGAGAAGGGCTCATGTGATCCCGCTCCACAAGAGTGGTAGCAGGGAGGAGGCAGAGAACTACAGACCAGTCAGTCTTACCTCAGTAGTGGGCAAGATTATGGAGGCACTCCTTAAGGAAAGGATAGTGCAACACCTGGAATCCATAGGGACACAGGATCCAAGACAGGATAGGTTTACAAAAAGGGAGGTCCTGTCAAACTAATCTCATAGATTTCTTTGACTGGGTAACCAGAGTGGTGGACCAAGGGGGAGCAGTTGATGTCGCCTACCTTGACTTCAGCAAAGCTTTTGACACTGTTCCATATAGAAGATTTATAAATAAGCTGGGTAGGCTTGGGGTGGGTCAGAAGTTGGTCAACTGAGTGGCAAACTGGTTGACAAGCAGAAAACAGAGAGTGGTGGCAAATGGTATACAGTCAGAAGAGATGCAAGTCACAAGTGGGGTACCTCAGGGATCAGTCCTGGGGCCAGTCCTCTTCAATATCTTCATTAGTGACATTGCAGATGGACTAGAGGGTAAGGCTTATCTGTTTGCAGATGACACCAAGATCTGCAACAGAGTAGATGATCCAGATGGGATGGCAGAAAGAGAAGAGATCTGGATAAACTAGCAAAATGGTCAGAAGAGTGGCAACTGGGATTTAATGCAAAGAAGTGCAAGATCATGCACATAGGGAAGAGAAACCCTGAAGCCACCTATAGGCTGGGAGGGAAGTTGCTGGCAGTCACAAAGGAAGAAAGAGACTTGGGCATCATCATCACCAATGACCTGAAATCATCCAAGCAGACCTCTAAAGCAGTAGGTAAGGCTAGGGGGATGTTAGGGTGTATTAGTAGGGGTATCACAAGTCATAAGAGGGAGGTAATAATCCCTCTTTACAAGACACTGGTTAGGCCCCATCTGGAGTACTGCGTGCAGTACTGGAGGCTACACCATCACAAGGACATTAAACAAATTGAGGCAGTCCAGAGAAGGGCAACTAAAATGGCAGGGACTGCATCAGAAGACATATGGAGGACAGATTAACAGAGCTCAATATGTATACCCTAGAGCAAAGGAGGGAGAGAGGTGATATGAACGAAACATTCAAACACCTTAAGGGCATTAACAAGGTGAAAGAGTCTAACATGTTTAAATATAAGAAAAATAGCAGGACAAGAGGACACAACATGAGATTAGAGGGAGGCCGATTAAGGAGGAATGTGAGGAAATTCTTTTTCACAGAAAGAGTGGTGGATGCATGGAACGGCCTACATCAGGAAGTGGTTGCTATGAATACAGTGCAGGGCTTCAAATAGGCATGGGATAGGCATAAGGGAGCAATACAGATGAGTATGAATAGATAGGCCACTGACAGAACAAAGGCCGATGGCACATTTATAAGGTAGAAAAAGAAATGGGCAGACTGGATGGGCCTTGTGGTCCTTATCTGCCGTCAACCTCTATGTTTCTATCTTTATGTTACAATGGCATTCTACGTCACTGGTGCAAAAACAGGTTTTAGGCAGGATGTGAAAAATGACAGCTGTATTGTTCATGAGGTGGTGTGGGCCTAAAGTCCTGGTGTCTGGACTTAAGGAATTGGAGTTTTTTTGGATGGTGCATTTATTTCTTTAAATACAGTAAAAGTATAAACAGCAGGGGTATGAGAAGGTGAGAGCCTCTTATTACCTGGAGTTTGGGATGTGGAGGTGAGAGCTCCTCAGTACTTTCTGGTCAGGAAAATGCTGTTTTTTTACAAGATGGAACTTGGACAAACAGGGGTCAACTTGTGATACATTACTTTGACTGACTCTGGATAGTGCAGGATAAAACGTAATCCTGCAAACTGTTCTCTGTCTTGCTCCGAAGATTTATTTATTTTTATTATAGTGTAATAATTTGTATAATTTAGTTAGTGGATAAATGAGTTGTATGTGTTCGGGAGTGTGGAAGGTGTGTGATTGAGTGAGATAGAATTGTTTTTGAGGTGGTTGGAGTTGAAAGTTAGAATTGTTATTATGAGTGTGAATTGAAGATTGGGAAATTATGTTTAAATTGGGGATTAGAATTTGTATTAGTTGTGGGATTTGGCTATTTTTGGGGTATTTTGTAGTGGATTTTAGTTGTTAGAATGTGTCTGGGACAGAGGCCCATAAGGTGTAGCTACCCGGGGGTTACCTCCTTGACCTCCATCCCTTCAAACTTCCAACCCTTCTGGCTGAGGCCTACCAGAGATGTAGAGCCTTGAGAATAGCTTGGTGGGGGGGGTCCGTGGGGTGATGGACCCGAGCAGCTAACAGGATGTCTGGGATTCAAGTAGGGAGGCCAAGGAGATACCCTGGGGCAAAATAGGAACTCAAGAGGGAGTTGCCATGTTTAGTTCCCATACCCAAGAGCTCCACGGTAGATGATGGGCAGTCGGCTGGCCCAACTGCCCCGCCTCATCCTACCTGGGTTGTGTTATGCAATGCCAGGTCAATGAGGAACAAGACTGCTATAATGGAGGACTTGATATCCTCAGTTGACCTGGCTTGCATCACGGAAACCTGGTTGGATGAAAATGCCACCCCTATTTTGGATGTGGCAATGCCAGCTGGGTACTCCGTGATACATAGACTGAGGGAGGATCGCAGAGGCGGAGGGGGTTGGCCATTTGTTTTAAATCTGCCCTGAACTTCACGGTGCTACCTGTAGGTCATACATGATCTTTTGAGTGTGGCCACTTGAGGGGGCATGGGCGTGTTTTCAGGGTTCTTGTACTCTATCATCCCCCTGGTGGAGATGGGGACTTTTTATGGGAGATCGAAGAGCTCACCATCGGCCTGGTGTTGGAGTCTCCCAGGTGGCTGATCCTTGGGGACTTCAATGCATGGGTCGACGGTGGGCTCTTGAGTTTTGGGAATGATCTCATTGGGAGCATGGGAGCCCTGGGCCTACTACAGAATGTAACAACAGCAATGCACTCGGGTGGCCACACTCTGCCTCTCGAAAGGGATGCAAAGCCCAGCCTGAGCTGTGCCTAAACACTCCTTTTGTCTGGGATGAGTTTGACCTGGTTGGGGTAGAGGAGGTGGCTGTGACAGTCTCGAAGCTGTGGCCAACACAATGTGATCTAGACCTGGGTCCGACCCTACTTTTTGTTGGATGTCTAGACCTAATTGGACCTGTGGTTGCTGAGATTGTCTGGATTTCCTTGAGGAGTGGGGTCTTCCCATTGGCCTTGAAAGAGGCCTTGGTTAGACCCCTATTGAAGAAACCCTCTTTGGACCCAGACTACCTCAGCAACTACAGGCTGGTCCCGAACCTCCCATTTTTAGGGAAGGTTATTGAGAAGGTGGTGGCCATTCAGCTTGAGAGAAATCTTGCCTCTTCCTCCAGCTATGAGCCTTTCCAGTCTGGGTTCTGTGTGGGGCGTAGAATAGAGACTACCTGGTGAGGGTGCTTAAAACCTCCAGATGGCGAGGGACAGGAGATACCATACCATTATGGTCCTCCTGACAGGAGAGACCATACCATTATGGTCCTCCTGGACCTCTCTGCAGCATTTTGGATGACTCAAAACTGGCTTAAGCTTAAACCAGACAAGACAGAGGTACTTGTGGTGGATCCAGGTCATAAAGGCGGAGGAGTGGGTGAGGGGTCTCACCCCAGCCTAGTGTTGGGGGGCATTCCCCTTGCCCTCGTCTAGACAGGAGAAGGATTTGGGTGTGATCCTGGATGATGACCTGATGCTTGATACGCAGGTGTCGGCTGTGGTCAAGAGTGGATTTTACCATCTGAGGAATATCACCCAAATCCGAGGCCTGATCGCGGCTGAGGACTTGACCATGCTGGTGAATGCTTTCGTCACTTCCAGGCTGGGCTATTGCAATGCCCTGTACCTAGGGTGGTCTGGAGGCAACCTCCATAGGCTGCAGCTGATGCAGAATGCAGCAGCAAGGTTATTATCAGTGGTGAGGAGGTGTGAACATATCACCCCAGTTCTCCGCGGACTACAGTGGCTGCCAGTCAGGTAGGGGATTGTCTGCAAGGTAGGGCTTTTGACCTACAAGACCCTGCATGATCGGGGACCTGTCTATCTGTAAGATCTCCTTGTCCCCTACCATCCACTCTGGGCGCTCCGTTCTACTGGGGAAAGCCCCCTTAGAGTTCCCAGGGTGAGGTTGCGACATTCAGGCGATATGGTGTTTTCTGTGGCCGTGCCCGTCCTGTGGAACTCATTTCCTGCTTATGTAAGGGAGGCTTCCTCAGTAGAAGCCTTTAAAAAGGGGTTAAAAACCTATTTGTTCCAGCGGGCTTTTATTGACTGACGAGTGACTTGTTAATGAGAGATGAATTTTAATGATGCTCCAGGTGGAAATGTTAAAGTATATAGTTGTACATTACTGTATATTATTATGTTGTTGTTTGTTTTATTGTATAGCACCCAGAGTCCTTGGAAGTGGGCACTTTTATTAATAAAATATCAATCTATAAAATGGCTATGCTGAAAGTTTGGAGTGAAAATATTGAAATTGACCAAAGTTACACATGTGTGTAGAAAAGTTTGAACGACTGGATGTAACTTGGCCATTTTTGGGAGTTTTTTCATCAAATTTTCAACATGGCCTTTTTGGGATCCCACCTCATGAAGAGTGCCACTGTCATTTTGTTCATTCTTGCCAAAAGGTGATTTCACACAGCGACCATGCCATTCTGCAACACAGATGCAAAAACACATTTTGGGCAGGATGTGAAAAATTACAGCTGTACTGATCATGAGGAGGTGTGAAAAAATGGCAATTTTGAAAATCTAGAGTGAAAATATAAAAAATTGGTGAAGTTACGAGCATGCATAGAAACTGCGCAATGCACGCTCGTAACAGTCATTTTTGGGATTTTTGCACCATATTTTCAACATGGGCTTTTTGGGACCCCTCCTCATGAACACTGGCATTATCATCATTTTGTTACTCGGTCCTGAAGGGTGATTCTGCACAGCGACCGTGAAACCACCTTTCGGGACCAGGTAACAAAATGACAGTACCACTGTTCATGAGGTGGGGTCTGACGTATCAGTTGAAAACCTCATTGACAGTCATTATACAGCGCTTACCTTGATTCCTCAGTTCGTGGTTCGGCTTTGAAGTGCACAGACATGTCTTGGTCCACAGAAGATCACAGCCACTGACCTCTGAAGGTAAGTATGGGGTAAGGGAGGTAAGGGAGGTGGGTGCTCAGAGGAGGGTTGGGATGGGGAGGGATGGGGAGACGACAAGGGACTGTTTCTTTTTACAGGCTTAAAAAAAAAGACATCAGGGCCAGTTTTACGTTTTAACAGGGTATAAAAATGTTTATTTTGAAGCACTGGGAATGAGCTCCCCAGAAGGGGGTTATAATGATGACAGAGGGACTGAGCACCCCAATGTCATCACGGAGACAGGGAATGGAGGGTGTGAGGTGGACAGCATGCAGAGGGAGGGAGTGGGATGGCTTCATTCACATACCCGGATGGGGAACAAGGGGTGCAGGGAGGACAGCAAACAGAGGGAGAGAGCGAGAGGGCTTAATTTTGATAACAGGAGGGGAACAGAGGGTGCTGGGAGGACAGCACACAGAGGGAGGGAGCGGGAGGGAATGTAGCTGATACCGGGATGGGGAATAAAGGAGGCGTGGAGGACAGCATGCAGACGGAGGGAGCAGGAGAGAATGCAACTAATACTCAGATAGGGAACAAAGGATGTGGGGAGGACAGCACGCAGAGTGAAGGAGCGGAAGGGCTTAATTTTTATACCAGGAGGGGAATTACAGGTGTAGGGAGGGCAGCACACAGAGGGAGGGAGTGGGAGGGAATGCAGTTGATACTGGGATGGGGAACAAAAGGTGCGGGAAGGACAGCATGCAGAGGGAGGGAGGGAGCGGGAGGGAATGCAGCTGGTGATAGGGAAACAGATGGGTCTTCATGCAAATGGCAGTGAAGAACAAGGACAGAGCTGTCTGCTTACCAGCCAGCATTATGCAAATAAAAGGAATAACGCGCTTTCATTAGAGCACTTCATTTCTTTCAACTAGAGAACGGCTTCCAGCTGTGAAACTATGACTAGTGTCACAGTCTTTTTGCATGCTCATTGGTCTATCAGGGACAAGCCCACTGTATAGTGCTGTGCATTGGTCTCATCCCTGACACACCTCTGAAATGTCATTCTACCTCAAGATGGTTCTTGTGCACGCGCAAGGAAACATAAAAAACAACAGTTATAACAGCATCAAGTTATCCCACAGGGATATAAAAAAAGACAAATGTTTTGGCAAGAGAACCTGTTCTGACACTTTGAATGCTGAAAGTGAGAGTTTTCAAATGTTCTTGCTACCATGGTCTTACTCCTGGGTGCTATTGTACCATCAATTATGGTGTTAGTGTTCTTTTTTTTTTGCTGCCCTGTCCCTCCTATCTGGCCTGATCCTATTGTACTAATAGTATTTTTTATATGCTGCTGTTTTGCACATCTGTTTTATAGATTGCTGCATATCAACTACCATTTTACTGCTGATTATTTATTTTTACTTTCTGTTATTTATTCTTGCAGTTATCTCCCACGAACCCCTCGCTCCAGGACGCTCCTAGAATTGAGCTGCTTTTAGGTTAGTGTGCTTTTCCTGACAAAAACTTACAAATCAATCAGCCAGTCAATCAATCATTCAGATCTGGGGCCGGATTTCAAACCCCCAGAAACCTGCGCAGGTGCAGGGAAAAACTGGCGCAAGTGGAGCTTCACTTGCGGAGCTGTAGGTTTTTCCACAGGCACCATGTTTTCAAAGCTGGAGGTGGTTTACAACTAGCTCCATGATTTACAGTAGCTTGTGGCTGTTTTTTGGCACAGCTGTGCCAAAATGTTACAGCTGGTTGGACAAGGTGTAACATCCACCCGCAGCTGTGCCTGCTGCACATGTGGAGCATACATAGATACACAGAAGATGACGGCAGATGAGGACCATATGACTCACCTAGTCTGCCCCTTTTCCCTACCTAATGCATTACCGCAGACCCTAGTTGATCTGCGACTTGCCTTCTCTTCCCTACTGCTAGAGTACTCTTATGTCTATGCCATGCATTCTTGAATTCCCCTACTGCTTTTGCCTTCACCACCTCCGCAGGGAAGCTGTTCCAAGCATTCACTACTCTTTCTGTGAAAAAGTACTTCCTCACGCTGCCCCTGAGCCTACCCCCCAGCCTCATATCATGCCCCCTTGTTCTTGTATACCTTCTTTTCTGAAAGATACTACCCTCCTGTACCTTGTTTATCCCCCTGATGTACTTGAATGTCTCTATCATTCATACTGAATCCCCCTCTCTCTCCTCCAGGAAATACATATTGAGATCCTCTAGTCTATCCTCATATGACTTTTGGTGCAGTCCTTGCACCATTTTTGTTGCCATTCTCTGGACTGCCTCTCTTTTTTTTCTATGTCTTTCTTCAGATGTGGCCCCCAGAACTGGACACAGTACTCCAGATGAGGTCTCACTAATGATCTGTACAGTGGCATAACCACCTCCTTTATTCTGCTGGTGATACCTCTCCCTATGCATCCTAGCATCCAACTGGCTCTCCCCATAGGCTTCTCACATTCTTTGGTTACCTTTAGGTCATGAGATATTATTACCCCCAGGTCCCCTTCTTGACTGGTGGCTGTCAGTACCCCCCTCCATCTTGTACTCCTCCCTCAGATTTCTGCACCCCAAGTGCATGATTTTTCACTTCTTTGCATTGAATCTTAGCTGCCACACTCTACACCACTTCTCAAGCATGTTTAGGTCCTTTCTCATTTTTTTAACCCCCAGAGTGTTGACCCTGTTGCAGATCTTAGTATCATCTGCAAAGAGGCATACCTTCCCCTCAAGCCCCTCTGCAGTGTTGCTTATGAAAACATTAAAGAGAACTGACTCTAATGGATCCCTGTAGCACCCCACTGGTTATCCCCCTTTCCTCGGATTGAATGCCATTTACCACCTCCCTCTGTGTCCTGTCCTTCAACTAGTTTCTGACCCAGTTAACCACCTTAGGACCCATTGCCAGGCTGCCCAACTTATTTTTCAACCTCCTATGTGGGATGGTGTCGAAGGCCTTGCTGAAATCTAGGTAGACCGCATTCACAGCCCCGCCCCCTGGTCACCCAGTCAAAGAAATGTATCAGATTTGTTTGGCAAGACTTTTCCTTTGTGAATCCATGCCATCTTGGATCCTGTGCTCCACTGGATTCAAGAAATATAATTTCTTTCATTTAGCAGTGACTCCATTAATTTCCCTACCACTGAGGTCGGGCTGACTGGCCTGTAGTTTCCAGCCTCCTCCCTTTTCCCACTTTTGTGGAGAGGGGCTACATTTGCTCTTCTCCAGTCTCCTGGAACCACCCCTGCCTCTATCGATTTGCTGAATAGGGCTGTTAGTGGTGCTGCCAGCACCTCTCTAAGTTCTTTTAATACTATGGGTTGTGTCCCATCCAGCCCCATAACATTGTCCCCTTTCAGATTCTCGAGTTCCTTTAGGACTCTTTCTTCTGTAAACAGGTTGGTGTCTACCTCTCTCCCACTGGTGCTCCTATACCCCAATAGTGGTCCTTCTCCGTCCCCTTCTTCTGTGAATACTGAACAAAAATATTCCCCCCCTTTCTCCTTGTTTAGCCTCACAATCCCACCCCTGGTCTTCTTTCTATCACTAACGTACCTGAAAAAGGTATTGTCTCCTTTCTTGATTGCCTGGGCTATTTTTCCTCCGTTTGAACCTTTGCACTCCTGAGTGCTATCCCCACCTCCCTCTGCTTTTTAAGATACAGCTCCCTATCTTCCTCCTCTGCGTTTCTTTGTACCTCCTGAAAACTAGCATTTTCTCTCTTACCTTCCTGGCCATGTCCTTGAGAACCATAGTGTTTTTTTTTTCCTTTCTCTTTATTTTGCTTACTTGCCTAACACAAAGGTTTGTTGCCTCTGCTATGGTTTCCTTAAGGTTAGCCCATTGTTTCTCTACATCCCCCCTTCTTCTTTCAGTGCCAGGGCTTCCTTGAGACATTCCACCAATTTTGCAAATCAACCCGTCTGAAATTCAGGACCCTTGGTTTTGTATGGTTTGACTCCTCCACTGCTCTCACTTTGAACCACACTGTACGATGATCACTGGACCCCAGGTGGCTACCCACCATAACATTGGTTACTCTGCCCCCATTAGTGAGTACCAGGTCCAATATTGCTTCTTCTTTGGTGGGTTCCGCCACAAGCTGTTTGAGGCATGCCCCCTGCAGGGCATCCAGAAGGCCTCTGCTCCTGGCTGTGGCTGCAGTCCGGGTGCTCCAATCCGCATCAGGCAAATTGAAGCCTTCCACTAGCAGCAGTTCACCTTTGGCTGTCATTTTATAGATGGCTTCCGCTAGTACCCCATCCATTTCCTCCCCTTGTGCTGGAGGTCTGTAGATCACACCTGTGAGATTGGCAGTGCCATTTCCTGTCTCCAGGGTGACCCAGAGTGCTTCTGCTCCCTCCTGCATTCCCTGAAGTTCAGTTGCTTTATTTCCCTCCCTGATGTGGATAGCCACTCCTCAACCCTTTTTTCCCACCCTGTCTTTTCTAAATAAAATGTAACCTGGTATGGCTGTGTTCCATTCATGGTTCCCTGTCTACCATGTCTCGGTAACAGCGACAATGTCCAAGTCTGCCTCTGCCATCAAGGCCACTAAATCTGGAATTTTATTTCCCAGGCTATGGGCATTCGTGCACATGGCCTTCCAAGGTTTGCAACCTCCCCTTCTAGTAGCTCCCTTCCTGTCCCCATGTCTTGCCTCCCTTTTCCTCCTGTTTGTACTCCCATTCTTCCTTATTTCTGCCATTCCACCTATCTAAGTTTTAAGTTTTAGCGTCAATTTCCGAACCCTAGGGTCATCCCTACTGACTGCTTCATCCTGTGGGGGGAAGGGCAATTAGCTTCTTCCTGCCTACTATTGCCTCCCCCCCTTGGCTAGTTTAAATGCTTACCAATGAAGCATTTAAACCTCTCACTAAGGATCTCAATTCTCCCCCTGGATAGATGCAGTTCATCCCACTTGCATAGGCCTGCACCCCTCCAGGTGGGACCCCAGTCACCAATGAAGCCGAAGTGCTCTGCTTTGCACCAGTCCTTCAACCATGCATTGAATCTCATGGTGCAGAGTGCCCTGCCTTCCCCCTTGTCATTGACCTGTAGCACCTCTGAAAAGGAACATGGGAGCATGGGATGAAGAACAAATGTCCGCAGGTACAGAGAAGTTGTAATGCAGCTGTGGCTTTGGCATGGAATGGCTGAAAATCAGGCCACTGATGTCAATGGTATACTGTAGGTCTGATGTCACTGTTTCCCTATGGAGAAAGTGACCAGGCATACACTATAAAATAGACTATGCGGTCCATCAGGTTCACCTCCTTGTTATTTATTAATTTGAAAATCAGTGACTGGGAAAGGAGCACTGAGATAAGGCACATTTCCATGAGTGACCCAGGGGGGAAGGAAACAGAGGATGAGTTACAGCAAGTTAACATTAAAGATCCATAATGCCATAGACAGCTAAAATAGCTGAATTTTGCAACTGACAGTTATATGTAGTAGGGCAACAACTCAGACAGCACAATAAATTGCAATAAAACATGACCTTTCAAGAGAGTAGGCAGAAAAAAACCAAAATCCAAACAGGTAAGTGCAATAAAGAAAGAAAACTTACAACAGTGCACAGATCAAGTGACAGTTTCACTAGGGGGTGCTGAAAGCACTGACAACGATAGATCAGGTGCCCAGAAAGTGAGAAAAGGAGCAAGCAGGGGAGAAATGGGACTTTAACAGAAGGCTTACATCAGCAGTGTTTGTTATTCAGCCAAACATGTCATCATATAGTGTTTTTAGTAACACTGTATTCCTGACATTCTTTTTTATGTTGATTGTGCACATGCGCAAGAAACATATTGCAGCAGCTTTCTCCAGAAGCAGGTTGTGGAGGCTCGGCACTGTTGTGGCCATTGCCCCCACAGCCTTTAAAGGCTTGGCCCGCTTCCCCCAATGTTGTGGCATGATGCTGCTGACACTAGTTCAGCCAGCTTGCCACCAACTTGAAAAATTTTAGCCGCTGCAATCAGGGGCTGCCTCATCATTGCAGTGTCAGCCATTCGCTGCAATGAGGGAGCGACCCGTCATTGCTGGGTGAAACGTTGCTACTGTTATATTGTTTGTGAACATGGCTGACTGCCACCATGTTCTGTGCTCATATGCCCCAGTGCTGAGGGGTGCCCAATCCCCTCGGCAGTGTGCCCTCCCAGGCATCGTATTTTTGCTGACGGGGTCCCCAATCCTCGTTGGCTCCATCACCGATGCTATGACTTGCCAATGGGGGAGCCCACTCGCCGTCAGCATTATGTCTCCCCTCCCACTTTGATGTGCCGATGGGGGAGCCCACTCCCCATCGGCATAAGTTCCCCCGAAACAGTAGTGGGAGAGTTGTGCCAAGGGGGTGCCCAATCCCCCTCGGCTCTTGCACCCCTCTGCTTTTGTGCCGATGGGGGTGTCCAATCCCCTGTTGGCTACAGCTGGCCCTCCCAACAGTTGGTTGGCATGCTGGGAGCCCACCCCAGTGTGCCAACTGTCCAGAAATGTCACTGTAAAAAAAAAAATTCCGCAATGTCTTTTTTTTTCTATACCTGTAAAGCACAAAATGGTCCCTCATCAAGTCCGGCGGCTCCTCCCCAACCTGCACCCACCCTCTGTGCACCCTGCCTCCCCACACCCCCTCACCCCATACTTAGCTCTGGAGTCCGGCGCGACGATCTTTGGTGGACCAGGAACATGTCTGCACTCTTTAAAGCCGACCACAAACTGAGGATATGCTGAGGTAAGCTGTATAATGGTATAAATAGTTTTTTCTTCAACTTTGATGCATATCTCTGGCATTTTTTTGGAATTTTTGCACCAAATTTTCAACATGGGGTTTTTGGGACCCCTCCTCATGAATTCTGGCACTGTCATGGCGTTAGTCAGCCCTGAAAGGTGATTTCGCGGTCACTGTGCAGAATCACCTTTTGGGACCGATTAATGAAATGACAGTGCCAGTGTTCATGAGGTAGGCTCTCAAAAAGCCTATACTGCAAATTTGGTGGGAAAAATCCAAAAAAATGACTGTTTCACGAACATGTGTTGCACAGTTCCTACGCACACTTGTAACTTTGCGAATTTGCAATATTTTCATGCCAGATTTTCAACATTGGCATTTCTTCAGACCTCCTTGTGAACAGTATAGCTGTCATTTTCCACATCCTGGCCAAAATGTGTTTTCGCACTTCCGGCGTGAATAGCATGGTCGCTGTGGGAAATCAGTGTTCAGGACAGATCATGAAAATGGTAGTGGCACTGTTCATGAGCAGAGGTCCTAAAATGCCCATGTTAAAAATTTGGTGACGAAATTCCGTAAAATGCTGTGTTACGAGCGTGTGTTGCGCAGTTTGCACGCGTGCTCGTAACTTCCACAAATTAATAATATTTTCACTCCAGATTTTCAACATTGCCATTCTTCTGCACCTCCTTATGAACAGTACAGCTTTCATTTTTCACTTCCTGGCCGAAATGTGTTTTCACAGTTCCGGCGCAGAATAGCGTGGTCGCTGTGAGAAATCCATGTTTGGGACATATTATGAAAATGACAGTGACACTGTTCATTAGCAGAGGTCCTAAAATGCCTATGTTGAAAATTTGGTGACGAAAGTCCATAAAATGAGTGTGTTATGAATGTGCATTGTGCAGTTTCCACGCACGCACGTCCCTTCGCAACTTTGCAATATTTTCACTCCAGATTGTCAGCATTGCCATTTTGTCACACCTCCTAATGAGCAGTGTAGCTGTCATTTTTCACATTCTGGACAAAATGTGTTTTCACTGTTCCGGTGCTTAATAGTGTAGACTCTGTGAGAAATCAGTGTTCGGGACATATTAAGAGGGGGACTGACACTGTTCATGAGCAGAGATCCTAAAATGTCTATGTTGAAAATTTTGTGATGAAACTCCATAAAATGACTGTTACGAGCGTGCGTTGTGCAGTTTCCACACACCCTTGTAAGTTTGCAAATTAGTAATATTTTCTTGCCAGTTTTTGAACACTGGCACTTGTTCTACTTCATATGAACAGTACAGCTGTCATTTTCACATCCTGGCGAAATGTGTTTCCGCTTCTGGCGCAGAATACTGCAGTCGCTGTCAGAAATCAGTGTTTGGGACAGATTAGGATTGAGCGACTGGGGGGGGGGAGTGACCGAGCTCAACTGAGCTCTGTCGGGACTGCTGTGGATTTCTTTGTGGGCAGGAAAAGGCAACAACGCAGGCAGGAGCTCAGTAGAAAAGGGCAGCCTGCAGCACCGGGAGACACAGAACGAGCAAGTGAGGGAGGGGGAGTGAGTGAGCTCAATGGAGCTCTGTTGGGACTGCTGCGGATTTATTTGTGGGCAAGAAAAGGCAGCAATGCATGCAGAGGCTGAGTACAAAAGGGCAGCCTGCAGCAGTGGGAGAAACAGAATGAGCGAGTGAGAGGGGGGAGTGAGCAAGCTCAATGGAGCTCTATCGTGACTGCTGCAGATTTCTTTGTGGGCAGAAAAGGGTGGCAACACAGGCAGGAGCCCAGTACAGAAGGGCAGCCTGCAGTGCTGTCAGAAACGGACTGAGAGAGTGAAACAGGGGGAGTGAGTGAGACCAACAGAGCTCTGTCAGGACTGCTGCAGATTTCTTTGTGGGTAGAAAAAGATGGCAACAGAGGCAGAAGCTCAGTACAAAAGGGCAGCCTGCAGTGCCAGGAGAAACAGAATGAGCGAGTGAGACAGGCGGAGTGAGCGACCTCAACGGAGCTCTGTTGGGACAGCTGCGGATTTCTTTGTGGGCAAGAAAAGGTGCCAAGGCAGGCAGGAGCCCAGTACAAAAGGGCAGCCTGCAGCGCCGGGAGAAACAGGATGAGCGAGTGAGAGAGGGGGAGTGAGTGAGCTCAATGGAGGTGTATCATGACTGCTGCGGATTTCTTTGTGGGCAGGAAAAGGCAGCAATGCAGGCAGGAGCCTAGTACAAAAGGCAAGCCTGCAGTGCCAGCAGAAACGGAACGAATGAGTGAGAGAGGGGGAGTGAGCGAGCTCAATGGAACTGTGTCAGAACTGCTGTAGATGTCTTTTTTTGGGCAGAAAAAGCCACCAACGCAGGCAGGAACCCAATACAAAAGGGCAGACTGCAGCAGTGGGAGACACAGAATGAGCGAGGGAGGGGGAGTTAGTGAGCTCAACGAAGCTCTATTGGGACTTCTGCGGGTTTCTTTGTGGGCAGAAAAAGGCAGCAATGCATGCAGGAACCCACTACAAAAGAGCAGCCTGCAGCGGTGGGAGAAACAGAACGAATGAATGAGAGAGGGGAAGTGAGTGAGCGAGCTCAATGGAGCTCTATCGTGACTGCTGCAGATTTCTTTGTGGGCAGAAAAGGGAGGCAATGCAGACAGGAGCCCAGTACAAAAGGGCAGCCTGCAGTGCCGGCATAAATGTAATGAGCGAGTGAAACAGGGGGAGTGAGTGAGGCCAATGGAGCTCTGTCAGGACTGCTGCAGATTTCTTTGTGGACAGAAAAAAATGCCAACAGAGGCAGAAGCCCAGTACAAAAGGGCAGCCTGCAGTGCCAGGAGAAACAGAATGAGCAAATGAGACGGGGAGTGAGCGACCTCAACAGAGCTCTGTCGGGACAGCTGCGGATTTCTTTGTGGGCAGGAAAAGGTGCCAATGTAGGCAGGAGCCCAGTACAAAAGGGAAGCCTGCAGTGCTGGGAGAAACAGAATGAGCAAGTGAGAGAGGAGGAGTGAGTGAGCTCAACGCAGGTCTATCGTGACTGCTGTGGATTTCTTAGTGGGCAGGAAAAGGCGGCAATGCAGGCAGCAGCCCAGTACAAAAGGGCAGCCTGCAGTGCTGGGAGAAACAGAATGAGCAAGTGAGAGAGGGGGAGTGAGTGAGCTCAACGGAGGTCTATCGTGACTGCTGTGGATTTCTTAGTGGGCAGGAAAAGGCGGCAATGCAGGCAGCAGCCCAGTACAAAAGACCAGCCTGCAGTGCCGACAGAAACGGAATGAGGGATTGAGAGAGGGGGAGTGAGTGACCTCAGCGGAGCTGTGTCAGGACTGCTGCACATGTCTTTGTGGGCAGCCAAAGCCAGCAATGCAGACAGGAACCCAGTACAAAAGGGCAGCCTGCAGCAGGTGGAGACACAGAATGAGCGAGTAAGGGAGGGGGAGTGAGTGAGCTCAACGGAGCTCTGTTGGGACTGCTGCGGATTTCTTTGTGGGCAGAAAAAGGCAGCAATGCATGCAGGGGCCCAGTACGAAAGGGCAGCCTGCAGCGGCGGAAGAAACAGAGTGAACGAGTGAGAGAGGGGGAGTGAGTGAGCGAGCTCAACAGAGGTCTTTCATGACTGCTGCAGATTTCTTTGTGGCCAGAAGAAGGCAGCAATGCAGGTAGGAGCCCAGTACAAAAGGGCAGCCTGCAGCGCTGACAGACACGGAATGAGTGAGTGAGAGAGAGCGGGAGTGAGCAAGCTCAACGGAGCTCTGTCGGGACTGCTGCAGATTTCTTTGTGGGCATAAAAAGGTGCCAACAGAGGCAGGAGACCACTACACAATGGCAGCCTGCAGTGCCAGGAGAAACAGAATGAGTGAGTGAGACAGGCGGAGTGAGTGACCTCAACAGAGCTCTGTCGGGACAGCTGCAGATTTCCTTGTGGGTAGAAAAAGGTGCCAATGCAAGCAGAAGCCCAGTACAAAAGGGCAGCCTGCAGCGCTGGGTGAAATGCAACAAGCGAGTGAGAGAGGGGGAGTGAGTGAGCACAATGGAGGTGTATCATGACTGCTGCGGATTTCTTTGTTGGCAGAAAAAGGCAGCAACGCAGGCAGGAGCCCAGTACAAAAGGCCAGCCTGCAGCGCCGGCAGAAATGGAATGAGCGAGTGAGAGAGGGGGAGTGAGCGAGCTCAACAGACCTGTGTCAGGACTGCTGTAGATTTCTTTGTGGGCAGAAAAAGTCACCAACAGAGGTGGGAGCCCAGTACAAAAGGGCAGCCTGCAGCATCAGCAGAAACAGAATGAGCGAGTGAGAGAGGGGGAGTGACCCACCTCAACAGAGCTCTGTCAGGACAGCTGCAGATTTCTTTGTGGGCAGAAAAATGTGCCAATGCAGGCAGGAGCCCAGTACAAAATAGCAGCCTGCAGCACTGGGAGAAACAGAACGAGTGAGTGACACAGGGGCAGTGAGTGAGCTCAAAGGACCAATGCAATCAACATTCGGCATTAACAAATGCTTGTTTTTTTATGTCATTATTTCTCCCAGCAGCTCAGTCTGCCATCATCCAGCCAATATCCTCTTGCAGCCCATGTGATCCCTGGCAGCTCACTCACACAGGGCTAGCATGCACAGTGCCCATGGCAGGACTCCCAATCCACCTGCTGGGCCCAGATCTAATACCAAGGCGTGATTCCAAAAGGGTCCGAGGGTGTGCAGAGGGACGGCCATCAAGCTGCCATGACCGATTACCATTTTCCACTACATTTTTTTACTCCCTTTAGGAGTGCAGACATGCAATGATGTCTGCGCACATCATGCCAACATCCATTGCACTCCTCCTTCTACGTGCATCGCAACTGTATAGCTCCCGGTCTCCATCGGGGGCAGCTGCAGTGTGGTGCAGACCCAGAACTCATCCCAGGGAGAGGAGAGCAGTCCACAGATACTCAAGCCACTCCCTCCCCAGCTGACCCCTGATGACCCCGAGTCCATTCCCGGACCCAGTTTGCCAGTGTGGTGCGAGGTGTGGCGTCCAGCATCTCAACCCTTCAGTGCTACCGTGCCGGCATTCCTAACATTCTTAAATTTATCCTCCATGTATTTATAGTTCTCAGATATTGTTAATACAGCTTTTACAGCTAATTTTATAATTAATGACTCACGTCATTAAAGATGGCCACCGCTAGCAATTTTTAAACATCTCTTCCATTAAGGTTACCTGTTGATTGTAAATGCTAGGTTCATATAGGTGTATTAGGATGGTGCTGCCACATGTTTCTGATAGCAAACAGCACAACACTGTACCATGGTGATTACATTTTGATGGTAAAGTGAGATGTAAATTTATATATTTTAGAATTTTATAGCTATTCTATAGATCTGTATAACTGGAGGCTAGGAGAAGCTAAGCTGGGAGGATGTGGGGGAATAGGTACATGTATGGGAAGCAGGAGAGAGGTAAACTGCAATAACTGTGGGGCAGTGGTCTTTCTAGGGGTGATGTGGAGTAAAGGGGGATGTCTTGTGTGTAAGAGCCTAGAGCAGCTAAGGGCTGAAATAAGGCTGCTCAGAAGGGAGCTGGGGAGGATGGTGTGGGAAGTCAGAGGAGTAGAGCAGCTGAGGGAAAGGCAAAGGGGTGATGCACAGGGGAGTGAAGGCATTAGGCAGGGGATGGGAGTGGGGAGGAGCACCCAGTATACAGGAGTATCTCTTTCTTAGAGGACTAGGGATCCCAGGGTGGAGGAATGGCAAGTAGTAAGGGGAAGGGGTGGGAATGTGAGAGTAGCATCGGGGTGGGAAATTCTAAAGGGGTGCCTTTATTGAACAGATTTGCGTCACTGTCTGGAAGGAGGGAGTGGGCAGCAAGAGGTGAGGTGGGAGGTCAGATTTAGCCAGGGCTGAGAGTAGGGGTACAGGGGAGGGGAAGGGAGAGGGAACTGATCAGGGTGGGCAGGGCAGAGAAGGCAGGCAAAACAGAGTGGAGGATGGGGGGAGGGAGAGAAAAGGAAAGGAAGCAAGGAGGGAAAACTGAAAGCAGATACAGATAGCCAGAAGGGGAGGGGCAGAGTGGGAAATGAAAAAAACAGTTAGGGGATAAATTGTGGATGTGGAGATGCTCACTAGGGTGCAGAGGGAGCAGTTAGGTGGGGAAGCAGCTAGTATCGAAGGTAAGAAAGGAAGAACGGGGAGCAAGGGTGCAGGGGATGGAAGGGTGGCAATCATAGGGGACTCCATAATTAGGGGTATTCACTGGGGAAGGAAAAGTGGACCAAATGCAAGAAGGAGGGTGGTTTGTATGCCAGGGATGACAGTGAGGAAGGTGGGCCCAAGAATAAGGGAAATAGGGAGGTTGGAGGAAAACCTAATTTAGTTATACATTTGGGAACCAATGACCTAGCTGGGGAGGAGGTTTAGGTAGTGCAAAGTAGGTTCAGGGAGTTAGGGAAGATCTGCAGGGAGGAAGGAAGTTCACTGGCCTTCTCAGAGGTGATACTGGTGCCAAGGGCCAGCACAGCCAGGAAAAGAAGAATAGAAGATTTTAATGACTGGATGAGGAAATGGTGCAGGGAGGAGATGTTTATCTGTATTGGGGACTGTGAGGAGAACTGGTCAAACAAAACACTCTTTTCACCAGACAGGCTACACCTCAGTAGGGAGGGTTTGAGGGTACTCAGGGATAGAGTGGGGGAATACATAAACAGCACACTTAATTTAAAGTACTGAAGGGGGGGCAGTGGGCATGCAGGCCCCCAGACTCCGAGAGGAGGAGGTCAGTGAACCTCCCCACCTACAGTGATGGAAATGGTCTGGAGGGAGGAGGTGGAAGGGGTGAGAACACAGTTCGCAAAGGGTAGAGGGGTGAGGAACACATAACAAGGGTATGTAGAGGGGTACACACAGAGGGCATAAATGTGAATAGAAGACTAGAGGGAAGAGAAGGAAGGTCAGATTCTAGGTGGAAGTTGGTGTCTCTGAATGCACAGAGTCTTGGAAACAAAATGGATGACCTGCAGGCACTATTAGCAGACAGGAGGGTGGACATAGCTGCAGGAACTGAGCCTTGGGCAACATCACACCATGACTGGGACCTTGCAATCTCTGGATATAAACTATACAGGAGGGACAGGGTAGTCGGGAAGGGGGAAGGGTGGCAGTTTATATCAGGGAGGGAATTACTTGCACGAGGGAGGAGTCAGAGGATGGGGTGGTGGAGGCATTACGGGTTCAGTTAAGGTCCAATAGAGGGAGAAAGGTGAGGTTGGGGGAGGTTTTCAGACCACCCAATCAGGATGAGGAAAGAGACAGGGAACTGAGCTCACAATTATTGGAAGCTGCGGGGAAAGGAGAGGTGGTGATTGTGGGGGATTTCAACCTGCCAAGATGGACTGGAGCATACCATCCACAACATGTGCTAGGAGTCAGGTGATCCAGAAAGGAATGCAGAGTGGGTTTCTGATCAAAGCATCACTGAACCAACAAGAGCTGAGACAATTCTTGATTTGGTGCTCACAAATGGGGAGCATGTGCAGGAAATAATGGCCAGGAAGCCACTGGGTGGAAGTGACCATTGCACAGTGTGGTTCCAGTTGGATATGGGTAGGGAAAGCATCCTAAGACCAAAATCTTGGATTTCAGGAGGGCAGACTTCAGGAAAATGGGCAAAGTGCTAAGGAGCCATCTGGCAGGCATCAGAGCAGATATGGGTGTGGACCAAATGTTGTCCATCATTAAGGAAGGAATACTGGTTGCCACAGATGAGTGTGTTAGGCTCAGGGGGAAGAACACAAGAGCCAAAGCTCCCAGCTGATTCAGTTCTGGGGTTGCCCAGGCAGTAAGGAAAAAGAGGATGGCCTATAGAAAATTCAGGAAGACCGAAAAGAGGTAGATAGGGAAAATTACCTAACGTTGGCTAGTGAGGCAAGAAAGGTTAAGCCCGGTGAGCAAAGGCACAGAAGGAACTGCAGATAACGGAAGGAATTAAGAAGGGGAGAAGGCTTTCTTTCACTATATAAGTGAGAAAAGGGACAAGTAGGAAATGATTGATAGCTTAAGAAAGGGGTGGAGTGGGTGGAGGATAATGATGGAAAAGCAGAGATAATAAATGAATACTTCTGTTCCGTCTTCACCAGGGAGGAGGATGGACCAGTGCCTTCAGGAGGGAAAAAAGGAGCAAGGGGGGAAGGGAACACAGATGTAGTGGTAGAGGAGGATAGAGTGAGGAAGGGGCTGCTGGCATTGAAGGTGGACAAATCACCAGGCCCAGACAGAGTACATCCAAGGGTACTTAAGGAACTTGGTGAGGAGCTGGCAGGGTCACTGGCAGACCTTTTTAATAGTTCACTAGAGTCAGGCATGGTACCGCAGGACTGGAGAACAGCACATGTAGTGCCCCTCCACAAAAGCGGTCCCAAGGATGACCCAGGGATTTACACACCAGTCAGACTGACCTCCATTGTGGGCAAGCTCATAGAGACCATACTAAAGGAAAGGTTGGTGGAATATCTAGAGGAGCATGGTCTCCAGGATGCGAGGCAGCATGGGGTCATGGGGGGGGGGATTGTGTCAAAATAAATCTGATTGACTTCTTTCACTGTGTCACTAAGACAGTAGACAGGGGCCAAGCGGTTGACATCCTCTGTCTTGAGTTCAGCAAGGTCTTTGACTCTGTGTTCTGCAAAAGGTTGATCAAGAAGTTGGTGGATCTCAGGGTTGGGGAAAAGATGGCCAGATGGGTGGAAAACTGGCTGAGGGACAGAACCCAGAGGGTGGTTGTGGAGGGAGAGTTATCTAGCCCCAGAGAGGTAACCAGTGGGGTCCCGCAGGGCTCGGTGCTGGGGCCGGTGTTGTTCAATGTCTTCATCAATTACATTGGGGATGGCATTAAGGTCTAGATGTGCCTATTCACAGATGACACCAAGCTCTGTGGAAGAGTGGACACAGCTGAAGGGATACAGGACCTATAGAAAGATCTGGAAAAGTAAGGAAAGTAGCCCAGGATCTGGCAGCTTGGCTTCAATGCCAAGAAATGCAAAGTTATGCTGCATATTGGAGCAAAGAATCCCAGGACAGAGTACTACCTGGGTGGAGTCTGAATATCTGCATCAGAGGAAAAGAAGGACCTGGGAATGATGATCACAAGTGATCTGAAGCACTCCACGCAGTACAAGAAAGCAGCAGCAAAGGCAAACAAGATGCTGGGATGCATATCTAGGGGGATCAGTAGTAGATGAGAAGAGGTTATACTGCCCTTGTACAGGTCACTGGTAAGGCCGCATCTAGAGTATGGAGTTCAGTACTAGTGGCCACACCTCAAAAAGGATATTAACAAAGATGAGAGCAGGTCAGCAGGGTAAGGCATATGAGGAGAGACTGAGGTCACTGAACATGTACTCCCTGGAAGACAGGAGAGAGAGAGAGAGGGGACATTATTGGCACCTTCAAGTACTTGAAATTGATAAATAAGGTTGATAAGGAGAGTCTCTTTAAGCTGAGTGGCAACCATACCATGAGGGGGTACAGTCTTAAGCTGGATGGTAGGAGGTTTAGGAGGGAGGTCAGGAAGCACTTCTTCACAGAGAGGGTGGTGGACACTTGGAATGCACTACTGGAAGAGGTTGTCTCATTGAAGACAATGGGCAGCTCTACAAGAGGCTGGGATAGACATAGGGGGAAGGTAAGGATCATGGGTTGGGAGGATGGGAGAAGTGGGGAGGGAGGGCAGGGACAGTAGCTCAAGCTGTGGACCCTGCAATATGAGCAGACTTGATAGACCAAATGGCCTTCTTCTGATGGCTTCTTCGTATGTTCTTATATAAGATGTTTAATTTTTTCATGACTGGTGTAGCACAGGAGTAGGAACTTTTAAAAACTTCAGAACCCTGTATCTTGGTTCAGGAATGAAAGAAAATGAAGAGAAAAATGTGCATCTTGCTATTTTTGTCAGATGAACATTGCTACTGAAACAAGCATTTGTCAATGCCGAATGTTTGCTTGCTGGCATTGGCATTGGTAGTGTAGGAGTTACAGAGCTGCATAATAGGAGTAGCAATGAAGTATTGAACTGAAGCCAACCCCACCACCACCCTGCAGTTACTGACAGGCATTGGGGTGTGCCTTTGGGTCGTCAGGCATAACGGCCACATCATTTCACCACACCCTACCCTGCAGACACCGACAAGTGTCACGGTGTGCCTTGGGGTCTTTGGCCCGTATGTTCACCCCATTCCATCAGTAAATACAGTGAGATGGGTGCTGTATAGGAGAATGGGGTGAACTTTGGGGCCGAAGAGTCCAAGGCATGCCTCGATGTCTCTCACTGGCTGCAGGGTGTGGGTGGGGGTCAAATGGTATGAGCATTACAGGCAACAATCCCAAGTCACACCCCTGATACCTGTCAGTCTCTACAGGGTAGGGCGTTGTGGTCGGAAACCCTAATGCCTCAGGCGTTTGTCGGTATTTTAACTCCAAATTTTCAACATGTTTTTTTTGTGACCCCCCCCGGCTCATGAACAGTGGCAATATCAGTTTGTTAGCTGAAAGCTGATTTTGCACAGCGACTACGCCATTTGGCACCACAGGTGCGAAAACACATTTTGAACAGGATGTGAAAAATGACAGCTGTACTGTGCATGAGGAGGTGTAAAAAATGGCAATGTTGAAAATCTGCAGTGAAAATATTAAAAAACTGGTGAAGTCATGAGCGTGCGTAGAAACTGTGCAACGCACACCAATAATGTAATTAGTTTGGGGATTTTTTACAGCAGATTGTCAACACAGGCATTTTGGGACCTCAGTTCATGAACAGTGTCACTGTGATTTTCTTAACCTGTCCCGAACAGTGATTTCCCACAGTGACCACGCATTTCTGCGCTTGAAGTGCGAAAACACATTTTGGCCACGGTGTAAAAAATGACAGCTGTACTGTTCATAAGGAAGTGTGGAAAAATGCCAGTTGTGAAAATCTGGACTGAAAATATTACAAATTCATGAACTTACGAGGGTGCGTGGAAACTGTGCAATGCTTGCTCGTAACACAGTCATTTTATGGACTTTTGTCACCAAATTTTTAACATAGCCATTTCAAGAACTCTGCTCATGAATAGTCACTGTGATTTTCTTAATCTGTTCCGAACATTGATTCCGCACTCCAACTGCGCCATTGTGCGTTACATGAGCGGAAACACATTTTGGACGAGACGTGAAAAATGACAGCTGTACTACTCATAAGGAGGTGTGGTAAAACGGCAATGTTGAAAATCTGGAGTGAAAATATTAAAAATGCTCTAACTTATGAGCGTGCGTGGGAACTGCGCAACGCATGCTCGTAAATCAGTCATTTTTGGGAATTTTTTCATCAGATTTTCAACGAGGGTTTTGGGGGGCCTACCTCATGAACTGTGATGCTGTCATTTCATAAACTGGTTCCAAAAGATGGGTCCGTGCAGTGACCGCAAAATCACCTTTTGGGGGTGATTAATGCCATGACAGTGGCAGAATTCATGAGGAGGGAGTCCCAAAAACCCCATGTTGAAAATGACGTGCCAAAATTCCAAAAAATTCCTGAGTTATGCATCACAGTTGAAACAAGCATTTGTCAATGCCGAATGTTGATTGCGTTGGTGTGTTGAGCTCGCTCACTGCCCCTCTGTCACTTGCTCAGTCTGTTTCTCCTGGTGCTGCAGGCTGCTCTTTTGTACTAGGCTCCTGCCTGCATTGGCTCCTTGTTCTGCCCACTAAGAAATCTGCAGCTGTTCCGACAGAGCTGCGTTGAGGTGGCCCACTCCCCCCTCTCACTCGCTCATTCTGTTTCTCCTGTTGCTGCAGACTGCCCTTTTGTACTGGGCTCCTGCATGCATTGCTGCCTTTTTCTGCCCACAGAGAAATCTGCAGCAGTCCCGACACAGATCTGTTGAGCCTGCTGACTCCCCCTCTCTCACTCACTCATTCTGTTTCTGGCAACACTGCAGGCTGGCTTTTTGTACTGGGCTCCTGCCTGCATTGGCACCTTTTTCTGTCCACAAAGAAATCCACAGCTGTCCCGACAGAGCTCCTTTGAGGTTGCTCACTCCCCCTGTGTCACTCACTCATTGTGTTTCTCCCGGTGCTGCAGGCTGCCCTTTGCACTGGGCTCCTGCCTGCATTGGCACCTTTTCTGCCCACAAAGAAATCCACAGCTGTCCCAACAGAGCTCCGTTGAGGTCGCTCACTCCCCCTGTGTCACTCACTCACTCACTCATTCTGTTTCTCCTGGCGCTGCAGCCTGCCCTTTTGTACTGGGCTCCTGCCTCTGTTGGCACCTTTTTCTGCCCACAAAGAAATCTGCAGCAGTCCCGACAAAGCTCTGTTGAGCTCGTTCACTCCTCTTCTCTAACTCGCTCATTCCGTTTTTTTTTTTTTTAATTTAAAGTTTATTAGTCATTTTACCCACAGTACTACACAGGCAGATATACAAACAGACAAATCACTTTTATACACTGTCACATATACATAAATCTGCCTCCCCCCCTCCATTAAACCCCTCCCTCCCTCCTCCCACCTCCCCATATCCTTATCCACTAGGATAACAGTACATAAAACCTCTTGCCCTGCTAAGATCTGTTCTGTCAGTATTATTAATCTAATTCAGTTTCACCTGTATCCCTTTCATTAACCCTGCAGAGAACAGAAAGTATACAGAGGGTCCCAAATCTTATTAACGTTAGACATTGTATTGTTCAGATTAGCAATAGTTATCTCGGTACGCAGGTTAGAAAGAATTTCCGCCAGCCATTCTTCATAAGAAATTTCTTGCTGATCGAGCCAATGTCTTAACACCAACTTCTTGACAGACATCGCAATGAGCGTAATATGATATTTCTGGTTATTAACTCTAACTCCTGATAGGTCACCTAGGAGGCAAATTTGGGGAGTAAATAATTCCTCCAGACCTAAAAGGGGGTCTGTTGATTGCTTAATCTTCCTCCACAATGGGGCCACCTTCTGACAGTCCCAGAAAATGTGAAGTAAATTACCCTCCTCCTGCTGACACCTCACAGAACTATTGGAAACCTTGAGCCCCCTCTTCATCAATTTACAGGGTGTGTAGTAAGCATTGTGCACTATAAAAAGTTGCATCAGCTTTAACCTGTCCTGTTTAATAAATTTGTGGGAGGTATACCAGATAAACGACCAGTCGATCGCCTTCTCAGGGAAAAAAGATCCCCAGAGACCCATTGGTCCACAGCAATCTGGTGATTTCCAACCAATCAAGAAATTATAAATCTTAGCTATCGCCCTAGGGCCACCACTTATTACACTAAATTCCTTACGGAAGGGTATAAGCTGGTCTGTGTAAGGTGAATGACCAAAGAAACTTGTTAAAACATGCTTAAGTTGAATAACCAGAAAAATATGTCTGTTGGAAATACCCAGCTTCTCTGTAATTTCTTGATTAGACATCCATCCATGGTTATCATCTATTAGACTGGAAACTTCCCAATCCATGGGTATTGGGAGCCAATATGGAACAATAGGTTTGCCCCCAATTTGAAGATTGAGATTACCTACAATAGGTTGATTAAGATCCTTGAAGTGATTGTATTTGAGGAATCTACAAACCTGTGTATGGATTTTGAGCGAAGTGTAAATTACTGAGTTTTTGAGCTTTACCGGCAAGAGACTCTCCCCGACATGCAGTAGACCCATGGGATTTAAACCAAATGAACGTATGAGTTCTAGTTCGATCTGCAACCACGCTGGGGCCTTGCCTGGATCTCCTTGAGATGCCCATCTCATATACTTGTTAATATGGGCAGCCCAAAAATACAAGAGTACATTGGGCAGTCTCATGTCTCCTTTATCTTTAGGGGCCACCAGAGTGTGGTAAGGTATTTGAGAGGATTTATTAGACCACAAAAATTTAATGAACAGGGATCGCAATTTCTTAAAGCAGGATATAGGGAGCCATACATTAAGCATGGACAGGGGATATAATAAACGGGGAAATACATTCATCTTAAGGTTTATTTTCCCCCACAGCGAGATGGGGAGAGAAGCCCACCTATTTAAATCTTGAGCCACCTTATTCACCAGAGTGTCTAAGTTTAACCTAATAACTTGATTACTGCTACGGGCAAGATCTCTCCCAAGTATCGGAGAGATCCCTGCTGCCACTTCAGCCCATAAGCCTCGATCTTGGATTTAAAAGATTCATGGTTTAGAGGGAATACCGTAGTTTTACTAATATTGAGCTTATAATTAGCAATACATAGAAACATAGAATTTGACGGCAGATTAAGGACCGCTTGGCCCACCCAGTCTGCCCATTTCCCTACCTACTGGATAAGCTGCAGATCCTAGTTACCAGCAGCCTACTTCTTCCTACCCCCACCCCCTAGAATTGCCTTATGACTGTCCCATGCATGCTTGAATTCCACCACTGATTTTGACTCCACAACCTCCTCCAGAAGGCCGTTCCATGCATCCACAACCCTCTCTGTGAAAAAATACTTCCTTAAATTACCTCTGAGCCACCCCCATCTTCAAATTGTGCCCTCTTGTTCTTGCACACCTCTTTTTTTGAAAGATGCTACCCTCTTGGACTTTGTTGATTCCCTTGAGGTACTTGAACGTTTCTATCATGTCCCACCTCTTCCTCCTTTCCTCAAGGCTATACATATTAAGCTCCTTTCATTTCTCTTCATATGTCTTCCGGTGCAGACCCTGCACCATTTTAGTTGCTCTCCTCTGGACAGCTTCAATTCTGTCTATGTCTTTGCGGAGATTGGGTCTCCAGAACTGCACACAGTACTCCAGATGGGGTCTCACCAGCTGTCTGTACAGAGGGATAATAACTTCCTGTTTTCTACTGGTGATACCTTTCCCTATGCATCCCAGTATCCCCCCAGCCCTTCTTGCTGCCCTCTCACATTGCTTGCCCACCTTTAGGTCATCTGATAAGACTACCCCCAGGTCCTTTTCCATTTTTGTTGTTGTTAGTATCTCACTCCCCATTGTGTACTCTTCCCCTGGGTTTTTGTTTCCCAGGTGCATTACTTTGCACTTCTTAGCATTGAATCTAAGCTGCCATACATTTGACCATTCCTCTAACCTTGCCAAGTCCCTTCTCATCCTTTCCACCCCACCCTGTGCATCAACTCTGTTGCAGATCTTTATGTCATCTGCAAAGAGACATACTTTTCCTTCCAGTTTCTGCAATGTCACTTGTAAAGACATTGAAGAGGACGTCCTAATACTGAACCCTCAGTACCACTAGTAACCCTCCTTTCTTCTGAGTGGACTCCATTTACTATTACCTCTGTGTCCTATTCTCCAGCCAATTCTTACCCAGGCTGTCATCTTGGGACCCACTCCCAGGCTGGCTAACTTGTATATTAATCTTTGTGTGAGATCTGTCAAATGCCTTGATAAAGTCTAGGTAGGCCATGTCCATAGCCCTCCTGATCTACTACTTTGGTCACCCAGTCAAAAAATCTATCAGATTCTGTCTGGCATGACTTCCCACTGTGAATCTATGCTGCCTAGGGTCCTGTGCCCCTGGCCTCTAGATACTCAACAATTCTTTCCTTCAGAAGTGATTCCATCATTTTCCTATCACTGAGGTTAAACTAACAAGTCTGTAGTTTCCTGATTCTGCCTTGCTCCCACTTTTGTGAAGGGGAATCACATCTGCCCTCCTCCAGTCCTCGGGTACCAACCCCATTCTCCCATGATTTGTTAAAAGGGTAGTCAGTGGTGTCACTAGTTCTACCTTTAGTTCTTTAGAATTCTGGATGAATCCCATCAGGCCCCATTGCTTTGTCCACCTTCAGTTTTAAGAGTTCTTTCAGAACCCTTTCTTCTGTAAATGGCTGGTATCAACTTCTGTATCCAGAGTGTTTCTACTGTTTGTTTTGTGTACCTCCCGCTCTTCATTTGTAAACACTGAGCAAAAATATTTGTTTAGTATCTCTGCCTTTTCACAGTCTCCTCTGCCCACCCTCCCTCCCCTTTATTAAGCCTCACTATCCCTCCTTGGTCTTCTCTTCTCCCTGATGTACCTATAAAAGGTTTTATCCCCCTTCTTAACTGATACTACAATACTACCGAAGGAGGCAATAATATCCAGCATATATGGAATAGAGCTGCCCGGGTCGGAGAGCTGCAGGAGGAGATCGTCCGCATAAGCGGACACCTTAACTTCGCAGGGAAAAATAGGGATCCCCTGGATATTTGGACAGTTTTGCAGCCTTCCAATTAACAGTTTGAGACACAAATTAAATAATAATGGTGACAGGGGGCATCCCTGCCTGGTACCAGTGTGGAGAGTAAACCTTTGCGAAATAACTCCGGCTCTCGAAACCCGGACTGAGGGGGATCTATATGATGCGCATATCCAATTAATAAAAAGTGGAGGGAAACCAAAATTCTCTAAAACTTGAAAAAGATATTCCCAGTGTACCCTGTCGAATGCCTTCTCGGCGTCCAGGGATATCAAAACGGCGGGATAGGGTGCGTCTCTGGACACCGAGAAGACATGCGAGAGAGTTCTCAAGTGATCCGCCGAGGACTTCCCCTTCAAAAACCCCACTTGTTCCGACCCTATCAAGCCATTCAGTACCTTTGAAAACCGGTTCACTAAGAGTTTAGACAGGATCTTGATGTCCTGGTTAATCAACTAGATTGGGTGGTAGTTAGAAACGCAGTATAGCAGTTTACCCAGTTTGGGGATCAAAACGATTAGCGCCTCAAATAAGGAGGAGTCAGAATCCGCACCAGATAAAATATGCTTGTACAGGGGAAGGAGCATTGGCATTAGTTGAGCTAGAAACTTTTCATAAAATAAAGCTGAGTATCCATTGGGACCTGGCGTTTTATTAATTGGTATGGCTTTAATGACCGAGGAAATTTCCTCTGATGTTACTGGAGCCACCAAAGCATCCTGTTGCTCCCTGGAAAATCGAGGCAAATGCGAGTCCTGCAAGAAACCCTGAATCTGTTGGACAGTTGGGGGAGTGGACATGGAGCTGTACAACTCCTTATAATAATTAGTAAATTCTTTCATAATCTCCAGGGGGTGGGTTTTAAGGGAATTATCCTTCAGAGACCGTATGGAGGTAATATAGCGGGCAGTTTCTATTTGATTTACCCTGAGGGCTAAGAGCCAGCCTGCCTTTTCCCATGGTCGATATATGATGCCTGAGTTTTTAATATGTAATAATCCGTCTTTTCCCGGAGGAGTTCCATATATGCGGCTCTCATTTTAATCAACTCCTGTCGATGAGTCTCTACGCTGGGGACGGAAGGATCATCTTCTAAGGTTTTAATCTGGGCGAGCAACTGGGACAGTTTAGCGTTGGATGCCTTTTTCCTATATGTGGCCAAGCTAATTAAAATTCCCCTGGTATATGCCTTAAAGGCACCCCAAGATAGATTGGGCCTACTCGAGGAAGCTTTATTAGAATGATAAAAGATACCTATCTGATCTTGTATCTGCTTCATAAGAAAAGCATCCTTCAGCAGTAAATCATTTAACTTCCATCTGGGGGTCCTGTTCGGAAGCGAAACCATCGTTATCCATCAGGAAACAATGGCATGATCTGAGGGAACTCCAGGGAGGATTGAGGAATCAAGTGTGGCCGGAAGCAGGGAATGGGACAAGAGCAAGTAATCTATTCTTGAAGAAGAAGAATGTACTGAAGAAACGAAGGTATATTTCCTGTCTTGGGGATGCAGCACCCGCCAAATGTCACACAATCCAAGTTGATCAAGAAATTCCCTGAAAGCCCGTTGGGCTGGAGAGAAACTAGTTTTCTGAGGACTAGACCGGTCCATAACCCGGTCAAGTGCCTGTTTTCATTGGAGGAGAGGAGAGACGGTGGGACATGATTGAGGTCTTCAAGTACCTCAAGGGAATAAATAGGGTAAACATGGAAGGGATCTTTAGACTAAAGCAGGGAGGTATCACCAGAGGGCATGGTTTGAAGTTGGACGTGGAAGGGTGAGGGGGAAAAGAGGAGGAGGTTTTCACTGAGAGGGTGGTGGACCCTTGGAATGCACTGCCTGGTGAGCTGGTTCAGAGATCCACAGTGGAGGGCTTCAAGAGAGGGTGGGACAGACACAGAAAGTGGATGTATCAGATGATGGCCTGTCCCAGGGGGGTGGGGATGGATGATAGGGGTTTCTGGAGCACAAGGGATGGGAGGGTCTCAGCACCCAACTAAGTAACTAAGGTTCGAGCAGACTCGATAGACCGTAAGGCCTAATCTGCTGGCAAATAGTATGTTAGTAAGTACTAAATTAAAGTCACCCCTGATAATCATGGGAATCGAGATAAATGCCTGCAAGACCAAGGCAAGTTGAGTGAAAAATTCAGGGCTATCCCGATTAGGGCCATAAACACTGCCAAGGATTACTTCTTTATTATAAAGTAAACCATGGACGAGAATATACCTGCCTCCTGGGTCTTTAACAACCTTAATTGTATTAAAGGGAATTTTCCTGTTAATAAGGATCATTACCCCACTACTATTGGAGGAACCCTCTGCACTAAAAAATTATACTTTCCAGAGCTGAGATGCCTCTGTGTCCAACAAATGTGTTTCCTGGACATATGCAATATCCACATTTACTAACTTTAAATGGTGTAAAACCTGATATTGCCTCTTTTTATTTCTGCCCCTTCTGATGTTCCAAGTCGCGACATTCACCCTGCTAGCCATTGTAACAAATCGAGAAACCTGCTACCTTCTATAATCCGCGCCAACGCAGTACATGGCTTAACCCAATACGATCTTAGCATTAGTAATAGGGACCTAGTGGAAAAACTTCCCTCCCTCCCCCTCTCCCCCACATAAAAACCCCATACAACTAATAAACCAGCAACATGACCCGGAAATCCATACTATATCTCCCTCCTATCATTGTTACGCAGTGCAGCTGGTCCTGCTACAGTCTCCGCCCTCTCCCCTCCCGCCTCCCCAAAGCCAATGAGGTGGTTGTGCCCAGTTAGATGAAGTAAAGACCCCAAGAAAATTTGGATCCCAAGGAAAACCAGGGGGTGCTACCCCCAACGTTAATCAAACACTAATACCTCAAATCTCTAAAATGCTAACTGGAGGGGGTGCTGCATGAAGCTACTTTCATTTTACCCAGCGAACCCGTTCTCTGCAATGTCTAATTTTGTCAGAATAGCATAATAGAAAGAATACTTCATGCCCAAGACTAAAATATCTAAATTACCCAGCTCGTGGGTTAAATCCACTGAACATATCCACACAGATAAGGAACACCCTCTGGAGTTCCCTTAATAATCTGTCACTAACCTTATGATGGGTGCCAACATTGACATACCGTGAGCCCTAGGTTCACAGCGCAGCCTCCCTGCGCCCGTATCCAGATCCACTAATAAGGGCACTTCCCTGCTCAGATGCTGGCTCCCAACTACGAAACCAGCCCCCACCCGGAGGAATAAAACCAGAATTATCCCCAGTGTCCATCCTAGTTGAAAAAGTTCCCCCCTGAAACTTCCAAACTCGATAAACAGTTGTCTACAACTACAAATCTTAATATAGGAAGAAAACTAGGCAACAAAGCTTAAGGATAACAGCAAAAAATTTAGTGAAGCAAAGAACTGAGTCCTTCGTGTTACTCATTGCCATGACTCTCCCGCTCCAAAGTGCTTCTCTGTAAGACAGAAACGGCTTTCCTTTGACTTCAGCTTGGCTTGAAAAGATCGGAATGTTCCTTCTGTAGTGCTTTCAAAGCAGGTTCAACTTCCTCGAAGGATGTCCATACCCCTGAGATTAACACCTGAAAACGAGCAGGATACCCCATACAGAATTTTATTCCTGCAGCTATGAACTTGGTTTCAATGGGGTGAAAAAGTGCCCTTCTCTGGCGCACCGTGGTCGGGAGATCCTGAATTACCCGAATTTTCTTGCCTTCCCAAAGAACTTGTTCCAGCTCTTTAACCTTTGATAACAAGAATTGCTTCTCCTGAAAATTGAGGAGCTTGATCATCAGGGGCCGGGGTTGCTGGCCAGGGGTTGGAATCGGGGGCAATGCACGATGAGCCCTTTCCAGTGTATGGGAGGGTCCAAAAGGAGAGGGTCCAGCAATTTGTTTGAACAGTTTATGGGCAAACAAAACAGCATTATTGCCCTCCTCTTTCTCTGGAATACCCAGAACCACAATGTTATTTCTGCGGCTTCTGCCTTCTAGATCCTTGACTTTTTGTTCAAGCTTCTTAATGCGCTGCCGGCTCTCCACTATGGCCTCCTCCGTGCGGCCCGTCTTTTTCTCTAAAGAAACAATCTGGGTTTCCGAATTGGAGACCCTAGTAGACAAGTCCTCCAGCGCCCCAGACATTTGCTTGATCTCGGTCACTATAGATTTAAGATCATCTCAAAAAGGTTGCAATTCTGCCCGAAGGAGTTCCAATGTAAGGGGAGTAGTTTCCACAGCCACCGCTTGAGAGACCGCAGTAGTGGAATACTTGCCACTTCCCGTCAGCTGGACCTTGGATCATTTCCAGATTTCTCCGGGGAGACGGGTGGGGTATGTCGGGGCAGCGCAGATCTCATTTCGGCCTCCGTTTCCAGCAAACACCCTCTTAGTAGAGGTACTGACAAGAGTAGCCGCCTGTAAAATAGTACGAGCCCTCTTTTTGGGCAAGTTTTAATAAAATAAAGGCTTTTGGTAGTGGGAGCTTAAGCCAAGCACTGCTACACAGTCTGCTGCATCACGTGACCCCCCCACTCATTCCGTTTCTGCTAGCGCTGCAGGCTGCCCTTTTCTATTGGGCTCCTGCCTGCGTTGCCGCCTTCTTCTGCCCTCAAAGAAATTTGCAGCAGTTACAATAGAGTTCAGTTGACCTCGCTCACTCCCCCTCTCTCACTCGCTCATTCTGGTTTTCCCACTACTGCAGACTTCCCTTTTCTATTGGGCTCCTGCCTGCGTTGCCGCCTTTTTCTGCCCACAAACAAATCTGCAGCAGTCCCAACAGAGCTTCGTTGAGCTCACTCACTCCCCCTCCCTCACTTGCTCATTCTGTGTCTCCTGCCGCTGCAGGCTGCCCTTTTGTACTGGGCTTCTGCTTACATTGGTGGCTTGTTCTGGCCAGAAAGAAATCTGAAGCAGTCCCGACAGCTCCATTGAGCTCACTCACTCCCTCTCTCTCACTCACTCATTACGTTTCTGCCGGCGCTGCAAGCTGGCCTTTCATACTGGGCTCCTGCCTGCGTTGCCACATTTTCTGCCCACAAAGAAATCCACAGCAGTCACAATAGAGCTCCACTGAGCTCGCTTACTACCACTCTGTCACTCACTCATTCTGTTTCTCTTGGTACTGCAGGCTGCGCTTGTGTACAGGGTTCCTGGCTGTGTTGGTATCTTCGTCTTTCCACAAAGAAATCCGCAGCTGTCCTGACAGAGCTCCGTTGAGGTAGCTTAGTCTCCCTCTGTCACGTGCTCATTCTGCTTGTCCTGGCACTGCAAGTGGCCCTTTTGTACGGGGCTCCTGCCTGCATTGGTGCCTTTTTCTGCCCACAAAGAAATCTGCAGCAGTCCTGATGGAGCTCGGTTGAGCTCACTCAGTCCCCCGTCTCACTCACCCGTACTGTTTTTTCCACTGCTGCAGGCTGACCTTTTCTACTGGGCCACTGCCTGCATTGATGCCTTTTTCTGCCCACAAAGAAATTCACAGCAGTCCTGACAGCTCTCTGGTGAGTTCGCTCACTCCCCCTCCCTCGCTTGCTCTCTTGTTCTGTTTCTCCCAGTACTGCAGGCTGCCCTTTTGTACTGGCCTCTTGCGTGGGGCCTTTTTCTGCCCACAAACAAATCCAGAGCAGTCTTGACAGAGTTCAGTTGAGCTCGATCACTCCCCACCTCACTCGTTCGATCTTAATCTGTCCCAAACACTGATTTCCCACAGCGACCGTGCTATTCTCCAGCAGGAGTGCAAAAACATATTTTTAGCCAGGATGTGATAAAGGACAGCTGTACTGCTGATAAGGAGTTGTGAAAAAATGCCACTGTTGAAAATGTGGTGTGAAAATATTACAAATTTGCGAAGTTACAATGCTGCATGGAAACAGTTGAACGCACGCTTTTAACACAGTCATGTTATGGAGTTTTGTCATCAGATTTTCAACATAGGGATTTTAGGACCTCTGCTCATTAACAGTGTGACTGTCATTTTCTTAATCTGTCCCGAACACTGATTTCCCACAGCAACCGCGTTATTCTGTGCTGCAACTGTGAAACCACATTTCAGTCAGGATGTGAAAAATGACAGCTGTACTTCTCATAAGGAGGTGTGAAAAAATGCCACTGTTGAAAATCTGGCATGACAATCTTACAAATCTGTGAAGTTACAAGGGTGTGTGGAAAGTGTGCAACACACACTTGTAACGCAGTCATTTGATGGGGCTACCAACACCAAATTTTCAACATAGCCATTTTAGGACCTCTGCTCATGAACAGTATCACTGTCATTTTATTAATCTGTTCCTGACAGTGATTTCCCACAGCGACTGCTCTATTCTGCACCGGAAGTGCGAAAACACATTTTGGCTAGGATGGGAAAAATGACAGCTGCACTGTTTATAAGTAGGTATGGGAAAATGGCAATGTTGAAAATCTGGTGTGAAAATATCATAAATTTGCGAAGTTATGAGCGTGCGTGCAAACTGCGCAACTCATGCTCGTACAACAGTCATTTTATGGAGTATTGTTACCAAATTTTCAGCATAGGCATTTTATGACCTCTACTCATGAACAGTGTCACTGTCATTTTCTTAATCTGTCCCAAACACTGATTTCTCACAGCAACCGTGCTATTCTGCTCCAGAAGTGCAAAACCACATTTGCGCCAGGATGTGAACAATGACAGCTGTACTGTTCACAAGGAGGTGTGAAAAAATGGCAATGTTGAAAATCTGGCATGAAAATATTGCAAATTCACGAAGTTATGAGCGTGTGTAGTAACTGTGCAGCGCACGCTCGTAATACAGTCATTTTTTTGAATTTTTTTCACCAAATTTGCAACATAAGCTTTTTGAGAGCCCACCTCATGAACACTGGCACTGTCATTTAGTTAATCAGCCCCAAAAGGTGATTCTGTGCAGTGACTGCAAAATCACCTTTCGGGGCTGATTAATGCCATGACAGTTCAAGAATTCACGAGGAAGAGTCCTAAAATTCCCATGTTGAAAATTTGGTGCCAAAATTCCAAAAAATGACTGAGATATGCATTAAAGTTGGAAAACCCCCATTTATTCCATTATACAGTTTACCGGCACTTCCTCAGTTTGCGGTCGGCTTTGAAGAGTGCAGATGTGTTCTAGGTCCACTGAAGATCATCACGCTGAGCTCTGGAGGTAAGTATGGGGTGAGGGGGTGTGTGGGGAAGCATGGTGCGCAGTGGTTGGGTGTGGGTTGTGGGAGGGGGGCCAGGGAAAATGCCGACGGATAGTTTCCTTTTTTACAGGGTTAAAAAAAAACCCACATCACGGGACAGTTTTTTATTTCACAGGAGCTTGTAGCATGCTGGGGTGGGATCCCAGCATGCCAACAGAGTTTGCTTTTTTGGGGGGGCACTGTAGCCGATGAGGGATAGGGCACCCCTGTCAGCACACAAGAAGGGGGGGCTTGCTACATTATGCCGATGGGGATTGGGCAACTCTGCTGGCACAGAATATACACGGGGAGGGAGGTTTACATACACGCCGATGGGGAGTGGGTTCTGCCGCAACAGAAACATGCGGGAGTGAAGCCGACGGGATTGGGCCTGGCCGGCAAGTAAACATGGGGAGGATATTGCTTGTAGAACACGCGTAAACCACTACCATGTTCTACAAACAATATTACCCTGTGAAGATCCCACTCCTGCAATGATGGGTCACCTCACAGGCAGATGGCTTACGCTGCAATGACGAGGTGGCCCCTGATTGCAGTGGCTAAATTGTCACAAGTTGGTGGCAAGGTTCCAAACTTGTGTCAGCAGCAGCGTGCCATGGCACTGGGGAAGAAGTACAAGCATTTACAGGCTGTGGGGGCATTGGCCACAACAGTGCTGCTCCTCCACAACCTGCTTCTGAGATAGCTGTCCCAATATGTTTCTTGTGCTGTGCGCAATCAACAAAAAACCCTATTTATTCCATTATGCAGCTTACCGGCATTTCTTCAGTTCGAGGTTGGCTTTGAAGAGTGCAGACGTGTTCCCGGTCCACTAAAGATTGTCGCACCGGCCTCTGGAGGTAAGCATAGGGTGAGGTGGGGGTGTGGGGAGGTGGATGCGCAGAGGGTGGGTGCAGGTTGGGGGGCAAGACAATCAATGAGAGACTGTTTTTTTTCTTTTCAGGTGTTTGTTTTCTTTTCAGGAAGACAACGCAAGACTTGTGCCATGCTGGAGTGGGCTCCCAGTGTGGCAGCTGGAAGATTTTTTTCGGGGTCAGTGGAGCTGATGGGGGATTGGGCACCCCCATCAGCCATACAGATGTGTGTCACACTGGGGTTGGCTCCCAGCATGGCAACTGGAAGTCTTTTTCTTTTTGGGGGGTTTAATTGAGCTGATGGGGATTGGGCACCCCGTTGCCATTCTCACTTATGCCACGCTGGGGTGGGCTCCCAGCATGGCACCTCGAACTCTGGGGGGGGAGCATGGAGCCAATGGGGGATTGGGCACCTCCGTCAGCCATACTGTGTGTGGTGGTCGGGGGGGCACTATTCAGAGACACTCAGAAGACTGGGGAAAATTATTACAATACTGATCAGGTGTGTCAACAGACGAAAACTGCGTCTACTTTTTCAGTCTCTTTGGGGTTCTGTTTTCCTGCTTTTGTCAATGCCGCTCCTACCCTGAACTCTGACTCAACATTCCAAGGATGGCAATTAGACATTTTTTTTACATTCCAAGGATGTCATTTTAGTCACTTGCCTCCTCCTGGAAAGATAGTCCTAGGAAAACTTCACTTCAAACTGAATTTATGTTCCAGGAAGAGAAAGCAGAGACGTATGCAAGCAGGATTGCCGGCAATATGCTAATCAACACTATCTTATCGCTGCTCACTGAAGCGGTCTCTCCCTTTCAACTGTACGCCACTGCATTTTCAACTGCTGTCATATACAGCTGCAGCATTCATTGGTGAACTGTGGCCATGCCTGCAAACACACTGACTGGATTGGAAGACAGGGTGCCACACCTACAAAAACTCAGATGATGGCACTATGTTTCTTGCACATGCACATGCGTGCAAGCAAACATAAAAAACAATATGGTTACTAACTAATACTGTGGCTGAGCAAAGTAGGAGGGAGCAAGCCTAAGGGAGGAGGGGAGAGAGTTCCAGAGTGACAGCAACCAAACAGGAAAGGCAATCTGATCAGTAAATGTAGAGAAATTGGGGACATTACAGGAATGGGAGCTAGAAGAGGGAATAAGAGGAAGAAGCAAGTGGTGAAAGAAGGCTTGATATGTAGGAGGGAAGGGATGCAAACAATACTGAGGGAGACGAGAGGTGCAGTAGGATAAGTGACAGGAAAAAATGGAGAGACGGTTGAGGAGTTGGTAAAGGAAGCAGTGGTGGGTGGTTGGAGCCAGTAGCAAAACAAAAGATGGAGTGAAAGATAGGGTTCAGTCTGGCTAGAGTAGATTTGGAGGCACCAATATCGACCACATCTGCATAGACAAACAGCAGGAGAATCATTTTAAGAACAATCTGACACCAAACTGGGAGTGGAAGGCAGGATTTTTTTCCTGCAATGGTTACCTATTATAGGCTGTAGTTTTTGATGATAACATCAGTGTGGACTGAAAAGGTTAGGTGACTATCACACCACTCCCCAAGGTGCTTGAAACAGGGGACTGATTCAAGGGGAGTGCCATCAAGGGTTGAGAAAATGGGGGTCTGACTAAGACTACTAAACTGATTGTGTAAACTGAACAGCATGTAGGCAATTTTTCTTTTTTACATTCGGGTTGAGTTGGTTGGCATTGAAACAGCACTGGATGTTACCAAAGTCACACTGTAGAGGATGTTCCAAGTGGGGATGGAGGTTCCGAAGGCATAAAGAACAGTGTCATCAGTGTACATATGTACATATGTATATGTGCCGAGACACAGACTGAGGGGAGGTTATTCAGGAAAACAGAGAAGAGGATTCTGTCCAGAATGGAACCTTGAGACACTCCAGAGTTAATGGGGAGGAGAGCAGACAAGGCTTTCCCAACATGAATGGACTGGCTGCATTCAGAATAGTAAGAACAGAACTAGTCAATTTCTGCTACTGAGAATCCAACACCCATCAGCTTATCTAAGAGTAGAGGATGGTCTACAGACTCAAACAGTTTAGCCAGGTTAATGAAGATAGCATCAGATACATGACACTTATTGGCCTCCCAAGATGGAGTCTGTGACACATATGGGGGAGGAGACTGTATGACAGTCTTTTCAAAAGCCTGACTAGAAGGGGGAGAGAAAGGAGCTGGCATCAAGAAAGTCATACTAAACTACTGTTATCATAACAACAATGCCCTCCAGTGTTTCCCCCTCAAATTTCCCAACCAGCCTAGTTTAGAAACCCAGTACACTGTGTGATTTGGTAATAAAATTACCTTTCTCAGGTAAATAAGAATACAGTAATACAGGCTTACAACCAAAAGTTATCACTGGGAGAGTATCCACTTTCCTTAGGCGTAGTTAAGTCTGTCTGAGAGAAAATACTGGTGAAAGGGGTGTTATACCCTGATAATAACCATGACAACAATAAAAGAAGATACACAAAATGCACATAATTGGACAAAAATAGGTGGCCAGAGTAACTATCCTAACTAACATAAGAAGTTGCTTAGCTTAGCAGAAGATAAAGTGACCAATGAGGTCTGTGATTATTCCAAGCTCACTTGCAGTTACAATTTGCACAAGCACTAAAGATGGCACTGTTGCTGAACTAATAATTATACAATAAAAATATAATGGAAAACATCTCCCAGTGGTACAATGTGTTGTTGGAATATAGTGAAGCATAATATACATTGCAAAAGCATAGTAGAACTCAGATCCTGACACTTATGCTTATACTGTACAATAAGAGTCTATGTCCTAAAATTAGTACATAGACCTACATATATGTTGCTGTCTGCTAGGTGAGGGTACAATCAGGGGTGATGGTCCATGGATAACATCCCCCCCATTGCCTCAAAAGGGGCAATAATCTCAGGTAAGTAGTGGGATGGAGATAAAAAAGTTGTTTACAAGCCCGACGCATGAGCCTTGTAAAGGAATTCGAGTTGTTCTCAGTGTTGTCTTAGAGTACATCGCAGACAGCAGAGGGTAAGTATCAGAAAAACAATCAAAAATGCTTGAATAATAACAAAAGCTTTAAAAGTGAGTTCTAACCAGGTATTGGATAGAGTAGTACTTAAATCATCATAATGAATAAGAGCATTAAGGGCATCACTAGCTTGAGAAATATTATTACTGATATAGATCAAATGTGAATCCTTTCTAACTAAAAGGGATTTCAAAGAAAGTGCCAAAGGGTCAATGTGCAAGTTAAACACGGGCAAATATTCAGACAAGGCAAGCAAGTATTGCAGATCAGTATCATTAACATCTGGTTCAAGGAGAGGAACAGGAGTTATGACAGTGTGACCTATGACTGTTTTCTGCTGTGGAGTAAAACAAAAGTTAGGCATTTCAATAATGCAGGATTTTTGACCATAAGCAAAGTTTTTGTGGTTAGTCACTACACAATACTGCCCATTGGAATTACAAGTAACTCATACAGTTGGCACCCTCCACCACTGTAGATGTATCAGACAGGAGAAGGACTGGTTGGTGAGCCGTGAAGTGAAGTGATGTACCTCTTCCAGGTAGCTTTGTGTTTTAGCTGTTTCGGCATCAGGCACAGAAGATGCAGCTCGTGCAGGTTCAGATTTGTCATCCTCATCAACATCAGTAAGGTTCAACGGCAATCCATCACCCAAGGTAAAGGCCCAGTCAAGGTGTTCCGGTGAGTAACCACACACTGGTTTAACGATATTGAAAAAGTCACAGCGGCACAGGTAATAATATCCTTTCTTGGCACAACAGTTTGTGTGGGATGTCACCCAGGCTTGTAGCACAGAATGGTGCACAAGTAATGGAGGTAATTCCGTTTTTTCACAATGAATGTTATTATCAAGGTGTCTGATGGAGTTAGTGGCAGACAATTTATCAAAAACAGATATAACAGGATCAAAGTGGGGTAGTGAGATAGTGAACCTCACAAACATTATCATGGATGGAACAGGACTTAATAAAGTAGCAAGGTGCTTGGTTTGGATATCTGGAGACATACCCATGGTTTCTAGCTGTAGACATAGAGATGTTAACATTAATGTTAATGTTAATGTTTTTATTGTTTTTTGTTTGTATTTTCCAACAATTGTTAGTTGCTGAATTAAGCTGTATAGTTAATAATGAGGGCACTTTAGTGTTTTGGACTTCAGTTGTACATGGTGGTACTACAAATGGGCAATTGTGTCCAGAACATAATCTGCTTCCCACATATAATGGTAAAGTGTCTTATGAAATAGGAAGTTACTATATGGCTATTACATTGAAGAAAATATGTTGGTTACAGACTTGTTATAATGTGGGGAAGAAATGTATTGTTAACAGTGGTGGTAAACATAATTTCCTTCTTGGAAAATATGGGAACAAATGTTTTGGGGTTAAATGGTTATTATTGATGTTATTAATGTTATCAGGAACAGTTCACCCCAATCCTGGGCCAATTAATTATATAGACAAGGGTGTGAATTCTTTTTTGAAAATAGGACATTTAAATATTCAGAGTCTATTACCTAAAAAGATTTGTTAGAAGGATGGTTGGTTGAAAATTCTTTGATATTTTGGCATTGACAGAGACCTGGTTATCTGATAAAGTAACTGATGATGAAGTTAAGATCGGGGGTATTCTGTTTATAGAAAGGACAAAAAAGGGAAAAGGGGGGGTAGTTGTTTATTTTACGTTAAGAGTAATCTATCAGTTAATATAAATCTTGATGGTCAGGACAGTTGTTATTATGAGTCCCTCGTAGTTGATCTGGTTTTAGGTGGGAATAAATTGCTTACCTTAATTGATGTGTATGTACCTCCTTTGAATGTTAGTATGGGAATTGAAGCCTTTTTTCATGATTTATCTTTCCCTTCCTTGAGAGTATTGTTAATTTTGTGTGACTTTAATTTAGATTGGTCATCTAATCAAGCAATTGATGTTAGAAATTTAGTTTCAGGATTGGGAATGATTCAACTAGTGACTGATACTACTAGATATAATTATCAAACTGGATATGAGTCACTAATAGATTGGATTATTACTAATTGTCCGGGTCACGTGATTAAGTCGGGAGTCTGTTCCGATTGTCTTAGTGACCATTGTGCAATTTATTGTGGATGGTCAGTGAAATATTTTAAGGAACCGCATAAAACTTTTCAGTATCGGAAAGTCTCTGACTTTAATTTGCAGTCTTTTGTAGAAGAAGTTCAGTTAATTGATTGGTCTTTTCTAGATGTTATTGATGATATTGATGACGCTTTTCATAAGTTCTGCAGTTATTTTACTGGTATTTGTGATAAGTTACTACCGTTTAAGACTGTTATAATAAAAGCAGAGGAGAAAATATGGTTTAATCATGACCTGAGGAAGATTATAAGGGATAGAAATAAGGTTTGGAATAAGTTTAGGAAATACAAGACAATTGGTTTACAGCATGAATACAAGAGATTGCGTAATTTATGTAAAGCAATGGTAAGGAAAGTGAAAAGGGATTACTTGGTAAATAAATTGGGTAAGGGGTTGTGTGATACTAAGGCCCTTTGGAAAGTTTTGAATGAGTTAATGGGTAAGAGTAAGGGTTTGGATAATATTTCACTGCAATTAGATGGACAATTGGTTAGTGATCCAATTAAATTAGTTAATGGGTTCAATTCTCATTTTACTAATTTAGAGAGGTTTAATATTCAAGGACGTGTGACAAGTTTAGAATTAAAGGAGTTATTAGAAGAAAATAGTGGGGATAAGGGAGGTGAATCAAAACTTCATTTTCAGGAACTTACTGAGAATGATGTTTTGATGTATATCTTGAAGACAGATCCTAGGCCAAATTTGGGGTTGATGGAATAGATTAAAGAATTCTTAAAAAAGTTGGGTTAATAATTGCTCCAATGTTGACAAAAGTTTTTAATTTTTCCCTTACTAATAATGTATATCCGTTAAAGTGGAAATGTGGTGTTGTAAGGCCAATTTATAAAACCGGTAGTAAAATTAATGTTAATAATTATAGACCCATAACACTACTAGCTCCCTTATCTAAATTATTAGAGAGTATTGTTTCTGATCAGATTAAAGGTCATTTTGACCAAAATTTTCTCGGGTCTCCTTCCCAGCATGGATTTCGGCAGGGATTTAGTACGGAAACTGCCTTGGTGAGGTTCACGAGCCGGGTGTATAAAGCCCTAGATGAGGGAAAATAGTAGCTGCTGGCTTTGTGGACCTCATCAAGGCATTTGATTTGGTAGATCATGGGAAGTTGTTATTCAGTTTGTTAGAGGTTAATTTCTCTAAAGAAGTGATACTATGGATTAATGATTATTTAACTGGTAGGGTGCAGAAAACTATTATCAATGGTGCAATGTCAGATGAGGGCATTTTGATGTGTGGTGTTCCTCAAGGGTCTGTATTAGGTCCTTTGTTATTTTCTTTATTTTTAAATTTGTTGCCCAAAATATGTAAAGATACAGAGCTTATTTTATTTGCAGATTATGCAGTTTTATTATGTATTGGCAATACTGTACAAATTGTACAGCAACAGTTACAGGATGATTTTAGTTTAATGCATGGTTGGTTCATAGAGCAAAACTTGGTGTTGAATCATGTTAAAACAAAATGTATGGTATTCAAAAATATAAGATCTAATGTGAATTTTGAGCTGACTTTAAAAAACAACTATGGAAATAATATAGAAAGGGTTTCTGAAATTAGTTACCTGGGCCTGGTCATCGATTGTAATTTAGCATTTGAAATATATATTCAGAAATTAATAGGTAAGTTGCATCAAAGATTAGGAATGCTATATCAATTGAAAAAGTATTTAACAAATGAGGTTAGAGTAATTTTGGTTAATAGTTTATTGTTTTCAGTTATTGATTGTGGTTTAATTATTTACTTTTTTACATCAGATAGAATGCGTATTAAGTTGACATCCACTTAGCATAATATTATTCGATTTGCCACAGGTCAGAAGAAAAGAACTCATCATTGTTTACTTTATAGTTCTATTGGGTGTTTGTCATTAGTTGATAGGTTTAGATTACGTGTTTTAGTATTTCTTCAAAAAATTAAATTAGGAATTTTTTTCAGTGTTATTTGTGAAATGTTTCCCAAATTGATGAATGGTGTAAGGACCAGGTCGCAGGTAAACTTTAATTTTCGGATTCCCTATTATAAAAGTGCATTTGCTCAGAATTCCTTACAATTTTATGCAGTGAAATTATATAATGAAGTACCTTGTTATATTTTGCAATGTGTTACAATTTCGTTTTTTAAGAAGGTTTTAAAAAAATTTATGTTTGTTGATTCAAAGTGTTGTTGCTTTGAATGATGTTTTATTATTTGTATGCTTTGTATATTGTGTATATATGTATTTTATGTTGTGACTGGGCACCAGTGAAAATGGACATTTTTGCTCACTGGTTATACAGAATAAAAATAAACAAACAAACAAACAAACATTGCTTGCTAAACAAATAGTAAGGCAACCATTGGATTCGTAATGAGGACAATACCATTTACCCATTCGTCTGTCATGGATGAGATCTGGGATGCGGCCTGATTTCAAGTCCCTGAAGAGATTGTTAAAAGTGGAAATTACATAAGAGCCATAAGCAGAGCATAAAAGTTCACGGGCAATATATTGTTTGTCTGCCTCCTTATTGTTTTGAAAAATCAGTTAATTAATCTTATCTTTAGTATCATTGAACCCTTTGGCAATTTCCTACATATTATACACTGTGAAGCATTTTTCCTTACTTAAACCATCTACACCATGTACCAGTGGGGGTAGAATATCATTCTTAACAGCTTGTTGATAATTAAGAGTTTGTGATTTAATAGCAGCTATATCTGCTCTATTTCAAATAGACATGCCTGAGCCAAAAAGGCCAGAAATAGTGCCTGCTGCATCGGTAACATCTGCAGTGTCACACCTAGTGCGTGGTCTAGCTTTAGCATTAGGTGTGGGTCAAAAGATCCCTACATGATCAGTGATATGGGGGCACTGACAGGATCATTAGTAGGTGTCTGATAAGCAGATACAATACCAGTAAGCATCATACTGTAACATTTAGAAGTATTGGTCACGTGACGGAGGCTAATCTCACCCATATTCCAATGCGTAAGATTGAAAATAACTGGTACACGCATAAATTGTACATTATTAATCAAAACTCCAGGAAGGGAAGTGGCAGTCAGGCCAGGATATACTGTGGTGCACTGCCCCAGAGAAAATCGTAGGGGTGGTGGTGTAGCCATTTGTTTTAAATAGACCCTGAACTTCACCGTGCACCCAGTGGGAACCCCGGGTTCATTTGAATGTGTGGCCATTCATGGAGGACTTGGCATGGGCTGCAGGATCCTCCTCATCTATCGCCCTCCTGGCCCAATGGGGGGTTTGCAGGAATTGGCTGAGCTTACAGCCATTTAAATATTGATTGATTCCCAATGTATTTTTCTTGGGGACTTCAATGTTTGGGCCGAGGATGAAGGTCAAAATGCGCCAATTAGCTATTGCAGAGTATGTCCTTGGGGCTGGTGCAATTTGTTAGTGCGCCTACTCACCAGGATGGCCACACATTGGACCTGGTGTTCTCACTGGGACTTGAGATCGCTGATCTTGCAGTCAATCAGGTAGTTTGGTCTGATCATTGCACGGTGAGGTTCACGTTCAGTGCTCCCGTCACAAATTTTTCCCCTTCTGAGATGTTTCGCTGCTGCCCTTTAAAAGATCTTACCCCTGAGGGTTTTATGGCGGCAGTTGATTTATCAAGTGTGGGTGATGTATGCATTGGAGCTGTTGACGCAGGGTAGACGCCTATAATAAGGTGCTGTCTGGCACCATCAGCTCCCTCGCACCTATCCGTGTATGACCCAGAACTTCATACCTGAGGTCACCTTGGTATGATGGTGATCTCAGGGAAATGAAGAATCTGGGTCGGAGATTATTACGTCGCTGGAGGAAATCCCGTCTGGGGGCTGACAAACTGGTCCTGTGTGCGCATTACCGCGCATATCAGGAGGCAATCAACCAAAAGAAGGCGGTATTTCTGTCTTGGGAGATTGCTGCCGAGAGAAGCCGACCAGCCTCACTCTTCCGGACTGTTGACAGACTTCTTCATTCATCCTGTCTTCAGCCTGGAAGAGTTTCCTCAGATGAGGATTGTGAGGAATTTGCTCGTTTTTTCTCAGACAGGGTGTCTGTGATCCGGCGGGAGGTCTCCTCAGCCAGTAATATCATTGCTGTCAGTGGTCGTCAGTTGTGTTCTAAGAGCACTCTTTCTGGTTGGGGAGAGTTTAGGCCAGAGGAGGTTTGTGAGGTCATTGAGGTGGCAGCAAACTTGAAGCATACCTTTTGTGAACTGGATCCTGTGCCAACGCGCTTCGTAATGAGGTGCGTTGACACTGTTGGCCTGGTGTTTGCCCTGATTGTCTGGTGCTCCTTGAGTCAGGGTGTCTTTCCGGATGCCTTGAAGGAGGCTCTGGTGAGGCCCCTTTTAAAGAAAGCTTCTCTGGACCTGGAGATTAGGGCAAATTACCATCCTATCTCCAATCTTCCATTTTTGGGAAAGGTTATTGAGAAGGTGGTATCACTTCAGTTGGGGGAACATCTCATGACTCACGAGTTGTATGATCCCTTCCAGTCAGCTTTTCAGGCCAGACACAGTACTGAAACTGCATTAGTTCGGGTGCAAAATGACCTCCTCAGGGCTAGAGATCAGGGGGATAGGACAATTCTTGTTCTCCTTGATCTCTCTTCAGCATTTGATACTGTGGACCATTGTGTGTTGCTTTTCCGCCTGAGGGAGTTATGTGGATTCACTGGTATTGTCATCAAGTGGTTTGAGTCATTTCTTACTAACAGGAGGCAACGGGTTGTGATGGGTAATTTCTCATCTGCACCCTGCCTCCTTTCATGTGGAGTCCCTCAGGGTTCGGTATTGGCCCCAATGTTGTTTGTAGTATATATGCTGCCCCTGGGGACTACTAGAGGTATGGTCTGAGTTTCATTACATGCTGATGATACTCAGCTATACCCATCCTTTGCCCCAGGAACATCAAATGCAGTGGATGTGCTGAATATCTGTCTGGCTGAGATTAATGACTGGATGTCCTCCAGCTGGCTGCGACTGAACCCCGACAAGACTGAGGTACTGGTAGTGGAGTCAACAGAGCTCATGATGGGATGGCCTCTGACTCTGCGACTGGCCTTGTGTTAGGAGCTGTGTCATTGATGGCCTCCCCATGGGTGCGAAATCTTGGTGTGATTTTTGACAGGAGCTTGTCCATGGAGGCTCAAATATCCTCTGTGGTTCGTTCCTGTTTTTTCCATCTTAGAAACATTGCCAGGATTAAGCCCCTTGTTCCGGCTCTGGACCTCCCTACTTTGGTACATGCCTTAGTCACTTCTAGGCTTGACTACTGTAATGCCCTCTATCTCGGGTCTCTGAAGTTCTTCACAGACTGCAGCTAGTGCACAATGCTGCCCGGCTTTTGTCTGGATAAAGTAAATTTTGTCATATCACCCAGTATTGGTGAATTGCACTGGCTGCCTGTCAGATGGAGAGTACTTTTCAAGGTGGGTTTTCTCACCTATAAGATCTTACACGGAAGGGGCCCTGGTTACATGCTGTCTGATCTTCTGGTACCGCCCACTTCTGTCTAAAATCTCCGCTTCCTCTTAGTGGTGGCCTCCTTAAAGTTCCAAGAGCAAGATTAAAATTCATGAGGACTCGAGCTGAGTCTGCTGCTCCGCTTTCTGGAACTTGTTGCCATCTGAAGTGAGAGAGGCCTCCTCTATAAAGGCCTTTAAGAGTCATCTAAAGACCTTCTTATTTGTGCAAGCCTTTGGAGATTAAAATTTTATGTGTTTTATATTTTATTGTATAATGTATATGATATGAAATATTGTGTAGTTTGTGTGCGGCGCCCAGAGCCTGTGGGATTGGGCGTCTTTTTAAATAAATTTGACATTGACATTGACACCTTTCTCCTGGGGAGGGCAGTGAGTCATTCCTTCTTCAGTGGGTGGAACTACAGAAAGAAAAAGAGCTTCAGTAGCTACATAGCTATAAAGACAGAAAGCACTTTCCTGCTCAGAGGTGAGGCGGTCACACCAAGCAAGATCTATGACAGCAGTAAGGTTACAATAAGCAGAGTGTCTGGGGGAAGTCTGTCAAATAGAAAGAGTACCATTTCTACATATATCAGTGTTAGGCCATCTGTGGAATGTACCTTTGGATAGGCTAGCTACAGGGAGTGTGTAGCCATTAATGTCAGTTTCTCATTGAATGGGAAGGGTGGATCTGTCTGGAGCTACTACCATGGCATCAAGATAGGCGTCTGAGCCTTCTTTAACAGTAATTATTTTGTTGGGTACATTAATATGAAGTCCCATTGGGGCTGTATGTTCAAGTTTGCTAAGCAAATGTTGGACACGTTGTCTGTGTGTTGAAAGGGTTTATTCTGGGATTCTGTCAGGGGAAGTCATAGTAGTAGTCCCACCAAGATGAGGAGGTGCAAGATAGCCATCTTGCCAGTGTATCTGAAAGAAAACAGAAAAGGATTGTTAAGTGTCGGGTACTATTCTGCCATTAAGTGGGTTAGGAAAAGTAAGTTTAGTCACCTTTGTATAACTTGAGCTGATAAGCATGGAACCACTTGTCGGTGGTCTCCTTTTACTGATGAACTCAGACCTGAGAAACAGCAGGGCTGAGTTTGTTGACAATGGGGTATGGGCCTTCCCATTTACTGGCAAATGAATGAGTGGGTTGTCTGTACTGAAGAAGCATAACTTGGTCTCCAACTTGCCAGTCAACTTCTTTGACATGCTTATCAAAATGAGCTTTGGCTTGCTGTTGAGCTTTACCCATTTGATTTGCAGCAAACATGTGTCTTCCTGATATCATCATGAAGCTTTTCGGCATACTTATCTACAGATACTTGATCTGCAGTAGGGATGTGGAGATCAAGCAACAGGTGCTCAGGTAATCTCATGGCTCTACCAGTCATAACCTCATAAGGCGTGCACTGAGTAGTTGCTACAGGAGTGCCCCTGATTGCCATCAGCAGTAGTGGCAAGAGGGAATCCCAGTCTTTGGGATTGTCATTGATGAATTTGCATAACATCTGTTTGATTCTTCTATTGGCTCTTTCTACCTGGCTTGAGGATTGAGGATGGTAAGGAATATGGAATTTCTGATTTACTCCAAGCAGTTGGAGTGTCTGCTTCATCAGCTCAAATGTAAAACTGGTTCCCTGGTCTGAGTCTACCTTTAAGGGTAGGCCCCACCGGCAGAACAATTGATCCACCAGGATCTTGGCAGTTGTCTTTGCCATGTTGCTCTTAGTGGGAAATACTTCTACCCACTTAGAAAACAAATCTGTGACAACAAGTGCATACTTGTTGTTCTTACTGGAGTTGGTAAGGGGGCCAATCAAATCAATTTGTATCGCATTCCATGGTCCAGTTTGCCTTTGTGGCAACAATTTGGTGTTCCTTTTCACCGAAATTGGATTATTCTGGGCACACACTATGCAGTTATCCACATAGTGCTCTACATCTTTGGCCATGCCAGGCCACCAGATGACTGTTTTGAGTCTCTGGAGGGTGTTTTCTGTGCCCTGGTGTCCACCAGTGGGAGTATCATGAACTATATGGATGAATTCAGTTCACAGAGATTGTGGTGCAACCCACAATTTGTCCCCTGTGTCCTCTTTTTGATACCAGATGAGCTTCTGATCACTAGACAAGTGTATAGGAAGGGAAAGGGGAAATTTTTTAACCAGGAAAGGCACACTAAGCCGGAGCTTGTTTCCAGGTGCGACCTGGGAGCACAAGGAAGTTAAGTGACTTGTTCAGGGTCACACAGTATGCAAGTGGAAGCTGTGGGATTCAAACCCAGGTCTGGTCTTCTGCATGTCACCAGATTTGCAGCTCAGAGCCTTAGACCACTGCGCTATACTGCCTCCTTATGTGGTCCATATGTTATCAGAGTGTCTCTTGTATGGACTACCAACAGGTAGTGATTGTTCAGTTCCTTTCTCCATGAATTTGAACATGTCTTTTAATTCTGGGTCTGATTTCTGTGCAGTAGAAAGGTCCAGTGGAGGTTCTGGTATTGGTTTCTGCCTAGTGTTAGTGGCTACAATAGCTGCTACATCATTTGGGTGAGTCATTATCCATGCCTCCCCCTTTGAGCGCCTGCTTTGGCAAGTGAGTCCGCTCAATCATTGAATTCGTGGTAAGGGTCAGATCTGCAGTGAGCCTTTACTTTTTGGATGTACAGTTTGTGAGTAAACTGCTGTGTCAGGGTGTGTGTATACATAAACAGATCCCTGTATTTGACAAATGTGCCATCAGATGATGTAAAGTTGTTTTTCTCCCAGAATGGTAAAAATTCAATAAGGGATGAGCAGACCCAATTAGAGTCTGCAAAGATGATGGCATCCTTATCACCATGGGGCATGACCTCCAAAGCACAGGCCACAGCTGCCAATTCAGCATACTGTGAGGAGATAATGCATTTCCTGGAAATACATCTGAAATCACCTTCTTCATCTAAAATGAACACTCCAAATCCTGCCACCTGCTCTCTGTCTGCATAGGAGGTGGAGCCATCTGTAAAGATGTGATACATGGTTGTATCTTCCAAAACATCTGGTGTAGCCGGTAAGAATGGTCCCGGCTCAAGTGAGTCAGGAGGTTGGAGTGCATAATCACAGGGTGTACCTGTGTAGAGTAAGCCATGAGCCAAGATTGAGGGCATTTTAGCAGGCAGTACCTTAATGTCCCCGACCTGCAAAAGCAAAGACTAGTGGGTGAGTCTGGTGTTAGAGACTGAACCATCTTTTACTTTGTCTAAAAGCAAAAAGTTAGTTGGGGTGTGACAGGTAAGCAAAACAATAAAAGCATACCTGATGATGTGCAGAAAATGTTTGACAGCCCAGAAGGTTGCCAAAAGTGTCCTTTCACAGAGGCTATATTTTCTTTCTACTGGGGACAGCATCTGAGATGCATAGGCAGTGGGCCTGTGGTACCCATTGTACTTTTGTGCCAGCACTGTGGACATGGCCATATCAGAGGTAGCAGTTTCCAAATGGAAGGGAAGATTTGGGTTGGGGTTAATCAGTGCTGGGGCTGAGGCCAAGGCCTGCTTAAGCTGTGTCACAGCTTCAGTGTGAGAGGGGCATTCTTTTTCAGAAGTTCCTACAAGGGAGCAGCCTTCAAGGCAGAGTCAGGGATAAAATCCCTAGAATTGTTTACCATTCCTAGGAAGCGTCTGAGTGTTGCTATGCTAGTAGGAAGTGGCAGATCTTGCAAGCCCTGGATCTTTTTGACAGCTGGGCTTCTGCCTTGGTCTGTAATACATAGGCCAAGGAAAATGACCTCTTTTTCAAACAATTGTGCCTTAGAGGGGTTGCACTTGAGATCTGCTGTCTTGAGGAGAGACAAAATTTTGTCTAGGAGGGCCAAATGATCTTCTTTTGTGGTGGTTGCCAGAAGCAAGTCATCCATGTACTGCAGGAGGCACTGCAGGGCATCCATCATGTAGAAATGGAAAAGGGAAGGGCTGTTGTGAAAGCTATGGGAAGACAAATCCAGGTGTACTGGTGCCCATCAAAGGTGAAGGCAAATTTGTATTGACTTACCTGTGCTAATGGGAGTGATCAAAACCTATTAGAGATGTCAAGAGCTGAGAAACACTTTTTGTCAGGTGTCAGCAACTTGAGTGCATCAGGTGCTGATGCTACTGTTGGGGCACAACTGGAGGTGACTTGATTAAGTTTTCTGTAATCAAGTTTGAGTCTCCAAGCTCCATCTGGATTTTTCACAGGCCAAATAGGTGAATTGACAGTAGAGACACAAGTCCTAATCACTCCTTGTTGTAGCAGTGATTGGATGGTCTCCCTCAATGATGGCAAGGCTTCAGCAGGACATGGATACTGCTTTTGCCTCACAGGGTTAGGTCCTGGAATCTCAATGGCTGTGTGCATCCTACCACAATCATGCTTGTTGGTGGCAAACGCATCAAGGTGTTTTTGCAGCAAAGGTGCAAGTTCAGAAAACAGGTCATGACTTTTGAACAAAGCCATGATATCATACTTCTTGTTGTTATGGGAGATGGCTGCCACCATGTGTGAGTCTAGAATGGTGACAGCATGGCATTATCCTTCAATCTGAAGGAGTAGCCTGTTGGCAAGGTCCACTACACAGCCACAGAGTGCAAGAAAGTCAATTCCCAATATACTGGGGTGATGACGTAATACCATGAAGTCAAAAGCAAAATCAGTCCTGAGGTGACCTACCACCACAGGCAAAGACACAGATCGGTAGGTGTGTAGCTGAGTGCCATCTGCACCCTATGCACTGGTTTTCCAGCTGGTAGATCAGTCCAATGAGGCTGGGTTCTCCTCATGGAGAACTGACATGGCTGCTCCGGTATCCAGAAGCATGGTGAGGTGGTGGCTCCCGACCGTGGCCTTTACACAAGGCCGTCCATTTGTATCAACAAGTAAGTCATTCACAATCTGGAATGGAGCCTGTAATTGTCAATCTGCATTTTCAGAATCATCTTCAACATCCTGTTCCTGAAATCTGAGACCTCCAGGATCTTTCTGGGCCTCCTGTATATCTCGCATGGGATACAGATGTGCCCGTGACATCACATGCATGACATCAGCCTGTATGGGTAATTCCTCCTTGATTGTCACATCGGCCTGGCCAGTAGTCAATGCCACAAAAGGATTATTTCCTCAGCTGTTCAGCAGCTAAGGGCAGGAACAGATTTCCCTGGCTGCATGGCTGTCCAGCAGCTGAGGCGAGAGCTGCTATGGTATGTGTAGGCTGCATCTCTCTTCCAGCACGGGCTTCTTCCAGCATTTTGTGGAGGGTCTCGTTCTCATCTTTTAGGCTTTGATAGCTGGGGCCATTACAGTACTGGCTATCGGGTTTGGCATTTGGATTTTTCCAATTGCTTTTGTCCCTGTTCCTATTGTTTCTGTAGTTTCGGTCCCCCCTTCCCCATGCGACTGCTTGTTGTCAGAAGGGGTATCATTCTTCTCGTTGTTACTTTCCATAGAATAGGGTGTAGGTGGATCAGAGGTAGGCTGTACTGCAGCTACCTGGGCTGCCTGAATTTGAATGGTGGCAGCTTTGTTGTTCTTACCGGAAGCCAAGTTACGGAGGTATACCTGGAAGGCACGCTCTGTCTCGGTAAGGATTTTGGCAACGGTGTCGGTCTCCAGGTAAAGGTTGAGTTCAACCTTTTCCTGAAGGCCTGGAGTCATGCTCCAGATGTACAGATCCTTGTGCTCAATTTGGTCTTTGTGTGTGATCTCACCAGCCAGGCCTTTGCCAGCCTTGTAAGCGAGCTACAATCATTGATGTTAAGCCACGGGGCTTTCCTGCACACTCTGCTTAACCTTGTAGGCCAAGCAGGCTCCAATGACACCTGGGGCATTGGCAGTAAGGAGCACCACTGAAAAGTTTTTGTAAGCAAGTGTCTCGCAGTTGTGGATGGTATTTGGCAGTTTGGCCCAGAGGATAGATTTGATCATCTGTCACAAGACTTGAACTTGGTACTCGGGTTGGAGAGAAAGTTTCTCACAGAGGGAGCTCACCTTCTCCAAATGGCTTGTCAGTTGGGCCCATCTGTCCAATATTTTGGGCAATTTTCTGGATAGAGTGAGCAACTTGCAGGGGATTGGACGTACGTGAAACTATGTTCGCACTGATACATTTCATAGCACCGTGGAGGGCAGCTTCCACCACCGCATCAGCGACTGCTTTGAATGCACGGTCCTGGTTGACAGTGTCCTTGAACATTCTGTCAGTTTGTTCCTGGATGGTTCTCCTTCACTCATCCTGTACAATCATATTGGTAAGGGCCTTGTGGATTGTCTTGCACTTCTGCATTGTCCTCCCTGGTGAGGGGGCAAGCGGTGGCGCACCACGAAGTACAGGCCATCCTCCTGTATCATGGGAGCCACCATCTTGGTGTATGACATTGCTTCCACCATGTTTGTGAAGATGTGGCATCATAGAGGGCATGTGTATATGTAGGCACCACCTTGTGGATGGCTGGAAAATATGACAGCCATATGGGGTGTAGGCTTGGGTGTGATGTGACAAGTCTTGTCATCAAAGTCAGAGTTGGCAACACCAGATGATGCAATGTCAATGGGCATATACTGGAATCCACTCATAGCCTTAACATGGCCAACAAGAGCCTCTTGCTGATGGTGCATTTTCGCCATCTTTGTTCTGCATTTCCTGTAAAAAAACTCATACAGTGCCCTGCTCAATACCCTTCTCAACCTCATGCTGCAATGCTCTGTACACAGCGCCCAATTCAATGTTTCCCTAAGCTCCTTGTCTAACTCATGATTCACTCTCTCATTCTCCTTTTTCAGCTCAGCATTCTCCTCTCTCAAACCTTCATCCGTATCACTCAAAATATCATTTAAGTACGCTAACTGTTTCTAATCATGTTTCAACCTTTCATAATCATCTCTCAACATACAAATTTCTTGCTCTGAGTCTTGAGCAGTACAGTGCAACAGTCTGTTATTGGCATCATGGAGTGACTGTGTCTCCTCCACTAGCTTCTGTTCTCTTTTTTTGTAATTCAGATGCCTGCAAGCCCATCTCTTTTTTTAGAAATGCATTTTGCAGTTCAAGGGAGGCACACCTCACTGTGAGACTCTCAACAGCGGTATGTAGAGTCACAACTAAGAGACCTTTAAGGTTGTATTTCTTGGCTTTTAGTTTTGACTCAAGGTAGTGCTCTGAAATTAGCAGCAATGGTTTTTCAGCAGACTTCACGTCTGGCATGAAATCTATCCATCCTCCATGGGAGGTGAGGTAGTTTGAGACATCCAGTCTCAGTTCAGTTCAAAGTTCAGACATGACAAACAATGGGTAAACAACCAAACAAAGAAGCAGTTGGAAAACTGGATAAAATCATTGGCGTTGTCATCCAATGGCTTTCCGGTCCCCTGTGGGCAAATGGTGGTGCCAAGGCGGTACGCTGCCACTCACAGAGGGAGTGGATCTGGGTCTGGTGTGGAGGTGCCATGCCCGAGACCAAGATGGAATGTGTCCATTACAGAACAACCACTGTAAGCACGAGTAGGTCCAAGTAGGCGAAAAATGCACTACACTACTCGACATTCAAAGTTAATTGAATGGAATCCTCACTTTGTACATTCCAACCTGCACACAGTCACCAAATGTAACTTGGTAATAAAATTACCTTTCTCAGGTTCTTGTTGGAACTGCACAAAAGGAAGAGACGACAGATAAGTGGTGCCCAAGTAATTTATTACTGGTAAATAAGAATAATAAAGGCTTACAACCAACAGTGTTATCATTGAGAGAGTATCCAGTTTCCTTACCTATAGGCGCAGCCAAGTCTGTCTGAGAGAAAATACTGGTGCAAGGGGTCTTATACCCTGATAATAACCATGACAACAATAAACGAAGATACACACAATGCACATAATTCGCCAAAAACAGGTGGCCAGAGTAACTATCCTAACTAACATTAGAAGTTGCTTAGCTTAGCGGAATGATAAAGTGAACAATAAGGTCTGTGATGCTTCCAAGGTCACGAGCAGTTACAGTTTGCACAAGCACTAAAGATGGCACTGTTGCCTAACTAATAATTATGCAATAAAAATATAATGGAAAACATTTCCCAGTGGTACAATATATTGTGAGAATATAGTGAAGAATAATATGCATTGCAAAAGTACAGTAGAACTCAGATCTGACACTTATGCTTATACGATAAGTGTCTATGCCCTAAAATTAGTACATATACCTACATATATGTTGCTGTCTGCGAGGTAGGGGTACAATCAGGGGTGCTGGTCTATGGATAACAAGTGCCTACTGTTGACTCCTCATCCAGTAATCCATTACATAGAGAATACTGGATGGGCAAATATGCACAACCAGTGTGTTCTGCCACAGAGGGGTTCTGACTCCCTTTTGCTCGAGAGGTCCATGGGAATAAAAACCCAGTGGTGGCAGAAAACACTGGTTATGCATAAAGTTGCTCATCCTGCATTTTTTATAATGTATAGTATTATGTTAAATGCGTGCATTGTGGTTCTTTCTCTTTCAGAATGAAACTGACGTGTGCAGTCTCTAGAGGTTTTAGAATGCTGTTGTTCCACAGAATGGTGCAATCACATTCCTTGATCTTTGAACTGTGGTACAACAACATTTTGAAAGGGATGGGGTTTCTATACAGAACAATGCTCTACACTGTGTAACCTTAGAAAATGGGCTTTTTATTTCCTGGTATCCAACTGTCTGGTACCCCTGTCGGGGGGGTATATTAACTTTCAATAGATGCCCAGGAAATTAAAAGTGCCAGCGCAAGTACCCCTTCACCCACACACGAATCCTTGCGTGCACCCTGCTTAATGACTGGCCAAAACCACCAAACAGTATTTGAGATTACCGACATTTTTATCTCTTGCTTAGCGAGAGATATTAACCCAACACTGTTATTCAGTCCCAACTGTGATAGAAAACCATTTAAAAACCTTCGTTTTGCATATTTATGGTAATTTTAATGTTATTAGTTACAATGCCTTATTCTACCCCATGCCCCATGACTTTCTACATACTTGAGACAGAGCACTGTGCTCGTCTCGCTCCTCCAGCAGCCTGCAACTTTCACTGCCAAAGACTTTTTCCTCTCGCTAATTGGCAGCCAAGCATGCTGTCAAACCAAAGAGCCCCCCTTTCCCTCAGAAGAAGTCACTGCCCATTCACCTCCAGAAGTGCAAAAACATTAACCCCATCCCCCAAAACATGGTTCATATACTCCAAGATGTCACCAGTGTTTCTTGGCAGCACCACATTGCTTTCCTAGCATTATTCCCACATTCTGCCGCATTGTCTCCCTGTAATCAAAAAAAAAGCGTTACACTTTGACTGTGTTTCTTTTTAAAATTAATTTGTAATGCATCACAACAGAGGGCTTTTAAAATGAACTGCAGACTCTTGCCACGTCTGAAATACTTCAGAGGTACCTGTCATTCTCCCATTCTGCCAGATCGCTGCTCAAAACTCTTCTGCACCTCTTCTCCTCCCCAATATAAAAAAAAAAGAAACGACAAAAGGCCGGCCTGCAAATGAAACTGTTCTGTGGAAGTGTTGACTGTAGAAATAGAAACTGTGCTGTAGTGGCACCAAAAGCATTCCACTAGTTATGTTTTCATTTCCTTAACTACAGCATCTCCATTAGGACAGAGTTCTCTGTTCCAGTACAGGTGAAGGAACTATTTAATTACAAAAGTTAATCTCAATTAATTATTGTATTAACAATTTTTTTCTCTGCCATTTATTTTTACTGTGCCCATTTTCTAAGTACAATATTGCCCTCAGGGTGGCGGTATGGGCAATACTGAACCCAGGCCTATAAGGGCCCTCCACCTGTGGCGTTGGGCCTCATTACGCCCCTGGCCGGTCCAATATTGCCCAATACCGCCCACTCTGTCAGGCATTATTGCTCGCATATTACCCACTGAGTGAAAAAAATTAAAATAACTCTTATCTGTTACTTCCCTCAGCCTGTACTAATGATGGCCCTTGGTTCTACTGTATTGGATTCTGATAAGCATGGGTTAATGTTTGTAACACTCTTCATAAGTCTGAATACTTCAATCATATCTCTTTTAGCCTTTTTTTCCAGGAAAACATAGAGATGTCCGATTTCTCTACAAATGCCATGTTTTGTAACTATCTTAAATCATCGGTTTACAGTAGCTCTTTGCTATATAGTTCTTTTATAATGTTTTGTAATGGGATGCCCTGAATTACATGAAATAATCCAAGAGGGATCTAACTAGTGCCTTACACAGTACCATAAGCACTTAATTTTCATTACTATTCAGCCTTTTAATTTAACCTACTGTAGCATTCTGTTGGCCCTACTGACTGCTACCATGCACTGCTTGAATAGCTTCAAGGTCAAATCTATGACAATCTGAAAGTCACACTCATGCTCTGTCACATACAATTGCTTACTGTTTATCTGGAAGGTCCAATTTCTGCTTCTGGACCCTAGATACATTATATACTTTGTACTTCCCCACACTGGATTGCATTTACCATCTACTATTTACCATTTTTTCCCATGGTCTTTATTAGCTCCAGAAATTATGGGTATGCTTTCTCTCCCAGGGTATATTGTTCAGCACTTAGAAAATTCAGAACATGGGAGGTTTCAAACCAACAGGTGATTACTCTTAATAGATCATATTTATATTTGTTAATCCTTTTCCACTCCTAATAAATCAAACCAGGCTTTCTCAGTTGCTCACTGACTCATTTTGATTTCACTGTCTCTCAACTCTTTGACTTCTAGAATTCCAGTAAGGATGTGGGACATGGTCTAGCTTAGTTGCCACGGGTGGCTAGGTGTCTGTGGCAACCATAAACACAAAAGAGTAAAGGAACGCTTCTCTCCTCATGAAGAATGTCAGGACCAGATCGAAATCATGGAACATTTTCTATTGGACTCTTTTTTTTTTTTTTTTTTGTGTGCAAACAGTATGGTCCTTTTTAGCTTCATGATGGAGAATCCCTTGGCTTACCAAGTTGATGTATGAAAATTTGGTTTTCTGTATTTTTCCATTGGCACTGCATCAGTGGCACAAAAATATTTGCACTGCTGTGTGTGCTTCTTTAAAATGTTATTTGTGGCAAGCCAGATGTCAGTTGGTGTTATAACAGATCCTGACTACTAATCTTTCCACAGCCCAAATGGTTGAAGGTGCCTTGTGGGCGATTCATGTCAGGGAACAGAAGTCTATTACTGCCAGAAAATGTAATTCTCTATGGAATGAGGAGCTTTGGCTGTAAGGTTGTCTTTCTTTTTTCATTTTTTTACTTTATGTAACTTTTCTATAAAGTACATCTGAGGGTTTTGGTTTGGTTTGCCTAGTTTAACCTTATTTCCCTATTATTTGTTTTTTCTTGGTGTATTGTGGTTTCAAGTTTTTCTGTATGATTCTGTATAGATTATTTTGTAGAATGTACAAGTATGATTTTCTTTTAATAAAAATCCCCCTCTCTTGCAGAAAGTGCTTTGGGTTCTTTTACTTTCACCTGGACACCAACAGGACAGCACCAGAGATGGGCAGAAGGGACCTTGGTCTGACGTCTCATCATACTGCAGCAGTACAGTATTTCCTCTAGAATTGTACTCAGATGCCAGCAATTCTGGTGTGAGCCCAATCCTGGTGTGAAACATAGAAACATAGACTTTGACAGCAGATAAGGACCGCTTGGCCCAACCAGTCTGCTCATTTCCCTACCTATTGGATAAGCTGCAGATCCTAGTTAACCAACAGCCTTCTTCCTTAACTTAAACTCAAGTTGGATGAAACCCAAGCCGGATCAGTTCTTCATGAAGATTAAAATTATTGTGCAGCAGAAGTCCACTCAAAAAGAAAACCAAGATGCTTATTGTGTAACATTTCATGGATATGCAGAAGCATGGCACTTTACCACAGCTGCATTACCAACCTTAAATATGGGGCTACAGTCCCTGCCTCCAAAGTCCAGAGAAACTCCTTGAACTTGGAGACAGATTAAAAAATAACTTAATGGTCAAGCCCCGATATCTCGCACCATTTTATGTCTCATACCCAACAAATTGGAGCTCTCCCTGTTTTTTTATCTCCATTCTATATAAATATTTGCACATTTCCCTAATTGACTCCCTTTTAAAATAAAATTCTTTGTAACCAGATTATCTCTTCTTCCAACTTGAGGATGGTTACTAGAGAGCCCTCTAAGGGTTAAACTTGACCCTGAGAAATGTTCTCTAGTGTGCTTCAGCTTGAAGACGGGGGCCAGGATTTTCCAAAGTATTAGATTACCATAAGCCCCTATGTGCCAATGATATGGCACATGGGGCTTGTGGCGATCTAATGGGATTTTCCATCCCATGTGTCAATCGCTGCAAGTTAGACTGACATTTTCTGGTCTGACTTGTGGCACTCCTGGGGGCTGTTATTATGGAGCATCCGCTAGATATTTGGTGTAAACTGCTGCAATTTGTGGCAATTGGGTTCAGGTTGCCCTGTTGCATAGATATTTTTTATGTTTTTGGGTCTCCTACTAGCCCCAAACACTGTCTCAACTAAAAAATAAGCAGGATGAACAGCACTGTGAAGGTTCTTCACAAAAGATTCTTCTTTATTACCCGTTACCCATCATATGGTGAGGCAACAGTTTCGTGCCATGTCCTCAGGCCCTGCTGTGCTTCTATTGTAAGCAAAGTTCAATTTTATTCCTTGCTATCATTATCACACAATTTTTCTTACACATACAGTATGTGCTCCCCATCACCTCACACTTCTTTTACAATCATATAGCACTGTGACGCCTCACTAAATATATGTTAGTATGGAACTTCAGTGATGCCCCAGAATTCCACTGTTCTCCTGTATTAATTCATTCTTATGCATAACATAGTGATTTTTTTACTAATTCAACAGAAACCTTTATACTTTTTTATTTTTCTATATTAAGACCTCACTACTTTCTTGATAGTATTTCGGTCCTGATCATAGTTCTGTTAGAGAAATCATATAATTATTTATAAAAATTCCTTAGTTTCATTTACATGTTGCTGTGACTTTGAGCATTAGAGCTGAGAACCCCAAGGCACACCCCACCCCTGTTGCTGCCTGCAGGGTGGGGGTAGGGTGTTAGGGTTGAAAACCCTATTGCCAAATTTCACTAATTTTGTCACTATAACCATCCCAAATGAATGCATTAACAAAGTTTTTTTTGTAAAGAATTATTGGGGCACAATAGTGCTCTTTTAGTTAGGGTTGAGTAGCATGTTTAATGTTAAACCTCAAATTTTGCACTTTAATAACTTTGCAACTGATCAGTGGATTTGCTCAAAATTTGATATGCACTGTCCCTTGGGGTAGATATCATGATGTGACAAATTTTGTTCTGTTGCATGTGCTGATTCTGAGATCTGGGCTGTGCAAAAAGTCATAAAGTCACCACTTTTTGTATTTTTTTCCTCATCGTCCTGCGTCCAGATGGTGTAGCATTTTTGTATGATTTTTATGTTGGCTCATGCGTGCACACCAGCCAACATCTTGCGGTAGTAGCAGATTTGGAGATGTGGTCACTGTGGGCGAATGCACGGCACGAATCAGTAGGTGCATCCCTCATTCCCCAATAAGTCAGGATGCAGGCGCTGATACCAGCAATACATAAAGTGGCCACCACATCTAACAAAAGTGCCACTGCAATGGGAGGCAAGCTCCTCATACAGCGGCAAAATAACACACCTCCCGACATGCCTTTACTGGTGACGTTTTTCACTAAACATGGTGGCACTGACTGCTGCTGCCACCTTCAGGGGTGCCCATTCCCCCTGTCACATGCCCCGACCCACTTCATTTGCTGATGGGGGAGTCCACTCCCCATCAGCATAATGCCCCCCTCCCATTTCAAGTGTGTGCCGAGGGGGTGCCCAATCCCCCTCGGCATCTTGCCCCCCAACAGTCTTTCTTTCCAAACAGGGGGCCCAATCCCCATCGGCTTCAGTCTCTCCTTCTCAGTTCAATTTGCCAATGGGGGAGCCCACTCCCTGTTGGCACAATATTCCCCCCATTTGTTGTGTGCTGAGGGTGATGCCTAATCCCCCCTCGGCTCTTGCCCCCCCCTTTGGTATGTGCCAATGGGGGTGTCCAATACCACGTCAGCTACAGCCCCCCAACACACTCAGGAGGCATGCTGGGTGCCCACCCCAGTGTGCCAAATGTCCCTGTAAAAAAAAAAGTCCTGTGATGTTCTTTTTTTTTTTGTAAACCTGTAAACCAGAAAACAGTCCCTCAATGTCTCTCCTGCCCCTTCCCCAACCTGTGCCCACCCTCTGTGTACCCTGCCTCTCCACACCCCCCTCACCCCATACTTACCTCCGGAGCCCTGTGCGATGATCTTCGGTTGACCAGGAACACGTCTGCACCCTTCAAAGCTGTCCGCGAACTGAAGAAATGCCAGTAAGCTGTATAATGGCATAAATAGGGTTTTTTTCAACTTTGGTGCATATTTCGGGCATTTTGGGGAATTTTGGCATGACATTTTCAACATGGGGTTATTTGGACCCCTCCTTATGAATTCAGTCACTGTCTTGGCATTATTTGGTCCTGAAAGGTGATTTCACGGTCAGTGCGTGGAATCACCTTTCAGGACCGATCGGCAAAATCACAGTGCCACTGTTCATGAGGTGGGCTCTCAAAAAGCCTATGTTGCAAATTTTGTGAAACAAATAAAAAAAATGATTGTTTTATGAGCGTGCATTGCGCAGTTTCCACACACGCTCGGAACTTCATGAATTTGTAATATTTTCACTCCGGATTTTCAACATTGCCATTTTTCCACACCTCCTTATGAACAGTACAGCTGTCATTTTACATATCCTGGCTGAAATATGCTTTTGCACTTCCGGCACAGAATAGCATGGTCGCTGTAGTAAATCAGTTTTAGGAACATATTAAGAACATGACAGTGACACTGTTCATGAGCAGAGGTCCTAAAATGCCTATGTTGAAAATTTGGTGACGAAAGTCCATAAAATGACTGTGTTACAAACATGCATTGTGCAGTTTCCATGCAGTCTTGTAATTTAGCAAATTTGCAATATTTTCATGCCAGATTTTCAACACTGGCATTTTTTCACACCTCTTTATGAACAGTACAGCTGTCATTTTTCACATCCTGCCTGAAATGTGTATTCACACTTGTGGCGTACAATGGCATGGTCACTGTAGGAAATCAACTTTTGGGACAGATTAACAAAATCACAGTGCCACTGTTCATGAGGGGAGGTCCCAAAATGCCTATGTTGAAAATGTGGTTAAAAAAATCTGAAAAATAATTGGGTTACGGATGTGCATTGCACAGTTTCTATGCATGCTCATGACTTCACCAATTTTTCATATTTTCACTCTGGATTTTCAACGTTGCCATTTTTTTACACCTCCTCATGAATAATACAGTTGTCATTTTACACATCCTGTCCAAAATGTGTTTCTATACCTGTGGCGCCAAATGGTGTAATCGCTGTGCAAAATCACCTTTCGACTAACAAACTGATGGTGCCGCTCTTCCTGAGGTGGGGTCACAAAAAGCCCATGTTGATAATTTGGAATGAAAATACCAACACACGCCTACAGTGCTAGGTTTTCCAACTGTAACAACCCACCCTGTAGAGACTGACAGGCATCAGGGGTGTGACTTGGGATCATTAGCTGTAATGCTCACGCCATCCCACTCCCTCACTCCCACCCTGCAGCCAGTGACAGGCATCGAGGTCTGCCTTGGAGTGCTCGGCCCCAAAGTTCACCCCATTCTCCTATACTGCATCCACCTCAGCATATTTCCTTATGGAATGGGGTAAGTATAAGGCCCTAAGACCCCATAGCACACCACGACACTTGTCAGTGTCTACAGGGTAGGGTTAGGTAAAATGGCGTGAGCATTATAGCTGAAGACCCAAAAGCACACCCCAACACCTGTCAATCTCTGCAGGGTTGGGGTGGGGCTGGTGTCAGTTCAATACTTCACTGCCATTCCTATTATGCATCTCTAACTCCTGCACTACCAATGCCAATGCCAGTGAGACAACATTCGGCATTGACAAATGCTTGTTTTATGGTAGATCCAGCTTGGGTAACAGAACAGGTATGCCAGGTTTTGTGTAAAAATATTTATCTGTTACTTAGTTATTAAGTTTTTCATTTCCCATTGTTTACAATGGGATGAGCACTTTTCAGGATAGAGGGAGAAAAATCAACGAAGGATTTGTTCTTGTGAAAAAGAATTTGCTCTTGCAAGACTTGTTCCTTTGTTGTGAGAACTAAATCCTTTTTTATGAGGAAATGTTTTTTTGTTTGCCTGCCGCCATCTTGTTTGCCATTTATTGAAAAAAAAAATTTCAATAGCCACAAAAATGACATTCTGGAGAGAACCACCACACTTTGCTGGCAGATCGGGAACCCCTTAGGTGCAATCTGCACCTCAATGTTAGAAATATGGCTCAGAAATGTGTTTTATTTCCTGTCAGGAATCCTTTTTCGTGACCACGTGATACGGAAAAAAGAATCATTTTTCATATCACGAGTCATGAAAAAGGATCCTTTCTCTTGAATTCTAAGCTGTTCCCTCATGATTAGGTGGTGGAACCAGTTTTGTTCACCCACAAACTCACAACTGGCTGCTAGGAGGAGGAGGAGGCAGGCACCGGGAATGTAACAGCTGATCAGTGCAGAAAAGAAAACTTGAACTGTGACTGAAAGAAGACACTGCAGCCCCCCAGAAACTCAACACTGGTTACTGAAGATTGCACTTTCACTGGATTTCAGCCTCAAAAAGCAAAGGGGTGGTGGCCTATGACAACTGCTGAATGGGGAACTTATGGTGGCACGTTGGGGCGAGCTCTGAAGTGACAGAGTGATTGACATGATGACCCTCATGAGGCACAGATATAAAGTGTGGCACTAGCAGCTGGTACAAGGAGGCAGGCAGGAGAACTGTAAATGGCACCACTGAGTAGGAGGGCATTCAGATTATGAGTTTTCCAGTGTGTAATGGATGGGTGGGTGTGTTTGTCAGGCAACGCCGGTGCTTGGTGACCCTGATGGTGCATGTAAACCCAGTGGGATGACGTGGCCGGGGAATCCTCTGACACACACAACAGCCCCCTCTGAAGTCTTGGTGCACCACTGGTAACTGCTTGCCACAGAATCCATTAGTACCATAAGGATGTTGATAACCCAAAGAAGATAAAGAAGCACAATGAGTTAAATGCACTGATCAGCCTCACCAGGAACGGCAGGAGGAAGTAGCCCAAGAAGGGTTCGGGGCACCGGCCACTCAGAACCAAGCCGCCTGCATCAGGATCAGAATAAGTGGAGTACTTTGATCAGTGCAACCCTAACAGTAAGGCAGTTACATGTTTGTTTATATGCCTCTGATTTGCTAGGTAAAATCCAATTGAGTGCTGTCAGGCAGCCCTCATTGTGAGCAAACAGTAGTTTGCGGATTGAGGATGGAGCATAGGAAAATTATTGTTGGCATGGCAGTAGGTTTGTTGATATAAGTGGCAAAAGGATATAAAGCAACATCACAGCCATACACAAGAACTTATACGCTGAAAGATTTACAATCTTTTGCCCTACACACAGCTTTTGGTCCTACAGAATGGTGACCATATAGGCAGGGAGAAGTGGGCAGATTAGGTGGGCCAAAGCGGTTCTTTATCTGTTGACAGATTTTCTGTTTTGAGAGGTTGGTTTTTGGTACATAATAATGTCAAACTGTGTGTTTCTCCAGTAGCATTTATGCCTGGGGGATACTCCATCCTTTTGCAACACCCTCTTGCTTCCCTCCCCCATGTTTAAAACAGAGCACTTGTCGCCAATATTGCTAAAATTATAGCATTTGAGAGAACTTGCAAAAAAAATGAAAAATGAAAGGTGACATACAGTAGAGCAACAAGAAAACCTGTAAAAAGAAAACAAAAGTAAAAGGTCTTGGAGAAAGAACTGGGAAGAGTAATCAAAGGTTTGGGGGGGTGTATAGAGATCATAGTTGTATTACTTGATGAATGCCTCCATCCTTTCAAATTTTTCTGGGGACACCCTAATATACTATATGATCACTTGGCTTTCCTCTTCATAGTATCAAAGTTCACAAAATTTACCGCCAGCACTTATTAAATGACTACAGCTCTATTGAATGCTGCAGCTGTCTGGGTACAGACATGATGGGCAGTGTCTTTTTTTTTTTGTGTATCTAACATTTCCTGTGGAAGTGAAAGGCAGGGTTATTTGCAAGTTTTTGGCCCTTGGAACTCCAGGACTTACAGAATGTGATTCTGGACCAAATTTTGGAAGCCCATCAGAGTTCCTTTGATGCTTCCTGCTGCTACAGTGGAGATGGACACAAAGCAGCCATTTGTGCATCTGGGGACACGAAGCACTAAGGAATGTGGGTTCTGACTGTATGCTGGTGCATGAAGACCACAAGGCCCCGAATCCCCACCTCACAAAGAAATGTGGTTTTATATATCACTTTTCACAAATTGTATCAAAAGGTGCTTTACAGTTCCGGAGGGGGGTATTTTATTGCTGGTTTCAGCACAGACTAGATTGTCAAGAGAGATTGCAGATGTGTCAAGAACAGGAAGGTTAAGGGACTTGCTCCATGTCTCACAGTTACTAGGATTAAAAGTCATGTTTCCAGTTTCACAGCTCCACTTTTAAACCATAAATTGCGTCAGTATGTACCTCATACCAGCTTAGTCCTTTTATGGTGGGTGGGGAAATAGAAAGCCATATTGGGAAGTTATAAAGTTAAATTGGGAAAAAAGTGAACTAGATTAGATAACTACTGTCTGTAGGTGTCAGCATGACTGAGTTGGTAACATATCCGCCTCTGGGCCAGGAGGTCATGGTTTGTCATGCCACACTAGGATTGGACTCATACCTAAACGCTGGCATCTGAGTGCAGCATTGGGGGGGGGGGTGCTGTTGGAGTGTGCCATCCTTCAGATGAGACACTAAATCGAGGTTCCTTCTACCCATCCTAGTGCTGTCCTGGTCGGTGTCCAGGTGGAAGAAAAAGACCCCAGGGCACTCTTCACAAAAAGAGTAGGGGTGTTTTTATTGAAACATAAACATAACATAACATACATATACAGTATATACAAAATCAACAATACAAAACTGTACATCTGCAAAACCAAAATCCTCCCCTTCCCCCATATTTACATCATAGCCCCAAATCTCTATCAACTCAAAATATAGGATTTCATTCTAAGAAATCTACAATGAGCTCTTCATATTTGTGCATAAAGGAAAAACCCTTCCAACACGCCATCACACGTGCCATGGGATGAAACTTCAAATCCTGTCTAAATACCTCCCGTAATGCATTGTCAGATATTGTACAAAAAATGGGATACATCAAATACTTTTGCTGAAAAAGGAATTTACATCTACTTTGCCATCAATAAAACTTTAAACAGGCAAAAAAAAAAAAAAAAACAACTGTCAAGGTGCTTTTTTAATTCCTTGCTAGTTCAGGTGGAAAATCCACCAGTACTAACATCCCATAAGCCATCTTCTTCAACCACTGCATCTTCCATGTGACAGCTAAATAATTCCACAGATCTTTGGAATAAGAACATTCTCTTAGAAAATGCTCTTGTGTTTCAACGTCTTCCAACCAATCATGGTACAAGCATTTCCTTTCCTCCAGCGCTTTAAGTTTGTGATTCTCTCTCAACCCCACTCTCCCATGCACACATAGCCATTGAGTGTCCCACATTCACTTTGGGATTCTAGAATTTGTCAACTGCTGGTACATATTATTTTGTTTACCTTCTTGGCAATGTTTAAACATAGACTCTACTGGGCCTAGAACTTTTAACATTTCCAAATAAAGTTGCGGTCTTGTCTTTTGTAAAATCATTTGTTTAGTCACTTTCCATTTTAACATTTTTTGGAAAGTAATCTTTAAATACTGGGCCAACAGTATCCCTCCTGACAGCTTTATAGGCTGGTTCACCCAAGTTTGAAGAACACCCTCAAAAGTTTGTAACAACCACCTCTTCACAAGTGAAGCTCTCCCTAAAATCATTGGTTTAATATTTTCTGACCAAAACAAACAATGAAAAAAAACAAGAACACCGGATTAACCATCCCCACCCCCCCTTCCTTATTGGAAGGTATGTTATTTTTCTTTAAACTGGGTTAAGCTGACTCCCCCATAATAACTAAAAGAAAACCCTGAATATCCTAGTCTCCAAAGCCAAGGGCAGCATAAAAACAGCACTAATGTACAAGAAAACAGGCAATAACTTTTGCTTTATCACACGGACTCACTTCAGTTTTGACGTTTTTCATCCCTTCTATCGGTTGACTTTTCTTCTCCCTGCTGAATGGATTGCTCCCAGTAATGTTGTGCCATATCTCCAGGCCCATGATATACCTTTAGTATCTTTATAGGTGATGTAAATATAGATATCCCGTCCACCTTCCCCTGGAGTGTACCCTCCCCCCCAGGATTAGACCCCTACTCTTCTGAATATTCAATCATGAACCAGACACTAAACCAAATTCCTGAATCTCCTGTACTAAAATCTATACTCCTTTTTCCTCTTTCACAGAGGCACACACATCATCAGCATATGCTAGAAGTTTTACCTCACTTCCTGATGATGAACAAGACAGACCCTGTATATCTTGATTTTTCAAGACCTTCCGTATAAAAGGGTTTAATGAAAACAAGTATAGTAATGGGCTCAGGGGACATCCCTGCCTTACCCCCTTATGTATGATGTATTTCCTCCCCTGTGTTTCTGTCAAAATCAATGCAACCACAGCATTGTCATATAACAATCTCATTGCAAAACCTTGAACAGGAACTGATGATTAACCCTGTCAAAAGCCTTATATTAATCCAATGTTAGTAAATACCCAGATATCTGGTTGTACTCACAATACCTATATACATCTCTGATTAAGTACATATTTCCTGAATATGCTTCCCTGGTAAGGCACAGGTCTGGACAGGGTTGCCAACCCTTTTAAATGTGTCTGTGGTATAAAGATCAAAATTCTAAAATCAACATTTAAAAAGCTGATCGGTCTCCAATTTTCTATGTGTTCTCTATCCCCTGTTGTAAAAAGGTATATCACTAATCCCTGGGTGAACTCTGCTGGAAGTGTTTCTAAGGATAACAAAAAGTGAAAAACTTTTCATAAAATAACAGCCAGTATATCAGGAAACAATTTATACCATTCCTCAGGAATCTCATCCTCTCCAAGGGAGAGGTCCACTTTCAATGAATTTGTAACATTCAATACCTCCTCATTTCGTATTTCTGCAACCATTCCATTACATATGTCTTTACTAATCAGTGGAACCTGGATGTCTGCCAAATAAGCCTCCTGTTTAGCAGGGTCCAACCTTTCACTGTGCGTGAATTGTTCCAAATGGGTTCCCACTACAAAGATAATTCCAGCAAATCCTTTCTGTCTAACTCCCTTATCATTTACAAGAGCCGAGAACTGTGCCATATCTAGTCTTTCTTTAGACTCTACACAAGGATCACTATAGGGGGTTTTCTTTGTACCAAAATTCAGTTCGATCTGAAGGGTAGCTGCTCTATTATACTGTACCTCCAACATGTCTTGTTTAACCTGTCTGATTTGATCTCCTAAATCTATCTGCTGTTCATAAGTAGTGGACAGCAATTTATACCATTGTGTCTGTAAAGCCATATACCGTAACCCTTTCATATTGGCTGTGTTTTCCAAATTTTTGCAACCAGCTCTGAATGTCCCCCTTAGTATCACGCCACCAAATGCCCAAATCCTGATACAGTGACAAAACCATCACCCTATTAGTCAACACCTCTATCACTCCCAATTTTACTTCCAGCAGTGTTGAACTTTCAGTGTTCATTTTCCACTGATGTGGCAGGAGATGAAAACTTGTATCTGGGTCAAGTAAGACTTGTACAGTGATGTGTTCTATAAATTCTACTGGTATATCCCTCAAGTCCCTGACATTTATCCTGTTAGAAACAAAAATATAATTTATTTTAGATGATAACTCCCCCCCCCATACATACTGTATGTATATTTTATTTCTGGTCTGCATGAGTACTGCAATCACGCAGCCCCACAATCTCAATACAGTTTTTTGAAGCTGTAGAATCGCAGTACACCTTTTTTCCCTGAGCCATACATTTTTGTATATCTAAGGAGCAATTAAAATCTCCAGCTAAATACACATTTTTTCCTGTTGCAAGATATTGTTGCAATTTCTCCAAGTTATGTACTCTAACTGCTTTAGATTGAGCCCTGTGTACTATAATAAATCTACTGGATTTTCCCTTCCAAATCCCATCCAGGATCAATACCCGCCCTGGCACAAGATCAATAATTTTTTGAAACTGAAAGCTAGAACCAGAAAACAAAATGCCCACCTTATCAGCTCTATCCACCCTGAATGACCAATAAGATGGCCCCCAAACCCAAGCCTGATGAGCTGCTGCAACTAAAGCTATGGAAGGAAACCAAGTTTCCTGTAAAAAAATTACTTCAATATTTAAATCATGCAAATAAGAAAAAACAGCCCCCCTCTTGCTTTCATTAACCAAGCTATGAATATTTAGTGTCAAAATGGAAAAAGGAGACATTTAGAAGATTAAAATGGTGCTGTTCATTTTCTCTTTTCCTTCTTTTTTTTCCCTTTTGTTTAATTTCCCTCTTCTATTTCCTTCACTGAAGGAATAGGTTGTGGTGCAGGTTCATCTGAGTTTAGGTCCAAGTCCCCCTGACCCAAATACCCTCCATTAGATGACTCTAATGCCTCAAAGGGCTTTACCATTTCTATCTCGAGCTGTGTAACCTTCTGTTGCCTCAAACGGCGCCTCCTATGTAGAGGAGTTTTCCACTCTGGGGAGGTAGGAGTTTGTATGTTGGTTTTGTATGTTGCAAGAAATTTGTGGTTGCTCACTTTGATAAGATTCCTAGTTTGCAGACACATCCTCCTTTGGGAGGCCAGTCTGCATTTCATTTACTGGGGGCTGTGCTGGGGATGGGGGAGGGGAGGTGGGCTGAACCACTGCTTTCTGATGTACTGAGATTGATTCCACTCAAGCTACCTCCTGCTGTCCATCTGAGGATAGGAGGGTTACCAGGGATGGAGGTGGAGCTGGGGGGGGTGGTGGTGTACAGGGAGTGGAGGGGATGTTTGGGTGGGGTGAGTCATTCACCTTCTGCTGTACTTTCCTGATTAATTTTTTTTGGTCCACCTTCCGCACCGTTACGCGCTGACTATGGGCAATTCTGAAGAGCAGGCCCATACTCATCACATAAATTACACTTAGCATGATTAGCACATTGTAAACTTATGTGTCCAATCTCATTACAGATGCCACAATGCAGCTTATCACACACACTAGCCAGATACGTTCTGTCCCTACACTTGTGGCAGGCTTTAGGCTGACCTGCATAGTAGAGAACCCCTCCCATCCCTTCTCAGTAAAAAACCTTTTTGGCAGGTGAACAGTCCCCTCATTTTCTTGGTGTAATTTGGCCTTGAATTTCCAGGCCCCTGTCCAAAACAATTCCTCATGTACTACTGCCTCTGGTACACTCAAAATTGCGCACCATTGTTGAAGCCAGTGAATGATGTTGCTGACATGCACCCCTCATTGTGAAGCATCAAAGTTACTTACTTAGTAGAAGGTTTTGACAAGGGAATACAAATGAAGAGAGTCCACAAGGGTGAAAATTTCAACTGACTGTATCTCATCCAGAATCTATCCAATGCATGGAGGGATCTGAAGCTAATGTCAACAGTCTCCTCCCCTAGAGATGTGGATCAATGCATAAACTCCTGATGCCATAAATCACACTGAATCCTTCAAGAGTGTCCTGCCTACATAACATCTGTCTGGATTTGTTGCCAGACCCCCTCTGTAATGCAGCCTTACCTCATTTCTTCATAGTGCAGGTTCAACAGTATTAAATAATTCAGCAAATCATGGCCTGCTCCTAAATGGGGGAGGAGGTCCTTGGGGGTGCAGCTTGCCTCTCTGTTCCACTGTTCCATCTCCCATTTGTGTTTCTTGGGAGCACAGGCTCAACATTACATAAACATCCCCTCTTTCTTGCAACTCCAACTTCTGCAGCTGCCTCTGCTCCAATAGCCTCAGCAACCAGGGGCTGAGAGTTCCCACTCATACCTGCCTTTTTCCTGTGCTTCCCCCACAGCCCTGACATCTGGTAGTGATTCTTTTGCCAACTCCACCTTATTTGAAGCCCCTGGATTTGGTCAGCCATATCCCCTTGAAATGTTTTTGCAGATTCACTTGCCCCTGCACTGTTAAAGTTTTCCAAAAGCAAGTTTGCTCCCCCGTACCGCCTCCCTCACTCTCCTGTACCTGGTTTTCCTGTTGGCTGACAGGTCTCCCCTCCTGAGGCTGTATGCTGTTCACGGACAGTTCTCCAGAATCCAAAAACTCTGTATCAGTATCTGGAAGCCATTTCCCTGTCTCATCCTGCCACAATCCAGCCTTTCATAATGCTCGCTCAGGTGACCATGGTTGTTCTCCTCCGGCTCCACTCATGTCCTGAATGCCTTCAAATCAACTCCTGAGCTGAAGCCATGCACTTTGTGACTCCCACTGCTTCCATCTGACTACCCTCCTGCTCCTGTGCAGCTGAGTGCTTCTCTGGATTTTCTACCACACGCACTGCCTCCACGGAACACTCCTCAATTTTTTTGGACTGGCAACACCTGCTTAGCAGGTAATTTTTGCCTCACATACCTCTCCTCATCTTCCACCAAGAGCTGAAAAAGAACAGATCTCCGTTCATCCAGCTCTTTCTCGAGCTAGTTCTCTGCTGACGCTACAGTAGTAGCCACAGACATTGCCAGCTATTTCCAGATATTTCGAAAAATTTCTTAAGAGTTTCTCTCTGCTGCCCCTACTGTAGAAATGGAGAAAGCATTAGATATATCTGGAAATATCACAGAAATTTTGGGAAATAGCTGGCAGTGTCTCTGGCTGCTACTGTATGTCCTCCAGGGCAGTAACTACTCCAGTTCCCCCGTCTTCCTCCATAACACATTCCTTGTGTTCTTCTTTGGAGGCCTCAGACAGCTCCTCCAAATCCTCAGAAATGCCCATAACAATGGCCTCCATTGCTTCCACGGCTGGGGCGGAGGACAAACACCCAGCCTGCAGCTCCTCGCTGCCTTCTGCCGACACTGACTCCTCCATCGGGCCAGCCAACAATGCTACCTTCCAACAGAGTGTCCTGGCCAATACCCCCCTTCTCATATAACCAGTTCATGCAACTATCCAGGCTGTGTGTGGTTGTTGATGTGCAATATGGCTGCCACTACACATTCAGTCACTTCACTACCAGTCTAGCATTGCTTATAAACAGCTTTGGGATACGTTGGGATACACTGTGTATGAAAAGTGTTATATAAATGCTGATTCTTCTTCTTCTTATAGCAAGAAGCTCTGCTTGCTATCAGGCATGTTACTAATTCGGGTGGAGGGGGGAATCATAGCATTTTGTTTGTGAGTTCATTGTGAACTCAAGTATGTTAGTAAATCATTTCTTTTTGGCAGCCTAAGAAAAAGGCATGGAAGTGTGTCAGCAGTTGCCATAGACCATGTTACAGGAATGTTTGCATCCACACTGTTGTTAACATGATTTAATGCAACTGTGTTGGTCTAAAAATGTGCTAATTCTTGGCCCTGAGCAGGGTTTTAGAATGGTTTTTGAACATGGAGTGCAGCGTGGCTTACAGTGCCACAGTCTGGATGCAATACCTTTAAACAGTTTTAACAGAATTTAAGATGGCTATGTTGACAATTTGGTCACTGTTGTCCTATAAATGGAACTGTGCTCAGAGATATATATATATATATATATATATATATATATTTATATATATCACTCTCTCTCTCTCTCTCTTACATATATATATATATATATATATACATATATATATATATATATACTATATACATATGTCATGGCTGGTAGTATAGCCTAGAGGTTAGAGGAACAAGGTGTGAACAAGCTTGATACATCCAGAAGATCAGACCTGAGTTTGATTCTCACAACCTCCACTTGCATACTGTGTGACTCTAAGCAAGTCACTTAACCACCCAGTGCTCCCAGGTTGCCCCTGAACACAGGCACCTGTGCCTAGTGGTCCTTACCCAGTTACCAAAGACTAAAATAATAAAAAAAAAAAAATATATATATATATATATATTAGAGACAAAAACTCCATTTAATGCATCAGTTGGGTTGTTCCACAGTGACAAAAGCAAGGAAATTCGATGTTGGGGTTGAAACCCCTTTGCCCTCAGCCCACCCCCAACTGGAATCAGGGTGCATTGGGGTCATCAACCTAACTGTCACCCATCACATGTGGAAAGAAGCTGAGGAATAGGAGAATGGGGTGACAGTTAGGACCGATGACCCCAATGCGCACCCTGATTCCAGTTGGGGTGGGCTGAGGTGCAAATGGGGTTTCAACCCTAACATCGAATTTCCTCATTTTTGTCGCTGTGGAACAACCCTAACCGATGCATTAAACAGAGTTTTTTGCCTCTAATTTTCCTTCTTTTTGAGAATGATAATGAGAAATAGTGAATGTAATGCAGTGGCGGGAGCACCGCCACGTGATGTCTTGTCACATAGTAACATTGTGTCCGCAAACGCAAATCGTAATGCACATGGTGACGCAAAGCAAAACAGAAAGAGAAACAGTACTGTAGACAGAAATGTTAAAAACAATGGAAATGCAACCGCAAATGAAAATGCAAAGGGGTAACGCACATGGTGGCGTAAACGTGAATGGTAAGTGAAACGGGTATGGAACCGCAAGCAGAAACGGTAATGGTAACAGTAATGTAAGCACACAGGCTAGTTTTCCCCAAAAGCTGTATAGAGAAAGACAGTGAGTAGAAAGAATGTATGCAAAATAATGACTCTCGGAACACAAAAATCAGGAGTTGGAATAGTAAATTGCTTATATCTCAGTAACTGTACAACATAGAAAAAAAATTTAAAAGTCATATGTATTATCACTTTCCTGGCTAGTTTTGTACTTATCCCCCATGTGGGGGCTAAGAGTTTTTTGACAAAACTCCATATCATGCACCGTTTCTGAGATACGGGCCCCCAAAGGTGCGGTGAACGCCTTAATGTTATCCTATAGGAAAAAAAACAGAAGTTCGGAATGCCATAACTTTGCCTCCCTCTAATATTTTTTCACCAAACCACTGAAATGCACATCTGTGGGATGTTAGCTGTATTCCCTGCATATTTCAGCCCAAAAGACCAAACTGTTATTTTGCAGCAGGGTGCCAAACGATTGCTGCAATGCATCGGCTGCCGTAATGTTATCCTATGGGAAAAAGTGTAAACTTTGGAGTGCTGTAAGTTTTCCTCCATGTGATATTTTTTCAACACAACACTGAAAGGCACATCTGTGAGATGTCAGCTGCGTTCCCTCCAAATTTCAGCCCAAAACTCCAAACCGTTCTTTTGCAGCGAGGTGCCAAAGAATTGCTGTCATTTCCCCACAGCCTAGAGAAGTACTGTCGCAATTTGCGAAAGCTTTCGCAAATATTTGCAACACTTTCATGAGCACGAAAGTACTTTGCGAAAGTACTTTTTCCAGAAGTTTGAAAAACATATTTCTGGGGTGTTTTACCCCAAAATAAAGACATGGCTAGCATCCTCAGGCTCCGACTAGGTGAATACAAAACTAATTAGGTTGCTAGATGATCCCAAATTTAAATGGCAAGCATTTTTCTGATCTCTAACTGAAAACAAGATGGTGGATTTGTGAAAGTAAGAGGGCCATTTGCGAAAGTAAAAATGCATTTGCGACACTGTCAAACTTTTTGTTAACTTTTCCCATTGACTTATAATGGGAAATAGTTTTTTGAATAACTTTTGAACCATTTAATATTTTTTCATGAAATCTTCAAAAGGCACATCGGGGACCCCGGACGCACATTCCCTGAATATTTTGGGCCAGTCGTGCAAACCGTGCGACCTGTAGGCACGACCGTAGAATTCCAGAAAAAGTGTAAATGCACGCGCAGATCACGCTTAATAACTCTGCAGCCGTGTATCCGACTGGTACGAAACTTGGCAGATCCCAAGGTGTTTGGGTTTTGATTGTGTATTCCAAATGGCAGGCAAATCTGTCAAACGGTTGCAAAGTTATTAAGGTGAAAAACTTTGGGTTTAACATGTAAATGGCTCCTCAACCCTAACTATGGTAGCACTACCGTGCTACCATAATATATATATATATATATATATCTATATATATATATATAAATATATATAAGCATCCACAGTAAAATAAGGATACTAATATACTATCTCAAAAAATAAGGAAATAAGTTACAAAAAACTTCCTTAATGCACCAGTTAGGGTCAAAATGACAAAAGTTGGGAAATGAGGCATTAGGGTTTCCCTAACACCCCGCCCTCCCAAATCAGGCAAGAGAGCAGGTGTGGGGTGTGCCTTGGGCTTCTCAAGCCTAACGCTAACCCCATTTCATCTGTAAATAAGATCAGATTTGTAGATTTTATGAGAATGGGGTGAGTGTTGGGCTTGGAAGCCCAAGGCACACCCCACACCTGCTTTCCTGACTGGTTTTGGAAGGTGGTTGTTAGGGAAACCCTAATGCCTCATTCCTCAGCTTTTGTCGCTTTGACCCTAACTTATGAAGTTTTTTTGCAGCATATCTATATACACACTCACACAGACACTGTATATATAAAATTGTCTAGCCTTTCCTTGCCCATCTACAGAACAGTCTTCCAATGACATTTCTTGCTTTGCCAACTTCATGAAAACTCAGGCTTCATTTCTCCCCTCCCGCTCCAGCCCCAGAGTCTCACTTTCATCATCTACTCTTTGTCCCTCCTCCTAGGGTAATACACTTTCTCTTGGTATTGCTATTTAGTTTGTTTTATTTACTTAAACAGGAGAGTCCATGGGCCAAAGGGGTGGGGTTGGGGTGGTGGACCAGCATTTAAAATGTAATTACTACATAAATCAAGTCATTGGCAATGTTTCTCTAAGATTGTGGGTGTTGACATGATATCACCACAATTTTTGTTCTGATACAAGGCAGAAAATCATAAAGCAAACTTTACTTCCACTAATTGATTATGGCAGTTTAATTTATTGTACTGCCAACAGCAACAGAAAAACAACAGCTGATAAAGGCCCAAGGTCCATCCAGTCCACCCAAACCCTGCCTACACCTGGCTGGCCTATTGCCAGATTAAGTGATCACCTCCTGTCCCCATCCCCACTCCACTCTCCCACCCTCACCCCACACCATCCCTCCTTGGGGACTAACAATTCTCTGAATTTATCCCAGCCTTCCTTAAAGCTTTTCTTAGACCCCACCTCCTTTGATAATTTATTCCACCCCCCCATTGGTAAAGAAGTACTTCCTGGTATCCCCCTTTAAGCTTCCCCTACTAAGCTCCACCTGTGACCCCTCATCACTGTGTTAACATTACTGGTGAACAGAACCCCACTGTCTAGCTAGTTTGTTTATTCCCCTTAGGAACTTGTAGGTTTTGATCATATACCACCACTCTCTCCTGTCTGCCAGTGTGTACTTGTTGAGATCTGCCAGTCTGTCCTCATAGGATCGGCATTACCATCCCTGCAACACTTCTAGCCTGTTGCCCTATCCTTCTTCTGATGTGAACTCCAGAACTGGGCACAGTACTCCAATTGTGGCCTTACTGGGGGCCTGCATGGGGCAATATCAGCTCCCCCTACTGTCAAACCCCCTCCCTATACATCCCAGCATCTTTGATGCCTTACTGCATTCTTTGTTACACTGGCCAATGGTTTGGGGCTATTACTTCTAATCACCCCAGGTACTTTTCCTCTGCCGTCTTGGCAATCAGGACCACCCCATCCAGTAGTCTTTTTTTTTTTTTGCCAGTGTGTATCACCTTGCACTTCTCAGCATGAACTTTAATTGCCAGATTTTAGACCACTTTTCAAGTGTTTCTAGGTCCTTCCTCATATCCCTGACTCTCGCCACACTGTCCACTCTACCGTAGAGCTTCATGCGTTTCTCAGATAGATTTTGCTGCAGATTCCTTCCCTTATGTCACTAATGAACATGTTAAATAAGGCAGGATCAAGAATCAACACTGTGGCACTCCACTCATAACCCCCTGTCTTCTGATTTGATCCTGTTTGCTACTGCCAGCTCCTGGTTCACTTAATAAGCCCTTCCTCTATCCTAAGATCCCACAGCAAGTTGGTCAGTCAAAATCTACTTGCCTCATCCCAAGGTGCTTGGTGTCTTGCAACCCACTGATCTCAAAGTATCAACTGATATACAGGTATCACTGGAGAGGGACCTCCTGGTTGGGGCAATATTTATAGCTATGTCCAAAGCTTTTGACTTCCTAAATCATACTATACTGCTGGACAAGTCCAAAAGGATGGACCTCGACCAGGTGGCTCTGAACTGGTTAAGGGAGTACCTAACTGGGAGATCTCAGCTGGTATCTTTGGGCTCACATGTATCCCAGCTGGAAAGTATAAAGACAGGGGTTCTGCAGGGGTCAGTGCTGGGACTTGTATTGTTTAATCTGTATACAAATGATGCTGGGCCTCTAACCATAGGGGCCCGGCACCATTTGTATGCAGATGATGTGGTCCTTTATCTGGAAGGAGCTTCAAATACTGAAATTCAGAGTAAATTACAAGAAGATTTTGACAAATTGCAGGGCTATCTCAAATCACGTAGGCTGGTTTTAAATAGCAAGATATCACAAGTTATGGTTTTTTGGTAACAAGCAAAATGTAATTACTCAAACTCTACAGATAAAAACAAATACAGGTTATGTACTGGAAAATGTGAGTTCATATAAATATCTTGGAATTTGGATGGACTCATAAGTGAGATGAAACGTACATGTAGATAGTCTGGTTAAAAAATGAAATACCAGACTGGGGGCTCTATATATAATAAAGAAGTGTATTCCAATAGGAGCCAGAAAAAGTATAGTGAACAGTATGATAATCCCACTTATAGACTACAGATGCACCCAGACTGACATACCATTGCATATTATACAGAGCATTGGGTTGGGTAAATCTAGCAGACCATAGATACCTGCATACTGTATACACTGTACATCAGTATTTGTTAAATAAAACTCCGTCCTAGTTGAATGGTATGTTTCAAACTCGTATGTTAAGAAAGGATTTACAAATAGCCCCAGACTTGAAATTTAACATCCCTGTATTTAGAACAGAAAAAGGGAATTCCTGCATCATTAATCTTGCCCCCAGAGCATGGAATGGATTGCCATGTAATCTGAAATCAAAGAAAAATAAACCATGGAGGGAAATAAAAGAATTGGTTAATGTCTGTATTTGTAAAACCCAAATAATGCTGTTGATACTACCACTGATATGTAAAGTTGGTGCACTCAAAATTGTTGTGCTAATTTAGTTGTAAGGATGTACTGTTGTCTATTGTACTTCTTTTTTGTTTTAAATTAGTATTTTTTTACATTTTGCCCCATTTTTCTCCTGAAGATCCTGGGACCCAGGTGGACATGGCACTGCATGCATGTAGAGGTGCACAAGCACTCCTGGTACCAGCTCAGCCCCTTCTGCCCCACCCCTGGCTATCGCTGGGCTTCCCGTTGCCCAAACTGCCATCCATCCTCCACTAGGTAGCAGCCAAGGGCTGGGAAACCCCTCATCCCTCCCTGGGAGAGGAGAGCCACCTTCTGGCAGCCCAGTCCTGCTCCATGCCCTCCCCCAGACAACCCCTGACAACCCAGGGTTGTTCCTGAACCCAGTCGTCAGTGTGGCATGAGGCGTGGCGTCCAGTGCCTTAACCCTCAGCACCACCGGGCAGGCTCATATTGTACTTCTTTTTTAAAAGAAAAATGTGTCTGAAGTTGCAAGATGTAATTCATTGTGTAACTGTATGGAAATTGAATGGATGTTGGACCCCATTGTAAATGAGTTCACTCAATAGGGTTATCCATTTCTTGAAAATTCAAAAATAAACTTTTTCAAACAAACAAAATATTCCAGTACCTTTTCCTTGATCACTGTTTCCAGGTGCTTCCACATAACTGAGGTAAGACTAACTGGCTCATAGTTACCCAGGTCCTCCTTGTCTCCCCCTTTATGCAATAGTACCATGTCCCCAGAACTCCAATCCCTGAGGACTTCTCCCATCTCCAGGGAGCATTTGAATAGATCTATCAGCAGTGCTGCCTGCAGTGTAGATCATCAGTACCTGAAACCTTTTAGACCCTGTGCACTGAGAACTCCACTCTGTCCATTTTCCCTGTCTCCCTTTCTGACATCTTTACCCTGCTATTTGGAAGTGGCCTGCCCCCCCAACTTTCACTGTAAATACAAAGCAGAAGACATGATTTGGTACTGTGGCTTTTTGCCCATCACCCTTGACCACCTTCTCCCCTTCCTTCAGATGTATTATCCACCCTTTGCCTCACGCTTCTCCTTGATGTATCTGAAGAATTGCTTATTCCCCTCATTCACCCTTTCCGCTATCCACAACTCTGTCTCTGCTTTAGCCTTCCACACTACTTCCTTTGCTTCTCTTAGTTTACTCTGGTGCTTCTCCCAGTTTTCCTCCCACTGCATACATGTGTACCTCCAGATGGCCTTTGTCTTGGCCCTCACTGCCTCCCCACCTTGTTGCAAAACTAGATTTCTTTCTTGTTCTTTTTACTTTTGGCAAATTTTGATATGTAGGAGTCTATTATCTTCCTTCACTGTTTCCCATGTAGCGTTGACCCCCCAGTGACCCTCTCATCCACTCTAAAAATAGCAAGGACCTTTCGAGAGTAGACAAACCTTTTTCAAGATCACAAGATTTGTCTTGTGTTAGTCTAGTCCTTTCACTGATGTACACCACTGTTCTTTTCTGATGGATCTGGGATGGGTTTCTCTGTCCATCAGAAGAGAACTGCAGTGTTTAAAAGTTTTTCTAAATGTGTCAGTGACATATACCATACCTGACCCAATGGCAACACTTCCTGCACACTACCCACTAAGAATGGTTTCTGGACATGGGCTGGTCTTGCCCCAAATCAAGACTTTTTACAGCCAAATGACTCTCGCCCACACAACTGCATCTTCCAGGAATGAGTTACAGGGAGATATTCATCAAGAAAGTTCTCAAGCTGTTTTTAATAGCACCTTGAGGCTTTTTAGGCATTTTTATGCAATTCCATGTGATTGTTATTTTTTTTATGTTTTTGCGTGTTCTTATTTTGTTACATTATGGTAAAATGTAATGCCAGAAGACGATTCTTGAAAATAAGCTTCTACTTGGTGATCCTTATCCTCTAAAGATCATTAAATTTGAATTTGAAAAAAAATTAAAACATTTAAATAGACACTGCTTGACACAAGGACTTTTTTGCCATTATGTAAATGAACTAAACATTTGCTTAAATTCATCTGAAATACACATACTTAATTAAATTAAAAGGAAAAAAGAAGCCAAACTTATATAAATACAGAAAATACTGGATTGGCAACCATGGAGAAGCCTGTGTTGCAACAGAGGGGTTCTTTTATTTTAAATTTACTTTTTATTAAAGTTTTCCAACACACAAGATAATTATTAAGACCATCAAATAAAAATGCTGAGGTTCACCAAGAGTCAGGACCTGATCTGTTCTAGTAGCAGCACATAGTACAGAAACATAACTTAGACATTGGTGTGCTCCAAGTTACAGTGCAGGCACACTCAGTTGTACTGTACATATTTCAGATCAAGTGTTTTCTGCATGGAAAAGCGTGTGAAGCCCAAACTAGTTTAGTCATTTTGGACTGTATTAGAACTAAAACAGTATTATTTATTTGTTTGATTTTGGTAACTGGGTAGGCCCACTGAAAACATGACAGTCCCTTTTTCAAGGGTGACCCAGAGTTCATTTTACATACAGTGATTGTTTGATAACAAGCAGAAGTATAGTAGACAGTGACGCTTACAGTGGGATTCCCTCACAAGCTATAACATTCACAAGCAGTACATTGTATACAAACCAGTGAATATTATATTTTTGACATTTGTTATTCCATAAAAGACAACTATGCAAATACATAGGTACATAATTTACATCAAGTGCTTCATGGTAACAGAACAGAGGGTATCAGCGATAGCAGCTACTTCGATTGAGTGCTGAGAGGTGCACCTTAAGTCCCTTTTTAAACCCCCTTCCCCAAAGGGATGAGCAGTTCTGCAGATTCTCAGAGAGTGCATTCCATATGGGTGGGATGCTTGCCAGAAAGGACCTTTGTCCTATGGATGCTCTGACTTTGGGCACATTGAGGAGTACGCGGCTTGAGGATCGGAGGGATCTTCTAATTGGTTTGTCAGACAGCACACTTGGGGGGTTGGGGGCATTTACCTGCCTAAGTTTGAATGCCAGGTATAGAGATGGATATTGTAATCACACTTCTAGTAATGACCATGATAGGGCATGCAGTATCTGGCAGTGGTGCTTACGGGGTGGGGCTCCTAACCTGATGGTAAAGGGTTCTAAGCTTTTGCATATCATCAGAACAAAGAACCAGTAGTAAACTTAGAATGAAACACCACTGTATAACAATTTCATCTAACCTTAACTATTGAGTGCATGTGCCTACTGGGATCACCTATGCCTTAAGTAGTGTGTGTGTGTGTGTGTGTGTGTGTGTGTGTGTGTGTGTGCTGCATGTGGAGACTCATGGGGAACCCTGGGGACCATCTGGAAAGTGGTAACAGCTCCGCTTCTTATGCATGTGGTAATATTATGGAACGAAGTCTGAGGTATGTTGTTTTATGTACATTGTCCATCTAGTCCACCTACTGTGAAATTTGCTGTAGTTTCAGAGCTTTAAGCAACATGAGAGAGTTTTTCCATCTCATAAATGTAGCTGACCTGTGTTCTCCACTCTTCTAATGTCGGGGTATTGAGGATAGACATCTTTTGTTCATACCTTTTTTGGCTGTCGTAATTACTAAGCTGAACAGGTACTGAACATCTTTATCTTTAATGAGTGGTGGGGACGATAATAGTAATAGTAGTAGAAAGAGAGAGGGGATTAGGGTGATTTTTTATTTTATTTTCTCTTTTCCCCCTCTCCTCTGACTGGCCCTCTTTAGCTTTGATCCCCCAGCCCTGTCACCCTGATGCCCACTGGTGCTCACCTGCCAGCCAGTACCCCCATGGCTTGCCCCCCTGAGGGGATGATGGTGTTCCCCGATCCCCATCGGGAAATGGATCCAGCACTTGGACTGGTGAGTCCAGCTAGTCAGGTGGATGAGGGTCCAAGCGCCATCTTGCCATCGGAGTTTGGTTTTCTTTTTTCTCCCTTGAGTGGCATGGTGTGCAGCACACATTCATGCGAGCCGCACATTGGCGTCTGCCCCGCCCCTCCTGCCCTGTCCAGTCAGTCCTGGATGTTGTCCCCCAGAATACCTCTAAGGGCCAGGTGAATTCAATTCAATTCAATTCGACTTTCTTTATATAGCGCAATTCTCATTGTGATTCATTGTGCCTGCCATCATTTTAAAACATTTAAAATGCAATACATATGAACAAAACTGCATATAAAATCATTTCAACACCAATAAATATTAAACATAATCTGGGAGAGCTTGTCTAAACAAGTAGGTTTTTAGCTCCCACTTAAACTGATCCTAAGTCAAACTTTCTGTTATACTGTATAATGAGGTAGAGAGTTCCTGAGGGTCAGAGCTGCATATGTTAAAGTGCAAACACTGAGCTCTGCAAGCCCTCCCACTGGAAAAACTGAAGAAGAGAACTAAAATTGATAGGACAGTCCTTGATGAGCCCAATGCTTAAATACCATATCTAGGCAGGAGGGAAAAGAGGGGTGCATGTGTAATGGTAGTAGGACCAGCAAATCTTTAGCAAGTTGTAATACCTTCACTAATTTCCACCATACCTCTCTGATGGTTGCTATAAAGGGATTTCCCTGCCTATGAAACTTAGTCCGATACTCTGGGAGAAGAAGCCAGTGATGGATTGGATAATCTGCTAGGTGGAACTGGTCAAGTTCTGCCCCAATCAGAACAGGATGTTCCCTGATCCAATGAACCAATGAGTGAAAATGGATAGTATTACAGGTAGCTTTCCCAATGTGGAAAGGCCAGGCCTCCCCCTATTCTTGGATAATGGCAGGGTAGTATATTTTATTCTGGGTACTTTCCACCCCATAAATAATGAGATACTATGTTATCCCATTTGATCCAATCTGCTTTTTCTAGCCTTATAATGAGAGACTTGAATAAAAATAAATTTCTGGAGAACCGTAATAAAAATAGTTTCAATTCATCAGTTTAAAGAAAGTGGGAGATGCCCCTGTCTCTCAAGATCTGCTGTCAGTTGTACAGTTAGGGGTTGAAAATTTAAAGTACATAGGAAGGATGATCTAGAAGAGTGTTTCATTCCAGGATATTACAGCTCTGTTCTGGACCAGTTCATGGTACACATTACAGTAAGCCATCAGTGACAGTTCAGTCAGCACCAGCCACGGAGGTGAGAGGAGGGCTATGCTGGCACTGGCTCTGTTTTGGGGTGGTAGGCACTACCTGCGGGGGTAGGAGGGGGCACTCAACCACCTGGGTGGGGGGATACTATGCCTAATTTTAGACTGGGCAGCATTGGGGATCAGTGAGGGGGCACTCTACAACCCAGGATGGTGGCTATAATTCATACTTTTACACCAGGTAACATCGGGGAGGGGGAACAGTAGTACCAGTGAAGGGAATGAATATATTCACACATATGACTTCGGAGTTGAGGTTGAGCTGTACTAATTAACATTTATCTGGCATCATCAAGGATCGGGGAGGAGGCTGTCTTAATTATGGTATGTCAGGCACCATCAGGGGGGCTATCCTAATTACGCTATGAGGGGCACCATCGGGGATGGGGGCACCAGTTGCATCTTCCAACAGGGAACTGCAGCATACTCCCCCCCATGCACCTTGTGTTTGCTGCATGGGAGTGGTTGCTGCAAGTGTGGGAACTTAGGGGCCAGGACTCCTCCTGTACCATAGTCTGGAGCAGGGTCCCTGGCGCCACTGTGGTGTGCCACAACTTGCTCTGATCTAAGCCCACTTTGTTAATCAGGCCCCTTGTCTTTTAGGAGTTTTCTCAAGTGGCTTTTAAAAACCAAGGTGCAGGTGTTGTCCTGACTCTCTTTTTAACAAGGGTCATGTTTGTTTATGACATCTAATAAAGGTGATTTAAAAACCCCCAAGATGAATATATTGCTGTGCAGGCATACACCAGGGACCACTTCACCTTGTTTATGTCAAATAGGCAAGCTTGATCACAAAATAATTCAGATTTTCATGTAATTACTAAATGAGCTGGTGAGCATACTTTTGTGTGGTGCCTGACACAGGCTATATAACAGTGATCACTTATATCTGGGACAAAAACTGCTGAGACATATTTATGAGTAGTTAATATCAAGTCCAATAGAGAATCATTGTCTCTACAAGATTTATGAGGTCTAGCTGGGGTAGTGATGATCTGTATAAGGTTCAGGGATAAAAACTGGTTAAGTAAGGCAGTGGTAGGATGTAGCATATCCCAATTTAAATCACCAGTGAGTATGAATTCAAGTTACACATGTTGGGCAATGAATGAGCTCAAAAACTCTAAAGAGACATTGGTAGCAGATGGAGGTCTGTAGCAGGCTACTAGGTAGAAACTAAAATTATGTGAGCCCAAGATTTGCATAATTTATCTCCCTTTGCTTTGGAATTGTCTTATCCAGTTTAATCTGTCCCGAGTAAGTATCATTTAAGTAAACTGCTACACCTCCCCCTTTAGTAGTTCTATCCTGTTTAAACATATTGCATCCTCCAATACTGTTATTTGTAGTTGTAATTTTATGATTCAACCAGGTCTCTGGCAGCACAAAAACATCAGGGCTGGAACTGCCTATCCATGTTTTTTATGGGATCCAGCTTAGGCACAAGGCTCCTGGTGTTTATATGCATCATGCCCAAGTTAGATCGATGACTAAAGTCATGCGGAGTAAAATTATTCTGCATGACTTTGGGCCCTACGTTTGAGTGCACGTTTCCAGAGGAAAGCAGCAGTAATAGGATGAAATGCCTAGTGAAAGGCATGCACAATTTTTTGGTCTTTGCATTTGGCATGGGATAATTAGCAGTTTTATTAACAGTAAGTATGCTCACATGTAAGTTGCGTTAGCTTTACAATTATCCTGGTGGGGGGGAGGGGTTATGGGCAGACTAGATGGACCTAGAGGTCCTTATCTGCTGACAGCCTTCTATGATTCTATGGTTCTATGAAAAGCAAACACTGCATTACTGAAACACCCAGCACTTCCCTGGTTCCTAACCCCCCTCTCCCCGAGCTCAAATAGGGGAACCATCCAGTCTTATGATTTCCTGCACCTCAGCACATATCATCCTTATACCGGGACAACCATCCAATGTCCCACCTTAAAAGCCCATGTGTTATACCAAGAATTGTTATTACTGCTTGTATGTTCTTACCTTGATGTACATGCTTATCTGATCATCCTGTACTTGTTTATTTGTTTCACCCTGTTCAATGCCTGTATTTCACTGGGTTGTAATCATTCTTATTTTGCTTGTAAACCTACACTTGTAATCTCCTGGGTTACACCTGAAAATAAGCATTCCTTGTCTAGCATGCTTACCCAGTAAACAAAAGCTAATAATAATAATAAACACTGGGTAGAAATACAGCAGCATTTTCCTTGCAAACGTCCTGTGATGTAAATAATTTGCCTTCCGTATTAGCTAAAATTCCCAATAGAGTCCTTAAAATTAAGATGAATGGCATTATAAAAAATAATGCCAGTGCAGAGTTTGTTTTATGAGTATTTTTCACACACCCTTGGTGTGTGATAATCTCATAAACCCCTTGAGCTTTACTCTTGGGGTTTATGGATTATCACACACCTCAGGTGTGTGAAAAATTCTCACAAAACACACCTGCACTGGCATTATTCTCTATATCTAAACTGTTAAACCATAACTTCATTGCAGTTGCATCCTCTCAGGGTCATCGGCTCTTACTTGGAGCTGCCTGTATGCTTAATTTTGTTTTACAGGTTCAGCAGGCAACTAGGTATGGAGTAGCTAGTGATGTTGGGTGCTTGGATTGTTCTGTTTGTGCGACATGATATGTGCTGTGGTATAATTCTTATGCAACTGTAAGGATAGGTTGTTGTCTGTTTGGCCTTTGTGTTCTCTGTTCACAAGGAACTACCACCTTGCTGGAGTACCCAGGGTGCCCGAGGCACAGTAACCCTCTTTTTTTTTTGTGGATTTGTTTTTTTCTTCACATTCTGGAACTCTCTTGGGCTGCCCCTGCTCACTGACAATCACTCTACTGCCCATCTGAGGCCCTGCCTCCTCAGAGGTAGCCACCCTCCACCAACCTCTTGCTGGCAGACCCACCAGCTCTAAGCCCTCTAAGGTAGGGCTGCCTCCACTCTAGCACAAACTAGTGTGCTGGCTGAGGTGGTAGAAGGACAGAGGGGGTGGAGACAAGAGCCTGGTATTGGGCTTCTGCTGATGTGGTCTGGAGGGGAGCCATCACCTATCCAGGCATGGAATTTTGTCTTGTTGTTTCCTCCAGTAGCTTGAGCGTGCAATGACATCAGCACAGCTGAGCTGTAGACATCCGCCGCACTCCTCCCCTTAGCAGCTCCATGCTAGCTGTACCCCCGGTCTCCTCTAGGGGTCTCTGCTGTGCCGGAGACACCCTGGATCCCTCCCCAGGGAAAGGAGAGCAGTCCATTGGATGCTTGATCCTCTCCCTTCCCTGCTGAACCCCGGTGCCTGCACATGTTCCTGAACTCATGTCGCTGGCATGGCATGAAGTGTGGTGTCCAGCGCCTCAACCCTCAGTGCCACTGGGACAGCTGCAATAACCCTCTTGAGGAGGATTCCACCCCTAGCAGTGCCCTAGGACAGCAGATGCTTTAAATGTATCTTAGAGATGAAGCCCAGAAGGAGAGAGGTGAGCTATCAGAAGGGGTAGGGAAGGATGGTGGGAGCAATAAAACAGGTATCTGGAGGATGGCTGGGGCTTGCACACTTAAGTAGAGCTTATGGGGCATGTGGCAAGTGTCACCCACTGCCCCACCAATGCTCAGGATAAGTCTTGTAATTCACTGGTTCAGCAGGCAACTAGTTATGTTAAAGCTAGTGCAGCTGATTGCTAAAATTGCGCTTGTGCAATGTGATGTAGTGCTTATGCAACTGTGTGGATAGGTTGTTGCCTATGTGACCTTCTCCTCTGTTTGCAAGGAACTACCACCATCTTGTGGTGCCAGAGGCACAGGAACCCTCTTGTACAGGGTTCCACCCCTAGAGGTACTACAGTACACAGCAGGCTGTTTGGCTAAGGTACCTTAGGGAAGAAGCCCAAAAAGTTGCCCTGAAATGAATAGCACTGTGAGAACAGTGACTTCCACTAAGGAGAGAGGGCAAGCCATAACGATAAACAATCCATATCAGTAAGGGGAATCATCATCTAAGTCTCAATCCATCCAGTGGAATTAAGACTAAACTCTATTGCCTGTAGTGGAACACAACCCTGTCTCAAACAGCCCCCCAAGTCCTCTGGGTTCCATGGACGACTGGGCAACTGTAGCAACTGCAGCTGTAATAACTTGTGTGTATTTAATGATCGTGTAACTCAACGTATGTATGTATCTCACCTGTATGTAACCTCTGTCTATAACTGCACTTATTGTTGTCTCCCCCACCCACATGACAAGGTACCTTTGTAAACGAGTCTCTGACTCAAAGGTTGTAAAACTGATTACTTCAATAAATAAATAAATAAATAAATAACTGATCTACCTAGTTTTATGACCACCAGCATGGAGGAGAGTAAAACACCCCTGTGGAGGAAATTGCTGGGGAGCCAGGCTTTAGGTTGCCATCTCCCCAGGCAAATTGGATACTATCAACTTGAGCATTAGAGAGCCCTGTAATGCACTACTGGAGACTAAGAAACCTGTGTACTTCTCCTTCTGACCTTAAGGACTTCCAAGCCACAGAGGAGCCAAAGGCTATCCCCTGGGAGCATAGTGGCTGCTATGCTAAGGAATGGCTGGGTTAGCAACACCCCAAGGAGAAGACTGAAGACAGCTGCTTCAGGCTTGGCAGCCCAAAGCCCTCCTGATGAGGCTCATGGATATAAGATAGTGCTCCCTTGAGGAGATCACGTATAATATAGAGCCATAGAGGGCAACTGTGTACTGGGCCTTTGAGGGACAGAGAGTGGGGTGAATGCCTGAATGTTGGAGGGCATATGCCCATATGATGTTGGGGCCTACGCTCATTGAAGATTGCAAGGCATTTGCCTGAAAGTAGTATGTAGAGTAGGAAGGGTAGATGGAAAAGGTAAAAATAAATCCAGAGGAGAGGACTGGACAGCTGCCTGGGCAGATTGGTGGGAGTCACAGAGCAACAGCACACAACCACATGGAATGCCAGGAGTGAGATTGTCTATGATTGTGGAGGAACACCACGAAGCTGAAGGTGAAGCATACTGAGCCCTTGAGTGGCCATGGCACGGTAGATATAAGAATCAAAAGGGCAACAGGAAGGCTCAAAACCACAAGATGTGGAGCACTACCATAGCCATGGCTGGACAGAACCCAGAGGTAAGCTGTGCTAGGAAAACAAGCAGACAGACAATGCTGGAAGTGGGCGCGAGCCCAGAAAGCACCCCCTGCCCAAAGACAGCAGAAGCAGGGAGTGGTGGCAGCAGGAGCAAGAGAAAAGCTCCAGCAATGAACAGTAACAAGGGGTCCAACAAGCAACAGCAGTGAGGGAGGCAAGCAGGGAGCGGGAGACAGCAAGAGCAGCAAAGCCTCCACAATGCAGTTCTAAGGTTGGCAGCAAGGAAGAAAATGGAACACCAAGGTAACAATGGCACAGGAAGGCCTTGAGACAACAGGCACCTGGGACGTCAACAAAACTGGGGAGTTGAAAAGACAGCGGTGAAGCCATAGTGAGTAGAAAATGTGGAACACAACAGAGGCACGGAGCACACAGTTGGCAGAAATGAGGAGGCAGCCAGAACAGGAGGAACCAGTTGGACAGATAGAGATCACAGAGGGTGGCACAGCAAAGAGCAGCAGTGTGAAACCAGACAGAGCAGGAGACACAGCCACCTGGATGGAGGACAGCCACCCACATAGGAGCAGAAGATGCCTAGAGGGAGGAGGAGGAGCAGGAACTTGCAGGAAGTGAGCAAGCCACACACAAGGCTGCCAAGGAAAGCAACCAGTGCTGGTGAGGAAGCCAGCCAAGCAAGCCAGAGACCAAAATGGGAAGCACAGGGCAGCAGCCACATGTCAATGCCAGGTAAGGGGGGAGGAGGGCGGACGAATAACTGGCAGCTGTGCAGATGTAGCCAAAGAATCGAGTGTTCCTTGGGACATGTAACTTAAGTGAAGCTTGGTGGGGGGCATGGCAAGTGTTTCCTGCTACCCTACCAAACCCGAGGCTTAGCCTTGCATATGTAAAATCTGCTAGCAGGAGATCTAATTTATTGAGAGGTATTTCATGAATGGGTTGGTGTTCATTAATGACATGTGGGTACAAAGTAACATCTGATTCTTAAATTGTTTGCCATTTCCTAAAGGATTCTTTCGTTTTCATTCTCTTCAATAAACTTTTGCCATGTGGCACCCACTTTTGAATATTTGCAGTTCAAATTTAGTTCAACTGACTGCTGTGTGCTTGACATTTTTAAGAGGAAAAAATAGCATGAGGATTCTTAATGAGATGGAAATGTTGCTGTACCACAAACGGGAACAATGACATTCCATGATCTTTGAACTGTGTTACAACATTTCGGCATGGATGGATTTCCATGCAGATGAAGCTCCAACTGTACACTTTATAGAGAATACTAGTTGGGCAACCATGCACAACCAAACTGTATATATATATATATATATATATATATATATATATATATATAATACTAGTTGAGCAACCATACACAACCAAACTGTGCTGCCACAGAGGGGTGCTGATTACATCAGACCTCGAGAGCAAACCTCAAGATGTCCGATGTAATCAGAAGCCCAAGGTGGCAGCACCAGCTAGATGGGCATATGGTTGCCCAACCAGTATTTTTCATAGTGTATAGTTTTTTTGTGTGTTAAAGCAAAATTGCTGAGCTGTCAGCTGCGAGTCTCAGGATGGCTCTGCTTGTACTTTCATGCTCACTCTGACCCAGCAGCGCAGCAGTTTCATTTAAAAAGTAAACAGTGTGCATGTGGTGGCTCTGAGCAAAGGTGGCCACAGATTTCCAATCAGCTGATATGTTCTTGTGCAACCGAAGGGTACAACCCCATTCCATGACCTTTGAACTGTGGTACAACAACATTTCAGCAAGGATGGAAATACATGCTGAACTAGGGTGAGTCATATACATTTTAAGTATATCAGCATCAGATATTAAGGCATGTTATGTTGAATTACAATTGTAGTTAAGAAACGAATACTAATTCAAAAAACACTGGTGCTTAACTGTAAATGCAGAACTCCTTTATAAAGCTAATTTCTTAACATTTGAGGAGATTGAGGTCTCACTGGTTAAAATGGAGTGGTATATCTGGGAGGATCAGACGGATCTGCTGGGCCTTGGATTCCCCAAAGATTTTTCTTTCCTCAGAAGCAGGATCTATAACAGAGAGTACAGTAGTAACATACCACTTTGTGCACAATTTAAAATATAAGCTACCATATGCAGTAAATGAACTCATGAGGATTTAGTGCTATGTTCGTACCCAGCCCGTGGGGGATAATTTCTATAAATTGAACTATAGGTCTAAATGGGTAGTTCCCAGTGCTGGAATCAAACCAGGCATCCATTGTCCTAGGGCCAACAACTCTAATCATTCACCTAAAGGAATTCTTTGTTAGCTGGGCTGTTTGGCTGTGATACAATATTTAGCATATTGCATACACAGCCTTTACCACCAGATGGCACACTGCATTTTCTGATTACTAATTCTTTATGCACAATGCATAGGCTGGACTGTACAGACCACTGGGCCTGATGGAATCTCCCAATTCCTAGTTTCTTAGGAATTTTATTTAAAACAGAACCCATTTAAAGAGTGTTTCAAGTGACAGAATCCTTACCTTCTGAACCCTGGGTGGAACAGGTGACAAACTGCGCAAGAGGAATTAAAAAAACACTCTTGTTTTAACATTCTTTGGTTTTGTTAAATCCGTTGCATCAACATTTGTGTCAGTATTATAAAAGCAGAGGAGAGAGCTGTCTGTGAGATCCATTAAAGTGAAACTATGGACCATTACTTACAATATCTCACAGTAAAATAACTTTTTTTCATAGCTTGCTAGTCTAAACTATGTTGAAACACTTCATCTACACATAGACAGACTTTAAGACAATTAGAATTTATTTGTATGACTCAAATAACAGCACTTGACAGAAGTACTGCTTTGTCTTGACTACTTTGCTTTTAGGCTTAGTGGCAACTCAAGCAGTAGCAGCATTGTTTCGAGGCTGCCAAGCCTAAGGACCATATCACTTAACATTCCTAACATGAAGTACAGTGTAGGTAAATATAACCACATTATATTATGTTCCATCATAATCTTTCAAACTGATTGCCTCTGTATTTTTGATCTAATGTCCTTGTGTCTGTTTTTTTCAAGAACTTCGGCCTCCAGTAGAACCACTGTTCAACTGAAGGTATTCTGTACAAGAGGAATTTAGAATCAACAATGCAGCTCTGTTTGCAAGTATCAAAATATTTACAAGTTTTGCATTAGCACACATATGCAAACAACACATTTGTTTTGTTGTTTCACAGAGATGCTCTTTTATGTGCATTCTCCTAACCAACCCAAACATTTGCAGAAAGTTCCTTAAAACTCCTTTGTAATTGGGCTCAAGAGTTCATGTTTTTTTTAAGTCTGCTTTGTGTAAACATATAACAAGCCCTTAAAAGTGATCTCTATGGGTGGGCTGGGCTGCTGCAATCAGAATTACTAAAAGCACATGCTGTCAGGGTTCCGGAAACCACTAGAGAATAACATTGAGGGACAGGAACTTACTAGAGGGTGCTGTTGAGGGAACAGGAGGCACAAGTGAGTATCATCAGGGGACCAGGAACCACTGGCAAGTGGCGTTCAGAGACTGAGAGCTGATAACAAGTGCTGTTGGGAAACTAAAAGCCAACAGAGAGTGCCACTGGGTGGCCCTAGCCTGCTGCACGCTCTCCTCATAGACAAAGTACCAGTCTCTGTCTCTGTCTCTGAGAGTTTTGTTTTTCAAAGTTTCCTTACAGCAGAAAGCTGGCCAATGACTTTGGAGACATGACCTCAGACAAACCATTTATCATGAAGAGAGGTTTCTATGATGTAGTTTTACCCCACGTTGGAAACATCAGCCTTGTTGTGTATGGTAGCCCAATTTAGTATTGTATACTGTAAGTTCATTTTAATTTATTTACTGTTTTCTAACTCTTTCTTAATCTCTGGTCAAAGAAACTGAAAACAAAATGATAACATTAAAACATTTTGTGATTTGAGTAACAGCTGCATGAGCTGGCAATGTTTCTAGTAGTTCATCTTTTAACAAACAGTTCATTATGGGTGTTTTCTGTCCTGCTGATGCAGTGTAGATAAGCAGCATGAGAAACAATTTATTTTTCTTCTTTAGAGCTTTTTACCTGGTGGGATCTGATGGGCAGGCTCTCAGCCCCATCCCCACTCCTCTTGGCTGATGCACACCTACTCCAGCCCACAAACTAAGTCCCCTATGGATTCTCCCATTGCGGGGGCAGATGAGGGAGGGCCCACCCCCGGTGTACATATCCAGAAGTGCTCGAGACTGACTGGTGGTGCGGGCCGAGAGTGAGTGGGATGGGGCTTCATGAAGTCCACCTGACTTCCTTTTTCATTCTCCCTTGTCTCTGCCATCTTACGTGCATGCATATGTGTGGAGGCACACTTGACTCCCAAAGCTGAACTGCCACCTGGCCTCCATCTGCTGGGAGTCTAAGGCCAGGCCGACATGCCACCCCTTCACTGGGAGAGGAGAGCAGTCCATGAGATGCTCATTCCTCTCCTGCCCCTACCGACACCTGGTAACCCGAGTTCATTCCCGAGCTTGGGTCAAGGGCATGGCTGGAGGTAAGGCACCTAGCGCCTCAGCTCTCCATGCCACTGGGCCAGCCTAGCATATGGAATCTTAATAGACATGAAATTCTATGCTGTTGTACCACAGTAATGACATCACTACTGTGGTACAACAACATTCTGACATCATTACTGTGGTACAACAGTGTCTGGAATTATATGGATTTCCATACACAACACTGAACCACATACTATAAACCCTTGCCGCACACCAGCTGTCTTGTTTTGCAGTAATCAAAACAAAGGGTTTGTTAGAATCTTAAGCAACATTTTATTCATGCTTCTTCAAGTACATCCAGGCTAGCAACTTACAGTTCAGTTTGTGTGCTTCGAGCAAGCAGTGTCTTGTTACATGATCTCATCCTTTATCTCACAGACTACCATAGTAACTGTGAGCCTGCCTTGAGCTACTTTAGTTACCCTTATTTATAACTCACTAGTACCTTACCCACACAGTCCCTGTTTTCTAAAAAAAAAAATGAGAAAGAATAACAAAATTTACATTTATGTCCTCTAAATAAGTTCTGCACTATCAAATGATATTTTAAAAGGATTCACAAAAAAAAAAAAATTAAAAGATTACACCATTTACCATAAAGCCCTCTATATTTATTTTTCATAAGAAACACATACCAGCATTTTACATTTAACAGGTTTCAATGAGTCGGTTTGGCTTTTATATTAGCCTACAAATTCTCGGCCTGCTCAATTGTTCAGGACTCTCGGGACTGACAGTTTTATCTGATATCTGAGCATAAGGCATCAGTTCAATACTGCCTTCCAGAGGAGGTTGTGGAGTCAAAAACAGTGGTGGAATTCAAGCATGCATGGGACAGTCATAAGGAAATTCTAGGGGGTTGGGGTAGGAAGAAGTAGGCTGCTGGTTAACTAGGATCTGCAGCTTATCCATCAGGTAGGGAAATGGGCAGACTGGGTGGGCCAAGCGGTCCTTATCTGCCGTCAAATTCTATGTTTCTATGTTTCTAAAGCCCTGTCTAGTGAAGTAGAATGTCTTTTCTGTTGAGCATCCACTCCCTGCCAGTTCACTGTCCACGTACTATTGTCCTGACATTGTCCAGGGTCCCCCAGGTAAATACTCTGTGTCTGTAGATACAGTCTCTTGTGTTGCAGGAAAGTGCTCTGAGCTTGTCAGTACTGACATTAAATGTCTTCTGTTTCATCTTAACAGTTGTCCACTTTCAGTAAGTACCAGATAGGATCTTGGAGCCACAAGCCTCTGAAAGAGTGCCAGTTCTCCCCAGCAACCCTCTCTTCTCACCCTGACTGTTACTCTGGGCTGCAAAGCTCTGTGATATTTTGCTTTTCTGTCATAGGTATCACATTGTTTCTTGAATTGCATAGCCTTTTTCTTCAGTACAGTTTTATTGTCAGTGTGACATTCAAGTTTGAGCTTAGGTAATCGGGTTCAAACCTGATGTCTCATGAGCAGTTCTGCTGAGGATTTGTCAGATTCTAATGGGGTTGCTCTGTAGTTCAGAAATGCAAGGGAGGGGTCTATGTTTTCCTCACTAGCTTTTCTCATTACAGACTTTATGATTCTGATCCCACATTCGGGCAATCCCATTTCCTTGTGAATATGTTGGACTAGAGGTAATGTGATTGAAACTGTAGGACCTTGCAAAGGCTTTGATATCTGCACTTGTAATTATCCATTATCAGTCTGAACAATCTGTGGTACTCCAAATCTTGCAAAGATTATTTTATGCTCTTGTATTACCTGACTTGAAGTGCATGTCTCAAGCTTCACAACTTCTTCTCTTTTTGGTTTTGCAAATTAGTATACTTTATTTTATTTTATATTATACCAAGAAGTACAGATACATATGCAATACAAGAGTTCAATACAACAATTTACTACAAACAATAAGAATTACAGATAACAATGAACATAAAAAGGGGGATATTCAAAGCAAGAAAAGACAGAAACAAAATGGACAACACAATCTATACCCCCTCCTCCCAACCCCCCTTCCCATCCCTGCAATCCATTTGACTATAAAAAAGAGAGGAGGAGTGGAGCTAATTGATTGACAGCAATGAAAGTAAAGTGTATAAGGGTTCCCATTTAGTTTTATAAGTACTAGTTGATTTGTGAAAGTCAGCAATAGTCTTCTCAATGTTAAGTGACAACAAGGCTTCAGTTAACCATTCAGACCAAGTGGGAAGAGTCAAATCTATCCAATGCCTCAGGATTAATAATTTAGTTACTGCTGCAATTAATGCCATTTGTGCTTTTCGGGGGGCTCCGAAGAGTGCGGCATAATCTCCTACAATACACACCTCAGGTGTGAAAGCATCTTGAAGGCCCAATAAAGGGTCCATTTTATCTTGTATTAGTTTCCAAAAGGAGGCAATTGGGGGGGGGCAGGCCCATAGCATATGATATAACGAGCCATCAGACTCCTTACAGGAAGGCATAGAGGTGTCTTGACTCTCCCCATTCTGCACAGCCTCGAAGGAGTAAGGTATAGAACATGCAATATGTTTACCTGTTGCAAACAGAATCTATCTTGCTTAACATATTTGTAGATTTCTGTCCAGATACGAAACCAATAATCATTATTACCATCTACATGAAGTGTGGTAGCCCAATAAAATGCAATTGGCGAGATAGATTCCCATACTGCATGACCTATAGCCATATATAATCTAGAAATGGGATGGTCTAGTTGGACTACAGCAGATAGGGTTAGGAAAAATAAACCTGTTTTAGTGAACCATGGGGGAGGACCCAAAAACCTGGTCAGACAGTGTCGTAGTTGAAAAAAATTGGAATAACTAGGAGCAGAAGCTCAAAATTTTGCCTGATACTGGTCAAAGGAAAGAAATGTATTATCCACAATGAAGTCAGTTAGTACAGGAGTCCCTAAATATGCCCAATCCTTTTGATATAAAGGTTTATTATTAATATGTAGGTTATAAAGTAAAGGTTGAGCAAGATATTTGACATGTGGAAGCTTAAGGTGTCTACAAAGTTGGGCATGCACCTGTAAGGATCAATATATCGGAGTTGATTTGAATTGGTTAGATAATTTATGGGGTGGCAAAAATAGTAAGGATTTAATGTCTATATGATGCTGTGTACATAAATCTCTTTCAATCATGAGCCAGGAGGGTAAGTAAGTGGAAGAGGCCAGGGTGGCAGAGGATACCCAATGAAAATATTTAGCACCATGCAAGGCAAAATAATATTCCAAGAAGTGTGGTACCCGGAGTCCCACATATTTCCTAGGCTGAACCAGTTTGTCATAGGAGTGGCAAGGTGGCTTATGGGCCCATAGAAAGCTAGTTAATACCCTATGCAGGTTTTTAAACAAGGTAAGTGGTAAAACAATGTTTAACATACCCAGCAGATACAGAATCCACTGGAGAACATTCATTTTTATGGTATTAGCTCTCCCCCATAGAGTCAGAGGTAAGGATTTCCATCTGTCCAAGTCCTGAGAGACTTGCTTCAATAATGGGTCCAAGTTTAATGATTTCAGAAGAGATTTATCAGGGGAAATTTTAATCCCCAGATATGTCAAACTTTTTGTTTCCCACTGTAGGCCAAGTGTGTCAAAATTTGAACTAAAAACATGAGAAGACAGGGGGAAAACTATGGTTTTGGTCAGGTTAATTTTGTATTCAGAAAATGTGCAGAACTGATGGATAACTGCTAAGGCCGACTGAAGGGAGAAAACTGGGTTAGATTAATGCAGTGAGATATCATCTGCATAGGTAGAGATTTTTAACTCCTGGGTACCTACCATAATCCCTGTGATGTTGGGTGAATTGTTTATCTTTTGGGAAAAGGGGCTCTGAATCTAAATTAAATAAAAATGGAGATATGGGGCAACCTTGGCAGGTGCCACGGGAAATAGGAAAAGAGTCAGAGAGTGCTCCGTTACATAATACCCTAGCAGTGGGGCATGAGTAAAGAATTAGAATCCAGTGGAGGAAGTGGTCAGGAAAACCGTACTGCCACAGGATCCAAAACAGATAAGGCCGAGATATTCTATCAAACACTTTTTCCGCATCCAGAGAGACTAGGATTGATTCAAGTTCCCCCTCTCTGGATGCTGAAATTAGGTGGAACAATTTATGAAAGTTATCACTTGAAAGCCTCCCTTCATAAACTCCACCTGTTCAGGGCCTATTAGTCCTCCCAAACCCGGTTAAGTTGGGAAGCTAGGATCTTTGCCAAAATCTTTATATCAATGTTAATGAGAGAAATAGGCCTGTAATTCTCAGGTTGTGAGTCATCCTTACCGGGTTTGGGGAGTACAACACTGTGGGATTCCAGCAGTATGGTCTCCACTAGGTCAGAAGAACGCAGGTACTTATACAAGGAGGTCAAAATAGGGACAAGATCATCTGCAAAAAGTTTATAAAAATTGCAAGCAAATCCATCAGGACCTGATGCCTTGTGTGCTGCCAAGGAAGAGATGGCTTCACTAACCCCTCCTCTATAATTGGGCTGTCCAAAGATAAAAAGGCAGTCAGACAAATGAGGCATAGGAATATCCTCAAGAAAGTGGGACATATCTTCATACTTAGTTTCCTCCCTGAGATATTCAGAATGTAACTGCAAATAGTATTCTCTGAAAATTTAGGTCATATCATATGCTCTAGTTGTGGTATATAGGGTAATGGGGTCATGTAGGGAGTTAATCCAGCATGTTGTGGCCCTTTTTCATAGCCAAAGGGCTAGTAATTTACTAGCCTTTTCACCTTGGCCAACATATGTGGACTTCAGTGCTTTTAAAGATTGCTGCGCTCGCTCTAATGTAAGAACAGAATATTGAACCTGAAGCTGAGAAAGGCGAATATGTGTATCTTCAGAAGTGGACAGAGAAAGATGTTTTTCCAAATCTCTGATAGAAGAAAGCAGGGAGTCTACTAGCTTAGAAACAGTTTTTTTTCCCATTTGGAGGCTAGCCATATTAGCTCACCGAGCCACTGACACTTCAGAGCCCCCCAGGCTTGATCCTGAGCAGCTATGGAGGTCCAGTTAATTTCAATAGGAGTTCTTAATATAATCCTTTATTTTACTGACAATCTGTGGGTGCATCAAAAGAGAAGTATTTAAAGACTAGGTATGAACCCTGTCAGATTGGTATATGTTATCTATAGTAAGTTTAACAGGAGAATGGTCCAATAACACTCTAGCTTCAATCTGACAATGAAAAATTGTAGCCAATAAAGAGCTAGTGACTAAAAAAGAATCCAGCCTGGAGTACGAATTATGTGGGTGGGAAAGGAATATATGATCTTTAGGGAGAGGACTGAAAACTCACCAGGGATCAATCAGACCCTGGCCATCTGTGAACTCTCTAAGGCCTCTCTGGGCCAGTGATAGTCCAGCACCCACTCTATAAGTTCTGTCAATATCATGGCTCATGACCAGGTTCCTGCCCCCCCATATAAGAGATAGATGTACTTAGGGGCCAGTACTGTAGCCAGGTCAGAAAAAAAGGAGAGGGTATCGATATTCGGGCCATAGACTGCGCCCATAAGAACCTCTGAAGGTCCCAGATGGCCATGTATGAAAAGGTATCTGCCTTCTGTATCTTGTATTTTAGATATAAGTAAGAAGGGGAAGGATCTATGTATCAAAATTTCTACACCCCTGTGGCTTTTGCCAGCCCTGAATATCTGACCCACCCAAGATCATCTGAACAGGGAAATTTGATTAGCAGGAAGATGGGTCTCCTGCAGAAAACCTATATGTGCATTTAAAGTTTTTGAATGTTTGAGAATGGCTTGACATTTAGTCTGAGACTGCTCACCTTTAATGTTCCATGTAATTATATTCCATTTAGTCCCCATTAAGGATAGTGACCTACATCTTCAGGCAACTTGTAGCTCCCTCGTGCAACAAACCATCTGTCCCCCAATGGATTGCAGAGAACCACCCCATCCCCACAAAAAAGTACAAAAAGCTCAGAGCTAAAATATCCCTCCCCCTTCCCCCAAAAATCTACAACATACATAAGGTAATCAACTAAGAATTACTAGAGTTAAAGTAAACCTTCTCTTGTTAATAAGAAAGAGGCAGAAAAACAGAAAAAAAAAAGACCAAGAGGAAAAAATGAAAAATTGTACTTCCAAGGGCAAAGTACCCTCCTCCTTCTCCCTATGTGGCCTGCAATAAGCTAACTTAGAGAACAGCTCATGGCCCACACCACCTCCCCCTGCAAGTAATAAACAATTGAAATTGAAACCTATCTACCATTAGTTAAGATCCAGCTACAAGTATGTCTAATAGCAACCTCAATTGTTAATAAAATAAATGTAGGAGAAGGCTCCAACTCCAGGGCTATAATAAGGCTAAACTGAGTTAAGCTTAAATTATCCAGCCCAACAATGACTGCAGGAAGAGATTTCACCCATATGAAAGGGAACAACACATCAGTCATAAAATTACCCTTCAAGAAATAAAATTCAATTACCTAAAACTCAACCTTGAGTTTACTAGGAAGGGCAACTATTTAGAGACGGTCCTCTCTGTGTATTAAGTAAAATAAATGTCACAGTTTTACAAAAAGCTGCTGTGAGAAGTCTTAAGCCTCATGACAGCCTGTTCCTGCTAAACAGCAAAATATAATTCCATTCTCCAGCTTTTCCAATTGAGGGAGCCCTTCCTCAAGCCACAAACTACAAGGGATTTCACTAACAAATCTGAGCACTAAAAATACAAGCTTTAAACACATTTTGCAATGAGCAAAAAATTGGTAACACCATTAAACTATGCTGCACAATAATAATCGAAAGGTATCTTGTGGTCTTAAATTTGCGTAGCAACAATAAGCAACTTATGGTCCAAGTAGCTCGTACCACAAAACAAAATACATTTTTTTACAATTAAAACTGCCACAGAATGGAATAAGCTTCCAAACCTTGTGGTGAATGCACCCTTCATTAAATCATTTAAATACAGACTTGATAAACATTTAAACTGGGATTGTTCTCTAGATTAACCCACGCTGTCGTGGGAGACATTCAAGATGGGCCTTTGCCTTCTTATGTCTTGTCAAAACTGAGTAAACTAGCAGTTTTAACCAGTCCCCATAGCTCCTCCAATGTACATTGGCAAAAGTCTTCCAGAATAGATCAACGCTATAATAACTGTCATACAACTTAAATGTTCCTCATTGAAAATGTCTCTCGCCGTGGCTTGTAAAAAATAATTTCTGCCTCACATAGTAACGCCACGCTTTGGAAAGGGTCTATAATTAAACGTTTCTCCAACAAAACAAGTAAAATATATACCATGCTAACAGTTCCCTGAAAGTAAGTCCCAGCTAAGTGCAGATGCTAAAATAATGTGAACAGTGCACAAACCCACAGATTCAAACCACTAAACAGTATACTATCCCCGAGCAGTTCTGAGCAGTCCTCATCAATGAGTAGGAGTGGAGGTTCATCCTGTGTAGTTTGGTGGAAGCACTCACTGTCGATGAGCAGATTTTTTGCATTCACCATTGACTAGCAGGTCTAATCAGTGCCTCCTGATGTTATTGAAAGACAGAGAGAAGCAACCCCTCATGATGTTGCCCATAACAGAACCTCAAGGAAATATCTTGGGGTCTGGAGCAGGTACAAAAATTGTTAAGCGAAAAGCCTTACATTTAGAAGGTAAGCGTGTCAAATTGAGTAACGGAGTGCCATAGCAAGAAAAGAGGAAAGAGAAAGCCATTCAGGATCAATTAATGGACTAAAATTTGCTGCCAGCATGAAGTAAATTACTGTATTAGTGTAGGCTTGCCTCTTTTCCCCAAACAGTTCGGGGAAGAGCTGTGGCAATTCTGCTGCTGCTACTATGGCTGCTGAGTCAGAATGCCGTATGCCCTTTAATGAATGCATCTCCAGGTGGGCAGGATAACGCATCAGATGCTTGATGTGAGCGGCCCATAGTATGGACTGCAAGGGCCAGTACTCTGCACTGGCCTGCCAGACTTTGAAAGTAAGGTCCTGAACTAATATTAATCTCTTTCCCTCCCATTGAAGAGCATCCAACTTGGGAGTTGCACAGAGGATATTGTCTCTGTCTAGATAGTTCAAGAGTTTGAAAATTTTTGGGCACAGTGGATCCCCAGGTTTAGGCTTTGGTCGCAGAGCCCTACGCGCCTGCTCTATAATGTATAATGGGCCATTTGGTGAGGGACCAGCAATTTTAATACAAAACCTCTGAAAAATTCAATGGCATTGGGTCCTTCTTCATTCTCAGGTAAACCCAACAAAACAAGATTGTTTCGTCTGCTAGGGCCCTCAAACTTATCAATTTTCTCTTCAAGCTTAGTCATGTTGCAGAGCAAAGTAATAACTTAATGCTCAATTCGGGTTTATCTGTCTTCCATAGATGAAATCCGTGCCTCTGTGTCAGAAACTCATCGGGTCAAATCTTGAAGAGCATGCTTAAGATCCTTAAAGTTCAAAATTAAGGAGAAAAGTGCCTCTTTGATGGTAGTTATCTCTTCATAGAGATGTTCTGTGGTAATGGCCTATGGAGTTCCCTTTGGCTGGGGAAGGTGGTGAGAAGCTACAGCATGGTCACTTAGGCTCTAGGGCTAGGGCCTGTATTTTATCTGCAACGCCACCCATAAGCTGCTGGTCTTCTTCAGAAAGTGAATGCTCTATCTATTCTGGCTCCATTTTTGGTAGGCAGGAAAGTAGAGAAGCCAAAATAATCAAATGTATAGCTGATAGCAGTGCGATAGATAAGGTTTTATATTTATTTTCTGCAGGTTTCAGTGGCGCTCCAAACCAAAGCTGCTTCTCTCAGCCCTGCATCACGTGACTCTCCGAGCTGCACAACTTCTGGGTAACATGAAATTCAGCAATTATAGCCATGTAGTCTCTGCCTTCTATTGTACACAAATCTACTCCAACTTTTTCTCAGATGTTGGCATTTTCTGAGTCTGAAATTAAAGGTTCTCTCTGCAGTGCAGGCCTGTATTTCTGACATATACGACATGCCAGAACTATAGTTTCCATATCTTTAAGGATTCCTGGCCAGAACACAACCTGTCTAGATCTACATTTACATTTTTCATTACCCATATGTAGCATTTCCTTTCTTAGGACACTAGGAACCACAATTCTGTCCCATTTAAGTAGTACTCCATCCACCAAAGATAATTCAGCCTGAAATTGTACATAATTGTGTGGAATGTAGTTTCTGCATTGCTGATACCACCACTTGCAATGATTCATCTGCTGCTGTTTCTGTTTGCAATTTTTTTCCACCTCTGTGTTGAGACAGCTCCTGAGGTCTTTATTCTGTTCATTCTGTTTATGTGATTGTCTCCCTCTGTGTCCCCACTTTGATGTGTGGTCCTATGATTGTCATCCCACTTTCTTAACTAAATATCAGCCACTATCAGATGATTCTCTGGTGTGTATTCTATCTTGTAGTCATGCTTCTGTAGTTTAATCAACAGTCTCTGAATCCGTGGTGGTGCCTGCCATAAGTCTCATTTTGAAATAGCAATCAACGGTTTATGGTCTGTTTTGATCATAAAGGGGGTTCCATAAGTGTAATTATGAAATGCATCATATCCAATGGCTATGGCCAACGTCTCTTTCGCTATTTGAGCATATTTGCATTCTGTTTTTGTAATGGCTCTGGATGCATATAAAACAGGTCTCTAGCTGCTATTTCTTAGCTGTAACAACACTGCTCTTTCACCATCCTTTGAGGCATCAGCAGAAACTTTTGTCTGACAAGTAATATAAAAATATTGCAAGGTTGATGCTGTGGTCAGAAATATTTTAAGTGCTGTGAATTCCTGCTCATGTGCTGCTGTCCAAGACCATTTGGCTGACTTAATTAACAATTTTCACAGACTGCATCTCTTGTCAGTCAGATTATTAATGAACTTCCTCAGATAATTTACCATCCCCAGGAACCGTTGGAGATCTTTCTTCATTTTGGGTTGTGGAATTCTGTCGACAGCCTGAACTTTGGCTGGGTTAGGTTTCACTCCCTCTTCAGAAAGGATTTCACCTAGGTAGATAATTTCTGTCTTCCTTATCTGACATTTGCTCTGTTCAGCTTAAGGCCCATTTCCCTAGCAACTTGTAACACTTTTTTCAGTATGGTATCATGTTATTCCTGTGAGGAGCACCAGATGAGGATGTCATTAATGTAAACATGAACCCATTCTATGCCTAGCAGTTGCTGCATCATTCTGTGAGAAATCTCTGGTGCTGAGCAGATGCCAAATGGTAGACTTTTAAAACAGTGCCTCCCATAAGGAGTATACATTTGCACTTTCTGGTGTTAGAGGTATTTGCCAGAATCATGAGGAGGCATCCAATACTGAAAGATACTTGGCCCTTGCCATTTCATCTAGAATTTCATGTCTAGTAGGAATGTGGAAATGCTCTCTTTTAATGCATGCATTCAGCTGTTTTGGATTCAAACTCCAAACACAAACATAGTGTCCTATATTTTTTCTCAATGATCGCAAGGAGTGAACCCACAGTGTCAGCTCATCTACTTTTTCTATGACGTCCATGTCTATTAAATGTTTCCGCCATTCTCTCAGGGATACATGGACTCTTTGTGTGGCATGAATTACTGGGAGTGCATGTTCATCTACAGGGATGTGATGCGAGATGGGCAATTTGCCAAGTCCCTTAAAAACATCATTATATTCAGATAGGATACTATCAGTGAGAGGCTGGTCATTTTCTATTGTAAATAATTTTTCTATCAGACCCAACTTCTGACTGGTGTCTAGTCTCAGAACTGGCTTATTGTCCCCTGTACCAATTACAAAATTGTGTTTACTGACATTGCCTTTGTGCTGGAGATTCAGTGCACAGTACCCTATTGTGGGTATGGTTAGTCAATTATATATAGAATAATGTATGGGTGGGTGGGTGTAACCAGAATTTTACAAATAACTGAGGTGTAGGATGCTACATAAACCCTGAGTGCAAAGCCCAAGGGGTTTATTCAAGCAACCCACACAGAGGGTGTGTGTACAATTTTGATTCACACACACCCACCCATATATTATTTTATTTAATTAATGACCAACATTTTTTATGAAGCGGTTTTGTGCCATTTTCTGGCTGAGTGTTTTGTCTATCAGGAAATCTCTTCAGGCAGTTCAGAGCATGTTGCTTAGCTTGTGCTGAGGTGAGTGCAAGCAAGATTGACAGGTGACGATTACAACCTCCTGGTTATAATCGAAAATATCAACCAGGAGGTTGTAAATGGGAATAAAACTACCATTATCAGTGCATAAAAAATGCTGGCCATTAATTAAATGCCTTTAACATAGTATTGTTCTTCTTCATCTGTGGTTTAATCAGTATGTTACACCACAGTCGAGCTTGGGCACTTTATTTCAGCACTAGTGTCAATCATGTAGAGAACCTTTAAGCCATTAGTATCCATTTGAATTCTCCATTCATTTTTCATTGTGATGCCTTGTTTATCTAAAGCCCCTATGAAGAGTTCATTTTCACTGTTTGAGCCTTCTGTTTCAGTGACTGCATGCACTGCATTTCTTTGTCTGCAACATCTTGCAATGTCATTAAGTTGTCTACAGTATCTGCACAGTTGCCCATAAGCGGGACACTTTCTGTAGACATGTTGTTTCACCACAGTTGCAGCAGAGTTTACTTGTACCCTTTCTTTGTGTAGTTGTGGCTCTTCCTGTCTCTGTTTGTCATACTTCTTGCTGTGTATAAGTAGTAAGGGACCTCTGGGCTCTGTTTTTCACAGTTTGCATAGCAGCAACCTCAGAGCTGTCCTTTATCTCTGTTGCTCCGGTGAGTACTTCCTTTTCCATGTCAGTTTGTTCTGCAGCCTGACAAATCTGGATGGCTCTTTCCATGGTTAGTTCACTGTCTCTGAATAATCATTCTTTGACTTTTCTGTCTGAACAGCCCGTTAACTATTTGGTCTCTGATCATAGAAGGGCAAAGGGTGCCAAAACTACAGGATTGTGCTTTCAGTTTCAAATCAGTAACACATTCTCCCTATTGTTTCTTGTGCTTTTTGCAATCGGGATCTAAATGCGTATCTTTCATAAGTTTCATTTTTTTCTTGGCACACAGTATGCTTCAAACTGCTGTATGATTGCAAGATAGTCCTTTCTGGCCACTTCAGACATTTGAGAAGTATTACATATGTCTACAGCTTGTGAGACTGTTGTTGCTTCTCTTTTGTTTGTTTTTTAGAAAGATCCTGCAACCACTCCTGGTACCGTGTCTTGTTTTTCAGTAATAAAAAAAAAGGGTTGTTAGAATCTTAAGCAACACTTTATACATGCTTCTTCAAATACATCCAGACTAGCGAATAATGGTTCAGTGTGTGTGTGCTTCGAGCAGGCAGTGTCTTGTTACATGATCTCCTCCTTTATCTCATAGACAACCATAGTAACTGCGAGCCTGCCTTGAGTTACTTTAATTATCCTTATTTATGATCTATTAGTACCTTACCAACACACCAGCTGCCTACTTTTTATAAGATAACTCCTGTCTGCCATACAGTTGAGTGCACTTGTACACACAGGACAGTTGTCCGCTGCATTGCTATAGCTTGAATTAGCAGTAGCAGTTATTAACTGTGCTGCAGCAGAATCTGACTTTGAGAAGCGACAGAATATTTTGATCACCGGCATGCCTGAGTTTGTGTAACATTGTTTAGCTTCAAAACCAGCAGCAGCACCTTTTGATCACTGGCTTGCACTGAGGCTCAGTTTGTGGCAGCATATTTGGGTCACTGGTGTGCCCAATACAGCAAAATCAGACAAAGACCATGGTAGTGGACTTCAGGGGTGCTAACTTCAGAGAACTAGAACTCTACTACTGGGACCTTCAATTTAGGGTAAAAACCAAAAACAAAACAAAAAAAAATTAGTGCATTTGTCTGAGTTGGCTGAAGTGAATTATCTGTGCAGTTATCTAGGTATTTGTCTCAGGTGGCTGAAGGAAATTGATATCTGTGCAATTAACTAAGTGCAGAAAGAGCTGTGAAGTAGGGTGACAATAGGAACTTCCCGTTTGGGAGCAGGAAGTGAGTGATCACACAGCCACGAAATACTCACCATCCTAGAAGGGTAAGAGTAGCTCTCCCTTCCCCACCAGCTGCTGGAGGTCTGCCTCTGAGCAAGTAAGGAGACTACTGAGAAATATAGAAACTTCTTGACTCAGAACAGGAAGATTAGGAGCTTAAAGGGCACAGAAGCAGTAAGTAAGTAAGTAGGGAGAAAAAATAAAAATAAATAAACAGAGGAAAGAGTAAGTATTCCAAACTACAGTTAAGGGGCCAGAAATAAGACATGATGGGATTGGTGCAATGCAGTGGCTGTGGAGCAGCAGTCTTCCGGGCGATGTTCTGGAGGAGTATTGTCCCATCTGCAGGCGCCTCTCTGGGCTGAGGGTGGAGGTTGCTCATCTCCAGGCTGAGTTGGCCAGGATTTGGGAGACCTCCTTTCCCACCCAGGGACCACCAGGACCACTGCCGTTGCCTCAGAGGTTGCCAAGAAAGAGGCATGATTGGACCACAGTGGGCTCAGGGAGGGTGAGGGTGGTGGAACAGAGGCACATCCCTCCAGTTGTAACTCTCCACAATTCCTATACCGTTCTGAGAAAGTGTGGTTCCTCTACGAAGGTACCCACAGTGGAGACAAGGAGGATGCTGGGACCCTCGACAAAGGAGACCCACAGGAGGGTGGCATGGGACCCCCTTGGTGGGGGACTCCATTGTTAGGGGGGTATAATTGGGGGAGGAAAGGGAGAGGGAGGTAAGGTGCCTGCCTGGCACCATGGCTTGGAGGGACGGGGAGCGAATTCTCAGGATCACTGGAGAAGCTGCACGGAGGAGGGAGATGGATGTCATTGTCCACCTAGGGACAAATGACCTGGCTTAGAAAGTGATCAGAGCAGTGCAGGAAAAGTTTGTGGAGTTGGAGAGGGGCCTTAGACAAGTAGCACGCATGGTAACCTTCTCGGAGGTGCTGCCTGTCTATGGCATCAGTGAGGCTAGGGTGCTCCACTCCATGGGATTCAATTAGTGGTTGAAAAACTGGTGCAGAGCTCAGGGATTTGGCTTCAATATTTTGCTTCACTGGGAACTGGGGGTCCACCTGGAGTGATGCAGGCCCATACTGGCATGACGGTCTGCATCTGTCCAGGAGGGGAGCCAGGATCCTAGGTGATAGGTTTAAATGCTTCATTGGCAATCATTTAAACTAGCCAAGGGGGGAGGCACTGGAAAGGAGCAGGGAAATCCTAGCATCCCCCCAAAAATCAGGGTAGTAAGTGAGGTAAACACCAAGATAGAGATGTCGATAGGAAGAAGAGCTGGGGTAAATGGAGAAAATGACAAAGGCAATAAGGACAGGGATGGGGCAAAAAGGGATAAGGCCATCAAGAAATGGAGGGTAATGAGTACCAATGCCCATAGTCTGGGCAACAAACTCCCTGAACTTGTGGCCTTGATGGAAGAGGGATGCCTGGATATCGTAGCAATCTAAGAAACATAGTACACAGAGAACCAGGACTGGGATGTTAGCATACCAGGGTACATAACCTACAGGAGAGACAGGGAGGGTAGAAGAGGGGGAGGAGAAGCACTCTATGTAATGGAAGGAATAAAAGCAACCGAACAAAAGAGTAAACAGGGAGGGGAGGAGGCACAATGGGTCACCGCAGAGACTGGAAATGGCACCACAATCTGCACAGGGGTTGTATACAGACCCCTGTGGCAGGGAGAGGGAATGGACAAGTATATGATAGAAGGCATCCTTAGGATAGCAGAGAAAGGGGAAATAGTGTTAATGGGGGACCTGAATATGCCAGATGTTAACTGGAGCACCTTTGCTGCAGCCACATCCAACAGCAGGGCCATTCTTGGTGCCCTACAGGGGGCATGCCTCAGACAGCTAGTTTTGGAACCCACTCATAATGGAGCAATCTTAGACCTCATACTCTCAAATGGGGACAGTGAGAGGATCTCAGATCTAAAAGTGGGTAGCCATCTGGCAACAAGTGACCACCAAACAGTGTGATTCATGATAAACAGCTACAGAGTCAAGTCATACAAAAGTGAGGGTACTGGACTTCAGAAGAGCTGACTCTGGCAAGATGGGAGAATACCTTAGAAAAGCACTAGCAAACAGGCTAGAAGGAGGGGTGGAACAACAATGGGGAAACATCAAAACTGCCATCACAGAGGCAACAAACCTCTGTGTGAAGCAAATAAACAAAGCAAAATGAAAGAAAAAAATGCTATGGTTCTCAAAAGAGGTGGCATGGAAAATTAGGGAGAAAAAGATAGCATTTAGGAAGTATAAGGAAACACAGAAGTTAAAGCAGAGAAGCAGGGAGGGAAGTCAGAATAGCAAAGGCCCAAACTGAGGAAAAGATAGCCAACTTGGTTAATAAGGGGGATAAAACATTTATAGGTACATTAGGGAGCGTAGAAAGACAAAGGGAGGGATAGTGAGGCTGAATAGAAAGGATGGTGGGTGGGCAGAGAGGGACAGTGAAAAAGCAGGGATACTGAACAAATACTTCTGCTCAGTATTCACAAAAGAGGAGGAGGGGGAGGTGCCTAATCCAATAAACAGAAGCACGCTCGATAGGGGGGTTGATCCCAGTCCTTTCACAGAAGAAAGGGCTCTGAAAGAACTCCTAAAACTGCAGGTGGACAAAGCAATGGGGCCTGATGGAATTCACCCCTTAATTCTAAAAGAATTAAGGGGAGAACTAATGACACCACTGACTACCTTTTTTAACAAATCATGGGAGGATGGTGTGGTACCTGAGGACTGGAGGAAGGCAGATGTGATTCCCTTTCACAAAAGTGGGAGCAAGATGGAGGCAGAAAACTACAGACCTGTCAGTTTGACCTCTGTGGTAGGGAAAGTGATGGAATCACTTCTGAAGGAAAGAATTGTTGAGTACCTAGAGGCCAGTGGGGCACAGGACCCAAGGCAGCATGGGTTCACAGAGGGAAGGTCATATCAGATGAACCTAATTGATTTCTTTGACTGGGTGACCAAAGTAGTAGACCAGGGAGGGGCTGTGGACACAGTCTACCTAGACTTTAGCATGGCATTTGACACAGTCCCACACAAAAGATTAATATTCATATTAACCAGCCTGGGAGAGGGTCCCAGGGTGGTAGCCAGGGTAAAACATTGGATGAACAACAGGACACAGAAGGTAATTGTAAATGGAGTCCATTCTGAAGAAAGTGGGATTACCAGTGGGGTACTGCAGGGTTCAGTACTGGGTCCAGTCCTTTTTAATGTCTTTATAAGTGACATTGCAGAGGGACTGGAAGGAAAAGTATGCCTCTTTCCAGATGACACAAAGATCTGCAACAGGGTTGATACACAAGAAGGCATGGAAAGGATGAGAAGGGACTTGACAAAGTTGGAGGAATGGTCAGAAGTATGGCAGCTTAGATTCAATGCAAAGAAGTGCAAAATAATGCACCTGGGAAACAGCAACCCAGGGGAAGATTACACAATAGGGGGAGGTAGTAACAACAACAAAAATGGAAAAGGACCTGGGGGTTATCATATCAGATGACCTTAAGGTTAGCAAGCAATGTGAGAAGGCAGTAGGGAGGGCTGGGGGGATACTGGGATGTATAGTAGGGTTGGGTGGACCCGAAAAGGTCCTGAATCTAATTATCAGGATCGGGATCCAGGCCAAAGTCCTGATAAGTTCTGATTAGTTCTGATTTGAATCAGAATCCTTTGTAAAATGTGATGAAAACTGCAAAACTGCTATATAATTGCATAGAACAACACTGACATTTGTGACACACACATAGAATTGTAGTCAGCATTTCAGGATATGAAAACTGTGAGTTTATAGCACTGATGTGCTGGTCAGTTGAATATGGCAGTCATACAGATGACCTCTGTCTGTTCCCTGTCTCAGAGTCAGTAATACTAATGCTGCAACTGTAAACTGATAACTGACCTGTCTGGCCTCAAAGGAGGAATCCCATTCCCATTTAGTAGCACACACTATACAATAAACATATCATAGAACACAGAAACATAGAATTTGATGGCAGATAAGGGCCGCTTGGCCCATCCAATCTGTCCATTTCCCTACCTATTGGATAAGCTGCAGGTTTTAGCTAACCAACAGCCTACTTCCTCCTAACAGATATCAGTTTGGTATTGTTCCAGTTCCTTCTCTGCTCCATTGAGAGTCATGCAGTTATTTACTATGGCATGGAGTCCCTCCACCCACCCACCCAAATTGATGACACATGTAGGAGACTTCTACCAAAAAAATAACTGCATGTCCTTAGGAATCCAGAGACTTAGCTACTGTGTTGAACAGGGGAGTGTGGCTGTGAGGTCAAGCCTGTACTGAGTGGGCAGAGACCTACCTTCAGGTAATCCAAAAATGCAAAAATTAGACAAGTCCATTAGTACATACAGAAAAATGTGTTGTCATGTTCAGGCAATCCAGAAATTAGGACATACTGAAAACATTCTGCCATCAGTCTCAACCACTGGCAGTCCAGAAATTACACAAGTCCATCAGGACATGCTGCGAAAAGTGTGCCATCTGGTTCAGGCAGTCCAAAAATTACACAAGTCCATTAGGACATGCTGCAAAAAGTATGCCATCAGGTTCAGGCAATCCAATAATTAGCAAACCACGTGATGAAGACATGCTGAAAACATTGTGCCATCAGTCCCAACTTCAGGTGATCCAAAAATTAAAGAAGTCTATTAGGAAAAAATGCGAAATGTGTACCATCAGGTTCAGGCAATCCCAAAATTAGCAAAGTCTGTTAGTACATGCTGAAAACATTGTGCCATCAGGTACAAAAATTTTGTAGGCCACATATGGGCTTACTTGAGTATTAATTTATTTTTCTGAAGAAACGGTGATCTTTCTACTCTTCTAAGTAGTCATCTTTGAGGTCACTACGAAATGTATTTGCTGCCTCTGGGTCATAGCTGTTACCAGTCAATGGAAGGTTTACTTTTAAGAATGTTAACTTCTCAACATTTTCTGGTAGTAGCCTAGATTGTGTATCTTTTGTGTACATTGTGTACATTTCCTGCACAGCTAAAGAGTCGCTCTGAAAATGAACTGGTTGGGGTGCAGACCATATACTTCATGGCAACCTGCACAAGTGTAGGCCATACAAGCTCCTTGCTTTGCCAGTACTTAATGGAATCTTCATTCCATTCAATACCTTTTTCTGCTAAATAACAGTCAACCATGGCCTGGGCAGAAGAAATGACATATGGAGAAGAAAGGGCTGATTTTTCTAGGATGACAGTATCTTAAGTGACTCCAAAGATGACTGCTGGGTGTAGAACGAATGGCAGCTGACTGTTTTGTAGCCTGACCGAGAACAGAAAGCTGTGAAGGTGCAGGAGGAATTGCATCTATTGTCATGTTTTTTTAAAAAGTAAATCTACTTCTTGAATGACTTTCTCTCTGCAGTTTCAGAACACATTTGGGTCATACTGTGAGAGGTGTTTCATCTTGTACCCTGGGCCTAGTTCTGTTGCAATAATGTGATGTTCTGTTGTGAGCATTTCACCAAGTTTCTCATCATCTCTGACTTTTATAATCATTCTATGTACTATGTCTTTTTTTATTCTGGGTGGCAAGTCCCTTTCAGTTGCACTAAACTCTCCCATCTGAAACGGGTATGTTGCACCTTCCAACTCATCCCTATTTGCATTCAGCTGAAATCTAAGAATCTTGATCAATGGGATTATTTGGCTGAGTGTGGCACTGTTGGAAGTCACTTCCCTAGTAATTTCCTCAAAGGGTTGCAGGATCTTGATGAGAATATCTAAAACAGCCTACTACTGAGGATTAATGTACACATCAGCATCCCCTATTCTGTTCTCTAGTGTATACTGTCTTACAGCCTTTTGTTGTCGAAACATGGGAAAGGTAGAGTTCTACCTCGTTGCAACACCCTGGATGAGTGTATTAGGAGGCAGTCTATACTGTTCTTGTAAGGCCTGAAGACATTGGCATGCTTTGCAGGAACGGCTGAAATGTGTGCATATTCATTTTGCCACATATGTGAGAGCCTTTATATATCTGTCCTCTTCCATAAATGCATGCACAATCAAATTTAGGCAGTGTGCAAAACATCGAATGTGGACAAAGCCCCCATCAGACAATACTTTCTTTATGTTTGAACCATTGTCAGACACAATAAAACCTACAGAAAGCCCTTGTGATATCAGCCAGTACTGTATATCTCTGTTGAGCTCATCCAAGATGTTTGCAGCTGTGTGATCCTACAGGATATACTGAATGCAAAGAGAAGCCAGTTTCAGAGGGGAATTGTCAGTGTCACTACAGGGAGTAAATGATACCCAATGTGCAGTCAGTGACATAAATGGTTCTGGCTGGCAGCTTGTCCATATGTCAGTAGTCAAATGGACAACCCCAGCAACTGCATCTTTTAAAGCATTTTTCAGTTTAGCACTTACTAAATCGTAGATCTGCGGTATTGCAACAGTTGAGAAGTATTTCCTGGATGAAATACTGTATCGTGGTGACAGGTGATTCAAAAGCCTTTTGAATCCTACATGCTCCACAATTCTGTAAGGCTGTAAGTCCAGTGCTATCATCTCTGAAATTAGTTTTGTTATAGCAATTGCTTCAGGATGAGTATGCTGGTACTTAGCTTTACTTTCAATTGTTTCTGAAATCGTGAGCTGTCTTCTAGCTGTTGAAGTTTTCAGATGGCCAACATTAGGAGTGCTGGATGATGACAAGGGCAAAAGGGGACTGTTTGTAGTACTTATTCTAGAAGAAGACTGCAAAAGAGTTGACAGTACAACTGAAGCAGCAGGGCTGCTGCTATCTCTTGATATAACAGGTGCAGGTGTAGTCTGACTTAACTCTGCCTGCATGTTGTCTTCTTTCTCTCTGACCAAAAAATCACACCTGAGCGTAATGGGTGACATCTCTCTAAAAATGTCTTTTTAATGCTGAGGTTCCCAAAGCACCTTTTTTGCTCCCTCTGCTGTTGGTCTTTTTACATATAGAGCACACTACTTGTAACTCATTATTGGCAGCCAGAGAAAAGTAAAACCACACATAAGATGTCACCTTTTTTGTTTTATTGCCAGGCGTACTATGCTGTCCTCCTTTGTCACTTCCACTGTGTTGTTCTTTCTCAAAACTGGGAAGCTGCTCATCATGGAATTTTTCTGTTTCACCATTACCATCATCAAAGAGCTCCTCCAGGCCAGTAACAGAAACTAAATCTGAAGGCACTGCCCCCTCATCCTGTTTCTCTTGCTCCTGCACCACACTGTTCGTGCCCAAATTGCCCATGTCATCCAAGTACATATCATCACATTCATCCCGCGTCTGTGCAACTGCCACCTATACCTCATTCTGGCTTTCCATTTGTTTCTGCTTTCCTCCCTCCTTGTCTACAGCCTCCATTTCATAGTCATTACTCTCATCAGAGCTAGATTTCTCCACCTCTGTTTCATTTAAATCTGTACTGGTACTATGGTACACATAGGCAGGGCTGCAGTAATGGGGGAAAAAGTGGGGATGTTGTCCGGGGCCCTGAGCTCAGAAGGGTACCCACCTGAGGAGCTGGCATTAACCCTGGCATTAGCTGATTTGGGAAACAAGGGCCCATTTCAAGTGACTTGTCCAGGGCCCCAAAATTCATAGCTGCAGCCCTGCACATGGGTACCATATCTTGGCTTGCCACTCCTTGTGGTGCCGACTACTCCTTTAGTTTTATTTAAGGTAGTTTTGGCCTTTCCTGTCTGTTTGGACAGCACTGTGGAAGGACCACTTCTGCTACCGGATGAAGTCCCAGCAACTGGTCTTTCATCAGTTAGACTGTGCAGTGTTGTTTGTGTCATATGTTTCCCCATACCTTTCCCTATTTCGGCCACCACCTCACTCTGTCTGGTGAACATTTCCAGTTTTTTTTAATTATACACAACAATACTTTTTCCAGTATGTGTTTTCTTTTTAGTCCTCTCAGTTGTTCCCAAATTCCTCAGCCCACTAAAACAGGCTCAGCCCCACAGCCAGTGTCCCCCTTCTACCACAATAGCCAGGTTTATTTTTTTTAAATGGCACACACAACTGTTTTGCCCATAAATACTATCTTTTTATTTAGTCCTTTCAGTTGTTCCCACTTGGTACAGGTTCGGCCTCACAGCCTCACGCCCCCTTCCAGCACAATAGCTATTTTTTTTTTTATTAGAGGAAATATTTCTCGACTGTTGCAATACCGTAGATGTATGTAGTCCTCTCAGTTGTTCCCAAGTACCTCTACCCACTCAATACAGGCTCGGCCTCACAGCCACAGAGCCACACTTCCCCTTCCACAGTTATAGATAGATTTTTTTTTAATAAGACAAAAATGCTTTTTCCCTTACATATTTTTGTTTTTATTTGACAATGAACCCCTGGCAATGGTATGAGCAGTAAACCGTGTAATATATTCACACACAACAGCAGCTGGTAGTGGTCTTACACAGGCAAACTGGCAAGTGTGAGATGCAAGTACAGTACAGTATACACTACAGAAATGTTTTTTTTTTTTTTTATAAATGCCTCCCAGGCAAGACAAAGTACAGTACTCCAATCACTTCAGACACACAGGAGAATGGGGAGGATAAAACTACCTGATACGGACTGTTCTTTTTTTTTAATTAAGGTACCTGCTGCAGTTTATAGGATTGAAATGAAGCAAAAAGCAATGCAGCTTGAAAAGAAACACAAGAGGGATAGACTCAGGCACTGAGTGAGCAGCAATGAGCACTCAAAGCTTTCAAGTTACAACCTGCCAGGTTGATGGTGAATAAGCTGCTTTTTTTCTCTCTCCTATTCCCCGTTTGTTCTTTTCTAGTTAGCCTGCTTATTGTTTCTTTTAATACAATTCTGGCACTTGCACCAGTCTGTAGGCTTTAAGACAAGTTGACAATCACAGAAAAAGGCTAAAGCAAGGCAGACAAGGCTTGATAACCAGGAGGAGATAAATGTAAGTGACAAGCACTCAAAGCTTCCCAGGCCCCAACGGGCAAGTTGATCATTTTTTTTTTGTGTGTGTGTCTTTTAGATCCCTTTTTTTTCATTTTAGTTATTATGCAGTTTTATTTTTTAAATGGAAGTAAGTCACTCGCTGGATGCCTTTTCTGAAGGTAAACTGAGACCAGATAATACAAAATAAAGAAAGCTCAAATCTCCGTCTGTAAGTCTGTATATCTTTCATACGTAGTCAGCCACGCACTGAGTAAATCCTGCCACACACAGCCTTATATACCTCTATGACACTTGACCAACATACAGCTAATCAGGAGGCAGAGGTATGTCACTGTCATGTGAGTTTGTGTGTGGCACAAGCGCAATCACTTTAAGGGAGATGGTAATGAATTGTAATCTGTATTTTTTTTAAAGACCTTGAAAGCGCTGGGAAAAAGGGTAAAAACCCCATTGCTTTTATTAACATGCATCACCATCTATATGAGCGCTTGTTGATTATTGTGTCTGGATGGTGTCTTTGTTTGTCCCAACTACCCTACCCGACACACACACCCTTATGCCCCCCCACCTGACACACACACACACACACACACACACACACACAGACACACACACACACACACTCACACACACACTTACATACACACACTCAGGCAAGACTTGAAAGTTTCTCCATGGTGGCATGAGTTCAAGTCAATAGCTTCTTCCTCACATATGTTTGCATATAATTCTTATATGCTATAGCTTACCTTTGTCCATATTTCTCAAATTTCCTCAGGCTCAAACCTGCTGTATATTAAACCTCTTAATGATGGGGGATATCTTAATGAGGCCATTAATTAATCTATACTAAATAACAGAATTCTGAATCCATATGCACCACCTGTAGCATTATCTAAGCTACAGTATACACTTAACAACAATAAAGAACATCAAACAAGCATAAGGACGTCATATAAACTAAGCACTTGTACTAATAGTTCATAAAAGGACAAATTTAAGCCATCTAGTAAAAAACAAGTTCAGTAAAAAATCATGCTAAATCGAAAGTGAGTCTGAAACTTCAGTCCATTCAAAAAAATAAATCAAACAGACAAACAGCTTAGTTTGTTCGAAAATTAGATGGCTTCCTCAAAGCTAGGTGGTGGCTGGTATCTTAATGAATCAATCAGTCAGTACCACCAATCACCTTGTCATTCCATTAGCTAGGCAACAAGGCCACCGAATCAAAGGCATCTGTAGCTTTGTTGTTATCCTGGATGCTCAATTCATCCTAGAAAAAATGCTTAATTGCCGTACCTTACAACAATGTTCAAGGTGCTGAACTTTGTAATAGGCGCAATAGCGCAGTGAACAAAAATCACACACATAGTTCTCAGTGGAGTTTTTACTTTCAAAGCACCTGCCAAGCCTCATTGTTTGCAAGTGTGAGGTCCACAAGGTGCATATAACCTTCTCAAACTTATATTCCCTATAATGACATCTTTTTAGCCTTTCAAAAGATAGAAATATCTACCTGGCATAGAAAAGTCATACTAAATATTACCTCTCAGAGAGAAAAAAAGCATCAAATTGCTTGCACCACTCGATACAGGTCGCCAGTCTCATGCCCCCTTTTAAGAATTTTAAATTACTCTCCTCTCTCTCACAGAGAGTCTATTTAAATTTCAAGGGTCCCTGGTTTGACCTTCTCTGGTAAATGTGTCCATTTTACCACACCCCATAACTCCATTCCACTCAATAATTCAGGGCAAGTTGTATTTTTTGTAAACACCTTGGGGGCAAGAGAATAATTGCTCCACTCTTTAAGTTGAGTATTAAAGGTTCCATTGGCTCAGGAAGAGTACATAAGTTATATTAAGGCTAGAGGGTTCCAGTTCTTGTTCAGGAGTCCACTAATTTATTAGCTGGGGCAAAAAAGATTTAATTAGCCTGAATAAGCACAAAGAAGATCTTGCCATCGGCAAATGATAGACCTGAAGTTCATATATGGCAGAACCGGAGCACCTAAATGACATCCAAAAAAGCAAGTGTTTTTAAACTCAAGCATGCATTGCATTTGGAACAAAGTCCCACTTAGAGAAATAAAACACTTTTGGTGCTTGTTGACAGTTAAAAGGGTTCTATCACATCACTGAATCATTGACTCTCTTGGGAGACCACCACCAACTGAGCGCAATCAACCATAGAAACATAGAAACATAGAATTTGACGGCAGATAAGGACCGCTTGGCCCACCCAGTCTGCCCATTTCCCTACCTACTGGATAAGCTGCAGATCCTAGTTAACCAGCAGCCTACTTCTTCCTACTCCCACCCCCACAGAATTGCCTTATGACTATCCCATGCATGCTTGAATTCCCCCACTGATTTTGACTCCACAACCTCCTCCGGAAGGCCGTTCCATGCATCCACAACCCTCTCTGTGAAAAAATACTTCCTTAAATTACCTCTGAGCCGCCCCTCTATCTTCAAATTGTGCCCTCTTGTTCTTGCACACCTCTTTTTTTGAAAGATGCTACCCTCTTGGACTTTGTTGATTCCCTTGAGGTACTTGAAAGTTTCTATCATGTCCCCCCTCTCCCTCCTTTCCTCGAGGCTATACATATTAAGCTCCTTAAGTCTCTCTTCATATTACTTCCGGTGCAGACCCTGCACCATTTTAGTTGCCCTCCTCTGGACAGCTTCCATCCTGTCTATGTCTTTGTGGAGATTGGGTCTCCAGAACTGCACACAGTACTCCAGATGGGGTCTCACCAGCTGTCTGTACAGAGGGATAATAACTTCCTGTTTTCTACTGGTGATGCCTCTCCCTATGCATCCCAGTATCCCCCCAGCCCTCCTTGCTGCCCTGTCACATTGCTTGCCCATCTTTAGGTCATCTGATATGACTACCCCAGGTCCCTTTCCATTCTTGTTGTTGTTAGTATCTCACCCCCATTGTGTACTCTTCCCCTGGTTTTGTTTCCCAGGTGCATTACCTTGCACTTCTTAGCATTGAATTTAGCTGCATACATTTGACCATTCCTCTAACCTTGCCAAGTCCTTCTCATCCTTTCCAACCCACTCTGTGCATCAACTCTGTTGCAGATCTTAGTGTCATCTGCAAAGAGACATATTTTTCCTTCCAGTCCTTCTGCAATGTCGCTTATAAAGACATTGAAGAGGACCGTCCTAATACTGAACCTGTGGTACCCCACTAGTAACCCTCCTTTCTTCTGAGTGGACTCCATTTACTATAACTCTCTGTGTCCTATTCTCCAGCCAATTCTTTACCCAGGATGTCATCTTGGGACCCACTCCCAGGCTGGCTAACTTGTATATTAATCTTTGTGTGGGACTGTGTCAAATGCCTTGCTAAAGTCTAGGTAGGCCATGTCTACAGCCCTCCCTGATCTACTACTTTGGTCACCCAGTCAAAGAAATCTATCAGATTCGTCCTGGCATGACCTTCCCGCTGTGAATCCATGCTGCCTAGGGTCCTGTGCCCCTCTGGCCTCTAGATACCGGAAAATTTTTCCTTTAGAAGTGATTCCATCATTTTCCTATCACTGAGGTTAAACTAACAGGTCTATAGTTTCTGCTTCTGTCTTGCTTCCACTTTGTGAAGGGGAATCACATCTGCCCTCCTCCAGTCCTCGGGTACCACCCTCCCTCCCATGATTTGTTAAAAGGGTAGTCAGTGGTGTTACTAGTTCTACCCTTAGTTTTTAGAATTCTGGGATGAATCCCATCAGGCCCCATTGCTTTGTCCACCTTCAGTTTTAAGAGTTCTTTCAGAACCCTTTCTTCTGTAAATGGGCGGTATCAACTTCTGTATCCAGAGTGTTACTACTGTTTGTTTTATGTATCTCCTCTTTTTCGTAAATACTGAGCAAAATATTTGTTTAGTATCTCTGCCTTTCAAGTCTCCCTCCCCACCCTCCCTCCCTTTATTAAGCCTCACTATCCCTCCCTTGGTCTTCCTTCGCTCCCTGATGTACCTATAAAAGGTTTTATCCTCTTCTTAACTGAGTTGGCTATCTTTTCCTCGGTTTGGGCCTTTGCTGTTCTGACTGCCTTCCCAGCCTCCTTTGCTTTAACTGATACAGTTCTCTGTCCTGCTCCTTCATGATTCCTTGTACTTCCTGAATGCTTTTTCTCTTGAACCTTCACTGCCACTTCCTTTGAGAACCATAGTGGTTTCTTACATCGTCTTGTTTTGTTTATTTGCTTCACACAAAGGCTTGTTACCTCTGTGATGGCAGTTTTATTATTCCCATTGTTCTTCCACCCTCCTTCCTGCCCATTTGCTAGTGCATTCCTTAGGCACTCACCCATTATGGCAAAGTCAGCCTCCTAAAGTCCAGTACTTTTGTCTTTGTATGGCTTGACTCTATTACTGTGTTTATTGTGAACCATACTGTTCGATGGTCGCTAGTTCCCAGATGGCTACCCACTTCTACATCTGTGATCCTCTCTCCATCTCCATTTGAGAGTATCAAGTCTAATATTGCTCCCTCTCGAGGGGCTCCAGTACTAGTTGTCTAAGGCATGCCCCTGTAGGGCATCTAGAATAACTGCACTCTTCAAGTGGCAGCTGCAACTGCACTCCAGTTAACATCTGGCATATTCAGATCACCCATCAGCAGTATCTCCCTTTTTCTGCCATTCTAAGTATACTTTCTATCATTTCCTTGTCCATTTCTCCCTGAGAAGGGGGTCAGTCATAACCCTGTGCGGATTGTGGTGCCATTGCCTGTCTCCAAATTTACCCACAGTGCTTCTTCTCCTGTTTACCCTTTTGTTCTGTTACTTTTATTCCTTCCTTTATGTAAAGAACCACTCCTCCTCCTCTTTTACCCTCCCTGTCCCTCCTGTAGATAGTGTATCCTGGTATGTTTACGTCCCAGTCATGGTTATGTGTGTACCATGTTTCCGTGACTGCCACGATATCCAGATGTTCCTCCTCCATCAAGGCCACTAATTCAGGAAGCTTGTTACCTAGACTACGGGCATTGGTACTCATTGCTCTCCATTTTTTTGATGGCTTTACCTTCTGTTGCAGCATCCCCCACTGACCATTCTACCTTGGTCTTTTTCTCATTTAGTACCCTGTTTTGTGGGGAGAGGCTGGGATTCTTCTGCTACTTGTCAGTGCCTCCCCCTTTGACTAGTTTAAAAGCTTGCCAATGAAGCATTTAAACTGATTGCTCAAAAGACTTGTTCCCTTCCTGGACAGATGCAGACCATCCTGCCAGTATAGGCTGTTGTCCCTCCAGGTGGAACCCCAGTCCCCAATGAAGTCAAACCCCCTGTGCTCTGCACCATTTTTTCAACCATTCATTAAACTGCATGGTGCCAATTACCCTCGCCTCACCCATGCCTTTGACAGGCAGCACCTCTGAGAAGGATACTGTGTGTGCTACTTGTCTTAGGCCCCTCCCCAACTCTGCAATGTCCTCCTGCACTGCTCTAACCTCATGATGAGCCAAGTCATTTGTCCCTAGGTGGACAATTACGCCCAGCTCAGAATCCCTTGCAGCTGTTGTCGTGATCCTGAGGATGCACTTCCTGTCCCTCCAAGCCATGGCACCAGGGAGGCACCTTATCAGTTTTCCCAGCTCCTCCCAGTTCTATCCCCTAATAATTGAGTCCCCAACAGGAGCTGCTTCCTTTCCTTGTGGTGTCCTCTGCCTCCTTCCTGTGGGCCTCCCTGTGACAGCTGTCCTCAGCCTCCTTAGTCTCCTCTGTGGGTGCATCCATAGGGGAGCTATGCTCCCCCAGAATGGTGTATGGATTGTGGAGTGGAACAACTGACTGGGTGTGCCTCTGTTCCACCATCCTCACCCTGCCTGAGCCCACTGTGGTCCAACTGCTGTGTTTTCTTCACAATCTCTGAGGTAGTGGTAGTGGCTGTGGTGCTCCTTGGATGGGGGAGGTTCCCTTCATACTGTCCAGTGTGGCCTGGGAGAAGGTCCCCGTACTACTGTGCAGTGTGGCCTGAAGACGGGCAACTTCCTCCCTCAGGGCAGAGAGTTGTCTACAATTAGGCAGCATCTCAGCCTCCAGGAAGACTCCCGGAAGACTGCTGCCCCACAGCCATTACATTGCACTACTCCCCACATTTTTTTGTGTGTGTGTGTGTGTGTGTGTGTGTGTGTGTGTGTGTGTGATTGGTTTGTAATATAGAAATATATATTTATAATATACAATGTGTATGCTTAAATTGTCAGTGCAGTGTGCTAGAAAGGATATGACAGTGACATGCACCTTGCACTCTTGAGGAAATGATGTCAGAACCCCAGGTATAAAGGAACTATTTCCAGGGGTGGGTGGGGTGAGGGTGGAAGGGGTTAGCCTAAACTGTGCCCTCGCAAAACAATCAGCTAAAAGCTCTGACCCACTGCTGCAATGAGTGCCTTCCTGTCAGCAAGATGCCCTACACAACAATTTGTAGAGAAATACCCTGCTAATCAAACAGAGAAAAATCCACATATCCAAGTCAGACACAGGTAAACCTTCCCAGCCCCAAAACAGGCCTGGTGGTTTGTGCTCTGAGAGCTGTCAGCCCCAAAATAAGTCAGCTGTGCTTTAAACTCTTCCTGCACTGAAAATCTTAAGAATTGTAACAAACAAACGTAAACCTAGATCCACCACCCTCTGTTGCTTGAAAGACTGTCTTTCCTGTTTCACACTGCAGGTTTTTCTGTGACCACTCCTTAACCCCAGTAACTCTGTTAAAAGAGTTTAACTATCAAACTCCTACGCACCAGTAAATTATTTAAAAATAGTTTCTGTCCCAAAATCCTAGTAGTCAATCCAGCTACCCCAAGGGACAACCAGAATGCAGTATTCAAACACTTATGAGGTACTTCCAAGATAAGCAGAGTTTGCAAGTTTCTTTTTCAACTCCTCAGCCAACTGTAATTCATTTAAAAATAGTTTAACTGTCAGCAAATCCTAGTAGACAATCTAGCTACCTCCAAGGACCTACCCAAATGCAGTATTTAAATCCTTCTGAAGTTACTAACAAGATAAACAGAGTTTACAAGCCCCTTCTTGGAAAAACACTAAATAAATGTGAATAAAAAGCAATTACCAAGGGTGGTTAGTTTCACCTCCCACAGAATTAAGCAAAAGTGCACGTTTGTTGCAGATATCAAGTGCAATACAGAATTTCTCACACAGCTCGCAGTTGAAGAAAGTAGTGTCCTTCCAGCTCCAGAAAATGTGTTTTGTTATCTTCTCTCTTTTGATCTGATGACAAGGGTCCCAAACTCCCAATCTTCCATTAAGGACTCGAACATCTTTACAAGTCTTCTTTGCAAATCAGGCAATTCAGGCTTTAGTGTACTTTATATTAAGTTATTAACTTTTTCATTTATCACCTATTCAGCTGTTAAAATGTTCCTTCTGCTAAGCTGTAGGTTTATGCTTGCATGCACTTGTTCAACTTTCTTTAGCACATGCGGTGTCTCTGAGAATTCTCCAAACATTCTGGGTGCTTCAAACATTTCATCCCAGGCAACTCTGTATAAAAAGAAAAAATGCCTTTCTACACTCAAGGTGCTTTGACAACCCCACAGCTCTGCCTTCAGGATACCAGCTCTCCTCTCACAACGGTCAGCATTTTACTTTTTATATGCTGCATTGCCTTGCTATATTTAACTGTGCTGTGCTCTTTATTTAATTTTTTTTGTAAAATAGCCAATTGCAGCAGACGGACCGGACTAGGTACAATTAAGAAGTCAGCTCTTATTGATCCGGAGCCATCAGCCCACATTGGATCTGGGGGGGTTCTGATTTTCCACGGGTCAGTCCACGCATCCCTAATGTATAGGGAGAGGCATCACCAGCAGAAAACAGGAAGTTGTTATCCCTCTGTACAGACAGTTGGTGAGACCCCATCTGGAGTGCTGCATCCAGTTCTGGAGACCCCATCTCCACAAGAACATAGACAGGATGGAGGCAGTCCAGAGGAGGGCAACTAAAATGGTGCAGGGTCTGAAAGAGAAGCCATACGAGGAGAGACTAAAGGAGCTGAATATGTATACACTCGAGGAAAGGAGGGAGAGGGGGAACATGATAGAAACTTTTAAGTACCTCAGTGGAATCAACAATGTCCAAGAGGGTAGCATCTTTCAGAAAAAGAGATATGAAGAACAAGGGGACACAATTTGAAGATAGAGGGAGGACTACTCAGGGGCAATGTGAGGAAGTATTTTTTCACAGAGAGGGTAGTGGATGGATGGAACAGCCTTCCTGAGGAGGTTGTGGGGTCTAAAACTGTGGGAGAATTCAAGAATGCATGGGACAGACATAAGGCAATTCTTGTGGGGGGTAGGAAGAAATAGGCTGTTGGTTAACTAGGATCTGCAGCTTTTCCATTAGGTAGGGAAATGGGCAGACTAGGTGGGCCAAGCAGTCCTTATCTGTCATCAAAGTCTATGTTTCTATGAAATGGTGGACATCCTCAGCAAACATGCAGGGGGAAATCAAACCTGGGATGAGCATGGAAAAGAAGTGGGAGATTCTGAAACTGGGCATCCTTTAGGACACAAAAACCTGCACCAGATCCCAGAACAAGATGGCCCAAGCCAGGAAATCCTGCTGGTGGACAAGGGTAGTACTGGAGGGGGTGAGGAACAAAGGACTGGCCTACAGAAGGTACAAATGCTCCCGCAATGAGGAAGACCAGGATGACTATCACAGGATCTCCAGAGAAGTCAGCAGAATGGTTAGAGCTGCAAAGGCTCAGAAGGAGTTTAGACTAGCACAGAGGACAAGGGGAGGGGAGAAAGAATTTTTCAGATACATCAGTGTGTGAAAAAAGGGTGGGGGCAGATCAGCAGGCCAAGGAAGGGGGGAGTATGGGTACAGGGGGTGGTAGAGCAGGCTGAAGTGTTGAATGATTATTTCAGCTTGGTCTTTATGAGGGAAGGGATGGGCCACTACCTAAGGGAGGGCATAGGGTTGGGGACACAGAGGAGGAAGCACTCACTGGCAGGGAAATAGAGTTAGGGGAGGATGATGGAGGCTCTCAAGTCATTGAGGGTAGATAAAGTCCCAGGTCCAGACAGTGTGCACTCCAGGGTTCTAGGGGAACTAGTGGGTGTCCTGGCAGCCCCACTGGTGGATTTAGTTAATACCTCCCTCCAATCAGGTTGCGTTTCACAGGATTGGAGGATGGCACATGTAGTGCCCCTCCACAAGAGTGGGCCTAGTGATGAACCAGGAAACTACAGACCGGTCAGCTTAACCTCCACAGTGGGGAAAGTGATGGAGACCAATTTAAAAGAAAGGATGGTGGAGTTTCTAGAGGCTTCTGGTGTTCAGGATGACAACCAATATGGGTTTGTCCAGGGGAGGTCATGTCAAACAAACTTGGTTGAATTCTTCAACTAGGTGACAAGATCCCTGGATAGCAGAAAGCCTGTTGATGTTCTATATTTGGACTTCAGCAAGGCTTTCGACTCACTCGGGAAGCTGATCTTAAAATTGAGAAATCTAAGGATGGGTGAAAAAATGGTGAGGTGGGTGGCACTCTGGCTTGAAGACAGATAGCAAAAGGTGGTGGGGGTGACCTCGACTCACAGATGAATCATCAGTGGGGTCCCACAGGGCTTGGTGTTGGGACCTATCCTATTCAACTTCTACATTGCAGACATAGGGGTGGGAGTTGGGAGTAGGATGAGTCTGTTCATTGATGATTCCAAAGTGGGGGCAGAGGTGGGCAGTGAGGATGGGAAGAGGGCATTACAGGGCAATTTATTGAGGCTGGAGGAACAGGCACACACATGGCAATTGGGGTTTAATGTGCATAAATGCAGAATTCTGCATCTAAGTATTAGAAATCCTGGGTACAGTTACCAGCTGGGGGGAGCTCAGTTGGCAGTCTTCACGATAGAGAAGGATCTGTGGGTGATGACTGATGCCAAATGGAACAATTCTGAGCACTGCAGGAGGGCAACAGCTAAGGTGAACAAAATGCTGGGGTGTATATCTAGGGGTATAACATCCAGGAACAGGGAAGTTATTCTTCCCCATACAGATCATTGGTGAGGCCACACATGGAGTACTGTGTGCAATTCTGGCATCCATGTCTAAAGAGGGACAGCGTGCTACTGGAGAGAGTACAGAGAAGAGTGACAAAGATGTTCAGTGGTTTGGTGGATATAGCATATGGTGATAGACAGAGTGAGCTGAACATGTACTCCTTGGAGGACAGGAGGGAAAGGGGAGACATAATAGAGACCTTCAAATATCTGAAGGGAGTCAACAGAGTGAAAACGGAGGGACTGATAAGACTGATGGGAGAGGAGACTACGAAAGGACATAATTTAAAACTGGTAGGAGTCCAGTATAGAGGAGAGGTGCAGGGGCATTACTTCATGGAGATGATGGTGGCACCCTGGAATGCACTTCCTGAGGAGCTGATAAAGCTGGACACCATGGATGGGTTCAAGAGAGGATGGGATAGACACAAGGACCTGGTGAAGGTTGCAGTTAAGAAGAAGGGCAGGAGCGGGGGTGATGGGGTAAAGAAGGAAGGTAGAGCAGCTACTGTACTTTATCAGTGCTCTGCGTTCGAGGCACACATGATAGACCATTTGACCTAATCTGCTGGCAACAATGTATGTATGTATGTATGTACTGTATGTATGTGTATGTAAGATTCTTGGAGTGGTATTTCATCCTGGTTGTGAACAAGATACATTAAGTTTATATTTGCAGGCGTGTGTGTGAGCAAGATACAGTACGTTTATATTTGCAGGTGTGTGTGTGTGTGTTTGTGTGTGTGTGTGTGTGTGTGAGCAAGATACAGTAAGTTTATATTTGCAGTGTGTGTGTGTGTGTGTGTGTGTGTGAGGAAGATACAGTAAGTTTATATTTGCAGGTGTGTGTGTGTGTGTGTGTGTGTGTGAGTGTAACAGAAAGGAGGAATTGGCTGTTTTCCCATCCTCTGTGACTGAGCCTGGTAAAATACTGCTTTTGGTGGGGAGTACTGTAGGCGCACGTAGTAGCAGCAGCAAGGAACTGGCTGTGTTTTGTTTATCCTCTGTGACAGAGAACGGTAAACTCTGGTTTTGGAAAAGGGAGAAGTAGTATCAGGTAGTAGCAGCAAGGAATTGGATCAGTATTTTGTTCATCCTCTATGATTTTGAGCAAGGTAACCTCCTGTTTAGGAGGGAGCATAGTAGCAGCTAGCAGCAGGGAGAGATCATCTGGGTCCATGTCGTGCATCTTTATGGGGGTTCATATGTGTCAGTATGGGGGTCCATGGGTGTCTGTCTGTGCTGGGGTCCATGTGTCTGTCAAATGGTCCATATGTGTTTGGTAGGGTCCATGTGTGTTTGTCTGGGGGGGTCATATGTGTCTGTCTAGGGGTCTGCGTGTCGGCTGGGGTGTCTTTGTGCCTGTTGGGGCCTTTGTGTGTGTGTGTCAGTCCATGGGTCTGTGTGTGTGCAACAGTCTAGTGGTCCATGTGTGTCAGTCCATGGGTCTGTGTGTGTGTGCTACAGTCTAGTGGTCCGTGTGTGTCAGTCCTGGGGTCTAAGTGTGTGTCAGTCTGTGAGTCTATGTGTGTCAGTCCATGGGTCTGTGTGTGTGAAACAGTCTAGTGCCCCATGTGTGTCAGTCCAGGGGTCTAAGTGTGTGTCAGTCTGTGAGTCCATGTGTGTCAGTCCAGGGGTCTGTGTGTGTGAAACAGTCTAGTGGTCCATGTGTGTCAGTCCAGCAGTCTAAGTGTGTGTCAGTCTATGAGTCCATGTGCTTCAGGCCAAGGATCTCTGTGTTACTAACAGTTTGTGGGTTTAAAACAGTATGTTTGGTGATAGCATTGTGTATTTGTTTTGTGCAAGTCCCTTTGACTATACTGCAGCATTTGTAACACTGTACTTAGCTCTGCCCTAATGAAGAAGGGGCCACAGAATTGATCATGAATACTATTAGAAGTCTCGGGGCCCTGGTACGTCAAGGCCCCTGCCCTCTCACCGCCCTCCACCTGATGAGTAATCACTGTTGGGGGCACATTCCCCACCCCAACTCTGCCTGGGGGTTAAACCAAGGCTTCATGGAGGGCTGGCAGTGTCAGTGACAGGGATATAGGGTTCATGGTGTACTTTGGGACTTCTGAGGGATTAGCCACCAGGGATCAGAGAGGACAAAAATCTATGGATTAAAAAAAAAGAGGAGAAGAGGCACTGGTGTGGAGTCATGTAGGCTGGCCCTAAATGAATTTTATCAAGCATGGAACAATTCCAGCTATACAAACTGAGAGAGACTTAGGCTACTGCCTGACAGGTGGGTTTAGTGGAGCCCCACTAGAGACATCGTCTGAGAGCTGCTGGAGAAAGAAAGAAAGAGGAATGCAGATATTCAGCAACTGATAAGGTTGCAAGTGGAGGTAGGATGGTCCCTCTATTGCCTTGCTGAGTGGAAGTGCACTTGAGAAAAAGAAGGCTGGTGAAAGGAGAAGACTACTTCTGAAGAAGACAGATGCTTCTTCCAAGTGTGACGTCAAATTAATTCTTACCACTGCCAAAAGAGAAACTGGTATCTAGCTTTGGATAAAGGCTTACATCTGTACATGGAGAAACTGTTAACCTGTGACTAATGACCAGGATTTAAGTCCTGACAGCTGGGCTAGTTAGGGGATGGGTGGAGGGCTGAAGTGCTGGCGCCTCACCTGCTGCCACACTGAGGACCTGGGTTCGAGAACAGACCAGGGTCGCTTGGGGACCAGCCGGGGAAGGAGTACTGAGTGTTCCACAGACAGCTCTCCTCCTTCTTCTGGAAGGGGGTAATGCATCTCGCCGTGCTGTCATCACCATGCTGGGTGGTGCACCAGGCGAGCACTGTGGGAAGGGGACCTGATACAGATGCCTGTAATTTGTGCATGCATTAGCATGTGGATGCATGTAATTGCACACAATTTGGCCCTGGGGGAAACTGGAGGAAGAAAAAAATGGAAAGAAAATCTGCATGTACACTGACCACCAAGAATGATGGCACTGGTGCCCCAGGTCCCACCCCATGTTGATCCCAAGGGGCGAAGGGGCAGATGGGACTGGGGGTGCTGAGCAACACACCTGAAGCAGGAGAAGGCAACAACTTGGGACCAGACAGCTCACTAGAAAAAAAGTAGTTAGGGGGTGGGTTCTCTGAAGTCCTGGCAGAACTGTGCTTTAATTTGATAGGCTAAGATGAAAGACAGTCGGCAAACATTTGGGGATTTGTGTTTCTTTTGGATTATAAGTAGTGGTTAATTTATTAGTTTAGTTCCAAGTACGTGCCAACCCATTTGTCCACATCAACTGCTGTAATAGTCATGTCTGCAATGTTCACCTGGTGTACTACCCACCCAATGTAATCAGGGTGCTCCCTTAGATCTTTTGGGGATAGGGCCTGGTGCACCAACCAGGTGGGAAACTGTATCAGGACTGAAAGTATATGATGGGCTTGTGGGGTGATATTGCTCACATGATTAACCATCTACCTCACCTCCAGAACCTTGTGGTGCACAGACAACATGAAAGAACTCTCCACTCCTCATCACAACCTTCTGTATAGGTAACCCGAGTAAACATGGATGCTGGACAAAGGTCATTTGTGTATAAAATCACACAGCACTGGAACAAGCTCCCTACCACCATGCAGAGCTACCCCTCTCTCCCCACGTTCAAATACTCATTAAAGGCACACCTTTGCTCCAAAAGCAGTAGCACCTGCATTCACTAAAGTACACCTCTTTCCCCAAAATAAGTCTATAGTTACCTGCCCTGAACTAGTATACCCTGACATACTCACTGCCTATGAGTCAGAATCCTCCTAATATGATAAGCTGCGATGCATGCCTACTGTACCTCAAATATATGTGTGGTAATTCCAATATCGGTTGCTTATGTTGATCATGTTATACTGTAACTAATGACTAGTCCTGTAATGCATAATTGTGATCTGTAGTGTGTCTTCATATGTGTATTTGTGTTTCAGTTTAGTTTATTGATCAGCTTTAAGCTATAACAAAGAGACATATAAAACAGAATAAAAAGACAAAATAAGGACAATAAAAACATAAATACAGGTTGCATTGACATCCCAATTCACATAAATTCATATTGCACATCCAATTCTAAAAACAATTATTTCAAGACATTGAATAGTGAGCTAATAAGTTACATAGTCACTACTGGCGATAACCTCCAAAGTTTTTCTTAAGCTATTGCTTCATCTAAGATACCCATTCCACTGGCATTAACATTTACTAGATCACGATACTGTATCATATATCTTTTCCTTATTTTAGTAATTTCAGTAAGAAAAAGTGAGTTTATTTAAAATATCAGGATTTTCTGAGTTAAAAAGGAGATCCAATAGAAAGCTAGATGGAATATTGGAGGAGCCAATTTGCTCATTTATATACTTTGTTCTAACTCCATAGTACCAGGGACATCTAAATATAACATGTTCCAGATCCTCATCTTTGGCCAATGTACAGAAACAGAGAATTTACTGATTTGGGGTCCTACCATATCTTGCAGTTAACATGTTGCTGGGGACCACTTCAAATCTGTATTGAGCAAGTATATATATATATGTTGAGGTTCCTTTACAGCTTCTAAAAAGTATTTTAGTGAATGCTCAACAGTATTCTTTGCCAGCCATCTGGAGACCTTGACAGATTTTACCTTGTCAATATCATCTTTTCTGGCATAATTTTGTATTATTTTTTTATGTATTTAATATAAGAAGTTGAAATCCTAATATGCTGTTCTTTCTGTATTTTTAAGTAGTAAAGGTCAAACTTTTTCAGTAAAGTATTTATTTGGCCAATCCAGCCACCTTGCTTATATAAAAGTAAACATTTTTTTCCCTTAAGGCACTTGAAAGCAATGAATGTTTTGCTTTAGATTATAATTTAATCCAATAGGAGATTATACGTTCTTGTGCTAACAAAATAAAGATGGTTTGGCCTAGTTGTGATCTAACCAGCACATTTGATGTGCTGGCTGGAATTCTTAATAACTGTTTGTAGGTTTTATTCAAAACGGAGTCAATTTTATTTATGTTCTGTGAGCCCCATAACTCTACTGCATATGCAGCTTGTGAGATAAGTTTTGCATTGATAGCCTTAATCATAGGTACAACAATTTTACCTCCATACAGTGTGTTAACTCTTTTTAGAAGTTTGACCAAGTTCTCTAGCTTTTTTTAATTCAATATACTTTATTGTTGTTTCCACAATATAACATGAACAAGAAGAAGAAAAAGTGGACAATTAAAGGAAAAACAAGAATTACAAAAAGCACAAACATACAAAATCAGGCAATCAAAACAAAACATTACATACAAAAATCTCCCCTCTATCTCCCCATAACCCCTCACCCCCCATTTCCCAGATCTGCACATTGCTGGGGAATATGAAAGCGGGGAAAAGACAGGATAAACTAAAACTAAAGTACTATAAGGCTAATGTGGGGACATTAATAGACCCTTATGGTTTCCACAGGGAAAGCAAGGTCATAAGGGGTGCCCAAGTAGCCTGGCAATATTGGGGTCTATTCCTCAAAGTTGTGATATACTTTTCTAACTGAATAGAAATGAGGATTTCTCGGTACCATTCTAGCAGCGTGGGGAGTGAGTCTTCTTTCAGTGTTGAAGCATAGTCAGCTTCGCAATGGAGGCAATTAAGGTCAGATGGACCTGACGCAGTAATGGTGCCCCTCGAGGATATATAGCCAACAAGCAAGATTCGGTGGTAAATAAGGAGTCTAAGCCTAGAATGGGATCTAGTATTTGTTGAATTGCTTCCCAAAATTTCTGAGTGTAGGAGCACCCCCACAACATGTGGAAAAGAGAACCTGGGGCCTGCTTACAATGGAAACAGTCTGGGGAGGATACAAGTCCCACCTTGTACAATTTTAGTGGGGTATAGTACATATTGTACATAATTTGAAATTGAGCAAGATGTAATCTATCTTGTTTAATGTATTTGTAATTCGTGCTCCAGACTTTAGTCCAAAATTCTACTTCTCTGTCGGTAAGGAAAGCTCCTGCACCCAGTAATAACAGATTTCAGTTGGAAGACTGTGATCTAAAGCTTGAAGTTGTCTATATATCCTTGAAACTGCATGAGTAGTATCTGTTCCTTGAAAAATTTGTTGCAGCCCCTGAGGGGGTTGATCGAGCCAGTCTCGTTTATTATTGAAGGTCACGATTGCATTCCTGATTTGCATGTATTTAAATATGTCTTTTTTTCTTGTTTAACATTTTTATTATTATTGTTCTTGGACAGAACACACACATAGAGGCAGAGTATTGCACATACAGATCTGACTCATACCGCAACATTCGGTACGGGCCAACGAATGAAATTAACAAATTGTTCACTCCATTAGCTGCTAACTTTAAAATATATGACTTAAGATAATGTCCATATTACAGTCCTTGGCTTCGGAGATTAATAAGCCAATGTAAGATTACTCCCTCCAAATGGAGGGGAGCCTAGTGAAAAATATATAAATTACGAAAAAGAGAAAGATGTAACAAAAAGGCCTGAGAAATACTCTAACTACTCCACCGAAGATATGTCTATCTACCTTGCAGATTGTAATATCAACTATATACAGAAAGGCAATCTTTACTGAAGCATAAATATAGCCAGGGTGGAGAAAGGGACAAGGGTACTACAGATAACAAAACCCAGACCTTTATAGTGAGGGGGAGAAATCTAAGGAATGAGACTGGAAGGAGTATTATGACAATACTTAGATCTTAAATAAGGCTGCCAGCATTTGTCATACCAGGCTAAAGAGCCTTGGGCAAAACTGGAGATCCTCTCGAATGTGGCCTCTTGGGCGAGAGCCAGGAGGAACTCATGAAAGGTCGGAATCTTCGAGGTTCTCCATCTTGTCAGTATCAGTCTCTTGGCCAGTGCCCCAACCAATGTGATCCATTGTGCCTCTGGACTGTACTTCGGCATGGCAGAGCTACCACAGCCAAGAAGGAGCAAGAGAGGGTACTAAACAGTATTGGGGAACACCTGTTGACACATGTCCTGAATTGCTAGCCCAAAATGCTGAAGATTGGAGCAGTTCCTGAGTATATGGAACAGGTGGGCACCTGGGTTACCACATCTCCAACAGGTGTCTGCTCAGATGAGTCCCATCTTAACTAGTTTAGCCGGGTCTCTATACCATCTGTGGAGGGTCTTGTTCATAATAAGTCATGTACGTCCATTCCGGCAAGCCAAATGGATTCGTATTCACCCTGGTTCCCATTGTTGCTCCGAAATAGAAGTCTGTAATTCTTTTTCCCATTGCAATCTGTCTTTTTGGGAGGGGTCTTTGGTGGATTCTCTGAGAGCACTATATATGCTGCTAGCTTTATTCTTGGTAAGTTTACCCCATGAAAATATGGGGTGGGGCTTTTTTTGTGGTGCATTGTGATGGGGGGAGTTTGGAAGGTGAGATATGGCATCTCTCAACCGAAGGTATCTCCAAAAGTGAGAAGCAGGGAGATGATACCTTGCCTTCAGAGATTCAAAAGAATCTATAACAGTAGTTCCAGGGATTAGGAGATCCTGTATTGAGGAGATACCCTGTACCATCCAGACTTTCCAGTGCAAAATGGATTCCCCTATTTTCAGGGCCTGATTGTCCCATAAAGGCATGCATTCCCAAGGAGCCATGTCATGGCCCAGCAGAGCCATTGCTTGCTTCCAATATTTTATTGATAGTAATATAGAGGGGGAAAGGCCAATGGGTAAATTCTTCTTGCCATATAAGGTGACTGCTAGGGAAGGAGTGTGAGTTAGGGAGGCTTCTAACTGGCGCCAGTGTGGAGAGGCCTGTCCAAATTTAGAAAACCATCTAAGAGTCTGAGCCAGAACAAAGGCCATATGATACCGCTGCAACCAGGGGAGTCCCCAATCACCCCTTTTCCAGTGTTGTCGATGTTTAAGTTTACTATATCGAGGGGGTGCACCCTCCCACAGGAAACTGCCCATCAGGGCCTCCATTTTCTGGAACCACTTCTGGGGTATTGGAAAAGGTAGGTGAGCCAATAAATAAAGCATCTTAGGGGCAGCCATCATTTTGATCGAATCAATTTTACCAGCAAGTGAAAGCTTCAATGCTTTCCATCTTTCGATATCTAACCTAAGGGTATCAATCAGGGAGTTGAAATTAGCTGCAAGCATTTTAAGTGAATCTGGATGTAAGATAATGCCAAGGTATTTTATACCTTGGGGGGACCGTTTAAGCCCCATGGCAATAAACTCTTCTCCAGAGGCTAAGGAGTTCAGCAGAAGGATTTCAGTTTTAGACTGATTTAATTTTAAACCTGATATCTTTGTAAAATCTGTCAAGATGTTAAAGATTGTCTGAATCCCTAGTGAAGTATGTTCAGTAGTAATAAGGAGATCATCTGCATATAAGAATGTTTTATAGTTGGCATCACCCACCTGAATCCCAGGGATAGAACTGGAGGACCTAAGTGCAACGGCCAGGGGCTCTATAGCTAGAATGAATAGGAGGGAGGAAAGAGGGCATCCCTGTCTCGTGCCGTTAAGTAATTGGAAGGGCCGAGACAGGGTGCCATTAGTCAGAACCAAGGCTAAGGGAGCAGTATATAGAAGCTTTATCCAGGCGATATATTCTGGGTTGAAACCCATAGTGAAAAGAGTATGAAATAGAAAAGGCCATTCGACCGAATCAAAGGCCTTTTCAAAGTCAACGGCCAAAGCTACTGAGGGGGTTGATGAGAGTGTGACAGAGTGCATTAGGGACCCTAAGGTTCTTTGGTGATCCGACCCTAGACGGCCTTTAACAAAGCCCGCTTGGGATGGATTAACCAAGCCATGCAGAAGAGGTTCAAGCCGGCCAGCAAGAAACTTGGCCAGTATCTTGGCATCCACGTTAATAAGGGAGATGGGGCAATAACTACCTGGAGACAATGAATCTTTCCCTTTTTTGGAAAGCACTGTAATAGTGGCTTCTTTCATGGAGGGGGGCAGATGTCCAGTAAGTAAAGAGTGTCGGAATACTCGAACCAAATATGGGGCCAGATTAACTCCCCGAAGTCTATACAAATCTATGGGCAATCCATCTTTCCCTGGGGTTTTACGTGGGTTCAAAGAGTGAATCGCTTGAGTCACTTCTTCAGCTGTTACTGGGGTTTCTAACAATTTGGTCTCACAACCGGAAATTCTGGGAATGGCTAGTGAGGATAGGAAAGCTTGGATCTTAGCTGGGTCAGGGGGGTTGGAGAAGCATATAAATTTTCATAGAATTGAGACATGATTAAATTTATCCCAGAGTTCGTACGGCATGGGACCCCTTTCGTGTCTACCAGTGCATGTATCACCTTAGAGGTTTGCTGTCGTTTAAGCCAGTAGGCCAAAAGCTTGCTGGCCTTTTCCCCACTTTCCCAGAAAGCATGGTGGATGCGTCCCAGATTTACCTCAGCCTGCCGGGATAAATGGGTATTAAGGGAGATTCGTGTGCTGGCTAATTGTGCTAATAGAGTTGAAGACAGGGTTTGATTTTTGAAAGCTTTGTATTGGGATTCCAAAATATATAATTGCTTCTCCAACGTCTTCTGACCCGCTTCACAGCGGTGCCTCCTGGCAGCAGCAAAGGCAATTATCCTGCCCCGAATAGTAGCTTTATGGGAGCATAAAGTCGAATTGGATACCTCCCCATTATCATTGTCCGTCCAGTATTCTAATACTTACGGGCCAATCCAATCTAGAAAGGTTGCCTCCTCTAGCAGGAGATGGTCTAAATGCCATGTGTGGGACTGGTAGAGATCCTGTCCCCTTTTAATAACTAATTCCAGAGGAGCATGATCGGAAACATAAATTGGCCCTGACCACCTTTTCATATAACCCAGAAGATATAAGCCAGAGATCTATCCTACTGGATGTTCCATATGTCGAGGAAAAACATGAATAATCATGCATTCCTGGGTGTAATGCCTCCAGGTGTCCAATAGTCCGAGTTCGGACATTAGTTTCTCTACTGCTCTCCTAGCCTGTCTGTGGGGTTCAGGGGATTTATTACTTCTATCTATAGAATGATCTAATGTTAAATTAAAATCCCCTCCTAAAAGTATTGGGGCTCTATTTTTGTTAAAGTCCAACAGGGCCTGATTGACTGTATGAAAAAATTGCGGGCAATCCTGATTGGGAGCATATAGGTTAGCTAGGACCAAGGGGCCTTCAGGGGTTTCAACTTCTGCTATAATCCATCGCCTTTCCTGATCTCATATATAGTCCTTCGCCTTCCATCCCAGATTTTTATGAAAAAGTATAGAGACCCCCCACTTATGAGAGGGTGCCACAATGTGAAGTTCTTTAGTCACCCAGCCCTGTTTAAGCTTCATGGCTTCCCTAGAAGAGAGTTTCGTCTCTTGCAAGAAGGCCACCATAGGGCCTAGTTTTTTTAAGTGGAGTAAAACTTTTTTCCGCTTGAAGGGAGAATTAAGCCCCCTCACATTCCATGAAATCAGCTTAGTCTCCTTTTAAACCAACAGTAAAACATGTCAACAGGAATATGTAACCGGAAACAATATAGAAAAGGTCTGAGTTTAGCACCATTTCTCTTCTTACTCCCCCTTCTGGTATTTAAAGGGCACATCCTCACCCCATTAATAAGATTGCCATAAAAAGAGTTAACACAACACCATAATACAAACATTTTAACCTGAAACAGAAAAGTACTAACATTCACAACCGCTAATGACAGGGGAAATTTAAACCATTTTTATTAACAGTACCCAGTCCTGCACCCCCCTGTTCACTACAATGCAAACCCACACATGACCAGCATCCACTGTATGTGTCAGCTAAAAAGTAGCCCAGACACCAGTAGAAGTTGCTGGGAGGTAGGTGGCCCCAGGAACCCATCTCAAAAAAGTGAAACGGTTCTCCTTGTAACCCCTGTGAAACAAAAGTGAAAGGAGAGGCGAAACTTCCATGCAACGATGGCCTCGTAAGCTGCCGTCCATCAGACTGGTGAATGGAAATGATAAAGGCCCATCCAAGTCCCTCTAGACACTTCAGAAGTGTTGGCAAGCTTGGGTATGAATGGGCCCTGAGTAAAAAAATATATACATTCCCCTGCACCATCAGCCATCGCAGCTAAAAGGCTAACGCATAAAATACCTGTTCAGCATATTTAAGACAGCAGGGGATAAAGAAAGAGGAAGGAAAAGTCCTAGATAAATGACCAGGCATAGGCCCAGGGGCCATTCGCAACCATCCTCTAAGGGGACAGGCCCCCCTTAACATTGGGGCCCATGGGTATCTGCCCTGGTCAGAGGAGAGGGCTGCCTTATCCTCAAACAAACATGGTACTAAAAAAGGATATGGTAACAACAGTCAGCCTGCTAATCCAACAGCAGGAGTGGAGGTGGTCATATCGCCTGAGGTTGGTTCCAGAGCTGGCTCAGCTGCCGAAGTCACGTAGTCTTCTGAAGGAGTACCAGCTGATTCCTCGGCCCAAAGAAGATGCTTTGCAAATGAAGATTTCAAACCCTCTGAACAGGAGCGTCTGGGAGGGAGAGGCAGATCACGGGGAACATCTTCAGAAGAGAGATCCATCAGTGCCTTATATACTGATTGTTGCTCATATCCGGGGTAAGTGTATCTTGAGAGCTGTTTGGATCTGGGCTACCACTTCGTCTTCTGCTTCTGGATTGGAGCCGTGGGGTTTTGTCTACGCGTCCTCCTACGATCCTAGCCCTTCTCCTATTCTTTTTTTTTCTGCCAGGAGATTTTAGGGAAGATGCGTGGGTGGGAGTCAGAGGTTGTTTAACTGACTGGGGGGTATAAGCTGATACTGCGTCAAGGGCCCTGGGTTTAGTGGTGTCCATCGGGGCAGGATGTGCAGGCAGGGCCCTGGGCTGCGGGTATCACGTAACTCGCCCCAGTTTAATTTAGGAGCTTGAGTTACTATAAGGTCCTCAGCAGATGCGAGGTTGTCAAAGACCCTTGGTGACCCATTAACCACAATTCGAAGAGACGTAGGATATCGAAGAGAGTACTCGAGGCCCAACTGAGCACACGCTCTACGAGCCGCTGTAAAGGCCCTTCGCCTGTTAGTAACTTCCTGTGAGTAGTCAGCAAAGATTTGAATTTTGTGGCCCTTCCAAAAAAGGTTTTTCTTCTGCCGAGCCAACTGGGTAATCAGTTCATGGTCCTGGAACTGGAGAAATTGGGCTAGGATAGTGCGAGGGCATCCACCAGGAGCCGCGTGTGGAGCCAGGGTTCTATGCACTCTATCTATCTCCCAGGGGGTTTCGCAATGACAGTCCAGCAAGGGGGAAAGCTCTTTTTGTAGGAACAGTATAGCATCATTTTCCTCGCAGCCCTCCGGAAACCCCACAAACCTGAGGTTATTCCGGCGGTTGTGACTTTCAAGGTCTTCAATGCGGGTCCAAAGAAGATGACGTAGCCGCTCCTGATCGTATAGTTTAGCCCCAGCCTTGCACCAGCCATCCTCAGCCTCTGCTAGTTTATGTTCAGAAATACAGGCCCGTTGTGATAAATCTACAATATCCTCCGTATTTTTCTTTGTAGCTACGTCGAGTTTCTCCATGCGGCATAGAATTTCAGCAAACATCTGCCGTATTTCTAGTAGATTGCTCTCCGGTGTTGTCGGCGAAGAGACAGGCACCATACTGAGGCACTTGTAGGCCAAATGGCAAAGCAGGACACCCAATATGCGGCTGTAAACAAATAAATTTTCATGTACTAGTCGAGAAATAGATACCAGGACGACAACCAGTAGGTTATGAATATTGATCTTGTGCCGTTATGCAGGAACGAATCCGTAAAAGCAGGATTTAAGGGGTTATTTCGGGAGCTAGACGTTTAGACGTCCATTCAGTTCGATTGCTGGCCACACCCCTAAATATGTCTTTGGTACCAAGCTGGAAATGGGTCTGTAAAGTCTGAAAAGGAACCACAGTGTTTTCTTGCAGCAGGTCTGCAAGAGTACTGTGCTTAAGCTGGGGAAGGAATGAGGATGGGATGGGACAATGATCAATTTGAAAATGTAAATTATGGAAAAGGGGTTGAGCTGACGATAAGTGCCAACTCACTGAAAGATACTGAAGAATTTGCTATAGTGCTTTGAGCGACCATGCCACTGGGGTAGTTTTTAGTGAATTAGAAAGTTTAGGAGGTTTCTTGTATACCAAGGCCACCAGAGAACTATCTGCACTATGTGCTAGTTCACTTTCAATATTCAACCATGCTGAAATGTAAACACTTCCCCTTCTTAAAGAGTTTGCCTTGTACCAAAGGACTATTCTACTAAGTTGTTGGGCCCCATAATAAGTAAAAAGGGATGAGAGGGTGAGCCCTCCCTGTAATTTAGGGGCCTTTAACTTAAGGTACGCACTTCTAGCAGGTTTATTTTTCCAGAGAAATTTATTAAACACTCTCTGCAATTTCACAAACCACAGTTTGGGAATATAAAGGCCCAGCATACCGAGTGGGTATAAAAGCCTTGGCAAAACATTCATTTTAAGAATGTTGATACGACCCCACAGTGACATTGGCAAAGCACTTCATCTGTTTAGATCTGCTTGCAGAATTTGTACTAGTGCAGTTAGATTGTCTTTAAACATGGAGGGAATGCTCCGGGAGACTTTGATCCCTAGATAGGTAAGGGTTTGATATTCCCTTGATAAACCCAATGCATTACAGTTGGATCTGTTAGCCCAGTGATTCAGAGGAAACACTTTGGTTTTGGAAAGATTTAGCTTATATGCGGAGACTATGGAGAATTTATCAATTTCCTCTAGAAGAGCCGGAAGAGAAATCTCTAGCTCCTCAGGATGTAGCAGTAGATCATCCCCATAGGCTGATAACACATAACGTTCCCCATGAAGTTGTATACCCCTTAAAGAGGGGGAGGAAATGAGCTTATGGAATAGTGGTTCAAGATAACAGTTAAAAAGAAGAGGGGCTAAGGGGCATCCTTGATGGGTGTCTCTTTTGAGGAGAAATGATTGGGATAGGTGCCCATTGCACCACACCCAAGCAGAGGGGGTAGTGTATAGAATTTTAACCCATGTAAGGAAAGTGTCAGGCAGACCAAGATGTTTAAGGGTGGCAAACAGGAAATGCCAAGAGACCCGATCAAAAGCTTTCTCGGCGTCAAGAGAGACGAGGACGGAAGGGATTCCTGACTCTTTTGATGCTATGATCAAATGTATAAGCTTTCTCATGTGATATCCAGACAGACATCCTACCATAAATCCACTTAATCACTGCCAATAATCTCTCCTAGGATTGGGGCTAAACAGTTAGCTAAAATGTTCAACAAAATTTTTATATCCGAATTTAATAAAGAAATTGGGCAATAGCTTCTGGGGCATAATATATCCTTATCTGGCTTAGGGATAAGAGTAATAATTGCCTCTAGGAAACGAGAGTCTTTTATCCCCTGATGAAACCATAAATTGAACACATTCATCAGCAAAGAGGAGATTTGCAGGAGACATGACTTGTATAAATTATTGGGCAAACCATCCGGACCAGGGGTTTTATCCAGAAGTAGCTGTGTAATAGCTTTCTCCACTTCAGTTAAAGTAATTGGGGTACCAAGCTGCTCTGCCACTTATGGAGACAGAGTGGGAAGGTTAGTGGAACTAAGATAATCAGTGATGTCTTGGTCGGTCACAGTTGTGGGATCATTAGAGGAGTAAAGACCTTTATAGAAGTCACCAAAGGCTGCTACAATATCTTGGGGATAAGAGATAATGTGACTGTCTAGGGAGAATCTCAGCCCTGGAATAAATTTAGACATCTCAGCTCACTTTATTCTAAGGGCAAGAAGTTTCCCTGCTCTCTCACCAGATTCCAGGTTTTTCATTTTAGTGTGGTGGATGGCCAACTCAGCTTTCTGTGCCATTACATCATAACAGGACGCTTGAAGGTGATGAAGCCTGGCCCAATCTTCTTGTGGCGATGCCTTATGTAATGTGTGTTCCAATTTCTGTATCTTATCTAATAAAGAGTCTAGCACTGGTCTATTTCTTCAAGTTCGGGTGGCAGCAATGCGTATAAAGTTGCCCCTTAGGGCACATTTGAGAACAGCCCAGACTATGTCAATCCTCTCCACTGAGCCCAGATTGGAGTTTAAGAAACTTTCTATAAAATCTTGCATGGAAGTTAGGGTCTCTGGGTGCTTCAGTAATTGTGTATTGAGTCGCCAGAGAAAATCTCTCCGAATCCCAGGCCCCAGAATAAAGGAGATGCTAACTGGGGAATGATTTGAGAGCACTCTGGGATAAATAGGGGCATTGAAAATGCCTGGGAGGCAAAAAGAGCTAACCAACCAATAGTCTATTTGGGAGAAAGTGGCATGCAGGGGGAGTAGTATGTATGTTGCCTTTCTTCTGGGTTTAAGGTCCGCCACACATCCACCACACCAGCTCCGTATAGGAGGTCCTGAAGGGCACGTTGTGCAGGGGAGAGTCCAACCTAGTTACTATCAGAGCGATCCAGGTCTGTTCTTGGGACAAGGTTCCAATCCCCACCCAAAAAAGTCAAGATAGGTAGGCCTATCACCACCCGGGTTAGCAGCTGCATGAAGAATAGGGGTGAATCCACATTTGGGCCATATATAGAACCAATCAAAATTGGGGTAGATTCCAAGGTGTCTTGTACTATACTATAGTGGCCTTCTGGGTCATACCATTCCTGTGATTTAATGAACGGTATATTTTTGGCAATCAGAATAATGGTGCCTGCTCACTAAGTGGAATTGCCAGAACCAAAGACTTGTTCCACCCAGCCCCGTTTAAATAGTGGGACATTGTCCCTACATTGTTCCTGGGTAAGTGAGTCTCCTGTAAACAAGCAAACCCTGCCCCTATGTGTGCCAGATATTTGATAATCATGCATCTCTTTTGTTTACATTGAGCTCCTTTTATATTCCAGCTCACAAATTTGTAAGGTCCCCCTATTAACAGCAATCAGTTGGTGGACAATTTAATACCCCACTAGATTCAGTTGTCATACTGTGAGGATAGCCCCATAAAGTCTGCATGTACAGATCTGTCCCCACCCCCTTAGTTTAAGGCTGACACTATCCCTAAAAGAAAATAAAGGGGACATCCATGTCCCTTGAGAATGAACGAAGAAAAACCCTCCCTCCACCCTCCCACACAAATATATGACATATTAAACTACCCCGGTTCTAATAACCGAACTCCAATTGTACAGTGTGTACGTGATTGAAGTTACTTGCCACCTGAACAAGATCAAATCCCTGCCCCACCCCCAAATCCACAAAGAATATACAGTTGGAAAAATATTCTTCAGAAACAATTGAAGGCTTCATCATTACTCTCTCCAGAGAACCATTAAATAAGTCTACCCCTTTCTAAATAAGGGGTAACCAGGTACTGGTCAGAGTAACTCGGGAAACAGCAGTTGTCTGTGCAGTGGTACTTTATCTGCTCTATGATTGCGCTACTCTGCCTATTAATAACTGCAAAGAGACATAATAAAATAAAAATTCAACCTGGAGTTTCAGCATCACTCCCTTATTTACCTGGATTTACCCCACAAATAAACAAACCCTCATAGTCCATAACCTTTGAACTGTTCATGTTGACCACTTGATCATCCATAGAGATTCTTAATCATCAGAGGAAGCCCTTCTACACATACAGAGGTGGAGTTTAACATGAACTATGCAACCAGCAACATAGGAAAGGAGAAAGGAGGTTGAGTGTCCATTAAACCAGGCATAGTCCACTGTAGGTTTCAATTATAAACAAACTGCGCAACCAACAGCGTAGAGAAAAAAGGAAATAGGAGGTCGAATGTCCATTATACCAATCACAGTCCACTGTAGATTCCAATTACCATTCCCATATTAACAATCTGGAGACTCCAGTTCCATAACAGCAGGAAAAGGCCTTTAAATCCCATGCTATGATGATGTGCATTTTTGGCTAGGTTGGTAAAGTCCCAGAACAGCCACAGACTAAACGACTCAAAACGTACAACTATTAGCTAGATCGCATTACCAAATCAGGAGAGCCCTTTTTACTTGAAAAGCTCAGGAAATACGGTGTGGAGTTCCTCCGTGGCCTGCTTGGGTGATTCTAGAGTAATCCACTTGTCGTTATGCTTGACTTGTAGGATTGCAGGATACTTCATCCAAAAGGCTTTCTCAGCCGCAATCAAACGAGACACCAGAGGGTAAAACTCTTGGTGTTTGAGTCTCACCGATTGGGGTAGGTCCTGAGACAATCTGAGCTTGAGACCTTCCCACTGAATCTCTCACACTTCTTTAACTTCGGACAAAATGTGCCGTTTGACAAGAAAGTTTAACAGCTTGAACACTAAGGGCTGAGGAGGTGCCCCGAGCTGCCCAAAGGTGGGCAGCACAAGGATCGATGCGCTGTTTCAACCACATCAATAGTATTATTGGGCAAGGGCCCTGCTATTTTCTCGCAGAGCTTTCATACAAAAATAATGGGATTGTTGCCCTCTTCTTTCTCAGGCAAGCCAAAAAGAATGAAGTTGTTGCGCTGACTGTGCCCCTCTAAATCCTCCAACTTGTCCTCCATTCTCCGGATCCTCTGCCTTAACATGGAGGAGTCTAGATCTGCTTTCTCCCACCATTTCTCCATCGAAATCACTTGCACATCTATGTCTACCACTCGGGAAGTGAGTGAATCAAGACTGACACAGATTAGCTGCACGTCGCTTGAAATTGCAGCAATAGAATCCTGAAGGGACTGCATAATCTCCATGAAACTTTCCTCTGATAAAGCTGTGGCAGCTGCGACAGACCGAGTAACTGTAGTCATCTGCGCTTTAGGCCATTTTGCGACCTTACCTTTCTCGGGTGAGAGAGGTGGTGTATGGTGTGGCGGAGCTATCTGCATGTCCACTTCTATCTCAAAATGGCTGTAATTGTCTCCGGATAGTTTCCCACACTGAGAGCAGTCGAAATCGTAAGTTGAAATAATTTCCAATAAAGGGGTGAAAATTGTGGGTTGAGCTGGGGCAAGGGGAAGTTGCAACTCACAGTCAGGCAGCCATCACGTGACCCCCCCATTCTCTAGCTTTTTGACTCTCCATGCAATGTGCTTATGGGAGGGCTTTAAGCCCGTGGTTCGATCGGTGGAGCAACAAACGTCACTTCCCCATCAAACTTAAAAGAGTCACAACATCCTGGGCTTACCAGGATTATTTTTTGTTGCAGCCAGCGGCTCCATCGGCTGTTTCTCCCACAATGCCACATTTCTTTCATTTTACTCTCCAGCTTCCTTCTCTGTCTTCTCTCCCTTCCCCTTTGCCCATTCCGTCATTCTGCTTCTTTTTTCTTTTGCATTTAGCCCACCTGTGTCTGCCCCATGTGGGTGTGGGACCACTAGCTCCCTCATTGTTCTGCCACTTGCTTCCCGCTGTCCTCACCATCATCTGCAGCTTGCTCCCCCACCCCCCCTTCATACCTCTGGATTTCGTTGCCACATCCTGTGTTCTGCTCGTGTTTTCATCCTTGCAAGCAACCACTCTGCCTTCCCTCTGGTGCACTGCAGTGCTCTCTTGCATTCTTTCGGCCTCTTCCAATCTGTCGCTCTCCATTCTCCTTTTCCACTTCTGGGCCTCTCCCGCCCACTTCCCCACGTCTCCACGCTGTCATCCCGCCGGTGCTTTGGGTGTGCCTTCATCTGCCGTGATCTACTATGGCATTCTCCTGTTCTGGCCGCTCCTCATTTGTCCATCACATGTAAGTACGGCAGTTTTCCAATGACAGAGACTCATTGCGCTGGTCAATGTTAATTTCACTGGGTAATTCAAAGCTGTTCTTAGCTGGGCTGTTTTATGTATTTTACTTTTTTTTCTCCTTTCCATGTCGGTAATGTCTCTCTTTCTACTACTTTGCAGTTTGTAGTGCTGGTATGCCATAGGTTGGGAGAGCTGCCATGACTCCTGAATGTCACGGTATTTCTGGCTGCTTGCCTTACTCGTATTTCCTGCTTTGGGCTACTACAGTCTTTTTGAACTCAGTGCCAACTCACATGTTTCATTCAAAAGCAACGTTGTCATTTTTTGGGTAGGGGTCTCCCTAGAATTCTAATACGTTGCTTGCCTAGGAGACTGTAATCGATGTTTTATCCTAAAGTTTGTATTCTCAGTAACCTGGGCCTTTCTCTATTGTGGAAGCTAGTACTCTGATTCGTGTCTTACATGTACTATCTCCCAGCATGCTGATATTGTCACTTTGTATGTTCTTTTTCATCGACTATAATTTACTGCCGCTTTCAATCGAAGGAACACACATGATTCACCCATGATGGTACTCCATGCTACTTTGACTGTTCTGAGGGGTTACCTGATTTATTACTGATTAGACTGGCTCCTATTTATCTGCTCACAGTAACTGATCCTCTATATCCTCCAGCCTCCTGACCCCCTCTGTCCTTGGGGAGAGCAAAAAAACAAACTATTCCGGGGCATCATCTTTCTCTGTCAATTCCCCCTTGCACTCTCCGCTGCTCTCCTGCAGTTCTCGTCTCGGCCACCTATCTTCTCCATGGTTGCCTGCTGCCTCAGGGGCCTTGCTTCCCCTCTTCTGGTCTGTGCTCATGGGTCATTGGGGCTCTAGTCTTCCCTCTTAACCCAACTCCACCCGGCTGTCCCTCATTCCTTGTACTACTTCCACAATGGCCTGCCTATCATTCATAGTGTGCTACTCCTAGACTGCCACCCACCATCTTTGGCATATTTTGGACCCGATCTCATTGTTCTCTGTTGCCTCCCTCTCATTCAACCTCCTTCTGCCTCTGCTACCTTGCATCAAGACACTCTCCATGTACCGGCTGGGTCCTACGCTAACCCATTGACCTCCCTACCGTCATTCATCCTTTCATGCCTCGCTTTTCCATGCCTGCCTCATTGGCTTCCATACCTCGTTGTATCTCATCTGCTTCCTAATTTACCTTCCTCATCCTGGTGCCTTTTCTTATCCCCACCAACTCCTTCTGACCTGCATTTGATATTTCTTTTGGGCATACTGATCACACCTCACATGCCACCTCATTGATCTGAGGCCCTCCTGCCCATGTACCTGGTTCCTGACTCCAGTCCTCATTACCAATTTCTTATTTCATTGAGCCTCCCTTCCTAGGTACATTCCATCATCAGCTGTTCTGGATTTACTCCAGTCATGGTTTCACTCCTTATCATCTGAATTGTTCCTATTCAGCCATATCTCGCCTCACCCTGCTCATCTCTTTCAATCACTCTGTCAATATGACTTTGCTGCCTTCCTCTAGCCTGCAATGTCAGTCACCTTGATTCAACTCTGTCTCTATTCCTGGCCATGCCTTCCTGTCCATCACCCCTTGCTATGGGCTGGCTGGAGGCTATCCACTTTCATTCAGATTTCTTTCCCACTCATTTTTGAATCTGCCTCATTTCTAGGAGCCACTTCATCACATCGCTCTATTCATTTCTGGTTTTGCCTCCTTTCAAGAAGTCTACTTGGTCCATTTGCTCTATCAAATGTATCACCCCTCTTGTTCGCATACCCCCTGGTTCTGGATTGCCTTCTTGGCTTCTGAGTATGCCTCTTTTCCGGGAGCCTCTATCCTTGTCTCATTGTTGCATCCTGTGCTACTTCATCAACTTCACCATCAAGGTCTAATTCCCATAGTGGCCTACATTCGACATTTCTTTTTCAGTATGCCTGTCATGGCTTCTATGCTGCCTCATCTCTATGCTACCTCGGATCGAATCGATATCCAGTTGGGGATGTGCTGGTCCCCTTTTCCTTACCTTAACAAAAAAAACATTTTTTTTGATCTGCTCGTCTGTTTTAACTGTTCAATCAGTATGCCTCTACTGTCTCACTCTGGCCTGCAATTGATATTTCCTTGGGCCACCTCCCATTAGGCCCCATGCTCCCTACTCCTCCTACTGTGTTTCTGCAGTGCTCATCATCATCCGTATTCCTCTTCCTCAATCACTTCACTTCGGCTCCGGGCCTTGCATTTTTGTCCATAGTCCTTTGCTCTTTGCCAGCTGGCTGCTCTCCACCATCGTTCATGTTCATTTCCAGTCTCCTTTTCCCTGATTGGTTCACTTGAACCACTACACTCCTGTGGCACTCCTCATCATCATTGCATCATTCCTGTCTGACTCCACTTGTCCGCTCATTCTTACCTCACTGTTTATCTATTTTATGCTACCAGCTGCATCCTCCTGCATTAGCCTCAGTGTTAGTCTTCCTTGAGAATCTAATTCCATACCACCTGTCTACTCTTATTAGTTTCCAGTCTCTCACCTAGTAGACTGCTCCTCATGCTGCTCATTGCCCTCTGTGTATCTAGTGCTTCTGAGGTTCAGCCTTATTCCCCCCAACTTTGAGGATCTGCCCTGTAGTTCTGCTTGCATTCACTAGCTTCACCAGGTATGCCTGCTTCGCCCTGTCTATTCCTTGTAGTTTTCAGACCTTTTTTGATCAGGTTCACCCGCACCCTTTTCTTTTCTAGGCTTACAAATTTGTATCTATCCAGTATTTTGTGTGGTTCTCATCCCCTCGGCGGCCATTCGGCTTGGTCATCCCATACTTTTCTCCTTCTATTGCCTCTGAGCTTCATTCTTTCCTACCTCGATTTCCTCACCGATCGCCCTGCTTCAGCATGCCCTAGTGCTGCTCTCTCTCCTCGGAACTCTCGACAAACTCAGCCATCCGGGATTCGTTCCAATCGTGGCTTCTATCTCCTGATGCCATGATTTGTCTATTTGTTTGCTCTGCCTTCCTATCCTTGTGCCATCCATGGCTGACTCCTTCTGACCTTCCATCGATCCGAGCCTCAGTGCTACCTCATCCAGCTCGCCCTCCTGCCCCCTTGTGGAGCCTTTCTTTTTCACGGAGTCTACGTGCATCGTGACCTCCATCATCGATCCTTTCATCTGGGATCCTTCACCATCTTGGCCCCCTCAGCTCCGTGATACCTGGCCTCGACCTGCTCATCTGACTCATTCCCTCTCTGTTTACCTTGGCATGGTTCACTGCCACATCAGCGTTATTCTCTTGCTCCATCTGGCCATCTCCATCATAGATCTTATACCGCCTAATCTGAATCACCCCCGTGAAGTTCTCATCCTATACCGGCTGGATCCTCGGCTACCCTATTGACCTTTCTATCGTCCTTCATCCTTTTACACCTCGCTTCCCGTACCTGTGTTCCTGACATCAATCTCTTATCATTCCTTATCCGTTTATGTTCCCTTCCTCAGCCTATCTTGTATTCTAGTTCTGATCTTCATTGATTCTTTCCGCTCATGGCTTCCCTCCTCCTCATTTATCATCTAATTTGTCTCCCCATGATCGCTGTCTGGTGCTTACCTTCTCATACCCTTCGGTTCCTGTCCTGCCTTCTTGGCCTCGAAGTCTGCCTCCTTTTAGGAACAGAATAGTTAGGGTCACTTTATGGCGCATGTTATCTTCGTTCGGTTGTTTTTCTGTTCCTTCCCATCTCCTCTTCTACCACTTCCATTCCAGCTCTTCCAGATTCAATCCCTTCGTGGCTTCCCATGGATATTTCTTTCTGGGCATACCTATCAAAACTCCAATAACACTTATCATCCACGGCCATCATGCCATATATGTAGAGTTCATAATTCCAGTCCTATCAAGTTCATAAATTCAGTCATAGTTCACTCAGCATTACCTCAAAGCTTATCTATTTACATCGCTTACTCTAACATTCCTATCATTCAGTTCCATACTGCCTCATTGATTTCAATATCAGGGTCTAATTGTTCACGGTCTAATCATTTACTTTATATAATCAAGCATGCCTCTTCAACCCTAGTGTCTGCTCACTTACATCGCTCAATCAAGCGCACCGCTCCATCAAGCCAGTCTACAGTATTATTTGTCTCCTCATTAGCACATCTGGAACATCCTCGTGAACACATCTTGATACCCCTTGCTGCTCTGACTCATACATGGATTTAATCTCTCCCATCCTTGCTCCCTGATCTACTATCTCTTATTGACTACTCGAGCATACCCTTCGTGGATCCAGCAAGGTTTACCTAATTTCATAGTTCCCTTAACCATTCCATCATTGACTCTCATGCTACTCAATGACCACAACAACAGGATCTAATTGTTCACATCGCATAATCATGCTTTATTGGCCTCAATGTCTACTTCCTCGCCTCACTTAATTGATCATACATATTATTGGATCTTATGCTACCTCATCGACCTGCCAACCTCCTGTGGTGATCATCATCATCATTATTCATTGTTGCCTCATGTTCGTACTCAATCTGCATGCAGCCTCATGTTCCATCTTTGATCTGTGCTTTCTTTTAGGGATATTCCCTATTCCATCATCATCCTTCCTACTCATATTCCTCTGGTTACTGAACCCTTTCTTTAAAGATATACATCCTCAAATCAAACATCGTCAGCCTGGAGGGAAGGCAACCTAGGCCTTGGGTCCCCAGAGTTTTCCTCCTCAAAGGGGTTTTTTCCTCTCTTCCATGCCAATAGTCATAATTTGGTTAAAGTTAGCACTTTCTTCTCGTTAGTTAGTTAGGTTCCGCTGTTGGATGGAGGCGGATGGTGGCCCAGCTTTCTCCTCTCTCCTCAGGAAGTTAGCCCTTCTTCTCACAGAATTCATTCATCATCCCCGCCTCTTAAAAGCTTGACATTTTGAGTATTCTTTTTGGGCTTCTTCCTAACCTACCTTAGCCGACTCATTAATTCCCAGCACCTGTAGGGGGGGAACCCTCCTCTAGGGTTCCTTGTGTCATACCCTACAGGGTAGTATATCCCATGAATAGAGAGGCGGAAAGCCACAAAACAAATCAAGTTACACAAGCATCATCTCATATTATCTCATTCAGTTGCATAAGCACATCGAATGGGAGGGCTTTATTCCTGTGGTTCGATAAGTGGAGCAACAAACGCCACTTCCCCATCAAACTTAAAAGAGTCACAACATCCTGGGCTTACCAGGATTATTTTTTGTTGCCCACCATCCATCCCTCCTCCTCCAGCAGCTCGCTTCTCTTCCCCGTGGGCTTCTTCCTAACCTGCCTTTAGCTGACCCATTCATTCCTGGCACCTGTGGGGGGGGGCATCCTCTAGGGTTCTTTGAGTCGTAACCCTACAGGGTAGTATATCCCATGGATAGAGGGGTGGAAAGCCACAAAACAAATCAAGTTACACAAGCATCATCTCATATTATCTCATTCAGTTGTGTAAGCACATCGAATTCCATTTAATGCTGCTTGCAAATACCACCCCTAAGTATGTAAATTAAGTAACAAATTCCAATTTATTTCCCCCCACCCTTAATGATCTGTATTTATGTTTTCTACCAAATACCATGATTTTTGTTTAATTAGGATTTGGTCTAAGGTTATGGGTTTTATATAATACTTCTAATTTGTTTAGTGATCTCTGGAGTCCTACCCTACTAGTAGAAATAATCGCCAAACTGTCAGCATATGCTAGTATGGAGATATGTCTAATTTCAGTTCTCACCAGATAAAATGAAGGATCATTTAAAGCAATAATTTTATCATTTATGTATACATTGAATAAGGTAGTGGCAAGAACACATCCCCGTCTAACTCAAAGGTTAGTATAAATTTTTTTCAGTAAGTAGCCCTGATTTGGAGTATTTAATTATATTTGTGTATATAATTAGCGGGTCGCATTTTCTCCCATAGAAAAAAGTGTGTATAAATTGCCATTATAAAGGAATGTTTATAACGCCAATTACGCATCACCTTTTCTATGGAAAAAAACGACGAGTCAAAGCAGTGTCTTGCACCCATGGAAGCTGTCTCTTCTTACACACTGGCTGCATGAAACACTCACCTCTTCCAAATATTCCCTCTCATCCTTAAAAAATTCAAGAAGCTAACCACTTCTTCTGCTAAATGTAGACAATCCCTAACAACATCTTCTCTTGTTTTTTTTCTCATCCCCCCTTCCTCTGCAGGTCACATGGCACATTTTCAAAGTGACGAGAACCTGCTTACAAACCAATGCAACAACACTGCCCAGATCAAATGGAGGAAATCTGCTTTGGAAAAACTTAGCTTTCTTCTTTTAAAATCTGTTAACTCTTTAAAAATGTAGATAAATGTTTTAAAATCTAGTTCCCTCATAGCACAGCAATACCAACTGGACCAAGCAGAAGAAAACTACTTCAGAGAAACTTTGTTTTCTTCTTTCAAAACTGTTAAAGTTAATCCTTTAGAAATTGACTTTAGCCAGCCCATTGGTGCAGTGGTTGGATTTCCATCTGTGACACTGGCGACCAGGGTTAGGAAATGGACCTGGGTCACTGGAGGGCTGTCTGAGGGAGAAGGATGGAGTATCCCTGGGATGGCTCGCCTTCTCTGGGGGGGAGGGTGGGGTTGTGGCCCAGTGCCTGCTGGTCCCTGGTGGAGGCCGGGAGCATAGCAGGGCATCAGGGTCTGGATGACTGGGGGAGTGGTGGATGTTGGCGGATGCCTTGACACATGTGGCATGCCACTCTCTGGATAGAAAACCAGGAAACTGCACTCTGACCAGCTGGATAACGGTCCCCAGCCCCTGCTGTTGCCAGGTCCCAACAACTGACCCCACCTCAGTGGCATACAGGCCAATTGAAGAATGCACTGGCCACCCCCACCGGTGCCTTCCCTCTTGGAGGAGGGGGACCCATCTGGTGAAAGGGATATGCTGGGTTACCCGGGGGAGGTCATGATGTGAGGTGACAGTGTCAGGGGACAGTGAGCAGACGGAGGACCCAGGAGACCCAAAAGAGTGGTATGCCAGGGAGGGAGGAGGGTGTATAAAAAAAAGTAGTTTAATGTTTCAAAATCTAGTTAATTCACTATTTTCCAGTGTTGCCATCATTTTATTACCTGAAATAAACACTCATAATGGCTCAAAAAAGTGACTACCTCCTTTCCTTCACAGTCACTGGGACAGTCAGTGGGGCACATTTTATACAATTGTTAAGATGAAAAAATGTGACCCAACAATTATATAAAATAAAGTATAGTGTGATGTGTATCAACATGAAGTTTACACACCCCCTCAGTGTTAGATGCTTTGCTCTCTGGGTTTATGTAGCATCTATCACCTCGGGGGGGTGTAAACTTCTTGTTACACACACCACCCTATACTTTATTCTATTTATCATGATCTAATCAGTCTTGCATGATATTTGGATATCTTTTGTACTATTTATGATCAAATTTCTGTGCCTTACTATCTGTAACTAATTCCGGGTTCCCCTGGAAAAGGGACCCTTGGTCTCAGCAGGCCCACACAGTCAACAACATTCAAATAAATAAATAAATAAATAATTGGTTACCCTTGCTCCCATTTTTAGGTTCAAACAAGTGTAGCTTGTAGTACCGCTTGTATTCATGTGTACTTTTTTCTGCATATACTAAAGATTAGAACTGCATTCTCACTGAGTGATTCAGTTTTGCTGAAGTCAGTGATATGATTGGTGTGGGATAGAATACAGTCAATCTGAATTAGCTCTGGCTGGGTCTTGTGTACATGTTTCTATAAAATGGGTTTCAGAATCCTAGAAACATTAAGGAACCTAAACCCACACCTACTGTGAATTTTATATGTTTGTCACCTGTCAGCTCCATTTCTGTAGCTGTTGAGGGTTTGAAAAGTTTGAAAGATTTGTTTTTACTATCAACAGTAGCCCTCTGTAACTATCCTGGGTACCTCCATTTGCTGACTGGTGAAATCTTGTTTGTTCTTGAGAGGTACATTAGCATATGTGAAAATGATGTCACTTTGCTCATTAGTCTTTGCAGCATGTTGGCTAACTTAGACTAACAAAGCAGGCAGCAGCAAAGGTGTGAAATACCATGGGTACTTTCAATTAGTTTCAAAACCTTTTTATGGCTGTGGGTGGAGCCTACCGCCATCTTGCTATCTCTAGCTGGAAAATGGAGTATCGTGGAACACGTTTTGGACTTTTCAATGTATACTTCCATGCCAACTGAAATAAAATACTCCCTTCTTTCTATTAAGAATGCTGGAGACATAAATCCAAGCTGCTTATCAGATGCCATTAGGAAACTGAAACAGCTTGTTAAATATTTGTTAAATATTGGTTGCCTATTAAACTGGAGATTTGTTTACCCCCTTCGGAATGCAACAACTTGCGCATTTAAATACTTAGCATTTAAACAGTTTCTTCTTACTAGTTTCACTTGGGAATGTATTGTCTTTCAAGAAAGAGTCATAACTCATAAATGTCATCCCTTTCCCAGCAAATCTATAATTTACACTGTTTTTTTTTTAACCTCTAAATACACTATCAGATAAGCACTGTCTCAGACATATGCCAGGTCTTCAGTGAACTATCCATACTAAATATGTAGCAGTCAACATGCATTTTCTACTATGCCTTTTTTGGGAAAAAAATATATTGAGCTACAGCAAACACACACACACACACACACACACACACACACACACACACACACACACACACACACACACACACTCTGTACACACCATCCTCATGGCCATGACATTCAAAATAAATATTGCATTCTAATATGTTATAAAACATGAAACTGTTTGTTTCTGTCAGTGAATACAGTGAAGTTCAGTTTAGAGTAGATTTCCTTTAAATATTTCTTATCCTATATTTTTGTATCCTGGATACACACATGCACACATGCACACACACACACACACTCTCTGTACACACCATCCTCATGGCCACAGCATTCAAAATAAATACTACATTGTAATATGTTAAAAAATAATAAAGAAACTGTTTGTTTGTTAGTGAACACATGGAAGTTCATTTCAGAGTAGAGTGCCTTTAAATATTTCTTATCCTATATTTTGGATCCTGGGTAGAGCAGGGGATATGCTACATCTCATTGTCATAGGGATCTTCATTTACATTTTTGCATTGTATTTACTCAGGCTCTCCCAGATTAGATGCAATATCTTGTTTTCAGTGGGGTCATGATTTTACCATTTTGATACTGCATTTCTTCAGGGTAGCCTAGTCCAGGGCCCCTATATTCAAAGGAGATGCATGGCACATCCTGGCAGAAAAGGGAGATATGCAACACAACTCTAACAATGTGCCGCAGTGTGATATGCAAATGTGTGAGACGTGCAGGCCACAAGAGAATGGGCCAGGGTGCACACAAATAGCATGCCGTGCAAGTCGAGGGTGCATTCCCATGCATATGCCACACTGTGGCATACTCAGTGGGAATGCACCCCTCATAGTCCAGAGCAGTGCTACCCACAGTTAGGCCATGAACAGCTGGCTTAACCCAGCCAGCCACCCACAGACAGGCTACAGAAGTGCACCCAGGTGCACAGCAGCGAGGCAGCCCTGGTGAACTAGAGGTACCCCCTCCCATCCCCTATCAATCCAACTCCATCCCTGAAGAGCTCCATAGTGTAGGGCCCCCCTGGACCCAGTCGCACCAGAGGAAACTATGGTCCATATCCATAGCACAGAGAACCCCCACCCACTGCCTTGGTGCATAGACACCCCCAGTCCCCCCATACCTGATCTGTTGCAGAGACTGGCACTGTCCTCCACACCCTGCCATGGCCAGCCACCGACCGCACTGGACACGGGCCGGGGAACAGCACTCCGGAATGACCCAAGTGACTGTACCATGCATTGCACTATGCAAGCTGCAGACCCACCAGTGTATGCAGCCATGTGTACATACAGTATGTCTCTGGAAAACCGTGAGAGGGAATTGACATACCTCCAATGCATGCCTTGTCGATGCTGTATCTTCCTGGTGTCATACACTGCTGCAGACCCACACTCTCCCCCGTTTCCCTGTGTAACATGCCACCCTCTGGACTGCTGAGGTATCCTGGGTGCCATGGTGTGTGGTATACTGCAATGCCATTTGCAGTGTATGCTCCAGACTATGGATAGTGTGTCCACAGTTCCTCGATTGTACAAACGAATGGGAGGTTGGCTGTACCATGCCTGTACTGAGACCTGTGTGAGTGGGTGCAGTATCAGCTGTTACCCACACAGATCAATGTGACAGCACTGGGATGATGGATCCACATGTGAACGCCTGAGGTGTTTGGCCACAGGGTGTTATTGCCAGCACACAGCTTGTGCCTATGTATGACACATTCCAGAGTCCTACTGCCAGAGCTCCTCCACCTAAAAATAAGATGCCATTTCTTCTGTGAACTATCCAGGCTAAACATATAGCATCAGCAGGCATATTCTAGGAAAATACATTGTAAAAATATGTAAAAGGAAGACCACATTGAAACTGCATCTCATTTTGCAAATTCATTAGAAATCATGAGTAAAAGCATCTCAAAAGCTCTCCACAGCCATAACAGCTCCGACCAGAGTTTGTTAAAAGAGGTAGAGTGTGATATGTTGTTGTAATTGTTTTCAGTTTGTTTTTCTTGAGATTGTAACAACTGTGGCTCCAGAAACAGTTCAAAGTGACAGACTCAGCTATGCAACCAAGCATACTGTAAAAGACAATTTCATTTCATTTGTTTTTCATTTTTATTGTTATTTTAAAAAGAGTCTATGAATAAAATTGCCTGTTTTCATGGGCAGCTATGGCCACTGTATACAGACAAACACAAATTATACATAATATTACATAAGTTAACAACAAATAACAGTAATTAAATGACATATAGAAACATAGAAACATAGAAACATATACTTTGACGGCAGATAAGGACCGCTTGGCCCATCTAGTCTGCCCATTTCCCTACCTACAGGATAGGCCGTAGATCCTAGTTAACCAACAGCCTATTTCTTCCTACCCCCCACAAGAATTGCCTTATGTCTGTCCCATGCATTCTTGAATTCTCCCAGTTTTAGACCCCACAACCTCCTCAGAAAGGCTGTTCCATGCATCCACTACCCTGTCTGTGAAATAATACTTCTCACATTGCCCTGAACCGCCCTCCTTCTATCTTTAAATTGTGTCCCTTGTTCTTGCAAGTCTCTTTTTCTGAAAGATGCTACCCTCTTGGACTTTGTTGATTCCACTGAGGTACTTAAACGCTTCTATCATGTCCCCCTCTCCTTCTTTCCTCAAGGGTATACATATTAAGCTCCTTTAGTCTCTCCTCATCACGGCTTCTCTTGCAGACCCTGCACCATTTTAGTTGTCCTCCTCTGACTACTCTATCCTGTCTATGTTCTTAGGAGATGGGGTCTCCAGAAAGGACACAGTACTCAGATGGGGTCTCACCAACTGTCTGTACAGAGGGATAACAACTTCCTGTTTTCTGCTGCTGATGCCTTTCCCTATACATCCCAGGTATACCCCAGCCTCCCTACTGCCTTCTCACATTGCTTGCTAACTACTTAAGGTCATCTGATATGATTACCCCCAGGTCCCTTTCCTTTTTGTTGTTGTTACTACCTCCCACCCATTGTGTATTCTTCCCTGGGTTCTTGTTTCCCAGTGCATTATTTTGCACTTCTTTGCATTGAATCCTAGCTGCCATACTTCTGACCATTCCTCCAACCTTGCCAAGTCCCTTTTCATCCTTTCCACGCCCTTGTGTATCAACACTGTTGCAGATCTTTGTGTCATCTGCAAAAGGCATACTTTTCCTTCCAGTCCCTCTGCAATGTCACTGATAAAGACATTAAAAGGGACTGGACCCAATCTGAACCCTGCGGTACCCACTAGTAACCTCTCTTTCTTCAGAGTGGACTCCATTTACAATTACCTTCTGTGTCCTGTTGTGCAGCCAATGTTTACCCAGGCTACCACCTGGGACCCACTCTCAGGCTGGTTAATTTGACTATTAATCTTTTCTGTGGGACTGTGTCAAATGCCTTGCTAAAGTCTGGGTAGGCCATGTCCACAGCCCCTCCCTGGTCTACTACTACTTTGGTCACCCAGTCAAAGAAATCTATTAGATTCGTCTGACATGATCTTCCCGCTGTGAATCCATGCTGCCTTGGGTCCTGTGCTCCACTGGCCTCTAGGTACTCAACTATTCTTTCCTTCAGAAGTGACTTCATCACTTTCCCTACCACAGAGGTCAGACTGACAGGTCTGTAGTTTTCTGCCTCTGTCTTGGTCCCACTTTTGTGAAGGGGAATCACATCCGTCTTCCTCCAGTCCTCGGGTACCACACCATCCTCCCATGATTTATTAAAAAGAGTAGCCAGTGGTTTCACTAGTTCCTCCCTTAATTCTTTTAGAATTCTGGGGTGAATTCCATCAGGACCCATTGCTTTGTCCACCTTCAGTTTTAGGAGTTCTTGCAGAACCCTTTCTTCTGTGAAAGGACTGGGATCGACACCCCTATCAAGAGTGCTTCTGTTAATTGGATTAGGCACTTCCCCCTCCTCTTTTGTGAATACTGAGCAGAAATATTCATTCAGTATCCCTGCTTTTTCACTGTCCCCCTCTGCCCACCCACCATTCATTCTATTTAGCCTCACTATCCCTCCCTTGTCTTTTCTACGCCGCTGATGTACCTATAAAAGGTTTTATCCCCCTTCTTAACTGAGTTGGCTATCTTTTCCTCAGTTTGGGCCTTTGCTATTCTGACTTCCCTCCCTGCTTCCTTCTGCCTTAACTGGTACAGATCTCTGTCCTGCTCCTTCTGTGTTTCTTATACTTCCGGAATGCTATCTTTTTCTTCCTGACTTTCACAGCCACCTCTTTTGAGAACCATAGTGGCTTTTTCTTTCATTTTGCTTTGTTTATTTGCTTCACACAAAGGCTTGTTGCCTCTGTGATGGCAGTTTTGATGATTCCCCATTGTTGCTCCACACCTCCTTCTAGCCTGTTTGCTAGTGCTTTTCTGAGGCACTCTCCCATCTTGCCAAAGTAGTCATATTTTGTGGCTACAACATTCTACCAGGTAAACAAAAACTAAAATAAAAAGCAATAGCAATATCATAGCAATTACATGTAATAACCGAACTAATATAGTTCCTAAGTAAGTTAGTAAAGTGCTCATGCCTTGTTTCATGTCTAAGACTAGATGGAAGATATTTTCAAGAAACACCAAGCTGGTTAGTAAAAGAAAACTTGTCCTACAGTATGTTCTTGTTACATTTTGGCAATTTTAAACACTGGTCAAATAATTTTATGTTTTTTATTTTAGTTTTTGTTTACCTGGTAGAATGTTGTAGCCACAAAATATGACTATTTTCAGACACGACCCGGGAGGTTACAAAACAAAATTGGCAGACAAAACAAATAAAAGGTGCAGTTCAGAGGTAATCAACCATACAAGGAAAAATCTCCATGGTGTTCTGTGACGTAAACAGTATTGCAAATATGACAGAGACAATGGCAGGAAAATAAACAATAGTACAAAACATAATAAGCATACAATCATAGTGCAGTAGAGTTTTAACACATAATCCATGCTAAGTGCTACATATGACAGTAACAAGGGGTCAGAGCAAAACCAAACATTTTGAGAGCTGAGGAAGGGGATGTCAAGCACCCTATGGGGGTTTAAAACAAGAACATAGGGCATGTTTGAAGAGGAGAGTGTGATCATCTTTTTAAAGCAATATGACTAGGTGCACAGTGAACATCAAGACCCTTACAAAAAAGTTCTTTGGAATACCACTGTAATACCACTCATTTTCCATTGCAATACCACTGTGATTACCACTGTACTACCATTATAGTTTTCATGGTATCACAGTGGTTTGTTTCAATTCCATTGTGATACCATTGTACCACTGTCCTACCATGCCAACAAAAATAATCAAAAAGTAAACTACCAAAGTACAACCATGGTACCACTGGGTAGTACCATTGTACATTTTGTAGCTCACCACTGTGCAACCATTGTGGTGCCATGGTGTTGCCATTGTGTCACATTTGGTAAAGGGAGGTAGGGAATTCTAATATTTTGGGGCCTAGCAGGAGAAAGCTGAGGTTCCTTTTAGGGTTCTGCACCTAGGGGTGTATAGTAGAGAGAGTCCAGTAGAGTGGAGACCATAGGTGGGGACAGAGGCACCAGCATGCCTGCAAGAGAGGTAAGTAGATTAGTTCTGAGGATGTTGTCCAGCAGAGTACCAAGGGCAGTCAATTGTCAGATGGAGAAGGCCATCTAAGGTCTGCATATAGCAAGCAATGGTGCTTCAAACATGGGGAAGCTGAGGCATAATGACAGATATTATTGTACATTGTATCCCACTTACTTAGGGTGGTTTTCAAAGCATTTATGTAGGTGACAACACCATACGCAAGGGATAGAAGTAGGATACCCCTTGAAATAGCCAGTCTAGCTGAGGGGGTAAGCATACGACTAGTCCTGTAAGCTATTCCAAGTTTGTAGTTTACTGATTTGCAGGTGTCGATGATGTGTTGCTCAAAGTTGAGAGTTTCATCAAGCTGGACACCTAATACTTGAATGAGGTTACTTTCTTAAGGGGGAGCCATTTGAGCAGGAGACGTTGAAAAGGTTGTGGTTTGTTCTAAGTTTAGTTGCAGATCCAAAGAGCATGCCCTGAGTTTTACTTATGTTTAGGGCAAGCCTTTTGTTGTGGATCCATTCTTGCATTATGAGAAATGCAGATGTTAGTCGACTATTTATTTCTTCTATGTTTGCAGAGGAGGTGTAGAGCACCAGATCATCTGCATATAAGATTGTTGAGCACCAAGGGGTGTTAGAAGATATGTCATTTATAAAAATGGAGAAGAGAAGAGGTCCCAAGATTGAGCCTTGAGGAACACCAACATTGATAGGCGCAGAGTCTTACACTGCAGAGTTAAATTTTACCTGTTGTCTTCTATTGCTTAAGTAGCTCTGAAACCAGTTTGTGGCTTGCGCCGAGAAACCAGTGACGCTAAAACAATGAAGCAGAAGAGGGAGATATACAAGATCAAATGCCTCTGAGATGTCAATGAACACTGCACTACTGATGAGATCATGATCCATAGCAGTAAGGACTTAATTTGTAAATAGTATTTTATTTATTTATTTCAGTTTAGGATTAATACCTTTGAGCACAGGACTTATTTTTGAAGGTTCCAGGTCATCCTTGAACAAACATTACAAATATAGCAGTGTTTACAGAGAACAGAAAACAGTTACACAGACATTCAAATACCAGAGAAATATATATCTAACTAAGGGTTGAAGAGGATAAGGTAAATAGGATTCAACCTTGTAGTTCACTATTTAGTTGGTCATTCTAACCTAAGTGTGGCATGGGATCAGCCAGGGATGGTGTCGTGGTGGTGGAAGTGGTTTGTCAGCTGAGTAGGCCTTGTTCGGGGATGGGGGTTTGATGAGATAAAAAGGGGAGTGAAAGGGAGAGGGTTGGGTGGCTGAAATTCTGCCATATTAGTGTAGGCAAGCACAATTCTTTTTTGTGTCAGGAAGGAATCTGAGCCCAGATTTGAAGGTATTACTCTTGGGTGATTCTGTAAGGTTAGCAGGTAACTCGTTGTACCATGTTGGTCCTTGGTACAGGATGGAGTTCTGGGCGAGTTTTGTCCTTTTGAAGGGACTCATCAACCTGTCTGTAGCCATGCTTCTTGTTGATTTGGTGTGAACTAATGGTGTAAAGAGGCAGCCCAGTGCAGGGGGGAAGCACAAGAAGCACTGTTTTCAGAAGTAGGCAGGTTTGGTATTGTGCTTTAAGATGGAGTGGGAGCCACCCTGTTTCGGTGTAGAGCTTAAAGGTGTGGGTGTTCTGAGCAGCCCCTATAGCTAGTTGACGGGCCTTATTTAGTAGTGTGCTGACCCTGTTTAGGGCAGTTTTAGTGCCTGCCCCATAGATAGGCAGCCCATAATCTATGGAGGACATCACTGAACTACTGATGGCAAGTTTAAGAGCATCTGGTGTCATAGAGTGCCTATGGTGGTAGAGAACCCCAAGTTTTGTATTCGCTGACTTGACAACTGAGTCTATATGGCCTGAGAAGTTTAGTGTATCGTCAAAGGTGATGCCCACGTATTTAAACTTTGTTACTTTTTCCAGTGTTTTACCATTATGGTTCTGGATGAGCAAAGGCTGGTATTTCTTTTTGCTTTGGGAGGTAGAGAAGAGTAGACTTTTTTTTTATGATTTAGTAGTAGTTTGTTTTGTGTGAACCAGGATTCAAGCTTGAGGAAGCTGTCTTGGAGTTCAGTTGTGATGTAGTTGTGATCTTTCCTAGCGACCGATATCACTCCATCGTCAGCATAGAGAATAGTGTGTGCTGTACATGCAGATGGTGCAGAGTTGATGAGGAGGCTGAAAAGCAGTGGGCCAAGAATAGAGCCCTGTGGGACCCAGAGGGACACATCCCTAGCAGATGATAGGGTGTCTCCAATTTTGACTCGTTGTGACTTATTTGTGAGGTAACTTCTGAACCACAGTACCATGTCTGGGGATAGACCTGTTGAATGGAGGCAGTTTAGGAGTAGTTTGTGGTTGACAGAGTCAAAGGCCTTCATAAGGTCGATGAAGACTGAGCCAACTGTCTCCCCATTATCTAAAGGCATCATAAAGCTGGGAGGAGTAATCAGTAAGGGTGGTAAATGTGGAGCGCTTTTTTCGGAACCCATGCTGCTGTGAGCAAAGTAGATTATATTTATCAAGACACTCTGTAAGCTGCTCTGAGACCATTCTTTCAAGTGCTTTAGAGAGGGGTGGTAGAATGGATATTGGTCTGTAGTTGGAAGTTAGAGTTTTGTCCCCGGCTTTAAAGACAGGTGTGACATTGGCTAACTTCCATAGTTTTGGAAACACTCCCATTCTTAGAGATGCATTAAACACCATCAAGAGGGGACCAGCCAATTCATTTAGGAGAAGACCCATGAGTTTCATATCCACTAGATCAGGCACCCATCCTGGTCTTGCCAAGAACCCTCTTAATGTGCTTGGTGGTTTCAGACTTGGTGACCTGCTTAAAGTAGAATGGTGGTATTACATCCTTTGGGGGGGTTAAGAGGGGTAGTGGGGTATTGTTGCCTGAGCTGATCTTTAAAGTAGTCAGCAGAGAGTACTCCAAATAGATCTGTGAAAGCATGGTTGAGCTCATTTGTGATGTCAATGGGTTCCTGTAGGGGACCCTCCCTTGTTACTAGAAGATTGGGTGGGGCCTTAGGGGTCTTTCCTGTTAGGGATTTGATGGAGTTCCAGAATTCCCTACCAGAGCCCCAGCTCTTGCTTAAGAGGTACTCATAGTAGGAAGCTTTTGCCTGCTGAATGAGCTTGGTGCAGGCATTTCTAGCTGCCCTGTAGGCAATGAGTGACATAGGAGTTCCAGATGATTTTGCAATGTACCAGAGATTGTCTCTGTTCTTCATTAAACTGATCAGGGGGTTAGTGAGCCATGGGTTTGAGGTGTCCCTGACTTTCTTTGTTTTGTATTGAGCAAAAATATCACAAGCACGGTTGAAGTTCAGTATGAAATAATTCAAGGCCTCATTACCATCAGTATCTCCTGCCAAATGAGACCAGTTCAGTTGTGATAGGTACTGCTTGAAATGGTCAAGTAGCCCTGGCGTCACGCAGTAATTTCTGGACACCTTAGGTGGGCCTTTGGTGAAATTGTTTGTCCAGGTGCACTTCACTGGGGAGTGATCACTGAGGCTGCCAGGCAGGACGGTGACATCTGATATATGCTCTGGATGTGTGGAAATGAGCCAGTCTATAAGGGAGCTGCTTCCTGTTTTGTAGTTGATCCAAGTGTTATCAGTTCCCATCTGGGTTAAGAATAGGCTGGATATTAGATCCCTGGCTTTTGTCTCCTTTGGGGAGTGCCAGTTTATGTTAAAGTCACCTATAATGATCTTCTCCAAATTAGTACCTGACTGCTGCAGGTTGTCTGCAACTAGTTTTAGTTCAGTAGTTTGGTGCCCAGGTGGTATATATACTGTAGAGAGCAGGAGTGTTTTGTTCTGTTGACCTATGCTTAGCTTAAGATTCAGGATTTGGATCTCTTTTGTGTGTAGGCTGGAGTCAAGGGCCTGCACCTTTATGCCAGATTTGGTATAGACTAGGCACCCTCCCCCACATTTAGTGGTTCTATCTTGCCTGAAGGAGTTGTATCCTTCGAGGGAGATTGATGCAGACTTTTTGGGGAAAGTCAGGTTTCCGTGAGTGCAATAATGTCTGGGTTAGTTACCTGTACCCAAGCCTCGAACTGGGAGAACTTGGATAGGACACTGTTGATGTTTAAAGAGATGATAATGAGTTGCCCTTTGTGTTTAGATGGTCTAGTGGGGGTGGATCCAGGATTGGGGTGCACATTCCCTGATAGAAGCAGCAACAGTAGGACAAGAGAGCAAAGTAGATGGTACATGACGGTCGCAGAGGAGCAGGTGCACTTTTTCCTTGAGGGGGAGACTTGATGAGCAGTGTAAAAAATGTGGTCAGATGTTAATCAGTGCAGCTACTGAGATCAGGTAGGTGCATATGTAATAAAGTAATCTTGTTCAAGGTACCAGGAGTCAAATGATGAAAAATAATCAAATCTGTAGGAAATGATGAACTACTGGGGACCAGTAAACTGTTGTTACTGTAGATCAAAGACCCAGAATGTGTTAAATTCCTGAAGGTGATGAACACTGGCCTTGGGCATATGCAGGATATAAAAATCCTTTGCTAGTGTCTTCCCTTTGTTCTCCAAAATGGTTGTGAATAGACCTCAAAGATAAGCACAGATCTTTAAAGGAACAAGTCAGACGGAAATGTGGATTTAGTGCAGCACTTCACAACTCAGAGCTTGTATAACAGATTTACTGTCCTTATTTTTGCTTTTGCTGGCTTCCAAAAAGTTGATTTATAATGAGAATGCTAATACCTGGTGGTGATCATTTTACAGTTTCTTAGTCCAGGAAACGTTCATAGATGTCATGTCCAATAGTGGTCCAGTTCCTCCAAGCAGAAACACGTGAAAATCCACAAAAACTAAACTACTGACAAAGACAAACACAGACAGCCACATGTTGGTCTCCTCCCTCCACATCTGAGACATCTCAGTATCAGAGCGGTAGAGGTGCTTTGCCCCTTGTGGAAACCATGTTGAGCAGGTGATAGGAGGGTATATTTAGAGAGGAACTCGGTGACCTGTATAGCCACTAATTTCTCAAGTATTTTGTATAGTACTGAGAGAATGGCTACGGGCCTATAATTAGCTATGTCCTTCTTGTCACCTTTCTTAAAGACTGGGGTGACTTTTGCCAGTTTCCACATGTCTGGAGCATGACCATGGCAGAGAGACAGTGTAAAGATTTTAACCAATGGGGCTGCAATAAAAGGAGCAGCCAGCTTCAGGAGTTTAGGCTCTAGGTAGTCAGAGCCTACACTTATACTATCAGAGATAGAGTTTAGTAGTTCTAGAACATCAGCATTTTGAATAGCCTTAAAATAGAAGGGAAGATGTATGGGCACGTTTGTGTGAGTAACAGGAGACAGGATGCGATTTGCTGTGAAAGAGGCAGTGTATTTGGTGAGATCAGTAAAGTATTTGTTGAAAGAATTTGCAATGGTGGTGGGGTCATTACAGTGCATACCACTGAGGACCATATCATTCATGTGTTGAGACTGGTTTGAGCTCAGGAAGGATTTTACATGTGCCCAGAATTTTTTCCGGTCCCTAGCAGCTTCCAGCAATAGACCTTTGCAGGATGAGCTTTTGGCAAGCCTGATTGTTTTTTGCACATATTGCACTGCCTTCTGTGTCATATTCACTTTGCTGACACAAGATTTTGTAGCAGTTCCAACTTTTGTCACGTGCCCGGAGGGAGGCGAGAAGTTCTTTCTGAGGCCACCTAGTCTGCTTGGCCCTGACACGTCAATTCCGTTTAGGTGTATGTATGTCCTGGAGGGATAAGAATATAGAAAGAAAGAGATTGAGAGCAGATTCAATGTCTTTGGACTGGATAATAGGGATCCAGTGTACAGAAGAGATATCAAGTAGAAAGCTTGCTTGATCGAGTGTGGAAAAGTCCCAGAAGGTGATGTAGCGTGGCGAGGGGGCTGGAATCACTGATGTTCCCATATGCAAAACACAGGGGAATGGTCACTTTTAGAATCAGGAAGCACATCTGAGGTAGTAATTCTATCAGGTCGATTTGTGAGTATCCAGTCTATAAGTGTTCCAGCAGCAGGTGACTGGGTCAGCCTTGTGGGATCTTCAATTACCTGGTGCATGTTAAATCCATGTACTAGAGATACCAGTGCACTTTAATTTTCCCCCAGCCAATTTAGGTTGAGGTCGCCAAGAATAATAAGTTCATTTTGGCCAGCTGCAGAGGTAGAGTACTCAAGTAGTTCGATAATGATCTGGTATTGATGTCTGGCCTTGTCGATTCTACAGCTACTGTATAGATCTTAAATTTACTGGAACTTCACCGTATGTCAGTTTCCAGGTTCAGTATCGAAGCTGGTACTGAATTCTTGGTTTTAACGTTTGTCATGCAGAAATACTATACAAAGTATATGTAAGTTGTCCATATGGAAAATAAAAGAACTAAATCTACAAAATCTATTCATAAGTTCAATTCTATGCAGCTTCTACTGAGGATTATATATCTAGACTATAATCAATTACAGGGAAGGAAAGTGTGTGTCAGAATATCACATTTTGTTGTTTCAGCTGTAAAATTAGATGTATTTTTAAACTAAAACTAAGTTTCTGATTAACAGCTTTAAAGATATTTTTAATATGTTGTAGAAAGGTCAGGCAACTATCTAGGGCCAAACTAAGACTTTTATATGTGTCAGCTTGATCTAGGATAGTTCCATCTAATTCTTTTATTTTCAATTATGCTAGAGTGCCAGTATGTGTCGCATAAATACATAATATTTTTTTTAGTTTAAATGCAATTTAAAGTACAAAAAAGCAGCTCGGAGTACCAGTGTGTTAGTTAAAACTTTTAACTTAAAAGCAACATAAATTCAAAGAAAAATTACTAATACATGATGCCAGAGTTGTAACTTTCACTCAGAGTTTTTTCAGTAGCAGGTGCAAAAACAAGCTGACCCCTCCACATAACGTGTCAACATTCGCGCCAAGCACTTTGTCAAGAGACAAATCTCGTTCCCTAGTGCTACCTTATTTATACTATTGTTTTTTTCCATAGAGGTTTTTATCCAACTTGGCAGGTACAGACAACTGTATTCAGCCCTGTCCCCATCAGCCACTGCTGCTCTGAGTCTCCTCTGGTATCGAGGGACCTTATCCGCTGCAGATTGCCCCACGCAGCAGGGCTGGGAAGGGAGGGCCATCCTCTCCCACCCAGAACATAAATCCAGATCGTCTCTGGATTTAGAGAGACCAAGTGGGCCATCACTGTGATGGGCGGGGCTTCATGAAGCCCGTCCTCCATTTTCTCCTCCTGTTTTTTCCCCCTGGGCAACACAGATGTGCAGTGAGCACATTGCGTAAGCTCTGCCTCTGCAGAGACGCCACCTGGTGCTCTGAATGTGTGCGCTCCCTCTTTTTGTGGCTCATACGCTCCACCGTCTGGATTCCTCCGGGTGGCAACTGAGTGGCAAGACATGATATCACTGCTCCTCGAGTGAGGAGAGCAGTCCTGAGGACACTCAATCCTCCCTCTCCTGGCCGATCCCCGAGCAACCTGCATCTGTTCATGAATCCGGTTTACCAGCGTGGAAAGAAGTGAAGTGCTTGCAGCACCTCAGCCCTCCGTACCATGGGCCCAGCTATTATACTATTGTTTTTAAAGGTACATAGGCACATAGAAAACAAGAACAAAACAATGGTGTAAGAAGAAACTTAAAAAAAAACATTGGCAGTGTGCATGACTTTGATGCTATCAATAGCAATTACAAAACGGCTCTAAATACATCGCAACTTTGTTGGGAGACAAACATTAGTCATGGTATGAAATAGTATAGAAACATAGAAACATAGACTTTGATGGCAGATAAGGACTGCTTGGCCCACCTAGTCTGCCCATTTCCCTACTTACAGGATAAGCTGCAGATTCTAGTTAACCAACAGCCTATTTCTTCCTACCCACCACAAGAATTGCCTTATATCTCTCCCATGCATTCTTGAATTCTCCCACAGTTTTAGACTCCACAACCTCCTCAGAAAGGCTGTTCCATGCATCCACCACCCTCTCTGTGAAAAAATACTTTGTCACATTGCCCCTGAGCCGTCCCCTCTCTATCTTCAAATTGTGTCCTTTTGTTCTTGCACATCTCTTTTTTTGAAAGATGCTACCCCTTTGGACTTTGTTGATTCTACTGAGGTACTTAAAAGTTTCTATCATGTCCCCTCTCTCCCTTCTTTCCTCAAGGGTATACATATTAAGCTCCTTTAGTCTCTCCTCATATGGCTTCTCTTGCAGACCCTGCACCATTTTAGTTGCCCTCCTCTGGACTGCCTCCATCCTGTCTATGTCCTTGCGGAGATGGGGTCACCAGAGCTGGACACAGTACTCCAGACAGGGCCTTACCAACTGTCGATACAGAGGAATAACAACTTCCTGTTTTCTGCTGCTGATGCCTCGCCTTATACATCCCAGTATCCCCCAAGTCCTCCCTACTGTCTTCTCACATTGCTTGCCAACCTTAAGGTCATCTGATATGGTTACCCCCAGGTATCTTTCCATTTTTGTTGTTGTTACTACCTCTCCCCCCCATTGTGTAATCTCACCCTGGGTTTTTGTTTCCTAGGTGCATTATTTTGCACTTCTTTGCATTAAATCCAAGCTGCCATACTTCTGACCATTCTTCCAACCTTGCCAAGTCCCTTCCCATCCTTTCCATGCCTCCTTGTGTATCAACCCTGTTGCAGATCTTTGTGTCATCTGCAAAGAGGCATACTTTCCTCCCAGTCCCTCTGCAAAGTCACTTATAAAGACATTAAAAAAGGACTGGACCCAGTACTGAACCTTGCAGTACTCCACTAGTATTTTATTTTTTTTATTTTAGTTGTGTAACCAGGTATAGCACACTAAGCTGAAAGCTTTTTTACAGGAGCGACCTGGGAGCACAAGGAGGTTAAGTGACTTGCTCAGGGTCACACAGTATGCAAGTGGAAGCTGTGGGATTCAAGCACAGGTCTGGTCTGCTGGATGTCACCAGATTTGCAGCTCAGAGCCTTAGACCACAGCCTTAGTAACCGCTCTTTCTTCAGAGTGGACTCCGTTTACACAATTACCTTCTGTGTCCTGTTGTTCAGTCAATGTTTTACCCAGGCTATCACCCTTGGACCCACTCCCAGGCTGGTTAATTTGTTTATTAATCTTTTGTGTGGGACTGTGTCAAATGCCTTGCTAAAGTCTAGGTAGGCCATGTCCACAGCCCCTCCCTGGTCTACTACTTTGGTCACCCAGTAAAAGAAATCGATTCAATTCGTCTGACAAGACCTTTCCGCTGTGAACCCATGCTGCCTTGGGTCTTGTGATACACTGGCCTGTAGGTACTCAACAATTCTTTCCTTCAGAAGTGATTCCATCACTTTCCCTACCACAGAGGTCAAACTGACAGGTCTGTAGTTTCCTGCCTCCGTCTTGTTCCCACTTTTGTGAAGGGGAATCACATCCGTCTTCCTCCAGTCCTCAGGTACCACATCATCCTCCCATGATTTGTTAAAAAGGGTAGTCAGTGGTGTCACTAATTCTCCCCTTAATTATTTTAGAATTCTGGGGTGAATCCTGTCAGGCCCCATTGCTTTGTCCACCATGTTCTAGTAGTTCTTTCAGAACCCTTTCTTCTGTGAAAGGTCTGAGATCAACCCCCTATCCAGAGTGCTTCTGTTAACTGGATTAGGTACCTCCTCTCCTCCTCTTTTGTGAATACTGAGCAGAAATATTCATTCAGTATCTCTTCTTTTCACTGTCCCTCTCTGCCCACCCACCGTCCATTCTATTCGGCCTCACTATCCCTCCCTTTGTCTTTCTACGCTCCCTGATGTCCCTATAAAAGGTTTTATCCCCTTCTTAACCAAGCTGGCTATCTTTTCCTCAGTTTGGGCCTTTGCTATTCTGACTTCTCTCCCTGCTTCCTTCTGCCTTAACTGGTACAGTTTTCTGTCCTGCTCCTTCTGTGTTTCCTTATATTTCCTAAATGCTATCTTTTTCTCCTAACCTTCCCATCACCTCTTTTGATAACCATAGTGGCTTTTTCTTTCATTTTGATTTGTTTATTTGCTTCACACAAAGGCTTGTTGCCTCTGTGATAGCAGTTTTGATGTTTCCCTATTGTTGCTCTACCCCTCCTTCTTACCTGTTTACTAGTGCTTTTCTAAGGCACTCACCCATCTTGCCAAAGTCAGTCCTCCTGAAGTCCAGTACCCTCACTTTTGTATGGCTTGACTCTGTAGCTGAGTTTATCATGAACCACAGTGTTTGGTGAGCACTTGCTCCCAGATGGCTACCCAGTTCTAGATCCGAGATCCTCTCACTGTCCCCATTAGAGAATATGATGTCTAAGATTGCTCCCTCACGAGTGGGTTCCAAAACTAGCTGTCTGAGGCATGCCCCCTGTAGGGCATTTAGAATGGCCCTGCTCTTGGATATGGCTGCAGCAAAGGTGCTCCAGTTAGCATCTGGCATATTCAGGTCCCCCATCAACAGTATCTCCCCTTTCTCTGCCATCCTAAGGATGCCTTCTATCATATCCTTATCCATTCCCTCCCCCTGAGATGGCAACCCCAGTGCAGATTGTGGTGCCATTTCCAGTCTCTAAGAAGACCCACAGTACCTCCTCTACTCCCTGTTTACTCTTTTGTTCCATTGCATTTATCCCTTCCCTTTCATAGAGAGCTACTCCTCCCCCTCTTCTCCCCTCCCTGTCTCTCCTGTAGGTTGTGTACCCTGGTATTTTAACATCCCAGTCATGGTTCTCTGTGTACCATGTTTCTGTGACTACCATGATATCCAGGCCTCCTTCTTCCATCAAGGCCATCAGTTCAGGGAGCTTGTTGCCCAGACTACAGGCATTGGTACTCATTACCCTCCATTTCTTGATGGCCTTACCCCTTTTTGCCCCATCCCTGTCCTTATTGCCATTGTCAATTTCTCCATTTACCCCTGCTTTTCTCCCTATCGACATCTCTATCTTGGTGTTTACCTCACTTACTACCCTGATTTTTTTTTGGGGGGGGGCTAGGATTTCCCTGCTTCTTTCCAGTGCCTCCCCCTTGGCTAGTTTAAATGCTTGCCAATGAAGCATTTAAACCTATCACCTAGGATCCTGGTTCCCCTCCTGGACAGATGCAGACCATCACACCAGCATAGACCTGCATCACTCCAGGTGGATCCCCAGCCCCCAATAAAGCCAAATCCCTGAGTTCTGCACCAGGTTTTCAGCCACTGATTGAATCCCATGGTGTGGAGCACCCTAGCCTCACCCATGCCATAGACAGGCAGCAACTCTGAGAAGATTACCGTGCATGCTACTTGTCTAAGGCCCTCCCCAACTCCACAGACTCTTTCTGCACTGCTCTGATCCCTTTCTCAGCCAGGTCATTTGTCCCTAGATGGACAATGACATCCAGCTTCCTCCCCTGTGCAGCTGCTCTGGCAAGCCTGAAGATTCGCTCCCTGTCCCTCCAAGCCACAGTGCCAGGCAAGCACCTTACCTCCCTCTTCCTTCCTCCCCCAGTTCTATCCTCCTAACAATGGAGTCCCCCACCAGGAGTTATTTCCTTCCCCTGTGGGGTCCCATGTCACCCTCCTGTGGGTCTCCTTTGTGGAGATTCCCAGCATCCTCCTTGGTCTTCACTGCGGGTGCCTCCATAGAGGAATCACACTTTGCCAGAATGGCATATGAAGTGTGGAGAGGTATAACTGGAGGGATGCACCTCTGTTCCACCACCCTCACCCTCCCTGAGCCCACTATGGTCCAACTGCTCCTTTTTCTTGGCAACCTCTGAGGCAAAGGCAGTGGCCCTGGTGGTCCCTGGGTGGGAGATGAGGTCCCCCAAATCCTGGCCAACTCAGCCTGGAGATGAGCAACCTTCTTCCTCAGCCCAGAGAGGTGTCTGCAGATGGGACAACACCGCATCCTCCAGAACATCTCCCGGAAGACTGCTGCTCCACAGCCACTGCACTGCACCACTCCCATCATGTTTTATTTCTGGCCCCTTAACTGTTGTTTTAGATGCTTACTCTTTCCTCTGTTTATTTATTTATTTTTCTTCTTACTTACTTACTGCCTCTGTGCTCTTTAAGCTCCTGATCTTCCTGTTCTGAGACAAGAAGTTCCTATATTTCTCAGTAGTCTATTTACTTGCTCAGAGTCAGATCTCCAGCAGCTGGGGGCGAGGGAGAGCTACTCTTTTCCTTCTAGGATGGTGACTCTTTTATGGCTCTGTGAACACTTACTTCTTGCTCCCAAACAGGAAGTTCCTGTTGTCAGTCAAATCCTGTGCCTGTAAAAGTAGAACTGGCTTAGGGTGGGGGTGGAGGGAGGGAAGGAGGGCAATATAGTCCCAGTAGAGAAGTATTGTTACAAAACTACTCCTTCCTCTTGCTGTTCTCTGCCTGTTCTCTGACAGAAGCTATCTGGGGCAGTTTTTAAATCTGGCTTTAACCTAGCATCCTTCTAGCTAAGCCACTCCTCCTACTTTACAACTCTTTCTACACCTAGTTAATTGCACAGATAACAATTCCCTTCAGCAAACTGAGATAAACACCTAGATAACTGCACAGATAACAATTCACTTCAGCCAACTTAGACAAACACACTAACTCTTTTTTTGTTTGTTTTTACGTTAAATTGAAGGTCCCAGTAGTATAATTCTAGTTCTTTAGTCCCAGTAGAGAAGTATAGTTATAACAGCAACTCCTTCCTCTTGCTGTTCTCTGCCTGTTCTCTAACAGAAACTATGATACTAATGATCTGCTTACAAAACACATCCTACTCACAGTCACATGTAAAACAGCAAATTTAAAATAATGGGGCCAATTCAATTTATCATTAAGCCCCTAACCTGTAGTAGTTCCCAATTAAAAATTCTCTAAACCTTCCCTTTGGGACAACACTTTGACCAAATCACCTCCCCTAGGGCCCAGAAATGCCTTTTCAATGCCCATAAATTTCCATGTGTGGGCCGATGGATCTGCTGCCTGTAAGACGTGGGCTGTCATAGCATACTTCATGTTCTTATGTGCCAGGGCCTAAACATGATCTCACACCCTCTCCTTTAGTTTCCTCTTGGTATGACCAATGAAAAAGCTGGAAAATGAGCATGTCGCCAGATGCACAACATGTGTTGTGTCACAGTCGATGAACCTGGTGACATTAAAACTCTCCTGTGTGGTTAGATGGGAAAAGGTTTCAGACTGAATGATGACCCCACAAAATTTGCATTTCCCACAGTTTCATGGCATTTGGATGAGTGGCAGGGAAAGTATAAAGGCTCAAAGTCTGGCAATTTATTATTCATGTGAAAATTCCTGAAAATTTCTCTATGCTTATAACTTTGCCACTTTTGAAGTTATATAATTGAAAATGTATATGCATATTTTCTTGGAAGTCTTAGAAACTGCAGTTGGTTACATAAATGATAAGTTACAGGAGTTCAGAATTTCCCAGTTTAATTATGTGTTAAATTGTGTGAAAATGTTCAAAATGTAGTGATGTTTCTAGCCCCACTGCTATTGGAGGTATACACATAAGCCTTGGCATGCATACCAAAGGAAAGAAGTCCTGAAATCTAATTAAGATGATGGGTAAATATGGTTTAGTAAGTTAAAATATATTGTGGGTATTGCACTTTAAACTTACTAATTGACATAATTTGCTCAAAAATTCACACTAGGTAATGTGACTAGATTTTCACTTGAGGAATTTAACATCCACAAGGTATGTATCACCACCAAATCACCTTACCTGCATTAGCATCATGACCTTGCAATTCCCCTCCAATACTCCTACAACAGTGATGCCCGGCATCATGCTCTGTCATGACTAAAGATGTCCAGATACTTCTGTCACAATGGCCTAAGTGGCAACTAGTTGTACAACTTGGGCATCACTTGGCACCACTGTTTTCAAATAGTAAAAACATACATGTTTATCCACAAGTTGTTATATAGTCAGCAGGTGGCACTGCACAGAAACAATGCTGCATTTGCATGTGCTTCCACAAGTTGTTAAATTGGTGAGCCCTATTGGTTAGCTGGCATATTGCAAGCAGTCAGACAAGTGCACGGTGATGTCCATGACTATTCTTCATGGTTTGTCACTCAAAATAGTGACCTGACACTTGGCATGATTACTTTTACTGTGGAGCCACCTATGAATGGTACCATATTACCACTTTACTAGCCTTTACCTTCCTCTACAATGACAACTCAAGTGTATGACTGGGCAGAATGTACGACACGACTTTGACGAAAGTGTCACAACATTTCACAATTTCCTAAAAGCTCATGAAATTCAACTTTAATTACTGATGTTATTTTGAAATCTTTGGCTGCTTATAACTTGACCAGCCTTTGAGCAAAAGATTAGAGAGGTGACACAGACAGCCTCTTTTTTTCCCCATACTGTTTTTTTCTCTTGGTCGGCAGTTCATCTCTCAGTGATATACCCTGTTCACAGGGATATACCCTGATCAGCCTGAACCCAGTCATCATTCAGTTGGCTATTGAGTTTTTCTCCCACAATGTTTTCCTTCCCACCTTCCTTGGTAGGGTCGGTGCCTCTGTCAGCCTCACACAGCCACAGCTTCCCCTGTAGCAGGATCAAGCTCCCTGGTCCAGTCACAGGGGTGCTGTGTTGATGGAACTCTTTAACATCCTCCCTGACCAAGATACACTGCCAAGTGACAGCTGTCTCAGCCATAATCTGCCTCCTGGCGTGAATTTCTGGGTTCACTTGCACTTCTGAACCCAGGTCACCTGCATGGCAGTGTGACTCTCTGCTGCTGGGCTATGGAGGTGGGCTCAAAGTCTAATATTTAGGGTCAATGAACCTAATAAAACTGGTGATATTCCATTCTCTAGTTTTAAAGTTATAGGGGCTTAAAATTCTGCAGTTCACATAATTGCGAAATGTAATGTTAAACTTCCTAAGGTTTGGAGGATTATAACTCAGTGACCTTTAGAGTTAGAGACTTGAAACTTGGTACATTTTTGTATAGTCCTTGGTAGAGTACTCATACTAAAATTTGATGTAGTTTGGATAGACACTTTTTAAATTAGATGCCAATAGCTGAACTCACAATTGTGGTAAAATTGTGCAAAAGCAAAATCATAATTTCACCAGAATTTCGCTGGCAGAAGATAAAATTTGCCCAGCCCTACCCAACTTAGATGCAATATTTTTTTTTCTGGTACCCTGCTTTTTAACACATTTCCAAAGCTGGGAATGCTGGTGTGCTCGAGGTTAAGTGACTTGCCCAAGATCACAAATGGTGAGAATTTAGCAAATGTTTTCTAGCGGGATTTGAACCCATGATCTCCTTGTGCCTCAGCTGGTGTAACTCAAACAAGTTGAAAGACCATCTGCCCCTAGTGATTTATACAATTTTATAATAAATAAATGGTTCTATGTCATAATGGCGATTGTGGAATAGCAATCACTGTTTGGGTGAGTGTACATCGCTGAAAATAAATAACGGCGATGTACACTCACAGCAACTACAAAACTGGCAATGTTTTTCTGTTATGTGAGAAACTTTGCCCCCACACCCCCTTACTGAAAGATTCTCAACTCCAGGGGTGGTGCATGTCGGAGGGAGGGTAAAACTTAAAAAAATATAAAAACAAACCTGGTGCAAAAAGCGATCGTGCCCCAGACTGAACCTGGCACCCTCCCAACCTCAGCCTGCCACCCTACCTACCATGCCACATGGCCAACTCAGCAGCTGACTGCTGCACTACACCCCACATACCCTAGGGCCCCTTCCACCCATCGTGCAGCATGGTCCCCCCCCGTGCGTATATATGTTGATCCTGTCACCGTAGTCGGCCACCCCTATCCCATTGCTGCCTGCTAGGTAGCCCAGAACACAGGTTCTGTAATTGAATCTCCCTTTTTGCAGTTGCTCAATCACAATCATTGTGTTCACTGGATGCCCCCAAAAATATATACATTTTTACAATATATTTACCCAGGATAGCTCAGCTGAGAATCCTGAGATGCAACATCTCCTGGTAGGTTAAATTAATTGCCCAGTATTACACAGGGAGATTCTGAGGATTGAACTTGAGATCTCCTGGTTCTCAAGCTGGTGCTTTTAGAGAACTATTAGACCATACTGCTGGTGCTGGAGCCTCCCTTACATGTAAATGAGAACAGACAGGTGCATGATTAACTTAACAGCACTAATGTACCTACCAGCTTCAGTGATGCTGATGCTGCCCAGCTGAGCTTCTGGCCACCCTCCAGTCCCGTGCCCATCACTACTCACTATCTATCATGATGATTACTTAATTAAATGAGTCAGTGTTGGTTGATCAATGATAGTAGTCTAGTGAGGTGGTAAGTGCTGCTCTGCCTACTCCTCCAGTGGTGCCATGCTCAGTGCTACTCCAGTTATTATGGGCTTCAGTCTGATTGAGTCCTCTTCGACCTCCATAAAATCTCCAAGTACTGACTCACACAGTCAGAGTCCTTCAGTGTCTCCAGACCTGTGACCACAATGACAGGTGTGACTAACCTTACTGGCCACAACCACCTGCAGATTAATTCTGAAACTGGAATAGCCACTGCAAACAAGATCTGTGTAGACTATGTAGCTCTGCATGCTTATGTGTGGATTCTGGCAGTACCCAGTCAGATGAGTGCTACATTAATAGTACCAGTCAAGAGAGCACTAGTCCGTATAGCGCTACCAGTGGGTTCCACCATTGGAACACGCCCGTCCGAGTTGGCCCGTCTTTAGGGAACCAGGATTTTTAATTCACCACCCAGTGTGTTTATGTGGGGGGCTGCATTCCCCCACACCCCACAAATAAATATTCTAAATCGGGGGGGGGGCGGACCTCAGGGAAGGGGCAGCGAATTTTACATTTTGGTACCCTGTTGACATGCGCACTCAGGCCAGCACACAGATAGCTGGAAAGGCTACCAGGGATGGCGAGCAGGGATTTACAGTGCTAGCCATATGTGCTTCAAGGTACCACTATATGGACGAGGCCAGCAGCAGTGGAGACCAGGGTTCTAATCCTGGTCTCCAACACTTTTAACATATTGGGACTTTGTTTTTTTTTACATGGAGACATGGAAACAGTATTCCATGGCCCCACAAATTTTAACCTTCCCCAGGATCTGCTCCCCCTTGGAGTGAGAATCCTATAGAAGGGGACTGCAAGGGGCAGAACCCCCTGCAAAAACCAAAATGGCACTATTTTTACAGCCCGCTCCTTGCCAACGCTATTGTTGTTGGCTCTCTTTGGACCCAGTGCTGATCCTGGCAGTGGCGACATGTGGTGGTGAGTGCTGCCACACTTTGGTCATGTGGCATATGACAGATGACTTGACTCCAGTCACAAATCCACAATGAAGAAAAGCCTAGAAATTGTCCTTCCTGACCGAGCCAATGAGTGGGGCACCCGTGATTACCACACAGCACAATAGCAACCCAACTGTTTAACCTGACCTAATGAAAAAAATGGTCACTCTGGGGGCCCCTCCTCAAACTTGGGGATCTGCACAACTGCCCATGCATGCTCTACTGTCGATCCAGCCCTGCACTCTCAGCAGAAAAAAATCAGGACAGGATAGCTACCTAGGAGGGAATATTCAGTCTGCGAAAAGGCGAAGGACAAAAGCCTGAGCAAGTAAAGACAGAGCTGATATAAGCCATTTTTCATTTTTTCTTTAAATTGTATGTCTTTACTTTTCATTAGTCTAACAGTCCAGTAGTTCAAACTTGAATAAGCTACTAAAAGAGCAGGAACTACTTAAACAAGTAGATATGCTTGAGTCAATTTCTATAGGTTTTCAGCAGTTAAATGATGTTTCTGTGTTTATTTCTTTATTGAATCAAAATAGTTCCATCTTATATGGCTAGTGTAATAAGCAACTCCAAGGCATGGGTGTATAAATTTATGCATGCACCAGCTGTGTAAGACACTTGACTGTTGGCTACATACCTTACAGTACTACCCAGCCAAGGCATGCATTAAATTCAGCATACACCCATGTGCTGTCATTGCTTATTGCTAACATAACGAATTCTGTACCCCTCTCCTGCCTCATTCTCATTATAAAACAAAATTACTCCAGTAGTCCAATGGTAACCCCCTCCTTTCCCAATTCCCATTATGAAGCAAAATTATCCTGGTAGTCCAGTGGTACCACCCTTTCAACCCAATTTCCACTGAGAATCAGAATTATCCTGGTCCTCAAGTGCCTGCTTGATCCCCACTGTGATACAAAATTATCCTGGTAGTCCAGTGGAAACCTCCTACTGTCCCAGTCCCTACTGTGCAACAGAATTACCCTGGTAGTCCAGGGGTATCTCCTCCAGCCCAATCCCTGTTGTGAAATTAAAGTACCCTGGTAGTTCAATAGTACCTCACTCCAACCCCAGTCCTCACTGACAAAAGACATATCCCACCCACATACTCAGCACCAAGCACCCTCTAACCCCTGTTTGGCACCACCTCACCCTAAAAAGCCCATGGACATGGTGGGCAGAGAGGTGAATTGCAACCAGCATAGACCAGCCTCTCACCATCTCAGTCTGTTGCCATCTGAATGAATAGGACTGAGTGTGTTCAATAGCAGAAATATAATATGTTCATGCTCAGTCCTGGTCATTTAAATGGCAGCCAGCCGAGGTGGCGAGAGGAGGGTTTGTTCAAGTTCAAGTTTATTTCACCAGGAAGGCACCATTGAGCAAGCTCATTGACAAGGAGGTCCTGCCAAGGACAATGTGATACAGCAATGTACAAGACAATGTACTGGTGACAACGCAAGGTTCAAGGAAAAACACAAATATAAAATTAAGGAGGAATTGTATACAAAGACCGTAACAGCAGCATAAAAACAGTAGCATGAAACAATTGAACAGTTCTGGCAAAAGCAATAACAAGGAATATCCAGGAGTAGATCCAATGGTAGGAATCCAATTGTAAGAACAGAAGTGCTATGCAGAAGTGCCAACTGTTAGGTGATATTAACATACAATAAGAGACATACTGTACTAGTTGGTATGACAGTGACAAACTTCTTTGAGGGACTTGGTAATCAAAGTTTTGCAGACATTGAGTGAGACTAGTTCGAAAAGTTTGAGGGAGGACTGCAGTTTGTTCCAGGTGGAAGGAATAGTGTAGCTGATGGCAGCTTTGCTGAAGTGGGTGCGGAATTTAGGTATGTCTAGCAAATAATTTTTTTTTATTTGGAGCAAATAACAACTATAGGAAAGGTGGAATGGGGCAAGATATATAGGGGGAGTTTGTTCAGTAGCATTTTATATGCCCAGGTACAACTGTGGATCGTCCTCTGATAATAAAGGATGACCAGCTCACTGCAGAGTAAAGATCACAGTGGTGAGTTCTGTATGGGGCGTTTAATATAAAATGAATGCCATGAAGAAAAAGAACATCCAGTTTGTGCAGGTTAGAGGCTGTACAGCAGTTATAGATAATGTCTGCATAATCGAGGAGAGAGAGGAAGGTGGCTTGGACTAGCCTTTTCCTGATGTCACTGGGGAAAAGAGATTTATTCCTGTAGAAGAAGCCCAGTCTAGTTTTTAGTTTTTTAGTAAGGGTTTTGATGTAGACAATGAAGGATAAGTTGCTGTCTAGCCAGAATCCTAGGTATTTGAATCCCCTAGTAAGGTTGTAATGGGTACAGCAGGGCCATGCTTAAGAAGCATGGTTGAGGAGTTTGAGGATAAGAAAAACATTGCTTTAGTTTTTTGGCATTTAACAATAATTTAGATCTTACCAAGATAATTTGTAGCTGGTTAAACTCTGCTTGTAGTTTGGAGCAAACATCTGACAGGGAAGGTTTTTACAGGTAAAGGATGGTGTCATCTGTGCAGAAATGCAGTTTGGCTTTATGAATGTTGTCACTTATTGAGTGCTGAAGTGCATTGCTACCTAACAAGAACCAAAATTAAAATGAGACTTGTCCCTGATCACACAGATATGAAACTGCTCAAACTAGTGCATAGGAGGTCACCTTACCCTTGCAAATCATTTTAAATCTGTCCCTGTCCACTGTGCAAGTATCAGAGATATGGAAAAAAGCCCATGTGATCCCAGTATTTAAAGGGGGTGACCATAGCCTGCCATCCAACAACTGCCAGATCTCAATCTTACCCTTTCTATCAAAAACCTTAGAAAGGGTTGTGAATGATGAGCTAACTCGATACCTTAATCTGTATGAGCTACTGGCAAATGAGTAACAGGAGTTTAGAAAGAATTTCAATGCAATGACTGCACTCCTCGAATTCACTGACTCAATTCATTGTGCCCTGGACAGGAAAATTGACTGGATCCATTTACATAGACCTAACCAAGGCCTTTGACCTTGTGAACCATGCCCTCCTATGCTAAAAACTCTCTCTGAAGACTGTCTTTTGGTTCAAAAGCTACCTAGCTGGTAGAACCTAATCTGCCAAATGTCACAGTATACTTTCCCAGGATTGGCTTGTTGTGGAGGGTGTTTCCCAAGGGACAATCCTATGACCCCTCCTCTTCAGTCTATTTATAAACAATATACCAACCGTCTGCAGGTCAACCAATATACTACTTTATGCAGATGATGCTGTCCTCTTCTCCAGTGAAAAAAGCCTGGAGAACCTGAGGCTGAGACTTCAGTATGACTTCACTGCCATCCAGGAATGATTTACCACCAACTTGCTAGTAATGAACATAAAAAAAAAAAAAAAAACTGAATGCATGCTTTTTGGCACCCGTAACAAGACCCATGCCTCCCCTGTCTTAACTATTATCACTGCAACTGGAACTTCCCTTGAACAAGTACAAACCTTTAAATATCTTGGGGTAACACCAGACAGTGCACTGTCTTGCAATGCACATGATGACCTCTTGGTTAAGGCAGCAAATGCTAGACTAGGACTACTACGCAGGCATAGAAACAATTTACTTCCAGAAATTAAGATACTGCTTGTACAATGCCTCATTGAAAGTATTATTGATTATGGAACTGTGCTTTATGGCTGGGGTCTCCTCAACAGGGCCTGCTGCTTTGTGCTTGGCCAAAAAAATGACACACACACCTGTGTGCTATACAGCAGCCTGAACTGGCTGAACCTTGACACGAGGCTACTTCACCACACTCTTGTCACTGGCAAAAAAAGCATTATGAAGCTTGCTGTCTTCTTGCCTACAGTCAATAGTCACCTCAGTGGATAGAAAATACTCCACCAAGGGTGTGGTGAGACACATTCTGCTGCTTCCTTGAAAAAGAACCTCACTTGGCCAATCCTGTTTCTATGTTTGCTTGCACGCATGTGCAAGAAACTTAGTGCCATCATCCGAGTTTTCGGAGGTGTGTCACCCCCTCTTTCAATTCAGTCAGTGTGTTGGCAGGTGCGGCCGCAGTTCTCCAATGCCTGCTGGAGCTGTCTATGACAGCCCCAAAATGCAGTGGAGTACAGTTGAAAGGGGGAGCTACACTTCAGTGAGCAGTGATAAGATATCGCCTGCTCATACGCGCTCCCCCTACACACACACACACACACACACACACACACACACACACACACACAGGCACGCACGCATACTCCGTGCTGCCCCCCCCATGCACGCACTGTACAGCCGGGGGTGCCTAATCACCCATCGGCTGTGCTGCGCCCCCCCAAAATGAAAGCCTTCCACATGCCATGCTGGGTGCCCACCCCAGCGCAGCTCATCGATAGCCAATGGGGTGCCCATCTCCCATTGGCTCCACTGTCCTCCCCCAGAGTAAGGGTGCCATGCTTGAGCCCACCCCAGCATGGCACTGATGCTATGGCTGACGGGGTGCCCAATCCCCATCAGCTCCATGCCCCCCAAGCAGTCGCCCTAGTGCCACGCTGGGAGCCCACCCCAGTGTGGCAAACATCCCGTGTCGTCATTTAAAACAAAAACCTGGAAATAAAAACTGTCCTTGGCGCCTCCTGCCCCTCCCACAACCCGCACTCCACCCACTGCGCACCCTGCCTACCCACACCCCCTCACCCCACACACTTATTCCTCCGACCTCAGTGCGACAATCTCGTGGATCTGGAACACGCCTGCACTCTTCAAAGCCGACCCAAACTGAGGAAATGCTGGTAAGCTGTATAATGGGATAGATAGGGTTTTTTCAACTTTGCTGCATTTCTCAGGCATTTTTTGGAATTTGTGCACCAAATTTTCAATATGGGGTTTTTGGGACCCCTTCTCATGAAAGATGTCACTGTCATGGCATTATTCGGGCCCAAAGGGTGATTTCACAGTCACTGCATGAAATCACCTTTTAGGACCAATTAATGAAACGACACTGCAGTGTTCATAACAGTGTTCATAAGGTGGGCTCTCAAGAAGCCTATTTTGAAAATTTGGTTGAAAAATTCCAAAAAATTACTGTTTTACGAGCGTGCGTTGCACAGTTCCTACGCACGCTTGTAAGTTCACGAATTTTCAATATTTTCACTCCAGATTTTCAACATTGCCATTTTACCACACCTTCTTATGAGTAGTACAGCTGTCATTTTTCACATCTCACTCAAAACGTGTTTCCACTCATGTAGTGCACAATGGCACAGTCGATGTGCGAAATCAATGTATGGGACAAATTAAGAAAATCACAGTGATACTGTTCATGAGCAGAGGTCTTAAAATGGCCATGTTGAAAATTTGGTGAAAAATCCCAAATGACTGTTTACTAGCCATGCTGCGCAGTTCCTACGCACGCCGTAAGTTTGTGAATTTTAAATATTTTCACCCAGATTTTCAACACTGCCATTTTATTACACTTCCTATGAACAGCACAGCTGCCATTTTTCACATGTCGCCTAAAATGTTGTTACATGTAGCTGACAATGGTGCAGTCGGTGCGAAAGCAATGTTTGGGACAGATTAAGAAAATCACAGTTACACTGTTCATGAGCAGAGGTCTTAAATGGCTATGTTGAAAATTTGGTGACAAAAGTCCATAAAATGACTGTGTTACGAGTGAGCATTGCGCAGTTTCCACACACCCTCATAAGTTCATGACTTTGTAATATTTTCAGTCCAGATTTCACCAGTGGCATTTTTCCACACTTCCTTATGAACAGTACAGCTGTCATTTTTCAGAACATGGCAAAAATGTGTTTTCACACTTTCAGCGCATAGATGCGTGGTCACTGTGGGAAATCATTGTTCGGGACAGATAAAGAAAATCACACTGACACTGTTCATGATCGGAGGTCCCAAAATGCCTGTGTTAACAATCTGCTGTAAAAAATCCCCAAACTAATTACATTACGGGTGTGCGTTGCACAATTTCTATGCACATTCGTGACTTCACCAGTTTTTTTAATATTTTTACTGCAGATTTGCAACATTGCCATTTTTTACACCTCCCCATGAACAGTACAGCTGTCATTTTTTACATCCTGTTCGGAATGTTTTTGCACCTGTGGTGCTAAATGCCGTAGTCGCTGTGCATAACCAGCTTTCCGCTAACAAACTGATATTGCCACTGTTCATGAGGTGGGGTCACAAAAAAAACTTGTTGAAAATTTGGAGTGAAAATACCAATGAATGCCTGAGGTATTAGGGTTTCCAACCATAACGCCCAACCCTGTAGAGAATGACAGGCATCAGGGGTGTGACTTGGGATTCTTGCCTGTAATGCTCATACCATTCCATACCCTGCAGCCAGTGAGAGGCATCGAGGTATGCCTTGGACTCTTCGGCCCCAAAGTTCACCCCATTCTCCTACACCGCACCCATCTCACTGTACTTCCTGATGGAATGGGGCCTGCATAAGGGCCAAAGACCCCAAGGCACACCGTGACACTTGTCAGTGTCTGCAGGGTGGGGTGTGGTGAAATGGTGTGGCCGTTATGCCTGATGACCCAAAGGCACACCCCAATGCCTGTCACTCTCTGCAGGGTGGTGGTGGGGTTGACTTCGGTTCAATACTTCACTGCCATTCCTATTACGCAGCTCTGTAACTTCAACACTACCACTGCCAATGCCAGCAAGCTAACATTCGGCATTGACAAATGCTTGTTTATATAATTTTGCTAAGCAATGGAATGACCTGCCTGAATCTCTAAAAAACTATTGCTCCATCATGTTGCTTAAATTCCAATTGCTGTCCTCACTTACCCCACCTGGAACATTCAACTGCTATCATTAACCATCACTGTTACCTACATTGTATTTACGTACACTGCAATTTCTCTGACTGCAATGCCAACTTGTAACCCATGCACTGTTTCTATGTACCTCATATACTGTTAAGTTATTTCCTTACTTCTATCCAATGGATTTTAATTGTAGTCTTACGTTACATATTGTACACCTGTAACTAACTCTGTAGTAGTCTTTTGTTGTACCCAACTCTAAACCCTTTGACAATAGGCTCTGTCTAAAGGGTTTTATGTGTAATAAAAGCTAAACTGAACTGAACTATATGAGCTGAGGTTCCACTGTTACCTCTGTCTTTTTTTCTGTGGAAATCACTCTCTGGATTCATCTTTTATATATGAGAGTGTGCTCTGGTCCATAAGAGTCTCACAGGTGACCATTGGGGAGCTCACCATTTAGGAGAAGGCCACACACCTCTCTTGTCTGCAGTGCCAAGTCATGTCACGTCAAGTCAAGTTTATTGGTTTAGTCAATAAAAATAGATAATTACATATTTGTATTCCCAAACCCCCTTGAGTTTTAAGCAGGAACTCTGTAAGGTACTTGCCAGTTCTGAACTCAGCTTCTGTGGTAGGTGTACCCACTCATTTGCTTGACCCTCTTAGCTATTTCCCTGGTATTTGTTCCTATTCTCCACATCCTGCTCTCCCAGAGCTTTACCTGAACCAATTATTTCCCATGCACTTATCCTCTAGGGCTGAGATATTCAAAGGAGTTGCACCTGGTGCAACTAATTTGCACTAGTGCAATCCCAGAACTGTGCCCTAGGGCAATTTTCAAAAGTGGGAATTGCACAGTGCAATTCCCGATGTGCCGGGGTGCAAAGATAATGTATGCAACTCTTCCCCAGGGGACAGTGCAGTGCATATAATACCCTCCAGGTATTGCAGTGCATACTGTAATAGTCATTCACAACTTTGTGAAAGAATCATTCATGAAGTTGTGAATGACTATTACACTATGCATGGGATTGTGGTTTATGGCTGGGGTCTCCTCAACAGTGTGGACCAATGGGCTTGAAGCTGATACTGTAGGCTGTAATTTGGTGGGCAGCCAGGAGGTATGTGGGTGGGTTTGCTGCCCACCAATGATGGGGGAGGCTGGGTGAGCTGGGGGTCCTGTGTAGGTGGTGGGTGGGGGTGACACAAGACTACTAGAGAACCATTTTCATTTATGTTACAGGCAATCGGGTTTATGGGTGGGGGGGTACCACTGGACCACCAGGGTTGTTCAAATCTTTCATTTACTGTGATCAGGTTTATGGGCAGGTAGTGGGAAACCACTGGACCACCAGGGATCATCCATACATACTGTTACGGGTGATCGGGATTACGGGATGGGGTGGGAGAACTACTGGGGTCCCTGGTACAGGGACTGCATGCTGTGCATTTTGCTGGCCAGCCCTGTACAACACGTGCAAATGGGGCCATTATGACATGCACATGGCCCCATTTGTGCCATGCATGCATAATGGCCCCATTTGCATATCCATGTCTGAATGTCTGGAAGTTGCATGGTGCAGCTCCAGTTGCACTGGTGCATTCCCAGTCCAGGTATTCAGGTCTGTCTGAGGGATGCACTAGCGCATTGTATTTGAACCATGCACATTATTTGCTATATTCAGACGAGATGCGTCATAGCACATCTCTTTTGCATATGTCCTTTAGTTGCTCCAGCGCAACTCAGTTGCACTGTGCCACCACTTGCGCCATTGCCAGGTGCAATTCTGAATATTGGGCCCTATTTGTACAACATTGAAAATGTCATGTTCAGGGGCATTGTTTCATTCATACCTTTGTCTTTTACACTGTAAGGTGCTACATTTGTATAAATTCCATGCTTGACTCATTGCTTCATTTTGTTATTACCTGACTAATGTTTTTAGCTAGATTGCACTGCTTGTTGTCACCAGGCTTATTCTTTGTATTCACTATTGCTTCCCACCCATTGTATGTAACCTCCTAGGTTATGCCTGAAAATAGCCATTTTTTTTGTCTAGCGCACCTACCCGGTCAACAAAAACTAAATAAATAAAATAAATACAAAATCGATATACACTGTATCCCCATAGGGGATACAGCAGTCAGTGCCTGTTCCACATGAGCATAGTTAACCGTTCAGTATACAATAAAACCACCTGATAGTACATACAGTATAAATATAGCACTACGTATGAAAAATAGACCACACTTACAATATAAAATCACTTATCACTTGCAGCTTGTAAGTGGCCAAGCATTCATCCTTTTGTTAGTATATCTCCTCCTTGATTTTAATGATTGCTGCAGAGCAGTTAGCTACTTTAGTTATTGTTCAGTCATCTTCTGTAGATGAAAATATATTTAATGCATTTTCCTTATCAGTATCTTGCAAAAATTTCAAACAAGGACAAAGCTATTGTTGCCTTGTCTTATTGTACCGAGGCAGTGCCAGAAAAGATGTCCTCCCTACCTCCTAAAGAGTACGGGCAGCTAGGGTCTATCAAGGGATCATCTTTTCTCATAATGAGGCCCTATGCCACAGGGGGAGGGCCTTATAGCCTCTTGAAGATCCAGTATTGTCCATACCACCCATCCTGGAGAGTAATATTGCACTAGAAATGGGCTTCTTATGTTTTTTTAAATAGTTTGTAACACCTTTAAAATACTGTGAATACTTAATTTTTATTAATAAATTAACTTTGTGTAAAGTAGTCCCTTTAATGCTGTGTTTATCACTAGCTATCACTAGATGGCACTATTGTATTTTGTTATGAGCTATTGGGTTGCATGTCATGCCCTCTCAGTTAGCATCTATGTTTAGCATCTTCCAGAAGAGTGTTTTTCTCTCCCCCCCCCCCCACACTTGGACTAACAGTATTTTTTTTTATTCCTGTCCTGGTGTAAATGTGGTTGATCAATAGAGGGATCATGTTGTGAATTGTGCGTGTCTTCAAGATGTCGGGAGCAGAATGGAATGGGAGAGATCAAGTAATACTGGCGATGAGTGCAAACTGTGCTGGTATCCCTCTAGTCCCTTTTTTTTGAGCAAGTATTTAAATGCAGTGCAATTTTCTAGTAGCAGGCACCGATGGGGGTTGGGGTGGGCTGGGAGGTGGAAGTGGAAATGGAGTGCCGGGTGGCCCAGCTGAGAAAGCTGGTTGCAGTAGCACCGAGATAGTGCTGTTACTTAGAAATAGTAAAACAGTGGAGCAGGCGGGTTTTGAGAGGAATGAGCAGTCAGGGCCATACCCTTTCTGGAGTACTGCATCCAATTCTGGAGACCCCATCTCCGCAAGGACATAGACAGGATGGAGGCAGTCTGGAGGAGGGCAACTAAAATGGTGCAGGGTCTGCAACAGAAGCCATATGAGGAGATACTAAAGGAGCTTAATATGTATACTCTTGAGGAAAGGAGGAGGGGGGACATGATAGAAACGTTCAAGTAGCTCAAGGGAATCAACAAAGTCCAAGAGGGTAGCATCTTTCATAAAAAGAAATGTGCAAGAACAAGGGGACACAATTTGAAGATAGAGGGAGGACAGCTGAGGGGCAATGTGAGGAAGTATTTTTTCACAGACAGGGTGGTTGATGCATGGAATGGCCTTCCTGAGGAGATCATGGGGTCAAAAACAGTGGGGGAATTCAAGAATGCATGGGACAGACATAAAGCAATTCTTGTTGGGGATAGGAAGAAATAGGCTGTTGGTTGACTAGGATCTGTAGCTTATCCTCTAGGTAGGGAAATGGGCAGACTAGGTGGGCCAAGTGGTTCTTATCTGCCATCAAAGTCTATGTTTCTATATGTTTCATACCTGAAGTAAGGTATAATGGCGTGAAATTTAAAAACAATCATTGTGCCAGGAGGCTGTGTCTTAGAGTGGGTTGTGTGTGCGTGCGTGTGTGGTGTTGCTGACATGATCTTTCCTATCGCTTAGCGAGGACAAAAATGGCGACTACTGCTTTTTCAAATTCAAACTGGCACAGGGATACCTGTTGACATTGAAGCATTTCCTGTTGGGACTTTTTATTTCCTGGTCATCTTTTATAAGTTAATGTAATCCCCCTGGCAGGGGTACCAGCCAATCAGAAACCAGGAAATAAAAAGCCCATTTTCTAATTAAACACTGCTGTCAAAAAACTCAAGGTCTGAACATTGTATAGGCCTTCTTCAGTTGAATATCATCATGGACATCTCTTGGTTGCAATATTACTATTTCCAGATACAGCTATAGTCCTGTTCCCATTATCTCCATCATAAACACAAGCTTTATTATGGTTGTTGTTCTTAAAGTAAGTTCATAACTGAATCTTTTGTTGTTGGAGTAAATCTCCTTTTTGATAGTTCTCATTTGCTAAGTATCACTTACCATTATTACCATCTGAGCCATCTCTAACCTCCATAGTGTATCCTGATTGGTCTTCATGTGGCCACTGGTATCTGATGAAGGTTGGTGCTCTGATCTCTGAGATTACCCTCCAACTGCACTTTGCTTAGCATTTCATTATTTTGCTTTCTCAATGTGGATAGTTCATCATTCATTTTTTGTAAGTGTGATATCAGATCACTACCCCACACTAACTGCTTCTCAACTTTATCCCCTCTCACAGGACTTTTTTGAAACCTCCACTTGCCACTAAATTTTAAGTTTCTTACTGCTATTCTCTTGTATTTCCCTTCTTGGGATTGGTACTTTCTTGTTTTCTATTTTTCTTTTTTAATTGTTTATTCACACTCACCTTTTTACATCTTTACTGACAGGGATCACTTGTTTTTTCTTGTTTTCCCTGTTTAACACCTTTTTTCAACTTTTCCTTGGGTATTTTTGGGATAACAATACTGCTAATATCCAGTCTCCTATTTGGTTCCAGCTGCAATTGATTAGTAATTTCAGTTGAGGGGGTTCTTTCAGGGGATAAACATTTTTAAGAGTCCGAATCACATCTTCTAGTCTTGCTCCATTTATAGCGATGTCTTCTCTAGTGGTTTATAGTTCGTGGTGTATTATAACTAATTGTTTCATTAACATGAAATTTGCTATATACTGAGTTTTCAGAAGTCATATTATTTCCTCACTAAAGTAGAAAGGAAAATACTGTGAAGATGGGACAGTCTGTCTTATTTCATTAACAATCCTGTCTTCTGGTGGCATAATGCTCTTTTTGAGGCCTATTATACATGAGCTCAGCCTATTATTTCTTTCATAACCACTTAAAGAGGGAGTCCAGCCAAAATCGCTGGCATCAATAAATTCAGAATTTGGATTGGCATATCCCCAACCAGCCTCATGCCAAAATGAGATCTCTAAGTTTCTATGTTTGAAAGTTAGAAATCATTTTGACTTTATTAGAACAGATTATCCAGTAATTCCCACTTTCTATTTATTACCAAAGATCCACAAGAATTTTAACAACCCCCCCAGGTAGGCCCATAATTTCAGGAATTGGGTCCCTCACACACCATCTTAGTATGTTAATTGACAGTTTCCTTCAGCCAAAGGTCCTGCAGCTAGATTCCTGTATCAGGAACAGCATGGACCTATTAGACAAGTTTAAGGATAAAGTATGGGATGCCAGTTTTAGTTGGCTTACAATCAGCATTTGTAGCCTGTATACATCTGTAAGGCATGATTTAGGAATTGCAGCAATCGAGTTCTTTTTTAACTCACTGGGTCCGGTAGACACCATATGGTGTCAGAACCATCCATTATAGAATCTGACCTGAAATGGCCACCAGGACTCAATGAGCTAATGACCAGCAATTGATATCCACACACTTTTTGAGTTAGGCAATAGAGTTTGCGCTGAACCATAATTGTTTCAGTTTTAGTAAAAATATTACTTGCAAATCTGTGGAATAGAGATGGGGGCAGCATCTGCCCCATTGTACACTAACCTATTTACGGGTTATTTTGAACATCAATTTATTAAAACTGAACATAGAAATAAATTTGCTTCACACCTGGACACTTGGTTCAGGTTTATTGATGATGTGATAGTTGTGTGGAAAAGTCCCGAGGAAACAATCCCAGAGTTCATGTCTTACCTGAACCAAAATGACTTGAGTTTAACATTCACACATACATGTGATAAGGAAAGGATTGTGTTCCTAGATTTAGAATTAGAAGAGAAAAATGGGGAAGTAATAACCACCAAGGGCTTTAGAAAAAATACTGCTGCAAATAACATTCTTCATGCCCATAGTTCACATCCTAAAAAGTTTATTAATTCTATCCCATATGGAGAACTTATCAGATTAAAACGAAACTGCTCTAATAAATTAGACTTTGAATTTCAAGCAGAACATTTAAAAAGTAGATTGAGTGACAGGGATTATATGATGGAATTACTAACAGAGGTGCATGAAAAAGTAAGGAATTTCAACAGGAGTGATTTACTTAAATCTAAATGAGATAAATCAGTGGCTACTATGAAGGACAACAAAAAAATTGTGACCTTTATTACTGAATATAGTCCAGTGGCAGGTAGGGTGGGGAATTTGGTTCACAAGCATTGGTCAGCATTACTTATAGATTCAATTTTGAAAAATGAAATTTCAGAGAAACCAAGAAAAAATATAGGGGAGAGAATTACACATAGCCACTTTGTGGAAACATGTGAACCAATTAGTAAACTCAAATTCAAATTGGTTGAGAAACAAACCAAATGGTTTTCACAAATGTGGCAGATGCAGCATCTGCCAATATGCATCCACAGGCAACATGTTTCAAAAAGATGGCAGAACCCTTGAAATTCGGCAGCTTATTAATTGCGTTACACTTTTTGTGATTTTTGTGTGTTGGTGCAATTTCCCTGTCTATTCTGTGGGAAGTACAACCAGATTAACTAAGCAAAGAATTCAAGAGCATGTAATGGCTATAATCAATGGCAACATGCATAACTCGATAGGAGCCCATTCCCTGGAATGCCACCTTGCTAATCCTGATTGTTTTCGATTGTCTGTATTAGAACATGTTCCTAGACATCCAAGAGGGGGGGACCAGAGTTAACACTCTGTCTCAGAAAGAAGCAAAGTGGATTGTTACGCTAGACACAGCAATCCCAATAGATCTCAATGAAGAAGTAGACCCCACACCCGATTTGTAACAAATTTGTATATTTTATACTTTGTACAAGGGGTTTCCTCCAAAGAACTGCCTCCTTATTTGAGGAGGGAATCTTCCAAATTCCCCTTCCCTTCCTTCCCCCTTTTTCCTTTCCCACATGTCTCTTTTACTTTCATTGGACTAACAACATATACTGAAGTTAGTACATGAGTATCACTATTTTTTTTAAATATGAACAGCTAAACTTTTATTTCCCCATTTTTCCTTTTTTTTAGAAATGTCCTGAACTATATCTGAATAAAAGCAAAGCGAGAGCTACATTTGTATGCCCATGGAGCACAGATTGGGACCTTTACTGTACTGGACCCTTTCAGGCCATATCACCTTGGAAGTAAACTCTCTGCTATACTGTACTTTAACATACTTCTTTAGTGATCCTTAAGATTCCTACTAAAGTTTTTTTAGACTGTTTCAACTTCATTAAATTTTTCCACTTTCTCTGGAACTACACTTCCCCTCCTCCCCCTTTTTTGCCCCATCTCATTCTTTTCTGCTGACTAATTTCATTTCTTTTTTCATCCTAAATAGGAGAAAGGCTATTACGTTGAACCTGCAGTATTAATAAGTGATTATAAACATTTATAAAATTAAGGTTGAGAGTAGGTTGAGCTTTTGCAACAAAGCTTGACCTCCTATGTGCAATATGACCACAGAAGTCTATTGTGCACTTCCTAGGCAAAAGTCTTTGACATTTAAAATGCATAAAGTTTTCTTTTAGGTCTGTTTTGTTGTAATAAAGAAGACAAAGTGTTAATGTTTACCTGATGGAAGTAAGCTATTACTGTAATTTATTTACTACTAAGATTTAGAAGAAAATAGCACTATGCATATCTAATAAAATTAGAATAATTTAAAAGTGGTCTAGCTTACAGACTAAATGTACTTCTTTTTTTCTGTTTTCACATGATCACCGAATTGTATTTGTTTCTTTAAATTGTATTACACTGGTCCAGTTAATTGGAATTTGATTGTATAAGTGGTGTCACATTTGTGGGCTCTTTAGATCCGGCCCTAAGGAAGACCCACTTGAGGGTTGAAGTGCAGGGCTTGGTTTTGTCACGCACACTGATGAAAATAAATTTGCACTAACTTTTTCACCGAATTTCATGTGCTGAGCTTTATTTATATCTTTATACATGAACTCACCCTCTTATTTCTTTCATAACCACTTAAAGAAGGAGTCCAGCCAAAATTGCTGGCATCAATAAAATCAGAATTTGGATTGGCATATCCACAACCAGCCTCATGCCAAAAATGAGATCTCTAAGTTACTTTGTTTCATTTGTAACCCAAGATTCAGGGCCTGTTCAAAAAAGCCACTTTCAAAGAAGTGCTACTAATGATGTCATAACCTGAACTCACAGCCTAGTCCTCCCTGCAAGCTATCTTATATGATTCATTTTTCCCATGTTGCATAAAACTGCAGTTGTAGTAAACATCTGAAAAAGGAACACTGACACTGGGTAGGTCAGCACACGCTTTTCCATCATGTGCAGTTGCAAGGTACAGAACTTCAGAATGTGATGTGGGGGGGTCTGGAATGCAGCTGTAAACATAGCTTTAGAATAACAAAGTTGTGTGCAATTTTTAGAATACTACAAGTATAGTATGAGATTTCAAAATGTCACCAGGTTGCAATTGTGGAATGCAGCAATGACACAATCTCAGAAAGCAGCTGGGACACATAATTTTGGAATGTGATAGGGACACTAAAATTCATAAAGTGGTGTCATATATTTTTAGAACATGACAGAGATACACAGTTTATAAATGTGGGGGACACATAGTTGCAGGAGGTATACCGATGCTTCCACAACAATTTCACATCACCGAACAGCGACAACAGCACCAGGTCACTGCAGTTTCATAATTTGGTGGTGACACAGTTTCATGGTAGTTGCATGCAACTTCAGAATGATGCAGGCATCTGTAATTTTAGAATGTGACTTGGACATGCAGTATCAGACTGTGACAGTGACATTCATTTTCAGAATGTGGTGGGGATGTACAATTTTGGAATATGGTGGGGATGCACATTTTCAGAATGTGACAATGACAGGCAGTTTTGGAATGTGTATGTTTATACACAATTTCAGAATGTGGCAAGGAGGTACAATCTTAGAATGTGGCAGTGATGCACAATTTTGGAATATGCCAGTGATGCACAATTTTGGAATGTGCTGGTAATGCACAGTTTTGGAATGTGGCAGTGACACACAGTTTGAGGATGTGGCAGTGATGCACAATTTTGGAATGTGGTAGTGATGCACAGTTTCAGAATGTAGCAGTGAGGCATAGTTTTGGAATGTGGTGGTGAGATTGTTTCCGAATGTGGCAGTAATGCACAGTTTTGGAATGTGCTGGTGATGCACAGTTTTGGAATGTGGTGGTGATGCACAATTTTTGAATAAGACAGTGACGCACAATTTTGGAATGTGGCAGTGATGCACAATTTTAGAATTTGGTGGTGATGCATGGTTTCAAAATGTGGCAGTGATGCACAGTTCTGGAATGTGGTGGTGACATAGTTTCTGAATGTGGTGGTGATGCACAGTTTCAGAATGTGGTGGTAATGTACAGTTTTGGAATGTGCTGGTGATGCACAGTTTCAGAATGTGGTATTGATGTACAGTGTCAGAATGTCGCATCAATGCACAGTTTTGGAATGTGGCAGTGATGCACAGTTTTGGACTGTGGAGGAGATGCATGATTTCAGAATGTGGCAGTGATGCACAGTTTCAGAGTGTTGTGGTGATGCAAAGTTTTGGAATGTGGTGGTGCTGTAGTTTCTGAATGTAGTAGTGATGCACCATTTCCAAATGTGGCAGTGACACACAGTTTTGGAATGTGGCAGTGTCACACAATTTTGGAATGTGGCGGTGATGCACAGTTATGGAATGTGGAGGTGACGTACAGTTTTGGAATGTGCTGTGATGAACAATTTCAAAATGTGGCAGTGATACACAATTTCGGACTGTGGCAGTGATGCTCAATTTTAAAATGTAGCGGTGATTCACAATTTCATAATGTAGTGGTGACATGCAATTTTGGAATGTGGCGGTAACACATAATTTCAGAACATGGCAGTGACAATTTTGGAGTGTGGATGTGACATAATTTCAGAATGTGACATTGAAACACAACTTAGGATTGTGGTGGGGATTTGTAATTTTGGAATTTGGTGGGAATGCGCAATTTCAGAATGTGGCAGGGATGTACAGTTTTGAAATGTGGCACGGATGCATAATTTTGGTTATCTGTTCCTGATTTTTCTAAGCCCTGTCCCTGATTTGCAAGACAGGAGGTCGAGAGGTATGGATTAGACTGTGAGTTCAGGTCATGACATCATCAGTGGCTCTTCACTGAACCTTTTTTTTTTGAACAGTGAGTGAAATCAGGGTTACAAAATAGCTCATAACTTTAAAATGAAGTAACACAGAAACCTAATTTTTGGTATGAGATTTATTGGGGATATGCTTATTCTAATTCTGCAATGTAGCACTTTTGGCCATACTCCCTCTATTGTTTGTTGCAAATCTTGTATTACCTCAGTTATCTTATTTCTGGAACAATAACAGTATTGCCTTGTATAGCAAGAGACAGATTCCCAAGAAAACTTTCTCTTCCCCAGGGTCTGACAGTGAAAAAAAAAAAAAAAAATATTTCCAAGAGTTTCTCCAGGCCTGTAGCATTATTTAGCAGTATCTCAGGGTTTTCACTTTTCTATAGTAAACTTAGCTGATGAATCCAAGTTAATCAGCAAATTTGGTGACTTTTCCAAAGAATTAAAATCGACCAGATTAGCCAAGTTAGGTGCAAGGGGTGACAGAATACTTGGTTTTAAATTAACACCCTCCTTAACTTTAGGTGGAAGTTCTGCCACTACAGTTTTCCAAAGCAACAATTCCTATATTTTCACCATTAACAGTGTCAGTGGTTCAGTAGGTAGCACACTCGCCTCTGAGGCTGGGAGATCAGAGGGCTGTGGGTTCAGTTCCCACATCTGGCACTTGTGTTAATATCCCAGTACTGACACTGTAGTGCAGCATGAGAGGGGTGCTGCACTTCTGAGGTGCTGTCTTTCGGATGAGATTTTAAACCGAGGTCCCATCTGCGTGGATTGGTGGTAGTTCAGGTGGATGTTAAAGATCCCATGGCACTTCTCAAAAAGAGTAGGGGAGATTTTCCTGGTGTCCTGGCCAAATTTCCCTCATTCACTAAAAAATACTACCAACAGCTTAATCTGGTTCAACGTCAGTTGGCATTCATCTGTATCCCCCTCCCCCGGGTCGTGCCTGAAAATAGGCAGGATTTGTCTAGTGCACTTACCCGGTCAACACTAACTAAATAAAGAAATAAATAAGTGATTTGTCATTTTAGATTGCTTTTTGTTCTAGTTTTTCTCTCTCTTTTTAGATTTTTGTATCTTTTTTCTCGGGCAAAGCAGTTAGTGTAATAGGTGCCTCCTTGTTTTTCTTTTGTTACCTGGTGCTAACCATTTTATCTAAAGCTTACAAAAGAGAGGATTTCATAAATAAAACAGTTATTAATACAATGCATATGGTAATAAATACAAGCAATTCTGCTTTCCAATAAAACATCACTTAACAATGGGCTTATAACTATGTTAAAGAAAAAAATTAGTATGGAGAGCTCATTCACAGTTTTCAGTTTAGTCCAATATGATAAATGGAAGTCCAAACTATGCACATTTTCTTCCTCTGTCTTCTGCATTGTTTAGATATTTAGGGGAAGGACCCCAGTCTTTTCAAGTTCCATTTCTATATCTTACAGAACATAGAAAATACAGCAGCTTCCAAGTCGTGAGCAACATGGAGCTCCAGTATAATGCCCGATGACGTCCAGTGGAACAGGCACAGGACCACTCAGGCCCTTTTGTTTAGGAAAGTAAAAGAAAAAAAATAGTGAAATTACACACAGCATGGTTTTTACTCCCTGCTTTATCTAACATTGGCATCAAACCTATCATAACTATTAGCAGAATCAAGCAACGTGTTTTGGCTTCCCATTTCAATGTGCAAAGACTCCCTGCACCAAACAGCTGCACACATATTGTTTTACTTGTTTTCCAGATGCACGATTCTAGAACAGAACAAGCATAGGTATATTTTCTACTAAAAGCACACAGGCTTAAAATAACGAGCATTCTTATCAAACAGAGTTTGACTGAGCACTTACTTTGTCAGTGTTCTCCAAAATCACCACCTATAGCTGTTACAAATGGTTCCTCACGCAGCTGTCTGATGAGAGTGTCTAGCAGGTTCTCAGCCACCCAAGCATATTGTATGAGTGTCAGCCCTCCTACATCGCCCACATAAAAAGTGAACTTACTAAATGGGTAGTAAGATTATGTGTACAAAGTTGGTGTGAAGTCCAAAAGTTAATTAAAAAAAAGTAAAAAAAAAAAGAATATCCCTAAAAACTATTCATACCACTGTATATATTACTTCAGTGTGATGTAGAAAGCAACCTTAAATGAGTTCATTGCCAAACCACTTTACACAAGTAAGATGAGCTGGACTAAAAATTAAAACTATTTGCCATGTGGCAGCTGAAGCCACAGAAGCTATCTGATCTCTTTGTGAGCAGCCACGTCACAGTCTAGCCCACAGAAACACCTGTCCCAACTCCAAAGTTCAAGCAAATAGATCCTTGTGCCCAAGTGGATACTGAGTCAACACCACTCTAGCTGGAATCCAGTCCTCACACTCCTTGCAATCTCCCGCAGGCTTGGCTACTCTGAATGTTTTTCCTTTCAATTCTTTTCACTCCTCTCCTCTCTGTGTCTGCTCCATAGCCATATCTCTGTTTAGCCTGATTCAATGTCCTCTGGGGCTGTCCTGTACAAGGGGGGAGAAAAAAGCAAAAATCTCGCTCCACTTAGCACAAAAAACACAGGCTTTTAGACGGAATTCACTCAGCTCACAGACAGCTCTTAGGCAACGACGACATACCTGAAATAAAATACAGTCAAACCGCAACTATGCTAGTTGCAGAGCTCTTCTCAGCGTCTTTCTTAAAAAATGTTTTATATGTTTACAGGGGTGCAACAGAAAGAGAGAGGGCAGTGGGATGTCCGCTCATATTAGCATTTTAAAATTTAAACTATAGTTTCCTGACCAATGAGTGGGTCACCTTGCCATCGGTGGTCAGGCTGATCATGATTTGGCCAAATGATGAGACCAAGAACCCCTCTAAATGTTAAACTTATGGAATGAAAACCAAGTAAGAAAACTGAATTGGCTTGAATGAATTGCATGCTTTCCAGTAGTTTTGGGAGTAGTATTGGTACTGTAACTATTTTATTTTGGCCACACACCAGCTACACTCCTGTAAACAAATTAAAAAAGATGTATAAAAAATGTGATACAATCTCTGTGTATTAGCCAGAGTTGAGCTGGCTACAACTTTCATGTAACATCAAGAAGGCCCTCCAAGATAAGGAGACACAACTGCATACTGCAGCATCAATAAAGCCCCACTGTTGCAAAGCACAGCCGCTGTAAGCTGTAATGTACAGTATGTGTTTGTAAGGATATGTGTGTGTGTGTGTGTGTGTGTGTGGATGCGTGCATGTGTGCGTGTGTGTGAGTGTGTGTGTGCGCAAGTATTTCTCACACTTGCTATTAGAATACCTGATTAGTGCTTTCTGCACAGGTTGTAATTAGTACAGTAATTAAGGAACAGAATGACTTGCTAGAGAAATAGATTTGTATTCATTTTATGTTTTATGTTTTGCCAAGAGGTCACTACTAACTTGAAAATGTAGTTAGGTAATCCAGGCATTAACTAAAGCAGCAGTGCATGTAAATGGTGAAAATTTTGATCTATTCTTTTGAAAATTTTATTTTAGATTGCACCTTACCTCCGTCTTGTATGATACTCTTTTTTCCCATTTTGAGTCTACTGTAGCAGTTTTCTTTTACATTTTAAATAATAAAAGGAGCACTCCTTTAAATATGGCTTGTACCAGGTTTTCATCAGTATCCTAGGCTGTTATAGTATACCCATTGTTGCATAATGTTAGGAAGTGCTGTCTGTTGCATGCTAGTTCATTTTTCTCCAAATAAAAATTTGTTAAATAAATTTCAATAATAAACAACAACAACAACAACAGCTCATCACAGTATAATAGAAACATGCAAGAACAACACACACAGTATGCCTAACAGCATCTACAGAAATGGACAGTTCACAATGGGAAAAACAAGATGAATGACATGGTTAAAAATAAAGAAAATAAAATTGTTCCAGAATCGGAATAGGACTTTAGTTGGGAAAATTAATAAATACTAAATACAAGCAAATGATAAGTGCAGCAAGAAATTGATAGTGTAGCAACATTTCATGAGCCAGGGTTCTAATCCCTGTAGTTCTATGATCAAGCATTAGTTTCTGGTAGTATATTTATCCCTCTAGATCTAGGTCAACTTGACAATCTGCTCCAGCATAGGGGTTCTTTCAGTTTGCTATATATAGTCGAAAAAGGACAATCAATAAGATTTAGTTCTGTCTTCATTAGCAATTAAGCTGCCAGCTTTTCTCCATTGGGGGGGGCTGCAACCATTTTGGGTAATGGTCTTTGAGGCAGCAACTATCAAAATATTAAATTAATATGTTTCCCCTTGGATCTTGTTCCACTGGGTCAGAATCCTCAGTGCAAGGACCATGGCTATTACATAGATACATAGACAGTGGTGGCAGATAAGGGCCTATGGCCCACCCAGTCTGCCAATTTGAGCTTGTAAGTTCACTTTATGTTTTCCTAGAAGTCTGTTGCCCCTCACCCCTGACCTCCAGAATTCCTTTATGTCTATCCCATGTATTCTTAAATCCCATCATTATTTCAGCCCCCACCACTTCCTCTGGCAGGGTGTTCCACTTGTCCACCACCGGTTCTGTGAAGAAAGTCTTCCTCACGTTTCCTCTGAATCAGCCTCCTTTGAACTTCATCCCATGCCCTCTAGTCCTGGAACATCTTTTTTGCTTAAAAATAGTGTATTCCTGCACCCTGTTCCTCCCTGTAAGATACTTGTATGTCTCTATCATATCCCCTCTCTCCTTCCTCTCCTCCAGGGAGTACACATTCAAGTCCTTCAACCTGTCCTCATAGGACTTGTGATGCAATCCATGTACCATCTTTAATACCCTCCTCTGAATCTTCTGTACCCTGTCTATGTCCTTATGCAGGTAAAGTGTCCAGAACTATACACTGTACTCCAGGTGGGGCCTCACTAGTGTCTTGTATAGTGGAATTATGACCTCCCTTTTCCTGCTGGTGATGCCCCTGCTTATGCAGCCCAGCATCCTATTTGCTCTACCTGCTGCCTTGTTGCACTGTTTCCATACTTTGAGGTCATCAGAGGTGATAACCCCAAGATCCCTTTCCTGCTTGGTGCATGCTATATTCTCACCCCTCAACTGATATATTGTGCCAGGATTTTTGTGCCCCATATGCATTACCTTGCACTTCTTTGCATTGAATTTCAACTGCCAAACCCCTGACCATTTCTGATATATTTCTTTGCATGCTACTGTAGTTCATTTTAATGCAGTGTTCAAAACCAACAGAGAATAGTGATGAAAACCTAAACCAAGCCATAATAAAAGGAACACTCCTTTTTATTATTTCAAAGTAATAATAACATATGCTAAAGCAGACTAAAAATGGAACAAAAGTGTATCACACAACGCAGGAGATATAGGGCAATCTAAAATAGAATAAAAAATGTATAGGTCAGGATTTTCACCATTAAGATGCACTGCTGCCTGAAATAGAGGAATTAAACAATGCAATGTGTTAAGCCTAGTGAAGTTTCTGGGATTCTGATACCCATTTTATAAAAACATATTCACAGCTTCCAGTTGGAACTGATTTGGGTTGACTGTCTGCAACCTTATACCCCTCCTGTCTTTGATATCAGCAAAACTGAATTACTCAGAGTGAATGTAGCTGTGCAGAAGAGTATGCATGGCTACAAGAGGCACTACCTTGTATGCTTGTGGATGCCTAAAAAGGAAAAATAAAAGACATGTAGTGCCACAGCTCTCAATGGCTATATTTATCAAAGTTATATATACTTAACTTTCATATCAGTCGAGGCACTAAGCCTACTGTACATCTCCATAAAGGGGTATAAAATAAGTATTATACTTTTTTGTGGTTCAGTCAAGACAACTGAAACTAATCAGTTCAGAAATATAGTTTATTACCAGTAGTAGTTATAATTATATGTATACTGATACTGCAATCATTTTCAAATGTGCAGTAAAATTAACAATATCAGAATCATCAAGCAATCATAAGATAAGAAAAATAAATGATTCAGCATAGGAAAAAAGATAATCAAAAATTATGAAAAGTTACAATGTTCCAAACAATTATAATCACTATTGCAGTTGTGGTAAGTTGGCTAACTCTGTTTATTTCTTCGGCTTCAGTCTCTAGTCTACTCATATGAGCTTCCTCCTGAACATCTTCCTTTTTGGCTTGCTGAAGGAAACCTGTTTGGTTTCATAAGAAACAGTGCAGCACCTGGTAAACCTGTAAGTTAGCAAACATTTGGCCCGATAAGGGAAGTAACAAATCGTTCTGATTTCAATCCAGTCCTACCTGTAGGACAACAACCTTTTAGTGATCAGGGATATGTAAAGAAATAATATGTGGAATTTATGTTATTTAACATAAGTGCTCCCTTCACTTGGGAGAATACCAATCTCTCTATAGCTGTCAAAGGTCGGGGAGATAATGGTGGAGATGCTTAGTTGCAGGGTTGTGCACCGAGAGGGAGAATTCAAGTGTAAGTTCCTCTAGCAGTTTAAACAGCTGTCTAAAAACCTGTTTAATGAAAGGTGGGGTTTCCAGTCAATTTAAAAACATTCATAAAGATAGTTTTTAACATGTCCTCTAAATTCTCAAATTTCGTATCCAGCTCTATAGGAAGTCTAAAAAATCTCAACTTATTATATCTGTTCCCATTGTCTAATTGTTTGATATAGCGATTCAAAGCCAACACATTTCAAATGTTACAGTGGCTAGTGCATCTGTGATGAGAGCCTTAGCTCTGACTCCGGAGAGTTATTTTTGAAAGTCAGGGTGAGTCACTTGAACTGAATTCAGATCATGAGGAAGTTTTCCTTGGTTCTCTTCAAGTTTTTTTCAGCTGATCGATTTTATTCATGAAGCTATCTATATTGTGCTCAAAATGCTCCATGAAAGAGATTTCTTATCGCTAAACTGAGTTCCTTAAAGTTTTAAATATCAGTCATTTTTGTTTTTATGATTTTTTCCCAGTATAGTCCCATATGAGCGTCAACACTCTTTTATAATTAACATTTTATTGAAGAAAACTTTTGATAAACAGCTGCAAACAATGAACATGAAATGTACATATTATGATAAAATATATGAACATTGTAAAATCAGAGTCTAAGAGTGGTGGTGGCTTTCCTTAACATAGCCAATAACAGGCAACATTTTGTTTCCTGTAGTGTCCTGCTTTTATCTGTTTTGCAATAAATTTACCCAAGATAGTTCAGCCGGGATGCATTATCACATTTCAAGTCAATCAATCAATCAATCAAAATCTTTATTTAACCAGGCGAGCATCATTGAGCAAGCTCATTTTCAAGATGGACCAGTACATTAAACAATAAGACAATATATGACATAGAGGTTGCCGCAGTACCAGTCAACGTGAGTTGAGCTGGGGTTAGGGCAATTAACAATATAGTACAGTAATAGTCAAGGAAGAAAGTATATGGCAAAATAGCAATAGAACCACAACATAAAAGCTACAAAGACAATATTTACATATAGTCCCTGGCACTGAGCAGGGATAATCATTGATGGATACATACTAGTTGTTGATATATGACAACATAAACAGTAAAAGGCAATCAAAAAGTATAAGCATTCCACTAGGAATAGAGAATAGTTGCATATTAGACCCAGCACTGAGCACAGATCAGCATGAGTGGATACCTATAACTATGTGGGGTAAGGTGAATGTAGGGTGGCAGGGGAGAGTGGAAGGGGGAGAAGGGATGAATAAACAGAAGTATTGAGGAACAAGGTGTGGAGTGAGAGAGGATAGGAGTGAAGTGGTCAATGTAGTGAGGCGACCCCAAAATGGGACCTCCTAGGGACCAAAAAAATACAACAAAATAGAAGACATACATATTCCACGGCGAAGGTAAAAGGCCATTTAAAAATGCCAGGTCTGCCTATAGGAGGGAGTGAGGGTCAGTTAAGGGTGAGTTTGCCTATGAGACAGCAACACTCACTTCACCAACACTAATATGACAAGCTAGGGTGGTTTACTGAGAATGGTAGCGAGGGATAGGGGAGGACAAGATAGTAAGAGGTCAGCAATTACCCTTGGAAGGTACTAGTTGAAGCAAAGAATCGGAGAAGGCAGAATGATAATGAGACAGTAATGGAAGAATTTTGATACTCGGTATGAGGCTAGGCTCAAGGAGGACACCAATAACTGGAGATGGGGCAGATATCAGTGGAAACAGTTACAGGATTCCTTGAAAGAGCGATTGCAACTTGATTTGAATGCTGCTAAACTGATACAGCGGAACAGTTTCAGAGTTTTTTTGCAACGTATTCCACAGTAATGGTAGCATACAACTTATGGCAGACTGGCCAAACTGTGATCTGACCTTGGGCACAGTCAGAGAAATATACTGGGCACTTCTCAGCCCATACTTGGATACGAATCTCAATGGTAGACAATCTGAGATGTAAGAAGGTAACTTCTGAGTGATGGCGCTATAGGTCCAAAAGGCAGCATTTCTCTGTTGTGTATAGTTTAGGGAAGACCAACCCACAGCTGTATATAGACAGCAACGGTGCGTTGAGTAAGGGAGATCTGTAATGAACCTTAGGGCTCGGTGATAGAGCATGTCCAGTTTAGTTAGCGCAGTGGTAGGACCTTGACTATATAGAAAGTCTGCGTAGTCAATCAGGGAAAGGAACGTGGTTTGCGCCAATCTCTTCTTTGCATCCTTGGTGAGGAAGTGCTTAATCCTGTAGAAAAGACCAAGTCTCTGTTTGAGTTTTTTTGACAGTTCCTCAATGTAATCAATAAATTAAAGTTTGTGGTCGATCCAGACCCCTAGATATTTAAATTTGTCTACGAATTCCAAGGGTTCACCAAGCAGGGTGGTAATCTGAGGAAACATTCCATTTGTTGATGGATTTGTTGCATAAGCAAGGGGTGAAAAAAGCATTGTTTTAGTTTTTTTGGCATTTAGAAGTAGTTTCTGATTTAGGAGCTGTAGCTGCAATTGGTTGAATTCCTGCTGTAGATCACTGCAGGCTGTTCCATGAGTAGGTCTGCTGATATAAAGCACAGTATCATCTGCCAAGAGGTGAATATTAGTGCCTTTGATACTAGCATCAATTCTGTTGATGCAAACTGTGGAAAGCAGGGGACCCAATATAGACCCCTGTGGTACCCCTCTCAGAAGTGTTATTTATTTATTTGTTCATTCGGAGAGACCTTTGAGCATGAGCTCTTTTACAAAGGTTCCACGTCAGGGTGGACAAGTAGGACATACACAATACAGTGGTTACAGAGGGCCTGCTCAGTTGGCATACAAGAGCAAATTACACCAAAGCTGGACAAATTATGAACAAGGATTATAACAGAACTAGAAGATATTTGGTAACAGGATTAAAAGCACCAATTCTAAACCACCCCACCCGCAGCGACCTCCAGGGTCAGTTGTTAGACAAAGGTTGATTGGTCTGAGAGGTGGTTAGGACATTACTCCAGTGGTGGCAGTCTAGTTGTTAATAAACCTGACGGCAGGGTTAGAATTACTCCCAGGGGGTGGGAAAGGGGGGCGGTGGAGGGGGGTGCAATGGGGTGGTGGTAGTGGGAGCAGCACAAAGTACCTTGTCTAGTTGGGGGTGGGGAGGGGAAATGTGGTGAGGCATAACTGCAGACAGATAGAGTTTTAGCAGTGATAGTTCCCCTTCCGCTTTTATCTGTTGGAATCGGCCAGTGAGGTAATTAGAGAACCATTTCAGTGACGGGGGTCCAGTCTGATATTCTGGAGGGAAGACAGAAGCAAGCCATGGTCGGCCGTGTCGAAGGCCTTGTTTAGGTCTAAGAAAACCACACAAACAAAGTTCTTTGTGTCCAATTCACACTGCCAGTTATCCATCGGCTTTGCTAATGCTGAGATAGTGCTGTGCTGTGGTCTGAAGCATGATTATAAGGGATTCAGCAGGTTTGCAGATTCTAAAAAGCTCCTAAGCTGCAAACTCACTAGCTTCTCCAGCAATTTAGACAGGGTGGGAAGCAGGAGGATAGCCTATAATTATTTAGATCACTGGGATCACCGAATTTGAACAGATGGACCACATGGGCTGTTTTCCATATAGGAGGGATATTTCCTTATGAAAGCGATAGATTAAAGAGGTGCGTGATTGGCACCGCCAGGACATGAGTACTGACCTTATTTATTTCGGTTTTGTTTACCGGGTAAGTACACTAGACAAGTTTTATGCCTATTTTCAGGAACGACCCGGGAGAGTACAAAAGGGTACAACAGGTACATTGATACAGTAATTGGTTCAGACGAATACATTCAGGTACAAAAACAGGAGAAAAGACAATTTTTACAGTTTTTACATTTACGTGGAAGGTACACCCAGATACAGTGCTGGGGCAAGGTATAAATTAGAGATAAATTCAATGACCAACAGGGCTGGTGAGGATTATGAGCATAGTAACATCATAGCGTCAGTCAAGCAAGGGAGGGGGGATTTGGACGAGGACATAGCGCAAGAGTGGTGACGCCAGAGCAGGAGAGAAGAAGCCGGTACCAGTGGACACCGGGAGGCTAAGGAGGCTTAGGACATTCACAGCGAGAAGCCATCTTAAGATGATCCCACAGGGAGGTCCGGAAACTCTTGTGAGAGGAGGCAGTACGGATTCTTTCAGGAAAGGAGTTCCAGAGCCTGGGGCCATGGACAGCAAAACTCCGTCCCCATGTTGGAAAGGGAAGTAGGTACACTTAGTAGGCCGGGCCTTGGGATCTAGGCAGGTAGGGGGAGAGGTCAGCAGGAGCAAGAAACCGGCCAGTTCCGGAGGGGTGCTGGAGCTAAGTACTTACTCACGAGGCACCCAGTGCTAAAGTTAAGGTGATTGGTGGGGATAGCCAGCCAAGCTTGTAGAGCTTGCAGTGATGGGTGAGGCGGGGGCTGCCAGGGCAAAACGACAGATGTTGTTGCACGTTGTGCTCCACTTGGCTTAGGAGTGTCTTAGAAGCATGAGCAAATATGAGGAGCTGGAAGGAGGGGAGGAAGTAGTACTCCCCTGGCAAGAGCTAAGCGAGCTGGAGTGAGGTTGCACCAGCCCTGTAGGCCATCCCCAGTTTGCGTTTACCCCACTGCAGGCATTATGGATATGACTACCAAGGTCCAATTGGGATCAAGCCGCTACAAGATATTTGAGGGAGGTCACGTTAGGGAGAGGGAGCCATCTTCGAAGTTGATATGTAGGGAGTTGAAGAGGCTCGTATTTTGGCAGAGGAACCGAAGAGCATAGCCTGGTTTTGTTTTGATTTAGGACCAATTTATGGTTGGAGAGCCATGCCTGGATGTTCCAGAGGTCTTCAGATAAGTGACGATTTAGTGTGGCTGTATCACAGGAGTGGGCCAGGAGAACCAGGTCATCCGCATACATGATGACACGGCAGCTGGAGACCACATCAGGGAGATTGTTGGTGAACAGGAAAAAGAGTAGGGGACCCAGCACGGAGCCCTGAGGGACACCAGAGGTGACAGGCCGGGGGGGCAGAGAGGACTTTATTGAATTTAGTTAGTTGTTTTCTGCCATTTAGGTAGTCAGAGACCCAGTTTAGGGTGGTGGGTCTCTGACTACCTTCAGGAAGAAAGGGTCAATAAGGTCACACTTTTCCTGCTATCTAGCTGTAATAATAATAATTCTTCAACCTCTTTCAAAGTTACAGGCTGCAGGGAAAATGTTGCACTACTGCCATATACTTCATGATCCTGAACACCCAATTGTGCACGGAGATTGCTTGCAGGGGAAGAATCAAAGGCTAGACCTCCAGTGGCAAAATGATTATTGAGCGAATCAAGGATAATAATCCTGTCAGAGATTGTAGAGGAACCAATCGTGATTTTCTTTGGCAATGGATTTACAGATTTGGAGCCTTCTAGCTCCTTTAAGTTTTTCCAGAATTTGGAAGAACACTTCTTGGAGGACTCATGTTCAGTACAATAGAAGTGTGCTTTGGCCTCTCTGATCATCTTAGTACAAGTATTCCTAGCTGCCCTAAAATGGGCCCAGTCCATTGATAGTTTGGTTTTACGTGCATGTTTCCACAGCCAATCTCTGTTAAGCAATAGGGCATTCAGATCAGCAGTAAACCACTGGCAGGATTTAGCCTTCACCCTGACTTTAGTAACTGGTGCCCAGGGCTGGCGTTAGGTACCTGTGAACCCGCGGCCACGGGGGGCCCCCAAATGTAGCGGACCACAGGCGGCACATGAAGCAGGTCTGACAGCGGGCACCAGCAGCAACCCATTAACCAGTCCGGCAGCTTTCTTTTTTGTCTGTCCCACCCCACTCCTTGCCTGGATCACCACAGCATCCTGTAAGAAAATAAAATACTGTCCCCCCGATCAACATAGCTGAGCAGCATTAGTACCTAGCAAGCCCCTGTGCTCCTCGCTGACTGCACTAGCGAATTCTCTCCGGCTCCGCTCTGGCTCCCCATCAACAACATGTGATGTCCTCATCTAGTTGCCCTTTCGCGTGGTTTATACTGTGAAGCTTTGCATTTGTTGCTGCCGGCTTCCCATTGTGCCTGAAGATCAGGCCCCGATTTCCCCGAAGGAACACCAAACCACGCCACACGGTCCATGCCACCATCCTGTCTTCAATTCTATCCCCAGGCAGCTTTGTTTCATGTTCCCCACATTCCTCTATTGTGCTGCACAGAACATGCTGACGTAGGAGGAGGTGCTGTGCTGGAACCATTCACAGGGCTCCAATAGGTCCGTCGCTGTTTATCGCACCTCCTCTAACTCAGACTTGAACATTTCTGTCCCCCCCTCAGGTCTGTGTCTGCAGCATAAGTATGGGGAGATGGGAGTCTGGAGAGGTAGAGAGCAGCAGAGCAGAGGTAAAAAAAAATATTGCAGCAGCTGGAGAGGAGCATTTTTTTGCAATTATATTATTTGTAGTATTGCTCTTAAGGTCATTAATTTGCGTCTGAGGCTGAGTCTTACAAAGTATGCAGTAGTCGGTGGGGCAGTTAAGGAAGGTTTTTTTGCAATTTATTCTATTAATTATCTGTTAGAAATGTAATATTTCTAGTGTCTCCAGGTCATTGTGTCTGACATATTGTGCAGTAGTTGGATTTATGTACAAAGATTACTGAGGAGGTTTGGGAGGGGAACAGGAAGGGGGTTCAGGGAGGGGCCCGGGAGGGTATATGGGGGCCCATCAAGGGGCTCCATCTGTTGGGCCCCAGTAATTGAGTTTGTTGGGGCCCCAAAGTCCTAACACCTCAGTTCTGCTGTGCCATATGGCAGTCTCTAAGTATTGCCAAAGTTAACCCATGCCACTATAATCTGGTGCTTTAAATTTAAGGTTTTCTATTTTCTGAGTTATATTTTTTGGAGTTTCCCTCATCCATGTGGTGAGGTCTCTCTTACCCCTCATCGTCTGAAATAACTGTTTTTTTCTCCTCCTCAGAGAAAGTTGTAAAATGTAAAGGCCCAGATATTCAAACTGCGCTCAAAAGTAGCGCAACAGCAGGAGCAAGCACAAACCAGTTGCGCAAATGCGCAACAGGTGCGATATTCAAACATGGAGCACAGCAAATTGTGCAAGCAACCAACGTCTCAATATCGCACATACTGCGCCATGGCGCAACCAGGTAGGAGAGGCTGAGCCAAAATGCTGCACTATGGAGCAACCAGGGAAGCTCAGCTGAGCATTCCAGAGCTGCCATAGCGCAAGCACAGCCCCCCCCCCAGAGCAATGGAACTGCACATCCAGGGAGGCAGGCTGGGGCCCACCGCCAGCCATGCCACACATGGGCACAGGAACACACTGCAGAACCCACACCACACCTGCACACCCCTAGCACAGCATCACTGGGGGTGGGACGGATGATCCACGTGCCCATGGGGACAAGCCAACAAAGCATAGCAGAGCCATGACACCCCAGCACAACCACTGGCAGGCGGAGAGTGCCACACACAGGGGGTTGACAACCACAGTGCACATCAGCCCCCCATACGCACAGCACACCCTGCACCGTGACCCCAAGACACCACCCATGTGCAGTGACTGGCACTGCAGGAAACACCATGCATCCCCCCTGGCACACGTCAACCCCGTGCTGCAGAGAAGCATACAAGCCAGACTCCACCCTGTGCACCCAGCAGTGGGTGGCAGCAGACAGCAAGACCAACAGAAAGTCAATGCCATGCTGGTGATACCTCCCATGCACACACACACGCACACACACACACACACACCCATATGTACCCAGGACCATACCACCCCAGATGGCTTGTACACCACTGCAACTGAACAACCATAGCCAGCTGCAAATCAGAGATCAACACAGCATTCATATCAAAATATAAATGTATTCTCAAAGAGTAAAGTACAAAACAATCAGCAGAACTATTTACAAGGGGGATGGGTACAAGGTCGGGTTGTTCAATGGGTAGGGATTACAAACTTGGAGAGGGAAGGCAGGGTGGTATGGATGGGAGAAGGGAAGGGTAACAACAATTTATGGTCCTGCCGGGCCGCCTGCCTCCTGGCTGGTGTTGGCCCGTCCCCATGCCGCCTCCAAGGCCATGCCTGTGGATGGACTGCAGGATGGCTTGGTCGTCCTGCAGCAGCTGTCTCATGCTCCGGACATCCCTCCCAATGCTCTGGAGAACCTCGAGGCCTAGGAAAATGGGAACACAGTCAATGGCTGTGACTGACCACAACCCTGAACACCACCCAACCTGCAAGCCACATAGCCCAATGTCCCACACCTTTGATGGCATGCACCCACCCACAGTGAACATGCACATGGCCATCACAAACAGGCGGCACCAGCTATGTGCACCACCGCCCACACACACTGCCCACGTCAATCACAGTACAAACTAGGCTGTCATGTGATGTTGCAACGTGGTGCGATGCCAGTTACACAGCTATGTGCCCAGTGCATGCCTGACCACCTTGTGATGCATACACAGACGTGTCGTGATGCTGCACTGTGATGCAGGTCACCTGTGTCACGCCTACATACATGGATACATAGACAGTGTCGGCAGATAAGGCCTATGGACACGCAGTCTGGCCATTTGGCCTTGTACGATCACTCTCTTGTCCTATAAGTCCGTTCGCCCCACCCTGACCTCCAGAAGTCCCTCATGGCGAACCCACACATACAGATATCCCGTGACCAAGTCAGCCCCCACCACATCCTCTTGCAGGGTGTTCCACTGTCCACCACCCATTATGTGAAGAAACACTTTGCATGTTCCTCTAAACGAGCCCTCCAACTGCATCCCATGCCCTCTAGTCCTGGAACATCCTTTACGCTGACAAATATTGTTTCCTGCACTCTGTTCCCCCCTGTACAATACTTGTATGTCCCCATCATATCCCCACAGCCTCCTCCCCTCCAGGGAGTACATGTTCAGTTCTGTCAACCTGTCTGCATAGGACTTGTGATGCAATCCATGCACCATCCATGTCGCCCTCCTGTGAACGCTCTCCACCCAGTCCCTGTCCATACGCAGGTATGTTTTCCGGAACTGTACACTGTACTCCAGTGTGGGGAGTCACTAGTGTTTCATCTAGTGGAACTACGACCTCCCATTTGGTTGTGTCCATCATGGTTGGTGGTCCTGCCTCTCAGCATGCAACAGCATCCATGACGTAATGATACTCACATCCTCCAGCAGCTGTGTCTGCCGCTGCTGCTGCTGCTGCTGTTGCTGCTGCTGATGCTGCGTTGCCTGGCCTGACGCCTGTGGCACTGGGGCCCTGGCATGGCCCACATCAGCCTCGTCGCCCGCGCTCACCATCCGCCTGTGGGAGACATATAGTGAGACAAACATCAGTGTGACGCAAAAGCAGAGTGCCCCCTGCCCCAGTAAGACTGCCTGCCCACACAGCCATAACCATCCATCGCACAGCTGCACACACTGACACACCGATGCACAGCCACCCAGGCACACACACACCCCTACACAGGATATAGGTGAATAGATGGTACACTCACGTGGCCTAGGCACCAGGCCCCGCCTGGCACAGGAACGCAGCCGCGCATAGTTCCGCTCCTCCGCGGAGATCACTGTACCGTGCCGCACTGCTCTGCAGAGATCGCCCCGCCAGTGACCCCCACCAGGTCAGTGGCCACTTGCTGCCACACATGGTCCTAGGTCCGTGAGGGCCTCACCATACATACGCCTCATAGTGGGCTCCACTAGGGCCACCAGGTTGGCCACTTCAACTGCACTCCAGGACACCGCCTCCTCCAGCCATGGCCCCAACTTTACAGCAGGCAATATGGGCGCTTGCCGCGCTGTGACCCCACGTGGAGTTGTCGCGCAATAGACCAGCACAGGCTCCAATCGCGCTGTTCGCACAGCGCCATCACTTTACATGGCGCTGTAACCAGACAGCGCAATAGGGACGTACACATGGCATGCCCACAGCGCCAGGGGTCAGAGGGCATACACAAGGTCACGGCAATGACGCAAGGCTACGCACAGCGCCATAGGATGTATAGGCATCCTGCATGACTGCTAAGCAGAGCACCAGTGCCACAGTGGACTATCGCGCAGAAGTGCCACAGCGCCATATAGTGCCCAGTGCTGTAGCGCCACTGGCACAATGGTGGCTATGGCCAGAATCGCCTATCGCGCTCAGCAGGTCTGCAGCGCGATCGACGCCTGCATAACCTGTCTGGGCATGTGCAATGCAGTGTAGCACACAGCCACAAACATGTGCCATCAGCTCAGCCGGACCTTCCCTATTGCGCTAAGCGCAAATACGCGATATTCAGCCGACATATGCAAATCAGTCGATCAGTCATGCAAAGGCGCAGTGGCGCGATTAGCATGTCATTAAAGTTGCGCCACACTCATTTGCATGTGTTGCACTATAAAATGCGACACTGGGTTGTGGTGGCCAGATTTGGTTGTTGCAGCTGAGAGGTGAGTTACATGCTGTGTGATGCCCAGGACAATGCTCATGGGCAGGGGTGCTGGAGGATGTCACAGGTTGAGGGGGCTGAGCCTGATGAGGGCACTTAGAAAGGGGCAGAGGGCACCCTTTCCATCAGTATCTGCCATGCGGCGAGGAAAGGGGGGGGCTTCCCCCCCGCCTGCAGCTATGCTCATGGGGAAATGCTGTGGACTGCACAGTGACAGGTGTCCACTTCCACCCATACAGATCAGCATGACTGACGAGAACCAGGCCGAGGGTGTGGACGGCGGGCGTAGGAGGAGGCCGAACTTCACCACAGCAGAGACCGAGGCCCTCTTCCAGGCCTACCTGGAGGATGAGCCGCTTTGAGTGGGTGGACGGCACCCCTCAGCAGCCGCAGCTGCATGAGAGGGGTAGCTCTGGCCGTCAACCTGCACGGAAGCCACCAGCGCCCCGCAGGAGTGCCACAAGAAGATGGGGACTGACCGCAGGAGGCTGAAGGAGAAGGTGGCAGCCTTCAGGGTGGCATGCTGCCACTGGTGGGGACCACCAGTGGTGCTGCAGCTGACCCCGACCGAGGAGACACTGGTCGCGCCATGCAGCCGAGTGCCATTGCGGGTGTTCCTGGCGGAGGATTCTACAGGTGGAAGCCCATCACTGCACAGTATGTCATGGTGATGTTGTGGGGAGGCGGCTGTTGTTCCATGCACTCACATGTACTCTCTTTCTGTTTCAGATCCTGTTCTGCCTGCAGGAGACAGTCGTGGTGGTGCTGACAGTGCGGCAGACCTGCTGGACCAGGAGGAGGGACCTTCCACCTCCGCCAGCAGCCTGCACGCACTGCAGCAGCAGGCCGGCTGGGCCGACAACTCCGCCGGCAGTGATACGGGTGCAGGGGGTGCACAGCCTGTGTCACAGCAGTCTGGCATGCAGGTGTGCCAGCATGATGTGCCTATGGCAGTGGCACGCACCGGCACTATTGATGATGGCAGGCCTGCAATGGCCAGTGAGAGGTGTGTGTCCCACGAGGGACACATGGCAGGCCAGCACGTGCCCCTGGGCCATCCAGCTCCACACCTGTACCAGCATGCTGGCACAGTCACAGGCTGGGCCTGTCAGCACCGTGGGCAGCATCGGTGGCTGAGCAGGTGTCTGGCACTGTTGACAGCACAGGGTGGAACAGGTGGACCTGGGGCTCAGCAGTTGGAGGGGCGGCAGCAGCAGCTGCACACTCAGGCCTGGGGACAGCGTCAGGCAGTGGCACTTGTCCACCGCCCTTAGATCAGCCCATACCTGGTCCTGGCGAACAGCGGCCACCCTTAAGGGGTGCTGTGCACCAGGACCATCCACACCCTGGGGGTCACGATGCCATTGGGGCACAGTACCCTTTGGACGCGCACACCCACCTGTTGCAGGAGTTGGTACAGCTGCAGGGGCGGTTTGCAAGGTCCGTGGAGGCACTGACTGTGTCCGTGGAGCGGCATAGCAGGGAGTGTGCTCGGGACCGGGCCGAGATGGTCCATATGCGGACGGATGTGACCGCTGCCATCGACAGGCTGACCCAGGCAGTGGTCTCTGTGGCGACCGCATTGACCACACTGTCTGGTGACCCTGTACCACGCACCCTACACAGTGCGCACTCCACTCCCCATTCCCGGCATCGTGCGACACCAGGCCTTTCGACGCCGGGTTCTGCTGTGGGCATCCCGAGCACCCCTGGTGCAAGTTTGTTTGGCGGGATGCAGCCCCTGTGCGGGCAAGGTCGCGGTCGTGTACTGGGACCCTGGTGGTGCACTAGCGCCACTCGATGTGGCCTGCACAGCCTGCCAGTGCTGCTAGGCTGGCAGAGGCCGCCCACACATCCGCTGGTGGCCGTGGGACAGTGCTCCCTGACTGAGCTGTCTCCCAATGCAGGCCCTGTCTGGTGCTGCCCTGTGTGCAATGTGTGTCATGGTGGGCAGTGCACTGCTGGGTGCTCTGCTCACCAAACTGACACACGGACCACCTGCACACTCTCCCAACTGCTGTCCACAGGTGTGTGTGGATGATGATGCCTGCATTGCACTGTCACGACAAGGTGTTGCCCAGGTCCTGACACACGACGTGGACAGTCCAGGTGGTGAGGGTGGTTGGTGGTGCTGTGTGATAGCGGTAATTTCCGCAGTGCTGTGCTGCTCCCTGTATGCTGCCTGGTGTGTGTGTGTGTGTTCATTTGAGTGCTCACCCTCTGATGATGTGTTGGTATGCCTAGACCCTTCAACTCCCTGACCTTCATGCACGGTGTTCCGCTGTGTGCCTGTGGTTTCGCGCATAGACAGTGTTGCCTGCACATGTCCCCTGACTTACCTGTGTTGGGCGTAGTGCTCTTCTGCAATGGTGTCCGTGCTGGCCTGCCATGTCAGTTGGGGGTCCCTCCGTCTAGGGGCGGCTCATCACCCATATCACCCGGCGCCACTGGCGTCCCCATCGCTGTCCCCTCTTGGACCTGTACGGCTATCCCATGGTCTTTGGCCATGTTGTGCAGGATGCAACAGGCCAGGAATATCCCACAGGCTTTTGGGGCTGTACTGTAGGCTCACGCGAGGTGTCCAGGCATCGGAAGCGTGCCTTGAGTATCCCGAACACCCGCTCTATGATGTTCCGTGCGCGCATGTGCCTCATTGAAACGCGGCGCGCTGGGGACGTGGGGCCGGTATGGTGTGAGCAGCCAGGACGGAGGGTATCCACAGTCACCTGTGGAGATAGTGGAGATCAGTGTTAGGTCAGGTCCATGTTGCCATATCCTGTGTGCCACTACCATGGCACCTGTGTCATTCCCACCCTTGCACAGAGTTTGCATTCCATACATGTGTACTCACCCACTAGATGACCCGTGGGGATGTTCCCACTCTCGAATCGATGGCACAGTGCAGATTGGTGCCATATGAAGGCATCATTGCCCGCCAGGGTGTGGCACAGACATTGATGATGCGCCCAGTGGCATCACACACCACCTGGCAGTTGACACTCGGGAAGCCCTTCGGTTCTGATATGCTTGCTTCGTCGGGCCAGGTGGCATGCGAATGGCCACATGGGTGCAGTCTATGGCACCCTGCACGCCAGGCATTTGTGCTACCCTGTGGAACTCCTGCATGTTTGCTGTACGCCTGCCGCGGTGCTGGGGAAATGGATGTACTCGCAGCATGAGGCAGCAGTGCTTGAGGAATTGGGTGAGGATGCGTGACGTGGCACAACTGCATAATGCCTGTGGTGTCCCCTGTCGGCCTCTGGAAGGTGCCCTGTGGCGAGCAGGCACATGCAGGCTGTCACCTTGGTCTCCACGGACAGAGCATGACTCCGTGAGGGTGCCTGCATCACATCACTGCACAGCTCACTGAGCCGTCTCAGTATTGCCCTGTTCAGGCGGTACCGGCCACGATCTCGACATCGCTGTACAGCTCGTAGCTGATGCGGCACGATACCGCTCTGTCGGGGCGATCACCGACGGGCCCTCCACGGCCATGTCCCCCTGCAGCATGCTGTCTCACCCCCCTCATTACAGCTTCCATGTGGAAGCTGACACTGTCCATCTCCCTGGCTTCTGCCCTCCCCCAGCTGCTGTTCCTGTGTTACCCCCACTGCCCCCACTGCTGCTTCCACTGCACCAGGCACCCCCCACTGGCCTCTCTGTCCTCCAGGACCCACTGTCCCTCTCTGTCCTTCCTGCTCCTGTCTCTGTCTCTCTCTCTCTCTGTCTCTCTCCCCCGGTTTGCGGCCTGCTCGAGTTCTTGCGCCGCTCCCTTGAGCCGTTTTATTTTGGCTCACATCCGGTACAGCGCATCCTCCGGCTGAGCCACTCTTGCGCATTCGCGCAAGTGTTCAAATATCGCATTGCGCACTTTATGTATGGACCCGCCCCTTCGCTGGCTGCGCATGCCTTCATTTCCATTGGCGCTGTGGCTCAGCCGGTTTTGCATGCAACTGGCCCTTCTCAATATCGCAGAATGGCGATTTTTGGAGTTGCGCACGTGCAACCCTGTTGCGCATGGCGCAACCCTTTTGAATATCCAGGCCAAAGTGTTTTGTACACTATTTCCAATATCCTGGAACACCTCCAATCCACTGGCATGCATTTTAATATCAAATTGTGCTACACAACGCTAACTTATAAATACACAGTTTACAATAATAACTGGCTTGCACCCACTTGCACTGCCTAATGGCCAAGTTATGTGATTACAGGCTTTATGCAGTTGTTAAAATTAAGCTAATATGGGGCATTTTTTGTTGAAAATAATTGATGGAACACATTATGTTAATTCACAGATGGCATGGACGTTTTTTGTAATATGAAGTAAGCAGGAGGAAAGTGAAATATAGAACAGTAGCTGTGAGCTAGGTAAATTTATTTTACTTCAAGAATTCCACAACGCTTTAACTTAACGCAGTATTATAACATTAAAAATGGAGATAAATATTTTTGTTTCAAGGATTGTTATACTAAAACATGTTTTTTTATCATTGTCTTTAACAGCTATACCCCGTGAACAAGCTCTTATACAGAGCGAAACGTAGGGGGGCAGTATAAACAGAAATAAAAATCATTACAAAGAAATTTTTGGACTCTGGAGATGTTTTTTTTGGGTTCCTAAACGAGATGTTTTCATGGAAATTACTTAAGTGGGTCAGAAGTTGAAGTCCCACAGATGGAGGCCTATAGCAACCTATTATGCAGAGGGAGATTTCGTGTGCAATTTCAACTTTGAGGGTTAGGCATTCAAACTCTTTCTGTATTGTAGTTGAGTCCATGATGGTGGCAGAAATTTTGTTATTGATATATATGGCAACTCCTCCTCCTCTGGACTGCCTGTCTGTTCTAAACAAGGAGTAGGAAGGAATATTTACTTCCCAATCCGCAGTTCCAGGTTTGAGCCACGTCTCAGTGACCACCAAAACATCAGGTGAGGTATGACAAACCCATGCCTGAATGGATATATGGATGTATGGATTTCCTGTGGGGTCCTGCTTTAATCCATTCCTCAGCAGGGTGGAGTGGAGTACTGAGTGGTTTAAGTGACTTTATAAGGGTCACACAGTGTGTATTTGGCTATAGTAGGGTTTAAACCATAAGTTCTCCCGCTCCCAACAGTGTTTAAATGGACACTATCAATCTCTTTAGGCCTCCAAGTGACTTTAGTTAAAAAAAAATAAGAAAAATTATTATGATTGGTCACATTCTGTAGAGATTGCTGATGTAGTAAGAAGTTTGATTCTGCTTCCTTTTTCCTTTTAAATATGAAAAACAGACTGCATGCCATACTGGTATTACCACACAGAAACATCTTTGTTTAGAGTCACTGATGAACTCACACTGCATCTTTTCAGTACTTGGGAACACCTCCAACACAGTTTAGCTACTCATGATGCAATGGGAGGAGAGGAGACCATTGAATCAGGAGTGCCTGCACTATTTGAGTTTAGTACTAATGTTCAAGAAGTACGCAATAAGAGTAGATCAAGGATTAAAAACAGCACAAGGTTGGATATAACTACAAAAGGGCTTATGGTTGACTGTATATTAATTGTTTGTATGTGTTTTATAATATCTCAGTATCGCTGTCCTTGTACTTTGTATTTTATTTTGTTTTATTGGAATGCGCCTTGAAATTTGAAAGGCGCAATATAAATAAAATATTATTATTATTGCACCATTAGCATACATTTTTGTTCAACTAACTAAATAAGTAATTAAAATAACCTGCAATGTCAATGAATTTTAGAGGAGGGGCACACTCATAAAATCTGCATTTTCAGCTAGAAAGAACATGATGCAGAAAGGGCTGACATTGTCCATTTAAACCACTATACACTGCCTGGGTAGGGACCAGATATTGCCAGGGGGAGGGGGCAGAAAAGGCAGCAGCTGCTGGCAGTGACTTGAATTTTCTACCTTTACAGTGTACTGTGCTAACAGTGCTGCTGCTCCATACCTCCTCCCCTTTCTCTGACCAGGACTCGAGTCCTCTCAGGGACAAGACACTTGCTGTAGTTCAGCTCAGTTCCCTTGCTGCCTGTGACCTGCTGCCATGCATACTACCTTGCTTGGTCTTGAAAAAATGTTGTGGCAAAAAATAAAATAATTGCCAGGTCAGGATGTGGTATTCAAATAAATCCAGAGCCTTACAGCACCATTGGCTAGCAAGTGGGAGAGGCTCCTGTTGTATTGCTCAGTGGACCCCAACACTACCCCGGTACATTTGCTTTACAGTTTGTCAGGAAACATAATAAGGTAGGTTTTCAGCTTACTGCACTATGGTAGTCTCACTTCTGCCCTGAATTTTCACAGGATCCACCTCCTACTGAACTGCCTCTTGGCCCCCTGAAGTTTACCTTTGATGCTCCCAAAGCATCTGGGTCCCTCTTTTTTGGAATAACTGTATACGAGTTAGTACTGCTCTGCTGCTACAGCTGTCACTTGCTGCATGGCACTTCAGAGGGGCCCCTGCCACCATAACTGCAGTACTTCAGTGTGGCCATCCGCTGTAACTACTGTGACTGTACAGGTGATGTGACCCTGCAGTCTGAACCACTGCCACCATGGAGTGCTAGAGGGAGCACTGTGTGGGGGTGCCTTTTATGAATGCCCTCTCCATGCACTAAGGAATCTAGTTGGTCCCTGCTGGCAGGAGGTCAGCCTATCCAGGAAGGCCCTAGCAAGCCTGAGAACTGGCAGATAGAGAAAAAAAACAACAACAGGTACGTGAAGTTTGTTGTTTGCCCTGCAGCATGAAATGGAAGCCTTCTGCACATTGATCCCAACTCCTGCTGGTGGGAGAAGCATAAATTCTGGCTACTTACCCTTGGTTAAAAAAAAAAAAAATTTTTTCTGTGTTACCCCTCACAATGGTTCTGGCTGCCTGGTTGCTGTCAGCGAAGAGAGAACATATTCAGGCTCCGAGGGAGAACATATTTGGACTCCATGCCCTTTGGTTAAAAAAAATCACTTCTCCTGGGTTTTCTCTCATCGTCCCGGATCCTATTGGTAAGAGGAGGAGATAATTAGGCTCCATGCCCTTGCTTTTTAAAACACTTTCCCTGGATTTCCCCTACTGGTCCCACCACCTGTTGGTGAAGGGAGGATGGATTTGGAACCTGTGCCCATGCTTTTATTTATTTGTTTTTTCCATCAGCTCTAGCTTGTTTCATGACCTACTGGCTCAATATAGTGCACCCAGAAGGGTTCATGTAAGAAAGTGCATGCACCACAGCGTGGACCCAAAACAATGTATGGCCCAGCAGAGCGCAGACCACTAGAGTGAAGAGTAAGGGCACATCAGCACGTATGGCCCCAGTAGAGCACCTCTCCGAAACAATGCATTCCAGAACAGCACATGACTGCACCACGTAGGGAGAGTGGGCTCACGGCAATACAGCACCTGGCACCACGGAGTCAGGAAATGATGGGGGGTTCCACCCTGCAAGAACACAGCAGAGTTCCTGTGTCTTCTTTCCAGGGGGGGTTCCCCCCATGCATGCCGCGTGTGTGAAATGCCCCACAGACAAGCCAGGCAGAAGTCGGGACCACAGCCGAGCAGCACCCATGGCACAGATGGTGCATGCATGCTGGGGAACCGTTCGGAACACTTGTGTCAGATGCTCAAATCCGACAACTGTTGATCGTCGCACATAGCACCATCACCATCCACAGCCTACAGAACTGTCGCCTGCCACACCACAACAGGACCACCCACTGCCATGCAGGGAAGCCAGAGGAATGGAGGCTCAGCCAGCACAACCCTGCTGCTGCACCCTTGGGACCATGAGGTAGGTGTCTGGTTCATTACTACAGGGGACGATGTCATCAGGCATGGGCACTGCCATCAGAAGCGTTAGATGGCAGGTACGAGCAGCATACCCCTTTTGTAGCTTTTGCACTTGCACCAGTAGCTGAGGCAGGTACAGGGGACAGGAAGGGAGGACAGCACACAAACAGACAGTGAAACAGACCATGGCAAGAACGCAGCAACACTGCAGCAGGGGGTGCACCAGCAGGAGGTAGCTAGCCGTGGCACAGTCCACAATCAGGGAGGCATAATGAGCACTCTGGATGGCACCATTGCAATGACTGCATGCTGATGTAGCCTGACTGCCATGCAGCCCAGATGCGCTGTAGCCCCGTGAAATGGTGTCTGGCCAGATGTACAGCAGGCAATATCTGCTACTACAGCACCACATGTGTGCAAAATGTCCCGTCTGGGGTACACCCACATGGAACCCTGGCCTTGGCGGGGGCCTGCACGTGACAGAGGGAGGGGGGTTGCCTGTTGCAGCACAGGGCCTAGCTGGGCATGGCAGGCATGGGAAATGGTGGTGTACGACCCCATGTGTGAGGGTCATCTTGCAGGAGGCAGTAGGATGCCTGCTGTCTTGTGCTGACACACCTGTCATGTGGACCCACTGCACAGGCCAGAGAGCCAGCAGCATGCATGCGTGCAGTGCCCCACTGGACTGGGGGGATAGGGCGGGTGTCTGTGCAGGCCATAAATACCCTGTGACACACCCCATGCACACTCAATGATGTGCACCTGCTCCCTGTTGTGGAGCAATGCCGTGTCTCTGTGCACACCACCAGGGTCAACAGGCAACAGGTGCTGCAAGGCTGTGTGTGTGTACAGGTGGGACCACTCAGGCACACATTGGGGACCATAAAGAGATCACATTGGGTGACCGGGTTCACATTCTGTGGAGACAGTCCATGTGGGAGGATGCCTCCGGTGTACATCCGCAGCCAGAAGGGCAAGCCACTACTGCACCATGCGGGGTATCTATACCGCTGGGAACGTGTACACCTTGAGCAGATGTACTGGAAGTGTGTGGAATATGAGAAGGTGAAGTGTCCTACACAGGTGCATACACAGTCTGAGGAGGTGGTGCACAGCTCAGGTGGCCACAACCACATCCCAGATACAGCCAATATCGCAGCCAGGGAGGTATTGGCATTGGTGAAAGATCGTGAACAATGCGTCACTGAGACCTGCAGTGCATTGGTGGCAGCATGTACATCAAGTGTGCCCACAGTCATCACAGGGAGACTGCCGGCATTGTCACTGCTCAAATGGATTTGTGCCAGGGCCAGGACTGCGACACACAGGCCACCACCAGAATCCATAAACCTGCGACAGCTGGTGATACCCCCAGAGTACAGTTTGACTGAGATGGGCATCCCCTTCCTCCTTTATGACAGTGGCCAGCTGGATCACAGGCTGTTGGTCTTCACAACATGGGCCACACTGTCACACCTGGTGGGGTGTGCCACCATACTTGCAACTGGGACATTCAGCGTAACCCCGCTGCTGTTCCAGCAGGTGTACACAATCCATGGCCTGCTGGAGGGCACCACCTTTCCAGCGGTCTATCTGCTAATGAGCTCCAAAATGACCATGGCATACACAGCAGCATTCCAGCAGTTGAGGTAGCATTGCCATGGCCTCGCACCTACGGCTGTCCCAACAGACTTTGAACTTGCGGTCATGCGGGCCTTTTCCAGCATCTTCCCCAGCATTTGACAGCAGGGCTGCCTCTTCCACCTGGCCCCAGCTGTATGGTGCCATTGCCAGAACATTGATGGCTTCATGGTCCACTGCACAGTGGACCTGGACTTTTCCCTCCTTGCCTGTATGGTTGTTGCACTTGCCTTTGTGCCACCTGTCAATGTCGTGGATGTCTGCACTGCTCTGCGTGAGATGGACTACGTGAAGGCTAACGGTGAGCTGCTAAACCAGCTGCTGGACTACTTCGATGACATGTGGGTTGGTAGGACTGTAGGCCACTCTGCACGGTACAGGCCTCTTTATGACATTGCCATGTGGAGCATCCATGATGCTGCCCGTGACGGCACACCCGTTATGACTAACGCCATGGAGGCCTGCGACAGGGGATTTGCCACATGCCTGGGGCATGCCATCTGAATCTGTGGTATTTCATATGGGCACTGGGGGCTGAGGAGCAGCTGACCTCTGTGAAGCTGTCCAGCTGTTTGCTGGGAACACCATGCCCACTGAGAAGCAGCGCTATAAGGATGCCGGGAGGAGGATTTCTGTCATTGTTGGGTCCTACGGGCAGCGGTCCACTGTGGAATACCTCCGTGGCCTAGCATTCAACCTATCCCTCCAGGTGTAATGGGACTGTGCTGCTGGGTGGGGGGGTTGAGGTGTGTCTGTATCCTCTGTCACTGTTGCACTGTGTGGATTACCTTGCTTCCAGTAGTAAACACTATTTGCACACATGTCTGTTGTCCTGCCTCTTGCTTCCTGCTCACGACACATGGGCCTGCTTGCATCATTTCCCTGTGTAACCATCTGTCTGTTAGCTGTTCTTGTGTTAGCTGTTTAGTTTGCACTGATCTGCCATTAGCTGTTTTTGCATACGACATTATGACCCCGTGCCATTTCATGATGGTACTGTACCAGTTGTGGGGATGAACACCCGACCACTGAATTAGTTTTGCCACAGTTAAAAAAAACAAAAAAAAAAACACCTTGTTGGTTCTAAACATTGTTGATGATTTTTTAATAAGAAAATATTATTTTCTTTATGAAATATGAGAATTCAAAACAGTTCCACTTGAGACATTTTGAAATTGTATCTGAACCTGAAGCACTGGCTAAACGAGTACAAGAGTGTAACTGTAGTCCGATAATTACACTCTTGCAGTTGTCGTTTAGCTAATAAGTAGAGATGCTGCGAAATTAAATTCCGCTGGTGAAGTGAACGCGAAATGGCCATTTTGCATTGTCACTCCGCTATGTGGAGTGGGCAATAGGAAAGGCTCACTTTGCCTTGTAATTATTGCTTCATGTTGTCATTCCACCTTAACGTGAAGTAAGGTGGAGTGGCAACAATATTGGCAGCCCCCCAGTACCCCCCACACACGCAGTCACCAGAATTAATGTACATCTCCAAAATTCTACTGTCTTGTGTCCAGAAAATTCCCCAGTGCTGCAGTGAAATGAGAGCGTAACAAGAAATGCAAAGTCTCCCAGAATTGATGGTGTACTGCAAATGCACAGAGAGATTAAGATTGCGCTGGGCACACAAGAGATGCAGAGTCAGATGCAAAGGCACAGCAACACCTAACCAGTGCTCACAAGTCACAAATCCAAATCTGGAAAAGAATACCTTTTGCCGGTTTTGGGGGGGTTGGGGTAGTGCATGGCAGTAACAGTCCACTATCAGTAACGATACCACAAAACAATATAAAAAAATTCATGCAGGTGCGGTGGATAGCAGGTTCACACTGCTGCAATTACTCTGGCACAATAAAAGTTGTCTGATTTAATGGTACGCATCGCACATACACTCACACACACTACGTCTGGGATATTCAAAGGGGTTGCGCCTGGCACAGCAGTGTTGCGCTGGTACAACCCTGCATTGTGCCCCAGCAGGATATTGAGAAGGCTGCCTGGCACAGTGCAAATCTCAATGTGCTGGGGCGCAGTGCTAATGTATGTGGCACAAATGCAGGGGGCATGCCCATGCATATGTGGCACATCCTGATACTCAGCCCGGGATGTGCGGCGAATATGTCGGCACAACCCTGCATTGCGCGGCATAGGGGAGCTCAAAGTTGAGCTCCAGAAAAGATGGCACAACTCCTGGCCACCCACAGGAGGGCTGCAGTATTTCAGGGTCCAACACAGCAGCCCAGCCGTGAGTGGCCACCCGCCCACCCAGAACACCATTGGCAAGAGCACACACATCCCTGGTGGTCAAGTGAACCCCCCGCCTGTAGCCGTGATCGCTTCAATGTATACCAAACAAGCCCTGGTAGTCTAGTGGCCCCCCCTCCCGTGTCCCTGAATATTATTATGAAAAACCATCCTTGGTGGTCAAGTGGTCCCCCCTCTCACCCGAGCCCCCGAGTAATGTAAACCGACCATCCCTGGTGGTCTAGTGGAACCCCCCCTTCCCCTAGCCATGATCGTGGTAATCCTCCATAAGGAACAGCTCTGGTGATCCAGTGGCACCACTGACCCCTCCCACCCACACTGAACCCCTTGCCCACCCCACTCCCACCCCCATCATCGATGGGCAGCTGCAACTCACCCGCATACCGCCCAGCCGCCCACTGAATGACAGGCAAACTATGGGCTGTAAGCCCATTGGTCTCCAGTGTGGACCAATAGGCTTGCAGGGCATACTGTACTAGACAGTCCCAAACATGTGAATGAAGTGTGCGCTGACATCCCCATGGCCACAATGCCGGCATTGTAGCTGTTGCTGTAGGGGATGTCGGTGCTGTTGAAGTGCTGTAGGTAAACAGTTTTAAACAAACTGAAATTATACACTGCTACACTACTACTAGAGATGCAACAAATTTTAAATCCGCCGGCGAAGTGGAAGTGAAGTGGCCACTTCGCGTTGGCAGAGCACAACGTGAAGTGGCCATCATAAAGTGCTCACTTCACCTTCATTATGACTTTGCGTTGTCGTTTGGCCTTAACGGGAAGTAAGGAAGTGACACAATATAGGTAGCCCCCCACACATCACATGACTTACAGTACTGTAAGTCACGTGCTTTGGCCAGGCAGGAAGGAAGTGAGTCAGAAAAGCAGTTACTTTCACCTTCTCCTTTGCAGTTGTAGAGGGAGGAATCCTTTTTGGTGAGTGGAGAACAGTTTGTTTTCTAGATGCTTCGTTGTAATTTTGAGCAGAAAAAAACAGCTTTTTTAAAAGCTACATCTTTATTTTGTTTTTGTACTGTTTGTCATTTGTTTTTGCTACTGAATTTTTTTTATAAATTTTGTTTTGTGTGTGTGTGTGTGTGTGTGTGTGCATGTCTCAGAGTGTGAGACTGAGTGTGGGTGAAGGTCGTATTATTGAGGCGTCGGTGATAGTTGGGGATCTGTGTGCAATGGACCCGGGACAAGAAGAGTCTGTGGCCTGTGGGCGTGGGCAGAGGAGAAGAGTGCACACACGTGGGGACGGTTGGGTGTTACTGGACCACTCCCAACTCTTGGATATTGCTTCCCCCCCGTAGTAGCAGCAGCATCAGTGCCACTGGTGGCTGAACATCCCCCTACTCTGCCACTACCACCACCACCAGTAGCAGCTGCAGCGGCTCCAGCAGCACCCCTCTACCACCTCCACAGCCACAGGTGGAGCCCCAGGTAAATGTAGGTGGTCCAAGTAGTATATCTGGTCCCCCCTGCAGCTCCCCAGTGTGGCAGGTTTTTAACTGTGTGGGGGGAGACAGCTCAATCATGGTTTGCTGTCTGTGTGGTGTGCTGGTGCACTGTGGCCCTGGGGGACACATTTCAGGAACAGTGGCCAGTGGACGCACATGGCAAACCACCACACGGTGGAGTGGCAGGCTGCCACAGAAGGGGCCAGCCATCACCCTACTGGCCCTTCTGTGGCAGTGGCAGAGGGTGCTGGGTGTGAAGTTGTGCCTTGCCATCCCAGCTGGAGGAGGGCAGCTGCAGCAGCTGCTCCACCACCACCGCCACCACAGCTACCAGCACCACCCTCTCCACCACCACCACTACCTGACTTTCTAGCTGTAGTGGACCCCGCCACAGTGCCTGCAATACAGGCTAACATTGCACTAGTGTGGGCGGCCCTTGACAAAAACAATGAGATGGTGGGTGCTGTGCAGCAGCAGGTTGATCAAATCCAGCAACAGCAGCTGCAAATAGTGGCAATATTGCACCTGCTACTCTAACACCATGGAATCCCCCATTAAGGGATTTTTTTTCTGGACCCCTTCCCCCACTACTGTGCTGTACTGTTTTTGTGTTTTTTTTTGTTGTTCTTTAATAATAGACATTTTCCCTTCTGTTCTTGCAGTGCCTCAGTAATGTTGACTTTTTGTTTTGGAGTGCCTGTGGACTAGCTGTTGTGAGCAGTGCAAGTATGATGTGTAAAACTGCATGTGTGCAGTCAGTGTCGTTTCCTCTGGGTGTGTGTGTGTGTGTGTGTGTGTGTGTGTGAGAGACATCAGACATTGTGCAGCATGTTGCAAACATATATTGCTGTTGCTGACTTGTTGCAGTGTTTATGCTATAAAGAATAGCAAGCAGAATAACATATATTTTATTGTCACCATCATCATCAGTGGACTAAATGATACAATACTTTTTCAGAGGTGTCTGGCCACAGTGCACCTTAGTCACATTATATACTGCACAAATAACTTTTAGGAGAGCATGTGTTTTTTTGTGCTATGATCTCTGTAAAGTCATGTGTGCATTGTGAGGGACTGAGGTGCACAGTGACCCAATACCTCTGAAAAACTATCATATCACTTAGTTCGCTGGTGCTGATGGTACCAATAATATATACATCAGGTATTCTTTGTTATCTTTATTCTTGATACTGCAACAAGTCTTACCATATATATGTTTACATGAAGCTGGACAATGTCTGCACACACAGGAAAGAACACTGACTGCACACATCAGTTTAGCACAACATACTCGCATTGCTCAGTCTTCATGCTGTTTGCGAAACACTTAAAATTGGATTCATGAGTCCCGACACAAAGTTAACATTGCTGAGTTTCTATAACTATTTTGTTTGTGAAATAGACATGAAAGAGATTCACCAACTTACAGCATTGCACCGATATATGGTGTTTATCAGGAGAATCTTCGTTCCACATGTCTCAGTTTTATGGCATTTCTGGAATGCTTGTACTTTACAGTGTACGCGGAGGTCTCCTGTTCAGAGCTGGCCGGTCTTGCCCTTTCTCAACAACTTTAGATGATGCCAGGTAGGCGTGGGTGTGTCCCGTTGTAGAATGTCTGATTGTCCGGCTTTTTAGAATGCTTTTGTTCTAGCGGCTTAGTTGTGGTGGAACGCAGGGCATGTTCTGCAACAAGAGGCTTGTTACTGGAAACGTGCCCACATTTCGTATCACAAAATTGAACATTATAACATAAAGAAACATTCAGATAGCTGCGACATTCACTATAGTGAGCGTTTACTCTGCTGCCCTGTATCACGTCCTAATGTTGTTAAGAAAGAGGGTGAATTTGGGTGTCTTTTCAACAGGAATTCTCCATGACATGACACACTGTAATGAAATACAGTGTTTTCACAGAAATGTGTTGTACTGTGGGAGGGTAAGACTTGGAAGTAAGTGTCTACATATAGGTTGTGTAACAGCAACTATGTACATGATGAATCCTTGTAAAGCAGCAGCATCAATCTGTTGAGAACCTGACCTATATTTTTAATTTATGTTACAACTTTCTTTATCACATCCTGACTCGTATGATACTATAATTTCCAGTATTTGAGTCTGCTGTACTACCTTTTTCATGTGAGAAATAATGAAAAGAGCATTCCTTTTAATATGTTGTGAATAGGTCTTTTGCCAGTATTTTCCGCTGCTTTTCTCCATCACATCAGTTAGTTGTTATATATTCTCTTGTTGTAAATTAACTGTTATGCAGCAGGCAGTGTTTTATGACCCCACAGAACAATATTTATTGAAAGCAGCTGCAAATAGATACAAACCTGGTGTAACAATAATATAGAGGTGTGCTCATTTTTTTCATACATGACAAAAGTAGTCAACTAAGTAAAGCAGACAGAAATTGTGAAAAGAAGTGTATCATTTAAGTCATGATTCGGCGGTAACTAGTGGCTGGCGATGTAAGATAGCATAAAAAAGTACAGTTGAAAATTGTCATCACATTCTTGCAATGCTGCTTTAATTGATAATGACAGTATGACATCATGAGCTCACAATCACACAACACACAAAATGCATCGGCCTTGTGTCCAGAAAATTGACAAGTGGTAGCAAAGTGAAATGGGATAGTTTCAGCACATACAAAGTCCCCCAGAATTAATGGCGCACTCAGTCATGCGCACAGTGGTGGCACAGAGTCCCCAGATTTTTTATGCATGCCCAAAATGCATCTGCCTTGTGTCCAGAAAATTGACAAGTGATAACAAAGTGAAATGGGAGCATTTCAGCACATACAAAGTCCCCCAGAATAAAATGATGACCGTGAGCGAACTGTTGCTGGTCCAACGTGTGCTGCGATTCCAGCAAATGCAATGTGATCATCTCAACTGGATAGAAGGGTGCCCTTTGTCTGTACACTAATAGTAGCCTTGGTGAGTTGATATATATAGAAATATATTTTGTGCATTTTGGGTGAGAGGTTGACATGGACTCGTACTCATGGTATTGTTCTGTGTCACAGGTCACAGATACTTAGTTGGTGCACATTCAGTGCTCAATGAGAATTTTTGCGTAGAAATTTGAAATGGATAATGGATAACTCTCAAGCACATGAAGGTAAGTATTTTTTTTTTTGGGGGGTTGGGGGGAAGCATATTTGCAGGTTTGTCTGTAATGGTTTCTTATTTGGTTACTTCTTCACAGATTTCATCTGCATCCTTCTCGAGTCTGGTTGTTAATGATGGTCATGGCCATCTAATGAAACAACTTCTGCATGTTGCATGTGTACCCCAGCTCGGGGGGGGGGGCCTGATGTTGAAGAACTTCTTTGGATAAGACCACTTTGACACAACAACAAAGCATCTGGAAGTTTCCTTAAAAAAGAAATGAATGACTTCTTACAACTTGATTGTAATTTATCCCTGGTTCTCAATCTCAAGTCAAATTACATTTCTAAACCACATCTTGTCAAGTAACACAACCTGTGTGCAACTTTTTTAACACTGTCATGGTCAGGGCTGCACAGCTTAAAGTTCAGAATACAGTGCATGAATGATATCTTACAGAAATAGTTTTGGTGACGTAGACGTCACCTAGTTTATGAATCGCACTCAGTCGCACTCAGTTGCTGCAGTCTTTCCAAAACAATGAAACGGATGAAATAAAATCTTCACACTTGCCAGAATGGATTTCAGATGGATATTCCATAGGTTCCTCTGTATGGTACAGCTGCAGTACCATTCCTACCGAGTTTCAGCGAAAGGAGAGTTTTTTTGTTAACCTGTGAAAAAAAAAAAATAAGTTTACCGTATGTGTTTGACCATTGCATCTCTGAAAAGCTACAGAAAACAAAACGTACAACTAAAGGAAGTTAAATAGCATAACAAACATTAGTACTCATACTTGCTTTATGGTTTAAATATTAAGAAGCTTTGTGCCTGTGGCTGATGGATGTGGCCTCCTGTTCGATTCCCTCTGCCTTGGCATGGTAAATGTAAATGTAATGGGGAAATATTGTCTGAATGAAACTGGTGGTGGGTGCTGGTGGTGATAGCTGTGGCACATGATGACATTCTCTGTTATATCTTCCTGCTTCTGGTGGTGGTGGCAATGGCTAACATTGGTCCCGGTGGTGGTGGTCTTCGGGGGGCAGACAGACTCATGCTCAGTGGTGGCAGTGGCTAACATCGGTCCCGGTGGTGGTGGTCCGGGGTCAGACAGACTCATGCTCAGCGGTGGCAGTGGCTAACATCGGTCCTGGTGGTGGTGGTCTGGGGGGTGGACAGACTCATGCTCAGCGGTGGCAGTGGCTAACATCGATCGCAGTGGTGGTGGTCCAGGGGGTGGACAGAATCATGCATAGTGGTGGCAGTGGCTAACATCAGTCCTGGTGGTTGTGGACTGGGGGGGCGGATAGACTCATGCTCAGTGGTGGCAGTGGCTAACATCAGTCCCTGTGGTGGTGGTGGTCTGGGGGGCACAAACCTTTTAATAACTTCAGTTAAAACCTACCAACATTAACCACATCATCATCCTCATCAAGAGAGCTGCCCTCGCAGTCATCTATGTCTGAAGTCTGACGACTGGGAAATTCTTTCTCCATTGTGTTGTCATCTACGTCAGTGGTGGGCCATTCATGCTGCCACTGCCAGTGCCACCAGGATGGTCCATTTCCACATCACCAAAACCACCATGACTAGGCCGGGGTATGAATACTGAGGTTGCAGTCTGTGCTGGTATGTGCCTCTCATTCATTTTGATGAATGTTAGCAAACTAACATTTGCAGGAGACAGGTTTGTCCGACGATCCCTGACTATTGCACCTGCTGAGCTAAATACCCTCTCAACACTTACACTGGAGGGTGGGCATTTGAGGTACTTCAGTGCCACTGCAGTCAGCTCTGGCCATTCACTGACCTTTCCACTCCAGTATAAAAGAGGATCATCAGTTATTGACAGATGCCTGTTTTCAGACAAATATGACTCAACCATTCTGTGTGCTGCACTAAGTCCAGTGGTTGATGTTCTCCCGAATCATTTATTTCACAAATCCTCACTTGGAACAAAGCCTCCCAAAGCGGGTTGATGCCAGCCACTTTGGACGACAGACCACCTGGAACTGCAGTCCCCTTCCCCTTGCAGGATATGCTTGATGGTCCTCCAGGTACACCCTAAGCCGGATTATGCTGCTGAGGTTTGCTAACCTTGGCACGTGACTTCTATGTCCTATGAACCAAGCGCACCAGTTGACCACTGATATTTTTACCTGTTCAGGCCCTCCCTCCAGTGCTAATATAATTCCACGTTTGTATCATGGGTCCAGCATTGTTGTTATGGCAAAGTTTTCACTACGCTGATTGCTCAAGATGTGACAATTCTGGTCGAATACTGTCAGCATGTGTTGCAGCAACATACTGCTACCACCGTCTCTGGCAACATCAAGGATATGCTGTACATTCACCAATGTCTGTCTCAGCACCCACAGCAGTGGAATTGATTGGCTAATGGAGGCAGACTTGCCACTCACTGCCTGTGTGGCATGTTCAAAAGGACACAAAATTGTTATTACAGAGTCCATGAGGCGCCACTGTTCAGTCGTCATAGAGATGGAGGCCCCGGAACTGTCACGGCTAGTGTGCATCACAAGATATTCTGAGATGGCTTTGTATTGTTCATACAACCTCTCTGCCATGTATGCAAGCAATAATACCTGACAGGGTGGGCGGTATTGGGCAATACTAGACTGCCCAAGGGGCGTAATGAGGCCCGACGCCACAGGCAGAGGGCCTTATAGCCCCTGGAAGGTCCAGTATTGCCCATACTTCCCACCCTGGATGGTATTATTGTGCTTAGAAAATGGGCACTGTATTTTATAATGCGTGAAATAAACACGTTTGTATGGTAAAACTTCATATTTTAAGTATTTTATTTGTATTGTTAAAAAATAGCTCCTCCACCTGCTTTCTTTTAACATTTTTGAAATAAGGAATTGTCATGGCTACCTCCCGACACAGAAAAAAACGTTTTTTCTCTGATTTTTTATTTACTTTTATAGCCTGCCTTTTTTTTTCGTTATTGTTTAGTAAAGCGGTTGATTTGGGGAGATGAGCCATAACCTTCGGTGTTCATTTCTGCCCCCCAGGGCTTGCATTTGAAAGTATTTTTTTTTGGTCTGTTGATTTATTTATTTTTTTTTATGTTTGCAGCTTGTTTCTTTCCATTTTTTTGTTGTTTAGTTTAGCGGTGGAGCCATTACATCGGGGAGATCAGCCGTTACCTCGGGCAATAGCTTGAGGTAAGGGCAAGAGAAATGGTTGAGAATATGGATTGGGCAGAAAGATGGAGGTGACAAGAATCGAGCTGATCGGTAGGCTTTTTTTTCAGCACGCCCTACCTCATATTACTCTGTCCCCTGCTTTGTTTTGTTTCTGCACCCCATTGTTCCAGTTTCTTTTTTTATTGTCCTGCCAGTGGAACAAGAGGGGAATGCAGAAGTAAGGAAAGAAGGAAAGACGTTGCTGTAGAGAAAGGTGAAAATGTACTGCGGCTGTTGCTGGAGTGCCCGATCCCCGACTGAGATAAGCTGTGCACCGCGCTAATGTTTGGCTCTGTTGGAAGGCTTTTGGGATGTAAAAGTACAGCAAGGCATTTTGCATAGGCTGTGTTGCTCATTTTATTTTTTTTTGTGGGAGGTAGGCACTACATGGGAAGCAGCTCTGGCAAGCAGCATTAGAGACTTTAGCTGCTGTGAAGAGTCACAAGCTGCACTTTGAAATCCGCAGCGAGAACAGATGGTTCCGTGAAGCTGATCTACCAGACTCACTCAACAAACAATGAATAGGCTACAGAGAAAATGTCTATTTGCATTTTTGGGAGGTGACACGGTGTGTTTTCAGTCCTCAACATTGCTGAAGGGACAGTTGGAAGTTGGAGGTATGTGTGTGTACGGAGCTGGCTTTCTTTTAAACCACTCTCGTCTCGGGGGAGAGGTATCACGGTAAGTGCAGAAGACTGAATTCATGTCTGGAATATTTGTGGTTGGCATACAAACCAGTCTGTTTTTTGGGGTACACTGAATTTAGTGTGGAGGATGTTGCATTTTCTTTAGACTACATTTGAGTACTTCTTACTTTGTGATGGATCGGCCGCTTAGTTTGCCGATCGCTAAGGGGACAGAAAAAAATGACGGACATTTGGAATGCAATTGAGGGGTTTTATCCAATTGGAGAGCAGTCTGGGAACCAACATTCTGGTGATTGGGCAGGCTAGGCTGGCTCTTTTAACAGGTGGGTGTCTATTGTCTGATAGACGCCCAGCTAGAGGGGTGTCTGAGCCAATCAGATGCCTCAAATAGGTTTGCGCATTTTCTAAAAAGTGGAGTTCCATCGGGTGACAACTTCCAGCTTCAAGCAGTGCTGAGGCAGGCTGTTTTGTATCTGCAACTGCCACAGTTGGTCACGGGCTTTTCCAGATCGTGAAAAGTGAGAGCAGATACGGCGTGCAATGGTCAGCATTTTCTTTACATCAGGGTGCTGCAGAAACTCTTGCACCACAAGATTTAAACAATGGGCCATGCATGGAACACGAAAAAAACGCCATTCGTGATGCATTTCACCACATTTGACCCATTGTCACTTGCTATGAACCCAGCTCTCAGGGACAGGGGTTCAGCCACTTGTCAATTTCAGTCAGTACCACGTCCAACATGATCTCACCAGTGTGTGAACAGGTCACATTGCGCATAGCAATCGTTGCATGCTGTTGAATTCCTGGAACATTGCTACCGCGACAATCCACCTTACTGCACTGATTATTCACACTACCAACATCACAAACAACCCCCAGCACCTGCACCCAGTGTGCAGTTATACACAAATATGAACTCCCCACTGTTCTGCCACTTGTCCACATATCCATACTTAAATGGATGAATGGAGAGGAGGAATGTTGAAGGGCATGTCTTACTGAGTCAGACACAGTACGGAACAACTGGGGGGACAGCACGGGTCGAAAAGTATGTCCTGGATGGGACTTTCCATTTTGGACAGGCACATGCAGCAAACCACTGGAACCCAGAATTCTCCACACAGGAGAAGGGCAAAAGATCAATTGCCAGCATTTCCGCTACAGCAGCATTAAGTTCACGTGACACTGTATGATTGGGGGGGTACTTCACATTTTACATGGGGTGTGATGACAAATAGTTCTGCTCTGTGATGAATGGCATTGGCAGGGGGGTAGAGTGTGGTCATTTGATGAAGACAGTTGCACAGGTGATGATGACAAACCCAGAAATGCAGTTATTTTGCCAGATTTGCCAACCGGGGTTGATGTACCACTTGCACTAGACATACTGCATTCACCACTACCACCACCAAAACTGCTACTCTCACCAGCACAGGACAACATTTCAAAGTCATTATGTTCCTCCACCTCATCATGCCTGTAGTAATCCTCTGCTCTTATTACCTCACTACTGCACATGTTTAATTTCCTACTGGACTTAACAGTCATGGAAGGGGATAACGTGCTCATTATGGTTGCTGACGAGGGTGAAAGCCCCACTGTGGTATTAGCTGCCATCTTGTGCTGGGTCCACAGTGCCAAGTGTCTATTCTTAAGATGCCCATGCTGTCCTCCTGTGCTCAGATGGCTCCCCATTTTTACCTCAACTCACACACACATGGCAAACCTGGCAGATTGCAACTGACTCATCATTTGCATCTTGAACAAAAAAATCCCAAACAAAGGATTGTGATGCTCTGCTTTTAACATGTCCATGATGCTGCTTATTTAACTCTGTTCTTTTAAGCACTGAAGTGGGGGGGGGCACATGATGTTTTGGGCACTGCACACCTGGACTGCAACTGACCACCGTGACCACCACGACTACCTATCATTATTACTGGGTCATCATCATCAACCAAAACTGGTAAATCACAAGTTTTTACAGGGGGGGATTACTACAAACAGACTCAGACACAGCCACCTTGAATTTCTTTTTCCCCGGTTCCCAACTAAGGTCAATTACATCATCATCATATTCATCAACATCACCCACATCCACATCTTTTGCTTGGATGCTGGTATGTGGACTGCATGTTGTAACCACAGCAACATCATCATCATCATCACATTCATCATCATCATCTACACCTCCATCACCTGATAATTTTTCACCACGCTGTGAATCACTGCATGGAAAATGCGTGACATTAACCACCACAATAGATGAAATATCACATTGTATGCTATCATTGGTATGATTATTAGAATCCTCAGGTTCAGTTACTGGGATGTTACTGGGAAGTATGACATCATCTATACAGCCACTCACTTGCACTGCTTCACACTCCACTATATTTTTGGATATGGTACACTGGTCAGAATTTGAACTTGAGGCAGCAATACTCATACTAACACCACCACTAACACCACTAAAACTAACACCACTGGCTGGGAAAACATCATCTCCTCCAACTATGAGTGAATCTACTGACTGAGCTGTAAAAAACATTGCAGGAGAAATACATTTCCTCACATCAGCAATGCACTTCTGCATCTGCGTACCACCATGCCCACAGACTATCTTACTGGCAGCAGTGCCATGGCAAGAACCAGCTTTGCTTGCATGTGTCTTTGCTGGCATTTTGGGGGATCAACAACAATATTATAAACAAATTTAGATTTTGGTACGTTCACTCTTTGATTGGGGGGACGCTGGATGTGAAGCCAAACAAACAACTGTGGCTTCAACAGCAGATAGAGACTGTCATGCAATGAAAACAATTTCAGTAACCAGTGGTGCTGATGAGGTCACAAACAATCCAATCTGGTAAAAAATTCCTTTTGTTGGTGGGGGTTGGGGGAGCTCTGACTGCAGATTTTTACAGCAGTACAAGCAGCAAAACAAATAACATATACCATGATCGCAGTACAAAATCAGGCAGCTGCAGTGGATAGCAAGTTCACACTGCTGCGCCTGCAATTACACTAGTCTGTGGCACAATAAAAGGTGTATTATTTGATGTCACGCAACACCGCACACACATTCACACACACACACAGAACAGTTTGTCTACAGTGGTGAACAAGTAATGCATAGCAAATTGAAAAGTTCAGTAATATACCATGTATTGTATTGTAATGTAAACAACCTGAAATTATGAACTGCTGCACCAGATCCACACAACACACAATCAGCAAGATTATTTCAACAATTGCTGACAATATTACTGTAAGTACATTAACACAGTTATATAACAAAAATATTACCAAAAAACAAAGAAATTACTATTTCTCCAACTTAAATCTACCTACACCACAGATACGCCCCTCCTCCAAAGCACACTTTCACTGTCTTTCACCACACCCACCCAATGTTGTACATTAACATTCAAAATCCACACAAAAAAAAAATGCTCGATGATATGAGCACAGAAGGGTTTCCTACAATCAGTGAACTAAAGTTTGAGCCCCCCAAAAAAACGCAAAAAAGCTTTTTTAACAGATTTTAGAAGGTTTCAATCACAGACAGCTCTCAGAGCACACTGTCTCCTACTGCTTCCTACACACACTACCCCGAACTGAAGCTGTGTTATTCGATATAGAGCCCATGTGACCTGAAATCCCATGAATCACTGCAAAATTCACCTCTGGAGCGTAAAAACAAGGTGAAATTAGGTGAAGTGCACTGCTTTCAATGCACTTTGCCTTAAGATTTTGGTGGAGTAGTGGTCTGGGAAGGTGGAGTAACACAAAGTCATTGTTTTCAATGGACTTTGCGTTACTCATCATAATGCGAAGTACTCCACTTCGCGTTGCGGAGCACTCCACGAATCTGCCTTTACTCCGCGCAGATTGAACCCACTTTGCCCACCACTAACCATTACAATCAGCAAAAAAATTTCAAGAATTACTGAAAATATTACTGTGTGTACATTAACACAGTTATACAAGAAAAATATAACCAAAACAAAAAGACTGCCTTTTTCTCTCAGTTAATCTACCTACTCCACAGATATGCCCCGCCCCAAAGCACACTTCACAGTTCACAAACTGACTGTTCTAAATTAACATTCAAAATCCACACACAAAAAATAAACACTCAATGATATGAGCACAGAAGGGTTTCCTACAATTTATGAACTAAATTTTGAGCAAAAAAATGGCTCAAAAAGGCTTTTTTAACAGCTTTTAGAGGATTTGAATTGCAGTCCTCTGAAAGGAAACTGCCTCCATCTTCCACTACACACATACTACACAGAACTGAGGCTGTGCTGAACAATCTAGAGCCCATGTGACCTGCAATCCCATGAAGCACTGCAAATTTGCCTTGGAGCTCAATAACAAGGAGAAGTGATGCGAAGTACATTGATTTCAATGCACTTCGCCTTAAAATTGGTGGAGAATTGGTTTGGGGAAGGTGGAATAACGCAGAGTCAATGTTTTCAATGGACTTCGCATTCCCCATTATGACACGAAGTACTCCGCTTTGGATTGCGGACCGCTTCGTGGATTCTGTGTTACTCCGTGAATCAGTCCACAGAGTGAGTTTCAGCCACTTCATCCACCTCTGCTAATAAGGGGTCTAGAATTTTTTTACTCATGTAATAACATGGGATTTTGCCACTTCTTAAGTGCATGAATCACAAGGCTGCACAAAGCACCCGTGGCATAGCAATATTCCATGATATACAACACCCTGAATAAACTTTGAACTTGTCTCCATACTATTGTAATTTGCTTGATGTATTCTTGCCCATACCTGTATCATTTAACTTGTGTTCTGCTATTTTCTGGTATGTAACATATTACCTCCTTGTTTAAGCATCTGAACTCAATAGCCCAGATATTCAGACTGCGCCAGGCTGTGGCACAAGCCTGGGTGCAGCGCAACTCGGCTGCGCAGGGGCGTTGACTGGGTGATATTCAACGGAGCTGCGCCATGGCACAGCATCATTGAATATCACACCCTGGCCACCCGCAGTGCACACGGCACAGTGGCACTGCGCCAGCGCAAGTGGCCAGAGTGGAGGAGAGAGGATGCTTAGTGCAAGTTCCGCTGGGCGCCATGATCAACAACCACGATATTCAAAAGGGCACATGCAAATGGGGCCATAATATATGCAAGGTACCAATGGGGCCATTTGTATGTCATTATGGACCCATTTGCATGCAGGTGTGCCAATCCCCGGTGACTTGCACCTGGCGCCCTGTCAGACTGCAATCATCAGGGACCGACGCCCACTGTACAGCTCGGCAATGTGCCCCACTGACAGATCATGGGCATAGGTTGAAAAATACATTCGTCCTATATCCCTGGTGGTCCAATGGACTGCTTGCAGCCCAATCGCAGGCATAAGTAAAATTAAAATCATTCCTATATCCCTGGTGGTCCAGTGGACTGCTCACAGCCCAATTACGGCCATAAGTACAATTAAAATCATTCCTATATCCCTGGTGGTCCAGTGGACCGCTTGCAGCCTGATTGCAGGCATCTGTATAAAAATATAAGTCCAATGTCCCTGGTGGTCCAATGGACCATTCGCAGCTCGATTGTTGGCATATGTAATATAAGGAGAGCTCCATTCTTCCCTCAGCTTCCACTGATTCACCATCCACTTTTCTCCGTCAGCGTTGGTAGCAGCATTCACCTGCCCCATTTTCACTGCTGACCGATGCAGTGTATGGTAGGGGTTGTATACCCATTGGGTCCATATGTGGACCAGTGGCTAAGGGCCCTACCGCACACATCGTCAGTCAGCGGGCGGCGGGCGGCAGGCTGGTGGGTGCCGCCCCGCCACTGACCGGGGAGCGGGCGGTGGGGCTCCATGGGCAGGTGAGGGGGTACCGCAGCTCTCCTTATTATTACATATGCCCACGATCGAGCTGCGAGTGGTCCACTGGACCACCAGGGATATTGAACATATTATTTTATACTGAAGCCCGCGATCAGGCTGTGAGCTGTCCACTGGACCACCAGGGATATAGGAATGATTTTAATTTTACTGAAGCCCGTGATTGGGCTGCGAGCAGTCCACTGGACCACCAGGGATATTGGACATATCATTTTACAAGTATGCCCGCAATTGGGCTGCAAGCGGTCCACTGGACCACCAGGGATATTGGACATATCATTTTACATGGATGTCCGCGATTGGGCTGCAAGCGGTCCACTGGACCACCAGGGATATTGGACTTATATTTTTACACAGATGCCTGCGATCGGACATGGGGGGCAGTCGGAGCTCAGGTAGCCACCCACAGGTGACAGCTGCCATGTTGCGCCTTGCAATTTGGCAGCTCACCTGTGGGTGGCCAGCTGTTGTTCCTTTTTTTTTGGCTCACCTGTGTGCAGCACAAGTAGGGGTTGCACATGCATGGACTCTGCACATCCTGGGCTGAATATCGGGATGTGTGGAGTATGCATGGGCATGCCCCCCTACCTGTGCCCCATACATTACTGATGTGCCCTGGCGCATCAGGATTTGTGCCAGGCACAATCCCCGTTTGAATATCGCACTTGGGTGCATCAGTGGGTTGTGCATGGTGCAGCACTGTTGTGCCATGCGCTACCCTTCTGAATATCCGGGCCCATATCTGTATTACTTGTATCTTCCCCTCCCCTTCCCCTCCAGGCCACATCTGGAAATGAGCCATTTTGCTCAGTATGCCTTTCTTGGTGAAATGTTTAAATAAATAAATAAATATACCACACCCTGTCGTGTAGTATTCCTTGATTATAAAATGGATATGAGAAATTAAGCCATCTGATTGCCTAACAGATCCTCTAAAGTGTGCAATTATGTCACTTTAATTGGAAACATTAGGATTAGGACTTTTTAGCACTGTAGTCAGATCGCACAAAGAGCAAATCAATCCCCCACACCAAGAACTGACCTGCCATCACAAACATGGCTGCCACCTTTACTCAATAAAGAGCATCAATTGGGGGGATCAAACACAGTGAAAAATAAAACTACCGTAAATAAAAAAAAAGCAAATTAGATGCTATTTCCCTGATCACCACACTCTCCTTACACAGATTCAAATTAAAAAACACACTAACATACTAAGAAGCCAGCGGAGTATGCTTTATGGTCTATCGAGTCTTCTTGGGGATCAGTGCCCACTCAGGGCACTGTTTGCTGGCCCCCATCTCCTCCCCAAGGTCTCCCTCACCCGTGCCTATCTAGGCCAGCCCCAATGCTGACCCTGTTAAGATACACCCTCCCCTATACCTATCTCAGCCCCTCTCAAACCCTTCCTCAGTATCCCCCACCACCAGTTTAGCCAGTAGAGCATTCCAGGGTTCCACCACCCTTTCAGTGAAGTAGTGCCTCCTCATCTCCCTTCTAAGTCTCCCACCTACCAGCCTCATTGGGTGCCCACTGGTGGCCCCCTCTTCTTTTGGCTGGAACACTTTATCCTGGCTTACCCTATTGATTGCCTTAAGATATTTGAAGACCTCAGTCTTGTCCTCTCTGTCCCTCCTCTCATGCAGGGAGTACATGTTGAGCTCTTTGAGTCTCTTCCCATAGAACTTCCCCCTAGACCCCATATTGTCCTGATCACCCTCCTCTGAACCCTTTCCAGGAGTGCAATATCCCTTTTTAAGTACAAATGCCAAAACTGGATGAAGTATTCAAGGTGTGGTCTAACCAGGCAGTTGTATAGCGGCAGGAGCACCTCCCTGCATCTCAAGGTTATCTCCCTGGCTATGCATCCCAGCATTTCATTTGCTCTTGCCACAGCCCTTCTACACTGCTCTGAGTTGTTCATTTTGGCATCCACTACCACCCCGAGGTCTCTCTCTCCCTCTTGAAACCTGCAGTGTCACCCCTCCCAAGGTGTACACATGATCTGGGTTTCTGGCCCCCAGGTGGAGGACCCTGCACTTCTCAGTGTTAAGCCTCAGCTTCCAGGTGTGTGACCATCCCTCCAGAGCCTCCAGGTTCCCCTGTAGGGCTAACCTACCCTCCTCCCCATCCACCACCGCCCCCATCTTGGGAGTCTTCAGCAAAGAGGCTCATCTTGCTCCTGATAATGGCTCTGATATCGGAGATATAAGCATTAAACAATAGAGGCCCCAGCACTGATCCTTCCATTACATGAAGTAATGCTTGTAATTTTTATTAGTAGTGTTCATTTGCTGACCATGGAAAATCCTCACCCTGTCTTTGACTGGTGTCCAGAGAAATATCTGCTGCTTACTCTGGCTGTGGTTCCACATGAGGTCTCTGTTTTGTGTGTCAGATGGGTGCTGAACATTCTGTCACTGGAACTGTGCAGAATTTTGAATTCCTGAATTCCATGGTAAACATTTCATCTGCTGAATGTGGAGAAACACAGATAAGAAAGCATTAATACCCAACAGAGTAGGAGATATTGGGCAATATTGGACAACTCAAGGGAGTGATATGGCCCAATGCCCAGTACTGCCCACCCTGAAGGGTATTATTGTGCTTAGAAAATGGGATATAGGTGACATTTTTGTATAATATTTAAAAAAAATAGTAAAGATCTATTGAAAAATCCTGTTTCTTGCAAAGTAATCCCTCTACTGGTACATTTTCCAGTTGAGGGCACTTTTGTGTTTAGAGTCTTTTTTAGGGCTGCAGTGGGTCTGGCCCTGCAGACCTCTTGCTATAAGAAAAGAACTCCTGCATTCCTTGTGATCGAACAACATGTTGGACATGGAGCACAGTCATCTCCACATCTATGGTATCTCTGGAGCACTCCGCTCCTTGTGTCAAATGTCACTGCACTATTTTTTGTCTGATCGTGACACTGGGGGATTAGGGACCCGCAGTGTCACTCTTATGTTTCTTGGGGTGGTGGTTGCTGAGAGGGAGGGTCAGGACGGGGGACTATCTATAATTTAAAAGAAAAAAAAATCAGCTGTCATGGCACACTCCACTGTGTCCAACATGGCGGCTACACACCACTGCGCATGCACTAGTGGTTGTGCATGGGCAGTAGACTTCGGTGGCTATCTTGGGCATGGCGATTGTGCCATGACTGCTGATTTTTTCTTTTAAATTAAAATATCCCCCACCCAACCCCCCTCTCAGTAAACACCACCTCACCTCGGAAATGTAAGACTGACACTGGGAGTGCCCAATCCTCCTGTTTTGCAATCAGCATGCCCAAGTTTTTTCATATTCCCAATTTGCCCTTCCTCTCAGCTCCCTCCCCACCCCCACTGTAACATAAGAGTGACACTGGGGGTGCCCAAGCCCCCAGTGTTGCGATCAGAATGACCCCAAGTTTTCTTCCCAGTATCTCCCCACCTGACCCTCCCTCTCAGCATCCACCAGCCCGGTCCCCCCTCCCAAGAAATGCAACAGTGACACCAGAGGGGGGGTGCCCAATCTCCCAGTGCAGAAATCCTGAGTCTTTTTTTTTGTATATACCTGTAAAAAGAAAACTGTCCATCAATGTCTTTTGCAGCCAAGATCCCCCCACCTGACCTTCCCACTCAGCATCCACCCTCCCACCCCCAAGCCCATACTTACTGATCAAAGGTGCAATGCCTTAATCCTCTTTGGACCACAGACACGTCTTCACACTTCAAAACCGGACCTTGAACTGAAGAAACAGGTATGTGGTTCAATGTATTTTAGTGGGGTTTTGAATTTAGTGGCATAACTTGGGCATTTATGTATATTTTTTGTCCCAAATTGTCAACATGCCTTTTTTGGGACACTACCTCATAAACAATGCAAGTGACGTTAAGTTAATCTGTCCTGAAAGGTGATTTCATGGTCACTGTGCAGAATCTCCTTTCAGGCAGGAGTTGAACATTTTCTCCACCATTGTTTACACCACTGTTCATGAGGTGGGGTCACAAGATGACTACGTTGGAAATCTGGTGTAAAAATATTAAAAAACAACAAAGTTATGAGGCTACATTGAATTTTGTGAATGCAGGCTCATACCTTTGGTTATTTTCAGTATTTTTACCCCAAATTTACAGCATACCCATATATTTATAACACCCCATGAATGTGACAGCTGCCATTTTTCAGATCCTCGCCAAAATTTTTTTTTACATCCCAAAAGGTGATTTTGTGGTCCCTGCGCAAAATCATCTTTTGGGCAGGAGCTGAAAATTTTCTCTGACCTTGTTCATGAGGTGAGGTTATAAGAAGGCTATGTTCTAAATTTGGTGTAAAAATATTTAAAAACAAAAATGTTATAAGGCTATGTTGAATTTTACAAATGCAGGCTCGTAAGTTTGGTAATATTCGATAATTCTACCCCAGATTTTCAACATAGCCATCTTTTACAGCACCTCATGAACGTGACAGCTCTCATTTTTCAACTCCTGCTCAAAATGTGTTTTTGCTTCCCGAAAGTTGATTTTACAGTCCCTGCTCTAAATCACCTTTTGGGCAGGAGTGGAACATTTGATCTGCCCTTCTTCATGAGGCAGGTTTGTAACAAAGTTATGTTGAAAATTTGGTGTACACATATAACAAAACAACAAATTTATGAGCCTACGTTACATTTGGTGTTGCAGGCTCATAACTTCGGTAATTTTTAATATTTTAACCCCAAATTCCTCAGCTGCAGCCCTATTGGCTCTGATCAGGGTTTGTTTTTCTTTAGTGGTGTCTTACAATGTGTGTTTAACCTCCCCCTCCCCCAAGCAAGAAGTACAGAGCACCAGCAAAAGGACTTGTATAGTAATTGAATTTATGGCAGACTTTGATTTGGATCAGGTTTCAATTTATTTGCTTTTTTTTTTTAAACGCTATCAGAAGCATGCAGACGAGCAGGTAAGTAGTGCCACGAGACCTGAAGTAACTGAGTGAGAATACTCGGCAGTGCTTTAGGGTAATTTTTTTTTGTTAAAAAAAAAAATCTGATTTTACAAGTTGTGTTGTTTGGTTGTTATGGACAAAGTGCTGTTTCAATCGAGCCCAGGAGACTGCAAGGAGCCATGACGTCACTATCTACAACTAACAAGTATGTTGGTATTTTAGGCATCTGTAAGCGCGATCAATCTATTACTGAGAGGACACTGACAGTGTCAGACAGGACAGTTGACAATGAGAAGGGACCTGCAAAATGTAGTTAGGTCATTTTCCTTCTTTGTTTTTTTTTTTTTTTAACAATAACACTGAGAATGAGCTGGGGGCATTACTAAGTAGTGGGTTGGGTCTTAACTCTTGCTAGGCGAGAGAAAAAAAAAGTAGCTATTTTATGTTGAAAATTCCATGGGCACAGTATATTCAAATGTAATCAGACAGTCAGAGACTGAGTCTCATTATTTTCTTGTCTCTGTTGCCTGATACCAGACTAGCTAGTTGGTGGCATTAGCCAATTAAAAACAAGAATTCTCCCTACCCATTTTCTAAAAAAGAAACAGGGTGAGGAAGGCACTGTGAGGCAATAATATGAAGAAACAGTGGAAGGTGGGAAGACAGTTAAATGAGTAGAGGCAGACCCAAACTGCTTAAAGAAAGTCCTTAAGTTCCTAACAGCACATGCCTTTAAATCAGGGATGGATGAACCTGTTCAGGAAATATCTACCAATCTACCCCCCCCCACCACACCCAGACCCAAGAACCTGGCAGATTGAACAGTTTTAAACACATTTCTATAAAAAAAAACATGCATTGATTCCCAATGCAAATAAGGCAACATTGTTTTTTTGCAAAGTGTGTGCCACACAAGGTATTCATTGTCTTGTATTGTTTCTAGCTATCTACCCCCCCATTATCAAAATATGGATTAGTTTTTGTCTTCAAATTTAAACTGCAAGAATGTTTCAAAGAAATGTCTTTTTTTTTATCGTTTTAAATAACTTATTATTTTTATTAATTTTAAATCAGACATTTAAACATCATTTTATAAGCACACTGAGACTCTTCAGGGTGTACTATTATGACAGAGGGAGTCTGTTTTTTTTTTTTATGTTAACCTTCATTTCCGACAGCACCCATCACATTCCTGAGTGTGGTCTCTGTGAATGGACTCCTGGTCAGGCCCTACCTGGAGTACTGTGAGCAGTTCATGTCTGTTCAGTACAGAAGAGATACTGAGGAGGCAGCTGAGAGGATGCAATGCAGGGGCACCAATGTGATCAGTGCTGGCGGGGCAAAAACTACAAGGAGTGGCTAGAGTCCCTTTACGTGTTCACATTGGAGAACCCTGGAAAAAGGGAGTGCAAGGGGGGCATGATCTTGCTTACTTCCAGAGGGTGGTAAATCTACGAACTAGCCTACAAGTGGAGATAGTAGACATGAAGACAGTGCAGGCGTTCAGGGTAAGCGTGGACAAATTGCTCCTTACTAACAGAATCACAAGGTACCTAGAGTAATTGAGAGGCTGAGGATCCCTATAAATTGGTACTGTATGTGTTTCCACAGCATACTTATTTCATCCCTGCTTATGAAGTGTGTGGGAGGTTGATGGACCAAGAGTCCCTTCTGAACTTAAATTAGTATTGGTGAGTTTACATGTACTCACCCACTGCGTTGTTGTCTACATTGCAAAGCTGCCACTCCACCAGCACTGCTCCAGACTGTTGTTTATACTATATTCATAGTGCGCTGGTGCAGGGTCACATTCAGACTTCCTAGTTGTTATTGCATTTCTGCCAGGGTCATGGTCAAGGGGGAAGGGAGCTGAGATGCCAAAGGCTTCTTTAAACTATACAGGTATGCAGAGGGAGCAGTAAGCAGCTCATCTGTATTAGCTTTAATTAATTATCCCCGTCTCATCTGAACAGGTACAACTGCGCAGAGGAGGGTGAACAGTTTGGCCAGTGTGGTGCAGTGTGGTGCATGGTTACACCACTGCACACAAAACATATTTACACGCCAGCAAAAAATGCCTGTAATGGTACATGAACCCACCAAACCAGGGACTGCCCAGCACTGCAATGCTGCAACCTTCAATGTTCCACAAGCAGTTTGGAGTGTCTGACCTGCATTGATACAAGACATCTGTACGTGTCACAACAGTGCAGATCAGGTAGCGTAAACAGGCCTAATGTTACTATACTCCATGTTACTATTCTGGTTAAATAACATGAAGGAGCACTTTAAATAAAAGTAATTTGAATAAAAAGTCATTTAGGCGACCAGACTGGAGGCTGGTTTAGGAGGAAAAGATTATAAAGATAGACTGCAGAAACTGAAATTACAAAGTCTAATACACACATACATAGAATAGGAGAGGATCTAATAATGCTTTAAAGGTTATTAAATGCTAAGCAGCTCTATGATGCTCTAAACATAGAAGTTAGGCATAGGGGATTCTCTATAAGAGGGCACTGTCAACAGTTACACAGAAGGCATTTCAAAAAGATGACAAGGAAGTATTACTTTTTGGAATGAGTAGCAGGATTATGGAATCAACTGCCAGTTAGTGTTGCGGAAAACGAAAATGTAGACAATTTCAAAACCAAATTAGACTGTTATATGGACTGAAGAAACTGGTCAGATTATTAAGACAGTCATGATGGGTCACGTGGCCTCCTTCTGTCCCTGGCCCCGAGTATGTATCGCTGACTGTGTATTTTCTTAACCAAGGGGTCTGCATTTTTAATGCTGCCATAAGACTGATATCTTTCATTTCTAAGCTGCTAAAAAAGTAAAATAAACAACACTTCTTCACCACTCTCCAGCTGGCCTACAATGGCCGGCATTGTAGTCACAGGTTTCCTAATATTATTACTGGCAAATAAAAATCAAATGCTGAGAAGGTTCAAAATGCGGGAAAAGAGCCATTATGGATCACCTAAATGCTGAGATAATACAGTGCTGTACTGGCTGAGCTCAGAATCTCGTGAAACTTGCTGTGACAATGCAGTGCACAAGGAATGCAGACCCTACAAGTGATGAGTACTGATGAGTCCTGGTAGGACGAAACATGTGTCTATGTCTTCTGTTAGCACCCTTTGCAAACTGTGTGAGAGGCCTTTCGGCACCATGCAATTCTGCTTAAAGTTGGACCAGCATAACATTCTGTGGTGATTTGCATATGCAGCCCATGATGCTTTGCATTGTGGGGGCATGTGTGATTTTGTATTTTCTTGAAACTTGGCTTCCCAGCCAAATGCCCTTTGGGGTAACCCTTGCCTCAGTGTTTATGCACAGAGGTTCTTTGTCTTTTAAATAGTTTTTTATTTTAATGGGTTCACCACAATATATCCCAGGCACACTGCCTTAGGGGTAGCTGGTCCATTCCACTGGGGTGTCAAACAGACGAGGCATACTGATGAGTCCTGGTAGGACGAAACACGTGTCTATGTCTTCTATTAGCACCGTTTGCAAACTATGTGAGAGGCCTTTCGGCACCATGCAATTCTGCTTAAAGTTGGACCAGCATAACATTCTGTAGTGATTTTCATATGCAGCCCATGATGCTTTGCATTGTGGGGGCATGTGTGATTTTGTATTTTCTTGAAACTTGGCTTCCCAGCCAAATGCCCTTTGGGGTAACCCTTGCCTCAGTGTTTATGCACAGAGGTTCTTTGTCTTTTAAATAGTTTTTTATTTTAATGGGTTCACCCACAATATATCCCAGCACACTGCCTTAGGGTAGCTGGTCCATTCCACTGGGGTGTCAAACAGATGAGGCATACTGATGAGTCCTGGTAGAACGAAACACGTATATGTCTTCTATTAGCACCTCTTGCAAACTGTGTGAGAGCCTTTGGCACCATGCAATTCTGCTTAAAGTTGGACCAGCATAACATTCTGTGGTGATTTGCATATGCAGCCCATGATGCTTTGTATTGTGGGGGCATGTGTGATTTTGTATTTTCTTGAAACTTGGCTTCCCAGCCAAATGTCCTTTGGTAACCCTTGCCTCAGTGTTTATGCACAGAGGTTCTTTGTCTTTAAATAGTTTTTTATTTTAATGGGTTCACCACAATATATCCCAGGCACACTGCCTTAGGGGTAGCTGGTCCATTCCACTGGGGTGTCAAACAGACAAGGCATACTGATGAGTCCTGGTAGGACCCTTTGCAAACTGTGTGAGAGGCCTTTCGGCACCATGCAATTCTGCTTAAAGTTGGACCAGCATAACATTCTGTGGTGATTTGCATATGCAGACCATGATGCTTTGCATTGTGGGGGCATGTGTAATTTTGTATTTTCTTGACCCTACAAGTGACTGGATAACTAGCAGGAGCCCTCTTTCGGCAGAGTTGCACTGACAAGTTGGTTTTATCTTTTTAGTGGCGTGCTAGAGCCACTATAGTTAGGTTTGAGTAGGCTTGTTTAATGTTAGGTTTTTATTTTTGCTCACTTACACTTAGCCATCTTTTAACCCAGGGACCTGAAAACTGACATGTACTGTATACGTTTTTGTCCAGATCTTTAATCCTTACAAGTTCAGTGAAATTCTGTTTAATGTTTTTGAAGTTAGAGGGGAATCTGAAGATAGGAGAAATTATCAGTTTTGAGATGCAAAAGAATGGATGTGATTTGAAACCCCAAACTTGCAAGTGTGTTAGATCCTACCCTGTAGGAGGTACTTTTGGCATTTTTGGAATGACAAATTTTAAAAGAAAAAGGCAGAAGCAAAATAAAGTACTGCTGCCCATGCATGCACATTCATAAGGTTTTTTCTCATGTCCGTTATTGCACTCATGGATTACTGGTGCATGAAACTCACATGTCGTGGGTGGTGGCTCAGAACTCTACCCCACTCTTAAATTTGGTACTGTAAGCCTGCATCCCTGGTGCCTCTTTCCTGTTAAACTGCTTTAAAAAATAAAAATAAAAACCATCCGAGGTAGCTCATTCCCACTTCCTGTAAACAGTTGCTAAATGAGGGCCAGCAGCAGGACACCATCCTTACTGCCTTGGGATGGGGAGGGAAAAGTGACTCTCTGTATACCAAGGCCAAGGACTGCTTGACTCAAAATTGGGGTTGGGGGCAGTGCCACAGTATGACAGTGGTTGCTTTATGTGGGGGCAAGGTGAGAAAGAGACTGTATCTTGTCACTAGGGACAAGTTGACAGGAAAGGTATTCACAATGCCGGCCAAAGGGCTTGCATTTTTAGTACAAATTACTGTGCATTTGTTATTAAATTTCCTCTTCAAACAGGATGGAAATAAGTGGCAAAAACTTCATGAAGACATTAGTTAGGGCTGAAGCAGAAATCCACAAATGCAGGGAGTGCAACACTGGGGTCAAAGTTCCCTGAATCTTCATGATTGTGGGGCATAGTGTTCTCAGGGGTCTGAACAATTGCTCAGAGCAGCACTGTAGTAATCCTAACATCGACGATGTATGAGAAAATGTTGGTGTCTTCAATGTGAAAGACTGCACTAAAGTTCAGGTAGTGCCAATGCAGCTCTGAGCAATTATTCGAACCCTGAGGAATACCACATCCCACAATACCAAAGATTCAGGGAGATTTTTACTTTAACATCACATTTCCTTACTTTTGTGGTTCAACCTTAACTGATGCCTGAATGTAGTTTTTGTGCAGTGTATATATCTATAGCTGTGGTAACCATGCTAGTGCAACCAAAGATGCAGAAACACCATTTGGTGATACTTTTCTTTGGACTAACATAGCTGACCAGATAAAGAGAGTATCACTCTTGTCCACTAGTCTTTCTCTTTAAAGAATGTTGCATTAGTGTAACTGGCCTGGGACTTATGGAATGATGGGGTTCTCAGATACTTGGGGGGGGGGGACTGTCCAGGGTTTATCCTGTAAGCTCTGGAATAACAGGTATGCTGGGGAAGTGGTGCACCTGACAAACAGTTTCTCTCTCTCTCTCTCTCTCCTGTCTAAATAATACATTCACCCCAATCAAAACCGAGGTCCAGCAGCTTAGGGTTTCTTCTGGTGGACGGCACAGAATTTCTGCTCTCTTGTGGGAGCAGCACAGACTCAGCATGCAGTTAATTTTTTCTTCCAGATTGGACATGGGGACAGCGGGACCTCAGCAAACTGGTTTAGTTAATATTCTGCAGTAAAAATACTGTCATAGTGGCACTCCCTGTGGAACAGTCTGCTAGCTCAGTTGGTGGGTGCCCAGACCATTAATGGCTTCAAATATGGTTGGGATAGAGGTAAAGGCTTTACAGGCACCCAGGGAGGTAGCAGCAAAGCAGAGAACCTGTGGGCAGGTAGTGTGGGAATAAACGCCATATAGATACTAGGCCTTGGGGGTAGAATATGGTATCAAAGGCACACTAGAAGGACTGATTTTTTTTGGGGATGCCAACTTATATGTTTCTATGTTTCTTCTAGATTGGATGTAGGGACAGTGGGACCTCAGCCAATTGATTTATTTTGACTTCATCTGCTGCAGCAAAAACACCATCTCACTGGCACTCTGACAGCTGTCTGCTTCTCTGGCATACCTTCATGGGAACTCAGACCCTCTGCACAGTAGTGAGCATCTGCCTTGGCACAGAATGGAACCTGAACTCGGGAAGGACCCACAGAGGGCTTTACCTTCACTTACGGGGCACTCTGCTAAAGTCTCCTTCTCCTCCCACCCCAATTGCTTCCATACACTCCTTTTTCCCTTCTTCAATCAGGACTCAGAGGGGACCTGTAGTATGCATCAGTATCTTAATTTCCTGGATGTCTCATTCTCTAAGTGTGGAACAGGAACTGGACACCAGTTCTGTAATATATCCTTGTTCCTTGTTGGTACAGTACACTAGTGGTGCACCTGGATCGGTGACCCAGACCCTAGAGTGGTAACCGTTCAGGCAGCCTATACCAGTTAAGCACAAGACCTTAGCATACAGGAAGGGCTGCAGGCCCTGGGGCTTCTGGGAACCTGCAGCACTGATTGGGAACCTGCTCTGTCTAGCAGACTCCTCCTCTCTTTGTACAGCATGGTTCCTCCCTGTTTATGTCCAAAAGTTTGTTCATCAGGGAGGGCTGGCAAGTGGGGGAGGGGGAACGAGCAAACCTAGTGACTGTTTTCGGGATGGGGTTGTACTAGCCCAATAAAAGGTTTCACTAACAACTTAATCTGGTTTGGAAGAGAGTTGACAGATCAACAATTAATTACAAAAATGTTTTCTTTTAGTGAACATATTCTTTCCAACACATAAGCTATAAGACACAACAGAGTGTTGGCTGTGCTGGGGTGCACCACCTGAAGTGCATTTATTGCAGCACAACCGACACCCCAGGTATTGTACTTACCCTGTAACATGGGTAACTAGGCTAATTATTTAAAAAAAAAAGGAACATTTAAAAAATACAAAAGTGGTTCAAAATGAATGCTAAATATTTCTTCCATGGGTGGGTGATAATAAGGGGAAATATGATGGTCAGTAGCTTAATGACTGTGTGCTGCTAACAAAGCTATAAGTCCCCCCCCCACCACCACACACAAGCTTTCTGTAAGCAATAACAAATGACAGTACCCTTTGTACTGGGGTATACTGATGTCTCAGGTTCATTGTGAGGCATGAGGCCGCAACCAGGTGCCTTCAACCACCCAGGTAGTACAAATGTATGCCCTGTAATGCAATACTGCACTTATAAAATGAGTTATAGCACATGATTTTAGTGCATCTAGAAAGAATATCAGGCTAAACTTATTCAAAACAGCTAGAAGTTGCTTCAGACCAATAACAACTGATAGGGTACCTTGAGCTGAACAGGAAAATATATTTTTCCTCACCTTTGGACTGAAAAATAATGAATATGGTGTGGGGGAACAAGGTGGCAGCTGGAGGTGACAGGGTCTACCCTAAACAGCCACACTAAGGAGCCAACAAAGAGTGCATCAACTGTCTTAGAGACTGACATGAATCAGCCATCAAACACAGGATAATTAAAAGTTATCCAAAGCTTGGATCGCAAGGTGGATGAGTTTGCTACCCAAATGGAAATGCTGGGCAGTAAACTGAGTGTGCTTGATCAGGGCATCATAGGGCAGTGAAAGTAGCAGATAAGGCACTAACAGTGACATCAGACCTCACCAACGAGAACACTCTGCTTTGCAAGCACTTGGAAATTTTGAGAACTCTGCCCACTCCTAGCTCGTTTGTATTCTAGGCTTCCCATAAAATATCGAAGGACACTCACCTACAATATTTCTAAAGCAATGGATTATGGACTTATTGCAAGCAGAAGAGGATTCCAAGATTTTGAAAGCTTACAAGATTATGCTGAGAGTTGGTAGAGGCAATGCCGTGAAGGGAGAACCAGTACCCCAAAAACACTCCCACTGCCCTAGGTTCTGTCTTGAAAAGTGACATGCTCCTTCATTTAGCAAAACAAAGGCAGCTATTAATGTGGCATTACATACTGGGTCACGCCTTTCTTGATCTAAACTACATGACTTGCTAGTGGAAATGCAGCTTCTAAGCCTCCCCCCCCCGATATCTAGGGATATGATGATGGTTACTGTCCTGGGAGGGGGGTGGTCACAGCAGCAGAAAACCTTCCAAGATGGCTTGCATTTACCCAAGTTCATGACAGAAAAGGGTGCCTGTCGATCCCACTGGTGCTGGGCTGGAAAGGGAAAACAGAGGTTAAAAGCATCAACAGTCCTGGAAGAATGAAACAACGCTCTTTTGTCTAAAAGAACAATGGGATCACAATTTAATAACTTGATACAGTAAATGTCTGGCCACTCCATGGAGCAGTTAGTAGTACAACAAGGGGGAAATAAGATGTTATGCTGGACTATAAAGGTCACATAATTATTTGAGTCCCTTCACATAAAGTCCATTTATGGGGCATGATCCAGATGACCCCCAAATCTCAGACAGCTCAGCTCATCCTGAAACAAAGAAAATTCCTAGTGCTGCAGGGTTGCTTCACTAACAGTCCCTAACATACTTGCTCCCTTACTGTTGGCTCAACATGGCCTTTCACACTGGGGGCCATTGTTCCACTGTCCCACAGGTCCAAATTGATCATTAAGGCAGTTCAGGCTAGCCTCTCACCTCGGGGCTATTGCTTTTTCTTTCCAGAAGTCTATCTTTAGTTTGGGGCATACAGCCTCTCACTTTGGGGCCACTACCTCACTCTATCATAAGCTCACCACTCTTCATGGGTGATGGCCCTACAAATCCCCAATGGTGACCCATCCCTATCTCAGCTGCCACCTTGCCCTCCCTCGGACATCATCTCTTGCAACCGCTTTCCTCCAGTGGAGAATACTCCCAAAAATTGTCCCCACAAATGGCAGGTTCCTTGGAGCAGCCACCACCACATCCCACTTAGATGCTGTCTCTTTGTCTACTCCCTGAGAGAAAAAACTGTCCTGCAGCTCAAGCAGGCAATTGTCCCCACTTGTTCTCAGTTGACGTCACTCTCCCCTCTCTTTTCCTGCACTCTCCCTTATAGTCAGCACCCCCCAGTGTACTCTCAAGCTACCAGCAATCCCCCGAGGTGGCAAACTATTGACCCCTTAAATACAGGGACTAAATGTCGCCAGTTAATATTTCATTAATGCACTGAAATGATGCTCCTAACCCCATGGGGGTTACACAGTTTTGATGAGGTCTGAGCTGAATGTAGGCAGATCAATGTGCATCACATTTTGTTAATGCCAGCAATTTTAAAGCTAGTCTATGGGGCAAAAGATACCAGTTCCCTGATCCAGCAAAATCAGCAAAACTTCTAGGCAACCTGGAAAGAGAATTTAGTACTCATGGAGAAGGCTCTGACTTCACAGATATATTTCTATGTGCCCATTATAATGATACTGCTGCCTTTATCGGTGGGCTTGATTGCTATTTGAGTGTTCTCCTTTAATGAACTGATATCCTTTCATTTGTCTGCTGTTAGCTTACTATACTTCAAGTTGTGTTTGTTAAAGGTGGCAGCATGGTTATAACAGACACAAAGAAATATGTCAAATCCCAGCTGGTAGATAACAATTTATACAAACTTTGAGAATCAGATCCAACAATGCCATTTAAAGCAAAAGTTGATTTTGTTACTGAAAATGCAGTAGAGAACAGAATTATTTCTGAGGAAGTCGGTGGGTTCTTGAAGACTAACAATCCAGTGAGTTTTATGACTTATTGCCTCCCAAAGGTTCATAAGGATCCCCTTAACCCCCAGGCAGAACAACTATTTCAGGCATGGGCTCAGTAATGGAGCCATTGTCAAAATTTGTAGATTGTTTTCTACAGCCGCATGTGTTTAAGTTAAAATCCTATTGGGAACATACTGTATAGTGGAAGTTTTGAACATCATAGGGGAGATGAAAATTGTACCACACTGGCTGTTAGTAACATTTGAAGTAAATGCTTTATACACTAATCTGCCCCATGATGGGGCCTTAGCTGCTTTAACGCATTACTTACTTGGCTGTCATGGCACTGGGGATGAAATGTGTGAATTCCTGCTACAGCTGACCGATTTGGTACTCAACTGTAAACTGCTTTACTTTCCAGCACAAATACTGGTACCAAATTAAAGGAACCGTGACTGGGGCCACATTTGCCCCCAGTTTCACGAGTTTATACAAAGAGCATTGTGAAGATGTGCATGTACTTAATTCACAGTCAAACCCACATTATCATCTCTTGGCCCTCTATAAGAGATTCACTGATTAAATATTTATTATGTGGCAGGGATCATCAACTGAACTTTTGATGTCTGTAGAATATCTTGAAAGCACAAACCCAAATTTGCATTCAAGATCAATTTTGATACAGAAAAAAAAATCAATGTTTAGGTCCTGAAATAACAAAAGTGTCATTGTTCTTTGGGCAGTAACTTATACACAAAGGCTAGAGACCACAATAGCTTGCTATTGGTGAAACATAGAAACATAGAAACATAGAAGTTGAGGGCAGATAAGGACCGCAAGGCCCATCCAGTCTGCCCATTTCTTTTTCTACCTTATAAATGTGCCATCGGCCTTTGCTCTGTCAGTGACCTATCTATTCATAGTCATTTGTATTGCTCCCTTATGCCTATCCCATGCCTGTTTGAAGCCCTGCACTGTATTCATAGCCACCACTTCTTGTGGTAAGCCATTCCATGCATCTACCACCCTTTCTGTGAAAAAGAATTTCTCACATTCCCTTAATCGGCCTCCCTCTAATCTCATGCTGTGTCCTCTTGTCCTCTATTTTTCTTATATTTAAACATGTTAGACTCTTTCACCTTGTTTATGCCCTTAAGGTGTTTAAATGTCTCGATCATATCACCTCTCTCCTCCTTTGCTCAAGGGTATACATATTGAGCTCCGTTAATCTATCCTCATATGTCTTCTGATGCAGTCCCTGCACCATTTTGGTGCCTTCTCTGGACTGCCTCAATTTGGTTAATGTCCTTGTGAAGGTGTGGCCTCCAATACTGCACACAGTACTCCAGATGGGGCCTAACCAATGTCTTGTACAGGGATTATTACCTCCCTCTTCGACTTGTGATACCCTACTAATACACCCTAACACCCCCTAGCCTTACCTACTGCTTTAGAGGTCTGCTTGGATGATTTTAGGTCATCAGTGATGATGATGCCCAAGTCTCTTTCTTCCTTTGTGACTGCTAGCAACTCCTCCCAGCCTATAAGTGGCTTCAGGTTTCTCTTCCCTATGTGCATGATTTTGCACTTCTTTGCATTAAATCCCAGTTGCCACTCTTCTGACCATTCTGCTAGTTTATCAGATCTCTTCTCATTCTGCCCACCCCATCTGGATCATCTACTCTGTTGCAGATCTTGGTGTCATCTGCAAACAGACAAACCTTCCCTCTAGTCCATCTGCGAGGTCACTAATGAGATGTTGAATAGGACTGGCCCCAGGACTGATCCCTGAGGTACCCACTTGTGACTTGCATCTCTTCTGACTGTATACCATTTCACCACCTCTCTGTTTTCTGCCAGTCAACCAGTTTGCCACCCAGTTGACCAACTTCTGACCCACCCCGAGCCTACCCAGCTTATTTATCAATCTTCTATGTGGAACAGTGTCAAAAGCTTTGCTGAAGTCAAGGTAGGCGACATCAACTGCTCCCCCTTGGTCCACCACTCTGGTTACCCAGTCAAAGAAATCTATGAGATTAGTTTGACAGGACCTTCCTTTTGTAAACCCATGCTGTCTTGGCTCCTGTGCCCCTATGGATTCCAGGTGTTGCACTATCCTTTCCTTAAGGGTGCCTCCATAATCTTGCCCACTACTGAGGTAAGACTGACCGGTCTGTAGTTCCCGCCTCCTCCCTGCTACCACTCTTGTGGGTGGGATCACATGAGCCCTTCTCCAGTCTTCTGGGACCTCTCCTGTGCTCAGGAGACTCACTAAACAATTCTGCTAATGGCTCTGCTAGTTCCTCCTTTAGCTCCTTAAGTACCCTGGGATGTATGCCATCAGGTCCCATTGCCTTATCCACCCTGAGCTTAGAAGCTCTTGTAGGACCCTTTCTTTTGTGAGAGAGTAGTGCTCACCTCCCCCCTGTGTCCATGATGCTGAGCTGTGGGCCCTGCCCTACCTTCTCTTCAGTAAATACTGAGCAAAAGTATCTATTTAGGATAGATGCCTTTACAGGGTCCTCCTCCTCACATGCTCCCTTTCTCCATTAAGCTTAGCATACCCTCTGGACTTTCTCCTTTCACTAATGTATCTATAGAAAGTCTTGTCACCTTCTTTTACTGTTCGTGCTAGTGTTTCCTCAGTTTGGGACTTTGCCTGCCATACTGCCTTACCTGCTTCCCTTAGGGCAGTTTGGTATGCCTCCCTATCTTCATCCCGCTGTGTTCCCTTATATTTTCTGAAGGCCAGCCTTTTGGCTCTGACCTTTTCTGCTACTGTATTTGAGAACCAAAGTGGTTTCCTTCTTCTTTTGCACTTCCTTTTCTGTCTAACACAATGGGATGTTGCTTCAAGTATTGTATCCTTAATGCTTGCCCACTTTGCCTGTACCTCCTCACCTGTGTTTCTTTTTGCCAGGGCTAGCTTAACTCTGTTGGCGATCTTATCAAAGTCAGCTCCTCTGAAGTCCCATATTTTGCCTTGGAATGGGATGATTTAGATGTAGTAGCCAAATTGAACCATACCATGTGATGGTCAACTGGCCCCAGGTGACCTTCTACCTAGAGATCTGTGATCCCTTCTTTGTTAGTCAGTACTAGATCTAGGATAGCCCTGTCTCTTGTGGGTTGCTGTACCAGTTGTTTGAGGCCATCCCCTGCAGGGAATCCACTATGAGTCTAGTTCTGGCAGATGTTCCTGCTGGTATTGACCAATCTGTATCTGGCATGTTGAAGTCTCCCATTATCAGAACCTCCCTTTAGCTGTCATGTTTTGTATATCTTCTAACAGTAATGTGTCTATGTCCTCCCTCTGGTCTGGGGCCTGTAGACAACCCAGTTCTTATGGCTGTCCCATTTCCTGTTTCAGGGTGACCCACAGTTCTTCTGGCTCCTTATGTGTATTCTGAATTTCTGTAGCTTTGATATTTTCATTAACATACAGGGCCTCCTCCCCCTTTTTGCACCTCGGTCTCTTCTGAACAATACATAGCCAGGTACTGAAGTCTCCCAAGTGTGGTTACTGGTAAACCATGTCTCACTACATTGCTACTATGTCCAGTTTAGCCTCTGACATTATTGCCTGCAGGTCTGGGATCTTATTTCCCAGGCTGTGAGCATTTGTGTACATGATTTTCCATTGGCCAGATTTTGGTGTGTTAGTTGTTGGGTGAAGTTTGGCATTACCCTGTGCATCGTATGGGAGACAAACCTTTTTCTTACCTGGTGATGCAAATGAACGGCAAACACTCTGAATTCCTGTTTGACCACTAGCTGAGGGAGGGTGTTCTTCCCATTCGACGTATGGGGTGCTGCACCCTCTCCATTTGCTAGTTTAAATATTCTGCAAAGGCGTCAAACTTGCCCCAATGCACTGACTCCCTCTTTAGTCAGATGCAGTCCATCAAATTTAAGAACTTTGCCTCCCAGAACTGTTGCCAGTTCCCTACAAATCTGTGTCCTTTCCTGGCACCAGTCCTTGAGCCACGTGTTTAGCTCCCCTATCTCCCCTTCTCTGACCTTCCGTCCATCTGCTCCCTTCTCCCAGACTGGCAGGATCTCAGAGAAGGAGATGCCAGACGAAATAGATGATAGTTTGTCACCCAGCCTAGTCAGGTGTTCCTTGGTCTCCACAACTGACCGGCTGGCGGGATCATTAGTCCCTATGTGTACTAGGACATCAATGTTTTCTCCTGCCTTGTGAACAATTTTACTAATGCGGTCAGTGTCTCTCCATGCTGATGTACCTGAAGACATCTGACCATCACCCCTGGCTGGAGATGGGTATCAACTCCCCGAATCATGGAGTCTCCTATGATCAAGAATTTTTGGATTTCCTTTGTGCTTGTTTAGTTTTGGTTCCTGATTTGGGTGAGTATTGTTGTACTGGCTCCTGTGCCACGTGTCCTGCTCTGCAGTGTCTTCTGCCTCTTTATTTGATTTCAGAGATAGAGGCAGATACCTGTTTTGTAGTGTTTATATGGTTTTGGAGGTAATGTGTTGGAGAGCAGAGGTGATGGGGCACCTGATTTGCTTCCTCCTAACCACCTGCCAACCTCCTGGACCAACCACCCTCTGCGGTCGAGGTTTTTCTGTTGGATGCTGGGGAAATGGCGGGTGGTTCTTATAATGTATTTCCTCTTCAATATGAAATTTGAGGCATGCAATCTCTGCCCATGCTGCCCGGAGCTGAGACCTAAGATCTCCAAAGGCCCAGCATGTAGGACAGTGTCCTAAATCCTGTAAGACTGTCCTTCTGAAAATTGTTCCACAGTACCTGCAGTTAATGAAATCCATTCCAAATAAGTTGCTGGGTTTGTAACCTAGTCAGAGTAATTAGAAGGAAAAAAATGCAAGTAATGGTTTAATTGTGCTTTGTTTAACTTGTTATAACAAGTTAAATTACTAGTGCCCTGTAAATGAGATCACCTTGTGGAGGCCCCACTGATCCGCCTTCCTGCTCTGCCACAGGAAATGTCACAACTGTGGTACCCTATAAAAGGAGTGGCGTGGGGTGGCTGGGCCCTTCCCTGCCTAAAAAGAAGAACCACGGATCAAAGAACAAGGAGGTAAGAGCAGAAACAATCAGTCAACAACAAATGCAGTAACCCTGAAAGCTTATCCTAATGTTAGATAAAACTGTAAAACCTGTAAAGCACCACCTGTAATAATTTCGAGAAGATATACCCTGTAGAAACACTTTGCTCCAGAGAAAAATAAAGCAGTAACAGAAGATATACCTTGCAAAGACAATTTGAATCAGAAGATTACAGCAGCAATCTGTTAGCACACCTGTAGGCACACCTTGTAATAATGCAGAAGAAGGTATACCAGCAACAACAATTTGAATCAGAGAAAAAATAAAGCAATGAAATGTTAGCAACAAACAGTAGCAATCCCTGTGAGTAAAAAATAAAAACACCACCACACAGTAAATCTGCTTAGCCAAACTAAGTCTTAATCCTTCTCCCTTGCTCTGGTAAGTTTCTCTACTCTGCCTTTCAAGCAGTCTTAGAAGGAAAGAGCTCAGGTGAAGCTAGGTGCCTTGGCCAGCAAACCAAGTCTGCCACCCCAGTCAAACTATTACAAATTTAACTAAGGGGCAAATTCATCTGGTTAAAAAGAATTGCAGTAGTCAAGAACAATTTGAGGTAGCAGCTGATGATCTAGTGAGATAATGACAGGAAAGAGGTTGTAGTAGAAATGTAACTGCTAAAGTTAGGGATGGAACTGAAACTATACTTAGAACAGAATTGCTGACACAGAGATTTAGAAATGGCAATGATGATAATACATTAATGTTTGTGAGTACATATAGACCCAGTTATTCAGACTGTACCAGGCAGTGGCGCAACCCTGGGCGAAGCGCAACTGGGATGCCCGGGACAGGTCCAGGTGATATTCAATGGTGATGCACCATGGCGCAGCACCGATAAATATGGCATAGACAGCACACGTACTGCACATGGTGCAGTGGCACTGTACCTGCACAAGTCACAGATAAGGAGCATGGGGATGCGCCAGTGCAAACGCAGTTGCTCTGGGTGCAACACCCGCAATGTTCGGCAGAGGGCATGCAAATGAGGCCATAAGATATGCAAGGTGCAAATGGAGCCATTTGCATGTCACTATGGCCCCATTTGCATGCCTTGCACAGGGCAGCCCGGCAAATTGCACCTGGCACCCTGCACAGCATGACATGTGCACAGTGGGGGTTCCAGGGCATCCCCCAACCCATAACCGTGAACGCGGTAAATCTCCATACAATGATTCCCTGGTAGTCCAGTGGTCCTCCCCTTCCTCCTGAAACCCCAATGAATGTACATTAAGACAGTCTCTGGTGGTCTAGTGGATCCCCTTCCTCCCATTACCCCAATCATGGTTGATGTATAATAAGTCAGTCCCTGGTAGTCCAGTGGCACCCCCTGCCCCATAGCCATGATCGCGGTAACTGTAAAGTAAAACATTCCCGGTAGTCTAGTGGACCCGAGTCCCTCCCAAGTCCCAGAGCACGGTAAATCACTGAAACATAATTCTCTGGTGATCCAGTGGCACCCCTCACCCCTCCTACCCACACAGGACCCCTTGCCTACCCCATTCCTCCCGTCATCAGCTGGAGGCTGCAACCTGCCTGCATACTGCCTAGCCGCCCGCCGAATGACAGGTACAGTATGGGCTTGCAGGGCATACTGTACTAGACAGTCCCAAATATGTGACTGAAGTCATTCACATATTTGGGACTGTCTACTACAGTATGCCTTGCAAGCCCATTGGTCCACACTGTGGACCAATGGGCTTACAGACCATACTGTACCTGTCATTCGGTGGGTGGCCAGGCAATATGCAGGTGGGTTGCAGCCACCCAGCTATGATGGGGGAGAGTGGGGTGGGCAAGGGGTCCTGTGTGGATGAGAGGGGTGCCACTGGATCACCAGGGAATTACGTTTCAGCAATGTACCGCGATCAGGGACCCGGAAGGGAGGGGGGGTCCACTACACCACCAGGGACTGTATTAATGTACATTCATCGGGGACTCAGGAGGGAGGGGGGACAACTAGACTACCAGGGAATGGATTATAATACATATACTGTGATCGGGGACTCAGGAGGGAGGGGGGTCCACTAGACTACCAGGGTTATGTGGGTGCTTCTTGACAGTGTTCTGGGTGGGCAGGTGTCCACCCACGGCTGGTGGCTGCTGTGTTGCACCATGTAATACAGCAGCCCACCTGTGGATGGTGGGATTTGTTCCCACTTTTCACGGGCTCAACTTTGAGCCCCCCCTATGTGGCGCACTGCAGGGTTGCGCCAGCATATGCGCCGCACATCCCGAGCTGAATATCGGGACGTGTCGCATATGCATGGGCACCTCCCCTGCATCTGCACCACATATGATTACATCGCACCCCAGAATATCGGAATTTGTGCTGCACCGGGCAGCCTTTCCAATATCCCACCAGGGCGCAATGCCGGGTTGCACCGGTGCAACTCTGTTGTGCCATGCGCAACCCCTTTGAATATCTGGGCCATAGTGTACAAGCAAACCAGATTGTAGGAGTAATAAAAAAGGAACTGGACATTTTAAGAAGTAAGTCATCACTGGAGTGATTTGCAGCTATCCCAGCACAAATCTCATATTAAAAAGTGAGGGACTTGAAAGACATGGTGGTAAGGAGCATACAATGGTTACTAGCCGTAGAAACCAACTACCAAAATCACCAAAGGGGTGCCACAGGTGTGGTAACTGTTCAGCATTTGAATATGTGGTCAAAACAAACTTTTTCTTAAATGCCAAGAATAGGAAAACAGTCAAGATTGATAATATTGTGATGTGCCAAACTGAGGAAGTTGTATAACTCCTGAATTGCTCCTATGGAGCATCTCATGTTGAAAGAATGAAAAGAGAATATGGTTTCAGAATCAATGAACGTGTTAGGGCTTTAAGAGAGGAAAACTGCAGCTATGCCATTGTTAATCATGTTAAAGCTGTTAGAAATGGGGTCAGACATGATATTAAATTTACGAATATTGAAAAAGTTTGGAAAGATCCAAGAAACTGTGATTTTGTCAACAAATTAAACTGCGGAGAACAGTTCTGCATATACTCTGTATGTATAATTTACTGTAGCTATATTGTGTCTTCTTGTGTTAATATATCTGATGTAGAACCTTTCAATGAGCATCCGCTCACAAGTGTCATCCAAGATTTCAATAAATAAAATAAAGAATACATGTTGGGGGCATTGAAAAAACAGGCTTAAATGATCATTTAGACATAATCCCCTTCTTTAAACAAATATGTATGCAATGCCATTTTGTTTATTTTACAGGTTTTGACAAAGTTTGCATTTGTGAATTCAACCTCAGAATTTTGAACATTTATGGACAATTTTAAAATTATGTGGACTCCTATTTACTATATAACTATTGGTGATTTTTTTTTTTTTTAAATCATGTTTTCATGAATTTGTCTAAATATTCTTTGGGTCATTTATTTTATTAAAAATGTTGTTGGATGGTAGGATTTTATACTCAATGGAATCCAGCTATAAATATCAGGATACACTAGAGGGAGTTAGACTGTAATGAAGCATCACATGCAATAACACAAAATGTTAGTCACGTCATTGTGCATCCTGAGGTTGAGAGAGGGAGCCTGCAAGAGTAAATATGGAATGTACTATGCAGTTTGTATGAATAAAGTAAGCCAATATTTTATATTGAGAAGAGCTGGATTGCTTTGTCCAATATCAGTGCTGCTCATTTTGTGTGTGTGATATTGCTTATCTATGAGTTTTGTTCCTCTCTCTTGATGTGTCCCATTGTTGCACGGTAATCCATGTTAATGTATATGTGGAATAATATTTTTTACTTGTACATAGAGGTGAACTGGGTGGTGGGAAAAATGTCCGCCATTAAAGTTTTTCAAGTGGGTGTTCAAATATGCAAATGAGGGATTAGAATAATGAGAACCAAAGTGTGTGTTTGTACAGAGGCAGTTTTACAGGTTGAAATGTTCGTTATCCATTTAGACTGCTCAGTTTACCCAACCAAGTTTATAAATAAGGGATACGCAGTGGGGATCTGTGACATAAATTAGTTGTCTGCACAAGAGCAGTTTATTTATTTATTTTAAATGTTTTCAAAGGAAAGACATCCTGAGCTGGTATCAGTTTGCTTTCAGATGTGTCCTGGGGGAGGGGGAAAGGCAGAGAACAGAACAAATACGAAGTCAAAGTACAAAAATAGTACACTAATATAGAAATGAGTACAGCAAAATGAACAAATTACAAAACTGCTTCAAGAATAAAACTGGCGTACAGTAAACTGCAGAACAAGCAATTACATAAGCCACAAGTGAGGTTTCCAAGGTCAAACTGCTGGAGTGCAGATAAATCATTTATGCCACAAGGTCTCCATTGCACATTCCATGTATGCAATATATGTGGACCATAGGTGTTTATTTTTTGTATGCTTTTTATTTTTGTAAAAGTTCGGGGGATTCTTTTGTGAAAAAGTACTATTGTGCTTTGTTTTGGAGTGGTTGCTAGGGCAGTTGCTGTGTCACAGCATTAGAGTGCCGCATTGATATGCCAGAATTGCTGCTCATTGGTATAGCAAGTGGCTTTCTAATAAAATTAGAAGAAAATGGTATCACATTTAAGCAAGAGTGAGTGGTTACTAGATGCAACAGTAGTGGTTAGAATGTTTGTGTAGCAGCATTGCTTGTTAAGTCAGTGTCCCAATGAGGATTTCTATCTTTATTTTCAGCTGTTTGTTATTGCCGAAAGTTGCTGTTGCTGTGTGGAAGTTTTGCAGTTGTGGACTGCTGGATGGTGGGATGTCGGACTGAAGTGGAGCTAAAGACAAACGCGTGCTGGGAATCTGCAATAAGAAAGGAAAAGGTTTACGTATAAAGAAACTTTCTTTTTTTTATTGAAAGTGGCAGTATTTAATTGTATGAACAGAGGTTGGAGTACAGCATGGCTGAACAGAATGTGTACTGTGTCAGGGAAAACGGGGGGGCGGGGGTAGTGAAAAGTGAAACTGGTTAAAGTAGTGCCAGCTGGAGGAGGAATGATTGACATAGTGGGTGTGATAAATCTGAGGTTCCACAATTTATCACACAAGTGGAAATAAATGGATTTATCACTATCTTTCACTTTCCATGCCTATTACATAAATTTATTTACAGGTTTACGGAAGTGGGACTTTTTTAAACAAACCTATAGCTCCAGTTGCTTGGCAGAACATTTACTTTTATGGGGTAGCTTGCCATCTGAGTGACTGGGAATAAATAAGTGAAAGGGGTAGAAGAACTTGCAGGATCATGGTGGTTGGCAAGTCAGAGGGCTGCAGGGTGGCCAAGATCATTTTTGTGGTATTTGGAAACAAATTCTTTTAAACAAAACTGCAGCTGTCTGGCAAGACATTTGACTTTGCTTGGTAGCTAGTGGTCTGAGTGGTTTTGAGTGAACAAGTGTGAGCAGGTCAGAGGATGAGCAGGATTGAGGTGCTTGGTGAGTGAGTGAGTGAGTGAAAGGGTGGCCAGGATCCTTTTTGTGATATCAGGAGTGGTTTCAGTCACCTCTAATATAGTTTGATTAACAACAAAAAATTGATGAAAACAACAAATGGATCTGGGCATCCACCACACTAGAAGTAAATACTGAGCTGCTTTATGGAGATGCAAAACTCCCAATGCTTCGTGTAGTAACTCTTTGCTTTGTCAAGGGTGACCTGGCCCGTGACAAAGCAGTGTCATTATGAGAAACATTGTGTGCCTAGTGGGGAGCTTCCCTTAAAAGGTTTTATTGCTGCACTCTGTACTCCCCTGCAAATAAAGGAGTTTTGTATCTTTGTACAGCAGCATGATATTTTCTTTTTACAGCGGAGGGTCCCCGGTTCCATTTGTTGTTTTCTTTGGCTCTAGTTCAGCTGGTGGCACAGCAGGCACTAGTAGTATCCCCTCTCTAGTTTTGGCCCCTCTCTTGTTTGTTCTTGGAACAAAAAATTGATGCAAAGAAAAAATAAAATCCGAGATAGCGAGGAGGCTGGTGAGTGAATGCATGAGCAGGCAGTCAGCAGCGAGTTCTGATGCTATATGGATGAAAGCTTGTTTAAAAAAATCACCGTGGACAGAAAACAAAATATTTATTTATTTAGTTAGTTTTCGTTGACCAGGTAAGTGTGCTAGACAATAAAATGCCTATCTTCAGGCACAACTCAGGAGATTACAAAGTGATGAGGAAAAGACAAAACAGCAGGATTTACAGACAAATACAGTGAAATATTTAAACAAAGTGGAAATTAGAAATTATGTCAAGCAGAGATCAACAAATCAGCGAACAGCAGCAAACAGTAAGAATAGTATATCATGTATGATACAGGCAAAAACACCATATATAGATTAATAAAAAATGAGACAGAAGCCAACCATCTTTCAAGTCTTCATTGATGAGGCTGGTAAACTGAAAAGTTTGTTTCAAAAATGACATAGTTTGAAAAAAATGGCTGCCATTTTAACAAGAAAACTTTATGAGGGCTAATAGATATCTTGTGTAAAGGGGCACAGTGGCACCTGTACTTTTCCACTGTTGACTGAGCTGAAATAAAAGTATGGGTGCCAGCTTGTGTCAGCCAATTAGAGAGCAGTATTTTTCCTATTAATTTTACCAGACAAAATAATTCATGTTACTATGACAAATTGCAATACATTTTTTTCTTGTGTGTGTCCTTTTTAAAATTGTATTATCATCTATGTCTCTATAAGGTATCACAGAGGAGATGGGAGGCCTAGTGGAAACAAAAAAACTGCTGTGTGTGGCCTTTTGTGTAAATAGTTTTTTGTACTCACAGTACAAACAAGTGGGAGTGGACTACAGAAGTCTTCTGCTCTAAAAGGTTTTTGTTTTGGTTAAACCTCAAGGGCTGGATCACTTTCATAGCAAAAAGCTTGCTCGCCAGGATAAAATCCTTCTTTATGCTGATGATGCGGTGCTCTTCTCTAGCAGTTCTGACCCAGTATTGCTGGAGAAGCTGGGGCAGCAAAACTTCTCAGCTGCTGAGGCTTGGTTCATCAACTCCAAACAGCTATTAAATTACAAAAAAACTAAAACTATGTTGTTTGCCTCCTCACACAACCAATGTAGATCACGCCCTTTACGTATATTGAACAGCCCCTTGTGATCTGGTTCCAAATTTCAAATATTTAGGAGCTACCCTTGACAGCTCATTATCATTCTCACATCACATAGACGTAGTTGCCAGGTCTGCTCATGCCAGGATCAGACAATTATACTGGCACAGGCACTGCATAACAGAAGATGCTTTAAAGTTAGCTTTACCAGTTCAGTCCTCTCTACAATCAACTATGGTCTAGTAGTTTATGCTGCCGCATCAGACACTGCCCTTAAGAGAGTAAAGGTTGCACTCAACAAAGCTTGCCATCTCTGCCTAGATGCCCTGCATCAAATGCACACATGCAATCTCTACTCACAGGTAGGGTGGCTAAACTTGGAATGTAGGACACAATTCCAAGTATGCCTGCTAGCCAAAAAATCCACTCTTGGACTAACATCCCCTGGGGTCCAGAACCTCCTGTCTCCCACAAATAACACCAGGACAACAAGAGGCTCAAATAACATGACCTTTAAAGTCCCCTTCTGACACACCTCCCAGGGGCAGCATTCCTTTAAATATTGTGCCCCCCTCTGGCTTAACTCCCTCAAAGATGACCTGCTCTCAGAAACCAAACTAGGCTTCTTTAAGTGTAAACTACTCGATCACCTAGGTTCAACTAGTAGTTGCAACTGTAACCTTTAATCTTATACTGTCCCCCAGTATCTCTCTCTACTTCTCTCCACTCTGCTCCCCTCCTAATCCTCAAACTATCCATTGACAATATCCCCTTCTTTCTTTCCAGCTCTCCCCCTACCCATGACCAACCCCACACCCAGTCTGTGACAAGGCCTCTATTGGTTGCTACAGCCCCCAGCCTTTCCACTGGGTGCACAAAACCCCCTCCTTGTTTGCAGTGTCAAACTGTTACCGCAACCAAACTGTAAAGCTTGTATGATCCGATGTAACCAATTATATGATATAATGTCTGCACCTTGTTATTTATTTTCTAAGATTGCCTGTACTATATTGCCTGTTATATTACTCTGTCTAGTGCTTTATTGAATGTTAGTCCGGTAATACTTTGTTACTTACCTGACGTGGAACCTTTGTAAAGGAGCTCTCAGCTCAAAGGTATTTCCAATAATCAAATAAATAAATAAATATAAAGACATGCTTAGAGTGTACACACAACTCCAAGGCAAGTGAGATACAGCACCCCACTGATTGAGCCAGCTGGGAAAACAAAAGGACCCAGGCTTCAATCTGCAAAACCAGTTTGGACCTATTCTCAAAAATGTTGTTTTCCAGAGTTCAAAGAAATAGTCCAGTATGTGATGTCAGAGGGGCATGTATGATGATGTGGGTATAGTGGGCTGGCCAGCTGAAGAGATCACTGTGTGTTTTTGCTCTTAGAGTTTAATCATTTTTTGGGGGGATTCTGAACTAGCAACATCATGGCTTCAATTCTGCCATAACTCTCCAAGAACTCAAATAGGGGTAAACGTTGTCTACTCTACTTGGAATCTAGATAGTTTTAATTAGGTTTGTTCTGTGTGATCGCTATCTTTTTAAATGTTTATGTTTATCTCTGTAGAAACACTGTATTCCCCATCATATTTAGTGTGTATTATCCCTGTAATATAGTTAAATATTCTGGAGTAGCAAATTGTTATAGGGCGCAGTTGCGCCTGTATAGTTAGGCTTGAGAAGGGCTTTTTATGTTAAGCCCCACATTTTGCACTTTAATAACTTCACAACTGTTTAATGGTTTTGCACAAAAGTTAGCATGCACATTTTCATGGGGGTAGATCTCTTGACATGCCAAGTTTTGTTCCAGTCAGATGTGCAGATTCTGAGATGTGGATCGTGAAAGAAACATCAGAAAATCAGTGTTTTTTTGCCGTCACGTAGGGCCCAGATGGTTTAGAATTTTGGTCTGAAATTTTCAGGGTAGAAAGGTCTTGGCTTGGAAGGATTTCCTATGGTAGTTTGGTAAAAAATATAAATCTGTTCCAAAATTATTACATTTTCAAAATCTAGGTTCTGAGCATGCTCAGTAAGTACTTCAGAATAGCTGTATGAAGTTTTCACATGAGGGATCCTTTTTAATGAGGGAAAGAATATTTTTCCATGTGTCACCATCTTGTTTTCTATTTTTCCGTAAAAATTCAAATTTGGAAAACCACAAAAATGACATTCTAGAGAGTGACCAACACATGTAACTTGCTTATTGGGACCCCCTTAGATGGATTCTGTACTTACAGTAACTGTTACTATTGTTTTTTTAAGATTATAAATCTTTTTTTGTGACTCATAATACAAAAAAAGATTCATTTTTCATATCATGAGTCATGAAAAAAGATCCTTTTTCATTAGGGGACAATCATTTTCCCTTTGCCGGCATCTTTTTACTGGTGTCTAGTGGCACCCTCACCCTATGATTGCCATCCCTTTATTCTTTTGTTTCCCTGGTGCCTGGTGACCCCAACTCTCTGATTGCTGTCCCTATATATTTGTGTTTCCCTGGTATCTAGTTGCCCCCCACCCTCCGATCGCTGTCCCCTGATATTTTTATTTCCCTGGTGTCTAGACAATGGGACACCATCCCCCACCCTCAGATCACCCTCCCCATAATTTATTATTGTTTCCCTGGTGTCTAGTGGCACCCTCACCCTCCAATTGCTGTCCCCGTACATTATTTTAATTTCCCTGGTGTCTAGTGGCAACCCTGCCTTCTGATCGCTGTCTCATTCTTAAAGCTTTTATCCCTAGTGTCTAGTGGCACCCCGCACCCTCTGATGGCTGTCTCCATTCATTCTCATCCTTTTCCTGGTGTCTATTGGCACAGCTCTTCCATTCAGCATCCCAAACTGAAATAAAGAAAATGGTCCATCGATTTTTTTTATTTTACCTGTAAAAAAGAAAATAGTTCCTTACTTATCAGACCCCCACCCTGACCTCCCACTCAGCACCCACCACCCCACACCCCCAACACACACCCGAACAGGTGCCAGGCAGAAGATCCACTCTCCTATGGAAGACGCGTCTTGCTGCTGAACCACCGACTGCAATATATATATTTTTTTAACTAAGTGTGCTTTATTGACATTATCATGGGAACAAACAACAAAGTACAAACCAATTCATATCAGCAACTGGGTAATAGAACAAGGATATAACAACAGTTGGCGCATGCACAGTAGGGTCCTGATCTAGCCCATTGCATACTAATTGGATTCCTTTGTTCCCTTCCCCTTATAGGCCTCTGAGGCAGCCCTCTCCCCTCAGAACACTGCCTAGCTGAGGAGCTTGGAACAGGGGATTGTTGAGAGCCTTGAGAGGTAAAGCCTCCTTCCCACCAGCCTGCTTGTGGAGAAGTACTAGCCCATCCACGCTGTACATGGACTGCCCAACCCACAGGCATCACTCCATTTATTGTTGCCTACACTTCACATGACACACCCCTATTTTTTACATTAAGTGTTCACTTTCCCATTTGCAGCTTATACACTCCAACCACTAGGGGTTGCTGCACTCCTGCTTCTTTCCTAACCCTTTTTGCTGCCTTTCTCTTCTAATCTCTACTCCCTCCTTTCCATCTCTTTTCCCATTGGCCCACCTTTAGTCCTCTTGCAAGTCTCAAACCCTGTACTCCTGACTCCAAAGTCTGTAGCCCATCCACTTAGCCAATGAACCAGGCCAATATCTACCTCTATTTTTAGTTTTTAACCCTTCCTTCTCCCTACCTAGAAAGAAAATACTTGCCCTCTCTCCCACTGCACGTCTCAAACTCAGCACCCTTGCTGTTAGAGTCTGCAGCTCTACCACTTAACCACCATACCTTTGTTATTTTAGCCTTACTTTCTAAGGCTCTCATAGTCTCCGACCCCATAGTCTGCTAAAAAAATATTTCTTTTTTCCTCTCTCGGTACCCTTGCAGATCTCAAACCCTGCCCCCTTTTAACCAGAGTCAGCAACTCTACCACTCAACTCTCATTTCAGACTATTGTCATCTATACTCTAAGACTCTCAAAGCTTCTAGCCCCCATACTTAGCCAACATTTTTTAATTTTGGTGCCACTAGAGGCATCAAACCCTGTGCCCTTGCTATCACAATCAGCAGCTCTACCACTCAGCCATCACATTTAGACTGTTGTTAGCTATAGGTTTAAGGCTCTCAAAGCCTCTAACCCCCTTAGCCTACTAAAATAATATCCTTAGTGCCACTGCAGGCTTCAAACCTTGTACCTTTGCTACCAGACTCAGCAGCTCTGCCACTCAGCCACCATATCTGACTCTTGCAACCCCTGGCCACCTCCCTGATCCATGGCAACGGGTAAGGAAGTCCCCCTCAGTCTAGGAAAGCTGTGTGCGCCACCATTGGCCCAGCATGCTCAGAGCTCTACCCGATTGGTCCTTGCCCTCTCTGCCTGGTCATGATTGGCTGCAGTGACGGCTGACCCAGTGGCCGAGCTCAGGGCTGCTGTACCTATAGACTAGCATTGCACTCTGCCACAGTTTTTGTCACAGCACCAACCTCACTATCTCCTGGTCTCCTACAGACTTGGGGGCTGGACTATTATTTTCTGCCCTGAGCGTAGCCGCCCGGTGGTTGCTAAAAATACTGTTTACTGCCGAATCTGACTACTGTTTTATCTATATTTTACTTCTGCTGTGCATAGCCGAATCCAAGTACTGTATTTTTGCTGAGTTATATTTCTAGCCTAATTTTACTGCCCTCCTGTAACTCTCTCTGTCCCCTGCTCACGGGGTCTGAACTCCCCCCCCCATTCACTCACCTACCTGCCTAAATCCCCTTTTTTCTCTTGCTTCCTCTGCCCTTAAGTTGTAGTACATCCACCTCAGCCTTCCTCACAGCTCCTTTCTCTCTTTCCGCCTCCACAAACTATGCCTTCCTTCCCTACTATCCCCTGCCTCCCTCGCTTCCTTTTTGCCCTCACCCCATTGCTCCAGCCCCCTCCATCCTGCTTTCCACCCCTCCGTATAGCTATAAGCATAATCTCTGCTATAGCCACACTTGCACCATGCTACCTGATAACTTTTCCACCCCTAGGGCTCACCACACCACACTGTGCCCACCCCTTCATACCAGGATGCAGTGTGCCCCGCTATCACCACAGCTCACTACGCTCCTGTTTTGCATGCACAAAACTTCTGAAAACAAAACCCTCCTCAATCAAGTACCACAAGTTCTCCCTCAGGGAACTGCACCTGGCCACCCTGAAACTCCTTCTCCTACTCCTGCTATTATCTGGAAACATTCACCCCAACTCTGGCCCTCGGGCTGCCATGAACTCCACCCAAACCAAGCACCTTGGCACTCTCTCCATTAGCTGCCTGAACATCTGCAGCTTATTATCTAAATTTGATCAACTACAAGACTTCGCAAATGCCCATCAGCCCGACATCCTTGCAGTAGTAGAAACCTGGCTCACCCCCTTGGTTCCTGATCATACAATCTCCATCCCTGGCTACACTATCTTTAGGCTTGACTGAAAATCAAAACAAGGAGGGGGCTGCGCCCTTTACCTAAAAGACAACCTGATGGGGCACACTGCCCACACTGACCTACCAACACCAAATGCCCAGCTATTGCATAACTAAATCCTGCTTGGAGCTCAGCACAAAGCCCTCTCAGTCATCATCATTTATATCCCCCCCGAAAGAACAAGGACCAGGCTTCCATGAAGTACTGGAGTACATCAAATCACTCCCATCCAACTCCGAAGTCATCACACTGGGTGACTTCAACACAAACTGGTTGGGACCTGATGCCGGCGACACCAGGGACATGGTCACATCAGCAAACCTCACACAGATATTGGACTCCACAACTAGAATGAGCTATAAAACTGGCACCAGCACTTTACTGGACTGGATCCTGACTACTCACCCCTCCCAGATCACTAGCTTCGCTGTTCTGCCTGACTCTCTCAGCGACCACTCCCCCGTCAGCTGCACCTGGTCAAACAAATTCTGTAAATCTCCACCAAAGGTCATCCTGAGCAGAGTCCTACCCCATGGGATGCTAACCCACCTAAAATCACATCTACTAAATCAAGACTGGTCCCTCATCAACCTGGCCCCCGATGCAAATACAGCCCTTGATCAATTCATATGCATTTTCAATGAAGCTTGTAACATCTTTGCCCCGCCAAAAAAGTGAAAAATTAAACCCCTCTGCAATCCTTGGCTCACGGGTTTCCCTCTTAAAAAGCTGAAACACAGGGACCACCTCTGGGAACTAGCCAGAGAAACAGGAAAACAGGCAGACATCCAAAATTTCAAAAGAGCTAGAAATGATTGCAAATCCATACGCCAACAGAAATCTGAATACTACAAACTGCACTCGCTGACACCTGGGAAATGCAAGAGCATTCTGGAATAACATTAAAGATGTTACTGGGAAGGAGTCCAAATCACCCCCTACTGCAATCACAATAAACGGGAATACTATCCTGGACCTAAAAGTCATAGCTAACACCTTTAATGATGCCTTCACCGACCTCAGCAGCATCCTTCCTCCTGACTTTTTCAACGACAGCGACCCCCCTCTTCTCGCCCATCAATCATCACCAAAAAATTGTCCCCCTTTCTACTTCAGAGCAATAAGCAAAAATACCATCAGGAAATACATTTCCAAAGCCATCAAAACACTAGAGCAAGTGCTGACACACTGGACCTCAAACTTCTGTCCCTCACTCTAGAGGGTTCTACGGCCTCTCACAGGATCTTTAATCTCTCCCTCTCTCAGCAATTCCCTGACAAATGGAAGGCAGCGACTGTCACACCTATCCACAAAGGTGGTGACGGACCTCCCAAGTGAACTACCGACCTATCTCTATCCTGCCACCCCTCTCTGAGGCCCTGGAACGGATAGTAGCAGACCAGCTCACTGATCATCTGGACAAGTACAACATCCTTTGCCAGCAGCAACACAGATTTAGAAAAGGACACAGCACTACCACGGCACTTCTTGAGTTTACGGGAGCCATACACAACTCCCTTGATCAGGGTCACCTAACCGGAGCCACATTCATCAACCTGTCAAAGGCTTTTGACACTGTCCACCACTGCCTCCTGCTTCATCAGCTACTAAACATTGGCCTCTCCGCAGAATCAGTGAAATGGTTCAATAGCTATCTTGACAACAGGTCCCAATGTGTAAAAATATCAGGCGTGGTCTCCGACACTAAACAGGTTCACTCCGGTGTCCCTCAAGGCTCCATCCTGGGCCCATTGCTGTTCAGCCTGTTCCTCAACTCCCTCCCCGACTCCACCTCTCAGCAAGTCATACTCTATGCAGATGACATGGTGATTCTTGCCTCTCATCATGACCCAAGCCACCTGCAACAAACCCTTCAACACGGCTTCACCTCTGTTGAAAGTTAGTTCAAAGAACATAAGTTAATCCTTAACCAGAAAAAAACGAAGACCATGATTTTCACCAGCCACCAAAACAAGCACAGACACCATCAACTCTCCTTGAACACCTGCCTTGCGGACTCCCTGGAGCAGGTTGACTCCTTTAGATACCTAGGAATCACCTTTAGACCACACCTGTCCTTTGGAACCCATATAACAATGTCGCTAAACTTGAATACTAGACTGGGCTTACTCTACAGGCTTCATCGGCACCTGACTAAAGGGGCCCTCTTTGCCACAGTTCAAAGCTCCATCATCTCCCAGATTGACTATGGTCATGTCATCTATGGCACTGCCACTACCACTGCACTCAGAAGGATTACCACCACCCTAAACAAGGCCTGTCAGCTCATCACTGGGGCCAAACGACTCACACACACCCGTGACCTCTACTCACAAGCTTACTGGCTTCAACTTGATAGTAGAATTTAGTACCAAACCTGCGTGGTTGCTAAGAAAATACAGTTGGGAACTGCCCCTTCCGGGGTCTGTTCACTCCTTCAAATGAAAACCAGCTCCAGAATTACCAGGGGATCAAAGCCACAACTTTTCCGTATCCCTCGCTGCCGCACAGCCATTGGCCAGCGTTCATTCACCTACAGGGCACCCACTTGGTTTAACGGTCTTGCCAATGATACTATCAATACCACTGGGCTAGGGGCATTCAAATTCAGGCTCCAAAACACCCTGGTTGATTTCAGCATGTGCGACTGTCATAGATAATGTCTATGCAACTCTGCTCCGCTACCGCTCTTCCTATATCTAGCTCCTTACATAATGCACTTGCCCTAGTTTGGCCTCTGCTCCATAAGCTCCACAGCACCTGACAATACCACCTTCCTGGCTGCTTCACCCCACCCCCCTCCTTAACCTTACCTACCCCCCACCTCTCCTCTCTTCTCATTTTCTTACCTCCTGCCTTGCCCTCCCATTTCTTTCTACCACCCCTCCCCTATTGTCCTCTTCCTTTCCACTTCTCTCTCCCTGTCTGTTCGAAATTAATTTGATATCCTTTACCCTTATTTGTGTAACAATTTTGTCTATTGTCATGTGATACCTATGTCTTGACGTGGAACCTTTGTAAAAGAGCCCTGGGCTCAAAGGTAATTGTAATCCTAGAATTGAAATAAATGAAAAGAGTAAAAAAACAGTATCGCCAACACTGAACCAGAGGTAACTGGTTTACACTATAACCCAGTGAAGGTATGAGGCCTAATTAAAAATAGTAAGTGACATAATAGAACAATGAATATAAAGAAAAGGAAAAGAACTGAGGTACAACAATGTCAAAAAAAGATTACTACCTAAAGGAAACCTTGCAGTACCTTTAAGTAGACAAAAAGGCAATCTATAACACAGCCAATTGTTATTGCGACTGGTGCCCAAGTATAACTATAACTCAGGAAATTAGCAGAAGAGTGTGCAACTTCTCCCATCAAGAACTATAAGAATAGTGAGTGTTTCTCAATCTGGCCACAGTTTTATCCATCCGAAGGATAGATAACATCTCTGCATGCCATTCCTGGTATGGGGAAGGCTGACTGTCCTGCTAGTGGTGAAGGATAATTACTTTAGCCACTGCAGCAATGAGGGTTATGTGGAATCTTTGGGGGCCAATCAATTGATCTATACCAAGACCTAATTAACAAAATTTAGGCGAAAAGGCATCCTATAAACCCAGTAAAGGGTCAAGGTGTAATTGGATCTGGAACCAAAAGGACTGAGAGACTGGGCAATCCCAGAGTATGTAATGAAGAGAGCCCCCTTGCAAGCTACACCTGCTGCAAATCGGGGTAAGTGTCTGATCAAATGTATGCATTTTTTGTGGGGCAATATACAAATTGTGCAAAGTTTTATATTGTATAAGCTGTAGTTTACCAAGGTTAATATAATGGTAGATGTAATCCCAAGGAAAAGGCATTGCAAAAGAAGTAGAATGTTTGGAGAATTCTGTTTCCCAGTAATTACACTTTGCCCATTTTTGTTCCCCTACCCAGTCTCTTAGCGCCTTATACGGGACAGAAACTGTATGGTTCTTGTTCACCAAATTAACCAAAATTATTATAAGCAGTGTCATCTGAAAAATGCCAAGGACGTGGGCCTAGAACACTCTGTACTAGATGCGTAAGTTGAAAGAAGGAAAAAGCTGCAGTCTGGGGAAGGTACTTCATCTGGAATTCCTCAAAAGTGAGAAAGTGATCCCTCTGGAGAAGGTTGCTGACTTGGTCTAAAGTCGCATGTGGCAGAAGGGAAGGAGGGATTGGTTTGTTAGCTAATTTAAAGTTGATGTTTAAATGAAGGGGCTGAGAGGAAATTTTCTGGGATGTATACTTCAGGACCCTGCATAACTGTAGATTAATCTGAATTGACCATGCTATAGGAATACGTTGTAGCACGGGGGGAGTTTATTCCAAGGAATATACGGCAGAGCTAGAGAAGAAATATTATGAGTATGGCACAGTTACAGCTCAATTTCCTTGCAATAAGGTCAAGTACAGGGTGAGGTGGAGTCCAGTTTGAAAGATCCCATGGCAAAAATTTGCTAGCTTGAGCTGCAAGATAATACCAGTATAAATTAGGGAGCTGGAGGCCCCCATGACCTTTGGCAAAAGTTAATTTGAATAAGGAAATGTGTGGCCTCTTATCCATCCATAATATCTGAGAAAAAAACAGTCAAATTGGGTAAACCAAAACTGGGGAAGGAGGACACCAATCATGCAGAGTGGGTAAAGCACCCGAGGTAGTATAGTCATACATAGTAAAGAGATCCGACCTCATAAGGTGAGAGGGAGAGACTGCCATCTAAGCAGGTCCGCCTTAATAGTCTGAAATAATGGGGAAAAATTCCAGTTGACTAGACACTGGGTGCCAAGTGTCAATTTAATGCCCAGAAAAGTGAGCTCTGAAGGAGACTAACTATTTTGGAGATCTGAAGAAAGATCATGTTTATGGGTCCAATGGTTAAAGGGCATAATAATGGTCTTTGAGATATTCAGTTTATAGCCCAATAAGGCCCCAAATCACGTGAGCATTTGTAAAGCAGCTGGGAGCACCTGAGCCGGGTGCATTAGATGTAATAAAATATCATCTGTATATGTGGACAATTTAAATGAATAGGGGCCAATATGAATACCTGAGATTTGTGGGTTTTGTAAGATATGTCTAGCAAGGTGATCTAAATATAAATTGAATAAATAGAGGATAAGGGACACCCTTGCCGCATACCTCTCTGCAACCTAAAAATGTCAGAAAGCACTCCATTGCAAGGTATACAGTATGCGCCGAGGGGGAGGAGTACAGCAGCCTAATCCACCTGGTGAAGTCCACTGGGAGCCTGAAAGCCAACAGAGTATAAAATAAATAAGACCAGGACATCCGTTCAAATGCTTTCTCGGCATCCTGGGGAAACCAGCACTGCTGGGGTGTCTGCCTCCTTGGTCGCCGAGAGCAAATGGAAAATTTTCTGCATGTGATCAGAGGCCAAATGGCCCTGCATAAATGCTGTTTGCTCTCTGCCAGTCAAAGGTTGCCAGATCGCACCCAAGCTGCTGGCCAAAATATGGGATAGGATTTTGACATTAAGTAATGAAACTGGTCTGTAGTTACCAACCTTAGTGGCGTCTTTACCCAGTTTAGGGATTAAAGTGATTATAGCTTCCAGGAAGGATGGTGGAAAAGCATTGGACTGATAGCATAAATTATAAAAATTGGTTAAATGGGGGGCTAGTTCTGATGTAGGATGTGTATAAAAGTTAGGGAAGAACCCGTCTGGTACTGGGATTTATCCAGAGTAAAGGTGGAAGTAGCTTGTTCCACATCCCTAACTGTAATTCGGGCAGTGAGAATTTGTGCCAGAGAGGGGTCCATGTGACGGAGATGGGCTTGCTGCAGAATCTCTGCAATGAGTGGGTCCTGGGTTTGGGAGGGTGTGTCCTCACTATACAGTAGTTCATAAAATAATTTAAGTTCCACAGCAAAGTGTTGGCAGGAAGTTAATAGTCCCTTGCCTCTACTCGAACGAATCACCCAAACTAAACGTGACACCTCCTGTTCTTTCATCCGCATGGCAAAAGACAGCTGGCCTTTTCTCCATGCATTTCATAGTTCAGTTCTGCATAGAAGACAGCATACTCTGCTTGCTTTCTATTGATTTCTGCAAATTTTGCTTGTTCTTGATTGAGTCTGAGCCAATCAGATTCTGGGGGTCTAGGCTTAATGTTCTTCTCCAGGAGATGGATGGATGAAAGGCGATCCCATAATTGTTGTTCCCTATGTTTTTTTCTTAAAGTAGCCAGACAGATCAGTTCACCTCTTCTAACACATTTATACATGCTCCACAGTGTAGCAACTGATTAAGTAGAGGAATAAATAAGGGTGAAACAGTCCTCTGCCACTTTTTTCAGTCTTTTGAGACACAAATCATCCTTAAGAATGTGGTTATTAAGCCTCCTTCTTCTAGCCACCTCTACTGAAGGGTGAAAACAAAGAAAAAGGAAACTGAGGAGTGGTCCAATAATACCTGACTATAAATCTCACAATAGCAGAACAGAGGGATGAAGGGGCTAACTAAGATGTAGTCAGTGTGGGACTGGGTATTATGAACTGAAAAAGTGAATATGTATTCTCGATCTGAGGGATGCAAAACCCGCCAAATATCAATTAGGCTACTGATATCAAATAGGTCCCTGAGGGCGCATTGGGCTGGGGATAATCCTTTGTGAGGAACACCAGAGCTATCCATTGTATCATCAGTAGTAAGATTCCAATCCCCCATAATAAGTTTAGAGATAGAAGCGTGAGCAGCCACTATATTCAGGAGGTGGGTAAAAAACTGTGGGGAATCAGTGGTGCTTGGACCATAAAAATTGCATAACAATAATTCTTGGGTTTCCACCAAGGCCTGAAGAAACAAAAAGCTACCATCCATGTCAGTATAGTCTTCCAGTACTTGGAAGGGGAAATGTCTGCATATCATAATGAGCACCCCATCATGGCGTATGCTAGTGCCCGCTCTGTACACATTACCTAATACCCACCCAAAGTCGGTGAAATAAGTGAACATCCTTCTTAGGGATATGTGATTACTGAATCATAGCCAGGTCTGCTTTGAGAGTGGGGAGATGTCTGAGAATTTGGATACGGTTTATCCGAGATTGGCCACCCATTAATGTTCCATGATACACAAGTTTGATGGGGAACAGCCATGCTGAATAATCTAGATAATAACTTGCATATAACGAGAATAAATAGGATGAGACAGACGGAGGTATGTACCTCATCTATCTAGAAGCAATTTCAAACTATGAATGGCCTCAGCTTTATATCCATAAAGATATAATAGTTCTGGTTCATAAAAACAGCCAAAACGGTATGAGAACTCACAGTAATCTAGTAACAAGTGAAATAAGAGCCAGCCCAATGGCACTGAGGGTTGAGGCACTGGACGCCACACCTCGCGCCATGCCAGTGACCCATGTTTGGGAACATGCATGGGTTGCCGTAGGTTGGCAGGGAGGAGATGGATTGAGCATCCGATGGACTGCTCTCCATCTCTGGGGAGGGGAGGTTTCCTGCGGCCGGTGCTTGCCTGACCCCTGGCAGAGGCTGGTACTCACTGGCACGTAGCCACACACCATGGGGGTGGGACGTGGCAGACGCTTGATTGGGGCGTGCGCGGGAGCGCGCAGGCACCCAGTCGCTGGTGTCATTGCATGCTGTAAGCCCACAGGGCAGAAAAGCAGAAAAAGGGGAAAATCCAGTTGCAGCGGCTTGATGGCCATCTGTGAGTACCTGTGCCAGCTCCAGGAGGGGATCGCCAAGTGTGGATCCATATTAGGTGGGGGGAGTTGGCTGCCCCCTACCTCCCTGCCACGGGAGGCAAGCCGTAGGGCAATTGGGTGGTCGCCCTCCACGGAGACCGTAACGAGTCAGATGGCGGCTGGATAAAGGGGTGTGAGGACAGATTGGCTGACTGGAAGCCCCAGGAGAAAAAACAATACCCGAAAAAAAAAAAAAAAAAAATGAAATAAACAAAGAAACCCAAAACAAACCAAAGTGATGAACACAAAAAATAACAACCATGTTAAACAAAGAAAAGTCTCTGTTTAGTCCCATCACAACGTATGGGAGTGGATGGGAGAAAACCTGGCAGTGTTCAAGGCCACCAATCCCCAGGTGGACCATAGTGTGCACACACGTGGCATACCTTGGCTACCATGGCCTGGCCATATAGAATGTAAAAAAAGTGGCAAAGAGGTTACCAGCTAAATTGTTGTGCAGGGAAAATTAAACATTAGGAAGGAATATAAAAATAAAAAATGAGACAGGAAGAACAGAAAGGGAACACAAGAAGAAATGAGAGGAAGGAAGGAAAAATATACAATTAAGAGTATGAGCCTGAATAACTATACAGAAGTATATCTGTGGGCTTAAACCACCCAGCATCCTAAAGGGTCGCTTCCATGATCCCCAATGCTGGAGAGAGGCTCAAAAATAAAAAGTCCTTATTCGGTGAAGTCCAAGTCTCACAACTAAAATATTGTTTAAAAGGAGAAAAGCAAAGCGTAAATGTCCCATTTCAAACAGCTGCAATGGTAGAAGACAGGAGGTTGACGATATGGCGGTTCCAACATCACAGTGGATAAACAAATAAGAGGCCCGTGAATCAGTCTCTATGTGACCCAGGAAAAAAATATCAAATGAGACGAGTTTCCAAAGTGCACCAGGATTAAAATGGGAGACAGTCTCACAATAAGGAAATAAGGGCTCTTAAGCAACAAACCTCAAGGAAAAATAACAACTATATAGGCCAAATGCACCAAAGCCCAGGAAAATGAAATCATTAGATTATTAAAAGCTAACAGTCAGTAGTTTTAAAGAGGATTAAGTAGAAACTTTCACACATAACACTGGTGGTAGAGGGTTCTCTGTAGACAAGTCAGCGTGTAGGTGCAGGAAAATGCTGGGGAAAGTGCTTCAGAACCTCCAGTTGGGCTTGCTCAGCAGCGGAAAACTCCAGTAAACCGTTAGAGGAAGAGATGCAAAGACGGACAGGGTACCTCACATGGAACTTCACTCCTGCTTTATACAATGCTTGCTTAGTATCTTTGTATGCCAGTTGCTGCTCTCTCACTTGGGGGGGGGTGACATCGCTAAAGATTTGGAAGGATTGGCTATTCAATAGAAGAGGTCAGCTAGCTCTTGCCTTTTGCTGGATGTGCACCTTATCCTGAAAATTAAAGGGTCGAAGTATGATTGGCCGGGGCTCCCATTTGGTGGTGGCTGAGGCTTCAGGGAATGGTGAGCTCACTCTATTAAATAGGAAGAGCGGGGCTGTCCAGCAACAGTTCCTACACAAAAGCCAAAATATCACTTCCCTCTGCCTGCTCAGGGATGCCCACCAGGATTAAATTATTCCGTCAGCTTCTGGCTTCTAAATCATCCACCTTAACTTCCAGTTTAACCACCTGCCGTTTGAGGTCTGACAGGTCTTTCACCTCGAGGGCAGGCGCATCTTCGAGCAAGCTAATTCTGGACTCAGCATCTCCAAATGCCAATGGAAAGCCTCCAGAGTAGGTTTTAAAAGTTGAGGGTTGTCCACAACTTTAGTTAGTGTAAATTTAATGCCGGCCATGTCTACAAGGAGAAGATCTAGCTTGTCGGGCTCGGGATCCCTGTCTGGGGTGTGAGGGGTAGGGCATTTACGCAGCGGTTGCAGCCTAGCTTGTTATACCCTGACATCAGAAAGGCTTGTTGGATCAGAAGTAACAGCTGACTCTGCAGAACCCATCAGGTAAGTAAGTAAAGCGTTCTATCCTGAATGAAACACTCACGGAAACTCTGAAAAGAAAACTATTAGGCTGAAAACCCCCCAAAAATAAAGAATATTCAGGCTGAGGTCACAGAGCCAATGGGAACATTATCACTCAGCTTGAGAACATCATGTGACTCCCCCGCTGACTGCAATATGAGAAATTAAGGTAAATGCAGTTCAATGTATTGCAATGGGATTTTCAACTTTGATGCATAACTTAGTCATTTTTGCCTATTGTGACCCCAAATTTTCAACATGGCCTTTATGGGACCCCACATTATGAAAAATGTTAGTGGAATTAAGCAAATCCATACAGAAAAGTGATTTTGCTGTTGCTTGGTGAAATCACCATTTGGGCAGGATTTGAACATTTTCACTGCTTTTATTCATGAGGTGGGGTCATAAGAAGGCTAGGTTGAATGTTTGGGGTCAAAATATGTAAAAATGGTAAATTTATGCACATGTTGAAATGTTGCTGCTCTTGCTCATAACTCTGGTAATTTTAAATATTTTCACCCCACATTTTCAACATAGCCATATTTTTACAACACCTCATGAATGTGACTGCTGTCATTTTTCAAATCCTGGCCAAACTGACTTTTCATATCTGTGGCATGCAATGATGTTGAAGTGATGCGGAATCACATTGTGGCGGGGATTTGGAAATTTTCAGTACCGGTTTCTTGAGGTGGGGTAATGAGAAGGCTATGGTGATAATTTGGTTGTAATTTTAGATGCATCTATGAAGAGATGGGAGTGCAGGGCTCAGAGGTCCCTGTGTTCCCACAGACAAATGAGGATACAATTACACTATCTTAAACAGTAAGGAAATTGGTAGCTCGTGACATGGACGACCGCAATTGAGCACAAACAAAAACAGCGACTCAATTGCGGTGCATGTCATGGGGGCTATGGTGGAGTAGGGTGACCAAATGGGGGTGGGTTCACACATATATTGACAGGATGTCGCTACATGTACGCACGCGGGGGGGCGAGCACGCTCAGCGAGGAGTGGGAGGGGAGGGAGGATTTTTGAGGGGTGGTGCCGCAGTGAGTTGCCAAGCTGGCCCCGTGGCATAGTGGGCAGATTCAGGGCTTGGGTGGACAGGTTGCTGGGTTTGGGTCCAGGCGCAGGCATGTTTTTGTTGTGCCTGGCCCGAAATTTTTTCAGGGTTCAGTTGCACCCCATGACATGCACCCCCTGGAGTTGAGAATCATAAATTAGGGGGGGCATGGGGGCACAGTCCTCTCACGTAAAATTAAAATTGTAAGTCCCCTGCACCCTTTGTTGTGTTTGGAGTCAAGTATCACCAAAACTGATTTTCGGCGATGTGTCGGCGCCCTAACAGTGATCGCCTTTTGGCGGTCGCCGTTATGACATGGAACCAAGGAAATTCATTACAAAAAACTTCATTAGTGCACTAGTTAGGGTTGAAGTGACAAAAGTAGGGAAGTGTGGTGTTAGGGTTTCAGACCTTAACATCCCACTCCTACCCTGTAGGCAGCAGCAGGCGTGGGGTGTGCCTTGGGGTTGTCACCCCTAACGCTTACTCCATTCTCATACACTGTACCCATCTTAGTTTACTTACCCATGAAATAGGGTGAGTTTTAGGGCTGACAACCCCAAGGCACACCTCACATCTGTTGCTGCCTGCAGGGTGGGGATGGGGTGTTAGGACTGGAAATCCTAACGCCACATTTCCCTACTTTTGTTGCTTCAACCCTAACTAGTGCACTGACAAAGTTTTTTTGCAATGATATGTTTATATACTTCATGCTTTCTGTGACTAAGTAATTTCAGGTATAGATAACCAAGGATAAACTGTCAAGTCTATGCTCCAGTTTTGAAAAGGCAAGTTACAAAGTTACCATATCTTAGGCAATGTGTTCTAAGCTGCAACAGAAGGGGTGGATCATTTGTCCTTTGGTAAGGAGCACTGTACTGTGTGGAACAGTGGCTGTGATGTGACTCAGAACTAGGGATACCCTGAGTGAGGTTGCTGCTGAGTGGTGGCAGCATATCAAGGTAACCCTTTCAGGCATCTGAAGGGCTGTGAAAACTGGTAACGGCTGCAAACTGAGTTCTGGGAGAGGACAAGTTTGTGACAGTTATAGTACAGCAGGTTTCTTTTTTTAAATAAATGTCAAAAAAATCCCAGAATATTCTCTGTTGGGGGAGGCAACAACACTTTTTATTATGTTTTAAAAAAAACATACAGTGGAGTCCACCAAGATGCAATGCAATACTGCAGAATTCTGTAGCAGATTTTCTGCAGGAAACAAGGCAATTTCAATGGCAGCATGGCGTTCTGTGCTATGCAGTCTGAATTTTTAATAATTATATAAGTTAGCAATTCATTCTTCCAGTCTGCCCTTTGCATTGCTTTTTTATCAATGGCAGTTAATCCCTTTTGTCATGCACTCATACCTGACACTGTGCTGCATCCTGGTTGGGGGGGGGCGGGTCTCCGCTGTACTATACAAAATAACACATGGGCAGCCACACACAACTTAACGTTCTCCACCTTGGGGTTCTGATGACATGCAGGACCTCTTGAACTTCCCTTTCTGGGTCACTAGGATGTTATCAAAACCACTCAATTGAGATACAGCCTTGTTATGCATGGTTGCCTGTGAATTATTCTCTATATTTGCAATAGTAAGGTGAAAAACAGAGAAAGTGAAGAACAAGGACTATGGTGCTTTCAAGAAATGGCTAGTATGCAAGCAAAGAAGGTGTGCACTCACAACCCATTTGGTCCAATGCCAAGTCAAGTAAATTTGGTTTATTTTAAAGCCAAGTCCTGATTCAGTTTCCTAATGGAGTCTTGCAAATCCTTATTCAGGTGATCAAAATCACTGTGATTGTGGAGTTTCAAAACTACTTTTTCCTGGATGTAAGTTCTTTCAATGTAGCTTCCCGTTCTTTGTTAAATTTAATAAATAGTTCAATTAGCTTAAACTAGCTTCTTATAAAATGTTATGTATTGAGAGTTTACATGAAACCAATTTAAAAAGATGATATGTTGTATTTTAACCATTGAATATACACAATATGTTAACACATCATCATGACATCATTCTTAGGTGACTATAAAATTGTTTCATGACTCAGGTAGACTTAACCTTTTATGAAGAGTGTGGAAGGATCCGAAATGCATCAGGCATGCACCTTGTGTGTGCTTTTTTGGTTTCAGTGTGCTGTGTAATGATGCAATAAATATAGGATAGTGCATGAGGAATGGTTGACAACAGGGCTATTCTTTCACCGAGTTGGCACTATGACGACGGATTACCTCGAGGCGCGGCTCGAGGTAATCCGTCCATAATGCAACTCGTGAAAGATGCCCTGTTGTCAACTGTTCCCCATGCACTTTTCTTTATAGTGTATGGAGGAACGTCGTTTTTTTTGGGAAAAAACCAGTTACTAGAAGGAAAAAAGAATTTACATTGTGAACGTTTTCACACTAACCATCAATACTGCCCCCGATATTGCTGCTTTCGCCATGTGTCCTGTCTATGGAGTGAGCCCTAACTGTCAAATGCTGCGCAAGGACACAGTGTGAAGTTCGCAGTACAGTAGAAAACATCATTCTGTTGTACTGTGAACGTTACTAGTGTGTGACTACAAGGTTTCGAAAACGATCGATTTCAGTGGAGAATGACGTTCCACCATACACTATATTTTAATTGCCTTGCTGTAAAGCCTGAGTTGGTGTTTAACTAAATGGGTGGTGAGTGCTTGAGTTCTTTGTTTACATACTAGCCATTTCTCAAGAGCACCACAGTCCTTGTGCGTACTTTCTCTGTTTTACATTTTCAATTCAAGTGTAACATGCAGATTGAGGGTTCAAATACCGCATCAATGACTTGCGATTATTTCTTGGTTTTAGCAGCTTAAAGTGGAGTAAAATGTCATTGGACGCAACTCCTAATTTGGTCTTCATTGAGAATTCAATGAGACCAACAGCTAATCCACTAGATTATGTGGAACAGCTATTGAAAGCAGCTGAGACAGTTAACCCTTTTTTGATTGAGGAAAATGAGGTATCCAGTTCTTTACCCAAAGCCAAATCTTTACAGGGAGCATTCCGAGGTCTGGAGAGAATAACTCATCAACTCTGGAAAATATATTGGAATGTCATGAACTTGGAAGCCTACTTACAGGTAAAAAGGATCTCCAGAGGACTTCGAGTTACTATGAAACCCACATATGGACTAGATATTAATGTTTTTATGAGAGAATGGGAAGCATTTTAGCAGAAGCTAGTTTTAAGCTAATTTAAATCCAAGAAAAAGAAGTTTTGAAACTCCACAACCACAGAGATTTTGATCGCCTGAATAGGAATTTGCAAGACTCCATTAGGAAATTGGATCAGGACTTGAAGGCTTTAAAACAAACCAAATTTACCTGGGACAAAGGGGACTATGAACTAGGAAGAGTATATACATGGAAAGATAAAGGCCCTAAGAGTATTTTGAAAATTAACAAAAATGTGTCTTTCGACTTCAGTACTGACATAAGTGAATCTGAGAATGAGGGGAGCAGTAAAGGTCCTTTTTTAGAACAACAGGATCCTGATTTGCAGCTACCTCAGCAATACAGATGACCACCCCCGCCCCTCAATATTAACCTTGGAGGAGCCCCCGATGGAACAACTCTGTGGTGGACTACAATGTAGGAAGAGGACGAGAAGGGGGAGAAGAAGAAGAATACACAGAATACAGAGCACATAAGAACATAAGAGGTAGCCAGTAGAAGGAGACCACTTGGTCTATCATGTCTGCTCAACATGTACTGTATTTGGGTTTTGTATTTTACCCCTACACCAGTGACTGTGCCCCTCCCCCCTTTGCTACTCCCTTTTCCTAGGTTCCACGACTTCACTCTGTGCTTGTCCAAGTCTATTTTGAATGATCCTGCTGTCTGGGTTGCCACTACCTCCTCCGGCAGCTCATTCCAGGCTAACATCACCCTTTCTGTGAAGAAGTGTTTCCTCATGTCGCTCCTATATCTTCCCCCCCACCAGCTTCAGGCTGTGTCCTCTGGTGGTGGTATTTTCTCTCTTGTTGAAGAGACCCTCACACTCTACTTTGTTCACTCCTTTCAGGTTCTTGAAAGTCTCTATCATATCCCCCCTCTAGCTCCTCTCCTCCAATGAGTACATCCTCAGGGCTTCCAGCCTCTCCTCATATGTCCTGTCCTGCTGCCCCCTAATCATTTTAGTTGCCCTCCTCCTCCTCTGCACCCGTTCCAGCAGTCTAATGTATTTTTTTAGGTACGGGTGGCAGTATCTCACTCCATTCTCCAAGTACGGTCTTACCAGAGATCTATACAATGGCAGAATAACCTTGCTGTGCCTGCTACTGAACCACCTCGTGATTCATCACAGCATCCTGTTGGCCTTCACCACTGCCCTTTTGCACTGCGTGGACTGCTTCAGATCACTAGTAACTATTACCCCCAGGTCTTTTTCTTCTTCTGACTCAGCTACCTGCACTTTTCCTATATAGCATTCTGCTCTTGGGTTTCTTGCCCTGATGTGCCTCACCTTACACTTTTTGGCATTGAATCCCAATTGCCATATCCCCGACCATTTTTCCAGTCTGGCTAAGTCCTCCCTTAACTCTTGTATCCCCTCCTGGGTGTCCACCCTCCCACAGAGCTTGGTGTCATCAGAGAATAGGGACATTTTGCCCTGAATGCCTTCCCCAATGTCGCTTATAAATATATTAAACAATACCAGGCCCAAAACCAACCCCTGGGAAACCTCACTGGTGACCTGTTTGGTACTGGAGGTTATTCCCCACCGCCACCCTTTGTGTCCCGGCCCCCAACCAGTTTTCAAATTATCTTATTAATCTCTCCCCCACCCCTAGCTCCCTCAGTTTGTTATTAGCCTTCTGTGTGGCACCAAATCGAAGGCTTTGCTAAAGTTCAGGTAAATGACATCTACTGCCTTACCATTGTCCACTGCCTTTGTGACATAGTTAAAGAACTCGACTAAGTTCATTTGACAGGATCTGTCCACCACAAACCCATGCTGCTTACTATCTTGCACACCATTCTCCTCCATGTACCTCACCAGTCCCTCCTTCAGTATGGTCTCCATAAGTTTGTATACTATCGAGGTCAGGCTGAGAGATCTGTAGTTGCCCAGGTCCTCCTTGGATCCACTTTTGTGGAGTGGCAACACATTTGCTGTTATCAATACACCCAACACTAGTTATGAATTCAGGGAACTGTTAAACAGAATTGTCAATGGGCCTGCCAGCTCTTTGGCCAATTCCCGAGTACCCTGGAGTTTACTTCATCTGGCCCTGGAGATTTATCCATTTTCAGTGCCTCCAGTCCCTCCATCATTCTTTCTATTCCAATGACCCCTATTGGATCTGCCTCTTTTCCATCTTTCCTTATCCCTGCCTGTGGCATTGGTCTGTCCTTTTCTTTTGTAAATACAGAGTAGAAGTATTTGTTTAATACTTCTGCTTTTGTCCTGTCTTCCACTACCCAGTCATTCCCTTTCTTAAGTCTGGCTATGCAGTCCTTTTTGTTCCTTTTTTCTTTTATGTAGTTAAAGAAGGCCTTTTCCCCTTCTTTATCCCTTCTGCTATCTGGAGCTCTTTCTGCGCTTTTGCTTCTGTACCCCTTTTTTGCTTGTTTTGCCAGCCTTTAGAATTCCTCTTCATCCTCAACCCTGGCAGTTGTTCTGCTTCTCCTGCAGGCTGCCCTCTTTTCCCTTATTGTTCTAGCGACCTCCCCAATGAACCAGCTAGGATATCTTGCTCCCTTCTTCTTCCCTCTTGATTTTATGCAGCTGTCCGTGGCATTTTGAATAGCTCCCTTGATGATTTTCCATAGTGTTTCCACTCCCATTCTCTCATCTATGCTCCCTAGTTGTCCCCTAATCATTTCCTTCATTTTGTTAAAGTTCGCTGTCCTGAAGTCCAGCGCCCCAGACCGTGTTTGGATGTTTCCCTTTCCCATATCTATCTTGAACCGCACTGAGCTGTGGTCACTTCCACTCAATGGTTCCCTGACTTCACTTTCCTGAATGTTATCTCCATTAGTAAGCACTAGGTCCAGGATTGCTTCTCCCCTTGTCAGAACCATCACCAGTTGAGTCATGAAGCCATCCTGTATTGCATCAAGGATCACTTGACTTTTGGCACAGGTCATGGCGGAAGTGTCCCAGTCTATTTTTGGCAGGTTAAAGTCCCCTGTTACTACTACTACTACTGCCCCCCTTCCTACTATGTCTGTCAGCTGTGAACAGAGCACTCAGTCCATCTCTTTGCCCTGGTTAGGCAGCCTATATACCACCCCTAATTTCATCTTCCTACCCCTGTCATTCTGGAGCTGCTGCCACAATGCTTCACTCTTCCCCTTTTCCATCTCCTCTTCCCTTGCACACACTATCCCCTCCCTGATGTATGCCACAACCCCATCTTTTCCTTCTTCCCTGTCTCATCTGTGAAGCTTATACCCCAGGATCGAGAGGTCCCAGTCATGATGGGATGTGGCCCAGGTTTCGGTAATAGCTGCTATGTCTATCTTACCTTCGGCTAAAAGGGTGTGTAAGTCTGCCATTATGTTCCCTATGCTGTGTGTGTTCAGTGATACTACTGTCTACCTGGTCCCCTCAGTACCCTTCTTTATTTGTTTCTTGGGGTGGTCCTTGTCCATCTCCCCTGCATCCGCTCCCTTTACTATGTTTCTTACCATTTTCCCCACCCCTCTTGCCATTCCTGTCATCATGGGGGGCGGCTTTTTAGCCTCCCTTTTCTATCTCCCTACCATAGCAATTTAAACCTAGTTCCTCTGTCATGTACTTCCCCAGCTCATCCTTTGGTGCTCTTTTCCCTTCCCAGTTAAGGTGTAGGCTGTCATCGCTATATAGTCCTTTGTTTGACCATGCTTCTCCCCCTTTCCCTGTAAAGCCATACCCCTCCTCTCCACACCAACCTGTCAGCCATTCGTTGAATTCCGTGATTCTTCTTTTTCTGGCTGTACTAGCCCTGGGGACTGGGATTATTTCAAAAAACATCAACGTGTTTACTGACTCCCTGCATGACCTAGCTATGTCCCTGAATCTCTCCTGAACCACCTCCACTTCTTCCCTCTCTAAGTCATTGGTATCAATGTGTAACACCAGGTCTAGTTTTCCCTCTACTTCACTTATCAGCTCTTTGACACTGAGTGGTGTTCTCCTTGCCTCCATTCCTGGTCTGTTAGCTACTATTATCCTATTGTGTGGGTCTTACCTTCTTCCCCAATTTATACCTTTAATAATTGAGTCTCCATATACTATTAGTTTTGTGTTCCTAGAGTGTCCATTCCCTGCTACCTTGTCTTCCTTTCTGATGCTCCTACTTTCTACCTTTATTTCATCCTGTTCCTTCCCCACAGTTGTTGTGCTGGTTTCAGTGCCCCCCATCTCTGTATCCGTAGCCCCTTTGGGTCTCCCTTCCTTAGTATTCCTTACTTCTACTGTACCTTCTATCCCCTTGCTGGTCGGTAGACCTTTGCATTCCAGTCTCATCTCCTGGTTCCTCATCCCCTTTGTCTTCCCTGTGCTGGGTAGGTGAATTGGGGTCATGAGGACTAGAAGATGCCCTGGGGAAAAATGGGTCCTGGAGAGGGGTCCTCCTGTCTAGTTCCCATATCCAAGGGCTCCACCATGAGTGGGCAGATGACACGGATGGCCTCAGTGTCCCAACCTACCTGGGTGGTGTTATGCAATGCCAGGTCTATTAAAAACAAGACAGCAGTTATTGCTGATCTTGTGAGGTCATCTGACCTGGCTTGCATCACCAAGACCTGGCTGGATAAAGATGCTGGCCCAGTTCTTGAGGCAGCTATTCTGGCTGGGTTCTCAGTGATACACCGCTCGAGGTTGGATCATAGGGGTGAGGGTGTAGCCATGTGTTTTAGATCGAAATTGAGCCTTGTAGATGTGCTAGTTGGGGAGGCCAGATCTTTTGAGTGCATCATGGGTGCAGGTGTGGGGTGTAGTATTCTTCTCATCTACTGTCCACCTGGGGATGAGAAGCAATTCTTGCAGGAAGTCGCGGACTTCGTTGTCAACATGGTGTTGGAGTCCCCCAGATGGGTGGGTCAATGACAGACTCTTGCAATTTGGACAGGACTTTCTCCAACTTATGAACTCGTTGGGTTTCACACAGGTGATTACCGCTGTGACCCATAATCAAGATCACTCGTTGGACCTGGTCTTTCTATTGGGCATGGAGACCTCTGACTTGGTGGTGGAACCGGTCAGATGGTATGATCACCACACTATAAGATTCAAGTTCCAGTCTCCCCCCTATAGGCCTGCCCCTATGGAGATGGTCCGGTACCGCCCTTTAAGGGGTTTGGCCCCAGATGGCCTGGCGGCAGTGCTGGACCTATCAGGTTTTTCAAGTGCAAGCTTGGATCCAGACAAACAGTTACAGGCTTATAATAAGGCTGTGACTGAGGCTCTGGATTCCATAGCTCCTGTCCAAGTTTTCCCCTCACCCTTCGCCCTTGGTCCCCCTGGTTTGATGGGACCTTGAGGGAGTTGATGTGAGGAGAGTGGGATGAAAGATGCAGTGGTGCTAGCAGAAATCAGGCCTTGATGTTGACAGACTTAGATTGATGGCCCATTATAAGGACTATCAATCAGCTGTCTCCCATAAGAAGGCAGAGTTCCTGTCCAGGGAGATCGACGCTGCTCAGAACTGACCAACCCAGCTCTTCTGAACTGTCAACAGACTGTGCAATCCAGCCTGTCTGCAGTCTCAGAGAGCATTGTCACAAGATAAGTGTGACAAGTTTGCTTAATTCTTTGCAGATAAGGTTGCCAACATCAGGTCTGAGATCAGTGCAGCTCACTCCAATGGGTGTGGTGCTGGTCAGTGGGAGGTTACAGCTCCTTCTTTTGTCTGGTCCAATTTTGACCAGGTGGTGGTCGCAGAAGTCATGAGGGTTATCCAGAGTATGTGGCCGACTTTCTGTGGTTTGGACCTGGACCCAACCTACCTCCTTGTGGGATGTGTTGAGGTCATCAACCCGGTCCTTGAGCAGATAGTCTGGTGTTCATTGGAGATAGGTGTGTTTCCAGACACCCTGAAGGAGGCGATGGTGACACCTCTCCTTAAGAAATCTTCTCTCGACCCAGACTGTCTCACCAACTACAGACCTGTCTTTAACTTGCCTTTTGTGGGCAAAGTTATTGAGAAGTTGGTTGCACTGCAGCTGGAGGATCACCTTACCATCCACGACATCTACGACTCTCTCCAGTCTGGATTTCAGAAGAGGCACAGTACTGAGGTGGACCTAGTTTCAGGTACTCAATGATCTCCTGATAGTGAGAGATTGGGAGACCCATTCCTTCTTGGTTCTCCTTGATCTCTCTGCAGCATTTGACACCGTGGACCATGGTGTGTTAATGAATCACTTGCAGCTGATCTGCGGACTGTCTGGTATAGTCCTCAGATGGTTTCATTCTTTCCTTACTGGCAGGTTTCAGAGAGTGGTGTCAAGGATTTATTCCTCTGACCCATTCTTCCTGTTGTGTGGGGTGCCGCAGGGCTCCGTTTTCTCACCCATTCCATTTGCAGTGTATATTCTGCCATTGGGAGACATTGTGAGGTGGTATGGGCTGAGTTTGCATCGCTATGCAGATGATACTAAGCTATACATGTCCTTTGTGACCGAGCATGATGGCGCTGTCTCGGTCTTTAATAACTGCCTCACTGCGATCCAAGATTGGATGCCTGCCAACTGGTTAAAGTTGAATCTGGACAAGACTGAGGTTTTAGTTGTGGATCCAGGTCATCAGGTAGAGGGTTTTTGGCTGGGTGCCTTCTGGCCTTTGGCTTGGTGGCAGGTAGCTGATCGCCTCTGAATGGGTACTAAATCTGGGCATTATTTTTGATGAGGGATTGATGCTTAGATCTCAGGTGTCATTCTTTGTCAAGACCTCATTTTATCATCTGAGGAATATTGCCTGGATTAAACACCTGGTTCTTCCTCATGACCTTCCAACACTGGTGCACACCTTTGGGACCTCCTGCCTTGACTACTGCAACTCCCTGTACCTAGAGCTTCCGGGGATTGATATCCACCGCTTGCAGCTGGTGCAGAATGCTGCAGCCAGGTTGTTGACAGGGCTTCTTTGATCTTGCCATGTCACACCTGTGCTGCACAGCCTGCACTGGCTGCCTATCCAGTGGTGTATCACCTTTAAGATTGGCTTGCTGACCTACAAAATCCTACATGGATAGGGACCGTGTTACCTGCAAGAGCTTCTGTGCCCTTACTGCCCCCTTTTCCCACTCCGCTCCACCGATGAGGGATTGCTAGAGATTCCCAGGGTGTGTTTGAAGACTTCTGGGGGCTGGACATTCGCATTTGTGGCCCCTACCCTGTGGAATTCTCTACCTCATGGGATAAGGGGGTGCCTGACCATGGAGAGTTTCAAATCTGCACTGAAAACTCATCTTTTTAATCGTGCTTTCTCTGAATTTGTATGAATGGTTGCAGTTAACTTGTTTTAATTATTTATGGATATTTTAGCTTATATTTTATGAACATCATACAAGCGCTCTGATCACTTGTGAACAGCGGTTTGTAAAAAACAAAGTCTTGATTGATTACTCTCCCCTTCAACCAAGGTTTCTGCCTCCTGCTCGACCCCAGGTGCCAACCTTTCCTTCTCTCTACCCTCCCTTCTCCTTTCTAGCTTCTTTTGTTTTCTCTGCCCCTTGCTTACCCTCCTCCAATACCTCATATCTATTAGAAGTAGGTACCTGGAAAGGTGAGTTATTTTGTGTTTCCCTTATTCTTTTTATGTTAACTTTTCTCTGCTCCCTTTTTCCCTGCTATCTGCCACTCACCTCCCCGATTCTCTTATTTTCAGGAACGATGCTCTCCTGGTTTTCTTATTGTCCCTGTGTATCATCCCATCCTCCTTTCTTGCACCTCAATATGTTGCTTTGCTCTACCTGAAAGCCTTCCACTGTAATCCTGTGGTGGTCCTGTCTACTTAGTATACTCTCTATTATCCCATTCAGCCATCTTATTTCATTCCTTAAAGGGAAACTCTGGAAAAGGCACAGCTTTACCCAAGTGCTACAAAAATGCTTGATTAGTGCTTTCAGATAGTAATTTTTTTTTAAATTCCCTCTAATTGCTTTTTTAGTGATTTAAACAGTGGCCTTCAACTTTCACTTTCTAGTGCTGGCAGCCACCATCTCATGAGTAGCAGAGAACTTCCTGAGCTCACTTTATGCTAATATGTCCTGCCAACCAATAGCAGAGGTCAAACAGACACATTAGCATACAGTGAGCTCAGGAGGCTCACTGCTGCTTATGAAATGGCTGCTGCCAGCAACAGAAAGTGGAAGTTGTGGGTAGCTGTTTTAAATCATTAAATAAAATTGTTGCTGTCTGAAAGCACCTAATTGAGGGTTTATGTAGTGTCTGAGGAAAGCTGTGTCTTTTCCAGTGTTTTCCTTTAAACTGTCATAACGCCTGCACACTGGGCATCCTCCTAGCCTCCATAGTGTTCTGATGAACACTGCAGCTCCACATGTGTTACATCCTACTATCCTCCCCATGCTGTCCTGCCTAGATAGCCATTCCCCTTCTACTCCCCCTTACAGTTTCTTGTTTCTGCTCTTGTACCCCCACATGTTGTCCCTGTTCCTATTGCAGTTCTAGTTGCATGATCAGTAATCTTTTGACCAGCAGATTTTACCTTCAAGTTATTATACCTTAATGCTCTGCACTGTTTTATCCCTACTCATGCAATATTAGCATTTATCCTAGTATCAGCAGCATGCACTGTACGCAAATAGCCACTTGATTCCCTTCTATAACAATGTTCCCAAAATCTAGTTGCCTCTTTCCCCAGGTGCTACAGGCTCAGCTGGCACTGTACCCTCCTTTTTTACTAATTACAATTTCAGTTTAAAGCACTTAAGTTGTTTGCCCTAGTACTTCTATCTGTTGCAGTGAACAGCCCCAAGAAGATAAAGCCACATTTCAGTTTAAGCATGTAGGTTGCTTACCCTAGTACTAGTACTTCTATCTGTTGCAGTGAACAGCCCCAAGAAGATAAAGTCACTCTATCAGTTCTTGTGCCCCTCCCATCAAGATAAAATCAAATTTCAGTTTAAAGCATGTAAGTTGCTTGCCCTAGTACTTCTGTCTGTTTCAGTGAACAGCCCCAAGAAGATAAAGTCTCTCTATCAGTTTGTGTGTCCCTCTCATCATGATACAGGCACTCTGTCAGTTCTTGTGTCCCTCTGGATATCACTTGCCTATGGAGATCCCTTGTCTGTAGAGTACTTGACTGTACATCTGGAGAACACTTGTCTGTAGAGATCTCTTGCCTGTAGAGTGTTCTGTCTTTTCCTCTGCAGTGATCAGCCCCTTTAAAGAAAAGTTCCTTCCATAGTACTCTTCAGTGATCAGCCACTTTGAAGAAAAGTTCCTTCCTTAGTCCTTGTTTCCATGTTCTATTAGTTCTTAAACCCCTCTGGAGATCCCTGTTATTTCCTTCATAGTGATCAGTCCCCTCAAAGAATAGTTCCTTCCCAAGTTCTTGCTCCTCTCCTTCTGTAGTTGGACAATCCCTGCTCAACTCCCTGAGCATCTAAGAAGTCACGGTGGAGGGTGGGTGGTGGGTGGGCTTTTTCCACCCAATGCTGGTTCCTCTGCTTGGAGTGAGGGGAAGAGGGAGTCCCTGGATGGGACAACAGCAGCCTCTCCCCTCTGATCCTCAGGCTCTAAGCACAGAATTACAGATGAAGACCATACAACAAACACTCATACAGGGGTCAGAGGAGGTGAGTGAAACTGCGGAAACCAATACACAAATAAGAAATTTGTCTTTGTACATTTTAAGACTCTGAAATTAATTTGCTAAAAAAGGGCCTGAATTTTGTACCAACGACTTCTTTGGATAAAGTCTAAACCTTGATAGATTTAAATTTGACTTGTAGAAAACTGAATTTGATGGCATTTTTTTAAGAACAGAAGTCAGCCAGAAATACATAGGAATAATCATGACACTGTGGATTGTGTGTTTAGACTGAACTCTATGTTTTGCCCACCGCCTTGTGCTGCAGTCACTGTTTTTAAGGAACTGGTAGAACAGGATCTAAATCTGCTGTTTGACCACTTATCAAGAACTGACTTCGATAATTAACCAGGGAGGAGTGGGAAGCAATTTGTACTTTGCGAAGAAACCAAAATATTGTGATCAAACAAGCAGATAAAGGAGGGGCTGTGGTAATACAGAATAAAGAAGATTATGTTAAAGAAGTGATGTGACAACTTAATAACACAAACTTTTACTGTAAATTGAATCATGACCCCACCTACGATTTTAAATTTTCAATCGATGAAACTTTGGATGAGGCGTATGAAAACGGCTATATTAGTAACGCTACAAAGGACTTTTTAAAAGCAGTACTTCCAGTTTGTGCAACGTTTTACACCTTGCTGAAAGTCCATAAGACTCTCATATGCCCTCCAGGCCGCCCAGTTGTTAGTGGCCTGGGTTCTTTAACAGAACTGCTCTCCAAATATCTGGATTCCTTCTTAAGACCTTTAGTTGAAAAATTACCATCATATGTTAAAGACACTAGGGCCAGATATTCAACAACTTTGCCCTGGGGCAAAATTAGCACGGCATAGCATGCAGAAATAGCCCAGAACCATTTGCACGCTATATTCAAAGGAATAGCCCCGAGGCTAAATCAGTTGAATATAGCGTGCAGACAACAGTACGCAAACAGAGCCTTGAGTGCAGTGCAAACATAGCTTGGCAAATAAGACAGCTCTGAATATGGCAACTGGGAAGTGCAAACTACAACAGCAGCCCAGTGCACAGAGATGTGGAGTAAGGCGAAGGTGAATGACATGGCCAATGTGTGTGCTAGCAAAAATGTGGATTCACAAAAACAGTCAACAACAGTGTAGACCAAATACTGCAGAACTATGCTATGGTTCTGACAGTTCTGTGCATGGCAAACTTGTTTGTACGGCACTCACACGTTTGCGCGGTGCAAAATTTTGCTATAGTCAAAAGTGCCATACAAATGAGCCTTCTTAGGTAATCCATGGGCAAGCAGCCACATTAGCATGTTATTATTATCTGATTTGCATGTAGTTCCATGTGGATTGACTGGCACTATTGAAGGGTGCACAAGCTCCACCTGTAGGTCAGACTGGAACTACAAGTTGATAGCTGCAGGCTGCGTCTCCCACAGCACCACCTGTATGTCAGACTGGGGAAACACATTGGTAGCTTCAGGTTCCGTCTGTACACAGAAGCAGAGTCTGGTGTGCTCCAGGGGACTTAGCACCACAGCCATGGGTGTTGGTGCTGCATGCCATGGACATATTGTAGTCCCTGCTACAGTGCATAGCAGATGCTACAGTACCATAGTGCGTGGTTTAGTGAGGGACACAGCAATGCCTATGGTGTGTCAAGCATCAATGACTGCAGCTCTCCACACAGAGACGGGACCAGCTGGCAGGTGTGTTCTGATAGTAGACAGCACTGTCATGCTGTCCTGTGTCCCACTTATGCTGCACCACTGGCATGGGATACACACAGCAACATACACATGGCTGGCTGTGTGTGCCATGATGTCTGTATAGATGTGAGGTATGTGCCTGGGGGGGGGTGACACATACTATCAGACATGCACACTGGTGTCAGGGTATTCCTGACCCTGGAACATATGCACTGTGGGATGGTCCCAGCCTTGTGGCAAACCCACTATATGGTGCAGCCTGGCCACCTGTGCAACCTCCCATTCACACCATCCTGTTCCCCAATGCTGCCTGTGTGTGCTGGAGTGTGCTGGCGTACCCCAATGGGGGACTGGAGGTGTGCTGTATGGCTGCATTGCAAGGTATGTTATACCTTCATATGTATTTATCACTGTGTTCACCTGGTAGCCACAGTAGGCCATGGTCCATAGTCAGGAACGACCCGGAGTCACTACATGTGATGATGCAGTGTACAATAGATACATACAACGTAAACTACATACAAGTCACATATAGCAACGCAGTTCATTTGCTGCTGCAAGTGGAGTTTTAGCTCTGTCATATACTGTGCATGACCATTAGCTTCCAAGCAATGTTGAAGCACTGTATTCCACAGTGTGGATGCCTGTGCATATGGAGCGGCCCAGGGTGTCCATCTGCCATTGCTGCCTCCTCATTGGCTGCATGCAGCCTTGTTCACTGTTGTTACTGTGTCCATGCCCCCCATCCTTGGTTTGCCCGCAGTTAAGACTACCTTTTCATTGATGGTAATTTGTACCACGCTACATGTTGTGCTAACGCATGGTGCGCGGCGCTGTAGTTTTGAATATACCCTTGTGCCTCTATGTATGTCCCCCGCCCCTCACTTTGCACCATGCACACATTATCTTTTAGTGCCAGCACTAAAATATTGCACTGGTGCTATTTAGCTTTTTAAATATAGCAATCCGGTGCAAATGTGGCACAATAGCAGTGCAATCGGTTTGCGCCCAGTGCAAAGTTTTGAATATCTGGCCCCACTGAGGCTTCTAAACAACATGTCTTCAAATGACAGCACCTTTTTTAGTGACATTAGACATAGAAGCTCTTTATACAAATGTGCCCCACAACAGAGCAATTGCTCGCTATTTGAACAAGAGAGATATCAATGCTTCACCCTAACTGACTTTTTAATTAAGTTGTTAGACTTTGTCCTGAAGTGTAATATGTTTGTTTTTAATTAAAACTTTTATCTTAAAATGATGGGGGCAACTTGCGCTCCATCAGTAGCAAAGATTTATATTGGGTGGCAGGAAAAATACTTTATTTATGATGGTGTAATAATCTACTTTTGGAGAAAATGGTTTTATGGAAAAGGTTTATAGATTATGTTCTTTTAATTTGAAATGGTACTGGAAATGAACTTAGAGATTTTTTTAGCCTATTTACACAGTACCAACTCCAATCTGAGATTCACCTCGACCTGTAGCAGGGAAATGGTTACGCATGTAGATTTATGTGTAAAAAAGGAATCCAATGGTGCAATAACGACAGACATGTTTCGGAAACAGGAGGATGGCAACACAGTTTTATTGGCATCTTGCTGCAACCCGCCACATGTAAAAAATACTATTCTTAAAGGTCAATATCTAAGAATTAGGAGAAACTTCAGCATAAATGATGATTCTGAAAAGGGAGCAACGGAGCTCCATGACAGCTTTCTAGAAAGGGGATATAGTCGCAATAAACTGATCCATGCAAAAGATGTGGCTAGTAATTGTGAGAGGGATGAATTTTTATGGGACAGAGAAAAGATACCCACTACTATAGACAGGATGAATGTAATAACTACCTATTCAACACATGTGAGACATTGAAAATATAAAAAAAAAACAAACATTGGGGTGTTTTAGCCGCACATCAGTGCTTGCAGACAGTAGCAAGAGAAATACCTTGGATGTCATATAGAAGGGCTACAAGCCTTAAAAACACCCTTGTACATAAACATTACATAGAGAAAAAAAGCAACCAAACGTGGCTTGGCATCTAACCTGGCTGCTAGCACTGTAAAAATTGTATATACTGTAAACATGTTAAGGGGGGAGTGGGAAAAGGGAAAATTGTTTAACCAGGAGTAGCACACTAAGCCAAAGCTAGTTTCCAGATGCAACCTGGAAGCACAAGGAAGTTAAGTGACTTGCTCAGGATCACACAGTATGCACCTAGATGGCTGTGGGATTCAAACCCAGGTCTTCAAACCTGCAGCTCAGAGCCTTAACCCACGTCACTGTACTGCCTCCCATAATACCACTGCAGTCCTCTGCTGTACCAGCTGAGTTATCGAAGGAGTTCTTAAGACTATCTTGTTAAAGCTGGCCCTGTGATGCTGAGGGTAGAGGTGTTGGTCACTGCACTTCGTACCACTCCAGCTACCCAGATTTGGAAGCAAGCATGGGTCGCCAGGAGCTGGCAGGGGAGGAGAGGGATCGAGCATCCGATGGACTACTCTCCCTCTCCGGGGAGAGGGGTTCAAGATGATTGGCACCTGACTGCCCCTTGGCAGAGGCTGGGGGGTTGGGGATGCATGACATACACTGGGGAGGAGTCGGGGGCAGACACCAGGATGGGGGCATGTGAGGATGTGTGCGTACTCCTGGCCACCGGTGTCACTGCATGCCCACTGACTTGGGGGTTAAAAACAGTAGACTAGTGGCACCTCTCATGCAGCTTGATGGACGTCTGTAAGTATTTATTGGGCACTGGCACCCTAGTTGGATCCATGCAGGGTAGGGAGTTAGGGGGCCCCCTGCTGTCCCGCTGTGGGGAGTAAGCCGCAGGTGTTTCAGGGTGCCAGTGGTCCCGGCCGAGATGGACGGTGGCCAGATCCCCAGCAGGATGTGAGGAAAAATGAAGGGGGTGCAGAGAGGTGGCCAAGGAGGATAAATAATCAAAAAAAAAAAAAAGACTCTTGTTAAGACAGGAAACTATTTCACTTCGGCTAATTGCAACAGAGACTTTGAGATTAGACAGTTCACCACATGCAGTACTAAAGGAGTTATTTACCTTGTGACATATAGTTGTCAAGCATTTTATGTAGGAAAACCCACAAGGGCTTTCAAGGTGCACTCTGGTGAACATTTGAGGGCAACTGAGACAGGTGACCCCAGTTATGCTACTGCTACCCACATTCTAAATTCTAAAGATGGTAATCAGCGTATTTTTTCCTTTATGGCGATTGATAGGGTCAGTCTGCATCCAAGGGGAAGGGATTACAATAATTTAGTACTGAAGAGGGAAACTTTCTGGATTCTGCAATTGAGAGCCTTATACAGTCCCAGTCTGAATACAGGTGTCGAACTTCGCCCCTATCTAGAACAGAGGAGGTTATATATTGTACACTATTTATTGTACATTTCCCCTCACTTTTTTCCTTTTTTGTTCACTCCCCCCTATTTTAGCCTTCCTTTTGCTGTTAGCAGTTTTAATATCAAATCTGATGCTTGTCATATGTATGATTTTATGTATGTTCATAAAATGTTATGTATTGTGAGTTTACATGAAACAAATTTTAAAAAGATGATATGTGGCATTTTAACCAGTGAATTTATACAGTATGTTAACACATCATCATGACATCATTCTTAGGTGACTATAAAATTGTTTCATGATTCAGGTAGCCTTAGCCTTTGATGAAGGGTCTGGAGGCATCTGAAACTTGTCAGGCGGGCACCTTTTGTGTGCCTTTTTTTTTGTTTTCAGTCGCTGTGCAATAATGCAACACATCTGAATTGCCTTGCTGTAAAACCTGAGTAGGCGTTTGACTAAATGGGTGGACAGTGCCTGAGTTCTCTGTTTGCGTGCAATAATAAGAGCAGAGTGGGGTCTTTTCTGGAGAATTATGACCCTCAAATCATAAGGCCTTATACTATCACAATTTTTCTATTTTTCTATTTTCAAATTGTATAAAATTGTTCTAGATGTTGTTAAGTTCCCTACTGTATAGTGACTATGGCACCACTGTAATGAAGTTTATTATGAAATGGATGAAAAGAATCCAGAAACCTGGTTTGACTGAAGGACTACCCTTATCATATTGAATCATACAATCACAGGTAGAAAGTAGGATCTGTTAACAGGATTTTCACTTACCTTGATAGTACTCTGCCCCTTTGCCCACAGTTTGCTACAAGGAGTATGACTGCCATGGCATCCATACTGAGCTGCTCTTCATAGTCTTCAAACACAAGCATGACTTTAAACCCTCTGAGCTGTCATTTTTTGTTTGCCAACTCCAAAGTTTAATCCCCTCCCACCTAAACCCGTAGTACAGGGATCATCAGGCACGAGCCCCACTTAGGCTATCTCTCAATCAACAACTGCAACTTCAAGTCTGCTTGGGCTCATACTACAACTGACAACAGCCACACATGCAACTTCACAGCTGCTTCCATTTATATACATTGTCATCCCCCAGGATGAAACCCAATTCTGCAGCATTCTGCAGCACTCTGTAGAATGCTGCAGCATACCTACTGAATAAAGTAATGTAATTTCAATGGCAATTAGTCCCTTTTGTCATTCAGGAAAATGTGACACTGCCAGGATGAAGCGAATGCCACAGTTTTCTGCATGACAAAAGGGACTTATTGCCAGTGAAATTACATTGCTTTATTCAGTAGGTCTGCTGCAGCATGCTGCAGTGTGCTTTAAAAGTGGGTTTCATCCTGGGTACACCATTGTAGATCCTCCTGCTGAAGTTTAAACCACACAGCAATACTAGTGACCTCCACAACTGCACCACCTACTGACTATAGTACATAATAACAGGACTTTTTTAAACGTAGGCCCCCACATTACAAAAAGCATTATAAAATAATATTTAAAGTTGGGATGTGCCAAACCTCTCCCACAGAAACCAAGCTGCCCCGAATGCATGTGACTCAGTTTTCAGGAGACCCAAGCCGTATCTTGCCAGCTCGACTCAGAACTCAGCTCCATGTTCTTCTTTTTTTTTTGTTTACCATCCAGCCTCCCAGCTTACATGCCTGTCATTTAATATGCTTAAGACAAGCTAGAAGAGGTCAACGGGTGGCAAGAGAGTCTGTGCGCTGCATAGATACTCCGGTTTTCACATGCACAAACCTGAGTATAAATAGCAGCACAGCTCTGATCTTCTTGCCAGTTGCATCTCTGCTAGCTGTGGGGATCATTCTTATGTTGGTGCTGTGCTGTGTCTTGCAGGAGCGGGAACTCTGCTGCTCCATTTTCATCTTTGCTTCTCCATCAAATCAGGGACAGGGAAGAGAACAAGAGGAGACAAGCATTTATCAGTGCTGAATGTTCGCTTGCATGCTGTTGTACATGGTCCTGATTAGGCCCTCAACAGCAAGTGAGTTGGGTGGAGATAACCAATAGAAACAAAGAACTTGGAACCTGGAAGTGCTGCCACCCTTTAGTTGGTCCAATATCTGAGACATGCTGCAGTATATTCACGTAAGGCTTTATAGACATCTTCTGGGGACCGCAAGCATATTAAAAGCAACTGTAATAGGGATTAGTCTCACCCAATGTGAGCAGGTTGCATGCGAGGGATGACCTGAGTAGATTTATTGCTTTGCAGATATTACTACAGCTTCACAGAGGGATGTCTAGGCATCCACAATGTTAGGAAGGTTTAGGTAGGACATCCCTTTTGTTGCATCCTGTGGGTGTTCTACTTTTTGTTGCTGGTTTTCATGGTAGCCTGTGACAATTGTGACCACAACTGAGTGCTTTCAAAAAGGGTGACTCAATCACGATGCCTGTGCATAGGGCTACCAGGTAGGGAGGGCAACCGGATTGGGGGAGGTCTGCGAATATAGCGACAGGATGTCACTAAATGTACACGTGCATGGGGGAAGGAGTGAGCACGCTGTGTGATGGGCAGAAGGGGAGGGAGGGTTTTTGGGGTGTAGTGCGGTGGTTGGCTGCCAAGCTGGCTATGTGGCGTGTGGCATGGTGGGTGGTAGGCTAGGGTTGGTAGGGTACCGGGTTTAGTCCTAGGCAAGGTCGTTTTTGTGCGCCGCCTGGGATTAAAATTATTTTGCCCCCAACATGCACCCCTGGAGCTGAGAATCCTAGCTGGGGGGTCTGGTGGCACAACCCCCAGAATAAATAAAAAAAATGTAAGTCTCCGGTGTCCTTTTGCTGTGCACCAGTAGTGTACATCACAGAAATTGATTTTTGTGATATATATGTTTTTATTTATTTATGAGATTTCGGATGTACATGTGCCTTAATGGCGATTGCCTTTCTGCAATCGCCATTATGACATGGAACCATTTTCATAATTGATAAACATGGATCTAGGTAAAGCAAAGCTGATGCAGAATTGTCTTAACGCGTTGCATTAATGGAAAAAGGGACCATGGAGCAGGAGATCCTGGATCGAGTCCCAGCAGATTCCAAGCACTGTTGTCTAATCCTGGCTCTTTCAAAATTGTGCACTTCATTTATACAATTCAATTCAATAATTCATAATCTAAAGCACAGCTTGACTCATTTGATGGTAACACCTGAATGCAGACTGCATCCTTTTGGTCTGAACTGCACATTCATTTTTTCCCTTCCCTCTCCCATTGAAGCCCCTTTATGTAGTTTTAACTTATCATTGATAGATCTAAATACAGTATGCCACCATGTTTTTCAAATTCTCAGCTAAACACATCAGCATAAAAGACTGCAGTAAACCCCTACCCTCTAATGAAACCGGTAGTCCCGATGTCTTTCAGGCTCTATTGGTACAGTGTGGCAGTGGTACCAAAAGTTTTATTTTCAGGGGCAGGGCACTTATGTTGAACATGTCTATGCAAGTCATGGCACGGAAAGAAAGTGGGAACTCAATTCCCTTGGATGTTGATAGCCAGATTGTAAGGCAAATAACAATGGGGAGAGGGGGCACCCCTGCCTCGTACCTCTATTTAAAAAGAATTTATCTGAAAAGGAACCATTTTTCAGGACAAAGGCTCCCAGGGACTTGTAAAGCATCTGGACCAGCCCCATGAAGCAATTCCCCAGACCAAACCATTCCAAGACCTCAAACAATTATTTCCATTCTATACGATCAAACACCTTCTCGGTATCCATGGATAGTACTGAAGCGCGACCATGGTGCCGAGAGGCTCCCCACACAACATTTAACAGTTTGCACATGTTGTGGTAGGAAAGATGCCCACACACAAATCTGGTTTGGTCTGGGTGGACCAACTCTGGGGGCAGTTGATCCAGGCGAGTCGCCAAGACCTTCACCATAATTTTTAAATCACAATTTATCGATGAAATCGGCTGGTATGAGGCACATTCCACTGGTCTTTCCCTGGTTTTGGCAAAACACATATAACTGCCTCATAACAAGTGGCAGGTAGTGCCCCCTCTCCCGAGCCTCTCTAAATACCTCCTGAAGGGGCTCCACTAGTTGGTCCATCATGGCCTTGTAATTTTCAAAAGGGAATCCATCTGGGCCATTCACCTTCCAGCTTTTTAAACCCTGAATTGCCAGCCGGATTTCATCCCTAGTAATCTCTGTCCCCAGTTGCTCCTGTTGTGTCTCCAATAACTTAGGAAGGGTGATCCTGTCTAAAAACGTATGTGCCAAATGTACCCTCCCCCACACTCAGCCTGATACAGGGTCTAATAAAACTGAAGGAAGAGTTTCTTTATCTGCATCTTCTCTCCAACCATCTGCTCTTGTGGATTCTTAATTTCTGAAACACACGAGGAGCCCCTCCTACCCTTTATAAGATTCACCAGTAGTGGGCTGGGCTTGTTTCCCCATTCATAAAATTTATTTTTGATAAATAACCACGTCTTCTGAGCTTCCCCCAATAACAAACTATTTAGGGCTTCCCGTGCCTCAGTTAACTGTTGAAAGGTGTCTCCTTTTTCCCCCCTTGACACACTACATTCAAGTTCTTTGACCCCGCCCTCCAATTCCAACCTTTTTTTCTGTTGGTCCTGTTTATATTTGGCTATATAACTTATAACAGCTCCTCTTATAAATGCCTTACTGGCATCCCAGTAAATTCTACTATTTGGGGCAGAAGCTTTATTCACTTCTTGATAGAGTTTCTATTAGTCCTTCAGATAGGTTTGAAATTATTTTTTGCCCAACAGATAAGTTGGAAACTTCCATGGTGGCAGGCCCCCATCACTCCTCCCCCACCTGCAGAGACAGAATGACCATAGCATGATCTGTAATATGTATAGGGCCATGTTTAACAGATGACAACCTGGAATAACAGCTGTGTGGAATTAACGCATACTGGTCATAATAAATGCAGCTTAATAGCGTGCGGCATTATGCTGAAACCCAGACCTGTGCGCTCTCGAGTTGGACCCCCCAGAGTTAGAATCTTTAGCGGGGGTCTGGGCACAGCACCCATAACAGGGGGTGTGGGGGCAGAGACCCCCACAGAACAAAAGAAATCAAGGAATCATGCAATTATGTCGCACGGCATTCTGCCGTGCATGGTATTGACCCCGTGCCATGAAAATGTAATCAAGACGTTACCATGTTTTGTGGGGATTAGAGTAAAAAGTGAATTCCCTCTCTCTAGGGTTAGCCATCCTTCAGCTGTTGATAAGGTCCAGCTCCACAAGGCCTAAGTGCCATTGATGCACATGCGTCCTTCCTTTCCCACACCCCTCTGAGTGGTCCAGGGCAGAATCAATGGTACAATTAATATCCAGTAAAGTCAGTGAGCAGCTGGAACATGTTCACTCCTTCAAGTACCTGGGGGTCACCATTGATGACTCCCTCACCTTCACCCAACACATCGACACAGTGGTAAAGGCAGTGAACACCAAGCTGGGTGTACTCTATAGGTATAAAAGGATCTCACTCCAGAAGCCCTCCATCTCTCAGTCTCCAGCTCCATCCTTTTTACCATTGACTATGGATTGGTGGTCTACGGTGCAGCAACAGACACTGCACTAAAAAGGATTCACATTGCCCTCAACAAGGCATGTAGGCTCACAATGGCTGTGGATCGAAATACCCACACCTGCTCCTTATATGAGGAGACCAATTGGCTGCCACTAAAGAACAGGATTATATTCCAAACATGTCTCCTTGTAAAAAAGGCGCTAATGGGTAACCCCCCCCATGCATTTCTAGCATCCTAACACCAAGTGCTACCAGCTATACCACAGAGGCAGGATGAGGGGGGCCCTATCAACACCTTTCAGTCGAACTGTGCAGGGACAGCGTGCTTTCAGTTATAGGGCCCCCCAATGGCTCAATGAAATCCCGGTGCACATTCTAAACTCCCAATGCATCTCACAATTCAAAAATGGCCTAAGGTAACACCTTTCTAGGACAGTTTGTGACTGCCACTAGGACTCTAACACCCATAATGCCCACTCATCCACACTCTCCTTCCCCTTCCTTTTAACCCCACCCTTCCCCCTTGCCCTATCCCTCTGTCTTCCTCTCCCCCCTGTGCCTTTTCCCCCACTGGATCAACCTTAAAACCAACCTACTACCACTACCTCCCAACCTTCTAGACCAAACCACTCTTTTGGCCGCCCACTCTTCTCCCCCCCAGTCTCCCCTTCCCCTCACCTTGACTCCTCCTCGGACTCTCACACTAGGTGTCACACCTCTTTATCTCCTTCGCTACATATAAACACTGTCCTTTACCATAGTTGAATGTGCTTGACGCTGTACTATCACCATTGGTACTATAAATGAAATTGTAACCTTATTGTATACTAGCTACCTACTATTCAAGTATTGTATATAAACTATTTGTTATTGTTGTCATTGTCACTGTTTGACATGGAACCTTTGTAAAAGAGCTCTGAGCTCAAAGGTATGATCCGAATCCCTAAATAAATAAAAAAATCAAAAAGTCATCACCCATTACTAGTTCCAGGAATTGTTCATTAACAATGATATTTAATATGGATTGGTAAAAGGATGGATTAAAAACTGCAGGGGCATAAATACTAGCTAACGTCACCTGTTCCCTAAATAATCTCCCCTCTTCAAATACATAACTGCCTTCCCAGGGGTCTGCCACCACTCGTTTCGCCTGGAAGAGGAGGTTTTTATGAATTAGCACTGCTACCCCTCTTTCATGTGAAGAGAAGGATGCCGCATAACATGCACCCACCCAACCCCGCACCAATTTTTGGTGCTCCAGCACCATCAAGTACGTCTCCCGTAAAAGGGCAACGTGTGTATGTTGGTGTTTCAGGGCTGATAACAAACATGTACGCTTAATTGGAGATGAGAAGCCCCTAGCATTTCATGATACTGTATTAAGCTCCTTAATTGACCCCATGTTTAGGAGCATATAATTTCCAGGGATTATCCAGACCTCCCAAGTATACAGCAATACTAGACTCATAGGGGACCCACTGTAACAGGCAGTACATGGTAATTTGTTTGGACCCAAAATAGCTTAAACAGAACCAGAAAAAACATAAAACATGGAAATGAATATTGAAACAAACAATCCCCCCTTCCCATTACACCCTCTCCATTTACCCCTGACTAAATCACAAGATAGTTTTATAACCCTAAATTTTCTACAATTGACCCCAAAAATTGCAAAAGAAGACAAGTACATAGCAACCCACAACAGTAAAGCAGTTCCCAGCCCCCCTCCTCCCCCAGTCGACCAACACAATAAAGAAGAACTAAGTATTTGTGCCATTCATTCAAAGAATAGCAAACCTCTCATAAAAGTGGATGGGTACCCCCACCTCTGACTATATATTCAAAAAAAAAAAAACTTATAATAAATCCACAGCATTAGGCTCTGACCACACCTAAGTGTTCCTTTACTGTGACCTGGGGGAGTAATGCCTCCCCCAGCTAGTGGGTTTATGAAATTCGTTTTTGCCCATGTATTCACTGCAGGATTGCTCCATTTCAACTGGAAAAAGCACTCCCTGTTGTCTCAAGAACACCTACTGTATATAGACCCCCTGGATCATCCATTGTAGAAAAGGAGACAAGCCCCCAGGTCTGCCCATGTACCTTAAAGACAAAGGTATATCGGAGAACATGTCTCGAAACCCCTTCCACTTTATAACCATCTTAGTAAGAACCCTTGCAAGCACAGGGAGGGAAAAAGACCCCCTCCCTCTGCTTTAATGCCAGTACAAAAAGAATTATGTTTAACAGCATTGAGTTTCCTAATATTTATATCTAAAACCCTAAAACAGAACCAAACCCAATCCCCGCTCCATTGCAGGAACCAACCCTTGACACGTTTAATACATAAACTACTGTGTGCAGACCCCGAACCCCCCACCCTCTCACACTAACAACCCCTTGCCCTCCACCACTCTGCCCATGACCTATTCTCAGGTTAGACCCTGTATACGGGCCTGCCATAACAGATTAGTAAATTGGCCTTATATCAGAGGGTAGCAGACAAGTTGTGGGCCCTCAACTTGAGTCCAGTGGAGCAGACAATCAATGGCCCAGGCATTGAGGTGCGGGTAGAGGAGGCACAATAACCATACCAAATGCGCCTAGCCCACCACCCATGACACCCCCAGCTTACCTTTTCTTGAGAAGTGACAGTATTATTTCTGTAGGCATCTGAGCCCCTGGGTCAACTCGAAGAGTGCTAATTGGCTCAGTGCCTCTGTTCGGGCGAAGACGCCATAGGAATCGCTGCAGCTGTTTCACTATCCGCTCCCCGAGTCCAATGCCAAAGCTGGCAACCAGGGCTAAAGCATCAGATCCCAGTGTCTCTTTAATTTCCTGGGCCGGAATTGGGAGTGAGCCTCTCTGTCAATAGTGTCAGTCAAACAGAAGGTGAAGAAGGCCACAAGGACCACTGCCACCACAAAGTTGGAGCGAGGAGCAGTCCACTGAGTCTGCACACAGTCCAAACAAAAGGGACTCACTGGAGTGGGTTACAACAAAGATGCAGGCCACATGGCCTTGAGAGACTTAACAACAGTTTGGAACATCATCACCCTAATTTATTTAATTAATTTATTTATTTGAGTTTTGGTAACTGGGTAAGTCCACTGAGACAATTACAGTCCCTTTTTCAGGATCGACCCGGGGAGGAAAACAAACAATTACAAAATGGTGCAGTGAGAAACAAGCAAAATACAGTACATACAGTTAAAGCAGATATACATAATTAGATACAAGAGTAGGCATATAATAAAAGAAAGCAAAATAAAACATTATACATTAAAATAACCAGGCATACAAAGGTATTTACAATCAATGCAATGTACAAAGATGCACTGATAAATACATTTGTATTCACGGGATACAGTCTTAGAGCAGAGAGGAATTAATAATGGGATCAAGGGAAGTAAGCAAATGGCATAGTAAAAAGTTTAAAACAGCAGGGTAGACCATGACATTTTCAGTTTTAAGCTCACATAGCTGACTAATAACCTGACTGAAAGCCTGCCATTTCTTTAGCAGTCGATTAGAATAGTCCTGTGATATGAACAGGTGGGACCTCTCATACCTGAGCTCCTTCAGCTGCAGGTAGGCATTTAAGACAGCTTCCCAGTCCTGGTAGTTGTGGAAGCAGAAGATTATTTGCTGAGGTGGCTGCTCCTCCGGCAGCCTCAGCATCACCACCCAGTGGGCACGCTCAAGCTTGTACTTGCCATCTTTCGGTTGTAAACTGAACAAAGTTGGAAGCATTTCGGAGCAGAATCTCAATACACTCGGCCCTTCTTTATCCTGAGGTACCCTGCAAACAGAGGGTAAAGTGTCGGTGGTAATTTTCTTGATGATCAAAGAGCTCATTGAACTCAGCAAGCTCTTTCTGAAGGGCTGAGAGTCTCCCAGGAAGTGGATGCACAGTGTCTTCTAACCGGGAGATCCTCTCCTCCACCTGAGTAACTTTGGTGGCTTGAGCAGCTGTTTGTTCCACAATTACCTGCAGATAGGAATCTAATCTTTGTTCTAGCTTTTCCAGCTGAGGCTTCAGAGCTGTCAAGACCTGTGCGGTGATCGTTCGGACCAGGGAAGTAATTACCGTGGCAGAAAGTGAAATTGGCCTGGGGCATTTACCTGCAAAGCGGTGGTCTATTTCTTTAGAATTTTGGCAGAAGATCGGAGGCTTTACCAGAACTTTGAACTACATACTCATTCATTATCAGTTTCATTATTATTGTAGTCGAAATCTGTAGGCTTAATAGTCAGATGCCATAGATTTTAACCAGATTAAAGAACTCAGAGGTGGGAGCTGCAGGCAAACACGTCCTCACTCCTCACAGCTCATTGGCACCCAGTAGCTGTGTTGTAACACAATATAGCTCCCCCAGTTTCCTATTTAGACTTTTAATAATTTGAGCAATGTGTATGTCTCAACAGAAACCATCATCTATCCATCTGCCTAAATATTTATAGGACGTAACCTGCTCCAATCTATCCTCTGATAACATAACAATATCCAAACTTTCATTAAGGGATGATGCTCTACTAGAATTTCCATAGGTCATAACTTTAGAGTTTTTGGAATTTAACACCAGTTTGTGCCTGTAAATGAAATCCTGCAGCAAATTAAATGATTCCTGCAGGGTTTCCTGAACTTGAGAGAGTGCGCTCCCAATAGCGTATTATACGGTATCATCTGCATAAAGATCCTTGAATTCATATACTCGAATGTCATTGTCTTTAAGCTACTCTAAACAGATTGAGTGACATCTGACTTTAGCTCATTTGAACTGAGCAAAGGGAAGATGCTTTTCAAGATGTGGGTGCAACATTCATAGGAATGAGTAATCAGGATGATGAGGCCTGCAGCATCCATCTTCACACTCCTAGTAACATAGTAGCATAATACAGTAGTGAAGGCAGGGACTTGGGGCCAGCTTGTCTGCATGGCAGTGACTACTCAATTTGAGTATGGACACACATCCATGTTAATTAGTCAGAATGCTACTCCTTCTCCTCCCAGTTTTGCAATAAACACCAAGGGCTATATTTCTAAAGTAGTTGCTGTGTCCCAATTTGTGTGCCCACAAATACTAACTGAGCAAATATTGTTATTGACCAGATGTTCACCAAATAGCTGTGGGAAGAGCTTTCAAACTGCAAGCCAGCAAATGTTGTTCCAAGAGTGTGACAGCCTCTGGTCGTGTATGCGCAAGGAGAAGCTGGTTCCAAATACCATTTCAGGGTCATTAATGTAATTTAAATCCACTTAGTCCCCATCCATCTTTTGATCATTGCAGAAGTATGAACATTGTTTTTGAAGTGGTGCTTTTCCAGGTTTTTGCAAAGCAATTTGCACTGTTGGCATCAGCAGGGGTCAAATATCACAACAGTCCCCCCAAAAACAATTTCTTGACATTTCCTTCTCTATTACTGAAGACATCTACATGAAAACAAGTTAATTATCTAATCCATATAAATTTATTCCGGTGAAAAAACAGTACTATGCCCTGGCGATTCATCTTTATAGCATGAGGTTTTATTGGGGGTGTGGCTACACACACACTGCTAGTTTCATTAGAGAGGTTACAATTGAAGGTACAGATCTAAGAGCTAGCATATGTGCAGTAGCATGTCAGCAGTAGGCATCATGTAAATTGCTAAAATGCTCCAGACAAAAGTGTGTAAAGAATAAAACCCACCACCAAAATCATTTACTTTTAAGCCCCTCTCTATATTCAATCCTGCTAGAACAGAATTACCAGCTTTAACAACTTATCACAATTTAGTGATGTCACAAGCAGAGGAGTATGGTTTCACAGCAGGAATAAGCTGTGAGAACAGATGGAGTCTAAATGGAAAATATCCTACTTTAAAGGAAATACATTCCGTAGTAAAAATGGAAGGTCCTGAAAAATCTAATTTGGGGATCATTTTGTATAATTGAATTTTGCTGATGCCAGCTGGGAAGTTTTTGTTGGAAACTGTACAATCACCTTGTGCTGTAGGCAAAACTGTTTTTAAAATGCACATTTTGGCCCTATTTATTTACTAGTTCTATGTTACCGGTGCTTAAAATTTACCCTATTCTACCATCACCCTACTATTGTCCCTACTCACATTTATGAAAACATAGTCTGAAAAAATATCTATATTGTTTGTTATTACTCTTGTTAACCTGGTTGCCTTGTGACATGCATGCTGGGAGCTGTAGTCCCTGCTCGACAATAGTGAATACATTTCTCACTGTACTCCCGACTGGCAGCAGAAAGATTAAGAATGCAGGCTTGCCTGAGTAGGTAATGAGGAACAGCTCTCAAAGTCTCCTTGCCTTTTCTATTGAAAGAAAATGTCTAATGGGATAATTATGAATAAAAGACCATGTTTCAATGTCAGAAGTATGCTTTTCTGGATGTCAACCAAGGGTACTTACAAATGCTGAACTTGCTTTGCGCTATCAGGCACGGAGTGATTAACCTACATATTACTGCATGCACTGATTGCTGATATTTATTATAGGCACCAATATTTTAGAACTACTCCAGCATCAGTGTGCATAGATCTTGGTAAAGGTTTTAAACCATATTAGTGCAAATGACTGTTAGCTTCACTGTAAAGGCACCTTCATGTTTATTGATTGCCCACTAACAAAGCCTCTAATGGTATATGATTTGAAATGTAAATCCTGGCAATATCCCAAACTCAATAAGTGGGACAGTTAAACAACCTAACAAAAACAGAGGGCATTGGGAGTCTGTCTAATGTATGGGCAGTTATCACATTGTCAGGTTAATCAACTAATATACAGAGTATCTTGCAATCATGAGCACAACTTTATTGATAAAACCCTTGAATAAACATAATCATAAATACATAAATGGGCGTCTATCTATCTATCTATCTATCTATCTATCTATCTATCTATCTATCTATCTATCTATCTATCTATCTATCTCTATAATGTACATATTACAGGGGCATGGTCGTGCCCCTATAGTTAGGGTCGAGTAGCATGTTTAATGTTAAACCTCAAATGGTGCACTTCAATAACTTTGCAACCGATCAATGGTATTGCACACAATTTGGTATGCACTATCTTGTTGGGTAGATCTCTTGATGTGGCAAGTTTTGCTCTGGTCTGATGTACAGATTCTGAGATCTGGATAGTGCCAAAACCTTAAAAGTTGCAATTTTTTGCAGGTTTTTCCTCATCACCTTGCATCCAGACAGTGCAGAATTTTGGTGTGAATTTTTTATGGTAGATACATCTTGGGTAACAGAGCTGCCATGCATTTGTTTGGTGAAAAATATTAATCTATTGCAAAGTTATTCCATTTTTAAGTTCCCATTGTTTACAATGGGAAGATCACTTTCCAGGATAGAGGGAGAAAGTTCGACAAAGGACTGATCTCTAGAAAAAGGATTCTTTCTAGCAAGATCCGTTCCTTTTTTGTGAGGAAAACATCCTTCTTTGTGAGCCGCTAGCTTGTTTTTTTTCTCCACAAACTAAAATGCATGGAAAATACATAAAACTGTTGTCATTTTAAAAATCAGACACCAGAACATAGCTAAAGGGGCCCCGTTTAACTAGATTATGATGTTTGTTTTTCAAAATTAGGGCCAGAAATACTTTGTCTGGGCACCCAAAATCCTGGGTGCCCAGCTTAGTGAAAGGAGCCTTCTCCTGCATTCTCTGTATGAGAACAGTGGATTTTCTTTAGTTCTGTAGCTGCAGCTGAACTCCTGCTGCCAGCTGCAGTGTGTGCTGTGAGATGCCCAGCTGTTTCTCTGGTGTTTGGTCGCGTGACCCCCCCCCCACAAAAACTGCCCCCATAAATAAGATCTTATCTGGTATCTAGTGGCACTCCCAGACACCAATTCCATTTTCCACTTAGTCTCTGGTGTCTAGTGACACCCCCACCCTCTGATTACCATCCCCCTTATTTTTATCTTACTTCCATTTGTTTTTTTATTTATATTTATGTAATCTGACATCATTGTACCCACCCCCAGTTCTGGATACCCCCCTGCAGCTTTATTGACTGTAGCTGACATTGTGGGGCCCATTCTCCATGTCAGAATTTAGAGCCCCCCAGTAGTGTGGGACATTGAGGAATCCACCCCCAGTGTCCTGAGATGGTTTATTAATGTTATAATTATCTGTAAAAAGAAAACAGTCTCCCGTCTTTTTTTTTTAAACCTGCAAAAAGGAAAATGATTCCATGTTGTCCCCACCATCCTCCTCCCCATCCTAACCCTCCCACTGAGCACCCACCACCCTACATACACACCCTTACCCTATACTTACCACTGGAGGTTGTAAGCTGTCATCTTCTGTGGACTGAGACATGTCAGCACTCTTCATAGCTGAACCGTGAACTGAGGAATCAAGGTAATCACCATATAATATATTTTAATGGGGTTTTGAACTTACAGTATGTTCACGACTTTGTCATTTTTAGGAATTGTTTCACCAAATTTTCAATGTGGCCTTTTTGGAACCCCTCTTCATTTTATTAATCAGGCCAGGAAGGTGATTTCACAGTCGGTAGGAAAAAAATCACCTTTCTGGACTGAATAGTGAACTTTCACCACCAGTGTTCAGGAGATGGTGTGCCAAAAAGGCAATGTTGAAAATTTGGTGAAAACAATCCTAAAGATGGCCAAATTATGAGTGTTTGTTGAAATTTTTCTATGCATGCACATGGCTTTGGTAATTTTTAATATTTTGACTCCAAATTTTCAAAATAACCATTTTTTTTCCACGCCACCTCACGAACAGTATAGCTGTCATTTTTTACATCCTGTTCAAAATGTTTTTTAGCCGTTGTGGTGTGAAATGGTATTTTGGCACAGATCTGAACATTTTCACCTATGGGGTTTATGAGATGGGGACATAAGAAGACTATGCTGAAAATGTGGGGTCAAAATATGAAAAAATGCCAAAGTTATGATCGTTCATTGCAATTTCATTACACCCGCTCGTAACTTTGGAAATTTTAAATATTTTGACCCCAGATTTTCAACATAGCCTTCTTATTACTCCCCCTAATGTATGTCACAGTTGTCATTTTTCAAATCCTCTCCAAAATGTGTTTTCACACCTGTGGTGGGGGATGGTGTTGCTGTTGCACTGAATTATGTTTTGGTGAGGATTCGCAAATTTTCTGTACTGGGTACATGAGGTGGGGTAATAAGATGGCCCCCACCCACACCTCTGAGGAGCACTACCAGGCACACCCATGCCCACCCCAGCCCCACCACACAGCAGCCATGAACCACTGCAGCAAGGCTCCATGCACCAGCTGCAAATCAGAAACAGACATGGATGTAAATAGAAATGTATGTATTAGTACAACAACAAAGGAACAAAACCTATTTACATATATGGACATCAGATGAGGGGTATGGGTAGAATGCTACAAGAAGGGCAGGGAAAAGGGGCATAGGATGTGTGGAAAGGCAATGGTAGGGGTCAAGGGTGTGAGGAATAGTCCAGGTGGGGAAGGACAAAGATGCGGGCCATCAGGCCCTATTGGTGGCCCCGGTCCTCTGCTACCACCTTCTAGCACCTGTGGTGCCTCCTCCCGGACCTCTGGTCATGTCACTGCAACAGTTCAAGTGTGGTCTCACCACCTGCAGGAGCTCCTGGAGGGTCCTCTCCACTGCCTCCCAACAATGACCACCTAGGACAAGGGAGCAGAAACAGTATGTGTGCCTCGCCAGGATGACGCAGCTCACCCAACGTGCATGGCGTGCATCAGTGACTGGGGCTCCCTGGGATGGCATGCAACCACCCACAGTGGGTGTGCCCACATGAGCTGCCAACCCATGTAACCACAGCCATGCAAGCCACTGTACACCATCAGTGCCCATGCACTGCACACCACCGCCCTGGCCGTCCGGCGTCATGGCAATGCAGTGTGATGGCAGTGGCACAGCCATGCACTGAGTGCACCAACAGCCCACCCGTGACACCCACCCACATTTGCAAGGCCACAGGACGGTGCAGAGGACACCATGGGTGGTGCACAGCTGGAGAGGCCATGCACAGAGGGGCCATGCCACAGCCCCACTCCTGCAAGCCACCATGCACATATGTACAGGGAAAAACGGTACTCATCTGTGTCCCGGTCACCTTGGCACTGCTGCCCCACAGCACCACCTGTGTTGTCTGGCTGATGCCCCTCTCCCCCTGTGTGATTCTGCCCCTGGCCAGCCACTGCCAGCTGTGCTGTCCATCTGTCTTCAGGGTCTAGGAGGGAAACATGGAGAGACACACATCAGTACCTGTAAGAACCATAGGCCCCCCACCCCCGACCTGTGTGATGTGCCACACAATGTGTCCAGGTTGTGGTGGTGCAGAGTGGTCACAGTGCACCCCCACAGCCGCCAACACATGTGCTGACCCATCCCCACCCCCCTGGATTTGGGGCATGCTACCATTGTGCCCCAAGGACTGTTGGATGAGACTGGTGAAGGTCAATGTGCACCTACCTGGCCATGCACTGCATCCTTCCATACCCACGCCTGCAGGCACCTCAGCCTGTCTGGGTCCCACCGCTGCAGGTCACCATAGTGGTGGTGACACTGCTTCACCATGCTTTGGCTGTCAGTTGCCTCCTCCAAGTCATTCGCAACCTCTTGCCACACGTCCGTCCGTGGCCTCTGGAGGGGCACCTTGCCAAACAGGGCCCCAGTGTGTGGCTGAACAAGGGCCATGAGATTGGTGAGCTCCAGGTCACCCCATATTGGAGCATGACATTCACTAACCAGACATCAAAATGGCGGCCAGTAGCACATGTGGACCATGTGTGGAGCTAGCACAGTGCTGCACTGCCATTCACAATTGCGCAGCCACCGAGCAGCACAATGGAGTAGCAGCCATGTGGCCGCATGAAACATAGAAACATAGAAACATAGACTTTGATGGCAGATAAGGACCGCTAGGCCCATCTAGTCTGCCCATTTCCCTACCTACAGGATAGGCCGCAGATCCTAGTTAACCAACAGCCTATTTCTTCCTACCCCCCACCAAGAATTGCCTTATGTCTGTCCCATGCATTCTTGAAATCTCCCATGTTTTAGACCCCATACCTCCCTCAGGAAGGCTGTTCCATGCATCCACTACCTCTCTGTGAAATAATACTTCCTATTGCCCCTGAACCGCCTCCTTCTATCTTTAAATTGTGTCCCTTGTTCTTGTAAGTCTCTTTTTCTGAAAGATGCTACCCTCTTGGACTTTGTTGATTCCACTGAGGTACTTAAAAGTTTCTATCATGTTCCTCTCCCTTCTTTCCTCAAGGGTATATATATAAGCTCCTTTAGTCTCTCCTACACGGCTTCTTTGCAGACCCTGCACCATTTTAGTTGCCCTCCTCTGTACTACCTCTATCCTGTCTATGTCCTTGTGGAGATGAGGTCTCCAGAACTGGACACAGTATCTAGATAGGGTCTCACCAACTGTCTGTACAGAGGATAACAACTTCCTGTTTTCTGCTGCTGATGCCTCTCCCTATACATCCCAGTATACCCCAGCCCTCCCTACTGCCTTCTCACATTGCTTGCTAACCTTAAGGTCATCTGATATGATTACCCCAGGTCCCTTTCCTTTTTGTTGTTGTTACTACCTCCCACCCATTGTGTATCTTCCCTGGGTTCTTGTTTCCAGTGCATTATTTGCACTCTCTTTGCATTGAACTTAGCTGCCATACTTGACCATTCCTCCAGCCTTGCCAAGTCCCTTTCATCCTTTCCACGCCTTCTTGTGTATCAACCCTGTTGCAGATCTTTGTGTCATCTGCAAAAGGCATACTTTTCCTTCCAGTCCCTCTGCAATGTCACTGATGAAGACATTAAAGGACTGGACCCAATACTGAACCCGCGGTACCCCACTAGTGACCCTCTTTCTTCAGAGTGACTCCATTTACAATTACCTTCTGTGTCCTGTTGTCCAGCCAATGTTTTACTTCCAGGCTACCACCCTGGAACCCACCCCAGGCTGGTTAATTTGACTATTAATCTTTGTGTGGGACTGTGTCAAATGCCTTGCTAAAGTCTAGGTAGGCCATGTCCACAGCCCCTCCCTGGTCTACTACTTTGGTCACCCAGTCAAAGAAATCTATTAGATTCATCTGACATGACCTTCCCGCTGAGAACCCATGCTGCCTTGGGTCCTGTGCTCCACTGGCCTCTAGGTACTCAACTATTCTTTCCTTTAGAAGTGACTCCATCACTTTCCCTACCACAGAGGTCAGACTGACAGGTCTGTAGTTTCCTGCCTCTGTCTTGGTCCCACTTTTGTGAAGGGGAATCACATCCGCCTTCCTCCAGTCCTTGGGTACCACACCATCCTCCCATGATTTATTAAAAGAGTAGCCAGTGGTTTCACTAGTTCCTCCCTTAATTTTTTAGAATTCTGGGTGAATTCCATCAGGACCCATTGCTTTGTCCACCTTCAGTTTTAGGAGTTCTTGCAGAACCCTTTCTTCTGTGAAAGGACTGGATCGACCCCCTATCAAGAGTGCTTCTGTTAATTGGATTAGGCACTTCCCCCTCCTTTTTTGTGAATACTGAGCAGAAATATTCATTCAGTATCCCTGCTTTTTCACTGTCCCCCTCTGCCCACCCACCGTTCATTCTATTCAGTCTCACTATCCCTCCCTTTGTTTTTCTATGCTCACTGATGTACCTATAAAAGGTTTTATCCTCCTTCTTAACTGAGTTGGCGATCTGTTCCTCAGTTTGGGCCTTTGCTATTCTGACTTCCCTCCCTGCTTCCTTCTGCCTTAGCTCGTACAGCTGTCTGTCCTACTCCTTCTGTGTTTCCTTATACTTCCAGAATGCTATCTTTTTCTTCCTGACTTTCACAGCCACCTCTTTTGAGAACCATAGTGGCTTTTTCTTTGTTTTGATTTGTTTATTTGCTTCACACAAGGCTTGTTGCTCTGTGATGGCAGTTTTGATAATTCCCCATTGTTGCTCCACACCTCCTTCTAGCCTGTTTGCTAGTGCTTTTCTGAGGCATTCTCCATCTTGCCAAAGTCAGCCCTCCCAAAGTCCAGTGCCCTCACTTTGTATGGCTTGACTCTGTAGCTGAGTTTAATGTGAACCACACTGTTTGATGGTCACTTGTCCCCAGATGGCAACCCACTTCTATATCAGAGGTCCTCTACTGCCCCCGCTTGAGAGTAACGAGGTCTAAGATTGCTCCCCAGAGTGGGTTCTGACACTAGCTGTCTAATGCCTGCTCAGGGCATCAAGAATGGCCCTGTTCTTGGATGTGGCTGCAGCAAATGTGCTCCAGTTAACATCTGGCATATTCAGGTCTCCCATCAACAGTATCTCCTTTCTCTGCCATTCTAAGAATGCCTTCTATCATATCCTTGTCCATCCTCCTCCTGACATGGGGTCTGTACACAACCCCTATGCGGATTGTGGTGCCCTTTCCAGTCTCCAAGGTGACCCATAGTGCCTCCTCTCCTCCCTGTTTACTCTTTTGTTCAGTTGCTTTTATCCCTTCCTTTACATAGAGAGCTACTCTCCCCTCTTCTCCCTGCCTGTCTCTCCTGTGGTTATGTACCTGGTATGTTAACATCCCAGTCATGGTTCTCTGTGTACCATATTTCTGTGACTGCTACAATATCCAGGCATCCCTCTTCCATCAAGGTCACCAGCTCAGGGAGCTTGTTGCCCAGACTACGGGCATTGGTACTTATTACCCTCCACTTCCTGATGGCCTTACTCCCTTTTCCCCATCCCTGTCCTTCTTGCCTTTGTCACTTTCTCCATTTACCCCTGCCCTTCTCCCTATCGACACCTCTATGTTGGTGTTTGCTGTACTTACTACCGTGATTATTTGGGGGGGGCTAGGATTTCCCTGTTCCTTTACAGTGCCTCCCCCCTTGGCTAGTTTAAAAGCTTGCCAATGATGCATTTAAACCTATCACCTAGGATCCTGGTTCCCCTCCCGGACAGATGCAGCCCATCATGCCAATATAGGCTTGCATCACTCCAGGTGGACCCCAGTCCCCAATGAAGCCAAATCCCTGAGCTCCACACCAGTTTTTCAACCACTGATTGAATCCCATGCTGCGGGACACCCTAGCCTCCTATGCCATAGATGGCAGCACCTCCAAGAAGGTTACTGTGCATGCTACTTGACTAAGACCCCTCCCCAATTCCATAAACTCTTCCTGCACTTCTCTAATCCCTCTCTTAGCCAGGTAATTTGTCCCTAGGTGGACAATGACATCCAGCTCCCTCCTCTGTGCAGCTGCTCTGGCAATCCTGTGGATTCACTCCCTGTCCCTCCAAGCCATGGCACCAGGCAGGCACCTCATCTCCCTCTCCCCTTCCTCCCCAAGTTCTACCTTCCTAACAATGGAGTCCCCCACCAGAAGTTGCTTCCTTCCCCTTCAGGGTCCCCTGCCACCCTCCTGTGGGTCTCCTTTGTGGAGGTTCCCAGCATCCTCCTTGGTCTCCACTGCGGGTGCCTCCATAGAGGAACCACACTTTGCCAGGATGGCATAGGAATTGTGGAGAGGTACAACTGGAGGGATGCACCTCTGTTCCACCACCCTCACCCTCCCTGAGCCCACTGTGGTCCAACTGTTCCTCTTTCTTGGCAACCTCTGAGGCAACAGCAGAGGCACTGGTGGTCCCTGATGGAAGAGGAGGTCCCACAAATCCTGGCCAACTCAGCCTGTAGATGAGCAACCTCCTCCCTCAGCCCAGAGAGGTGCCTGCAGATGGGACAACACCGCATCCTCCAGAATGTCTCCTGGAAGACAGCTGCTCCATAGCCACTGCACTGCACCACTCCAATCATGTCTTATTTCTGGCCCCTTAACTGTCTGCAATCATTACTCTTTCCTCTGTTTTTTTTTCTCTCTCTCCTTACTTTCTGCCTGTGTGCCCTTTAAGCTCCTGATTGTCCTGTTCTGAGACAAGAATATCCTATATTTCTCAGTAGACCACTTACTTGCTCAGAGGCAGACCTCCAGCAGCTAGAGGGGGCCGGAGAGCTACTCTTGCCCTTCTAGGATGGTGGGTCTTTGGTGGTTCTGTGATCACTCACTTCTTGCTCCCAAACAGGAAGTTCCTGTTGTCAGTCAAATCCTGTGCCTATAAAAATAGTACTAGCTTTGGGAGGGGAGGGAAGGAGAGCAATATAGTCCCAGCAGAGAAGTTCAGTCACACAGCAGTCCTTTCTCCTGGTGTCTTCTGCCAAGCTATTAGCAGAATCTTTCCAAGGCAGTCTTTAAATGTAGCTTCCTTCTAGCTAAGCCACTCCCCCTACTTACTAGATCTTTCTACAAGTAATTTAAACCTCACAACAGTTAAGTCCTTTCAATCACCTGAGATTTACACCTAAATAACTGTTCAGATGCCCATTCAGTTCAGTTAACCCAGACAAATACACACTTTTTTTTTGTTTTGTATGTTAGTTTTTTGTACCCTAAATTAAAGGTCCAAGTACAAAAGTTCTTCTACTGTAGTCCCAGCAGAGAAGTTCAGTCACACAGCAGTCCTTTTTCCTGGTGTCTTCTGCCAAGCTATTAGCCTATTAGCATGGTGCCTAAAGGGCAGAGGTCATCCATGGGGTCAAGGGTCTGGCCACGCACGAAGCACCACTGCGCTATTTGGGGCCCCTGTATGGTGTGCAGTAGGGAGCATGTCACCAATGCTGTGCAGTGGCCTACTGTGCAGAAGCATGATGGGAAACATGGTGCAGTGGTGCAATAAGGGCATGATGGCACTATGCCAGCTGCACTATAGCGCATGTGCCCCATAGGCTGTACAGCACACAAGTGCCACAGGCATGATAGTGGCTGGGCACTGTGCTGCCTCCTGCGCAATGTGCGTATGCTGCACCACTGGCGTGCAAGTTAGCAGTGTGCACATGCGTGCTGTGGGGCCGACTGCGCATGTCACAGTGTTGCGCCCCAACTTGAGCATGCACAACTCCATTGCACAAGGCACAGCTGCGTGATATTCAGCCATGATATGCAAATCAGCTCATGAGCCATTCTGCAGCACACCTGCTGCATTTGCATTCCATTACAGTTGTGCATGACCTCATTTGCATGCGCTGCGCTATAAGGGCGCCATGGAACTGCACAGGCCATGGATCAGTGATGCAGCCTTTGAAGGTAAGCATCATGCTATGGGGCCACTGGGACAGTGGGCTGCAAGGGCAGTGTGGCACTGAACAGTCCAAGGTGACACCTGTCCATCTTCACAGGTACAGGCATGTCCAAAAGTGAGGAGAATGAGGAGCAGGGGAGGGTGCGTAGGCGAAGGCCGAACTTCACCAGGGTGTAGTTGGATGCCCTATTCGAGGCCTACCTGGACAGTGGCACAGGCCTGGGCAACAGCATGGGAGGAGGTGGCACGTGCAATTAACCAGCAGGGCAGCCACCAGCGTTCTGTGCAGGAATGCAAGAAGAAGGTTGGCACTGACAGGAGGAGGATCAAGGAAAAGGTGGCCGCCATCCGGGCAGCGAGTTCCACCACAGGCAGGGGACAGCAGGTTGTGCCACTCCTGATGCCACAGGAGGAGCAGGTGGCTGGCAGCATGCAGCACTGTGCCATTGAGGGTGTGCCTGGCTGAGGCTTCCAGATAGGTGGCAGCCCATCATTGCATGGTAGGAACAGTGGTGGCAGTGTGAGGGTGGCAGGAGGTTAGGGCCAGGGGTTGGTTGGCACCGCTAATGGTACTGTGTTCCCTTTCAGCTCCTGAGCATCTGCATGGAGCAGTGGGGGTGGGTGTGTCCACCGAGGGCGCGGCCCTGGAACAGGTGCAGTGCCCATTGACCTCCACCAGTGTCCGAGGGTTCAACATCCAACAGCCCTGCACAGCTGTCTGGTCTGATGCCTGTGGCGCAGGTGCAGATGAGGCCCTGGCTGTGTCCCAGCATGACACCAGGCATGGTGTCTTGTGTGCCAAGACACAGATCAGGGCCAACTCCAGCACCGACGATGATGTAATTTACATCCCGGACAGTGATGCTGGTGTGTCACAGGGGGCACCCTCAACAGGTGACCACCAGGGCGACTGTGCGGGCAGCATTGGCACAGTTGACCACCCACTGGCCACTGTGCCCATCATGTCCACAGCATCCAGTGGGGCAGCACTGGTGTGTGGCCACAGCAGTGATGTAGGTGGTGCTGATGCAACTGCGCCGGTGATGCCCAGTGCTCAGCAGCTGGAGGGGCTGTGGCAGCAGCTGGACAGTGTTGAAGGGGGGCTGGTGGTGGCAGGCGGCAATGGTGCACTGCGTGAGGTAATACCCCAGGATGACACCACTGTGCAGCACCCACCATCATGGGACGCTGTGCTGCAGGGCCAGGTCTCACCCATGAGTCAGCATGGTGCCCATGTGGACGACCCCTTGGATGACCACAGCCATCTGCTCTAGGCCTCTGTGGATCAGTAGGTCCGGCTCATGGTAGCGGTGGATGCATTCTGAGTGGAGCTGCACCAGGCAGAGGAGCAGCACAGCAGGGACCATGCCCTGCTCCTAGCAGAGTTAGCGCGGCAGCAGGTGGATGTGACCACAGCCATGGATAGGCACACCACTGTGGTGACAACTGTCCTGGCAACACTGGCCAACTGGTTGTGTGCCCAGCCACCGCATACCCCTCGGAGTGCAGTGTCCACCCCTCGGGCCCAGCATCGGGTGACCACAGCCATGTCGATGCTGGGTTCAGCTGTGAGCATACCAGGCACGCCTCATGCAGGCATGATTGGTGGCCTGCAGACACCTGTGTGAACCCAGTCACGTTCACACAGTGTCACCCCTGGGGGAACCATCTGTGCAACCCCATGAGGCCACTGAGCAGCCTGTGCCAGCTGGCAGGCCACGGCGGGGCTGCCCACATGTCCATGGTGGTAGTGCTACTGTGCAGCACAACTGACCCTACCCCCTCCATGACTGCTGTCTGCCACCACCCTGTGTGCACTGTGGTGTTCCGTGTGAGATGCATGGGTGTGATACCCAGTCCTGCACACACAGGGGTTTTCAGCACACCCGCCCAGCAGCTGTCCACTGTGATGCAGGTGTCGATGATGCCAGCATAGCGCTGTCTGCCACTGTGCAATGGTGTCAGCATCTGAGACATGCCCAGTGCCTGTCTCTGGGTGTGGCCTGCTGGGTGGGGGGAGCCATAAGGTGGGTGTGGCGTGGCTGTGTGGGCAGGATGGGGTGCATGTGTGTGTGTGTGTGCTGTGTGCAGCCCTGCTGTGTTCTGCCATGGTGTCCAAGCTCCCGCCCATTCAAACACCCCTGCCACTGACCCAGGCTTGGTGTCTGCCTCCGCCTGTCTGTCGGCTGTGTTTGGATACCCGGGGCACGCTCGTGGACAAGTTCACCTACCTGTGTGGTCCATAGTGCTCCTCTGCGATGGTGTCCCAGTGCTGCTGCACCATCTGGGCCAGCCAGAGATCCCTTCGCCCAAGGGGTGGCTGCCCACCTCCAGCTGGATCGGCATCCCCATCGTCCCCACCACTGTCCCCCTCTTCAACCTCAACAGCTGTCCCACTGTTGGTGGCCATGTTGTGCAGGATACAGCAGGCCAGGAATAGCCCACAGGCCTTTGAGGGACTGTACTGTAGGGCACCTCCAGACCTGTCCAGTCAACAGAACCGAGCCTTCAGCTGCCCGGACACCTGCTCAATGATGTTCCATATCGTGGCGTCTGCCTCATTGTACTGTTGCTGCACTGGGGTAGAGGGCCACCAGTATGGTGTGATCAGCCAAGGCCAGAGTGGGTACCCACTGTCACCTATGTGTTGTGAGGTATCATTAGTATGGGGATCTGTGTCACTGTGCTCCCGGCCTTCCAGACCGCATCCTATGGCACCCCTGCTCTTGCACCATACACGCCTCCTGTTGCCCCCATCACCTGGCATGCACTGCATACTTACCTACTAGATGACCAGTGGGGATGTCCCCACTCTTGAACCTGTGGCACAGTGCAGACTGGTGCCAGATGAAGGCATTGTGTGCTCACCAGGGTGCATGGCACAGACATTGATTATGCACCCTCTGACATCGCACACCACCTGGCAGTTGACGCTCAGGTATCCCTTGTGGTTGATATAAGCTGCCCCCTCTGGGCCGGGTGGTGTGCGGATGCCAACATGGGTGTAGTTGATGGCCCCGAGCATGCCAGGCAACCGTGCTACCCTGTGGAACTCCTGCATGTTTGCTGTATGCTCTGCCTGTGTGCTGGGGAAATGGATGTACTCCACAACATGTGGCAGTAGTGCGCTGAGGAACTGTGTGAGGATGCGTGATGCGGCTGACATGTGTCCCATGTTGGTCTCTGGAAGGTGCCCATGGTGAGCAGGCACATGGCGGCCGTGACCTTTGTTTCCACTGACAGGGCATGACTCCGTCTTGTAGGTGCCTGCATCTCCTCACTGCACAGCTCACAGAGCCGCCTCAGGTTCAGGCAGTACTGGCCCATGATCTCAGTGTCACTGTACAGCTTGAAGCTGCCACAGGCGTGGTACAGCCTGTTCTGGGCATAGCGCTGATGGGCCCTTCCACGACCGTGCCTCTCTGCATCCTGCCTCCTCACACCCCTCATGACTGCCTCCATCTGGAAGGTTGCACTGGCCATGTCCAGGGTTGTTGTTCCCCCCAGGTGGCTCTCTACCCAGTCCCCCTGGCTGTGTGCTGCTGGCCCTGCCCCTGCACTGGGTGCACCCTTGGCACTGCACCGCCTGTGCCACTCACAGTGTGACCTGCCTGGGCCCCTCTGCTGTCCCTCCTCCATAGCACCCACGCACAGTCCCTCTGACAAACACACACACACATACACACACACACACATGCACACACACTCCCTGTGACCCCCGTCCACCTCTGGGCCACTCCTGTGCTGCTTTCTGTTGCCCTCACTACCTGCTGCTATGTCCCGTCTCCCTGCACCTATGGCTCCTCTCATGCGCAAGCCTCCTCCCCTCAGTTGCTCTCTTTTATTTTGGCTCAAGTCTGCTATTGTGCAACTTCTGATTACTCCTCTGTTGTGCTTGTTGCCTGCTGTTGAATATTGCACTGTGCCACATATTCATGGTTATGCCCCTTGCAGTTGCCATACATTCATTTCCATTGCGCTTTTGCACATTGGATTTTGTGCTGCGTATCTGCTGCCACTGAATATCACATTTTGGCACATTTTGGTGATTGTGCAGGTGCATCCCTATTGCGCATGGTGCAATTGCTCTGAATATCACGGCCTGAGTGGTTAAATTTCATTATTCAGTCCCAAAAGGTGATTTTGCGCAGCAACCTCAAAATCACCCTCCAGGCCCAATTAACAAAATGACAGTGCCAGTGTTCATGAGGTGGGGCCCAAAAAAGGCCATGTTGAGAATTTGGTGAAAATATTCCTAAAAATAGCAAGGTTATGAACATAAGTTCAAAATGCCATTGAAATACATTATATGGCACATACCTTGATTCCTCAGTTCATGGTTCAGCTTTGAAGAGTGCAGACATGTCTCGGTCCTCAGATGTTGACAGCCTAGGACCTCCGGTGGTAATTATAGAGTAAAAGGGTGGTGTTGGATGGTGGGTGCTCAGTAGGAGGGTCGGGATGGAGAGGGGGATGGTGGGGATGATGAGATATTTACTTTTTTCATGTTAAAAAAATAAAAAAGACATTGGGGGACTGTTTTCTTTTTACAGGTTAAAGTAAATAAATATTTCAGGACACTGGAGGTGAGCTCCTGAGGAGTCCCGCACTGGTGGGGGGGCTCTAAATGCCAACATGGGGATTGGGACCCCCGATGTCAGCTACTTAATAAAACAATGGGCTGTGGAGGGCATCTGACACTGGGTGGACATCCTAGTGTCAGATTTATAAACATAAATAAATAAATACATAAATAAATAAATAAACCAGTGACTACGGGACAGTGATCAGAGGGTGGGGAGTGCCACTAGACACCAGGGAATATATCTGTAATTTAGGAGGACAGTGATCAGGGAGTGAGGGGTGCCACTAGACACCAGGGAAATGACAGAACAAAACTCACACTGTAGCTGGCAGCAGGAGTTCAGCTGCAGCTGCAGAACTAAAGAAAATCCACTGTTCTCATACAGAGAACGTAGTGGAAGGCTCCTCTGGCTAAGCTGGGCACCCAGGATTTCAGGTGCCCTAAAAGAGTATTTCTGGCCCTAATTGTGAAAAAAACAAATACCAGAATCTAGCAAAATGGGGCTCGTTTAGCTAGGTTCTGGTGTTTCATTTGTAAAATGACAACATTTTTAAGTATTTTCCATATATTTCAGTTCTTGAAAAAAAAAGTAAGATTGTGGCTCACAAAAAAGGATATTTCTCTCATGAAAAAGGATTTTATTCTCACGAAAAAGGAATTGGGTCTTGTGAGACAGAATCCTTTATCGCGAGGTCAAATCATTTGTTGAACTTTCTCCCTCTATCCTGAAAAGTGATCTTCCTATTGAAAACAATGGGAAATGAAAAATTGAATAACTTTGCAACATTTTAATACTTTTTCATGAAACAAATGGTTGCCTGTTCTGTACCCAAGCCATTTCTACCATTAAAAAATCATATCAAAATTCCACACTGTGTGGACACAAGGCGATGAGGAAAAAAAATGCAATAAATGGTGACTTTATGACTTATTGCACTGTCTGTATCTCAGAATCTGCACATCCAACCAGAACAAAACTTATCACATCAAGAGAGCTACCCAAAGGAACAGTGTGCATCAAATGTCGAGCAAATCCAATGATCAGTTTCAAAATTATTAACGTGCAACATTTGAGGTTTAACATTAAACATGCTAATCAACCCTGACTGTAGGGGCACCCCTATAATATATGATATATAATGTACATATGTGTATGTAGCTAGATAGATATGTATAAGTATATGGATATAGATAGACATAATGTAAACACGCACACACACACACACACACACACACACACACTATAGGGGTGCGATCGTGCCCCTATAGTTAGGGTTCAGCCTTCATTTCTATGGTAAACTAATAATTTTGCACTTTAGTAACTTTGCAACCATTCAAGTGATTCCCATGAAAGTTTACATGCACCATCAAGGATCAAAGCTCTCCTACTGTTGCTAGTTTCCTTCTGGTTGGATGTGTGGGTGCGGAGATACAAATTGTCAAAAAATATGAAAATGATCATTTTTGGTGAAATTCTTTGTCATGCCACTGCGCAAAAATGTTCTGGAATTTAGATCGGAAATTTTAGGGTATATAGGTCTTGGGTCACAGATGTGCCTTTTGACGGTTTGGTGAACAAATATTAATCTGCTCCAAAGTTATTAAGTTTTAAAGTTTCCCATTATTTGCTATGGGACTATTTAGATGTACTGCTCAAAAAAGGATTCTTTATCACAAATGTGAAATCCGTTTTTGCAAATGTGGAATCTTTTGCTGCAAATGTCAAATCTTTTTTCATGTTGCCTCCATCTTGTTTTCGGTTAGTGGTGAGAACAAAATTAAATAACTTAAAAATACATGGGTTAAGTAGATAACAACAGTTGTCTTTACCTAATTGGGACCTATACAATCTGATTCTGGAGTTAGTTTGTTGATATATCACTTAGAAATATTTTTTCTTAACATGCAGAAATCCTTTTTCGCAAACCGTGGGGGAAAAAAGCTGCGAAACGGGATCCTTTTTTGCAATTGGTAAAAAAGGATTTTCTTTTACCGCAAATTATGAAAAAAAAACACGGAAACGGATTATTTTTCACAGTTTGTAAAAATGGATTTTTTTTCTGCAAATTGCAAAAAAAGAACTATGGAAAAGAATTATTTTTCGCAATTTGTGAAAAAAGGAATTTTAAAAAGCTGTTTATTTCTTACTCCACAGTTCACAAACGATTGTTGATTCTGGTCTGAAATTTTCATGGTACAAAGGGCTTGCCCCAAAGATGTGCCTTTTTCTGGTTTGGTAAATATATTTCTTTGCTGTGGAGTTCTGTGGCTTTAAATTTTGGTTTATTTCCCATAGGATGACATTGTAACATGAGGTTTTGACAGTCGTTTCTTTGTCACTGTGCTGTGAAGAAACCGTTTTCAATTTTGCTCTGAAATATTCAAGGTGCAAAGGCCTTGTGCCACCAATGTTCCTTTAGCTTGTTTCGTGAAAATATATTAATTTGGTGTCTAGTTACACAGGTTTCATATTTTGCTGTGTTTTCTATAGGATCAAATTGCAATGTGAGGTGCTTTTTGGCACTGCTCACTACGGGATGGCAGCACAGGCCCCAGAGGGCCCTGCTCTCCCACAGGAAAATAAGGATTCCATTTCATTATCTCAAGAATTATGGGTGGATGGGAGGGTTCTGCACTCCCACAAGGAAATAAGGATGCAATTACAATCTCTCAAAAATTATGGAAGGATGGGAGTCTTGCACTCCCACAAGCAAATAAGACTACGATTATACTATCTCAAAAAGAAAGGAAATTCTTGGCAAAAAAACTTAATTAATGCATCAGTTAGGGTTCCAGTGGCAAAAGTTTGGAAATGTGGTAGTAGGATTTCCAGCACTAACACCTCATCCTGCATGCAGCAACAGGTGTGGAGGGTGTTTTGTTGTCATCCTAGCGCCACCCCATTCTCCTGTACTGTATCCATATCAGTTTATTAACTCATGGAAGGGGTGAAACGTTAGGCTGACAACTCAAAGACATTCCCATGCCTGCTGCATGCAGGGTGGGGTGGGTGTTAGTTGGAAACCTAACACCGCATTTCTAAATTTTTGTTTTAGAGTTCTAATTGATACAGTAACAAAGTTTTTGACAAGAATATATATATATATATATATATATATACAGTATAATTGCAAAACTCCGTTAATGCATCAGTTAGGTTGATTGCACGCCAACAAAATTCTGGAAATCTGATGTTAGGGTTACCAGTCCTACTCATATGGTATCCATGGGTGGCAGCATGGGCCCTCTGGGCCCTGTGCTTCCACCTGCCCATAAGTGTGAAGGCATAGTGCAGGAGGGCCCTGTGTTGCCAGTTTTGCATAATGGGATGCATATTTTGGAGCACAGGCTCTCTGTGCCCTGCAATTCCACTTACTTGTAAGTATAGAGACATAGCACAGGAGGGCCCTGTCCTTTTAGTTTTGCATAATCGTATCCATAAGTGGGAGTGTGGGGCTTCTGGCCCTGCGCCCCACCCACCCATGAGTGCAGATGCATAGCGTAGGGAGGGCCCAGTGCTCCCAGTTTAGCATCAATAATATGCATAGGTGGGAGTGCAGGACCTCTGGGCCCTGCACTCCCACCTACCCATAAGTACATACACACAGCACAGGCCTAGAGGCATTCCAACTAACCCTTGTAACACTTATTTGGCAATATTTCAGTAACCATAGCAACTGTGGAAAAAATTATTTTGTGGTTGTATTCAGGACCTAACCACCTCCACATGTGCTTAGTACAAGGTGTACTAAGTTGTGCTTAGGGAAAATCCATATCTCAAACTGTTTTGCTGATCTACTGTAGGCACTGAAAGGTGTTGCATCCTCCACAATATTATTATATGGGAAAATTAACAACTTTGGACTGCTGTAACTCTGGAACCAGTGTAAATGTTTTCACCAAACCAGAAAAAGGCACATCTGTGGGGCAAGGACTTGCCACCCTACAAATCATGGCCCAAATGTCATGACCATTGTCTTGCTATGAAGTAGCAAAGAAACTGGTGTTTCGGGGCTGTTTGCCCATAGAACTATTGCATAAGTTCTGCGCACTTTCACGAAACAATCATGCACTTTCGCGCAAGTACCATTGGTTTACATGATGGACCTTTGTGCAAGTCTCCTCACTTGTGCAATATTCCCACTTGTAAAGCACTGGTACTTGTGCGAAAGTGCGTGGTACTTGCGCGATAGTAAAAAGTGTTTTCGAGGGAAACATATATTTTTTCCCATAGGCTATAACTGGAAACTTTAAAGTTTAGTAACTTTTGAATGGATTAATATTTTTCAACAAACCTTCAAGAGGCATTTCCATAGCCCAGTCCCCATATACCCTGAAAATGTTGGACCAGATGGTCAAACCATTTGGGCTGTAAAGACAAGCAAATAATTTGTCAAAAATGGCCAAAAAAGTGTTGTTTTGCACTTTTGGGCACTCTGCAGCTCCGCAACTGCACATCTGACCGGAACAAAACTTACCAGATCCAGAGATCTATAGCAGCAGATGGCACATGCACAATTTCTTGGACATCGGTCAAACGGTTTCAAAGTTATTAAAGTGCAGAGATTTGGGTTTAACATAGAAGTGGCTACTCAACCCTAACTATAGTGGCACTACTATGCCACTATAATATAAATATATATTTTTTATTTATTTATTTTGTTAACCGGGTAAACATATGAGCCAAGGCCCTTTTTCATATGCGACCCGAGACTGTGAAACAGTCACAAGATGATATACAAAAGATAGCTTTTACATTTACTTAACATAGAAATTCAGTACATGACATATTATGCAAAATTACAAAACACTTAACACTTGGACAAAAATACATTATAATTATTTAAAATTACAGTGACATTGCAAACTACTCAACAAATAATGCTTCAATTTCTTTTTAATTAAGTCATGACTACTCAGAGTTTTAAATTCAGTTGGTAAATTATTCCAATATTTTGGTACTTGGATAGAGAAGGCTTGAGCACCCATTTAGTTTTAGTAATTTTCATATTTAAACAAATTTGAGAATTTGATCTCAGATTTCTCAGAACTTCCCTTTCTGATATCAAGGAATACAAAGGTGAGAGCTTTTTTTGTCTCAATACATTGTCCTTTATACAACAGAGAGAATAAATGGAACTCAAATTTGGTGGAAGAAATCCTTGAACTTGATATAAAGTACAATGATGTGTACTATAAGACAATCTATGAACAAATCTACAAATACTATGAAATGTCATTGTTAAATTAGTTGACACATGTTTTGACAAAGCTGTAAATAAGAATGAGTTATAATTCAGTTGTGATAACAGCATACTCTGGGCTGTATGTTTCCTTGCCTGTAATGTTAACACATTCTATAATCTGAATAAGACCCCTAATTTTTGATTTACTGATTTTGTTAAAGTCAATATATGATTTGAAAATGTCAAACTGGAATCCAGATTCATTCCCAAATATCTAAAGCAATGCACCTGCTCCAAATTACTTTCATTTTTACCGGAAATGTTTAAATTTCATAATTTTTCCAATTTTTGTTTAGAAGCAAACATCATACTCTTGGTTTTTGAAATATTCAATGATAATTTTAAGTCCAATAAAACATTTTCTAAACTCTGAGGGCCAGATATTCAAAGCTTTGCTAAGTCCACAAACAGTTTGCACTGGAATAGTGTGGGATTAGCGTGGGTCTGCCATATTCAAAAGGCCGACTAGCGCGGGCAAACAGCAGTAGAGCTGGGCTAAGCATTATGATATGCAAGGGGCATAGTGAACATGAATAAATTCACTATGAGATATTCAGTGACTAGTGCCGCGCTAAGGTGTTTAGCGCAACATAGCGTGACCCATAGCATGGTACAAATTACTGCCCAGGAAAAGCCGGTCTTAACCCGGGGCAAACAGCATTTTACATCATTGGTGCATTGAGTGGTGCTTGTGTGGGATTTGTGCGGCTTGTGTGGCCCTGACATAGGAGTACAACACTTAGAAAATGCCAGACATGGAGAACACATGCTGCTCGCTGATGGCATCACCATGATGCCAGCAGCTGCCACCAGTCTAAGCCAAGCACAGACAGTGAGGGGTGATCTGGCCCACAGAGGACAGCATGGTAGTGTGGCCATAATACACACCTGCAGACCATATGTCTGTGGTGCGTAACAGATGCCAGCACACACACATGCAGCACTGTGGGCATGGTGGCCAGTGAGGGGAGGGTGTATGGGTGGCCAGACCTCACCACAACCCAGGTATGGCCACAAGGCTGGGACACACCGCTCAGTGCACATGGGCCAGTAATGGGATTATGCCATCACCTATGTGCCTGTCGGATTCTACATGCCCCCCCAGCCACCTACCACACAACTGTATAGATGTCACAGCACACACTGCCGGCCATGTACATGACACTGTGTGCATCCCATGCCACAGGTGCAGCATCTGTGGATCACTCAACAGCATGATAGTACTGTCCACTGTCAGTAATTACCTGCAAGCTGTGCCTGTCACTGTGTACAGTGCAGTGGTCATCACTGCCCTACATACCATAGGCAGTGTTGTGTCCCTCAAGCTACCAGCCCTCTTGCTACTGTAGTGTCTGCAGTGCACTGTAGCATGACCTACAGTGTGAAGGTTCCATGCAGCACCACCACCACCACCTGTACCTATGCTGTGTTGTCCCCTGGGGTATGATATACTATGCTATACTGTACTGTTTACATGAAGCCTGCAGCTATCATCATGCACTGCCTGACTGACCTACAGGTGGAGCTGTGGTCAGACCTGGCCAGCCCCTGTACCTCCAGACTGACCCACAGGTGGAGCAGTGGGACCCTGCAGTAACGCTGTGCAAACTGCATGAAAATCAGGGCATGATGAGATGCTAATGTGGCTGTTTGCCCAGAGACTATCTAAGTAGGCTCATTTGCATGTCACTTTGAATATGGCAAAGTTTAGTATGGGGCTAAAGTGTTTGCACTGGGCAAACCGCTTAGCTCTGCGCTAAAGCCGTGCTAACATGTTAGCATGGCGCTAATGGTTCGGGGAATATTATACAGTTATGATCATTGTTTTTTCATGTTTGCTGCTGCCTGCAGCTGTACTGGGTCCATGCATTTGCCAGAACACACATTGGCCACATAGTTCCTCTCTACCTACCCTCACGTCGCTGTGCACTGTGTTGTTGCTGTGGTTTGTACTTCCTAGTTGTTATATTAAGTGCTGTCAAATTCCAGGGCTATGGTTGCCCTGCACTCCCAGCCCAGTTTGCATGGCCTCTTTCCCATGCTATATTCATAGGCTGTTTTCCCAGGGCTATTCCTTTTGAATATGGCTTGCTTTGTGCTCCAGACTAAGTTTGCATGCCAGGCAGTGTTAACTTAACACAGGGGCAAAGCTTTGAATATCTGGCGCTGAAAGTCTTCAGACAAATCTTGGGCAATTTTGTCTAATGAATTAGAGCTTTTATATAATATTGTATCATCAGCATATAAAATTGTCTTGGCCTTAAGAATTTTACTTGGTATATTATCCACAAATATGGAAAACATTAGGGGTCCCAAGACTAATCCTTGAGGTACACCCTTTTCTAAAATTCTACTCTGTGATACTGAACCCTCATAAAGAACTTGTAGTTCCCTTCCAGATAAATAAGTCTTCATCCATTCTAGTGATAATCCAGTCCCTTTACAGCCAGGCTTCTGAGCAGCAAGCGATGGTCAACAAGGTCAAATGCCTTGGACAGGTCCACAAAAACAGCACCAGTGAGCTCACCCCTCTCCATAGCCTCACTGATGTGGTTTGTGAACCTGGTCAAGGCAGTGCCAGTACCATGAAATTTCCTAAAGCCATGCTGCTCAGGAGCCCAAAGCCCAATCCATTGTAAATAATCACTAATTTGTATCTCTGTCATCTTTTCTAAAATTTTACCTAAAGGATGGAGAAGAGAAATAGGGCGATAATTCCCCAAATCTTTATTGTTTCCCCCCTTAAAAAGTGGTTTTATTATAGTTTTTTTTTCCATTGTTGTGGAAAGATCCCTGTTTCTAAAGACAAATTAAATATCTTTGTCAAAGGTTTATAAATGAACAAAGATATTAACTTCAGAAACCTTGACTGAATATCATCAATTCCAAATTTTTTAAAGGAATTTTCTTCAGAATCTTTAAGACCTGATTGGACTCTATTTCATTAAAATGGAATGTTATGCCATTTTGAGATGTTATAACTGGGTTCTTTACATCATGATCTTCCTTATCTACACTATATTTGCCCATATCCAAAATTTTTTGTAAAAAGGCTGAGCTTATTTCTTGTGGATCTTTTATTGTAACTCCTTCAACTTGGAACTCACTCGATTGTTCATTTATGGGAGAAAATACTAAAGATTTGATTGAAGACCAACACTTTTTGGGGTTTGACAAATTCAAATCTTGTTATTTTGTGTAATAATCAGATTTACATAGCCTTAATTTTATTTTACATTCGTTTCTTAATTTCCGATAATTTTGAAAATCATTAATCTTTTTACTCATGTAAAATTGTTTCCATGCTTGATCCCTTATTTTCATCAATTTAAACATCTCCAGAGTAATCCATTTATTTACTGTCACCCTTGATGTCCTTGTTAATTTTGGACAGAATTTATTTTGTAATTCCAAGATTTGTGCTGTAAAATAATCTACTGCTGACTCTATGCAAGGTATTACATCCAAATAGGACCAATCAATTTCTCTTAAATCAGACTTTAGTCCATCATCTAATTCTTCAGGATGCTTTCTATAAGTAATCAGATGAAGGGGAAGCTTTATTTTCTTAGATTTCCAGGTACAGTATATTGTCTGATGGTCACTAATAACGTCTGGTAAGACTCCAATCTTAGTAATTTTTGAATAATTATTTGTCAGAATCCAATTCAAAATTGAATGATTATTTGTCTTCATTTTCATAGGTGTAAAAGTTTGTAGTAACTGACACAAGCCTGCATTCATCAACAAAGATTCCATATTTGAAGCATCACTAGAGTCCCAATGAATATTAAAATCTCCTAACACTACAAAGTCACCACTAAATTGATAATCAGAAACTACTTGCAAAAACTCTTCAAGACATTTACATGCAAATCTGGGTGGATTATAAACAGTGCAATGTTTAAGCTTATAATTATCCCCTTGTTTTATCTCAATCAATAACCATTCACACTCTGAAGGGGAATCGACCTTTATCTCCAATTTAGACACAATTAATTCTTGTTTGTAGTAAATAAGTATTCCTCCCCCTCCTTTTTATGCCCTTCCCTATCTTTCCTTATTATTTTATAACCATCTAAAGCCAAGACACCATTTGTTACTGAGGGTTTTAACCAAGTTTCAGTTAAACTCAAAATATCAGGTTCATATTTTAAGACCCAAGCCTCTATCTCTTGTTTTTTTAGGAAATAAGCTACAAATATTTAAATGTGCCACTCTTAGGCCCCCCTTCCCCTAAATTAAATGATCAGCAGACAAATTGGGGCCTGGGTTTACTTCTATATCCCCAGAAAGAGTTAGCAATAGCCCAATACAAAAAGACAAAACAGTATCAGGGCATACATTAGGGATTTGTATAATATTTCGACCAATTTTATACTGTGACTTTTTATTCAGCAACCCTATCACTTCTAACTTTGGCAACTCATTATATCTAAATTTACAAAGTAGGTTTGAATATATAAAATTATCTTCGAATCTTCCTTGTTCAAAATTTCCCTCAGCTTTATTTGCCAGGATCCAGGCACTTGAGTCCACTAACATCAACCCCAGTACACAACCCACCATTATTAAACACTTTTGCATTTTCATTATTCAGGGAATCACAACACTTAATTATACAAGGTTAGGTATCAATTTATATCTTCACTTTGTATCACTTTATACAGGAAACTAAACACAATAGCTAAGACAAATACTACCTTAACTTCATGTATAATCAAGAATTTTCTCTGCCGAGTGGTGCTCGTGACACTCACGTTCACGCTTGCGAGCAGCTCAATTTATTTATCCCGACTGGAGCACTCAGCCACTGGCTCACCCCCGAGCCCCCAAGTCAGCTGAGCACAATAAATCTAAATGAGGTAATTAGGCAGGGAAACACAGAGCCATTCTGTTTTGCAGCAGTTCTTACACAAGTTCAAAAGCAGTAGATTTAAATACAGCATTTCCACTCACACAGCAGCAGCTCAGTCCACCTCAGTGCGATGTATTTGGCAATAGAGGGAAATTCAGAGCAGGATCTTCTGATGCTTGCGAGCAGCTCAGTTTATTTACCCTGACTGGAGCACTCAGCCACTGGCTCACCCCGATCCCCCAAGTCAGCTGAGCACAATAAATCTAAACAGGGTAATTAGGCAGGGAAACACAGAGCCATTCCATTTTGTAGCAGTTCTTACACAAGTTCAAAAGCAGCAGATTTAAATACTGTGTTTCCACTCACAAAGCAGCAGCTCAGTCCACCTCAGCATAATGTATTTGGCAATAGAGGGAATATATATATATATATATATTTATTGCAAAAAACTTTGTTAATTCATCAGTTAGGGTTAAAGTGACAAAAGTGGGGAAATGAGCTGTTAGGGTTGAGCCCCTAACCTCCCCCACCACCTCACTCTCCACACACTGATAGACACTGGGGTATGCAATGGGGTCATCAGGCCCAATGCTCACCCCATTCCATGTGTAAGCAGGATGACATGCTACAATAAAGGAGAATGTGGTGAGAGTTAGGCCTCATAACCCAAGGCACACCCCGGCATATGTCGGTCTGTGGAGGATGGGTGATGGGGTGGTGGTGGAGGTTAGGGGCTCAACCCTAACAGCTCATTTCCCCACTTTTGTTGCTTTAACCCTAACTGATGCATTAATGAAGTTTTTTGCAATGAATTTCCTTACTTTTTGAAAAAGTATAATATAACTAGTAAATGGCCCATTTTTACATAATGATATCTGTCTGTGAGAGCGTGGGTCCTCCGGGCCCTGCACTCCCACTTATACATAAAAATGCAGCCATACAGCAGCCCTATAGGCCTGAAAAGGAACCTTTGTAACAGTTATTTGCCAATATCTCAGTAACCGTACAACCTAGGGAAATAATTCTACTGCAGGTGTAATCTATGATTTCCAAACTTCTTTGTCAAAATCCCTGTTCATGAGTAATCCTTGATCATCAGATTTTGACCATCTGGTCCCTACGTTGTGAACAAGAAAGGTGTGCCTTAGAGTCATTGGGCCTAACTCTCATCCCATTTTCCTATACCATACTGTCTCATCTTGTTTACACATGGAATGGGGTGAGAGTTAGGACCAGCAACTCCAAGGCACACCACAATGCCTGTTGGTGTGTGGAGTGGGGTGGTAGGGTTGGTAACCCTAACGTTGAATTTCCCAGCTTTTTACACTTTAATAAAAACCCTAACTGATGCATTAACATAGTTTTTTGCAATGAATATATATATATATATATATATAAATAGGGGATACATGATGGGTAGGAGTGTGATATGCACAAGTATGCTCACTCCTGCAGTGTGAGCTATGGATGCTTACGAGTGCCGAAGGCATGAGTGAGAGTATCCATGACTCACAATGCAGGAGTGAGTATATTTGTGCATATCACAAGATCTGCACATCATGTGTGTGATTTATACAATGGGAGGTGGGGAGCTTCCAAAGTACAGTTCTGTTTTTCTGTGTGTTCTTTTATTGTTTGGTAACTGGGTATGTTTCTAGAGGTGACTTGTTCAGAGTCACACAGTGTGGATGTGGAGTTTGTAAGAATCAAACCCAAGTCTGGTATGCTGGATTTACCAAGCTTGTTTAAAGCTCAAGACTCTAACCTCTAGGCTATACTAAGAGCACTGTTTGATTGTGTTCTGAGTGTGTTCAAGTGTTTCTGAATGGGCTGGGAATGTTACCCACATTATAAGAAATAGGTGAATGTGTTTGGCAATACTAATTAAATTAGTTTCAGCAAGCAGTGAGGAACAGCTATTGTGAGGCACTGTGATTTAGATTGCAGGTTTTCTTGAACTGAACTTAAAATAGTAATGAGCTGGGAGTTTTACAAACCCTGTGGGAAACAAGTAAATGTTCTTCACGATGTTAAGCGAGTTACTTGGAAGTAGCAGTGAGAAACAGAAAGTGTAAAGCACTGTTATTTAGAATGCAGGATATTTTTAAAATGTAGTAATGGGCTGGGAGTTTTACAACACTGTGGAAAACAGTTGAATGTCCTTTGAATGCTGATTGAGTTACTTGCAAGTAGCAGCAAGAAACAGATTTGTAAAGAAGTTCAATTTAGTATGCAGGCTGGAGTGAGTGAATGAGTCAGAGTGTGATAAACGGAAGATATTTCAACTCCAGTGTTGTCATCTCCAGATATCTCACTCCGGTGGAAATAACATGTTTTATTATCACTGTGGAGCTCTCACCCCCATTGTATAAATATATATATATATATATATATATATATATATACACACACACACACATATATACAACAGGTGTGGGTCTAGATTGACCAAGACAAAACTACTATCTTATGACCAACTTGCAAGACAGTACTACTACCTTGAAAAGCTGATTATGTCTCAATGGAAAACTAAACCAATCAGACATCAGCTTTAACAATGCTGTTGACATTACAGTAGCAATGTGCAACACAAAAGCCAGCATATGTGAGATGCTTTGTAGATTTAGTTGCTTTCTGCTTTGCATCTATTTTGATTGTATTAACTTGTACTGTACTGACTGTATTGATTTGTACCGTACTGATTTGTAATGTATTGATTTGTACCGTACTGATTTGTAATGTATTGATTTATACCGTACTGATTTGTAATGTATTAATTTGTACCATACTGATTTGTAATGCATTGATTTGCCTCTCTTGTGCTGAGCCATTGATTAGAAGGCCACAGTTTACATTTTGTACTTCTTTCTTTTTGTAACTTTTGATCCTTTTTATCACAAAACCACATAAACACCTGTTGTACAAATAACATATTACATGGGTGAGAGTGAGATAGTAGTAATACCTTCATTCACTATACTTGACCTCTTCTGCCCTCACTCGTGGCTTTGTCACTCATGAGGTCGGGAAGTCAAGTATAGCTTCGTATGAAGTCCAAACTATCCATTGTTTACCTGACACAAAATGGCCACCCAGGTAATAATGAGTTAAATAAATTCATTTATTTCCACTGGTGTTAAATTTTCAAACAGAGTTTTATTCTTCCCCACCATCAATCATCCCCCCTTCCAGCACTACTTATGTACTTTCATTTCCCCTCTCTGTATTGTATATCTTCCTATACAGCACCATACTGTCCACCTCAGCAGCTCCCACTTTAACAAGCATCCTCAGAGTTGAACCTGGTAAAAAGAACACACTCCTATTTCCCTAATTCTGGTCACTACATTGTCAGCTTCCACTCACTATATATTTTAAAGTGTTGCCGTCCCATGTTCCCAAACCTGCCACAGCAGAAACTTACCTCATTAAAGCTCTCTCACTCTGTAGTCACACTTTCCTTATCCATCTGGCTCCATGACATTAACTTAAAAAAATCAAATGGTGCTATGATGCTTTAAAAAAATAACTTTTTTTTTTAAAGGAAACCCTACTGCTTCACGCTACACTTCTCCATGCTGATTCCAAGCATCCCCACTTGAGTCATCCAGAACTTGACTCCGCATGTAGGAGCAACCAGATTTATTGCTGAATACAGCATGAAGCATTAAAAAAAAAGAAAAACAGGATCAACCAGTCAAACAATTCCATAAATGAAAACAAAATCAAAAATTACCAAATGCACTAGCACTTCGGCGGCTCCTCGCTAAGCAAGAAACAGCCACTATGTTTAAGAAACTCATTGGCCCTTCCACACACTACAAACACTCAACCATCACACACTTTCAATGTGCTGACGTCATGTCTCTAGCAACCACACTAGTGATCCTAACAACCAGCCCATAATGATGTAGAACACAGAGTAGAACTCAAATAATCCCCTGGATTTTATTAAAAAACCAAAACAAAACTCAACAAAATCTACATAAGACACACACACAAAAAAAATACAACCCTATTACTTAAATAGAATATGCAGTGGGGACTTTATTAAATAAATAATTTATGTGCTCTCGAGCAATTTGATGTTGGACAATTCACTCGTGGCTTATGCCATTTGTGAAGTTACCCACGGTCAAACTGCTCTTGTGCACATAAATCATTTATTTAACTCATCCTGATTGCATATCTCTTATTTGTATACTATAGTAGCATGGTAGCATCACTATAGTTAGGGTTGATTGGCCTGGTTGACGTTAAACCCTAATTTTGCACTTTTAATAGCTTCACCCCCATTCAACAGATGTGCATGAAATTTTGCATGTCAGTTGGGGGTGGGGTAAAGGTCTCTTGCTGTGTCAGGTTTTGTTCTGGTCAGATTTGCAGATTCCAAGATCCAGACAAGTGAAAAAAGTGAAAGAAATCTGGGGTTTTGACTGTTTATTTGTCACCACCTATTGCCAGACAGCTTGGAATTTTGTTCTGAAATTTTCAGGATAAAAACAGCTTACCCCAGATTGGTGACTTTTGTGGTTTGGTGAAAAAATATTAATCCATTCCAGAGTTATATGTATTTGAAATATTGTTTCTGAGCATGCTCATCATGGTCTTTTGGATAGCTGTTTCATATAAAAGAAGAATTTGTCTACACATAACAGGAATATCTTTCATGAGGGGAGTAATCCTCTTTTGTAAGAAAAAACTCTTCTTTTGTATGGCAGCCACCTTGTTTCCATTTTTTTTTTCCAAAAAAGAAAATTTTTTGGAAACCCAGAAAAATTATATCCTACAGAGAGACCAACACATGTATCTAACTAAACGGCATCCCATTAGTTGGATTCTGCAGTTAGTGTTTTGAAAAAGGGACCTCGAAATGTGTTTTAAAAACATTTTAAAAATCTTCTTTTGTAAGACAGTTTTTATCTTTTGTATGGCCTCACAAAAGAGGAACAGGGCCATACAAAAGAAGATTAGGTTCATACAAAAGAAGAATTTGGACTTTTTTCACAGTCTTTTTTTGCATGAACCAATCCTCTTTTGTAAGAATGACAAAATCTCACAAAAGGGGATTGGTTTATATGAAAAAAGAAGTTGGACTTTTATTTTACATTCTTCTTTTGCATGACCCAACCCTCTTTCATGAGAGTGTCAAAATCACATGAAAGAGGACTGGTTCATGTGAAAGAAGAAGCTGAACTTCAATATGGGGGGGTGGGACTACATGGCTGTCTCAGTGGTCAGCTGTGAGGGCTGGATGCTGCTAAACTCCCTCTCAGGGGGATTGTAACTGCAGCTCCACAAGAGTACGAGTTTGTTCTGGGATGTTTTATGAAACTGAACTGACTACACCTGAAGAGGAGCTTTCAAAAAAGGCATAAAATCTCTGATGAGTTTTGGGATAATGACATCAAAAAAAGACAAAAAAACTCAGCGTCTACTTCAAAAACAAAATTTCCCAAATCAATGCCTATAGTGCTTTTCATACACAGTGTATTCCAAAGTGCTTTACAAGCAATGCTTGACTGGTAGTGAAGTGACTGAATATGTAGTGATGGCCATATCACACATAAACACCCACACACAGCCTGGACAATTGTGTGAACTGGTATTATGGGAAGGGGAATGTTGGCCAGGACACCGGGAATATCCCCTGCTCTTTGTGAAGAATGCCCTGGGTTCTTTTACTTCCACCTGGACACCCACCAGGACAACACCAGGATGGGCAGATGGGACCTTGGTTTAATATCTCATCTGAAGAACTGCACACCCCAGCAGTACAGCACCCCCCAATACTGCACTCGGGTACCAGCATTTTAGGTACAAGTCCAATCCCGGTGTGGGATGAGAACCCACAACCTTCTGGTCCAGAGGCAGATGTGCTATTAACTGAGCCATGCTGAAAGTCAAGTTCATTAATAGCAAAGCCAAAAAACACCAAGGTAACATGTGTTGTTTTATCAACAACTGCTGGTGTTTCTACACATCTTTTCCCTGTGTTCTTGTAGCCAGAAAAATAGCCAATGAGAATGCAAGAAGTGACTACACCTGGCCTACTAGATATGTCTGGCATATTAGATAAGAGTCAGTCTCAAGATGAGAACTCAAATGGGTCAGAAGGCCCAAAAGCTGCTCAAGAAGATCAATTTAAGCCAACAACAAAAAGATGACTCACAGACTACTGACTTGGTGGAAGCTGATCAAACTGATTTTACCAAATTGAAGGATAAAACTATGGAGACCTTGCCATTTACCCAATTTACCAGAGAGTCAGAGTGGGACAGTGGAGATGGGGCAGTGACTTCAGTGATGCAGAAACCACTCCAAGTAGAGGAGACTATGGATGAGACTGGTGGGATAACTGGCGAGAGCATTCCAAACATAGAAGAGACCATGCCGACTTCAGGAGCAGAAACAATGGAAGATATTGTCCTTAAACGGATAAGAAAAACAGACAATGATTCTCAGCAACAGGGTGAGGAAACTACTGAAAATGATTTGAATGATATATCTAGTGGGCATGTACTGTAGATGAACAGTCAAATGCTATTTTTATAAATGAGCTACCTATATTAACTATGAATGAAAACATGGCAAGTACACAAGAATCCATGGGGGGAAAATAAAACAGCACATATTTAAAAAAAAAAAGAACAAGAAGAAGCTAGCAATCCCTCACAAATGAAATATTGCAAAAAGGCAGTATCAGAGAAAGACAGCCTAGAAGAACTGCGGAGTTGGGTACATAGTCTACTATTTCAAATCAATAACTCATCCCAAAAGATGGAACAGCTAATGGGCTTGCAAGATGAATTTGAAACATACCTTACCCTTACACAAAATTTAATTAAAGAAAATGCAGAATGAAAATGTTAATGCAACAACTGCAGCAAACAGTAAACCAGTTTAATGATTTGAATAAACCAACAGAAAGACAGCCTGACTATTTAGAAAAATCCTGTAATGATTCAAAAGCAAAAATACTTGATTTTGAGAACCGGGTTAGAAGAAAAAAATATCTTGATCCTGGGAGTGCCTGAAACATGGGGCAGTACAAGAAGCCTTTGCAGTTAATTTTGACAAATAGTACCTGCCTATTTGGAAACGGACCCTAGTGAGATTAATTTTAATATTTATTGAGTTCATAGAGGGCTCAGAACCAGAACAGATGAAGCAGCACCTCTGAGACCAATTATCCTAAAGTTAAGATCAGGAGATAAAGATACATTAATGGCTGCAGTACATAAAAAGAATAAAATACAGCAAACGGGTTCAAGCATATTAATATACAATGACTTACCTCCTGAACTGGTACCAGAACAGAAAAAATTTAACTTTATTAAGAGTAAATTATGGTCAAACAATATTAGAGCAACTAATGTGTTTCCAGCTAAATTAATGGTAAAACATGGATGGTGTTGGCTATATATACATACATATATATACCCACAGGATGCACTGAAAAATCTTCAAGAGAGACTGCTGCAAATATTTCATTAAAATATGATAAGGAATAAATGTAACATGAATTAAAGATATGTTCTGTTTTGCTTGTGGGGGAATGATTACAGCAGTGCTTTATGAAACAAAACAGGCAGTTCTCATGAGCTGTAATGTTTATGTTATATGTTGTAACAGTCATTGTTTGGTTTTCTGTCTTTCCTTTTGGGTTAAGAGGATAGTGCTATGCTGTAGAAACTCTACAGAAAAGTTAAATGGCAACATCCATCGAAGGAGGAAATGCTTTCTAAAGTTTGGGACTAGTAATTTTGATTATAAACTAACATGATGGCCAATTACCATAATATAAAAGTAGCCTCTCTGAATGTAAATGGGTATGTTCATCAAAATGTTGTACCAAAGTGTGACATGAAGGTTCCATTTTTAAATTAACAGCAGATCAGTTTTTTAAGCATTTCAAGATGTTGTGACCCAGTGGTGAAAAGGGGATTAGGTTGTGAGATTACTTACTTTGAAATGCCTGAGAAGAAGAATATTCAAAGTTGTTAATGTAACCATGGACACAAAACCCGTGTTGTTAGTTTAACAGTGGATACTACACTTGAATTGTTAACATAACAAAGGATGGCAAACAACTGCTTAAGTTCAGAAAAGTTCATTAATTATGATCTATGTAGTAAACTACAACTAGCATACTATGGCAATCATAGAAAAAGTAATAAATATAGACAAATTGTGCATTTATTTCAACTGGTAATACTGTCCAAGAGTAAAAGGAGATCATAAATGGCGAGTGTAACACAGGCATCATGTTGCATATGGCATGGCAGAACATGAATACTAAGGTTGCCCAGAAGTGTTCTTAGTGATTAAATAATTCTGTCTGAATAGCTACATTCAGTATCAGTGCTTCTGGAGTTTTTTATATCTCCTAGCGATAATTTGCAGCACAGCTGGTGTGACTCCAAAAATGCCCTATCCAGACAGACTTAGTGGCCCATGACAAAGTCTGTGTTGTCTAATCACATTAATATCCTGGTGTTGTGGCCTTGTGAAGCACCCATTTGCAGGCTGGTGCAGTAATCTGACACTAAAAACACATTTCATTTCATTAAATGAGTTCACTTGTGCTATGTAAACATCTTTTGAGTAGTAAATGGTACAGAATGTATCCAGTTCTATCCTGTCAGAGTTTAACCTTTTTTTCAGTTGCTGGGCCTACTGTGTGCACATTAGGTTGAACAGAAGTGGTGGGTGGGTCCATCATAGAAGTCCTGGAAGCAGTGGCAAGATCCATCACAGGAGTGCCAGGAGCAGCAGAGGGTTCCATCACAGGAGTGTCTGAAGCAGTAGATGGGTCCATAATAGGAGTACCTGGAGCAGTGGAGACATCTCTCCTAAGAATGCCAGAAGCAGTGCTGAAGTTTGTTCTTGGAGCAGCTTTTGTATCACTGTGGTATTCGTTAGAAACAGGGAATATCACAGAGAGAACATAGCCATTCGATTAGCAGTCTGTGATGTGCTTTACGTGTAGCCCTGTGAAATCACAAGTCTCTCACTAGCCATGTTTCCACATGCTCAAGGTTCATGCATGGGCCATAATCTTTTTAACAAGGTGTGCAGAAGCAAGTAAAATCTCTGGTGGCAACTACACTAGCAGCCTAACACTTAGCATGTGGCAGGTCCCAGGAACAGTTTTATTATCAGGCCTTTTGGTCCCCTTTATCCATTTGTCAGATATCCAGAAAAATGTTCACTGGTAGTGGCTACATCTCTCACTTAGAGGCTCTATTGTAAGGTTATCCTAGCAGTGCATGAAAAGACTTTCCCCCGTGGAAATGACCATGAGATGGGATTGCTCAGCCCTCACTGGCATCGATTTGGAAGCACTCTTTCCATTTGAGGGGCCTTTCCCATATTGTGATCCAATTTAGACCCATTTGATTAGAAATTCAAATTCTGTCAGTGCCATTAAAATGGCTTGTAATGCCCACTTGGATTTATACTGGCTCCCACAACCATCCATGAACTTTACCTTCTTCTGTATGTTTAGGTGGCAAGACTTTCTGAGTTGTGCATTGGCAGCTTTCACAGAATGCCAAATAAAAGAGAGTGCACACCAGTTGCTTCACAGCAGATGATACGATGGCATAAACAAGAGTGCACAGCAACTGCTTCACATCAGATGATACAACTTAATAAAGGAAAGCAGACAGAAAAAAATGCTTCTCAACAAATTATATGATGGAATAAAGGAGTATGCACACCAATTGCTTCTCAACAAATGATACAAAGTAATAAAGGGAAGCACACATAAATTGCTTCATAACAGATGATATAACAGAATAAAGGAGCGTTCACATCGATTGCTTCCCAACAGATGGTATGACAAAATAAAAGAGAGCACATAAGACAGAATGAAGGAGAATGTTGCATAGCAACTTTCTTCAAAAAATGATTGACTAAATCAAACTTCTGCTGTATAATGTGAAGCACGGATTCTTGTTTGTCTAAATAATAAGACAGTCTTAAAACTGTTGGTCTAAATAATTTTACCAGTCTTAAAAAATATTTCTAAAGAATACAATTAAAACAATGGCAGTCACCAAATGTGGATAAAAATGGATGGAAAAACATGGAGGGATAGAAAGAAAATGGAGGGGTGGAAGCAAAATGAGTGGGAATAAAATGGAAGGTATGGACAACAGCACACTGTCACGGGTGAGGACAAAGCATACAAGTGGAGGAGAACACACACACACACACACACACACACACACACACACACACACACACACACACATACATATTCTCAATATGGCTGATTGTTGAATACCAGACAAAGGGGTGCTCAACATCAAGCCATGTTAAATCCATGTGGTGATGGTTTTACATTTTTTTATTTCCCCAACACTGCTTTTTAACCCACCAAATCAATATATATATTTTTGGTGAAATCCAAACAATTCACAATAATGATGCAGGGTTTTAAATAATTGATTAGCAGTTTTTTTCTCGGGGCAATGCTAACTGTACAGAAAGTATTTATATGGGTTTTCTAGAAGTGTTATGTTTGTTAAACACAGTGAGTCAAGTGCTATGCATTTTCACAATGTTTTTGCACTTTTATGAGCAAAACACTAATCAATTTTTGGAGTTAAATAAATCTCTGTGATGTGAAGCCACCCCACCTCCCATTGCAAGATCTCAAAATGGCTGAAAACCAAGCAATTGTTCACTAGCCATGCTGTGGTGGTTTTAAATTTCCTGGTGTTACTCTTCAATCCACTGATTCAAAATAAACATTTTTTAGTGCAATCTAAGCAATAAACCTGCTGTGGAAGATAAACATGCCCAAACATAGCTAATAATTCCTAAGGTGAGGAAACTCTTTGTGGCATACATCTTATGGTAGCCTCCAGTTAACACACCTGGCTGTCAGGTGTGGCTTCCGAATCCAGGAAAACTTCTGGAAAATCACCCCCCCAACACACACACAAACATAATGCTGCACATATGATTGCAAAAAGACGGCATGTATCAGCTGTATAGGAGCTCCAGGAAGGAAGACAAAGAAATTGTACCACAAACCTGAGTGTAGAAGCTCATTGCCTGTTCCCATCATAGCACTGGGGCAAATAGTTCTGAATGTAACAACAGCAGTAGAAGGTGGACACAATGATGAGTCCTCTCTCAGGTGGCACTGGCAAAGGGACTCAGTAGCCAAACACAGCATCTTTAATACCCTCACTTGGATCTGTACACTCTCAGAAGCCCCATGAATCCTGCTACCTGTTTAGTTTCCTGTCGGGAGGGCAGTCCTGGCAGTTCTGAATGAACATCCAGGAACATGGACATGAGTTGGGGACACAGAACACGTGCAAAAAGGAGATTCGCCTGGCAAAAACTTCTTATTATTGGAATCTCCTAATGTCATCTGCATCCAACCCTAAACGGTATTGGTCCCAGATCAAGGAAATACTTGGAAACAACAAGCCTCAGACACCTACAGATATGTATATAAAGGGTACCCACTGTAACCATTCTTTCACCATTACCAGCGCTTTTAACTCACTCTTTTCCTCGCCACCTTCTCCCTCACCCTCTGGGATCCAGAAACCCTGTCCTGTTGCTTCCTCCATAACCCCCTCACTTCCCTACCCTTGAGCTGGCCCCGTCTCATACCATGAAGTCCTAAAGCTTCTCAAAACTATTCCGGCTAATGGCAGCCCAGGTCCTGATGGTATTTATCCTGGGATCCTTAGGCAGTTTGCTGCTTGGCTTGCTGCGCCCATTACTAGGCTCTTCAACCTCTCTATCAGCACTGCCTTGGTCCCCCTTGTCTGGAAAATGGCCAGAACAAGCCCCATTTTTAAGAAAGGAGATTATAAACAACTGTCCAACTACCAACCCATTTCACTTCTCCCCACTCTCAGTAAGCTACTTGAGAAACTTGTACACCATCAGGTCACTGGGTACCTTACCAAGTTCAAACTTCAATCCCTTTTTCAACATGGCTTTAGGGCTGGACACAGTACCACCACTGCCCTGACCCAACTTACCAGTGATATCAAAGGTAACATGGACAAGGGCCTACTCACAGGTGTGGTGTTTATTGACCTTTCTAAGGCATTTGACATGGTCCACCACCCACTTATGCTGACGAAGCAACAAATCTTCCGCGCCTCTGACTCTACCCTATCCTGGGTTGGCAGTTACCTTGATAACCGGTCCCAGTCTGTTGCCTTCCATAAGGCTCTATCCCTCCCCATTCCCATCACATGCAGTGTTCTGCAGGGTTCCATACTTGGTCCTCTCCTCTTTTCCCTATTCCTTAATGATATTCCCAGCCCTTCTCTTTGCAGCAGCATGCTCATGTACGCTGATGACCTGGTGCTTTATTTCTCTTCTAAATCCACTGACGACATTAACCACAATCTTTCTCATGACTTTAAATCCCTTCAGTCTTGGCTCTTGGATAACCATCAAATCCTAAACATAAGCAAAACTCAGACCATGCTTTTTGGATCCTCAAAAAAAGGTGCCCTCAGAGGCCCCTAAGCTCCTTGTCCACTGCAGTGATGGAACCACGGTCACTAACACCTCTACCTTCAAATACCTTGGGGTTTACCCTTGACTCTACTCCAGATTTCTCACCTCATGTCAATGAGGTTTGCCGGACTGTCAATGCTAAAATTGGCGCTGCCTATCGTGTACGCCACTCACTCACTCTGTCAGCCAGACTGTCAGTTGCTCGAGGAGTACTTCTTCCTCAACTCCCTTATGCCCTCCCGGTTCTGTACCCTGCCAATGCCAATGTGCTGTGCAAATGGGACACTTCCTACAACAATATCTATAAGTTCGCCTTATCGGCCCCTCACCTAACTCATCACTGCCTACTTTATTCTGGCTTAAACTGGCTGTCCCCTAAGGACCTCCGGGCTTATTCCCTAGGATGTCTTATTGACTCCATTACTAGACCACCTTGTCTGGCCTCTCTGGCCGACATGCTTACCCTGGTCTTCCCATCCCACACCCTCAGGTCCTCTTCTGTCCCAATGCTCTCTGTACGACCCTATGCTACCAAAATGGGGGAACAGTCATTCTCCAGTTTTGCTCCTAAATTCTGGAACTCGCTCCCCCTACAGATTAAAAACTCCACCTCCCACCTTGTGTTTAAGCGCTCACTGTTCTCTCACCTCTACACTCTTGGGAACTGCAAATGCATGTAGATGTAACTGATTCTAGTCTCCCTGTGGGCCAAGGTCTACTGTATAACGTACCTATGGTATATTTTATTGTGTCTTAATTTGTATAATTGACTTATCCTGATGTATCTCAACCTGTACTTTATTGTCTGTACTATTGTTGTTTGTACTTGTGAATTTGTACAATTGTGCATATCTGCATTCTGTCCTGTACTCCTCTGGGTCATGCCTGAAAATAGGCAGGATTGTTGTCTGGTGCACTTACCCAGTTACCAAAAGCTAATAAATAAATAAATAGAGCTTAAGCTCCTACAGGAAGTACAGTACCAAGACACTACTTTAATAATATGCCATGATGGCAGATGCATAGCAAGGGGGCACAGTGTATTTTTGCTAAATATACTATAAAAATGAAATAAAATGCTATGCTTTAAATATAATAGCATAGGACACCAGCTGTTACATTCAGAACCACAATTTCAAGTTTACCCACAAACAGAAGTGCAAGAAAAACCTCAGAAAAAAAAAACATAGGATAGTGGATGGGCAACTATGCACAACCAGTGTGCTGTGTCACCGAGGGGTTCTGATTCACTGTGACCTTGACAGTGAAGCTCAAGTTCTCCATGGAAATCAGATCTCCAAGGTGGCACAACACACTGGTTATGCATAGAGTTGCCCATGCCCTATTCTATATAGTGCGTGGGCATCCATACCTATTTCAGACATTGCACTTTGTTTCAGTGAACTGGTGGTTGGTGGGTACTTGAGGGTTGGTGGTAGACTCAAATTACTGACAGTGTGCTGCAATGTTTCTGCAAGTACAAGTTTAAAAAGCAACAACTTCCAGCTTAATTGGATAGAGGACATCAAGTATGTGGCAGCATTTCAAGTTGCTCTGCTGCAGTAGTGACATCACTACTGCAACAGAACAACATAATGATGTCACTACTGCAGCAGAACAAGCATATTCTAGGCATAGAATTCCATACATAACAGCATTTCACCATACACTATAATAAAATAAACACACAACACCTGAGCCTTAATAATCAAACTTTGTTAAAAGAATTTGCTACAAAAATGATTTCTTTCAAGAACCCTTACTCACTATGCCTTTCCATGTCACATTTTGGCTGGGGAAAATTGGTCCACCTAAGGGGTTGAACAAATAAAAAATAAAAGTTACATGTGGCCGAGGACTGCAGTCTATGTATTTGTGCATATATGAAACTTTAAAATACCATTTTTAAAATCCAGGATTAGCTTTATGTTTACATACAATCTGATGCATTACATTAGCAGGCCATTGGTACAATGTTTTCATGAGCACACCCAAATGGGATTAATTCCCCCATTAAAAGGGCAAGAATCTTGACATATATATATATATATATATATATATATATATACACATATATATACACACACACACTACCTGTCAAAAGTTTTAGAACACCCCATTTTTCCAGTTTTTATTGAAATTTAAGCAATTCAAGTCCAGTGAATAACCTGAAATGGTACAAAGGTAAGCGGTAAACTGCTAGAGGTTAAAAAAGTTTAGGTTAGCAAAAACTGCTGTAGAGAAATTGCAAAGAAAGCCAAGGTGTCAGTGAGTACAGTTTCCTACACCATCAAAAGGCACTTGGAAACTGGAGGAAACTCTGACAGGAAGAGGTCTGGCAGACCCAAAGCCACAACAGAATCAGAAGACAAGTTTCTGAGAGTCAACAGCTTGCTTGATAGGCGGCTCACAGGACAACAGCACAAAGTGACAGGCACCCTGAACCAAAAGGGCTACCACAGCATTTTGCAGCGCCATGCAATACCCTCTGGTCTACGCCTAGTTGGTCAGGGGTTCATCCTACAGCAAGATAATGACCCAAAACATACCTCCAGGCTATGTCAGAACTACCTTCAAAGAAAAGAACAAGACGGTAGGCTTCAAATCATGGAATGGCCAGCACAGTCTTCAGACTTAAACCCCATCGAGCTGGTTTGGGATGAACTGGACAGAAGGGTGAAAGCAAAGCAACCTACAAGTGCAACACATTTGTGGGAACTTCTGCAACAGTGTTGGGAAGAACTTCCCGAACAATATTTGATGTCCATTGTAGGAAGAATACCACGAGTGTGTTCAGCGGTTACAGTATATCTGCAAAAGGTGGCTACTTTGACGAGTCAAAAATTTAGATTAAATTTTGTTAAACAAAATGATTCTTTGATTTCTTTTTTATCTCCAATTGTTTATTTGTCCTATCCTTTAATTTCAGAGTACATTGAGACATTAACCTGCATAAATTTCAATAAAAACTGGAAAAATTGGGGTGTTCTAAAACTTTTGACCGGTAGGTATATATATATATATCTGTATATATATATATATATATATATATGCAAACTTAATTTGCTTACAAGAAATGTATGTGGAAAAAAAAGAAATGATTAAATTAAAAAAGAGATGGATGTCCCATTTATTATTTAATCCAGGTACAAAAAAGTTTTGTGGGGTTGCAATAATTATTAAATAAGGCACAGATGTGAAAGTACTTGAAGAATTTACAGACCCTAATGGAAGAATTATGCTTATTAAATAATTAATTAACAATTTAGAAGTGATAACTGTATCAGTGTATGCCCCTTTTACAAATTATGACTTCTTTTTGGCTATCATTGTTGGAGGACTTTATAAATTCCTAGCAAAGAACATAATACTAGCAGGTGACTCCAATGGACTGATTAACCCCTATTTAGACACATCTACCCCTTCAACAGTTGGAAGTATGAACATTGTTAACAAACTAAATAACTTCCTCAATTCTGAAAATCTGATTGATAGCTGGCTTTACTTAAACTCACTTAAATATGAATATACTCATTTCAATAAGACTAAAACCTTTTCATGATTAGATTACATTTTAATTTCAAAAGGTTTAGTTAGTAATGTACAGTATTACTAGTAGATATAAAATCGATTGTAATATCAAACCATGGACTGATACAGCAAGCTTAGATATTAATATTATCAACCCTGATAGGATGGTTAATAGACAGTGGTTCTTCAACAATGATCTGCTAAAAAATCAAGATATTCTTCCATTCATGAGTCAAGCTATACAGGAATTCTGGTTTTATAATTATGACGGGCAAACAGTGATTGCTAATTTATGGGACTCTTAAAGCTACAATAAGAGAAGTGATAACCTCATTTCAAATTAAAGTTAATAAAATTAAAAAACAAAAACTTAACACAATTGATCAAAAATTTAAACAATTAGACTTATTAGTAAATCAAGACCACAATAAATATGCAGAAGAGTGGAATGCTGTAAAAATTCAAAAACAAGATATAACAAATCAAGAAACTTTAAAAGTTTATAAAACAATAAAACAGGCTAAGTATTTTCATATGGATAAAACCATAACATTTTTAGCAAATTTCCTATGCAATGTTAAGGAAAGTATATCATTATGTTTATAAAAGATGACCAAGACAAAATAAAAACAAACAATAGTGATATGGCAGAAGTTTTTAAGAATTATTACAAGAACATATATCAAAATAAAACAAAAACTAATACACAAAATCCTTAGGATAGGGCTAGTCTTGAACAAATACAATTTACTTACTCATCTTCCCCCCCAAAAAAATTGTGGAAACAATAAAGATGCTGCCCAGAAACAAATTGCCTGGCTTAGATGGTTTAACCAATGCATTTTACAAGCCTTTGCAGAAGAAATAATACCTTTGCTTTTACTAATAACAGAAGAATTAATAATAAGCGATGTTAATATACCTAAATCCATGCAACAAGCTAAAACTGTATTAATTCACAAAAAAGGAAAACAGAAAGATCTCCCAGATAGCTATAGACCGATAACACCATTGAATTCAGATTATAAATTACTTGCCAAAAATTAATCAATAATGGACTGTAAACTTCATTAAATGATCTTATACATAAAAATTAATACAGTTTTATTAAGGATGATCAATACCGCAAGCAGCTAGAAAAGTACAAGAGATTTTCTACCTTATAAACTCATGTTAACAATATGAAGCTGATACTGTACATACTACACTATAACATTAAATGCTTGCAAGGCCTTCAAAGTTATAGACAGAACGTATATGGTAGAAGTTATAAAGGCATGGAACCTTCCTTCTCCATTATTAACATTAATACAACATTTATACCAGAAAACAACCACTAAACTTCAAATAAATACCCACCTTACAGCAGACTTCACTATGCTTGGGTTGTCCACACACCCCCACCATATTTTTTCTATGTTTAGAGCCTTTATTAAAAATTATCAGAGCCAATCATGAAATCCAAGGACTTACCATAAGACAAGAACAAGTAAAATGAACTGTCTTTGCAGATGATATTTTATTAATTTTGAAAAAACATAAATACCTCTTTAAAAACTTTCATACAAGAAGTAGAAGCTTTTTCAGCTCTATCTGGATACAAATTAAACAAGAACAAATCAGTAATTATGAAGATTTCAAATAATAAAGCACAATCAGTTACTGAATTAGGGGTTAAATATAAACCCCCCACAACATATCGAGTAGCCAAGATAGACCAGGTGGTCTCCTTCTGCTGGCTACTTTCTTATGTTCTTGCAAATTCAGCCAAAACTTCAAAACTGATACTACAATAAATATTTAGGTATTACTTTATCATCTGATAAAAACAAAAATATTAAAACTAACGTTGATGTGGCCAAACAAAAAAATTAATATATATTAACCAATTGTGAAAATCTTCCCTTATCTTTGTGGGGAAAGTAGACACCATCAAAATGATGGCAATTCCACACTACATTTATGTGTTACAAAACATAGTAGGTGTCGATCTATTGGTTGGTTTGAAGATTTTTTTTTAAATGTGTGGCGAGGAGGGAAACCACATATAGCATGGCCCATATTAATTACTCCAAGGAAGGTTGGATGACTGGGATGTCCAGATCCTTTAAAATATATGCAGTCCCATGTATTAAGTATGTTGTGGAGATGGTATTTTTTGAAAGATGAAGATATTGACTTATTTCAAAAATTACTGAGTCAAAACTGTAAAGATGAACAAAATGTACAGAATCTATTTTTAGATTTCTCTTTTCTCAGAAAGACAAACCATCCTGTTATGACATTTCTGTTGGCAGCCTTTGCATATTGTGTGACAGGCCTTATGGCACCATGCAGTTCTGTTTAAAGTTGAACCAGCATAATATTTTGTGGTGATTTGCATAAGCAACCCATGATGCTTTGCATTATGGGGGTATGTATGATTTTGTATCTCTTATGACATGGTTTACTCTCATTAAAAGTATAATTAAAAACATAAAAACAATATAAACACACTGGACTTACCCTGGTTGTATGCAGAAATTTGGTCAACTAAACAGATACTGTATTGGGTAACTCCAAAAAACTCAATAACAAGTAAGATATTCTTAGAAGAAAATCTTCACAAATGGAGAGATCTTTAGCAAACATTGAATTTTTCCCGCTACCAGCAACTAAAACAATGGCTGGAAAAATATAAAATAAACCATTTTAATTATTACATATTATACCACGCATTTAAAAAGATCTGCCAGATCTTTAATACTGAACCCAAATCTATATCAACAATTTTCAACCAACAAGATATAAATGTTAATAAAGTTCCTGAAAAATTATTGTCCAAAATCTATAACCATTATTATTATTCAAAGATATTTAAATAATAAAACTAGTATACATTCAAAATGGAATCAAGAAGCAGGCCTAAAGCTTACACAACAACAATGGATAAATCTCAGACAACAGGCTAATAAAATATATACATCAGCAAGAAATAAAACAATTCAAAGAAAATTAATTGAAAGAGCCTACTACTCCCATGTACAAATTTCAAAATTAATCATTCTTATAGTGATAGATGTGGGCACCAATGTGGAAATAGAGGTACTCTGTTCCATTATTTTTTGGACATATCCACAAATACACACTTGGTGGACTAAAGTTAGATATATTCCCCAGACAATACTGGATATATATATATATATATATATATATATATATATATATATTCCTTTAAATGCTGATTTACTTTTATTTAATAATTTTAATAGGTTATTTCAGAACCAGATTCAACATAAAATGTTTACCTTGGCCACCGTGTCTTTAAAAAGACTAATATTAAACAATTTGAATACCAGTAACTTGCCAATATGTGGAATAAATGAATGGTCGAATACCTTTAATGAAACCATGTAATTTAAAAAGTTGCTATATACTTTGAATGAACCAGCAGATGACATTTATGGAAATACTTTGAGACAAATCCAAAACCATCTCCCTTTGGTGTGAGCAGATAAGACCCTCAAGGTTTTATGTACTTTTCTAAATAATCACAATCATAAGTAGGACTCCCAGCATAAGTTGGGAGGAGAGAATATATATACATCAACATCATTACTTAATTATTCAGGTGAATACGATTCTAAGTTCATAACAGAATTGTCATTATGATATTTTTCTATTTCCCATATAAGATTGTACTGACAGTTATGTATAGTGTACAAAATATATTGTTTTCAATGATGTATACTATAATGAATATATTAATAAACATGATACTTTAAAAAAAATAAGTTGGACTTAGTTTTTTCCCTCATTTGAAGTTTAACAAGCCATAACTCCATCAATATTAGTAGTTAAGGGACAGTCTGTATAGCAAAAGAAAGGCCTCACTGAGCACTACAAGACTAATTCATAATACCCTGTAAAGAACCCTCAGGAGCCATATAAAAAAAAACATAAAAATAAAAATAATTTTCCAGATGATAACATTGCAATGTAACAAACTGTAACTCTGTCAGTCTTTTGAGATAAGGGACAAGCTATATACCAAAAGAAAGGTCTCAATAAGTACTACAAAACCAAGATGCTAAGGAATACCAACTGAAATACACATACAAAACAAAACAACATAAAGAAATTCATATATATATATATATATATATATACACAGTATATATATATATATATATGATATATATATATATATATATATATATATATATATATATATATATATTAGAGGGGCATAATCATGGCCCTTTATTAGGGTTTAGTCTTCACTTCTATGTTAAATTGAAAATGTATAACTTTAATAACTTCGCAACCATTCAAGTGATTCATATGAAAGTTTGCATGCATCATCAGGGACCAAGGGCCTCTTTATGTGGCTAGTTCGTTCCAGTCAGATGTGTGGGTGTGAAGATACAGATTGTCACAAAATGAGAAAATTACCACTTCGGGTAAAATTCTTGGTTACACTGCTGTGCAAAAATGGTGTGGAATTTTGGTCTGAAATGTTTAGGGTTTACAGGCCTTGGGTCACAGATGTGCCCTTTGAAGGTTTGGTCAAAAAATATTAATCTGTTCCAAATTTATTAAATGTTAAAGTTTCCAATTACTTCCTATGGGACCAGTTAGATATCCCACTTGAAAAAGGATTATTTATCCCAAATGTGGAATCCTTTTTCACAAATGCAGGATCTTTTGCCGCAAATGCAGAATCTTTTTTTGTGCACCCGCCATCTTTTTTCAGTTAGAGAGGGAAACAAAATTAAATTGCTAAAAAAATAGAGGGCTTTAGTAAATGCCAACAGTTGTATTTACTGAATTAGGGCCCATAGAATCAGATTCTGGGGTAATTTTTTGATAAGTTGTTTAGAAATGTTTTTTTTTAACCACAGAAATGCTTTTTTGCAAATCATGGAAAACTTATGTGTGAAACAGTGTCTTTTTCCACAATTTGCGATAAAGGATTTGCTTTTGCAACAAATTGTGAAAAAAGAATTGTGAAAAAGGATTCTTATTTGCAATTTGCGAAAAAGAATTTTCTTTTACTGCTAATTGTGAAAAAAGGAACTGCGGAAAAGGATTCTGTTTAGTAATTTATGAAAATGGATTTTTAAGACTGCTGTTTCTTTGTCACTGCACAGCTACAAAACAGCTTGTTATTTTGGTCTGAGATGTTCAGGGTACAAAGAGCTTGCCCAACAGATATGTTTTTTGCTAGTTTGGTGAAAGTATATTACTTTTATTTATTTATTTGCTTTTGGTAACCGGGTAAGTGCAATAGACAGGATTGTCTATTTTCAGGCATGACCCAGGAGATTACATTCAAACAAGTTACAAACAATAGTACAGGGAGGAGCTGATACAATGCAGTAGATAAAGAGATCAATAACCTTACATGACAGTAGAATTACTAGCACGAAAGTGATGGCATACACAGCATAAACATTACAGTACAAAAGAGATAAAAACAGCTTGCAAAGATCAGTAACATAAGTGCATAACAGCAGTGCTGGTGGCATAGGATGAGGGAATGGGACAAGGAAGGGGATAGTAGTGCAATGGCAAGCAAAGAGGTATGTTCCGTGAACTAGAGCAAGGAAAGAGGTATAATACATTTTCCATAGGATAACATTATAATGGGAGGTGTACAGAGTCTTCTCTTTGTAACTCTGCTGTGAAGAAATTGTTTGCAAATTTCTTCTGAAATTTCCAGGGCACAAACAGCTTGCCCCACCGATATGCTTTTTGCTGGTTTTGAGAAAATATATTAATTTGGTGTTGAGTTACACAGGTTTCACATTTCCCTGTTTTTTCTATAGGAGAACATTGCAATGTCAGGTGTTTTTTTGGGTCTGCACCCTACGGCATTGGAGCTCAGGGCCCTACACTATCTCATAAAGTATGCATGGATGGGCCCTGCACTCCCACATGCAAATATGGATACTATTAAGGAGTGATGAGAGCACAGGGCACAGAAGGCCCTGTGCTCCCACATGGAAATAGGTATATGATTACAGTATCTCAAACATTATGGATGGATGGCACTGCATGCTCCCAGATGCAAATATGAATACCATTATGGAGTGCTGGGAGCACAGACCTTATCCATACATGGCAGCGCAGTGCCCGGAGGGCCCTGCATTCCCATCATGCTGCACTCCCACAGGGAGATAAGGATACAATTGTAATCTCTCAAAAAGTTTGGATGGTTGGGAGCAAAGGACCCAGAGGGCCCTACACTCCCCCAAGCAAATAAGCCTATGATTATACTTTCTCAAAAAAATAAGGACATTCTCTGCAAAAACTTCATTAATTTACCATTAGGGTTCCAGCAACAATAGTTGGAAAATGTGGACTTAGAGTTTCCAACCCTAACACCCCACTCCCACCCTGCATGCAGGAACAGGTGTGGGGGGGTGCCTTGGGGTTGAGAACCCTAATGCTCACTCCATTCTCCTATACTGTATCCATCTCAGCTTACTTACTCATGGAATGGGGTGAGTGTTAGGGTTCACAACTCCAAGGCACCCCTTACACCTGTTTCTGGTTGGAAACCCAGGGTGTAGGTGGGGTGTTAGGGTTGTAAACCCTAAGATTGCATTTCCCAGCTTTTGTCACTGGAACCCTAATGGTGCATTAACAAAGTGTTTTGTAGTGAATGTATCTATATCTATCTGTCTATCTATCTATCTATCTATCTATTTATCTATCTATCTAGTTATCTATCTATCTATCTAGCTAGAGATAATAGGGGTGGGAACTTCTAGAGTGTGATAAATAGAGATATCTTCACTGGCGTGTAATAAATGATGATGACATCAGAACTGTGATGGTAAATGCTGTTTATCCATACTGTGCTGATGTCACTATTTGCTCACTACAACCTGCATTCTTAATGAAACTGCTTCAGTTTCTCTTTCTCACTAAGACCAGCAAGTTACTTAATTAGCATTGCAAAGTACAGCTTCCTGTGAACTGTAGTGTTTCTGAGACTCCCAGCCCATTAATGTGCCAATATCAGCTTCACTACAGCCTATATTCTAAATGAAACTGCTTCAGTTTCTCTTTCTCACTGAAGCCTGCAACTTACTCAATTACTATTGCAAAGGAAATTCACCTGTGTGCTGTAGTGTTTCAGAGACTTCCCAGCCCATTAATGTGCTAATATCCGCTTCACTGCAGCCTACATTCTAAATGAAACTGTTTCAGTTTCTCTTTTTGACTGAGGCCTGTAAGTTACTCAATTACCATTGCAAGGAAACACACCTGTCTGCTATGGTATTTCCAAGACTCCCAGCCCATTCAGAAAAACTCACACACACTCACACCACACACAGAAAGAGCAGAAAGCACACAGAAAAAAATATTTCAAAAGCTCTCACCCCATTGTATAAATAGCACACATGATGTGCAAATCATGTGCTATGGAAAATGTTCTCAATCCTACACAGTGAGCTTTGGATACTCTCACTCATGCCTTTGTCACTCATGAGTATCCAGAGCTCACTCTTCAGGAGTGAGAATATGTTCCATATCACACTCCTGCCCATCATGTATTATATATAGGGGACACATGATGGGCGACTGTGGAATATGGATAGTATTAGCATGAATGCAGAGTGCACTGTGATAATATCACGAGTGGCGAAGCCACGAGTGATATTATCACAGGGCACTCTGCACGAGTGCTAATATTGTCCATATTCCACAAGTCGCCCATCATATGTGCAATTTATACAATAGGGATCATAGTTTGCAGGGTTTGTGTTGTTTTGTGTAGGTGATGCTCTCTGCAGGTATGAGTAAGCTCTGAATGGAACTGTGTGTGACTTCTCATTACTGTTGTGGGTGGATTCATATTGTCTGTTTGTGTGATGGATGTCTGTATGCAGTGTGTGATTGGTTATGTCTGCTATCTGTTAGTGTATCCTGTTTTCTAATTGGTTGTTTGGTATTTGTGGGTGTGGATATGTTTGGAGTTGTCTTGCTCGTGGTAAGAGGGAATCGTTTTATTTTTAGGGTATCGAAGTGTGTGCTGGTGCCATTTTGGGATGAGGAGAGCGAACGTCTGCACTAGAGGAGGGAACACCATGGGAAAAGAAACATGTAGGTATGCTGTGACAGTCAGTTTTTGTGATTTTTGCCTTCTCGGCGTGCTCAGCATTCTCAACGTGCTCCAGGGAAGGAGTATCTAATTTTACAGCTTTTAAAATGTATACAGTTAGTATCTGCTAATTTCTAATACAGTTTTGGTTTTGTGTTCAAGGGTTTGTCTATTTTTCTATCATGATAGAACTGTGGACACGTTTAACTGTTAAGTGTAAAACTGAGATACAGAGTTTCCTTTTTGGCTTTACATCATTTCCATCCTGATATTTTCTCAGTTTTAGAAACTGGTAGAAAGTTTATATCTTTTGAAACAGTCCAACGAATGAATTGCAATGTCTCTGACATATTTTATGTGTGCCTTTTCAGCGTTTTGTCTTTGTATGGGAACGTACATAGTGGAAAGAAACGCTATGTGGAAACGTGTTTGTTTTTAAGGTTGTCCTGCCTGACTGACGTAACCACTATTGGACTATAAGGCACCGAAGTAGTCACTGTTGAATATCAGGCAGCTGACGTAGACACTGGAATATCTGTGAAGATATTCCACAGTGTCTATGTCAGCTTCCTGATATTCAATAGTGGTGAAAATAACAACAGTTATTGAGAGTGTTATTCCTTCACCCCATTGTATAAATATATATATACATATATATATATATTTGTATATGAAAAAAATATTAGAACACCTCAATATTAAACCCTACAGACAGCGGTATTCACAAAATCAAAAAGCTCAAAAGTTTATTGACTTTGCCCAGATTGGGACAGAGGAGTTTTTAAACGTATCTGTATATACTTTTTTATCCAGTTTCATTGTTCCTTTTAGATCAGGGTGGGTATCTCCTTCCATTCTTTCAAGTTATCATTATGTCTGAGGAAATCTACATGTAAGCAATAAGATATGACTGAATATTGGTTGTTTGGGGTCAATACATGTAAAGATGTGTGGTGAGGCATAAGGCACTTGTGCTGAGTGCCTTCAAAACCTGGAAGTGTATTAACCCTAGATAGCCAATAACCTAGAGTATCTTCTTGTGCTAATAAAATGGTATACTGGGAAACAATATAAAAACAAACAATGGCAACTTTTTAAAATTAAAAACGAGTATTTTCTTTTGTTAAAATAACTAGTATGGGGGTGTGGCCTAGCCGGGATCCAAGATGGCAGCCTGATCTGGGAGCTCTGCTTAATTCTTCATTTATCAAAGCCATCCTACTCCCCAGATACTAAAAAACAGGTGTTTTTACTTGCCTATGATCAGTGTACCAGTTAGACAATGAAATGGCAAAGAAACAATCGTATTTGCAGTTTAAATCAACTATGGAACAGATGCGATCTCAAGGCCTGGAACTGCCAACCACACGTGCAGCAGTTAAAATGTGTGTGGAGGACAAGAGGGACTCGGGTTTGAGTAGTGCTGCTAGCGCCACTGTACAAGCACAGAGCCTGGAAAAATTAATTATGGATATAAAGTATGACCTAACGGTCCGTATGAATTATGGATTTGATAATATCATGGTCCAATTATCGCATCTACAGCAGTCCTTCAACACATTGGGTGAGATTGTGGAACAGCATACTACACATATTGGGGACCCTGAGGAAAGAGTTGGGACCCAAGATGACACAGTTCAGCAGCTAGAGACATTCCTACAGCAGGCACTTTAAGAAACTGAAAAATTAAAAACGACTATAGATGATCACGAGAAGTGAGAGCAACAGCCACATAGTCGGGTTGCTGGAGGGCCCGGAGGGGAATAGCTGTGCAACCTATATACAAGCGTGGCTAAAAAAACACCTTCAGATCCCTGAATCACCCTCCCTTGAAATACGGCAGGTGCATAGATCCCCAGGGCAGAGGCCGGGCCCTGATGAGCATCTGAGACACATCATTATAACATTTCTTAGATACCAAGATTGTCAAACTGTGTTGGAGGCATCGCGTAAGCAAGAACCGATCAAAATGCAAGGGAGCAGGGTCAGTTTGTTTCTGGATTATTCTTGATAACTACAAAGGGAGAGGCAAGCATTCCAGGATGTTAAGAAGAAACTACACACCTTGCAATGGCCATTTGTCTTAATATATCCTGCTAGACTGATTATTCATTGACAGGGCAAGACTGCAAAAACCTTCAATAATCCTGTTGCGGCTATGAACTATATTACACATGAGGAGGGTCTTGCGTGAGCTGTACTTAACTCTCTGAGGCACAACATGGATGTCTGAGCAGATTCCCAAAGGTACTGTGCCGAATTCAAATTCTGAAAACATGAAGGGGTTTAGGGGCGAGGGGAGTGAGATCTACGTACCGCCATGCCTCATAACTCCATTGGGGTCTAATAGGTGGTGACATGGGATACTCCTCTTGCACCTCACTCCCTCAGGCCACAAGGACTTCTACATGAGGCGGCCCTCAGTTTCTATCTACAGAAAGGCCTCTCGCAAGCAGAGGATCAGCATGGACATTTAACAGACATAAAAAAGACTGATTATGCCCTACAATAGTCTTTATTTCCAAGTCGATTCCTACATGTAGTCTGTGCTGAAATATTTTGATGTTTATTATTTAGAATTGCTATAACAAAAGTTAAGAAAGTCTGTTTGTTGCCAGCGTTTGTTTTTTTTTTTTTTGCATTGAAGCAACTTGAAATTATTATACTTGTCTGTTTAAATGAATCAGGAGTGGTTGGGGAACTGAAGTCATTTTGTGCTAATTGAAGGGATAAAAGTTTATAATTGTTATAACGGGGATATTTGTGAATTTGTTTTGTTCATCCATAAAAGAATACAACTGGTTGAAATGGATCTCTGCAGGTGGGAGTTTTTCTTCCACTTCTCCAGTCATTGAGAGGGGAGGAAATTAACGCATGGCAGCCACGGCAAAAACAAAGGTTGGATGGCTGAGCAATTGGGTATAATCTATGGACACCATACGGGGGGGGGGAGCATTTTGTTGAGGAGTGGTTTCTGTCCACCCCTTGGCCCCTCTCCTCCACTTTTGCTGGGTTTATTTGGCGAAAGACTAGAAGGGGTTCTGTTCCTCCCATGTGAGGGGTGGTAACCACAGCATAACCATCCCCACTTTAAAGCAATGGGGCACAGAAGTTGGGAAATTGGAGATCTCCAACACCACAGGTTTCCCTGTATTTACTAGCTGGTTTGAAGGCAAAGAATACACCTCAGTGAGTAAATAACACAAAAGTATTTCCCCACAAGAGGGATCAGCAGACTGGCAAAATCCACGAGGAATAGTGGATAATTTAGGCTTTCCGAATAAGGGATGCTGTTGGGAGGGAGAGGGTGAGCTGTTGTTAATGCCTCTTGTTTTGTTTTGGGTGTTGTTTTGGATGGGAAAATGGGGCTGGAACCTTGATAGGAGGATGGCATTCCAGAAAATTGAGGGAGGCAGGATATTCTTACAGGATTATAGGGGAGAGGGAGGTTAAGGGAATGTTTGTGAGTTTAACAAAAAAGTTAAGGTTGGCTTCTGAACAACATATATTATTGATGCAGTTTCTATATGTGAGGAATGGTTACAGTAAGTTATGTAAAATTCTCTATGTACTATGGGTACCTTGAACATTTAACTTGGAATGTCAATGGTCTCAAGATGGTAATGAAAAGGAAAAGAGTGTGGTCCTATATGATGCAGGAGAGAGAGTAGATGTGGCTCTGCTCCAAGAGGTACATGTGGCACAACAGGAAGTTGATAAACTAGTGGCCACGTTGGGGGGGGGACTTTGATAGTTGCTCCTTTTACTTCTAAGGCACGAGGGGTGGTTGTTTGGTTTCAGAAAGCACTCAGGGTTGGGGTTCACTCATTGGTGGTGGATCCATCTGGGAAATACCAGATTGTAGATGCCACGGTTGAGGGGTACAGATACACATTTGTTTCAATATATGGACCTAATTATGACTCCCCTGATTTTTTTTATATCCCATGGGTTTAACATTAACTCCTCATCATGACAGTTTAGTCATAGGAGGGGACTTTAATACATACTGGGATGTTACACTAGATTACTCGGGGATGAAGGTCAAACCCCCACCCAAGAGTGTCTCTGCCCTTAAAGCCATGGCTACAGAGAGGGCCCTGGTTGAAGTGTGCAGATACTGTCATCTAACTAGAAGGGAATACTCCTTTTATTCACATGCTCACTGGGTCTACACCAGACTAGATTATCTATTCCTGATGAGGCACTGAGGGACCCGGATTTCATAACACATATATCTGATGCATTACAGGAATATTTGATTACAAATAAGGTATTCAACACATCTATTTTTAATACCTGGGATGCCATGAAGGCTTATATAAGGGGAGAGATAATTTCATATGCAGCCTTCGAAGGGAAGAAAGAGAGGGAGGAAAAGATACAATTGGAGAGGGATATTTTACTGTTGGAACACAGGTTGATGCAGGAAGACCAGACAATGGATTGACACAAACTAGTACATCTTAAGTGGCAACTGCACCAGAAGGTATCTAGGTGCATAGAAAGGGCTTTGTTATTTACACACTCACGCAATTATTTTGAGGGAGATAAATCAGGTAAATGGTTGGCTTGGCAGTTGCAAAAATAAAGATTAGATAAAATCATTCTAGAAATTAAAGAAGGGGGTGACACTATCTCCTCTGAGCCAATGGTGATTAATGACACATTCCATCACTTTTATCAGGAACTGTACAGCACACAGGCCACCGAAGTTTAACACACCAGAATCTTTCCTCAGAAAGGTGACTCTCCCTTCCTCAGACAGTGAGAACCAATTAAAATTAGACCAACCAATTTCTGTCTCGGAAGTAAAATCTGCGATCTGGTCCCCCAGATCGAACAGAGCCCCAGCCCAGATGGTCTCCCAATGGAATTTTATAAAACATTTTGGAAGGTTCTTAAAAACCCAATGTTTAAGATGATCCAAATGGTTCTAGACATGGGGGAACTGCCAAGTACCCAGTACCTGGCTACCATCACAGTGTTGCCCAAGCCAGGGAAGGACCCTAAAAAATGTAGCTCTTACAGGCCAATATCTCTGCTGAATGCAGATTACAAAATCATAGCAAAACTTCTTGCACAGAGAATACAAACTGCCCTCCCTGGCCTGGTCCATCATGATAAGGGGGATGTTGTTCCTGGACGCCAGGTGTAGCACAACATTAAACACACCTTGAACATCATGCAGTGTTGAACAAAGGGAGGGGGAGGCGGCAGCCAGGATCTCCTTGCATTAGATGCAGAGAAAGCTATTGACTGCATAGAATGGTCCTTCATGTTTTTAGTACTAGAAAAATATAAGTTTGGACCCCGACTACGATCTTGGGTTCATAGCCTGTATCATAACCCCCAAGCTCAAATCCTGACAAACTGTAACATCTCATCTCATTCTATCTCACTAGGGGTACCCGGCAGGGATGTCCCCCCTCTCTCCCCTGCTGTAAGTACTGACAATAGAGGCCCTGGCAGCTGCAATAAGAGATAACCAAAATATCCAAGGTTTTAGCGCAGGAAGCTCTGAACATGTCATCTCCCTCTTTGCTGATGACGTTTTATTATTTCTGGCACAACAGGAGAAATCCCTCAGGGCACTGACTGATCTCTTTGAGGAATACGGTCCACTTTTGGGGCATAAGATAAACTGGGGAAAAAGTGAGTGGCTTCCTCTAGGCAATAATAAGTCCCATAGCATGGTAGCAGGAGTAGATATCCCCCCTTAACAGAAATTAAGTATCTGGGAATACGGCTCCCCCTGGTCTCTGGTTAAAATACAGGAACTGAATTATAAACCCCTTATAAACAAAATTAAGGAAGACTGTAGACACTGGCAATCTTTACCCCTCACCTTCACAGGCCGGGTCAATATGGTTAAAATGAATATACTTCCCCAATGCCTGTACCTTTTCCAGACACTACTTGTTTATCTCTCATATAAATATATTCATGCAATAGAAGGGGCCATTACCTCTCTGATTTGGCAAGGACATCATCCTCACATTAATAAACCAATCCTATGGAGATCCATGACCAAAGGAGGACTGGGCCTCTCCAATATTAAATTTTACTATCTGGCTACACAATTGGCATCTGTACAAGACCTACGACCTCAACAAACTACCTGTCGGGCATGGGTGGACTTGGAATGCCCGAAAGAGAAAATTCCTATATTGAACAAATTATTAATTCTGGCAGTCAGTAATGAGAGGCTAGGTAAGACTGACAACCCTTTCACAAGAGCCACTGTTAAAGCCTGGGTTCAAGCTCACAAGATAATAAATTGTAAGCCTCTAATATCACCAGACGCATATCTGGGAGCGGTCCTTAAACCCTTAGTAAATCAAGCAAGAACTCTAATTCTACCTTGAAATAATGGCATAGGAAGGGATTAACCCAGATAACTCAGCTATATAGAGATGGGAATATAAGGGACTTCACTGAGCTCAAAAGAGAATATGGCATTAGTGCTTCACAGTACTTTCTGTGTCTAAAGATTAGGACTAGGCTATGTGGTCTCTTAGGGGAATCCCCGGTAGCAGCAACTTTTGAGAGGTCACTGCTGGAAGAGGTATTTGGACAGCAGTGGGCCCACAAGGTGGGAAAACCACTGAGTAGTCATTATAAGATGTTAGAGGGGGCCCTCTTGGATCCCTTCAAGCAAATGAAAGAGAGGTGAGCTAAAGACCTCTCAGAAGAATTGACGGAAGGGGATTGGGGGCTGATATTTAAACAAGGTATGTCATGTTCAGGTAATAACCGATTAAGAGATATTCACTATAGAGCAATGCACCACACATACTTCACACCTGCCCTAGCACATAAAATAGATCCCAACTCATCCAAATTTTGCCTCAAGTTAAGGTGGAGACGGGAACATTCTATCATCTCGTATGGCCTGTTCTGTGATTTTGAATTTCTGGAAGGCTGTAACAGACCTCTTAGCCAAAATTCTGAAAAACTGTGGCCCCTTAGACCCCACAGATGTGCTGTTAGGTTTGCCCAGATGTGGGGAGGCTAGAAAGGGAGTGAGAGATCAGCAGAAACACTCACTTAGGTGTCTGGGTATAGTAGTGGGAAAACAGGTTCTGGCACAGCAATGGGGATCTGAATCAGCACCCTCAATTGCACATTGGGCCCATTCCCTGCTGCAGACAGTGAAGCTTGAACACACTCAGTACCTGGTCAGAAAACAGTCTTCTAAATATAAAGAGATCTGGTCCCCACTTGAGGGAGCATTGAGTCAGGTTTGGTTCCCTACATTTTGAACTTCTCCCAAGCCCCTGTTAGTACCTAAAATACACTAAGTGTGTACAATGTGTAGGGAGAAATAATTGGAGTAGATAAAAGCCCTGACAGACCAAAATAAGTACTAGATAGGTGGTGACCGTCCTACACAAAATATCACTGTATACGTTCAAGTGGTAACTTGAATTAAAACTGTAATTATTCCACACTAATGATGTTTATATACAATACACATTGTAACGGATATGATGATGCTGAAGATGATATTTGTGATGCTGACCTTTTTTAAAATAAAGTTTACAAAAAAAATAAACAAAAATAACTAGTACAGTAAAAAAGTAAAGTAAGTAAAAGTTTATTTATTCTAGCACCCTTCCTGGAGGTACAGGGTGCCATTTAATAAAATCCAGTCTAGACTTCAAACATAAGTAGATAAAGAAATACATAAACATAACATTCTGAATAATAAATTAATAAAACACAGCTGGAATGGTTATCAACAAGGGAACCCTCAGTCCCCAAATACTTGATGACAGATGTGTCTTAAGACCCCTCTTAAAGGCCTCCACTGAGGGGGCCTTTCTAATGACTCTTAGGGGGAGTTCCACAATACCTGGCCCACCACCTAAAAGGCTTTGTCTCCTGATGTTTTAGCTTTGCCCTTGGTACAATCAGGAGGCCCACTTCAGAGGAGCAGAGAAAATGTGAGGGCATGTAAGGATGCAGAAGGTCAACCAAGTAACCAGGACCCAATCCATGTAGGGCCTTATTAGTTGATAACCCAACTTTGAAGGAGATGCATCACTTAACTGGCAGCCAGTGAAGTTCACGCAGCACTGGAGACACGTGAAATGTCTTTTAGATGCTAAGCAGTAGTCTTGCCACTGTGTTCTGCACCAGCTGCAGGTGTTGTAATGTATCTCCACTGACTCTGAGGTATAAAGCATCGCAGTAGTCAAGCTGAGATGTCACAAATGCATGTGCCAGCATCCCCAGGTCCCTGTGGGGGAATAAACGAACTAATCTGGCTGATGTACCTAAGATGGTAAAAGTCACTCGGGACTACAGCCGAGACCTGAATCTCAAGTATCAGCCCTTCAACTGAAATAACTCCTAGACTTTTCATCTTTGTGGCATCCAAAAGCTTTGCTGAGCTGAGCTACAGCCCCATCTCCTTCTCAGCAGCTGCCACTCTCCCTCTACAACCCAGGTCAACTACTAGTATTTCAGTCTTGTCAAATTTGAGTTTTACCCAGCTCAATGACATCCAATCCTGGATCTCAGCCAAGCACTTATTAAGGACATCCACTGCACCAGTCATCCCAGATGCAAAACACAAATACAACTCGGCATCATTTGCGTAACAGTGAAATCCCAGCCCATGCCATCTAATTATCCCTCCCAGGGGTAGTATGTTCACTGCAAAGAACATGGATGAAAGGACCAAACCCTGGGGAACATCACAAGGCAGTGACACTAGGCGTAAGATGAAATTCCTCAACATCACCCTTTGTGTCCTGTCCCTAAGATAGGACTCAACCATCAGATGACTTTGCCGGTGAGATCTATGTATTTCCTTAGCTGATCCAACAACAGTCCATGGTCTACAGTGTCAAAAACTGAGGAGAGATCAAGGAAAACAAGAACTGACTGCTGTCCTCTATCCCTCACCTGAGAAGGTCATACTATACCCTGACCAGTGCAGTCTCAGTGCTATTTTTAGACCTAAATTCAGACTGGAGAGGTTCATAGATGTCATAGGCTATGAGGTGCACCTCGAGCTACAGCGCAACCACCTTCTCTATAACCTTACCTAAAAAAGGTAGGTTAGGGACAGCGTAGTAATTCACCAGGTTGTCTGAGTCCAGCAATGGTTTCTTCAGAAGAAGCCTCACCAGTGCATTTTTAAATGCAGCTGGGAAAACCACCTCTGACAAGGAGCACTGAACAATCCCAGTGAACACTGAGCCCAGATGCCCAGTACAGCTCTTTAGTACCCATGTTAGACCTGGTTTGCAGAAGGTTGGTCACCTCACAGAGATTATCTCAATCACCTCCTTCACTATCACTGGTCTAAACTCCCCAATGACAGTTGGTCGCATCTGTGGAGTGTCAGTTTATCACTGCTGGGTTGCAATAGCCCACTTAGGGAGATCCCAGCCTGAATAGTGGACATCCTGTGTGAGAAGAATCAAGTAAACTCTTCTCATTTAGCAGGTGGAAAACTTTCACAGACTTCAGACAGATCGGATGGAGGAACCTATCTATGGTCCAGAAGAGCCGAGCCTGTTGATTCTTCCTGGCAGTAGTCTCCCTAGACAAAATGTCTTCCTTCCATTAGGAGGTCACACTTTAATATTCACCATAATGACTATGCATAGCCAGCTTTTCCTCCTGTGCTTCCGACGATGCTCCAACCTCTACCCCAATGCCTTCATCAACCATAGCTCACCATCATACCATGGCGAGCCACGGTGTGACACAAGGAGGCATACACAGATAGATGCCACCTGATTAAAGGCCACTGTGACACCCCTATTACAGGCCACAACAACCTGCTCTGACCCTACAGCACAAGTTGCCACCACATCCGAGATGTCCAGTATTGCTTGGAAGTCTCTCTGGCTGTTCACCTCTTAAAGAGAAGTACTTGACCATCTCCACAGGGGGTGGACTACAAGGGAGGGCCTTGAAGGTGAACTTGATAGTGCAGTGATCCAACCAGCTGACCAGATCAATCTTTAGGACTTCTATTGCAAGCTCCAGGGATAATGCCAAGTCGTTTTGATGAATCGTGGAAGTATTACTTGTGCAAGGCCCAGGGACTCCATCACGCAGAGGAAATCTTGACCTAAATGCAAAAATCTGTCATTGATCCAGGCATTGAAATCACCCAGAATTAACCATCTGGGAGGCAAAGCCTGTGATTTCCTGCAGGAATTCCCCCTTGCACCCTGGAGGCCAGTACAGGAGGAGGATCCTACAACCTGCACCCAGACCCCCATGCATGGACGTGCATTGAAACGACAAGGTGCCCCCACTGAGTGCATCACCAAGTTGAACTCAGATCTACCCTACAATCCTTTCCTTGGGCAGTGAACCATGGAGAATCTGGCTGGGATGACTGCCTCCAGCACCAGACGCGCACCATCTCCTAGTCTGGTCTCTGTGATGCAAGCCAGATCAACCAAAGAATTAGGCAAAAAATATGCTATATTAGTGGTCCCAGTCCTCATTGATCTGGCATTGCATAGCACTGCCTGAAGAGCAGATGTGTCTGGCCTCTCAGTTACCTGTCCACTTGGTCTGGTGAGAACCCTGGGTATGGGAGTCAAACACATCTGTCCTCTCTCTGAGAACCATTTTTCTCCAGAGCTCCTCCTGGTCCTCACTGTGCTAAATGTACTCTCCCCAACAGCTGTCCATGAACTCATCATTCAGTTACTGTACCTCCTCATGATCCCCACTTCTCTGCATCATCTGTACACAGCACCAGGTGGGGGGGGGTCGCAAAAGGGGCGCAGGTGATGGAGGAGGAACAAGGAGTAGTTGAACTTATGGGTCTGCTGTTCCAGACACATCCCAGCAACACTACAATGCTACTGTAACTCCAAAACCCTCTGAACAATTAAAACCCCAAACTCCAGAAAGTAATCCACTAACCAGAATCCACCCACAGTGTTACACAGTATCACCCCACAATAGCCCCCACATCCCCACTTGCCCACCCATTTTACACCACATCACTCAGCCTATAACTTGCCTGCACATCCACATCCACTCACAAATATAAAAACAAAACAAATATTTCTTAATAAATCAACCTCACACATTCTCCCCTACTCACAGCAGCCACTTCTAAATATTTAAATAAAAAATTAAAAATAAAAAGTAAGGGGGTTGGGAAGCAAAAGGAGAGTCCTGCACCAATATAGGTAACATATGAATCTGAATATGAAAAAGACAGTTTTTCAAGGCCTCATATGACACCTGCTACCACCAGGTGAGAGGAGCATCAAGATAGTCCAGCAAAAGTCCAAAGTCCAGGGAATGTAATCAGGAAATTTGGCATGAAAGATGCTTTAATCAAAAAGTCTGCATAAAACCAGAGGTCTGTCATTCACTCCAGCCTATGGTGGTGCATCTCCCACCCAGGCCATCTCAGTTTCACCTCAGCAGTAGTCTCTCAGCCCCGGCTCCAGAACATGGCACCCTATTTCATGTGAGGCCTCACCAGAGGTTTATACAGGAGCAGTATCACTTCACTTCTCCTGCTATTAAAACCCTCCTGATAAAGTAGAACCTCCCCACCTGTCAATCATCAGTCTTTCCACACTTTAGAAACATAGAATCTGTTGACAGGAACAGTCTGATGGTCCATTGAGTCTGCCCATATTAAACAACCTTATGTTCGGGAGGGGGTGTTGCCCACCTCCCTCCAGCAACATACCTCCCCACTGGATTCCACCAGTGGGACTGAGTCCTCTTGCTCTGTCCCAGCTGTGTTTGAACTCATTTAGAGTACCTGCCCTCACTTCCACCAGCAATCTGTTCCGCCACTCTCTCACTTAAGTAGAACTTCCTTGCATAACTCCTGAATTTACCCCCAACTAACCTCCAATCGTGAGCTCTATTGACTGTATCCCTATTTCTGACAAACAGATCTTCACATTTCCCCTTGTTTATACCCTTCAGAAACTTATGCTGTTTGTCTCTATAATGTCCACCCACCACCCCCAAGTATGGCCTCCAGCAATTATATGTTCAACACCAGCAGCAGTTCCTCATAGAATCTGCCTGATTGACACTGGATCATTTTAGTAACCCTCCTCTGTACTGACTCCAGACCATGTCCTGTCTCAGGTGTGGGCTCCAGAATTTGCATAGTATTCCAGGTGAGGTTTCACCAGAGATCATTACAGGGGCACTATCACTTCCCTTTCCTGCTATCAAACCCCCTCCTGATGCACTCCAGCATCCTCGATGCCTTACTGTATGCCTTATTGCACTGACTGGTTTGCCTGAGGGAGTCACTGGTGATGACACCCAGATCCTGCTCCACTGTTGTAATGGCCAGCATTCCATAACAGGAATGTTTGTTCATCGTGGAAAACAAAATTCAAACCTCTGGTAGAATATTCACTCCCTCACACACACAAAAGAAAGCCCTGTATGAAGCCAAAGTCTTCATTTTACCTGTGGTAGGATAAGCAGGAGAGATTGCACTGCAAAGCTGTTAAGGACGGGAGTTCATGGTCATCAAAGAGACACCAGAAATTGAAAGTCAATAGTTTTTTTTTTTTTAATTTGTCTATGTGTGTAAGGACTGATTTGTGACAGGAAAAATGTTTATTTTTTTTAACTTTTGAATTGTTGGTTATTAGGGCATTGTTGAAGGTTTTCAGCGAGTAAAGGTGGCAGCCATATTTGTGATGGCAATCAGGGATGGGTGAAGTTGGTTGTGGATTCAGTATGTGATTTGCCCGTATTCCAAATCCCACTGCTTGAACTTGTTCCAGCCTTTGCATTTTTGAGGATTAGTGTGCAGGTCTTAGAACTTAAGTGAATCAGGAAGCAGGAAATTTCCAACACATTTATATTTCTTATTCCATTGTGCCTTTACTCAATGCTATCCTCTGGCATTATAGATCTTAATGAATACCCTAATGCCCACACGGAGGCTTTGGGGATGACAACTCCCAAGGAAAAATATATGACTCTATCAGATCTCAGGGAGGAGGCACTAGCGAAGGAGACTGCACCTGATTGGCCTTTTTGTGCACAGTGAGTGCAGAGGATATTATCTGTCTCCCCCACCATTCAATGCCTTTTTTTCCCAAATCCTCTCCCTCCACCTGGGGCATGTCCAGAAGTGACGTTGTGCTTTCATAGGTTTGGCAAGTTTAATATTAGCATAATGTTTTAGTAATAGCGATAGGAATCTAGAATAAAAATGTTAGAACCAAACTGAAGAACATTGTAATATGCATAATAACAAAGTGGCATAAGGACAGAATAAAACTGTTAGTCCATTAATTGTCCCCTGCTGTCTTAACTGCTATATTCAGTTATAACATTTCCCCCAGGTACCAGTGCAGTCCCAGTATGAATTTGACCACTGCTTCTGTTCCTATAGCCTCTTCAGGCATCCTCCCCCACATTTTGTTCAACCTTTGTGTAATGTAACACTCTCTATCACACCACCCAGAGGCTCCAGCACTGCACCCTTCCCACCTTCAGATTTGAGCTTATGCCTGTTAGTTCTTGGTTTTGCTTGGAAAACAATAAATAGCATACTTGAATTTACTTTTGCTATATCCTTGAGTTTCCTAAACACACCTATCTTGCCCCCTCAGCCTTCTCTTTTGCTGTGCAAAAAGACTACCAGTTACCCCAGTAGTTTTGTGTTCAGACCCCGTTCCCCTTGATCACACAAACTGCTCTGTGCCGAACCATCTCTAGTGCTGTTCTTTCCTTTCTGGACCTGACAGACATGGAGGAATAAAATATCATGCACAAATCCCTTTTTTTTCATGAACAGACATTCTTAAGATACTAGGCCATGCAGTAGCTAAGGAATCAGATGAAACCATTATTTGAGTAATTTGCCTACTGAATCCTAAGTCATCATACAGCCATGAAGACAAATATTCCTATCCAGCCAGGAAGAATAACACTTTTCTGTTTATTGAATGCTACTTGGAGCCACATAAAACTAAAAAAGACTGAAATACTTCCACTTCTTTTATCTCTGCTCAGATGTCTACTCTTTAATGTCCCTTAATTAAGTTATTTTGACCGCACTGGAAAAATGTGTTTTATATGCTTGAATGTGTCCAACTGAACCTTGTGATTGTACATTTGAGCAGTACTGATCATTGTGTTATAACATTTTCCCCTTACACTTTCATTCTGTGTTAAAACAAATATTCACAAACATATCCTACTGTTTCTGATGGAACACTCAGATTTACTTATAGTCTGCTGACCAGAGGTAAAAGAAGTAGGTCAGCCCTTTAGCCCTTTATTTTATGATGAGTAGATTCTCCTGCTCTTAAAGGACACTGTCATCCATTGTTCTAGAAACCCTTCCCAATGAAAGTGACACCACAACTGCGTTTGGTTAAAATGTTTAATTCATCCACGTTACAGCACTTTCTCTTCTGAGTAACGATTATATACAAGTCCTTTATTCAAGTTCGCATCTTTTACAGTCATCATTTTATTTACATCTTTATTTCCATACATCCTTATTCTTTCTTCCAAAGATGTACATCTGTAAGCTCTTTTCTCCTTAGTCCAGGCCTGGATGTACATCCACGGCCCTCCTGCACAGCTACCCTGGGTGTAAGCCCCCCCGAGTAGTTCTCCTTCCCCATCCTTGGTGTACACCAAAGTTGGGTTCCTCCCCCCTCCTGTCCATATTTTCTTCCAGTTTTTTTTTCTTCAACTAGACCACCTCCAGCTTGCATTGGAAGGTGGGCTTCCCCATTAATCTAAAACCCCTGTCCTGTTTTAAGGCCCTGGGCCCCCAGGTCCACCCCCTTTTTTTTATACACCCCGCTCAGCCTTCCAAGAATCTATTCCTGTTCCCAGTTCCATGATTAAAATGTGGTTACCCTTGTTTGGTAGATGTACCCCATACCCTCTGTATAAGAACGCTATCTTCTCTTCTATATTCTCATGCCTGATTAAGCTACTCCCAATGCTCATAAAGCAGACCCCCACCCTTTTGTTCATGTGTCGCCTGGCCCCTTCCATTGCTTTATATTCTCTTGCGTGTCACCAAACCCTCCTGGTTACCATCTCTGACCATGTTAAAGTAACATTCGGCCACCATCCCTTAACAGTTTTTATGTTCTTCTTTATTTGAAAATAAATATCCAGCCAAGACCTGGTGCCCAGGTCATTGCCGCCAAGATGCATTATCAGGTGAGGTTCAGGGTTGCTTAACTGCATCTCCTCCAGCACTGGTAGCAATTGTGCCCATCTCATCCACCTCAGGTCCTTCCATAGGATGCGCAGGTCATGGTGGTCATGGTACACCTGTTTTCTCCGGTTTTATTGCTGCTTCTTACTTGGCCCAATAGATATACAGTACAAATGGCACACAATCCAAACCTCCAATCATTGTGTGTTACCTGAAAGCAATTATAAAACAGGTGAGTTGTGCTACTGATAGCCCCCTTCCCCAACCCTCCCTTTATTATGTGATCTCCACTTAATCTTATTTGTGCTGTTTCCTGGAAGAGAAAACAAAACATCCATTAGTTATTTATAATCTAGACATATTTCTTATAACAATTTGATGTCCCTCTTTCTATCTTTTTCATCCCTTCCTCAGGGTCCCCTTCACCGTGGCCTCAGATGCTGCACCTATCCTGAAAGAGTGCGACAAATGTCTCCCAGGGTCCTCTCCTGCAGCCGCTATCCCCTTTTTCAATACTGCCAATAAATGGACCCCTGTTGCAATTGTCCTATCTTTGTGCAGAAACATCGAATTATTCCTTTGGGGTCTGATAGCTGCATAGGCCCTCAGGGCCTGTATGGGGCAAATTACTTCCTTCTCCTGTCATTGGAGAGGAATGCTCATACCCATGCCCACTTGATCAGTCTTTGATCTCTGTAAGTGAATTGTAATTGTCTCACTGTGTCATTGCACATCATCACACTGTAAACCCCAATTCTCTTGCCTTTTGGAATAACCTAACAACTTGCCTACCCTAAACACCCCATGATGCATGGCTGTGAATATTGCTTTGAATAACATCATCTCATATCTGGAGTAGCAGACTTGTGCCAACACCCCTAATAACCTCTCTAAAAGGTTTTCTGATATCGGGCATCTCTAGTCGAGTTCCCTACCTCTGACTCTCTGCCAACCTTGCATCATGTGTTTTATGACCTGCTCCCGCCCAAGGTCCCACCATCCTTTCAGATTACTGATCCACCCTATGGCAGTCAAATTCACACCCATAGTTGCATGTGCTATCCTCATCTGTCAACCATACACTACAAATCGAGCTACATGTTCATCTGTGACTCTTCCACTTACCTCCATGTTGTGACTTACTCAAAAAGCCTGGAACACTCTCCAAGATCCTTCATATGCTCTGAGAGTCCTGTCTGACCAGGAGTTCTGGAACAGAAACTCAGCTTCTTCCAACCAATCTCCCACATGGTGATTGGAATTCTTGTTCCCATCCTGGCTGCCTTTGGTACCATGGCCCAAAATTTGTCCATCTGCAGATGGGAGAGGCTGTCAGCCACTGTGTTTTTTACTTCCTCAATACGCCACACCCTAAAGCTCATGTTCAAACATAAACCTTGGAACACTAACTGCCTTAATACCCACATCACCATTATCAATGCAACCCCCCACTTATTCAATTCCACCACTCGGTTGTCGCACCAGAAAGTCACCCTTTGGTTACGCAGCGTGTCACCCCATACCATAGTAGCCACCCATATTGGGAATATCTCTAATAAAATTATGTCCTTTGTTAGCCCCAGGTCTATCCATGTTTTTGGCCAAGGCTCAGATACCCACCACCTCCTGAAATAAGCACCTGATCCCAACCCCCCCCACTGCATCTGTATATAATTTCAGATCTGTATTATACAGCCACTCATCCTGCCAAAATGTCACCCTGTTGTAATACTGTAAAAATTGTTCCCAAATCTCTAGATCGTCCCTCTATGCTTTTTTAATATCCACCCAATAGTGAGGTTGTCTAGTTCCCCGTGTTGCTCCAGCCAAGCGGTGTGTAAATACATGCCCCAGTGCAATGGCCCTACAAGCAAAATTCAGGTGGCCGAGAACCTCTTGAACCACCTGCAATGTCACCCTCCTTTTTCCCTTTACCTCCTTCAGTAAGCTATTTAACTTACCCACTTTATCTTCGGCAATCTGAACAAACCCTCATGTGTGTCAATTTCTATTCCTAAAAATTCTAAGCAGTGAGTGGACCCTTCCGTCTTATCCTCTGTCAAAGGGACACCCAGTTCCTGGCACATGGCTTGAAAATCCCTGAGTTTTTTGCTGATGGGTGTTAGATTTGACATGCTCATAGCACAGCAACACATTCTCATCTGCATAGTGAGATAAAGTGTTTCCTTATAACCCCACTGACCAGAACCATGCAGACAAGCCAATGTTGGTGTTCCTTGAGCATCTCAAGGGACCTATCAGGTAAAATCATCATTGAACCTTCCGATAAGGGGGCAACATTGTATTGATGAACATTGATTTTTATGATAAAAAAGTATTAGGACTGCTAAATGTGGAAACAGATTACAAAAAACTGAGCGCTAACCCGACCACAATTTTTAAGGGGGAACTTGAATGCCTTATTAATAAAGCACTTGACAATGGGCAGGTAACAGGTTTTCTGCAAGCTAGTCACCCCATAGTTCCTACCTTCTATATTCTGCCCACAAGGCATAAAAACCTACAGGACCCCCAGGGCAGACTTATTGTTTCGGGCATAGGTTCCATTACACTTTTCTGGATTTTCAATTATAACCTTTGGTGGCAGAGCTAAAATCCTATGTACGGGATATCATGAGCATCCTACACAAAATGCAGTGCTTCATGTGGGATGCCAGATTTTCATGGTTAACAATATATGTTAACAGTCTCTACACCAGCATTCCTCACAGTAAGGATCTGGAAGTGGAAGCGGTACAACATTTTTTAAGTCAAGTACAAAACCCAACATATATCCCCATATAGTTTATTTGTGAAGGGTTGGAGTTTGCTTTGAATAGAAATTATTTTGTTTTTGACTCACAGTACTATCTGCAAACACGGGGCACAGCAATGCAGGCCTCCTTTGCCCAGTCATATGCCAACCTCTATATGGGGTATGGAGAACAGATTTATGTCTACAATGAAACTACCAATCCATTCACCAAAAATATTAAGGGATGGATGTGGTTTATTCATGACATTCTCTGTATTTGGAATGGAACAAAAGAGGAAGCTAATAAGTTTATACTGTATCTGAATGACAATAATTTTAATCTTTCATTTATGTTGATAACTGACAGCTACTCGATTGACTTCCTGGATATCACATTGTATGGCATACCGGACAAAATACTATGCACCAGTAGTTTTAGGAAGACAACAGCAGCTAATACAATTTTACATTACAAAAGTGAACCCACAAAGAAATAAAAAAAACCTTAATCCCATATTCCCAATATCCCAGGATTCATAGAAACTGTTCAGACTATGACACCTTTGAAAAACAAGCACAAGACCTCACTGAAAGATTGCTCTCTAGGGGCTATAACAGAAACATTTTAAATCAAGTGCTTGAGAAGGTTAGACTATTAGAAAGACAAGATTTATTGACACCAAAAAATAAAAGACAGCAGGATGTTAAATGTAACACGTGTTCTTGACTATGCACCATCAACAGGACAAATTGGAAGCATAGTGTACAAACTTTGGCCAATATTACAGTCTGATGACCAGTTACGTACCTGCATGAGCACCAGACCAAGAGTGGCATTCCGGAAAGGGAAATCACTATGTGACACTCTCACATGTAGCCATTTTTCCAGACCAAGAGTTCAGGTCTTTTGGCTCCCTCCCCAGCCTCAGGGATTCCATAGATGTGGCTTCTGCAATATTTGAACTTTTGTTTCAGAAGGTAATATCTATATATACCCACATAAAATAGATTTATTGGTAGAAATTAAACAATTCTTGCATTGTAGAAGCACATATGTGGTGTACTTGGCCTGGTGCCCATGTGGCTTAGAATATGCGGGGAGAACAAAAAGATTTCTCAAAACAAGGATACAAGAACATCTACATGCTATTTACAACAGCGATCTAGACAATGCTATTGATGCACATTTCACAGTGGCACATAATTCCAGTCCACAAGATTTGAAATTCACAGCCCTGGAAAGGGTGCCCCCTCTACCTAGAGGGGGCAGCAGATTGAATGTCTTGCTGCAAAAAGAAAGTAGGTGGATTTTCCACCTCAAGGCACTGTCTCCCTATGGTATTAATGAGGAGCTGGACCTTACCCCATATTTAAAGTAGAATATATCATTAACTCCAGCTTGGTTTACACAATTTACCCAGTCTGAACCTGTTTTTTTACAAAATATTTGCTCTTATTCTGATGTGGCATATGGTTCCAGAATTATTATGAATGTGTCTACTTTTGTATGTAATCACTTGAATACTTATTCTTTCCCATTTCTCTTGCTCCGATTTTAGTTTTTTCAACTCAAGATATGTTTGATGGTCAAGTTGACATTGGCTCCTTACCTCTCCAGTGGTTCCTAATTGGAATTTTATCATTGGACAGTTCCAGGAATTTTATGCACTTTCATCAGAATCATCAAGGAATATATATTTTTCTACTTTACTATGTGGGATCTGGCCTTTGCCTCTCACTTTTCTAATGTCTAATACTATTTTTGTTAGTGCAAACAACATTTTTTGAGTACCCATATCATTTATACCTAACTGTTGTTCCTAAACCTTAGCCGATTGGTCCACCCCCGTAACACCCTCTCCTTCTCTCTTGAACATGGAGGTATCATAAAAATAAAAATATTATTAAAGACTAAAATATACCTACATCTTTTATTTGAAAATTCTCCCATCTTTTCCATCTCTCAACCCACCCCTTCTCAATCCTTATATATAGGCAAGAATACGTAAACAGTTAAGTAAATTAATTTAAAGGTTAAATGTAACAACATATAAATAAATACAAAATAATAATAATAATTCTTGCTTATTAAATTGACATTTCATTTGCCAAAATCAAATTTATTTAGCTTTTATCTAGTTCTGTCTTATTATATTTTCCATTTCTTTTTACTGTATATCATTTCTCAGCATGGAACATTATGCATTGACCTGTTGTGATGGGGCAAGGGCCTCTCCCTCTTCTCTTCTCTTCTCTTCTCTTTTCCTTTCTTTTCTTTAGTAGGCATGCATCTGATATACAGAAAAATTATGTTTATTTATTATACATGAGGGGTTAACATGTGATATTAATGTGCCCAAATATGTATTGCCTAGATACATTACTGTATAATGTATGCCAATAGTATTAGTACTATAGCTTCCAGGTTATAACAGGGCTATTATTATATGCAGCATAATGAGCATGGTTTAGAAAAAGTAAAATAATAATTGACTTAATTTTCCACCTAACCTGGAAACTATTTTACAACCAATTCTGGCAACTCAAAATTGAATAAAAATTAAATGAATATATAAATTAGAGTCTATAAATAAATAGATCTATAATATGTTTATTTCTTATTTGCACTGTTGCTAGGCATTGGTTCAGACCTTGTTATGATTTTATTTAGCCCTTTTTTGATTTCCTGAATGTGAGAATTCAGTATGTTTTAAAATGAATCTTAAATGAATGAATGCTATCTCTTTAAATGATTACAGTATAAAGAGTCTGCAATTAACACAGGCACACCCCAGATTAAGACCTAGCAATTCGAAGTGCACAGAAGACTGTAGTGAATTAGCATACTTTCATACGTTACCTTCCTTTTCAAAATAAATAGCATCAAGATTACTCCTGGAGTGTTGAATTTCATTTTCATCTCTCTACTGGTTTGCAACCTTTCTGAGCACCCTGGGCCTATTTCTGAGTGCAAATTCTACTTCTCACTCTATATAACCCCTATATTGAGAAGTAATGCATTTCTTTATTCAGTTATTATATATCATATAACTTCATGGTTTTTCACCTGTCAGTAGTGTGTCTTTCTTCACACTCAACTCATTGTGTGACTGTTTGCCATGGAATATAAGAATTCAAAGCTCTGCATTACTTCAGTAGTGAACCCCCCCCAAACCATTCCCCAAACTCATTCAAATAGTGAGCAATAATATATGGATGAGTGTTGCTAGTACTGAGATACCTGCACATCCACAGGCATAGTTAGGCATGAGGCCACAGGCTGAGTGCCTTCAACCTTGGGGTGTGGGGTATATCAGTACTACCAATACCCAGCCACATCTTATTACTTATATAGTCCATCCACAGATGTTTTTCACATGTCAGTCATCTGTCTTTATTCACACTCAATACTTTGTGTGATTGTGTACCGTGGAATAGAAGAATTCAAAGCTGTGCATTATTCCAGTAGTAGAATGCTTACCCCCCCACACACAAAATGGTAGCATGAAATACATAAATTCAAAATTCTTGTATTCAATTGTCATACACACAAATACACACACACACAGGCTTCAAGTGGAGCCAGAACCTCAATTTCATCTGTTTCCAGGTAAGGAGCAGGGACTTCTCTGGCAAAGTGGTAGGGATAGGAGGGTAATTTTTTATGGTCATCAAAGAAACACCAGCAATAAAAACTCAGAATAGTACTTGATTTTTAAAATTTGTGTATGTGTATCAGGTGGGCTTATGAGTGAAAATAACATTAACGTAGCTGCTTACTTTATTTAATTTAATAGACTTTAATTTTTAGGGCCTATTTGAAGTTTTCATATATATGAGTGAAGGCTGCAGCCATGTTTGTGATGGAAATAAAGAATTAATTGGCATATGAATTATATGAGTTGCCACAGCTGGCAGGGACTTGTTTTTAGCCATTGGTAGTACTCCCTTAGTGACATGGCTAGAACCAAGTCTTAGCCAATCAGGACACAGGGATTTCCTTGCCCGTTATATATATGATAACATTGGATACACAATTTCAAAATTACTTTGGAGTGCAACTATCATACACACAAAGACCCTAACTCAGGTCTCAAATGGAGTCCAAACCTAAATAGCATCTGCTACAAGGTAACAGCATAGAGTTCTCAGACAAAGAGGTTGAAGACCCTAACCCACGTCTCAAGTGAAGTCCAAACCACAGTTTTCTGTTGCAAGATAAGGAGCAGGGAGTTCACTGGCAAAGTGTTAGGGATAAGAGGGGGATTTTAAGAGCAAAAAGAAGTTTGGATGGTCCTCTGGACTACAAGTGTGGAAGAGGTGACTGATAAAATTTGCTTGGGTGGAGAGAGAGGTGAAGAAGAAGGACTGAACTGCACTGCTACTGTCTACCACCTGGGAAGTAATAGGTTACAGATTACTTTGCTTAGTGTTACTATGTATACTAAACAGAAGGGATATGCAATGTACTCCTATAAATGACATGTGACTGCTGGGATATGTGATTTACTCCTATAAATGACACATGAATGCTGGGATATGTGATGTACTCCTATATTTGACATGTGAGATGTACTCCTATATTTGACATGTGACTGCTGGGATATGTGATGTACTCCTGTAACTGACATGTGACTGCTGGGATATGTGATGTACTCCTATAAATGATATGTGACTGCTGGGATATGTGATGATGTACTCCTATATTTGACATGTGATTACTGGAATATGAGATGTACTTCTACATTTGACATGTGACTGCTGGGGTATGTGATTTACTCTTATAAATGACATGTGACTGCTGGGATATGTGATGTACTCCTATATTTGACATGTGACTGCTGGGATATGTGATGTACTCCTGTAACTGACATGTAACTGCTAGGATATGTGATGTTCTCCTATATTTGACGTGTGACTGCTTGGATATGTGTTGTACTCCTATATTTATTTTTATTTATTTATTGAAATTTTGGATAACACCTTTGAGAACAAGCTCATTTCATAGGTTCCACATCAGACAACAATACATATTGGAAAGGTATAAGATGGAGAACAAACAACACAAGAAATTATACAAAACATTACAAGAGTGCATAACTAGAGAAGTTCCAATACATGTTGGCATTGTACAATGTATGCCAAGGTGCATATTTAATTAAAACCTGGAATTTAAAAGGTTATATTAGAGGGGGTGGAGTCTTATGAAACAACCCTTTACAGGAAAATGAGAACAGACTCAGCCTAATATTTAATAATCAACAAGGTAAGGGATGACATCAGCCCAGGGGCCTCGTCAGAGGTGAGAAGGTATGGGACAAAGCATTTTTGAGTGAGCAAGGGAGCTCAGGTTATAGAATAGGGGGAGGAGGTGGAGAGTGAGGGTGAAGAGGGGATGGGGGAAAGCCATAGAGGGGTGAGGGGAATGAGTGGAAGGGATCAAGAGGAAGTGTGAAAGAAGAATGATTAGCAAGTCAGAACAGTTATTTGCATGTTGAGAAGAACAGTTATGCATAAGGTCAGGATAGCAGACGATTAGGATAAGTGCTAATGTGATTTACTCCTATGAATGACATGTGACTGCTGGAATATGTGATGTACTCCTATATTTGACATGTGACTGCTGGGATATGTGATGTACTCCTATATTTGACATGTGACTGCTGGGATATGTGATTTACTTCTATAAATGACATGTGACTGCTGGGATATGTGCTGTACTCCTATATTTGACATGTGACTGCTGGGATATGTGATTTACTTCTATAAATGACATGTGACTGCTGGGATATGTATTGCACTCCTATATTTGATATGTGACTGCTGGGATATGTAATGTACTCCTATATTTTTTTAATTTTTTTTTAATTTAGTTATTTAACCAGGTGAGACACACTAAGCTAAAAGCTTTTTTACAGGTGCAACCTGGGAGCACAGGGAAGTTAAGTGACTTGCTCAGGGTCACACAGTATGCAAGTGGAAGCTGTGGGATTCAAACCCACGTCTGGTCTGCTGGATGTTTCCAGATTTGCAGCTCAGAGCCTTAAACCACTGTGCTATACTGCTTCCCTATTTGACATGTGACTGCTGGGATATGTGGTGTACTCCTATATTTTACATGTGACTGCTGGGATATGTTATTTAGTCCTATAAATGACATGTGACTGCTGGGATGCCATTGCAGTTTAGCTCTTCTCAGTGGTTTTATGACATTATAAAAACTGAAATTAGTCAGGTTAATGATCAATGTACTGGATTCAATTGACAGAAGTATGTTTGCTGGTGCAGGGTTTATTGACCTGAAAAAGGCTTTTGATGTGATGGATTACAATATTCTTTTAAGGAAGCTGAGTACCATCGATGTGTTTGGTGAAACTTTGCAATGGTTTTATAGCTATCTGTCTGGTCAAACCTAAATAGTAAAGATTGGAAACATTTTGTCTGATCCTTATGGTGTTGTTACAGGGATCCCACAGGGATCAATACTGGGTCCCCTACTGTTTTATAAATGATTTGAGAAATACTTTCTGGACAGTAGAGTCTCTTCTGTATGCTAATGATACAGTCATTTTTGACTCAGGCCCAGCTTTATCAGATAGTAAGTCAAAATTACAAATTGAATATACAGTACTGTAATAAGATACATGAATGACTGGATCATAGTATATTAAGGCTAAGCAAATCCAAAATGAACTGATTCTATCTGGCACAAATCAGAGGTTGGTCTGAGTCAAATATGATTTCTTTCATTACTCAGAGACATGTATCTTTTTGATTGCTAAAGCAAACTATTTTAAATATTTGGGTATCTTTTTAGATTCAAGCTTAAGTTTTATTTCTCATTTGGAGAATATCACCATCAGTTTAAGGTTGTATGTAACGTGACTTATTACATATCAAATATGACCGCACAAGGGTTTCACCCAGTTCACTTCCTGGTAAAAAAAAATTAAAATGAAATGAAAAATGGATCTCTCCAAAAGTTCTGTTTTACTCTTCTCAGTACTGAAGGTCATAATATTATTAATGTTGGGTGAATGTTTTTTTCAGTGACATTAGGTGAATTACCATTTTCACTTAAGCAAATATTTCACAAAATATCATGAAGTTGTTTTGAAATTTCATCAAAATGTAATTAACAATGATTTCCATCTAATTTTAAAGCTAATTATATCAATTTCATTTACAATCTCAAGAGTGGGGTGTACACATTTTATGGAACACATACAAACAGAAGAGAGAAAGAAATGTGTCCCAGCTGAGGTACTTAATTTGTTCTGTCTTCCGTCCATATGTGTTATATAAATGTCACTGCATTTGGCATGTGTGAAGTATCGTACACACAAATATGTGAACTAAGTTGCAATTCTGGCATGTATGAAGTATTGTACACATGAATATGTGTACTAAGTTGCATGTTAGATTTAAAGGGGGAGGAATTATAGGCAGCCAAGCATTTTGTGAAAATGTATTTTTCAGTTATTTCTATATAATATTACAACTACTTATCCATGTTTCACCACATTTGGCATGTTTGAAGTATTGTACCACATGGGTATGTGATGTAACAGGGTCTGAGCTATAGCTAGCCAAACTTTTCATCAACATTTAATTTTCAGTTACTTTCATCTAATTATAAAACTACTGTACTATTCCACATTTCACCACATTCAAGACATTTGAAGTACTATATCACATAGGTACAGTAAGTGTACCATGTTTCAGAGCTCTAGGTTAAAGGGACATGAATAATAAACAGCCAAACATTTCATCAAAATGTTACAATTGTCAATTATTTCCATCTGATTGTAAAGCTAATTATCCAAATGTTACAAAATCTGGTGCATTTTCAGTATGTGTAGCCAGTTTCAGGTCTCTAGTTTTAATGGTGGCTGAATTACATTGGTGCCCAGTGTCAGGTTCCCTATTGTCTAGTCATGTCAATCAGGATCATTAGGGATCTAAGGGTAAAAACCCTATTTTAGAGTAGGTCATTGGGGAATAGGTAATACAGTGAGGCAGATTGGGTAGAACTGGATCTTTTCCTGCCATAATTTTCATTGTTTTTATGTTTCAATCAAGAACTAGCAAGAATGAACAGAGCCTTTACTTGCTAATCACTTAATTGCCTAGTGTTCCCAAATGTTATGCATAGTTGGTATTAGGTTGTTAGGGTGCCATGATTAGGGTGCTGTAATGTGGACACCTCAACAAGGGCATGAGTGACAGGGGCAAACTGGATTTTAGATCATCCTGCACTCGCACCTTGTTGGGCAACCCCCCAATTTCTTTGCCCTTCACAGTATGCCTTCCCCGGAGGCTGTTATATATATTTTTTGGGGTGGGAAGGGCAAATCCTCCTGCAAAACTTAAGTGTTTCATGGGATGGTCCTTTGGTGCTGTAACTTTAGGGTGCAGGAAAGTCACCTGTGATAATGCCAGGTGATATATTTCCTGTGCCCTAAAGTACTTCACCACATTGCCCGCATACCGTCATGGATGAACCTGATTAGTTATTACTGAGGACACCATGACAGTACTGTCACAAAATCTCACAACATTTGGAACCTGACAAAAGACACCATTGCATAGGTAAACACAATATTTTTGCCAAATATCACAAAAAATAAAACTGTCAAACTTTGAGCCCCATACATTTATAACTACTCTTCCAGATGTCTTATTTGGTATGCCTTTAGTACACCTAACAAGTAAGCATGCCATTCATGTGTTCTCTAGCTAACAATATGACTAAGCTATGATGGAATAAAGAAATGGGCAAAATTGTATGAAATTTAATGAACATTTCATGAAATATGAAGATTTGCAATAATTCTTTGACAGAGCATTTGCTAATTTCACTCAGTACTAAATATAATATAATATGATACATTACATTGCTTATTATGCCTGGATGGATACTAGCAGCATGAGTCATGAACATCGGGGAAGGTCTCACAGCTGCAGAAAAACCTTGGTGCTAGTGGGTTGCCACTTGCGAATCCGCAGGTCGCCCACAGCTGGAGGTATTCACTAAGGTGGAGCTGGAGTATGACCAGCTCCACAGATTATGGCAGCTTGTGGGTGCTGTTGCCAGGGAGAGCACCGCAGCTGCAGGAGGCTGCTATGGCCAGTGGGACCTGCCGTAACACCCTCTGCAACTGCTCCACAGCTGCGGCAATTTCAAAGCACAACTGGGGTTGCGGAGTGGGACTTTGTCCCAAAACGTTTTGTGAATCCTGACCTTAATCTCTAGCCATACATTTCTAATACTAATTATTCTCTGGATGATGGATATCTACATCCCTAGTCTATTCTTTTCTATCAAGGTTCTTCCAGCTCAGTTCAGTTTATTTGTACAGCATGTATAAGAAAACAATTTTTTTCACACAAAAATTTAAAAAACACAAACAATTTTACATACATATATATACTACACGTACTCAGATTTACACTACAAAAAACTTCACATGTCCATTTGTAACTTTATCCTTTATAACCTGCCTAGCTTTCTTGTATTAACAGGATATATTTTAAAACAATGTGCTAAAACTTAAAAAGCTTTCCTTTTTAGTTCTGTAACAACTTTTTGTGCAAAACTTGCAACTGCAAAGGTACCCATTCTTGTGCTTGTATTTAACATCATTTCCATTTTTTTTATCATTCTCTAATATTCCAGAGTTATCAAAAATCGGACATAATTTTTCTCTATCAGCCTTAAATTTCGGGCATTCTAGCATTAGATGTTTTGTCGTTAATTTTTATAATTTCTTCACATCTGCACATTCTGCTCTGTGCCCCAAAATCAATTGACCATCTATTAGTTAAGATTCCTATTCTCAATTTAGACAAGGCTTTTCTCTGTTTTATATTCTCACATATAAGATATCTCTCCACACCAAAGTTTTGTTTCACTTTCTTAAATGTGGTATATTCCCAGGCATTCTTTATACTTCCAATATCATGTTGCATTGCTACATCCACCAATTGTTGGCAAGCTATATCCATGGATCTCCCTGGGTCTAAAAATTCTTTATATACATAATTATGTGGCAATCCAATTTTATTTAGTTCCTGGTTTAGCTTGTCAAACCAGCCTTCTTTATATAAAAATTTCCCCTGTTGGGTTTCCAACCAACATTGATGTAGCAGACTATCTGGTGGTGATGTCATTATTTTCCTACAAAAGATTGCACATCTTTTTAATGATTTTGTAGCAATTGGAAGAGTTCCAGTTTCTGCATGAATCACAGCATTGAGTGTTGATTTTGGAACACCAAGCAAATTTTTAAAATATTAGTTTTGTACTGTTTCTAGCTTCTTAATATTACAATACAAACCCCACACTTCAGAGCCATACATAAGTTGAGAGTTTACCTTAGTGTCATAACAATGGTATTTGGCCACATATGAATTTTTTGCAAAAATATTTGCAATCTGTTTATCTCTAACACCAGTTTTATGGAATTATTTTTAATTTTATTCATATGTGGCTTGCAACCCATATTTCTACTCAATATAACTCCTAGATACTGAAAGTCTGTTATTTCTTCAATATTATCTCCTCCTATTTTCCAGTTTTTATATTCCTCTTTCCTCCCCCAAAGACCATTATTTTTGTTTTTTTTCCATATTTACAGTAGTTGCAATTCCAGTTTTAAGTGATTCTTTTACTGATGTCATAGTTCTTCTCGGTTCTAGTGGGGTTTGGGAAATTAAAACTGCATCATCAGGAAATAATAATATCTTAACAGGTATAGAGTTCACCTTGGGTGGAAATGATTCAACACTTTCTAGATTTTCTACTAAGATATCAAATTATACATTAAATAAAGTTGGTGCTAATAATCATCCTTGTTTGACATCTCTAGTTGTTTTTATTTGTTCTGTAACTGCTCCATCTTTACTATATCTTACAACTAGCTTGGTATTTTCATGTAGTAACTTTATTATATCGAGCAGATCTTTATTTATCCCCCTTTTTCCTAGAATATCCCACAGAATTGATCTATTCACTGAGTCAAATGCTGCTTTGATATCTATAAATGCTGTATATATTTTTGTCTTTTTCCATTACCATACTTATCTAGTATATATCTCAAAATAAAGATCTGTTCAATAGTGGATCTTCCCTTACAAAAACCTGCCTGATTTTTGGACAGTATATTATTATCCTCAATCCACATTTGTAATCTACTTAAGAGTAGTCTTGAAAAAATGTTTGCATTTATATTTAATAAAGTTATTGGCCTATAATTTTCCAGGGACAACAATGATCCTTTTTTATGTAATGGAACAACAACCCCTATATTCCCATGTTCTGGAATAGTATTTGTTTGTAATATATTTTCATATAATGGAACCAGGATATTGGTCCACCATTCTGGATTGGCTTGATACATTTCTGCACTTACACCATCTACACCTGGAACTTTATTTCTCTTTTGAGATTTAATTGCTGCCACAACTTCCTCTTTAGAGATTTGTTAGCTATTAACACTACAAACCCTTTCTCTGTTCACGTGCTTAATTTCTATGGAGGCAGATATATTTATTCCACCAAAAATGTTTTCGAAGTGCAATTTCCAAGCCTCAGGGGGAGTCACAGCTTCTAAATTGTATCTGGCTTTGTCAAAACCATATGCTACAGGATTCCAAAATACAGCTTTCTATTGATATTTGTAATTTATTCCATAGATCAAGGTTAAAGATTTCTTTCTTGTTTTTTAAAAGATCTCTATATTCCTTCTTCAGATGTTTAATGGCAATCCTATCTTCTATTTGGTTGTATTTTGATATACGTTTCTCTATTTGTTTAATTAACCTCCATTTCCTATCACATTTTCCATTGAACCATTTTGCTTTATAACATTTATACTTTCTATTTTCTTTTTGTAATTTACTTATTCCCTCAAATATCCAGTTTTCTATATCCAAATACAACTGCTGAATAACACTTTACCTCAATTTTTTTTCCATTTCCCAGTATTCTTCCAAAGGTTTGCATTTTAAATTTCTAATTTCTTGTTTTTCCAAAAGCTCCATAAATTTTTGTGCATTTAGTGGAGTCCGTTTTATTCTCTTCTTGTTATAGAGTAACATGTTATTATCTATCCAATCAAACATTTCCACATCTTCAGTTGTTGTTTCACCATTTCCCTGCACCATCACTTTTAAGGGTCTATGGTCACTGTCTCAATTATTTAACACTTCTAGACTTAACACATTTTTATATGAAAAGACATCCACAACAACATAATCCAATGTACTTCTACCTTTTTGATGGTTATGAGTCAAATTCTCACACTTATCACCTCTACATCTTTCATTTAATATTCGCATATTCAATGTATTTAAACAGTCTAACAATAACTCTCCTTGTTTATTAATTTTAGTATCTATTGAGTTTCTTATAAGGATTGACATAACGTCATCCTCATTCCAATTTCCAGTCTTTTCTTCCAGGACTGCACCAGTGTGGGCATTAAAATCTCTGCCTATTAAAATCATTTTACCTGGATATTGATTTTCTAATTGTAGAACAATTTGATTTAGGGCCTCCAATGAGGCCATAATAGAAGCATTAGAGGTGTGTGGAGGGAAGTGCACATTTAACAAGATACAAACAATATCATTATTCCATAATACAATCAGGCCTAGAATAAAACTTTTACAATTCTTGATAATACATTTCCCTTTTAGTTCCTGTCCAATTCTTATAAAAGCATAGATTCCCCCTGGCTGATCTTCCATATTTACTGTTTTTCCTTGCTGCAATATTCCAACATTGATAACCTTCCAGTATACATTCGTCTTGCGTATTGGCCCATGTCTCTTGTAGCATTATTATAGGATATATATTTAAAAATTTTACACAACCTACATCTCTAAATTTTCCTGCTACCCCAGCAATATTCTAACTCAGGATATTTAAGTTTTTTTAGTAGTGGGTCTACACTTTTTTTTTTCAGTCAACATGCTTCTATAGATTCTTCCAAAACATAGACGTGATTACTGTCTTGTACATAGGAACTGTACGCTATCCCTGGGTTTGTGTTCTCTTCACTTTCCAGTGAATCTACATCCTCTTCACACATTAGGACTATACTGGTGTTAATTCTATGCCCTTTTTGCAATCTCCCTCATATATTTTCCTTTGATCTTGATGGTGCACCCCCTCTTCTGGTAGTTAGACATGTCTCTTTTCATTTGGGATCATATATGTTGTTATTCTTTGCTGTATCTTTACATTACTTTTTTCTTGCTTTTTTCCCAGTCCATCATATACTTCATCATTTTTTTCCCATTTTGTCAGTGCCCTGTTTTCCATAATGGGTAGGGATTGTTGCTGTTGTTTCTGCTTTTATTCCAAGTTCTAGAAGCTGTTCTTTTTCTGCCAACAACTTATGTCTCACACTAATAGACTTAACAATGAGACACACCCATACCTTTTCTTTCCCTGCCTGATATCTATATACAGAACATATATCAGACCACACAAAGTTATTTCCTAATATGTCTTTGCAGATGTTATATACTGCTACTTTCAGAGTCATTACATTTTAATTTCTTGCCTTAGGTATACCTTTAAGATACACCATGGGAAGTATCACACACTTTTCTATCAGTTTTTCTTTATTTTTACTTTCTGTCTTTTTTCCATTTACTTCTCCTTCTCCTTCCTCTCTTTGTTGTAGTATGCTGAGTGGATCAGGGATTGTTTCTACCAGTTGGTATTTTTTTGTACCCCATTCTCTTCCATGGTAATAATTTTTCTACTACCCCCACTTTCCTTTGGTTCCTTTTCTTGTGCTCTATTTCCTTGCTTGGACCTCTTGGGACTTCCTACCTTTTTCTTTTTATCTGTAACAGCTTTCTGATTCTTCTTTAAGTCTTGCACTATATTAGCTGTTTCTCTCACTTCCCTATTTCCTATGTCCTCTATTATTATTCTTATTGATTTTTCCTTTACCTTTTCAGTCTTTTTAAATTTGTCTTTCCCATTTTCTTCTTGAATCTTACATTCTTGTCCTCTAAATTCTCTTACATTATTTTCCTGAAGATGTCCATTTATAAATAATGATTAACTTAGTAATGATGTAAAATTTAGTAGTAGTTCATTGTTTAAATTAATTCCATCCCTTATTTCCTTCAATAGTTTTATAGACTGCTCCTCCTTCTGGTGATTAATGTCATTTCTACTTCCATCAATACTTCCTAGACCCTCCTGTGTCATGTCTCCTCCATGTTCTATAGTAGAGGTCAATATGTGTGAGATGTCTGGTGGTTGTATAGATGGGGTGGTCTAAGTTGACTTTTTTTGGCATAGGGAGTTAAAAATGCATCAAAGTCATTTAAAAATGATCTACTAGGGAACTGGTGTGATTTATTCTTACATTCATTTTTCTTTCTAACATTTTCCTCCTCTGATATATTTTCATCCTCCTTCTTTCCACCAGTTATCTCATTTTCACTTTGATTTTGTCCTTTCCTATCCTTTTCTTGATGTTGTCCTATCATAACTTCATTTTTCTCTGTAATTTGTACTACAGCCTCAATGTATGTTTCTCTACTCACATTTTGAGTTTCAACTTTTGAGATAAAGGGGCATGCACCTGGAAGCCAACTAAATTTAGTAGGCAGAAATAAAGATACATCAGCTCTAGTGGGAAATACATCGGATCATCCTCTGTTTTCAACAGTGGATGATCTGACACATTTCCCACTGGATCTGCTGTATCTTTAATTGACCTTATTGGGGAGGAACTTAAAGGTGGTAAAGTAGAGCTTTTTATTCTCAAAACTTTATTTCTGCCTACTAAATTTAGTTGGCTTCCAGGTGCTAGGACATAACTTGTTATCTTCATTTCCTCCAGCTCTGACTTATTACTCATTTGCCCTCCCTTAGTATGTTTTGCTTCCTGTTATATGTCCTAATATTTGTAGTAGGTCTTTTTTTGATAACCATGTTTCCATAGTAAATAAATCATAATAATAATATAAAACAAGGCATAATATTTAGAACATGAAGTGCTAGTACAATCTCAATTACAAATACAATATCAGTTGCAAGCAGCTAGTTTGACATATGAATCCCATCTGAATAAGTGTTTTTTTTTCAGCTAGCAATTAGGGGCCAGATATTCAAAACTTTGCCCTGGGCTAAAGTAGCACTGCCCGGCATGCTAAATTAGCCCAGACCCAATAGCCCACTATATTCATAAGGGATAACCCCAGTGCTAAACCTGCTGAATATGGCATGCTAAGGAAACTGGGCAAACTGGGCAGGGAGTGCAGTGCAAACATAGCCTGGGAATAAGACAGCTCTGAATATAGCAACCAGGAAGTGCACACCACAACAGCAGCCAAGTTCACAGTGATGTGAAGGAAGGTAGAGGTGAACTATGTGGCCAATGTGTGTGCCAGCAAAACCGTGGATGCAGTAAAGCTGCAAGCAACAGTGCATGTGAAATTATATTGTGCAAAAATGTACAATATTTCTGAAATGTTTGTCCAGCGCTAACACATTTTTGCAGGTTTAGTGAGGAGCTAAGCCATTTGCCCAGAGCAATCACATTTGCTCGGGGCTAAACTTTGCTATATTCAAAAGTGACATGCAAATGAGCCTACTTAGGCAGTCTCGGGTGTCAGGAGGTCTAAACCTCACTTTCAGGTTATTGGCAATATTGGGAATGCAAGTAATCACAGACACGTTGCATAAGAGTAATAAACTTGTTTATTACTACCAAAAAGGATAAAATCACAGTTGCCCTAAGCAGTTCTTACCAATACGAACCAGAAGAAAGTGCTAAGCATTCCCTATACCTCGAGGTTTCTTTGTGTCTCTTGGGATCTCCGAGGTACAAGACTTAGTGTATCACATTATATACCTATGATAATTACTATGGTTAATGTAAGATAGAAACATTTCTAGTTACAGAGATGAGCCCTATTGGCTAAATTAGAGGAGGCTCCATGGTCCAAGATAACATTATAGAATTTTGTAGTGGTCATCAGTTTGTGAAACAAAAGAGTTGTTATACAGAGTCTTACATAACTCAGTATAGTAGTACAAATCACCAAAAGGTGGCAATGCCGACTTATATATCATAATTATTCCAAGGACACAAGTGTCCTAACATCTTATAAGCAAGAAATACACAGAAAATACATAGAAGAATATATATGCATTAGCACACAAAGTGTATTACAACAATATGCGTACATATCTTGACATCTACTCTTATACGGTAGATGCCCTTAGCCTTATATGTTAGTATAACATATGCCTAAGCACTATATGTCTACGGTGTACTTTTGAGGGTACCAATAAGGGTGCAGGGACCTCATGTAACATCCCCCCTTGTTGCCTCCAAGGGCAACACAGGTAAATATAGGGAAAGGTCAGGGAGCAGTGGTCATTTACAAACCCGATGCGCCAGCTTTGTAGAGGAATTCTAGCTCTTCACAGTGTTGGCGCAGTGTGCGCCATAGGCAGCATAGCATAATGACCAAGAAAAAGATCAAAAATGTTTGTATAATAACAAAACCTTTAAAAGTAATTTCTAACCAGGTGTTAGTCAATGCATTATTCATATCACCATCATTAATCAACAAAAGGATAGCTTCATTGGCCTTGGTTTTATTATTGCTGATGTGAATGAGGTGTATGTCTTTCCTGTCTAAAAGTGATTTTAATGTAAGTCTGAGTGGGTCAATGTGTACATTAAAATATGGTAAGTATTCAGAAAGTGTGAGCAGATAATCGGGGTTACCATCAATGATGTCTGTATCCATAAGGGGAATGGGGGTTATAACGGTATGTCCAATAACAGTCTTCTGGTGTGGGACAAAACAAAAATTGGGGTTCTCAATAACACATGTCACAGATCCATAAGTATAGCTTTTAAAGTTAGTTACCACACAGTACTCCCCATCAGAATTATTCTGAGAGTGAACAGTGGGGAGTCTCTGTCTCCATTTTTGCAACTGCACTGGGCAGGTGTAGGTCGTCTTTGAAATCCTTGTTGACAGGCGATGAACCTTCTCACGATATGATTGATAGAGCTTATCCCGAGCCAAAGTAGAATCCGAGAAATCCGTGCCATTAGTGTTGATGTCATCATCTATGGTAAAAGTCCAATCAATGCTATCTGGAGAATAACCACAAACAGGTTGAATAACATCAAATACATCACATCGGCACAAGTAAATATATTGCTTCTTCGCAAAGCAGTCTGTGTGCGGAGCCACCCAGGCCTCCAGGAAATAATGGAAAACCAGTAGAGGTGGTAGATCCAGGCATTCTCTGTAGATGTCTTTGTCCAAGTGCCCAATGGAATGTACCAGTGCAAGCTTGTCGAACAAGGCTGTAGTGGGATCAAAGCATGGTAAAGAGACAGTAAAAGAAACAAACACAGTATCTCTTATGGAACATTTCTTAGCAGTGAAACAAGGACCAGTGTTACGGTGTCTGGTCACAAACCCCAGGTTCTTAGCTGTAGAAAGAGGAATGGTTAGAGATTGTTGCATACGCATAGCAATACAGCTAGGGGTTTTACATCATGGACAATACCATTTGGAAATGCGTCTATCATGTATGATATCAGGGATTCTTCCAGATTCTAGATCACGGAAGAGATTGTTGATGGTAGTGATAATGTATGAGCCATAGGCAGAGCAGAGGATTTCTCTAGCAATGTATTGTTTATCTGCTTCTTTGTTGTTCTGTGCAATGAGTGCAATAATCTTGTCTTTAGAGTCTGTAAATGCCTTAGCAATGTCATGCATGTTGTATACAGTGTATCGTTCTTCCTGACTAAGGCCATCCCCACCATGCAATAATGGGGTAGTATATTGTTAACCAAACCAGTCGAAAATTTGGCAGTATGAGATTTGATAGCAGCAATGTCTGCTTTATTCCAAATAGACATAGCCATACCAAAAAGGCCTGTGACAGTTCCTGTTGCACCTGTGACATCAGAACTGTCAACTTCACGTTTATTACGTTTATGACTTTGATCATCAGGATTGGGTTTTCTCCTGAAGTTGCCTCTATGTTCAGTAGTATGGACCCCAGCAATAGGGTCTTGAGTATGAATCTGAAATGCAGCTAAATTATCAAGCAGTAATGTTCTATAAAATGCTGAGGTGTTAGTACTGTGACACATACCAAATTCTTTCATATTCCAGTAAGTTAGATTAAACAAAACAGGTATATGCATAAATTGTAAGTTATTAATCAATGAACCAGGGAGGGCAGTGACTGTTAGACCACTACGGGGACCAGGGGTATGCTTTGGACATTCCAAAAGCTGTTTATCAGTGGGTGGTAACACAGAGAGATAAATGGCAGCAGAAGCCATGTGGTGTACAGCACAAAATTTTCAAGCAGAATCCTTAGACAAAGATTTACAATATGAAGGATCAATTAAGGCAGTAATGTTGTACAAACCAGAATGTCTGGGAGCAGTTTGTAGCAAGGACAGAGAACCATTTGGGGATAATTTAGCATTTGGCGAACTCTGGAAAGTTTCTTTGGAGAGTTTGGCCACAGGGAGAATTTGTCCTTGCGATGTGGTTTGCCACTCAATTTGTAGGGTAGATTTATCAGGAGCAACAACCGAGGCAGTGAGGTAAGCATCAGAACCTTCCTGGACAGTAATCAGACTATCAGGTATATTGATGGATACTCCCTCTGAAGGAGATGCTGGATGATCAAGGTGTGGTAGGAGGTTCGGTACTGTGCCTTGGATGCAGGGGATAACTCCTGAGATGAGGAGATAATGGAACAAGAAAGCCATCTTATCAGTGTATCTGAAAAGCAAAATCAAACATTAGTAAGTCAGTACTATTCCGCCCAATGGGGTGAGAAAAAGTAACTAAGCTCCTTTATACAGTTTCAGTTGGTTTGCATGTAACCATTTGTCACTCAGTTTATTGTTGTGCAGGAATCTAACTTGATAGACTGCCGGACTGAGCTTGTTGACAATGGGGTATGGGCCTTCCCATTTATTGGAGAAGGAATAGGTGGGATGTGCAAATCGGAGTACCATTACCTGATCTCCAACCTGCCAATCCACTTCTTGTGCATGTTTGTCAAACTATATTTTGGATTGTTGCTGGGCCTTGCCCATGCAGTTGGCAGCATACAAATGTGTGTGTGTATGAGGTATTTTCTGAGTTTTTCCACATATTGATCTACAAACACATGGTCTGCAGTGGGAGTGTGCAGGTCAAACAACAGGTGTTCAGGTAGTCTCATCTGTCTTCCAGTAATCACCTCAAAGGGTGTGAGCTGGGTGGTGGCTGAGGATGTGCCCCTAATTGCCATAAGGAGTATCGGCAGTAGGGAATCCCAGGTTTTGGGATTGTCCTCAATGAATTTGGAAAGCATTTGCTTAATCCGTCTGTTGGCTCTCTCTACTTGACCTGAAGATTGGGGGTGGTAGGGTATGTGGAACTTCTGTTGAACTCCAAGGAGTTCAAGAGATTCTTTCATTAATTCACCTGTAAAACTGGTTCCTTTGTTGGAGTCTACCTTAAGAGGTAGGCCCCACCTCGAGAAAATCTGTTCCACCAGGAGTTTGGCAGTGGTTTTAGCAGTGCATGTTTTAGTGGGGAAAGCTTCAACCCACTTAGAGAAGAGGTCAGTTACCACAAGAGCATACTTGTTATTTCTGCTGGTATTGGTCAAAGGGCCAATAAAATTAATTTGTATGGCATGCCAAGGGCCAGAGTGTCATTGTGGTAAGAGCTTGGCATTTCATTTGGTAGGGGTGGGGTTGTTTTGCGCACAAACAAGACAGTTGTCTATGTACTGTTTAACATCTTTGGTGACACCAGGCCACCAGGCGGTGGTCTTAAGCCTTTGGAGGATATTTTCCACTCCCTGGTGTCCACCAGTGGGCGTATCATGCACTTGGTGCAAAAATCAAACCTGAGGTGTCGGGAGATGACTCACAACTTAGTGGTGGAATCATCTGGCTGATACCAGATAAGTTTGTCATCTGGTGACAAGTGTAACTTACCTTCATGCCTCCGGTAGGGGTTATGTGTGGGAAGTTTCTCTTTGGTACTCTTGTCAAGGAATCTGAACACTTCTTTGAGTTCAGTATCAACATGTTGGGCTGCTGAGAGGTCCAGGGGGGAAAAGGGTTCAGGTTTTTTCCTGAGTGTTGCAATATGTACGCCGCATTGGCCTCTGGATGGTCCATCATCCATGTGTCCCTCCCTCGGGCTCCTTCCTTGGCAAGGGTGTCTGCTGTGTCATTGAAGGCATGATAGGGATCATGAAGGGAATGAGCTTTGACTTTGTGTACATAGAGTTTGTGTGCAAATTTTTGTGCCAGTGAATGTATGTATATTACCAATTCCTTGTACTTCACTGGGCTGCCATCAGAGGAAAGGAAGGAGTTCTTCTGCCAGAAAGGAAGGAATTCTGTAAGAGAACAACAAACCCAATTAGAGTCTATAAAAATGATGGTATCCTCGGTCCCTTGCTGGATGAACTCAAGGGCACAGGCCACTGCTGCCATCTCTGCATACTATGATGATGCTACACTGCAATGCTTAGATATTTTAACAGTGTTCTCATAAGGGTACATCACTAGAATACCCATCCCTGCAACCTTTTCTCCCTGATAGCAAGATGCTGAACCATCAGTAAAGATATGACACAAAGAGGTGTTGTCAAGTATTTGTGGTGTGGCGGGGAAGAAAGGACCTGGATCTGGAAGATCAGGTGACTGCAGTGTACAGTCATGGGGGTCTCCTTGGAAAAGGAGTCCATGAGCCAGCATAGATGGAATTTTTGTTGGGTGCACCTGTATGTCTCTGTCCTGGAGAAGAAGTGATCAGTGTGTCAGCCTGGTATTAGAGATTGACCCATCCTTCACTCTGTCTGACAGCAGAAAGGTAGTTGGGGTGTGGTTGGTGTTGATAATCAGTGGAGAGTACCCAATGATATACAGAAAGTGCTTGACAGCCCAGTAAGTGGCCAGAAGGTTCCTTTCACAAAGGCTGTACTTCTGTTCTACTGGGGTCAAGAGCTGTGATGCATATGCAATAGGTCTCAAGGTGCCATAAACCTTCTGGGCCAGTACTGCTGACATGGCAATGTCAGAGGTGGCACATTCCAGATGGAAAGGTAGTGCTGGATTGGGACTGACCAGAACCGGGGTGGAGGCCAAGGCCTGCTTCAGTGACATCACAGCCTGGGCATGTATAGGGCCCCAAGTCTATGGGATGTCCTTTTTCAGTAACTCATACAGAGGAGCAGCTTTCCAAGCAAAATCACAGATAAAATCTCTCGAATAGTTCACCATACCTAGAAACCTTCTGAGAGTTGCCATGCTGGTGGGCAATGACAAGTCTTGCAATCCTTGTATCTTCTTCCAGGTAGGGCTTCGACCTTGGTCAGTTATTTTTAGACCCAGAAAGAGGACTTCTTTCTGACATAGCTGTGCTTTTGCTGGATTGTATTTCAGGCCTGCTCTCTGAATGAGAGTCAATAGTTCATCCAAGAGATCCAGGTGTTGTTCCTGTATGGCAGTTGTCAGCAACAGGTTGTCCACATACTGCAAGAGACATTGGTGAATAGAGAAACCCTCAAGGGTGTCCATGATATGCAGATGAAACAGGGACGGGTTATTATGGAATCCCTGTGGTAAGCAAGTCCATGTGTACTGTCTTCTTTCAGAGGTGAAGACAAACTTATATTGACTCTTGGGGGCCAATGGTAATGACCAAAAACCATTGGAGATATCTATGGCACTGAACCATTTCAGGTCAGGGGTCAAAAGTCATAGCACATCGGGTGCTGATGCCACAGCTGGGGAACAACTGGGGGTGACCTGATTCAGTTTCCTGTAGTCAATAGTAAGTCTGCAGGCACCTGTGGTTTTTTTCACAGGCCACACTGGAGAGTTAGTAGTGGAAACACAAGTTCTAATCACTCCTTGCTTGAGAAGTGACTTGATTGTTTCTCTGAGAGAAGGCAAGGCCTCAGTTGGAAAAGGGTATTGCCTTTGCCTCTCATGTGCTGGGCCTGGCACTTCGATGACAGTGTGCATTCTGCCACAGTCATGTTTGTTGATTGCAAACATTTCCAAATGTCACTGCAAAATGGGGAGAAGCTTCGGAAAAAGCTCATGGTCTTTGAACAAATCTATGACGTCATACTCTTTGTTGTTAGCAGAGATTGTCGCCACAACGTGTGAATCGGGGATCAAAATGGTGTGGTATTGACCCTGAATCTGTATCAATAGCATGTTAGCTAGATCTACCACATAGCCGTGTGGTGCAAGGAAATCAATTCCCATGATACTAGGATGATCATGCATTACCATCAGTTGGAAGGCGTGTGAGGCCTTTAAATGGCCTAGCTCCACCGGCAAGGGTAGAGACCGGTGTGCAGGTAACCTAGTACCATCTACTCATGACATGTTGGTCCTCTGTCCGGTGGACCAAGGAGATGTGTCTGGGTGTTCATCATGTAATACAGACACAGCTGCACCTGCATCTAGCAAGACTACAAGTAGGCGGCCCCCGACCTCAGCCTCAGTGCAGGGCCTTCCGTTTGCATCCAAGACCAGCTTGTTTACAATCCAGACTGGGGCCTGTAATTGTCAATCTGTACTGCTGGGAGCATGGAGAGGTTGGGCCTGGCTTCTTTGAATCACTTCACCATGCTGCACCGATGCTATATAGGGAGGAGCTTCTGGGTTCAGGCCTGTGTGGGCCTGAAGGCCTGCACTTCCAGTATCACCATGGCCCATTGGGGTCTGGGTCACCGGTTGTACAGCTGTAAGGGTCTGAGTGGGAACAGCATCTGCCACAGGGCGCACTTGCCCCAGGAGCTCTCGGAATTTCCAATTTTCTTCGGCTATCTCCCTATATGAAGGGCCCGTTCTTTGTTGTTGTTGTTTACCCTTATTCTTGTGCTTTTTATTCTTATGCCAATTCCGGTTCCCACCCCATTGCTGCTGTTGCTGTTGTGGTTGTTGTTGTTGTTGTTGGGCCTGTTGGGGGTGTTGGTTATCAGCTAGGAGGGCCTGTTGGTGTTGAGCCTGCCCTTACACAGTGTAGTGCATCGCGGCCTCTGAAATAGGCTCCACGGCGGCTACTTTCTTGGAACCAGAGCCCAGATCACGGATGTTGAGTTGGTAGACTCTCTTGGTTTTCCGAAGGATGTCGGCAAACCTGTCCATGTTGGGGTAGGTTGTTGGCTCTACCTTTTCTCGTACTGCAGGAATCATGTTCCTAAGGAACAGGGTCTTATACTCAATAAGATCTACATCTGCAGCTTCTTGTGCCAGGTGCTTTCCTGCTAGGTAGACCATCCAAAGTCTCTGGTGGTAAGTCACTGGACTTTCCTTTGCATTCTGTTTTACAGGGTATGCAAGCATCACTCCTACTACACCTGGGCTATGAGCAGAAATAAGCTCAGCTGCAATCTCATCAAAGGCGGTGTTCCCATCCTGGCGGATGGCATCGGGGAGTTTGGCCTACAAACTAGGATTGATGGTTTGGCGTAGTATCTGGACCTGATATTCTGCAGTGAGGCTAAGCATCTCACATTTAGAATGCACCTTTTCTAAGTGACAGCTGAGATTGTTGGACGGGTTCATCCGACCGATACTATCAGCTATTTGCTGAACAGAGTAGACCATTTGTAGGGGATTATTGGGTCGATTAGGCAGAGGTAGATTGTCTCAGGTGCCGTCTAGGGTGGCCCGAGCTGCAGCCTCAGCTGCAGTATGAACAATACCATCCTGAATGCCAGTCTTTTGTAGAAGCTGCCTAATTTGGGTTTTAATGGCCCGTTTACTCCTCTCAGGAAGAGGTACATTACCTATTGCAGTTTCAATCATCGTTTCTATCTCTTGCCTGTCTTTCACATTAATAATGGCTATCAGTGGTGCCGTTGGGACCAGGCCTGGGCCTGCTCCCCCCATCATGGGGCCACCATGTTGGCGTCTTCCATGATAGGCGTCACGACGTCGATGACGTATGACATGGTGTGGGTGGAGTGGGGACCCGCCATGTTGTAGATGGGTGGGTGGGGTTTCTGGGCCATAGTAGGGGTGTGACTGGGCATTGTACTGAGAGATGTCATCATCTGATGCCTCTCCTTCAGATGACATGTGTAAGGCAGGGGCTACACCTCCCATCGCCTTAACATGTCCAGCCAGAACCTCCCGCTGATGGCGCAGTTTCGCCATCTTACTTTTACATTAAGCATGACTCATAGTTGCAACATCCATATCAACCTCATCCTGCATTTGCCTCTGCAACACTCTATACATGGCGCTCAGTTTGCGATTGTCCCTAGTAGCCACTTCTAAGTCATTACGTACCTGGTTTATCTCATCCTGTAGCTCTCCCATCTCCTCACTCAACTGTGTATTCGCTGTACTTAACAAGTCATTCATATGCAATGCCTGTCCCTTATCCTGTCTCAAACTTTCACACTCCTGCTTCAACACACAAAGTTCCTGTTCTCCAGCTTGAGCTGAATGATGCAAAAGTAAATCCTTTTCATTCTGCAGAGTTTGAAGTTCAGACTCCAAATTCTGCTGCAGTCTAACACATTCCATTTCCTGCAAACCCATCTGTTGCATAAGAGATGAAATTTGCAGATCAAAGGTTCGAAACCTCACTTCGGAGGCTTCTAGAGCAGCGTAGAGAGTCATGACCATCAGTCCTTTAGCTTGACACTTATTGGTTGATTGTCTCATCTCTGTGTACTGGGTTGAAATCCCCAGTATAGGGTTTTCGGATTGACTTGCGTCCTGCGTGAAGTCAGCCCATCCTCCATGGGAGGCAAGGAAGTTCGAGACATCGAGTCTCAGTTCTGTGCAGATTTTTGATATGGTGGCCATTGTGTGGGAGGGAACGAAAAATCAAACTGTGAAAAAGGCACCGTGCTATGTATCGATCCACAGCAGGAGCACTTCATACACAGTCGGGCTACTGTAAGATTTGTAGGCTTACAATTCAAAGCTGTAATGGAGTGAGTCGAGTCGGTATCGACCACACTCGAAAAGAAAACAGACAGACTTTGTAAGTGGCTACAAACTGGTTTTAAAATAAGAGGTGATATGGGAATGTACACCTACTGTCCCCGTGGGAAAGGGAAAAGTTATATCAACTAGTGAAAACTTACAAACACCAAATATCACCGGCACGCGGTCACCAATTGTCAGGAGGTCTAAACCTCACCTTCAGGTTCTTGGCAATATTGGGAATGCAAGTTATCACAGACACATTGCATAAGAGTAATAAACTTGTTATCACTACCAAAAAGGATAAAATCACAGTTGCCCTAAGCAGTTCTTACCAATACGAACTGGGAGCCAGTGCTAAGCGTTCCCTATACCTCGAGGTTTCTTTGTGTCTCTTGGGATCTTTGAGGTACAAGACTTAGTGTATCACATTATATACCTATGATAATTACTATGGTTACTGTAAGATAGAAACATTTCTAGTTACAGAGATGAGCCCTATTGGCTAAATTAGAGGAGGATCCACAGTCCAAGATAACATTATAGAATTTTGTAGTAGTCATCAGTTTGTGAAACTAAAGAGTTCTTATACAGAGTCTTACATAACTCAGTGTAGTAGTACAAATCACCAAAAGGTGGCAATGCTGACTTATATATCATAATTATTCCAAGGACACAGGTGTCCTAACATGTTATAAGTAAGAAATACATAGAAAATACATAGAAGAATATATATGCATTAGCACGTAAAGTGTATTACAACAATATGCGTACATATCCTGACATCTACTCTTATACAGTAGATGCCCTTGGCCCTACATGTTAGTATAACATATGCCTAAGCACTAGCTGTCTACGGAGTACCTCTGAGGGTACCAATAAGGGTGCAGGGACCTCGTGTAACACTGGGCAATCATCCAGATTAGCATCTCATTATAGCCTGATTTGTATGCGGGTTTGCCCAGCATTATTGCAGGGTCCCACAGCTCCACTGGTAGGTCAGTCTGGAAGTACAGGGACTGACTGGGTCTGCCCACAGCTCCACCTGTAGGTCAGTCTGGGAGTGCATGGTGGTAGCTGCAGGCTACATTTATACAGTACAGCATAGCATATTGTGCCCCAGGTGACTACACAGGACAAGCACAGGTGATGGTGCTGCATGCAACTGTCAAACTGTAGGTCATGCTACAGTGCACAGCAGACACTACAGTAGCAAGGGAGCCAGTAGTGTGATGGACACAGCAGTGCCTATGGTGTGTAGGGCAGTGATGACCACTGCACTGTACACAGTGACAGGCCCAACTTGCAGGTGTTTATTTACGGTGGACATTACTGTTGTGCTGTTGTGTGACCCACAGATGCAGCACCACTGGCATGGGATGCTCACAGTGACATATACACAGCTGGCTGTGTGTGCTGTGGTGTCTGTACAGATGTGTGGTATGTGGCTGGGAGGCACATATGATCAGACAGGCACACAGGTGTTGGGGTATTCCCAACACTGGCCCATGTGCACTGCATGATGTGTCCCACCATTGTGGCAGCACCCAGTCTGTGGTGCAGCCTGGCCACTTGTACACCCTCCCCTCAACACCCTCCATGCCCACAGTGCTGCATGTGTGTGCTGGCATCTGTTGGTGTCCACAGAAGGGTGGTCTACAGGTATGTGCTGTATGGCCACACTGCCATGGTGTCCTCTGGGAGCTGGGTCACCACTTACTGTCTGGCATGGCTGGGACTGGTGGCAGATGATGGCATCATAGTGATGCCATCAGTGAGAAGTATGTTTCCTCTATGTCTGGCTTATTTCTATGTGTCATACTTATTGGTTAGGGTCACGCAAAGCCATACAAAAGTCATGCAAAAGCCACACAAAGCCACAAAACTGCACAAATCTGGTTTGCCCGAGGTTAAGACTATCTTTTCCTGGGCGGTAATTTGCACCGTGCAAAGTGTTGTGCTAATGTTGTGCAACACCACGCTGTGCAGTGCTATTTGCTGAATATAGCATTGCACTGACAGACCCCCTCAGTTTGCCCCTTGCATATATTATAATTTTGCCAGGTGCTAATGCAGTTTGCGAGCGTTATTTGACCTTTTGAATATAGCGGACCCATGCTAACCCTGTGCTAAGCCTGTGCAAACTGTTTACGCCCATGCAAAGTTTTGAATATCTGGCCCTATATTCATTCCTAGGATACTTCTCAGGTATCTGTCCAAAAATGGAGCAATAAAATTATTTCAGTCTTGAACTCTTAAATCCTTTACCACTTTCTGAAGTTCTTGTCCTAACAGAGGACTTTCCACCGAAGAAAACTGCAAGTCCTTTCCCGCTTGTATCTTGAAATACCAGGGAAGATGAGGACTCTCCATTAACACAGCAGTTAAGGTGTTCGAAAGACTGCCCAGAAGCTCCTAAGATGTGAGGCACTTTATCCTTCCCACGCAGCACTAGGAAAAGATACAACAAATAGCTGCAATCAATAGTTTTAAATCAATCACTAAAATAAACACTAAAATAATCTAGCAATCCTCTAGTCTTCACTATAGGAATCTTTTTTAGGTTTCTTAACTATCTGTGGGAATTCATATTGGGAGAGGGCAGTTTTCCACCTTTTTCTGCCTTCCTCTGCCCTGACTAATTACATAGGGCAAAAGAGAAAGAAGAAATTGCATTTACTAGATTAACTTAAGCTAAGTGGGTACCAGGCTATAAATGTTTAATGGGAGCAAGGCACATACAGACAATAATTTAGTGCAACACTGTCTCAATCCACCTATCTTACCAAATTTATAAAATAGTGTTTAGTGTTAATATTATTATCAAATTAAAAGTAAGGGTGTTAGAAAAGGAAGAGACTATAGCAGTAGCTAAGGCTACTTTGGACTAATATACTTAAGATACACACTCAAGAAACTATTGCTACTTATTGTTTCTGCAGTACTTGAATGGTACTTAAGCGAAACACTCTCCTTTACTAACACATGCATCGGCAACATCAAGAGAGGAACTCCACGACTCGAAAATTGAAGTAGTTTCCTAAAATCACTCGGTGGGTAGAACCTCACTTAAAATAAGCAGAGCTCTTGGCTCTAGAAAAATAATAAAAAAATAACACCAGCACTTCTAGGAGTAGGTGCGACACTATCTCCGGACAACACGCAGTCAAGTAAAAATAGCGTCTCTAGAGGAGGACGCCACGCCTGTGCACTTTTTTGTCCTGTAATGGGTCATGTGACTTTAAAATCCAATCTGGATACAAACATTTAAAAAGCGGGTAATTAAGAATAACTAAAATAACACCAGAAAGCTGAAAATTATAATCAGGATTATTCTAGTGACACTAGGATACTAGGGCACTAGAGTACTAGTGAACCAAGCTCACAAAATCACACAAGACAAATAAAACAACACTTCCCCCTTTATAAAAATTACTTCCAAGTCCACTGTGCAAAAATGCTGGGAGTGTTGTTGTTAGTGTAAGAGTGAGGAGCAAAGAAAAAGTTCAAATTGTCGGCTGCAGTTTACAGCTTCCATCGACTGTGAGTGAGTCGAGTCGAGTCAGCTTTCACTTCTTTCATTTCCTCAGTATGCTACAACTTGAGCTCCAGCGGCTTGCACGCTGCCACCACTGATACTCCCTCACAGGGGCTTCTCCAATGATTCTCCCGAGCTTGGCTACACCCTGTCTGCACTCTGATTCTGGAAAGAAAAATGGAGACCGGGAGCAGAATGAAAGCAGAAACTATTGCAGCACAAAGATAGCTTATAAAGTCTGTGTACTTAGACAGGTATGGAAAGCTTCTGAAGTAGATTCACAGCAATGGTGGCATACCTTTTCTAGAACAAAAAATAGCGTTACACAGCTCCTGCTTCCCCAGCTTCTCCACAACTAGGTAGCGTGCAGCAGCTGAGCTCCTCCCACCTCTCTCCTTCCTGTTGTACCAGTCTGAGAAGCTAAACTACAGCTTGTGGGTCATTCATCTCTGGCCTTGTTCCCTCTCTCTTTATGGAAATAAGTATATTGATCATTTGAGTCATTTCTTCAGCTCTGTATATTTGGGCTTCTTCCATAATGTACCTTTGGTCTAAGGAGACCTTTATGTCACCACAGACCATCTACGAGTGGATACCTCTGTGGTTGAGTGAGACTCTCACAATTTTTTTTTCTTAATAGAGAGAGGTCCTGGGGCCATTAGTGACAAGTGTACCACTACAACAAGGCTGCTCTTTAGTTTCCAGGTAAAACAGTTACCAGGTAAAATAAAAGTATGCAGAGACCTAAAGGACCTAAATCATTTGATTCATTTGTCCTCTCCCTAGTAGACTATGGCCTGGTAATTTATGGATCTGCTGACCCTACCTCCCTCTCATGGATGAAAAACACATTGAACAAGGCATGCCTGCTGGTCACAGGCCAGAACAGGTTGACTCACACATGTGAATTATACACAGCAGCCAGATGGTTGAGCCTAGATGACAGAATCAAATACTTAACTTGTATTATGGTGAACAAAATATCCCTCAGATCCACTCCCCCAGGGCTTGACTCCTTGATCACTGTATCTAAACCCATCCACACCTCTAGAAATGCTACAAAGGCATCCCTTACGGTTCCCTATTGTAGGACTGCACTTTGTAAAAGAGCATTTGTTTACAGGGCACCCTCTTGGATCAATGAACTCCCTACAGCTATCAGCCACCTTGCTACCATTGGCCCTTTCAAAGCGGCCCTAAAGAACTATCTGATTGAGCACTCAGCCTGCAGATGTTTCAACTAAGCTTGGATGTAAACTTACTTGCTCTGTTTTGTCTATTGCTTACAATCAGTTTTACCTGCCTGTATAAAAATTGGCCCACTAGGCCTGCAGTGAAAAGTTGTATCTCCTTGTGTTCTCTATTCCTAATTGTTTTGCCTATTCAACCATGGCCTGTCTCAGGCCGACTTTATAATTGTATACAATGTTTGATGTATACCCTATGAACTTCCTGTGTACAATGTCGTCTGTTTCCTAACCCAAATGTATTTTAACCCACTGCCCTCATGTAACTTGGACAAGAAGCCTTTGTAAAAGAGTCTGTGACTCAAAGTTATTTTCTGATTTTTCAAATAAATGAAAAAATAAATAAATAAATAAATAAATAAATAATTCATGAATGAGTCTTCCTCTGGCTTCATCAGCCAGGAGAGACTCTTATGTATTACTCTTTCTAATGTTTCTCTTGTTTATGACTTCCTACTCACACACAGTTAAAAGCTATCATAATAAGTCACTGTCTTAATCTAGCCAGTGTAATGAGGCCTACAGTGAGGTAAACAGGATGCTGGGGTGTATTGGGAGGGGTTTGTCAGCATGATGAAAGAGGTATTACGGCATCTGTACTGATCACTGGTAAGGCCACACCTGGAGTACTGTGCCCAGTTCTGGAGTCCTCACCTAAGGAAAGACAAGGACAGGCTAGAAATGGTGCAGCATAGGGTAAAAAAAATGATTCAGGGCCCATAGGGCAGATATTCTGAGGATCTGCTTAGGCTCTGAGCATGCACTCGCTTGAGACCAGATGAGAGAGGGGTGATACGATCCTTCAAGTTCTGAAAGGAATGAACAAGGTGAACTATGAGGAGCTACTCAACAAGAGAAGCAAATTTAAAACACAGGGTCATGAGTGGAAGCTGGTGGTGGAGGAGGGTGTTCTGGAGGGACATGAGAAAGTAACTAAGCCATGGAACAGACCTGTTAGTTTAACCTCAGTGATTGAGAAAATGATGGAATTACTTCTGAAGGAAAAAATTGTTGAGTACCTAGAGGCCAGAGGGGCGCAGGACCCAAGGCAGCATGGATTCACAGCGGGAAGGTAATGTTAGATGAATCTAATAGATTTCTTTGACTGGGTGACCAAAGTAATGGATCAAGGAGGGGCTGTGGACATGGCCTACCTAGACTTTAGCAAGGCATTTGACACAGTCCCACACAAAAGATTAATATACAAGTTAGCCAGCCTGGGAGTGGGTCCCAAGATGGTAGCCTGGGTAAAGAATTGGCTGGAGAATAGGACACAGAGGGTAACAGTAAACGGAGTCCACTCTGAAGAAAGTGGGGTTACTAGTGGGGCACCGCAGGGTCAGTATTAGGACTGGTCCTCTTTAATGTCTTTATAAGCACATTGAAGAGGAATTGAAGGAAAGTATGTCTCTTGCAGACGACACAAAGATCTGCAACAGAGTTGATACACAAGGTGGGGTGGAAAGGATGAGAAGGGACTGGGCAAGGTTGGATGAATGGTCAAATGTATGGCAGCTTAGATTCAATACTAAGATGCAAAGTAATGCACCTGGGAAATAAAAACCAGGGAAGAGTACTCAATGGGGTGAGATACTAACAGCAACAAAATGGAAAGTGACCTGGGTAGTCATATCAGATGACCTAAAGGTGGGCAAGCAATGTAAGAGGGCAGTAAGGAGGCTGGGGGGATACTGGGATGCATAGGGAGAGGCATCACCAGAAGAAAACAGGAAGTTGTTATTCCTCTGTACAGACAGCTGGTAAGACCCCATCTGGAGTACTGCGTGCAGTTCTGTAGTCCCAATCTCTGCAAAGACATAGACAAGATGGAGGCAGTCCAGAGGAGGGCAACTAAAATGGTGCGGGGTCTGCACCAGAAGACATATGAAGAGAGACTTAAGGAGCTTAATATGTATAGCCTCGAGGAAAGGAGGGAGACGGAGACATGATAGAAACTTTCAAGTACCTCAAGGGAATCAACACAGTCCAAGAGGGTAGCATCTTTCAGAAAAAGAGGTGTGCAAGAAAAAGGGGGCACAATTTGAAGATTGAGGGGGGATGGCTCAGAGGTAATGTGAGGAAGTATTTCTTCACAGAGAGGGTTGTGGATGCATGGAACAGCCTTCCTGAGGAGGTTGTGGAGTCAAAAACAGTGGTGGATTTCAAGAATGCATGGGACAGTCATAAGGCAATTCTACGGGGTGGGGGTAGGAAGAAGTAGGCTAACTAGTTGGTTAACTAGGATCTGCAGCTTATCCATTAGGTAGGGAAATGGGCAGACTTGGTGGGACAAGCGTTCCTTATCTGCTGTCAAATTCTATATTTCTATGTCTCTACCAGTGGAGGTGTTGTGCACCAAAACCATTAATGATCTCAAACATGGTTGGGACCTAGTTAAGGGCTCAATAGTTACTCAAGGGGTATTAAAATAGAGAGCAAGGGGATGGATAGTGCAGACAAAGACCCAATATTGACAAAAGGTCTCATGGTATGATAGGGCGTTACATGCAGACTACATGGACCATTGAGCTTTTTCCACTGTCATTGCCTATGCTTCTATGTTTCTAATTAGGTCACAATAAGGTCAGCTGTGGCTGAGTTAAAGTGAATGCAGAGCCTATGTGGGCTTTGGTGCAGTGTTGCCTTCCCTGCTTTACATATGAGCTAACCTGTACAGCTTTTTGTTTTCTGCTGCTCTGGCAGTGCAAGTAATTTCAGAGAAACATAGAAACAGAGAATTTGATGGCAAATAAGGACCGCTAGGCCCAGCCAGTCTGCCTGTTTTCCCTGCCTGTATCAGCGTCCGCTGACCATGCTTGGTCATTGGCTTTAACCTCTCTTTCCCACCTCTAGCATTCTTTTGTGACTATCCCATGCATTTTTGAATCCCCCCACTGTATTTGCTCCCACCACCTCCTGGGGTAGGCTGTTCTATGCATTCACCACCCGTTCTGTAAAGAAAAACTTCCTTCCATTTCCCCTTATCCTGCCCTTTCCAATCTCATATTATGCCCCCCATTCTTATACATCTCCTAAACTGAAAGATGTCTCCCACTTGCACCTTGTTGATACCTTTAAGGTATTTGAAGGTTTCAATCATATCCCCCCATTCTTGCCTCTCCTCCAGAGTATACATATCGAGGTCTTTTAATCTCTCCTCATATGCCTTCTGTTGCAAGACCTGCACCATCTTAGTTGCCCTTCTCTGTACAGCCTCCACCCTGTCTATATTCTTCCACAGACGTTACCTTCAGAACCGAACACAGTATTCCAGATGCGGTCTCACGAGCATTCTGTACATTGGCATTACCACCTCCCTTCTTCTGCTAGTGATACCCCACCTATGCACACTAGCTTACCACTGGCCCTCCCTACTTCCTTTGTACACTGCTTGGCCACCTTTAGGTCATCTGAGATTATATTCTCAAATTCCTTTCTTCAGATGTGACCATCAGTGACTACCCCTCATCCTGTAACTCTCCCCAGGGTTTTTGCACCCCAGGTACATGACTTTGCACTTCTTCGTGTTGAATCTTAGTTGCCACACCTCGGACCATTTTTTCAGCTTCCCTAAGTCCTTCCTCATTTTCTCCACCCTTTCTGGATTGTCTGCACTATGGCAGATATTGGTGTCATCTGGAAATAGGCAAGTCTTCCCTTCCAGTCCTTCAACAATGTTGCTAGTGAAGACATTAAAAAGGACTGGCCCCAGGAGTGATCCCTGTGGTACCCACTGGCCATTGCCCATTCCTTGGACTGGACCCTATTTACCACCACCCTCTGCTTTCTGCCCTGCAACCAATTAGTGACCCAATTCATCACCTTTTGGCCCACACCCAAGCTCCCTAGTTTGTTTACCAGTCTCTTCTGTGGAACGGTGTCAAAGGCCTTGCAGAAATCAAGGTAGGCGACATCCACCACCCCCCACTGATCTACCTCCTTTGTCTCCCACTCAAGGAAATTTCCTTGGGTTTCTGAGCCCTAGGCAGCTTAGCACTACTGTCCAGCAGTATCAGAGAACTGAACACTCCCTGCAGGTTGCAGAGGACAAGGTGGAAAGGTCCGTCAGACAGAAAAATTAAAGTTATGTCACCATTTTCAGTATTCTTCACTTGGGTGAAAATAGGTAAAAAAATGCAATGCTTTTGTGTTTTGTTTGAAAATGTATAAACCCCCTTCTCAATTGTAAAAGCAAAGAGGAAATTACCATAAAAAGGTTTGTAGCAGAACTTAAAGTGAAAGGTCCTCTCTGGTAAGTATCAATCCATGGGAAAGATGAATAAATGCAGATCATGACAAATAAACACTAAAATAAGCAACTAATTTTCTATTTTGAATTTGTCCTTCTCTTTAGGTTGCTTTAGGGGTTAGACAGCCTAACACTTGTGTTTCGCAAGAACATTGTGAACTGTCCCAAGCAATGCATTAGCCTTTCAGTTCACACTGATGTTCTGTCTTTTTGTGTATGTTTATATGTACAGTTACTATGGACCAATTTTTCAAAACATTTCAGTGGGTAAAGTGATTGTGCCCAATTTGCCCAGAGTTTGCGCCCCATGCACAATATTCAAAGGGGGCTATGGTGCATACTAAAAGAGTTAGTGCACACACACACAAAATACTTTATGTGGTGGGCAATGGGAGGGGCGAGGACAGGAATCCTGGTGCAGCACAATATTCAGTGCTGTATCGCTGGGCAAAGGGAATAGCACAGGCCACTTTGCACTGTGCAGTTACTGCTGAGAAGAAACCCAGCTTACTCCAGGCAACCCTAGTGGCCAGAGGAGCCACTGCAGCCAACAATCACGTTGGCAGTGGGGGAGCACACCTGCTCCCTGGTGGTAGTGGATAGTGGCTAGTGGCACCCTACATCCTCCAGTTCCTGGCCCCATTTAAATAAAGTGAGTCCCTCATGTCCAGTGGTCCTCCAGCCTCTGATTGCCATCCTGTAGACTGTTAAAACTATCCCTGGTGTCCAGTGGTTGGTGTTGGTGCACTCTTTAAATGAAAGAAGAACCTGAAGTGAATTTTATGTATACTTTCCAGGTCATGGCAGGCCATGTGTTTACTCACAATTCTGTAGACAATACACCGGGTCTGGGCAAGAACAACAGGCTGAGTCAGTTGAGCTAGGGCCTTGAGCAGGGGAGCAGGTCTGCAGTTAACTTGGCTGGAGCTGGAGTCTAGCGGCTTGTCACCTTCATGGATGTTGCTGGTTCTGGCAGCTTATCACCCTCATGGGTACTGCTGTTTCTACCAGCTTGTCACCTTCTTGTGGGCTGGATCAGATGGTGAAGCAGGCCAGTACCAGGGACCAAGACCACACATCTACCCCACATGTCTAGGCATCTATCCCTAGGGAAAGACGATGGGTAATGTCTGACTGTGACACCACTTGGCTGATTCCCCAGACCATCCTTTTACGGCAAGGATTCTGCTTTCTGGAGCTCAGGAATCACCTCTTGGGGCTAGGGATGGCAAGCAGTTTCTCTGGATTTTTCAAGTTGCACATTCAAACTACAAACACAGTTTTTCTTTCTTCAAAACTGGCTTCCCCAGGCAATGGGAGTTTTCTGTAGATGTCTACTGGACCAAGACACAGAGTAAGAGGAGCAGAGCAAGAAAACCATGCTGGTTGAACAGCGAAGTAGTGGAGGTGGTGAGAGCAAAACAAGAGGTGCACCAGAGGTTTAGGAGGACAGGGAAGGAAGTGGACAGGGAGGAATATGCAAGATGGTACAGTGAAGTGACCAGAAAAGTAAGAGAAGCCAAGGCCCAGAGGGAGATGAGATGAGCGCAGGGAATTAATGGGGGTGGGGGAAGGACTTTTTCAGATACATCAAGGAGAAAAGGAAGTGCAAGGAGACAATAGTGATGATATAAAGGGGTGGGGAGTGGACAGAAAAGGGGGAGGAGCAGGCAGAAGCACTGAATGAATACTTTTGCTCAGTGTTCACAGAAGAAAAGGGGGGACCACTACCACCATGGGCAGGGAGGGTGGGGACAGGGGAGAGGAGGTGACAGGTGGAAGAACTGATGCAAGTAGAGTTCTAGAGGGACTGAGGGCACTGAAGGTAGACAAGGCACCGTGGCCAGATGGTATCCACCCCAGGGTGCTGAGGAAGATGGCGGAGGTGTTGGCAGAGCCACTGGTGGATCTGTACAGCACCTCACTGAAGTCGGGATGTATGCCACTGGACTAGAGGATGGCACATGTAGTACCATTACACAAGAACGGACCAAGGGATGAACTGGGTAATTATCATCTGGTATGTCTCACTTCCATAGTGTGCAAACTCATGGAAACAATACTAAAGGAAAGACTGGTGTTGTACCTGGAGGACAATGGCCTCCATGATGTGAGGCAGCATGGGTTTGTTTCAGGGAAGTCCTGTCAAACCAACCTGATACAATATTATGACTGGGTGACAGGTAAGCTGGCTAAGGGCCATGCAGTGGATGTTCTTTACTTGGACTTCAGCAAGGCCTCCGATTCTGTGCCTCATGGGCAGCTTGGTGGGAAGCTAACTGGTACAGGGGTAGGGGCAAAAATGATGAACTGGATTACAAGCTGGTGAGTGGGAGGCTGCAACGGGTGGTGGTGAGAGGGGAGCTGTCAGCTCCAAGGCTGGTGATAAGTGGGGTGCCACAGGGCTCTGTGTTGGGGCCAGTATTATTTGGGCTCTTCATATCAGACATTGCACACGGGGTGGTGAGCAAGGTAATTCTGTTTGCTGATGACACCAAAATTGTAGCAGTGGTGGATGGAGGGGAGGGATGGAAGCAGCTGCAGGGGGGCCTAAGCAAGCTAGAGGAGTGGTCAGACAGGTGGCAGCTGGGGTCCGATGCAAAGAAGTGTAAGGTTATGCACTTTGATGTGAAGAACCCAAAGAGAGAATACTGGCTGGGGGGGGGGGTTAAGCTGGGGATCACTGAGGAGGAGAAGGACCTAGGGGTAATGATAACAGGGACCATGAACAACACTGCCCAGCCCAGGACAGCGGCTGCAAAAGCGAACAAAATGCTGGGGTGCATAACGAGGGGGTTTTGTCCAGGTGAAGAGAGGTGATCTTGCCCCTCTACAGGTCACTGATAAGGCTGCACTTAGAGCATTGTATGCAGTTTTGAAGGCCATACCTAAAGCGTGATATCAGGCTACTGGAAGGGGTGCAGAGGAGGGCAACAAAGATGATATGTAGAATGGCGGGGAGAGACTATGACAGCAGGCTGGGAGACCTGAATATGTACACCCTGGAGGATAGAAGGGACAGGGGGACATGATAGAGACATTCAAGTATCTAAGGGGAATCAATAAGGATGGGGCAGATGGGGTCTTTAAGTTAAGGAGGGAGAAGGTCACCAGGGGGCATGGGCTAAGAATAAAGGGGGGAAGATTTAGAAAGGAAATGAGGAGACACTATTTTATAGAGAGGGTGGTAGCAAAATGGAATGCACTACCAGAATGGGTGGTATCATGTCAGTCTGTGAACAGCTTCAAAAGGGCATGGGACAGGGAACAGGGGAGAATGAAGGTGGGGGAGGTGGGGGTGGCAGTGGGATGACAAAGGTGGGGGTGGGGCAGCTGCAAACTAGGGGTGCTAGCTGCACACTCAAGCAGACTCAGATAGACTGGGTGGTCTGTTTCTGCTGGCACATTTGTATGATTGTATGTTCATATGTTTGGCCCAGGCAGCACTTCAGACTTTTGGCACGAATCAGTTCAATCCTCCTCACAGGCTGAGGGCTTCTTTCAGAAACTGCAGAGTTTAGTCACAAACAGGTCTTCAAACACACACCCTGGCTTACCAGATGGTAGAAAGCTTTGGGCAAGTTTCCTGGAGTTCAGCTGTTGAAGCCTTATCCCAACTTCCAGACTTTTTCCTGGGCACTGCTATACACCCTCCTCACTCATGGAGAGCTTCAGATGGACTGCCCTGAGCTGAATTTGTCCTTGGGGTATGAGGAGAGAATGGCTGCTTCCAACTGGTTGATACAACTGTCTATCTTTAAAATTAATATGTTTAAGTCCACATGACTCCTGATTGGTAGCCTGTAATGGTGCTAAGAGCACAGTTCAGTCCCCTTACACAGGAACCATAGCAATAGTCCTTAGGGCTCCATGAAATCTGATTGGAGAAAACTGAGGTCAGTGGTGACAAATATTGTGGCTACAGTCCATTTTAAATAGAGCCCCAACTTCAACAATCTGTTGCAGGTACACTGTACCATTTTAACATGTACTGTCCCCATAGTTCATTGGCTGCCCCTCTGCTTTGGTGCCCAGTGGCAGAGTGGGGCTTGGCAGGGACTACCCCTGCCTGTCGCGACTGCCATAATGCTGCCCCCTAGGCAGCGGGCAGGGCTCTATTCACATATAGCAGCCATGGCTGCTTCTTAAAGAAACAGTGCTCCCTTTAAATATATAGTGCTTACAAGCGCTCTTCCAGAGTTTCTTTTTTTTGCTTCTCCTCCCCTCCCTGTGTGCCTCTGGGCCTCCAATTAGCATTGCTGAGGTCCCGGGTGTCAGAGCACACAAAGGGAATCACTGAAGAGCTGCCAGAGTGGCTTGACTCATTCAAGTGCCATAGCACTAACAGAGAGTGCGGGTGACCACTGCAGCTTGCAACTTTGAGCAGGCGCCAGCTTGAATGTGCACACACTAGCTACGCAGCCCTCTCAGCTCTGCACTGCTGAACTGGCAGTTAACTTTTAAACAGAGCTCCTCCAGTCCCCCACAGTAATACTGAGGCTCAGAGGCTGGCAGGAGCACTAAGGAGCATCAGAACAGACCAGGACTGGTATGACAAGCAGTCGGGAAACACTCTGGGTAAGTCCCACCCATGGAGGGGGTTATACACGTATACTTGTATAACTTTTCATGGTTCCTAGTGGTCCCCCCATCACTGGCCCTGGTATTAAAACATAACTCCCTGGCACCTAATGGTCTCCCCGCCCAGCTGTGGTTAGCCCTGGTCTAAAAAAATAATCTCTTGGTATCTAGTGGTCCCCCCCAACCTCCAGCTACTGTCCCCAGTATAAAAAAAAACTACCTTGTGTTCAGTGGTCCCCCCCACCTTCTGCTTGTTGACTCTGGTGTAAATAAATAACTCTCTGGTGCCTAGTGGAACTCCCCCCCCCACAGATTCCCATCCCTGTACACTGTCACATATTCCTTGGTGTCTAGCAGGTCCTCCGCACCACTAGCACCGACCACCCACCCTTCCACCCTCCTTTACTTGACTTGATGGTGCCACAGGAGCCTGTGAGGTGACTGGCACAGACCTCTTCTCACCACCTTGGCCAGCTGCCATATGCAATGATAGGGAGCATGCATCCTCTGTATTGTAAAGTGTGTATGCGTGCTGTCTACTGTAGAATGTGGTCTCTGAAAAGCCTGCATGGCTGTTGCTCACTCTGGTGCAGTTAAAATAAGCTACAGAGTTTGGAGACAAAGTTGATGCCTGCTCTTTGTGGTTATCCTACACTCTGATTTTGAGGAGGACTGTGGGAGGAAGGCCATTGCTGCTCGGGCATCGTAGCCTTCAAATGCTTTGCATCTTTATGTCAGACCATTATGCAGACACTGGCTTTCACAACTTTAAGCCCCAGGTGGATATCTTTAGCCCTGTTTACACAACTGCTCTTCGTGACCTCCTGAGCTGGTTATTACTCAGTTTACCTGGTGCCTCTCCATGCTGATGCAAGACACTATCAACCAATGAGCACGTAGTGTGTACTGTACTCACTCATTCTCAATTGAGTCAGTGCCTGGCCATGGTGGTGAGAGGAGGGAAGTGTCGGTCACCGGCTGGGTTTGAGGATGGGGATGGGGGGCGGGGTGTTAGGTCAGTGTCTGTCAGGGTGGGAGGGTGGTGGTCCACTAGACCACCAGGGACATGGGATGGTTTCCTTATTGTCCATGGGAGTGAAGGGGGGTACACTGGACACCAATGACAGATATATATTTATTTATTGGGCAGGTGTTCTGGTGGGGGGGAGGGACCACTGGACTGCCAGGGAATTAATCTTATATGGTCAGGATGGAGACCGGGTAGGGAGTGGGACCACTAGACTGCCATGGGGACAGCAATCAGAGATGGGGGATGGGACCAATAGACTGCCAGGGGATTTTTTTAAACATATGAGTATGGCTATTGGAGACTGGAGGAGGGGGGTGGAACCACTAGACTGCCAAGGGATTTTGTACACATAAGGGGACAGCAATTGGAGACTGGGGGGGGGGGGGTTCACTGCACACCTGGGACAGTCTTTTTTTTTACAACAGGGACCATGATTGGGGAAGGGGAAGGACCACTGGACTACCAGGGATAGTCTTGTTTTTTACAAAGGGGACTGCGGTAATGGATTGGGGAGAGGGGGAGGCACCACTAGACTACCAGGGATTATTATTTTTATTAACAGGATGGTGATCAGGGAAGGGGAGGGACCACTAAATCACCAGGGAAACTTTCACCTTTATCGTGACAGGGATGGCGATTGGCAGTACCTCCGGCAGTCACTAGGGTTGCACAGAATACTGCCAGGTTTCAGTTGTCAGCATTTTTTACAGGCAAGAGTGCCTCGCAAATGGTCCTTGTGTGGAGAAAATCTTTGGTGAATGGGACTGCACCCATATGCAGGTCCCCTCCCCCTCATTTACATTACAGCCCCCTCCAAACTTTACTCTGTCACAGACCCAGTTTGCGGGTGCAAACTGGGCTTTTGTGAATACCACATTGGGGCAAAACCAACTTTACATGGTGCAAACTGGGTTTGCAAGGAGGCAAAATTTTGTGAATCTAGCCCCATGTGTACTCAGATGTAAGTTATAGTTGTCCAATGTAGTTAAATCATTATGAAATACATCAGTCAAACAGTACATGGTAAAGTGTGCTAGAATCAAAATTGCAGAATGTTCTTTCACTACTTATTGTCCAAAGATGCTAAATCATCTAATTCATCAGGGCATAGACCGTCTTTCAAAATGTTCAGTTTTTAAAATGAGCCCATGTAACAAATTGCAGGCAAATACCTTATGCCGCTGTAACCACAAGTAAAGTGGACTGGTTATTGTACATGCACTATGTACATAAGAATATTGTCAATTTTTGCTTTTAAACATGTTTTAAATTGTTTGTATTTAGTAATGCATTTTATAATGTAACATATATTGTCTTCCTTCTGTTGTAACCCTGATACCCAGGCATGGCTGAAATGGAATCATTTTGATCCATTCCATGTTCCTAGGAAAACGGAAATAATAATAATAAAAAAAAAAATAAAGTGATGAGATGCTGATAAATCACAAGGTGGCTGTTGGGTAGGACAGAAGAAGCAGCTTATATGAAAAGTTTGTCAGATTTTGCTCCTGTCCTGACTGAGACATTTGCATACTTATTGGGATTATTTATAGTTTTGTACCCTGATAGTTCAGGAGTGTGTTACTGATTATTGCTGTGATATTAACAGTTTTGGGGGATTACAAGTTCCCAGTGAGGACTTTTCTTTCCAGAGGCAGTTTCTACAGACCAGGCTGGGAGGGGTGAGTAGACTTTTTTTTTTTTTTTTATCCTTTTTGGAAGGATTGGAAAAAGCCACACAGTGCAATGTGCCTCCTTCAAAACAAACAAACAAACAAACAAACAAACAAAAAAAAAACAGTCAGCAATACGCTGCTGCTTGTTGCTGTGGACATCATGTTTAGAACCAAGGTCAAATGCTTCACCTTTGAAAAAAAGTAGAACAAAATTGGTGCTCCACTATATCTTAAATATATGAAGTGGTGCATGTATAACTATCGATACAGAAAACCAAGCAAAGGTTTGGTGCACCCACCTCCCGATTTACCCCTCCACACTCTTCCTAGGGTCTTTGCTTCACTATAAATAAATGCCACCTAAGGACTTCAAATACTCACATATGCTTCTTTTTAATTTATTCTTGTAGATATAAAAGATGCTCACACTAGAAAAAATCCAAGTGAGAACAGCACACCATACATAAAATGACAGTCCAAACGTGCTAGAGCAACACTGGACAACCAGCAGGTAAAACCTTACGTTTCGCCCCGTCTGGGCGGGGCTTCCTCAGAGGCATGCACCCATCAACCAAAAGGACAAATTAAAAAACCTAACAATAAAACAATTACAGTACATAGAGTGCACGAAAAACATGTGAAAATTCAGCACCAATACCCACAATAATACTACATTAAAAACACAGTGTTCTATACAAACACCATTCACAAAGATAGACTCAGTAGGATCCTGTTGCTATACAGTCAATTTTATATTTATAACCATTAGGTAAAAAATTGTCCATAGATATATTCACTCCCATTTATAACTTTAGTTCATTCAGGGTCCCTTTTGCATTTCAGACGTATTTCAAATAGCCTTGATTTCCAGGATCCAATTTGTGAATCTGAAATTTGAAGAAACCATTATTAAACCCTCACAAGTTCCAGACAAGAACTTTTTATCAAAAACTTTTGTTCACATTGCAAGGGTGATTAAGCATAAATATAAATAGCAAAACAATCGTATGTATAGAACATTATTTATAACAAAACTTTAATTCAGTTTAGTGCTGTAGCCACCATATTTGTTATAATCAATAATCAACTATTCTGTTATTTAAAGTGTATTTATTTAGGTTAGTTTTCTATTTTATGTTATTCATACTGTTTCGACATATTAGAGAATGATTTTTACCTTCATATTCTGATGCATTGTCATGTGTGATCTCTTCCCCCACCCCTTCATTTCTGTTTAATTTCTCAGATATTGTTTTTTACCAAGCAATGTCTTATACATACATACATATAAATGGGAAAATTATAGGTGCAGCTAAAAGCTTATAAGAGTAACTGTTTTGGGCTTGGTATGATTGAGGTTTCATGACCATCATTGAATATGGATAGCTTCTGCGTAGTGTCCATTGGACTGCAGTATTTTATGAGGTTCTGTGACCATCTTTGTATGTTATAGCTTCTGTGCAGTGCCATTAAATTGAGTTAAAGTTTTGTTATAAATAGTATTCTGTACATATGATTAGTCCAGTGACTCTTGAGAAAGTGTGCAAGCATTAAACATTGAAACCCCTGGTCTGAGCACTGCCTTGTGAAGGTCTACTATGCTGCAATGCATATGGCCTTAGGTTCTTACATGACACTGGGTGGTCACCAATCTCCCACTTGCGGTGTCAGGGGATAGTCCATTTTGTTCCCCAGTCCAGGATTCTCATCCACTGGGACTGGTCAGACTCGGTGGGTAGTTGCTGACAGGACTGCTCCACTGCGGCCTACAGCTACAGTAGAGTCTTCCTCTCCATCTTCCTCCCAGGTCCTCCCTGTCTCTCATTTCTGCTCCTGTCCATGAGTCAGTGCTTCTTCACTGGCCCGCACACACACACACACACACACACACACTCACTCCATGGAGTGCAGTAGGCTAGGCCATGGCACTCACTTGGCCATAGACAAAACAGTGCAGGATAGAGAAGTGCGAGACTACCTCACTTGCAGTCATGTCGCCGTGACTGAGTCATCAGGTAATGCTGTCAGGCTAGTCAACTAAAGGCAGGACCAAAAAGGGTGATTAAGGGGGCCTGCCCCAAGTCTGACATTTAAATCTCAGCCTGGACACCCCGTGACTTACTGGGCTCCACTCCTTTTTGACATACCTGCCTAAAATTTAGTATACACATGCTACAAATGAATGTTTGTTTTTACAAATGTTCTGCCAGAAAGTCGAAGTTTATGGGTGACCAAGTGATGTGGAGAACTGAGGCACTGGGTGCCCTACCTCATGCCACACTGGCGAATCAGATTCGAGAATGGACTCAGGTTGCCGGGCATACCCCTCAACCTTTTGTCCCCCAAATGTGGAACATTGCCTATCAAAATGAGGAACAAATGGGCAAAATGTGGAACACTTAATCAAATCTTTACCTAAGAAGCTCAAAATACTGTTAAAATGTTGCATTTATGTTCAGAAAGTATGTTATTAATTGAATGATATATTTTTTGCATAATTTGCTATGGATTTTTGCTTTAAAATGTTGACTTTGAATGTGGAGCAAGTCCTCACAATGTGGAACAGGGAGCTTTTGTGAAGTAAAATGAGGAGCGTTCCTCATAATGTGGTACAGCTGAGAGGTATGTTGCCAGGGATCAGGTGGGGCAGGAGAGGATTGAGCATCCAAGGGACTGCTCTCCTGTCCCAGGGAGTGAAGGGATGTTGGCTCAGTCTTAGACTGCCACCAGGTGGAGGCCTGGTGGTAGTGCAGCTTCAGGTGTTGTGAAAGGAAAGGTTGCAGGAATGTTGCGTGTGCCTCCACAGACAAACATTGACATTCTGTGGCAGAGCAGGGAAGGAGTCGGGGGCTGCATGGAAAAACTGGAGTCAGGGGCTACATGAAGCCCTGCCCTGTTGTCCCCAAGTCCGCACCACTGCCCAGGAGCTACTGGTCCACTCTCGATGTATACAAGAGGGGAGAGGACCTTCACTTCCGGAGCCCTGGAATGAGGAAAATCCATCATGGAACCCAAGACCAGATGAGTCCCAGGGGAGATGGTTGCCAGCTTGGGGAGGGGAGGGACAGGGCTGACCGGCCACCCCATGGGGAGGAACAAATACTGGTAGGAAAAAAAAAAAGAAAGTTTAAGTTCACAAATACTTATACATGAACATGCATGTTTGTTATTACAAATGTTCTGTTAGAAAATCTAAGTTAATGGGTGACCCAGTGGTGTGGAGGACTGAGGCTCTTGGTGCCTTACCTTCTTCTGCACTGGTGACCCAGGTTTGTGAATAGACATAGGTCACAGGGGGTCAACCAGGGCAGGAGAGGATTGAGCATTTGATGGACAGCTCTCCTCTCCTGGTAAGGGGAGGGGAGGGATGTTGACCTGATCTTAGACTGCCACCAGGTGGAGAACTGGTAGTAGTGCAGCTTCAGGTGGCACAAAGGTAGGAGCCATGGGAATGTCATGGGTGTGTGCCTCCACACACACATTGACATCCTGTGACAGGGCAAGGAAGGAAACATGGAAAAACTGCAGCTGAGGTTTTCATGAAGCTCTGCTCGGCTGTCGCCTATGTTTGCGCTGTCATCTGAGAGCCATCAGTTTGCTGTGGATGTATATACAGAGGGGAAAGCCCTCTCTCCTCCTTCCCTGCCATGGGAGGAAACCATGAGGGAACCCCAAGACCAGGTGAGCCCTGGGGGATAACAGTTGTCAGCTTGGGGGGAATGTCGGGACACGGCTGACTGGCCACCCCATGAAGAGGACAAAATACTGATACTGTGGAAAAAAAAGTCTAAATTCACAAAAACTAAGACTATGAACATGCAACTCCTTTACAGTAGCTTCATCATTCCACTGCTGGAATGACTGAAGATTCGAGACTGCCACCTAGTCCATACCTAACAGATGCATGCCAATGTATATTATGACATGGGAACCATCAGTTGTTCTATTTCTTTGAAGAATGCTCAGTGCAGAGTCAAAAAAAGATATATGGGATGGGGGGCGTGAAGCTTTCAGTTATAAATAAGCCAACTTACATTATATAGAATACGTATGGGCAACCATACACAACAAGGTTGTGTTTCCATCGAGTGATTGAGATGACCTCATAGGGACCTCAAGAGTGAAGCTCGAGAGGTTCCTGATGTCATCTTAGCCCTGAGATGGAAACGCATGCCTTCTCTTCCCCAACTGCCAGCCTACCCACCTGACATGTAGCCACATAAACATAGAATTTGTGGGCAGATAAGGACCGCTTGGCCCACTCAGTCTGCCTGCATTTTTCCTACGTACAGTACCACAGAAGACCCTACATGATCTCCAGCTCTTTCTCCCTCCCCCTTTCCTTTTCACTAAGATTTTCTTATGCCTGTCCCATGCATTCATGAACCCCACCACTGTTTTTGCCTCCACACCTCTGCTGGCAGGCTGTTTCAGAAATCCGGCACTCTTTTCTCTGAAGATGTATTTCTTCACATCTCTTATTTATTTACATTGTTATTTTTTCTGTTAACTGTGCTGCTGTTTTCCTTGGCGGGTAAATATTTCCATGACCATGAACTGCTGCCAGCTGACAGACTTCACTGTGGTGCACAAAAAAAAAGAAGTAAGTAATAATACCCGACAGGGTGGGCGTTATTGGGATATAACGGACTGCCCAGGGGTGTAATGAGGCCCGACGCCGCAGGCGGAGGGCTTTATAGCCCCTGGAAGGTCTGTTATATCCCATAACAACCACCCTGGAGGGTATTATTACACTTAGAAAATGGGTTTCCATTATTTTTTTTTAGATACTGTTTTGATTTAAAAAAAAAGAGTGTTAAATGCTATTAAAAATGAAGAGAAATGTGGGTTTTGTAAAATAGTCCCTTGCCAATAGATGGTGCTGCTGTTTTTGATAGGAGTTTTTTTTTTGTACTGGAGTTTCGCTTTTTTATTGGTAGGAAGGGAAATGTTGGTTTAAATTTTTTGCAGTCCCTTTTTTATGTGTTCGCGGTATGTGGCTAGGTATGGTTTCGGATTTGAGAGAGAGAGAGGATCAAAAATGATACAGAAATGAGTGTTAGCGTGGTCGGGAGACTGAAATGAAGTGATTCAGAAGAGGAGGACAGATGCGAGGCAGGAAAGTGTTTTATTTAAGAAAAAAAAAAAGACCCAGTTTGGTGTTTTGTTGCTGTTTCTTTTGTGGGGGGAGTGTGGACACAATGAACGCGACTTGCAAATGGAGTGGCCGGTAACAGAAAGTAAATGAGTGAGTGCAGTCGGCGGACTGGCCGAAATGTTGTTGGTAGTGGGTGAGAAGTGAAGTACAGCATTAACTTGAGGAAATATGTGAAGGAGATAAAAAAAAAATTGAAGCAGCATTTTGTTTTTGCCGTGGTTTCTGTTGAAGGCGAGCGTGGCAGAATGCAACGTGGGTTATGTCCGGGAGCTGCTCGCTTGATGAGTCAGAAATGGTGCTGGTGAGATTTAAAATTCAGGGTGCCCAAGGATAGTCTTGGTAATAGGGTATCCCGAATTGGCACTTGTTTTGAACAGGGCTGTTGTTAAGAAATAACAGCCTGGGTGCCAGGCTGTTTGAACCAATCAGGATACGAGTTTGTCTTTATCCATTTTCTAAATAAAACTGAACTACCCCTTGCGGCATTTTCCGGCATGAGTGGAGGAGAGAGGTTCTCTTATTCTTGCCTTCAGCACCTGAAATTAATCCTTGTTTTAGTCGCTTCCACTGATTCTAGCGCTTGTTTTTATGTTTGCTTGCACGCATGTGCAAGAAACATAGTGCCATCATCCGAGTTTTTGGAGGTGTGTCACCCCCTCTTCCAATTCAGTCAGTGTGTTGGCAGGCGCGGCCCCAGTCTGCCAATGCATGCTGGAGCTGTCTATGACAGCTCCAAAATGCAGTGGCATACAGTTGAAAGGGGGAGCTATGCTTCAGTGAGCAGCGATCGATATTGCCTGCTCATGCGCGCAGCTCCCCTACACACACACACACACACACAGAAACACCGCGCCGCATACTGCGTGCCCCCACACTGTATAGCCGACGGGATGCCCAATCACCTGTCAGCTGTGCTGTGCTCCCCCCCAAAGCCTTCCACATACCACGTTGGGTGCCCACCCCAGCGTGGCAGTTATCGATAGCCGACAGGGTGCCCAATCCCCATCGGCTCCACTTCCTCCCCAAGAGATGGTGCCACGCTGGGAGCCCACCCCAACGCGGGAACTGATGCGTTATGGCCGATGGGGTGCCTAATCCCCATTGGCTCCACGCCCCAACCAGCCATCCTTGTACCATGCTGGGAGCCCACCCCAGCGTGGCAAACGCCCCGCCGCTATTTTGGAAAAAACCCTGAAAATTAAAACTGTCCCTCGGCGCTTCTCCTGGCCCCTCCCACAACCTGCACCCACCACTGCACACCTGCCTCCCCACACCCCCTGACCCATACTTACTCCAGACTCTGCGGCATTATCTTCGTGGACTGGAACACGCCTGCACTCTTCAAAGCCGACCTTAACTGAGGAAATGCCGTAAGCTGTTTAACAGGACAGATAGGGTTTTTCAACTTTATTGCATATCTCAGGCATTTTTTTGAATTTTTGCACCAAATTTTCAACATGGGGTTTTTGGGACCCCTTCTCATGAATGCTGTCAATGTCATGGCGTTACTCGGGCCCGAAGGGTGATTTCGCAGCCACTGCGTGAAATCACCTTTCCGGAATGATTAACGAAACGACACTGCCAGTGTTCATAAGGTGGGCTGTCAAGAAGCCTATTTTGAAAATTTGGTGGAAAAATTCCAAAATGACTGTTTTATGAGCGTGCTAGCAGTTCCTATGCACGCCATAAGTTTGCGAATTTTCAATATTTCTTACCCGATTTTCAACATTGCCATTTTATTACATTTCCTTATGAATAGTACAGCTGCCATTTTCATATGTCGCCTAAATGTGTTTTCGCACATGTAGTGACAGTGGTGCTGTTGGTGTCGAAAGCAATGTTTAGAACAGATTAAGAAAATCACAGTTACACTGTTCATGAGCCGAGGTCTTAAAATGGCTATGTTGAAAATTTGGTGACAAAAGTCCATAAAATGACTGTGTTACGAGTGAGCATTGCGCAGTTTCCACGCACTGTAAGTTCATGACTTTGTAATATTTTCAGTCTAGATTTCACCAGTGGCATTTTTCCACACTTCCTTATGAACAGTACAGCTGTCATTTTTCACAACATGGCCGAAATGTGTTTTCACACTTTCAGCGCAGAGATGCATGGTCGCTGTGGGAAATCATTGTTTGGAACAGATAAAGAAAATCACAGGGACACTGTTCATGATCGGAGGTCCCAAAATGCCTGTGTTGACAATCTGCTGTAAAAAATTCCTAAACTAATTACATTACGGGTGTGCGTTGCACAGTTTCTATGCACGCTCGTGACTTCACCAGTTTTTTTAATATTTTTACTGCAGATTTGCAACATTGCCATTTTTTACACCTCCCCATGAACAGTGCAGCTGTCATTTTTTACATCCTGTTCGGAATGTTTTTGCACCTGTGGTGCTAAATGCCGTAGTCGCTGTGCATAAGCAGCTTTCGGCTAACAAACTGATATTGCAACTGTTCATGAGGTGGGGTCACAAAAAAACCATGTTGAAAATTTGGAGTGAAAATACCAATGAATGCCTGAGGTATTAGGGTTTCCAACCATAACGCCCCACCCTGTAGAGAATGGCACGCTTCAGGGGTGTGACTTGGGATTCTTGGCTGTAATGCTCATACCATTCCGCACCCTTCAGCCAGTGAGAGGCATCCAGGTATGCCTTGGACTCTTCGGCCCCAAAGTTCACCCCATTCTCCTATACCGCACCCATCTCACCGTACTTTCTGATGGAATGGGGTGCACATAAGGGCCAAAGACCCCAAGGCACACCGTGACACTTGTCAGTGTCTGCAGGGTGGGGTGTGGTGAAATGGCGTGGCCGTTATATGATGACCCAAAGGCACACCCCAATGCCTGTCACTCTCTGCAGAGTGGTGGTGGGGTTGGCTTCAGTTCAATACTTCACTGCCATTCCTATTACGCAGCTCTGTAACTTCTACACTACCACTGCCAATGCCAGCAAGCAAACATTCGGCATTGACAAATGCTTGTTTGAAGTAGTAGTGAGCATAGAAATCATAACGCTAGAACAGAAGTCCATGATAGTGATGATGGCACACTCTGTGTCATATTATAAGCCTAATGAATGCAGGCAGACAAATATCCATTTCCTCCCATGTTGGGTGTTTGTGAGCATGCATTTGCGCTCTTATAATGTATCCAGCCTGGTGGGGGGAAACGCACTAGGAACTGGAAGCGGACACCAGGTTTTATTGTGGGGTTAGTGGTTATTTCATTTAAGTTCAATTGGTAATGTTTGTTGTTGGCGTTGTTTGCTAGTTGAAAAACAGCAGTATGCAGATTTCTTTTCTTCATAGGAACAGAGTGAGTGACAGCCATTACATAATGTCGGCACCTGTCTAAGGGGAAGTAAGGGCTGATAAAGTACATTTTTCTCCAATTCTGATAGCTCTAGTTTCCAATTTTGACAGCTCTATTTTTCTGGACTATGCAATGTGGTAAGGTATACCATCGCTACATCGACACCGGCGCACCAAAATCCCCACAGCGAAACCCCCACCACACCTATATCGGCAGCGATGGGGGTTTCACTTTGATTGACTGTTCAGTGATGGGGGGGGGGGTTAATATCTAACTCCACTGTCTGTGTGACATGGAGTTAGATATCTATAGTAGGGAGGTGGGGGAGGTGAAGCCCCCCTGTATTGAGCATCTGTCTGTTGCCGGTTGTTCTGGGGATGCGTCAGGGTCGGGGGTGTCGATGGGTTCCTGGCACAGTCAAGGACATTGGTGTATTTGATGTCATGCCAGTGTCAAGTTTGTGGTAATGAGTCAAGTAATATTCATATTTCTGTAATGTACCTGATTATGAGACATCTCTGATTTTATCCCTTCGTAGTTGCGCTGTCCTTTTTCCATCCCTCAGAGAAAAGGTATTGCCAACACATAGACTGTGCTTAAAAATTAGACTTTCTAGCCAAGGTTCATAAACTTCATAGTATTCTTATATGTTGAATCAGAAATAAAACATTGTTCCTCATTCTGAGTGCTTGTTTTTCACATTTCAGTGACAAAGGTTGAGAAAGATATGGTAATACAGTACATACATACATGCATACATACATACATACATAATGTCAGCAGATAAGGACCTATATGGCCTACCTAGTCTGCCAAGTATTATCCCTGCTACAGAGCTCCCCCCTCCCCTCCCATGTCTTACCCTTTCCTCCTTCCCCTTCCCTCAGTATTCCTATGTACCAATCCCATGTGTGCTTGAAACCCGATACCATTTCTGTCTCTGCCACCTCCTCCAGCAGGTTGTTCCAAGCCTCCACCACCCTCTCTGTGAAAAAGTACTTCCTCATGTTACCCTGAGGAACATCGCCTGGGTGAAGCACCTGGTTCCTCCTGATGATCTTCCTACTTTAGTCCATGCTTTCGTTACCTCCTGCCTTGATTGACTACTGTAATTTCCTTTATCTTGAGCTACCAGGGGTTGAGATTCGCTGCTTGCAGCTAGTGCAGAATGTGACAGCCAGGCTATTGACTGGTTCTTCTAGGTCCAGTCATATAACGCCTGCTTGCTCGCGAACTACTACTGGCTATATAATGGAATCACCTTCAAGGTCGGTTTGCTGACCTGTAAGGCCCTACACGATCAGGGACCTGGCTACCTGAAAGACCTCCTTTGTCCCTACTGTCCCTCCCGCTCTCTCCAATCCACTGACAAGGGATTCCCAGGATTCGCTTAAAAACTTCTAGGGCCAGATCTTTTAGTTTTATGGCCCCAACCCTGTTTGAATTCTCTACCTCATCAGGTGCGGGATTGCCCAACTGTCCAAAGCTTTAAGGAGGCTTTAAAAACATATCTTTTTATCCTAGCGTATAATGAGTTTTAGACGCTGTTGCCTGGATTAATTTTAATATTGTTTTAATTATTTACTGATTTTATTATGTTATGGACAGGCGCCTTGGTTTTGGAAAGGCACCTTTTATAAATAAAGATTGATCTGATTTGATTTGATTTAAATGTCCACCTTCCAGCTTCACACTGCGGCCCGTAGTTGCCGAACATCCTTTCATTTGGAATAGGCTCCCCCTTTGCATCCTGTTAATACCTTTTAGGTATTTGAACATCTCAATCATATTCCCTCTGTCTCTCCTATCCTCCAGGAAGTATATATTCAGCTCCTTCAACCTTTCCTCATATGCCTTCCCTTGTATCCCCTGAACCATCTGAGTAGTCCTCCTCTGGACCACTTCCACACTCTCAACATCCCTTTTCAGGTGCGGTCTCCAGAACTGAACACAGAACTCCAGATGAGGTCTGACCAGGGCCATATACAGGGGCATGATGACTTCCCTCTTTCTAATAGCAATGCCTCAATTTATTCATCCCAGCATTCTGCTGCTTGCCCTCCTTACTGTGTCCTGGCACTGATTTTCCACCTTCAAGTCCGATGAGATGATGACACCCAAGTTCCTCTCTTGTTCCACAACTGCTATTTCCTCCCCGTTAATCGCATACTTCTATCTCAGATTTCCATGCCTCATATGTATAATTTTGCATTTATCTGCATTGAAACCTAGCTTCCAGACCTTGGACCACCCCTGTAGCCTAGCAAGGTCCTCCGTCATTCTTTCTATCCACAGTATCTTGGTATCATCGGCGATCAAACACACCCTCCCCTCTAGACCTCCAGCAATGTCCCCAATGAAAATGCTGAAAAGGACTGGGCCTAGTACAGACCCCTGCGGTACCCCACTTGTGACCCTCCCCTCTTCTGAGAGCACCCTGTTTACCATCACTCTTTGGATTCTACCTGACAGCCATTTTCCCACTCACTTTATTATGGTTAGACCCACTCCTAGACTCTTCATCTTGTTTAATAATCTTTTGTGGAGACAGTGTCGAAAGCCTTACTGAAGTCCAGGGAGGTCACGTCCACTGCCCCTTCCTGGTCCACCAGTCCTGTCACCAAATCAAAAAACTCTATTAAGCTCATCTGACAGGATCTCCCCCTAACAAACCCTTGCTGTCTGTGGTCAACCAGCCCCTTCCCTTCCATGTAATCCACCAATCTTTCCTTTAGGAGTGTCTCCATGATCTTCCCAACCACTGATGTCAGGTTCACAGGCCTGTAATTACCCGCTTCCTCCCTGTTGCCTTCCATATGAAGTGGTACCACGGTTGCCCTCCTCCAGTCTTCCGGAACCTCTCCTGTTTCCAGTGACAGGGTGAACAGTTCCACCAGTGGTTCTGCTAATTCCATCCTGAGCTCTTTCAGGATCCTGGGATGCATCCCATCTGGACCCATGGCCTTATTAACCTGAAGATCGCCTAATTTCCTTAGGACCCTATCTGCCGTGAAGGGTGAGGTATTTATCCCCTCACCCCCTCATCCCCTGCCCTCCATCTTAGGCCCCCCATTCTCGTCCTTTCTGGCTAACACTGAACAAAAATATCTGTTTAGTATATTTGCCTTAAGGTCATCCTCCTCCACACTAGCTCCCCCTCCTCTCTTAGTCTTGTTATACCTGCCTTATTTTTCCTTCGCTCCCCTACGTATCTAAAGAATGCCTTATCCCCTTCCCTGATTTTACTAGCAATATTTAACTCCATCTGTGCTTTTGCCCTTTTAACAGTCTTCCCCACCTCCCTCTACAAGTCCAGATATCATTCCCTGTCCCTCTCGCTCTGCATTTTCTTGTAAACTAAGAACACCTTCTTTTTGGCTCTCACCCTTTCCGCTACCTCCCTCATGAACCATATAGGTCGCCTCCTTTTTTTGCTTTTACTAACCCTCCTGACTCCTGTTGTGGTTGCCCTTTGAATAGCTTCCCTGATCCCATTCCATTTCTCTTCCACACCCTTGCACCCCCCCCCGGTCTTGTTAGGGCGTCCTTCAGGTATGTCCTAATATTATTATTATTATAATTATTATAATATTATTGTATCTTGGGATAAATGGCATTTTAATCTGACCTGTGTGGAGATCAGCATGTTTGGCTATCAATTTTAAGCAGTTTGGATGCTGTTGTGGGTGCTGGTGGTGGTGAATGGAGTAAGTATAAGATGCCAGGGGAAGTGATCTTCAAAGGCTCATGGGAATGACACACAATGGTTGCACCAAACGAGATGATGTAAGGGGCACCTTGCACCCCACCATGCACCATTCCCATTTTTGGAACACGGAATGCATCCAGTACATGGCCCCATCTGCCTTACCAGCTTTTGCCTGCTTGTAATGATGCACCATCTGCAACATAGCTGTGGGGTTTGGGGGGGAGCATGCACCATCTCACAGATGCACCATCTTTGTCCTTGCAAATTTGTGAAAGCCTGCACATGCTGACACTGGCTAAAACAGCCAGAGTTTGCCTAACAGACATCTGTGTTGACACCTGCAGGCAAGGCTGAAGCAAGTACGCAAGGTGAACCTGTGGAGAATGTGTGTTTTTCAACATATTAGAAGGTGGTACAGACAAAGTACTCTCTGTAGTGTCATTGTCGGTCAGAGTGTTTGTCTGTATCTGTAAATCTGTAATGGGAACATGCCGGAATGTTGGACAGGTCCCATTTACAGTACATTTTACTCTATACTCAGATGCGGCAGGACTGCAGTGCCATGGTCTGTGTATCAAGCACACAGAATTGTCATGGGATGGTAGAGCAGGATGTATGGTGCAATTGTGTTATAGGTGTGTGCTCTGGGTGTCCAAATGTCAGGGTTACAGACAGTGGGGGCCTACCTCACACATTCAGCCAATTCCAGCATCATGCTGATGTGAGGCCATCACCACCTGGGGGATGAAGAGCTGTCATGGCATAGGCCATGGAACATGGCCGAGAAGTTCTGGCTGGGCACTACATAGGATGTGTATGTTGAACAAAGCACAGTATGGGCATTGCAGTTATGAAAATGCATCCATATGCAACATGGTGGGTGATGTGTTGCTGTCAGTTGCTGTCAGGGACAAGGGGGTTATCTACTATGTGGTTCATTCTTGTGGATGTCATGAGTCTAGCCTGGTGGCCAAGATGCTCTCCTACCCCCAAACAGGTAAGAGACATTGTGGCTGTGTCAGGCATTATGACCCAACTGCAGAACAGATGACAGTGGTTGTAATGAGTGTGACTGTTGCTGTTGCATGTGTCTACCTTACTATTAGACTGTGTCATTATTCTCATGTTTGCTGTCCTCTTTCTGTAGTTTTCCTTGATGTCATCCTGCCATTGGCACTAATGTGAACTGTTAGGTCTCTTTACTCTATAACTGCATTGTATCACAATATTCCTTGCTGACTTTTGAGACAGAACTGCAGTACTGAACTCCAGATATCAGGGTTCTCTGTTGTCCTCACACGGGTTTCCGAATGCACATATCAGAACTACAGTTCTATGCTGCAGCATTGCACCGTCAGTTCTGGTTGGTCACACATCCTTGGTCGGTACATGTCACACATGCGATTATGGCACCGTAACACACACACACATGCGCCCCACCCCCAACCCCGCACACACATGCACACACACAGCCATTTGTTGAGGGACAGACAGGATGCTAGATACCTGCATACATGTCTGTTAGCTAGCTGTATCGGTGGATTGATGGCTTTATAGCTAGATAGATTAGTGGTAGATAGATGGACCCTGTCAGTCTTCAGTTAGAAATACTGTCCTTTCATAATCTTGGAGCTGTCTGGCACCACTCCTGTTCACCTCACCTATGCACTTACTGTCATGCTATGGTATTGCCAATGTACGCTACGTGGTAGGACCTAAGGCATTTTTTTTATTAATATTTTTTTGTGTGTGTGTGCACACAGGCACACCTGACTGCATAGTGTGCTGTGGGTCTTGATGAACAGACATGTGGTGCAGTGGAGAGATTGTCACTGCATTGCATGCTGACACACCATAGTGAAGGTGTGGGCATAGAGCTGCAGGCATGAACTGGCTTACTGTAATGGATAGTGGTACTGAGCATCGACAACCAAGGAGTGCAGCTTGGTTTAGTTTAATACTGGACTACAAATAAGATTGCTGGCAGTAGTGGTGGTTGGTAGTGATGTCGTCAGTATGGCAGTTTTTTCTATGGTTGTTCAGAACCACTTTAGACATAAGTGTGTATGTGTGTGTGTGTTTGTGTGTATGTGTGTGTGTGCGCACACATGCAGACTTATTCAATGTTAACTCATACCTCTTATTTTTTTTGTAACTTACCAAATGATTACCATACACCATTTCCCAGCAGACCATGGGAAGGACCTTGCCGTGCTTCTGCTGCTCACTGCCTCAATGACTGTGCTAATGCTTCCCCCTTTACCTGTTTTATTTTATACAAACTATGTGTTTGTATTTGATTTACATATTTTTGTAAATCTCAACTGATGCGCTATGATTTCTATGGTAGTGAGTAACGCAGACAGTTCAAAGGTCACAAAAAGTTGTTGTAGTATCAGTGTGATATCACAATGCAACAACTTTCCATGACCTTTGAACTGTCCTGCAACAGTTTTTAGAAAACCACCAAATTTCATACACAATAAGCCCTAACCATATACAATAAAATGTTTGTAGTTTCCAAGTGTGAGATGGCTCTACGATACTGGTTCGACAAATATTTTGTTGACCAACATTACAGCGACAGATTTATGTAGACTGCAATTGCGGTTGGCATAAATCTGTCCAAAAACACTTTGTTTTTTGGGGGGGGCTTTGCCCCCAACCCCCCCATTATTAATATAATCAACTCTTAGTCAGAATTAATTTGGGGAGGGGGTGCTAGACCCCAAGAAAGCAGTGCCGTGGTCCCGCGGTGACATTACGGTGACCCATTGCTGTGTTGCCGTATTGTCATTCACAGTAGAGGTGTCAGTGTTCTATCGGCATAGGGGGACATGGTACCCTTCAGAGCCTGGTTCTTAGCAGTCACAAGTTCACAACTGCTTCTTAGTAAATACTGGCCTCCTGTTAATGTGCAGCCTGCCGAGTATTATTGAACTTATGTGTAGTGTGTTCAAAGGATTTTGCAAACTGTTCTTTTTTAGCTTGCTCCTCTTAGTTTGCTACCTAAGGATTTAAATTCGACAACCAGTGACCTGCTTGCCACACTAACCTGGCTGGCAGTCCCCAGCACATTCACTGATGAATGCTGGAACCCCCATAAGATTCACCTGTGTACAGAACCACATGGAATGTCCTTAGACTAATTTTTGAAAATGTATGTGTGAAGCGTCTTTTCACCAAAACAGTTCGAAGATTTATGAGCTAGAATTCCAATGCAGATATTAAAGTTTTAGTAGAAACAAGGCAGCCAGGGACAGCTGTGATTCATTGAATTATGATACAATACACAATTATAGCAATGCAACAATTTAAAAACTGCAGTCCGCATACATTTGTGTGTGTTACCCCTACATCAAAAACAATTCAGCGAGACCAGTCTATTATCAATTTTAAAATAATATAGTCAGGTTTTGGGAAAGGTACTTTGCATTGTGACAGCAGCTTTTCTGAAAGGTATGCCACCTCTGTCACTTACATAGTTATCACTTTTTCATTGTGTCCCTAGATAATTTATTGCAGAAGTAATGTTCAGTGATGGTCACTGTATCTACAAAGATGCAGTAGGGCAGCACCTCCATACTGTGGAGGTGAGCAAATGGTATGCAGTCACACAACAGAGAAAGATTCCAGCACTCGCAATCAATGCATGCATATAAAAAAGATAACTCAACACTAACCTGTTGTGAACAAAAATCATTTATTATGACAGAAACACAGTAACTTACAGAAAACGATGAGCCACAACCCTGACTCAACATTTTGCAGTCTCTTATCACTCTTGATAAAGTGCGTAGGAATCCAAAACAATAGCTCCTTTTACATGGAGCCCTACTCACATTGTAGCGGTTCCCAACCCTCGCTCCGCTCTGTCTGCTCCACTACCTTCTGCCTCTCCACTGCAACATCCTTACATTGCTCTTGTGGCTCTTCTGGCATTTCTTCAGTCTTTCTGGCCAGCCAAGTGCCCGAGACTTCCTGGCTGACTTAGGTGTGTGTGTGTGTGAGCGGCGTGATGTGAAAGTGATGTACCTGGTGCCAGATCCTGAACTCAAGGACAGAGCAGGGCATATCCCCCCTTTGATGTCTGTGGATCCCTTTTTAAAAAAGTACCTATAATCAGCAGCAAATAAATAAAGGTGTCCCACACAAAAGAAAGATCATACAGAACACTGGCCCTGTTAAGATTTCCAGCTCACTTTCTGGTTGTTGTGAAGAAGTGCAGCCTGGGAAATCAAGCAGTCTCTCATGAGAGGCTATCCTTGGATCAATGTGAGTGCTGTAATACAATTACATGGCCCCATGTAGCAGCGCAAAATGCCAAAATGCAATGGCAATCAAGAAAAGCAGGGAAAGCCAGGACAGCGAACGCTCACCTCTGAAGCAGTGCGGATTGCATTTACATGCCAAGCAAGTTAACATTGTAGTTGCTTTGCACCTCTCGAAGTGTTTCAGATCCAATAATGTAAACAGCCCTGGCGTTGCAGCCTCTCATATTTCTGCAAGTTACTTTTTGCACTGTAATAAAGAACTTTTGTTTACCAACACAGGTTAGTTTTGAATTCTCCATTTTATGTGCCTGTCTAGGTTATGAGTGCTGGAAATCTTCTGTATGTGTCAGTGGCGTCATTTAAGTGTGGCTGTACTGAACCTATCCTCAGCATATAGAATCCTTCTGTGGGAATGCTGCACTGGAAATATTCCTCAGCCAGTCACATACAACAACTAATATATGTGCATTGAGTGATGTCTGTAAGGAGACTACATTTCAGCCAGCATAAAATCTTTTAACTAATGTATGTGCATTAAACAATGAGCCACTCAAGGGAATGCCACGGTGTAATCAGCGTCTGCAGTTGCTAGAAATAGAAAAACACCTTGCACAGCATGTAACTGGTAAAATGGAGACCACGTGGTCACAAAAGTTATGACATTTTTTATGAGGTCAAAATAGATAAGCAACAAAGTAAACCCCCGGGAATATGTTTTGTGCCAAAAATAATGGGTGCTTTCTCACCCTTGAGAAATAACTCAAATGACCAGTGTGTGATCTCTTTACTGGTTACCGATTATGTGCTCTGCAAAGCTTTTTCCCTTTTCTTGCTATTATGTCACCTCACCTCAGTTACTTCAGGGGCTGATATTCCCTTACTGAAACAAATTTGTTGCCATATTCCTGGTACAGCACAGACCCTGGATTGCACTGCATAGCTGTTCTTCTCACTATAGATCTGCTCTGATCATGTAAAGAAACCATATCGCTTCTATACTTTTAAAATGTTTATGCTTGTACAAACTACTTTGTAATTCTGACCCCTTAACTGTGTACAGGCATGTCCCGTCATATGTGCAGTCCCCGCCCTCCACACCATGTGTCTTTAAAATATCTAGGGTCACTGATCTTGCAGGAGAGGGGCAATGTCTATAGAGGCATGCAGCCAGTCCAGTTTTAGGCAACGTTCACTCACTGTGCTGGCAGCATCCGTTTATACATCACAATAAAAGGAGATCATTGTTAAATATGTTTTGTTAAACAGTCATGCAAAACACTAGCTTGCTAAAAGAAGACTAAAACAAGGTAATAACACTGATGCTGATAGAATTAAACATAACTTGAAAAAAGCAGAAAAACAGGATGAAGAAATGCTCAAGAGTCTTGATACTCCAGATCCCAAACCCTTAGCCACACAGGGTATCACAGAAATTCCTCACCATCCAGAAAAGTTTTTGAGTAGACTGCCATGACAATGGCAATATGGCCGCCGGGCTGGGCTGGCTGTAAGCAGTGTGGTTTTGAGTTTTTTAAGTTGTTTGCCCATTTTTGTGTTATTAGCATTACATTTATTTTATTTTTTCGTGTTGTCATTTGAGTGTTATTTTATGTTACGTGATCGTTTTAACGCTATTTTACCATTTACCATTTATCGTTTTTGATTAAAATCTGTGGATTATTCTACTTTGGCTGTGATCTGCTGACTTTTCTCCACGCATATTGAGCGTTTGCTCAGACAGCGAGTCGAAAACATCGGAAAATTGCCTGAGGTACTTTGAGTCGGCAGTAGATGGGACCGTAGTGACTGAGATTTGGAGTTTGAAGGCGAAGTGAAAGACTGCAGGAGATGAAAGAGTCGGCAGCTTGTTTTGCTGTGGATTGAAAGAAGCGAAGATCCTGTCTGGTAGCAGCTGCTAGGTAAACTGTTGGAGAGGAGTTTTTTTCCCGGCCCCGGCCTAAGCCTAGTTGTGTATTGTATGTCTGCTACTGTTGGGTGGCTGTTCCTACAGTACTTTCGTTTGTTTGTTCAGCAGCTGGTGGGCTGCCATGATATTGAATGGATCTGGGAAAAGGTTTGGGGCTGGGTAAGACTCCTTAGTGACTGGTAATTTACCTAGAAATTTAAACGTCTGTACTGTATAGATGCCCGATTTGCTGGGTGAAGAATCTGTCGAAACAGAGTTTTGGCTTCCCGGCTACTTTGTTTGTGACTCTGCCCTTTCTCCTCTCAGTTAAATATACTGACAGTCAGTGTGTGTGATTAAGTTTAAAAATCTGGACTGTGGATAAAAGACCTGCTCCTGAAATACAAGGCTGTGTAGTCGAGAAGATCACTGACTTTTTTTGGATTGGTTACTTGAACCTGAACCTGGGGGTGTCACTGGTGGGATTTGGTGTGAGGACTGGACCCGCTGTTGTCGGAGGACGAGTAGCAGGTGCAGGGGCCTTGTGGGTCTTGTGGGGGGAGGAGCTGAAGAGCTTGTCCCTCACCCAGATCTGATTCATTCAGATCCCTGCTGGTGTTCCTCTCGGGGGATGGTTTGGGGTTTGATATTGGAGAGGTTAAGAACTGGAATAAGGAGCAGCATGTAAGTCCATTGACCTTTGAGTTTGTGGAGAGTAATATCAGAAATTGAGCTGGTGAGATCTCTACAGCCTAGTAAGAATGTTTCTTTTATTTTCCTGCTGGATGGACTGTTTCGTCCTTAAGACAGTTTAAAGGATTTATTCTACTCCCTGCCTGGAGGACAACATGAATGTTTTTCTCTCACAGACAGTTTAATGACATATTGGGAACATTGAAAGTGTTTTGCTTTCTTTTTAAAGATTATTTATATATTATATCCTGAATTGTACTACTGAAGTGAGAGTTTGGTGGGGGATATTTGTTTCTGGTGAGGTGAGAGCTCCCAGAAGTTATAAACTGTTTTGGAGAGAACTGTGTTAATTTTCCCCCCATAACCTTGTTGTAATAATTGTTTTTGTTTTTTATTGATTTTATATTTGTTTTGTGGTGTATGATTGAGAGTTGAGTGGTTGGGTGCATGGTGTTGTGTTATTGGTTTGAATTTAGTGTGTATATTTTTGTGTGAAGATGTGTTGGGGAGTTATTCGGACAGTCAGGCATTATTCCCCCTCCCGGCTCAAGGGCCTCTGCCCTTTTAATTGCCCCCCATTATCCCCGGAGGTATATAGATGCTGTAGGGCTCTGGGGATTGTGAGGAGGAGGAAGGTGGAGGCCGGACCTGGAGGGGGAATGGAAAAGAGCGGACGGATTGGGATAGTGGGGACAAGAAGATGCCCTGGGGTGAAATGAGCTCAGGAAAGAGGTCCTCCTTGCCTGATTCCCATACCCAAGGGCTCTGCTTGCAGCAGGCAGGTAGCTCAGTCTTCACTGGCAACTCATCCAACTCAGACGGTGTTATGTAATGCCAGGTCCATTAAAAACAAGACTGCTATAATAGCTGATCTTGTCGGATCATTGGACCTGGCATGCATCACTGAGATCTGGCTGGATGATAATGCTGGCCCTGTTTTGGCTTCAGCTGTACCAGTCGGGTACTCGGTGATACACCGTCCGAGATTGGATTTAGAGTCGGAGGTGGCAATCTGTTTTAGAACAGGAACTGAGCCTGATGGAGGTAGCAGTAGGAATTACCAACTCCTTTGAATGTATCCTTGGTGAGGGTGAGGGGTACAGGATTCTTCTCATTTACCGTCCACCAGGTAATGGGAATGTTTTCCTGCGGGAAGTCGCAGACTTCATGGTCGATATGACATTGGGATCCTCCAGATGGCTGATCCTGGGGGATTTCAATGCCTGGGTCGACGATGAACTCTCGCAGTTTGGTTGAGACTTCCTCCAGCTAATGAATTCACTGGGCTTCACACAGGTTATTTCCTCCTCTACCCATATAGACGGTCATTAATTTGACTTGGTATTCCTCCTGGGGATGGAGATATCCAATTTGGTGGTGGAGCCAGTTGGATGGGCTGACCATCACACCATTAGGTTCAGTTTCTTGGCCCCCCTGGTAGGTTGGCCCCTACGGAGATGGTCCGGTACCACCCTTTGAGGGGTGTTACCCCAGAAGACCTGATGGCAGTACTGGATCGATCGAGTTTGCCGAGTGAATACATGGATCCTGGGGACCTGGTTCTTGCCTATAATAAGGCAGTAGTAGGGGCCCTAGACTCCATTGCTCCTGTACGTGTTTGACCCCTCACCCTTCGCCCCAAGTCTCCTTGGTTTGATGACACTTTGAAGGAGTTGAGGAGAGTGGGAAGAAGGCTTGAGAGATGTTGGTGGAAATCGGGTCTGGAGTGTGACAGGCTTAGTTTGATGGACCATTATCGTGTCTATCAATCAGCAATTACCTGTAAGAAGGCAGAATTCCTGTCCAGGGAAATTGCTGCTGCACAGAATCGACCAGCCCAGCTCTTTCGGACTGTGGACAGACTGTGCAATCCACTCTGTCTTCATCCTGAGAGAGCATTTTCACAGGAACAGTGTGAGGAGCTTGCTCGATTCTTTGCAGATAAGGTTGCCGCAATCAGGTCCGATCTCCTTCTAACTCTCTCAAACGGGAGTTGTGGTGGTTGGCAAGAGATGTCAGACACCCAGTTTGTGTGGTCTGACTTTGACCGACCCACAATCAATGACATAGTGATGATCATCCAATCACTGTGACCGATCAACTGTAGTTTGGATCCAGGCCCCACCCGCCACTTAGTAGGATGTGTGGATAAAATCATCCCGATCCTTGCCGAGATAGTCTGGTTGTCATTGGAGAAGGGGATCTTCCCTGACCCCTTGAAGGAAGCCATGATTAGGCCCCTTCTAAAAAAAACCTCCTTAGACCCGGAATGTCTGGCTAACTACAGGCCTGTCTCTAACCTGCCTTTTGTAGGTAAGGTTATTGAGAAGGTGATTGCGTTGCTGCTGGACGATCATTTGACTAGCCACAATATCTATGATTCTCTCCAGTCTGGATTTAGGAAAAGACATAGTACCGAGACAGTCCTTGTTAGAGTACTAAATGACCTCCTAATAGCGAGAGATCGAAAGACTCGTTCCATCTTGGTCCTTCTTGATCTCTCTGCGGCATTTGATACCATTGATCATGGGGTGCTTTTGGAGCACCTGCGGGTTATCTGTGGACTATCTGGTTTAGTCCTCAGTTGGTTTCGATCATTCCTCGAAGGTAGGACTCAGAGGGTGGTGTCTGGGATTTGTTCCTCGGCATCACTCCCCCTATCCTCTGGGGTGCCACAGGGCTCTATTTTAGCACCCATTTTATTTGCGGTGTATATGCTGCCATTGGGAGCGATCATTAGGTGGTACAGCTTGAGTTTTCACTGCTATGCAGATGATACTCAACTGTACATGTCCTTTGTGCCTGACCAGGGTGATGCTGTCTCGGTCTTTAATAACTGTCTTACCGAGATTTAAGACTGGATGACTGTGAGCTGGTTGCGGTTAACCCCCAAAAAAACTGAGGTGTTGGTTGTGGACCCAGGCCATCGAGGGGCAGGTTTGCTGACTGGGTCATCTTCAGGTCTTTCGCTTGGGGGGACCCAGTGGGCCACCTCAGACCGGGTGCGGAACTTGGGTGTTATATTTGATGACTGTCTGACACTTAAACATCAGGTGTCAGCTGCTGTCAAAGCTTCCTTTTACCATCTGAGGAATATAGCCTGAGTGAAGCATCTAGTTCCTGTTGATGACCTTCCAACATTGGTCCATGCCTTTGTTACCACCTGCTTGGACTACTGCAACGCCCTGTACCTAGGGCTACCGGGGGTGGATATTCACCGTTTGCAGCTGGTGCAGAATGCCGTAGCCAGGCTTTTGACTGGTACGTCAAGGACCAGTCATATAACGCCTGTCCTCCGGGGACTGCACTGGCTGCCAATGCAATGGCGAATCACCTTCAAGGTCGGTCTGCTGACCTATAAGACCCTACACGATCAGGGACCTAGCTACCTGCAAGATCTTCTTCGTCCCTACTGTCCTTCCCGTCGGCTCTGATCCACCGATGAGGGATTGCTTGAGATTCCCAGGGTTCGTTTAAAGACATCAGGGGCAAGATCATTTAGTTTTATGGCCTAACCCTGTGGAATTCTCTACCTCATCGGGTGAGAGAATGCCTGACTGTCCAAAGCTTTAAGTCAGCCCTAAAGACTTAATTGTTTAATTTAGCATATCCAGATTTTTAAAATATATTTATGGATTGATTTTAGGAATTTGTTTAAGTTTTATGTATTGATCTGTTGTAAAAGTGCCTTGGTTTTGGAAAGGCGCTTCTTAAAAATAAAGTATTTATTCATTCATTCATTCATTCATGACTGCATCAACAAAAACAGACAGACACACTGCTGTTTTAAAAGCCTTCTTTTCGTTGAATTTTACAGGCTGTATATAAGCAATAAACCAATCCAGGGTGTGTGTTACTATTCATGTACTCCACACACAGGTGCACTGTGAGGCATCAGGTGCTTTTGCTGAGTGCCTTGGAAGTGGGCTTCAGAAATAGTAGTCAACACCCTAGAGTGGCTTATTGCACTTATAAAATGGTCCACTGGAAAAAAAAATATCAAGAAAGGTGCAAAGCAATGCAGTTCCTATTCCTGTACCACACAGCTTTGGAACCTTTTCCACCAATCAGGCAGAATTTTCCCAAAGTATTTAATAAAATCACAATAAAAAACTACAGAGCATGTGATATGCTGGTTAGTATTACTTCTTTAATGGTTGAAGGCACTCAGCTTCACCGTGTACCTCACAACCCACCCAAAGGGTGATGTTATTCTGGCATAACCCATGCCCTGTCATATCTTTATTGCTAAATTATTTGCACAGTTAATGTCCTCAAGCAGAAGCCTTTACCAGTGAGCTGTCTGACTGCAGTGTAAAACTGTTAAAGGAACTGGTGCTGCAGTGAGTTCTGGGCATGAGTACTGCTTTGCTTTGTGGTGCTACCATGAATTCTTTCCCATGGCCATGCCATGGCATTCATATCTCCTTAAGGTTAGGCAATGGTCAGGATGTTGGAAAGTTAATGAAATACAACTTGATCTCTGTTTGCCCTTTTGGGAGGCATTAATTAATCAAAGACTGCACAGCAAATCTGAGCAGAAGGCAAATACCTAGTAGGTTAACTGGATGATTAATTTACATTTTGTACATTTGTGCCTCCAGGAAAAATATTTCTGCTGCCAAGAGCAATAGTTTAAACAGGAAGATTCCATGGCACCATGAACGCAATTTGTTCTTTTAAAGTTACCATCCTTTGTTTTGTCTAGGGCTATCTCAATCTAGGATGGCAGGAAGCAGGCTAAGTGGAGTATGTTTTATCTTGAGAACTTTTTCTTCATTGGAATTAAACTTTACTTGTTTTATGCACATTTGAGTCTCCTCAGAGAGGATGGATTATAAATGACAGGTTGCCATGTAGACTGTTGAGTACCTCATTTAACAAAAAAAGGTATAACTTAAACGTGCTTGGATAACATATTCCAATTCAGGTTGTAAACGCTAATAAACAAGGATAGCTGTAAATGCATATACTGTATCTGTCAGAGGTAGGTTTTTCTGCTATGAGGAATGTTGGTAGATACATATTATTGTTAATACAGCTGTGGTATGTGACTTGCTCCAAACTGCCACACATCAGCATCCAGACAGAATCCAGGAACCTTCACCGTACTGCAGTTGTCTGTGTTGTTCAGAAAAATGGACCGCCTTAACTGCAGTTCCTGTGATTAATGCAGCAGAGTCATGGTGGCTTGGAAAAGGCAGTGTGGCACATCTGTTCATAATATTTTAGTTTACTGTATGTTTTGGGGACATCCAGCTTGTGGGGAATCCCTATAAATTAGTACATGTTTCCACAGCAGACTTGTTAATCCCCATTTATGAAATGGGGTGGACCTGATGGACCCAGACTCTATTTCAACCTTATGAAAGTAGGCAAACAAGAACCTTGCTGCTTCTCTCAGAGCCACTATGCTGTACACCTAGGGTACCCATCACCAGCCTACTACTCCCCCAGTTATCACTCCAGGGCTACCCCTACAGTGACTATGTATCAATCCTTCCAACTATGACAAATGAAAGCACCAAACGGGAACCTGAAACTGCACCCTGTAGCCATGACCCCTAAACATCCCCCTGCTTGATACAGAGCAAAATAAAAACCTCATGCTAAAATAGTTCTGCGGTACCTACACACACACACACACACACACACACACACCGCACACACACACACACATATATACATACACAGAAGCTTATCAATAAATAGTAAATAGGGGAGGAAAATGGTGGCCTACAGTCTAGTGGGGCTTGGGATAAGCACCCTGCTGGCAGAATTACTTTTACAATGATCAGTACATAATGCAAAAAAGACAGCAGTTCAATCAGGATTAAACTTAACAGTTCCAGAGATGTATTTTTAGGATGGTCAGATCCTCAGGGGTGGGGTAGGGGGTGATCGTATTGAATCCAGAGTCCAGCGCACTGACCCCTGCACCAACAGTACTGGTGAATTCAGTTCAAATAACATTTAACAGGAGAGGCTGCAACAGTCTAGTGTACTTTACCAAAATCCAGTATCACACTTTGGAGGTTCTGTTATTGCCCAATCTGCCGGGGATTCGAGGACCTCCACACACAGTTGTGGGCAACAAAAGAGGAAATACTCAGGCTGTGCAGACAACTGAGTTATGGTCCTTAACTAGCACCCATTACCCCCCTCCCACAGAGGCCCATTGATCCAGGGGATGGAAGGTAGTTGGACAGAAAGGGGGTAAGTGGTTTGCGGGTACCAAGCAGGGCCATCCAGTAGCGATTGCAACTTGTTTTGCACCCCTGAACAAGGCACAGCTACCTGACTCAGACAATGGAGTTGAGAGCCGGTGACTGCTGGGACCAGGCAAGAAGTGGGACCCCATTCAAGGATCAGGGAGTTGGAAAGGCACTGAGCAGGGTCAAGGAAGTCAAGGAAGGGGCAAGTAGAGTCTTCATAGTCGAGGATTCAATAGTAAGGGGTGTGGAGAGGGTAGCATGCAGTAATGGGTCTAGGAGGGAAAGGTATGATGCCTTCATAGCACATTGGCCCCAAAAGATGAGGCCAGGATAGGGAGGATGATAGAAAGGATGAAGGAGGTACTGTATGCTCTAGTGCACTTGGGCATGAACAAACTAGCAAATCATGGTCTGGAGGTTACTAAATCCAACTTCTGAAGACTGGAGAGGGTACTTGGGGGAAGAAACCATGTTGACCTTTTCAACTGTGCTGTCTGTATGGTCTAGGGAAGAGAGTAGGATGAAGCAGGAGGAAACCAATGCATTTAATGCCTGGCTGAAGGAATGGTGTAGGGAGGAGGGAAATGGATTTGTGGGGGATTGGGTAGGATTCTGGGATAGAAGACTTTTTAGGGGGATGGCCTTCATCTCATGAGGGAGGCAACTAGTACACCAGGACAGAAACTGAACATCTATGTGGACATTCTTTTAAACTGAAGAAGTGGATAGCTGATGCTGGGAACCTCCTTATAGGTGGTAGGTGCAGGGTGAATCCAGCAGAGGCTCCCTTGGACACCAAAATGGGACAAGGGGAAGACAGCAGTGGAGGCAGCAAGGGACAAGTGAAGTTAGCAAGTGAGGGACTGGATAGCAAAGGTACACTGATCAGAGAGGATGTTGGAATGGATAGGGAATGAGTGGCAGGTATGAGGATGAAATCAGTTGGAGGTGAGGGAGGAAGATAGAGGTATGAAGGTTGCTTTGCCTAAATGCCAGAAGTTTAAACAATACATTCTATGAACTGCAGGTGTTGGTGGAGGCTAAGTAAGACCTCATGACTATCACAGAGACTTGACCAGTTGCAGAAATGACTGGGATCTAGCGGTTCTTGGGAATACCTTACTCAGGTAAGACTGGAGCAAGGGGAGAGGAGAGGGAGTAGCTCTTTACATTTGGGAAGGAATTGAGGCAACTGAGGATGGGGCTATAAAAAAGGAGGGGGAGGGGAATTGGAAACTATCAGGGTGCAGCTGACAACAGCTGTTGGTAATGGTTAGATTAAGACCACCAGGACAGAAAGAGTAAGGAGACAGAGAGTTGTGGGAAAAATCAGGAATGGAGCAGCAAAAGGGGATCAGGTGTTAGTAGAGGACCTGAACCTGCCAAATATAGACTGGGACATCCTGGCAGTTAGGAGCACCAGGAGTCAGACACTGCTACAGTACATACGCTTCAGGACTGTCTACTATGCAACTGGTCAAGGATCCCACACAGCAGGATGTCATACTCAAATGGGTATTCACCAATTCAGAGATGGTGGAGGGATGACTGTAAATGAACCACTGGGGTCCAGTAACTACAACACTGTGTGGGTCCAGCTGACATGGGGGAAAAATAGACCGCCCTCAAAGACAGAGGTCCTGGACCTCAATTGAACAGATTTTAGGAAGATGCAGGAACTAGTTATGGATGGTTGGCAGGTGCTGACCAGACAGAGGGATAGAAACATAGAAACATAGATGGAAGAACAATGAAGTAGGATCAAGGGGGTACTCCTGGAAGTGATCGAAGCTTAGGCAAAGAAGGTTGCTAAATGGGGGACAGAAGGCCGATATGGTTCGCAAAGACAGTGAGGGAGGCAGTGAGGAAAAAACAGAAGGGCTGTCACTGAGTACAAGATGAACAACAGGGAGGAACCCTATCGGGAATATTGAAGTATTAGGTTAAACTCGAAGAGGCAAGGATGGAGTCAGAAGGCATGGGCTCATAACAGCGTGGGACACAACTGCGGACAGCAAGACCACGCTGTTACAAACAGCATACGGCAGGACCCACAAGTACTTTGTTTGTTTTATGGGTGGCTTCACCCCCACTCTCTCCATGTAGGGGGGCTTTGCCCCCACACCTCCTGGAACGATTATAACCAACTCCAAGGGGCTGTGGACACAGGGGCCAAAAGAAGTACTAAAAAAAAAGATTCCATTACAGGGAATCCAACCTCTTTCTGCCCCAACCCCATCCACTGTAGGGTTGGGTACTCTAGCCACTCTATGAAGGAAGCATCTCGACTGAGAACCTGACCCGAAGTGTCCACATACACTTCCTTCTTCCGGGTGAGCAGCAGGGGGTAGCGATCATTTCATATCACTGTAATTCCCCTGTCGCTCTTAAGCTGTTCGCGCTCTTCACAGTGCAGTTTTGCTGTGCAGTTGTCTCCACACTATTCTGACCCAGTAGCAGGTCAGAAGGGCAAAGGTAGACATGGAACCATGGATTGCTGAAGAAGTGAAATGTGGAGGAAAAACATTTTTCAGAAGCAAGATGGGGATTGTTAGGCCAGCCATGGAGAGGGAGGGTGTGTGTGGAGGATGGCAAGCAGAAGACAAAAGGTAAATGTACTAAACAGCTACTTCTACTCAGAGGACAGTGGTCATCTGCCTTAGAGTGGTATCAAGGCCACCACAAGGAGGTTCAGGAAATGGGCAGAGTGCAGATCTTAGTGGACAGGGTATAAAAGGGACTAGAAGCTCTCAGGGTAGACACAGATACACAGAAGGTGATAAGAGAGAAGGGCAATGTGGCCCACCCACAGTAGTCTGCCTCTTTTCCCTACCTAATGCATTACCGCAGACCCTAGTCGATCTGCGACTTACCCTCTCTTCCCTATCACTAGAGTTCTGAATTATGTCTATCTCATGCATTCTTGAATTCCCCTACTGTTTTTGTCCCCACCACCAGACAAGGCACCATGCTCGGTTAGCCTGCACCCATGAGTGCTAAGGGAATTGGATGCAGTACTGGCAGTACCCTTAAAACCTTTGTTCAATGACTCACTGCAGTTGGGAGTGGTGCCAGCAGATACCACTCCACAAGGTGGGGGAACAGGGAGGGTCCAGGCAACTTGATGGGGACCATAGTGAAGAGGAGTTTGGCACCCTATCTAGAGTAAAATGGACTACAGGATTAAAAACAGCATGGGTATGTTTCAGGGAGGTCTCACCAGGACCAACTTGATACAGTGTTTTGATTGGGTCACCAAGGCAGTAGACAGGAGATAAGCAGTAAATTTGCTCTACTTTGACTTCAGCAAGACCTTTGATCCTGTACTACACAGAAGGCTGCTGAAATTATTGGATGACTTGTGAGTGGAGCAAGGGTTTAGTTAGGTGGGTAGGTCATTTTGTAGGTTTTTTTTTTAATTATCTTTATGATTTTATGTGCAAGTGCTTTGATTTCAGAAAAGCACTTTTTATCAGTAAAGAATGATCTGATTTGATTTAATTGGCTAAGAGTGAGGCAACAAAGAGTAGTAGTTAAGGGAGTTAAATCGGTAGACAAGGAGGTCATGAGAAGAGTGCCAGAGGGATAGGTCCTGGGACCTGTCCTACTTTATATGTTTATAAGTGACTTTGGAAAGGGTATCTAGGGAAAGTTTTGTCTCTTTGCTGACAACACAAAGCTATATGGCAGGGTGGATCACAAGGAAGGGGTGTGGGATCTCCAGAAGGACCTAGAGAAACTAAAAATATAGTCTAAGGTCTGGCAGAGGTTCAGTGCCAAGAAGTGAAAAGTAATGCATTTAGGTAGATGGAATCCATACACAGAAGAATGGGAGGGAGGAGTTAGACTGGCTACTTCAATAGAGGACAAAGATCTGGGGGTCATAATCAGCGACTTCCTTAAGCAAACAAGTCAGTGCAACAATACATACAGCAAGGTCTTGAGGTTGAGGTTGCTGGGTTATAAAGGGAGGAGGTTTCACAGTAGGAGAAGTGAGATAATTCTGCCACTGTACAGATGCCTCATGAGACCTCATCTGGAGTACAGTTGTGCCCCTTTCTGAAGCCCCCACCTGAGGAAGGACATTGATAGAGTTGGCACAGCAAAGGGTCACCAAGAAGATCCAGGGCCAGCAGGACAGATCCTATTAGGAATGGGCCAGTCAGGAGAAGGGGGACATGACTGAAACATATAAGTTTATCAGGGGTATAATCAAGGTAGATAGTGAGGACCTGTTTGTAGAAAATAGGGATGCATCCACTAGGGGGCATGACTGGAAGTTAGAGGGGGGCATATTCAGGAGAAACCTGAAAAGTTTTACTTCACTGAGAGGGTGGTGGAACCATGGAACAGGCTGTTGATGGACGTGGTGGCAGAAGCGACCCTTTATGGGTTCAAACATGGTTTAGACAGGGCAAGGAATCTCATAGTTCCAAAGGGGGGCAGCAAAGGTTTGAGTGGTGGGGTAGTGGGGAGGGAATGCAGCTGTCTAGGACTGTAAGTCAGTGGGGTGAGGTAGTATGGACCTTTGGTCTTCTTCTGTTATCAAATTCTATGTTTTCGCTTTTTAACTTGTCCAGTAGTACAGTCTGTGGGCATTGTGCACATCTCCATTTAATGTTTAATAAGGCTATGGGAACTGTAACTGAATCTGCTGAACTGATTCTGCATATGTGGTTAGTTAACTGGAAATTGTATAGCTAGTACGGTATGTACAGTATGTCTCTATTTTCCTATATCCTGCTATTTCTTTTGGCCTAATTGCACCTTGATGTGGATACCAAGATTTAAGCAGGGGAGAGTGCAACCCCTTCCCCATGGGCATTGTCTATTTAAAAGACAAAACCTGGGGTTTGATGGGTGGGAGCAACCAGCCACACCTCCTTAGGCTATACAAACCAGCTTTCTTCAGCCTCATTTGGAAGCTCATTTTCTTTGCTGCAGCTGGAGAGCCTGATTCCCTCCCTCCCTCTTAGCCCTGTGTTTGCTGCTTTTCTCTTGGTTGTTTTGGGTCATTTTGTTTGGTTTTTGCCTTTGGCTTCTGTTTGGTCTGTGCCTTCTGCAACTCTCTGGTTAGTATGTTTTGCCTTTTCCAGCTGTGGCTTGTGCCTTCTCTAGGGCAGCCACTCCTGCTGCTGCTGCCTTGTCCTCATTTTACTCTAGTGCGTACCTGTAGTGTGTTTTTGGTATGCTGAATCAGTTCTGTTTCCTGCTTCTGCCATGCTCCTGTATTTTTGTTTGTTTCCTTAGCCTGTTTTATCTGCATTCATAACCAGCACAAGCAACCTTTCCACTGCAGTCCCTCTGCATGGACTGCTGGCAACTGCAACAATTAACCCAGCCAGTTCACACTACCTTTCTCAGCCTTTCCTATCTCACCATTTAGCCATCACTCAGTCAGTCTGCTTTAGTATACTCACTACAGTCATGCTTTTTCTACAACTCTTGCAACTCCTTCTTATGACAGGGTTTTCATTATAACGGCCTTTGATATGCACTCCTATTTTTAGTACCTTGCCATTCAGTTCATTTACTATGACACCATCATCATGCAGTCAGCCCATTTCTGCAATGGGGCCCAGGAGGCAGTATACTGATCCATCTTCCCCATAGCCAGGTGACAGAACCACTCTAAGGAAGCCAACTGTCCAGTGGCCTGAAGACCTTCACTAAAGAATGATATTTTCTGTGTCTTCCAATGTCTCAGGTGAAGCATTTTGCTATTGTTGCAGCTGTGATTGCCTCTTTGGTCCAGGGGTCCTTCTTGTGAGTGTTGGGAGGTGTGATCCCTAGTAGGGCTAAAGGAGAATCAAAAACTCTGGATGTCAGGCAGAGTCATTAGCAATAGTAGAGAATGGTCTTTCAGAATCTGGAGATGAGGGTGCAGGACTATAAGATGTGAGATAATGGGTACCAGGTCAATATAAAATAGTGCTGCTGAAACTGTGCAGCAATAACCATGCAGTGTAATGTGCAGAAACATTTAGAGCACCAGGGGTATAATAGTGGAAGGAAACTACTGCTATCCCTGTCACTGACTGCAGACTGGAGGAAGGGCTGGTTGAGTTGCTCCTGTGGTGGAGTGGCTAAGGCATAAGCACCTGAGACAGTGTAGACCTGGGGATCAGGGTTTGATTCCCCACCCCACGATAGTTTTACTTTTATTTTTGTGCTGCCAGAAGCTAAGTTTCCCCCCTCTCAAGTTTCTCCTTATCCCCTTAGCCCACACCACCTTGGAGTTAGTTATTTTAGTTCTGGGGGAGTGTTAGGGGCAAAGCTCCATGCAAAAACAAAAATTAAAAATCTCAATTTCTCCCATTGATTTCTATGGGGTGCGCTCTTTTTGTTTTGATCGGTGTTATTACTGACTCTGTTTATAGCACATGTCATTTTGACTGTTGCATTGTTTATGCCACAACATTATGACCCCGTGCTGAGATAAAGTACCTTCACTTTGGCTGCAACACCAATGTCTATATGAGTGGTACACTTCCATTTGTCTGAGAACCTGCAGGGTTCTGTACCAGTGATGGAGGATCTTTAATTGAATCAGCTGAGATCTGGCATCCCTGCAGTAAGTGCGGACCCGGTACCACGCAATACATCACTGTTGGTCAGAGATGGGAAGACTGGAACTCCTTCAGCCATTTTGCTTCAGCTGCCAGTGTAGGAGATGAGTTTACATCTCTTAATGACCTGTAAATAAACCTGGCCACCCCTCTAGCTATTCAAAGCCATCCAGACAAAGGGTGCTCCTGCTTTAGTTTGGATTGCTCTTTGAGAAGGGGTGAGAGAAGGGATCTTAACTGTAACTACAGACAGAAATCCCTCTTGGGGAGATCCTATTGCTTTGAGAGGTCAACATAAGAATGGAGGTGGGATTGCCCTACTAGGCACAATGAGAAAGGTGGGTCTGGAACTGGGTCAGAGGGGGTAATGGATGGAGTGATCCCAATGGGCAGGGTGTTGGAGAGCCCTAGGTCCCTGTGGGTGGATAAGGTGCCAGGGCTGGATGGAGTGCATCCAAGGGTCCTGAAGGAGTTAGTGGAGATCCTGGTGGGACTACTGGTGGACTTGTTCAATACCTCCCTGGGTACTGGGTGTGTGCCCAAGGATTGGAGGATGGCACATGTAGTAAGAGTGGGCCCAGGGATGAACCAGGGAACTACAGACTGGTGAGTCTTACCTCCATTGTGGGGAAGCTAATGGAGACTATCCTTAAGGAGAGCTGGTGAGCTTTCTGGAGGGGAATGGTCTCCAGGATGACAGGCAACATGGGTTTGTCTTGAGCAGATCCTGTCAGACAAACCTGGTTGACGTTTTTGATTGAGGGATGAGAGCACTGTACAGAGGCCATGCAGTGGATGTCTTGTACCTGGACTTCAGCAAGGCCTTCAACTAAGTGCCACATGGAAGGGCCAGCAAGTTGAGAAGCCTAGGAACAGGGGAAAAACTGGTTGGGTGGGTAAGGAGCTGGTTATAGGACAGGCAGCAGAGGGTAGTCATTGGGGGAGAGCTCTCAGAGCTGTAACAAGTGGGGTCCCACAAGGATCACTGCTAGGACTGGTGCTATTTAATATCTTCATTGACAACATATTGGATGTGATTAAGAGTTAGATCAGCCTCTTCACAGATGACACAAAGATCTGTGCAGAGGCAGATAGTGTGGTAGGAGGTCAAGTACTCTAAGAGGATTTGACAAGACTTGAGCACTGGTCAGACACTTAGCAGCTGGGGTTCAGTGCTAAGAAGTGCAAAGTCTTGCACTTGGGTGCCAGAAACCTTGGGGTTTGCTACTGGTTGGGATGAGTGCAGTTATCCACTTCAATGGAGGAGAAGGATCTGGGGGTACTAGTAACAGGGGGCATGAATCACTCATGCAATGTAGTAGGGCAGCGGCAAAGGCAAATAAGATGCTGGGGTGCATTGCCAGGGGCATCACCTCCAGGACAGAGGAAGACATTCTGCCCCTGTACAGGTCCCTGGTGAGACTGCACCTGGAGTATTATGTGCAGTTCTGGTGCTCCTATTTGAAAAGGGACATCATACTACTGGAGGGGTCCAATGCAGGGTGACAAAGATGATCTTTGGACTAGGGGACAAACCATATGAGGAGAGTCTGAGGGAGCTCAACATGTATTCCCTGGAGGATAGACGAGAGAGAGGGGATATGATTGAGACCGTCAAATATTTAAAGGGCATGAACAGAGTTAATACTAAAGGTATGTTTGGTTTAAAAGGGGGGGAAGGACACAGGAGACACAGTCTAAAATTGGAGGAAGAAAGATTCAGGAGGGAAATGAGGAGGCATTATTTCATGGAAAGGGTGGTGGCAAAGTAGAATGCTCTGCCAGAGGAGGTGATATCAGTGAAAACAGTGGGCAGCTTTAAGATGGGGGTGGGACAAGGTCAAAGGGAAGGTCAGAACTGAGGGGAATTGCCTGCCCAGTGGTGCTGAGGGTTGAGGCGCTGGAAGCCACACTTCACACCATGCCGGTGACCCAAGTTTGGAAGTGAGCTCAAGTGCCGGGGGTTGGCAGGGGAGGGATCAGATTGAGCATCTGGTGGGCTGTTCTCCTGTCCCGAGGGGAAGGAATTGGGATCTCTGGTGCTCCGGCGGCTCCTGGTGGAGATCGGGGGTGCCGCAGAAGCGCAGGTGGCACGTATTAAAGACCTGGCACTGGCAGGGTTGCCTGTGCCAAGTGTCAGGGGTGCACACATGGGGGGGGAGAGGGACAGAACAAGGAAAAACCTGTCTCGCAGGGATAGGCGACAGCACCTATCCTCCATGCCCAGTGCCGGGTCTGACTCGGCCAGGTCTCATCACTCTTTCACCCGGGCCCAGCTCACTTGCCAGAGTCTGCCTTACTAAGAGAGCCCAAGGAAGGAGTCAAGCTACCCTCCTGGGGGGGTCAAACTGGAGGTGCTGTCAGCAGGGGGAGAGGGCACAAGACCGCAGAGGATCTCAGGTGGGCAGGCACAAGGAGAGGATGCCTGAGAGAGTTCCCTTGAGCCATGACCGGAGGGGAAAAAGACTTAAAAAACAAACAAAAAAAACTGAGGGGAAGATGGGGATGGGCATGATGGCAGAAGGGGGCAATAAATTGGATTGGTGGGTAAGCTGTGGGGGGGCAGCTGCAGTTTAATAGACTGGGTGCTGCGCACTCGAGCAGACTCGATAGACCATATAGCCTGTATCTGCTGGCCTTTTGTATGTTCATAAGTCCTGAACAGGAATGATACCTTCTTCCTACCAACACCTGCCCGGGACAGGTTTGTGTGCAATGCAGAGCATCTTGTTCCATATAGTGGTGTGCAAGGGGGGGTTGGGGTCCTTGGATATGCAGCATACAGAAGATCTGTTTCCAATATTTAAGAGAGATGGTGGGGTGGGTGGGGAATCCTTTTCTCTGGCAAGAATCTAGGAGAGGTGTGGGATTCGGGGCTGAGATGGTGTAGCCTTCCATAGCTACCCCACATGGGTTTAGCCACTGAGGGAGGGAGGAAGCATTTTACTGTTTGGCCATGATGAAGGTCTTTTGGTAGTTGGTAAAGTGTGGAAGCCCCCATCCCCCTTTGACAAATGCTGCCTCAACTTTGTCCTACTAAAACATGGCTGGGACCTCTGTCAGTAGGTGGAAACCATGTGGAGCAGTTTAGGTGCCATAACAGTCTTAATAGTCACTATTTTACCCACTAAGGACATGTTAAAAAGATTCCACTGCATAATATCTAAGTGCAGTGTTTCCAGTAGTGGAATGAGGTTGGCTTTGCTCAGGTCTGTCAGACTCTGGGTAAGTTTTATGCCCAGGTAAGTAATTCCTGTAATGCACCACTGCCAGGGGCCCCCGAGATAGACTGTCCCATGCACACAGCATTTAAGGGGAAGACTTCTGACTTGCTGTAATTAATATGAAGTCTGAGACTTCAGTGAAAATTGCCAGGAATGACTGAAGAGGGGCAATTCATCGTTCAACATCTACCAGAAGAATTAAGATATTATCTGCATAAAGGAGGTCTCTATGATCTGCTTCCCCCATGTGGATGCCTGACAGTTTTGGGTGACACCGTATGGCCAGAGCCAAGGGTTCAATGGCTAGAAGAAACAGGATAGGAGATGAGGACATCCCTGCCCGGTGCTCCGTTGTAGTGCAAAGGCATCAGTGAGGATGCTATTTGTTAGGAGTCTAGCTCTAGGTCATCTGTACAGGGTGTATACCACCTCCACAAAGAAGGTCCCAAACCCCATAGAGTGCATCACTTCAAACAGGTAGGTACAGTTAATGGATTTGAAGGCCTTTTCAAAGTCGATGGTTAAGGCCACTGTTGGGGATGGTATCGATTTGGATTGATGATGGAGACTGATGATGGAGCGGAGATGGTCAGCCCTTGGTCTACACATCACAAACCCCACTTGACTGTAGTGGATGAGAGCTGGGAAGAAGATGTTCAGTCTGGCAGACAGGATTTTCATCATAACCTTGGCATTCGTGTTAATCAGGGAAATGGGGTGCTAGATACCTGGCAGTGTGGGGTCCTTGCCATTCTTGGGGTGGACAGTAAGCACTGCCTCACTCAGGGTAGGGGGCAGGCAACCTTCTTCCTGGAAAGTGTATAAGAGGAGAAGAGTGAAATCTCATCTGCAGCTTGATATAGATCAACTGGAACCTGTTCCCCTCAAGGATTTGCCGATGCATTAAGGATGTATTTCGAATCTCAATTTAATTGTAACTGTTTTTTATGAATTTTTTTTTTTTTATGAATTTTATACGTAACAAAGACATTTTTGTCTGCAATTTGCTGCATTGTATATGTATGTTTGATTATGTATTGTCTGTATGCAATATATGTGGGTCGCACCTGTAAAAGGAACTTGTTTCCAGTGTGCTTACCCGTTAAGCGAATAAACAAACAAACAAACAAACAGGATTTGTGCCTATTCATGGCTAACACGGCTGAGTTGACTTCTTCAAGGGTGATGGGGGCTTCTAGGGAGGCTACATGCTCAGTGGACAGCTTAGGAAGTTGGATCATGCCCAGAAATTCCCTGATGTGCTCCTGTGAGAGGGGCCAAGAAGAAGGAGTAGAGCATGACATAGAAGTCCCACATGACCCTGTTTAAGTTTTTAGGTGCCATATGAACTTTGCCCACTGAGTCTCACAGTCTGGGGATGTGGCATTCTACTTGTATCTTTCTGAGCCTCTGTGAAAGTACCTTGCTTGATCTTTCTCCACCCTTCCAATATTTGTGGTGGGTGTCACAACCCCAATCAGCAGGTCAGGCCATCTGCTCCCACAATGCCAACCTCTGAGCGCAGTATTGTGAACAGGGCAACAGAACAGGGTAACCCTCCTGTCTGTTTTGTGGGTCCAAATCACCTTTGGTCTCAAGTTCCGGAGGGACTCAAACTGTGAACCTTCTGCTAGCGTACCCAAATGTACAGGCTCAGATAATTCTGCTCTTCAGGAAATGCCAGATATCTTTCACCTATGGGCACCTAACCAGGTATACAAAATGAACCCTCAAAAACTATATGAAAGACCTTAGATAAATTCTTACCTTTTCCCATTTGGTATACCATTAAGCTTATGAACAGTTTAGTCAGCCTTAACCATCTGTAATTCACATGCAAAAGAAAGAACTTCAAAGGCACCAGGCAGTCTCTTTAAATATAAGAGGATTACTTAGAAAATGGATAAAAATAGGTAAAATGTAAATACAGAACAATATATCACAAAGCATACAATCACTTAAAGGAAAACAAGGAAAAAAAGTGCAAACTCCTACCACCATAATACAATTAGACTTGTCTATCTAATGTATTACCTTCTAAAACAGTGCTTAAAGTAGATGTTGTTTCAGAGTCCAACAGGAATGTGTCTAAGTGGAAATACATGATACAGTTAAACTGCCTCTAAACCTGCCTCTTCCATGATGTCACTTAGCTCCTCCATGTAAAATACAAAAATTAATACACACAGGATGTCCCATCATTCAGGAGGTGGATTACATAAGGTGACATCAGCAAAAACTCATTTCCCAAATGACTTCTATCTTGAGTGGTTTCCTGCTCCTCTTTCATCTTTGAGCAGTTCCTAGTTCCACACTTCAAAGGCAGGAGGTCATAAATTGCAACTCCTCTGAAACGTCATAAAAGTTTATGATCCCTCCTTGCAGCTGGTCAGCTACAATTAAGTCAGATAAACAGGAGACCCTTAATTATGTCTCTCTAGTCTTTAATTTTTTTTTTTCAGTCTTTGGTAACCCGGTGTCCATATAAGTGTTCAAAGGGGGAAAGTCCTGTCAACTCTAGGGGCACCTGCCTGTATTCAAGGCCCACTAGGTACAACTGCCTGTTTTCAGGGGCAACCTGGGAGTACTGGGCGGTTAAGTGACTTGCTCAGAGTCACACGGTATGCAAGTGGAGATTGTGAGAATCAAACTTAGGTCTGGTCTGCTGGATGTATCACGCTCGTTCACACCTCGTTCCTCTAACCTCTAGGCTATACTGCCAGCCCAATTATCTCCTGACTTTCATGTTAACATATATCCTGTTATTTTAATGAGACCTGGTGGGGGGTGTCATCCCAGGGGCACAGGATGTCTCCTGTGAGACAGGTCACATGCCACATTCTATATTTCAAAAATCATAGAACAATCATAACCAGCTGGCCAAGTGTCACAATCCTCCCCACCTAGACTGAATTTGGGGGCTCTGTCTCCTGCATGGGAAGAGCTTCCCAAATCAGTACACTCCTCATAGACATGAGACAAGCCATCTGAGTTCTGACTGGTGTCTCCAACCCAATGTAAGATTGTCATGTCATACCCTTGCAAAGCAAGACTCCATCTTAACAAGCTACCTTTAGTTTTTCCCATTTGCGTCAGCCAAACCAGGGGGTTGTGGTCAGTTTGTACCACAAAATGGTTCTTTAGGGCCAACACTATGGCAAGACACTTCTTTTCCACAGTAGAGTATGCCTGCTCCCTGGGAAGTAACTTTTTACTCAGGTACACTACTAGATGATCTTTCCCTTGGTTGGATGTCTGACTCAGTACTGCCCTAATACCCATGTCTGAGGTGTCAGTCTGAACTATAAAGGTCTGCTATAGTCAGAACTTGTCAAAACAGGAGCACTGCACAGTGCCTCCTTCAGTCTGGTAAAGGATTCCTCACAGGCTGGTCTCCAGGTAATTTTCTTTGGCATCCTTTTCTTTACCAGGTCAGATAGGGGAGCAGCTAGGGCACTGTAATTGGGTACAAATTTCCTATATTACCCTGCTGTCCCTGAAAAACTCCTGACCTGCTTCTGTGTTTCTGGTCTGGGCCATGCCTGGATCACCTCTATTTTTATTTGGTTAGGATGGAACTGTCCCCAGCCTACCACATGCCTGAGGTATGCCACTTCTCCCATGGCCACCTGGCACTTCTCAGCTTTGACAGTGAGCCCGGCCCTCTGTATCCTTCCCAGCTTTTCCCTAAGGTGAGACAGGTGTTCCTCCCAGCTGGCACTAAAGATGGCAATGTCATCAAGGTACACCACAGCGTACTCTTCAGCACCATTTAACACCTGGTTCACCAACCTTTGGAAAGTGGCTAAGGCATTTTTCATTCCGAAAGGCATTACTTTAAATTCAAATAAGCCTATCGGAGTGATGAAGGCTGACCTCTCCCTAGCTCTGTCTGTTACATCTACTTGCCAATACCCCTTGGTCAGGTCAATGGTCGTAAGGTAGGTCTCCCCTTCCAACTTGTCCAGGAGTTCATCTGTCCGGGGCATCGGGTGGGCATCTGACTTTGTGACTGCATTCAGTCCATGATAGTCCACACAGAAATGAGTAGAGCCATCTGGCTTGGGAACAAGGACTACGGGTGAGACCCAGGAGCTGTGGGATCTCTGGATTACCCCTAAATCCAGCATCTCCTCCACTTCCCTCCTAATGTCCTTTTAGACAGCCTCTGACATCTGATATGCTGTCTGTTGTATGGGCGTCTGTGTCCCTGTCTCCACATCATGCATCGCTAAGGGGGTTAGTCCAGGCTTGGTGCTAAACAGGGGAAAAGTCTGCTAAAACCTCCCTTACTTCCTGGATCTTATCTGGGGCTAGCTGGGGAGACAATTCTACTGCCTCCACAGAGGACTCCTGCTTGGGACAGATCCGCTTCAGTCTCTAAACTAGGGTCCCTAGCACTAGCATCAGGGCACTCAGGATCACTGTCATTCCTAATCCTCTGACAATGGGTCACCCCTTCTTCTTTGGAATAACCCTCTGTAGCTGTGTGGTTAACTGCTACTGGGGAAATTTCTACCCCCTTTTCATTAGTCTCCATATCAGGAGACACAGGTTGGGGAACCAGCCTCCCAGTGGTTTCCACAATGGCTTCTGTGAGGTTCAGGCAACTACAATTTTCCCTTGCCACTTGGCTGTGGGTAACTGCACACACCATCCCCTGTTAGAGATTGTTGCCAAGGATGACATCCACTGCTAACGTTTTGGCTACAGCCACCTGTTGCACAATTCCCCCTGTTTCACCCCAGTCTAGAAGAACACTAGCGAGGGGCAGTGTTTTCTCCCCACCAGTAAAGTCTTGTACAGTGACACATTTATTGGGTATAAGCTGACCAGGCTGTACCAGATCCCCTTTTATCAATGTCAGGGATGCCCCTGTGTCCCTTAACCCTTGTGTCTGTACACCATTCACCATGACTGGGTGCACGTGTTTCCTCATGTTCACAGGCATGCTTCCAGGGACACACAAGAACCCACTTCTTTCCTAGCCTCCAGTTGTGTATTGCTCACCCTTTTGGGACACTGTCTGGCAATATGCCCAGTTTCTTTACACAACCAATATTCATTTTTTTTCTCAGAGAAATCTTTTCTCTGAAACCTTGGGCTAACTGGATTTGGTGGAGGCAGTGAGGGTTTTAGCAGCCCTGAAGGTGCGCTTTTCCCTTTCTGCACTGCCACACCCACCCCATTCACTCTCAGAGCAGATCTGCTCTTGGCATAGCAGTCCAAGAGTTCAGCAGCCTCTTGCACTGTTTTGGGATCTCGGTCCTCCAGCCAGGTTTTCAGCTCTGCTGAGCATGCCCAGAAAAAATGTTCTAACAGAATCACATTTTCAATTTTATCTGCAGAATTTGCTTCAATTCCTTCCCACCAACATTTTAAAAACTGATGTTGTTTCATGGCTAGCTCCTCGTAGCTCATGTCAGGGCTTCTCCTGAGCTTACAGAATTTAGCTCTGTATGATTTGGCAGTTAATTCAAATTTTGTTAACAGTGCAGCTTTAAGTTTGCTGTAATCATTACTGTCCTCATTGTTCATTTGACGCAATGCATCCCGAGCTTTCCCGGTAAGTAGCAGGGATAGCTGGAATCTCCAGGACTCCCTAGGAATTTTAGCCTGAATACAACTTTTTCAAAGGAATTTAAAAAGGCATCCATATCCTCCCCCTCTTTAAATTCGGTTATCAATTTGGAATTCAGTTTGTAACCCAGTCCTGTAGTCCCAGTTAAACCCAAACCACTTACCTGCTCTGGTGCAGGTGGTTGGAGCCATAGCTTCTCCAGTTCATGTCACCTCTGGCGCCCATGCTCCTCACGGTCTGCCTATCACTGTTCACTGTCTGCCTCTTGCCGTTCTTGCTCCCTCCTCTCCTCTGCAACTCGCTGGAGCTCACGCCCCTCACGCTTATCCTCCCGCTGCTTCCTGCTCCACCTCTCACTGTTCTCGCTCCTTCTTCTCCTGGAACCCCAGCTCCATTCTGCATAACTCAATCTACAGCCTGAGTACTTCTGGCTCCAGAATGCTGGTGACCTTCCCCTGCTGCTGTGGCCCTTCGCTGGTACTGGCCCTGCTGCACTCCTCATCGGATCTGGACACTGCACTGGCCGCTAGCCCTTCCACACTCAAGGTTTGGTCCCTTACAGTCACTGTCTGTGACTCAATGCTTTGGGTATCTGCTACCATCAGGGCATCCAGGAGGTTCTGCTTGGTGGCTTTCACCTCATACAGGAGTCCTCTGTCCCTGCACAACTGCTTTAAGTAGTCTACAGTGTTCCCACTGTAGTTGGAAGCCATCTTCTTCCCTAACTATGCCTACTCTAACTTGTACTTTAAAAAAAATAAAACAGGTAGGAACTTGACTGTAAGCCAAGTGATATAGTTCTGTGTCCTTTTTAAAAAAAAATAAATCACTGCCTTGTTTTGCAAGTGAGCTGACAGTATTAAGCTGACACACTGAATAATAAAAGCTTGCATTATGAAAATTATGCACACCGCTGTCAACCAATCTGTCACAACCCCACTCAGCAGGTCAGGCCCTCTGCTCCCACAGTGCCAACCTCCGAGCACAGTATTGTGAGCAGGGTAACAAAACAGGGTAGCCCTCTTGTCTGTTTTGTGGGTCCGAATCACCTTTGGTCTCAAGTTCTGGAGGGATTCAAACTGAAAACCTTCTGCTAGCGTACCCAAGTGTACAGGCTCAGATAATTCTGCTCTTCTGGGAATGCCAGATATCTTTCGCCTACGAGTAGCTAACCAGGTATACAAAATGAACCCTTAAAAACTCTATGAAAGATCTTAGATAAATTCTTACCTTTTTTCAGTTTGGTATACTATTAAGCTTATGAACAGTTTAGTTAGCCTTAACCGTCTGTAATTCACATGCAAAAGAAAGAACTTCGAAGGCACCAGGCGTCTCTTTAAATATAAGAGGTTTACTTAGAAAATGGATAAAAATAGGTAAAATGTAAACACAGAACAATATATCACAAAACATACAATCACTTAAAAGAAAACAAGGAAAAAAGTGCAAACTCCTACCACCATAATACAATTAGACTTGTCTATCTAATGTATTACCTTCTAAAACAGTGCTTAAAGTAGATGTTGTTGTTTCAGAGTCCAGCAGGAATGTGTCTAAGTGGAAATACAGAATACAGTTAAATTGTCTCTAAACCTGCCTCTTCCATGATGTCACCTAGCTCCTCCATGTAAAATATAAAAATTAATACACACAGGATGTCCCATCACTCAGAAGGTATATTAAATAAGGTGACATTAGCAAAAACTCATTTCCCCAATGATTTCTTTGAGCTTGAGTGGTTTCCTGCTCCTCTTTGATCTTTGAGCAGTTCCTAGTTCCACACTTCAAAGGCAGGAGGTCATAAATTGCAACTCCTCTGAAACATCATAAAAGTTTACGATCCCTCCTTGCAGCTGGTCAGCTACAATTAAGTCAGATAAATAGGAGACCCTTAATTATGTCTCTCTAGTCTTTAATTTTCTCCTGGCTTTCAGATTAACATACATCTTGTTATTTTAATGAGTCCTGGTTGAGGGAGGGGTGTCATCCCAGGGGCACAGGATGTCTCCTGTGAGGCAGGTCACATACTACATTCTATATTACAAAAATCATAGAACAATCATAACCAGTTGGCCAAGTGTCACAGTGGGTAGAGAAAATGACACATTCTGCTTTCCTGGGGCAGAGTGAGTGCACTGGAATTAGAGGTGAACTGCCTTGAATGGGTCAACTTTAAATGTCACTTCCTCTGCCTTCATTGTGGTTCTAGATCTCTTGCTTCTGCTTTCCTATTCTTTCATATCTGGGCCCCAAACCCTATAATTCGGCCTTAGGCTTTCAGGGTCTCTCATAGGGGTGAATGCAAGACCTGGCCATTGTCATTGTGCGAAAATAATTCTTGTATTTCTGTTTCAAGCCAAGGTAGGAATTTGTGGTCACAGAACAGTAGTGGGTCCAGTTTCCAAGAGGAGGATTTTGGGATGGCATGACCCCAAAGAACCTTGAGGGAGATGGGAGCATGGTAGTAAATTAAAATAGGGAGGAGGGTTGCACTGACTGTTGATTGGGTGAGTTGAGGGAACATTAGTCAGAACTCTAGGTGGCTAAAGGGCTGGTGTACATGAGAACAGTAAGTGTAATCCCTCACAGTGGAATTGGCCAGTCTGTATTCATTGTTAATGAGCGGTCCTCATAGTTTGCTTCAGAGTGTCCAGACACCTCTGATGTGACTCAGTAAGGGAGGATGACCGATCCAGGGCCAATACCACCGGGAAGATGAATCACCACTGACCAGAATCAGGATCAGGATCAAAGGGGTGGAACATTCCAAGATGACTTTCTGTAGTTGCTGGAAGAAGCCTGGAGTGTCATCTTTGGAGCATATACATTGAACAACACCAGGAGGCTTTGTGGGGTGTAAAATTTATCAAGGACCCATCTGCCCTCCCCGTTGGACTGCACTTCATCAGCAGGCCAATGGAGGGATTTGTGACAAAGGATGGGCACCCCCAACTTAGCAGATTGAGAGAAACTATGTATTCTAAACTATGTATTTCCTCCCACCCATTCCCTCACTAATTCTTTTGCCTACTTGGTGACTAATTTGGTTTCCTGGAGGAATGCCACTCATACCCCCAATTTCCTCAGATGAGTAAGGACTTTTTTATGTTTGACAGGGGCATTGAGGCTTCAGACTTTCAAAGTTATAAAACTGGTATCTGCCATATTGGGGGGGGGTAATGAGAGAAGTAGTTTTTGGAGCTAATGGTTGAACCGCGGGGATCTGATCTGACCCAAACCAAGGGCCTATACTGGAGGAACATGTGACACCATCAGATGGAGGGAAGATGTGGGATTCTCCCAACAAGTGACACTTAAAAAATACAATAGCAAAAAATATATGCTTACCCAGTATCCCCCCTATAAAAATGAATGTGCCCAGGCAGTTCCATAAGTTCTCTCAAGGTACTATACTCCCATCACTGAGGGAAGAGGAGAGTACATATAGGAGGTTGAGAAATTCTAGAACCACTTCCCTGTTCACTTGCTCCCCTTGAAGTCCACATCTTAAGGGTAAGTCCTTTGCCAAGTAGGGGGTCCTTTTCAGGCTGCTTGTCCCCTGCAGCACCTACTGGAAGTCCCACTGGCTAGTAAGAAGGTTTTAGTGCTCAGTGGAAAGCTTCAGCAATTCACATTCATGGTTGGCAGCATCTCACAGTGTAGTATTTAAGAATTCAGCTTCCAGAGGGTAGGGCTCCAAGCCCCCATGGATTCCTTTAGCTGTGCAGACCATGTTTTTTTTTTATTTTTTATACTTGTTGGCAAGATGAACAAATTGCCCATTTTCACAAGTGACAAGTTTACATAAAAAACATATTGTCAAACAGGACATACTAAATAAAACAGGATACAAAATATAGCATACATGCATACACACATACAATAATCAATACCTATTGAAAACAGGTACAGACAGTATGAGAATCTAGCCATTGTACAAGCTTGTACTTAAAGGACCTAACAGTTCTACAGTGTGTTAATACAGAGGGGATACTATTAAAAAATGTTGCCATATAGACCAAAGATCTTTGACCAATAGTTTTCTTAAAAAAGGGGACCCTAAGCAGACCTAAAGTCTATGACCTTGTTACGTGGGAATTTTGTGATCTAATAAGAAAAGATTGAATATGTGGGGGGACCCTTAATTCCTTTAAAAACAAAGATAGCTGTCTTAATATTAATCCTATCTATTAGGGAAGGACAATTAGTTTTCTTCAATAAATTACAGTGATGGGTTCTTAGGGGAAGACCAGTCATAAATCGAAGAATACTGTGATAAGTTACCTGGAGTTTGTGTAACATTTTTCCACTAGTTCTCGAATAGACTATTAGTCCATCGTCAAATGCACTAAGCAAAAAACCATGCGTCAGTAATTGATGGGATTCTGGTATAAGATAAGATTTTACTCTAAATAACATTCCCAACCTCTGATGAACTTTTTAATTTAATTTACTAACATGAAAAGCAAAAGAAAGGTGTGAATTCAGAGTCACCCGTAAACAGCAAAACTTGTCCACTAATTCTATCCTGTCTCCCTTAAGATCATCAACTGAAATGTTAATATCCCTGGCTGTCCTAGGGCCTGTAAACACCATAACTTTTGTTTTTCTGGTGTTTAAAACCAATTCATGAGACAACAGCCACATTTGAAATAAATCAAAATCCCGTTGGACCAAAGTTAAAGCTTGATCTGGGTTAACTCCAGATGTAAAGATTACTGCATCATCTGCAAACACAGTCATATTGGAGTCCAAAAAGGAAGAAAGGGGCTGCATTCATAAACAGGGAAAACAAGAGTGGGCCCAGTATTGAGCCCTGTGGGACTCCACATGTGCTTAGATGAGAGTCAGAGCATTTCTGGGCAATTACTGTGTTATGCTCCCTATTAGATAAGTAACCATCCAACCAAGATATAACTTCCCCTGAAAATGAACATCTTTCAAAGATTTCAACAACATAGCATGGTTAACCAAACTGAAGGCCTTGGTGAGGTCCACAAACACCGCTGTGATGGAGTGCCCTAAATCTAGGGCACCCTGTACGCCCCTTGTGAACCCCACCAAAGCCGTCTCTGTAGTACGATTTGATCTAAACCCATGCTGAGAACTTGCTAATAAATTATACTTCAACAGAAAATCCTAGATCTGATCAAATACAATTCTCTCAAGAATTTTAGATAAAGGGGCCAATAGGGATGTTGATCTATAATTTGAGACAGAATTCCTAGACCCTGATTTAAAGATTGGCTTTATAACAGCTGACTTCCAACTCTGAGGGAAAACATCATGACAGAGGGAATAATTAAATAAAATTGTCAGGGGTATAGATAAAACATTTATTCCCAATTTCAAAAACCTGTAATCTATTTTATCCTGTCCAATATTATGTTTAGGATTATATTTCAAAACATATTCCATAACATGTTCAGAGGAGACAATTCGAAAGTAAAATCAAGGGTGACTTTCATTATGGTCCCTATCTAAGAATACTGTGTATTCCATGGCTTTATTTTAGTCTGAACCTTTGTCAGGTCCCCAAAATATTCATTAAACATTTTAGACACTTGACTGGGGTCACTCACAAATTGATCCCCTTCCTGGAGGGTAATTATTGTATCATGTGTCTTCCTTCCGATTAAATTATCAAGTGTCTGCCATGTTTCTTTTGGGGTGCCCAAGGAATTTAATTGTTTTTTTGGTTTTAAATCTACTTTAGCTTTCCTAATGGATGTCTTACACTTATTCTTGAGCATTTTATAATTTAATAATAAATTTTGGTCCCCAATTTTTTAAATGCTTTCCTGGCTCTATCTCTTTATAATTACTGGTGCAAATTTTTATCAGTGGGGAAAACCGGTTGATATTCCCTGTAATCAGCAGTCAGTTGCTATGAGTTTCTTGCACACACATCAGTTCTTACTTCAAACAGCTAGGGAACGCGGCACTTGCAAAACTGTTAATTTCCACCAACCTGTAAGGTGCTGTTCAGTCTAAGCGTCAAGTTAAAATATCCTGTGTCAGGACACTTTTTAAAAAAAATGGAAACAGAAGAATTTTAACAGTGTCCCTTACTTCATTTTAGAGACTTCATCAGATGACCTCCATAGCCATGGCGATGAAATGTTGTGCAGCAACAGATAGAGAGCACACGGAAATACAAAGTTCCCACAGGGGCCTCACAGCTCTGGGATTTGTTTTTTTCAAGTGAAGCAAAATGCTGCATGGACTCATATTCGAAAGGGAGGGTTTTTTTTTTGCAACAAGCAAAACAAAATGTTATTTTAATTCAGTGGGTTTTTTTTGTAATTCATCTATGTCAGGAAAAAAATGTGCGCCAACAATTATAAAAAATAAGACTGGGTAATGATCATTATGAAAATATAATGCTTACCCGTGATGAATGATGCATTGATAAACCCCTCGAGCTTCGCTCTCAGGGTCTAATGATGCATCCCTCACCTCGGGCGAGCATTAAATTTTCATAATGATCAGTACCCTTTGCATTATTCTCTATGTTTCATTAGAATTAACAAGTCTCTTGATACCCATTCACTTTTTTAGCGTGTATACTAATTTTTTTGAGTGGAGCTATTTGATTTACAATTTGATTAAATAAGCCACTAAAAGTTTCTAACAAAACATTTATATCCTGTAGGGTTTCAAGGCAAGTCCAATCCACTTCCTCACAGGCAGCATTCATAGCTTCAGTTGTTACCCTTTTTATATTTCAGGTCTCTACATAACAAGGGGGGCTCTGTATTTGTTTAGCAGTCCACTCACAAAATACAGAGCAGTGGTCACTGACCCCATCAGGCAACACCCTAGAACTTATAATCCTGGCTGGGTGAGTGACCACAACCCAGTCTAGGATAGAACCCCCTCTAGCTCTGTAATGTAACCTGGTTCTTTGTGTAATTAGTTGTTGGATACCCAATTCTTGGAACAATTATAATACAAAGATATTCTAATCAGTACCCCAATTTAAATTAAAATCACCCATTAAAATCCACTCCCTGTTTACAGGGAGAGATTTTTTTGAATGCAGTAATCAATTCTAATCCCTGCTTAGAAAGACCAGGCAGGAAATAAATAGAAGTGACAGTGAGATATTTATTAGATCCTAACAAGAGACTGAAACAGCATCACAGCCAGATTTATTAGGCTGGAATGCTATTTCGAGAGTCTCAAACTTACCCTTAATATTAATCATAACCCAACCCCTTTTCTTTCCAACCCTGTCCTGTCTAAAAACATTGTAGTTTGAAAGAGCTATTTCACTGTTGTGGATTTTATTGGTCAACCAAGTTTCTGGTAGAGTTGTAACATTAAAGTTGTGCTGAACTACCCAGGCTTCGAACTGAGACCATTTGGCAACGAGACACTGAGATGAACAGCTCTAATAGCTGGAGTTCTGCCACCAATTGCTCTTGAATGAACAGGATGCTCATGGGGGACTATCTAATTGAGATTCAGGATGTGGGTGAACTGATCCAGATATCAAAAGTAGAAGCACAATTATTTTTCTGAGAATGGTCATATTGATTAACCTTTTAACCTTTCTAGTATGTACCTTGACAACAAAACATCTAATGGAAAGCCCAGAATGAAACATTATCAAGGCACCAAACTGAGACCATCTTAGAATTACTGTATATTGCTTAAATCATGATAAAAAGAAAAATTACTCAGGGATATAGATGGGTCAGCACCTTAGGTGGGACTCCTATCAGTCACGTTTGATTGTGGCCCAAAGGATGTCTGTATTCTTGGTTGTGTGGACTCCATCAGTAATTACTGACCAAGACTAGGTGTAACAGATTCATTTTAATAAGAAAAATAAATAATAATAATAATTAAAGAAGATGAAAATAAATGTTGGCAGCACCTACAAAAGCTATACTCCCTTCATCTGCATAAGATCCCTGTATCCTTTTCCTTTAGTTTCCAGCCAAGGTTAGTCCTCCTCATGGTCTTGAGGCTGGGTGCTAACCTTTCAACAAGTTCTCTCACCTCAGTCCACATTTGGGGGGACCTCCTTATCTGAAGTCCCTCCTTTGGCTTTGAGATCTACTAGCAGCACTCCCACAGTGTTACCCCATTAGAGGGATAGAGCAAGAGGCATCCCACCAAAAGTTCTCCCTGAACTGGAACTCCAAATTGACACTGAGAGCAGAATAATAGTACTCATTCCAGGAGGGATGGCAGCCAAAATCATGGATCCCCAGAGATCTCCTCCACTGGGTTTTTTTCTCTTCTGAGTACCAAAGGCCATAAAGTAGTTGTCCAGTACCATTTCACCCAGTATTAGAAATTCTGCTGTGGTGGTGGGTGATGGATGGTGGCCTGCCTCCTCCTACAATCCTGCCATTCTCTCTCTCTTCTGGAAGGCATGCCTCAGTCTATCACTCATAACCAGTTCTCAGATGTCTGTGTCATCACATTGCTCATCTGTGTTTGCAGCTGCCCTGTTCTTTTGGGCTCCTTGAACATACAAGTAGCATTCAGCTACCAACAAGTTGCACCAGCATTATTCCACACTGTGGTTGTGTATGCCCATTAAATTAATAGGCAAAGTCTGTGGTTTGATGGGCAAGAGCAACAAGCCACACCTCCTCTCTGGGCTATATATAAACCAGTTTCCTTCAGCCTCATTTAGAAGCTCATTGCCTGTGCTCACGCCATTCACCCCTTCTCCTTCAGTGGCTCATTTCTCTCCTTGGGCTCCTTTCAAAGGTACCTTTAGCCAAAGGAATCACTTTCCTGTGCAACTATAGGAGTGGAACCCTCCTCAAGAGGGCTCCTTTGCCTTCCTGGTACCCTGACAGGGTGGTAGTTCTGCAGCAGGGGGACAGAGATCATGAAGGCCAAAGTAGCTACAAATGACAGTCAACATATACTAGCCTTTGGCTATCAACAAGTTGTACAAGCATTACTCCAAACTGTGTTTGTGTATGCCCATTAAACTATTATTTGCCTTTGTTTAACTGGCATATAAATTGGGAAAGTGCTTGTACACCTTAGTGTACCGTAACTGTACAGCTATGGCCGGTAAGGACATTGGCGGGGGTTTACTGTAAATAAATAGGGTGTCCTCCATACCTAATAGACCTTTGACCCAGCGTGTTTTCAGATGTGAGGTCAGAGGTGAGGCAGTGTTTGCCGATGAATTGTGTGTAATCATGGCATTGCTTTTTTTTGTAGAACTGGTTGCATCAGACTATTTGGAATATTACATCTTTTACAAGCCTGTCCAATCAACAGTGTGGAATGCTCATCTATTAAAGAGTTTGAGATGCAAATTTTGAGGCTCTGGTCATTAACTCTAGTTTGGGAGTGAACAGAGGAGGGGTTGTTAGAATCACAACTGCCAATGTTCCATGCTTTTCTTTTCATATTATCTGTTATTCAGGTAAGCACTGAAGAGCATAAATGCCCACTTTCAAGTGGGATCTGACACATGTAACATGAATACAAAACAAGTACAAACAATAAAAACATAATGCATTCTAGTATACATTATACACTAAATACAGTTAATCAAAACACTTGGAAACATAAGCATCAATATAGTAAGATTTTAAACTTGCCTTAAATACATTATCGGTAGGTAAACCTTGGATCTGAGCTGGAAGCACATTCCATTCGTTGGGAACTCAAAAAATAAAAGATGGCTGACCAGCCAATGTTCTATAAATTGGGAATTTTAGGCATAAACCCTCAGATAATCTGGTAGAGCACTTTGAAGTGACACTGGTGACATAGTCTTTGACATTAAGTTTAACAGGGCCTTGTTTCATTTGCCAAAAAAACAAATTAAACTAAAGTAGAAACATTGGGCATTAAGTAAAAACTAATTAAACTGACTGTAATCATTGTTCTGATGAGTTAGGGGAGGGCTACCAGAAATGAAGCAACAGACATTATGGTAAAGGGTTTCTATTCAGATCACATGCAGCAGATTATATTTGCAAGCCATAGCCAATTAAAGAAAAAAATGAAAGACTGGGCTAAGATTTTCTTCAGGTTATAGAAAGACAGCTTCTAAATCTGTGCAACAGGCCAAGTTTAGAATTAAAAGTGTTGATCAAATATTCTATGTGACTATTACATGACAATGTACTCTTGACAATTAGGCCAAGATATTTGAATTGATCGAAGATTTACTATTATGCCAAACTACTTGGTATACCCTCAAATTTGTAAGCCAGATTGTTTAGGCTGTTTATACTGTCATACATTCCATGCCTCCTGTATCATAATATGGATGCCTGGCATGAGTTGTATAACTTTGTGTTTTGTTCAAAATGCAATAAATAAAAAAAAAAGATATTTGAACTGCTCCACCTGTTCGACAAGTTGATTCTGCAGATCACCGATCACCAGGGGTGGGGGATGCAGTGAGGACTGTTTTGTGTAATCTAAACTGAATATCATATTCTTGATCTTGACAGTGATAAGGACATTCCCTTTTAGCCAATCCTGAACAATGTCAACATTTTTTTGAATTACAGAGCTCAAGGTGTCCACTCTAGTACCCCTGGTAAACAGAGCCACATCATCAGCATATAGTCAAGAAGTCATTTGGCAGATGAGACTACAATGGGAAGGCCATTCAAATAAAGGTGGAATAGGGGGTGGTCCCTGGATAGAGCCCTAGGACACTTCAATTCTAACTTCAGATTTTCAGAGAATTTTAACTCCATGGATCTGATGATCTAGTAGTGTGCTTTTACTGTTTCTATCTTGACAGAGAAAAGAGTTGCCAGCAGAACAACTGAAGAAAGGCAGTGTGTCAACACAAGAGCAAAGGAAAGTCTAAGTTTTCCCTTGATGGATACAGCTAACTAACTACAGGGCATTCATCTCAGCACTTTGTCTGGTAGTAGTTCGAAAGGAGCCCAGAGGGGGAAAAGCAGGGGGACTTTACCTGTACATGTCCCACTGCCAAAAGAAGTCCCAAGAGATGATACCAACCTGCACCATAACCTGGCATGGGTTTTTGCATCACTGCAGAGGAGCTGCAAGGAGTAGTAGCAGAAGTGGAGAGGGTGCAGCCCTTGTGAGACAACGACGAGTAGAGAAGCTATCTTCATGACAGAAATTGTAACCCATGCTCAGAGAATGATAGCAACTGTAAGTAACAATCAAGCTTTCAAGTCTGACACTGCAGAAACTAGATAGCTAGTTGGTGGGTTGGGCATCAGAGATCCATGTTGGACTGAAACTCTGGGAAATGCCCAGATGGATGACACCTCAGTGAACTATATGATGTTTCTATTGTTTTCCTTGTTGGACTACAAATGGGGCCCCAGTGTTGTCAACCTGAGGAAATTATCCACCTGCACTCTAATGATAGCATGTGCTCCCATGATGCTGTTCTTCCAGACCCATCCTCATTTGGTGTAGTGCCCACTGTATGGCCTTTGGGGGGTTACGTCAGATGTACTTATACTGAGGCAAAAAAGGAAAAAAAATACTGCATTCAGGACACAGGCACAACTAAATCACAAATGGAAATCCAATGTAGATCCAGATTTACTTGTGGATGGACCATAACAATACCCCTGAGGAAGCCTCTGTGTGAAGTGAAGCACTGGGGTATTGCTATGGTCCATCCAAAGATAAATCTGGACCTACATTAGCATTCCATCTGTGATTTGCTTGTGTCTCTTTCCTGAGTGCAATATTTTTTTTTTCCTTTTTTGTTCTGATTTCAAGTTAGCAACTCAACACTGGCACTAACATTTTCCTAGAGCACACCCACTGTGTGTTACTACACCTGCATTGAGGGACTGTAATGAAGGGGGGTGGTAGCTCTAATTGTGATTGCACAGAGTATAAATTCCCCATATTTCTAATGTTTTCCTTTTGTTCACATCTCCTTTCCTTCCCGCCCTTGTGCATGAATAAAACTATTTAGGGAGAGTTGTTTGTTCACTGGAATGAGCCCATGGGGATGGATACACTAGCATTTATCCCCCAAAGGTATAGAGGGGAGGAGCTATACAGCAGATTAAATAGGGTGCCCTCATGGTGCTTGGAGAGTTTGCAATTGGGTGCCATCTTGATGCCTTGGAGACAGCAGTTTTATGCCCTTGCCCAACAGGCACCCCAGGGTTGCCACTGGGTGGACAGACTGGGACACCCTTGGCTGGGGTACCAGTCTGGGAGAAGCAGACCTGGCCAGCAGGAAGAACGGTAGTGCCTGGGTGCCTTTGAGCACCAAGGGTGCTATCTGGAACACATAGGACTTACCAAACCTAATCTTGCATCACAGCAGCAGGGAAAGTTAGTGCCCAGGTCTTACCTTGGTTAGTGGCTGCTGCAGAATGCACACCAAGGACACAGAAGGCATTGGGGAGGAGACTCCTGTAATGCAACATAGGCAGGAACTGGGTGCCAGACCCTTTCAAGGTTCTGAGAGTGGTACAGGTCCAGGACACCTTGAGGCTTCGATGGTGTCAGTGGAAACAGTGAGTGAGACCCTGGTGGCTACCAAGGATGGATGTCAGGCACAGCGGACAAATCCAAAGCCACAGGGGATCTGTGGGTCACGTTGTGGTTTCTGCCCATAGTACAGGAGTAGTAGGGGCCACCAGGAGAGTGCAGGAACCCCAGGGTGTTTTTCACCCAAGGGAAATCAACTGATGGCTCTAGGAGCCTGTGGCACTTTCCCCCAAAGACATCAAGGGATACCCTGGTGGAGACTGGGCTATGCAGAATCATTGCACCTGAAGACAGCAGGCAAAGTCATGACTGAGAGTTAAAGCAGCAAGATAAGGTAGCAGATCCATCTCCAATGCAGAGGGGAAGGAAGGGAAGGAGACATCTAATCCCTCGTAAAGCAGTACAATGTTCTGACCAGCCAGGGAAGGGATCTGAGCTGGTGGAGCAGGGGTTTTCCAGCTAGCACCCACAGCTGAGTGTGAGATATGATTTGTGAGGCCCTCACTAGACTTGGGACATTATGAGGGTTGGTGGGTTGCTAGTAAGGGAAGCAATGGTATCCTCTGGTATCAAAGCTCACATTCAATGAATGCCATCTCGGCATGCTGTAGAAAGCCTAACTGAATCCTAAAGCAAAGCAGAATACCTGCTTTATAGAGCCTAATGCAAACACCCAAAAGACAGTCGGGGGGGGGGGAGTATGGATCCACTAGCAGAGCCACATTCTAGTGGGCACAAAGAGGCTACCTGTGAAGCACTGAGTGCACATAAGGAGGGGATAGAGAGTGTCTTTGCAATCTCAGAGAGCCAAGTAACTGGAAGCTGCTGGAGTCAAGACCTTGTTAGCATTCCTTTCAGTGGGTGGCTGTGTATGGAAGTGGTTCATCCACGGCAGTGTGGGAGTGGGGCCAGGAAGCTACCCAGTACCCCAGGAGATGAACATGAGATTTTATAAAAATATTGATTGCAAAAGAATGAACTAGGATACCTGGATTGCTGATTACTTATACAAATGAACTATGACAGAACCGTATAGTGAAAGTCAAGTGCTTGGACATTTAAGAGTGTGTCTGCTTAGTTACTAAATCATGGAATGATTTCAGGAGGACCACCAATGTCCTTCAAGTCTGACAGTAAAGTAACCAAAACATTTTACTGCAAGGGAGCTACCAGGGAGCAAAGGTACCATTAGACGTTGGAGTTTCCTTGGCAATGTCCACCTACTTTCCAGGGCAGTAATACAGGATGGTATGCACTTTTATCACTGTACATTGTCACTGCGTAATATTATTTAGAGTTATAAGTGATAACATGGGTATTGATAGGTGAGGAAACTGTCTGAAAATAACTTTATATTTCCTGGAGGGTTGTAGCCCTACTACTATGGAGATCCCTTGTACCACCCCGGGTGGAGGCACTGTGTCATATTTATATCCATCCAGAACCATAGCAACCAGAAGTTCTGAACCCAGTTTGGCCCTCCCAGGAGATACCACTTTGTCCAGAGGGTTCCAGACATAGGTGCCGGAACAGGGGGGGCCACTAGGGCCATGGCCTTACCACTTTCATAAGTGGCCCTATCACTTTTTGCAATAATGTTAATGTATTTAATAGGGGAGAATTTATCCCTTACAGCCTTGGCCCTACCACTTTTCAAACCGTTCCGGCACCAATGGTTCCAGACAGCCACTACACAGGAATGATGGGCATTGGGCCAAGGATACGGGACCAGACAGGTCCACTGGGGGCTAAGGTAAAGGGGAAATACCAATGGGGAAACAATTCTAAGTGAACTATGTCATGCTACGACTCCACTACTTGTGAGATTGCCACTTAGAATTGACCCCCTTATTGGCATTCCCCTTTACCTTGCCCCCTCCAGTTGGCTTGTGGACCATACAATTGGTGCTACACCATGCCATAACACTGCCACTGACACTAACCAGCATGTTAGCATGTGCAGTCAGTTTGCACCCCTAACATCTTGCAACTTACTTTGCAATACAATTTAGTGGCAAGGAGGACACACACACACACACACACACACACACACACCTTCCCACAAGGATTAAGACAATTTGTGTGTTGTCCAAAAGGTTGGCAGCATGCAACAGGGCAGCAGAATGCCCCACATTTTGTTCCACCACTCTTCTTTTGGAAGACTTTTAGCCTAAGGTTCAATGGGGGGGGGGGTAGCTCCTCCCACATCCCCTTCTTAAACCTCAGGCTTCTGCTCGCTCTGCTTCGAGCGTTTCGAACGCGCTTCAGGGCTGCTGGCTGGTGAGGGCTGGGTCCTTCCTCTTTTCCTTGTTTGTCTTCCCTGGTGCCCCCCCCATGCCTTTTCCTTCTCTTCACTCTTGACTGCTGCCTTTGGTCTCCCCCTCCCCCCCCCTTTGTTCTGCCTTGCTTTGCTTCCTTGTTGTTTTCTCCTGCACCCCCCTTTTCTGCCCATACCTCTTTCCTCTGTTGTGCTTCCATTTTCCTTGTTTTTCTTTTGGGGATCTCTTTTCCTCACCAGCCACCGTGTCCCTCTTCCTCTCACCAGCATCCGGATCACTGCTGCATCACTGCCTCAATGACACCATGCAAGATTTCGATCTGCAGGCCTTCATATCACCCGCTTCCTCTCTCCATCGCAAGCCAGCGCTTCAGGTGTGATGTCACCCCTCACTACTCCCTCCTCCTCCACGGTCCAGGATTATCCTTCCTTCTAAATGGTCCAGGACTATCCAATTCTCATTTCTTCTTTTGCGACCATCGAGTGTTTTTTGCCTACTGGTTGAAATTTTACGTGAATACATTCCAGTTTTGACGTGAGTTAGCCCAAATTCTAACTTGACGTATCGAGCTGAATTGCCAGGCCAAACAGCAGCATTTCTGCCCTCATTACAATTAGGCTTACCACCTGTCCTGATTTTTGCAGGACGATCCTGATTTGGGCAGCTGTGTCCTGCAAAAATGACATGAAAAATACTACATGTCCTAAATTTATAGTAGAAAAAATATTTTCTAACTTTCCACTAAATGCTGCAGAAAACTATAATATCTTAACTAAAATACCTTAAAATGATAAGAAACAATAGAAGCAACTAAGAAACTACAATACTTAGCCTTAATTCTGATTATATAGAGAAAACAAGTCTGATGTATTGGTTGAGGTTACGTCTTGTCCTGCGAAAAATCATGTTTCAGTAAGAAATGTCCCACTTTGGGCTTATTAAAAGGTGGTAACCCTAGACTTACAATGATCCCCATCTGCTACATCAATCCAGGCACCTAGTTCTACAGTTTTGAGATACCCTACCATTTAAGAACAAGCTTCATAATGTGGGGGTACTAGCTCTAAGGAGGAGAAAGGTGAGCTCCTGAACACAACTGTGAATGATGACAAGAATCCCAGTACTACTATGTATTGACTTTGTCAACTGAGACACAAGACAGCCTTTCAAAGGGCCAGCCAAAATGGGCCAGCCTGCCTGGCAGTATATCATGGTAAGACTGTGCTTTTCGAAACATGTGAAGTATTTATTGGACCTCAGGTAATGCTACCACTGGCCAGTATTTTTGAAGTCTGGAGTAAAAGGGGAGCCTACAAGGGGGCCTAAAGCATTAACAGCACTTGAGTATTCATCCTCATTTAAGACTGTAATCTCCTGCCAGTCCGGCTAGCGCGCATTGGGCCAAGCTCAACTCACATACTTTACCCCTTTCTCCAGCGACCAGTACAATAGATTCACAGCCCCCTTACCTCTAATTATTTGATCATTCTGCCATGGCAGACCCACATGGGGGTCCCATCACCCCTAACTTATCCAACAACAGGGCATTTCTTATTGCATATCTCCAAGGCCTATCCATCAACTTGGTGATGGCAGACCACGTGGGGTCCTGCTGTCTCAAACAATTGTTCCTATGAGGGGCATCTACTCATTGCTCAAATCTCATTTACATTTACTACAGGTGGACTCTCTTGGGGTCTCACCCTCCTTACCTTGGACTATGCACTATACTGTGATGGCAGACCATGGGGGGGGGGTCCCACCATCCTTAAGTCAGACAGTGCAATACTATGGCGATGGTGGACCACGTGGGGTCCCGCCATCCCAAACATACTGTACTCCCTATCATGGTGAAAGCAGACCATGTGGGGTCCCGCCATTCCAATAATGCACTACTCAATGAAACGGCGATGGTGGATGATGTGGGGTCCCGCCATCCAAATCACGCACTACTCAATGGGATGGCATTGGTGGACCACATGGGGTCCCACCATCCCAAACATACACGCCCCACAAGGGGGAACTACTCATAGTTCAAATGTATTTCCTAATCACTACAGGCAGACTCACATGGGGGTCTCACCCTCCTTTCCTTGGACTATTCCACACTATGGGGATGGTGGACCATGTGGGTCCCCCATCCCAAAGCAGTACTGAGAAACATACACAACAGGGGTCTTGCCCTCCTTACCTTGGACTATTCCATACTATAATGATGGTGGACCACATGGGGTCCCACCATCCCAATCATTCATGCTCCTTACCATGGACTATTACATACTATGGCGATGGTAGACCACGTGGGGTCCCGCCATCCCAATCACGCATGCCCCATGTTGGGGCCTTACTCATTGCTCAGTGTAGTTCCATATAATTACAGGCAGACTCCGGCAAGGTCTCACCCTCTTTACCTCGAACTACTCAATGAACAGTGATGGTGGACCATGTGGGGTCCCGCCATCCCAAAAGCAGTTTGGAGAAACATACATATCCTATGAGGGGGCCTCATTCGTTGCTGTGACATATTTCCATGCCATTACAGGAAGATTCACGCAACAGTCTCATCCTCCTTGCCTTGGACTATTCAATACTACGGTGATGGTGGACCACGTGGGGTCCTGCCATCCCTTCAATGGGTCTCGTCCCTCTTATCTTGGATCATGTCATAATACAGCAATGGCAGACCTGCCAGAGCATCCTGCCATCTCAGCACAAACATGCCCTCAATGGGGCATTACTTATTACTTAAATGTATTTCTCTATCATCTACAGGCAGTTTCAGATGGGGTTTCGCCTCCTTACCTTGGATCATACCATACTGTGGCAATGGCAAACCCATGTGGGGGGTCTCACAATCCCAACTCCTATCGTGCCCCATGAAGGGGCATTTCTCATTGCTCAAATATATTTCCATCTTACCACGGCAGTTCCCATGCAGAATCTTGCCTTCCTTAGTCTGACCACCTGAGACCTACTCTATTGCTCTAGCAGTCGAACAATGCATACACCGGACCTACATGGGGGTCCCATGCTCCAGCTAGTCCACATCCAGGCCTACCTTACTTCATCAATTCATTCACTTCTTCTCCTGCAACCCACCTTCCTTTCTGTTCCAGTTCCAGCCCAAGTTTCTACGCTGGACATCTTCGTGGAGCACATCTCAATTTCTGGATGTCTTAGGACAATTATTCCTTTCTGACAAGGTACTCGATCATAACTTTATGTTTTAATAGACGTACATCAGCCTCATGCAAGCCTCCCAAATTGCATAGACTCCCACCTCATTGTCATTCCCAATTGGGCACCACTCCTACCTTATCATTGTTCCCAGCCATGCAACACTCCCGGCCAGTTCATCATCTATGATCTCTTCTTTCCTCAAACTCTGCATCTGTGGCACACATTCCACCAGACAAGCTGACCGTATATGTACTTTTTGCATCAGCTTCACTTACAGCTACCTTGGACATGGAGTAACCATCATCTCTCATCTGGACATCATTTCAAGTTGGACCTATTTTCATCTGCCAGGAACCTTTATCTTCAGCATTGACTTTTCTGCTCACCGCTGATCTCTGAAACAGGACTCTTCAATCATCAAGTTCAGACTTAATTCTTGGACATAATCACAACCAAAACCTCAGCCCACATTTAGAATTATTGTCCTCTTAGTATGCCCAGAGGATGGGCAGGTCAGTAGCCATGGGTCCTCAGAGGTTTCCCCTAGAGGGGGGTTTTCCTGTCCTGCATGCTACTGGTCACACTCTCTGGAGTTGGAGAAGGTAATCACTTTACTAATTTTCTCTTTTTTGGGCCTTAAATCTTACACCTACCCAGTATCCCACAGAGGGAAGGATATAGAAAAATGCCAAAGCATAAGTTATAAACATTAAACATATACCATTAAAGTATACACAAGCACTGAGCTATGTACCACATGTTGATTTGGAAGGCTTTTAGCCTGAGGTTCAATGGTGGGTGGGAATAGCTCCTGCCACATTCCCTTTTTTAAACCTCAGGCTTCCGCTTGCTCAGCTTTGAGAGTTTTGGAAGCACCCTCCATCCTCCCCTGCCTTCTTCTCCTTCTCTGGCACTCTTGTCTCACCCTCTCCACTGGGCCTTAAATCTTACACCTACCCAGTATCCCACAGGGGGTGGGATATAGAGAAAGGCCAAAGCACAAGTTATAAACATCAAGCATATACTATTCAAGTGTACACAAGCACTGAGCTATGTACCACACACTGAACTAAAAGCGAGGTCCCAAACATATATTTTGTAAAATTCAAATAAGCCAGGTTGCAGGGAGAAAAACAAGAAAGCAACCAACTTAATTACAATCAGCATTATCAGCCTAGAGATACAATCATTTACAGTTAGTCCTGTCAATGTCAAGACACATTTAAATCCTCCTCACGCAATTCATGTGTCTGAGGCCATTGATAAAAAATGCGCATTAATAAACTCCTGCTCCTCTGTGAAGAAAAATCATTGTTCTTTGCAAAGTACACACAGTCAAGTTGGATAGAATAGGTAAACTGAAACACTTAAATTGAAAACTATTAAAGCATTTCCCTGTGGTGCTGTTTCCCTTGCCAAATCTGGGAAAAATAAAATGATATGCTCCTGATATCTTTTTTCATATAGGTTTTTATTCCTCCTGGCCGAGGCAGGCTGGGCTCCCCTCAGCTCTGGCCCTTGCCAACCCCCACCAACTTCCACCTCCTCCCTAGGCTTACCTGCACAGCTTGGGTAACCTCCACTGATTATCCCTCATGGCAGGGTCAAGAGTGGGAGGTCCACCTCAAGAAACAGACCTAGTATTCCAGCCGGCAGGGTCCTGGTGGTGGAGAGGGTGAGGGCCCACATACAGAGTGTCATACACACCAGCCTCTCCAACCATTTTCCTCCATTTTTGTCCTGTTCACCCTGCTGGGGCACACATGTCAGCATGCATATGTGGAGGTATCCAAACACTGCAGAGTCCCACGGCTAACACACATCTTGCTGCTTCAGTCCCACACTGCCACCAGGCATCCACCTGGTGGCAGTCGTTTGGGGGAAATGGCAGTCCTTCCTCCCTGTCAGAGGAGAGCAGTCCATAAGCTACTTGATCCTCTCCCCACAGCCAGCCCCAGAAACCTGAGATCAATCCTGATCCTGGGTCATAGGCACAGTGGGCAGTAGCACTACAGCCATGCCACTGAGCTGGCCTGCTCCTGATATTTTGACTCCCTTTTCTAAAATATAGGTTTTTATCCCCCACATACATCCCTCCATTGGGAATACCAGTGACCTCCAGATCTAATACCATGGCACCATTTTATTTACAGGGTAGGGCTTGACAGTACCAGCGGCAATCATTCTGACAAGCATACTTGTGCTTTTCTCCACTTCCTCCCTGCCCTCTCACCTTCCACTTGGTGCTGCGGCTGGTGCAAGATCCACTGTGCACTTCAGAAGGGACTGAGATTGCTGGCCATCGCATGGGTCATTGCAGCAGCAGAATGCAGCATCATCTCCCTCCTCTACCATGAAACCCTGCTTATATCAGTACTCCTGTCCTGGGTCACATGAGTCTGGGAAACCCGGGTTGAATTCCAAACCTGGGTTACCCAAATGGTAGTGCAAAGCAGAACGCCTGGGCTACCATGGTGCCAAATTTCAACTCTCTTATTTCATGCTGCTGATGTTAGAATCAGACCTCTCTTTTGAAGTGACTTATATACGACAATAACTGTGGGCTTAACTCAAGACATTATGCTCTGCTCAGCAACAAATTCAGCAAACCCTCAATAAGAGATTTTAAGGCTTCTACATCCCTTCCTGCTCAGAATTAACTGCCAGTCACTACTTAGCCTCTTAAAATTACACTTCCTGAGAACAGTGTCAGTGTATTCTAACTTTCTGTGTACACGTCCAGATAAAAGTATCCCATGTAACCGCTAATGTCAAAACAGAATTTGAAATATCACCCACCACTCTTTTAGCCACAGGTATGCCTGACTTATACTCCGTGCACTCTCAACTAAAATATAAATGTTTTTATTGTCAAGGCTGGCATTAAACTCAAAGAGCACCATTTCTAAATTCTAACATATATGTGACTGCAAAGTACCAAAGGGATTCTCTCTTTACCTAATGTGCCTGTGGGAGACTGATTCCATACACAAATTCTCAACATTCCCTGTCTAAGTGTATGATTTGTAGTGTGCAGTGTGACAGTCTGGGAGAAAATCTGAAAGGGAGAAAAGGTTATTTTTTGGTGAATAGCAGCGAGTAAGCAGTGAGCTATGTTACCAAGGTGCATTTGATTGGTTGTATGCATCGTGTGTATGGTCCTCTGTGGGGCTAGCTACCTTGATGTGATACCAAAATTAAACCAATCCATGAGAGTGTTAGTGAAGCCAGACATTTACACCACCTATTTTGGTACAGTGTGCATTTACTAACCTACTTCTTTTTGCTAATGGCAATTAAGAATCTTTTAGCAGATAAAGATGGCAACTAAAGCTGCATCCTCCTTTGATGTAATGCATGTAACCTATACAGAGAGGTAAGAATCTTTTAAGCTGGAGTCCTTATCAATACTCTCTACAGAGAAAAGAACCACTAGAACCATGAGGAGCCATTTTTTAAAGAGAAGAATAAAAACACCCAAAAGGGTTTACCCTGGGAGGGATGGTATATACCCTCATCAAAAAGGATTTAAAGTACTAACCCTAATGACTTGATTTCTTGGAGGATTGGAGCATGGCTATACAGAAGCTGCCACCCTGAGGAAGCAACCTTTGAGTTGTAAAATGTCAGTGGTTCACTAGGTCTGATCCATGCCCTGTGTATGAAAATACAAAGAAATTCAAAGGGGAAAAGTCAGCAAAAAGGGCTCCACACTCAAGTGTGGGGTTGATCCCAGTGTGCACTTTGTGTGCAAAAACCTTCTGGTTTAGTTACTGTTTACTGCAGTACAGTAAATTGTATCAGACTAATTTTGTTTACTTCTAGGCTGACAACTTCTGTTACTACAAATCCCAGAATACTCTGCAACTGACATCAGATCAGTAGGCAGCAGTGACAGATTCAATAGCCTTCAGTGCATGTTAGAGTTTATATAAGCTCTGATCTTTTGTTTGCTGATCCTGCTGTCCTCCCTGGGCTAAGTACAGTCACTGAGAACTGTACTTATCCCCTGGAGAAAAGCAGAACCAGAAAACATCTGATCAGAGATTATAAAAGCTCCAACATGCACTGCAGGCTCTTGAATCTCTCACTGCTGCCTACTGCTCTGATGTCAGCTGCAGGGGATTCTGGGTTTTGTAGCAACCGAAGATGTCAGCCTAGAAGTAAATAAAATTAGTCTGATAGTCTACTATCCTACGATAAACAGTAAGTAAACCAAAAAGTTGTTTTTTTTACACATAGTGCACATTGGGACCATCCCCACACTTGAATGTGGGTCCCTTTGTGCTGAACTGTTCTCCTTTAATGGGACTTACATGTGGCGAGTGACTTGATTTGTCTGATCATTGCTGCTGACCACAAGTTAACAAAAACAAAGGACAGGATTTTCAAAAGGATCTGCCAAGGATCCAGCTGCTGATATTTTCAAAATGGACAGCCATCCAAGGTGGCAGACTATCTATTAGATGGTGTAATGGTGTCCAAATTTTGCATCTGAAAAATGATGCAACTGGAGAAACAGAATAATACAAATCACATTTATGTCAATGTTTTTGCTGCATTTCCTCAAGAGTGCAAGGTGCATATCACTGTCATATCCTCTCTAGCACACTGCACAACATAACCCAGACAGACCGTCTTAGGGTTGCTGGTTCATTCCACTGGGGTGTCAAACAGACGAGGCATACTGATGAGTCCTGGTTGATGAAACACGTGTCTATGTTATCTGTTAGCACCCTTTGCAAACTGTGTGAGAGGCCTTTAGGCACCATGCAATTCTGCTTAAAGTTGAAACAGCATAATATTCTGTGGTGATTTGCATATGCAGCCCATGATGCTTTGCATTATGTGGGCATGTGTGATTTTGTATTTCCTATCACACTGTATAATATATATATTTCTATATAACAAACCAATCATACACACAGACACAAAAAAAAGTAGACAAACATGTGGGAAGTAGTGCAATGTAATGGCTGTGGGGCAGCAGTCTTCCAGGAGTCTTTCTGGAGGCTGATATGCTGCCCTATTTGCAGACAACTCTGCCCTGAGGGAGGAAGTTGCCCGTCTTCAGGACACACTGGACAGTAGTAAGGGTACCTCCCCCATCCAGGGAGCACCAGAGCCACCACCACTACCTCAGAGGTTGCGAAGAAAGCACAGCAGTTGGACCACAGTGGGCTCAGGGAGGGTGAGGATGGTAGAATAGAGGCACACCCAGTCAGTTGTTCCACTCCACAATCCATATACCATTCTGGGGGAGCATAGTTCCCCTATGGATGCACCCGCAGAGGAGACTAAGGACATTGAGGACAACTGCCACAAGGGAGGCCCACAGGAAGGAGGCAGAGGACACCACAGGGAAAGGGAGCAGCTCCTGGTGGGGGACTCAATTATTAGGGGGATAGAACTGGGGATAGCAGGAAAAACTGAAGTAAGGTGCCTGCCTGGTGCCATGGCTTGGAAGGACAGGAAGCGCATCCTCAGGATGGAGGAATGGTCATACAGCAGCTCAGATTCAATGCAAAGAAGTGCAAGGTAATGCACCTGGGAAACAAAAACCCAGGGCAAGAGTACACAATGGGGGTGAGATACTGACAACAGTAAAAATGGAAAGGGACCTGGGGGTAATTATATCAGATGACCTAAAGGTGGGCAAGCAATGTGAGAAGGCAGTAAGGAAGGCTGGGGGGATACTGGGATGCATAGGGAGAGGCATCAATAGTAGAAAACAGGAAGTTGTTATCCCTCTGTACAGACAGTTGGTGAGACCCCATCTGGAGTACTGTGTGCAGTTCTGGAGACCCCATCTCTGCAAAGACATAGACAGAGTGGAGGCTGTCCAGAGGAGGGCAACCAAAATGGTGCAGGGTCTGCACCAGAAGACATACGAAGAAAGACTAAAGGAGCTTAATATGTGTACCCTTGAGGAAAGGAGGGAGACAGGGGACATGATAGAAACTTTCAAGTACCTCAAGGGAATCAACAAAGTCCAAGAGGGTGGCATCTTTCAGAAAAAGAGTTGTGCAAGAACAAGGGGGCACAATTTGAAGATAGAGGGGACAGCTCAGAGGTAATGTGAGGAAGTATTTTTTCACAGAGAGGGTTGTGGATGCATGGAACAGCCTCCCTGAGGAGGTCGTGGAGTCAAGAACAGTGGGGGAATTCAAGAATGCATGGGAAAGACATAAGGCAGTCCTAGTGGGGGGTAGGAGGAAGTAAGCTGTTGGTTAATTAGGATCTGCAGCTTATCTGTTAGGTAGGAAAATGGGCAGACTAGGTGGGCCAAGCGGTCCTTTTCTGCCGTCAAATTCTATGTTTCTATGTTTCTATCAAAGAACAGCTGCACGAGAGTCTGAGCTGGACATCATTGTCCACCTAGGGACAAATGACTTGGCTCATCATGAGATTAGAGCAGTGCAGGAGGACTTTGTAGAGTTGGGGAGGGCCTAAGACAGAAGTACACACAGTATCCTTCTCAGAGGTGCTGCCTGTCAATGGCATGGGTGAGGTGAGGGTACTTTGCACCATGCAGTTTAATGAATGGTTGAAAAAATGGTGTGGAGCACAGGGATTTGGCTTAAATGGGGACTGGGCTTCCACCTGGAGGGACACCAGCCTATACTGGAAGGATGGTCTGCATCTGTCCAGGAAGGGAATAAGTCTTTTGAGCAATTGGTTTAAATGCTTCATTGGCAACCTTTTAAACTAGTCAAGGGGGGAGGCACTGATAAGCAGCAGAAAAATACTGGCCTCTTCCTACAAAACAGGGTACTAAATGAGAAAAAGACCGAGGTAGAAAGGTCAGTGGGGGACTCTGCCACAGAAAGTAAAGCCATCAAAAAATGGAGAGCAATGAGTACCAATGCCCGTAGTCTGGGTAACAAGCTTCCTGAATTAGTGGCCTTGATGGAGGAGGAACATCTGGATATCGTGGCAGTCACAGAAACACGGTACACACAAAACCATGACTGGGACGTAAACATACCAGGATACATTATCTACAGAAGGGACAGAGAGGGTAAAAGATGAGGAGGAGTAGCTCTTTACATAAGGGAAGGAATCAAAACAATAGAACAAAAGGGTACACAGGGAGGAAAAGAAGCACTGTGGGTCAATTTGGAGACAGGCAATGGTACCACAGTCCGCACAGGGGTTGTATACAGATCCCCCTCTCAGGGGGAGGAAATGGACAAGGAAATGATAGAAAGTATACTTAGAATGGCAGAAAAATGGGAGATATTGCTGATGGGTGATCTGAATATGCCAGATGTTAACTGGCGTGCAGTTGCAGCAGCCACTTCTAAGAGTGGGGTTATTCTAGATACTCTACAGGGGGCATGCCTTAGACAACTAGTATTGGAACCCACTCGAGAGGGAGCAATCTTAGACCTGGTTCTCTCAAACGGAGATGGAGAGAGGATCACAGATGTAGAAGTGGTTAGCCATCTGGGAACTAGCGACCATCGAACAGTATGGTTCACAATAAACACAGCAATAGAGTCAAGCCACACAAAGGCAAAAGTACTGGACTTTAGGAGGGCTGACTTTGCCAAAATGGGTGAGTGTCTAAGGAATGCACTAGCAAATGGGCAGGAAGGAGGAGAGGAAGAACAATGGGGAATAATAAAAACTGCCATCACAGAGGTAACACGCCTTTGCGTGAAGCAAATAAACAAAACAAAATGATGTAAGAAACCACTATGGTTCTCAAAGGAAGTGGCAGTGAAGGTTCAAGAGAAAAAGAAAGCATTCAGGAAGTACAAGGAATCACAGAAGGAGCAGGACAGAGAATTGTATCAGTTAAAGCAAAAGGAAGCTGGGAAGGCAGTCAGAACAGCAAAGGCCGAACGTGGAAAGATAGCCAACTCAGTTAAGAAGGGGATAAAACCTTTTATAGGTACATCAGGAGTGAAGGAAGACCAAGAGAGGATAGTGAGGCTTAATAAAGGGAAGGGGGTGGGCAGAGGGTGACTGTGAAAAGGCAGAGATACTAAACAAATATTTTGATCAGTATTTACAAATGGAGTACCTAAAACAAACAATAGAAGCACTCTGGATACAGAAGTTGATACCAGCCCATTTACAGAAGAAAGGGTTCTGAAAGAACTCTTAAAACTGAAGGTGGACAAAGCAATGGGGCCTGATGGGATTCATCCCAGAATTCTAAAAAGAACTAAGAGGAGAACTAGTGATACCACTGACTACCCTCTTTAACTAATCATGGAGGATGGGTGGTACCTGAGGACTGGAGGAAGGCAGATGTGATTCCCTTCACAAAAGTGGAGCAGGGCAGAAGCAGGAAACTACAGACCTGTTAGTTTAACCTCAGTGATAGGGAAAATGATGGAATCACTTCTGAAGGAAAGAATTGTCGAGTATCTAGAGGCCAGAGGGCACAGGACCCAAGGCAGCATGGATTTACAGCGGAAGGTCATGCCAGACGAGATCTAATAGATTTCTTTGGCTGGGTGACCAAAGTAGTAGATCAGGGAGGGCTGTGGACATGGCCTACCTAGACTTTAGCAAGGCATTTGACACAGTCCCACACAAAAGATTAATATACAAGTTAGCCAGCCTGGGAGTGGTCCCAAGATGATAGCCTGGGAAAGAATTGGCTGGAGAATAGACACAGAAAGTAATAGTGAATGGAGTCCACTCTGAAGAAAGGGGGTTACTAGTGGGTACCGCAGAGTTCAGTATTAGATCGGTCCTCTCAATGTCTTTATAAGCGACATTGCAGAGGGACTGGAAGGAAAAGTATGTCTCTTTGCAGATGACACAAGATTTGCAACAGAGTTGATGCACAAGGTGGGGTGGAAAGGATGAGAAGGGACTTGGCAAGGTTAGAGGAATGGTCAAATGTATGGCAGCTAGATTCAGTGCTAAGAAGTGCAAGGTAATGCACCTGGGAAACAAAACCTAGGGAAGAGTATACAATGGAGGTGAGATACTAACAACAACAAAATGGAAAGGGACCTGTGGTAGTCATATCAGATGACCTAAAGGTGGGCAAGCAATGTGAGAGGGCAGCAAGGAGGGCTGGGGATGCTGGGATGCATAGGAGAGGCATCAATAATAGAAAACAGGAAGTTGTTATCCCTCTGTACAGACAGCTGGTGAGACCCCATCTGAGTACTGCGGCAGTTCTGGAGACCCAATCTCCAGAAAGACATGGACAGGATGGAAGCTGTCCAGAGGAGGGCAACTAAAATGGTGCAGGGTCTGCACCGGATGACATATGAAGAGAGACTTAAGGAGCTTAATATGTACAGCCTTGAGGAAAGGAGGGAGAGGGGAGACATGACAGGAACTTTCAAGTACCTCAAGGGAATCAACAAAGTCCAAGAGGGTAGCATCTTTCAAAAAGAGATGTGCAAGAACAAGGGGGCACAATTTGAAGATAGAGGGGGCGGCTCAGAGGTAATGTAAGGAAGTATTTTTTCACAGAGAGGGTTGTGGATGCATGGAACAGCCTTCCGGAGGAGGTTGTGGAGTCAAAAACAGTGGTGAAATTCAAGCATGCATGGGACAGTCATAAGGCAATTCTAGGGGGTGGGGGTAGGAAGAAGTAGGCTGCTGGTTAACTAGGATCTGCAGCTTATCCATTAGGTAGGGAAATGGGCAGACTGGGTGGGCCAAGTGGTGCTTATCTGCCATCAAATTCTATGTTTCTATGTTTCTATGTAACCTGTGACTTTGTCGCAAAGGGATGCAACTTATGAAAATAGTATCGGGGCTGTTCAGATGCAATCAGCTGAACACAGATGCAGGCCCAGCATGCATTTGTTGTTTGCATCCAGCCCTTTTGAAAAGTCCCTTAAAAGTATACTGGGCTGAAGCAGTCAAGAAAAAAACAATGCATTGTACAGAAAAGTGATTTGCTTCCTTCCCTGCTAAGGAACTTTGGTGCAGCAGAAATGTATCTATTTGCAATAGGACTGCCTGCTGAGGCCTGTGGAGCAAGATTCCACCAAACAATGAACCTGTTTGGGCCAAATTTGCAAAGCCCTTGAGTCCCCCCGTGTCCAGGTTTATTTTCAAAGAGGCTGCATCAAAACTGTTTCCCTGGACATGGAGAGCAAGGGGTGTTAATGTACATCCATTCTTATCCAGCAGTGGGTACCTTCGGGTAGGGACTGAAGTCCACCGTCTCACAAATCTTTGGAACCTGATATATTTTAATGTTTTACTATGTTTCATATTTTTGTAATTGTGTTGGTGTTAGCAAAACTTGTTAGCAATTTTTGTACTATGTCTATACTTTGTACCCTGTCTGTTATATGTAATGTACTTTGTACAACACTCTGACCCTTTCCTGGGAAGGATGATTTGAAAATAAAGTTGATTGTTTTGGATTGGATTGGATAGAGGTAAAGGCCATGTAATGTGATAAATCCAACAGAAGACAGCAAAGAGATCGGACCCATTTGCTTGACTGAAAAACAGATACATGTATATTCAAAGGTATTAAAAATCTGCATTGGAATTGGAGCAGATATAAACATGGAATACACTGTGGGCCCTTGAGGAACCTGTGGCAGCTCTAAAAATGGTACAAAAAAACAAACAAAAAACTCCCACAACTTTTACACTCAGTTTTGCTTACATTTCAGATATTTTCTGTATTTATCGTTTCCTCTTAATTATTATTATTAAGGATGATTGCTCGACAACAGGACCCTTGTCCCACAAACTTTATCTTCCAGCTCCCTGCCTAAATGTCATGTCATAATCCTCTGTTTATGACTCACAGTTGGTCACTATGAAATGATTATGCTGTCACAAGTAGGAGATTATGACATCAAATTTAGATGAACGTTATGAACACATGAAGCCTAAAGAACAAGGATCCTGCCTCTATACTAATTTCATTTGTAATAGAGAATAACGGGAAGATAAAAATGGGGCAGTATTTTTAAAACAATCTGTCCAAGATCCATCAAACACTATTTTCAAAAAGGAAATCCATTCAAACTGTTAGTCAAGCTATTATAGGTTCATAGGTTGTTTTGAAGCTCAGTACGTTTGCACCTTTTTGGGACTTGCCATCTTTAGATCTTTAAAGGTGGTATTCATATTTTTTGGTTCCCATATGGGTATCTAGTCTGTTTTTGAAGGTAGTAATGTTGTTACTTTCAACTACGTGCTGAGGTAAAGTATTCCAGATTATTATTCTCTGAGTGTACCATTTCCCTCCCCTTATTGTTCTGTTCTCCTATTAATTTGCTTTTGTGTTATCTTGCTTTTTTTGTTTTTCCCTATGGTATGGTTGACTAGCCCTATCGTTTCCATAAGAGAAGGTTCATTACTGGCTTTATATGCTAGACATAGATCACCTTTAATTTGTCTATAGTCCATTGAGTAAAGACCTAATTTATTTAATCTTTCCTTGTAACTATGATTATGCATGTTTCTGAATTTTTCTGTTGCCTTTCTATGAACCTTCTCTATAATTTTTTTGGCCCCTTATTGTTTGTGGTGAACAAAACTGTGAACAGTACTTCAGGAGTGGTCTCAGCAAACTGGAGTACAGGGGAACAACAACCTCCAGCTCTCTACTTCTGATGTTACTCAATATGCAACCCAGTATTTTGTGACTTTTTTTGACATTGAATACAGTATGTGTATTAAATGATAGATCATTCGTAACCTGAATGCCCAGGATTTTTTTATTTGTTGTGATCTGAAGAAGGTTGCCATTTAAGGTATATGAAAACTTGGGGTTGTCATGTCCTAAATGCATGACCTTACATTTATTTCATTACATTTCATGTTGTTTCATTTAGCCCACTCTCTGAGGTGATTTATATTTTCCTGAAATTCCTTTTCTAGAGTTTTGATCCATCACTATTGCACCAATTTTGCAGTCATCTGCATATTTGCATATCCATGCAGTACTGACTGTCTGCATGGATGACACTAGAATATTAAAAATGGTAGGTCCCGAGACTGATCCTTGCGAGACTCCACTTGTAACCTGTCCCCAAGCCGATAAGTACCCCCTTACTGCAACCCTTTGTATTCTGTTGCCAAGCCAAGAAATTATCCAATTTATTATGTTCGGTGAAGTTGAATATTAATAAGATGTTCTACAAGAATTCTATGTGACACTGTGTCGAAGGCCTTGGAGTAATCTAAAAAGAGTGCATCCACAGGCATTCCTTTGTCAAGTGCTACGCTCACAGGCTCAAAAAACTGAAGGAGGTAAGGCAAGTTCTACCTTTAGAAAATCCATGTTGAGTTATATCTGTTAACCCTTTTTGATTAATATGATTGATTATTTGTTGCTGAAGTAATCCCTCTAGTAACTTCCCAATAACTGAGGTTAGGCTAATTGGCCTATAGTTTTTAGTTCAGTTTTCTTACCACTTTTAAATATAGGAGTCACAACTGCTTCCCTCCATTCTGGTAAAGTTGTCCCTTCTTTGAGGGAAGCATTGAACAGTTGTGTGAGAGATCCAAGTAGAACAGCAGATAGTTATTTTAAAAATGTTGGGAGAACTCCATCATGCCCTGCTGAACTATTAGGTTTAATAGCTCCAATAACCTCTGCTACTTCCTTTAATGAAAAAGGAATAATGTTGTCCGTGTTGACTGTATTGATATTACTTATTTGCTCCTTTTGTTCATATACACTAAGGAAGTAATTGTTTAGTTCTGTAGCAATTTTTATTTCATTACTATCTGCATGTCTAACTGAATTTTACATATAAAAAACAATGGTGGCAAAAAAGACATACATTGAATTTTTGGCAATTTATTACCACAAATAATGACTGTTTGTCAGAAATAAACACATCTTTTGAAAATAGCAGCTGGGCTGCTCAGATGTAATTGGGTGCATGCAGACACAGACCCAGCATACATTTTCACCCATGTCCCACAATTTTGAACCACTCCAGGAACTCAAGTAAATGCAAATAAAATCCTTTGTGTATAATTCCTAAATTTTCCAGAGGCATTGCATGCTCATTAATATCTATCGGTTTCACATTCTAACAACATTGCTTTGAAAGTAGTTTTCAGCTGTATACTTAACTGAACTTTTTACAGTATATCAATTCCACCAAGGACATTCTATCACCATGTCAAGCTTATGTAAAGAGACACTGTTGATGAATCCCTTCCTGTGGGACTCACACCTGTATGAAGAAGTGCTGTAAAACCACTGTGATGGATGGGGAAGGACAGTCAGTGCAACGTGCTGTCTTATCAAACTCATTGAAAAGGTACTTCTTTTCTGTCTTAACTACTGAAGTGTTTAATTCTTAAAGTGACGAATTTGTGTCTAGCAGCAGGGTGACGAAAGGGGCACTTCTGTAATGGGCACTGTGTCCCTTTTCTCATGACATTTTGGATGTGGAAGTGACCCCCACACAAATAAAGTACTTCACTGAAAGAACGCAGTGGAAATACAGGGAGCTTATCATCTATGTTGGTGTTTTTTTGAGATGATAATCAGACATGCTTGCCCTGTAGGCCTGAATTCACTTTTTACTTACTAATGTGGGCATACCCTTCCTGAGATCAACTACTTGACCTTACGTCAGAGCCAAGGTTATATCATATATTGCAAGCACAGAGTCAAGTACCACCACTGAAAATGAAATTTAAAAGCACAAATCAACATAAACAAACGCAAAAATGATTTATAACATAATCTGGTTAAAGAACCAAACAGGACATGTAAATGGGTATATGAGTAGTGCTACAACAGGGAGCTTATTATAGATGGGCCACGGTAGTTTGTGTTTTTCAGTCTCTGCAATAGGACTAGCAAGTTGTTTTAATTGTTGAAGAAAAACTGTCAAACCTTTCCTCTTCTAGGCCTGATTGTGTATAAAAGTCTTAATAAACAACAGCCTTGCTATTTTAATATTTGGAGTATATTGTAGAGTTTTGTCATCCTGAGGAATTTGTAGGGCTCATTACTTATTTCTACATGAAGGAGTGCTTATTTTATTAACAGAGAGGAAGTTTACTATAGAAAAGGTTGAATTTGAAATTAATTAACTCTAATAATGCCCTGTAGCCTGCTTCCACAGTCATAGAACCATGATGATGATGGCAGAAAAAGACCAATGGCCCATCCAGTCTGCTCATATTACCCTCTGTCTCTGTAGGGTCTTCACTTACTCAATTTCCCTTATTGTTATCCATGTTTCTGCCCCTACATCCGGCTGAGTAGCTAATCTCCCATTGACTCTATCCCAGGTATGTTTGAAGCCATTTATGGTTTTGCACCCATCACCTCTGCCAGCACAACATTCCATCATGCAATAAGTAAACAATAATCCACAACTTTTTTTGCATACAGTTTTTATTTTTTAAATGTCATGAATTGGACTTACACAGTAAACTAAATTGATAAAGAATATAGTGGCATCAGTCAGGATGCAGCACAGTAAAGCTGCAATATATCACAAAATGCTGCAGTGTGCTGCAGGGAACACTGTACTTCAATTGCAATTAAGCCCTTTTATCATGCAGTATTTTGTGGCACGTCATTCAGTGCAACTTACTGCATTGCATTATGGCTAACTCCACTGTACATATGAAAGGTAACACGGGAAATTGTGCAATATCACAATTATAAAAAAAAATAAAAAAAAGGGGAGCCGGCCTGGTGGCACTGAGGGTTGAGGCGCTGGATGCCACACCTCACACCACGCCTGTGACCTGGGTTCGGGAATGGACTCGGGCCACCACAGCTGGCAGGGGAGGGAAGGATTGAGTGTTCCACAACTGCTCTCGTTCCTTCGAGGTGGGTGAGGAACATGCACCGTGCTGCAGCGACACCTAGTGGAGGCCAGGTGCTCCACAGACACGGGCATACTTGGGGGAGGAGCGCAGTGTACATCTGCACATACGTGCATTGACATCATGGCATGACCGGCTCCTCAAGTGTAAGAGAATGGAGAAAATCAATGGGGTGACTTCGGCAGCTGATGGCCAGCCCTGCACCTCTGGAGTCGCGTGGCATCTTCGACAGCTCCTTGCCGCAGGTCCCTATGGGGGGGATCCTGCCATTGGCCAGGCAAGTGCGATAGGGCATCTAAATTCCCATGTCTGACCGACTCCAGGGGTGTGGGTGCCGGTGGCCAGGGGTCGAAGGGGGAAGCTCTGACCAGGTGGAGAAAAACATGGAATTAAAAAAAAAAAAGGGGAGAAACAAGAAAGGAAGAACTATGGATACCTTATACAACACAAGTCAGAATATAAATTTTTCATTAACAAAGTTCCAGCAAAAATTAATTGAATTATACAGCTGGTGAAAGTATAGAAATACTCTTTTGTCAATGTAAGTCACAGATATCTGGATTATCATCTGTATAATCAAGCCTCAGCCAGGAACAGAGAAATTCTGGAAACTCTACAGGGGACATGCCTAAGACAGCTAGTGATGGAGCCAACTTGAGAGGGAGTGACTTTGAACCTGGTACTCACCAACGGGGACAGAATTACAGATGTAAAAGTGGGGAGCCATTTGATATCAAGTGACCACAGTATGGTGTGGTTCAATGTGAGAACAACAGAAGAGGCAAACCGCGTGAAAGCAAGGGTCCTGGATTTCAGGCAGACCGACTTTGCAAAGATGGGCAATGTCTTAGGAAATCACTACAGAGAAGAAGAAAAGGGGGGGTGGTGGAGGAACAATGGGAGAATCTTAAGGGAGCCATAGTGGAGGCAGTAAGCAATTGCATTAGGCAAGTAAGCAAAACAAAGAGAAAGAAGAAACCACTATAATTCTCAAAGGAAGTGGCCAGGAAGGTAAGGGCGAAAAGGGTGGCATTCAAGAGGTACAAGGAGACACAGAGGGAAGGAGACAGGGGACTGTATCTGGAAAAGCAGAGGGAGACAGGGAAAGCAGTCAGGAGCACAATGGCGGATACCGAAGAAAAAATAGCCCAGGCAATAACAAAAGGGGACAGGAACTTTTTCAGGTACATTAGTGAACAAGAAAAAGACAAAGGGTGGGATTGTAAGACTAAAAAGGGATGGAGGGAAGTGTGCAGAGGTGGACCAAGAAAAAACAGTAATCCCGAACAAGTATTTTTGTTCAGTATTCACAGAAGAAGGGGAAGGGGAAGGAACAAAGTTAGATGACAAAAGCACCACTGGGAGGGAGGTGGACACCAATCTATTTAAGGAGGAGAGAGCCTTAAAGGAACTCTCTAATATGAAAGTGGACAAGACAATAGGGCCATATGGGATACATCCCAGAGTATTAAGACAACTCAGGGAGGTGCTGGCAGCACCACTGACAGCCTTGTTCAACAGTTCACTGGAAACAGGTGTGGTACCAAAGGAGAGGAGGTGGGTGAATGTAGTCCCTTTCCACAAAAGTGGGAGCAGGGAGGAGGCTGGCAATTACAGGCCAGTCAGCCTGACTCAGTGGTAGGCAAACTAACGGAATCACTACTAAAGAGAGATTCGTGATATGTCTTGAATCCATCAGAGCACAGGATCCGAGGCAGCATGGATTCACAGCAGGAAGGTCTTGTCAAACATATCTGATAGATTTCATTAACTGGGTGACATGGGAGGTGGATCAGGGAAGGGCAGCTGATGTGGCCTACCTGGATTTCAACAAGGCCTTCAAAACCATCCCACATAGGAGGCTAGTAAACAAGCTGGGCAGCCTGGGAGTGGGTCCCAGTGTAGTAAACTGGGTCAAAAATTGGCTGAGTGATAGGACACAGAGGGTGGTGGTGAATGGAGTTCAATTTGAAGAGAGGGGAATGACCAGTGGGGTCCCGCAGGGATCAGTGCTTGGACCAGTCCTCTTTAATGTCTTCATAAGTGACACTGCTGAGAGGCTGGAAGGGAAGGTGTGTCTCTTTGCAGATGACACAAAGATCTGCAACAGGGTTGATACTCCTGCAGGGGTAAAGAAAATGAGAAGGGATCTAAGCAAGCTTGAGGAGTGATCAAGGATGTGGCAGCTAAGATTCAATGCAAAGAAATGCAAGATCATGCACTTGAGGCACAAAAATGCAGGGGAGGAGTACATGATGGGGGGGGTACTGATGGCTGCCAAACAGGAATGGGACCTGGGAGTAAACATATATGATGATTTAAAGTTTTTTTTTTTTACTTTTTATCATTTTTATGTTTGCTTGCACGCATGTGCAAGAAACATAGTACCTTCATCGGAGATTTCGGAGGTGTGTCACCTCCTCCTCCAATTCAGTCATGGGCTGGCAGGCACGGCCCCTGTAAGCCAATGCATTTTAGAGCTGTCTATGACACGCTCCAAAACGCAGTGGCATACAATTGAAAGGGGGAGCTACGCTTGAGTGAGCACCGATAAGATATCGGCTGCCTGCCAGCTCCCCCCATGCACATGGATGCAAGTGCCCCTGCATTGTATAGCCAATGGGGTGCCTCAATCCCCATCAGCTGAGCTGCGCCCCCAGTTGCTGAGCTGCGCCCCCACCCCCGAGTTATAGGTGCCACGCTGGGAGCCCACCCCAGCGTGGCAAGCACTGTAGTCCTTGGCCGTGGGGTGCCCAATCCCCCGCCGGCTGAACGCCCCCAAGTCCTTGTGCCATGCTGGGAGCCCTCCCCAGCGTGGCAACGCCCCACGACGCTCTTTTTTTTTTTAAACCTGTAAAATAAAAACTGCCCCATGGCGCCTCCCAACCCTCCCACAACCCGCAGACCCACCCACTGTGCACCCAGCCTCCCCACACCCCTCACCCCATACTTACTCTCCGGACTCGGCGCGACGATCTTCGTGGACGGAACACGCCTGCACTTTTCAAAGCCAACCGAACTGAGGAAATGCCGTAAGCTGTATAATGGGTTACATAGGGGTTTCAACTTTATTGCATATCTCGGCATTTTGGATTTTGAATTTTCCTCATGAGTTTAGACTTCTTCATGACGATGTCACTGTCATGGCGTTATCGGCTCGGCGGTGATTTCGCGCGAGTGACTGCACAGTGACTGCGAAATCACCCTTTGGGCCTGAATACCACCATGACAGTGACATCATTCATGAGAAGGGGTCCCAAAACCCCTATGTTGAAAATTTGCGCCAGAATTCAAAAATGATTGTTTTACTTATACGCTTGCACAGCTCCTATGCACGCTCGTAAGTTCGCGAATTTTCAATATTTTCACTCCAGATTTTCAACATTGCCATTTTACCACACCTTCTAATGAGTAGTATAGCTGTCATTTTTCACATCTCACCCAAAATGTGTTTCCGCCCATGTAGCGCACAGTGGCACAGTCGGTGTGCGAAATCAATGTACGGGACAAATTAAGAAAGTCACAGTGACACTGTTCATGAGCAAAGGTCTTAAAATGGCTATGTTGAAAATTTGGTGAAAAAATTCATAAAAATGACTGTTTTACGAGGGTGCATTGCGCAGTTCCTACGCACACTCGTAAGTTCGCGAATTTTAAATATTTTCACTCCAGATTTTCAACATTGCCATTTTACCACACCTCCTTATGAGCAGTACAGCTGTCATTTTTCACATCTTGCCCAAAATGTGTTTCCGCCCATGTAGCGCACAATGGCGCAGTCGATGTGCAAAATCAATGTATGGGACACATTAAGAAAATCACAGTGACACTGTTCATGAGCAGAGGTCTTAAAATGGCTATGTTGAAAATTTGGTGAAAAACCCCTAAAATGACTGTTTTATGAGCGCATGCTATGCAGTTCCTATGCATGCTCAGAGGGTTTGCAAATTTATTATTTTCACTCAGATTTTCAACATTGCCATTTTATTACACTTCCTTATGAACAGTACAGCTGCCATTTTTATATGTCGCCTAATGTGTTTTCAAGACATGTAGCGCACAATGGTGCTGATGACAGCGTAAAGCAATGTTTAGGACAGATTAAGAAAATCACAGTTACACTGTTCATGAGCAGAGGTCTTAAATGGCTATGTTGAAAATTTGGTGACAAAGTCCATAAAATGACTGTGTTACGAGGAGCAATGCGAGTTTCCACGCACCTGTAAGTTCATGACTTTATAATATTTTCAGTCCAGATTTTCACCAGTGGCATTTTTTCACACTTCCTTATGAACAGTACAGCTGTCATTTTTCACAACATGGCTGAAGTGTGTTTTCATACTTTCAGGGCTGAGATGCATGGTCGCTGTGGGAAATCATTGTTCAGCACAGATAAAGAAAATCACAGTGACACTGTTCATGATCGGAGGCACCAAAATGCCTGAGTTGACAATCTGCTGTAAAATATCCCCAACCTAATTATATTACGGGTGTGCGTTGCACAGTTTCTATGTACGCTCATGACTTCACCATTTTTTTAAATATTTTTACTGCAGATTTGCAACATTTCCATTTTTTACACCTCGTCATGAACAGTACAGCTGTCATTTTTTACATCCTGTTCGGAATGTTTTTGCACCTGTGGTGCTAAATGCCGTAGTCGCTGTGCATAAGCAGCTTTCGGCTAACAAACTGATATTCCCGTTCATGAGGTGGGGTCACAAAAAACATGTTGAAAATTTGGAGGAAAACACCAACGAATGCCTGAGGTATTAGGGTTTCCAACCATAACGCCCAACCCTGTAGAGAATGACAGGCATCAGGGTGTGACTTGGGATTCTTGCCTGTAATGCTCATACCATTCCGCACCCTGCAGCCAGTGAGAGGCATCGAGGTATGCCTTGGACTCTTCAGCCCCAAAGTTCACCCCATTCTCCTATATCACACCCATTTCACCGCATTTCCTAATGAAATGGGGTGCTCATAAGGGCCAAAGACCCCAAGGAACACCGTGACACTTTTCAGTGTCTGCAGGGTGGGGTGTGGCGAAATGGCGAGGCTGTTATGCCTAACGACCCAAATACACACCCCAATGCCTGTCACTCTCTGCAGGGTGGTAGTGGGGTTGGCTTCAGTTCAGTACTTCACTGCTATTCCTATTACGCAGCTCTGTAATTTCTACATTACCACTGCCAATGCCAGCAAGCAAACATTTGGCATTGACAAATGCTTGTTCAACTAGGTACAGCTTCTATTACATTGGATCATAAAAAACAGTATATCGTTTATACAATAATGTGGTTGTCAATCTTATATCAGAGTGTTTCTGGCAAGGATTCCAAACTCTGGAAAAGTTCTTCATACCTTAAAAATGAATATCCTCTTATTTTCTATTGGGTGGGCTACCTACAGCCATCTCCCTTTGTCTAAACTGGTGTTACAGTATATGTATCGGAATTTAATATGTAAAACAAAGAATAATGATGAAAATCAGAGGTCTGGTAGAGTTGCTGGACCCTGTTAGTCTACTCACTCATGTTATTTTTCTCATTCATTCCTTCCCTGCAGCAGACCAAATTGTTAAATTTCTATCTTGTAACCTTTTCAGGGAACAAAGGCTGTTCTATATGTTGTTATATGTAGAATCCACCCCGTCCACCTATTGTTGAACAGTTCTATTCTGTTCCTACATTTGGCCGTTAACTTTTCCATTTGATAGATCTATGTAATAATATCTCTCTCCATTGCTCTACATTTGGAGGTTTCTGTGACAACCAGCATTGTGTTATAGCTTTTTTGGCCATTGCCATAGTATATTAAATAAATATGTTTGGTGTTTATCTAGCAGCTTAGGGGGGTAGTCTAATAGTATAGCTATTTTCACTGTCAATGATGGAAATTCTGGTTTCAAAAGATGCAACTTCCGATCCACATCTTCCCAAAACTTAAGTACCTGGGGACAATTCCAGAATATGCATATGTGTAGATTTTAAGGCACCACAGTTTCTCCAACATGATGAATTAACAGAATTGGAAAATTAAGCTTTATTATTGGGCATATGAAAGTACCTAACTACTGTTTTCCAGGAGAATTCTTTCCAAGTATTGGAAAATGATAGCTTGTATTGCTGTGTATAACATGCTATTCCAGTCATCGGGAGAGGGGTCGGGGTCAACTTCTATTCCCATCTCTTTTTTACTTTCTGAAGTGAGGTGCGAGGAGGATTGTTTAGAGATTGATACATTAATGAAACAAAGCGGGGAGGAAGACCCTGCAACTGTGTTCTTTCAAACAGTGTTATTAGTGGGTGCAAATCTTTCCTACTCCATACTGTGCCTAAGTTCTGTTGTATGTAGTGCTTAGCTTGCAAATATCTAAAATGATCACTTTATTGTAGGTTGTACTGTGATTTAAATTCTGAAAAGTCTGAATTTAATCTGCTGCCAGTAACTGATAAATATGGACTAATCCTTTTCTTTGCCATTGACGAAAATGGCTGTCGAGGCAGTTAGCTATGAACAGGTTATCTTGGGCTAATGCCCTTAACAGGAATAATGGAGTGGTCCATCTTGTTTGATTTTTAATGTCTTGCCATATTATCAGGACATTTCACATGGATGTATTATCTGATACTACGTCTAGACGGAGAGAAGGATTTGAGAACAAAGCCTTATTCAACTCCTCATTAAATTCTGCAATTTCTAGTCTTTTCCAAAAGGAGTCATTGGTTGGGTCTAGCCATGATACCAGAGGTCATAGCTGTGTGGCCTGGTGATATAACTGTAAATTTGGTAGGTCATGGACACCTTGAATTTTTGCCAGTTGTAATTTATTATACGCTACTCTATGTTGTCTACTGTTCCACAAAATCTTTTCAATCTTGTATGTGAATCTACTTGGCTCCTGTGGTACTACCTTGGTAAACCGACTTGGAAAACTGTTTAGTTACTATAGGAATGTGTTTGTAAGTGCTATCTGTATTATTCTTGATATGTATGCCCTAATTGTATTACTACCACTCAAGAAGAGTGTTCTGTTAGTATTCTGTGCTGTTTTATTTCCTCATTGATGTCTGTAATGTTTTGGATGTACTACTTTACTGTGCTGTCCTGGGTCATGCCTGAAAATAGGCAGGTTTCGTTGCCTAGTGCACTTACCCGGTCATCAAAAGCTAATAAATAAATAAAATGTTTGCTATATGTCTATCCCATTCCTTGGAATCTGCCTAAGTGGGATTCTTTTGGCAAGGTCTGAAATACGTGCAAAAGTCTAGGTAGAATATTTATACATATTGGCTCAACCTTGTCAGATATTGATAATGGTAAAACCGACCAATGGTCTATGTCTAAGTAGAGAGTACTAATAAGTTTTGGATAGTTTAGTTGATAAAGTTGAGTAAGATCTGTAGGGATATTTACCCCTAAATATTTTATATAGGGTTGGTTCCTATTAAATTAATAATCTGCACTCACATCTGGAGGGGGGTCATAATGGATTTGTAGTGCTACTGTTTTATCTTCATTCAAACAAATCGGATTGACTTCTTTGACTGTATCACTAAGACAGTAGACAGTGGCCAAGAGGTAGACATCCTCTATCTTGATTTCAGCAAGGCCTTTGACTCGGTGCCTCGTAAAAGGTTGATCAGAAAGTTGGTGGATCTTGGGATTGGGGAAAAGATGGCCAGATGGGTGGAAAATTGGCTGAGGTACAGAACCCAGAGGGTGGTTATGGGGGCAGAGTTATCTGGTACCAGAGAGGTAACCAGTTTGGTCCCACAGGGCTCTGTTCTGGGGCCGGTGTTGTTTAATGTCTTCATCAGTGACATTGGGGATGGCATTAAGGGCAAAATGTGCCTATTCAGGGATGACACCAAGCTCTGCAGGAGAGTGGACACAGCTGAAGGGATACAGGACCTACAGGAAGATCTGGAAAAACTGTGGAGCAGGACCAGGATCTGGAAGCTTGGCTTCCACATCAAGAAATGCAAAGTTATGCATATTGGATCCAAGAATCCCAGGACAGAGTACTACCTGGGTGGAGTCCGAGTATCTGTATCAGAGGAGGAGAAGGACCTGGGAGTGATGATCACTAATGAACTCATGCACTCCACACAGTGCAAGAAAGCAGCAGCAAAGGCAAACAAGATGCTGGAATGCATATCTAGGGGAATCACTAGTAGAAGAGAGGAGGTTATACTGCCCTTGTACAGGTCACTGGTAAGGCCACATCTAGAGTATGGAGTTCAGTACTGGTGCCCACACCTCAAAAAGAACATTAACCTGCTGGAGAAAGTCCAGAGGTGGGCTACAAAGATGATAGTGGGTTAGCAGGGTAAGGCATATCAGGAGAGGTTGAGGGCACTGAACATGTATTCCCTGGAAGACAGGAGAGAGAGAGAGAGAGAGAAAGAGGACATAATTGGGACCTTCAAGTACTTGAAAGGGATAAATAAGGTTGATAAGAAGAGTCTCCTTATGCTGAGTAGCAACCATAACACTAGGGGGCACAGTCTTAAGCTGGAGGGTGGGAGGTTTAGCATGGAGGTCAGGAAGCACTTCTTCACAGAGAGGGTGGTGGGCACTTGGAATGCACTGCCAGAAGAGGTTATCTCATTGAAGACAGTGGGCAGCTTTAAGAGAGGCTGGGATAGGCATGGGGGAAAGTAAGGAGTATGGGTAGGGAGGATGGGAGGAGCAGGAAGGGAGGGCAGAGACATTAGCTCAAGCTGTGGACCCTGCAGTATGAGCAGACTTGATAGACCAAATGGCCTTCTTCTGCTGGCTTCTTCGTATGTTCATATGTATTCAATTTATATCTCAAGAGTTCTCCATATCTCAATGCATATGACGATCTAAAGGTTACCACACAATGTGAGAAGGCTGTGAGGAGAGTCAGTGAAATGCTGGGGTGCATGGGGAGAGGTATCACCAGCAGAAGGAAGGAGGTGGAGATGCCACTGTATAGAACATTGGTGGGACCTCATCTAGAGTACTGTGTCCAGTTCTGGAGGCTGCATCTCTGGAAGGACATAGTGTAGAAGCGGTTCAGAGAAGGGTGACAAAAATGGTGCAGGGGCTGTACCAAAAGTCATATGAGGGGAGACTGGAGGATCTCAATATGTATTCCCTGGAGGAGAGGAGAAAGAGAGGGGGATATGACAGAGACTTTCAAATACCTCAAGGGTGTAAATAGGGTACAAGACGGTAGCATCTTTAAAAAAAGATGTTCAAGAACAAGGAGCCATGATATGAAAATAGAGGGAGGTAGACTTAGGGATAACGTAAGAAAGAATTTTTTCATGGAAAGGGTGGTGGATCAAATGAACAGCCTCCTGGCAGAGGTTGTAGGGACAAAAATGGTAGGGGAATTCAAAAATGCATGGGACAGACATAAAGGAAGTCTAGTGATAGGAAAGAGAAGGTAAGTCGCAGATCATTTAGAATCTGCAGTATATGAAACAGGTAGGGAAAATGGGCAGACTAGCTGGGCCAAGCAGTCCTTATCTGCTGTCATATTCTTTGTTTCTATGTTTCAATATCATCTTTCATTAAAAGAGTATCCTTAAATGTGTTAATCCACTGACATTTATTAAATGTTGCTAATCGAGGTGCATTCCAATTCTGTAATATAAGTTGTTTTGTAACGGAAGGCTAAGATCTTTTTAATAATCTTGTCTGTTTTAAGTTCAAAGAAATAAATGAAAATCAAAAATATCTTAAATTGAATATATATGTTTAATATGGCTTGTGGCTCTTTGTGTTTCTTTCAACCGTAAAGAAATAGTAGGGCATCCCCAAAGTACAGTAAATGAGCAAAATTACTCACAGAGTTGCAAGCCAGCATTTGTTTGTAAGAAATAGTTTCATTTTCTGTATAGTCACAGGCGTGTAATAAGCACAAGAAATAATTTATTTAAAGAGCAGCTGACACCTTTGGGAAAACTTTGGAAAACATAATAGTCGGATACAATTCAGTTTGTATTTCAGATATTGTCTACAGATTTTTCCTCTCCATTATTTATTATGAAAGAAATTCCCATAAAAACAAGATCTTTATCCCTTAGAGCTCATCTGCTTTTATAGCTTGCTCGCTACTTAAACTCATAATGCTCTGTTGTGACATCACAGTTTGTTGCCATGGGAATAACTGGTGTCACAAACAGAGTATTATGACAGGAAGAAGCAATAGGAGCTGATGAACTCTCAAGGAATGACTATGATGTTTTCAAGCATGCAACCTCAGTAATGAACGATGTGGAGAAGAAATAGAGCTAATGAGAAATATAAAGCTACTTTGTGTCCAAATATTATGTTTTTCAAAGTTCTTCTCAAGGCGTTGGTGGCTCTTTAATTGATTTATTGTTAATCTTAGTATGATGTTCGTAGGCTTTTATCCATGTCTTGCCATAAAGAGCTAGAAATGTCTTGTTGACGATCATTAAACCAAGTTTATTCAATATTTTTGTAAGTATTAGATGTATATTGAATGAGAGTTTTATTATTCTGTTGATATATTTGACTTAACGGTTTTAATAAGGTAAACATTAAAATAGATTTATGTTTATTTTTATTAGAGCCCCTGTATTTTTATGAGAGTCAAATATTTTAGCAATTTTATAGAGCTTTTTTTAGTACAGTATAATAGTTACAGGTTTAATGTTAGCATTTATCAATCATTCATTAATTTGACTCAGCTTTATCAATCTGCAATCTATTAGCAGATCTAGAATATGAAACATTTTAAATTTGTTAAGTTTAATAAATAGTATTTTGTCATACATTATAAAATTATTTGGTTTAATATATGTTTCTGGACTAGCATTTAACCACAGAATCTTATCTTTATTTTTTAGTTCTATTGAATCAGTTATTGAATGACTGATCTGACAGTCATGCTTTCCAACCTTAAAAAAATTTTCAGTGTAATCAGAATGTCTTGCATTTTTAATATGGGGGATTCTCTAAGTATCAACAATTGAACAGGATGAATAGGTTTGCTTCATGAATCAAATTCCAATCCAGCAGATGCAGTCCAGTAATATGCCACCTTAATTTTATTTGTGCAAAGATACAACTTAGGGTCAGGACTACCCTGCCTACCCTGAATTTTCAGAATAGTTAATTTCGACCAGACAATTTGAGGGTTTCTTCCTCTCCTAATTAAATTTCGAAAAATTGTTTTAGTTTGATCAAACCAGGCATCTGCAACATCACCTTGTATGGATTGTATTATGTATAGAATATAGAGCATAATCATCATTTTAAGAACATCTATAGCCAGTCAGTTGGTCCAGTGGTTGGATTTCCACTTGTGACGCTGGCGACCCAGATTTGGAAACAGATCCGGATCGCTGAAGGGCTGGCTGGGGGGAGAAGGATGGAGTGTCCAATGGATGGCTCTCCTTCTCCAGGGGGGAGGGTGCGGCAGTGCCCGGCGCAAGGACACCTGGCAGAGGCTGGGAGTCACTCAAGCTACTGGTGCTTGCACGTATGGGAGGCAGGGCAGAGCTGGTGTCATTGCATGTCCCTGCCTCCAAAAGAAAATCACAGGAAAAAGGGGAAGGCGGGTAGGTCCACTGTCTATGTGAAGCCCTCCCTGGGGCTTCAATTAGCCACCATTGCCACCACTCTCCCGACCAGTCACTGGTTCTGTGGCTCGGATTACCGGGGGACCGATGCCATGGCCCCACCCTCTGGGGGGGTAAGCCGGGGGTAATTGGGGAGGATGGCAATAAATGGTAGGTGGAAGCTCCAGGGGCTGTGACCAGGGCTGAGTGACTGACAGTAGGACCTGTCAAATAAAGAGGATTAAATAAAAAAAAAAAAAAAAAAGAACATCTAAATACGCCTTATCTCTCCCACACTGACAGTCAATAGATTATCCCAACAGATGCTCTCCTCTGGTGAGGGAGGGCAGCCAGTTCTACTGCTCTATTGCCACCAGGGTGACCACAGGTGGTAGTGCAGTCGGAGTGGCTAGTGGGAGGAAGGTCGTCAGCAGGCACTGCATGGCGCATGCTTACATGGGGACGTGCCTGGCACGTTCTTAATGCCTACATCCCAGGGGACTCACAAATGCAAAAGGAAGACACTCCACACTGGTAGGATGAAGCTGCACCCTCCACAGGCCCTGCACCTGGATACTCAGGAAAGGTCCCTTCCCAACCAAATCTTGTCCATGATTGAAGGTAGGTGGGGCCTCTCTGACCCTGCCGGAGTGGAACTCTCTCTAGGAAAAATGGAGGGACCCTTGAAAGCCCTGAGGGAAACATAAAAACATAGAAACATAGACTTTGATGGCAGATAAGGACCGCTTGTCCCACATAGTCTTCCCATTTCCCTACCTATTGGATACATTGCAGATCCTAGTTAAACAACAGCCTACTTCTTCCTACCCCCCCAAGAATTGCGTTATGTCTGTCCCATGCATTCTTGAATTCCCCCACTGTTTTTATCCCAAGACCTCCTCAGGAAGGCTGTTCCATACGTCCACAACCCTCTCTGTGAAAAAATACTTCCCCACATTGCCCTTGAGCCGTCCCCCCTCTATCTTTAAATTGTGTCCCCTTGTTCATGCACATTTCTTTTTCTGAAAGATGCTACCCTCTTGGACTTTGTTGTTTCCCTTGAGGTACTTAAAAGTTTCTATCATGTCCCTTCTCTCCCTCCTTTCCTCAAGGGTATACATGTTAAGTTCTTAGTCTCTCTTTGTATGGCTTCTGTTGCAGACTCTGCACCGTTTTAGTTGCCCTCCTCTGGACTGCCTCCATCCTGTCTATGTTCTTATGGAGATGGGGTCTCCAGAACTGCACACAGTACTCCAGATGGGGTCTCACCTACTGTCTTTGCAGAGGGATAACAACTTCCTGTTTTCTACTGGTGATAACTCTCCCTGTACATCCCAGTATCCCCCCAGCCCTCCCTACTGCCTTCTCACATTGCTTGCTTACCTTTAGGTTATCTGATATGTCTACCCCCAGGCCCCTTTCCATTTTATTGTTGTTACTACCTCTCCACCCCCCATTGTGTTCTCTTCCCCGGGTTTTTGTTTCCCAGGTGCATTACTTTGTACTTCTTTGCATTGAATCTATGCTGCCATACTTTTAACCATTCCTCCAACCTTGCCAAGTCCCTTCATATCCTTTCCACCCCCCTTGCGTATCTACCCTGTAACAGATCTTTGTGTCATCTGCAAAGAGGCAGACTTTTTCTTCCAGTCCCTTTGCAATGTCACTTATAAAAACATTAAAAAGGACCTGCCCAATACTGAACCCTGTGGTACCCCACTAGTAACCCCCCTTTCTTTGGAGTGGACTCCATTTGCTATTACCCTCTGGGTCCTGTTGTCCAGCCAATGTTTTACCCAGGCTACCACCCTGGGACCCACTCCCAGGCTGGCTAATTTGTTTATTAATCTTTTGTGTGGGACTGTGTCAAATGCCTTGCTAAAGTCTAGGTAGGCCATGTCCACAGCCCCTTCCTGGTCTACTACTTTGATCACCCAGTCAAAGAAATCTATTAGATTCATCTGACATGACCTTCCCACTGTGAATCTGTGCTGCCTTGGGTCCTGTGTCCTGCTGGCCTCTAGATACTCAACAATTCTTTCTTTCAGAAGTGATTCCATCATTTTCCCTACCACTGACGTCAAGCTAACAGGTCTGTAGTTTCCTGCCTCTGCCTTACTCCCACTTTGGTGAAGGGGAATCACATCTGTCCTCCTACAGTCCTTAGGTACTACACCATCCTCCCATGATTTGTTAAAAAAGGGTAGGCAGTGGTGCAACTCATTCTCCCCTTAGTTCTTTTAGAATTCTGCGGTGAATCCCGTCAGGCCCCATTGCTTTATCCACCTTCAATTTTAGGAGTTCTTTCAGAACCCTTTCTTCTGTGAAAGGACTGTTATTGACTCCCTATCCAGAGTGCTTCTATTTATCAGATTAGGTACTTCCCCCTCCTCTTCTTTTGTGAATACTTTGCAGATGACACAAAGATCTGCAACAGGGTTGATACACAATGGGGGTGGAAAGGATGAGAAGGGACTTGGAAAGATTGGAGGAATGGTGAAGAGTATGGCAGCTTAGATTCAATGCAAACAAGTGCAAAGTAATGCACATAGAAACATTGAATTTGACAGCAGATAAGGACCACTTGGCCCACCTAGTCTGCCCATTTTCCTACCTAACAGATAAGCTGCAGATCCTAGTTAACCAACAGCTTACTTCCTCCTACCCCCCACTAGGACTGCCTTATGTCTGTCCCATGCATTCTTGAATTACTCCACTGTTCTTGACTCCACGACCTCCTCAGGGAGGCTGTTCCATGCATCCACAACCCTCTCCATGAAAAAATACTTCCTCACATTACCTCTGAGCCATCCCCCCTCTATCTTCAAATTGTGCCCCCTTGTTCTTACACATCTCTTTTTCTGAAAGATACTACTCTCTTGGACTTTGTTGATTCCCTTAGGTACTTGAAAGTTTCTATCATGTCCCCTCTCTCCCTTCTTTCCTCAATGGTATACATATTAAGCTCCTTTAGTCTTTCTTTGTATGTCTTCTGGTGCAGACCCTGCACCATTTTAGTTGCCCTCCTCTGGACAGCCTCCACTCTGTCTATGTCTTTGCAGAGATGGGGTCTCCAGAACTGCACACAGTACTCCAGATGGGGTCTCACCAACTGTCTGTACAGAGGGATAACAACTTCCTGTTTTCTACTATTGATGCCTCTCCCTATGCATCCCAGTATCCTCCCAGCCTTCCTTACTGCCTTCTCACATTGCTTGCCCACCTTTAGGTCATCTGATATAATTACCCCAGGCCCCTTTCCATTTTTACTGTTGTCAGTATCTCACCCCCCATTGTGTACTCTTCCCCTGGGTTTGTGTTTCCCAGGTGCATTACTTTGCACTTCTTTGCATTGAATCTGAGTTGCCATACATTTGACCATTCCTTCAACCTTACCAGGTCCCTTCTCATCCTTTCCACTCCATCTTGTGTATCAACCTTGTTGCAGATCTTTGTGTCATCTGCAAAGAGACATACTTTTCCTTCCAGTTCCTCTGCAATGTCAGTTATAAAGACATTAAAAAGGTCCGGTCCCAGTTCTGAATCCTGTGGTACCCCACTAGTAACCCTCCTTTCTTCACTGTGGACTCCGTTTACTACTACCCTTTGCGTCCTGTTGTTTAGCCAATTTTTTATCCAGGCTACCACCTTGGGACCCACTCCAAGGCTGGCTAACTTGTGTATTAATCTTTTGTGTGGGACTGTATCAAATGCCTTGCTAAAATCTAGGTAGGCCATGTCCACAGCCCCTCCCTGGTCTACTACTTTGGTCACCCAGTCAAAGAAATCCATTAGATTCATCTGAAACAACCTTTCCATTGTGAATCCATGCTGCCTTGGGTCCTCTGCCCCACTGGCCTCTAGGTACTCAACAGTTCTTTCCTTCAGAAGTGATTCCATCATTTTCTCTACCACTGAGGTCAAACTAACTGGTCTGTAGTTTTCTGCCTCTGTCCTTCTCCCAATTTTGTGAAGAGGAATCACATCCACCCTCCTCCAGTCCTCAGGTACCACCCCATCCTCCCATGATTTGTTAAAGAGAGTAGTCAGCCGTGTTACTAGTTTTACCCTTAGTTCTTTTAGAATTCTTGGGTGAATCCCATCAGGCCCCATTGCTTTGTCCACCTTCAGTTTTATTAGTTCTTTCAGAACCCTTTCTTCTGTAAATGGACTGGAATCGACCCCCGTCTTCAGAGTGTTTCTCTTGTTTGGTTTAGGTACCTCTCTCTCCTCTTCCTTTGTGAATACTGAGCAGAAATATTCATTCAGTATCCCTGCTTTTTTACTGTCACCCTCTGCCCACATTCCCTTCCCTTTATTAAGCCTCAGTATCCCTCCTTTGGTCTTTCTTTTCTCCCTAATGTACCTATAAAAAGTCTTAACCCCCTTCTTAACAGAGTTGGCTATCCTTTCCTCGGTTTGGGCCTTTGCTATTCTGACTGCCTTCCCTGCCTCTTTCTGCTTTAACTGATAAAGTTCTCTGTCCTGCTCCTTCCGCATTTTCTTATATTTTCTGAATGCTATCCTTTTCTCCTTAACCTTCCCTGCCACCTCTTTTGAGAACCATAGTGTTTTTTTCCTTCATTGTGTTTTGTTGATTTGCTTTACACAAAGGCATGTTGCCTCTGTGATGGCTGTTTTGATTACTCCCCATTGTTCCTTCACCCCTCCTTTTTGCCTGTTTGCTAGTGCTTTTCTGAGGCACTCTCTCATTTTCCCAAAGTCAGTCCTCCTAAAGTTCAATACTCTCACTTTTGTATGGCTTGATTGTATGGCTGTGTTTATCGTGAACCACACTGTTTGGTGGTCGCTTGCTCCCAGATGGCTACCCAGTTCTAAATCTGAGATTCTTTCTCTGTCTTCATTTGAGAGTATCAGGTCTAAGATTGCTCCCTCTTGAGTAGGTTCCAATACTAGCTGTCTGAGGCATGCCCCTTGTAGGGCATCAAGAATGACCCTGCTCTTGGATGTGCCTGCAGCAAAGGTGCTCCAGTTAACATCTGGCATATTCAGGTCCCCCATCAAAAATATCTCCCCTTTTTCTACCATTCTAAGGATGCCTTCTATCATTTCCTTGTCCATTCCCTCCTCCTATGATGGGGGTCTGTATACAACATGGAAAACAAAAACCCAGGGGCAGAATACACAATGGGGGGGAGTACTAACAACAGCAAAAATGAAAAGGGACCTGGGGGTAGTCATATCAGATGACCTAAAGGTAGGCAAGCAATGTGAGAAGGCAGTAAGGAGGGCAGGGGGGATACTGGGATGCACTAAGAGAGGCATCACCAGTAGAAAACTTGAAGTTGTTATCCCTCTGTATGGACAGTTGGTGAGACCCCGTCTGGAGTATTGCATGCAGTTCTGGAGACCTCATCTCCACAAGGGCATAGACAGCATGGAAGCAGTCCAGAGGAGGACAATTAAATGGTGCAGGATCTGCACCAGAAGCCATACGAAGAGAGAGACTGAAGGAGCTTAATATGTATACCCTTGAGGAAAGGAGGGAGAAGGGGGACATAATAGAAACTTTGAAGTACCTCAAGGGAATCAACAAAGTCCAAGAGGGTAGCATCTTTCAGAAAAGAGATGTGCAAGAACAAGGGACACAATCTGAAGATAGAGGGGGATGGCTCGGGCAACATGAGGAAGTATTTTTCAGGGAGAGGTGGTGAACGCATGGAACAGCCTTCCAGAGTGGGCCATGGGGGCAAAAACAGTGGGAGAATTCAAGAATGCACGGGACAGACATAAGGCATTTCTAGAGGGGGGGTAGGAAGAAGTAGGCTGTTGGTTAACTAGGATTTGCAGTTTATCCAATAGGTAGGGAAATGAGCAGACTGGGTGGGCCAAGCGGTCCTTATTTGCCATCAAAGTCTATGTTTCTATGTTTACAAGGTTCTGTTAACCACCAGATTAATTTTGTAACCACATGTTCTCCACAGAGCACCTCCCTTTACCCACCACTGTCATTTGTACCGAGTTTTAGCCTTCCCATCCCTAACAAATAGGCATCTTCATCACTGCGCTAATTTCATCTCAAAGTACTGGCTTGGTACACTCCCTTCCTATCTTAAGTCCCTAATCTGCCCCTCACCCACTCACACTTGATTTCTAAGATCCCATGACCACAGAACTCTGACAGTTCCCTGGTGATCCACCTCAAGCGGACAGGACGACTCCTGCTATCACCTCCCTAAACTGTGGAATGCTCTTCCTACACAAATCTGATCCTCTTCCTCACCTGGCTCATTAAAAGAAGCCCTACATAATTTCCTCTCTGTAAATTGCACTTGCCCCTAGCTCCCCCTCCTTCTTGTCCATCATCCTGACTGATGCCCAATATGCCTAACCATAACCAAATCGATGCACTTGCAGTTTTGTGCCCATTTGGCTTCCATTGTGTAATGGCTTTTTCATTTCATCTCTCTCCCTCTCTAAATTGGTCTATCTTCTTAGCCTGTCGACTTAGCCCTGTTCTCTAGCTTGATTCTCTACCACTTTATTTCATCTCTCTTGTTACTGTGTGCCATTTAAGCTGAATGGTTTAGACCCTTGGTCACACTTGATACTACTTTGCTTTATATATGTCTCACCACAAGTTCACTGTTACAGGATTTAATTTCTCTACACCGTAAATATTTGCTTTTTATGCTAATGTATAATTCACTTTAACCTATGTTAGTGTATGCTATTGTGTAATCTGTGTGTACTCATTGATACTTTGTAACTCCCACCACCCTCTCCCCCAGGTCGTACCAGGAGACGAGCAACTTGTTTGTTCAGTGTACCTTACCTGGTGAAACTTTTCAATAAATAAATAAATAAATGATAGCTAAAAATTGGCATATTTTGCAAATGGATGAAAGACTAAAAAATGTTACAAGAGAGTTCCCTTGTATGGTATATAGATGTGGAAGAAATATTGCAGATAGAGTGGTTACCAGTTATCATGATACAGAGCCTAGAATTCAAAGAGAACCCCCTTGCCTAATGGAACACACAGATGTGGTAATTGTTTGTTTTGAGATGATATTCAGGTTACTGCCACTTTCTCCAGTGTTCACAATAATAACAATTATGCCATAAAGTGTTTTATAAATTGTAACAGTTCAGGACTGATATTGACAGCAAAATGTAACTGCCAAGTGTTTTACATTAGGAATACCAAGATGCATTTTTATTTGTTTTTGTAAACTTTATTTAACAAATAGGACACATACAGATATAAACTTGATGTTATCCTTCTCCCATGTGGGAGGTTATAAGGTATAACAGTAACAAACTCAAGGCATACATTCAATACTCTTAGTTAATGACTTTCATTACTTTCTAAATTAAAATGGTTTTAGCCTTAGGATTAAAATAACAAGTTCGGATTAGTCAATAAGAAGTATAAATAATGGTGATAATAAGTAAACTAATAATCTTTACCACATGGTTTAGCATGCTTTTATATGTAATTTCACCATCTTTTATAGTTCCTGGACATACTGTCAAAGCCTCCTACTTTACTTTTCAGACCACTGGAAACCAACTATCCTCCACAGCTTTTTCTAGGGGTGACCAAGTCTCTTCAAATTTGTGCAATTGTCCCCTCACTGTGTATTGGGTATGTTCTAGTTTCATAATGTGAAAGAGTGAGTCAAGCCATGAGGCCAAAGATGGGGGATGGGCATGCTTCCAATGGATAGCCAATTCTCTTAGCCCCATCACCAGACTAAGTCACCTAAGTTTATTCCCTCTGCTGGAGCTCTGGTCTCCAAACCCTGGAAGCCCTAAAAAAATCTCCAAAGGATCCAGTCTAATATTCATTTGGAGGGTCTTGGACAGGATATCAAGTATACTTTTCCAGAAGGAATGGACCCTGTGGTGTTCCCAGATCTGGTGGAAACATGTATCCACCTGCACTTAGCATTTAGGGCAGAGTTGAAATGTCTCAGGATCAATTTTGTGTGCCAGTTCAGGAGTGGAATAGCCTTGCATCATCATATTATACTGAGTTGCTCTCAGCCTATTGTTGACTGAGCACTGCAGTAGGTTTTTCTGAATCAAAGACCAGTCACCTCCAGTCAAGCCCTCTGGGTATATATCGTGGTCCCATCTTTTCTTGATCTTCTCCAGGGGATCCGGCAGGGCATCCACTAGGAGCTTGTAACAACTCCTTAAGGGTTTAAAAGCCTCAATTTTGGAGAATTTCTTAAACAACTCTTCAAGGGGAGGTAATGCATACTCTCAGCCCCCAGGCTACCCTCTCTTAATCTCTCAAGTCCATTCCAAAGATTGATATAGGTAAAGATATGTGAGAGGTCAAGGCCATATTTTTCCTTCAAATCCTTGAAGGAAACTAAATGTCCTTTGTGCATAAGCTGACCAATTTTAAATAGTCTCCTATTGTACCACACAGCCAGATGTTGTAGAATTACCTTAGGGGTCTGTATCTCCCTTCTGAGCAGTGTCTCCAATGTAGAGTCTGGAGACAGGGATGCCCTTAACCCCAAAATCTTGGGGGCAGTACCCCAGGCCTTTAGAGTGGCTCTGGTGCACGGGTTGGACACTTTGGTTTTTTGTTCACCCTGCAATCAATCCACCAGCACTGAGTGGTAGAAGGGAGCACCCTCTCCTCCCTCCAGTTTAATCCATGACGGGATGCCAAATTGACCCTCTCTCAACATATGATGTATATGGGCCAGCTAGGAGGCCAGGTAGTAATGGTGGATGTTAGGTAGTCCGAAACCTCCTTTGGACACACCTCTCCACAGGGCTTGCTTGCAAATCCAAGGTCTCTTCCCCACCATACAGTTGAGTGATGGCCCCCTCTATTGATTTAATGTATTTTTGTGGTAAGAACATTGGCACTGACTGAAACATATATAGCACTTGTGGAAGAATAGACATTTTAATAAGGTTAACTCTCCCCAACAGGGTTAGAGGAAGGGCATGCCATCTATAGCCATCCTCTTTAATTTTTCTTTATTAATGGGAGTAGTTAAGTTTGATTGTTTGGGACAGTCTATTGGGGAGAATCACTCCAAGGTATTTAACCTGTCTAGAGGGTGGAATTGTAGCCCCTGCTCCAGTTATTGGGGCCCTAGATTTCCCCAAGGGGAGCCATTCACTTTTGTCCCAATTTATTTTGTGGCCTGAAAGAGGGCCATATGAGTCAAAGATTGAACTCAGTTCAGGCAGAGCCACCCCCAGGTTATCCAAAATAACAACACGTTATCAGCAAAAAGGGAGATGACGTGGTTAATCCCATTACTTTTTAGCCCTCTGATCTTAGTATTTTCCCTACTAGTTGCTGCCAGAGCCTCTATACTCAGTACATACAGTGAGAGGGAAAGAGGGCATCCCTGCCTGGTCCCACAAGAATGGGAGAATGGCTGAGAAATAACACTGTGAGAATCTGTGCCATAGCTGATTTATATAAGGAGCTCTACCAGCCCAGGAAAATTTGCCCCAGATCAAATTTTCTAAGCACAGCGAACATAAAAGACCATTCTACATGGTTGAAAGCCTTTTCGGCATCTAAGGCCAGTAGACCATTTGCCCCTTCCCCCCCAGACCATTTATGGATTATGTTCATTGCACATCTTAAGTTATGTTTGGCTTGCCGGCCTTTCACAAACCCCCCCTGGTCTGAGTGTACAAGGTCGGGAAGGAAAGACTCCAGTCACCTAGCTAAAATGTTGGCGATGATTTTGTAGTCGGCATTGAGGAGAGAGATTGGTCAATGAGAATCATATTTCTCTGGGTTTTTCCCTGGTTTAAGCAGAACTGTTATGGTAGCCAAAATTTGAGATGGGGGAAGATCACCCTCTTTCAGTACCACTTGTATCATCTCTGCCATCAGTTCTCCAACAGACTCCCTTGTGGATCTATAAAAATCAGCTGGAAGCCCTTCCTCTCTTCATCTGCCAGACCACTGTTTTTATTTCCTAGGGTAATTGGGGATTCCAATTGTTCTCTCTGAGCAACACTTAACTTGGACAGTTCCAACCCCCCCCAGAAATGAAGAAGGGTCAGACCCCTCTGGGACCTGTGTTGTACAGAGGGTCTCAAAAAAGTCTTTGAAAATGGAGTTTATTTCTTCTTGGTTATGTGTTACCACCCCCATCCTCCATTTTCTAATTTCAGTATGGTGCATTCAGCTTGCTTTTTTCTCACTAGGCTGACCAGCCACTTACCGGCCATATCTCCTTCAAAGTGTGAGAAAGATTTAGTCAATAACAAATCTCGTTCAATTTTTTTTGAGGATATTTGATTTAGTCGGTCCTTTAGAATTTCAAGTTCCCCAGTAATGGAGGGGGAGGTGTAAACCATAGCTACCCTCTCTAAAGCTTGGATTTTTGTTACAAGCTCCTCCTCTGCCTCATTATTCTGCCGTTTTTTAAAAGCAGAGCATGAGAAAGTTTTTCCCCTAATCTACGCGCTAAGGGCATCCGAAACAAAATTAATGTGGGTACCCTTGTCATAGTTGTTCAAGATAAAAGCTCTAAACTTATTATTTATAAACACAGAGTACTCTGCCTCCAGGAGGAGCATAGGGTCTAATCTCCACTGAGGTGGATCCGACGTGGAGGAACCCAGCGACATATTCACCCCTAAAGGTGCGTGGTCCAAAATGAGGCAGAGAGATTCTCATCAACTAGGGCCAAGGAGAAAAACATGCAATCAAGTCTGGAGTAAACCTGATTAGCATGAGAAAAAAATGAATACTCCCTTTCAGTCAGATGACAGTGCCGCCAGGCTTCAATAAGGGCCTTTGCCCTTGTCATCCCCTGTAAAGCCAGTACTCCATGGGGGATAGGGTTTGACTTCTTCCTAGAATGTTCCCAGACTGGGTCCATATATACATTGAAATCCCCCCATGACCAGATTATCTCCATAAGGGGCTAATGTGACTTCCCAGTGGGTAAAGAAGTCAGGGGAGTCATAATTGGGTCCATACACTAATATCAGAGTAAGGTCTCTACTCCCCACATCTATCTCCACAATTAGAGATCTCCCTTGAGGGTCAGCCTGCTTAGATTTAATTAAATGAGGGAGATTCAGGCGTATCCATATAGCCACCCCCCTTGCTTTGGAAGTGAAAGGGGCCGCTACCAGGGAGCCCCCCCATGATTGTGCCAGGAAGGCTGCCTCCTCCCCAGTACAATGACTCTCTTGCAGCATTGCTATATCTCCCCTCATTTTTTTTAATTTGAAGCCATACTCTTTTCCTTTTTACCACAAGATGCATTTTTAATTAAGGATATTTGAACATCTTTGAACTATTGAAAAAAGGGACCTTAATAATGCTTTGGCAGTTCATGTGACTAAAACTGTGTGTATGTGTATGGGGGGGGGGGCATTCTTTTAAATTTTATGGCACTGAACAGATAAAACCACATAGGAGAGGTGGAGATCATGAGAACAGATTATTGAGACAAGAGGGCTTATGGCAATATGGACTGCGGGCACATTGCCCACCTGAATTAAATGAGATGTTCAGCCTACAGCCCTTTTTAAAATAAATGCTATACTGTCTGAATACCTTCATGATATTTTCACTGAGTTACATTATAAGGTTGTAAATAGCTGTAAATACATATGTATGTTTATGATATTTTATTATGTTTCTATGATGTCTTTTCAGCATCAATTTATTATATATGTTTGCTTGTGATTAGTGGCATTTATGAATTAATATATTCTGTGGAGGTTTCTAATTGATAGTTGCATGTCTGTGCTTTGTAAGCCATGCATTGAAAAAGTGTACATGATTAGCATGAAGCATTGGCTTTTTAGAGTAGGGTGAGCACTGTGGTATTTCAACCATGTGTATACTAATAAAATATTTTTAACAGTACCAAACAAGTGGTCACTTTACCTGAACCAGATATAACTTCTTGTTTTAATATTAATATGTGTTATTATCCTGTATCTTAGCAACAGCAAGTATGCTGAACAAAAACACAACTATGATGGCCCCAAGGTAAATCAAAACCAAGTACAGTAGGTGCTAATAACTTGCTTCTAATGTTATAATGTCATAACAATGAGGCTAAAAAACTGGGTGCCCTGCACAGTGCACCACTCAACACACCACTTTCGTATAAAGACTGCAAAAACAACATTCCCAAAATCTTCTTGCTTCCCAGATTCCACATTGCCTGACATTTTCAGATACACCTTGTTTAGGGGATTGTTTTTGCTGCTTTTATCATCTTGCTATCCCTTTCTTGCTTGCAGTTATTTATCTCACAAACAAAAAAGGTTGCCTGCTTTCATTGCTCTTTTCAAATTCTTTTATTTCATTTTCTTTTTTCCCACATCCACGTTGCTCAGCTGCCACCACCCAGCACTCAGCTTACGCTAGGGTGCCACAGCAATCCCACAGGGTGACACTGTCTGTGGTCCCACTTCTCAAAAGAAGAGCCCTCCATGGGATGCTCAATCCTCTCTCATGTGTCTGGCCCCCAAGAGACCAATGTCCATTTGGAAACTCAGTTCATTGGAGTAGTTAGCAGTACTGACGGTAGTGTAGCGCTACTGGGTTGGTTCCTTCTTTTCATTTTAACAAACCAAACAATTGTTTTTTAGTTTCCCCTTATCCACCAGGGATTTTCCCTGTAATCAGATAGGAAGGTACCCTCGAAACTGACAGGAATATACCATGACCTGTAATCAGACAGCCAATGGGATATACACACACAGAAACTGCATGCTTGCAGTGGAGAAAAGGTACTGCAGTAGTTACAACTAAACTGAGAACTGAAGAAACAAAAACCAATACATACAAGCTGTAAATTAATTGTAAAGGTACATTTATTAAGCACACAATCAAATGGTAGTGACTGCCTGGACGCCAGTGCTTCATGGCATGCTGCCTCTTCCTTAAGGGAGACGTGGCTCACCACAATGAAGTGCCTTGAAGTGCTAGGGTCCAGGCAGTCATACACTGATTGGGTGCATTTAACAAATTTACTTTCACAATTTATTTATAGCTTGTGTGTGCTGGTTTTTAATTTTTCAGTTAGAGAATGGGATATGCCCTGTTCAGGCTGTATGAGCCATCATTGAGACAGCAATGATTTTTTTTCAGCCAGGGGTCCATTACACTACCCAGCACCCACTCAGCTCTGCCTCTCCTGATCCTGCCCCTTTGGGGTGGCCACACAACCAAAACATTCTGAGTGTGCCGTGCAGATCTCCTAGTGGGTTGGGGATCCCTGCAAGGAGACCGACATGGTACTTTATGAAAATATGTTCTTTGAGGCCTTACCCTTGGGCCCTCCTTGAAAATGAAATGAAAGGATGTAAAAAAAGAGCCATAAAAGCAGGCAGCTTTTTAAACTTGTGCGATAAATTATTACAAGTAAGAAAGGATTAGAAAAATGATGACAACAGTGTAAACACTCCCCTAAACAAGCCTTATTGGAGAAACTTTTGGGTTAATATATGTGTTTTTAATGGAAAATATTTAACAGCTTGATATTTAGTAAAGCAAAAATAATAGGAGTCCATGACCAGTTTACGGGGACAAAGGTTTAAAGGTGGTTTTTATATGAATAAATGGTGCTAAAAAAGATGAACTTGGGGGACCCTCTCAAAAATTCGAGCAGTTGCCGCTAGATGGCCAAATTCAAGATGGCCACCAAAAATTTCTAAAATGGCATATCTCAGCTCATAGTTGTCGTATAAAGCTGTATCTGGTGTCTAGATAGGAGTTTTGAGGGTCAAGGATTTAATTTCTCATAACAAAAATTTTCTTGCTTGAAGCCAAATTTCTATGTTTTATCTTTTTGCAGGTGTGTGTGATTGGTGATTGGAAAGATGCTGACACTCTTGATAATAGCAGTACAACAGTTGAGAGGAACAAAGAGGAGTTGAGATGATTAAAGAACTGTGTATACATAGAAACATAGAATTTGATGGCAGATAAGTAGCGTTTGGCCCACCCAGTCTGCCCATTTCCCTACCTAATGGATAAGCTGCAGATCCTAGTTAACCAGCAGCCTACTTCTTCCTACCCCCACCCCTTAGAATTGCCTTATGACTGTCCCATGCATGCTTGAATTTCACCACTGTTTTTGACTCCACAACCTCCTCTGGAAGGCTGTTCCATGCATCCACAACCCTATCTGTGAAAAAATACTTCCTTACATTACCTCTGAGTCACCCACCTCTATCTTCAAATTGTGCCCCTTGTTCTTGCACACCTCTTTTTCGAAAGATGCTACGCCTTGGACTTTGTTGATTCCCTGAGGTACTTGAAAGTTCCTATCATGTCCCCTCTTCCTCCTTTCCTCGAGGCTATACATATTAAGCTCCTTAAGTCTCTTCATATGTCTTCTGGTGCAGACCCTGCACCATTTTAGTTGCCTCCTCTGGACAGCTTCCATCCTGTCTATGTCTTTGCAGAGATTGGGTCTCCAGAACTGCACGCAGTACTCCAGATGGGGTCTCACCAGCTCTCTGTACAGAGGGATAATAACTTCCTGTTTTCTACTGGTGATGCCTCTCCCTATGCATCCCAGTATCCCCCCAGCCCTCCTTGTTGCCCTCTCACATTGCTTGCCACCTTTAGGTCATCTGATATGACTACCCCCAGGTCCCTTTCTATTTTTGTTGTTGTTAGTGTCTCACCCCCCATTGTGTACTCTTCCCCTGGGTTTTTGTTTCCCAGGTGCATTACCTTGCACTTCTTAGCACTGAATCTAAGCTGCCATACATTTGACCATTCCTCTAACCTTGCCAAGTCCCTTCTCATCCTTTCCACCCCACCTTGTGCATCAACTCTGTTGCAGATCTTTGTGTCATCTGCAAAGAGACATACTTTTCCTTCAGTCCTCTGCAATGTCACTTATAAAGACATTGAAGAGGACCGTCCTAATACTGAACTTTATGTGTACCCACTAGTAACCCCTTCTTCAGAGTGGATTCCATTTACTATTACCTCTGTGTCCTATTCTCCAGCCAATTCTTTACCAGGCTGTCATCCTGGGACCCATTCCCAGGCTGGCTAACTTGTATATTAATCTTTTGTGTGGGACTGTGTCAAATGCCTTGCTAAAGTCTAGGTAGGCCATGTCCACAGCCCCTCCCTGATCTACTACTTTGGTCACCCAGACAAAGAAATCTATTAGATTCATCTGGCATGACCTTCCCACTGTGAATCCATGCTGCCTTGGGTCCTGTGCCCTTCTGGCCTCTAGATACTCAACAATTCTTTCCTTCAGAAGTGATTCCATCATTTTGCCTATCACTGAGGTTAAACTAACAGGTCTGTAGTTTTCTGCTTCTGCCCTGCTCCCACTTTTGTGAAGTGGAATCACATCTGCCCTCCTCCAGTCCTCAGGTACCACCCCATCCTCTCATGATTTGATAAAGAGGGTAGTCAGTAGTGTCACTAGTTCTACCCTTAGTTCTTTTAGAATTCTGGGATGAATCCCATCAGGTCCCATTGCTTTGTCCACCTTCAGTTTTAAGAGTTCTTTCAGAGCCCTTTTTTCTGTAAATGGGCTGGTATCAACTTCTGTATCCAGAGTGTTTCTATTGTTTGTTTTAGGTACCTCCCCCTCTTCATTTATAAATACTGAGCAAAAATATTTGTTTAGTATCTCCACCTTTTCACAGTCACCCCCTGCCCACCCCCCTTCCCTTTATTAAGCCTCACTATCCCTCCCTTGGTCTTCCTTCACTCCCTGATGTACCTATAAAAGGATTTATCCCACTTCTTAACTGAGTTGGCTATCTTTTCCTCGGTTCGGGCCTTAGCTGTTCTGACTGCCTTCCCAGCTTTCTTTTGCTTTAACTGATACAATTCTCTGTCATGCTCCTTCTGTGATTAATTGTACTTCCTGAATGCTTTCTTTTTCTCTTGAACCTTCACTGCCACTTCCTTTGAGAACCATTGTGGTTTCTTACATTGTTTTGTTTTGTTTATTTGCTTCACACAAAGGCTTGTTACCTTTGTTATGGCAGTTTCTATTATTCCCCATTGTTCTTCCACCTCCTTCCTGCCCATTTGCTAGTGCATTCCTTAGGCACTCACCCATTTTGGTAAAGTCAGCCCTCCTAAAGTCCTGTACTTTTACCTTTGTATGGCTAGACTCTATTGCTGTGTTTATTGTGACCCATACTGTTCGATGGTCGCTAGTTCCCAGATGGCTACCCACTTCTTCATCTGTGATCCTCTTTCCATCTCCATTTGAGAGAACCAGGTCTAAGATTGCTCCCTCTCGAGTGGGTTCCAATAGTAGTTGTCTAAGGCATGCCCCCTGTAGGACATCTAGAATAACCCCACTCTTAGAAGTGGCTGCTGCAACTGCACTCCAGTTAACATCTGGCATATGCAAATCACCCATCAGCAATATCTCCCCTTTTTCTGCCATTCTAAGTATACTTTCTATCATTTCCTTGTCCATTTCCTCCCCCTGAGAGGGGAGTCTGTATACAACCCCTGTGCGGATTGTGGTGCCATTGTCTGTCTCCAAATTGACCCACAGTGCTTCTTCTCCTCCCTGTTTACCCTTTTGTTCTGTTGCTTTGATTCCTTCCCTTATGCAAAGAGCTACTCCTCCTCCTCCTCTTTTACCCTCCCTGTCCCTCCTGTAGATGGTGTATCCTGGTATGTTTACATCCCAGTCATGGTTTTGTGTGTACCATGTTTCTGTGACTGCCACAATATCCAGATGTTCCTCCTCCATCAAGGCCACCAATTCAGGAAGCTTGTTACCCAGACTACGGGCATTGGTACTCATTGCTTTCCATTTTTTGTTATTATGTGATAAAGACAAACGTGACTATCCAATTGATTCATGGAACAAACTGCAGAGTCTAGCACTGGGATGGAGGGGTTGTACAAATATGGAAGTGTTTTTGAGAAAGTAAACTAGGATGATGGTCAGACTGGCATGGATTTTACAAATTGTGTAAAAGTGGATTCATGAGTAAAAGGAAGCTTCAGCAAGCCGAAACTAGGAAAGAGAAACAGCAGATGCAAGAAATCCTCGTATCCTGATCCGAGCATCACAGTTCCCCTGAAAATGCTCCAGACCCTTCTGCTAAACTTTCATGGAGTGGTCCTCTACAGGACAAGGATCTCTGTGTCTGGAGCATGATGTCAGAAGACAAAAAACATTCTGATCAAGAAAAGTGATGTCTTCTCCAACAAGTGGATGCCTGGCACACGTTCAAGGCTCACACTGTGTATATAGAAGATGCTACAATGCTTGACTGTATCTTAGCTGTAATTGACCATTCAATAGATCCTTTTGTGGCTGAGATTCAGTATCATTGCTCCTGTTGGAAAAAATATGTCTCTCCAATATACCACCAGAATAAATACATTAATGCAGATCTTCATTTATAACAGGTTCGTCTTGCAGAAGTTTGAGAAATGTTCTTCAAACATGTACAGACAGTTTTATTGGATATGAATGAGCCAAGAACATTGCGAGGACTACTGATGGACTACATAACCTGTCGAGGAATTTTGGTTATGATACAAGTACAACAAAATCAAACACAATTAAGCAGATGATTCAAAAGGAGTTTGCAAACAGGATCGGATTTCATGATCATTTCCACAAAAATGAGAGTACCATAGTGTATGACACATCTGTAAGTGGAAGTTATGTGGAAGCAGCAATCTACTCATGGGGAGTGAGCTACAAACAATTACTGAATACCATTACCAGGCTCTTGAAAGATAAGTTATCGCATGACGCAGGCATGAACTGGCCTCCACATATTGATGAGCTTGGGAACACTGAAGAACCTAATACCTAAAGCACTCAGGACCAAAAGATTCGAGAAATGGTCCATTCTTTGGCTTGTCTTGATAAGGAGAAATTTGCCCTGTTACAAATAACAGAACATCATGTGACAGAGGAATGTCTCCCAACATTCAGTCCTAATGGAACTATGTTCAAAGTGCAAAAATCTAAGTTAGCTGAAAAGCTGAACCTGGTTCCACTACACCCCATCAGTAGCTACATTGCCCTGGTAAACATGGGATTCATTTGGAGGCTTGCCACTCCTGCAGGGAATAGAGAAAAGCATGATGAAACTGACTTCACATGGGCAGATTATGCTCATTAAGTATTTGCACTTGTCCTGGCTTGACACCCCAAAGCTTCCAAGATCATCTTTGTGAATGAGCCATATGACTTGAAGATGAGCATCAAAGACAGTGAGCATGAACGCAGAACAACATGCACATCACACACATTCCCAATTTGTTCTGAAATGTGCTAGAAGGGGTAGGGACAAGCCTCATTTAATTATACATCTTGGGATGAATGACCTGGCTGACAAAATGGTAGATATAGTCCAGAGGAGGTTTAAGGAACTAGGACAATTATATGAGGTGCAGGAAGATCAGTAACTTTTTCAGAGATACTTCCAGTGCCCAAGGCAAGCACAACAAGAAAGCTGAGAGTAGAGGAATTTAATGGATGGCTAAGAACCTGGTGTCATGCTAAAGGGTATGGGCTGTTGGATGGGGTGGGGAAGGACCTGGGAGGACAGTAGTCTCTATGCCATGGACAGACAACACTTAAGTGAGGAGGGAAAGAAAGTGTTGCAACAGAGGATGGAGGAGTACATAGAGGAAGTTGGGAATTTAAACTAGGAGTGGGGGTGGCAAGTGGTCAATAGGTATGCAGAAACCACAGGATGGGAAACCATATGAGCTTACCCTCCCATAACAGTGACAAAGGACAAATGACAAGTACTATTGGTGATGCTAGTAAAGGAGGGCAGGATGGGGGGGTGAGGGTGGAAGGTGGTTACCCTTAATGCTAGGAGCCTTTGAAGGAAAACTGCAGAGTTACAAGTGCTCATGGCAGAGGGAGAGGTAGACATTGCAGCCATCACACAAACATGGGCCACCCAATACAAAGACTGGGACCTGTCTGTACCAGGGTACAGGTTATTTCATAGGGACAGGGTGATTTAGAAAGGAGGGTGGCACTATTTGTGAAGGAAGAACTGAAGTGTGTAAGGGAGGAAGGGGAGGAGGGTAGTATGGAGTCACTTTGGATGCAAATCCAGGATTCCAAGAATAGGATTCTCAGAATGGGAGTGGTGTGCAGGCCACCCTCTCAGATGGAGGAATTAGACAGGGAACTAGTGGGACAGATCAGGAGGACCTGAGAGAAGGGTAGTGTGGTGATTGTGAGGGACTTCAACATGCCAGGAGTGGACTGCAGTACCCCAACAACCAGGAATAGAAGGGAGCAGGTACTGCTGGATGCCTTCCAGGATTGCTTCCTGCTGAAAATGGTCAGTGCACCAACCAGGTTAGGGAACACCCTTGACCTTGTGCTGGAAAATGGGGAGTTTGTGAGAGAACTTACGGTGGAAGAACTGCTGTCAGGGAGTGACCACCACTCAGTATGGCTCACATTGGATATGGGCAAGAAAGGAGTGGAATCTGGCCCAAGAGTGCTGGACTTCAGGAAGGTCAACTGTGGTAGGATGGGGGAAGTGTTAAAAGGGCACTGGGCCAGAATTCAACCTAGTATGGGTACTATCCAGAGGTGGGAGCGCATAAAGCTGGGGATAGTGGAGGCAACCAATACCTGCTGCAAGGCTCAGAGCAAGAGGCTAGGGCTAAGAAACTGAGCTGGTTGAGCAAGGAGGTCACGGAAAAGGTAAGGGGGAAAATAGCTGCCTTTAGGAGGTACAAGAAAACAGGGAGGCGGGGAGGACAGGGAGGAGTACCTGACAGAATCAAAGGAGGTGACACGGGCAGTAAGGGGAGCCAAGGCATCTACGGAGTTCAGGCTGGCACAAGGCATGAAGAAGGGAGAGAAGGACTTCTTTATGTACATCAGGGAGAAAAGGAGCTGTAAGGACCACATAGTAAGGATTAGGAAGGGGGGGCTGGGTGGAAGCAGGGTGCAATAAGGCAGAAGTGCTAAATGATTACTTCTGCTCGGTATTTACTAAGGAGAAGAGGGGGGTGATACCCAATGGGGTGGAATGGCAGAAACAGGGGGAAGGGGTGACAGATGGGGAAATCATGGAGGGCAGAGTTCAGGAGGGCTTGAAGGCACTGAGGGTGGACAAGGCACCAGGCCCAATTGGCATCTGCCCCAGGGTACTGAAGGAGCTGGCAGAGGTCCTTGTGGGACCTTTGTCAGACCTATTTAATGCCTCACTACACTCAGGGTGTGTACCTCAGGACTGGAGGATGGTTCATGTGGTGCCCCTCCACAAGAGTGGCCCCAAGGATGAACTGGGGAACTACAGACCGGTGAGCCTCACATCCATCATAGGTAGGCTGATGGAGACTATCCTGAAGGAAAGACTGGCGGCCCTCCTGGAGGCCAAAGAACTACAGGACAGCAGACAGCATGGCTTCATATGTGGCAGATCCTGCCAAACCAACCTGGTGGAGTTCTATGACTGGATAACTAGGCAGCTGGACAGGGGTCATGCAGTGGATGTCCTGTATCTGGACTTCAGTAAGGCATTTGACTCAGTGCCACATGGGAGGCTGGGAAGTAAGTTAGAAGGCACGGGGTGGGTGCAAAGCTGGTGAGATTGGTAGGGAACTGGCTTCAGGGAAGGCAACAGAGGGTGTCTGTGGGTGGGGAGCTGTCACACCCAAGGATAGTGATGAGCGGTGTTCCACAGGGCTTGGTGTTGGGACCAGTGTTGTTTGGGATATTAATTGCCGACATATCATTGGACATCAAGAGCAAGATCAGTCTGTTTGCTGATGATACCAAGATGGGAGCAGTGGTGGATGACCTAGGGAGATGGTAGGGGTTACAGGATGATCTGGCAAAGCTTGAAACCTGGTCAGACACCTAGCAACTGGGATTTAATGCCAAAAAGTGCAAGGTGCTGCATTTTGGGGTGAAGAACCCAAGGAGGAGTTACCAGATGGGGGAGTGCAGCTAGCCCAGACAGAGGAGGAGAAGGATCTGGGGGTGCTCATTACAGGGTCAGTGAACAACTTGGCACAATGTAGGAAGGCAGCTGTAAAGGCCAACAAAATGCTGGATTGCATTGCAAGGGGCATATCCTCGAGGAGGAAGGAGGTGATTCTGCCACTGTATAGGTCATTAGTTAGACCACACCTAGAGCACCTGTATCTGAAGAGGGACATTCAGTTACTGGAGGGTGTTCAGTGCAGGGTGACAAAGAATATCAAGGGGCTGGGGGACTTATCATACGAGAGGAGGCTGAGGGAGTTGAACATGTACTCGCTATAGGAGAGGAGGGACGGGGGGACATGATTGAAACCTTTAAGTACATGAAAGGAATAAGCATGACAGGTACGGAGGGGCTGTCAAAGTAAGGGAGGGGAGGGACACCAGGGGCCATGATATGAGACTGGAGGGAGGAAGGTTCAGGAGGGAGATGAAGAGACACTTTTTTACAGAGAGGGTGGCAGCTGGGTGGAATGCGTTACCTGCAGAAGTAGTATCCAGTAGAACAGTGGACTGTTTCAAAAGGGGATGGGACAGGACAAGGGGGAGGGTCAATGGAGGGGAAGGGTGGAAGGGAGGGGCAGCTGCAGAATAAGGGGTGCTAGCTACACATTCGAGCAGACTTGATAGACCTCTATGGCTTTATCTGCTGGCAAATTTCATATGTTCGTAGGAGGGATGTGGAATATATATATCAAGAGAGAAGATAAGCTACCTATTTCAAATGAGTTCCACAACATGTTCAAAAACCCAGGCAACAAAATACGTATTCAGCAATTCCTGAAGGGTGAATTCAGGGTGTTTGTACATCAACATCCAGCCATCTGATATCTACATTCTTTGAGGAGCAACTGTTGGGATCTGTCCCCTGAGGATTAACATGTGAAAATTAATGAGTTCCAGTGTCACCACATAGAAGCAGACATGATACTTCTCTAAATATACTCACAACTGTGGAAGAATGGAATAAAGGATGTTGTACTTGATGCAGAAGACCCTGACATAGTAGTTCTAGCTGCATATGTATCACACCAGGTTGATGGTGTTCTTAGCTTGAAGAGGAAGAAGGACATATTTGACTGCAAGGCACTGTGTTCAAAAGAAGTTGCTCAAGCCATTGTACCTCTTCATATACACATGGGAGCAGATGCAGTGTTAGGGTTCTTTGGACACGGAAATAAGTCAGTATTTCTAAAAGGCACTGAAATCTGAAGCAGCACATAGGTTGTTGTTAGGTGTTGGAAAGTGTTTCCCAGTGACACTAAATATTATGGACAACATGGTGAAGTTCACTGTCAGAGTTGTCTATCAAGATAGTATCAGCAAGATGCTAGATGAGGCTTGGGCATCAAGTGGGACAAAATGAAAAGAATATCAACCCAGAGAACACCTCTTGACCATGATTCACATGATTTGAAGGTGAAGTGAGTAAACTACCAGGTATACATCCTTCTCAACTATGACAAGCCTGATGCTCCACCATCACCACAGGACCATGGCTGGACTCTTGTTGAAGGGAAATGTTAACCTCTAAGATACACAATGGCACCACTACCAAAGAGCCTCAGGGATATTGTAGCACAAGAGAATGTCTTGACAGCTGGAAAAGATTGTGCAGAATCTGATGCAGAACCTAATTCAGAATCTGATACAGACTATGAGTCTGATAATGACTCTGAGAATAACATGGAAGAAGAAAATGAGTAGGAGATTTTGGGCATGCTCAAATGAAGACAGCACTTTAAACATTAATTGGAGAATGTTATGACAGCAATAAGGCTTCAAACATTATGGACATTGGATAATTGTACAAACCGACTAATGTTACCAAACTAGAACTTTTCAATGAAAAATGTTACAAACTGTTCAAAACCAGATTTTGTAAAAATAAAAGTTGGCTATTTTTCTGACACTGAAACATGACATGCATTATATACTTAAGTTCAGAAATACAAATTTCAAGTTTTGGGGGTGGGGGAACTTGCAATTAAGCTGACCTTATTGTGGAAATTTGAAAACATGTTATCAATGTGTCTTTGGCTTCAAGAAAGAACATTTTCATTATACAAAATGGATTCCTTGACCCTCAAAACCCCCCATTTAGACACCACAATAAAGCTTTATACAACAACTATGAGATGAGATATGCCATTTTAGAGATTTTTGGTGGCCATCTTGAATTTGGCAATCTAGCAGCAATTGCCCAAATGTTTGAAAGTGTACCCCAAGCCCATCTTTTGTAGCACCATTTATTCATATAAAAAACACCTTCAAACCTTTGTTCCTGTAAATTGGTCATGGACCCCTATTATTTTTCCTTTACTAATTGGAAATGTTCTGTATTTTTTGACTTTGTGTAAATTGCAGCTGCTGACTGAGTGAGTGGCCTCTCTACGCTACTACACCTAATGAGATCTTCTTTATCATTATCCTAAAATAAGGAGGATTTGCACCAGGGCTGTGACTGATTTTTGCTTGTAGAGCAGAAACAGGCCTGGCTTAGTATAGTGTGGTTATTTGTTTTTACACTTTTAGGGAAAAAACACTTCACTAGCAGTTCTTCTGAGAAACACTAAACAATTAAAATATCACACAGAAGTTTGAAAACATTTACCTTCTCCTCTAGCTTGGGATTTAAAAAAGGAACAAAACTGTCCTACCTCCGAACCCTCCAAACTAACAATCTGTCTAACCCTAAAGAATTCTGGGAATAGATCAACTCCCTCCTAAAGGGAAATCCTCTTTCCTACCTAATACCATGTATCTCAATAGTTCTGAAGTCACTGACCTAACCTCTATTGGCACTGAGTTCAACCAAGCCTTCACCGACCTATCAAAGCATAAGTCCTTCCTTCCAGCATCTGTCCCCTCTCCCCTTCCCCATTACCACTCTTAATACAGTAGTCCTACCTTCCACCTCAAACTGACCACCTGGAAAAAAGAAGTCTTACGTCTGCTTATACTAGGTCTTGTACTAGGTCTCGTAGACAGACAGAAGGCCATGTTAGCCTGCCTCCCCACTGAAGGGTATTAATTTTCCCTTTTGAGGTGATAGTTGTCTAATCTAGATTTATAAATGTTTAGTGTTTCTGAATTTACCACATCATCTGGTAGTCCATTCCACATTAAAATAATTCTCTATGAACAGAAATGTCTCCTCTTAGTACTCTTAGGATAGGTTAGACATTGCTGTCTACTGTGACTTCTTAGGTTTATTGCCCTAGATGCTATATGCAGATTTAATTCAGACATTAGATTTGCATCTCTAATCATTTTATACATAAGCAACAAGTCTCCATGCACTCTCCTTAAATCCATAGAATATAGACCCAAGTTAGACAATCTCTCCTCATATGGCAATCATTTTAGACCATATATCATCTTAGTTGACCTTCGCTGCACCCCCTCTAGGAAAACAATATCCCTCTTCAAGTATGGACTCCACACTGTACTGCAATAGTCCAATGAAAGCCTTATAAGGTTCCTATATAGAGGCATAACACACACACTATGCCTTGTTGCAAAAGTTCTCCTAATTGCCCTTATAATCTTCTTGGCTTTCTTCACCACTTAATTACAATGATTTCCAGCACAAAGATCATTTGTTATTAAAACTCCCAGGTCCCTTTCCCTATCTACTGCCTTTAGGACACTCCCACCCAAAGTATATGAAGAACACCTGTTTTTTGTCCCCAAGTGCATCACAACACACTTGTCGAGATTAAACTGCATTTTATTCCTTTGAGCCCATTTCTCCAACTTAATAAGATCATTCTGCAGAACCCCTGTTTGTACCTCTTCTGTAATATCCATACAAAGTTTGGTATCATCTATAAACTTATTGACATAGCTATCTAACCCGTTGAGAAGGTCCGAGATGAATAAGGAAAAAAGTGAAGGTCCCAACAAGGAACCCTGAGGGACCTCACTTGTCTCCTGTTCCATGTCTGACAGATAACTCTTTATCCTTACCATTTGCTTTCTGTCCCACAACCAACTTTTCACCCATCAAATTATAGTACCATGTACACCCATCTTGGCCAATCTGTCAATTAAGACATCATGAGGGACCTTATCAAAAGCACATCTAAAATCCAGATAGACGGTGCCAATTGATCTACCCAAATCCTTAGAGGCCTTAAGGAAAACAGCTCTCCAGGGTATGACTCCTTAGAGCCCTGCCTCCTAAAATTAGGTGCTCCTGCCATTGCCTCCCCAGTGTGAGATCTGTTCAATAAGTCTTTCTGCTCAGGCATTGTACCTCTTAAGTGGAAAGCTGCAATAGTGGTCCCTATCCACATTAGTGGTCCAACCTCTGCATTTGAAAATTACTGGCCTATCTCCATCCTCTGCCCTCTTGCTAAAATCCATTAGAAAATCATACACTCTCAACTCCAGTCTCATCTTGAGCTCAATAACTCTCTCCATCTATCACCTTGGTTTCTGCAAATCCCACAGTATGCACACAGCCCTCATCAAGGTTACTTCTGACATCTTTAGTTCTATGGACAAAGGCTTAACCACTGGTGCAATATTTGTTGATCTAACCAAGGCATTTGAACTTGTCAACCATAATCTACTACTCCAAAAACTGCTAATCTTAGGCTTTGACTCTTTAACCTTAAACTGGGTTACCAGTTACCTCACTGGTTGCACTCAATGTGTGAAGTGGGCTGGACATTTGTCCCCATTTAAAGCCATAATGGATGGGATCCCTCAAGAATCCTTGGCCCTCTTCTGTTCTTATCGGTTATTAATGAACTTCCTCTGCACTGCGGTGGAGCGACCATCCAGCTATGTGCTGATGATGCCATACTATAGAGGTCCTTCGCTGACCATACATGGCTGAACCACCAGTTATAACAGGACTTCCAGTGCTTTGAAGCCTGTTTCCTCGAAAATCTCCTTGTGCTTAACACTAAGAATACTATGTTCATGCTCTTCTATCACCGCACCCTTAGGCTCACCTGTCCGCCCCCTCTTGTGATTAACTCCTCACATGGTGACCCTCTAGAAATGGTGCAATCATTAAAATACCTAGGAATCACCTTAGATTCCAACCTTACCTTTGATACCCATATTACCAATGTTGTCAGGACCCTACACCAGAAACTAGGCCTCCTGTATTGTTCCATTCCTGCCTAACCTCCTCCTCTTGCCTGACCATATTGTCCTCCTCCCTACTCCCCCTTATCTCTTATGGAGCTCTGATTCTACATTCTGCCCAGGTCCCCATCCTTGCCTGACTAAAACAAGTTTACCATAGGTTTAGCCATTTCACTTTTAGTGTAAAACCTAGGGAGCACCACAGCTCTGTCCTTGCCTCTCTTGGTTTGCTGTCCTTTGAAGCAAAGCTGTAATACCCCACACTGTGCCCTATCTTTACATTAATCCACCTATCCACTCCTCCTAGTCTTGAAAACCTGATTCAATGCAAATCAGCAACTAGGTCCCTAAGGTCAGCAGCTCTTACACTGCTAGCTACACCTAAACCCCGCCTAGTGGTAGATCAGAGATCCTTCTCCTTTTCGGGACCCTCTCTCTGGAACTCCCTCCCACCAGTGGTTCTAACCTGCACTTAGTAGCTCAGTTTAAGCACTCTCTTAAATCACATCTTATCTCCTTCCTGATGTGCACCTGTACCTGAGGCCTTAACCTTTTATTGCTCATTGTAACTACCTCCGAAAATCTACTGTTACGAAATCTGTGAATTTCTACCATTACATGCATATTTCGCTGCACTTATGGAACTACAGTACCTCCCAAATCTACTGTTGCGAAATCTGTAGCTTTCTACCATTACATGCATATTTCACTGCACTTATGGAACAACTGCTAATAAGCCTTGTATATATTCCATTTACAAGTTGTACTCATTTTTTTGTCTGATGTGTAACTTTTCTGTGTATGCTTATATGTGTCTAAATATTTGTAAATACTGCTTACATGGCTTTACACATTTTTGTAAACAATGTTTTCATCCTTTTTACCTCCTATTGTACTCTTCCCCAGGTTGCCCCTGAAAAAGGAAATTCTGTCTCAGTGGGCTTACCCGGTTACCAAAATTTAAATTAATAAACAAATACATTTCTCCTGGTTTTTATTATTTTATTTTGTTTATTAATTTTGACATGTGGATAATTGCAATTAAGAAAGGGATAGCAAAATGATGACAACAGTAACACTCCCCTAAACAAGCTCTATCGGCCAGGCTGTGACTGATTATTTTTCCTTGCAGAGTAAAAACAGGCCTAGTATTTAGAGAAAAAAACAATCCTAGCAGTCCTCATGAGAAACTCTGAAAATTATCACACAAAAGTTTGACAAAAATTACACTCTCGCTTGGGATTTAGGCAGGGAACAAAAAATGTCAAGAATTCTGATTTTTGTCTAGTTTTAAGAAGTAGATGGAAGTAGATTCTCTGCAACAACTCCAGTCATCTGTCTCTCCTGCCTGAAGCTTGTGTGAGTGCTGGGTCACATGACCTGCTTTCAGGGAGCTTTCAAAATGGTCTTTGATTGGCAGGATGTCTCAGGAGATCTTGTACTCTCACAGCCAGTTCCAGTGACCAAATAACAAATAATGAAGCATGAATTATGAATAATTGGGATCCCGAATATGAATGCTAGGCATAAGTATTTTCTCAATCAATCAATCAATCAGTCAATCAATCAATATTTTATTCATCACCAGAGTATGAATGAATGGAATAATCAGTTGAGCAGAGCTCATTTTCAATGAGGTCCTGACATAGTGCTCAAAGTATAGGCTTAACATGGACATGAACATACATAGGCGATGCTTACAACATGCATAGTCAGTGAGTTACTAACGTTTTCAGTATTCACATTGAGGTTGCATGTAGTGTTCTTGGTAAGGGGTTGCAGCAGATAAGTCGAGTGACAAGTGAAAGTTCTGCTGAGTTTGCAGGCCTGATACATGATAGTATGAGGGTGGTGGTGTTGTTCTGGTATGAGGGCATCGGGGCTTAACTGTGGGGCTGAGCAACAGGGTTGCAGCCTGTTGTAGTGTTCCAGGTGCCGTTGCCTGAGTTTGCCTATGCGTATGAGTTTGCCTGCCAGTCTGAGGTGGATGGGTAGAGTGTTCCAGAGTTTGGGGCCCATGTAGAGGAAGTGTTGCTTACCCACTTCCCAGTGTCTGTTTGGGAGCGTGAATTCTAACCCATCCACTGACCTTAGTGACCCCATGATAGTTCTTGTGTGGATGTTGTGTGTTATGTAGTCTGGTGCTTTTTTCCTGTGGCATTTGTGCATGCATATTATGTGGTGCAAGTTCCTTCTGTCTTCTAGTCTTTGCCAGCCTAGTCTATTAAAGAGTTCACACCGGTGTGCTCTGCGGGTGGCTCCCAGTGTGAAGTGAGCGACTCTGCCGTACATGGTGTCCAGTTTGGTCATGCTGTACAGACAGCACTAGCAAGCCATTGCAGTGTGCAGGACACTGGAATGATGTAGTGCACTGAATATTATGGTGCCTCTGTACAGCAGTTGGCATGATAAGCCTTGCACTGCACTGTACTGTATCTTGTTTGTGCTACAGTATGTGCCACATTTTTTCTTTGGTGCATGATGAAGGCTAGATTCCTCAAAGTGTGTTAAACACTATTTGGATTAAAGCATCAGTACATGCAAATGGTGAAAATTTGACATATACCTTTCATTCTTTATATTACCCCATATCTCCTGTTTTGTAAAATTCCCTTTTTTGTTCATGCTATATGCATATTGGGGTATACTGTACAGTAGCGTAAAAAAAAAAGGCAAAACAATTTTCAACAAAACTGTACAATATTTATTAAACAGTGGTGGTATGTGGGGGTGGAAATCCTGGGGTTGCCAGAGGTGCTCCTCATCATTCATACTGCCTTGTCATTGCCACTCTGTAAGACACAAGTGTATGTGGCACATCTTAGTACTGTGGAAACAGATCTGTTGGTTGCATTGACAGTTCTGTACACTATGTAGTTTTCTGTAATAACTTGGAAATCACTTACCTGGTGCCCGACCAGCACCCAAGCCCTGTCAATGTAATGCTACCTCACTGCCCTCCATACAAAGCAGGGTGAACTGTGATGCCATCTGACAAAACCGGCTGATGTCCCTCTCCCCCTCATGGCCGGCCCCCTATGGGGACCTCAGTCAAAGCAATCATCATTCCCCATGAACCCTACAGTGATATAATATAATATAAGCAACAGGGTTACAGACCTGACAGCATATCAGTCTTTTACCACCTCATGTTACTGTATTGAAGTACTTTAAAGCACATTGCAATCTGTGAGCACTCTATTGTACGTCAGTTATCACTGGTATTAGATGGTTGTATTGAACACTCACCTACAGTATGTGGACCAAAAAAGGCCACAGTAAAATTACTCACAGGGTGGGGCTTAGGTGCTGCACCTCCTTCAGCCATTTTCTTTGTGAATGGAAATACTTTATAGCAGCCATGGTTATGTTACCTGCATGAAAGGTCACAGACACTACACTACAGTGTCCTGTAATATAAAAGATACTTGACTGTGATCAACTTGTGCTGAAGTGCAGGATTCTGTGCAGCCTGGGGGGGTTTGAATTTGTGGCTTACATTAGCTAAGGCATATTTGGTCACAATTCGCAATATCAAGGTATGCTTAAAAATTTGCATCAAGAAAGGGGATGCTTTGCTTCTCACATTTATTAAGCAGGGTACTGTGGCAATGCATGTTGTTTCACATGTCACTGAGAGCCTGCTAGGGAACAATGACATGATCTTTAGCTCAATAAATCTGAAGGGGAATCCCAATACACTGACTTCAGATGAGTTTCAGATGGGCTGTGGTGTGAGGTTGGGGGGTGTCTCTCAATTAATAGTCAGTTGGGGTGGTGAATATATGTCTGCTATAGAATTCTGCTGTTAAAATCTCATTAGCCATTTCATGAGTAACAGTCTGCAGTAGTGCTGTTGAAATCTCACTATGAGAATCTTGTCATCTGTTCAAGGCTGCAAATACTGTATGACACTAACAGCAATATGTAACTTTAAAGGATTTATTATTACGTGCACAAACACTACAACCCATAAACAAGGCACAACCCGGCCCACCCACCATACGTGTTCCAAATGTAATACCCCCAAAACAAAAAATTCCAAATCATACCCCCACCCAAAAACACGTTTTTGTGATTTTGTTCTCCAATGTATATAGTTTCAAATTTCAGTTTCAAGTTTATTAATTCAGAAACAACCTTTGAGATGGAAGCTCTTTTACAAAGGTTCCACGTCTAGACCAGGCATACAATACAGAAAAATAGCAATGTCACAAGAATCAACTACAAGGTGAATGGCCCTATGCCTCACCTTGCTGGAGCAGGGACACCACCTTATGGTTGTTGTTGTCCAACTGTAAGACATAGCAACAGGAAAGTACAACAGAATTGGGTTTAATCCTGGCGAGCTTCACTGTACGTAAATAAAGTAAATTATAAATCATGAGATAATTCTGAAAAGTAAGACATTTTTATTTTAAATTGGAATTACATAGGAGAACCATTTGCTCTATAGTCTGTATAAATAAACATATTTAAATACCGTATAACATGAACAGTGCTAACAGTAAAGCAATACTGTACAGTAGCCAGTGAGAGAGTGGCACATGTGCCTGATAGCTGGTGCTATCCCACACTCAGTCAAGACCATTCAGATGTTCCCTCCCATTCTGCATTATTGGGAAAGCATGCCAAGCCTGGGATTTCTTCCAGCTTCTGGACTTCTTGGCCTCTTTCACAGGTGTGGTTACTAGGCCCACTGGCACATGCGACCTATCCAGTGAGAGTTGGGGTTGCAGTGGTACCTGATACACGTAGCCCCTGATCAACAAGTGCAGGTGACCCAGCTGATGCTGGATGCCATCTGTTGGTTGTTGTTGCTGGTGAACCTTTGGGAGGACATCCCATTCACTTGAACAGAGCTTTCACTCACACAAATGATTCACAAGGTGGTGCTGAAGGCGTGGAGGGACAGGGTGTCCCTGCTCCTTATTGCACTGATTGGTTGCACTGGTTCTGGTACCAGGATCTCCACAGTCTCAGCAGCAGACTACCATAACTGCCTCCACTTTTGCCACACTTGCTGAAACAGTACGGGGGGATGAAAAGACACTGGGACCTGCAGTCCTACACCTGATCATCTGGTTCCTGAGCAGCTAAAGTAACAGTTTTGGGGGTTTTCCAAGGATATTCTCCAGGAGAGCAGGTGAATGGGGAATATGTGCTTTAGAATATGATGAGGACGGATTTCTGTGACATGTGAGAGATTATGCTTGTCTACAGGCTCAAATGGTTCACCCGTTAGCCATGACAGCACCAGTGATAGGCCAGTGGGGTCTACCATGTGGTGCTGTGAACTGGTAAGATAATTAGTATCCTCATGTACAGTATCATACTAGTTTGATCAGCTGTCTGAGGCAGACCCTTTATAAGTTTTATTGATATATGAGTAGCAGTGGCTACTAACAAAAAACATGTTTCTCCCTACTGTACTCTCATGTGATCTGACAGCAGTGATACTATAAATGGAAGGGAGGGAAAAATACTTGAATAATGTTTTAAAGTTTTCTGTCCAAGTCACAGCACCACACAGTAGTGTGGCAGAAGATTTTATACCTATTAAGGCAGCAGTATTTGTTTGTTGGCAGTACGTTTTCATCATATAGTTTTTTTTATTCACAAAAATGTTTTACTGACATCCTTAGATTACTTTTTTTACTATCTCAGATTAAAATCTCTTTTGTAGCTAGTTTTGTATTTAATGACTCATGTCATTAAATATGGCCACCATTAGCAATTTTTAAAATAATCTCTTCTGCTGAGGTTACCTGTTGAATGCATATACTAGATACTTACTATGGATGTATTAGGAAGGTGTTAACCACATGTTTCAGATGGTAAACAGCACATTGCCACTACTAGATACATTTTTGTTTTTTTTGGTGGTCATGTCATGGGAGCAGGAATTTAAAAAAAAAACTTTAAAATCCCATATCTTAGTCCAGGAACAAGAGAAAGAAAAGAGAAAAAATACATATATTGATGTTTTTGCTACATAATTTTTGTTTCTGAAAACAAAAAATTACATGGTGACTAACACATACTGTTTTTTTTTTAAATCAGGACACATATAGTCACCTCCCAACATTTGCATATTACATTTTGTGCTAATTACAAGTTTGTATATAACAGGGCAGCCTGAATAGACCAACTGTCTTTTTCTGCCAGCATTTTCTATGTTTCTATATATCATTTTCAGTAAAAATGTATTGATTGCAGATATACAGTAACAAGCATTAATCAGGCAGCCTTGAGATTGTTAATCTCAAATTGAGAAACTCAGAAAACTAGATAAACATATTACAATATGACTGACTCAGATACAATAGTCTCATAATGAATTATAATAGTAAAAGAAATCATATATAAGGCAGTGGTCAGTAATCCCGAAAGGGCTTAGAAATGTAGGACCCAATTCTTATTTGCAAGGGGTTTCACTAAATTGTTGTGAACTAATTAAGTGATATTTCCTAGCTTGCAGCCCCCTTGAGCTATATTCAGAGGGGTCAGAGGTCCTTCTGTACCAGCACAAATCAAAGTACAGTACACTGAAGAATGCAAAGTCACCACGCACTGAAGCATGGCAACTCTGGGTCACTGGGAACATTTAAACTGTTAGGGGGTGGTAGGCACAGAACCCTGGCTACATAGACAGTGGGGATTGAGATCATTGGGGGATCAATGCTGTAAAAATGTTTTACTCTGGGAACAGGGCTAGGGAGAGGGGTACAAATAGGTTACCAGGGACAATTCTAAATTAGGGTTTGGATTGGACCCCAGTGGACAATAAGGGAGAACACTGAAGGACAAATATGTCACAATTGTTGCAGGGCTCAAACTGTCAAAACATACAGGGCATGGGGATAGGCAAAGAGGAGCCAAGGGGACTGCTCTGTACAGTATATTGCACATACATGCATAATGAAGGCGATATTAAGGAACAACAGTGAGGAGGATAGCTGGACCTTTTTTAAAGCTAAAATCCTACAATTAGAAAGAAAGTACATACCAGAGGAAAAAAAAATTATATAATAAAAAGGGGAAAATACCAATGTGATATACCAGCACTGTACAAAAACAGGATGAAAAGAAAAGGCATATTATTAGATGAAAAAGATTCAACAGAGGCTAATATAAGAAAATAAAATAATGAGTCAAAGGAATTGGAATGAAAGATTAAAAGGGAGAGGAGGAAAACAGAATTCAGGATTGCCCATAATAAGGATAATTCTAAAGCAGTTCTCCAACTTAAACAATAATAAGGGATATATAGGGCAACTGGTCCAATACTAGAACAAAATACATTGATTAAAAACTCTAAATTTTTATGCAATGAATTCAAGGACTACTTGTGTTCATTTTTTAAGGATAATAAAATAACATGAAACAAATAGATGTTATCACAGCTGTCACATTTATCACACAATCCTTCACTACTTTGGATAAATTAGGTTACTGAACAATCACAAAATAAATTAATCTGCAGGTCCAGATCAACTACATCCAACACTTCCGAAAGAAATAGGGGAACTAACTGCAAGTCTAATAACTAGCTTATTTTAATAAATCATATAACACTGGAAAGGTCCCAGAAGACAGGACCAAAGCAACAGTGGTCCCAATCTTTACAAAGGGAGATAAGTACAAAGTTAAAAACTACAGGCCAATTAGCTTGACCTCAATAACTGTAAAAATAATGGAAAATACGATTAAACAGAAACTGGAAAAAAAAATTGTTAGATAAGGGAATGGCTGACCAAACACAGCATGAGTTTACCAAAGATAGCTCTTGCACTACCACTGTATTACTGTAACACTTTATGAAAAAGTTATTTGTGACATTGCCAGGAGTATACTAGTGGATATAGCATATCTAGATTTCCAGAAGGCATTTGATACTATGCCACCTATTATACTGGTAGTAAAAATGAAGGCTACAGGCATGGACACAAAAATTTATTAAGTGGGTGCATAACTGGTCATACAAAAGAATACAGCAAATCAGAATAAAAAGAATTATGTCTGACGAGGAGAGGGTGATCAGAGGGGTGCCACAGGGATCAGTGCTGGGTCCAGTACTGTTTTCTTTTTTTGTGTTCACCATGAGTGCAGACAGAAGCAAAAATATTGCAGTAGTACTGTTTTTTGATGGGTGCTACACTGTTCGTACAATGCATACCACTGTTTTAGGGGCAATTCAGTGTCACACCAATCATTAGTGAGGCTTACTATGACAGTGTTTTTGCTTGCTGGGCAGGGATGGCACAAACTTATAAAGGAATAGCTTATCCAATCAGGGGTCAGCTATTACCTTCGATCTGCACTGCCCAGCAAGCCAAGCTGATATGTAGATGTCAGTCTGAAATGTCTGCCAGTGAGTAAACCATGTTGCTAATGCACATGGGTGGCTACATCTCTGTGTGTATTTTTTTTCTGTCTCCCACCCACCTGATCCTCCCTCTCAGCACCCCACCAAAACATAACAGTGATACTGGGGGTGCCAATGCCCCAGTGTCACCACCTGGTATGTGAACCCCTCAGGTACACTACCATGTATGTGCATACATCTCAGTGTGCAATTTGTTTATTTTTGTCCCCTGTCCACCCAACCCTCCCTCTCAGTGTCCACCACCCCACACACAACCAAACATAACAGTGACACTGGGGGTGCCCAATACCCCAGTGCCATGATCAAAATCATTAATCCTGTATTTTTCTTTTGTTAAACCTGTGAAAAGAAAACTGTCCGTCAATCTCTTTTGTGGCTATTACTGTCCCCTACCAAACCCTTCCACTCAGCATCCACCACTCCACATCCCCCAAACCCTTACTTACCCACTGGAAGTCTATCACCATCATCTCCTGTGGACCACAGGCACGTCTTCACTCTTCAAAGCTGGACCACAAACTGAAGAAACAGGTATGTGGTTCAATGTATTTTATTTTGGGGGGGATGTTTGAACTTAGTGGCATAACTTGGCCAATTTTGCATATTTTTAGCCTACATTTTCAACAGTTTTCTGGGACCTCACATCATGAACAATAGCACTGACATTAGGCAAATCTGTCCTGAAAGGTAAAATCACCGTTCAGGTAGAAGCAAAAATTTTTCTCTGCCCTTGTTCATTAGGTGGGGCCAAAAGAAGACTGTGTTGAAAATTTGGTGTAAAAATATTAGAAAGTAAAAAGGTTATGACCTATATTGAATTTTGCAAATGCAAGCTTGTAACTTTAGTAATTTTCAATATTTTCATCCCAGATTTAAAACATAGCCATTTCTTTACAGCACTTCATGAATGTGACAGCTGTCATTTTTCAAATCCTGGCCAAAATGTGTTTTTGCATCCTGAAAGGTGATTTCGCAGTCCCTTCATTTAATCATCTTTTTGGCCAGGAGCTGAATGTGTTTTCTTCCCTTGCTTATGAGGTGGGGGTCATAAGAAGGCTATTTTAAAAATTTAGTGTAAACATTTTAAAAAACAACAAAGTTATGAGGCTATGTTGAATGTTGCAAATGCAGGCTCATATATTTGGGAATTTTCAACATGTTTACCTCAAATTTCCAACATAGCGATTTCTTTACAGCACCTCATGAATGTGGCAGCTGTCATTTTTCCAAATTGTGTTTGTGTATCCCGGAAGGTGATTTCGTAGTCCCTGAATGAAATCACCTTTCAGCCAGGAGTTGAACATTTTCTCTGCTCTTGTTCAAGAGGTGGGTCATAAAAAGGCTATGTTGAAAATCTGGCGTACAGATATTAAAAAAACAACAAATGTATTAGCCTACATTACATTTTGCAAACACAGGCTTGCAACTTTGGCAATTTTCAATATTTTTACCCCAAATTTACAGCATAGCCATTTCTTTACAGCACCTCATGAATTTGACAGCTGTCATTTTTCAAATCCTGCCCAAAATGTGTCTTTGTATCCTGAAAGGTGATTTTACAGTCCCTGTGTGAAATCACCTTTCAGACAGGAGTTGAAAGTTTTCTCTGCACTTCTTCATGAGGTGGAGTCATAAGAAGGCAATGTTGACAGTTTGGGACAAAAATATTAAAACATACCAACGTTATGAGGCTGCGTTCAAATTTACAAATGCAGGCTCCTAACTTTGCTAATACATAACCCACACAGTGCACCACAATGCATCTACTACCCCAGGCCTTCTATACCAGTGGAGAACATCTGGAATTGACAAATGCTTGTTATTAGTGTCCTTGATAAGGATGTAAGTGGGTGGTTGGTTAAGTTTGCAGATGGTACTAAACTTGGGGGCATTGTGGGTACACTTAGTGACAGCTTAATAAAAGATCTACAGCAGATAGAACAAACTCTGGTCAGATCCACAACGGCTGCTACTACATTAATGTGATAAAAGATACAGAATTAATGTGTGACTTAGCTGTACTTGTAATATTGTGATGCAAAAGTCCCACATTTACACCACAGCAACAACAACAACAAAAAATAAAAATAAAAAAATAAATAAAACTAGAAAGAATAAAATGCAAAAACTCATTTTTATCAGTGTGCTGCTTTTATTCATTTTTGCAATGTATTTAACCAGGATAGGTCAGCTAACATGCAGTATCTCATTTTGAATGCGGCTCCAATTGTACCCATTGTTACAAAGTATTTTCACAATAGTGATGAGCAGAGATGAAGTATCTTGTTTTCAGTGGGATCCTGCTTTTGATGAATACTGGTAGTTATTTATGCAATGTGTCATTTCAGTAGAAGATGGGGATTTATGATGTTAGCATGGGAATATGGAACTGGTAAGGTGCTGACATCACAGACAGCATCCTAATGTTATTTACAATGTATTTATCCAGGACAGCTCAAATGAGTTGCTACATCTCATTTTCAGTAGAATGCTGCTTCTGCCTGCAGTGTGAAGTACAATAGCCCCTGATACAGAACTGTGGAGCAGTCAGCAACACTTTTGGTTTAGCGCCAACACACTGATGACAAATACTTCACAATCACAATGCAATAATGAATCAATTATTGCACAAAAGTCAGACATCTGTTTATGATTTTGGTTGCATTAATACAGTACTTTGGCATCAGTCCTCAAATTCTTCAATTAGCAGCCAGTTTGGTCAGTTAGCTATTTAAACAAAAAGAGAAAGATGAGATGAGACATAGACTTCTGGTGCTAGCATTAAAATAGTGAAAGCAGACACCATGTATCAGTGCTATACCTTTACAGCTTCCCCACCAAGCATAGGTAAGTAGGAAATCTTTTACCTGTGTCCTAGAGAGCCAGGGATGGTGTTCTTGAGGTGAATCCAGAAGTACCTGTAAAATAGGAACAGCAATGGTGTCACAAAGTGTCTGTAGTTCTTTAGGGATAAAATAAGAGAGATAGTGAAGGTAAAACATAAAAAAAATACCTATCTGATACATGGGGATTGATGTCCTGTCAGACTGAGGATGGCATCCTGTCAGGCATTTAGAAATAAAAGGAAAATGGGTTCGTATGAGGAAGAAATATTAGCGAGAGTAGAGACAGATTGTGATGGCACTAAGGGAATTAGAAAGGAGGATTAAGGCACCTTCATAAAAGGGACATGGGGGGAGTAGGATTCAGGTACAAGGTAGAAAATTGGTAGAAAAACATTTTTTATTAAAACATTTTCTTTTCATTTTATTTATTGAGTTCTTGGATTACACCCATGAGCGGTTGCTCATTTATAGGTTCTACATCAGTTACAAGGACAAAGTTGCATCAAAACAGTAGTACACATTTTGGACAGGGTAACAGTAAGAGACAGTAATACAGTAGTACAGTTTTAGACAGAGTTCCTATAATGAACGCACCAAATCTAGGATCACAGGCAGCAAGTAATTTGCCTGAGTCATAGTTGGGGCATCCTACTGGGTTGCTTGAGAGGAGATGATAGTAGGAGGAGAGTGATATGGGTGCTAGAGGGTGGGTAGGGAGTGGGGGAGAATACAGAGTGGGTGGGGTACAGGTGACAAACGTTGTGAGGTATGGTGGTGACCTGAAGTACTAAGGACTGGTCAAGTCAGACGATTAAGTTAGACATGAGATAAAAGTGCTTGGGGGCACTTGAGGCACAGAAGAGTGTTAGTGGAGGCAGCCACAGCTGCTGGTTGAAATAAGGTGCTGTTGAAGTTTACACTTGAAAATACCAATAGTTGCAGCACCAGAAATGTCAGGTGGTAGGACCTTACCAGTGAGAAACCCAGTAACAGAATGCACATTGTGCCAAGGCAATACAGAGCCTTGGAATTTTGTAGATCTGGATAGTGGATTTCCTTGTGAAATGGGAGCTTGAGTGCATGGTTAGGAGTTTCTGGACCACTGCCAGTAGTAGATTGAGACAGCATTTCTTGGCAAGGAGGCAAGATTGGTATCTTATTCTTTCTTAAGTTGGAGTCAGCCGGCCTTGTGAGTAGAGGTTGCAGGTGTGCGAGAGTCTTGCAGCACCTGTGAGAAGGTGGCACACCTTATTAAGCACGATGGAAATGCATTGTAGGGCGGTGTTGGTTGCCGATCTATAGATAGCCAGTCCATACTCAACAAGGGAGACTACTGAGCTGGTGGTGGCCAGATTCAATGCCTCATAGGTTAAATAGTGCTTGTGGTGGTAAAGAATCCCTATTCTTGTGTTGATAGCCTTTGCAGTGTTATCAATGTGTCGAACGTATGACAGAGTGGAGTCTATTGTGATGCCCAGTTATCTGAAGAACAGGACATGCTCCAGGGTGTCACTGCTTTCATTTCTGATTGCAAGGGGTGATACTTTGAGCTTACTCTGGGTGCTGGAGTACAACATTGTCTTTGTTGTTTTACAGTTCATGATTAGTCTGTGCTCCTTAAACCATTTCTATGTGGATGAGAATCCCCTTTGGAGTTCTGCTGTTAGCTATTCCGGATGGGGGGGTTCAGGTGAAGATAACCGCATTGTCTACATAAAGGAGCATCTGGATCAGACAGGAGGCCGGCAGTTGGTTTAGGAAAAGACTAAAGAGTAGGGGCCCCAGGATTAACCCCTGTGGGACCCCAGAGTGGACAGGTCTGCTAACATAGGTGGTGTTTTCTTAGCCTGACCTTTCACGATCGGTTGTGAAAGTAGCTGTGGAACCAGGATATGGATTCTGGAGAGAGAGACCAATAGCAGACAACTGATTCAGAAGGAGCTCATGGTGAACCATATCAAAAGCTTCTGATAGGTCAATAAATGTTGCTCCTACCAGAAGGTCTTAGTCTAGAGAGTGGTGGATGTAACCTGTGAATTCCAGTAAAGCTGTGATGGTACTGTGAACAGGTCGAAAGCCATGTTGTTCAGGACAGAGGAGTTGGTACTGGTTCAGATACTCAATAAGCTGGTCTGCTACAATCCGCTCTAGAGTTTTGGAGGTGGGAGAGTATGAAGATAGGTCTGTAGTTGTGTAGAGTTCGACCACCTCTTTTGTGCACAGGAGTTTTTGATACCAATTTCCAAAGCAGGGGGAACTTGGAGTGGCAGAAGGAGAGAATGATAATTTTAGTGAGAGGGCTGAAGACTTCCTCCAGTGCCATGCTGACAAAGTTAAGGTCCAGGGTATCTCTGCGGTGTCTTGACTTTCCCAGTGCTTTCACGAGGTACTTCCTGGCTTCAGATTCTGAGATTACCTTGAAGCAGAAGATCAGTATGTTGGAGGATGGTTGCTGGACTGTGTAAGGGTCAGCCGGGATTAAGGGATTAAAGTAGTCTGCTGGTAATTCACTGCTGAGGTCCGTGAATGCATCATTAAGTATGTTGGCAATTCGCAGTTGGTCCAAGGATAGTGCGCCATGAACCATTGGTGGAGTATTTTCAGGTTCTTTGCTGGTTATGTCATTGAGATTATCCCAGAATGATTTATTCTTGTTCCAGGAGCTGGAAAGGGCTTCCTTGTAGAATGCACTTTTGGCATGTTGGATGGCTTTTTGTGCACTTATTTCAGGCTTGTTTGTACCTCTGGATGTTAGTTGTGGTACTGTTTGCTCTTGTGATCTGCCAGAGGAGATCTCTGGCCTTGAACTGATCCAGTAGGTCTAGGGTGATCCAGGGATTGCAATGTCCTTTTATTTTCCTTGTCTTTACCAGGGCATGCTTGTCACAGATGGTGTTGAATGTGTTTGTGAAGTGGTATGGGGCAGTGTCTACATCATTGGCCTCATTGAGGTCAGTCCATTCAATGCCCTGGAGGTCCACTTTTAGCAGCGCAAGGTGCCCTTTTAGTAGAACACAGTTTGTAATCGTTCTGAGATGTGGTTTGCAGTAGTTGTGGGACCAAGCACAGGTGAAAGGGGAGTGGTCTCTCAGTGTGTCAGGGAGAACAGCAGTATTGATGTGGGCAGGATGATTAGTGAGAACCCAGTCCAGGAGGGTGCTGATTCCAGTTTTGTAGTTAACTCTGGTTACTGTCTCGATCATTTGAGAAAAATGGACCTCAGATAAGGCATCCTTGACTGAAGCAGTGGAAGGGGAGAGCCAGTTGATATTGAAATTTCCCAGCATCACGAATTCTGTGTTTATTCTCAGAGTGCCCACATGGTCCATCAGGTGCTAGCCAAGGTTAGTTTAGGCGGGATGTAGACAGACAGAACCATCAGTGTCCTGTTATGGGGTCCCAGCAGAAGTTGTATGGTCAAAACTTGGAGGTTGTTGGCACCGGTGAGAATGGGAAGTATGTGACCTTGAAGGGGATCCCTAATGTACAAGACACAGCCTCCACCTCTTTTTGAGAGTCAGTTCTGTCTGAACTGGGTGTATCCAGGCAGTGTTATGGCAGAGTCCAGTACCTTGGGGCAGAGCCAAGACTCTACTATAGAGAGTATGTCTGGGTTACGCTGAGTGACCCATAGTTTCAAATTGTCCATCTTTGGGAGTAAACTGCAGATATTTATGGAGGCAAGAGTGAGTCCCCCTGGGTTGCGGGACTGGTTTACACTGCTGGGTGGTAGGCCAGGGTTTGGATGCACATTTCCTGGGAGTAGGAGAAGGAGCAGCATCAGGCGGGTGAGATGGTTTAATAAGAGTTTGTTATTCTGACTCATTTTTCTCTTGCTGGGTACTGGCACTTTCATGGTGCTAAAGTGCACCACAAAGCCTGGGAAAAAGGCCACCAGGGAGGGGTCCTTTAGTTGGAGATCTTGGGTCCATGGTATATAATACCTGTGAAAGGTGAAGGCACCTTGGTTACATGATGTGATGGTGCCATATATGTTTAGCACTCTCGTCTTGATGTTTGGCAGTGTAGACTGCAGGAGCAGTCTGCCGGTTGGGCCTGCGAGTGATATTAGGGTGAGTAGAAAGATGCCCCCTACAGTCCCAAGTGTTGAGTGGGACATTGTTGAGAGGTCTGCGAGTCAGAATGGGTTAGTTCTGGGCAAAGTATTTAGGATAGTAGTAGGTTTTGAAGACAATAGGAGAGAACACGTTGATGGCCATGATAACAGGAGGGTATACTAGTGTCAGCAGCGTATAAGGAGCCAATGGGAATTTAGACACTTAATTAATACTAGTATGCCATGTGGTCAGTGCACACTATATAAGTAAATGTTCAGATAGGTTGGGCAGGGGGAGCACTGGTGGGAACAAAATGTGTGGGGCGAGCCGAGTCAGGGCTTTCCTGGGAGCTGGAGAGGTGGCAGTAGCAGATGCAGCAGCATTGTGTCCTGGGTGGGCAAGTTCTGGGTCTTCAAGTAGTGAAAGCGGAGTGTAGTCATGCCACAGTAGTGCCCAATGTGGGCCTTTGGGAGTCTGGAAGGGAAGGGAAAAGCTGAGTTGAAGTAAAGGAAGGAGTCAAGCAGCTGGGTGGGGGCTGGCGGCAGCCATCCAACAGGGGACTGGGGCCAGAAAGACAAAAGGGAGATTAGGCAAATGAAAGTGTGAGGTCAGTATAAAAGAGCAGTGAGGGGTTGTGAAAGGAGCTGGATGTAATTCAGCACTACTTTTCAATAGGCGGAGTTGAGAAGGGGCAGAGTGAGCACAGGTTCAGGCAGGGTGAGTGATAGAGGCTTAGACGCAGTCAGAGGTTAGAACAGAGGGAAGAGCACTGAGTGGCAGCCACCAGCAAGCAGTTAGGACTGAGTATTTTTCTAAAACTCTATCAACCACTACAGCCTATGATCTTTAACAAATCTAAACAATACAGGCAGTGAAATGATACAGTTTCAAGCTAACAGCCTAGAAATTCACACACTTTTCCTTAATTTGAGCATATTTGTAGCAGTGTTGACTGAGACTTCAGAAGCAGTAGTAGAACTAGAGGATGCTTGGGTAGCGGGCCAATCAGTCTAAAGCTGAAACAAACACAGTCCAATTGGTTATTTCCTGGAAGAGGAACCAGCCAATCAGCAGTCTCTGGCAGGCAGCACAAAGTCCAGAGTTTCAAAAATTAGAAGGTGCCGAGAGGCCATTACCTGGGTAGTCCTTTATGTGGGGTGAGCTGAGTCAGGGCTTCCCCGGGAGCTGGAGAGGTGGTGGTGACAGTAGCAGATGCAGCCACGTGGTGTCCTGGGTGGGCAGGTTCTGGGTCTTCCAGTGGTAGAAGTGGAGCGCAGTTATGTTGCAGTAGCACCCAATATGTACCTATTGGAGTCTGAGCAGTCCTTTGTGTGGGGCTAGTTGAGTCAGGGCTTTCCCAGGAGCTGGAGAGGTGGTGGTAGCAGTAGTAGATGCAGCCACGCGGTGTTCTGGGAAGGCAGGTTCTGGGTCTTCCAGCGGTAGAAGCGGATCCTTGAGTGTTGTTTGTGGGAGGAAGTCACCACTCCATGGGGAAATTTTAATACCTGTAGGGGATGCCACACTGCATGGATGACATACTGAACACTGTCAATACAGTGAAAGTGCACACTGATTGCATTCTGCAGCTGGCCATGGAGGTGGTGTGTGGTGGGCTGTGCCAGTCACAGAAGCATGCTGGGGACAGAGGGGAGCAGGGTGGTAGTCCACTGCCTGTTAGGGTGGGGAGGTGGGGTTCACTAGACCACCAGTTACTGTCAGGGCTATGTGTGGGTACATTCAGGGATGGGGGGTGGATGGTATGTCAAGGGGTGGTTTGAATATGTCACGGGGGAGATTGGAATCACAGGTGGGGCAACTATACCACCAATGAGCTGTGCCAACATCAGGGATGGGATGCACTATACCACCAGATGATGTGTATGGCAGGTGTGTGGGGATTATTATGGTGTGGGGTGGAAGGACTGGGATGGGGAATTCCTTTTTTGGTATGCACCGCAAGGGAGATCATGGCTACAAGGTGGTTGGGGGCACTTGACGGGGGGATGCCAATAGCCTGCCACAGCATGAACAACACAGGGGTGGACATGGGTGCCCAGACTGTACCAGGACACTGCCCTAGGGTGAAATCTTGCCCTGTGCCTCAGCCTTGCAGTGGTTACCTTTTCTATGCCTGGGTTCTGGGCTTCATGCTCCTTCTTGCACCTGGAGTGTCTTCCTGTGCACTTGTCCACAGATGCGTCCGCAGACTTGTACCTGAACCCCCAACTGCACCCATCTTTTATCCACAGGCCGAATTTTGTAGCTATTCCAGAAGGTTTGGTGCAAGTCACCAACCTTCTGGAATAGCAACTTTTGCATTTGCTGCAACTGCATTGGACGCAGATCCATTTTCAGTCACAAGTTGCGTCTGACACAGGCGGCTTCTAAAATTGGGCCCATTATATTTAATTAATTGATAACATTCAGTTAGCTGGTATACATGAAGAAATAACCAGCTGAAGTGGATGATTAAATACCAAGACCAAAGGCTGAGGTGTTTATTCAAACACTCAAGCCGGTTATTCCGAGAATACGCTAGCTAACTGAATGTTATTATTATTATATAACTAGAAATTTTGAACCCATAATTTTTAAAGTGCTGTGGTAGTTTTTTTGCTCATAGTCACACAGTATGCAAGTAGCGGCTGTGGGATTCAAACTCAGGTCTCCAGATTTGTAGCTTAGAGCTCTTAACCACTGCACTATACTGGCTCACAGGAAACAGTGTAAGAGGAACATGCCTTTGTCCACCTTTTTTGTCTGTGGACTAAATGGATAACCTACCATGGATGTGTCTGAAATGTGGATCACCTACTGCAGGCATCACCAGAATGTGGATAATCTTTTTATTTATTTATTGAGATCTTGGATTAACACCTTTGAGCAGAAAACTCTTTAATAGGTTCCACGTCAAGTATGGCACACACAAGAATACATATATGTTCCACAGATACAGATACAGCAAAAAACAATTGAAATCTGTCTCCAGGCATAAATTCTAACAATAGTTACACAATCTAAGCATGTACAGGGTGCAGGTCTGGTACTGGATTCTGGTTTCTTCCACCACGTAAGACAACCAGATCCCACCTCTACCAATCTGTGGGGCAGGGGAATTAAAGCATACATGGTACTCCAGATTTGTTCAACACACAAATTCTGTGTGATGTTTAGTTTTGTAAAAATAACATAGAGCAGATAATGCTATACAAAAATAAAAGCAAATTAAGAATAAAGTAATCCTGTCCTAAACTTCAGACTATAAACAGAAGAAAACAATAAAGAAATAAATATAACTCTCCTTGAGCTCCAGAATCACTTCCCTCCAGTGATTCTGCCACAGTGTAGAATACTTTAACCAGTACAATTTTCTACCAACTTCTGTGCTCTCAGACCAACCTCTCAGGACACTCTCCCAGGATGATCTGATTAACCTTAGCTCAGTGGCAACTTTTATAGTGCAGTCCTCCTATGACACTAGTGTCAGCTGATCCGCCCCCTTTTCTAATACAGGGGAATAGTCTGGCTAGTACAAACATATGGGGGATCAGACTGGCTGTATGTACAGAGGGAAAACATACGATCATAAGGAGTTATTTCATTCTGCCTTTAACACCCTGTCACTGAAGCTGTTAAAAAAGACTTCTTAATTACTTGAAAACAAGAAAACTCCACCCCTTTTCAGCTGAGGAGTTTTTTTTTTATTTAGTTGTTTAACCAGGTATAGCACACTAAGCTGAAAGCTTTTTTACAGGAGCGACCTGGGAGCACAAGGAGGTTAAGTGACTTGCTCATGGTCACACAGCTTGCAAGTGGAAGCTGTGGAATTCAAACCTGGGTCTGGTCTGCTGGATGTCACCAGATTTGCAGCTCAGAGCCTTAGACCACTGCGCTATACTGCCTCACTTATTTTTTTTATATAACAGCTTCTTATATAACAGTTTCTTATATAACAGCCTCATTATGGGGCTGCTGGCTCCTAGAAGTACATTTTTTTTCCAAGAAGGCTTAGCTCAGGTAAGAGTACTCTCTGCGTAGAATACTAAAGGAAACACTCCTATATTTAGTTTCTGCACATTAGTTATGCCTTCTTTAATGTGTTTATATACAAACTGCTTTAAAAAGACAAATCCCACATCTGTATTCAACACACCCGATGGCTGCAATGTCAGGCCGTTGGAAACAACTTTTATTCGTTGCTTTCATATTTCTGCAGGACACATAAATTTATTACTTTCTTTAATGGAGCATAACATAATAAACAAGGACACAACCAACTCTGTAGATTATTTCTGCTAATTATTATTTATTCATTATTCTTTATGTCAGTCTGCTGTTCTAGCACTTATTCTCATAAAGGCTTATGGCAGGGGAGGAAAAGGAATACAAAAAAGGAATAGACAAGGGAGAAGAGGTACTATTATGAGTGGCCTACCCATAGTAGTAGAAAAATAAAAATTAGTTATTCAGAAAAGTTTAGAAATGCTACTGCAGTAGACTGGAAGGGATCAGAAAGAGATGCTATAGCCTTAATTCTAACAGGGGGTAATCTAAACTATCACAGGACTAAATACTGAGTACTAAATACTTTAACATAGCACAATAAAATTCACAAATTCCTATGTTTGTTCTTTTGCTCATTTCACAAGTTATATCTCCCAACAGTAACAAAGAGCATCTGTCGCAGTCCAGCACTAAAGTTTATACTTTGGAGTCTCTGTAATTCAGGAGGGAACTCCAACAGTCACTTCAGCTAAAACAATCACTTTGTTTTGGTCACGGCATTCTGGACACCTTAATCCATTCCACTCCAATTCATCTCACTCTCCAGCCCTAATGGAGTGTTCAAGCCTGCTCCAAACTACTCCAACACTCTGGGTCCATGTAAAACTCCCACTGTTTCTTTGAGCTCTGTGCCTCTGCTGCTCCCATGCACTCATTCACTCAGATGACAGCTGGCGGTGGTGAGAAGAGAGTTTGTGCCGGCATGATCCTACCGACCTCAGGACAAGCAGCAAAGGGCATTAAAGATATGGATGCTGCTGCTCCCAGATCAGCACAACTACTTACAGCTCCGCTCCCTTGTTCCTACCTTCAACAGCAGCAAGCACATCCATCCAAAGTTTCAGCCCCCAAACTTGGTCCCCTAAACCAGTCTTCTCTGTCTCAGGTCTGCTTGTTGCTATCCACTATCACCGATTCCAGTTAGTTAAAATAAAACGTATCAGATGAGCTAGCTAAATTCCTGGGCTCAGATGGGTTTAAAGGATGAACATCAGGTCCAGGCAAATGCAAAGAGAAAGGAGGACAAGGGTGAGATGAAGGGAGGCTGCACTGAACAAAATACAACTCACGATGGCAACTCTTAAAATTAATACAGCTTTTTACCTCTTCACTTTAAAGTTACCAATGGACTCTTCTCTCAAGCACAAAAAGGTAGAAAAGAAGCTGCATGCCAAGAGACCTGGTGAGGAGGAGGAGGAGGAGGCTGCAGTGAGTGGTGGAGCTGGTCCGGGCAAGTGCAAAGAGAAAGGAGGGCAAGGGAGAGATGGAGGGAGGCTCACCTAACAAAACAGAACTCACACAATAGCCCTTAAAACTAATACAACTTTTTACCTCAACTTTTAAGTTACCTGCAGACTCTTCCGTGAAACACAAAAAAGGCAGAAAAGAAGTGGCACACCGAGAGACGCAGAGAGGAGGAGAAGGAGGCTGCAGTGACTAGTGGAGCTGGGAGTGGAAGGAAAGAGGCAGCAGAGAGGCTCATCGTGGAGTTACTGATGTTTAACTTTGTTGGGGCTGAGCTGCATGCACTGAGACATGTTGATGATGGTGAACGATGGAGTTAAAAAAAAAAACTGCAAACTTGTTCCAGAAAGGAATCAAAATGATGTTTCTGTGGATGAGCTAAGTTCATCAGTAGGTCAGGATCAACAAAATAGTATGGCAGTGGGGAAGGGGGTGGAGGGGCAGGAAGCACACAGTTCTCAACAGAGAGGATGTGGAGAGATTCGCAGAACCATGTGCTTCAACTTCACTCAGCGTAAGGAAAGAGCTGTGCTGTGTTAGGAATTCTGACCAGACCAGGGTTGGTGACTAAGATCATCTTAATATCCCAAGGACCAAGCAGTATTACAGGCAGCAAGCAGCTTGTCTGAGGTAACTATGTAGGCATCTCTAGTTACCAGTTCATGGGTGGGGGGCACAGATAGTGCCATGGTGTACAAACATGTCATAGCACCACATGGGTAACACACATGATTATGGTCTACACATTTGTATTGTCTAGCTACGCACCTGGTGGCCATATTGTGAGGGAGGGGTGCATTACCCCAATGCAGACAAGCAAGCCATAGATAATTAACCCTTAACCCCAACTCCTTCCCTGCCACATACTCTTGTTTTCCATAGGAAAACACTGATAATAACACCCCCCCCGAACAACTGAACAGTACATGCAAGTGTGATTTGGCTAGATGCGTTGAGGGGAATGGAGGCTTATAAAGCCAGACTTAGTACACACGTGAATTACCCGTTGTAGGACTTTACATCAGACAACACTTTTACCACAGAAAAGAGTATAAAAACATTCATCTCAAATACAAGGTGAATTAAGTGCCTGCAACTAATTCAGAAGCACTTGGGGAATTCTGAGTGCTTCTTGCGTTGGAGCACCTCTGTGTAAACTTTTACTGCTGAGCCAAAATAACCTTTTGTTGTTACATTAGCAAAAGGCTTTTGAGACACACCAAGCCCAGCTCTAATTGACTAGTCCTGTTGCTATGCTGAGGTAATCAACAGCAACTCGATACTTTCCCCGTGAAAAGTGACTGTTTCACTCTACAACATACTACTGCATAACCACAAACATTCAATGCATCACCAACTGCAAGAAAACTGCGGCAAGGCCAAATCCCCCTCACCCAAGTCCTGACAAAAACATGCCTGTGTGGTTAATGGTTATCTTGTCCACCCACCAAGATTCTGCTAGATGCAAATATCCCAAGAATGGAATCATTCATTATACAAATGAGGGTGGATGGGAAAAAGTGTATCAATGTAAACTTATTTGTTTATATTTTAATTGTATGACATTTCATATCAAGCCTGGGACCCTGAAACTTATTGCTGTCTTGATTCAAAACATTTTTTTGTAGCACAAAGGAAAACTTGCATACAGAAAACGGGATGGAACTCTTCCACTGGCTAGTCAGGGTGACAAGTACAGCAAAAGAAACCCTTCCCTTACTGTTTCTTTCTAGAATGATTTCTATACATATAAAGAACCACTCATCCTAGGTGGGAGGATACAGGTAGACATAAGGAAATTAAGAGTCACTTTACATTCTGAAATTTTGTAATGAGTTACCTTTCTGTCAAGTATTTCAGGATGTTAAAGAGTTGATTAGCATTCTCTGAAGGTATCTCTTTTACTGAATCTTTTAAATTACTCTTTTTACAGCATTATTCCCTCGCTGTTTCATAGAAAAATCTTCAGTAACAGAGTGCCTAATAATCATACTACAAATCCTGGAGGAAAAAGACAAGTTAATATGAAACACTGACACACAAGAATTCATTCTCTCCACCATTGATAATACAGAAAGTTTATCAATTTGCATATATGAATTGCTGTATCATTTGCAACAACAGACCTACAGATTACTATTATAGTGGAACAATCCCACAGTTTAAACCCCAAAAGCTTTGAAATAGTGATCTAACTTTGATATTTTTGTGTGGGGGTGTGGGCGGGCTGCCAATACTCACAACAGGTGTAAAGAAAGGACTACACATGCTTATTTATGACAGCCAGCTGGGACTCGATAAAATATGGATCTGGAGTGGCCCAGTAAACTCCAGACTGGTCGGAGCAGGCACAAGTTGCATGAATATTGCTGGTTTGACCACTCTGGCCAGACAATCCTGCTTTCACCCATGTCCCAGCCTACTGGAGCTCATGAAGATCTCCCGATCTACACCGGTAATGGTGCTCCAAAGTAGATGTCAGAAATGAGTCCATTTTGGCCTTTAACATTCTAGAGTTAAAGCATTGCTTACACAAGAGAAGTAATCACAGCCTCTAGAACCGGAGCACATGGGGGCAGCACCGGTGATCAAGTCTCTCTGCTAAAAACTCTTTTGTCTCCATTATAATTATTTTTAATCAGCTAGGATTACTGGTTTGCCCTTCCACATGAGAAAATAACTTTAGGCGCATCTACTCAACAATTCCACTCATGAAAATAATCATGCCTGATGATACAACCAGGTAGATAAAATGCATTGAAGTAAAGATAAAAAATAGTTCTAAATAATAAAAGCTGACCACCGTAGCAAGTAATTGAAGGACTTCAGAGAGCACCAACATATTAAAAAAGAAAAAAGATGAATTAATTAACTGTGCAGTTCGAAACTAAACCCACGCGGTTTGTGAAACGGAATAAACTTACCCGATAACAAAAGAGGAGAAAGAAGAGATTTAAGAGGAAACTATATATTGTGCATGCACATGAAGGTCTCAGTGGCCATCTTGGTCATGGCAAGTTTTTTTTCCACCTTCAACTGTGGAAGTGACAGGCGGAAAACAGTGCCCCCATGGGGGGAGGGAGTGTGTGCGGCCAAGGAGGGGATGGGCACACTGACAGCAGATTACTGGAATCTTGCCACAGCACTGTGGGAACACATGACTAAGGAATCTGGTCATGTGCTTCCACAGTCCATGTTCTCTCTCCTTGACCTCACAAAACATCTGCAGGTCTCCACCCAGGCAGCCATAAAAACCGGCAGCTAACAATAAAATGAAATTTATCACTGACAAATGTGTTGTTATGCATATGGGTAATGGTAATGTCAAACATAATTATACATTAAATGAGAAGGAGATTAAGAAATCTGAATCAGGAGGAGAGCTAGGAATACTAAAGTGAGAACTTTGAGTTCAGTAAACACTGTAGTAAGGCATCAGTGATGGCAAACAGAATACTAGGTAGTATCACATGAACCTTCATAACAAGATCAGAATAATGTATTCTTCTAGTACAGTGTGTGTGTGACATACAACAGACCACATGTAGATTATTGTTTGCAACAGGGGAGCAACCAGCCATCAAAAATGTGTATGCACAGAGCTTGCAAATTAGAACTGTAGGCCAGGCATCTGGGGGTGCCTAGGTCCCCAGAAAACTTTTTGAATTTGGTTCATTCGGGTGCATTTTGGGAGTCATTTGAAATAGAATTTGCTATCTTGCTACACCATTCCCCATGCCCAGTAAGTTGCACTTTAGCCCCCTCCCAAGAGTCCACACAGTCCAGTATATTGCACAAACCAGTCTCCCCATAGCCCAGCCTCCTGCTCCAGTACAAGGTCCCTGGTCCACCCCGAATCCAGCAAGTTGCACCATAACTCTCCTCCCTAGAAGCCCCAGCCCTCTCCTCAGCACGGCAAGTTGCATCCCTGCCTCTTCCCTAGTCTCCAACCCCTCCAGCACAGCATTTTGCCCTTCCCCAGCACAGCAAGTTGTCCCCAAGCATTTGGAAAGGGATAGGGATGTGAGGCAGACACCAAGAAGTGACTGCAAGAGAACAGGACAGGGCAACAGATAGCAAAACAGTACCTTCACCAGGAGGGTTTGGGTAATTTCACCCAGTCCAATGTAATATAACTCAGATTTCTTTAATTTCAGTTCATTTAAGTTCTCTGTCTGTTCTTACAAAGCCAAAACTATTTTCCTATCTTATATCAAGACATCTTCCATGTTTTCTTTCTGTCAGATGGATCACGGCATCCTTCAACCCCCCCTCCCCACTACACACAGCTGGAATCATTTCAATTTCCCTTACATGTTGCAGCAACTTCTGTTATGTTATCCTCAAATCCCAACTGTCTAGACTCCCCTTTGCCACAAATGCAGTTGCCTATTTTTAGTTATCAGATGTCTGGTTTTACCTGGGCATGTCCTATTTTTAAGGTGTGAAATTTCATCTGGGTGGATTTTTCTTTATGTGCTCTTTTGTCCAGGTTTTTGGGCTTGACACTCTGAGTCACACTGACTTGTTGTTTGTTGCCAAGCAACCAAAACTGCAATGGTCCCACCCACGTGGCTGCGGGTGGAGAAAAAAACGGAATGCTCGTCATGCCATACACGGTCCAGCCTTGCTATCTGTGCATGACAGAGAGCATCAGTTTTCAACCACGCGTGGGATTTTTGTGCAGAGCAGAACTGAGATGTTGTCAGTTAGTTGCCAGCAGTCAAAACCCATCCTGATCCCCAGTTGTTGCCAGCAGTCATCCTGTCCTGATCCTGTGACTCCCAGACTGGACCCCACAAATGCAGTACTGAGCCTGGCTGTGACTGACGGTCACTGCAACAGCTGCAGCCTTGTAACCTGGTCCTAACTTCACTGGATTAATGTGACACTGTGTGGAGCGGTGACAGTTGTGAATTTGAGCAGACTGGAGGTGAGCAGATTGTGGAACAGTCTATATTGGGTAAGACAAGACTATTTGCTGCATTAGTTTCTGGTTTCCTTAGTGTTATGATTGGTTATTAGTATGAAAAACTGACACAATCGATACATCAGCTTTAATTCCAGTACATGTCGTTCGCAAACCTGTTTGTTGGCTGCCGTGAGTTCTGCTGGTTCATATGTCACTCTAGGTTACTGGCAGTTGAAGCCAAGTCGATGAACAGTCAGTTTGTGCTGGCATCAGTGAACAGGCAAGTTTATAAATAGAAACATAGAAACACAGAAGTTGATGGCAGATAAGGACCATGTGGCCCACCCAGTCTGCCCATTTTGCTTACCTGTTGTAAAGACCACAGATCCTAGCTGATCTGCAGCTCACCCTTTTTTCCCCTATCCCCAGAGCACCTTTATGTCTTTCCCATGCACTCTTGAATTCCCTGTTTTTGTCCCCACCACCTCCATAGGGAGGATGTTCCAAGCATCCACCACTCTTTCAGTGAAAAAGTACTTTCTTGCATTGTTCCTGAGCCTACTCCCCCTCTAGCTTCATCTCATGTCCCCTTGCTCTTGTACATCTTCTCTTTTGAAAGATGCTGCCTTCTTGTACCTTGTTAATCCCATGAAGTACTTGAATGTTTCTGTCATATCCCCCCTCTCCCTCCTTTCCTCAAGGGACCACGTGTTGAGTTCCCCTAGTCTCTCCTCATAGGATTTTTCATGCAGACCCTGTACCATCTTGGTAGCCCTCCTCTGGACTGCTTCCACTTTGTCTATGTCTTTCTGGAGATTTGTTCTCCAGAACCAGACACACTACTCCAGCTGCAATCTCACCAGTGATCTGTACAGTGGCATAACCACCTCCTTCTTTCTGCTGGTGATATCTCACCATATACACCCCAGCATCCTGATGGTAGGTTTGTACAGTCTGCTCTCTCCTAGATTTGTGGACCTGGTGGAATGTAAGATGACAAAGGTGTTGGATTTCTAAACAGTTGGTAATACTGGCATACCTCTCAGCTTCTAGACCATTGATCTTTATCTGCCCAAAACGTCTATGATTCTATGTGACCTTTTGTTACCAAAATGTGGGACACTGACCATTGAAAAGCAGAACAGTGGGCCACTGGTCCTTGTAATATGGGACTGCTCATCAAACATGGAGGTATGGCTGCTGTCTGCTGGCTGCTGTGCCACCGCTGACTTGAGGGTGCAGCCAGGGCTGCACTTGCAATCCATATTATGCACAACTGAGGGTGGGGGAAGGGGCTGGGGGCTCACCTGCAGTTCAGTCCCAAAATTAATGTCTTCTTTTAACCATCCCAAAATCTGGTAACCCTAATATTTTGCCAGAAAACTTGATCACAAAAGACATAGGGCCTGATTCTCAAAAGGTTACATCTGGCATAACTTGACTTGCACCAAAGAAAATGGTGCAAGTAGCAAGTTACGCCAGCAGTTGCGACATACAGTATTCTGCAAAGCAGCCTGCGACATGCCACAGGCTGCTTGTGCCAAAGTGGACTTATGCCACCAGTTATGTCTTAAACCCTCTGCAACATGACACTAGGGAGTTTACGGCAGCAGTTGCACCCTATTCTGGAAGGGCAGCAACAAAGTCCCCTAGGGCACTATTCTCCAACAACCCCCGGGAGAAAACTGTCAACGTAAGTTACAGCAGCATATAGCTGGTGTAACTGCACTTACGCCCCTGGAGGTTGCTTGCATGTGCAGCCCGCCCATCCCCCCGATGGTATGCCACCCTCCCCCCAACATTGCCCTGACCCCAAAACACGAAAACCCTACAGGGCAAAATCTGCTCCCCCATTGCCCCGACCCAGAACAGCATGGTAATGCCCCGTAGGGCTATCCAGGCCCCCCTCACCCAATACCGAAGAGCCCCATAGGGCTGGAGTATGCCTACGATCCCAAGTACATGAAAAAAGCCGCACAGGGCTGCCACATGCCACCAACCCCAAGTACATGAATAAAAGTACCATAGGGCTACCACATGCCCCTGGCCTCAAGTACATGAATAAAAGTCCTGTAGGGCTGCTGCATGCCTCCAACCCCATCTACCATATAGTAAACTCACACCCCGCAAGCTGTGAACCCCCCCATCCCCAATCCCCTAAATTGTGGCCATTCCCTAAGTCCCGAGTATGCCTGGTACTCTAGTGGCCCACCCTCCCACCTGGCAGCACCGAACACCCCCCATGACCCATTTGGGCGGGTGACTGGCACAGCCACCTCTCACCACCACGGCCAGCCACTGACTGAACACTGCAGGGATGCGTGCTGTACATACACATGGTATGCTGGTATGCACTCCTGCAGTGTTCAACGATGACAGGCGTGATGATGGACTGTGCCAGTTGCCGGTCTAAAATAGGTCATGGAAGGAGCGGGTGGTCAGGTGCTGCCAGGTGGGAGGGGTGGACCACTAGACTACCAGGGATACAGTTCACTAGGGGGCTGGCACCTGCCTAAGGCGACGGCAACTGCAATGCTTCGTAAGGTGTACACCTTTGAGAAAGCACATGGTGCTAAATGCGTCAGGTGTGTCATCACCAACCAGGAAGTGCAGATGAGCTGAGGGAGCAGGGAGTACTTTGCTTTTTTGGACCACCTTCTCTTTTTATTGAGTTGGAAAACACTACACATAAAGAAGAGCACTTTGAAGTGAAAATTTTGTGAGTGAGTCCTGGTTCCTATTTCATGTAGCTATTGATTATACAACATATGAGAAAGTTTGCGGTACTGTTATGAAGCATTGCAATTGCCGTCAGCCTTAGGCAGGTGCCGTCCCTCTAGTGAACTGTGTTCTCATTTGACTGGGCACTGCCGACCCTGGTGTGGTCACATCAGCCTGTGAACTATCAGGGATACTCTGGACTTGGGGAATGGCCGCAATTTAGGGGATCGGGGATGGGGGGGTTTGCAGCTTGTGGGGTGCGGGTTTACTTTATGGTACATGGGATCTGGGGCATGCAGCAGCCCTGTGGGGCTTTTTATCATGTACTTGTGGTCGGCGGCATGCGGCAGCCCTGTGGGGCTTTTTATTTATTTATTTTTTTTATTGATTTGAACAAGTCGGATTTACAACCTTTGAGTCAGGGACTCATTTACAAAGGCACCTCGTTGCAGGGAGGGCAAGACAATAGAACATTGTGCAGATACAACATTGGACAACATTACAGTTGCAGACATTGAACACAGAATACACTTAGTTACATGTTGGTATAAAATACAGATTTACAATTAAAGATGTACAATTTCTCTGGAGTTGCAGTGGAATATATCCTTGTATAAACATAAGGGGGTAGGTAAAAAGGGGTAGGGGGAAAGATGGATCAGCAGTCCAGGGCACCTTGTCGAGATTACGGGAGCCAGGCAGGGAAAAGTCCTGCAGTAGGATTGGGGGGGGGCAGGGTTAGTTGCACCTACAGCACTGGATATTAAACAGATGGTTCCGGAGAGCGGTTTTGAAGGGACCAAGTTTGGCAGTGTTGGTGATGCAGGTAGGGAGGGAGTTGAACCAGGCGGGGGCTCGATCAAAGAAGGACCTCTGGGCGAGGGAGATCTTGGTTCTGGGCACTTTGAAGGTGGCTTTAACAGAGCTGTGGGTGGAAACAGATGAAGATGACCATGGTAGGGAGGCAGAGACTCCGGGGGGGAGAGTCCGAGCAGGTATTACTTAGAAAGAAGGCAGGTCTGATACTGCAGACGTTCCTCGAGGTTGAGCAGGTTGGCAGAGGAATTGAACAGGCAGGTGTGGATGCGCCTGGAGGCTCCATTCAGGAGCCTACAGGCCTTATTGATGGAGAGCTGGATTTTAGAGAGGGCGGTGTTATCAGCTGCAGCATAGATGGGCAAGTTGTAGTCCACTAGGGACAGGATGGAGTAGGTGATGGCCAGCCAGAGGGCAGCGAGGGGCAGGCAATCCCTATAGTGGTAAAGTAGGCCAATCCGAGAGTTTATGGCATTGGAAAGAATGATGTATGTGTATGTGGGCACTTGCTCTAATGGGAGCTGAGAGTTGGGGGTAATTAGGAGGGGGGCACTTCTAGTTTTATTTTGGTGGTGAGAGAAGAGCATTGATTTGGTTTTCTTAAGGTTTATGACTAGTCTGTGATCAAGAAACCACCTTTCTGTTTGGTTGTAGGCGAGTTGAAGGGATGATTGGAGAGTGGAGGGTTCTGGGTGTGAGGCAAAGAGAACTGCATCATCTGCATAGAGGAGCATCTTGCTATTGCAGGAGCTGGGGAGAGTGTTGAGGCAGAGACTGAAAAGAATGGGACCCAGGATTGAGCCCTGTGTGACCCCGGAGCTAATTGGTCGAATGTTGGAGAGGGAGCCGTTGATTTTTACAGGCTGGAATCTAGCAGAGAGGTGGCTGGAAAACCAGGCAAGGAGACCAGCAGAGAAACTGAGTCGGTGGAGAGTCGAGTAGGAGGGGGTGACAGACAGTGTCAAAGGCCTTGGAGTGGTCAATGAACATTGCACCGGCCAGGTTGCCGGAGTAGAGAGCAGAGTGCAGGTATTGGGAGAACTCCAGGAGAGCAGTGGTTGTACTGTGTCCTGGGTGGAAGCCATGCTGCTCCGGGCACATAATGTCATACTTAGCCAAGTACTCAGATAGTTGGATAGACATCACTTTTTTGAGGGCTTTGGAGAGTGGGGGGAAGATGGAGATTGGCCGATAGTTGCTTGGGGAGGATCAATCACCGCTCTTGTGTATTGGAGTGATTTCAGCAGTTTTCCATGCACTGGGAAACTGTCCAAGGCGTAGGAACCGGTTGAGTAGGTCCATCAGGGGGACTAGGACAACGTCCAGGACCAGGCGGAGGATCCTGGAGTCGAGGGGGTCGCTGCTGGGATTATTACTACCAAGGGCTTTTAGCAGGTGTGGCCTGGCTTCATTGGGGGATAGGGTGCATAGGTAGAAAGGGGGCAATGCAGGGCAGGGGGGAGTGAGGAGGGGATTGGATCAAAAAAGCTGCTGGGGAGGACAGAGCTAAGATCAGAGAAAGTGGTGTTGAGTCAGTCAGCTATAGATAGTGGATCAGAGGAGGTAGCACCATCGATGGTGAGCTGAAATGGTGGAGGGGAGCAGGTCTTCCCATTTAGTTCCTTTTATGCTATCTCAGAAGGTCCGGGCCGTGCCCCAGATGGAGGTGAGGCTGGCCTGGTAGTGCTCCGCCTTGGCCCGTCTGATGGCCCAGGTGCACTTACTGCGCTCTGCATTGTAGACTTGTCTGTCAGATGGATTGCCTGAATCTATAGCGATTCACCAGAGATTATCCCTATTCTTAGGTTTCTGGATGAGGGAAGGGGTGATCCAAGGGGTGTTGCATTTCTTTGTACAGATCCTGTACATTTTATCGTGTACTTGGGGTTGGGGGCACGTAGCAGCCCTTCGGGGATTTGCGGACAGAGGGGATCTGGGCATGGGGGGAAACTTGCGCCCTTTGCAGCCAGGGTTGCCGCTTATGGAAAACCCTTCAGGTACACCCTTTGTTTAGCATATCTGTGGGTTTGTCACAAGTCGCAGGACTTAGCTACTAGGAACCTGCCACTTATAGAATCGGGCACAGAGTCCTTGGCGCAACTGCACCCCTCGCTCATGTTGCAACTTGTTACATGCATAGGGGTGCTTATAGAATTGGGCCCATTTTCCCCATCCTAAAGGGCTTCCCCATTTGAGACTGCTTCCTGTTTTTTTAAAATTCTGCATGGACCTTCCCTGATAGCTCAAAATGTGCCTACTTCCCCCCACATACAAATAGATTCTCTGGCCTCCTCTTATGGCCTCCTTCTCTCATTATTGGTGGAAAATGTTATGTCTGGTGGAACTTGACTTGCGCCAAATAAAAACGGTGCAAGTAGCAAGTTACGCCAGCAGTTGCAACAGACATGCCACAGGCTGCTTGTGCCAAAGTGGACTTACACCTCCAGTTACACCTTAAACCCCCTGGGACATGGCTCTAGGCAGTTTACGGCAGCAGTTGTGCCCTATTCAGGAAGGCTAGCAACAAAGTTCCCCAGGGCACTATTCGTCAACAACCCCTAGGGGAAAACTGTCAACGTAAGTTACACCAGCATATAGCTGGCATAACTGTACTTATGCCCCTTGAGGTTGCCTGCATGTGCAGCCCACCCATTCCCCCAATTGTATGCCACCCTCCCCCCCAACACTACCCTGATACCATAACACGCAAGCCTCGCAGGGCTAATTTTGTCCCCCCTCAATGCCCTGACCCGGACACAGCATGATAATGCCCCATAGGGCTATCATGCCCCAATACCAAAAAGCCCCCACAGGGCTGCTGCATGCCCCTGCCCCCAGTACCCATTAAATAGCCCCACAGGGCTGGAACATGTCCCCAACCCAGTACCTGCTATAAAAAGCTCCCAGGGGATTTCTTGCATGCCCGACCCTTAGGTACATATGGGAAACCCCACACCCTGCAGCTAAGGGTTGAATCCTCATTCTTCTTATCTCATGATATTTGGCTCTTTTGAAACCAAGTATCCTGAGGTTTTAGTGGCTCACCCTTCTCTGTAGCATTCTCGATTACCAGCCTCTCTACGACCCATTTTAGTCGTGATTGGCACAGCTCACCTCTCACCACCAGCCAGCTGCTGACTGTACACTGCAGAAGCTACGTACTGCACATATGCACAGTACGCGCTCCTGCAGTGTTCAGTTGGTGGCTTGCCATGGTGGTGAGAGGTGGGCTGTGCCAGTCGCCAGCCTAAAATGGGTCATGGGGGGAGCAAGGTGGTCGGATGCTGCCAGGTGGGAGGGGTGGGCCACTAGTCTATCAGGGATACTCGGGACTTGGGGAATGGCCACATTTGTGAGGATTGGGGATTGAGGGCTGATTTATTCTCTCAGTTTACGGGGTGCCGGGATTTCCCGAATGGTACTGGGAGTCGAGGGCATGCAGCAGCCCTGCAGGGTTATTTAACAGGTACTGGTGGTCAGGGGTATTCTGCAGCCCTGCAGTGCTATTTAATGGGTACTGGGGGTCACGGGCATGCTCCAGCCCTGTGGGGTTTTACAGATAGAGGGATCCAGGTGTGGGTGGGCACTTACGCCCTTCACTCCCAGGGTTGCGACTTATGGTAAACCCTTCAGGTATGCCCTTTGTTTGGCATAGCTGTGGGTTTGTTGCAAATTGCAGGACTTAGCTGCTGGGACCCTGCCCCTTATAGAACCGGGCACAGGTTCCTTGGCGCAACTGCATCCCTCGCATGTCACAACTTGTGACATGCGTAAGGGTGCTTACAGAATTGGGCCTGTCTTCATCCCTACTAACACCCCCCTCCATTGTTAATCTGAGCAATGGCCTCCCATCCCAGTCTGACTACCATTCTGATGAAGTTCTGCAGTATTTGCACTGCAATATGAGATCTGCATCTACTGACTCACGTGCAGTACCCCACATGAAGACCTCTGGGGGCCAGAGTTCCTTTGCATATGTTGCGTTTCCTTGTGGAATTTTCTCCCTTTTTCCCTTAAAAGTGGACAGGAAATTATTTCTAATTAGCAGCTGTCTGTACTGTCCCAATATTCAGAAATGATATTCAGATTTCACAAATGAGCCAGATGTAACTATGCCTAAATAAAAGGTGATGTGAAAAACTGCTTTTGCATTGTTCTGCTTTGATGGGCAACATTCTCTATAGTTCTGTTCATGTAAACAGTAATTTGGGAGTTTTGACAATGTCATGGTTTGTGTACAGTCCTCTGAATACTGTTCTGATAGGTCAGCAGCTCATGCTTAATATTCTGTACACAAATTGTGATGCAGTAAAACAACTTTAAATAGCTGGTTCCATGAAGAGAACAGTTTACAATGTTGTCCACTAAAAGAAACCAATGCAAAACATAGTTCACATCAACATTTCTTCAGGTACAGTTAAATATGGATCCTCTGGAGGTATTTGAATTTTATTTCTGTAAATATGTACTTTACAACCAGCTGACAATTTGCATGAATTTCCTGTCCTCTTAAAATTGTACCGGGATTTGAGCCTCTTTAAATACTGTGCCACTAAAAAACCTACTCAAGTTAAATATATGCATATCCTTCAACTGTCTCTAATTTTTGGGGATGTTCCTGATTTTGCCTCAACATTTTCCTCAGTCCCTACCAAAATTTGTGTTTTGTGACTGAACAGTGGGGAATGTAAGCAAAAATTTATGGCCAACATTAGAGTTACATACCTGTTCTTCTACAGAAAATGTATTTTGCACTTAACCACTTATTCTTCCATCTTCTTCAATGGACATCACCATTTGTTACGATGTATCATTAATTTTGGTCCCTCTGTCCCTTTTTCTCTTTAAGCATTATACCTGATTTATGAGGGCGAAGCTTGAGAGGTATGCAATAAATGTGTATGCTAACTCACTGCCTGGTCACCCATAAAAAACGTACCTGATACTTGCTGGCCTGTGGACTGAACTCAGGACCTGATGTTGTATATGCTGTACTACTCAAATTGTCTTACTGCATATGCTGTTTGTGATTGTATGAAAGGTGTCTTTAATTCCAGTTCCTGCATACACTGTCTCTGTAGCTGCTCCTTAAGATGACCATCTTGTAACTAATAACCCAGTCCTCTGAAGGTTCCTGAACACTCTGTATGTGCAGAGGAATAAGCAGAGCCACAGCACCAGGGCACAACAGGGAATTCCCAAAGAGGGACATGTGCCCCTTCCAAACTCAATCCTGAGTCACACATCTCTGAATGTGGGCAGCTGGGATGGAGGAAGGCCAGAGGGCAGACATGCACTTCATCCAGAAAGAAGTCATCACATTGTGGAGGGTTTTGTGAGGGAAGGAGGCTACTCAGCCCTATGGACTGCTGTAGTGTCTATGTGCCCCCTCTGCCCAACCACAAGTGGTGTCCCGGGGGCAGATTGACCCCCAGCCTTAGAAGCCACCATGATGGACTTGAGGTAGCAAGAACAGTGGCTAGTAACATTTTAAATTATGTGGCATGTCAGTGGGGAGACAGCAGTCCTTGGAGGACTGCTGCATTCTGTCATTCCCTGCTCCTATACCTTGGTAAAACTCCGCCTCCACTCTGCCCCTCTTGCCTCCCCAACCTCACCCTGTTCAGACCCATACCAGAAGACCACAGTGGGCAGGAGTTGTGGATTCTGATAGGCATACCAGCTCCTGCAGCTGTGGGTCAATGCACCCATATACACACAATTTGCACATGTCGGGGTACTATTGAGGATCTGGCCCCCTTTTGCCACTATGAGCCTTGTATGCTGTATTACTTTCAGGCTTTGTTGTTTGTATAAAGTGTTCATCCTATGAGACTGAAAATGGCTTTGCTCCTTTATTATTGCATTTTTGAAGGTCATAAAAATGTTTTCTCTGCAATTAATTCCAGGCCATCCCTGAAATGGGACATCCTGCCTCAGTGGGTTTGCCAGGTTACCAAAAACCAAATAAATTCATCATCATTCAACATCATTTTGGTAACCATAGCACCTGCGTTGCACATTCTCTCCACCTCCAGGCTCCAATGCACAATCCACTCTCAACACCAGCACATACTCCCCAACCCTTTCCAAAGCAGCAGCACTCACTCTCATTGCTTTTGTTCACCTCCTTCTTAGTTTCTGGAGGACTCACTGCCACTGCTACGTCTCCCAGGTGCTCTGCAGTGGTGGTGGGCACATGGACGTTCCACAGTCGCTGGTGGTGCATGGCTGTGCTCTGCCCATGCTCCTCAGCATGCGTCTCACAACTGATTTATACCTATTTCTGTCTCTGCTCCTTGCAAACTCCTCAGTGCAAAACCAGGATTAAAACCTAGAGAAATAGACCCGCATTTCAGCTCTTAACTAAGCTGCACCATTGACCACAAGACACTCCATTATTCTGCTTTCATTTTTCAGTTTCAGATACTGTTTAACCTCCTAGTTCACTTAAAGAGACAGCTCCCCTTTTGCAGCCTACTCAAGTTTGCTATCCCAGTCCATGACTCGTGGATGCCTAGTAGAGCTCATGTACCCCGAGTGTGACTGAGCTGCCTGGTGAAGAAGTGAGAGACCCCCCCATTGCTCCACAGTGACAGCAGCCAGATGGACCAACATTGATTCCTTTTTTTTTTTAACTACTAATAAAAATGATAACAGACAGTGACATTATGACATTTTTCTGTATGCACGTGCGTACGGCAAGTGTGTATGATTACGCCACTGTTTGAATCACGTTGTATGCCCATGCACATGTTAAAAGAAATTACAGCTTCTGGCACTGCAGGGGAAAACAATGTCTTTTACAATATACCTCCATCCTATACTGATCCCCCACTGTCCCAAAACTAGATGTAGTTGATCATGGGCCCACTTCTGGCCCCAATCCAGGATATGTGGGGCTCAGTAGTAATCAACTTTCTCCTTAAAGTCTCTCCTTCATGACTATTCTTCCCCATCCAGCAAATGTCAGTGACTCTCCCCCCCCCCCATACCCTGGCAATCTGTTTTCTTCATTATCTGTTCATTGTTCAGTAAGAGTAGTTCCATCACCTAAATTGTCTCAATTGTTTTTTGTATTACATGTATCTATTATACTGATTTGTCTTCAATTTTTGGTTATGCTCCTTGATATATTGTATTTGCTGTATATGGCTTACAACATTCCCAACCCCCAGGACGCATCTGGAAATGAGTTGTTAGCAGCTAAGTGTGTCTTTCCTGGTGACATTTTTGAAATGAATAAATAATCTCAAAAATCCAGGCTAACTCAGTTGCCCCGCATGCAAATGAGAGGAATAGGAGGAGGAAGTAGCCCGTATCATGGATGGCTGTAAACAGACTCAGACGTAAAATGCTCTGGCTCCCCCTTCCTCCTTTTTGTGCCCTGTTCATGTTGTCACATAACTGTATCACAGACACGATGTGAGCACATTACAGGATAGTGGTGATGGAGTTAGTTAGCAGTTTTGAGACTCTTCCTCCCCTGAAATCATGGAGCAGGAGTCAGGAAGAGGCAAAATCACAGAACAGGAGTCAGGAAGAGGCACCACTATCAGTAACATCTATTTTGGTGTCTAGGGGGTTGGACTAAGGAGGAGAGTTACTTGTAAAAGACGTTGTCAGCTCCTTGTACAGAGCCAGGAACTGACAATCTTTTTTAAGTGTGTGGTCGGAGAGGTGGAGTGATGAAGGACAAGAAACGACTGGGGTAGGGAAGGGGTTCCTATATACTTATTTGGTTTGAACCTCCAAGTCTGTTTCTACATTGTGAGAAAGTTTTTCAATGTAATTACAGAAGTAAGTAATAAGCCATGACAAGGTGTGCATTAAAGGATTTTAATGGACACCCCAAGGGCATAGCAAGGCATGAGGCTGAAGGATGAGTGTCCTTGCACTCCTGGGAAGTGCATTAAAATCCTTTAATGCACACCCTGGAGTAGCTTATTACACTTATAAAAACGGGCCACCATCATTACCTCACTTGCTAAAGGAAACATTTTGCAAGATGCTTAATTTATTTTGAACACCAACATCTATTTTCAATGTGAAAGAAAGTAACATGTAGAAGACAGATAAAAATAGTCCCTTTATAATATATTAGTGTATGTTAATTGTAGGCATTAGTAAAGGGTTTTAAAATGGAAATGTTTTATAACACTGAAAAAAAATTAAGTTTACTTACTGCAAACTGTAACTTTATATGTATCTCAACTCTTTCAACATGTTTTGTATGGCACCACATTTTTTTGTTATTATTGTAAATCATTTTAAACACATAAAACATAGCTTTTAAAATATTCGCTCATGGTCTATATCACAATCTGTAAATATTATTCCTAGTTGCTAGATATGGGTGGGAGTAAGAAGGGGTTAGAGGTTAGTAAGGGAGGTGTTATTCATTGGTTGGGATCTAACTGATGTCATGAAAGGGGTGCTGCAGGTTCAGTTCTCAGAGTGGTGTCTTGCAAAGAAGCAGTCAGGAGCGTTGTGCAATTTTTCTTCAGGCTTTCTTTTTGTGGATGCAACCTGTAAAAAGAAAATGGATTTAACACTTTGGAGGTACAATATTCTAAGCTTTCTGGGCGTTCATTGGAATTGGAGGGTGGATTTAGCCTATGGATACTAAGTTTTTTTTTTTTTTGCATTAAAAAGAGACACCACACCAGAAAGACCACCAACTAGCACACTAATAGAGTTAGTGAGGATGACCCTATAAGAGAACTATCTTAGGTTCAGTAGAAGATTCTATAAACACCTGAAAGGAACCGCGATGGTGAGCATTATGGCACCCACATAGGAGAAGATTTACAGGGAGAACTTTGAGAATCAACTTATTATGAATCCAATGTATAACCCATTCTGTCAGTATATTAAGATATATAAAAGAAATATTGATGATCTGCTGTTTCTGTGGACAGGCAGCATGCAAGAACGTAATTCTTTTCTTGACCATCTTAACTCAGTAACTGAAAACCTGAAATTTACCATGACAGCCAGTGAATGCTCTGTTCCCTTCCTGGACCTGCTAATATTCAAGGATAGAAACAGACTAGAACATACTCTATATAAAAACCTACCAACAGAAATACACTCCTAGTTACCACCCCAAAAAACTAAAGGAGAGCATATCTTACTCCAAGTTTCTGAGGGTAGACAGGAACTGTGCCATGGAGACGACAAGAAACTAGAAACAGAAAAAACGGCAAGGAGATTCCAGAACAGAGGATACAGTAAACAAATATTGCAGACAGCTAGGAACAAGGTAGAAGGAATAAACACATACTGTGGGTACGAACAGTAGCGGCATTAGAGAGTGAGGCTAACAGAACAGTGTTAGCATTGGAATTTTCAGAATATGTTGAACCCATTAAAAGAATTGTGAACAAAAACTGGGGGTTCCTAAGTTCAGTCAATGTGACTGCCTTTCAGAACAAACTGATCATTGCATGAAAAAAAGAAAAGAAAAAAACATTAAAGACAGATTAGTGCGCTCTGAATGCACTGAATCAGAATGCCCCAAAGGTTAGTCACTACTGGGACCATTAGAGCCAGGGATGTACACCTGTGGACACTGTGTTCACTGTGGGAATACATTGAAGAAAAAAGAGATTTGTCACCCAGCAGGTGACAGAAAATACAAAATTGACACATACATCACATGTAGTACAGACCACATGGTATATATGTTGACATGTCCGTGTTTGAAGTTGTATGTGGGACAAACAATCAGGACATTGAAGCAAAGAATAACCGAGCACAAGAGCAATATCCAGACCAGCAGTATCACGTCACTAGTGGCATTACATTTTCACGAAGCCAAACATTTTGTCTCAAACCTCAGGTTCTGGGCAATTGAAAAAGTTGAACCCCCCCATAAGAGGAGGGGACTGGAATTGCCTGCTAAAGAAATGAGAGACATATTGGATCTACACCTTAGGCACAATAGGAGACAGATGTGGACTGAATGAATATGTAAACCAGTCTGTATGTTGGAAAAAATGAAAAGTAAACTTGCAAAATAAATATTTCTATTTCCATCCAAATAGTTGTTTTCCCCACCACCACCGGCTTTACCCTCGTGGGCCCCCCGCCTTCACACCACGAGAGTACCATTATCTTAAATTTTAGTTTAACTATGTGAGTTTGCATAGGACAAGAGATTGTGGGTCAGATATTCAAAACTGTGCCCTGTGGCCAAGGTAGCACTGCCCAGCATGCAAACATAGCTCGGAGCAAAATGACAGCTATATTCAAAAGGAATAGCCTGGTGCAAAACCAGCTGAATATAGCAAGCAAAGGAAGCCGGGCAAACAGGGCCAGGAGTGCAGGGCAAAAACAGCCCAGGAACAAGACAGAACTGAATACAGCACATAAGACAGCACTGAATATAGCACCCAGGCAGGCAGTGCACACACAATGGAACACAGTGTAGAGGTGAGACAGCCCGACCCTGGGACACATGCAATGAAACACAGGCTGGAATGAGGTATCAGGAGCACACCACAGTGCACATCCCGGAGGATGCCACGCATGCATGGGAATGGCAAGCAACAACCCAGAACCATGTGGAGAACCCAAGGAAAAGTACAAACCAAGTGAAACCCCAGCACCCGAGAATGACACAGGACACAGTATGATGTAGTAAATGCAATGTAATATCAAATAATCAAAAGGAAAGGTAACGGGAACAGAACAGTGATGCTAATCCATACTAAACTAAAGACTAAACCAAACACAGAACAACCAATGCCCCAACCATCACTGGACGACCCACCCCACAACAAAGAAAGACAACAGAACAAATCCCACCAAGCGACATGCCAAGGCCCCCCACAACACACAACCCAAGCAACAATAAGCCCACTATGGGAACAACAGGTATGTACAATAGGTAAAGCAAAGATATAAATGGCAAACATATGTACAAATAATTACAGGATGTACAATAAGGCACAGGAGAAGGGTGCAAAGGGGAGGAGGAGGATGCACACAGGGACACAGGAACACAGTCCCATACATGTGATATGTCCAACTTGCTTAAGAGGGAGATTTGGGTCAAATTAGGAGGGAGATTGACCTGCCAACTTGCTTAAGAGGGAGATTTGGATCAAATTAGGAGGGAGATTGGCCTGCTAGTAGGGAGATGCCGTAATATCGTGAGTTTGTCCTTAAATGGCATCAAAAAAATAAGAAAAAAGTCATTACAAAAATTGAATGTATTTCATTTTGTCAAGAATAAGCACTAAAAAGAATAACCAACTAGTTATATAAAGTTATCAGATACATTGTTCATCACTAATTTAATTTTTATGTGTCTTAACCTGCCCCAAAAAATGGATATTTTGGACAGAATTTTACTTAAGCAGGAGATTTTGTTTCCCAGGAGGGAGGGAGGGAGTTCAGTCAAAAAAAGCAGGAGTCTCCTGTGTAAAGAGGGAGATATCACATGCATGCAGTCCAGGAAATGATATCATGTCCAGTAATGGGGGGTGTGAAGCCAACACAAGACGAGATGAAGGACATGGCTAGCTGCCCACTGGATCTGGGAGCCCAGCCTCCAACACAGCTGCCACCCTCCTCATCTCCATTATCAAGATGGCCTGCTGCTCTATCAGAGTCCTCTGTTGGTGGACGATGCAGCAGAGCAGGTCCTCTGTCCCCTCTGATTCCTCTGGCCTGGTCACCCCCAGTGATTCCCGGAGTGGACCTACAAGAGGATGAGGAAGACCATGAGGATGGGACACCAGCCAGGAGGCAGACAGCAGCCACAGGTGGCCATACAGAGATGGACAGCAGGACCCAATGGACAATCCCAAGTGGAGGTGAGTGCCACACCAGTAGACCAACCTGGAAGGTGCCCACAAAGCAGTCCTGAGTGACACAGGCACCAACCCAAACAGCAACATACATGACAACAACAATCCCGACAGCACTAGGGTACAGGTGACACTGCCCACCTTGGCACAGCATACAGCGAGACAGGGCAGATACACAGCCGGACCCCCGGAGAGCTAGGTGCAAGGGCCACACCACAACATGCACAAGGGCGCGCACATGTCGGGACATGCTGCCCACTGACAGATGGCAATGTACCGTAATGCAGAGCACAGCAACAACAACAACATCTGAAGCTGTGCTAGAGCAGCACTAAACTGTGACAGTGGCCTGCCAATGACCAACCCAGGCCAGGGGATAACAGGCAGATGGAGTGCTGGCAGTGAAGGGCAGACACATGCCACCAAGCAAGGCCACTGAAAGCAGACCTCACAACTGTAACACAGTACAAGGAAGGTTTCCCAAGCCACAGGGCAAAAGCCCCCTGTCCCACCCTGTGAGGAAATGTTCCACAGCCAAGGTCAACAATATGATGCAACACTCCATAGTAAATGATGCACATAATGTAGTAGTATAGTGATAACAGACCCTCGGAGCATAAATGCAACACAGTAACAGTAGCATGAGAAACCCAGGTAAGAATTCCTCTACGTGTACCACACATTGCCCATATGTACCACAGTATGACAGGCATTGTTTCACGGTTGGTGGACATAGGGATGAGAGGTATGCCAGGAAGGCATGGGTCGTGGCATCCCACAGCCACAACAAGCACGTGGGTGGCACCATGCAGGCCTGGCCAGTGAAGCCCCAGGACAGCAAGGTAATGCCAACTGTGCACATGCGGATGCTCTGTGAGGGTGGCTGGAGGGACGGAGCACACTGCACTGCAGGTGTGGGCATGGCAAACAACAGCACGTGAGCCCCACTGAACACTCCCGCCAGATGCCCCACCACCATCTGGCACCCTTACAGCAATGCAATCCGACAGTGCCCCCGCCCCCCGTGGGCAGACTGCCAGCACCCGGCTGTGGTGTACAACACAGGTGTGCAGCACAACACAGTGTCACAACGCCACTGGCATACTGCCCGTTGCAGCCATGCCACCAGACCAGTCAGTGGCAGGACACATAATGAGACACACAGCACAGTGAAACAGCACAGAGCACAGAGCAATAAGACAGGTACTCACGCAACACGCCACTACACTCAGGGCTGCTCTCCTGCGCCCACTGCAGCATGGACAGCACCCTCGGGCTGCCTCTCCACTGCTCCTGGGTCACATTCCAGTCCCCTTCACTGGTCATGGGCTGCTTGATGTGCTCTACAAAGGACTTGTGAAACAGTGGCGTTAGAGCATGACACTGCATACACCACGTGCAGCACAGCAAGATGCACATGCAACCCCAACAACACTGCACACACAGGGACACCCAGGGTCAGTGGATGAACATGGAGGACACCCACACAGAGTGCGGCCTGGCCTATGGAACATTCTCCAGGCACAGATGTGTCATCAAGGTGGTGCAGTGGTGTGACAGTGCCGATCGCAGCAGTCATGTGATGGTCCGCACACCCACGTGTGGTGGTCGGCAGGCTCCCAGGAACAGGTCCCCAGCACCATGGTGCTGCACCATGACCCGACAACAACCATGTTCCAAGCAGCCACTCACACCCGTGACACCCCCATGGCCACAGCATGCACCATGCCCCCAATGTGAGCACCGCCACACACCCTGTACCAGGGTGCCATCATGTCAAGGCCCACCCCTGCCACATGCACGCAAGCACCATGCAGAATGGCACACACATGCACGCACACACACACAGACACACTGACACACAGACACATTGACACACAGACACAGAGACACACACACACACATATATGCATGGGCATTCAAAAAGTACAAGTAATCACAGAAGGAGCATGACAGGGAACTGTATCAATTAAAGCAGAAAGAAGTGGGGAAGGCAGTCAGAATAGCAAAAGCCCAAACTGAGGAAAAAATAGCCAACTCAGTTAAGAAGGGGATAAAACCTTCTATAGGTACATTAGGAGCATAGAAAGGTTAAGGGAGGAATAGTGAAGATTAATAAAGGAGAGGGGAGGTGGGCAGAGGGAGACAGTGAAAAAGCAGAGATACTGAATGAATACTTTTGCTCAGTATTCACAAAAGAAGATGAGGAGGAGTTACCTAAACCAGACAATAGAAGCACTCTGTGGTGGGGGGTTGACACCAGTCCATTTACAGAAGAAAGACTCATGAAAGAACTCCTAAAACTCAAGGTGGACAAAGTAAAGGGCCTGACAGGATTCACCCCAGAATCCTAAAAGAACTAAGGGAGGACCTAATGACACCACTGACCACACTTTTTAACAAATCATGGGAGGATGGGGTGGTACCTGAGGACTGGAGTAGGGCAGATGTGATTCCCCTTCACAAAAGTGGGAACAAGGCAGAAGCAAGAAACTATAGACCTGTAAGTTTGACCTCAGTGGTAGGGAAAATGATGGAATCACTTCTGAAAGAAAGAATTGTTGAGTACCTAGAGGTCAGCAGGGCACAGGACCCAAAGCAACCTGGATTTACAGCAGGAAGGTCATGTCAGATGAATCTAATAGATTTCTTTGACTGGGTGACCAAAGTAATAGACCAGGGAGGGGCTGTGGATATGGCCTACCTAGACTTTAGTAAGGCATTTGACACAGTCCCACACAAAAGATTAATAATCAAGTTAGCCAGCCTGGGAGTGGGTCCCAGGGTGGTAGCCTGGGTAGCAAACTGGCTGCACAACAGGACACAGAAGGTAATGGTGAATGGAACACATTCCTAAGAAAGGGGGGTCACTAGTGGAGTACCTCAGGGCTCAGTACTGGTTCCAGTCCTCTTTAACATCTTTATAGGTGACATTGCAGAGGGTCTGGAGGGAAAGGTATGCCTCTTTGCAGATGACACAAAGATCTGTAACAGAGTTGATACACGGGAGGGGTAGAAAAGATGAGAAGGGACTTGGCAAGGTTGGAGGAATGGTCAGACATATGGCAACTTAGATTCAATGCAAAGAAGTGCAAAGTAATGCACCTGGGAAACAAAAACCCAGGAGAAGAGTACACAATAGCAGGAGAGGTACTAACAACAACAAAAATGGAAAGGGACCTGGGTGTAGTCATATCAGATGATCTAAAGTTTGGTAAGCAATGTGAGAAGTCAGTAAGGTGAGCCAGGGGATACTGGGAGGCATAGGAAGGGGCATCACAAGTAGAAAAAGGGAAGTGGTTATCCCTCTGTACAGACAGCTGGTGAGACCCCATCTGGAGTACTGTGTGCAGTTTTAGAGACCTCATTTATGCAAGGACATAGACAGGATGGAAGCAGTCCAGAGGAGGGCAACTAAAATGGTGCAGGGTCTGCATCAGAAACCATATGAAGAGAGACTGGGAAAGCTTAATATGTATACCCTTGATGAAAGGAGGCATGGGGGGACATGATAGAAACATTCAAGTACCTCAAGGGAATCAACAAAGTCCAGGAGGGTAGCATCTGTCAGAAAAAGAGATGTGTAAGAACAAGGGGGCACAATTTAAACATAGAGGGGGGACGGCTCAGGGGTAATGTGAGGAAATGTTTTTTTCATGGAGAGAGTGGTGGGTGCATGGAACCACCTTCCTGGGGAGGTTGTTGGGTCTAAAACAGTGGGGGAGTTCAAACATGCATGGGACAGACATTAAGCAATTGTAGTGGGGGGGTGGCAGGAAGTAGGCTGTTGGTTAACTAGAATCTGCAACTTATCCAGTAGGTAGGGAAATGGGCAGACTGGGTGGGCCAAGTGGTTCTTATCTGCCGTCAAAGTCTATGTTTCTATGGTGCTGCCCAAAACACACATGAGAGTGGGTGTCAATGTACATCACCACTCACCTGGCACAGGCACAGTGCCGTCGCACATCATGCACTTTAAGCGCTCCAGCTGCTGATGCTGCCGCCGTTGCAGGTCTGTGTAATGGTGCCTGCACTTCTCAGCATCACTGGTGATGCCTGTGTGGGCACACAGCTTCCTTGCCACCGTGGCCCACACCTGCATGCGTGGGAGGTAACCCTCCCTGACCTCCCCAAAGAGTCACCGGTGGCTTTTCTGGACCAGCTCTACCAGGTTGGCTGTTTAAACCTCCCCCCAATGCCTGTCCTGGTGCAACACCGCCCGCTGCCACCTACCCCCTGGCATCACTACTGTGTGTGTCTCCGACTGGTACCAGTACCACACTAAAGAAGATGCACCTCCGTCTGCTTCCTCACTCAAAGTGCCATAGCGCTGCGCTAGCACGTGATGTAGTGTGGTGCTAACCAGAAGTGGACCCAGCGTGCATGCGTGACCCCCGCACGACCCCTGGTCACAACACCATGCATGCGCATTGTTCCACACTGTGTGAGCTAGCATGGTGCTATGCTGCACTATGCCAGCCCGCTAGCACGGACCCGGGGCCTCATGGGCATGCATGGTTGCCGCGCTATGCCACATAGCGCTGCGCTAACAAGACAGCATGGCGCTGGCCACCCCATTGCCTGGTGCTGCCATTTGCACGGTGCTAAACTGTTAGTCCGGCGCTAATCAGGCCCATATTCAACAGGATTATGCAAATACGGGCACTTGTGCATGCAATGTGCAAACACTGTGATTAGCATATTGTTATCTGATGATTTGCATGCATAACAGGCTGGATTGCCTGGCTGGGCTATAAAAGGACAATCAGTGCTCCACCGGTGTTATGTTGTGGGAATGCAGCATACAGCAGACACTGCAGTACAGACAACAACACTGAAGGAGACATGCAACAGGAGGGAGAGCAGCATATGGAAGGTCTGTATAGCTGCTGGAGAGGTGTTGGGATGGCACTGGCACAACACAGGGTTGGGGCATACGCACTGTGTACCAGCAGTCCATAGCTGTACCAGCTGGGGACAGGCCCACCAACTGCAGGACCATAGGCACGCACGATGCTGGGCAATGGTGCACAGAGCCAGGAGGACGGCAGTCCAACACACCAGACCTAGCACCGTGACCATGCCCCTGCATCAGCCTGCGCCGGGTGGGACCGCCTGCAGTACTGTTGGTACCAGGCAGGTGCAGGGGGGCCCCACCACAGAATGCGGGTGTGCAACACAAATGTGGCTGACTGCCATAGGGTCCATGGCACCTCTGTTGCTACACTTGATGTGGGACGTGGAGGTTTGCAAATGCTCCATCGGTGGTACACAGCTACGGAACAGGGGTCCCAGGGTCCTGGCAGTGTGTTGCCAAGGGCTCCATGTGGCCTGTGCCTGGTAGCCTGCCAGTGCATGCCAGTTCCCATCTCCTCGCCCCTTTGTGTGCAGTGCCCATGTCCCCTAGGGGTGCACGGTACAGTGCAAGGTGGCTGTCATTGGGGTGAACCCGTCCTGGGGTGCACATGTCAGCCATGTGCGATGGCGGAGCCCTTGTGGGTCTGGTACATGCTGTATGACACTGACAGCTGTACAGTAGCACAGTGCACACAGGGGTTGCCACACCACATGCTGGCCAGTGCCAGATCCATGCAACCTATGCCACAGTAGGTGGTGGCATGCACGTGCAGTTGTGCATGCGCGACACAGCACAGGCATGCAACAGCTGTTGACACATGTCCCTTTCCATTTCTCCCACAGGTGGTGCGGCATGGCCAGGGCGGATATGTGCCCATCACTTCTCACAGGAGGAACTGTGAACAATGGTACATGGCATCAAGGAGAGGGAGCAGGTTCTGAGGCAACACAAGGCCATGGATGAGGTGGTACACCAGGCATGGGAGTAGGTCACTGCTGGGGTGAACACAGTCGGCGGACATGGCAGGACAACAGAGGCAGTGCGAAAGTGGTAGAGTGACCTGCTGTGCAGGGTGAAAGAGGAGGAGGAGGTACAGCGGCTTCGAGAAAGGATGAGAACCGGTGGTGGCCTGCAACCAGCACAGCAGCGGGAGGAGGACCCACTCATGGCCCTGGTGGCATCCACACTGCGGCCAGTGGCTGTCACCGGTGTACTGGGTAGTGGGTGTGAGATGCTTCTCACACCACCCAGGGCAGGTCTATAACCACAAGTGTGTACCCTGTGTGGTGTGGTGGCACAGGGTGTTAGTGTTGGGGCTGAGTCTAGGGTGCACTGTGGAGCTGCAGTGCTGTGCACACTATGCACAAGGGACAAGTATGCATGCACACTATGGGGAGGTTGGGTGCATGTGGCCACATGATATTGCCATGGGGGTGGTGTGTGGGGTGTGCATGTCTATAGGAGGTGGCATGTGCCCTAGGGTGTGCATGTTCAGGTGGTGGTGGTGGGACACACATTACATGTATGGGTGACTGACCCTGTCCTGTTTTCATGCACAGCAGCATGTGCAGGGCCAGCGGTGCACCAGGAACATGCCGGGATGGCTATCTCAGGACAGGAGGAGGAGGAGGTGGAGGACAACCAGCCATCGACATCTGGCCTGGGTGGTGGACAGGTACACCTAGGGCCGCCCCATTTGTAGCACTCACACGGTGGACTGATACAGCTGACAGAGGAGGGGGGGCCCTGCTGGAGGAGGAGATATTGACTATGCTGCCACCATGGAGGATGCCCAGGTTGAGGATCTGGGCAGTGGGCAGGTGATCCTCCTGACTGTTACAAGTGACATTGACACAGATGTGTCTGAGGGTTCCTACCTCATGCCCGTGGACGGGCCTGTGGAGGGGGGTACAGGGGTGGGGCTAGGCACAGGCCACAGCACAGGCACCAGGGGAGTGGACGGCCATGCTGGCATGGGTGCTGCCATGCAGCCAGTGGTTGGCCATGTGGGGGATGTTTGTGCAGTGCAGGACATGTGGTGTCCCCCACAGGTTGTGGGGCATGTCCCTCTGGTACAACAGCACATCGCCAGTGGTCTACAGAGGCAGGTCATGCCGCCCGTGCACCAGCATCCCGACCAGGTTGTGATGCAGGCCCCAGTGCCAGCCACCACTGGGGGGGCTGTGCCCCTGGAGCAGGATGTCCAGGGGCCCGCCCACTGTTACAGGCCGCTCTGACGTCACAGCAGGAGGCTAGGATGGACCTGCATGGCCTGCAGAGGAAGCTCAGGCATGAGCTTTCGCTGCTGCATGAGTCTGTGTCCCTGGGCTTTGCCCATGCAGAACAGCATGCTGAGGACAGAGTTGGTTTCATGGCTACAGTGGTCGACCTCACCACTGTGGTGCGCGGGGTGCATGGTGGTCACTGGGATGAGGGGGGGCAGGGTGACCATGGCACAGGGGCCCACAGGCACGGGACCCGTGGCCGCAGGGCTACCACTGGCTCCAGCACGACTGCATCATGCACATCTACTGGCACCCAGCACCACCATGAATGTCCATCTGCCCTGTCGGGTTCCACCAGTCGATGGGGGCACAGGCTGTCCAATCCGCCTTCCTCACCGAGGTGCTCCCCCAATGTGTCCTCAGCACAGAGCACCCCTGGAACTGTGACCCACTCCCATGGTGTGTGTCATGTGCGTGGTGGTAGTCGCCGGTGATCTGAACAGCCATCCTGCACCTGTGCACAGTCGCCACCCCTGTGCGCACATTGGCACACCCACACCCTTGTACACACATACACACACACAGACACGCACACACCCGCACACCTTCACATGCACCACCTCACTGGCACAGCAATGGAGGCCCACCTCACACTGCCATCACACATCGGCCATCAACCTTTCTACCATGCCATCCATGGCTGTGTGTCCACTTTCTGTGTGACCTGCACACCCCTCACATCACACTGCACACACTCACATGTGTTCTGCTCCAGTTTTTTGTGCACCTGCTCTGATTTTTGTTGTCACTGTTGTGGTTGTTTGTTCACATTAAATCATACACCATTGTACTGTTTCATGTTGCTGTGCAGTCTGGACTCACCCTCTGGCCTGTGACAGTGTCCTGATGATGTTGGCCCTGTGTTCTATGGCCCTGAAGGCCATACGAGGATCCTTCCTCTCGAATTGCTCCACTATCCCCCTGACCACTGGCTCTGGGTCACTGTCGGACTGTTTCTCAGGCTCAGGTGCCTGTATCCCACAGTTAATCACCTTGTTGTGCAACATGCAACAGGCTAGGAAGATATGGCATGCCTTCTGAGGCCTATATTGTAGGGCACCGCCTGATGTATCTAGGCATTGGAAGCGCATCTTCAGTATGCCAAACACCATCTCTATGATGTTCCTGGTGCTGACGTGTGTCTCATTGTACTGCTCTTCAGATACTGTTGCTGGCTAGGGTACTGGTGTCAGCAGCCAGGGTCACAGGGGATAGGCGCTGTCCCCTGTTGGGAGATATGCACCTGTTAGTGTTGTACTGCTGTCTGCCTGTTGCCGTCGCGCATACCTGTGTTGCCCTCCCACGACCCTTCCCGGCCTCCCATGCCTGTCCCCGTCCATACTGTGGTGTGTGTGCCTTGTGAGCTACTACTCACCGACTAGGTGCCCACTGGCTATCGTGCCCTCCTCGAATGCCTGGCACAGCTGGAACTGGTGCCAGATGAAGGCATCGTGGGCACTGCCGGGGTACTGCACACAGACATTACTGATGCACCCAGTCGCATCACACACCACCTGGCAGTTGATGGAGTGGTACCCCTTCCTGTTTATGTATACATCACTGCCATCACCAGGTGGTGCACGGATGGGGACATGGGTGCAGTCAACGGCACCCAGTACCGCTGGTAAGTGCGCAACTCGATGGAATTGCTGCATTGTTTCTCTGCACTCTGCTGCTCTGCTGGGGAATACTATGAACTCCCTAGTGTGTGGCAGGAGAGCCTCTAGGAACTGGGTCAGGAGGCATGAGGTTGTAGACTGCGATACCCCAATGGTGTCCCCTGTTGGTCATTGGAATGTCCCTGTGGCTAGGAAGCACATCGCTGCTGTCACCTTCTCCTCTACTGTCATGGCATGGCTGTGTCTGGTGTTGGGGTGCAGCAGCTCATGCAGGAGTTCACATAGCTGCCTCAACATTCCCCTGTCCATCATGTACCAGCCAGTGATGTGCTCATCTGGCAGGGTCTCAAAGGAGACCCTGGGACGGTACCACCTGTTTGCAGCATACCGTCTCCTCAGCCTGCCTTGTGGCCCATGTTGGGCCTGTTCCCTCTCCTCCTCCCCCTCCACTACAGCTACCATGAATGGCAGCATCACTGCTAGTGGTACAGCACTCATTTCCACTTCCTGTTGTGATCTCTCCCCCTAACTGATTTGCCCTGGGTTAAGACCAGCCTTTTATAGGCGGTAGCTAGTGCCATGCTAGGTGTCGCGCTGTGTGTCCTAGCGTGGCGCAATTGCTTCGAATATCCCATTGCACGTGTATACAGGCCCCCCCCTTTGCCCCTTGCATACATTATTGGTTTGCCCTGCGCTAGGGCGGTTTGCGCGTCCTAACAGGTCATTTGAATATGGTCACTCCATGCTATTCCCGCACTACTGGTTTGGGCGCTGCGCTATGCTTTGAATATCTGGCCCTGTGTCTATAATATCAAAACAAAATAAGTAGAAAACTGGAATGTGAAATCCAAACAGATAGCTTCCATGGTTTGAACACCACAAGTGCCTCTAGAAACACCCCTAAAATGGTCAGGGAGGGTGGTAAGCTGCACATACCAATATGTCCTTTGAAACCTAAAACATTCTACAAGAAATTCTCACTGATGAAAGAGGAAACAGTACAGAGGGCAAATATATGTAAGGAATGGACTAGCAAGAAAGAGCAGAGCACTACACAGCCAAAAATACAGGCTACAACAAAGGGACATAGCGTTTAGCAATGAAGAAATGCATCTAACTCAAACAATCTTCTCTCTTTCATAAAAAATAGTAACAAAATAAAAAATAGCAAGGAGGTCAATAAGGTCAATGTAGCGGCTCAAGGTTGCTAAGCAACCAAAATACCGTGCAGCTCTGATGCACCTAGGAGGAGTGACACCAGTCACATGTTTTCTGGGATGCTTCCAATTGGTCACAGTGTCTCTGCCCTTCCTGCCTGAAGCTTACAATGGCAGCACAAATGAGCACACAGCACAGTATGCCCTGACTGCCAAACATGAAGGACACAGAAAATGGGTGGGTCTCTACTAACCTTGTATGCGCATAACAGCAATTCTATGTAATGATATAAATAGTTAGTAACCTAGTGAAACACATTTTATCTTGTAGGAAATCGAATAGGAGACTCTAAAGTCTGAAAAAAGGAAAAAGTTGTTACACTGAAATTCGAGAGAGGTATGTCTGGTAGTGCCTGGTAGTGGTTTACATGTAAAAGAGAACTGTGGTTTAGAAAATATAGAGTGAAGAGTGAAATGAGAATTATTCAGTACTAAACAAGTCCCACCTTGGCTAAGACAGTATGGGTCAGATATTCAAAACTTTGGCCCTGGGCTAAGTTAACACTGCCTGGCGAGCAAACAGCCCGGAGCACAAAGCAAGCTATATTCAAAAGGAATAGCCCAGGGCAAACAGCTTCTGAATATAGCATGGGAATGAGGCCGTGCAAACTGGGCTGGGAGTGCAGGGCAAATGTAGCCCTGGAATAAGACAGCACTGAATATAGCAACCAGGAAGTGCAAACCACAACAACAACAACAACACAGTGCACAGCGACATGGGGGCAGGTACAGATGAACTATGTGGCCAATGTGTGTGCCAGCAAATGCGTGGACCTTGTACAGCTGCAGGCAGCAGCAGATGTGAAAGAACAGCAATCAGAACTGTATAATATTCCCCGAACTGTTAGCGCGGCTTTAGCGCGGAGCTAAGCTGTTTGCCCAGTGCAAACACATTTGCTTGGTGCTAAGATTTGCCATATTCAAAAGTGACATGCAAATGAACCAACCCAGGTAGTCTCTGGGCAAACAGACAAATTAGCTTCTCATTATTCCCTGATTTGCATGCAGTTTGCCCAGCGTTACTGCAGGGTCCCACAGCTCCACCTGAAGGTCAGTCTGGAAGTACAGGGGCTGGACAGGTCTGGCCATGGCTCCACCTGTAGGTCAGTCTGACAGTGCATGATGGTTGTGGCAGGCTACATGTATGCAGTACAGCACAGCATTGTGTGCCCCAGTGGACAACACAGCATAGGCACAGGCAGTGGTGGTGCTGCATGCAACCGTCACACTGTAGGCCATGCTACAGTGTACAGCAGACACTACAGTAGCAAGGGGGTGGTAGTGAGAGGGGCACATGCCTATGGCATGTAGGGCAGTGATGACCACTGCACTGTACACAGTGACAGGCCCAGCTTGCAGGTGATTACTGACAGTGGACAGTATTGTTTCACTGTTGTGTGCTCAACAAATGCTGCACCTGTGGCATGGGATGCTCACAGCGTCATATACATGGCCGGCTGTGTGTGCTGTGGCATCTGTACAGTTTTGCGGTATGTGGCTGGGAGGGCATGTAAGATCCGACAGGTACACAGGTGGTGGGGTATTCCCACTACTGGCCCATGTGCACTGTGTGATGTGTCCCAGCCTTGTGGCCACACCTGGGCTGTGGTGAGATCTGGCCACCCGTACACCTCCCCTCAATTGCCACCATGCGCATAGTGCTGCATGTGTGTGCTGGCATCTTTTGGTCACTACAGATGTATGGTCTGCAGGTGCATGCTGTATGGCCACACTACCATGATATCCCCTGTGGGTCGGATCATCCCTTACTGCCTGTACTTGGCTGGGACTGGTGGCAGCTGTTGGCATCATGGTGGTGCCATCAGCGAGCAGCATGTGTCCTCCATGTCTGGCATTTTCTAAGTGTCATGATCATATGTTAGGGTCACACAAGCTGTGCTAATCCCGCGCTAACACCACGCAAAGCACCAATGTCATGTAAAGCTGTTTGCCCAGGGTTAAGACCAGCTTTTCCTGGGCGACAATATGTACCATGCTAAGGGTCGTTCTATGTCGTGCTAAACACCTTAGCGCAGCGCTAGTCGCTGAATATCTCATAGCGCTTGTATTCATGTTCACTTTGCCCCTTGCATATGATTATGGTTTGCCCGGCACTAATGCAGTTTGTGCGTGCTATTTGGCCTTTTGAATATGGCAGACCCGCGTTAATCCCGCATAAACGGTTTGCGCACCGCGCAAAGCTTTGATTATCTCGCCCTATGTGTTAAAAGTAACTAAAATAAAAATTACTGCTGTAAGACTGTGTATGGATAGACCTTCATAGGAATGATGTTGAAACACGCAGCACAATGTATTCAATCGTTAAGCTTAACTAAGCATGTGAAATGTAGACAAAACTGAACTAGTTATTATATAGAAAGCATGAAAACTATGGGAGAGAAAGTGAACTTTGCATTAGCTAAAACAACACAAGATAATACGAATTTCACATTGGTGGAGGACTATACGAAGTTTTAAGATTCTTAATCTAACATTAGAGGGTAGCAGATAGACATTAAAGTTTTGTGTAAACAATGAAAGCTGCCAGAGAGGAGCTGTGTTTGATATGCATAGAAAGGGCGATGCACCTGTGCACATAGGAATTGTATTCTTCCGCATGAAAGTGAAAATAGCATTTTCCCAGCACTCTCCTCTACAAAGTTTAAGATGTGATATAATACTGTTATTTTGTTTGGAACAATAGGAATGTGCATTAATCTCAGGAAATGAGATTCTGAACGGTTTATACCAATACAGATAACAAAACAGGTAACAATATTTTTGACACCTAATAACCAGAATGTGAATAATAGTATCGTGGAGAAATGATAATTGAACTGACAAAGTAGAGGTTGTAACAATGTTTGAGCTTATATCATGAGTATCTGCTAGAATGAGAAAGAGAGATAAGGCAGGGCAAAGGAACTCATCCATTATCAAGAGCACACTCAGATACAACTAGTGAAATGTTAACGATTTATTAGATATGCTGTTCAGGTGTTAGGATAGACAGTAACATAGCCCATGCTATGATAGGGACTGATGGCACGTCATAGAGCTTACATGAGTAGTTATGTACTAAGAGAACAGAGACAGGAATTTGCACTTTAAAATTGTATATATGTGAATAATAATCTTTTACTGTAATATTGCAATAGGAATATAATCTTTTGAATATGATTACACACAGATCCTCTCCCCTAAGGAAGCCCTATGGGTGAAACATTGGGTGCCAAGAGGATTCTGGTCTGAAAATAAAAATTGAATTTTATATATATATATCTATGACATTTTGCGAGCGTGGCTGGCATTTTTCATTTTTTGCTATGATATTAAGTTCTCCATTCTGTGATAACTTATGCTGTCCAGTGAAGCACAAAACCAAGTTGATAATAGTTTGTTTCTGTTGTTTTAAGCAGCATAGTGATTTCTTATGCCAGGTAAGCAGGCTAACCTGGCACAAGAAAGGAGATTTGGTTGAAAGGTGTGCGGTTTATGAGATTTAATGTATAGTCAGATGATCCACTTTAACCAATTAAATTCATTTTTGATGCCCATTTTATAAGTCAAAATGAAGACTAGGACCCCAAATGAAAGCCAAACTGAATCGTTACAGAGTTGGTAAATACTGTATCAAAAGGGGAAGAGGAGAGGAGGTGAGAAGAGTTACTAGGGCTCTTAAATTCCACATTGGATAGGTAGAACTGTGCAGACATGATGGGACATGAGGCCCTTTTCTGACAGCAAATTCTATGTTTCTATGTCACTGGCCACCTTTACTCACCCCAATTGAGGTTTTAAGCACGCATCATGGAATAAGGGTCCTGTTCTGTAAATGAGCTATTTCATGGGGACCTTTGTGCAGAAGAGTAATCCCGCTGTCCCACAGACTTTATATTCATTCCCTCAACTTGATATCTAAATACTGGTTCAGCATGCTTCCCTCCTACCTGATGGACAGTCTCTCACTCCCCTTATGTTCTGAGGCATAGAAATGAAAGATCCTTCACCCTGCCTCGACCATCCTCATCTGGTAAAGCCACCTTCTCCTGCCAGCTCCCCAGTTTGTGGAACAACCCCTTCCGCTTTATCAGGATCTCCTCCTCTCACCTAGCCTGCAAGAATGAACTGTGCCTCATTCCACACTCCGTCTCTGTCTACATTAAACCGCTTCTGCACCCCTCTAACTTTTGTGACTCCTGCATCTATAAGCACTTGTATACAAGTTTTCAGTGTTTACACACTTACTTATGTAAACCTCATTTCATATGTCTATGTGATGTTTTGCTCTTTACAATTGTCTCTTGTTTTGGTTATTGCCCTGTACTGCAATTCTAACTGTTGTTACAATATCATGCTGTATCATAGTTCATGCTCTCTCATACATTTATTGTAACCCCTTCTCCTCTTCCCCCGGGTGGCACCTGGTATCGAGCCTTGGCTCAGTGTGCCTTTTCCAGTTACCAAATGTTTAAATAAATTAATAAAAAAGAAGAACCCACAAATACACTCACCCCCTCTGCAGCTTGTACAATGCTGCATCCTATTCTCCCTGCTGCCCTACATTGCAGCCAAGTAAGTACAGTTAGAAGCCTGGTGTATATCTCTGCCCAAAGTGATCTCCAGAATGCAGTGTAAAGGATGCATGAGCAGTCCCCTGTACACATTTTAGGATACCCTCCACAGGTTGCCCCACACCCCCCAAAAATGGTTCACCCCTTGACCAAGACCAGACCCTATTTTAATGGTTTGCAAGCCATGCACACCTTGGTTGACTATTCCATCTTGGTGGCTTGCTCACCAACATAAGGCCCGAGCAGACTTACTCCCCCCCCCATTTTGGTGGTAAGGGACTCCACTTCTGCTTGTACACCCCCTTCTGACCAGCAAAGCACATGTCAGGTGAGTTCAGCAAAAGGAAATGCCCTCAGAGGACTTACACTTCTTCACACTTTACAAGGTATCTGTGCAATCTCCTCTTACCATAGGCAGACAAAAGAATAACAAGCGCCTCCTGTCTCAGGAGTGAACCAAGAGGCTAGAGTGACCCTTTGTGTATGTGATGAAATAGGACACGTCATCTGCCAAATCCTGCCTCTTTACTCCCTGGTTCCACCTTTCAACCTCTTCTCACAGCTGCAGAAATACCACTGAGCATCCTTCCTATATGGAAACCTGACTGACTGTATACGGTTACCAGTACAGTGAAGATCATTCCAACTAAGCACAGCAGAAGGCACCCATTCCCTAAGCCAGAGGCTGAATATGCTACTTCTGCAGTGCATCACAGACTTTACTGGCCCTGGGACAAGGAATAAATTCCAAGGCACAAACCAGGGTCCCCAACTTGGTCGTGCAACACACTGCTGCTGGCAAGACCAGACTGGGCCCGTGGGCCACACAGGCTACGTTTTTTTAATAAATAAAACGTTTTTACAGAACAAAGTTGTCCTAGAATGGCATGGTCAAAAAAAATTTTATTCTGTTAGGCCCAGCCCAGTGCAGCAGTAGGGAAACTGGTTTTGTGCTGCATGTATCTGACTTGAGGTCAAATGAAGTCCAGTATACAGTACAGAGGTAATGCAGTTAGATTTTGAGGGGGAGGGAGTAAGGACATCCCTAACATTAATGCCTTAAATGAGCCACAGTACCATGGTTTGGCTGTGTGGCTGACCTCACATAGCCTGCCAGACCCTGCCTTTAGGAAGGATGTTCAGAGGTGTTTCATTTGCTGCAGAGGAAGGGTATAGGGCAGGTAAAGGGAGAAAATGAACAGGATTAGGCAGGTTAAAATATCTGTGCTGCTGCCAGAACTCTAAAGGCCCACTCTAGCTCTTGCTTTGCCTCATGAACTGAAGGAACTCAACCCTGATTGGTCTGCTCATCCTTAGAGAAGAAGCTCACCTAGTGTCCCTTGAACCTGGAGGAAGAGTAGCATTTGTTCTCATATATGCTACTTTTGTGGAGCTTTTCAGTTTCTGTGTGGGGGTGTGCTACGTGCTGCAGCTGTTTTGTGAATGTCAACACACAAGATCTGTGGAACGTTGCAGGTGGCTTGGCTCACTCCTCCAAAACTGATCCCAGTGTAATTCAAAACAGAAGTCTCATTTCCAGTTCCCATGCCCTCCTTCTGCTGGTTTCCTCCCTCAACCCTGATCCTGGTCTTAGATGATGTTTTGAAAAAACCAAACAAACAGAAACAAAAAAAAACCTACTGCCGCCACCCTCTGATGGCTCCCTACCCTAATTCCAGTCCTGGATGTACTTTAAAAAAAAAAAACTTCCCTCTGCTGGCTTCCTTTCCAACCCTCAGTTCTGGCACTTCTGCAAAGGGTGTAAAGTATCAAAATAAACACAGAAAATGCCAGCAGAATTCTAACTTGCCACATAGTGACTCTGTACAATCGAATTGGACTGACTCCCAGCTCATTCAAGCTACTGTGATTGTAATGGAGCAGCTATTATGCACATCTCACAGTTATGTTTGGGGGGGGGAGAGGTTGTGATGAAGGGAGAGTGCCATGGAGTAGCTTATTTTAGAAATGTTTAGCTGACACCATTGTTTGGTGTCTATGGATGTGTGTGGGGGTGATTGAGAGACAAGTACTGTGAAGTGCCTTGTGTTGGAATCGGTGTTGCTGGTGTTTGCAGGGTGGGGGTAGTGGGGAGGTAAAGTGCTGCAAAGGAGGTTGTTTGAGAACGGGATCTAGAGACATTTACAAACTGTGAGAGCAAAGGTCAAGTGGTTTACATCTGTCTCCAGAGCTCCAGAACAGCATTAGATCCTTGCAGTGTATGGCTGGTAACTGTTCCCACTAAGAAACAATGAAATACTGTAACAGCCTCATTGTTAGAGATGTGTGAAATTGGCAAATTTTGTTACGTGAAAGATTTCATGAAATTCGCCTGTTAATTTTTAGAGGAAGCAAAATTCAGAATTTCACCCGCAGAAGGCAAAATTTTGTCTGCGGCACGTGAAACTTCACCCACGAAATGATGAAATTCGCCTTTCACCAGCGAAATGTTGCTGCTTCTCTGACGAAATTTCAAATTTCGCATCCCATGACATATTTCACGCAACGGGTGAATTTTGCAAAATATTTTGCATGGTGAAATTGCCGGTTTCGTGGGAATTTCACTGGCGAAATATAATTTCACAACATCTCTACTCGTACAATTACTCCGACATCAGGATTCTGTTATATCACAGTTCTGACATCAGAATGGTGGTACAATAGCACTCAGAGATCAGATCTTGAATGCTGAAAAGAAGCTGACACTTTTCCAACTTGTTAAATGGCTTTAATTGACAGTGACCATCCATACCCAATAACTAGCAATTCCAGTTGGAAAGAGAGTCTTTTGGGGGGAGGGTTTTTACCATTATTAAATGTTAATTTCTTTCCTAATATCTAATGTTATAAGCCACTCTGCATACTGGAGAAATACACACATGCACCTCTTTCATACAGCATGCTTTTGTTGAAATACATTTATAAAATGGGAAGAAAAAAATCTTGAAATTTCATTGACCGAGAATCATCACCTGACCATGCAATAACTCTCCACAAATGTGTGGTCAGGTGCCGAATCTCATTTTCCTCTCACAAAACTACTTAGAGTCATTTTATAAGTGTAATAAGTCTATTCAGGGAGTGCACCATAGGATTTTAATGCACTTTCCATGGGTGTAAGGACACTCAGCAGTTGGCCTTGTGCCTTACTACACCACTGGGGTGTGCATTACAATCCTATAATGCACACCCTGTCATGGCTTATTACTTACTTGTAGGTAACACCTCTGCCCATGAAAGTTACTAAGCCTTGACACAATAGACATAATAAGGGTTTTAGGAGTTTTGTCTTTGGGCAGATGCCCATAGGCTCACGAGTGTTTTTTCTTCCAAAGGCATGATGCCTTCCTCTAAGGTCACTCCTTTATAGAAATGCATAGAGGTGCTGCTCATCAGGAATTGTACTGCAGATACAGTGGCACTTGGCTCTTTTCTATCCTCTGGGAGATCTTGGGTGCAAATGCTGCAGGTGCTCAGTCCTTTGAAACTGGACACACTGTGCTAACAGTATGCTGACTTTTAAATCCTTCATTAAATAATAGTTCCCAAGTCTGCCTTTAAACATTCAGTGCACACCTCAGCATTACCATCAGTGCTCACTGCATTAGGCAGATATACACTGGGCATACGGACTTTTACTTGCAATGAAACAAAAAAGAAGTTTATTTGCAATACAGTTTGTGTACACAGGCAATACAGTAGTAAGGATAACTTGAAGCCGAATTTGCATTTGGTGAGCACGTACCATTTTGGCCACCAGCAAAGCAGGTCCAAAGGAACATCTTTTGTGAGTGTAAGCCTGCACTGGCAGCTGCGGGCCATACAGCAGGAGCAGGCAGAGTGAATTTTTAGAAGACTAGGAACAGTGCGGTGGCGATTTTTGAAACATTTTTTTGACAAGTAATGTTTTTATTGACTGCTAAAGATGTAGTAGAAGGCACTGAAATCCACACTTAAAAAAAAATTAATAATATCTCCCGCAGCAGGAGTAGGGCTGATTGAATGTAGCAGACTAGAAAAGGTGTGTGTGTGTGTGTGTGGGGGGGGGGGGTTGAAGGATTTATTTGACAAATCATTTTTATACTGACTACTGGTGGTGCCACAAGGCAGAAAAATGCACCTTTTTATTTTTATGGCTGTGTTTGATAGCCTGCCAGCCAATCAACGAGTGAAAAGTAAAGTCAATTGTTAAGTGAAACACGAGGTCTCTCAATGGTGTGGTGTGTGATTTGTCAGTTGGAAGTGGCGTTGCTTTCCCCATCATTTTGTGAGTGATACAGCACTGTGTCTTGTCCATTTGTCGGGTATGCATGCCATTGGAGCATTTAAGAATAATGGATGATTATTGTGAGTCATCACTGCCAGCATCTCTGACAATGGCTGCGTTGTGTCATCATCTGTTACGCATGTGTTGTAGATGCACATACAGTAGATAACATGAAGAGGCTCTCTGTGGATCATTTCTCTCTTGACTATCTGGAACTAAGAAAAATAATTTTCCTGGCTTCCCTTTCATACTCCTACTGGGCCATAACAACCCTTTTTGGGTCTTAGCAACCCATTTGCCCAAATGGACCTACACTACAATAAAAGACACCACACCCTTTAATTGGTAAGACAAAGGCCGCAGCTTTACTTAATTCAATATTCAAACAAGTATGCAAGCATCAAGACATTGTCTATCTATCTATCTATCTATCTATCTATATATATATATATATATATATATATATATATATATATATACTGTACACATTTTCAATATACAAATGCAATGAGAACCCTGGGGCGGCAAATTCATTTGGCCTGGCATCACTCTACATCATCAGCGTCCATCAAATCAGGGAAACTCTGGCCCTTGAGTCAAATAGATCTACACAGAGCCGTGTCACTCCCTTGGAGAGCTTCCCCGCCCATTTCTTGATTCTGGGATACCCATGACCTTTGTCGAGGAGTGTGCCCACCCAGGGCATTGCTCCCTGCCTGCAGATTATGCCTCACACTGCACACCTTAATTCTGGGTGATTGCCAATTCCGTGAAGCGTTCCTGCCCAGGGTCGTGCCTCCAGCCATGTATCACCCAGTCCCACACTTCGGATGCACCACTAACTTTATTATCTAGGCTATCCATGAATTTACTGCCACTTAAAACGTGTCACCATGTTACCCCACCAATGCTCCAGGGGTCTTGTTTTAAACATTTAATATGTTCTCACAAAATTCTTGCACAGTAACATTAAAGATATCGTTCCCAGTTCCAGATAGGTGAACCCCATCTGTGCTATACAGCGCACCACACGTCTTCGTGAAGTGAAGGTGTCTGATTACCTCAACCCGCACAGGGAGGCAAACCAGGACACCTCCCTGCATATCTTGTCGATTGCCTGGAAGTTGCGCAGTCCCTTCCTTCACTGTCTTGGTATGATTCACAACCACATCAGATGGGTCCAAAGCAGGTTTCTCAAATGGGACAAGCCCTTCTTTATTCTGGCAAATACCTTTAGGGCCCCCAGGGCCACCAAGTCTTTCCCTCCTAAATGCAGAATCATAGGCAGTGGTGGCTGCCTCTGGAGTCGCAACCTGCGCACCATTCCTGTTGGTTACTCCCATCTCACGCCTTTGTCCCACCCAGTGAATAATGACCCACTCCTCTGGTATACCCAGCTGTGAGTCGTATAAGTGAACTGCTGCTCGGTCTTAAGCCTCTCTCACATAGTAATGCCCAATGATCCAGATTTCTGGTGTTACTGTATTTTCATCTGAAAAATAAAAAAACAGCGTGATTGAATTGCAACTTGATGAATTCTTTCTCATTCATGCATTTATTTTTTTAATTATTTATTTATTTTATACTCACAACCTATCATGCAAAGCTGGCCTGCCTGTAATTCCAGCTTGTTTATGTGCCATTGTGTAGTCTGATATAATCCTTAAAAGCATCTAATGCCCATCTACACACCTCTTTTACCTGCTCGTGCCCCATTCCTAATATGGCCGCTTCCATGGCAGCCCTAATTCTAAAGAAGTGCGTACCAAAGGCTCTCGTGTCTCTATCTCTAAACCATAATCCCTTCGGAAAAACCACAGCAAACAGATGCCTTGTGACCAATTTCATATCACCATGTAAGAAAAGGTGCCTTCCCCCCGCATTCCCGGGGTCTACTGGCTATATAGTCATGCATTAATACCCATGGACAAATATGCCTGACATCTGTTTTGTGCAGAGTGATGATAGCAGGGGGCCTGGACTGATTATTCATGGACCCGTGAAGCAAAAGGCACACCTTGTCCTGAGACAATGTGACATTGCTGTACTGGAGGTTGACCTCCAGTCTAGCCATGTCAGATTTAGGCACCACTTCTGATATGCGAAAGGCACCAAAGAACATGCAAGAAAACAATGCCCTGAAAAGCTTAGTTTAATACCAAGAACTACAGACCACACCCAACGCCTTCAGTAATTCCGACAGGATGAAAGGCCCATAGGCTTCCTGCTGTCCTGCATTTTTTCCCACAATCTGGTCCAACCCTCAAGCATTTTCTTTGTCATTAAGGTGTCGGTTGGATCGGGGAAGCCCTGCACCTTATGCATGAAAGCTTTCACAGACAAATATGAACAAATTGGCACTGGAGCCCTGCTCCACTGGGCCATGTAACGGACATAGACCTGCACCTGTTTTTGCACCTCATGCACAGAATCACTTATATTGAGCCTGCAGAATTTTACAAAGGCTGCAAAACTACCTGCATATTTCCCCCACATCGAGGGGGCAACAGAGCACTGAACCAGCTGCTATACTGCCTCCGGAATCTGTGTTGGCGATATGCCTGCATGTGGTGCCAGCTGTCTGAATCTCTTGAACTGCAATTGAGACAAGGCATCAGTGATAACAGTTGTCTTGCCCGGCAAGTGCCGAGCTCTGAATCTGATGTTCTGATGTAGACGCATAAGACAAACACCCACAGCACCCTCATCACCTCTTTAGACCTGGAAGTCTGTAAATTAATTATGTCAGCTATGGCTCTGTTATCCATATGAAACAATAGCTGTTGGTTTTCCAGTCTATGCCCCATACTTTTACTGCCACCATGATCAGGAACAATTCCAGTAATGTGATGTTCCATGTGAGTCCTTGGTCCATCCATTCATGCAGCCACCAACCGGCAAACCAGGCACCCTGAAAAAAGGCTCCAAAACCTAGCCCCCCCCAATGCATCCATAATCATTTCCAACCCCGTGTGCATGTCAACCCCATCCTGCCAAATCACTGTTCCATTAAAATCCTGCAGGAATAACTCCCAGACTTTGAGATCAGCCCTCAGTCCCCGAGACACCCTAACATGGTGATACGGTCTCGTGGGGACGGCCATTTCAGATCTTACCCACTTAAAGAAAGGCTTTCCTGGCCTGATGGCATGACAAGCAAAGTTCAAGTTTCCCAAAAGGGATTGCAGTTGTGGTAGGGTAACTTTTCTAGCTGCCCCAACTTCCCCCAGCAACTGCCTTAAGGTCTCCACCTTGTCTAGTGGTAGTCTAGACACCGTAACTATGGTGTCCAGTTCAATGCCCAAGTACGAAATGCATGTGGTGGGACCCTCCATTTTTTCAGGAGCCAGTAGCATGCCAAAGTGTCCCATTAGGCTACAACCCCTCCCCGTGTGTTCAGACACTTACCTGATCTGCTTGGTCTAATGAATAAGAAGTCATCAAGATAATGAATAATACTATCGTTGCCCGTGCATAACTGCGTTGCACACTCCAATGAGGTGAATGCATCAAAAGCTGCACAGCTTACTGAGCACCCCATTGGCTTAGCCATGTTGCAGTACCACTGCCCTCAGAACATAAATCTCAACAGCTTGTAGTCCCTCAGTCTTATTGGTAAAAGTGGAAAGCAGACTTAATGTTGCTTTTCACCATCAATGCACCAGGCAACAAAGTGGAGACCAGCTGAACTGCTGTATCAAATGATTCATACTTGACCGAGCTATCCTCCGCCACTATGAAATCATTCATCGATTTGCCCTTTGGGTATGATAGCTGATGAATCAAATGGTACTCACAGGATTCCTTTCTGGGGATGATCCCCGACGGCAACAGCCTGAGGTTTGGAAGGGATGGACTACTGAAGGGGCCGGCCACATGGCCTGACTCTACCTGTTTTTTAATCTATTGGTCAAATATGTCTGGGAGAGCTGTGGCGGCTGACTTCAGGTTGTGAGTGGATGTGGCCACCCGAGGCCCTCTATAAGAAATGTCAAAACCTATGCTGAAGCAAGTCTATTAACATTTTGCCACCTTACTGTCGAAATACTGGGAAAGCCAAGGGATAAGGTTGATGAGCCACACTGACATGTTAGCCAGATTTACTGGCTCCAGGTTTTGATTTATCTCCATTTGCTGAGTAAGACCCCTGGTGCCCTGCTGATGTTCCCTTGCATTCAGTGACCCGGTGGTCACCACAGTTCTTACAGATATGGTTTTATCTGCAATAGGCACAAAAACACTTTCCTTTGTTGTAGTCATTACAGGCTTTTTTCCTGTTCTTCCTCCCTTCTATCTTGTCCCCATGGACCTGCTGAGCAATGACATTCCCACTGTCCGTGTAGGTGGCAACTTTGGGTCCACCCCGTGTCATGTACCAGGTCCATAAATTCAAATGAATGCTGCCTAATTTCAAGGTAGGCTGCTGAGGCAATTTCTACTGAAATTGTTCATCATATTTGAGCCATGCATATCCACTGAACGCAGGTGGGCGAACTTGATTGTGTCCTGGTATTTTAGTAAGGCTATCAACTTATCTGGGTACGTCATACCATACACTGACATGTAAATGTCAAATATCACCCCCCACGACCCCCGACACCCCAGAGGGGCCGGACGGTGACTCTGGTTTGACTGGGCCAAACTGGCTGTGAATAAGTGGTCCACTGTTTGGCACCACTCGGACACCCCTCAACCCACTGCATGCCTCGGTCAGGGCGTCTAAGTTCACTCTGCCCTGCATCCCATTTAATCTGCTGCTCACATCATGGCATGGATGCTCGACACTCGTCCTGTCCTGGCCTGCTTCCCAGGGCAACCTCTCGAGCATGGCCTGTTGTATGTTATACACGGGCCTCTATACCGCCTGCCACCTTATGTCAGCCTCTCTGTCAACCTGCTCATCCCCCACTGACTTGAGTGAGGAGTCCCCAGAATTATCCACATCATACTCACCCAGCAGTTCCTGTGCAACTGGACCCACCCAGTCCTCTGGCCTCAGGCACCCTTAATCACCATCATTCTGAGATCTGTTAGCTGTCATCTCCAATGCTTCTCCTTCTGATTGCTCTGATGCCATCCACAGCCATTTATTTTATTTTATTTTTTATTTTATTTAAACAGCAGTTTGGAAAACCTTTGAGCCATAGGCTCATTTACAAAGGTACCTTGTCATAGTAAGACAAACCAAAATACACAGTATAGCAGTACAACACATAAGTATAACAGTAAAATTAAGACATCATCCACTGGGGTCCTTGTCTGGTGCATGGCTGGTTTTCCTTGTCCTCTCTACCTACCTCTGGACTCCTTTGCCACTGACTCCAGGAGACGAGTGGAGGGATGCCGCTGTCGTGAGATCTGCCCCCTCCTTAACATCCTGATAGCCAACTAAGTCACCGCTGCTTGCCCGGTTGCCTGACCCAGCCCACTGGCTTGGCCCGGCAACAACTTGCAGGCTCAGTTCAGCCACTGCCAGTATCTACTTGGTGCCCCCGATTTCCATCAGCCACTGAAAAGTGTCAATGCAGGTTCAGTCCAGCTCCCTCATGTGCCGGAAGTGTGACCCGTGAGTTGCCTGGGCCTCCTCCACCTGATGCTCTCTTTTGGATGCCACATTGAGCTAACGGACTGGGACAAGGCCAAGCCAGACCAGCACAACCTAGACTAGTGCCAAAAAGAAAGACGCCATTAGTACATTACAGCAAGAGAAGGGAAAACAAAACAAACAGACAAAAATACTACCACCTGGTTACTGCCCTCCCACCTCCCTAGAGTCAACCCTCAGGCTTCTGCCAAGCTCTCCCCCATCCCACCACCAGCCAGCAGATTAGTCCTCTCGCTCACAGCACTTCATCCATCCCACCTCCTGGTAACCCTCCTGCCATCCACTTTACCCACTGGCCTCGCCTTATCCCTCTTTGCCATCTCTGGCTGCAAAATTGCCCCTATAGTCCTTGAAATTATACACATGCTCATGATCCTTTGGTGCCCCCAAAGCATTTTTTTTGTGCATTGCCCTATCTATATTCATTGGTAACACCCTATATGGGCGAGTGTTACTGAGTGGCTCAATATGAGTGACTCAATAATACTGCTCCCATTTAGACCGAGTGAAGAGAAAGAGCACCGAATGGTTATAGCGAGTGTAGTGCTGAGGGAGTCACGCTACACTCGCGAGAAAGGGGATAAAGATATGTATTTGGCCATGCCCTGCCAAGCTGGCCATGTGGTGTAGTGGCTTGATCCACTGCCCCTTGAGCCTGTGGTGCCAGGTTTGGATCCCAGTTCAGGAAGGTATTTTGCTTCCAGGGAAGTTTCTATTTTTCCTAATCTGCTCCCCTGGAGTTAATAATTATTTTGAGAGCAGGGCTTGCATTAGAAGCTTTTCCTGTCAAGTCAGTGACCGCGTATTTAGATGCTCGGTGGTTGTGCGGCCCACTTTTTATGTCGGGCGTGTTGTTGTATCACTTTATGTGATCGAGCGGTCTTATGGACTCGCCATATCACATAAAACCATTTTCATAGCCAAGCTCTGCATTTGTACCCACCCTTTTTTTAAAGTCTCTCTGCATAATGAGGGAATACCTATATGAATATATATATCTATCTATATATATACAGTATAATGGTTAGGCAAGTGTGTGTTATGGATTTATAATAACTGGGGAGCACTTTCTCTCATTGGGAAACTGGGTTATAATTCCACTGTTATAACCAGCTGGTTATAATGACGAACATGCACCCGGTTTCCCTAGTTCGGTGCATGCGCCAAACACGATCTTCCACTTCTCTGCCCGTTTCCCGCCGTCCCCACTCCTCACTGCTGCCTGCAAACTTCCCCGAACTAAGAAGTTGGCAGTAAGTTCTCTCTTTTTTTACCTTTTTGAAAAACAAAAATTATAGCTGGGCACAGCAAACCTTCACTAATGAGAATGCAAAAAAAGATAGCTTCTGTTTAGGAGCCGCTACGGACCACACTAAAAACCTCAGCGGTTTGTGGCTTGACTCGTGAGACAAATACAATTATTTTGTATAACTGCTGTGGCAAAAAAACAATTCCCAGCAATTATACAAAATAAAGGATGGGTAGGTGTGTAAAACTCTGATTTTACACACCGCCCCAGGGTGGGATGCCTTAATAATCCCCTCGAGCTTCTCGCTGGGGTTTATGTACATCCCACCCCAGGTATGTAAAATCCTTGCTATAGCCACCCACCCATCCATATCTCTATTTTTTTACACACCCAAGGCGTATGATGACCCACAAGCCTTGAGAGCAGAGCTCAAGAAGTTTATGAGGTCATCATACACCGAGGGTGTGTAAAAAAAATCCTTAAATACATACTTGCCTATACTTTATTTTTTATAATTACTGGTGTAGGGAGTGAATGCTAACTTCAGGTAAAGCAGTGACACACACACACACTGTCCAGTAAGGACATATGTTATTTCTTTCTTTTGTTTTTTTTTGTTTGCTTTTTGTTTTTTTTTAAGCAATGGTAGTGCTGACTGGGAGAAAGAGAAAACTAGTCAGACTGGAGATTGTGCTCGGTCAGAAAGCAGCCCCGAATGAAGCGCAGCAATGGAAGGCTCAACCAGATAGATGATTTTGTTGCGAAAGGCAGGATCAACCAGAAAGTTAAAAAAAATGTAAACTTACATGGGAGACAGTGCGAAGGGTGAGAGGTAAACGATTGCTTCAGGTGAGCAGCGCTGGTCGTCAGTAAAGGAAAACTGTGGCTGCCATGTTTTTAGATGTGTTTGGCCCGCCCAGAGCCAGAGTAAATGCCAATAATGTGGCGCGCTACAAATGACTGATGCTGGAGCACACTGCTAGTGAGAGAAAGTTTTGAAAATGCCATAATAACCCTTTTTCCAGTTATTACAGCATTTGAGACGACTCGTAATCCAGTTGATAAATAGTGTCATCAGTACTTATCATCATTTTTTTGTGTGTGTGTGTGTGTGTGTGTGTGTGTGTGCCTTTCTGGCTTGTCCTGCTAGAACTAAATTCTAATGCATGCAGCATGACCGAGTACATGTGGAGCCCTTTAACATATGAGCCCACGTGGAATCCAAACCTGGATCAGTGCAACTTGCTCTTTCTCTCTTTTTTTTTTTACATTTTCAGTACAGTTGCACGATCATGTGGGCTGCCATGTCCAACATGGCGGCACTGCCAGAGTTGGCATATGTGGAGATGCACATGTATGCAGTGATGCCACCATGATAAAGATGGTGGCCACCTAGCTCATGGTCAGGTAAGCAAGCCTGACCTGCGGCGGCAGCATGGCTTCACCTCAGCTGACTGCGCCTTCTCCTTCTGCCTGCCAGATCTCGGGACCCAGCTCCAGGTCCTATGCCCTTGACCGGGTAAGCAAGCCCGACCTGCAGTGGCAGCATGGCTTCACCTCAGCTGGCTGCACCTTTTCCTTCTGCCGCCAGCTCCCGGGACCCAGTTCCAGGTCTTATGCCCTTGACCAGGTAAGCAAGCCCAACCTGTGGTAGCAGCACAACTTCACCTCAGCCAGCCGTGCCTTCTCCTTCTGCCCACCAGCTCCTGCGACCCAGTACCAGGTCCTATGCCCTTGACCAGGTAAGCAAGCCTGACCTGCAGCTGCAGCACGGCTTCCCCTCAGTCAACTGCACCTTCTCCTTCTGCCCGCCAGCTCCCGGGACCAAGCTCCAGGTCCTATGCCCTTGACCGGGTAAGCAAGCCTGACCTGTGGTGGCAGCACGACTTCATCTCAGCCAGCTGCGCCTTCTCCTTCTGCCTGCCAGCTCCCCGGAACCCAGCTCCAGGTTCTGTGCCCCTGACCAGATAAGCAAGCCTGACCTGCAGCTGCAGCACAATTTCACCTCAGCTGACTGCGCCTTCTCCTTCTGCCCGCCAGTTCCTGGGACCAAGCTCCAGGTCCTATGCCTTTGACCGGGGTAAGAAAGCCTGACCTGTGGTGGCAGCACAGTTTCATCTCAGCCAGCTGCACCTTCTCCTTCTGCCCGCCAGCTCCTGGGAACCAGCTCCAGGTCCTATGCCCTTGACTGGGTAAGCGAGCCCAACCTGCGGTAGCAGCATGGCTTCACCTCAGCCAGCCGCATCTTCTCCTTCTGCCCTCCAGCTCCCGGGACCCAGCTCAGGGTATGATTTCTAGACTGCCAACTCCATTGACCCTTTGCCCATCTGGCTCAGCTTGTCATTGGTGGTTCTCCTCCTCAGTGATCCTACTATTGGCTGCTGTTCAGTTTCATATCTTTGGACCACGGCTTCCAGCCTGCACTCAAACTGAACCAGCCAGCCAAGAACTGATTTTTTCTGTCTAGCTAATATTTTAATTCTGCTTACTGTACAGTGTACCTGTCCTATGTTATAATCTGTTTTAACTCACTGCTGTTGACTCCAGGGTTTGGGTCTTTAGGAATTTAAACTGTTAGGCACATAGGCACAACTTGTGTTCTTAATACCTAAAAACTGCTGCAGCTGCATTTTTGGCCTAGCTGTAGTCCTAGAGTCCTTCACTTCTCTCTCTATCAGCCTACTTTCTAAGCTCCCCAGCCTTAGCTATGTTCCTTAGCCTTGGCTCTGTGTCTCCTTTCTTTCTTTTTTTTTTTTTCTATTTCTTTCTTTGGTCTCTGTCTTTGCCTGTGTTTTAAGCTACCCTCGCCTTAATCCCTGCACGTCAATCCCCACACTGCCTTTTGTTTAGCTGATCTCCACTTGGCGCCAAAAGCCAGATCCCCCCCCCGAAACACTCTCTCTATCTACCTCTCTGCCACTGTAATTTGTTCTTTTGTTAGTTGAAACCCCTCCCACCGATTTAGCTGGGTGCCTGCCCTGTGGTCACAACTGGAAGCATAACTAAAATATCTCTCTCTCCCTCCCTCTCCCTCTCTCTAGGTCCTATGCCCTTGACTGGGTAAGCAAGCCCAACCTGCGGTGGCAGCATGGCTTCACCTCAGCTGGCTGTGCCTTCTTCTTCTGCCTGCCAGCTCCTGGGACCCAGCTCCAGGTACAATTTCAAGACTGTTGACTCTATTGGCCCTTTTCCCATCTGGCCCGGCCTACCATTGGTGGTTCTCCTCCTTGGCGATCCTACTATTGGCTGCTGTTCAGTTTCATACCTCAGGACCATGGCTTCCAGCCTGCACTCGAACTGAACCAGCCAGCCAGCCAAGAACTGATTTTTCTGTCTAGCTAATATTTGTCCCACCTCGCCCACCCTGACCCTGGCTTGTCCCACCTCGACCCCGGCCTCTATTAAATAAATTCGGCTCCTCCCCTGTTTCCATAACATCTCTCCCATTGGCCCTAGCACTAAAGCTGGCTTCTTCTCTCGCTGTTACCCACTTCAGCATATCACTAAGTGGCATTCTACATAGGCTGTTACCCATTTCAGCCTCTACATCATATGTACGCTTTTACAACACTACCAGCTCTCCCCCTTCACTTAGCACACGCCACATACTCTGCAGTTTTCATCCACCCAAATCCCTAATTTGATCCTAGATAACTCCCCCTAAATCCTTCAGGTCAGCCCCAAAAACCTACTCCTGTGTATTCCCTCTACCCTCTCCTTCTGCTCTCTCCATTTGTACCACTGCACTCTAGCGATGGGTCTTAAGCACCTCACACTGATGCAACGCAACCCCTATCTGCCCATGCTTATGCTCCCTGGTCTTCTCCTCTTCTGCACCATATTATCTCCTGTCTTCAACCCTCCCCTGCCAGTTCTGCCTCAGAACTCAGTGGCATCCCCCGATTGTCATGTGATTGCGCACATAATTGCTCCAGTGGGTCCCACCCTTACCCCCCTCACCCCTCCTGCTATATATATATATATATCCCCCTTTTGGGACACCCATACAATCATTCTGGCAAACCTCCTAACTGCCTCCTACCCTAAGCCCCTCCCAGCCTTTCTAGTCTTCTATGCATTATTCCCTTACTGCCTTTACTACATTGGTGTGTTTGGACCATTTAATTATTCCCTACATAAATGCCCAAACCCCACCAAATTCAAAACGATTTGTAGATGGGCTAGGAACATAATCCTTCTGATGCTCATCTGTGTGGGAAATGTTGACTTAAACCCTGGCCCACCACAGACCCTTGCCTCACCAGCTGCCTTCATGACTACTAAAGGACTGAAGTGTCTGCATCTCAACGTGTGCAGCTTATTAAGAAAGTTAGATCTCGTCCAAGCCTGGATCTCCCATATGGACTTGGACATTCTAGTGCTCACTGAAATCTGGCTGAAAAAATCCACCCCTGATGCAGCAATATACCTCCCTTCTTACAACCTATTTAGTGGTGATAGAACAACTGGGGGGGTAGCTATCTATACCCAAGAAAGCTTCACCATATCCGATATCACCTCTACCATGGTACCAAAAAAATTCAAATCCATTCCACTAAACATAGAGTCCTTAACACAGACCTCCCTCTGGGGATCTGGAGCTTCTAAATCACTTGCACAAAATATCTGACTCAAGCCAGAACGAAGTCATCATACTTGGTGATCTAAACTTAGACTGGCAAAAAAACTGTAACAAATTTCTACAGCTGAAGGATTTCTGCGATGAGGCCAGTTTCACCTTACTGATATCAGAATTTACTCGGCCAAATCCCAAGTCACCTTCGGTAGGATCACTGATTGACCTCATTCTTAGAAATAGGCCCCATAAGGTCACACACACAGCAGTGTTTCATAACGATGTCAGTGATCACTGCGTAGTGGCCTGTGTTAGAGGGGAAACAAACCCCCTAGTCTGCTGATATGTTCACATGGAAAAGGAGTTTCCACATATTCAATCCATTACACGATCTAGCAGACCTCAGAAACATAAACTGGTCTAACTTCTATCTGGCCAGTAACATCAGTGATGCAGTCTCCATTTTTAACAACACCTTAAGCGACATCATCAATAGCCATGCCCTCTTGTTAAAATGCAGAATACGGAAGCATTCCTGCCCTTGGTTCACAGCTGAATTAAAGGCTGCACTTAATACAAGGGACCACCTCTGGGCCACAGCCAGGAGGTCCAAACATCCATTGGACTGGGTGGCATTCAGAGCCTGTTGTAACGAGTGCACCAAACTGATCAGTGCCTCGAAAGTTAACTATTTCCTATCTGCTTTTGACATGGCTAAGGGAAACTCCAGCAAATTCTGGCAAATCATTAAACCAGCGGAAGGCAACAAACCTTCTTCCACATTGCCCGGTAAGATCTCCCTTAAAGGCAAGACCATCTCCAATAAATCTGACATACGCCACAGCTTTAACGACCACTTCTCCACAGCAGGCCTTATTTCAAAACCTCAAAAACGGCAACCTTAATTTCCAACTTACCCAGGCATTCCCCAGCCCCATCTAAACACAGCTTCTCCTTTACCCCTTTCCAGGTCAAAGAGGTAGAAGACCGTCTCCTCCATCTAGATGTTAGCAAAGGCACTGGTGCTGATGGAATAGGGCCTTATTTCCTCAGAACTGGGTTCAAGTATCTAACGGCCCCCATCTTGCACCTGTTTAATATATCTGTCGGTTCCTTTACCTTGCCCGAACCTTGGAAAGTTGCCTAGGTTCTCCCATTGTTTAGACCAGGTGATCCTATGGCCCTAAATAACTACCATCCTATATCATTTCTTCCCCTGCTTTCTAAGCTTCTTGAGAAGCTGGTAAATGCACAATTAAAAGCCTACCTTGAATCAACAAACCTTATAAACCCATCACAGTCTGGCTTCAGACCAGCCCAGAGCACTACCTCAGCTCTAGCCTCTGTTACAAATGACTGGCTCACTGCTATGGACAAAAAACAAGTCACAGGAGCTGTTTTTTTTTGGACCTCAGTAAAGCCTTCGATACTGTCGATCACAGTTTACCCATGGACATACTGAACTGCCTAGGCATTTCGGGCACTCTGCAGTCTTGGTTCAACAGCTACCCGACAAATAGACTGCAGCAAGTAAAAGCAGGCGGTTCCCTCTCCCCGCTCCTTCCTATCCTAAAAGGAGCACCCATAGGCTCAATTCTTGGTCCTCTCCTATTCATGCTATATATCAACACTGTTGGAAACAATATTCACAGCGCTAAACTTCACCTATTCGCAGACAATACTGTGATATACATATCCAAGCCTTCAGCGGCCTAAGCTCACATGGAACTCCAGTCTGAATTTGATCTCCTACAGATCAGCCTTGCACAGTCCAAACTTCTTTTAAATGCAAAAAAAACAAATGTCATGTATTTCTATTCCACTCGTATGATGGCCATCCAAAATGAGCTTATGTCTCTGCCCCCCTTAAACCTCCCCCGGATGATGATCTGGAGGTTGTAAACAAATTCAGATACTTAGGCTGCGAGCTAGACCAACATCTAACATTCTCTGTCCACATCATCTCCCTAATGAAAAGACACCAGCAAAGAATTGGATTATTTTACAGGAACAAATTCCTCTTTACCATAGAAGCCAGACTACAGTTGGTTCAAACAACCTTCATGCCGCTCCTTGACTATGCTGACATTCTTTATAGCAGATGCTCAGACTCCCTGCTACACCAACCAGACAAATTTTACCATTGGGCGATACGCTTCATTACAAAGGCTCATGGCCGCATCCATTAGTGTGACCTATATGCCTCCCTGGGCTGGACTTCACTAACCACTAGACGGCTCCATCACTCCCTTACCTGGCTATACAAAGCCCACCTGCTAACACTCCCCCCCATATATCAAATCTTTTTTGATGCTCTGCATGCTTATACCACCTATGTAGTGCTACCTACATTATACTAGATCTCCCCAACATCCGTTCTCGCCTCGGAGGGTTGGCCATAAGCCATGCACTCCCAGCTGCCTAGAACAAAGCATAGTCCAGCCTCAAACTGCAGAAATGAATCCCTCTGGGCAGCTTCAAAACCCTACTTGCCAACAAAATATGTGACCCCTGTGCATGCCACTGACCAGCTTGTTATGCCTTCACTAAATTTGTCAAGTACCGCTCTTCCCATCCTATCACGAATTGGGTATCACTTCCTCTCAAAGGTCTCTCTCACTACACATTCTTCCCAACCCCACCTTCCTCACCCCAGCCTGCTTAACACTAAATGATCCGGACTCCACCTCCCACCCTATTAAAGGCTTGCCCTCTGTTTTCCTTCCCCTGCCTCATCCTCCTCCAGCCTCCCTGACTACGCCTAACTAGTTTGATTTTACCCTATGCATTCTCCTACCTCCACTTCCTCTCCCTACCATCTTATTGACTCCCTGCCTTCACTGACTAATAACCCTAATTCCACACCTACTACCCCTGCTTCTAACCTCTTTACTGCTAACCTGTAGCAACTGCCTATCACAAGCTGCAGGATATGAGTAACAGTGCTCCCATGTATTAGCTTGTACCCTCCTATTTGATGAACCCGTATCCACCTCTGCCTATTACATGCTGCAGTAAATCGACTGCTTGTGCCTTCCCATGTATTACAATGTATTTTACCTATCTGTTGTGCAACTGACTGCCTCTGCCTTCCCATGTATTATAATGTACATTATTTTTGTATATACTCTTACTATTTTACTAACTTGATGTACTGCTTTATTGCAATGCCCCACTGTGTATAGATCTCAACTGTACATACCTAGTGTCCCCTCTTTCAGTCCTTCCACTTGTACTTACATTGTTTTAATGCATTTGTCATTATTGTTTTTACTTGTTCATTCTAATGCTTCAGGACCTCCTTGCAAATGAGCCTGCTCAATGGAGTATTTCCTGCCAATAAACTTGAACTTGAACATGTGTAAAGGAAATGTCCTTGATTCCGAAAAGCCCACAAAACTTGAATGTGATGGCATGGGAAAAATGGCGGAGTCAGGATAGCTGTGTGGCATGAATAGTGGAACAGCAGGCAGCGCACCAGCAAAATGAGCTCCCTGTCCTGTCAACAATGACCACGTGCACCCCCATGCCCAGAACTGGCTGACCTGCTCATATGCGTGACAGCTGAAAAGGAAGGGGAGACCACCAGCGACAGCTGCAACAGGTATCATGGGCGTGCCTGAAAACAAACTGAGTGTGCATGTGTGGAGGCAGGTATCACGTCAATACATCGCAAACATTTCATCGCAAACATTTCTTCACAATCAGCTGATCGCAAACAACTTCAGCGCAACAAACAATTTGACGCATGACATTATATCGCATCAGATTGACATTACAAAGATTGGAGTCCTTACAAGCCTCCACTCACCGTCCTTTTCAAAGCGCATGAAACATACCTTCATTTACTGATATATTCTCATTGTTTTCTAAAGTGTATAACAATCACCTTTTTTGGAAAAATATATTTTAAATGATGATGCATGACATTATATCGCATCAGACTGACATTACAAAGATTGGAGTCCTTACAAACCTCCACTCACCGTCCTTTTCAAAGCACCTCTGAATGAATGGAGAGAATGGGGAGTTGGGTGCTACCTCTCGGCGAACATTAACCCGGTTTTAGAACATTTACCTTTGACTTTCACATCACCTACTGTTGTCAAAAGTAGCAGTGGAGTAGTGGGTCTGGGATTCTATTTGAAAAGCTGCTGCTGAGGAGTGGGTCTGAAGCGGGATTTTAAACCCACATCCTGGCAACGTGCACGTCACTCATGTGATTGCAGTCGGTTTTGGCAGACCGCACAGTTCAGAATTTACCTTTAAAGTGAATTTTACTGGCAGAAATAACCCTCACTCAATAATAGTGCTGTCGGGACACAAATCACTCTGTCTCTAACCCCCCACACACACACACACACTTTCTCTTCCTTTCTGTTGACAAGAGATGCCATCTTTGTGACCAATACCTTTGGTCAAGTAGTGCAGCTGCAAGAGGGACTGGGAGCAGTAGAAACATGGTTTATATTTAGACCATTCAGTAAGTGACCATCTCATCTGCACTGCACTTTTGCATTATACTGATCGGTATAAGTCATGAAAGATCACAAGCTTACAAACTCAATGACTGTAGAGACAGCAAATCGCTGAACTGTCATGCGCTGTAGACTCTATAGCTGCAATGTATTGCGCTCTTATTACAGCTCGGAAATTAACCGCGACTAAAAGTTTTGCGCTGAAAAGACATGGAACCGTGGAGGTAGGAGGGAGTGCAGTAGTAAGGGGCGAAAAAAGCTTGATGACCACCTAGTGCCACCTGGACAATGGGACAAAAGAAAAAAAGAGGGGGTGGTAAGGCCCTCTAGCCACAGATGAACAGCATGTGAGGAAACCATCCCACCAAGCCCCATGGGATGCGGCCAGCAGTCATATATGATAGGGTCTGCCACAGTACCGAGGGGAGGTGGGTTAAACAAAAAAGGGGCAAACTAATTTATTTATTCATTCTCAGATTACAGTACCTCTGAGCACAGACAGCTCATTTACAAAGGTTCCATGTCAGTGGGGAGGGGAGACAAAATATACAAAGGAGGTAAAAGTATAATGTTTCCAAAACAGTAAAATAAAATGAGCAAATATATATGTATCTATATGCAGTTATATCATTCTAATAGGAGGAAAGTGTAGATGAGGGGGAAGGATAAAGATGGGAGAAAGAAAAAAGGTAGGAAGTGGCAGCCATAGGCCTTGTCAAGCTGGTGTGGGGGGGTAGGGAAAGGTGAGTGATGTGGGCAGGGGAGTAGGAAAGGTAGAAGGTGGCAGCCATAGGCCTTGTCAGCTGGTGTGGGGGGGGGTAGGGAAAGGTGGGTGATGTGGGCAGGGGAGTAGAAAAGGTAGAAGGTGGCAGCCATAGGCCTTGTCAAGCTGGTGTAGGAGAGGTAGGAGCGGGGGGTGAGGTGGACAGGGTGTTAAGAAAGGTAGGAAGTGGCAGCAATAGGCCTTGTCAAGCTGGTGTGGGAGGGTTAGGGGTGAGGGGGTGAGGTGGAGGTAGCCAGGGTCCTTGTCAAAGTGCAAAAAGGGGGTAGCCCTAGAATTACAGAGGTAACAGCAGAGATACAGGGCTGTCCAGTTGTGAGGAGAAGACCGAATGCTAGTAGATGGGAGTCTCAGATGAAGCAGTCACAAGAACTGTTGGCCGTGAGATGTTGGCATAACTTCAGTTTGAATGGTCCCAATTTAGGTAGGGTAGTTATATCACTATGAAGATTATTAAACCAGTGAGGTGCTCCGTAGGCAAATGAGTGTTGCCCCTGGGCTGTCTGGCATCTAGGGACATGGAGATGATGGCTGTTCAAGTGTCGTGTGTGCTGTGAACTACAATGGGGGCTTAGCAGGTTTGCGGTGCTTGGTGGCAGGAGGCCAAGAAGTACTTTTTTGGCTAAAAGATGGGTTTGGTATTGGATCCCCCTGGAGAGCTGTAGCCAACCAGTCTCAGCGTTAAGATCACAGGTGTGGGTGAAATGTGTGGATCCCATGAGTAGTCTGCATGCCTTGTTCAGAACAATGGATATCCTGCGCAATGAAGACATGGGGGCTGCTCCACAGATTACAAGACCACAGTCTACAATGGACATGACGGAACTATATATAGCAAGTTGGAGGGCTTCGGGAGTAAGGCAGTGTTTATGTCTATGTAGAAGACCAATCTTGATGTTGACAGCCCTGGCTACATTATCTATATGTTCAGCATAGGATAGACAGCTGTCTAAGGTGACCCCCAGGTATTTGAAATGTGGTATTTGTTCAAGAGGGACTCCAAGACCATTTCTGATGGTAAGTATATGGGATTTGTACTTGTTTTGGGTGCTGCTGAACATCAGTACTTTGGTTTTCTTGTAGTTGAGGATCACTTTATGTTTCGAGAACCAGTCCTCCACTCCTGCAAACCCACTCTGAAGGTGAAGTTCCAGTTGCTTGGGGTCATGGCTGCAGGAGTAGATGACCATATCATCTGCATAGAGAAGAATCCTTTGGTGGCAGAAATGAGGTAGGTTATTAAGGAAGATACTGAATAAGAGTGGCCCCAGGACTGAGCCCTGTGGTACACCAGAGAGGATGGTGGGCTGTCAGTCAGATATGATGTTGGCTATTTTCACCCATTGAAAGCGGTCTTCAAGATAGCTCTTGAACCAAGGTGTTATGTCAGAGGAAAGCCAGTAGCAGTAAGCTGTTGGAGTAGGGAGTGATGGACAATATCAAACTCCTTAGTGAAGTCTATGAAGGCAGCTCCTACTAAGGGGCCCTGATCCAGAGATTGATGAATAAAGCCAGTGAATTCCATCAGGGCCGAGGCAGTGCTGTGTTGCTGTGCCCCTTCCAGAACCCGTGTTGCTGCGGGCATTGGGTAAAGTATTTTTCAAGGCAGTCCACCGGTTGGTCAGCAACAATGTGCTCAAGTGCCTTGGATATTGGTGGGAGGATAGATATGGGTCTGTAATTTGCGTGATGGGTCCTGTCTCCACTCTTGTGCATCGGGTTGAATAGTGCTGATTTCCAAACTTTCCAAAAGGAAATTGTGAGAGTTGTAGCAATAGGTCAATGATCTTATTGAGGGGCATCAGCACTTCCTCAAGCCTGAGGACAGTACGGTGTCATCTGGGCAAAGATGGGGAAAGGCCTTGTAAGCCACTGCTGAGCCAGCACTCGAGGACCAGCCCAAGAAACCCCTGTTGGCCACAGCCAGTGGGCGAATCTGCACAGGCTTGCTAGTAGCACCGGGAGGGAGGAGGGAGGGATCTGGACCACAAAGAAGCAGGGTAAGCAGAGTCAGAACCCCCAACCCAGAGGCATTCACCATTTATGTTACGGGAACCAGAGTATGTGAAGCCTCTGCATGCCCACTGACTGCAACGCTCAGGCCAACAATCCTTTTGCTCCCAAACAGGCCTACTGTGCTATAGGTCTCCTTCAAAAGGGATGACCTAAATTGCTTGCTCGTGGAGGGTCAAAGAGGGCAAGCCCTCTCTGACCTGACCCTTTATACTAGTCCTGACCCCTCTCTTCCAGGAAGGGCCAAGACCAGACCCCCTCCTCAGAGACATCTGAGTCCAGTAGTACTAGCCAGTTCCAGGTTGCCTCCTTGCCAGAAACCTCGGCAGCCCTCCGCTTTCTGTGTGGTTGTGGTCCATGGGCAAAGCGACCCCCCCCCCGGTGATAAGCTAGTGGATGGATCATTCCTGTTTCCCTTGTTTACTTTCTAAAGAGTACAGAACAATATGTACACAGTACATCCTATGCTTCAGATTTGTCCCCTTTTTTGTATGTTAATGAACTACCTGTAAGGCGCCCAGAGCCTCTGGGATTGGGAGGCATATATAATAAATTTTAACCTACTTACTTACTTAAATTGTTGCAGAACTTAAGTTATCCTGCCCTCACAGTTCTTCATAAGAGAAGAATCTTTAGGCTGAGAAATGATTAACTCCCACCTGCCTGCAGGGAGGGGTTACAGTCTCCCTTGACCAAAAACACTGATGTCCCCATCAAGCCTCATTACCTAGAGGAGGGGCACACAAACATGCAGTTTTGAGAAATGTAATGCACTGTATCTTCCCCAGGCACCATGTCTTAGCCTCACCATGGCAGTAATACTTACATAACTCCCAACCGTCTTTCAAGTACTGAAAACTGGGGAAAAATAAATGTATCCTCTACCATTCTGTAGCTACATGGTGCACGTACCCGGGCCCAGGCTTTTTCTTTTTCCTCTCTTCCAACATGTTACTTGCAATATATTTCAGAGGAAAGAATGATCTTCACACAATAATATGCATGTACTGTAAGTCAGTGTAATTTTTCCACTTAATGTCTAAAACATTTTTCACTCACTTTGTGTTCCCTAAGGGAACCACACTCTTAAAAGAAAACACAGATCCTAGCTTCACTTGTGCATGATTTTGAAGACTAAGGTCAGTTTAATTACACTTTTCAAGATAGGGGACTAGCCTGATGATGGAAAAGTTATCTATGTAATATTTGTTTAAGCCTAAACTTGCACTTCATGTTATCAACACAGTAATATAGCTTAAAGTTATCGCTATAGCAATTAGCACTATTAGGTGGTCAGTCATTTGCGATCATTTAAAACAATGCAACACCTCCAACCCAGGCTAATCATTATACTCTAAACCAACATATGTCAAAACATACTGACTATTGTTTTTTCATTTGTAAAGCACAGAAAACACATTATTAATTCACATCATCCAGAAAGATTTCAGTCCCTTCCTTCCCAGCAGGTAGCTTACAGTTGAAATCCTGCAATGGACAGGATTTATCATGCAGAACAGTTCTCTCTGTTTAGAATCCTTGGTCTGCAGCTGGCCCACTGGCACAGTGGTAGTGCTACTACTCATGATGCCGATGACCTGGGTTCAGAAGCGAGCCCGAGGTGTCAGAGGGTCGGCTGGCAGGAGGAGGATTAAGCGTCAGTGCTTGACTGGCCCCTGGCAGAAGCCAGAAGAAAGGCAGCCCAAGCTAAAAGAGGCAGGGAGACATAGCAGATGTTGGCATTTATGCCTTGACATCAATGTATGCCATGTACCTCACGGGAGAAAACCAGAAAATCCCTGGCAGTAGGATGAAGAGAAGTGCCCACAGGCCCTTCACCCGACCAGCTGGGCATGCTGACCCAAACTGGATCATGCTTCAGTGGTGCTTAGGGACACACACACACCAACCCTGGCAGGGGTGGCAAGCCCTGGGGGAAGATGGCTGAAGAGGTATGTCCTAGCGGACGTCAAAATGAAAGGGGCTGGGACACACTTCTGAAGGAGGGTTGTCTGGATGGAGGAGGAAAAAAAATAGAGTCCTTGGTCAACAGAAAGCAAATTTTGCACAGCTCACTGCTGCAGCATAGCTAAGGGTTCCCTGTGATCACTTTCTTTTTGTTTTTCCCTTTCTCCTGTTACTGTTTATTTAGTTTTGGGTTACCAGGTAAACCCACTGGGAACCAAGCCTGTTTTCTGGGGCGACCCAGAGGAGACAACAAAAATTGTTTACAGAAATTTCAGTCTCATAGTTCATGCACAACACAGAAACATTCAACAGATGAGTAGTTCACACATTCAACGTGGTTACAGAGCTGGCCTATATAATTGTACGACATTTACAAGTAACCATCCATGCTTTCGACGGAACACTTGCAAGTGCTTTTTTACACATAGGTAATGTTTAAGAGCTATGGTGAAGGTACCTTGAATTTGGTTCACCCTTAGTTGATGTTGATGGGAGTTCCCCAGTACTGGAGCTGCATATATGAAGGAACATTTGCTCATGCCAGTTCTCATGCGCAGAGTGCAGAAGAAGAGATTAAATCCTAACCATAGCCCAGAGTCTGTGCACTGGGGAGCGAAGAGAGTAGATAGGCTAGTCGGATTAAAAATAGTGGAGACCTTGAATGCAGTGGAGTGAGTACTAGAGCCTAGCCTCTAATGGTAGTTACCCAAGGTCTATGAATACTCTGCAGTTCTGGTCACATTTATGGGTGCTAAGGGCAAAATGACCGATCTTGTTATATAACACCCTCATTTGAGAGACCTCCTGCTCATCTAGGGCTGCTAGGATGACTGTTCCATAATGAAGTAATAATAGTAGTGTACTCTGGCTATTGCAACACAGGAGTCCTTGGTCAGATATCTCTTAATTCCATACAATGAACCAAACCTTCTGTTTAAGGTTTTAGTGACATAATCCAGGTGAATATCAAAGGTCAGGTATGGGTCCAAGTATATTCCAAGATATTTAAAAGTTATTAGAAATGGCCAGCCCCTTTCCATTGATAGTTATGATGTTCAGTGACTCCTTGTTATCTTCAGACACTTTCACAGCCGAAAAGCGAGGACGAATTAGTATTCATGGGTAGGAGAGTGAAATTTTATCATGCAATTTAAGGTGTAAGATGAATGTTATGGGTATTGCAGTTATATAGAAACCAGTCAAATTATGGAAACTAATACCAAAAATCAGAAAAAGTACAAAAACATTTTTATTTTATTTTATTTTTTGAAATGGTCATGAAATGTTCCATGTTGATATTAAAAAAAAGTGTATTGATATACTTTATTATTATGGAGAAAGTAAATTGATAACATTCATTTTACAAAAAACAGTTCTGTCATGATGTAAATATGTATATCGACATGGCTAGAAAACAATGCCTGTTTTTTATATTGATAACATAGTTACTACTGTTACATAATAACAGTATGATAACAAAACCATTTCTTAACAGCTGGACTCCAAGCGTTCATTTAAAAAAATTAAGGTTTCTAGCTCCAACAGTTCCTGAGTTAGACTTTTCAAAAAGATTTTCTTTAAAAAATGATAATTTTGGAACAATTAAGCCTAGAGACTAGATTTTTTTTAAATTTAAGCTTTGAGTCAGCTAAATAGATATATCATTAATGTGCGCAGTGCACCAAGTCTACCAGCCTTCAAATCAACTCAAACAACACCTCCTCCTCAGGAACACCTGTGATTGTCGAGTGGGTACTTGAAGGTCCACCCTTGGCAGCCCACTGTCATTTCGATCTTCCCCTCAAATCTGTCTTGCTCTTACTTAATTACCTCTCAGTCTCACTGCCTTTGCCCTGCCATCCACCTCACCTTCCCCTGACTGCCCTACCTTCTCTCGCCACTAACTTGACTCCTCCACCAATCCCTCATAGAATCCTGTCCACTTCCTTTCACCCTTTTCAATCCACCCATGCTATTTTCCTCTCCTCCCCTGGCCCCCCCCTGCCCTGTCCCATTACACCCCATTCAACCTTTCCTAACCTGACGACAAGGTCCCACCTTGGGGCCAACTTCCCCTCTGGTCTGCTCCCTTTCACTCCCACCCACCCTTCCTAACTGACGTCAAGGTCTCACCTTGGGGTGGATTCTTTCTCTCTTCTCCTCTCTGACAGGCTTCTCCTCGAGTTTAGCTGCCTATATTGTTCCTTTTGCTAAAGATTTGATGTAACCATATATACAGTAAGTGAATTTGTGATTTGAAATATGTACCCTGCATTGTGCTGTTTGATGTAGAACCTTTGTAAAAGTGCTTCTGCTCAAAGGTTGTTTCCGAATGAACAAATAAATAAAAAAAACAATAAAAACAATTACTGTAGCATTACAATGACCATATATTGATATAAAAAGATAAAATTTTTCATATCAATATAAAAATCAAATCATTCACTTCATTTTTAAAGTACTGTCATTTTTAACATATATCAATATGTATATGCATGTGGCAATACAGGAGAACTGTATTAACTGTTAAAATCTTACAGCTTTCTAAACGTAGCTTCAAGTCTTACAAAATATTATACAAGATTATTTTTGGAAATGGTCAGAAGATATTAGTGATTGTTTTGTCTAAGAATAAACACATTATTCTCTAGTTTTTGTTTAACTTAACTTTCACACCAAAAAGCATAGCCTTTGATTTTGCATTGTTTAACACAGAGTTATTTTATGTAAGCCACTCCTGTAATTTTGTGAAGTCACTTCCTATGCTTTTGTTGATTTCTGAGATATTTGTGATGCTTTTACGAATGATTGCATTATCCACATATAGTAACATTTGGTTGACCCACAACTTGTTGGTAAGTCATTTATGACATAATCAAGACCTTCAACTTCCTGAAATGAATAAACATGGTAAACTGTGAGGAGCTATTTAGCAGGGCTAGCAGGCCAACAATGAGGGGACTTGAATGCAAGCTGCTGAGGGAGAGTCAAGAGGGATGCAATAAGGTTTTAATTTAAAGAAAAAGTGGTTGAGCCGTGGAACAGCCTACCAGCAGAGGTGGTGGTGGGTGCAAAAATCATTAATTGGTTCAGGCATGTTTGAGACAGAGTAAAGGGCTTAATAGTTACCCTGAAAAGGAGCAGTGAGGCAGGGACCGTTAGGTGGGGGTGGGGGGCTAGGACAAAAACCCCATCTAGACAATAGGTCATGGGATAGAATAGGATAAAATTGGGCAGATTAGAGAGACTAATGTGTTTTTTTCTGCTGACATTGTCTATCTTTCTGTAAACAGTAAGATCAGTAGAGGCCCCAAGATAGAGCCCTGGAGGACTCAGATTTGCATCATTCTGGGAGAGAAAGTGATTCCATTCAGCTTTACCATTTGCTGCCCAATCACTAGGTGGTTTGTGATCCATGATGAAGTTAGGCTGCTTAGTCCCAGGTGTGTAACTTTCCCTAGAAATGTGCCATGATTAACCAGGTCAAAGGCTTACATGAATGCTGCCTCAGTCAACAGCCCTGAATCAGATGCACAGGCCATATCATTTGTGAATTTGAACAGTGCTGTTGCAGTGCTATGGATATTCCTGAAACCATGGTGCACACCAGTGAGGACAGCATGCATGTCAATGTAGGTTTGACACTGTTGTGTTGTATGCTATCCTTTCCCAAATCTTTGTAAAGTCAGAGTGGAGCAATAAGGGCCTGTAATTTTCAGGTAAATTATTAGGCTCTTCACTAGGTGTTGGGACTACAAGGGCAGTTTACCATGTATCTTGGACTTTACCAGAGATGAAAGAGAGGTTAAATAGCCTTGTCCCTGGAGTTGCATTAGTATGAGTGGCCAATCTGAGCAGTTTAGGCTCTAGGTCACTGAAATCTACAGACTTTCCTAGATTGATTTAACTCAAGTACATCTGTGCCTTGCTAGCTGCGACCAGTTTTAAGTGGAAATCGGGATAGGTACTGTTAATCTTGCATTTATCTGGGGCATGTGAATTTCAACTGTGTCCTTGGTTAGCCAGCATAAAGTGCTCAGGTCTATCCTCCCCTTAAATGCTTCTAAACCCCTCCCACCAACACATATGGGTCTATCCCGCAACTGCCTGTCATCTGGGATAATTACTTGATGTATTTACATTGCTGGTGTCTGTTAGTCAGCTGTATAAGTTTTACTATAACTCACTGCATAAACATTGCTGTTGTTTGATAGTCAGAGGTATAAGCTATACTGAAACTCCTGTTTTTACTGTTTTCTTAGGGATTGTATTGTTTGAGTTGCACCTGCCATCCTCACTGCTACAGTTTTCCCCTGCTCCCTTGCTAATGTACCTGATGTATCACTAAAACCTGTATTTGCTGGATCAAATCTGATACAGGACCAGCCCCACTTGGCTCTATCATGCGGTGTTTGGGTGTCATATCCGCTGTTACCTACATGGCGCTAATACTGGGGACTGACCTGCTCTACTCCTGGGGTTTCAGTCCCTCGGATCTGGATAATAACTCTGGTCACCACCACCCTGTATCCCCAGAAACCCAGGTGGGAGGGGAACAATGCATTGTTACTATCCATGCATGGCTTAGCCAGACATGGAGTCTGTTACAATCTATTTTACGACCTATCTGTGAGTGACTTAACTCATTCTATCCTGGGTGGCCATTTTGTATCAGGAGAATCAATGGATGGTTCAGACTTCATACGGAGCTATTGGGTACAATGATTTAAGGAGGCTTCTCTCCACTCCCACCAGAATTACCAGATACCTAGCTTGGTTAATGCTTGTCTTGGGGGGGGGGACATGGAACCTAACCCTGGCCCCACCCCACCCCCACCCCCACCCTCCAACTCCATACTCAGCTACTCTACTAGCCCTCACTGGACTAATGCCAGGGGACTCAAAGTGGTGCACATGAACATAGGCAGAATAAGGCACAAAATCTATGCCCTTGAAGCCTGGACTGCACTCTACAAACCTGATATATTCTGAGTGACTGAGACCTGGCTCAAACCCCACATCCTTCCTCACAAAATTGACCTAGTCGGCTATAATGCATTGAGGAAGGATTGAGTAGGGAAGAAAGGCGGGGGGGGGGTTCTCATCTACACCCGGAGTAGTCTTAATGTAATGCAGATTGACCACTCTCCCCTCTGTGACTCTGTGAATGAGATAATTTTCATGAAAGTGCTCCTCAGAGACACTAAACCTTTGTACATAGGGTGAGTCTACCTCCCACCCCAAAGGGCTACATCTTCCCTTGAATCTCTAACTCATGCCTTGGCAGAACACTCCCTGGGAGAGATGATTCTTCTGAGGGATTTTAACCTAAATTGGCTCTCACTAGAGGCCTCCATCAGTAAGAACCCCATACTCGATACCAATCTGACCCAAGTTATTGACATGCCTACAAGTCACAGTGCTAGGACTGGTAACTACTCATTACTTGACTGGGCCCCAGTATCAAGCCCAGACTGCATACAGGCTGTTGGGGTCATGGCAGACTCATTGAGTGATCACTCACCAATCTTCTGCATCTGGTCCAATAGGCTTCCAAAACTGCCTGCCAGGGTAATTGAAGCCAGAAACTACAGCAGATTCTCATCGGAAGCTTTTTGCTCTGACCTACGTGCTGTTAACTGGTATTCCCTAATCTTCCTTCCTCCCCTGGATGAGACACTTGACTTTTTTACTAACTTTTATCCTTCTGTGGCCAATATACATGCCCCCTGTAAGAAACTAAGGGTACAGGGTAAATGCCATAAGTGGCTTAATCCTAGCCTCAAACGTAGCATGCTACTCCGTGACTGGGCCTGGAGACATTTCAAATGCTCTGGCCAAATAAAAATGACTGGGAGAGGTATAGAGAGCTGAGGAATCAATGCAAGAGAGCTTCCAAGTTGGCTAAATCTAAATACCTGTGAGATCTCCAGTCTAGACACCCATGGGATCCAAAGAGATTCTGGGGCCAAATAAATCTGCTGTTAAAGGGTGCCCCTAGTGCCCAAGAGGGAGCGCTGTTGATCGGTGATACCCTAACCAATGATCCCTCCTTAGCTGCTGAAGCATTTAGTGCTGATTTCTCCAATTCCAGTGGAAAAAAACCCCCCATACACTCTGGTGCCCCCAACAACAGAGGTACTGCCTGGGAACACTCTAGACCCCAGTTTCACCTGAAGCTGGTCAAACCCTCTGAGGTACTTCCCCTTCTGCAATGTATCAACCCGGACTCCTCTCCAGGACATGACCTGCTTGAAGCTAGACTTCTGCAGGACACCTCCCCGGCAATCTCCTACCCTGTCACCATGCTCATCAACAGGTCCCTCCCTGAAGGAATGGTCCCAAGTAAATGGAAGGCTGCAACCACTGTCCCCATTCACAAAAAAAGGGCCCCGGGACAATGTGGGGAACTACAGGCCAATCTCTATGCTCTGCCCTCTCGCAAAGGTGCAGAAGAGGTTGGTCTACAATCAAATACAGGACTACCTTGAAAGGCACCTACTCCTAGCTGACATTCAACATGGCTTTAGGAAAGGCCACGGTACTGATACAGCCATAATCCAGCTCATATCGGACATCCTAGACTCAATGGACTGGGGATCCTCGATGGGGGCACTATTCATTGACCTATCCAAGGCATTTGACTTGGTCAGCCATGAACTTCTCCTCTCCAGACTTCACCTACTAGGACTGGACTGGATCTCTGTTTCATGGTTCAAGAGTTACTTGTTCAACCAAACCCAAAAAGTCCTATGGAGAGGAACCCAGTCTAGTGCCAAACCTGTTATCTCCAGGGTACTCCAGGGCTCAATCCTGGGTCCCCTGTTATTTACTCTCTTTGTCAATGACACAGAGGGGGTTTGCGGGCAGAACAACCTTATCCTCTATGCTGATGACACTGTCGTCTACTGCAGTGATCCACCTTCTAGCGTAATCAATGCCAACCTCCACACCAGTCTAGTTGCACTGGAAGCCTGGTTCTCCTCCAATTCACTTGTGTTGAATGAAGGAAAAATGAAGGCAGTCATGTTTGGGACTGGATGCCTTGGAACAGACTGGCACGCCATGTTTCAGCTTCACACAGCCCAAGAGAAAAGAGTGGAGGTCACAGAAAAGATCAAATACCTCGGGATCCTGCTTGATCAGGAGATGACCTACCAGCCTCACATTGACTCTGTTGTAAAGTCCACCCACCAGAAGTTAGGACTTCTCTATAGGCTGGGAGATTCTCTTTCTCTTGAGGCTCATTATGCCATAGCCAACAGCACCCTACTCCCTTCCCTTCTCTGTGGGGCTCCCCTGCTGCAGTTCCTAAGGGAAGGTGAACTAAGAAAATTAACCTTGCTCTATCATAGGGTAGCTCGTTTTGCTACTAACTCCCCTCCTAGGAGGCACCACTGTGAGGGCCTTGCTGATCTCCACTGGCCTACTATACGACATAAACTGGCTTACTCCTCCTTGAGTTTGACCTTTAAATTTACCACTGTTGGCCCTCCTCCTCTCCTGCGTTGTCTGCTCAATCCCAAAGTCTGGGGCTGGGACCTGAGATCCTCTACACGCCATCCCCTTGACATCCCTCATGTCTGAACAAATTATGGCAAGTGTTCCTTTCGATACGCTGCCTCACACTTATGGAGCCCTCTCCCGGTGGACCTGGCAAACTGTCCCACTATTCAAGGATTTAAGTCTGGCCTGAAATCATACCTGCTGGAGCTTAATCTCTGTGGCTGTAACTGTTAGCTCCCACTTTATGAGCCACGGTGTGACTATATCATCCTGTTTATTGCTGGTACCTCCTCTCCCTCTAAGCATTTTGTGTTAAAGTTGTCATATGTCTGATGTAATGGCTATAGTAAATTTGTGTATGTAACTGACATGCTCTGTAATGTACTCTATACCTTATCCAATGAATGTTTAATCTACAGTATATTCCTGCCAATGTATGTTATCTATGTTTGTAACTAATCCAAGTCGCTCCTGAAAAAGGGACCTCCGGTCTCAGTGAGCTTACCCAGTTATCAAAATCTAAATAAATAAATAAATAAAGAATTCATTAAATGTGTGACACAGAAAAATATTTTTATTTATTTGTTTTTATTTATTGTAATTTCAGATAACACCTTTAAGCACAAGCTCATTTTATAGGTTCCACATCAGATGAACAATACATATTGGGAAAATATGAGATGGAGAATAAACAAAACAAGGAATTATAAAAGACATTACAAGAGTGTATAACTAGAGAAGTTCCAATACATGTGACATTGTACAATGTATGCCATGGTGCATATTTGATTAAAACCTGGAACTCAAAGGGTCATATTAGAGGGGGGTGAGGTCTTATGAAATGACCCTTTACAGGAAAATGAGAACAGACTCAGCCTAATATCTAATAATCAACAAGGTATGGGATGGCATCAGCCCAGGGGCCTTGTCAGAGGTGAGAAGGTATGGGACAAAGCATTTTAAAGTGAGCAAGGGAGCTCAGGCGATATAACAGGGGGAGGGGGGATGGGGAAGCCATAGCGGGGTGAGGGGAAAGAGTGGAAGGGGATCAAGAGGAAATGTGAAGCAGAATGATTAGCAACTTAGAACAGTTATTTGCATGCTGAGAACAGTTATGCATAAGGCCAGGATAGCATAAGGTTAAAATAAGTGCTGGTCACAAGAAGGAAGGTTACTGGAAGCAGTCACAGCTGGCATCAGCAACTAACTGTTGCTTAAGTTTAACCTTGAAGGAGCCCAAGGTGGATGCTGAAGTGATGTCATGGTGCAGCAAGTTCATCCATAGTGGGGCACGGTAAGCAAAGGACCTTTGTCCCAGAGAAGTGCGACAGTGGGGTATATTAAAAATCTTGCTAGTAGAGCTTCTGGTGCAACCACGGTTGATAGTGGGGTTAATAAGCTTTTGTACTCCTGGGGGCATTTTGCGTAAGCTTACTTTTTTGCACAGTAAATATGTTTGGTACATGAGTCTACTTTTGAATTGGAGCCAGTTAGCCTGAGCGTACATGTCGCAGGTATGGGACAGATGGGCTGAGCCGGTAAGGAGCCAGCATGCTTTGTTGAGTGCAATTATGATGCACCGAAGAGTTGTTTCAGTAGCTGATCCATAGATTGGTAAGCCGTAATCAATAAGTGAGACAAGAGAGCTTTGAATGGCCAGGTTAAGAGCCTCTGGGGTCAAACATTGCTTATGCCCATGAAGTAGCCCAATGCAGGTGTTAACAGCCTTAGCAATGTTGTCAATGTGATAGGCATAGGTCATTGTACTGTCAATAGCAATCCCTAGATATTTAAAGAGCTGAACTAGCTCCAGGGAAGAGTCCTCTTCGTTGGTGATAGAAAGAGGGTAAGTTCTGTGCCTGTTTTGGGAGCTAGAGAACAGCATAGTTTTAGTCTTGTTGTAATTCATAACTAACTTGTGCTTATGGAACCCTCTTTCTATGACTACGAAATTACTCTGTAGCCTAGATTCAAGAACCTTAGGGTCTGGATTATTGGTAAATAGGACAGCACCATCAGCATATAAAGGGATGCGACCCTGACAGGAGTGAGGAAGGTTGTTGAGGAAAATGCTAAAATAAAAGAGGGCCCACGATGGACCCTTGAAGAACTCCAGATTGGACAGGTCTGCTATCCGAGAGGGTGCTGAATTGGTCCTTGTAACAAAAGATCAAGAAAAAAGATGATCTGATACCTTTTTTTGGACCAACAAAAATGTTACAAAAGAAAACTGGTGCGTAAACATACAGATTGCACACAATCCTTCGTCAGAAGCTAATGACAGTTGTTTTGGAAGAATACTTCTACCAATTCTTCCAAAACAACTGTCATTAGCTTCTGACAAAGGATTGTGTGCAATCTGAAAGCTTAAGCAACAGTTTTCTTTTTGTAACATCATTGTTGGTCCAATAAAAGGTGTCAAATAATTTTTTTTCTTGATTAAAAGTGTGAGCCATGGATAATGGGCCTGTTTTCTCTGAGTAATTTATGCCTCTTCACTCTCACTTGCAGATTTAATGTCACTCCATGAAAAGGGACATTGTATTGCTCCCACTCATTCCACTGCCAAAGTAAGAACCATGATGGGTAAGAGGTGGGTTTAGGCAGGTGGTGTGATGTGAGGTTTAGAAGGGTGACATTATGGGGCAGCCTGGGCACCTGTACTAGGATGCATGGTCAACAGAGAGAGGGCAGGGACCAGGCAAGCACAGAATATGAAGTGGAGAAGAGGTAAAGAGGAGGGGTGCCGTGAGGGAGGAGAAGAAGGGGAGGACCAGTGGGTGAGGATGGAATGCAGGTTTCAGTGCTAGTAAATGCTGTTGATGAAAGGCTTGACCCACCCCTGTGCTAAATGCTATGCTCATCTGGGTGACTGCTTTCCCCATGGGCACTACTGATGCTACCTCCACTCTGATTTTAGTCTCCTTCAACTCCTATCCCATGCACATTTTTTGCTAGCCAATCTTTCTTTTAATCAAGTTTTAAATTTATTATTAATCAGCTAAAATGCTTTTATGATTGACATAAAAAAAACGTAAAACAGAAAAAATAAAAATGTTGCAGTCTTCAAAAAAAAACAACAGTGCTTACAATATAACAGAAGCATAGTAAGAAATAAACAGTTCATTGGAATTATAAATAGTTTTACTGCATTCTTAGGACATCTACGTTTCTGCATTGTCTAAGCAACTTGAATTATAATATCACCACAAAATTTTGCAAAGACTACCAATATTTCACCAAAATTATAGGAAGCATAATGACTCTTATATGACCATGAGTAAGGCCATTACCAACAGCTGTTGATGGTTTATCAATGGATGGGAACTGCATAATACTCATGGAAAAAATGCCAATGGTATTAAACTCGATAAAGGTCTGGGTTCAGGGATGTCTACTTACAGCCCCATAGTTCAGAGTATGTAATCTATAATATCAAAAATATTGTGCAAAAAACAACAAAACATTTATGAACCCACCTAACTAAAACTTCAGAGAGAATACATAATTTGAAAGTCTTAATAAATCTTCATGTTTGGACAGATTAAACAGATACTTTAGAACAACTTCAGAAGAACAATATAGATTCCTCATGAGAGGAGGTAGCCATTTATCCCTTTCCTGTTTATGTAATTGGCAGAATAACAAAATGTGTTTTAAATCATTTATCTTTCTGAAGCTGCATCCACAAAGTGGCAAAGTTACAGCTGCCCTTTTTTGTTTGAAGTACAGAGCATTCTCTTTATTTAGTTCCAATTTAAATTGTGTAATTATCTCTTGCTCATTGGGAATAAAAAATCAAGCAAGTCTCTAGCCCAAATTGTAATTTAACACACTTGTTCTAAGACTGCAACTATTTTCCAAAAACTCTACCCTTGATCTAAGAAATAAATATGGTAAACTATCATCCAGTTCCAAAGGATGAAGCATATCCTTTATGAGACAAATATAAGAGAAATTAAATCCTCTTGTTGAGTAATCTGTCTACTCCTCTAAGCATATTCTTGGAACTCTGTCTTCAGTTGGATTAAGCAGATCTGACAGAAACATTGTTTCCTCTTTAAAAGACTGTCCTTGTCCAGATAATGGGGTGGAGTTGCAGTGGAGCACTGAGCGAGCTTTCAGGAGGTGGCAGTACAAAATGTGTGGCATCACTGACAAGTCCCTGCTGTGTAGCTGTACCCTCTCCATCTTTCCAGCTTTTCCACGAAGTTCCTGGCCTAGCAATAACCCATTCCCACTTTCTGGGCCATGGATGCTGGACAAACTGGTCCTGCATTACTCCATCCACAGAAGAATACCTGGATGAAAATTCTTAAGCAGGTAAGGGTACACCTGTTATGTTTTGACCTGTTTATACTCTTCCTCGAGTTCTCTCTCTGTCTAGATCCTCTTCAGCTGGCAGTTATGCAGGCTCACTCCTTAAACCAACCTGTGAGACTTTTACTTCTGGATCCTCAGTAGCTTTTTTTAAGGGTCTGTTAGTCTCCCCAACAGTCACTCCTCTCTTGTTCCATGAACCATTCAATCCTCTCAGAATTCAGGCTCTGCCAAGCTTCCTCAGCAGCTACCCTTTTCCTAGCAGTGGGGTTAACTTCCTTCTATCAGGGACTACCAGAGTGCGCTGGGCTTCCCCTGCAGATGCTGTCTTTGCTTGAAGCCCCAGGGTTAACCTTGCCATGTGGAAGGAGTTGAGCCTTGCCTGCATTCACAGCACACAGCTATCTAGCTGTCTGCTACAGTCTCTTGTATTCAGTGGAGCTTCCCTTCCCTTGGTATAGCAGTGAAGTAGTAAAACGGTTTTCTTATTAGACCAGTTCTTCCTTTTAGGTTTCTGTTTTCTCACAGCTAGCTATTCACCTGTTTAATTTTTTTCTCTCATAATTTAACTTTTTACCAAGTCTGTTTATTTTGTGTGGGTCTGTTGCATGTTTTGGCTGATCTTTTTAGGGTTCATCTCATCACTGCTTTTGTTTTCATATTTCTCAAATGGCATTCCATCATCCCCTGTCTGTATTTCATTAACTTTTCTTCTGTTGCTGTGTCATGAAAGGTTAACTTGCAGAGCTGTTATTTAGTTGTTATACTAGCCTCTAGAAGTCACATGAGGCCCAGGATGGGGACATGGCTTTAAGCTACTTAAGAAAAGAACCTCAAATCATCACTAGAAGACTGTCTTAATACAAAGACAAACATAAAACAAGCATTTGTCAATGCCGAATGTTTGCTTGCTGGCATTGACAGTGGTAGTGTAGAAGTTACAGAGCTGTGTAATAGGAATGGCAGTGAAGTACTGAACTGAAGCCAACCCCACCACCACCCTGCAGAGAGTGACAGGCATTGGGGTGTGCCTTTGGGTTGTCAGGCATAACGGCCACGCCATTTCACCACACCCTACCCTGCAGACACTGACAAGTGTTACGGTGTTCCTTGGGGTCTTTGGCCCTTATGCGCACCCCATTCCATTAGAAAATATGGTGAGATGGGTGTGATATAGGAGAATGGGGTGAACTTTGGGGCCAAAGAGTCCAAGGCATACCTCGATGCCTCTCACTGGCTGCAGGGGGTGGAATGGTTGGAAACCCTAATACCTCAGGCATTTGTTGGTATTTTCACTCCAAATTTTCAACATGTTTTTTGTGACCCACCTCATGAACAGGGGAATATCAGTTTGTTAGCCGAAGCTGCTTATGCACAGCGATTACGGCATTTAGCACCACAGGTGCAAAACATTCCGAACAGGATGTAAAAATGACAGCTGTACTGTTCATGGGGAAGTGTAAAATGGCAATGTTGTAAATCTGCAGTAAAAAATATTTAAAAATGGTGAAGTGATTTAGCCAAGACATAGAAACTGTGCAACGACACCCAGAATATAATTAGGTTAGATTTTTTACAGCAGATTGTCAACTCAGGCATTTTGGTGCCTCCGATCATGAACAGTGTCACTGTGATTTTCTTTATCTGTCCGAACAATGATTTCCACAGCGACTTACGCATCTCTGCGCTGAAAGTGTGAAAACACACTTCGCCATGTTGTGAAAATGACAGCTGTACTGTTCATAGGAAGTGTGGAAAAATGCCACTGGTGAAAATCTGGACTGAAAATATTACAAAGTCATGAACTTACGAGGCTGCGTGGAAACTGCGCAATGCTCACTGTAACACAGTCATTTTATGGACTTTTGTCACCAAATTTCAACATAGCCATTTTAAGACCTCGGCTCATGAACAGTGTAATTGTGATTTTCTTAATCTGTCCCAAACACAACAGCACCATTGTGCGCATACATGTGCAAAACACATTTTGGGCAACATATAGAAAATGGAAGCTGTACTGTTCATAAAGAAGTGTAATAAAATGGCAATGTTGAAAATCTGGAGTGAAAATATTAAATTCACAAACTTACGAGCATGCATAGGAACTGCGCAACGCACGCTCGTAAAACAGTCATTTTTAGGATTTTTTTCACCAAATTTTCAACATAGCCATTTTAAGACCTCTTTTCATGAACAGTGTCTCTGTGATTTTCTTAATGTGTCCCATACATTGATTTCGCACATCGACTGCGCCATTGTGCGCTACATGGACGGAAACACATTTTGGCCAAGATGTGAAAAATGACAGCTGTAGTGCTCATATGAGCTGTGGTAAAATGGCAATGTTGAAAATCTGGAGTGAAAATATAGAAAATTGGAACTTACTTAACGTGTAGGAACTGCGCAACGACGCTTGTAAACAGTCATTTTAGAAATGTTTTCACCAAATTTTCAACATAGCCATTTTAAGACCTCTGCTCATGAACAGTGTCTCTGTGATTTTCTTAATGTGTCCTATACATTGATTTCGCGACATCGACTTCGCCATTGTGCGCTACATGGGCGAAACACATTTTGGCCAAGATGCAAAAATGACAGCTGTAGTGCTCATAAGGAGGTGTGGTAAAATGGCAATGTTGAAAATCTGAAGTGAAAATATTGGAAATTACCAAGGAACTCACGAACGCATAGGAACTGCACAATGCACGCCTGAAACAGTCATTTTAGGAATTTTTTCACCAAATTTTCAACATAGCCATTTTGAGACCTCTGCTCATGAACAGTGTCACTGTGATTTTCTTAATTTGTCCTGTACATTGATTTTGCACACCGACTGTGCCATTGTGCGCTACATCAGCGGAAACTCATTTTGGGTGAGATGTGAAAAATGAAAGCTGTACTGTTCATAAGAAGGTGTGGTAAAATGGCAATGTTGAAAATCTGGAGTGAAAATATTGAAATTATTTAACTTGACGAGATGCGTGAGGAACTGCTAAACGCATCAGAAACAGTCATTTTAAGAATTTTTCCACCAAATTTTCAAAATAGTCTTTTTGAGAGCCCACCTTATGAACACTGGCAGTGTCATTTCGTTAATCATTCTGAAAGGTGATTTTACAGTGGCTGCAAAATCACCCTTCGGGCCCGAGTAATGCCATGACAGTGCAAGAATTCATGAGGAGGGGTCCCAAAAACCCCATGTTGAAAATTTGGTGCAAAAATTCCAAAAAATGCCTGAGATATGCAATAAAGTTGAAAAAACCCTATCTAGCCCATTATACAGCTTACCGGCATTTCCTCAGTTCACGGTCGGCTTTGAAGAGTGCAGATGTGTTCCCGGTCCATCAAGATTGTCGCGTGTTCGGAGGTAAATATAGGTGGGGGGGGTGGGAGGCAGGGGTGCAGTGGTGGTGCGGTTGTGGGGGCTGGGAGACTGTGTGGGACCGCTTTGCTTTACAGGTGTTATTTTTTTTAAAAAGACGACACGGGATGTTTGCCATGCTGGGGTAGGCTCCCAGTGTGGCACAAGGATGGCTGGGGGGCGTGAAGCTGACGGGGGATTGGACACCCCCATTGACCATATCATCAGTTGCCACACTGGGGTGGGCTCCCAGCGTGGCACCCGGTACTGTTGGGGGGGGGACAGTGGAGCCAACAGGGGTTGGGCACCCCGTCGGCTATATGATAACTTGCCACGTCTGGTGGGCACCCAGCATGGCATTTGGAAGGCTTTGGGGGAAGCACAGCACAGCCGATGGGGATTGGGCACCCCCGTCCGGCTATAGAGTGTGTGCGAGGGGGCAAGCACACAGTATGCGACATGCGCGTGTGTGTGTGTGTGTGTGTGTAGGGGAGCTACATGAGCAGGCAATATCTTATTGCTGCTCACTGAAGCGTAGTTCTCTTTAACTGTATGCCACTGCATTTTGGAGCTTGTCATAGACAGCTCCAGCATGCATTGGCCTACAGGGGCCACGCCTGCCAACACACTGACTGAATTGGAGGAGGGGGTGACACACCTCCGAAAACTCGGATGATGGCACTATGTTTCTTGCACATGCGTGCAAGCAAACATAATGATACCAGAAGTGAACTGATTTCTGTGGTTTCCACTTCAGAAAGCATTGGAAAAAGATGGTAAAATCTTGCTGATGCATGGAGCAGGCTGGAGTAGTCAAACAAGAATGCAACAACTGAGACTACTGACAGAGTTGAAACTCACTAGTGACCTGGAAAAAATATGGTGAATGTTTATCCAGCATTTCCTATTTTATATGGTGACAACAGGACAATTTTTTTATTTGTTGATTTATTTGGAACTTGTGCACCCCAGGATAGCCTCATTTAAGTGTAATACATTGTTTTCACAAGGATCCTGGGGATACTTGAGAACAGCTGGTCAAGACAGTTATACCTATAAAACTCTAACATTCTACACGTTAATTATTGCTGAGTAAATAAACACAATTGCATTGATAATAAACCATGATAAGGTAAAAAAGTAAAACATATTGTATGTATTCTTCTAATAAAGGTTATGTTCTGTGTTCAGTGATTTTTGAGCTTTGGAGGAAGAAGCAACAAGGGGAAGCAAGAGGAGAGGAGAGGAGAGGAGGGAGGAAGGAGCTGAGTGAGGGACTAGGGACTGCAATCAGTGTTAGAGTCATTATAAACAAGACCAGAAGGCCAGCTCCATGGCGCCGAGTGAAGGGTTTGTTCAGCATGCTGGTGACCCGGGTTCACATCCCGAGCTCAGGTGAGGGATTCCAGAGTGTCCACTGGATGCTTCCCTCCTGGGGGGGCAGGGCCTTGGCACCTGGAGGTGGACTGGATGATGTGCAAGGTGGCATGCAGCCTTGATATACCCCCGCACATCCCCACCTCAGGTCACCATCTCACTCAGACCCAATAGAGTGGTGGTGGGAGGGCATAAAATGAAAAAAAGAGCCACCCATGCTGGCTGAATGACAGTGGCCCACCTCCTCTTGCTACAAAGCCTCTGAGCTGCACCCTCACCACCCGATGCAGATGCAAGGAAGTGCCTATGGGCACTTCGATCTCCTCTTCCAGTTGCCCACATGGGTAAGGGGCCCCCCCAATGAAGGGACAGCAGTCAAGGAAGCAGTGGATGGCAGAACAGGAAGAAGCAGTGAGGTGAGGGTTGGCTGCCAAAAGGATTTGGTGGCTGGGTTGGTAGGGATAAAAAGATGATGCAAAAAAAAAAAAATAAACAAGATAAGGGGTGTGCAGATGCTAAAAAAATTATATTTTGAACTACAATAAATTTGTTGCTGCTAAGATGTTTTCCAGCTGGTCCGGTGGTGCTGAGGACTGAGGCACTGGATGCCACACCTCATGCCACACTGGCAACCCGAGTTCGGGAATGGACTTTGGCCACCAGGGGCTGGCAGGGGAGGGAGAGGATTGAGCGCCCAATGGACTGCTCTCCTCTCCTCTCCCGGGGAGGGTTCAGGGGTTTGCTCAGCATCTTAGTGGCCCCCAATGGAGACCGAGGCACTACAAGATGTTGAGCCAAATAGGGAGAGGAGCAGCAGTGGATGTCAGTGGTAAGCACACAGACACCATTGCACATCCGTGCTCCTGGGGAGAAATCACCATGGAAAATTCTGGGTCTTGGGGATAGGCAAAGGCTCCTCCAGTGCCATGACCACACTCCCACAGTCAGGCTTGCTTCACCAGGGGCCTCCCTCCATCTCCAGCCCAGTGCATCAGATTACAGATGGAGTGTCAGGGCGAAGAGAGCCCTACCTCGGGGAGTTCAGAGCTGTGGGATCCGTCAGGCTGGGGAAGACCTGGTAGGAGAAGACTTCAGATGGGAGGCAGAGTCGTTGGCATATGGGGAAGCTGGAGAGAGTTCCCGGAGTCTGGTGCAGAAATAAAAAATACAAAAAAAAACAAAAAACAAACAAACAAAACAAAAAAAGATGTTTTCCAAATTTAAGGGTCAAAACAAAATATACCAGGACAAGCTAGTTACACTCTCAGAATAGTGTATTCAAATGTTCTTTAAGTTTATTTTCATCACCTGTCACCCTCAAGACCTGGCTCAATGGTTCACCTCCATGGGCTTCTTCAGGGGCATAAGGAGCTACATAAATATTACAAATTAAAAAGTAATATATATATGAATTGCATGATTGTATAATATTTCAAAACATCATTTCAGGAAGCAAAAATCATTCATCACATTTTTCTATATGGTCATATGAACCAAAGGTTCTCCTAAAAATTTCAACCAATGCATTATAGCACCATTTCCTATATCAAAAAATAATGCAATACTAAGTCTTAAATTAACACAAAAACATATTTTTTAGCATTGCTACAGTGGTGCTGGCCAGGATGTAGTGCAAAACTGCAGCATACTGCAGTAGAGTTACTGCAGTAAACAAGACACTTTCAGTGGCAGTCAATCCCTTTTGACATGCAGTAACTCAAGACACTGCATTGCATCCTGGCTGGCACCGTTGTATGTCGCAAAATATATACAGTATGTTCTCAAAATAACACCACACATATACATCAGAAAATTTTAATTTGGTATTAGATTTTAAATACATAAATGAACACACTGGAAGAAAGAAATTGCATATAATTTTTATTGTAGAAATACAAAATTACACATACCCCCATAATGCAAAGCATCATGGTATGTATATGCAAATCACTGCGAAATTTCAGGCTGGTTCTGCTTTAAGCAAGAATGCATGGTGCCAAAGGGCATCTCACACAATCTGCAAAGGGTGCAAACAGAAGACAGACACATGTTTCATCCTACTCAGGACTCATCAGTTTGTCTCATCTGTATCACACCCCAGGGGAAATGAGCCAGAGCCCAAGGTTGGTCTTACAGGTTTGAGCTTTAGCCTATTTTTTTGTTTTTTTTGGGCTCAACATGCCTCAAACCCGTAAGACCAACTTAGGGCTCTGGTTCATTTCCCCTTGGGTGTGATACAGACGAGGCAAACTGAGTCCTGCGTAGGACAAAACACGTGTTTGTGTTTTCTGTTTGCTCCCTTTGCAGATTGTGTGAGAGGCCCTTTGGCATCATGCTTTCTTGCTTAAAGCCGAACCAGCCTAAAAGTTTATAGGGATTTGCATATGCATCCCATGATGCTTTGCATTTTGGGGATATGTGTGATTTTGTATTTCTACAATAAAAATTATATGCAATTTATTTCTTCCAGTGTGTTGATTTTTGTATTAGAAGTGTAGTACCTGATTTGAACTTAGTTTGATTCCTTTCTCTCTCTCTCTATCCCCCCCTTATTAGATAAGCATTATCTCAGTTGATTTTTTTGTCTGTGCAAACAGATGGGTCCTGGTGGGACAGCCATTGCCAGACAACAACTGTGTGTTATCCTCAGAAGCTCCCCATGGGGCAAATGTGGAAAAGCATCCCTATGGGACATGCTACTCACCCTCATATTCTGGCATGTTAGTATGCTGCAAAAAACTGAGTAAATGCTTCCTTGGTCAGAAGATACTTTATAGCAGTGATGTTGGGGTATCATAAGGTAGGTATTCAGAGTGCACAGACTCGTATTATAGCAAACATGTGAAGCTGCAGTTTAGCACTATCAGCTAAATTCAAGTAAATTCACTGCATATATGAGCAGGAAGTGTTTCAGTGCTATCTGCATTTTAAGCATACAGCTGAGAAGAGAGGTGAATAATGAGTGTCTATAACATTAGAGACACACCACAGAACAAGCACACATTGGTATCTGTTTCTTATGAAACAACACATGAGTAGACATATGCATTTCATAATGAATTTCCAAATGATAAACTTGAGCTTATACTCATGTATTCACAGGTGGGAGGTAGTCTATTACATCATGGATGATTTGTAAAACATTTTTTGGGGGATGGTCATCTAGAATAAAAAATTACAAAAAAAGTGTTACAAAAAACAGCAAGGAAAAATCATTGCTGTCAGTTGACTTGTTCTTTAAAGAAGGACCCATTAATATGCTGCTGTTATATATGATTAGCTCACATTCATAAAATCTGTTTATAATATACACTTTATCTTTTTATGATTTTTGTGTTATCTAGAACAATATGAATGCCTAGTGAATTGCCTTATAAATTCCCATTTATTACTAACATGTGTAAAACCCCCCAACAAAAAGCTTGTTAAGAAGATAGGCTGCATAAATTTAAAAAAAAAAACACAATCATAGGGGAACTGTCCAGGAGAATGAATAAGGGACAGAGGAAGAGTGAGCATTCAGGACCTCTAGGAGAATGAGAGCGAGTGCTGCAATCCCATCAGATTACCAGCACGCAGACCAGCACTCATCTTCATTCATCCCTACCGCTCTGTCCAGAGTAAAGATCCAGTATATCTCCCTCTTTTTCAAGATGTTGTGCCATTGAGAATATGATAGGGTGAAGTCTATTTTTCTGGAGTAGAAATATGGGACACAAGGCTCTAAGCTATATATAAATCCCTATGATAGCTGCATGGACAAAATCAAATACAGTCAATTCCACTTGTATGCCATTCAATTGTATGCACATTTCGGATGTATGCACAAAAAGCCATTGTCCTGATTCCTTCCCTGTGCCTGCAATGTTAAACCATCTGCTTGTATGCCATACCATTTTTGAATGTATGCACAATTTTTAATCCTCTGATGCTCCCCAGGCAGCGTTTCACACCAGTTTAACAGGTGCTAAATACCCTGAATGACCACAAATTGCGTTAAGTACCTGCCCGCTCCAATCGCTACTGTAGCTGTTTGTCTGACTATTCATCTTCTTTGAGGTTCTGGACTCAGTCCGCTTGTACTGTATTTTTAGCATTTATTTTCAGCATTCACTGTACAGTACAGTATTTATGATCAGCACTAAATTAGTTAAAATAAACATAATTTGTGTGTTTTTCCTGGTTTTTGGGTAGGGTGGTGGTTGGTGAGCATTCAATGCACCATTACAGAGCACAGACACATTGATTCCTATAGCACTCACTATTTTCTATGACATTTCAGCTGTATGCAAATTTTGGATGTATACACAAAAACGGCTTGTCCCGAGCATGTGTATTCATCCGGAATTCACTGTATATTATTTTTACAAGCTTGTAAGATACTGACGGTAGTGTCAAATCAGGTTCAATTGGACTACAGGCCATAGGTTTGCAATAAATTTAGAAAATGTTTGGCAACCCAGCACAGTCTGCAGAGCAGAAATTGGGATTTTTGGAATTCCTTAGCTTCACCACAGTTCTCTGAATTGGACAAACTGGCAGATATCAGTGATCTGAGTGTCCAGTAAGCCATTCGTTCCTTGCCTTCTAACACTGCACCTGGCCCAGATGGTTTGTTTAGTGACCTTTATAAATATTTGGTATCCCACGTTTCTCCTATGCTCATGGCCCTGTTTAATACCATAGTGCAATCGGGTTGCCTCAGTCCAAGTACGAACCAGGGAGCCATGTTTTTTTTCCTATAAGAAAGGAGATAAAACTGACCTTAAAAACTGGAGGCCCTTAGTTTCTAAAATTTGGAACTTAAAATCCTGGGAAAAATTCTGTGTAAAAGGTTGGCAAGTGTGGCACAACATCTGATAACCCCAGCACAGGTCTGCTCTATCCCAGAAGGGAACACTTAGCAGAACATATTGCACAATGGGAAAATAGTAGAAAGGGGGATTCACCTTGAACTGGAGGGTTATTTAGTTATGCTGGACCAGGAAAACAGTGTTTGATTCTGTGATACATAGTTATCAATGGGATGTGCTTCAGGCATATAGAATGCCAGGCCCTTTTATTAGTACGATTCAACTCTAGTACCATAAAGTGAAAATTCTACCTTTGGTTAATGGTTGGAGAGGTACTCCATGTCAACTGAAATGGGGGAAGGGGTGCATCAGAGCTGCTCCCTTAGTACCTTACTATACGTTTTTAGTCTAGACCCGGTATTACAGCTCCTCACACAAAAACAGGAAGTGGTTCCCATTGACTTAACTAATGGGCAAGCCATAGCAAAAACATCTGCGTATGTAGATGATACTGTGTTAATTATCCATGACCACCCTTTGGGTGAGAAGGTCATTTCAGTATTTGAAAATCCGACGCCTATAACAGGAATTAAGATTAATAAAGGTAAAAGTAAGGCTTTAGCGCTTGGGGAAACTACTAACGCTGAATTACTAGGTATTACCATGACTAAGGACCATATAGAAATTCTGAGTATTTTTGTTTAATATGGTGACATGGCCTTAAAAAATTGGCAAGCTAAACCTGATAGTGCAGATCAAAAGGAAAATAAATGGAAATCCTGCACCATGACAAAAAGGAAAAGGATATATTTGATTAAAACCTTTATAGTCCTTATATTTTTGTATATTTCCTACATATTCCCTCCCTACTTACAGTTACAATCCTGACATTTTGGTACTTTTTTTTCATCGACTTTGGGGTAGCAGGTTAAACCTGGTGAAAAGGTGACACAGATACAGACCGATTAAAGAAGGTTGCTGTGGCATGCTAAATCCTGTAGCTTTCTTTTATTGTAATTTTTGTTACAAATGTGGCACCCATTTTTAGCGAAAGACTCTCACCCTGGACAATACTCTTTCATGAATGGTGTGATCCCTTGAACTCTCTATGGGAAAGAGATCAGAAAACATTTTGTAGGCCCACTCCCCCCCCAGCTTTTGTGAAAGACTGTTTCTTTTGGCTGAAACCTGGCATCTGACAGTACGGCAGATTGCTTCACTGTCTAGGAAACAACTGTACTCTTTAGTTATGTCTAATTACTTTTTGGAAGATCCTGTATTCCCAGGTAGTGTACATGTTCCCACTGATATCATATGACAACCCAAAACTGAACCATGCATTATGGCTAAGATGCGGGATACCATATGGCTGTGTAGCCATAAAAGGCAAAATGTGCATAGCAATCAAAAATGTAAGGCCATAAGTGAGACAATATGCTTACAACCACAATGTGCATTAGAAGCAGAAAAATTGCTGCATCAGTTTTTTTGACTGCCTTTTCATTCTGCCTTTTTGGACCATTCTGGCTAACCACTGGAAAGAACCTTGTTTTGCTCTCATGTCATATAGTAGTTTGAATATAGGTCAACTGGATGCCCCCTGGAAGAAATGGTACAGTGGTACTGTCTATGTTATTCTGGCCTGTAATAAATAGGCAGTCTGGCAAATCAGACGCCAGTGGACACTTCAACAAAAAATAATTAAGAAATAAGGCACAACAGGGTGTGTGTTATCGTGTAATAATGTCACTCCTGGGGTGGGTTGAAGCACGAGGCGTCGGTGAATACACGAACGGCCCAAGCTGTCTGACGCTTTGTATTCTCTTTGTTGCGGTCGGTTTCCATTTTATCGATGTCATCAGAGCCTATGTTTAAATGCTGTGTTTTTTTCTTTTTGTTTGAGGTGCTCACATTGTCATCTGGTGCCCGTGAAGTGGAAGGACTACCGCTGGATGAGTCGGCGAACATTTCCGTCATGGTCCTGTCAGCGAGGAGGTTGAAAGATACTTCAGGGACGTTCATGACAGCTGTCAGGTGGGAGAAGTGATTTCTTTGAGACAGCAAGCCAGTCGGCAGCTGTCAGACCTAGATACAGTGATGTTATTGATTAATAACATCACTGTCTCTGGGGCTTGTCAGCCAATCAGATTTAAGGCATTTTTTCTGCCATTGTATAATCCGTAGTTACGGACTTACTTTATAAAGTACAGAGTTAACTAAATCGAATCCACCAGCAGGATGTTTTATGCCTAGAAGGATCACACTTTAAAACTTTGCAGAAAGGGGTTCACTGGGTGGAGTAGCTTAGAACAGATCTGGTTTGATGTTTGTGCTATGTTTGTTTTGCTCCTTTCTTCCTTTTTTTTCATTTTTTGACTATGTGATGTATAGGGGCTGTTAAGTTATCTGTAAATAGCTTTTGGTGTTTTCTTTTTGCTTTTGTTTCTTTTAAATAAAAAAAATCCTCTACTCTTTTCCAGATGTGTCATGGGATTTTTAATACCCACACGAAAATCCACCAAAACAGGCAGGTGGACCCTCGGTTAAACATCTCATCTGAAAGGTGGCACCTCAGAAGTAGAGCACCTCCTCATGTTGTACTGCAGTATCAGCACTGGGATTTACCCCAGGTTCTTGGTATAGGGATAGAACCTACAATTGTCCAACCCCAGAGGAGAATGTGCAACCTACTGAGCAACTGACCTTTAGATTTTGTCCAAGCTTCCCATAACCTATCCTGGACTGCCTCAACTCTGCATCCTACCAGGTCATTTGTACTCAAGTGGATTACTATGTGGTGTGTGCCACCCATCCCTTGAGTGAGTAAGTGTACCATCAGAATGATAATTTCTGCCACCTTACTTGGGAGGCACACCATCTTTCTTTTGTGTGGGCAACTCCTATCCTGTGCCCACTCCACTCCCCTTATTATGTAGTTCCCTATTACAAGGTCTCTGCTACTCTTCCTCCTTTTTGGTGCCCCTTCCCCCAATTTCTGACTGCAAATGAGTGGCTTTCACCACCTGCTGTTTCCCCCTTAGCTCTGTTACCCCCCCATGACCTAAATGTCATGTGTCACTGAGGCATTGCTCTCCCTCTTCCCTTCCCCTCCTCCTTCTTGACCGTAACCTCATGTGTCAGTGACGTATGGTTCTCACTTATCACTCTCCCCTCCGCCACTATCACTGTATGGTTGAGCTGCTTCTCCTTTCTCTTACTGCCATCAGGGCTTTGACCTTGCCAATTTTGATCACCCCTCTCAATTTTCTCTACACCTTCTCAATCCACAGTTTACCTCTTATCCAGGCTTGAAGATGAAAACAGTATTTAGTTAATCTCAGTGCTAATCAAAGAAGAAAAGCTCTGAAGAAACCAAACTGATAGCACTCTCAGAACAGGGTGATGCAGAACATAATTCTTATTGCTACTCCATGATTAACTTTTTACATCACCATTAATGCTGTGGAACCAGGAACAAAAAACCCCTGTGCTTCGAGGCTCAACCAGCCTCTTCATCAGGAGAAGATACTATAGTGACCCCTGTGTTGGATTTTATACTCTCCTGAGCACAACTGATTAATTAGCTAATCACAATTTATCTAGTCAGACAAAGAATAGAATTACTATGTTTTCAAATTTCAATCAATCAATCAAATCTTTATTTTTTAAGCGCTATTCCAGTAGATCAAAGCACTGTACAAGAAACCATAAAAAACATAACATATCAATAAAATAACAGATCTAAAATTTTAAAACGTAATCTTAATTACAGATGGCAGTAGGCTAAACAACATTTAGGTCAGGGAATGCGAGAGAGAGAATAAATAAGTTTTCAAAGAGATTTAAAAGATTCGATGGTCAGGCACTCTCTAATCTGAAGAGGTAGAGAATTTCACAGGGTAGGGGCTGCAAAAGCAAAACAGCTGGCCCCCAGAGGTTTTCAGTTAAACCCTGAGAACCTCTAGCAATCCCTCATCTGAGGAATGGAGTGAGTGGAGGGGGCCGTACAGGCAAAGAAGATCTTGCAAGTAAGATGGCCCCTATCTGTGTAGGGCTTTATAGGTCAGTAACCCAACCTTGAAGGTGATCCACCAACAGACAGGCAGCCAGTGCAGATCATGGAGCATGGGAGTGACATGGCAAGATCTTGATAATCCAGTCAACAACCTGGCTGCTGCATTCCACACCAGCTGCAGTTGGCAGATATCAACACCTGGAAGCCCTAGGTAAAGGGCATTGCAGTAATCAAGGTGCAAGGTTACAAAGGCATGGATTAATGTTGGAAGATCACCAGGTGGGAACAGGTGCTTAATCTGGGCAACGTTCCTCAGATGATAAAAAGACACTTTCATGACAGCAGACACCTAAGATTTTAATGTTAGGCTGCTGTCAAACACAACACCCAGATTTTGCACCTGGTCAGAGATAAGCAGCTGGTCACCCCTGAGCCAAAGCCCAGAAGGTAGGCCTGCCACCAACCCTACACTTTGGGGACCTGGATCCACTACCAATGCTTCAGTTTTGCCTGCGTTCAACCTCAACCAGCTTGCACTCATCCAACTCTGGATCTCAGAGAGGTAGCTGTTAAAAACCAAGACCGCTCCACACTGTTCAGGCACAAAGGACAGGTAGAGTTGAGTGTCATCCGCATAGTAGTGAAAACTCAGCCCATGCCACCTTATAATTTCATTCAATTTCATTAATCTCTAAATCAGAAACAATGCAGGGGAATGTCACAGTAAATCAATCATCATCCCATCACAGTCATTACCAATAATCCATAAAGTTAGATGAAAGACTCACTTCTAACATTAAAAACATATGAATTCTTGTAACTTAAATTTAATACTAAGCTGTATGGTAAAACAAACAAAAATATTGATGATAGGAATAATATTTAGTAAAGCATAAGGCATAGCTTGTATCTATCCAATAATCTTGTCCAGGTAAAGTGCGAACGAGGACCACAACTCACATTTTTTTATTTGTTTATTGCAGTGTTGATATTCCTTAATAAAATACAGCATAAATGTGCTATTTATTAAACTGCTCCTGCAGTGCCATACTTATGAATTATATAACCATATACTTTAATGGCATCAATCACTGCAAAGTGAATACTTATAAATTGTTTATTATGTATTATTTATTCGGCTTGGAAGGTATAGTTTTCAATCTTTATGGTTCCTGCTCAGAGAAGAACCAGACTGTTCCACAGTTCATCCCTCTGAACTTATGGTTTAATGAAATAATTATAAAAATGAAACCACATATTATTTAATTCCTATACATCAATTGTAAAGAAACCAAAAGAGAAAAAAATGCCTTTGTTTGCCTTGTAAAACTTCATTCATCTGAGTAATTCTGCTTCACATGCAGGGTTTCATCAAATGGAATATTCCGAACCACATGTCTCGTATGTGCACTATGGTAATGCAATACAGAATTACCAGCCATGGCTTTTCTGTACCCCTTTGTGATGATTCTCTCTCTGACCCTTCCAGTTAGTTATAGATCCAGGTAATGTATTTTATTTTTATCAGTAATGGCAACAAATTGGAGTCCCACATCATCTGTGTTTAAGTATTCAATGAATTCTGGTATCCAGTTTTCTGGACCATTCCAAATAAATAACAGATCATCTATATAGCAACCATAAAAAACTAGACACTCATAATAGGGATTCCTGTTGGTGTCATAAATGGCCCACCCTCCCATGAGCCCATGAAAAGGCTCATGTAGGAGGGGTCATGGACATCCCCCGTTGCTGTGCCCTGGATCTGTTATTAAACCATAAGCTGAGAGGGATCAGGGGAGACTGCAATATAAGTTATAACGAATAGGTTACAAAAATCAAAACAATACAAGTTAACAATTAAACAGAACAAAATGAACAATTTGCATAATCAATGTGATGGTAGTGGCAAAACTGTAGGGTGAACAAGGCACTAGTGGGTTCACCAATTAAAGTACAGATGGTGGGCAATGTTCTAGAGTAAACAGGACATTACCAAGTTCAGCAAGTACGGAAGAATGATGGATATTGGGTATGTGAAAATGAGTTTGGGCTGCAAAAAATACAGCCCGAGCCAGGAGCATGGGCAACTGCAGGAGTGTGTAGAGAATTCATGGAGGAGAGATTTGAATGAGGAAGAAGCACTATGAATGGAAGAGGGGAGGGAGCCCATAGTTTAGAGGAGTGGAAGGAGAAAGCAGCTTGGCCTGTGTAGGATTTTACTGAGGAGAGAACCAGGGAATGAGGGTCACAGCTGTGAAGGGAGTAGGAGGTAGAAACTGGAAAGGGGAAATTGAGGACGGAGGAAAGGTAAGGGGGAAGAGAGCCAAACCAGAATTTAGAGATGAAGGTAGTATAATGAACAAGGTGCCTGGTGTCAAGAGAAGGCAGAAAGAGGGAGGAATACAGTAAACAGTGGTAGGTTCTAGTGGGGCAAGCAAGTGGCACGAGGAGTAAAAGAAAGAGTCCAGTCTGGCCAAATGGACTTGGGAGCAGCACTGTAAACAATATCACTATAATTGAAGACAAAGAGAATCATCTTTGAAACACTTTCTCTACAGGAAGGAAGCAGGGTACATGGTTTATTCCCGTAGAGTGCAGCAAATCTGAGATGAAGCTTCTGGTGGATGGCATCCACATAAATTGAAAAATCAAGGTGATGATCCAACCAGACCCTGAAGTATTTAATGGGAGAGACATCCTCAATTGCAACACCATCAGGGATAAGGAAGGAGGAAAGGGGGGAGAGACTAGCAAGTCTCAGCCTTGTGCCTTAATTCATGAAGATAGTTCTTTTGGCATTGAGGGCCAGCTGATTTGCCCAGAACCAGTGCTGGATGTTGTTGAAATCAGTTGGAGCCCAGCCATGAGGTCATGGGCAGAGGAGCCAGAGGCATAGAGTACTGTGTCATCTACATACATGTGGATGGATGCAAAACAGCAGGTAGAGGGAAGGCCATTCAGGAAAGTGGAGAATACAATAGGGCCAGGACAGACTCTTTGGGCATGCCAGAGCAGATAGGAAGTGGAGAGGATGGTGCGTTGCCAATATGGACAGCTTAAGACCTGTCCTCAAGGTAGGAGCAGAATGTCTCAACTGTGGAGGCAGAGAGCTCCGCTACCTTAAACTTGTCCAGAAGCACAGGACTGACAGCAGTGTCAAAGGCTTTGGCCAAGACAACAAGAATGGCTGAGGTGACAGGCCATGATCCATGTCAGACAGAATGGAGTCAGTGAGCCGCAAGAGGATGGTGGAGTGGAACTTCTTAAAATCAGAGCGGCAGGGAGTGAAGAAGGAAGAATCAAGGAAAGTGGGGAAGCTGGGAGAGAGCAAGATGTTTCTGGAGTTTCCCCACAGTGGAGAGGAGGGAGATAGGGCGGTAGTGACCAAAGGAGGAGGGGTCACCCCCTTTAGGAAGGGGAATGACTACTGCCAGATTCCATATGTCTGGATTGGAGGATAGTGCAAAGGAGAGATTTAGGAGGTAGGTGAAAGGGAAAGCAATGGCAGGAGCAGCAAGAGACAGGAATTTGGGGTCAAGACCATCAAAACGTCCACCTTTGTGTTAGTTTAGAGTCAGGAGGGCTTTGCCAGAAGCAGTGGGGGTGGTGAGAAAAAGAAGGGGAAGGGAGAATGAAAGGGGAGTTGAGGGAGAAGGGTAGGAGGAGAGGGGGAGGTGAAAGGAAGTAGAGAGGGGACACAGGAGGTAAAAAAGGACTATAATAATAAGGCAACTGCTGAAGTTTCTGAGACAAGGGTCTTACTGCATCCCCTCCATGTAACAGGTATTAATAACTGTGCATCAGGGTGCCTTCCTCAAGCAATTGGTCATGGAACCAACTCGGCAGAAGGCAATACTGGACCTTGTGCTCACAAACAGGGACAGTGTGATGGGAGTAACAGTGGGGGAGCACCTGGGAAACAGTGACCACCAGTCATTGTGGTTTGAAATCACGGAAAGAGCAGAACCAAACCACACAAAAACACGTATCCTGGATTTTAGAGGGGCAGACTTTGGGAAAATGGGAGATACTTGAAAGAGGCATTAAGGGAATGGGACAGGAATCAGGGGTTGAGGAACAGTGGGCAGTATTTAAATGGGATTTCAAGAACAACAGAATTATGCATTAAGCAGGTTAGCAAGAAGAAAAGGAAGAGGAGACCATTATGGTTTTCCAAAGAGGTAGCAAAGAAAGTGAAAGCCAAAAGACTGCATTCAGGCAATACAAAAGACACAGGCAGAAGGGGATAGGGAGAAGTACCAGGAGAAGCAAAGGAGGCAGGAGGTCAGTAAGGAAGCCAAAGCTCAGACAGAAGAACACATTGCAAAATCAGTGGGTAGAGGGACAAAACCTTTACAGGTACATAAGTGAAAAAAGAAAGACAAAGGGAGGGTAGTGAGACTGAAGGGGGAGGATGGGGGCCGCGTGGAGGATGACAACAGTAAAGCTGACATATTGAACAGGTATTTCTGCTCAGTCTTTACTGAGGAAGAGGAGGGTAATGGGTCTGAAGGGAGTACAAGGGGTGAAAATGATGCAGAAATGGACACAAGTCCCTTTACACGAGAAAGGGTCCTGAAGGAACTGGAAGTAATAAGAGTTGATAAAGCAATGAGGCCAGATGGGGTGCACCCCAGGGCCCTTAAAGAACTAAGAGAGGTGGTGGCTGAACCTCTTTCTATCCTGTTTAGCCGATCACTGGAAACAGGGGAGGTACCCAAAGACTGGAGGACAGCAGATGTAGTCCCCTTATACAAAAGTGGGAACAAAGAGGAAGCAGGGAACTACAGACCAATCAGCCTCACCTCGGTAGTGGGGAAGATCATGGAAGCACTACTGAAGGAGAGATTGGTGGAACATCTGGTTGTCAATGGACTACAGGACCCAAAGCAGCATGGTTTCACTCAGGGGAGGTCATGTCAGACCAACCTCATTGAATTTTTGACTGGGTGACTAGGAGGTGGATCAGGGAGGGCAGTGGACATGGCCTCATCTGGACTTCAGCAAGGCCTTTGACACTGTGCCACATAGAAGACTATTACACAAACTGGGGAATATGGGTGTGGGCAGGACAGTAGTGTGGTGGGTAGGTAACTGGCTGGGTGGCAGGACACAGAGGGTGGTGGTAAATGGCTGTCACTCCACAGAGGGAAGAGTGGCCAGTGGGGTACCACAGGGATCAGTGCTGGGACCGGTCCTATTCAACATCTTCATCAGTGACATTGCGCAGGACCTAGAAGGTAGAATTTCACTGTTCGCTGATGACACAAAGCTCTGTAACAGAGTAGACACACCAGAGGGTGTAGACAGAATGAGAGCGACCTGCAGAAACTTAAAGAATGGTCAGGGTTTGGCAGTTGAAATTCAATGCAAAGAAGTGCAAGATAATGCATATGGGGCACAAAAACCCTGGCACAATATATCAGTAGGGGGTGAGGATATAGCATGCACCAAGCAGGAAAGGGATCTTGGGGTTGTCATCTCTGATGACCTCAAGGTAGGAAACAGTGTGACAAGGCAGCAGGTAAAGCAAATAGGATGCTGGGATGTATAGGCAGGGCATCACCAGCAGGAAAAGGAGGTCATAATTCAGCTATACAAGACACTAGTGAGGCCCCACCTGGAGTACAGTGTACAGTTCTGGAGACCATACCTAGTATGGACATAGACAGGGTAGAGAAGGTTCAGAGGAGGGCAACAAAGGTGGTGCATGGATTGCATCACAAGTCCTATGAAGACGGGTTGAAGGAACTGAACATGTACTCCCTGGAGGAGAGGAGGGAGAGGGGATATGATAGAGACATACAAGTATCTTACAGGGAGGAACAGGTGCAGGAAAACACTATTTTTAGGTGAAAAGATGTTCCAGGACAAGAGGGCATGGGATGAAGTTGGAGGGAGGACGATTCAGAGGAAGCATGAAAGAATTTCTTCACAGAACGGGTGGTGGACAAGTGGAACACCCTGCCAGAGGAAGTGGTGGGGGCTGAAACAATCACGGGATTTAAGAATGCATGGGATAGACATAAAGGAATTCTGGAGGTCAGGGGTAAGGGGCAACAGACTTCTAGGAAAACAAACTGAACTTACAAGCTCAAATGGGCAGACTGGGTGGGCCATGGGCCCTTATCTGCCGACACTGTCTATGTATCTATGTATCTATGTATTTGGCATCCCTCAGAACATCCTGTCATATCTGGGAATGGCTCTTTTACTGAAAAACTGTACAAATTTGTGAACTTTTTTTCTGAAAGATATTGTTATACAGTCACCTTCGTACATTTGAGATACTATGGATGTCTTGGGGAAAACTTGATGGGATCACCTGCCAGTTCGACTTCTGCCATAGCATGATCAATATTAAGATGTTATGTACTTCGACTGATCACAACTTTGGCATCTGTGCTGTGGAACAAATTATCTTACTACAGGATCTGTCTGGTGTCATACACCCCCACTGTTTAATTGCACAGCCTTGAATTCATATTGACAAAAAATTATATAATCTTTGATGGCAGGTATTACTATCTTCACCCTGGCACCACTATGGGCATGGTAGGTAAGGTAAGGTAAGGAAAAGTAAACTTTATTTATATGGCACCCAATCCCAGGGTCTTTGGGTGCCTTACAAGGTCAAAACAAGCAGGGTAAAACATCAACATATGAATAAAGCTGTACAAGAGACCTATACAACAAAAGTCTAAAATTCAACAATAGTCACTATAAATAATAAAAATAAATAAACCATTAAAATAAGCTGCCTTTAGACTGGGAATGTCTCTTTAAAGAGACAAGTTTTTAGACCTCTTTTAAATAACTCCACCGAGGGTGCCTCCCTCAATGATCTTGGGAGCGAATTCCAGAGGACCAAGCTGGCCACCTCAAATGAGTGGTCACCTGAGGTTTTCAACCTGGCCCTTGGAACAGCTAGGAGGCCCTCCGTGGAGGAGCAAAGGGAGTGGACCAGAATGGCCGGTGTAAGGAGGTCAGTCAGGTAGGTAGCTAAGGCCCAAGTCGTATAAGGACCTTATAGGTGAGCAAACCCACCTTGAAGATGATCCTCCACCTGACAGGCAGCCAATGCAGGTTTTGCAGAACTGGGGTCACATGACGAGACCTGGGTAGTCCCGTCAGTAACCTGACCGCTGCGTTCTGCACTATTTGCAGAAGTTGGAGGTTCTCTCCACTGACCCCAAAGTAAAGAGCACTACAGTAGTCCAACCTGTATGTAACAAAGATGTGTACTAGCGAGGACAGGTCATTGAGTGGAACTAGAGGTTTAATCTGGGTGACACTCCTTAAATTGTTAAACCACTTTGGATGACAGATGACACCTGAGCATCAAGTGTCAACCTATCATCCAGGATGACACCCAGATTTCTCATTCTAGAGCATGCCATCAACAGGGTAGATCCCTGGACAAGTCTGTTACCACCCCAGAGGCATTCCCATCATGTTCACAACCAGGCTCAATCACCAGCACCTCCGTCTTGCTTGGGTTCAGCCTCAGCCAGTTAGAGGACATGCAATCCTGGATCTCGGCAAGGCAATTATTTAGCAATTCAATGACGTAATTTTTTCCTGGGGCAAAAGACATATACAGCTGGGTATCATCTGCACAGTAGTGAAAACCCAGACTGTAACATCTGATGAGCTCTCCCAGGGGCATCATGTACACTGTGAACAACATTGGTGATGAGCTTGAACCATGAGGAACTCCATATGGTAGGAACTTTGGAGAGGAGGAGAAATTCCCCATCCCTACCCATTGCCTCCTACTCGAGAGAGGACTCAAACCAGTTGGTGACTGTACCAGTGAGTCCACAATACTCTCTATGGCGATCCAAGAGCACAATGTTGTCGACGGTGTCAAATGCTGAAGAAAGATTGAGGAGAATGAGAATTGACTGGTCTCCCCTTCCTCTAGCCCTGAGAAGGTCATTTTCACCCTAACCAACACTGTCTCAGTGCTATGCCTTGCCCTAAATCCAGACTGTAATAGCTTGTAGATGTCAAAGGCCACAAGGTGTTCTTTGAGTTTCAATGCCACCACATTCTCCACAACCTTCCCCTAAAATGGGAGGTTGGAGATAGGTTGATAATTCACCAGGACAGCAGGGTTGCGCAATAATTTCTTCAGGATGGTCTTCACCAATGCTTCCTTAAAGGTGTCAAGGAAATCCCCCTCTGAGAGCGAACACCAGATTATCCTGGTGAACACTGGACCAACAGTCTCGGCACTAAGTGCCCAAGTGCCGTCATATACTAATCTTAGTCTTAGGATGGATAGAACAAAATTTCATTTTAACTGATCACGATCCTTTTGTTTTGAACCTATATAAATACAGTGGAACCCACTTGCAATGGGCACCCTCACAGCAGACACCCACTTATAACGGATGGATTCAATTGTAAAAAGCAATGTCTGTAATGTTAAAAAAAATCCCATTTATACCCTACTCTGCAACCCCTGTATAGTGAGCATTGTGAACTCATCTGTACCCCTGTTACATGCTGCAGATTGCCTGTTAATTGTCACCTGACCATTCAGCTGGTTTGTCTGGCATTATAAATACATCTCTCACCTCACCCGATGCCTGATACCTTACTCCAGAGGATTACTTCTGATCCCTCCTGATCCCCCAGTCAGCACAGGTAATGTACAACAAAATCATTCCATTCTTGTTTACTGCTCAGTTCCCAATCACTTGTAAATAGCAGTTCCCCATATCCTTGGTTGGCAAAAGAGGGGGCACGTTCTGGTTTTAACTCTTGTATGTGAGCTGTGGTAAAGGAGAGTTATATTTTAAGAGTTTAGGATACAGCGGACACCACTTATAATGGATAAAACCTGCTTGCATAAATGTGTCCATTATAAGAGGGTTCCTTTGTACTACAGATTTACTGAAGCTGTATTAATAATCTGGCAAGGTTCCTTGCAAAATGTCAACATTTTGTGTTGTGGTTAAATGACAACACATGAGGGCTCAGATTTGAAATGGTTTGCAATAAATTTTCTGATTTTTTTTCTTGAATTTCATTCTACCTGGCACTAATGGAAACTATATTGAAACTGAGAATTTCAGAAAACCAATGGTAGGCAATATTCATTTGCAATCTTCAAGTGCTCACCCCCAAAAATCCCTCAATAGCATTCCTTCTACGCAATTTCATGTCTCTGGAGAAATTGTTCAAATGAAGAAAACTTCAGGGGCCCAATATTCAAAAATGTGCAATTGCATAGTGCAAAGATTTGCACTGTGCTTGCCCCATGCCCGACCCTGAGGATCCTATAGTCAGTCAGACAGCACATTGGCACTATCTGACTGAATATAAGGCCATGACGGTTCAGTGCAAAGTCAGGTAGTGCTGCCTGAACTAGGACCTGGGCTGTCTGCAGCCCATAAGGAAGTTAAGGGAAATGTGCCCCCAGACAAGATAGTGCCAGGAGCCCCCGGCGCAATATTCAGCCCCAAATATGCAAATGAGCCTGTTGGGCATGCAAGGTATTATGGGCCATTTGCATGCTCATTATGGGCTCATTTGCATGGTTTGCATCCATCTTGTGGCCACCTACCACATCAAGCATGGTGGCGAGAGGCCCCCCACACCCCGAATGGCTGTCCCCTCCATGCATATTCTCCGCCCCGGTGTCCAGTGGCACCCCTCACCCTCCAATTACCCATCCCTGTAAAGCATGTCATTTTCCCTGATGTCTAGTGGTACCACCCACCCTCCAAGCACCTGTTCCCAGTACATCCATGGTGTCCCTGCTGTCTAGTGGCACCCCCCCCACCCTCTGATCGCCCATCTCCATAAGCATGTCATTGCCCTGGTGTCTAGTGGTACCCTCACCCTCCATTCCCCATCCCTGCAGCTGCAGTGAAGTCTCTGGTGCTTAGTGGTACCTCCCACCCACCGGACACCCATCTCAGTGCCAAGCTTGAGTCTCCAGTAACTAGCTGCCTCTTCATATCACCTGCACTGAGCACTCTACCTAGCCAATCCCCTTGCTTACATAAACCAGTGCCATTCTGTTAGTCTGATATAATGACTGGCACAGCCCTTCTCTCAGCTCCTTGGCCAGACACTGTATGGGATGACAAGGAATGCATGCATGTGTCACTAGATGCCGGCCAAAAGACTTACTTACAGGGACAGGTGATCAGAGGCTGGGGGTGCCACTAGAAACAAGGGACACCATGGATTTACCACAGACAGATGATTAGAGAGTGTGGGATACCACTAGAACCAGAGCAAATGACATGCTTACAGGGATCGGTGATCAGAGAGCGGGGGGGGGGTGCCACTAGACACCATGGTCAACGTAATTATTATGGGGCCAGGGAATTGGAGGGTGGGGGGTGCTACTAGACACCAGAAATATCACTACACTTACCAGATAGGGAGATTGGTGTGCAGGTCCCACTGGACTCCAGGGCTTCCATTGTTTAAACAGATCGGGATTTGAGAGGGGTGACGGGAGAGTAGGTGGCTGCAGTGGTGCTGTCCACCCCCAGAGCTTTGCACCCCATTAAGTCAGGGCTTACAAAGACAGTAACTTGTAACCATTTGGGTGGCATTTACTATCTGCACAAACCTCTGGATTTCCCGCTGCACCCATATGCAGGTGAGGACACACTCATTTGCATGAGTGCAGCCGTAACTTAGCATTCAGGTGCTTACAGGTTTTGCTCACAGTGTGGGTATGTCTGACTATTGACCCCACACATGAATCAGGACCCAAATCTGGTTAGCACGGGCCAACACCGCTTAGCGCCTAGGCTAACTTTTGAGTATCTGGCCCTACATGTCATGCCAGTGAGTTAAGATTGAGATTTCAACAATGTGACTACAAATTTAAACATCTGTTTAAATGTTTTTCTGAAGCTATAGCACATGATCCTAACTCACGTGTTAAGTCCAGATACAAAGCTAACACGGGACATATAAAAATCATATTTGTAACAGAGTATAATAGCATTTCACATAGAATTTCCAGTATATTACCTGTAATAACTGGGAAATTCTTTGCAGTGACCCCAGTCTCAAAGAAAGTGTACGTGAATCACCATTATTAGCCTATTAAAGGGACCATAATATTGCTGATATCTTGACACAGTTATTTCATTGACAACTCCTCTAGATCAAGAGTATTTAGAAATAATCCCCCTCATGGCTTCAACTGCTACAGGAATTGCTCTGTTTACAAGTACGTAGTTAGCGGGAGAGTCTTTAAACATCCAGCTTTTGACAATATGATGATCTATACTAGGAGACTGTTAACTTGCAGAAACGCATTTGTAATTTTTGGCATCTGGTGCAACTGTAGAAAACTGTGCATAAGCAAACCACTTGGGTGGTAAAATTAATCATTCAGGAACATGTGAGTGCAGCCTTTGGTGAGAAGTGAGATAGCAGTGTGGTCAGACATTTAAAAGAAGTTCATTTATGTGACTTGAGTTTGTTCAGGCTTATGACCTCTTGTAACTGCACACCCGGGGGGGTGGGGGCATACGGTGGCCCTAAAGTGCAAAACACAAACAAAAATTTTAGGGAATAATCAATCAATGGCATTCAAACAAACCAGTAAAACAATATGAAAAATGAAATGCAAATAAAAAAAGGAATCCAGCATAATCAAATGTAAAATGTGGCCTCACCAAAAAGAAACAAACAAATAAGTGTAAAACCAAACCCCAAAATAGTAACAAAACCCAGCAAACAAAATACAGGCTAAAACAGCACAACTAATTAATGAAAGGCAACAAAACATACTGAAAATGCACACAAGAAGGTACTAATGCAAGCAAAATATGATTGGAAACCAGCTATGGTTTGCCTCACATCAACTATTCCTAAATGCCAAAAAGACTGTCTCCATAACCTTTGGCACTAGGCAGAGACTCTCCAGGCTCCACCCTGTACCTTCTTTCCATACCCATGATGGGACAATCCTAGAGGACACCTCCTCATTCAGATACCTTGGAGTTTGGTTGGCCCAACACCTCAACTTCTCTGGCCACATTGATGCCATCCTGAAAAAACTGCACCCCAGGCTTGGTGCCTTATTCAGGAACCGTAGTTGCATCCCTTCTACGGCACGGCGTGAACTAGTCCAGAAGATGATCCTCCCCATTTTCGACTACTGCAGTGTAGTTTATGGTGCTGCTCCCAAATCCTCCCTAAGCAGATTGGACACTGTCTTTAACTCCTTCTGCCACTGTGCCCTTGGTGCTCCATCATGCACTCATCACTGTGACCTCTACCATGTCCTGTCTCTTCCCCCACTTGCCAACAGGTGCCTCAATCATTGTGCAAAACTCACTTCTAAATTTTGCTTAGGAGAACTTCCCTCCTACCTCTCATGCTCACTCTCTTCCACCCCTCCCCCCCACACACCCTCAGATCCTCTGACACTCACACTTTGTTGGTCCCCCGTTGAACCACTCTCATCGGTCAGTCAGGCTTCACCCATCATTTCCTGCAAATCTGGAACTCCCTCCCTTCCCAAATATGGCACTCCTCCTTCTACTCCCTTGCCTCTGCCTTACATAACTTTCTTTCATCTAATTGCTCCTGCTTTACCCCTCCTTAACCGTCTTCCTATACTTCTGCTCCTCTCCGTGACTCACATCCCCTATTAAACCTTCCTCCCCCAAGCCTGTTGCCTGCTTCTCAGCATGCTCTCCTCTGCCATCACTGCTTACCCCTTCTCTACTACCCCTAACCTTCTTCCATTACTAATTTTCCCTTGCTTAGTTTTGACCTCTGGCAGGGTTCTCAGCATCCTGGAGGGGTCCAGCACTAGGCAAGCCTCCTCCTTCCCCTCTCCTCCCACCCTCCTTTCTACCCAACTTGTCCTCACCTAAATTTGCCCTCTGTCAGGATTCTTAGCACCCTGCCGATGTCTATGCTTAGGTAAGTTTCTTCCCTCCCTCCTTTTTTCCCCTTTCCTGTTCTATCTCCCCTGTTCCCTCTGCCTAGCTTGTCCTCACCTCATTCTATCCTCTGGCAGGGTTCTCTGCATCCTGGAGGGGTCCAGCACTGGGCAATTACTCTTCCTTCACTCCCCCTTCCCTCTGTGCTTTCTATCCCACTACAGTAGTAGTCACAGACATTTCCAACTATTTCCAGATATTTCGTGAAATTTCTGAAGAGTTTCTCTCTGCTGCCCCTATTGTGGAAATGGAGAAAGCATCAGATATTTCTGGAAATATCACAGACATTTCGTGAAATAGCTGGCAGTGTCTGTGGCTACTACTGTAGTCCTTGCCTGATTCTGTACTTTGGCAGGGTTCTCAGCATCTTGGAGTGGCCTAGCCTTAGGCAAGCTTCTTCTTTCCCTTCTCTTCTCTCCTTTCCCTTTTTATTCTTTCTTTTCTCTCTTCCCAACTTGTCCTCACCTAATGCTGCCCCTGGCAGGGTTCTCAGCATCCTGGAGGGGTCCAGCACTGGAAAATGACTCTTCCTTCCCTCCCCTTTCCCCTCCATCCTTTCTACCTAACACATCCTCACCTGACTCTGCTCTCTGGCAGGATTCTCAGCATCCTGAAGAGGCCTAGTCTTAGGCAAATTTTTCCCACTTGTCCTCCTTCTTTCCTTTACCATATCCTCTACTATAGCTACCCAACTTGTCTTTGGCTACTCCTGCCCCTTATTCTAAATCCTCACCTCATTCCACCACTGGAAGCAATCTCCACACTCTGAAGGGGTCAGTTCCAGGTATGACTTGTCCTTCACTATCCTATCCCTTACCCCTACCTCTCTTCTGCCCCCCCCTCTACCTCCCTGCACTTAAACAGAGGAATTAGTTCACTTGAGCTAATAGCTTGCACTTTTTCTTCTGTCTGAGATGCTCCCATATTGCACTAGCCTTGTGTTAACTTGCCCTTCACAACTGATTTTTTGCTCACTTTGCTCCAATAATGTTCCTCCCATCTTTATCCTCTCCTTCCCCCAGCTGGTTTCCCGTGTCTACCCCTCTACTCTCCTTGATGTACCCTCACTGCACCTCATTCATTCAATAGTTGCTAAATATTCTGCCTCTTAACTATGATCCATTCTTGCAAGGAGTTGGCTCCAAGGCTACATTACATTTTTGTACTACGTTCCTCAGATATGCCACTTGTAATTAAATGCATATTCCACAGGTATGATATATTTAGCAATATTTTATGTCACAAATGTGACTGTATGATTATTTATTATATTTTTTTAATTGTATGTCTTGTTACAAATGTAACTGAATGTTTCGTTTCTTGGATATGTTAAATGTTAAACTGCATGTCTAATTCTTCATCCAATTGTACCCCCCCCCCCCAGGTCACACCAGGAGATGAGCAACTTGTTGTTCAGTGTGCCTTCCTGGTGAAACATTTAAATAAATAACAAGCATTTGTCAATGCTGAATGTTTGCTTGCTTGTATTAGCACTGGAAGTGCAGGAGTTAGACAGATGCAGAATAGGAATGGCAGTGAAGTATTGAACTTCATGCCAACCCCACCGCCACCCTGCCGAGATGGACAGGCATTGGGGTAAGTGGGTCATCGCCCATGCGTTCCTGCCATGTCACCTCACCCTATTCTGCAGACACCAACATGTGTTCAGGTGTGCCTTGGGGTGTTTGGCTTTACAGTCACCCCATTCCATAAGGACATACACTGAAATGGGTGCGGCATAGGAGAATGGGGTGAACTCTGGGGCAGAAGAATCCAAGGTACACCTCAATGCCTGTCACTGTCTGGGGTGGGGTGGGATGGCATGAGCAGTTCAGTCAGCAATCCAAAGGCATACCCCGACGCCTGTCAGTCTGTACAGGGTGGGACGTTATGGTTAGAAACCCTAATGCCCCAGGCGTTTGTTGGTATTTGCACTACAAATTTTCAATATGGCCTTTCTGTGACCCCATCTCATGAAAGCATTTGGGACCTCTTCTCATGAAGAGTGGCAGTGTGATTTTGTCAATGTGTCCCAAACTTTGAGTTCCAACAGTGACCGTGCCATTCTGCGCCACAGGTACAAAAACACAGATTGGGCAGGATGTGAAGAAAGACAGCTGTACCATCCATTGGGAGATGTGAAGAGATGGCAATGTTGAAAATCTGTAGTGGGAATATTAAAAATGCTCACACTTCTGAGCATACGTAGAAACCTTTTTTTTGTTTGTTTAACCAGGAATAGCACACTAAACTGAAAGCTTGTTTACAGATGCGACCTGGGAGCACAGGGAAGTTAAGTGACTTGCTCAGGGTCACACAGTATATGGAAGTGGAGGCTTTGGGATTCAAACCCAGGTCTCCAGATTTGCAGCTCAGAGCCTTAAACCACTGCACTATACTGCCTCCCTTGCATGTGCACAACACAGTCATTTTTTGGACTTTTGTCACCAAATTTTCAACATAGGCATTTTAGGACCTCTGCTCATGAACAGTGTCACTGTGATTTTCTTAATGTGTCTCAAACACTAATTTCCCACAGCGACCACATTATTTTGCACTGGAAGTGCAAAAACACATTTCAGCCAGGATGTGAAAAATGACAGCTGTACTGTTCATAAGGAGGTGCGGAAAAATTACAATGTTGAAAATCTGGAGTGAAAATATTGCAATTTAGTGGTTACGAGCTGCGTGAAACTGTACAACGACGTCATAACACATCATGTTAATGGACTTTTATCACAAAATTTTCAACATAGGCATTTTAGAACGTCTGCTCATGAACAGTGTCACTGTGATTATCTTAATATGTCCCGAACACTGATTTCCCACTGCGACCGTGCTATTCTGCGCCGGAAGTTTGAAAACACATTTTGGCCAGGATGTGAAAAATGATAGCTGACTGCTCATAAGGAGGTGTGGAAAAATGACAATGTTGAAAATCTGGAGTGAAAATATTGCAAATTCGCGAAGTTATGAGCGTGCGTGGAAACTGTGCAATGCACGCTCATAACACATTCATTTTATGAACTTTCATCACAAAATTTTCAACATAGGCATTTTAGGGCCTCTGCTCATGAACAGTGTCACTGTGATTTTCTTAATGTGTCCCAAACATGGATTTTCCACAGTGAGCGTGCTATTCTGTGCTGGAAGTGCGAAAACACATTTTGGCCAGGATGTGAAAAAATGACAGCTGTACTGTTCATATGAGTTGTGGAAAATGGCAATGTTGAAAATCTGAGGAAACATTGCAAATTTGTAAAGTTACTTAGCGTGGTAGCAACTGCAAGAACATGCTCATAAAACATTTTTGGAATTTATTTCCACCAAATTTGCAACATAGACTTTTTAAGAGCCCACCTCATAAACACTGGCATTGTCATTTCATTAATCAGTCCTGAAAGGTGATTCCACGCAGTGACCACAAAATCACCTTTTGGGACCGAATGACGCCATGGCAGTGGCTGAATTCATGAGGTGGGGTCCCAATAACTCCATGTTGAAAATTTGGGGCCAAAAGTCCCAAAAATGCCTGAGATATGCACCAAAGTTGAAAAAACCCTATTTATGCCATTATACAGTTTACTGCCATTTCTTCAGTTCGCGGTCGGCTTTGAAGAGTGCAGACGTGTTCCCGGTCCCCCGAAGATCATTGTGCCAGGCTCCAGAGGTAAGTATGGGGTGAGGGGGGTGTGGGGAGGTGGGGTGCACAGAGGGTGGGCGCGGGTTGGGGGAGAGGCCGCCAGACTCGAGGGACCGTTTTCTGTTTTACAGGTTAAACAAAACAAAAAAAATTGCGGATTTTTTTTTTTAACAGGGACATTTTGGCATGCTGGGGTGGGCTCCCAATGTGCCACCCTAGTGTTTTTCTTTTGGGGGGGCAGTAGCCAATGGGGGATTGGGCACCCCATCAGCGCATATGGAGAGGGGAAGGGGTGGCAATAACCGAGGAGGATTGGGCACCCCCCTCGGAAGAAAACAACGTGTTTTTGGGCAGGGGACATAATGCCAACAGGGAGTGGGCTCCTCTGTCGGGAAAACTAAACTGGGAAGGTAGGGACTGAAGCTAATGGGGATAGGGGCCCCTGTCGGCAAACAAAGGATGTTTTTTGGGGGACATAATGCCAATGGGGAGTGGGCTCCCCCATCGGCAAACTAAACTGGGAATGCGGTGACTGAAGTTGACAGGGATTCGGGCCCCCCCCGCTGGCAAACAAAGGATTTTTGGGGAGCATGATGCTGAGGGAATTTGGCACCCCTTGACAATGGGGCTGGTAATATTATCTAAACATGGTGCGCTTGCTGCCACATTTACAAACAATATTACACTAGGCAAGGTACCGCCCTGCAATGACGGGTCGCTCTCTCATTGCAGTGGAATGTCTGACGCTGCAAAGACGAGGTGGCCCCTGATTGATGTGGTGAAAACCTTACAAGTTTATGGCAGTTTTGGAAGCCAGTGTCATCAGCACACTGTGCCTCCACTGGTCCACCAGTGCCAAGCCCCCAAATGCAATGCCTCCGTTGGCTCGCATTGTGCCACGTCTCCACAACCCGCTTCTTTCCTAAGCTGCCACATAATGTTTCTGGTGCATGCGCGCAAGCAAACATAAAAATAAATTAAAAAGACACAACATGGGAAAATGAAACAACTGCAAAAAGTCTGTAAACAACAAAAAGAAGGTACAAACACAAAATGAAAGTAACTAAGTAGACGAAGCACCAAGTAAAAGAACCCAAAAATGTAAACTGTAAGTCAAAAACAGTAGAACAGCAAAAGTGGTTGACACACCAAAAAACAGATTGGCACTAAGAAAAAATGAAATGCAAAAGAAACTGCAATTGAAAATAAGTTCCAAAATGGAAATTTCCTAACCTTCCACAGCCGCAAGGGAAGAAGGGGAAGAGGGAAAGAGAAAGAGACCTTATTCAGTATGTTCCTGCCCTGATCAATATTTATTAAGGTACAGATAAATGCAGGCTCCTGTTTTACACCCCTCTGTTTAGGATGCCGCCTGTACATTGCAGATAAATAAACAACCCCTTCAGGATCCCGTTTTATAAAATATTTGACCTGGGAGACTTAAAGATCAAATGCCAGTGTTTTACAGATTTACAACAAACACAGGAATTCAAGTCCCTGTCTCATGATTAGTGTTTTCTGAAAATATCATGCTGTTTGGTTTTGTGGTTTTCTTTAAATCAGCATCTGTTAATGTGCTCTGCAGTAACTGAAAACAGTGAAGAAACAGTGAAGATGTTTCTGTCCCTATCAGTGAGTGATGACATCATTCTTGTCCAGCCTGCTGCTGTAGCAATGAAGTCCTTAATTGTCTGTAGTAGCTGTTGCTCTTCCCAGTCAGTGCAATCTGTCGGGCTAATTGTCTTTACTCCAAGTGTGTTACTAACCCACCTGATTTGAGTTTAGTTAGATTAGGTTACAATCTTTCATTCTGTTTTCATAAAGAGTTAGTCATGTTTGTTTCAGTGGGTAACTGAAGTGGTATAAATGAATGTTTGTGAGAAATCTCCTGTCTGTATCACAGCTGAGTTCTGTCACATCAAAACTCTGCATTGTTTTCTGGCTACATAAACCCAGGGTTGTTTAATGGATATAAAATAAATCTTAAAGTTTGTTAAGTCATAGGAGTAGTGTCTTTGATGTAGCCTCCATACATATGTTCATGTGAGAACAATATTGTTGTTTTGTCAGCTTGACAACCAGGTGTCTGACACACTTTGCTATTTCAGAAACATGTACTGCATGAACTCACAAAATTCAGTTCTCTAATGGGTTCTGTGTGCAAACACATCATGCTTGTGTGTAACTAGACATACTATATGTCATCATGATGCCCCTATCTCTTGCCCCTCAGTTACGGCTGCTGCACCCTGCTTCCCTCTGCCCCCCTCTCACAGGGCGGGCCAATGCCACCTGTTGCGCTCTGTTCCAGTCTCCACAGACAGGACTGCTGTGCTCTGCTAAGCTCTAGAGTCCCAGGGCCTCTGCTTCCACAGTTGGGGCTGTTGCACCATGCTGCACAAGCCCCAAAAAAGAAGGGGATTTAGTTGCACCCTACACCGTCCCAAATGGGCAGGGCAGCTTCAACACATGCACCTTGTCTCACAGTCAGGGCTGCTGTACCCTGATGCCCCAGTATGTCTTGCTCCACAGTCAAAACTTCTACACCAAGATGTCCTCTGCCCCCTGCCACCAATGTGCCCTGCTGCATCATAGAGCTTCTTGCTTCCACAGTTAGGGTTGTTGCACCATGCTGCTCCCTGCCACCAGAGTCAGATCCTTTGGTACACTACCCAAGCTGCTTGAAAGAAAAAACAAACACTTTCATCTTGTGTTATAGGGTGGAGACAGAGGCCCTGGAACTCTAGGGCTTAGTGGAGCACAGCAGTCCTGTCTGTGGAGACTAGAACAGGGGGCAATAATTGGCATTGGCCCTAATGGGGGAGCAGGGTGCAGCAGTCTCAACTGAGGGGCAGGAGACAGGGGCATCAGAATGACATGTTGTATTTCTAGTTACACACATACATGATGCATTTCCATACAGAATCCCTCAGAGAAGTGAATTCTGTGAGTTCATACAGTACATGTTCTTGAAATAGCAAAGTGTGGCAGACACCTGTTTGTCAGTCTAACAAAACAACAATATTGTTCTCACATTAACATATGTATGGAGGCTACATCAAGGACACACTACTTCTATGATTTAAAAAACTTTACATGTATTTTATATCCATTAAACAACCCTGGTTTTATATATGCAAAAATCAATGCAGAGTTTTTATGTGACAGAACTCAGCTGTGATACAGACAGGAGATTTCTCACAAACATTCATTTATATCACTTCAGTTACCCACTGAAACACACATGACCAACTCTTTATGAGAGCAGAATGATAGATTGTAACCTAATCTATCTAAACACAAACCAGATGGGTTAGTAACACACTTGGAGTAAAGACAATTAGCCCTACAGATTGCTGTAACTGGGAAGTGCAACAGCTACTACAGGCAATTAAGGACTTCATTGCTACAGCAGCAGGCTGGACAGGAATGATGTCATCACTCACTGTTAGAGACAGAAACATCTTCACTGTTTCTTCACTGTTTTCAGTTACTGCAGGGCTCATTAACAGATGTTGATTTAAAGAAAACCACAAAACCAAAAAGCATGATATTTTCAGGAAACACTAATCATACAGGGACTTGAATTCCTGCATTTATGTAAATCTGTAAAACACTGGCATTTGATCTGTAAGAGTAAGGCAACTTTCCTACTGACAAACGCTTGCAGCATGGCAGATCACAGGATCATTTACAATCCAACCAATGATGACTAAAGTTTTTAAGGATCCCTGCTATAGCAGCCGAGCTGTGTGCATGTAGCTGTTAAATCGCTAAGTTACCGCTTTCCCACAAGGAAGGTACTGTAACTGGTACTGTATGTAGGTGGAGGAAGTGGACAAAGTATATTTTGCCAGTTGAACTCTGTGCCAGATCTGCGACTTGTGGGATCTCTAACCCCACAAATATTTTTGTTTGTTTGTTTTTACTTTTTACTAACAACCCTAATGGCAACTCCCCAGCCCAGCATAGTACAGTACTGCATGAAAGGGGAACACTTGTCCCCCGATCTGCAACTTCCAGGGCTATTGCGCATGGCATCACTTCATTTCATCGCAAACATTACGTCGCAAACAATTCATCGAAAAAACTTAATTGCAAACAGGTTCATCGCAAGAAACAATTTACCGCATGACATTTTATCGCTAACCCACAAGATGAAGGTTAATAAGTACTAGTACCTTAGCTATACGATTGAGTAGAAAAAAGACGTGGAACCCCTGTTTACACTGTGGAGGGAGTGGAACCAGGTAGTGCTGAGCGTGTGCTAGGGCTAATGCTGGCTTACTGAGGGAAGGCCAATGACATGTAGTCATTGACTGAGTCATTGACATGTGATTCAGAATGCCTCTGGCACTCGAGCAGTGGGGGGAGTGCTATCCTACCCCTGATTTAGAACACCCTACCTGTGGCACTTGAGCAGTTGGGTGAGCACCACCACCCTCCAATTTTAGAGCACCCTGTCCCTGACACTCAGCAGTGTTGCAAGCACCCCTCTTCCTGATTCAGGACATCTTACCTCCACTGCATTCCCAAAGTCCTCTAACTTGAGTCATGGAAGTTGGATTTGGGATTTGAACCTAGCACAACAGAACAGCGAACTAATATACACTGAACTGTCATGTGCTGTAGAGTCTATGCGCTGAAATGTGTTGCGATCTAATTACCGTGCGGTAATTAACTGTGACGAAAAGTTTGAAATAAAAAGACATGGAACCATTGCACATTCACCCCCTGATCCATGGCTCCCTGAATCGCTTCCCGCACAACAATGGGGCTTACCACTCCATCGGGGGCTGAGGTGATGGTGATACTGGGACAATTAGAGTAACATTATGGAACTGTTCCAAGCTGCCCGCAGAAATGTGGAATTTCCTTGCAAACTGCTTAGGCTGAGAATCCTAACTTCTGTTTTTATTCCTCCCTGTAGTTGGCCAAAATAAAATACTTAACTGGAAAAAAAAGCACCTTCCAGGTTGGGACCTTTCTTTAAATGAAAGAACAGCACCCAAGACCATCATATAAATTTATTTGCAAGTGTGTCCCTTTCTGCCCTGTTTGAGGCCCCAGTGTCATTTATGTTACTCCTAATGCTACTGTAAGCATATCCTGAGTAAATTTAATCTTTTTCTGAACTCCTGATGTGGCTTTGAGGGATGACTTCTGAAGTAATGTTGTCCTAAAAACTCATCTTTATACTGTTTTAAAGCTGGGAATAACAGCTTTAAAAGCATTTAAAAGCATAAAAAGATTATGTTAATTGGTTAATTTTTGTTTTAGACATCTGCCTTCAAAACTGAGTCAGGAAATAAGAAAATGATGCAGTTTACCCTGAAAATGTACTTAGCATGTATGGCACTCAGGTCAGGAGACAGGTACGGTAGTTCCAGCTTTCCTCCTCTCCTCTTCCCACCAAAAATAGTAAAAATCACCATCGTTTTGATTTAGCTGATTTATTTTGGAACATAGTGGCAGCCAAATTGTAAACAGTGCTCCCATAATTATGTGCTCCTCTGTTATCCACCACCCTCGCTACCTGCCAGCCTTTCCCCCTGTACCAATCCGTCCTCCATGTTAATTCCCTCTATTATCAGCCACCCTCAGTATCCGATTTCTACCACAGTCAGACATGGTACATTACCATTTCCCTCCATGTTAATCACCCTCCATCGTCTGCCAGTTCAGGTGTGAATAGCTTGTTAGTCCTCAAGCACTTAACACCCTGTGTTGAAGCAATCGATCAGAAAATGTCTTGTTACCACGGAGAATGAAACAATAGGTGGGAGCCAAGATGTCATTACCCCATTCACCTAAATAGAGTGATTTTTGTGAGTGGCAGGGTAGGTTTTTCCAAGTACTGTACACAAGCTTCAATTCTGAATAGATTTTGATTCAAATATCTGAGGATTTAGGGTGGCCTTGCTGATTATGAACTTGAAAGTGATTCTGAGGGAGCTGGTCACAGTGATCCCCCACTTGATAACCTGTTACCTAGATGTTTATATGCAGTGACTGCAAGAAAAATTCTAAGAGTCCTGCTGGAAACAAGCAGATAAACAGGTAAGCTATGGTATATCCGAACAGTTACCTTCAAATAAACAAAATCAATTCACTACAGCCAAAGAAAAACTAAGGTACATCACAATATGTTCTATGATGCAGTGACATGCTATTAGTACTAGTGAGATTCCGCATCTTATTATGCGATTTTAAAGGTAATATGCTTGTAACACAAATTAAGAACTACAAACATTTTAACAAAAATAATAAGCATGGCCCACATAGTCAAAAGAGATGCAGGATGCATATCTAGATGTGCCTGCGCATCCCCAGACTTGCAAGGGCTATCATGGGCATGGCAATATTCAGAAGCCTCCAATATCCCACACAAACCCAACTGCGCCGCGGCACAGAATATTGTGATGCGGGTATGCAAATGAGGGGTTCCTCATGCATATTCCCCACATTGCAATATTTAAGCCTCCTCTAGTGAAGACACAGCCAGATGCACTGGCGCAGAGTTAGGAAAACAAAATCCTGTCCTAAACTTTGTGACAGGCAGGGAGGTGTCCTGCATACAATCCTGGGCTGGTCACATGAACCCCCTCCCCGAGCCTGATCAATGTGTGACACAATACCACAGCAAAAATACCCATTTTTATAGTGCAGTGGCCCCCCTCCCCAGCCCCAATGTCTGTGAAAATGAAATACCGCCCGATCCCCCATTTCCATAGTGTAGGACCCCCCTCCCTGGTTGCCGAGTGCCATATGACATTATAATATCCCCTTTTCCATAGTTTAGTGTGCCCCCTTCCCACCCTGATCGTTGAGTGCCATGTGACAATAAAAAATCCCCTTTTCCATAGTGTAGGGTCACCCCACCCCACCCCAATCGCTGAGTGCCATATGACAATATAATATCCTCTTTTCTATAGTGTAGGGTCTCCCCTCCCCATCCCAATTGCTGAGTGCCATATGACAATGTAATATCCCCTTTTCCATAGTGCAGGGTCCCCCCTCTCCCCGTCCCAGTGGCTGAGAGCCGTATGACAATATCTAATCCACTTTTCCATAGTGTAGGGTCCCCCGCCCTGCCCCAATTGCTGAGTGCCATATGACAATATAATGTCCCCTTTTCCATAGTGTAGGGTCCCCTCTCCCCACCCCGATCACTGAGTGACATCTGAAACATAAAATACTGCTCCCCATTTCCATAGTGTAGGGCAATGCCCCCTCCAGCCCCAATCACTATAGGAAATATTAGTAAAACATGTCCCTTTCCATAGTGTAGTGTCCTCTATCCCCCCACCCTCATTAGCAGCACCCCTCACCCTGTACTCTCCACACACAGACCTGTGCTGGAGACTAGCTCACCCTGCCATGGCAAGTCGGCGACTGATTGGTCCTAGAGTGCGTATGCCAAATAGTACACTCCCATTAGTTGTCAACTATGGGTGCGTACTATTTAATGTACGTGCTCTGGGACTGATCAGTCAGTGGCTAGCCATGGCAGGAGGCGGTGGGGTGTGCCAGGTGCTGGCACAGGTCGGAGTTGCTGGGTGGTGGGATACTCTGACTGGGGTGGGAGGACACTGCAGTACAAATCACATTAAACTGTTCACCCAGCTCACTGCTCCTTCATTTTTTGTGTGCTGACAATGCAGTGGCAATTCAAAATGCTTAAAATGCAAACTCTTTTTCAGCCAATCATCAACTCAGATGCAACGTACATGCAATGTGCTTTCAGCCACTGCAAATTCCCTTAAACTCCCACCCAATGCTCATTCACTGTGTTTTCAAATGCATTTGCAGTGCAGTATTTAGTAATTATAGGATGTTACCACAACTGAAGTGAATACAGTACTGTTCTGTACTGTATGTCCCACAATAAAATCCAATTATTTTACAATTACAGTAAAGTAAGTGCACTTTGTGTAAACATTTGAGAATTATTACTGCTGTACTGTACTATATATATTCTAGTGAAACTTCTCCATGATACAGACACAACCCGATGACAACTGCCGACCAAAAGCAGCAATTAAAGTTTCACAATGTCATTGTTTTTTGGTTTTTAATTTTAAGGCTATATGGAAGAAATCTGTAGGCACTCAGGGCTGAATCCATAGATTAAATAAGCTTTTTACTGAAACTGACTGTATTTGACAGTTCTGTACACAACAATGATGCTCCCTCTGTCTTGCTCTGATGCCACATAGTTTCGGTGCTCACTCATTTAAACGCTACTGTATAGTATCAGAGACCGTATTTGGTTTTGATTTTTTTTTTTAAATAGAAAAAGTATTTTAAAAGGGAGAAGGAAAAGAACAGAAAATGCTCAGTACTGTAGGTAAGAGAGGGAGGGGTTGTGGTGTGCTGTAGCGTTTGTTTGGCTGTTTGGAAAAGCCTCAATGAAACTTTGGTTGTTAAGTTTTCATTTTCTTTAAATCCTACAATAGTGAAACTGTACAAATGCACTGAGGAGTAGCAGCAGCAACAGCAGCTCAGCTACACAAGCTCCGATGGACGCGGAGGTAATTAAACTACCTCCTGCAGTGCACCCTTGGGAGGGGTGTTAGCCTGTCGATGTGCTGACCCTACCACTAATCCAAAGTGGTATCCACACTTTCTTGGGGGCAGCCAAGATACCTGAACCCTTCCTGCCCTGCTGCTTACATAGGCATTATGTTTGCATCCCTTCTCCTCAAATGTCTCCCCCTCGTTCTCCTGCTAGTACACATATCCCATCAGCCAAGCATATTCACAGGCCCACTAATCCCAGCACCCCCAACTCTCCCTGACCTAGTCCAATTACACCCTACACTGACCATGTACCCTGACCCATGGCACCCACCACCTATCTACCCCCCCCACTGCCTATCCTGACTCTTCATGGTTGGAATTCGTCCTTGCCCTCCCAAACATTCGAACCCTGCCCATTTCTTGCACCACTATGGCCACCTCCCCATCCCAGCGTGCACCACGAAAGTTGACTTGCTGCCACTCCTGGACTAGATCCTTGGTCCTCCTGCTACTACTGTCTGGCAACATACATCCTAACCCAGGCTCTGCCCCCTCCAGCCCACCTGCTAGGCCCACTGGCCTCCAAATAGCCTCCATGAACATATGCAGCCTGCTGAAAAAATGTGATGCCCTCCAGTGCTGGGCCACGGCGCATCAACCTGACATCATAGCCCTGGTAGAAACCTGGCTGTCCAAATCCACCCCTGACTCATTTGTCTCCCTTCCTGGCTATACCCTATACCAGGAGGACCAAGTAGACAAATGAGGGGGAGGTTGTGCAATCTACACCAGGGACACAATTGCTGGACAAGCACTCCCTACCCCTGCCCTTGTAAATGGGGCCCAGGCCCTCACCCTCAAACTCACCCCTGACCCCTCTAGGGGCCTCTCTATCTCACCACTGCCTACATTCCCCCCAAAAAACAGAACCCACCTCTGGTATCAGTAACTGACTATCTGGCCACCCTTCACCATACGGCGGAGCAAATCCTAGTTGTTGACCTTAACGTAAACTGGCTCAGCACCTCCTCTTCCTCAATCCGAGATACTTTTGCCACCCAAGACCTGACGCAACTCGTCACCCAACCCACTAGAATAAACCCAAAAAGAGGAACCAGCACCCTACTGGATGTAATCATCACCAACCAACCCCAAAAAATCCAAAACATCCAGGTCCTACTGGATTCCCTAAGTGACCATTCCCCTATCCTATTTCTTTGGGCAGTCCCAAATCCCAAACCCAAAGCACAGACCACCCTCCGCAGGTGCCTCCGCCCCAGTGGGCTGAAAAAACTTAGACAGTTTCTCACCCAGATAAACTGGTCCGCCATTCAGCATGCACCCAACATTGACACTGCCCACGTTTTCTTCTCCCAAACTTTCAACAAGGCCTGTGATCTCTTTGCACCCTTCACAAAAATCTGATCCAAAAAACAGAATGCACCCTGGGTCAGCCCTGCCCTCCTACAACTGCTTAGAAATTGGGATAACCTCTGGCACCTTGCCACTGAAATGGGCTGGCTGTCTGATTGACAAGCCTACAATGCAGCCTGGAACAAGTGCTCTTGGGTGGTCCGTAAAGCCAAGGCCGACCATTAGCGGGCCACCCTCACCTCCTCCTGGGGCTCGGCTTGGAAGTTCTGGGATAATATTAAACAGTTAAATGGTAAGTCACGCTCCCCTTCCCCATCTCAGCTCACTAGTGATGGTACTACCTCCACTGATCCTGCCTTCATAGCTAACTGCCTCAACACCGCTTTCACCGACCTTAGCTCAGTCCTCCCCAGTAATTTCTTTGATCCTCCCCCAAACCAACCCCCTCTGTCCGCCACCACCCCAGCTTCCACCTGCACAAGGTATCTGCCCGGGAGGCCAGACCCATCCTAATCAAAGCTTTAAATGGCAACTATCCCAGCAGCGACTCACTGGACCCCAGTATCCTCAGGTTGGTGCTAGATGAAGTCCTTCTGCCCCGCTCACCAGCCTACTAAACCGATCGCTCTGCCTGGGTCAATTTCCGACTGCTTGGAAAACAGCCATAATCACACCCATTCATAAAGGAGGTGACTGGTCCTCGACCAACAACTACCGACCAATCTCCATCCCCCCCCCCAAAAGCCCTGGAAAAAGTGGCCATTCAAATCACTGAATACCTGTCCAAGCATAGCATCTTATGCCCAGAGCAGCATGACTTCCGTGCTGGCCACAGTACCAGCACTGCGCTAATTGAATTCTCCAATTTCCTTCACTCCTCCCTGGACACCAGCTCCTTAGCTGGTGCAGTGTTCATCGACCTATCAAAGGCTTTCAACACTGTCTCCCACCCTCTTCTGCTGAACGTGCTCTGCCACACTGGTCTCTTGGCTGGCCTTCTAGCATGGTGCTCGAGCTACCTAGACGCTCGGTCATAGTGTGTTAAAATCAATGGGACACTCTCCGATACCCATCCCATACGCTCACAGGTTCCCCAAGGCTCCACCCTGGGCCCCCTCCTCTTCTCACTCTATCTGAACATCCTGCCCAGTGCTTGCTCTGGCAAAATGCTTCTGTATGCTGACAATGCTGTCATTTTTGCCACCCACTGCAATCCCATCTCCCTTCAGGATTCCCTACAACAGTCCTTCAATGAGGCAGATGCCAGGTTTAAGGAGCACAGACTTATCATTAATCTTAAAAAAAACAAAGCTATGCTTTTTGCCCACCCCCAAAACAAAGCTAGAAACCACCCACTCCATATTCTTCCTAGTACCAAACAACCTCTGGAACAAGTCTTCTCCTACAAATACCTCGGGAATACCTTTGACTTAGCCCTCACATTCCACGACCACAATGATGCCCTTGCATCCACCACCAACATACAGCTTGGCATCCTCTTCCGCCATAGAAACTGCCTCCCCTCAAATGCTCTCCAGCTCGCTGTTACATCCTCAGTACTTTCCCCTTGTAGACTATGGCTTACCAGTCTATGGTGCTGCTGACACGAGTGCCCTCAAAATAATTCACACAACCCTAAATAATGCTTGAAGACTGATTACTGGTGCCCCCAGGCTCACACACACCTGTCAACTGTATGACAATGCTAAACTCCTGATCCTAGATGAATGACTTCGCTATCATACCTGCCTCCTCACTAAAAAAACCCTACTCGGGCTCTCCCCTCCAGGGGTGACTGCATCCATCCACTGGATCCCACCTACAATTGCAACATGGTCCTCCAACAAGACTGCTCTACTGGTCCCCAGATCAAGAACCACTCATGGTCAGCGGTCCTTCTGCTACAGAGCTCCATTCTGGTTTAACTCTCTTCCTGCCACCTTCTCCGATGCCACCACAATCTCCAAATTCAAAACCACCCTTTGAAGCCAACTCCTTAACACTCGTAGCTGCTCCTGTCTCTGAATGAGGCCCGACCTTGACCTCTCAACTTGTGACAATGCCTTCTGGGCGGCTCTCCACCTAGCCCACCCCTCCACCCCTTCCCAGCATACCATACCTACGTATAACCTGGCCAGTGCCTGCTGTCTTATGGTAAGGCCAGCTGATCGCTCAACATATGAAACCAATTTGTGTAAGACCTATTTCAATTATCTGTACCCTGTAACTCAAATGTATTTTGTTTGACCACAGTGTGACGTGGCGCCTCTGATGAACGCCTATTTGTAGAAAACCTGTACTATGTAATCTAAAATACTATGTATGTCCTCAGTGTGACGAGGTACCTTTGGAAACGAGCCCCTGGCTCAAAGGTTGTAAACTGATTCTCACAAATAAATAAAATAAATAAATGTATTGTGAAACTGTTAGAAGCAAAGTAAAAAGTGAGCACGTGAGTTTGTGACCATGACAAGCAAGTGGACAGGGGCTGTAGCATACTACACAGTATAATGCCAAGCAAAAAACAAATTGGGGCAATACATCACTATATTTTTATTTTCCTGGAAGAGATCTACAGCATAGTTTAAAATCATGCATACTCCAATTCTAAGTTAATAGATGTTACTTGACTCTGAACATGAGCCTTGTAACCCCTAGAAAGAACAACAAGAAACTCCTGAATTTTTGGCTTCCAGCATGTGCATACCGGTAGCCAAGAAATCAGCAGTTTCTTATCTTTCTTTCAAAGGATTACAAGGATTGTTTTCAGATTCAAGCCTCTATAAACTCACAATTATGTTTTCTTTCAAAATATAACTAAATATCAGGGGGCACAGAAATGTTATAACTCGTGCAGTACAATGGCAGTTCGGGGACATCATTTTGTACAGTAATATAAATGCACAGAGGCATTGGGACAGTGGCGATCAGTGGTCAAGCTCTCAGATAATGAGCTTGGATGCCTGGAATTCTTTTTTTTTTTCCAAAATAAATAACAAAAATAAACAGGATTAGGCAGATTTACAGTATTCTACACTCTACAGTACTGAAATCAGGATCCAACTCGGTGTTTCATTTGATGAGTTGCTGAATGTGTGCACTGATCTTGATCATTGCACTGCATTGATAAATAAACATTTCCAGAGAGCTGCAAAGTAGTCGAAGCAAAATAGCAGCTAGAGGCAAATCATTAGGAAATGTTTATTAATTTATTGCAATGACCAGTGCACACATTAAGCAACTCATTGAAAAATGCTAAACCAGTGAGTTGGAGAAACAGTTTAATGTGACTTGTACTGTACACTATGGAAAGGGACGACTTGTACTAATATTTCCTACAGTGATCAGGGCTGAGAGGGGGCCCACACTATGGAAATGGGGAGCAGTATTTTATGTTTTAGATGTCACTCAGTGATCGGGGTGGGGAGGGGGGACCCTAAACTATGGGAAACGGGATATTATATTAGTCTCACACTGTAGCTTCGACATGGTGCTAAGAAAGTCAAAAGAAGAGAGTGTAAAGAAAACAAACTGATAGAAGTACCTGAAGGTTTGGGAGTGATCAGAATCATGATCAGCCTTTAGGGATGCACAAAGTAAACTGGACACTGCAGTCCTGACTGGGGGATTCGCCTTTGGCAGGCCAAAATTTACGATCTTGCATCAGCCAATAGGATGGATGGAGGATAACCCATTAATGAGGAATTTCTGAGCACTAGAAAGATTGCAGGGGATAACTAAAGCTTTGTATGAAGTACATACTTTTCCTCCAATAATATGCAAGGTACAACCACAACTTTTAATGTATGCAGATATTATGATTTTATAATCAAGAAACCCTCCCAGAATCAAAATGTTTTTTTTTTTTTGAAAGGCAAAGAATATTTTGCAACAATTTTTTATTTTTATTTATTTATTGAATCTAGGATCAATACTTTTGAGAACAAGCTCATTACATGGGTTCCACGTCAGAGGTTATGCAACAAATGATACAATGGGATTATCTGTGGACAACAATGACAAACTAATACATAACTATTGACTAACACAATTGGCCCAAAACTGAACACAGAAAACTCTAATGTTATGGTATTCAGTAATAAGAAAGGTTTTAAAAATAGTTGGAAGCTTCAGGGAGAAAGGCTGGAAGACATATCAAATTTCTGTTTCTTGGGAGTAAACTTTGACCATAAATTGCACTGGAAAATTAATTTAGCAAGGACTAGAAATAATGCTATGTCTGCCTCCGAAAGGATTTTAAAATTTGTTAACATTTGCAGGTAACTCTTTCATAGCTTTGCAGAAAGTTTTACAGGGAATAGTCAATTACTTGATGACTGTGAAATCTGGGATTTGTCCTAATGAGTAGGGAAGCTAGGCTGCATTTAGAGTGGGTTCTCTCAGACTGGGACAGCTCAGGTTCCAGTTGTCCCAGTGGCACAGCTGTTTAGCACAATCGGAATGGTATTCTGGGCAGCCTGGGTTCGCGTCCCAGCTGAGGCACTTACTTCTTTCTCATCTCTGTTTGTATGTGTTCCATAAATATGCACACCACACTCCTGTATGATTGTTACAAGTAAATATTTGTGTTGCCATTGGGTTGTGCATTTGAGAAAAAGTAATGTGCTCAGGGACAGCCCAGGTTCTAGTTGTCTCAGTGGCGCAGCTGCTTAGCGTAATCGGAACAGTATTCCAGGTGGCCTGGGTTCAAGTCCCAACTGAGGCACTTACTTCTTCCTCACCTCTGTTTGTGTGTGATTCTGAGACTCCATAGGGATATGCCAGGGGCTGTCATATAGAGACTGGAGCCCTGTCAATTACATTTACAATTATGATGAGGTTAGCAAATTACTGGGGTAAAAAACTGGACATGAATGAAAAAAAAAGACTAACTAGACATTCTTGGACAGAAGAATTTCAAAAGATAATGTCTCTTGGTAGTAAGCTAAGGTATATCGTGATATGGGCGACTCAAACTGAGTGACTCAATATGAGCGACTCAAACTGAGTGCTGGTAAAAAGGGCTATAGGTGGAAAACAGCATAAGCAAGGAGAGTGAAGTTGTGCAGTTAAGACGAAATGTCCTGGGGTAGTGTTGCACACATTGTCACATACAGTGCAGTCTCAGAGTTAATTATATTAACAAGCATTTGTCAATGCCGAATGTTTGCTTGCTGGTATTAGCATTAGAAATGCAGGAGTTAGACAGATGCAGAATAGGAATGGCAGTGAAGTAGTGAACTTGACATGAACCGCACCTTCATGCTGTAGAGATGGACAGGATATGGGGTAAGTTTTTGGGTCGACAGCCATGACGGCCAAGCCATGTCACCTCACCCTATTCTGAAGACAGTGAGATGTGTTGACCTGTGCCATAGGGTGTTTAGCTTTACAGTCAGCCCATTCCAAAAGGACATACGTTGAAATGGGTGCAGCATAGGAGAATGGTGTGAAGTCTTGGGACGAAGAGTCCAAGGTACACCTCGATACCTGTCAGTGGCGGGGGTGGGGTGGATGGCATGAGCAGTACAGTCGGCAATCCAAAGGCACACCCCGATGCCTGTCTGTCTGTACAGGGTAGGACGTTATGGTTAGAAACCCTAATGCCTCTGGCGTTTGTTGGTATTCACAGTACAAATTTTGAACAGGGCCCTTTTGTGAGCCCACCTCATGAAAGCATTTGGGACCTCTTCTCATGAAGAGTGGCAGTGTGATTTTGTCAATGTGTCCCGAACTTTGAGTTCCAGCAGTGACAGTGCCATTCAGCACCACATGTACGAAAACACAGATCGGGCAGGATGTGAAGAATGACAGCTGTACCATCCATAGGGAGATATGAAGAGATGGCAATGTTGAAAATGTGTAGTGGGAATATAAATAATGCTTGCAATTCTGAGCATATGTGGAAACCATGCAACACATGTGCGTAACAATCATTTTATGGAGTTTCATCACCAGATTTTTACCATAGGCATTTAACAACCTGTGCTCATGAACAGCGTCACTGTGATTTTGTTACTGTGTCCTGAACACTGATGTCTCACAGCAACCACGGTAGTCTATGCTGGAACTGCAAAAACACATTTCGACCAAGATGTGAAAAATGACAGCTGTACTCTTCATAAGGAGGTGTGGAAATATGGCAATGTTAAAAATCTGGAGTGAAAATATTACAAACGTGCAGTTATAAGCGTGAGTGGAAACTGCGCAACGCATGCTCATAACACAATCACTTTATGGACTTTCATCACCAAATTTTCAACATAGGCATTTTAGGACCTCTGCTAATAAAATGTGTCACTGTGATTTTTGCAATGTGTCTCAAACAGTGATTTCCCACAGCGACCGCGTTATTGTGTGCTGGAAGTGCGAAAACACATTTCAGCCAGGATGTGCAAAATGACAGCTGCACTGTTCATAAGGAGGTGTGGAAAAATGGCAATGTTGACAATATGGCATGAAAATATTGCAAATGTGCGAAGTTACGAGCGTGCGTGGAAACTGCGCAATGCACGCTTGTAACACAGTCATTTTATGGACGTTTGTCACCAGATTTTCAACATACCCATTTTAGGACCTCTGCTAATGAACAGTGTCAGTGTGATTTTCCTAATTTGTCCCAAACATGGATTTCCCACAATGACCATGCTAGTCTGCACCGCAAGTGCAAAAACACATTTGGGCCGGGGTGTGAAACATGACAGCTGCACTGCTCATAAGGAGGTACAGACAAATGGCAGTGTTGACAATCTGAAGTAAAAATATTGCAAATGTGCGAAGATATGAGCGTGCATAGAAACTGCGCAATGCACACTCGTAGCACAGTCATTTTATGGACTTTTCTCACCAAATTTTCAACATAGACATTTTTGGACCTCTGCTAATGAACAGTGTCACTGTGATTTTCATAATGTGTCCCAAACATTGATTTCACACACCTACTATGCCATTGTGCGCTACATGCACAGAAACACATTGTGGGCAAGATGTGCAAAATTAAAGCTGTACTGCTCATAAGGAGGTGTGGTAAAATGGCTTTGTTGAAAATCTGGAGTGCAAATATTAAAAATTTGCACACTTACGAGCATGCATAGGACCTGCGCAACACATGCTAGTAAAACAGTCATTTTTAGGAATCTTTTCACCAAATTTTCAACATAGCCATTTTAAGACCTCTACTCATGAACAATGTCATTGTGATTTTCTTAATCTGTCCCAGACATTGATTTCGCACACCAACTGCGCCATTGTGCGCTACATGCGCGGAAACACATTTTGGGCGAGATTTGAGAAATGACAGCCGTACTGTTCATAAGGAATTGTGATAAAATGGCAATGTTCAAAATCTGGACTGCAAATATTAAAAATGTGCGCACTTATGAGCGTGCATAGGAACTGCGCAACACACACTCATACAACAGTAATTTTTAGGAATTTTTCATCAAATTTTCAACATAGCCATTTTAAGACCTCTGCTCATGAACAGTGTCACTGTGATTTTCTTAATCTGTCCCAAATATTGATTGCACACACTGACTGCGCCATGGTGCACTACATGCGTGGAAACACATTTTGGGCGAGAAGTGAAAAATGACAGCTGTACTGCTCATAAGCAGGTGTGATAAAATGGCAATGTTGAAAATCTGGCGTGCAAATATTACAAATTTTCAAACTTATGAGCGTGCGAAGGAACTGCGCAACGCATGCTCATAAAACAGTAATTATTAGGAATTTTTTTACCAAATTTTCAACATAGCCATTGTAAGACCTCTGCTCATGAGCAGTGTCTCTGTGATTTTCTTACTCTGTCCCAAGCATTGACTGTGCATACTGACTGCGCCATTGTGCACTACATGTGCGGAAACACATTTTGGGCGAGATATGAAAAATGACAGCTGTACTGCTCATAAGTAGGTGTGATAGAATGGTAATGTTGAAAATCTGGAGTGCAAATGTTACAAATTCACAAACTTATGAGCCTGCGTAGGAACTACGCAACACACGCTCGTAAAACAGTAATTTCTAGGAATTTTTTCAAATTTGCAACATAGGCTTTTTGAGAGCCCACCTCATGAACACTGGCACTGTCATTTTGTTAATCAGTCCCGAAAGGTGATTTCGCACAGTGACCATGAAATCACCCTTCCGGCCCAATTAAAGCCTTGACAGTGACAGCATTTATGAGGAGGGATGCCAAAAACCCCATGCTGAAAATTTGGTGCCAAAATTCCCAAAAATGCCTGAGATATGCAGCAAAGTTAAAAAAAAACAATCTATCCCATTATACGGCTTACCGGCATTTCCTCAGTTCGCGTTCGGCTTTGAAGAGTGCAGACGTGTTTCCAGACCACCGAAGATCGTCATGCCGGACTCCGGAGGTAAGTATGGGGTGAGGGGGGTGTGGGGAGGTAGGGTGCGCAGTGGGTGGGCATGGGTTGTGGGAAGGGAGGTCTGGGAAACTGCGAGGGACTGTTTTTTCTCCACAGGGGAGAAAAAAAAGACAACGCAGGGCAGTTTTCCATTTCACAGGGGCATGTGGCACGCTGGGTGGGCTCCCAGCATGCCAACAGACTGTATTTTTTGGGGGGGACCAGTAGCCGGCGGGGGATTGGGCACCCCATCAGCACCACAAGAATGGGGGGAGGAATCATGCCAATGGGGATTGGGCACCCTTGTCAGCACACAAGAAAATGGGGGGGGCTGGTTTAGATCATGCCGACGGGGGTGGGCTCCCCATTGGCAGACACACAACAGCGGACATTAGCCTTAACCGGCCATCGGATTGGGACCCCGTCGGCAAACAAAGACCGTCTGGGGCACTTGCTGCCCAGGGAGATTGGGCACCCCATCGGCATGGGGGCAGATAATATTGTTTGTGAACATGGCGGCAAGCCGCCCGCTATGTTCACAAACAGTATTACGCTAGTTAACGTTCCGCCCTGCAATGACGGGTATTGTGCTGCAATGACGAGGCGGCCCCTGATTGCTGCGATGAAAACATTAGAAGTTGGTGCACTTTTGGAGACCAGTGTCATCACCACACTGTGCCTCCATAGGTCCACTATTGCCAAGCCCCCTAATGCAGTGCCTCCCTTGGCTGTAACAGTGCCATGCCTCCACAACCCGCTTCTCTCCTAAGCTGTCACATCATGTTTCTTGTGTATGCGTGCAAGAAAACATAATAAAGAGAGTGTGGGGGCAAAGCCCCCCACATGGAGGGGTGCAAGGGGCAAAGCCCCCCTCCACATAAAATATATTGTTGTTATTGTTTGGCTGGGTTTGTGATGGTGGATGTAAGCCTGTTTTACTAACATTCTAACATACTAAAATGCCAGCAGAATAGGCCTAATGGTCTTTCATGTCTGCTTGTTTGGTCAGCTTGGGGGCTGACCTTGCTGCCCCCCTCTCCCTCTCTGGCTTTTCCCTTCCCAGTCCCAGATATTCTCTCTGCACTGCTTTTTGCTTCCAGAACCCTTCCCCTGTACCTGTTCCACACCCTCTTGAACCCCTCCACCATCTCTCTCTCCACCAGCCCCTGGGCAGCGCATTTCATGGCTCAGTGAAGTAGCACCTCCTCCTTTCTCCCCTGAATCCCCCCCGCCAGCTTCCACCCATGCCCTCTAGTTGCCCCCCTCCTTCCTTTGGAGCACCCTGACTGCTCCTCCCATTTACCCCTTCATGTACCTGAAGACCTCTATCATGTCCCCCTGGTCCCTTCTCTCTTCCAGTGTGTACATATTTAGCTCTTTGAGCCTCTCCCCATAGGTCCTATCCCCCAAGCCACAAATCATTTTGGTTGCCTTCCTCTGGACCCTCTCCAGGAGTTCAATGTCCCTCTTTAAATGTGGCCTCCAAAACTGCACGCAGTACTCGAGGTGCGGCCTCACCAAGCAGTTATACAATGGAAGTATCACTTCCCTCCTTCTGGAGGTGACCCCCTAGCAATGCATCCAAGCATCCTGTTGGCATTTGCTGCTGCCCTCCTACCAGTCTCTGAGTTGTTCATCTTGACATCCACCACCACCCTCAGGTCCCTCTCAGCCATCAAGACTTGTAGCATTTCCTCCCCCAGGGTGTTCACTTGACCCTGGGTTCTGACTCCCAGGTGCAGTACCTTGCATTTCCCTGCATTGAACCTCAGCTTCCACTTTCTAGACCACCTTTCCAGAGCCTCCAGGTCCTCCTGTAGGGCCACCCTCCCCTCCTCCCCATCCACCACCACCCCCAGTTTTGAGTCATCCGCAAAGAGACTCATCTCACTCCTGATACCCTTTCTTATGTCAGAGACGTAGGCATTAAACAGGAGGGGCCCAAGAAACAATCCCTGAGGGACTCCACTAATGACCCTCCTTGGGGATGAGACTATCCCACCAACCACGACCCTCTGGGTCCGGTCCTGGAGCCAACTGCCTATCCATCTGATCATCTGGTTCTCCACCCCCATTTCTCCCAGCTTATCCAGCAGACCCCCATGAGGAACAGAGTCAAACACCTTGCTGAAGCCAAGAAAGAGGATGTCTACTGATCTACCCAGGTCCAAGGCACTCATCACCCAGTCATAGAACTCCACAAGGTTTGTCTGACATGATTTCCCCAGGACAAATCCTTGCTGTCTGTCGTCCAGGCACCCCAACTTTTCCAGGTCCACCCCTTGCCTCTCTTTGACAATGCTCTCCATCACCTTGCCCACCACCGATGTCAGGCAGATGGGCCTGTAGTTCCCTGCCACCTCCCTTGAATCCCCCTTGTGGATAGGCACTATATGCACCACCTTCCAGTCCTGGGGCACCCATCTTGTCCTCAGAGAGATGGTGAAGAGCTCCGCCAGGGGTTTTGCCTGGACATCGCCAGTTTCTTCAGCACTCTGGGATGTAATTTATCTGGCCCTGGTGCTTTCTCCATCTTAAGGGACCTGAGGGCTTTCCTCATTCTCTCTGCCATGATTTCCACCTCCGCTACCTCATCCCTCTGCTTTGCCTTCCCCCCACCTGCCAGTGATGCCCCCCTGACCCACCGATAGGTAAGGGTCCCCCTTCCTCCTCAGTTACACCATCTCCTCCCATGTATGATGCAGCCCCCCCCCATTTTCATTGGTGGAAACTGAGGCAAAGTACTCATTTCATACCTCAGCCTGCTCCCCCAGGTCTTGTGCCTATCCGTCCCCTGTTTTAAACCTGCTAATCTGCCCCTTCACCCTTCGTTTTTCCCCAATGTATCTAAAGAACCCCTTGTTCCCTCTCCTAATTTCCCTGGCCAGGTTCTGCTCCTTCCTTGCCTTAGCCGCCCTCACCACCCTAGTGGCCCTCCTGGCCATCAGCTCATACTCCCCTCGGTCCCTTTTACTCCTTGAGCACTTGAATTGCCTATAAGCCGCCTACTTTATCCTCACCACCTCCTGAACCTCCCTGGTCCACCAGTAGGGTCTTTGGGCCCTACTGCATTTTCATCTTACTCTTGCGCAGGTGCTGGTAGCATCCTGTACCCCCTTCCTGATGATTTCCCACCTACTGTCAGCATCCATGTCTGGCCCAATCCCATCCAAGTGCTCCTTAAGGATCCTTCCCATTTCCTTGAAATCCACCCCCCTGAAGTTGGTTACCTCCATCTTTGTGCAGCCTTCTACCCCTCCTAGGTTCTGGCAGAATCGGACTGTGGCATGGTCACTCCCCACCAACGGGTCCCTTACCTCCAGGCCCCCAATCTGGTCACTGTCTGCCAGGACTACATCCAGTATCTGCTCCCCCCTGGTCATTTCCCCCACCTGCTGAGTTAGGAATGCGTCCTGAAAGACATCCAACAACATCTGTTCCCTGGCCACCAAGGACATCATAGTCTCCCAGTCTGTTCCTGGCATGTTTAAGTCCCCCAACACCACCACCCTTGTCCTTCCCAATCTGCAGTGTCTCCCAACATCTGCCACCAGAATCTCCTCCATCTCCTCCACCAGTGCAGGGCGTCTATACTCCACTCCTATTTTTACTCTCTTGCCCCCCCCTTGTTATCAAGGTGACCCAAATTGCCTCCACAGTTCCCTCCGCCTCCTCCACTCCTCCTATGGCAATGCAGTTTTTGACTATTATTGCTACCCCTCCTCCCCTTCCCTCCCCCCTGCCCTTCCTGAACATCGTATAACCCTCCAGGTTCAGGTCCCAGTTGTGCCCTGTGATGACCCAGATCTCAGTGACTGCTGCCACATCCACCTCTCCCTCAGTAAGCATCGCCTGAAGCTCAGGCATTTTATTGCCCAAGCTCCTGGCATTTAGCAGGACTACCTTCCACCCTTTCCCTATACTTCCATTTCCACTGCTCATGTTCCTGTGGGATTCTGTCTTCCCTGGTCCGCACCTTACCAGTTGGCCTTTTTCAGCATTCCTCCAGCTCCCCGGGGGGGGGGGTGGAGACAGAGTCTCTCCTTTATCGGACCGCCCTCGACAGCCTTTTCTGCCATCCTTCCCCCCTTCACATGTTTAAACCCTGCCTTTCACCAATGAATCCCTCCATTTTCAATTTAAGGATTTCCTTCCCCTCCGAATTGAGATGGAGCCTATCTTTAGCATACAGCCCCTTATCCTCCCAGGTCTCCCCCCAATCCCCCATCAACCCATACCTTCTGGCCATACACACCTTTCCCTGAGCCACTGGTTTATCACCCTAATCTTCCTCTTGTGTTCCCCACTAGCCTTTCGCACCGAGAAGGAAATTGTGCATCCTATATCATGACATACTCTCGCAAGCTCCCTGAACCTTGCCTGTATCTCTAGCTCACTATTTCCCTCAATGTCATTGGTACCCAGGTGGACCAGTATGTCTGGGGAACCTCCACAATCCTTTGCCAGTTGATATACCTCATTCTTGGCCCTGTGCATCATTAGTCCAGGGAAGCATTTTGTTCTAACCGGGCAGGCTTCTCCCTTCCTATCCCATTTGATCCCCCTGATCATGGAATCACCCAACAGAAGCACTCTGGCCACCCCTTTTCCTCCCCTTCCATGTCCCTCATCCTTTCTACCAGCCCCTCCTCCCAGCTGGCTCCTTGCTCCTCCCCCTATCTGGGTGCCACCTGCCATCCCCCTTATTTACCCTGGCCACCCCCTCCTCTGATCCTATGCCCGTCCCTCCTGGTATCCTTCTGTACCTCGCTGACCCCACTGTTACTGCTCGCAACTGGTCCTCCCCCCCATCTGCTAAACTAGCCTGGCTTGTCCACCCTCCCTTCCCATCTCTGTTCAACCCCTCCTTGCCTGTCGTGCTCCCCTGGCCTAAACCCTCAGCTCCCTTTACTGTATCCTCCTTGTACTTCTGGTCCTTCTCCTTGCCCTTTCCTTCCAACTGGTCCTTCTCCTTGCCTTGTTTTGGATGAACTGCAGTCATGGTTCTTCTGTGGTGTAGAGGGTTAGACAGGGTTTTAGGTAGGGGGATGTGTAGGATTGAGTGTTGCGGTGTTGTGGGTCCAAGTCTAGGTGTTGGCGTGTGATGTGAGTGTGTGTAATGGTTTTTTTTAAGGTTTGACTTTTTCTGCCACTTTAGCGTACCCCCCCTTCCGACTTTGTTCCCCTCCCCGACACGCGCCCCTTCCAGAATGGGAATATTTAATCTGCCCCCAACTGCCCCCCTTCCTGACTTGCATGCTGTCCAGGAGTTATTTTACAGATTTCTCCTCTCTTGGCTGCCCCCAAAAATGCAATTTCCTTAACAGAGTGACTTGCTTTTTGCACCGTTTTGAGAGGTCGCTGTTGTTTACAGTTGCTGTTTATTTTGGCGCTGTTGTTTAGTCACTGTTTTTGCATTCGCTTTTTTTTTTTGCTATATTGACATGGAACTGTGAGCTAAATATGGCAGTAGAAAAATAGACATGGCAATAGAAAAAAAGGGTTCTCTGACATCTCGTCACAACAGGTGGCAAAAATTCCCAAATGATATGTAGAGGAAGCTAAACAAAGGCTAAAAGATGCTTTTATGCAGCAGGGCATTACAAAAATTATACCTTTTTCTGGTCTTGAATTATACAGGAAATATGAATCTGTGGAAACATGAACTCTGCTTGGCCTTTTGTGAAAATTACAGGCATAGAAAGGAATTTTGCCTTTTTAGGCTTGGGATGGTAGAGGGGGATATGGCCTGTACAGCTTCAGGAGAATGCATGTGGGACTGGGCTCATGTTTATGTAGTGGGGGTGTAAAAAGAACAGTTATGTAATAACTTACTGTAACAGTAGATCTTCATGAGAATCTCCCCCTTCAGGCCACACCTTTGGAACTATAAGCTGTCAGTGTCAGGACCACTTGGAAACGTTTTGCTAGCCAGGGGCCATCCACAATGACGTGCAATGTGTACACATATTGAACATGGACGGTCTCATAACTCATCAGGCCCCCCCCTGGAGATTAGCCTCACAGGATGTCTAGCCATGAGGAACCAAGAGATGAGACCAGCAGCAGGCATCCAAGGAGAGGCTTGGGGCTGGAGACAGAATCTCATACAAAGACGATGACAGCACACAAAGGAAAAGAAAAATGAAAACTGCAATGGCTTAGTTGACAGTGTTTCCTTCAGCAGGACCAACAAGGATGATCAATGGCAGGAGAAAGAACTGAGGAGTGATGGGACCATTCACATTATATACGCGTAGATGCTGCATGTCATTGTGGGCAGTCTCCAGCTAGCAAAAGGTTTCTGAGTGGTCCTGATGCTGAGGGCATATAGTTCCAAAACACTGGCCTGATGGAGGAGATATCCTCAATGAAGATCTGACAGTTTCCAATGTACTATTTGATTGCTCTAATTTGATCATATACTAAGAGCTCAATAGATTTTGCTGTACCACTTATGGACGGTAAGGACAAAAGGCCTGTTAAACAAGGTTGATTGCAAAACTGCTTTTCTCAGATAAAAAAGTTATAAATGTTGCCATAGCAAATTTTGTACATAATGCATTCCTAAAATTAGAAACATAGACATAGACTTTGACAGCAGATAAGGACCGCTTGGCCCACCTAGTCTGCCTATTTCCCTACCTTCTGGATAAGCTGCAGATCCTAGTTAACCAACAGCCTATTTCTTCCTACCCCCTACAAGAATTGCCTTATGTCTGTTCCATGCTTTCTTGAATTCCTCCACTGTTTTTGACCCCACGACCTCCTCAGGAAGGCTGTTCCATTCATCCAGCACCCTCTCTGTGAAAAAACAGTTCCTCACATTGTGCCTGAGCTGGACAGATAAAATTATATTAGGCTTACTCTTGTATGTAGAAAGCATTTGCATATGTAAAGGATATGTCTGATTAAAAAAAAAGTTATGTTACACCCATGTATGCTCTTTAACTGTTTTAAATGCAGTAATCTGAAATGGTTTTAGTTATGTACTCTATGTAGCAGTAAACTGAACTGAACAGAGTTTACTACATAATGTCTAGTAATGCACATTTGCACCATTAAAATGTTTAATACAGCCGGCCTGCCGGTGCAGTGGTTAGATTTCTGCTTGCGATGCCAGCAACCCAGGTTTGGGCACAAACCTGGGTCACTGGAGGGCCAGCTGGGGAGAAGGATTGAGCGTCCCATGGACAGGTCTCCTTCTCCGGGGGAGGATAGTGGACTGGCCCGGTGCCTGCTGGCTCCTAGCAGAGACTGGGAGTAGAGCAGGACGCATGGCCCTAAGGGTAACCAGGGGAGGAGTGAACTTTGGTGTATGCCATGACGTCACTACGCTGCCCCCAGCAGGAAAAAGGGAAAAAGCTCCCTGGCTGGCCGGATGATGGTCCCCAGCCCTCTGCTGCCGCCGAACCCGCGAACGGCACACCTCAGCAACATCCTGGGCCAAGTCTAGAGTGCGCTAGCCTACCCCCACCGGTGCCTTCTCCCTCAGAGGAGGGGGACCTGTCCAGAGAAAGGTATACGCCGGGTTACCCGGGGGAGCCGCATTATGAGGTGAGTAGCTGGTGTGGCATGGGCAGGCAGATCGGGAAGGGCCTAAGGGGACCCAAAGGAGTGGGAAGCTAGGGAGAAGGAGGGAGGCAAAAAAAAAAAATATTTAATAGTGCTGATGAGGGTACACAGTAACTTTGACTGTACTGTTAGTGCCAGTGAATGCCCTGTTCATGGCACAATGTCATCTTTCATGAGGTCACACTAATGAATCATGGTGTCATGGTCAAGTCAGAAGGTTCATTGCAGTGTGTTCCTCTCAGTGTACCTGACATGAACCTGAGCCTACCCACACATGGTCTATATCTTTGGCATTGTTCTATTCACCACTCACATCACAGGCAACCTCACATCCAAAAGAAGCAGGTTCTCCAGCTATGACTGACACAACAACTGTGTTTGTCTGTATCCAAGGATAACTTGTTTCATACTTGCTGGTCACATGTGCAGGTGTTAATCATGTTCGTGTGTGTATATACTGTGCTGTGCAAATTAGTTCCACGCACACTTTATGTTCACTGTTTCACATTCATCACAGGTATACAGTGCCAGTGTGTAACATGGAACATAATGTCAGTGTCATTTCACAGCATGGTGAGCCTTGTATGCTGGCTCTGCTGTTGCTTTAATGGTCAGTGCCTTGCCTTGCATATGTCATAACGCAGCATGGCATCCATGATGTCACATGATGTCATGGTTAATCACTGCAGGCATAGCATAGTGTAGCACACACTCAAGGTTTGGGTGCATGCTTGCAGGCTTCTCAGTACTGCATGCAAGCACTACATACTAGGACATGGGTGGTGACCTGTGGAATGTGACGGAGTTATGAGCAATAAGTGGTCAGTACTGATATAGTCATACAGCAGGGGATGGTTGTTATGATCATGTGCACCCTGTCATTGTGCTTTCCATCTGTCACTGTTTCTGTAGAACTACTCAGGGCATCTGTCATATTTGGCATTGTTTGTGGTCCTGGGTGTTGATGAGTCTGTACGGTTGTCGTGGATCCATTCTAGAGGAGTGACATCTGGATCCCTGCAAAGCAGACTCTGGATGGCAGATACTATATTGATGACTTTGGTGTATGCTGGCCAGTGGTAGAATCATCTCTGGTGAGTATTTCCCACTGTGCTCCTCACTCCTACATACAATGACTGACATTGTAGTGTATACTGTGGTCGTGTCTTGTGCATAGTATCTGTGTGAGTGTTGCTGACGTGCCCTTTCTGCATCCCTGTCATTGCAGGCACATCATGGAATTCTTTATAGGATAATTTTGGAGGAGTTGCCTTTCTCTGATTGCAGATGATCAAGCACAGTCTCTGACGGTGTGGAGGAGCAGCAGCAAGATGGTGTGATGTGACTGTCATGCATGGGTCACATCTCCATTCATCTTCCCCAGCCAGTGCACAATGAAGCCACAGTGATGTTAAGTTCCAGGTATACTGTACCTGGCGCAGCAATAAGCTACCAGCGGTGACACTGTGCTGCCCCTGATGGCAAGAGTCTGTCTCAGTTTGCTCATTTTGCTGATGTACTGCATGAGATATTGCACATTATTGTTATTTACTTATATTATTTTTTTATTTATGTTCATTATGGTTTACTTGTGTGACTCTGTGTCTGTACCCCGCTATTTTTCTGTGTTCCTATGTCTGTGCTTTACGTTATACTGCATGCATGTGCAAATGTATTGCTGTGCCCTGACATGCACTATGCACATGTCTTCATTCAGTGGCATTTCACACTACTATCCTATAGGCTGTGCTGTCATGGGCTCACATAGGGCATGTGTTGATGTTGTTGTCACACTGTTGTGCTGCTAATGCTGGCAATTTACACTGTGTGTTTTGTGCGTTCAGACATTCATGCTGTTACCATGTCATGATCTGACATTGTTGTGGATGGACAGGGGGTTGTTGGTGTAACCCCCCTATAAATGGGGAGTCCTGAAAAGTCTTCCTTGATCTTGCTTAAATGCTCATTGTCAGGCTGGTGTCCTGCGTTTTAGCAGTTTAAATGTATTGCCAGAGAGTGCCTATATAGCCTCTGTTTACTGTCTCTTTAAGAGCTGTCTGGATTGCAGTCATAATTAATCTGAGAGGGAGCTCTGCCAGAAGATGTACTTGTTTGCTGATCATTTGTTAGAGTAGTAATAATATTGCAGTTTGTTCTAACCTGCCTTCTTTGCAGCATAGACAGTTCTGTTTGTTTACATCATCTTGGTCCTGGAATGTCAGAATGGGCCAATCAGTACATTTGGGACTCTAAAATGGAGCCTGCTTGGTGGGGCCAAAACTTGTAGGAATTGTAGTTTTGGGCTTTTGGCACATAATATAACCTGGAGGGGGAGCCCTTGTTGTGACTGACAGACAGATCAGCCAACCGAACCTTTTGGATCTTGGGGAAAGTCACACACTGCTTGCAATTTCAGTTAGATCTGAGTGGGAAGTGAAGAAGTAGCAGCTTGAGATAGTTCGAGCAGCAATCCATAGTGGATTCGGGTGGGAGAACTGTGGAAAGGCCTGAGTTTGGCCTGCATGCTTGCCTGCTGTTCCTGAGAGGGAACTTTTTTATTTTTTTTCGGACTGAATCCAAATTTGGAGAGTGAATTAAACCACTGAATTGTGACCCGGCTTTAAGCTGAAGAAGTCCAAAGATTTGCTGAATGTGATTGGCCTGTCAGGACTTCCAGCTACCTCTGAACTCCCGGATTGTGCAAAGACTCTGTAATTGCGACTGAAGAGCCATTTGCCTGGTAAGTGGAATTTCTTTACATGTGAATGTGCTGTGTACTTATAGTGGGTCGTGATTTGGTTCCCCACTGTGTGTCTGAACTGTGTTTTGCTTGCTGGAGGCTGTATCCAGCTCCACACACTGAATCTGTATCCATTTCCATTGGCCTGGGCCCTGCTACACTGGCCCAGCCAGAATACCTGCTACGCAGAGAAAGTCATCGACGAGAGACTGGCCTGGGGATCAGCTCCCTGCTCAATGCCTTGAACAAGAACTACTTCTCGGTGATTCGAATGGACCCTGCTTCTTCAGGCCCTCCAGCTCAACAGTCTGCAGTCTCGATTTTGTCCTGTCTGTGTTCAGTATTGGGAATCATGAGTAAACATCAGGGTAGCTCTCTGCAACAACAGCTAAATCTAAAAGTGTTGTCATCTGATTGTCTTGTTGCCTTTTCGTTCATGAACTGAGCCCTTCGGCTCCGGATTACAAACAGTGTGTGTTGTGAACGTTGCTTTCTTCCATCACAGGGCCCCAACCAGCTGCAACATTCCTGGCTAGCCCACAGTTTTTCTACCTGGGTACCCAGAGCATGTGACTGTGTATGGACTCTGAACTACATGCATAACTGTCTGATTAATATAGCTTTTAAGCAAATCAACCTGATTACGCCAATCCCTTGTTCAAGTCCCCTGAATAAATCAGATTTAACTTTGTTTGCATTTAACCTGACTGTGGTTCCAGTTTGTGCCAAAAGCAGTAGTAGTAAGTAGTAATAAAATTTATTTATACAGGATATGAAAGCAATTTCAAACACCGTTAGGGTTAAAATAACCCTCTTTACAAGGTACACCTGTTTAGATGTCAGAATACAAGTTACAATTAAAATAAACATAAGAAACTACACATTTAACAATACAAATGAGTTAAATACAAAACAGCAATTTTATATCATGGCACATTAAATCTACGGGCAATTCAAGTAATCCATTACATAAAGCTTTATAGCAAGATTACATTTAGCTATAGTCAAATCCTTAATTTTCAATGGCAACGAAGGTCCATTCCAGACGGTAGCAGCTCTATACTGGAAAGTCAGGGTTACAAATCTGTTTTTATATTTAGGGACTATCAGGTCTCTAGCGCCACTCTTTCATAAATTAAACAGATGGGTGGAGTTGATTAATCTCTCTGCCAGACCAATAGGATGTCTGGTCTTATAGATTTTATAAACAAGATTTTACCAGATTTGCTGTCTCCTAATCTCTAGGGAGACCCAATTTAGCTTAATATACATATGACAGTGGTGGGTATCTATTTTACTTCTTAATACAAACCTTGCTAATCTATTATAACATGTATCAAGCTTATGAAGCATTGTTTTATTAGCACTCAAATAAACATGGCTTCCATAATCAATTAGTGGAATTATTAAATGATTTGCTATAACCTGTCTATCCTTAATATCCAAGCAATTCACTATTCTTCTGAGCGCACCTACCCTGGAATGGACTTTTTTTATTAACATATTTAAATATTGTTCAAAAGATAGCTTGTGGTCTACAAGCACCCCTAGGTACTTGTAGGCCAGAACCTGTGTCTAACAGATACCATTTACAGTTTTTATACATAGTTTGTCATTTTGTAAAGCATTCTTAAGTGCTTATGAGCCAATTAACATAGTTTTGGTCTTCTTTTTAATCAATCAATCAAATCTTTATTTATTCAGGCGAGCATCATTGAGCAAGGCTCATTTACAAGATGGACCTGATAAGGTCAAGGTTCGATAGTTGGTACACAACATATACATCAATGCACTAATATATGCATAACAGATACAGAAAAAAACACTTATAAATACAATGATCAAGGGTAAGAAGTTGATTCAGACATACATGACAAGGTAGGTTATAGGAAAATTATACAAAAGATAAAGTATATACATATCCCAATATAGGAGTCAAGGCATACACACAGCATAATGTAATACTAGGATGACTGGGGAGCATTTAGGAATAATGTAAGGGTCAGTGATTAGTGGGAGAAGGATTAGGTAGGTAGTAGGTAGTTAGGTAGAATTAAATGGAACTGGGGTACTATAAAAAGGGTGGCTGCCCGGGAGGGAGAACTGTGGAACAAAAATATGTCATATATGGTGGCTGTCTGGAAGGGGGTTGTGAAATGGCAAGTCTAGCTCTTGTGGTAACAGTTGCATTTCTCTGCGAAAAACTTGTGCAAAGCTGTTTAAAGGATGCTATAGGTATAAGATTGGACAGCTTTAGGAATTTCTGTAGAGTATTCCAAGCCATAGCTAGAGAATAGCTGATTGCTGCCCTCCCTAGCCGGGTGTTGACTTTAGGTATTTTGAGCATGATGAGGTTGTTGCTTCTTGGGGCATAGGAGCTAGCTATGGCCTGGGTGAAGCAGTCTGGAATATAGTTTGGAAGTTTTTTAGACAATGCTCTGTAGATCCATAGTGCTGCATTTCTGTTCCTTCTGAGATGTAGAGAAACCCATCCAACTGCAGCATAGAGAGAGCAATGATGAGTGTTAGCTGGAAGATCTGTTATGAATCTTATTGCTCTATGGTACAGGGTATCCAGCTTGCTTAGGTAGGAGATGGGGCAGTGACTATAAAGGAAGTCTGCATAGTCAACAACTGAAAGAAAAGTGGCCTGGACTAACCTCATCTTTGATTCTCTTGTTAGGAAGTGTTTTATTCTATAGAACAGGCCAAGCCTTTGGCAAAGTTTTTTCAGCAGTTCTTCAATATGATGTGTGAAGTCGAGTCTGTTATCAATCCACACACTTAAGTATTTGAATTTTTCTACATACTCCAGATTTTCTCCAAGGATAGTGTATAGCTTGGGGAGACTGCTTAGTCGGGAGGTGTTGGTGGAACTTTGATTGGAGAAAAGCATTGCTTTTGGTTTTTTTTGCATTTAAAAGGAGCTTTTTCTCAAGTAGTTGATATTGCAGCAAGGAGAATTCTGCCTGTAAGATTTCACAGACAGCTGCAGGTGATGGGTTGCTGACATACAAAACAGTGTCATCAGCAAAGAGGTGGACAGCGGCTTTGGTGAGATTTGAATCAATATTATTAATGTAGATGGCAAAAAGGATAGGACCCAGGATAGATCCTTGCGGAACTCCTCTTAGCAGTGGTTTTAAAGGGGATAGATCACCTTCAGCTTTCACCTGCTGTGACCTATCTATAAGGTAACACCTGAACCATTTAAGGGAGGGTGGATCTAGGCCAATGGAATGCAAGGAAGAGAGTAGCAGCTTGTGGTCCACAGTGTCAAATGCTTTACTTAGGTCAAGAAATACCGCACAGACACTATTCTTTTTATCTTATTCGGTTTGGCAGTCATTTGTAACTTTGGCCAGTGCAGAGATAGTGCTGTGCCTGGCCCTAAACCCAGATTGAGCTGGATTCAAGAGGTTAGCATCATCAAGATATTCTCTTAGCTGGATGCTCACTATTTTCTCTAGCATCTTGAATAGCACTGGAAGAATGGAAATGGGCCTGTATTTATTAAGGTCCATAGGGTCCCTTGATTTTAGAAGGGGGAACCACTTGGGCTGTCTTCCACACTGTAGGAATAGAACCAGAGGTTAAATATAGGTTAAAGAGATGTGTTAGGGGAACTGCAAGTACATGAAATGCAATCTTTAGAATGTAGGGGTCAAGAGAGTCTGCCCCTGTGCTTTTTTGTAATATCCAACTGCCATAATAGATCCTCTACTTGCTTCAACAGGACGGGTTTGAAGGAGAAGGAAGAATCAGCTCTCTGGGCACCAGTGTACTGGGAGCTTAGTTGTACATGCAGCAGATTAGCTGGAGAGGTGTCAGAGGCAAGGCCAGCAGTTGTGAAGTGGTTATTGAAGGCATCCAGAACTTCCATTTTGCCAGAGATAGAACCATTATTGTGGTGCAATTGAGTTGGTAGAGAGGTGCCAGAATCCTGCCCTACAATACCCTTGATGGTGCCCCAGAACCTAACAGGATTGTGATAGGATGAGTCAAGTTCAGCCAAGTAAAGGCAGCCTTTGCATCCCTTTCTTGGTGCAGCTATTCTGGCTTTCCTAAATAACACCCAGTCATTTGGGTTCTTGGTTTTTCTTGCCATCTTCCATAATTTGTCTCTCTCCAACAGTGCAGATTTGAGGTCAGCTGAAAACCAGCGGCAAGATTTGTTTTTTATTCGGACACTAGTGATTGGGGCATGGGTATTAAGGGCACTTATTATTATGCTGTTTAGCACCTGATGTGCTTTTTCCACAGAGTGCGCAAGATAAAACTCTTGCCCGCTTGGAGAGTGAGCTAGATCATGCAGATATCCTTCCATATTGAGGTTTTTCTTGGCTTTCCTCATTAGAAATTTTGCTGGGGTTGTTGGTTTACTGGAAGATCTTACTCCTGTAATGAGGCAGTGATCACTTATATCACCGAAAAGCACTCCAGTGTGTATGAATAGATGGGGTTTGTTCACCAGCAAGATATCAAGTAGTGTGCTGTTGTTTCTATTCTTTTAATTTATTCTTGTTGGCTCATTTATCAGTTGTGTGAGCCCATGTGTATCACAGAACGATACCAAAGGTACAGCTGCCTTGGAAAGCCAGTTTAGATTCAGATCACCACGATAATGACTTCTTCAGAGCCTGGTTTGAGTAGATTCCCCAGGTGGGATAAAAGCTTGTGATCAGCAGAGGAGGCCTGTAGCAGCCTACTAGCTGGAAAGCTGCTGTATTAGGGAGAGATACTTTGAGGGATATACATTCGAATTCTTTGGGCATCGAGGTTGCAGTAAAGCAGGATACAGGTATACTGGACTTTACATATATAGCTACTCCACCGCCCCTTGTTAGGTGATCCACTCTGAATAACTGATAATTGGGTAGATTAACATCCCTATCTGCTGTGGTGGGTTTGAGCCATGTCTCAGATACCACGAGAAAGTCTGGCAAGGTATGGGCAACCCAGCCTTGTATCAGTGTAAGTTTTTTCAGGAGGCTGCATGCATTAATATGTAGAAAACTGAGGCCTTTGATAGAGGTTAGGTCTGCTGGTGAGGTGATACACTCAGGGGGGCCTGGGTTGATTTCCACATTTCCAATACAGAGTAGTAGAAAGAATAGGAGTTTCATAAGGGCTGCAAGAGATAGGAAGAGGGGGCTGTCTTTGGTCCTCCTTTTCTTGCTCTGTCGCCACTCTTTTGAGGTGCTCCAAAAGGGCTATGACACCGTATTTAGACACCGAGTAGCAGTTTAGTAGTCAGGGCATAAGGGGGAACTGTATATGCCGTAATGGAGCATTGATCGGAATACATACATGGTGATTTGTGTCCCTTTATGGCAGTCACCCCACGGGTACTGATGCAACAATGGTAGGGCATATATGAGGGTCTGAACATTATACAATGAAGATGAGATAGAGAGGCTAGGCGGGTGGGTCACCATATTTTGTGTGATATGGACATCCTCCTTAAGGAACCCCATGCATGACAGGGAGAGAAATAGCAGGAGGAGTCTCCCCATTGTGAAAGTGGTATTGATGGTTAACTACCGGGAGAACAGTAAGGGAAGTATTGCTGATTAGGTGGTACAGCAGGTCGGTGATACAGTTTATTGGCTAGAGTAGTGCTGAGGGGCGGGGAAGAGATTTCCGGCGGAAGATGCCTATAAAAATAACACACAAGGAGGGGAAGGGTGGGTGGGCAAAAAATTTTGCGGCTTTCCCGTGCCCTTTCCTCGGTGTCCCGTCCTCATAGTCTCCTGGGTCGGCTTAGTCGCCGACCGCCGCTGGCTGAGCGTAGCCCCGCACTCAACTGGGTGCTGTAGGCAGGAAACAGACTGGGGAGAGACAGAGGAAGGAGCAATAATTAGTAGAAAACAGAAACAAGTGTTTCTGCTGGTCAGAGTGACTAAAATTTGCACAACAAAAGGCTGTGGGGGGCTGGGGCGCCATAACGTCTGTCCCACTTTAAATTACCAAAAAAAGGGGCTTGTAATCACAATTACACAGAATTTAACATTTTCCCTCTACACTTACAATAAAACAAGTAAAGCAGCTCTTTTTTGAAGTTTTCAGAAAAAAAATTTCAAGTCCCAGAACAGCTTCAGGTAATGCAAGTTCAGTCAATGCAATTCAATGGGGCAGGAGGACCAATCAGCTGCTCTGCCTTGAAAACGCTCACTTACCGATTGGCTGCAGCTTTCCTGTGCCTTTCCTCAGTGTCCCTCCCGACCTCGTGGTCCCCTGGGTCGGCTTAGTGGTCGCCGACCGCCCGCTGGCGGAGCGTAGCCCCGGCGCTCAACTGGGTGCAGTGGGCAGGGAAATCAGACGATTGGCCGTGGCTTTCTCGTGCCTTTCCTCGGTGTCCCTCCCAGCCTCATGGTCCCCTGGGTTGGCTTAGCAGTTGCTGACCGCCCACTGGCGGAGCGTAGCCCCGGCGCTCAACCGGGTGCTGTGGGCAGGGAAATCAGATAAGACCTGAGGAGGCAAACCAGGCCTTCAGTATATTAAAATCTGACTGCAGGTTGGCCTCCACCTCCACCAGGTCTTTTCCATCACAAACCAAGATGGTATCATCGGCATAAAGCCTAATATGAGTAGACGTTATATGGCAGGGAAGACTATTTATATAAAGGATAAATAACAGGGGTCCTAGTATGGGCCCCTGTGGAACACCACGAGTCACTGGTAAAAATCTTGAACCAATTTCCTCCACCATTACTGTTTGAGATCAACCTTCCAAGTAAGATCGAAACCAATTTAATGGTTCAGTTGCTATACCTATTTGTTTCAGCCTTTGTACAAGCAAAGAATGATCGACCAGATCAAAAGCCTTGGATAGGTCGACGAACACAGCACCCACGGATCTTGACTCCCCAAGTGGGGTTGCCACTAAGTCAATAAAATCTGTGAGTACCGTGGTCGTTGACCTACCCCTTCTAAAACCAGACATATTTTTCCAGGTGATCCATAAATTGTGTATGTATCAACCTTTCCAACAGCTTAGATAGGACAGATAATAGCGCAATTGGTCTATAGTTTGCAGGCCTAAAATCCAAGCCTCCCTTATGAATTGGCACTATTGTAGCCTGTTTCCATGTATGAGGAAAGTTCCCTACAATCAAACTCCTGTTGAAGAGATCAGTTAAGGGTTGGGCCACCTCGTATACAGAATCTTTCAAAAACCTAAATACTACATCATCTAATCCTTTGGCCTTGTGTTTTGGCAATTTATTTATTTCTTTTATTACTTCTTTTCTTGTTATTTATTTAAACCTAAATAATAGTACTAAGTTTTGATCTGTTTGACCATCACTTCCCTCATTCCCACAATTCCCCTTTTCCTGTAATCCACTTGGAATGATTATATCGGGAAGTTCAATACAATATTTATTTAGAGTATTAGCAGCATTATCTGGATTTAGAAGAATGCCATTTTCAATAACTTTTGCACCACATAGATTATTTTGTGATTTAACAAGTGATTTCATTAAAGTCCAATATTTGTTTCGGTCATTAGTTTCATTTATTTTATGTCTATAATAAAGTGCTTTTGTTTTCTTTACCTCCTGAGTGACTTTATTACGTATCTTTTTAAAATGCTCCTGGACAACCTTGTCCAAAGTTTTGTTACCTTTTTCCATAACTGCTTTTTAAATATTATTTATTTTCTTAATACATCATTTATCCATGGTAAATGTTTTTGTTTTTTTGTTCTTTTTTTTTATATGGGGCACACTTGCTACATACCTCTAAAAACATTTTTGTAAATTCCTCTACTGCCAAATCCAGATCCGGAATTAGGAAAATCCTATACCACTTTTGTTGTGACATTCTGATTTGAAAAGGTTGTTTATTACATTTTTATAACATCTCTTTACTATGAAGTTCTCTCTTAGGGGGTGAACATTAAGCTGATTTACACAGAAGAGACAAAAAAAACACATTATGATCACCCAAATTTGGAGGACAGACCTTTGTTTCTAAAACTATAATATTTGGAGTCACAAAAATAAGGTCTAATATATTATCAGGACTGTTTATCTTACATTTCCTAGTTGGTGTGTGGACTAACTGAATCAGGTTTAAGATCTGAAATGATTCTTTTAGCTCCTGACCTCTTCTTCCCCCCATGCAACATTAAAGTCTCCCATTAATAATATATTTTTGTCTCTAGTGTGCAGCCCCATGATGTTGGCCAGTTTCTCTAAATGGATTGGTTTAACTTTTGGTGGAGAATAAACCACTCCAAGTACCAAATCAATGGAGGGGATAAAAATCAGGATACACTCTATATCTTCAATCTCACAGGACAATATGACCTTAGAATGCCCCAAAGAGTTATTTACATACAATATTATACCCCCTTCCCTTGCCCCTCTATCTCTTCTGTGAAAATAGTAATCATTTAACTCTAAATCTTTGTCTACTTCTTTCTTTCCCAACCAGGTTTCTGAAAGAGCAATTATATCTGGCTTTTCCACTTCAACCCAGGCATAAAACAAGTCCAATTTATTTACTAAACTTCGTGCATTGTCGTGCATGATTTTTATAATTTCTTGATTCAGGACCTGGATTGGTCTCAATATCACCACTAAGGGCTAAGGTTACCAGGAGCACCCATCCATCCGTTCTACCAATTGGCCTGGAAAAGGGACCATACCTTACCTGCTGGTTCTTTAAATGCAGTTTCACCAGGAAAAATGGTTTCTCCTATTTACCAGGCCAGATCCATTATTGGTAGAACAATCTGGAGGTTAAAAGTTCTGGTGAAGTTGACTCCTTATAGAAAAAGAAACAGCTGAATGTGTAGAACAAATTTGCAACAAGCAGATAAGTGCGATTATTATCCCCAAAACCCAACCAAACATTACTTTTAGGTTATTTTTATAAGACTGTTTGTATTCCATAATAGTTTTATAACAGAGTTTAAAAACCACAAATAAATATCCTCCAAGCCACTAGTAACAATAAAGAGTGCTCTGTATCTGACAAAGGACCACCAGTTTGGCAAATAGTGAGGTTTCTAATTGCAAGAGACACTAGTGACACAAATTTTAAAACCACCAACTTTAGGTTACCTATATATCTATATTTTGCAATAACTATAAGCTACTTTCTCAGTAGCAGCAATTATATAAACCTCCAGTTGTTTACCAGTCAAGTAGAGACTTCATCTTCAGCTTCTTGTTTGAATTTCTATACCGAGTGGCGCTTGCACTACTCACGCTCGCGCCACAGTGCTCGCGCTGTAGCAGTGTGAAGCTTTTTAAGCTGTAGAGCTCCTCCTTAGCTGTGACGCATCACTCAGTTCTCCACCCTCTCAGCTGATTGAGTCTCCGTTACACTGGGAGTTCCGAGGCAGTTCTAACACACAGTCACTGTTTTAGGCACAAATTAGATCAGCAGGTAGTTCACAGATGGTAACAGCAGAGCTGGCTTTGATGTTACAGCTGGAGCGTACCTGTTCATACAGCAGCGCAAAGCTTTTTAAGCTGTAGAGCTCCTCCCTTAGCTGTGACGCTTCCCTCAGTTTTCCACCCTCTCAGCTGATTGAGTCTCCGGTACACCAGGAGTTCCGAGGCAGTTCTAACACACAGTCACTTTTTTAGGCACAAATTAGAGCAGCAGGCAGTTCACAGATGGTAATAGCAGAGCTGGCTTTGATGTTACACCTGGAGCATGGGGAAGTATTGTACTGTTGCTATTTGCTGTGTTTAACCTTGTTTTACAGGGGTCACCAGGATCACACTAGAGGAACCAGCCCTGGTGGTAAATGCAAACAGTGTGGGTAATTGCTTGGTGAATAAGGGTCATTGTGAAAGTAATTATTGTATATTGTTCAGGCCACTAGAAGGGAAAGAGAGGAGTTACAGTGTCCTGGAGGGCTGTGTCCAGGTTAGCTTGACCACTAACAACCCTGACCTCCGGATGAAGGCACACGTTTCATTACCCAGGCCCCTTAACCTGCTACTAGCCAAGCAGGCAGAGGTAGTAGCCCTTGGGATAGCGCCATCTAGGGGTTACATCTTGGAGGCTCACCACTGGGATTTTGTGTCTTCTAGTGGCCAAAATTACGAATTATTGTCAAACATAAATGGCAACCCCAACAGAAGTGGCTGTGCACCAGTTGGTGGGGTAGTGTATGGGGCAAGAGATTGACCCCCATAATGCTTTGCTAATACTGGATATACCTATGAGCATTAGTAAGGATACTGTTGATGGGGCACTTTCTAAAGTTGAATGTTTGAAAAAGGCTGTAGTGGTGGGTCGATAGGCTGATTTAACTGCCCAAACTCTCATGGCCTTGATGGAGTGTAGCAACCCCCTGGACAGTTTAAAGGTGCCCCAGACTATCAGTCCAGAAGGGTTCCCAGCCTCCTGGAGGGTGATAACCAGAGATAGCAAGGATCCCTTAGCGGATGAGCCCCCACCATTATCTGAGTCTCTTGAGGAGAAGTTTGCCAAGTTGTTACTGGAGGAGGGCAAAACTGTGGAGGAGTTAAAAAAATTATTCCGGACACCTGGGAGTGTCACCTCCCCACTGTCCACACCAGTCACAGCACCTGTTCTTTCACCAACTTCTGTACCTGCCTCTGAGCCAGCAAGTAGTCATGGCCCTTATCACAAGTTCAAGGTATTCTCTGGCATCCGCCCTACTCCTAATGGTGAAGTCGACCTGGAGACCTGGATAGACTCTGCTACTCTTGTGGTACAAGACTGGCAATGCTCAGAGGCCAAAAAAAGGGCCCGCCTGGGGGAAAGCCTCCAAGGACCCGCCCTACATACTTTTCGCTCCCTGAGGTCCTCTGACCCTGATGCAAAAGCCCAAGAGTACACAGTCACCCTTAAAAATGTGTTTGGGGGCACCACTAGTGTTGAGGCCTTGCAATGAAAACTTAAAGATGTTAGACAATAGCTGGGGAATTGTTATCTGCCTACATGGCTCAATTAGAAGGAATCCTACAAACTGTTTTTCGGAAAGGAGGCTGGGCCTCTAGTGAAGTGGACCGGGTAAGACTGGATCATATCCTCTGCTCTGCCTGGCAATCCAGCTGGGTGTTGCTCAAATTGCAACTGCATCAAAGGAAATCTGGTCCCTTGCCCTTCCATGTGTTGCCGAAGGAGGTACGGGAAGTTGAGGAGGAGGAGGAAGGCTTTTTGGAGCCTTGCGCAGTCGTAGCTGCTGCAACCCCTGCTCCAGGCGCGGGGTCGGTCGCTGATGGCCTGGAATCACTGTAATCACATGATGGAATCCGAGAACTAAATGTCAGCCCAGGGGGGCCCAGCCATAGAGGGACTGCTATGGATGCTCCACCATGGGATGAACTGCTGAGGGAGTTCAGAGAAATGAAAAACAGTCTCTTTATGAAGGCCACTCCTGCGAGTACAGGCCCTGATCCTTATCCAACTGCATCTGCTATGGGGGTGAGGATGCACACCCAGGCATCTCCTGCTGACAGCAGCTCAAAAATTGATGTCTTGACTATGGAAGTGAGAGAATTGATGAGATGTTTCCAAATGCTTACCACACCGCAGACAGAGGTGGAACCAAGGTTTTCTGTTGGTAGTACCCCCGCCTCAGCTCCCAGTGTGATGTCTCAGCCACACCAGACCCCAGAAAGCATATTTTGCCATAATTGTGGGAAGGATGGGCACATGAAGAGAGAATGCTGATCCCCAAAAGACCTAGATAAAGTTGTATACAGACTTCAAGGGGAGCTTTGGAAAGCGAGACCATGGCCGAGGAGCACCGGAAATGACCGCAGTGCAGGGTTGAGAAATCCTAACTTTGTGGCTAAATCATCTGTCCAGGCTTCTGCTACAGCCTCTCCAGACTGGTCCAGAATAGTGGACCCTTCGATGGAGACTTCTGTGACTGTCAATGGTATCCATGCTAGGGCTGTGCTCGATAGCGGGTCACAAGTGACCATTGTATTCCAGGACTGGTATGACAAACACTTATCTGATGTTCCACTACAATCTCTGGAAGGTTTGCATGTGTGGGGCCTGAGCGACAAGTCTTATCCCTACCTAGGATATGTCTGGCTCTGGTTGTCTTTCCCTGCGACTGTAACTGGTGTAGATGAACAAGTAGAGACACTAGCCCTGGTGTGCCTCCTCCTATGGGATTGTATGATGGGATTCCTTGCTCATTGGAACCGCGGCCACATGTTTGGAAGACTAGCGTAGTTGTGTCATGAAAACAAGGGAACGGATCAGGGGCACTGAGAATCCCAGCCCTGAAAAAGAAAGCCTATGATCTGCAAAAGTGGATTACTGAAGCCAATGGAGATGAGTCGGTGGGGATAGTGTGGAAGAAAGATCCTGATTCTCTGGTACTCCCTCTCAATGCTTAGTACATCATCAGGAAGAGGTTCACATTAGAAAGGAAGTGAAAAATGAAATATTAATGTTGGATGCACCGGGTGATGGAAAGCTGCCAGAGGGATTATTGGTTAAACCCAGCATTTTGACTGCCCGTGCCCATGCCTATGCATGACGAGTGATGGTCCAGATTTGGAATGTGTCATATTGGAAGGGTGCACCCTAAATACAGTACACTGCACAGACACTGCTGTATTACCCAGCAACAAGTACTCTGGTGAAAAGGAAAGAGTGACCCCGGACTTATTCGACTTTGGAGATTCACTGTTGCCAGCTGAATGAAAAGCTAGAATTAGCAAGAAACTCGCCCAGAGAGACCAAGTGTTTTCATTAAAAGAATGGGACATGCGGTGTGTCCTGGGTGCAGAGCATCACATACGCCTGCATGATGACCAACCATTTCAAGACAGATCCCGACGCCTCGCTCCAGCGGACAGAGATGATGTTAGGAGGCACCTGCAGGAAATGCTCGCTGCTGGCATTATACAAGAATCAAGAAACACATATGCCTCTCCCATTGTGGTTGTGCATAAGAAGAATGGGTCCATGAGGATGTGTGTTGATTATCGAACCCTGAACCGGTGGACCATCCCAGATCAGTACACCATGCCCCGTATACAAGATGCCCTGGATTGCTTGAATAGGAGCAAATGGTTCTCGGTACTGGATCTTTGCAGCAGATATTACCAGATTCCGATGGCCCCGGAGGACCATGAGAAAACAGCCTTCATCTATCCTTTGGGGTTCTATGAATTTCTGAGAATGCCACAGGGGATTTCAGGCACTCTGACCACCTTTAGTGACTGATGGAACGTGCGGTGGGAGATATGAACCTGCTGGAATGTCTAGTGTACCTAGATGATGTCATTGTGTTCAGATGCATATAAGAGGAGCATGAGACCCGACTGTTTAAAGTGCTGGACCGATTGGAAGACTTCGGCCTCAAGCTGTCCATCGACAAGTGCCAGTTTTTTCAAACCTCCGTGAAGTATGTGGAGCACATAGTACCTGCAGAAGGAATAGAGACCAATCCCAGTAAGGCTGAGTCACTGACTACTTGGCCCCAGCCCCAAAAGTTGAAAGAACTACAACTTTTTCTGGGGTTCTGTGGCTATTACTGCAGGTTCATAAAAGACTATTCAAAGATGATTCGTCCGCTCCTGAATCTTACCCAGGGTTACCCCCCCACCGACCGTAAATACAAGAAAGGGCCTGTCAAAGAACCAGAGAAAGTGTACTTCCACACAGGTGAACCTTTTGGGCCCTGCTGGACACCTGAATGTGAAGCAGCCTTCCACAAAGTCATATACCAGCTCACCCACACCCCTGACCTCACCTATGCTGACCCTACCAAGCCCTATGTGCTGCACATGAACGTTAGTCTACAGGGCCTAGGAGCTGTGCTGTATCAAGACCATGAGGATGGTTTGAGACTGGTAGCTTTCGCCAGCAGGAGCCTGACTCCATCCGAGCAAAACTATCCTGTGCACAAGCTGGAGTTCCTTGCCCTAAAATGGGCCATCGTTGATCAGCTTCATGAGTACCTCTATGGGGCTAAGATATTGGTGAAGACCGACAATAACCCATTGAGCTATGTACAGACTTCAGCTAAGTTAGATGCCACTGGGCACCGGTGGCTCTCTGCCTTATCAACCTATGATTATGCTGTCGAATACAGACTGGGACTGAACCATATTGATGCTGATGCCCTGTCATGAAGGCCCGCTTCCAAGAGTGATTGGGTCTGGCTGTCTGAACCTGACATCCAAGCATTGTCCCAAAAGTTTGACATAGATGAACAGATGTCTGCGGACACAGTGGACTGTCTAGTAGATTGCTTGGGCCCCTCCTGATACCTGCATACTGACTGCCTATTGCCATTTCTCTGCTCTAGATATTAGTGCACTACCTCAACTTGACAATGACAATATTCAGTGGGCTCAATCCCAAGATCCTATGATTCAACCCGCACTTGATGCCCTGCATGCGGGGAAAGATGTGTCTAAATTGCATTCCCCTGACTTGTGAACTGCCCTATTGTTTAAAGAAGGCCCCAGGTTAAAGTTACTCAATCAGTTGTTATAGAGAGAGTCAGTGGATCATAGTGGTCAAGCAGACAAGCAACAATTGGTCCTGCCCACGGCCTTTAAACACTTGGTACTGAGGTCCCTCCACGATCACATGGGGCACCTCGGTATTGACAGGACTCTTGACCTGGTACGATCTTGATTCTACTGGCCCAAGATGGGGGCCGATATTGAGCATCATGTAAAGACTTGTAGTTGCCTCCATGGAACTGTTCTGCATATATTTTTTGTGTTTAGAACCTGATCAACAGAATACTGGCAATGTGTTAGTGGTTACGGATCATTTCACACGGTATGCACAAGTTTTTCCAACTAAAGATCAAAAAGCCTCTACCGTGGCAAAGGTGCTAGTGGAAAAATTCTTTGTCCACTATGGTGCCCTCCAGCGGATCCACTCTGACCAAGGCAGAGACTCTGAAAGTAGGCTAATCAAAGAAATGCCTTCTCTGTGGGGGGTGCGGAAGTCAAGAACCTCCCCTTATCACCCACAGGGGGACCCTCAACCAGAACGTTTTAACCGCACCCTTCTAGACATTCTGGGCACCCTCCATCCAAAAGACAAGCACAAGTGGAGCCAGAAAATTAGCACCTTGGTACATGCATACAATTGCACCAAAAATTATGCTGCTGTGTTCTCCCCCTACTGCCTCATGTTCAGGAGGCAGGCCCAACTGCCAGTTGATGTCTGCTTTGGGGTCTCTCCAGATGGGATCTGAGCTGAAAACCACCTGCAGTATGTACAGAAACTGAAAGCTAAATTGAACCATGCATATCAATTGGCCCAGACAATGGCTGCCAAGAGAAATCTCGCCAACAGCTATGGTCCGGACACCGTGTGTTGTTACGCAATTTGGGACTGCATGGCAAGCACAAAATTGCTGATAGGTGGCACCATCTTCCTCATGTAGTAGTTGGAAAGTTGGATGATCTATCAGTGTACAAGGTTCGCCCAAAGAATAACTCCAAAGCTGTCAAGACCATGCACCGTTACCACTTGCTGCCTATCGGCCAAGTTATTATTGAAGCTGAGCCAGCAGGCATTGCCTCCCCTGGGCGGGTGACTCGTGCTACTGTAAAAAAGAGACAGTCAACCTACCCCAGTAGTTACAGGTTTAAGGTTTCCCCCACAGCAGGCCCAGAATGATAGTGACTGTCAGTCCACCTCTGATGAAAGTGACTATGGTAATTCCTATTATCCCTCCTATGAACTGAGTCAGTTGTTTCGAGGAAATCCTATGCAGAATCGTGTGGATGAAGCTGGACCTTCTGGACTGCCTAACCCCCCAGCTTTGTCCTTGGAGCCAATGTTCCCTGAAAGTGAAGTGCAAAGTATCATGTCTGAGGCTGCGGACTCCCTGGCCCAGATATTCAAACTGCGCTCAAAAGTAGCGCAACAGCAGGAGCAAGCACAAACCAGTTGCGCAAATGCGCAACAGGTGCGATATTCAAACATGGAGCAGAGCAAATTGCGCAAGCAACCAACGCCTGAATATCGCATACATACTGCGCCATCGCAACCAGGAAGGAGAAGTTGAGTCAAAATGTTGCACCATGGAGCAACCAGGGAAGCTCAGCTGAGCATTCCAGAGCTGCCATAGCGCAAGCACAGCCCCCAGAGCAATGGAACTGCACATCCAGGAGGCAGGCTGGGGCCCACCGCCAGCTACTATGCCACACATGGGCACAGGAACACACTGCAGAACCCACACCACACCTGCACACCCCAAGAACAGCATCACTGGGGTGGGACAGATGATCTACCTGCCCATGGGGACAAGCCAACAAAGCATAGCAGAGCCATGACACCCCAGCACAACCACTGGCAGGCTGAGAGTGCCACACACAGGGGGTTGACAACCACAGCGCACATTAGCCCCCCATACGCACAGCACACCCTGCACTGTGACCCCAAGACACCACCCATGTGCAGTGACTGGCATTGCAGGAAACCATGGAGTCCCCCCAGCACTCGGCAGCCCCATGCAACACAGAAGCCTACAAGCCAGACACACCCTGTGCACCCAGCAGTGGGTGGCAGCAGATGGCAAGACTAACAAAAAGTCACTGCCATGCTGGAGATACCTCCCCATGCACACACACACACACACACACACACACACACACACACACACACACACACACACACACTACCAGGACCATATCACCCCAGATGGCATGTACACCACTGCAACTGAACAACCATAGCCAGCTTCAAAACAGAGACCAACACAGTATTCATATCAAAATATAAATGTATTATCAAAATGTAAAGTGCAAAACAATCAACTATAATTATTTACAAGGTGCATGGGTACAAGGTAGGTGGGCAAGGGTGGGATGAACAACTGGGAGAGGGAAGGCAGAGTGGTAGGGATGGGTGAAGTGGAAGGGCACTTGGTCTAGGCCCAGCAGGCTGGTCCTCCTCTGCTCGGTGTCAGCTGTTCTCGGGCGATGCCTCCTCTGCAGGCCATGTCTGTGAATGTCTCTCAGGATGGCCTGGTTTTCTAGGGACCTTCTGTCAGCCTCGTATGTCCGCTGTATCCTCCTGAGAACTATGAGGCTAGGAAAATGGGAACACAGTCAATGGCTGTGACTGACCACAACCCTGAACACCACCCAACCTGCAAGTCACATAGCCCAATGTCCCACACCTTTGATGGCATGCACCCACCCACAGTGAACATGCACATGGCCATCACAAACAGGCAGCACCAGCTATGCGCACCACTGCCCACACACACTGCCCACGTCAATCACAGTACAAACTAGGCTGGCAAGTGACGTGGCAACGTGGTGCGATGCCAGTTACACAGCTATGTGCCCAGTGCATGCCTGACCACCAGTGACGCGTACACAGACGTGCTGTGATACTGCACAGTGATGCATGTCACCTGTGCCGTGCCTACATACATGGATACATAGACAGTGTCGACAGATAAGGGCCTATGGCTCACCCAGCCTGCCCATTTGAGCTTGTAAGTTCACTCTGTTTTCCTATAAGTCTGTTGCACCTTACCCCTGACCTCCAGAATTCCTTTATGTCTATCCCGTGCATTCTTAAATCCCGTGACCAAGTCAGCCCCCACCACTTTCTCTGGCAGAGTGTTCCACTTGTCCACCACCTGTTCTGTGAAGAAATTCTTCCTCACGTTTCCTCTGAATCGTCCCCTCCAACTTCATCCCATGCCCTCTAGTCCTGGAACATCTTTTATGCTTAAAAATAGTGTTTTCCTGCACCCTGTTCCTCCTGTAAGATACTGTATGTCCCCATCATCTCCCTCTCCCTCCTCTCCTCCAGGGAGTACATGTTCAGTTCCTTCAACCTGTCGTCATAGGACTTGTGATGCAATCCATGCACCATCCGTGTGTGCCCTCCTCTGAACCTTCTCTACCCAGTCCATGTCCATACGTAGGTATGGTCTCCAGAACTGTACACTGTACTCTAGGTGGGGCCTCACTAGTGTCTTGTATAGTGGAATTATGACCTCCCTTTCCTGCATGGTTGTGTTGTGCATGGCTGGTGGTCTTGCCTCCCCAGCATGCAATAGCATCCATGAAGTAATGATACTCACACCTCAAGCAGCTGGGTCTGCGCTGCTGCTGCTGCTGGGGCACAACACCCCACGGCAGCGGGGCCCTGGCGCGGCCCACCTCACCCTCGCCCTGCATCCTCAGATTCCGGCCTGTGGGAGACATATATTTGAGACAAACATCAGTGTGACTCAAAAGCAGAGTGCCCCCTGCCCCAGTGAGAGTGCCTACCCGCACAGCGATAACCATCCATCGCACAGCTGCACACACTGACACAGCCAACCGTGTCCGAGCCGGCACCTATGCACAGCCACCCAAGCACACACACACCCCTACAGAGAATATAGGTGCATAGATGGTACACTCACCTGGCCTAGGCACCACGCCCTGCCTGGCATGCGACCGCAGCCGCGTCAAAAGGTCTGGCTCCCTCCGGCGGAGGTCACTGTACCGGTGCCAGCACTGCTCAGCAGACCGGCCCCGTCCAGTGACCTCCACCAGGTCAGTGGCCACTTGCTGCCACACGTGTGTCTCAGGGCATGGTGAGGGGGACCTCACCAGCAGAGTGCCTCACAGTGGGCTCCACCAGGGCCACCAGGTTGGCCACCCCCAGTGGCCCAACTCACTGCCCTCCTCCCAGCCATCTCAGCCAGTTTACAGCGCTGGCAATATGGCGCCCAGCACCGTAACCCACGTGGAGATGTGCACAATAGACCACCACAGGCTCCAATGGCGCTGTTCGAACAGCGCCCGTCATCACATGGCGCTGTCACCAGACAGTGCAATGAGGGACGCACATGGCATGTGAACCGCGCCAGGGGCAGAGGGCATACAAGGTCACGGCAATGACGCAAGGCTACGCACAGCGCCATCGGACGTATAGGCATCCTGCGTGACTGCCAAGCTGCATACCAGTGCTACAGTGGACCATCGCACAGTAGTGCCACAGCACCATATAGTGCCCAGTGCTGTAGCACCACTGGCACAATGGTGGCCATGGCCTGAATCGCCTATCGCGCTCAGCAGGTTTGCAGCACGATAGACGCATGCGTAAGCTGTCTGGGCATGCGCAATGCAGTGTAGCACGCAGGCACAAACCTGCACAATTCATTGGCTCAGCTGGACCTTCCAGATTATGCAAAGTGCAAATTCGCGATATTCAGCCGACATATGCAAATCATTCGATCAGCCATTCAAAGGTGCAGTGGTGCGATTAGCATGTCATTAAAGTTGCACCACTCCTCATTTGCATGTGTTGCACTATAAAAATGCGACAGTGGGTTGTGCTGGCCAGATTTGGTTACTGCAGGTGAGGGGTGAGTTACATGCTGTGTGATGCTCAGGACAATGCTCATGGGCAGGGGTGCCGGAGGATGATAAAGGCTGAGGGGGCTGAGAATCAAAAGGGCACTTAGAAAGGGACAAAGGGCACTTTTTCTATTAGTATCTGCCATACAGAGAAGAAACATGGGGGGCTTCCGCCCCCCCCCCGGGCCGGCACCTATGCTCATGGGGAAATGCTGTAGACTGCACAGTGACAGGTGTCCACTTCCACCCATACAGATACCATGACTGACCGAGACAAGGTGAGGGGTGAGGACGCGGGTGGTGGAGGAGGCTGAACTCACAGCTGCAGAGACGGAGGCCCTCTTCCAGGCCTACCTGGAGGATGAGCCACTATTGAGTGGAAGAGGGCACCCTCAGGAACCATGCAGCTGCATGGGAGGGGTAGCTCGGGTTGTCAACCTGCACGGAAGCCACCAGCGCCTCCTGCAGGAATGCAGGAAGAAGATGGGACTGACCACAGGAGGCTGAAGGAGAAGGTGGCAGCCTCTCGGGCGGCACATGCTGGCACTGGTGGGGGCCCGCCAGTGAAAGGTAGCTGACCCAACAGAGGAGACACTGGTCGCAGCCATGCAGCCGAAAGTGCCATTGCGGGTGTACCAGGCGGAGGATTCCAGACAGGTGGAAGCCCATCACTGCATGGTATGACATGGTGGTGGTGTTGGGAGGGCAGTTGTTCACATGCACTCATGTACTTCTTTCTGTTACAGATCCTGTTCGTCTTCAGGGAGACGGTGGTGGTGGTGGGTCCAGACAGTGATGGAGACCTGCTGGACGGGAGGAGGGACCATCCACCTCCGCCACCAGCTAGCAGGCACTGCAGCAGCATGAACGCTGGGCCAAAAACTTGGTGTCCGTGATAGTGTAGTGGGGGTACAGCCTGTGTCTCAGCAGTCTGGCATGCAGGTATGCCAGCATGCTGTGCCTATGGCAGTAGGCAAGCACCTGCACCATTGATGATAGCAGCCCTGCAATGGGCAGTGATGGGTGTGTGTCCTGACGGACACATGGCAGGCCAGCACGTGCCCCTGGGCCTTCCTGGCTCACACCTGTGTACCAGCATGCTGGCACAGTCCCAGGCTAGCCTGTCAGCACTGGTGAGGCAGCACCGTGGCTGTGCAGGTGTCTGGCACTGCTGCCAGCACGGAGGTGGAAACAGGTGGACCTGGGGCTCAGCAGTTGGGGGCGGCAGCAGCAGTCGACACCAGGTCTGGGGTACAGTGTCACAGTGAGGCACATGTCCACCACCCTTTGATCCGCCCCATACCTGGTCCTGGCTAACAGCGCCACCCTCAAGGGGTGCTGTGCACCAGGACAGTCCACACCCTGGGGGTCACGATGCCATTGGGGCACAGTACCTATTGGACGCGCAAACCTGCCTGCTGCAGGAATTGGTACAGCTGCAGGGTGGTTGCAAGGCCTGCGGAGGCACTGTCTGTGTCCGTGGAGCAGCATAGCAGGGAGTGCTGCGACCAAGCCGAGCTGGTCCTGTGCGCGGATGGATGTGACCGCTGCCATTGACAGGCTGACCCAGGCAGTGGTCTCTGTCACGGACGATTGGGCACACTGTCAGGTGCCCCTGTACCACACACCCCACACAGTGCGCCTCCACTCCCTGCCCTGGCGCATGCGACACCAGGCCTGTCGATGCCGGGTTCTGCTGTGGGCATCCCAGCACCCCTGGTGCATGTTTGTTTGGCATGATGCAGACCCTGTGTGCAGGGTCGCTGTCACAAGAGTGGGACCCCTGTGGTGCAACAGCGCCCACCCCATGTGGCCCTGATCAGCCTGCCAGGGCTGCTGGGCCACGGTGGGCCACCCACGCATCCGTGGTGGCGTGGGACGTGTGCTACCTGACTGAGCTGTCTCCCCAGTGCGGGGCCTGTCTGGTGCTGCCCTCGTGTGTATGTGTGTGCATGGTGGGCAGTGCACTGCTGGGTGCTCTGCTCACCATGCTGACACACGGACCACCTGCACACTTCCCAACTGCTGTCCACAGGTGCGGTGCATGATGATGCCTGCATTGCACTGTACACCAAGGTGCAAGGGTGCCAGGTCTGACACACACACTTATACGGTACAGGTGGTGGGGTGGTCGGTGGTGCTGTGTGTTGGCAATGTCGTTTCCCGCAGTGCTGTGCTTCTGCCCATGTACGCTGCCTGGTGTGTGTGTGTGTGTCCATATGAGTGCTCACCCCTCCCTGATGGTGTGTTGGTATGCCTGGAACCTTCAACTCCCCTGACCTTCATGCACGGTGTGTTCCCCTGTGTGCCTGTGGTTTGTGCATGGACAGTGTGGCTTGCACATGTCCCCTTGACTTACCTGTGTTGGGCGTAGTGCTCTTCTGCAATGGTGTCCCGGTGCAGCTGGGCCTGCCGGGTCTGTCGGGGGTCTCTCCATCCTAGGGGGGGCTGCTCATCACCAACATCACCGGCGCCACTGGCGTCCCCATTGCTGTCCCCCTCTTCGACCTGTACGGCTATCCCATGGTCTTTGGCCATGTTGTGCAGGATGCAACAGGCCAGGAATATCCCACAGGCCTTTTGGGGGCTGTACTGTAGGGCACCGCCAGAGGTGTCTAGGCATTGGAAGCGTGCCTTGAGCATCCTAAACACCCGCTCTATGATGTTACGTGTTGCGGCATGTGCCTCATTGAAGCATTGCTGCGCTGGGGTCGTGGGGCGCCGGTACGGTGTGAGCAGCCAGGGATGGAGTGGGTATCCACAGTCACCTGTGTGAGATAGTGGAGAGCAGTGCCATCAGGTCCATATTGCCCATAGCCTTGTGTGCTACTACCATGGCACCTGTGTCATTCCCACCTTGCCCAGAGTTTGCATTCCATACATGTGCTCACCCACTAGATGTCCTGTGGGATGTCCCCACTTGAATCGATGGCACAGTGCAGACTGGTGCCATATGAAGGCATCATGTGCTCTGCCAGGGTGTGGCACAGACATTGATAATGCGCCCAGTGGCATCACACCCACCTGGCAGTTGACACTGGAGAACCCTTTCAGTTCCGATATGCCTGGCCGTTGGGGCCAAGTGGTGTGTGAATGGCCACATGGGTGCAGTCTATGGCCCCTAGCACGCCAGGCATACGTGCTATCCTGTGGAACTCCTGCATGTTTGCTGTACGCTCTGCTGCGGTGCTGGGGAAATGGATGTACTCCGCAGCATGTGGCAGCAGTGCGCTGAGGAATTGGGTGAGGATGCGTGATGTGGCCAACTGCGTGATGCCTGTGGTGTCCCCTGTCAGCCTCTGGAAGGTGCCCGTGGTGAGCAGGCACATGCAGGCTGTCACCTTGGTCTCCACAGACAGAGCGTGACTCCGTCGTGAGGGTGCCTGCAGCACATCACTGCACAGCTCACAGAGCCGTCTCAGTATTGCCCTGTTCAGGCGGTACCGGCCCACGATCTCAACATCTGTGTACAGCTCGAAGCTGATGCGGGCACGATACCGCCTGTTGGGGGCGTATCGACGTGGGACCCCTGTGGCCACGCCCCCTGCAGCATGGTGTCTCACCTCTCATTACAGCTTCCATGTGGAAGCTGGCACTGTCCATCTCCCTGGCTTCTGCCCCCGGCTGCTGTTCCTGTGTTACCCTCGCTGCCCCCACTGCTGCTTCCACTGCACCGGCACCCCGCTGGCCTCTCTGTCCTCCTGGACCTACACTGCCCCTGTCTGCCCTTCCAGCTCTGGCTCTCTCTCTCTCTGTCTCTCTCCCAGTTTGCGGCCTGTTAGGGTTCTCGCGCTTCCTTGATGCCTGGCTTTTGGCTCAATTCCGCTACTGCGCAACTTCCAGTTGAGCCACTCTGCGCATTGCGCAGAGTGTTCGAATATCGCATTGCGCCTTTTTATGTATGACCCGCCCCTTCGTTGCGCATGCCTTCATTTCCATTGCGCTGTTGCTCAGCATGTTTTTGGTGGCGCAACTGGCCCCTTCTGAATATCGCAGAATGGCGCATTTTTGGAGTTGCGCACGTGCAACCCTGTTGCGCATGGCACAACCCTTTTGAATATCTGGGCCCCTGTGTTTAGTGGAACTGTGTGACTTGCCTGAAGAAGGGGCTGATGGTCTGAGTCTCTCTGGTGACACACCAGAACTTGAACAACAATATGAGAGTGCTGACAACCCCCCTTCAGTGCCACAAAGCCTACCAGTGCCAGAACCTTCTCTAAATGAGCCAAGTGTTGTGGAGACAGAGCCTTCAGAGCAAGGAGCTGACAGTGCCCCCAGTTTGGACATTCCCATCTGTGCAGAGGCACCCCTCATGACTGACAAAAGCTCCAAAATTAGTGCAGAAAGTACAGAGACTGTGGCTGTTCCCCCCAGAAAGACTGGCTGAGCTGTCAAGCCAGTATTGCCCTTCAGTTATGATTCTCCCGGGAGGCCAGTGGATTTGCCTCTCAATGTGGTTCACAAAGGTGTTTATATTTCTCAGAGCTCACTACCCAAACTGAGCTTAATGGTTAATTCCAGGTTGATTGTTCTTCCTTCTCAGTATGGTGCCACTGCTCAATCCGGCCCCAAGTTAGCTGATAGGGAAGGGCTCCCTCTTACATTGTTTATTGTGCAAGAAGTTATTACCTGAAGCAGTATTGTGATGTTACTAATGTGTTAATCATAGTGGAATCAGCATTACCTGTATGAAACATGCGTAGGTATTGTCAACATGGATGTGGTAATGCAAAGTATATTGAAAGGTACAGTGATGTAACAAGCTAATGATATATATGTCTCATTTATATTGCATTTTTGATATTGTGATGGTACAGACTTGACACAGATGCTAAGTTTTCTCCAGGCAGGGAAGGGTGTAACCCCCCCCTACAAATGGGGTTTCCCGAAAAGTCTTCCTTGATCTTGCTTAAATACTCACTGCCAGGCTGGTGTCCTGTGTTTTAGCAGTTTAAATGTATTGCCAGAGAGTGCCTGTATAGCCTCTTTTTACTGTCTCTTTAAGAGCTGCCTGGATTGCAGTCATAATTAATCTGAGCGGGAGCTCTGTTAGAAGATGTACTTGTTTGCTGATCATCTGTTAGAGTAGTAATAATATTGCAGTTTATTCTAACGTGCCTTCTTTGCAGCATAGACAGTTCTGTTTGCTTCCATCATCTTGGTCCTGGACTGTCAGAATGGGCCAATCAGTACATTTGGGACTCTAAAATGGAGCCTGCCTACAGGGGCTTGGTGGGGCCAAAACTTGTAGGAAATGTAGTTTTGGGCTTTTGGTGCCTAAAATAAACAGGAGGGGGAGCCCTTGTTGTGACTGACAGACAGATCAGCCAACCAAACCTTTTGGATCTTGGGGAAAGTCCCACACTGCTTGCAGTTTCAGTTAGAGCTGAGTTGGGAAGTGAAGAAGTAACAGCTCGAGATAGTTCGAGCAGCAATCCATAGTGGATTCACGTGAGAGAACTGTGGAAAGGCCTGAGTTTGGCCTGCATGCCTGCCTGCTGTTCCTGAAAGGGAACTTGTGTTTTTTTTTTTTTCCGACTGAATCTGAATTTGGAGAGCGAATTAAACCACTGAATTGTGACCAGGCTTTAATCTGAAGAAGACCAAAGATTTGCTGAATGCGATCGGCGTGCCAGGACTTCCAGCTACCTTTGAACTCCTGGATTGTGCAGAGACTCTGCAATTGCGACCGGAGAGCCATTTGCCTGGTACAGTGGAGTTTCCTTACATGTGAATGTGCTGTGTGCTTATGGTGGGTCGTGATTTGGGTCCCACCGTGTGTCTGAACTGTGTTTTGCTTGCTGGAGGCTGTATCCAGCTCCACGGACTGAATCCGCATTCATTTCCATTGGCCTGGGCCCTGCTACACTGGCCCAGCCAGAATACCTGCTACGCAGAGAAAGTCATCGACGAGAGACCGGCCTGGGGATCAGTCCCCTGCTCAACGCCTTGAACAGGAAAAATGCCTCGGTGATTCGTGTGGGCCCTGCTTCTCCAGGCACCCCAGCTCAACAGCCTGCAGTCTCGATTTCGTCCTGCCTGTGTCCAGTATTGGGTATCTTGAGTAAACATCAGGGTAGGTCCCTGCAACAACAGCTAAATCTAAAAGTGTTGTCATTTGATTGTCTTGTTGCCTTTTCTTTCACGAACTGAGCCCTCCGGCTCTGGATTACAAATAGTGTGTGTTGTGCATGTTGCTTTCTTCCATCATAGAGCCCCAACCAGCTGCAACATTCCTGGCTAGCCCACCGTTTTCCTACCTGGGTACCCTGAGTGTGTGACTGTGTAGGGACTCTGAACTGCATGCATAACTGTCTGATTAATATAGCTTTTAAGCAAATCAACCTGGTTACGCCCCTCCCTTGTTCAATTCACTTGAATAAATCAAATTTAACTTTGTTTGCATTGAACTTGACTGTGGTTCCAGTTTGTGCCAAAAGTATTGTACTGTTGCTATTTGTTGTGCTTAACCTTGTTTTACAGGGGGTCCCCAGGGTCAAGCTAGAGGAACCAGCCCTGGTGGTAAGTGCAAACAGTATAGGTAATTGCCTGGTGAATAATGGTCATTGTGAAAGTAATTACTGTGTATTGTTCAGGCCACTAGAAGGGAAAGAGGGGGGTTACAGTGCCCGGAGGGCAGAGCCCAGGTTAGCTTGACCACTAGCAACCCTGACCTCCGGGTGGAGGCACCTGTTTCATTACCCAGGCCCCTTAACCTGCTACTAGCCAAGCAGGCAGGGGTAGTAGCCCTTGGGATAGTGCCACCTAGGGGTTACATTTACACTGGCTCCACTCAGGGCTCTATTTACAGTGTTTCACATGTTGTCTACATTGCTGTGTGTTGTGTGGTACCATGTGGGCACGTCTCCATGTTGTCTGTGTCTCATCAGTAAAACCACCATGTTACTGTGTTGTCAGGTTTTATTTATTACAGGGGTGTGGGGTGCACAACCTGTCTGTTACAGTGGTATGCTGTTTATTGTCATGTTTTGGTTCATGAATGTATGCATCGATGGCACTGATTATGTATTTTGTGACATCACCCGCCTGCGTTTATACCTGCTGCATCATGCATAAGACTTTATGTGTGGGTCATTGTGTGGGATTTGTCGAATACCTAGAGGCCAGAGGGGCACAGGACCCAAGGCAGCATGGATTCACAGCAGGAAGGTCATGCCAGGCAAATCTAATAGATTTTTTTGACTGGGTGACCAAAGTAGTAGATCAGGGAAGGGCTGTGGACATGGCCTACCTAGGCTTTAGCAAGGCATTTGACTCAGTTCCACACAAAAGATTAATATACAAGTTAGCCAGCCTGGGAGTGGGTCCCAAGATGATAGCCTGGGTAAAGAATTGACTGGAGAATAGGACACAGAGGGTAATAGTAAATGGAGTCCACTCTGAAGAAAGTGGGGTTACTAGTGGGGTGCCGCAGGGTTCAGTATTAGGACCGGTCCTCTTCAATGTCTTTGTAAGCACATTGCAGAGCAACTGGAAGGAAAAGTATGTCTCTTTGCAGATGACACAAAGATCTGCAACAGAGTTGATGCACAAGGTGGGGTGGAAAGGATGAGAAGGGACTTGGCAAGGTTAGAGGAATGGTCAAATGTATGGCAGCTTAGACTTAATGCTAAGAAGTGCAAGGTAATGCACATGGGAAACAAAAACCCAAGGGAAGAGTACACAATGGGGGGTGAGATACTAACAACAACAAAAATGGAAAGGGACCTTGGGGTAGTCATATCAGATGACTTAAAGGTGGGCAAGCAATGTGAGAGGGCAGTAAGGAGGGCTGGGGGGATACTGGGATGCATAGGGAGAGGCATCACCAGTAGAAAACAGGAAGTTGTTATCCCTCTGTACAGACAGCTGGTGAGACCCTATCTGGAGTACTGTGTGCAGTTCTGGAGACCCAATCTCCGCAAGGACATAGACAAGATGGAAGCTATGCAGAAGAGGGCAACTAAAATGGTGCAGGGTCTGCACTGGAAGGCATATGAAGAGAAACTAAAGGAGCTTAATATGTATAGCCTCGAGGAAAGGAAGGAGAGGGGGGACATGATAGAAACATTCAAGTACCACAAGGGAATCAACAAAGTCCAAGAGGGTAGCATCTTTCAAAAAAAGAGGTGTGCAAGAACAAGGGGGCACAATTTGAAGATGGGGGAGGCTCAGAGGTAATGTAAGGAAGTATTTTTTCACAGAGAGGGTTGTGGATGCATGGAATGGCCTTCTGGTGGAGGTTGTAGAGTCAAAAACAGTGATTGAATTCAAGCATGCATGGGACAGTCATAAGACAATTCTAGGGGGTTGGGGTAGAAAGAAGTAGGCTGCTGGTTAACTAGGATCTGCAGCTTATCCATTAGGTAGGGAAATGGGCAGTCTGGGTGGGCCAAGCGGTCCTTATCTGCTGTCAAATTCTATGTTTCTATGTTTCTATGTCATGTTTGCTAAATATTTTGCCTTTGTGCATACAGTGACTGATTGTCTCATTCGCAAGCATCTGTGTTTCCAGGGGAGTTCTGTACTGCATATCTTATAGTCTTGGTTTGTGCATAGAGTTCATTATGCACCAGTGGTCATAAATGCCAGTGGTGCGTGGTTGCTTTACCTAGTGTTCTGGGTGGCTGCAGCATGCAACTGACTCGTTCTTAGTAAATACAGCCCTTCATTTGCTTTTGTTACAAATGTAACTAGGGGCAGCACAAAAAATTTTTTCACATCTCTAGTCTGTTAACAAAGCAGGAATTTAGTAAGAGTGCAGCTAGGTTACCTTCACAAGTCTGTCAAGCTTACCATTTAGCAACATTCTTCAGACACACGTTCTCAGATGGAGGTGACATTATTAAGATGTTACCCGATCAGAAATCCTACCGGCTTCATACTTCAAAGTCCTCCAACAATAACAGGATGGCTGACCTTTCCCATATCAAAGGGCAAGCGCACACACAGTATCTTGGGCTTTCAAAATCTCTGAGTTGCTTATAAACTAAAATAAAAGGACATCTATGAGATATCTCTCTAATCAGTATAAAAGGTCCATGCTCTGCATTTCTTCACTCAGTTTACCCAGAGATTCAACATGAGCTATGGTAAATTGCTTTAGAAACTGAGAGCTCTACAGCCGACACACTGCCAGAATGTCTTACACAATAAGCAGAAACAGATTTCAATTAAAAGAATTTGTACTGTAAATATTCCACCTTCCCATTTGTAACTGTGAAAATCTGAGATAGAAATAAACACAATTATTTCTGGCTAACCTGTTTCCATTATAAAAACAATTCTACATATGGTGGGTAATCCAAACAGTGGAAACAGACATTATAAAAAGGCTCTGAATTTTCATTTGCTCACTATTGGGCCCAGTGGCTCAAATCCCTGCATCTACACATCTCACACATGCCCTTGTAGCTTGTCTTACCCTCATGTCAGGTACCCTCAGAGGGACGGACACATTGAGACCAGATTGGATCCAGTTGTGGGGGAGCACACCAATGATTCCTTTTTCTCATCCACTGCCTATGTCACTGGCTTTCTCTGTGGCTTCCATTATCATTCCTGAAAATGGCAGCATGCTAAAACAGTTACAGTGTAACAGGGGAGGGGGGGTCTCAACTTGCTCAAGTTAAATATGACTCTAGATGGGTAGAGAGGTATTTGATGATAAAGTCTCTGTGTTGTTTTACATGGCAAATGCTTCTCTCCCACCTGAACCTAGTCTCACTTCAGATCCTAGGCCCCAGCACACAGTTACAGGGAGACACACAGGAGCGTCAAACAGCTGGTTTATTTTCTGAAAATAGATAAAAACAATAGTGTCACAGACAGCTCCAATCTGCAAAGCGCAACAGTCCCCTCCTCTTCCTCTCTTGTGAGGTAGGGTTTCCAACTCCCCATTTCACATTTTAAAATTGCAGTGAGGGTATAAACTACTGGAAAGACTGGAAACTGCAAAATTATCTAAACATTTTTCCTAGTAACTGAACAACATTTAAACAGAACTGTGTTCTTAATCAAGGCATACACATTTAACAATCGGGTAAATGGTTTTACAGGCAAAGCAAAAGGATGGGGCCGGTGACACTAAATGCTCTATCGCCGGCAGTTTTAAGCCTCATCCTGGGAATCGCCAGGAGGCCCCTAGAGGAGGACTAGAGGGAGCGGACTGAGGCAGCAGGTGTAAGAAGGTCAGACAGATAGCCAGGGCCCAGCCCATGTAGGGTCTTAAATGTGAGCAAGCCAACCTTAAAGAGAATCCTCCACCTCACTGGCAGCCGGTGCAGATCACGCAGAACCAGAGTGATGTGACAAAATTTGGACTGCCCAGTCAGCAGCCTAGCAGCCACGTTCTACACTAGTGCAGCTGGCAAAGGTTACTCCTCAAGACCCTGAGGTAGGGCGCATTACAGTAATCAAGTCAGGATGCCACGAAGGCATGCCCTAAGGTGGGGAGGTCCATAGATGGAACTAGGGGCTTAACCCTGGTGATATTCCTAAGATGGTAAAAGCTGGTCCGGACAATGGATGACACCTGAAAATCAAATGAAAATCCACTGTCGAAGGTCACACCAAGATTTTGCACCCTGGAGGAGGCCTTTAATGGCACAGATCCCAGAAATAAACTAGTTTCGGCGCCAGAGGCCATCCTGTTCCACCTTCTGTTCGTCTCCACCATCAGTACCTCTGTCTTGTCAGGGTTCAGTCACAACCAGTTGAAGGCCATCCAATGATTGATCTCTGCAAGGCAGCTATTTAGTATTTCCACTGCACTAGGTGTTCCAGGGGCAAAGGAAAAATATAGCTGGGTATCATCAGCATAGCAATGAACACCCAAACCGTACTTCTTAATGAGCTCACCCGGGGCAGCAGGTACCCGGCAAACCAGTGACAGGACCAACCCCTGAGGTACTCCACACGACAAAGCTAGAGGAGGAGAAGAAATTCCCCATCACTACTTGTTGCCTCCTGTTTGTGAGGTAGGACTCAAACCAGCAGATGACAGAGCCAGTGAGCGCACAAAACTCCCTCGGGTGGTCATGCAACACACAATGATCTACCATGCCAAAGGCTGAAAAGAGATCGAGGAGGATGAGAATTGTCCCCTCCCCCCAATTTCTAGTCCTGAGGAGGTCATTATGCACCTGAAGCAATGCAGTTTCTGTGCTATGCCTCACACGGAAAACAGACTGGAATGCCTCGTAAAGATCGAAGGCCATGAGGTGCTCCTCAAGTTGCTGCGCCACAACCTTCTCAACAACTTTTCCCAGGAATGGGAGGTTGGAGATCAGATGGTAATTTGCCTTGACGTCAGGGTCTAACAATGTTTTTTTCAGGAGGGGATGAACCAGCACCTCCTTCAAGGCATCCAGAAAAATCCCCTCCAACAGAGAGCACCGGACAATCAAGGCAAACACTGGGCCAACAGTGTCGACACATCTCATCAAGAAATGTGTCAGCACTGGGTCCAGTTCACAATATGTGTGCTTTAACTTGGAAGCAACCCCAATGACCTCCGACATCTCCACTGGTTTAAACTCCCCCCAACTAGGCGGAGTACTCTCCAGGTGATCCAGATGATCACTGTAGGCCACTGTAGGGCTCACTGGTGGAACGCCCTGCTGGATGGCGGACACCCTGTCTGAGAAGAATTCAGCAAACTCTTCACACAAAGCATCAGAAAAAGACTTTTTTGGCAGGAGAAAGGCTGGGTTTAGGAGCATATCCACAGTCCGAAAAAGCACAGTTGGTCAATTCTTCCCAGAAGCAATCTCTCCAGGCAGGAACTCTGCCTTCTTACGAGAGATTGTCCCCTGATATTCACTATAATGTGAGCGCAGGGCCAGTCTGTATGCCTCCAGGCCAGACTTCCACCAGCAGCTCTCCAGCCTCCGCCCCACAATCTTAATCACTTTGAGCTCCCCATCAAACCAAGGGGACCACAAGTGAGAGGATCTGGGTTGTACACAGGCTGGTGCAAGGGAGACGCGTGCTGCCATCATCACCCTAGTGTAGGTGGCGACTGCCATGCCCAAACCCCCTACGCATGCACTGTCCACACTAGATAGATGGGCCACTGCCAGAAATCCCTCCAATGTCAAGCCCCTCAAAGGGTGATAGCTGACTATCTCTGCAGGGGGAGAGCTTTCAGGGGGGAGGAGCCTGAGCAAGAACCCCACCGTGCAGTGATCGGACCAAATGACACAGTCAGTCTTGAAGTTGCTAACCTCAAGTCGCAGTGAGAAGACCGGGTCCAACATGTGGCCGTCCTGGTGGGTTGTGGAAGAAACTTCTTGTGACAGGCCCAGAGATGACATAGTCTGGAGGAGGTTATAACCTAGCCTAGATGATTCATCATTGGCCCAGGCATTGTAGTGTCCCAGGACCAAACACCGGGGGGACCCAATGTCTCACCGGTGATGAGATTGGCTACCTCCTGTAGGAATTCACCTGCCACCCCAGAGGGGGTGGTAAATCAGGAGAATCCTAAAATGTGCACCCGGGCTTCCACGTATGGCCACACATCCAAAGGAACCTGGTCTTCCCACTGAGTGTATGGCAAAGCCAAGCTCAGACCTAAAGCAGATGGCCACTCCCCTGCCTCTGCATTCCACACTGGGGCAGTGCACCACCGAGTACCCAGGGGGGACGGTGGCCTCTAAAACCTGGCCAGCATCTTCACCCACACAGGTCTTGGTAATGCAAGCCAGATCGACCGAAGAAATCAAGTCCATGATAATGGCGGTCTTGTTCCTAATCGATCTGGCATTACATAGCACTGCTCTCAGGGGATTGCTGGACAGTGTAACCCCTCTGGCTACCTGCCCACTCAGTCTGGTGAGAGCCCTGGGGATGGGAATCAAATACCTCTCACCTATCTCAAGAACCCGTTGATACCCAGGGTACCTTTTTCACCTAACCACCTCAATTCTGCCCCCTCCTATAGTGCATGGGGCACCACACCATACACGATCGATGCAACCCCTCTTTATCCCGACCGCCCGACAATGACGTGCTGTAGTGGTGGAAACAGGGAGGTCAGTAAAGGGCTACAGATTGAGCAACTGAGATGCCCCATACACTATCCAGGCCTGCCCCAGGCCCCCCAATCCTCCCAGACACATAAAGTCCAACCAGAAGGTCCCAGATAGCTAACTAACACACTCACTAAAATCCAATCGCAACACTAATAAAAGCAATAATCCTAACCACTCAAGCACCATCCACACTAAATAAAATTATAAACCCCAATGACCAACCCCACACCCACCCAACCACCAAAAGGGAGTGAAAAGTAGAAAGCAAGGCCTTAGAGTTTAAAGAAACAATATATTCCCAGTTCCCATAAATTAAGCCCAGCAATGCTTGGCCAAATGTAATAGAATGAGCAAACAACAAGCTTCTCAGCCTGCAGATTTCAAGGCGGGGGTCCTCTCACGATCCACCGCCACAGGCCAAAGATTGTAAAAGGATATACATAGAGAAAATTTTTGATAGGAGTGCTGAAAGGGGGAGTCCCCACAATGGAAAAATCACCAAATAGCTGCAGTCCAGGCAATCCACAAGTTACCAGCCAGCTATAGTCCCAGTAGTCCTCACAATCCAATCCCTCCTTTACGATAATCCAATGGGAGGGGAGGGGGGGAGACTAGGAAAAATAGGGCATTAAGGCATAACCAGTCCTCTTTGGGGGAGGTTTGGGAGATTTTTTGGCTCTTCTGATTTCTTGGAGTAATCTTTGGGATTCTTGGCCCCTTTTTCTTTTTCTGGTTGACCCTAACCTATATAATTCCCCCCTTATTGTACATATATATATATATATATATATACACACACACACACACACACACCCCAGACATGGGCATACTTCTTTACAGAGTTTGTGTTTTCTTTAAAGAAGTTGTCAGTACAGAGTTTGCTTCTATCAAGCATAGCAGGGTCTTTTAATAGGTTATTATTCACCCTCCATATTCTGTCTTTGTCGAATGTTGCAGGTGGCATGAAGGAGAGGAGGACTGGGGCATGGTGTCAGTGGCTCAGTAGGTAGCACACTTGCCTCTGAGGCCAGGAGATCAGAGGGCTGTGGGTTCAGTTCCCACATCTGGTACTTGGGTTAATATCCCAGTACTAGCACTGTAGTGCAGCATGAGAGGGGTGCTGCACTTCTGAGGTGCCTTCTTTTGGATGAGACGTTAAACCGAGGTCCCATCTGCCTGGATTGGTGGTAGTTCAGGTGGATGTTAAAGATCCCATGGCACTTCTGGAAATGAGTAGGGGAATTTTTTATTCAAGATTTTCTAACAAAAATACAGAAAAGTATTACAGCATACAAAATCATAATGAAAAAGAAAAATTAAAAAATACAAGTGTGTCAAAGGAAAACAAAAAGAAATCATCATCGAACAACCCCCCCCCCAAAAAAAAAGAGTAGGGGAATTCTACAGTCCAATGTGAAACAAAAGTATAGAGAAGCATTGCAATACACTGAAGTAAAAATAAACACAAAAACCAAACCAAAACAAAAAAAAAACTGTTCAAGACACAGTAAATGTGAAAAAAAGGAAACCCAATAGTACAAACTCTATTCAATTATCATCAAAAACAAATATACAGAAAGGTAATACTGCAGATAAAGCATAAGAACAGAAAAAAAATGTAGCAGCATACGAAAGTGTCAAAAGCATAGCAGAAAATATCCCCACCCAACAGACCCCTTCCCTTACTACAGAAATAGGCAGAAGAGTAAAAGAAACTGATATTCAAATATTCCTGTAAACCTGAAGGCAAAACACACAAAAAGTAACATTTGTTTAACAAAAATGAAAAGGTTGGTTATAAAATTCATGTAACGGGAACATCCGAGTCAGTGACCCAAGGAAGATTCCTCCAGGACTGAAAAACCCAGGAAGCTAGTCTAGTTTTAAATTTTAGTCTGTATAGCTGTCTGAGCTCCCAAGCAATTTTCTTCAGCAGCTTGGATAGAGGTACAGATCTTTGTTGTAATGTGAACCAACATCTGGAGTTCCAGATATAATATTTTACCACAGTAATAATAACCTGTAGTGTAGAAGTATCCCATTCACTCCAAGAAGAGCCAAAAAATACATATAACAAATCCTCTAAAGAAATAGTGTGAAAGGGAGACATACCCCAGGAATCAGCTAAAATAGCCCAAAAGAGTGAAACATATGAGCAAGAAAAAAATAAATGTTGTCTCAAGTTGCTGAGTACAGGTAGGCCGAGAACAAAACCTTTCAGAGAGCTGTTTGTGTTTCTGGTGTTCTTTAATGTTCAACCGATTGTGGCAGCATAACCAATGGATATCCCACATTTTCTCCGGATCCTGGGATTGTTAAGAAAGTCAAGCAGAATCTGAGTGTGAGTAGTTGGACAATGTGGAAGGAATTTAATTCATGGAATTTGGTGATAATTATCTGTTTATACAAAAGTTTTCTATGTTGTCCACTAACCATAGTGGTAGACAGTTGCCAACTTTTAAGTTTTAGAAACACGTCTCTCACGTAAAGAGGACTGATATGTGAAACACGTAGAATTCTGAGAGAGGCAGCCTCCCATTGTGCAAACCAAGGACTACATGTAAGAGTAAATAAGGGAATCCGAGGCCTTCAAACTTGAGTTAACATAGGTCTAAAATTAATAACAAGGTACAGAACCGTAAACCAGACCACTGGATTTACCATTCCTAGGCCCCCCTGGGTTTTTTGAAGGTACAAAACATTCCGCTTTATAGGATTCAGTCGGCTGCCCCAGACTGCCTGAAAATAAATACTGTACAAGGAAGTTTCTAATGTTTGAGGTGGGGGAAACAACCAACTAACATGTATAAAGACAGGTAAAATAAATGTTTTTATTAAATGAACCCTTTTTTTAATTTCCCCATATGCCAGAAATTCCAGGCTGTCACCACCCGCCGGGCCTGAGAAAGTTTCGGACTCCAGTTTAAAATGTCTAAATCTTGGAAGCCAAAGTGTATCCCTAAAATAGTAATCGGGTCTCTGGTTAGTTGCATTCCTGCAATAGTATCAAGGAGGGATGATGACCTTCCAAATTGTCGCCCTATACATTTCGACATGATGAGAGAGAGGTGCCTGACAAGGAACTAAAACATTGATAAACAGTCATTACCTGTGTTGCAGAGGTCGAGTCACTGACCAAGATGGTAAGATCATCTGCATAAACTAAAGCCACATGGGGAATCTCATAAGTGTCGACAGATATATGTTTTAGTAGTTGTGTAGAATTCAGAACTCGCAAAAGGGGTTCAATACAGAAGACGTATAAAAGAGGGCTTAGAGGGCAACCTTGCCTAACACCTCTTTTAATCGGAATCATAGGCCCTAACCAACCTTTAATAAGGGGAGATACAGTAGTTGACTTATACAGTGCTTGCAACCACTGAATAAAGGGGGCAGGAATTCCATACTGAGTAAGTGTGTCCCAAGGGTAGCTATGTTCTACAGTATCAAAAGCTTGCTTTTGATCTAGAGACAAAAGAAATCCAGATAAACCTTCCCTATTGTCCCTTTCAATCAATTCCCGTAAAAAAATGAGATGGTCACTCATTCGTCTCCCTGGGATAGAGCAGGTTTGAGTAGGGGAAATGAGATGAACAGCTACCTGCAATAATCTGGTGTGTATTATTTTAGCAAGAATTTTAAAATTGGTATTCAGTAAACTAATTGGTCTCCAATTTGAAAGATTAGTCCTAGCATCCTTTTTATAGAAGAAAACCAATAGGCCCCATGCCATATCTAAAGGGATAGAAGCTGACGTCAAAAGAAAAGTAAAAACGGATGCCAATTCCTTAGAAATCAAAGGTCCGAGTACCTTATATAATTCCGGGGTAAGCCCATCTAAACCTGGGACTTTTTTTGTTTGTAACGATTTTATGGCCTGATCAACCTCAGGAGCAGAGATATCCATAGTGAGTTCAGACAACAGAAATGAAGAACAAGCAGGAATGGGGGTGGCGGATAGAAATGCAGAAACTGAATCATATAAAGAGGATGGATGGGAAAACAAAGAAGCAGTGTGTCATGAAACAATACGAAAAATATTCTCCTTATCCATATATAGATGGCCGTCTAGATCTAAAAGGCTGTGCATCCGTCTATGATCAACACTATAGTGGCAATGAATATAAGGGCAGATGACTTCTGCCATACCATGAGTACCAAAAACTTGTTGGTTCCATAAACTGGCAGTTTGACGTAAATGAAAAGATTGCATATCATGCTGTAGCAGAGTAATCTGCGACTGGAAATCATGGGACGTAGTCCTTGCCAAGGACTGGAGTTTTTGTAAATGCTTATGCTGTTGTAAGAATCAGAAATAAGAATTAAAATTAAATTGCCTACTTTCCGACTGTAATGATTTTCTCAAATCCAATTTTACAGTTGCCCAGCAGAGGGCAGGATTGTCAAACATATCAAAAATTGAGCATTTATGGGCCATAAAGTACTGGAGATTATGTAAAAATAATGTCTGGGAAAGAAGAGAAGAATTGAATTTCCAATAACCTGGACCTTGTGGGAAGTGCATATCAGAACCTAAATGTAAACAAAGCAATTTATGGTCAGAAAACTCGATTTCTAAAACCTGACAGGAGAAAATGGAAAGTGTATCAAAGATGAAAAATAAAATCAATTCTAGTGGCCAACTGGCCTTTCTGGAAAGTGGGGTGTACATTTTTATTGATAGACATACAGGCGTCCTTTAAATGAGAGGTGGAAATTACTGTTTTTAATGTGGACATGTCACAAAACACTTTTGTGGTAGAAGCCGTAGAACCTCTATCACGCCTAGCAAGACCGCAATTAAAATCCCCACCAAGAATCACTGCCTGGGAGGAAATTAAAAAGGATTGAATGGTCTTAAATAAAGAAACGCTATCCGCCTTTGATTGTGGTGCATAGACATTAATAAAACGAAAATAAAAGTGATCAATTTTAGTATCCAAGATCAATACACGTCCAGGAATCAAATCAATCAATTTGATTAAAGAAACATGTAGGTCTGAATGGAACAAAACTCCCACCCCAGAACAAGCTTCATGACCCAAGGACCAATAGGAGGGATCATCATGCCAAAGTCTGGTGACAATACTCAGTTCAGAGACAGTGTGAAGCCTGGTATCTTGTAAAAAAAAATGATTTTCAAAGGGCTGGTCAAGAAATAAGACAGCGTCACCCGTCTTTTTCTAAGGCTCTTCATACTATTTACATTTAAAGAGCCAAGGGACAATGGCCACATGAGGAGAGGAAAAAATTAAGCCAGAAAGAGAGAAAAAAAATCTATCAGGGAGGCTTTTTCCTCATTCATCGAGACCTACGCTGTTGGTCCTTTGGGGGGGGGGGGTTGAGCATCAGTCTCAGAGGGAACATCAACCTGAGAGGACTACAAGGAAGAACCCTCTGAATCCGCATCAGACAGTTCAGAGAATCGAAAGACATCATAACGATTGCTCAAAGGCAAGTCTGACGTTTTTGAGACTTTCAGGGCAGGCTGTTCAGCAGCTCGAGACCTTTTGGTAGATCTCTTACTGGCCGAAGGAGGGGGTATAATAGAAGGGCGAAGAGTCAATGGGAACCATCTCCACCACAGGAGAAACACCAGTACTGACTATCGAAGTCTGGGAAGGCAGGGATTCCGCAGCTTGATGTGGGGGTGGGGGCCCTGGAGGAGCTAGTGGAGGGGGAACATCAGGAGGGGCAGGTTGTCTTGGTTGGGGAGGAAAAGAGTCATGTTGAGCAACAGCAATTAAAAGCCTCTGCTCAACAGCATCCAAAGAATTGGATTGATTATGAGCTGCCCACTTGCAGCTCTGATAGGTATGGCCCAAAGAGTCACAAAGATTACAACATGGCTCATTCAAACAATTCCCACTAGTATGACCCAAGGATTGACAAATAGTACACTTCACCTGATCACAAAGGCTACTCAGATGAGTGCAAGAACCACATTTGTAACAGGCTTTTGGTTGTCCAGCATAAAATAAGACACCCCTATCCTGACCCAAATTAAAAAACAATTTGGTAGGTGACTGAGACCTGTATCAGTAGCATGGAGCATAACCTTCGCATTATGTCGTTTGGCTGGATAGTTAGGCTGATGAAATAGGGATGCATACGGTTTCATAGTAGGTTGAGGTAGAATGTTCAAAGGTGCTTCTGGGGGCCCCACCGGTACAGCTGTCGTAGAAGGGGTAGGAATGGAGTCCGACTTAGGTAGTATGGCAACCGGTTCAGCAACCGGGTTCACAGAGACTGGTACTGCATTATGGAGATCTGGAGTATGTACAGCAAGAACCGGATTGCCAGTCAAAAGCAATCCTGAAGGTAAATGCAAAGGAGAAGACACGTCAGTACCACCCTGGGTGTGCAGCATGGCCGAAGAGGAGGAAGCAGAGCAGTCCGTAGGAGAAAGCACCGTAGCTTTCCGAGGAACCGGAGAAGTGACGATCGGAGTCGGACCGGACACCCATTGCCCCACCTGCATTTGAATTCAGCCTGCATCGAGAAGAGATGCAGAAAAGTGAGGAGGCATTGCAAGAGGGGAAAATCCATTGAGGGAGTGTCTTAGGCTAGACAGACCATCTAAACATGCCATTCCCGGCGATCCACCCGCAAACACCTCAGAGGTAGCAGGAGCTCTCGCAGCAAACTCAGGTGAGGGTAATTCAGCAGAAGATGTAGAACATGGCAGTGTTCTAGGAGGATTCTGGACTATCGCAGGAGGTGATACAGCAGGCTGTGCAAGATTAGCAGGCAGGGAAACAGTAGCAAGCAAATGTGCAGCAGACAAGGCAGTTTGCAATTCTTGACGACGCTGAGCATAACGCTCAGTTTCAGCTCTCAGTTATTGTTCTAGATTGTGAATGTCAGGATGGTGAGCAGCAGTAGGAATAGAGCCACTCACCAATGCAGGCTGGTCTTCAGAGGAGGCAGGTACAAAATCCGTCGTAGGAAAATTAGAGACAGCAGGAGATCCAGATAGCAATAGTGCAGAAACATTCGTAGGAATCACGGTCTCAGAACAGTGAGAGACAGGAGCAGAGACCTGGGCTCCTGCCTCAGTAGCATCCATACAGTCAGCCAGCACTTCTGTGGCCGCCATCTTGGTCAGGAACCAAGACGACAGAGGTTCCACTACCGAAAGAGCAGGGGAATTTCCCTGGTGTCCGGGCCAAATTTCCCTCATTCACTAAAAAAAAATACCACCAACAGTTTAATCTGGTTCAAGGTCAGTTGGCATTCATCTGTATCCCCCTCCCCTGGGTTGTGCCTGAAAATAGGCAGGATTTGTCTAGTTCATTTACCCAGTCAACAAAAACTAAATAAAATAAATAAATGGTCAGATACTACCTTGGGCAGAATGTCACAGCGGGTGATACCTGAGAAGATGCCTGGGAAGGTTAAAAAGTAGTCTAGCCGAGAAGATGAGTTGTGGACTGGGGAATGGAATGTGCAACTTCTGTCTCTGAGGTGCAATACTCTACAAGGCTCAGTGAGTTCCAGTGAGTTCTGTAGTTCCTTTAAGGCATGCTGATTTGAGGAGAGGCCACATCTTCATGGATTGGACCTGTCCATGGAGGGATTGAGAATTGTATTCCAGTCCCCTGCTAGGATCATTAGGAGAGCCTTGTGCTTTGCCAACTTGGTAAGGAGTGAGGTGAACACGTGGGGCTCCTCTTTATTAGGGCCATATATCGATACTAGGGCTACCTCTGTTCTGTCCAGTGTGCCTATTAGTACTATGTAACATTCTTCAGGGTCAATGGTCAGCTCCCACATGTTAAATGGTGAGTTGCAATTTATTAAAATTGCTGTGACACCCTTTTTGTTACCTACCCCTTCATCATATACTTGACTCACCCATTCCCTACTCCACAAGTGATCTCGAGATGGGGTGGTGTGTGTCTGTTGTAAAAAAATACACATTTGGATTAGTCTATTTAAGGTGACATAGGACTTGGTATCGTTTTTCCTTCATTTGGGCCCCCTTATGTTCCATGAGATGAGGTTGAACCCTAAGTTAGCCATTATGTGTAGTGTGTGCCCTGTGTCTCACGGAAAGAGTGTATTCTGTCACATGGGATGCTCTGTGGTTGCCCCATGGCCAGTGTTGATAGGGCCTGTCCTTACCTTTGTTTCCAAAGTAGGGTGCCAGAGTATTGTCTCTCTTGATCTCTGCAGGTACCTGCTTTGTATCGGGTACCTTCTTAACCTAAGGTATTGGGGTTAGTAACCCTTTTTGTATGCATAATCAAGCTAATCATGCATACAAAAGTACTGTCTACTCTAAGATACCATGCATCTAATAACAATAAGATACTAACGCAAAACAAAAATAACCAATTCCTACAAAATTGGGGCTCAGTGAAGCCTGCCCCCACCAGCTTTGGGCACGCTGGGTTATTGACAGGTGGATTTGAGCCCCAATATTTGCTCAGTCCATGAGCCATGGATCTGTCTAGGTAGTTAGTATAATTTTCAAACCAGCAGTATTTGTCATTATAAAATGGCAGGGTAAAATCATGTAATCTGATTGGCTCTTATTTATGTGTAAAATATGGTTTACACATAGTTAAAAAAGGACTGCTCAACAGTGAAGTGTCTGGAATCCAGATCAATGGGCATTTGGAACAGAGGCATTTCAGTTAGCCCCCTACAGCCAGAACTGATCTTCCACAACAAACATGGCTGCTACCTTTACACTGTAAAAAAAACTTCAACTGGGCTCTAAAAAAAAACGTCCTTAAATAAAAAATAAAACAAATTAATTAAATGTTGTTTCCCTGATTATCACACTCTTCTTACATACATAAACAAATTAGAAACAATAAGTATTGTTTATAGTTTTCACTACAACTGTTTCTTTGCTGACAGTGAAAAATCACCCTTCTGTCTTTACCTGCTCATCAGGGAACTCTCTTCTTCTTGCCCTGACAGTGAGATAATTGAGTCTCTGGCTGCAGCAAAGGCCTCTGTTGTCTATGTGTGCAGTGTGTTAGGAGAGATGCACACAAGTAAATCTATTGTTTCCACATATAAACATGATTTTCCCAGTTGTAAAAAAGTTTTTAAAAAAGGTGCCAATTTTATAAGCACAATGAGGCACTACAGGATGTGCATGGAACACATTTTACCACACAGACAGTGACTAAAGTCACTTGGCCTTCGGCCTTGTGCTTATCTCGCCCCTGGCCATGCAGTAAAATGTGTTCCATGCACACCCCATCATGCCTTATTGCTTACTTGACTAATGTTTGTATGTCTGTTATTACTGAGTCCTCTGTTCCAACCCCTTTGCTGTGCAACAGTAAAATAGTGGTGAGTTGGTGGGAGTCATCTTGCTGCCGGCGTACCGGGAGAGGTGGCTTCCTGGTGTGGTTCGTTCATGAGGATCGAGTTGGCTATGGTTGATATCACATGCTGTTAATGGCAATGAATGGTTTGCTTCTTCTACTGGACACATTCAGAGGTACAGTAGGGGTGCTGATGTGGCTCTAAAACCTGGGCATGTCCACCTGATAGAGGTTGAGTATGTGGTTGTGATGCTTGGTGCCCTCAGAGTTTCCCATCCCGCATCTGCCCTATGATGATAAGGTGCTCTGTATAGAATTTGATGTGCCAGGAGTGCCTTTTGGAATGGCCTGTAGAGCCAACTGAAAAGGCTTGGTGGGGGGAGGGGCAGATTCTTATTTCTGTTCATCTGTGTTTTTCCATGAGGTGGGGGGACCCCAGGTCTCTCTGGCATTACTGTGGTAGGAGGCACACTGATGGGTGTTAGATTCAGGTTCCTGGGGTTATTTTTTTTGTTACTTTGTTTTGATTCAGATGTAGGACCTGTTGCCAGCTAGGGAAATGAGTCCACTTAAGATTTGAACCGGCACAATGTGAGTTTGTTGGCCCCAACATACTATGTACATCCCCTAATCTTAGGACTGGTTCTTATCCCTACCATTGAGATTGTGACAAAATAACAGTACACATGTTAAACACTAGACCTAGTGCAGATTCAATTAGTGACCTTGCTCTTTGCTTTGAGGTCTTTGCCCAAGTATGATGCATTTGCAGTATAGCCCGACACTCCCTGTGCAGCTGCTGTCATGCTATGCCGACTGGCAAAGGAGGGTGATGTATGACAGTAACTGCATCTGGGTGTGGCTCTAGCACCTAGCATAGTGCTCCCATCTTCACCTGTAGAGCAGCCCAGTCTCCCTCCTCCCAACCCCTGACTTAAACGGGCCTCAACACCGATCCTCCACTAACCTTCCGGTGTTGTAGAGACATTCAATGTCCAATACCATGATGTCTTACTGCTTACCTGTGGGAGAGAAGGAATAGAAGAAGGATTACTATATTACCCATGTCTTAAGTAGTTTTAATACCCTCAGCTGTTGATCATACTTAGTCATTCCCATCTCTCCCCTCCCCCCCCCGGCTCAACCCAGTGTCTTTGTGGGGATGAGAGTTTTATGCAAGTTTATTTAGTAAGTCTTATGTCCAGTAGTTGATTCAGGAAACCAAAAAAAGATTGTGCACAAAGTCCTGTACTTGGAAGGTGATAGTAGTCCATGTTGTGGGTCAGGCTTCATGATTGCCTTGCACTTGCCCCTTTTACTTGGGTCTCATGAGAGAGAGAAAAGTATGGCTTTGCAATCTCGTCCTCTTGTTGGAACTTGGTAACCTTTAGAGTGCTTGCCCAGTGTGATGTCACAACACTGGGATATGTGGCTGATTGTGTCTATCCAGGCATCTTGTGAGGCATTGTAACAGAGAGTGACACATCGGAGATAAGTGGATCTGCCAAGCGAATAGCCAAAATAATGGAGTTTAAGGCAGCATTAGCTTAGGTGACCAGCTGGTGGGAAGGTCCCCCTGTCCTGTTGGATTGAATTGCCATCCATGGCTTGATCCCATGTAGTGACCTGCTTGCTGTAAGTCCCACATTTAGTTAGTCTGGTGCTACTGCTTGAGGTGGCTGGAAGACAGTCCAAATATTAGCCCAGTAATGTGTGGTTGGTCTGTGAGATGTCCAGGTGGTTCTGATTAGTTGCTTGATAGTTGGTTCTTGGAGATTCACTGCCTTGCTATAAGTGGAGATTGGAGGTTTTATTGGAGCGCCTGCAATTGAGATCAGCTTGAGTACATCCCTTCCATTCCCTCTTGTATATTGGTAAGTTGTAATGGGAACTATTTCTTGGCAAGGTGTCTGGGCGGCTGTGGGACTTGCGTTTTGGCTAAGACATTATAGTGTAGTCCCTGTCCTTTACTGCTGCAAGCACTTAGCCCCATATTGGTGTCCTGGGGAGCAACTCCCTTGCGGTCATTAGAATGTGCTGCAAGTGTGACCATGTGTTTGTCCATTCTTGGATGACGTGTTGGGCATTGTTCCAGGAGGAACATAGAGTTCCCTTGTGGGATAGACAGGAGGGTTGGAAGAAAAAGACAATAAGAGGGTATCCCTTCATGTTGTGAGGACTGTCTCCATGGTGAAGTCTACATAGTACTAAGTATCAATTATTTTAATTACTGTTACTCTGGCAATGTATTGAAGTTATTGTCACCTCAGCAAAAAGTTTCCCTTATGCAGTCCCTTAACATGCTGTTGTTAAACCTTGTCTGGAAAGAACAAAAAAAGGGGGGGGGAGGGTAACAGTATAGTCAAAACCTGAAGGCATATGCAGATAGGTACAAAGTTAATGGAGGTGAGAGATGCATGACAATAAATGCACTCACCATTGCCACTGTTATCTATTATTTCTTTCGTGAATATGTAGCAGACAAAGGAGGTGGCAGAGTGAAGATGTGTGGCAGGATTTTAAGGAGCTCTCTGCGGACAGCCTCCGCACAATGGAATTCATGCATTCCCGTAGAGGTGGTGATTACAAGAATATGCTGGGTGCAGCATGTGGTACTGGACGTGGGCTTGATAAAAAGAGATTTTAATGCCCTGGTAAGCCCGTTGTGTGTCCCATACCACTGGGATCACATCACAGAAAATATGAAATATTTTCCCCGTGTCATTCCAAGGGACCTTATTCCTAGCCTGTGCTATTATATAAGCCTTGTCATGGAAATACAGGCAGTGGAAGATAATAGCTCTCATTTTGTCCTGCTTTTGATGATTTCTGGCAGAATGAGCAGTGGGTTCATTCTGTCTTGTAAGTCGAACCTTACTCTGTTGGTCCCATCTGTTGTACTAGCCCTGTTAAGTCGGTCTCTTCTGCCGTTTCCAGTACTCTGACTAGGACCAAGTTTTTGCTATGGGCTCTTCCTTCCTGGTCCGCAAGACTATCTTCCAATTTGGCTACTTTTTTGCAAAGTTCTGTTACTTCTCTGTCCTCTCTGTTTTGGCTGTCTTCTATGGAACTGATTCTGGTTTCTGCATCAGCGACTCTCGTGTAAAGGGCCTCCAGGGCAGGCTTGAAAGTTCTGAAGTCTGATATCAGTTTACCCAGTGTTACTGTAGTTTAACAGTTGTAATTTCTGATAGAAAGCAATCCAATTTTGCAGTAATGGCATCTGCTCGTGATAATTCACTGGGTGATTCCTGATTTTGTTGTTCAGAATGTTTTCCTCTGGGTGGGTTGACTGACAAGTTGTATTCCATTTGGTGCTGTTCTACCTCATTAATTTGTGCCGTGTTTTAGTAATTTTTTATATGTAACTGCTCCTTAATGAAGTATATAAAAAATAACACATTTTTTTGCTAGTTTGAGAAGTTAAAAGCCCCGTTTTTGCTGCCTCTCATGGAGCTCAGAACATGTCCACTCACTCAGAGCTCATCACATGACTCCAGGAAGGTAGATTTTAAAGAAATGGGAGATTGCCTTAGTAAATACCTTGCAGGGAGGGGGTGGCCAGGAGGAGTGGAGGCATAATGGAAAAAGATCAAAGAGGGATTTGTGGGTCAGTATTTGAAAATCATAGCACTTAAACCCCACAGCTACTGTATATAAACAACACTATGGACATTATCAAGAAACTAGAGGGTTTCCAGTGGAACAGTCAAGTCAATTTTATTTATATGGCACTCATTCCAAATGGCTCTGAGTGCCTTGCAGCAAATGAATAAAACAATTAAGAACAACAGGATAAAATTAGCATAAAAGAGTTTACGAGATCAGTCAGAAATATGCACTAAACAAATACGCTTACAATCGTGATTTAAAAATGGTCAGCGAGAGAGCCACCCTCACTTCATGGGGAAGGGCATTCCACAAAATCGATCCTGCTATACCAAACGCCCTTTCCCCAGAGCATCACGAGCGAGGGACTGAAAGGAGCTTTGCCTCAGCTGACCTGAGGGCATGAGCAGGAGCATACAGAAGCAGGATGTCTTTCAGATAGCCCAGACCCAGACCATGCAGGGCCATGTAAGTTAACAAACAAACCTTGAAACTGATGCACCACCTGACCGGAAGCCAGTGGAGAACGTGGAGAACTAAAGTGATGTGCTCGTAATGAGATGTCCCAGCCACCAACCAGGCTGACGCATTTTGAACCAGCTGCAGGTGGCGCATCAGCCTTGTGGAAAGCCCCAGGTAAAGAGGGTTGCAATTGTTCAGTCTTGATGAGATAAAGGTGTGCCTTAGTGTCTCCAGGTCAGACGGTACACTCTGTTGGTTAACAATTTATATCACCTCATTGCATACATGTATTAAACATCAGCATGGTATGAGAGCAATCAATGAGTTTTTGCCATCTGACCCCGAGGTTGGCTGCCAGTGCACCCCAAAGTTCTGTGCTTGATCTCCTTGAATTTGTTCTCAGACACAGTTATTTCTTCTTTGATTCAGGAGGGCAGATTTTAAAGAAATGGGAGACTGCCTTAGAAAATATTTTGACTCAGGTTAAGGTCAGGTGGGAGTGGAGGCACAATAGAAAAGGATACGAAATAACTAAGGCAACGGCAAACTGTTTGAAGAAAGTAAGCAAGGTTAGGACAAGGAAAAGACCACTACGGTTCTCAAAGAAGATGGCTATTGGGTATGGAAGAAAAAAAAAAACAGCTTTTAGGAAGTTCAAGGAGACCCAGATGGAGGGGGACAATGTGACAGCTGCTAAGTCACAGACAGAGGAGAGGATTGATAAGAGGACAAAAAAGTGGATAAGACACTCTTCAAGTATGTGAATGAAAAGAGGAAAGCAAGAGGTGGGATGGTGAAGATCAGGAGAGTGGGGGGTTGGGACTGTGCAGAAGAAGATCAAGAAAAAGCTAAAATCTTAAATGAGTACTTCTGCCTGTTCTTCACAGTGGCGGAAGACCAAGATGTATCAGCAGACACCAGGGAAGTGGACACAGGTCCCTTTTTGAAGGAGAAAGTCCAAAGGGGATTAGATGCCCTAAAGAAAAACAAGGTGATGGGGCCAGATGGGATTCACCAAAGGATTCTAAAGGAACTGAACATGGACGTGCTAGCTGTTCCTCTGGCAAACCATTCAGCACCTCATTGGAGATAGGTGTGGTTCCGGATGACTGGAGGAAGGCCGATGTGGTCCCTCTGCACAAGAACAGCAGCAGGGAGGAGGCTAGCAATTACAGGCCAGTCATATTGACATCAGTGGGGAAATTAATGGAGACCCTGCTGAAGGAGAGGCTGAAGGACTTTCTGGAGGCAAATGGCCTGCATGATGACCATCAGCATGGTTTCATGGAGGTCATGTCAAACAAATCTCATAGATTTTTTTGATTGGGTGACTAGGGAGGTGGATCATGGGAGGGCAGTGGATGTGGCCTATCTGGGCTTCAGTAAGGCCTTTGTCACTGTGCCACATAGGAGGCTAATAAACCTATCAACCTGGGAATTGGGGAGAAGGTGGTAAGCTGGATATCAAACTGGTTGAAGGATAGGAGTCAGAAAGTGGTGGTAAACAGCAGTCACTTGGGGGGACTGGAGAGTGACCAGTGGAGTGCCACAGGGATCAGTACTGGGTCCTTTCCTCTTCAATGTCTTCATAAGTGACATTGCTAATAAACTGAAGGGGAAGGTGTATCTCATTGTGGATGACACAAAAATCTGCAACAGGGTGGACACCTAGAAAGGGGTGGAGAGAATGCAAAGGGATCTGGAGAACCTAGAGGAGTGATCTAGGGTATAGCAACTGGGTTTCAGTGCCAAAAAATGCAAAGTCATGCACCTGCATTGGGGGAAACCCAGGGGCTGTGTATAAGCTGGGGGGAGGTATGTACAGTCACCAAGCAAGACAGGGACCCTGGGATAATCATATCTGATGATATCAAGGTGGTAGGGCAGTGCAACAAGGCAGTAGGCAAGGCTAGTAGGATTCTGGGGTGGGCTAGGGAGGGGGATTTCCAGCAGGAGAAGGGAGGTGATGTTGCTACTGTATTGCTCACTAGTGAACCCCCCCCCCCAGAGTACTGTGTCCAGTTCTGGAGGCCACACCTCTATACTGACATCAACAGGGTGGAAGCGGTCCAGAGGAGGGCTACCAAATTGGTGTGTGGGTTGCAAGTTAAAACATATGAGTAATGGCCATGGGAGATCAACATGTACTCCCTGAAGAAAAGGAGAGTGAGAGGAGACATGACTGAGACCTTCAAGTACCTTACAGCAGTGAACAAGGTGCAGGAGGGGAGTCTGTTTCAGAGGAGTAGCACCAGAACACATGGGCAAGCAATGAAGCTGGGGTGGGGGGGGGAGTTTAAGAGGGATGTGAGGAAGTACTTCTTCATAGAAAGGGTGGACGATGCTTGTAACAGCTTGTCAGAAGAAGTGGTGGGGGTGAAGACAATGGGGAGAGTCAAGCACGTGTGAGATAGGCACATGGGCATAGTAAGTAGAGGAAAGGGGGGGAGGGACACCATCAACCAAATAGGGTCCAGGGTGTAATAATATGCAGGGAAAATTAGGGGAGGCTAGATGGGCCTGCCGATCCTTTTCTACTGACAAATTCTGTTTCTATGAGGTAAAATATAATCCTGACCTCATGTACATTGAGGAGGATTTGGAGGAGGAATACAGGGTTGAGGAGAAGCCTGGGGAAGATAACTTACCTTTGAGCTCCACCCTATCATTCTGCAGTTAAGACTCTGTGGTTTATGCACCCAGGTCTCCCCTGAGGATCCATCCTTTCAGGTTATGATTTGGCAAATGTAATCTTCCATTGGATTTTCTGTTGAAGAGGAAGATTCCAGTAAAAGGAATTTTATGGAATTGTTAGAGGTTCTTTGCACACCTTCTATTATTATTTCTCCTATATATCCTGCACTAGGGGATGCTACCTTTGCTGCCTGGCATAGGCCCAGTACCCTGCCTGCAGTTCTAAGGAAGTCTGATTAACAGTACCCTGTCTATGTGTTAAGCCTTACTATGCTGCACAGCCTGAAACTGACTCTGTAGTCATCATGGCAGCATCACTCTAGAGCCCCTTGGTACATTAGTCCTTTTCCCCAGATAAAGAATCTGGGATCTTGGGTGTAATGGAAAAAAGTACTTATACCTCAGCATCTTTAGGCCTGCAGATTGCCAATTACCTGACCCATATGCTAAAATATCCGACTAGCCTCTGGAAGGCTGCACATAGTGCAGCACAGTCATTACCTGATGGTCCTAACAAGACTGACTTGCTTAAAACCATGTCTGCTGGTTCTGAAATTGACACACATTTGTTATGTTTAGCACGTGATGTGTTGCATGCCTCCACCATGGCTGAAGCCTCTGATATTTGCATTAGACATTATACCTGGCTCAGAGTATGTGGCTTTGCTACTGATGTGCAACAGGCAGTTTTGAATGCTCCTTTTTGGGGCTCCAAACTATATGGCAGTGATGCTGAAGATGCACTTCATCACCTTCTGTCCTCCAAAATGACTTTAAGGTCTGTGAAGTCCCTTTACCTGACACCACCAGAGGGTGTGGTAGGGGATTTCTTCATAAACCTGCTGCCAGAGGTAACTGTACATACCATCAGCAGTCCCGTGGTAGAGGTGGTGGTACCCTCCTGGGTCCCCTTTTCCCTGTATAAGAACACGCAAAGGAATCAGTCCAAGTGGGCCTGCCACCCCCGGTTCTGCCTGACTTTCTTCCATCTCCCCACCTCAAGCATTGCTTCCAGGGGTGACAGTAGGGGGAAGGTTCTCCCTTCATCCAAAGCAATGAAGGGAGATCACTACAGATGAGTGGGTACTGGAAATAAAAGAAAAGGGGCATGCTCTGGAATTGATAGAAACCTCTCCAGATCACCCTCTGTCCCATTCCCCTTACCCTACAGTCTACTTGTCCCTTCTAAAAGAGAAGGTCCATACCCCGGTTCAAAAACATACTATCAAATCTGTTCCCCAAAATACAGAAACAAAGGGTTTTATTCCAGATACTTCCTAGTTCCAAAGTGGACAAGAGAGCTGTGTCCTCTGTAGGACCTCAGTCTGTACATCGAATACAAGAGGTTCCAAATGGTGTCTCTACTAACCCTGATTCCCCTCTTGCAAAAAGGAGACTGGCTCTGTTCCCTTGACGAGAAGGATGCATACCTTCATATCAAGATCAGACAGTGCCACAGACAATATCTCCGCTGCATGCTGGAGGGCAGGCACTATCAGTTCTGAGTGTTGCCCTTTGGCTTATCATTGGCATCATGGGTATTTAACAAATGATTATCAGTGGTTGCAGCAGCCCTTCACAGGAAAAGGCTTTGCATCTTCCCTTATCTGGGTAATTAGCTTCTGAAGGCTAATTCCAGGGAAGCTCTTCTTCCCACCCTTTCACAAACGATGCAGCTGTTCGAGGCACTAGGGATAGCAGTGAATGTGCCAAAGTCAATGCTGACCTCATACCAATACCTGCAGTACATTGGGGCAGTACTGGGTACAGAAAAGGGATGTGCTTTCCTGCCACAGGACAGGCAGGCACTCTTATTGCTCAGATACACAGAAGCCTCTACACATCTGCTAAAACAATGTTACGTCTCCTGGGTCTGATGATTGCTGCCATAGTAACATCACTATTTGCTTAGTTCCATATGCAAATTCCACAATGGACCCTCAGAGTAACATAGTAACATAGTATTTGATGACAGAGAAGGACTGTTAGGCCCACCCAGTCTGCCAGTATTTCCTGCCTGCATCGGTGGTCGCTGAACCAACTTGGTCATTGGCTTCAGCCTTTCCTATTCACCTCTAGGGTTCCCTTGTGCCTATCCCATGCATGTTTGAACCCTCCACTGTGCTAACTCCCACTACTTCCTGGGGTAGGCTATTCCATGCATCTACCACCCTTTATGTGAAGAAAAACTTCCACATGTTCCCCTTTATCCAGCCTCCCTCCAATCTCATATCATGTCCCCTCATCCTTGTATACCTCCTATACTAAAAGATGTTGCCCACTTGCACTTTGCCTATGCCCTTAAGAAACTTGAAGGTTTCTATCATATCTCCCCACTCCTGCCTCTCTTCTAGTGTATACATATTGAGATATTTTAATCTCTCCTCATATGTCTCCTGGTGCAAGCCCTGCACCATTTTTGTTGCCCTTTTGTAATCCGCCTCCACCCTGTCTATATTCTTACAAGATGTGGCCTCCAGAACTGTACTCTGTACTCCAGATGAGACCTCACCAGCGTTTTGTACAGTGGTATTACCACCTCCCTTCTTCTGCTAGTGATACCCCTTCCTATGCACCCAAGCATGGTACTGGCCCTCTCCACAGCCATAGTACACTGTTTAGACACCTTTAGGTCATCTGAGATGATTATCCCTAAATCCCTTTCTTCCCTGGTAACTGTCAGCAACTCCCCCTCATCCTGTAACTCTCTGCAGGTTTTCATCACCCCATGTGCATCATTTTGCACTTCTTTGCAGTAAATTTTAATTGCCATACATTGGACCAATTTTCCAGCTTTCCTAGGTCTCGTCTCATTTTCTCGACCCCTCCCCCTTGAGTGTCTACCCTGTTGCAGATCTTGGTGTCATCTGCAAATAGGTAGATCTTCCCCTCCAGTGCTTCAGCAATGTCACTAATTTAGGCATTAAAAAGGACTGGTCCCAGGACTGATCCTTGAGGCACCCCACTGGTCACCCCTCTTTCCTCAGACTGGATCCCATTAACCACCACCCTCTGCTTTCTGTCCCCAACCAATTTCTAACCCAGTTCTTCACTGGAACAGTGTTGAAGGCCTTGCTGAAATCGAGGTAGTTGATATCCACCGCTCCCCCCAATCCACCTCCTTCATCACCCAGTCAAAAAAGTCTATCAGATTTGTTTGACATGAACTTCCTGCTGCGAATCCATGCTGCCTCATACAATGGGATCAGTTGATGGATGAGTTGGAACAAATGATTCTCATTATGTCCCCACTTTGCCAAACACTACCGCAGCAACTTACTCAAGGGCATGCCATTCCTTGTGCCAGATCTGGTACCAGCTCCTGTACAGATACTTGCCTCGGATGCCTTGGACTTTGGTTGATGTGCCCATCTCAGCTCCTTCTAGACATAAAGGTACGAACATATGAACATTGCCAGCAGCTACAAGCCATATGGTCTATCTAGTCTGCTCGTGTGTGCAGCACTTCAGCCCATTAGACTGCAGCTGACCCTCCTCCCATTAAGTCTTCCCTACCCCACTGTCTCCTGGTATGTACTTTCACCTTGAATTTGTCCCACCCCCCTCTTGAAGCACCCCACAGTCTGCACTGATACAAGTTGCTTAGGCAGTGCATTCCACCCTGTTACCACTCTTTCAGTGAAGTAGTGCCTCCTCCTTTCCCTCCTCAATCTGCCCCCCTTTAACTTCAGGGAGTGCCCTCTAGTGTCTCTTCCATTCTGGAGAGTGACTCCACCATGGAAGTCTACTCTGTTCATCCTCTTCAGGTACTTGAAGGTCTAAATCATGTCCCCCTCTCTCTCTCTCTTCTATCCTCCAGGGTATACATGTTTAGCTCTTTTAGTCTTTTCTCATAAGTTCTATCCCCCAACCCCTGGATCATCTTTGTTGCTCTTCACTGCACTGCCTCTAGTAATTTGATATCCCTTTTCAAGTACAGGTGCTAGAACTGCATGCGGTACTCCAAGTGTGGCCTCAACAGGGACCTGTACACGGGCAATATGACTTTGCTACATCTGGATGTAATCCCCCCTGCTATGCACCCTAGCATCCTGTTAGCCTTCGCCGTTGCCTTCCTACACTGGACCAAGTGGTTTAATTCCCTGGTCACCAGCATCCCCAGATTCTTCTCCTCATCAGATGTGGACAGCTTGATGCCATCCATCCAGTAGCTGTATCCTGGGTTTTTGGCTCCGAATTGCATTACCTTGCACTTCTTGGCATTGAACCCAAGCTGCCAGGTGTGCAGCCACTCCTCGAAACTTGCCAAGTCCTCCTGAAGTAATTTCAAGTTCAAGTTCAAGTTCAAGTTTATTGCAGGAAAACTCCATTGAGCAAGCTCATTCACAAGGAGGTCCTGAGACAAAAACACTTAAAGTACAAACACAGAGAGGTAATAACAGTATATACATGAAATGCACATTACATGATACAGGCTGGATATACATGCAAGGGTACCACATAGGGTGACCGCAGGTGGTAAACAATGATATGAAACAGGGAAGCGACTTACAGGTTGCATACTGATAAATGAAACATGATGACTGGTGTGTGCAATACATATATTTTGCAGCAATAGAACAAACAACAGACTACAACTGATATGGGGAGGAGGATTTGATAGAGTAGCAGTGGAGCGTAAGCATAGATAAAGCTAGGAGTAGAAGGGAAGGAAAGCAGTTAATATGACAAATCAATTATACCTTACCAGTGTATAAATATGGCACACATGGGGAAGGAAGAGACTTAATGACAGTTACAGGTGTCTTTTATTTTGGCTGAACTTAGCGATTGTAGAAGTTTATTGAAACTGTGCTAGTTAGTTTCAGTACGGTTTGTAATTGGTTCCAAATGGAGGGAAGGGCATATGCACAGCACGCTTACCAAAGGAGTCCACGTCCTTGGTATGTCAAGCATAATAAAGTCAGATTTTCTTAACGAGTATGCACTATGTGAGATACTAATAAGGGAACAGAGATAGCTTGGCAATTTCTGCAGGAGCAGTTTAAGAGTCCATAGCCCAGCATGGAGCAGGCGTCTAGTAGTAAGGGATGTCCAACCAACAGCTGCATATAAGTCACAGTGGTGTGAACGGTAAGGGGAGCTGGTAATGAACCGTAACGCATGGTGATAGAGGATGTCCAGTTTACTTAGATTTACAAGAGTGGTGGAGGAATAGATTACATCACCATAGTCGAGTAGGGGGAGAAAAGTGACCTGTACAAGCTTGTTTCGAGTTTCAAGGGGGAAAAGGGGCCTATTTCTGTAGAAGAAACCTAACCTTGCTTTTAACCTTCTAGAGACATCTTCACGTGGTCATTGAAAGATAATTTATTGTCGATCCAGATACCCAGATATTTAAATTTGGTTACAACTTCCAGAGGCTCGTTTAGCGTGGTGACAATGAAGTCTTGGGCAAGGGTATTGGGGGCCTGTGACAGCACTGCGAGAATATCATCGCTTTAGTCTTCTTAGCATTGAGCAGAAGCTTTGCCTTTATTAGATTATGCCAAGTTATGGTCCGCCATATTACTCCCCTTGACTTCAGATAACGATAAGCCAGAAGTATACAACACAGTATCATCTGCAAAAAGTGCAGATTGGACGAGATATGTTAGCATCTAAGTCATTAATGTACAAAGAAAACAAGATAGGGGCCTAGGATGGATCCTTGGGGACTCTCTTGCAACTGGCAAGGCAGCAGAAAAAGCCTTCTGCCTTTACTTTTGGAATCTTCCAGTTAGGTAGCTAGAGAACCACTGGGTGGTATGGTATGTGGCACCAACTTTGCAAGGCAATTGACTAATAGTTTGTGATCAACAGTATCAAAAGCTTTGCTGAGGTCCAAAAGACTGCACCAGTTACCTTCTTAGCATCTATAGCAGAGATCCAATCATTGGTTACTTTTGCTAGTGCAGTGATTGTGCTATGATTAGCCGGAAGCCAGATTGAGCTGGGTTAATGAGAGAGAAGGTTTCAAGTGAGATTTTAACTGAATATGGATCAGTTTTTGAGAACTTTAGAAAGGATAGGCAATATGGAGATAGGCCTATAGTTGTTTACATCGCATGGGTCACCAGATTTAAATAGAGGGAGGATATGTGCTGATTTCCAGCAGGACGGCGAGTAGCAGATGTAATGGAAAGACTGAAGATGTGGAGAATTGGGCAGTGAGATGGGCTAGCCTGACCTTAGGAAAAAGGGTTCCAAGCCATCGTCCCCGTGCTTTTTGGTGTCTAAGTTAAGAAGAGAATCTTCTACTTCTTTATAAGTTATCTCACGCAGTTGGAAGGGCTGGGTGCAGGACTAGATGTAGGGGTGGGGTATGCTGGCTCACGCAGCACCAGCATAAGGTGACGAGTCAAAAGCTAATCCAGCTGTGGCAAAGTGGGAGTTAAGTTCCTCCAGGATTAGGGACTTGTTTTCCACAATCTTGCCACTTGCAACTATCTTTGTTGGGACAGAGGGGGCCATGGGAAGTCCTTCTATAGCTTTGATAGTCTTCCATATTTTATGAGGGTTACCTTTAACTTGTTCGAGAGTAGAAATATAATAGTTAGCTTTAGCAGAGCGAAGTTTTTTCACACAGTTATTCCTGGCTGTTCTAAAGGCCTGCCAATCCGAAGATTCTTTGGAATGTCTAGCTTTATTTAGCCCAGCGCTTATCTCGAGCTATAAGGGCTGCCTTGAGATCTGAGGTGAACCAGGGGTTGGCATTGTTCCGTACCCTTACTTTGAAGAAAGGGGCATGCTTATTTATTATTGTAGTGAGTTTGTCATTAAGGATGTAAGCTGCATTGTTGACATCTTTGGCTAGGTACAGATCTTGCCATCTGATCATGCTCGGTCAGATAGGAAGTTTACTGCACTGAATTTGTGAAAGGATCTTTTTGTTATAAAGATGGGTTGCAGCCGGGCCTTAATTTAGATCTTCATGCAAGCAACAATTCCATGATCGCTCATGTCGCTAGGAAACACTGCCGAATGAGATATTTTGTGTGGATGGGTGGTTAGTACCACATCTAGAATGGAACTGTTGGCAGTATTTAGAGTGTTGTTCCTAGTAGGTTCACTGACTAATTGCCCAAGACCTAGTTCGTCACAAAGGGATTTGAGGCCGTGTGATTTAGGTGACAGCCAGTCCATATTTAGATCTCCTAGAAATATTGTTTCAGTTTTTGCATCTACGAACATTTACCACCCTCTTCCCCATCCACCTCAGCATAGATCTTGGCGTGATTGGCAAGGAGGCTGATCTTATTCTTTATCCCAACTGCTATGTCTGCGATAAAAATGCTAAACAGGACTGGTCCCAGTACTGATCCCTGTGGGACACCACTTGTCACTGCCCTGGGTTCCAATGCTTCTCCTGCCACAACAACCCTTTCTTGCCTGTCCTTCAGCCAGTTTTCTACCCATCGGGCAGGCTTCCACTCTATACCAAGACTCCTCAACTTGCAGGTCAACCTTCCATGTGGCACTGAATCGAAGGCCTTGCTGAAATCCAGGTAGACTACATCTACTGCATGGCCCCCATCCAGTGCCTTCATAACCAAGTCAAAAAAATCAACCAAGTTAGTCTGACAGGATCTGCCAGTGATGAACTCATGCTATCTGTTGTCTTACAGATCATTATCCACAAGAAACTGAACCAGCCTTTCTTTGAGGATAGATTCCATCAGTTTCCCCACAATTGCAGCAAGGCTTACCAGTCTGTAGTTTCCTGGTTCATCCTTGGGCCCACTTTTGTGGAGATGTACCACGTGTGCCTCCCTCCAATCTCTGGGCACACATCCTGTACTTAGCGAGGTGTTGAACAGATCCACCAGTGGCTCTGCCAGGACTTCTGCCAGCTCCCTCAGTACCCTGGGATGTACCCTGTCTGGCTCAGTAGCCTTGTCTATCCTCAGGGACCTAAAAGCTCCCCAGCACCCTTTCCACCGTGATAACCCCATCTGTGGTTGTCTCAGCCCCCATGTCTGCACCCCCTTTCCCTGCAGGAACGGGCCCTTCCCTCTCCCTTGTGAACACTGAACAGAAGTACTCATTAAGTAATTCTGCCTTCTCAGCCCCCTTGTCTACCCACCCACTGCCTTTTCTGATACTAACTATTTGATCCTTACACTTCCTCTTTTCCCAGATATACCTGAAGAAATCTTTTTCTCCTTCCTTAATCCCCTGTGCCAATTTCCTTTTCCTGGCTGCCTTTGCAGTCTCGACCATACTGCTCACTTCCATGGATTTCCTCACATAGTTCTCCCCATCCTCTGCCCTATTGGTTCTCTTGTAGGTTCGGAAGGCCTTTCTCTTATTCCTCACCTTCTCCATTACCTCTCTGGTCATCCAGCTTGGATGTTTGGTCCTTGATTTCTTTTCCTGGCTCTTGACACAAGTTTTAGTGGATTCAATCAGCCCTAGTTTTATGATCACCCATTTCTGCTCTGCATCCATGTCAGAGTGGATGCCATCTATGTGTGTTCTCATTAATTGCCCCTTCCTGCCAAAGTCTGCCTTTCTGAAGTCCAGAACCTTTGTTTTTGTATTGTGGGTCTCTCTACCCAAACTGATAGAGAACCACACTGTGTGGTGATCGCTACCAGCCAGTGGTTCCTCCACGCTTACATCTGTTACCTGTTCTCTATCCTCCAGCACCAGGTCTAGAATATTTTCTTCCCTTGTTGGCACTGTCACCCTTTGGGTCAGGAAACCATCCTGGATTGCTTCCAGGAGGATCTGCTCCCTGGCACATGTGGTGGCTGGGATGCTCCAATCCACCACTGGTAAATTGAAGTCTCCCACCACCACAATACTTCCTTTGCCACAGATCCTCCTTAGTTGCTCCCCCAGCTCCCATTTCATGTCCTCTTTCTGGGTTGGGGGCCTATAAACATTCCCCAATTGGACCCTAGCCCCCTTTGGGGCATGGAGTTGTATCCAAATGACTTCTGACCTCCCTTTTCCCCCCTCCCCCCTGACGCATCCAATCTCTTCCCTTATGTAAATGGCTACTCCCCCCCTTTACCTTTTTCTCTGTCCCTCCTGAATAATTTAAATCCTAGGATGGCAAAGTCCCAGTCATGGTTTTGGGTTGCCCACGTCTCAGTGATGGCTGCTATGTCCACCTCTCCTTCTGCTAGTAGTGCCTGTAGCTCTGCTATCTTATTCCCCAGGCTCCTAGCATTTAGTGATACCACCCTCCACCCTGACCCTCTCCCAGCTACCCATTTACTCTCCCCTCCCCCCCATTCTAGACAAAGTTGGCCCTATCTTTGCTATGGGGGGGAGGTCCTCTGGACCTCCTCTCCTGATTCACTTCACCTCCCCAGAACAGAGTGGAGGCAGACCAGCACATAGATGTCTTGGAGATGAGAGCTGTCCTATACAACCTCTGGGCATTTCAGAATCATCTCTGCCCTGGTCCTGTGTTAATTCAGACAGACATCAGTGTCATGAACTACATAAATGAACAAGGTGGCACTCTGTCCTATTTCCTATGTAAGGAAGCAATGAATGTGTGGCACTGGGCAATGTCTTATGACCTTCTGCTGTCAGCTGTGTTTTTCCCAGGTCTCCAAAACATCTTGACAGATGGACTAAACAGGTCTCAGTCCAAAATTCACAAATGGGAACTGCTGAACTTTGTGGTAAACACATCTTCACATAATGGGGTCATCCAGAATTGGACCTTTTTGTGTCCCTACACAATGCAAAACTGTGGCATATTTGGTCACTTGCTCAAGGGCCTGGAGTTTTTTGGTGAGACACATTGTCCCTCTCTTGGAAAAGGAAATTTCTGTATGCATTTCTCCCATACTTCTAATACAGAGGGTTCTGCTCCAGCTAAGAGTGGAGAGTGCCACTCTCATTCTCATTCTCTTAGCTCCTCCATGGCCTCGCCAGATATGGTTTCCACTCCTTCATCATCTGCCAACAGAGCATTCTGTTCCTTTGCCCCTGTGTCGGGGTTTGCTGTCACAGGACCGGGGGTCTCTGGTCTACCCTGAACTAAAGTTCCTGTATCTACATGCATGGCTCCTGAAAATGTAGCCATTGCCATTTTGGGGTGTCCCCTTAGGTGGCCAATTTCTTGCTCTTATGGCTAGAAAGCCTTCTAGTGAACATACTTATTCCTGAAATGGAAGTGTTTCACTTTCTGGTCTGCTTCCCGGAATATAGACCAATTTATGTGTCCTGTGAACTCTGTTCTGAAATACTTGTTTTTATTATCTGATTCAGGTTATTAGTATTTCTCTATTAAGGTGCATTTGGCTGCTATATCAGCATTTCATTCCCCTATTGATAGCCGTATGGTTGCACAACTAGAGGCGTTTCATATTTTTCTGAGAGGCATCTTTCATATGAAACCTCTTATCTGTATCCAGTTTCCCTCTGGGGCTTGAATTTCATACTTGAAAAATTGACCATGGTTTTGTCTGAGTCTGCCTTGACTTGTGGTCTACCTTTCATGGAAAACATTATTTTAATTGCCATGACCTGTTCATAGAATTTCCAAACTTCAGTCTTTAATTAATGAGCCTCCTTATTTGATTTTTCACAATGACAGAGTCTCTTTACATACCAATCCTAAGTTTCTACCAAAGGTGGTATCAGAAGTCACACTGAACCAAATGATCCACCATGACAGAAACTTTCAAGTACCTCAAGGGAATCAACAAAGTCCAAGAAGGTTGCATCTTTCAGAAAAAGAGATGTGCAAGAGCAAGGGGGCACAATTTGAAGATAGAGGGGGGACGGCTCAGGGGCAATGTCAGGAAGTATTTTTTCACAGAGAGGATGGCGGACGCATGGAACGGCCTGCCTGAGGAGATTGTAGGGTCAAAAACAGTGGGGGAATTCAAGAATGCATAGGACAGACATAAAGCAATTCTAGGTGGGGGGTAGGAGGAAGTAGGCTGTTGGTTAACTAGAATCTGCAGCTTATCCAATAGGTAGGCAAATGGGCAGACTAGGTGGGTCAAGCAGTTTTTATCTGCTGTTAAAGTCTATGTTTCTATGTTTTCTATGTTTCCTGTTTATTACGCAGAGCATGCCAATAAGAGTAAGGCATTGCGCCATGCTCCAGACGTACATGGAACACTGAGATACCCAACCTAATTTTCAAAGGCTGATGCAGGGCTTGCATCAAGCCCTGCATTGACCCTGAAGTTTGACACAACTGCACCAAATTCATTGCCACAACATGCGCCTAATTTTATAATGTTTGGCGCAGTTGTGACAATTTCCACAATTTATAGCAGCTTGCACCAAAGTTTTGGTGTAAGCCCCATAAAAAGGACTCCTGAATGGCACAAAGTTAGACCGGGGGGAGATGGTCTAACTTTGCTGTGTCCGATGAAAGGGACTTTTGTCAGGGATTTGTTGTCTTCCTTGCAAAATCGCAATTGAGCTTTACTGTTTGATTCAAGTCGCCATTTGCGTCAAACTCCCTGATGCAAGTCCACTGCGTTGACCTAACCCCGTTTGAAAATTGGGTCCACTATATTAATCACCCTAAGAGCTGCAGAAAGACTTCTCAGCTTTTTGTTTCATTCACCCCAGGGAAAGAGGGGGCCCCTGTATCCAAACAGTGCCTGTCCAAATGGCTGGCTAATTGTATCAATTTTTGTTATAGGAAGTATGATAAATAACTTACTGGTGCTGTTCGTGGTCGCGCTTCAAGGGGTATGTCCACTTCTGTTGTGTGCTTCCAGAATGTCCCCACTGCTGACATATGTGCTGCTGCCACATGGAGCACGGTGCATATTTTCACTAAGTACTAAAGTCTAAACATTGTCTCTCACAGAAGTGTTGGCTTTGGACTTGCTGTACTGCAAGGCCTTCTGTCTTGATTATAAATCAGGCTATGCCATCCTCCCTGGGTGCTCTGTACTGCTTGGGAATCATTCCAAAGGGTGTGGCACAATGGAGAAGATATCCTTGATGAAGATAGAACAGTTAAGTAAGAACCTACTGTAACAGTAGATCTTTGAGAGAATCTTCTCCATTGGGCCATAGGGTACCCTCTTCTTCTTCTGAGGGATAATCCAGATGCTGTGCCTAAGGCTTATTCCATGCATTCTGTTTCCAGTCCCATGCCTCTTGTTGCTTGCCTGGCACTGGTTTGGTCTCCTGGTCCTCATGGTAAAAGTTCTTCTGAAGTTTATCTTTAGTGCGGAACTGATGAGTGTTGGAGCAACACACGTTATATAGGCAATGACGCTGCATATCACTATGTGCAATCTCCGGCTGGCAAAAGATTCTGAGCAGTCCTGATGCTAATGCTTACAGTTTCAAAGGTGTGTCCCGATAGGGGAGATTCTCTCAAAGATCTACTGTTACAGTAAGTTTGCATGTAACTGTTCTTTCTTCTCTGGTGCACATTTCTTCTGTGAATAAAATGTTGTACTAAGCACAAAATCTACCTTCTCCGTCTCAGAACTCTGAGTACTTACAGTCACAAGCACTTCCAAACATGAGGGGATAAAACAATCTACCAACACAAACCACACAGTTAACAAAGTCTGAACAAAACAGGAGGAATCTGTGGCACCTGCCCCTAAATGAAGCAGGGGTAGCACTAGTAAAGCAGGTACTTACTGTATCAAAAAATGTATTTATTTTTATTCATTCATTTATTTTATTGAAAACTTCAGAGTACCTTTGAGCACAAGTGCTCATTTGCAAAGGTTCTACATCAAATACACAGTCACAAAGCATTACAAGTACAATAAGCAGTTCCAGATCAAATGCAATTGAGTCAGGCTAAAAGCACTTAAGACAGAACGATTACATACAGTTTTGAAAAACTCCATACAGATCATTGTATAAAAATTCACAGGATATATTCAGAGAGAAACCAGATAAAACAGTTTAATGGTTACAATTGCAGTGGATTGCAAAGGCAGACTGAAAAGATCTCTTAAACTGACTAAACTTGGAGAGATTTAGTAGCATATCAGACAGTTTGTTGCGTGCCCGGCTGAGTATACCAGAAAGGAGGCTTAAGGGCATTTCTGGTCATGTTCCTTGTGTTGAAGTGTTGGAGACAGTGTGGAAGCAGTTTGTTAAAGCAGGAGGTATTAGGCCCAGGAATGCCTTTTTGGCTAGCAAACAGGTTGGAGCTTTATTCTGCAGGGTAAAGGTAGCCAGTTGGTGAGTGCGTAAAGGTTACAACTATGAGGGTGGTTATCTACGCCAAGTACAAAGTGACACACCTTATTACAGATCAGCTTTACTCTGTTTAGCACTATGTCACAGGCAGAAGCATAGGCAGGGATGCTATAGTCTATAAGAGACAGGATGCAGCTGGCCGCAATAAGACATCTAGCATCCCCAGTGAGATTGTTCCAGTTACGGTTCAGGGCAAGTAAAGAAGTTTCAGGTGCCACTCACAGCAGAATTAAATGAATGACCACTTCCATTAAAAAATGTTTAACATTCATGATTATTCCACAGACACTACTACCAGTGATACTGATGATGACTGTGAGAATGATAAACAGGAGGATGCACTTGAGGCTGAGAAAAGCCTTACTAGTTTTACTGAAAATGAAAATGCTGTTAGTGATAGTGAAACAAATAGTCAGAGTCACTTCCAGCCCCAGTTTGACACCAGTTCAGTTCTGGAGGAGTTGCTGCAAGAAAAGTACATTCTTATTACTGGTGTAAAAACTAAGGGCTTGATCCACAAAACAGTCGGATGCCCTATGCGACTGTGTAGTACAAGTGCACAGGGATATGCATATGAAATGTGCACAAATGCAACACAAGCAAATCCTCAATGGGCCATATGCAGTAGGCATCCACACAGCAAGGTCATGGAGTACAAAGCATGGAGTGTGGCCAGCAATATGCATGTGTGCGAGGTGCGGACCGAGACTACAGCCCTGCTGGAACCACCACATAGGCATAATGAGGACTCAGCACCTATGCAAGCTGGGGGGCTGCCATAGAGAAAGCATGCCAATCACAGCATGGCGGGATGCCCACACGGCAGGCATAATGCAGGGCCACCACTGTAATTACCGAGCCAGCATCTGATGCCCAACTTGGAACAACTCCATACACCCCCCTTCCCTCCACGCCCTATACTCCCACACCTCCATACCCCCACACACACTGGTACTCTCCACATCCAGTACCACTCACTACACACGCTTACCTCTCACACAACCTTACCCCGTAACCCCCACACACCCATACCTCCCACGTCCCAGTACCCCACACACACCCATAGCCCCTCACACTTATAAACTCCCCCACCCGCACCCTCACTACCACCCAAAAGAACACCACACACGTGAGTGGATGACAGCTACAAAACAGCATAAATTCACAGGTATACACACATTGTCACAACATAAATATGTGCATATGCATAAATGTGCAAATGCCATAACAGCTAGATACTGCACACCCTGGAACTGCACATGATAGGTATTTAACATGCACTTTGGTGCTTCACAGCTTGCCTGCCCTGTGTCTTACAGTAGACAGCTAAAAGTCCTCCAAAACACCGTCATATTACCTGCTGCCTAGGACTGGCATTTTGTCAGGTGTAGCACGTAGTCCTGCATCTCCCTGCTATAGACCAGCTGTTCCAGCTCTTGGCCCAATGACCCCACATTGGCTGCTCTGCCAACCGCTCTCCACTGATGACCACAGGTGACCAGTCTTCTGGGTTCCTATGCAACCCAGGGTCAAAGCTCACTGACTTGCTGTGGAGCCTCCTTAGCTGTCCCCTCCACAGCATCTGAGTACTGATGAGTGCAGTTGAACCCCAGAATGCTGAAACAGTAAACTGTATTCACTAAAGAGTAGGACATGCAAGTAAACAAGACACACCAATACGGCGGCAGTGACAATGGTAACAAACATAGCTGAACACCTACCCTAGCTGTCTCCACCAGCTGCCAATAGTTCCTGCTCTTGTCCCTGTAGCTGGTCCCCTCCAAGGTCAGGGTCTGGGGCATATAGGTCTCCAGAGACACATGTGTGGGACACAGTCATGTGTGTTATGTGTGAGGCATTCTGCTTTTCTACCTATTATGACTTTAACACCTTTCCACACATACAGGAAGATGGTCATAGTGGCATGATGCTATTCCCATAGGTCCTACCCACACTTGTTAATGGATAATTGGCCAAGGGGGTACATGACCAGCATTTAATGGGGCAAGGTAATGAATACCATCAAAAATGGGGTAGATGACTGGTCGGACACACTATAATGCATGACACTGCACTGCAGAGGACGAGCATGTGTCCCGACATCCTAATGAAAGTGGTACTCCTAGTGCCGCACAACGAGGTGCTGGAGGGATACAGATGCCATAAAGGATACCCCTGTAGCTACCAGTCAAGGGCTGATATAGCAACACTCACAGAAAAGCACTGCATAGGCAAGTACCAATTCCACATGGGCACCATAGTATGGTTGTGCCAGGTACAGGGACCACAACTGAAGACAAGGACCTGCTGCAGTCATGTACTGGAGGTATATCAGATATGTATGCTAATAGTTCTGTCCTACTATAGGACAGGTAGTTTCCAAAGCATGTCAGGGGCCATGGTTAGTATGAGATGGTCCTCTGTCAGCAGGTGACTTTGGCAGGTGACAGATACGCTGCTGGCTCACTGTGGTGACTGTGACTACATTATGTTTCCATGGACGGGGCAGGACCTAACAGAAATCAAATCACTCTTCTTCTATGCTGTGGCAAGCATGCTAAATGCCATTGGTGCCAGTGAATGTACCCAGTGGCAATCCTCACCCTGGCACAGGTGGAGCAGACATACGGGAACCACAAGACATGAAACAGCATGAACATGCAGGCCATGCATAATGCAGCAGTCATAATTACACATGTCAGTACCAGGTACCCTGGCTCTACATATGACTCTTGTATAGTGGAGAACTCTGGACTGTGGGTGCTGCTGCTCGTCCTACCCACCAACCAGGGCTGTCTCATCAGTATGCGCAGGGGTGAAGGGGGATGGCAGGGCACACATATAGACCATACATAAATGGTTTCTTCTTCCTCACAGGTAACAGTGAATACCTGTTATGCATGCTCCTGCTGACCCCATCCCTGCAGCCACAGACCAAGAGGAAGCAGAACTACAATGAGGTATATCACCTAACATGGGGCATCATAGAGAAGGTGTCTGGCCAGCTGAAGATGCTGTTCAGTTGCCTTAACCAGAATGGGGTTGGGGACTGCAGCTCATGCCCAGTAAGATGTACAGGGTGTTTACTACATGGTACACAGCATACAGTAGCTGTATGGAAGAACTTACCTCTACTGGAGGGTGGTGATCCATGTTCCTGCATCATGCCTGGTGGCAACAATTGTGAATGGTGGACCAGGCCCTGGCTACCATGCAGGGTGAGGGTTGTGCATAACTACTTTACATAGTGCAGGGTGTGTTTCTTTTGGGTGGAGGGGTGTGTTGTGCTGGTAGTCAGTGGTACAATAAAGTGCCGTACACATTACCAAGAGTCATGCCTACCATGTAGTGTGGTGGTGCGTGGTGTGGTCTGTGTGCGTGCTCTGTGTAGTGCACTCTGTGGTGCTGGGGTGCCCACTTGTGTGGTGGTTCTCTATGCAGGCATGCACAGTGCCGTCTGCCACCCTCTGTCTTGGCAGTCTGAAGCCAGTGGCTCATGGAACCCCCTTGCTGCCAGTATCAGCTGTGGGAGTCTGTGTCTTGCCCTGCACTGATTCCCCCTTTGCATGGCCCTCTTGTTCTGTGGGCATTGATGTGGGGGACAGCTGTGGATGGGATGCCTGTGGCCCGTGCCCTGCCTGCACTGTCTGCATCAATGTGGTGAGGCCCTGTCCGAGGACATCAGCCAGGTATACAAAGCCTCCAACCATGGGTCACCTGATAGCCACTAGTTCCTCCCCCATGTCCACAGTCTCCTTGCACAACCACAAGTACTGTGGGCCAGCTGCCGATGGCCTCCCTGGTCTGGTGGATGTGCTGGTACTCAAGACCATGCACCTTGGCATACATGCAATGCAGGATCTGCCATCTGGGGCAGCATTTAAAGGTGCAGCCCCCAAGGGCCCCTCCAGGGAATTAGTGTATCTGCCCAGCAACCCTTGTGGACCCTGTGCAGTCTGACTTATGTCCTATGCCTGGGTGCTTGTAGAGATGTGCAGTGTGTATGGCATGGTGGATGTTGGTGTCTCCTGTATAACCATGCCACATGGTGACTGTTGGGTGGGGTGGGGCCATTGCTTGGGAGGTGGCCCTTTATGTCTTGGGTCATGTCCATGAGGTGGGTGCTCAGAGACATGCCACTGGAGCTGCCTGTGTCTTTTGAGTTATCCATGCTGAGGTTGATGGTGTCCTCAGTGTTCAGGAGCATGGCTGCCTTGGCACCTGCGGGGTGAGGGACGGATAGGCTACTGCATCATGCACCTCCGACAGCCACTGCTTGCTGCCAGTTGTGCTGTGCCCTGTGCCTGTAGCTTGCCTACTTGTGTCCTGTGTCTCTTTGTCCTCTGTGTCCCGGTCCTCCTCCTGGGAAGGTGCTGGCATGCATTAATCTGTGGGGCACATGCGTGCTATTAGCACTGATTACAGTACATTGCTGGACTGGTTCCAGTATTGCACTGTGCCTGTACCCACTCTCAAGTGTGTTGAGCCCCTCCTCCTCTCCACCAGTCACCTACTGATTATGGTGTTAATACTGTCCCACTCTGTCAGCACTGGGGCCCCTTTGCACTGCCACCACTTATCACCAGCTGTCAAAAGACAGCTTTGACATCCTTCAGCTTCAAGTACTCCAGTAGGCCTATAACAGTTAAGCATGAGAGAATCATTTGAAATGTGTTCCAAATATGACAAGTCATCCAGTGGGAAAAAAGTTAACCGAGGCAATTGCAAGCAATGATAGAGGTGGATTTTTGTCTCTTCTCATGCATAGAGGCTGTTTGAGTTCAGCATCTGATGTGCACTGCAGTGCTCCACTACCAGGTGCTTTCTTGATTTTTTCTTTTTTTCAGAAAAGTTATACCAAATATGTACCAGGAACTGTGTCAACAAGTTAATCATACTTCAATGCAGACTCTTGTCTCCAAAAATACATATTCCAACTGATATGTGGACAAGTAGCCACAGTGTTGACTACAAGACTGTGACTGCCCCCTAGGTTTCTTTTGCATACTCCTCTGCCTCATTCTCCTGTTCCACCTCCAACAGCAACATGCAGCAGCTTTTCTAAACACAGGTGCCCTGTGTATAAATGTATTTGACAAATACCACTCTGGCTCAAACATATTAGATGAACTAAACAGATGATTTCAGGAATGGCTGTCCTGTCACAGGTCTGTCAGCTGGCTTTCTGGCTCTTGTCAATGGTAGTAACATTTCAAAGGCAGTGCTAGCTTGGCAGGCAGTATAGCGCAGTGGTTTAAGACTCTGAGCTGCAAATCTGGTGATAGTTAGCAGCCCAGACCTGGGTTTGAATCCCACAGCTTCCACTTACATACTGTGTGACCCTAAGCAAGTCACTTAACTTTCCTGTGCTTCCCAGGTCACACATATAAAAAAGATTTCCACTTAGTTTGCTAATCCTGGTTAAAAACATACACACACACATCCCTTGTTTCACTCATATCCTGAACCTGGTAGTGCATAATTTTCTCAAGGAAGATCCAAGTATACAGAATATGCTTGATGTTGCTGAAAAACTCTGTGGTCATTTTAACCACTCTTCAAAGGCTTGCAAGATCTTGTGAGCCCTGTAAAAAAAAACAAGAGGCGGAGAAGGGTAGAACTGAGGCCTTTTGGGTGCAGTTCCAGGGTGTGAGAAATAAGACTGTCAGGATGGGGGTGGTTTACAGGCCATCGTCTCAGGAGGAGGACTTGGATAGGGAGCTAGTAGAGCAAATTAGGAAGGTGTGCAGGAAGCGTGATACAGTGATCATGGGGGACTTCAATCTGCCAGGAGTGGATTGAAGTACTCAAGTCACATTGAGTGCCAGGAAACAGATACTCCTGGAAGTATTCTGGGACAGCTTCCTAGCATCGTTGGCTACCGAGCCGACTAGATTGGGTAATACACTGGATCTAATTCTATCCAACGGATAGGCTGTAAGGGAGGTGGGGGTGGTGGACCCACTGGCAGGGAGTGACCACCAATCCGTGAGATTCATGCTCGACATGAGCAGGGATGCGGCGGGTACAGGGACCAGGGTGGTTGACTTCAGAAAGGCTGACTTTAGAAAGATGGGTGAAATCTTAGGGGAGTACCTGGCAGGAATTCAATCACACTGGGATGTGAACCAGAAATGGAAAAAAAATCAGATTGGGGCTTGTGAAGGCTACTGAGACCTGTAGCAAACTGCAGAGCAAGAAGGGAAGTGCTAAGAAGCCAAGCTGGATGAGTAGGGAAGTTTTAGATAGGTGTGGGCAAAAAAAAACAGCATTCAGTGGATGCAAGAAATCCGGGAGATTGGAAGATAGGGAGGAGTATGTGAGGAAAACCAGAGAAAGCAGCTTAGATCAGGAGGCTCCCACCGTGCTCGACAATAACCCTCCAAAACACATCAAAACTAGCAAATCAGCAGTTATTTTGCTATTGGAGTATGAACAGGGCCTAGGAGAGGGGAGCAAAGCAACATTAAGTCTGCGGACATCCCCGATGACAGAGGATTGTCAAATGGCGACTTGGGCAGTGAGGGCTCCCAGGCCTTAGCCTCCTCACGATGGGGCCGCTCTAAGAATAGCCAGCTGCCACTCTCCATTATACAATGGCAAATGACCCTGATACTGTCCCGAGCTGAGAGACTTCCAAAAAGAGGTGCACTAAACTGCCACAGCTTTGCGGACAGACATCACCAAGCTGGAAAAGCATCAAGAGATGCTGGAGAACCAGGCAATGGATGTCGACAAGACAGTAGACTATACTGAGAGGGCCATCATCCAGCTGCATCAAAGCGTCAAGTCACTACAGGACAGGGCGAAAGATGACGAAAATTGGAACAGGTGCAATAATATTCGCATTTCGGGTCCTCAAAGGTACTGACATCATACAATGTTCAGCAACTGATCAAGGACTCCATCACGCTACCGACATCTACCACCCTTGAGTTTGAGCGAGTCCATCGCGCCCTCGGCTCCAAGCTAGCCCTGGGAGCTAGGCCATGCAGTACTGGTCCACTTTTTACGTTTCCAGGAGAAAGAAGCAGTACTCCAGTCAGCATGGAAGCAGGGCACAGTGCTGTTTAAAAATCAGAGACTGTACTTTGAAAGTGACTATGTGCCAGAAGTTATGGCTCAGTGCAAAGAGTACATCCCAATAATGCGGGCCTGAAATCAGCCGGCCTGTACATCCGGACTCCGTACCCTGCCCACCTGTTTACTTCAAGGAGAGCCCACTCACCTATGAGTCCACTGAAGAAACAACAGAGGAGCTAAAGAAATGCAAAATGGACATCCAGCAAAGGCCTGCAGCACCTGAATCCTTGATCACCTCCAAACTATCCCAACGTGTATGGAATCTGGGACAATGTGAAGTGAGGCACCGACAAGGGGTGGAGGCCATCCAGAACATCATGGATGCCCTGCAGAGCCAGGGCTCAGTATCTTCACCTGCTGCCCAGATTTCCAGGGAAACACACCGCTGACTCCAAGAAATACCACTGGACTACTCTACTTTGAGTGCTTAGAGACTCCCATCCCCATGCCGGACTGTGCACATGGAGGGGCCTTCACACCGCAGTCTTTGGGAGGAAATTCACGAGGACTAGCCCACAAATCAGAACTATTACTGGGCACAGAAATCATCACAGATCTGTGTGGAACTGCTTTCCAGGAATAAAACAATTGCAACTCAATGCACTTATCACCTAACCATTCAGACAAGTCCCAGTTTTGTCTTTGATTTTCCTTGTTTCTGACTGTCCTCCTTCTTAATACTGCTCTGTCCTGTCTATCACTCATCCCTAATTTAGCCGCAGATCGGCGTAGCACCCTTGCTAACACAATGTCTCCCACTGAGTGCAGGAGATCACTCTCACTCTTTTTCTTTTCAGGATTCAGCGAGTTTCAGACTTACCACCCCAGACAGATTGATGCCTCGTGATGTGGGGTAAGGAATCCTCTTGCTTATTACTATGTTACTGGGACCCACACACCTTCCCCAGACCTCTTCTACTCTCCTCTGCCCTGCATGTGTACCCACCTTAACAATTTAGAGCAGATGCTTATTGGAAGTTGGGGGGGGGGTAAATAGAATGATAAGCAGATTGCACCCATGTTTTCTCTGTGGAGACATTGAACCACACAATTCTGCCTGTCTGGGTCATGATGCTGGGCATGGGTGCCATAAAGAGATGTCACCCCTGCTAGCCAGTCCTTAATATAGTAAAATATCAGAGAGCTCAGACAACAGGGACGATAACTACACCACTGGGGCCCCTCCACCTTGCCAGCTGACCTGCCCAGCACCTGTATTGGTGGTGCACCAGCCAGCCTGGGAGGATGATAAAGCCTAATTTAACCGTCACCAGCTGTCAGCCACTAGGCTGGCCTGGCAGGACTAGCAGTAGCAACCAATATTCAGATTGTCCCTGGGCACCTGGGAACTTGATTACTAACTACACCCATTTTGCTGGGTTGGCTAATGCGTGGGGGGGGGGGTGAATGGTCTCTCGGCTAGAGACCATGCAACTTCAGGAAAGCTCGTCCTGCCGGGGCTTGAGCACCTTTCCCCCCTTGCCGCTCATTGCACTCAGGGTTGGGGCCCAGATGGGTGAACTAAACCCCGATGCTGGTTTCCTAGCCAGTGCAGATCCCCGAAGCTTAGTGGACCAGTATCATAAACAAAAAAACAAAATAAAAATGAAAAAAGCTTTATACCACATAGTGTGCTAATAACAAAATGTCCTATTCCCAGATACAACATCCGCTGAGTGGTCTGGTTGGCCCATGGAGTTATCCCACCTCTCCTGCTGAGGATCTACTGCGATGACGACCCCGGATGGGGAGGAGGAATGCCAAGGTGAGTCATACTGTGGGCTGGAGAGCAGATGGTAACCACAGGAAGCAGGTACAGATTAAATTTTTTTCTGATTCGGGGGTGGGGGATGGTGGGCTCATATGACCAGAGGTCAGGTGGCGCAGAATAGAAACAATAATAATGTAGCTTTGGTACTGATGAGGAGTTCAGGTGCCCCATCCTCCTCCCCAAATCACTCCGGGGGGGGGCAGGGCTCCTTCATGGTCATAAAAGTGTGTGCGCCCCCGTGGACTGGACAGTGGCCTCTTGGCTCTCCCCCATCCCATTCCCATCCCGCTAGCTGGGGTGTGAAGCTCGGGGGGGTGCGTGTGGAGGTTATACCGCTGACTGACACCAGTGAACACGTGGAGCATGGAGCAGATGGGTTAACACCCATGACCTACCCATCCAATACTCCCCCTCACATCTTACACTTCACAAACCTTCAGGTTGAATGGAGCATGGTGGTAATTAGATGTCCCAAACCCCATTCCCACTTAGCTACCGGCACTATACGTGTCAGGAGGACTCTCAACTGAGAGTGCTACCTCCAGATAAGGCAAAGCCTTACTTAAGGGTCATATATATGAACCCTAAAGATGGAAGTACCAGGTTCTTGTTATGTACAGTATGTGTTTACCCCAGTTGGCTTACCTGTTACATAGTTACTTCATTGCCAGGCACACTATTTGTGCCTCCATGCCCTTGGCAATTGATCCCCAACCCCCTATCCTTGCAGAAGGTTACAGTTTTACCTCCCAAGTTCATTTCATGTTGTATTTGTCAATCCACCTTGAAGCTAACTCAGCCAGTGCCTCACATGATAGTCACTTGAACCTACTTGTAACAAATTGGGGGACCCTAGATTGGGAGGTCTCCGGAAGCTCCCCCGGGTGGGGGGGGTCCCAAAACTTCTTAATTGCACTCAACACTTTGTTCTTAAAATGATGGACTCCCCACTGAAGTTGCTGTCATTAAATATCAACAGGCTTACTTCCCCAATTAAGAGGTCACGAGACCTCACTTACCTTAAAAAAAGCAAGGCAGATCTAATCTACTTACAAGAAACACGCATGAATTATTTGGATCACTCCAAATTAGTGAGGCTTTGCAGAGGGGAGGTGCAGTTCTCCTCAAGTCAAAATGGGAGGAAACAAGGAGTGGCCATCCTAATACCTCCTCAAACCCCATTTCAACCCGGACTTAAATGGACAGACCTGGAGGGCAGGCTGGTGGTACTACAAAGCACTATTAACGGCCATGAGGTTATGCTAGCTAATGCCTACTTCTACCCTGGCCTCGCAGTCCCATAGATGCTGTCCCTGATGGACAAAATAATGCCGATGACTAAAGGAGTCCTGCTACTAGCTGGGGATTTCAATATCCTCCCTAACCCTGCTATGGATTCATCAAACACCAACCCCCCCCCCCCCCGAACGACACCCTCGCAAAAATTCTTTAACAGTTTTCTAAACGAGGTGAGCTGGACCGACACTTGGCATCACCTCCACCCACGTACCAAAAATTATCCTTACTACTTTGCTGTTCACCAATCATATTCCCAGATAGACCACTGCCATACACAAGCAGAACATTTGGAGAACATGGAGGACGCCAGACTGGGAGACATTGTACTTTCAGACCACGCCCCCATGTCCACCACTTAGAAAATGGGGATGCAGTGTAAGCAAACCCACTGGAGGATGAACCTCTACTACTTAAAGTCACAACAATTTAGAGAATTCCTCACTGAAAAAATAGCAGAAATAATTAATGACAGTCCCCCCCCCAACAGACTCGATCCCACCGATTGAGTGGGACACCATCAAAACAGTACTTCAGAGCCATATAATTAAATATATCTCCACCCAAACTAAGATCCATAGGGAACAAAAAACAAAGCTGGAGGATACCCTCCACTTTCTACAAATGGCCCACAAGCAGGGTGACTGGTCGGTTCTCCCGCAACTACAGCAAACTAAAGCAGAGCTTGACCGGATCACCCTCCAGCAGACGGAAATATCCCTAACATTCCTGAGGCAGAGTTATTATGAGTTAGGCTCATGAGCTACATGACTCTTAGCCTATCAAGCTAGAAGACAAAGAAAACTAGCCATGGTTGCCACCCTAGGCACCTCGTAGATGGCAGAGCCTTTAACAAACTGCACAATGTAACAGAGGGTTTCACAGCATACTGGTGTAACCCCCTTGTTCCCAGGGGTGACTAGAATCTCAGGTAGAATTAGTGGTAGGCAGGGAAGGCAGCTAGTGAAGTGCCAGTTAAATGGATTTCACTCTGTCTCCCTCTCTGCTGTCAATCACAGCTGAGAGCTGGGGAGATGGTGTCATTCGGAACTCTCGCAGCTGTACAAGCCACACTTCAGTAGCTGTGAGTGAGGGAGAGAGAATGTTTGAAGAGTCTGAAGTAGTAGTCTGAAGGAGGGGGCTGCAGAGTGCAGCTGCAGCTCCACAAGCAGCTCTGAGATAGAGCTGCAGTTTTTCTTGTGTATTTTAGTTCTCACCCTAGTGGAGGACCAGTTTACCAGCTTTTTGAAGTGGTGGAAACCATCTCTAGTTTATGATTTTCCTGTGCTTCATCCCAGGAGGGATGGAGCAGGATGTCAGGATTTCAGGGGCAATCCCCTGATCCTCCCAGGACTTTGGAAGCTGCCTTTGTATAATAACTTTCTGTGAGTACATTGTTTTGAGTTTGCCCAGGAGTACCTGCAGTTCTTTAAAGGTGGATTCTCTGACAGAGGGACCCTGTCACCTAAGACTTTTTTTTTAAAGTTGTCTGCCTATAGTGGAGTCCAGTATGTGATCGTCCATGTAACAAAACATTTACCTCTTGACACCCCTGTGGTGTCCTTTGTAGTATGTTAAGTGTGATATACATTTCAAGACAACATCTACAGTTTCTACAGTGTGTGAAGTGTATTTACTAGATGAATGGCCAAGTATGAACTAGGAAACAAAAGATGGGAGACTCCCCATCTGGAGTGACCAGTTTACCACTCCGGGTTCTAAAGGGCACCTGTGTTTCTTCTCAGTACATGTGGCCAATGCCTGAAGAAACAGTTTACCCCAGTGAGTGAGATTTTCTCCAGTTTGCCCAAGTGAGTGGGATTTTCCTCCAGTTACCCCCAGTATGTGGGTCCTACAGTGCTGAGCATCTAGTGCTCTGTGTGGTTTGTGTACCATGTTCATCCTATGCTAAATGGGAATTCTTGGAGTTCTGTACATTAGATGTCTGCATTCACAGTGTGTGTAATCCTTGGGGGGTCCATCTTCGCTTTGTGTTGTTCCTACTGTGTTATGGAATAAAGCCGCACTGTAGAATCCCAGCCTGGTATGGACATTCTTGTTATTGTTTCCCAAGTGGAATTACTTTGGGTACCCCTGTCCAGAAGTACAAACCTAGCATAGCCCTGAGTAAATGTTTTCTCCCCGGGACCTGGGTTGTTGGCCATGCATTGGTCCCACCAGGTGTGTGCCAGGTATTTAGTGCCACACCTGGTTGTGGTCTGCATTGGTCCCATCTTGTCTATGGTGGGCAATGAGACACAGTTTTCTAGTTGTTGTGTAACTAGTTAATTAGTATGTAACCCCCAACCCTCTCTGTTTCTACCCCTAGACCTGTATTGGTGGTGAGAGGTGTGCCCTTCTAGTTAACTAAGGGGGCCGGTGGGGGGGGGGGGTTACACTACTCAAAATTGTATACTCCCGAAAGCCCTGCAAACCCTCAGGAGATAATAAAATACTTGGTTACTTGGTGAGATAGGACAAAAGTAGGCTGGGATTGTCCCTCACAATTGTGGGTCATTGTTCCTAGATGTGGTTGTATATGAGCCAATTATCTAATCTCTTTTTGAATGTGTTGAAGGTATTACAGTCCACTAGTTCTTGGGAGAGCCTATTTCATAATCTGGGAGCCCTAATTGTGTAGAAGTTAAGTCTCTTCTTGTTCCTAGCTTTGCTGACTTCTGGTTGCCTATTATGTAGTCTTGGCACTATTTTTCTTTGTGAAAAAGTGATACTGCATTGTTGCATTAGTGTAGGCGACTGCAAAATTTTAAATAATAAGAGGAGGTTCCCTCTACTTCTTCTTGGTTCTAAGGAATGGAGGCCTGTCTTCTGAAGTGTATCAGTGTAGTTTATGTGAGCCAAGTAAGGGACCATCCTAGTTGCTCAATGCTGTATCTGTTCAATCCTACTAATATCTTTTGCCAGGTATGGACTCCAGAAGGGCAACTCGTAGTTGGAGTAGGGTCTGATATGTGACCTGTATAATGGAATTATATATTCTTCAATTTTTGAAATGAATGCGCGATTTATCCTTCTGAGGAGTGCATTGAAGAGATTTGCTACTTTGTTTCATTGATCAATTGATGAAAGCTTATTATTAACTATAATGCCTAAATCTCTTTCTCACAGTCAGACGTTTTTAAGGTGATGTTGTTGAGAGAATATATCTGTTTGGCATTATTCTTCCCAAGGTGCAAGACAGTGCATTTTTCTATGTTGAAATGCATCCCATTAGTACAAGCCCAGTGTTCAATTGTAGCATAATCCTTTGCGAGTGCACTCATGTTTGAGGAACAGTCGACCTTCTCCCCTAACTTTGTGTCATCTGCAAATTTTGATAATATATTGCAGGGGCTAATTTGCATATCGCTGATGAAAATATTAAAAAGTTTAGGTCCAAGGACTGAGCCCTTGGGGACACCACTAGTCACTTCCCCAACCTCTGACAAGGTTCCATTCATTTTACTTTCTGGGATCTTCCTCTTAGTCAGCTGTCTACCCATTTAACCACATTAAGGGAGAATCCCAGTTGGACTAACTTGGTTATTAATTTGACATGTGATACCTTATCAAAGGCTTTACTGTAATCTAGTAAAATTATATCCATTGGTGTATTGGAGTCCAGCCCTTGGATTATATGGTTATAGAATGCAAGAAGATTAGATGTGCATGAGTGGCCCTGCTTAAACCCATGTTGGGAAGGATCTAGAATGTTTAAGGATAGCATTTCTTTTTTTAAATAAGGATTTAATAATTTTCTCCATTAATTTACAAGGCACAGATGTAAGACTAATGGGACGATCATTTTCTATTATTGATTGATTACCTTTTTTGAAAATTGGTATTATGGTAGCTGTAAGCCAGTCAAAAGGGACAGAGGTTTCACATAAAGATTTATTAAATATAATGGTTAAAGGGAGGGTTAGTGCATCAGCTGTTTCAATTAGGAATTTAGGGTTTAATTGGTCATGACCTGGGCTTGTAGTTTTTTAATGTTTTTAATATATTATTGGTATTGGTTTTAGTGATTAAATAATTTGCAGATTTATTTATGCAATCTGTGTGGGGTTTCTGTGCTTCTTCTTCTGGAAAAGACTGAGCAAAAGTAGTTATTAAATGCATCTGCTGATTCTTTGTCTGATGTAATTAAGGAGTCATTTATTATTAGTGGGCCAATTAGTCTGCAATACCTGCAACCACTTGCCATCCCCAGGCTCGATGCAGAGACAGGATCTCGTCGCCCTTCCTATATACAGTATTGGATAAGGTTGGGTTCCCCCAGCCCCTGATCTGAGTAATTCGGAACATATACGTCACCCCAGGGCCTGTGTTAAAGTGGGAGGACATCACTCCCAATGCTTCTCCCTATACAGAGGAACCAGGCAAGGATGCCCCCTATCGCCATTACTCTTTGCCATTTTTATGGAACCATTAGCAGAGCACATCTGAGAGGATGATAACCTCACAGGAATAACACTAGAGGATGCAGAGCACTGGATCACACTATATGTAGACGATGTCCTGCTATACCTCTGAGACTCTGAAACCTCCCTGCCACAGGCCAAAAAACTGCCGGATACCTTTGGTCAGATATCAGGCTATACATTAAACATTACCAAGACAGAGGTCTTGGCCTTCCATTAACCCCCTTCCCAAGATCTAGATCCTCAGATCTGAAATCAGCCAGTCCACCTCCAATGGACGTTGTGATGATCGGTGGGATATCACATGCACCCGGTCTGTTTGGAGGGATTTTAGCCGGCTGGATATCACTGACATTGTGAGAGTCATCCAGTTTCTGTGGCCAACCTGCTGTGGTTTGGATCTGGGCCCTACGCGCCTCTTGGTGGGCTGTGTAGATGAAATCGGCCCAATCCTTGCAGAGATAGTTTGGTGTTCATTGGAGAAGGGGATCTTTCCTGATTCCCTTAAGAGGCGGGTTTGCATCCCCTCCTGAAAAAACCCTCCTTTGACCTGAACTGTTCTGCCAACTACAGATCTGTCTCAAACCTGCCCTTTGTGGGCAAGGTTATTGAGAAGGTGGTTGCGCTGCAGTTGGATGACCATCTTACCATCCATGATGTTTATGACTCTCTCCAGTCTGGGTTCAGGAAGAGACATAGTACCGAGACGGCACTTGTCCGAGAATTTAATGATCTCCTAATAGCGAGAGATCGGAGGTCTCGTTCCATCTTGGTCCTCCATGATCTCTCTGTGGCATTCGACACTGTGGACTATGGAGTGCTGTTGGAGCACCTTCGGGCCATCTGTGGACTGTCGGGTACAGTCCTTGGGTGGTTTAGATCCTTCCTTCAGGGTAGGATTCAGACAGTGATCATGGGAATTTATTCCTCTGACCCCCTTCCCTATCCTGTGGGGTTCTACAGGGTTCCATTTTAGCACCCATGTTGTTTGCAGTGTACATGCTGCCATTAGGAGACATTATTAGGAGGTACGGCTTGAGTTTTCACTGCTGTGCGGATAATATTCAGCTGCACCTAACCTTTGTGCCTGGACAGGATGATGCGATCTCGGTATTTAAAAACTGTCTCTCTGAGATCCAGGACTGGATGTGTACCAGTTGGCTGAAATTAAATCTGGACAAAACTGAGGTGTTGGTGGTGGAACCGGATCATCAGACGGTGAGCACGCTGACTGGATTATCTCCCGGGTTACGGCACGGGGATGTTCCATTAGTGGCCTCACATCAGGTGCATAAGTTGTGCATTATCTTTGACAGCGAACTGACCCTAAAATCTCCGGTGTCAACCATTGTCAAGTCTTCATTTTACCATCTGAGGAATATCGTTCGGGTGAAGCACCTGGTTCCTCCCGATGATCTTCTAGTGCTAGTCTATGTCTTTGTGATGACCCACCTTGACTTTTGCAACACCCTCTACCTAGGGCTTCATGGGGTTGATATCCGCTGCTTGCAGCTGGTGCAGAATGTGGCAGCCAGACTGATTACTGTGCCTCTAGGACTAGTTACATTACACCTGTTCTCCGCAGACTACACTGACTGCTTGTACAGTGGCAGATCACCTTTAAGGTCGACTTGCTGACCTATAAAGCCCTACATGACCAGGTACCCCGCTACCTGAAAGATCTCCTTCATCCTTACTGCCCCTCCCAACCACTTTAATCCACCAGCAGGGGATTACTAGAGATTTCCAGGGTGTGCTTAAAGATATCTGGCACTCGGTCTTTTGCGTATGCAACTCCTACTCTGGGGAATTCCCTCGCCGGGTGAGAGAGAGCCAGACCATCGAAAGTTTTAAGTTAGCCCTTAAAACCTATTTATTCTTACAAGCATTCCCTGAAAATTGATTTGTTAACAGCCTTTGTTGCTTGGATTTTATAGATTATTGTTAATTTATGCTTGGATTTTATTAAGACTGTTGTTTTATTTGAGACTATTTATGTACAGCACCATGGTTTGGAAAGGCGCTTTATAAATAAAGTTACTATTATTATTATTATTATTAAGAAGTACAGAACCTGTTCCCTTGTAAATGGAAACTAACAAAGCTAAAATACCTAGGGATTTACTTACCATGCACCCTTGCCACAGCCTTTAAGAATAACTTCACCCCATTCACTACACAACTAAAATCTGACCTTACCAACTGGAATACACTCCCCCTCAGCCTAACTAGAAGGATTAACCTAATCCACATGATCACCCTCCTCAGAGCTTTATATCTATTTCAAAATATCCCAATCTCTCTAAAACAAATGGCATTTCAAGACTGGAATAAGGCACTCTCCAAATTTATATGGGCAGGACAAAAGCCAAGAGTGCGTCGAAAACTCCTTTCTCTCCCTAGGTCCCAGGGAGGCTTAGCCCTACCAACCTCCAACTTTATTATCAGGTGGCCCTCCTGACCCATATTACCTCCAGACAGACTTTGCTCCCTGAACCATGCTGGGTGGGGATCGAACAATCCCAGATTTCAAACAACGAATACTTCCAGGCCCTGTATCGTACTGAAATACACCCCTTCACCCGACCCACCCTAGACCCCATCACACAGAATCACATAAACATCTGGCTTACTATCAGGAAGCAATTGCACCTGCTGCCCTCCCTGGCTCTGCTATGCCCAATAGTCTATCTCCCCGACTTCCCTCCAAACAGAATACAGTATATCATGTCTTCCAACTATGGGAGAGGTATGGGCTGCAATACCTATTATAAATCACCACACAGGGGGTGCTCTGGTCTTATGGGGAAATACAGAGGAGGTTTGGACTACCCAGCACTCACTTCTATAGATTCCTACAGCTGAGGCATTATTATAATACCCTACCTGAGGGCATGAGCGGCCCGGAGCGTCACCCTGCATTGATTGCAAGACTAATGTCCCTAACCATCACCCTAAATCAGAGGCATCTCATTTCAGCCTTTTGCCAATCACTCAAGTCCACACAAGAAACCCTCATGGAAAATTTTCACCTACAGTGGCAGGAGGAGTTGGGAATGCCCATGACTGAGGCAGATTGGCAGCTAGCATGTCAACACATAGCAAGAGTCACCAGTTCCTATCAGTTGTGGGAATATGCCTGGAAAAACTTAGTCTGATACTTCAGAACCCCAGCTATCACCAGTCATTACACACCTAGTGGAATGGTCTCTTGCTGGTGCCAATGTAGTGAAGAAAAGGCCCACCACACACAAGTTATGTTCACATGCCCCAAACTACAACCATTCCTCTAAGCCGTTCAAGCTGAACTCCAGGAATTGTTTAGCAAGCCAGTGTAACTAACAAAGCAGATTTACATCCTCCTGCATCTCTCCCAAGAATTAAGAGATCCCATCTCTAGATACCTACTAACCATCCTCATAATCACAAGTAAGAAAGCCATCACTAAAGCATGGCTCACACCTAAAGCTCCCTCTAAACAAGACTGGTGGCTTATCACTAACAAATATATCAAATGGAAAAAATAATACACAGACTTAATGATAATGAAGAGAGGTACAACTCTCAGTGGACAGGATAGCTTCTGTATTACATGCTAAAAGATAGAACCTTTGTCCCTTGAGCCTCCTGGCGGCTGTAGGGGAGCTCCACTAGACTAGGGATCTCCTCCCTCCCCATCTGTCCTCACCCTGCCCACCCTGGGCAATCCCAACTCTCTACCTACTAAGATTAATGGATTCTGGCTAATCAGTCAAACTCAATATTTTATTGGATAACTGAATAGCCAGTACAATGTACTGACTCTGCTGTAGCCAGAAAACAGAACAGAACACTCCATACTAAACTAACAGATATTGATAATACGGAGCGACAGTCTTGTTATTGCTCCGAAGATCTGCTCCAGTGGGGGTCCTTCCAATCAAACCTGCCAGAAATGCTGAATGTAACTCTGAAGTTCTATCTACTATAACATGTAAAATGATAATAAAGATGATATTTACAAAAAAAACCTGCCAAGGCCTCCAGGGAACTGAGGCTGGCTCAGGGAATCAAAAGCGGGGAAAAGGACTTCTTCCGATACATAAGGGAAAGAAGGAACTGCAAGGACCAGATAGTGAGGATCAAGAAGGACATGGGGGGGCAGAGAAAGGAGTAGAACAGGCAGAAGCACTGGCAGTCAGTGCAGGTCATGCAGGACCAGGGTCACATGACAGAACCTCGGGAGGCCTGTCAGCATCCTGGCCACTGCATTTTGCACTAGCTGCAGGTGATGCAGGACCTCTCCACTAACCCCCAAGGTAGAGGGCATTACAGTAGTCAAACTTAGATGTCTTGAAAGCATGCACCAGTGAGGGCAGGTGATCGGGTGGGATTAAGGCTCCAGTCTCCAATACAGAAATCACTGAAACTGAAGACTCCATTTAGTCTCACTGTGTTTAAGACCTTCTACTCAAAATACATTACAGAAGCCTGCAGCTGGTTCCAATGATCCTAGCTTACTTACACCCCCTTCCACATCCTCCCTGCTTTTCCTATCTTCCTTCCTTCTTGTATCAGTGCATAACTTGTCCCTGAGCCACCTACTTGTCTACCATCCTAAATCCCATCCTCCTTCACCCACCTATTCCTTGTATACCCTGAGCATCTCATTCTTTCGCTCCTAGTATTATCCCAGTTCCAGACACCCCCCCCCCACTGGCTGCCCACTTCTTCCGACACATGTCTTCCCTTTGATATGCCTGGGTCTTTTTAAACTGACTATGTATGTCTTTTCGCTTGTAGCATCCACTTCAACTAATCTCTTTGCTGGACTATAATGCTTTTACCTTACAGGAATACTAAACCATGTATGTTGTTGTATCTGGCATAAATTTTTACTGACTTGCTACCCTATTGTTATGTATACCCTTACCGACTGTCTTTTACCTGAACCCAAATGTATTTTTACTTATCCTGTCTATTGCAGGCCTACCTGTACTGTTGTACTCTTGCATCTACTGTCTATTTGTCTGTATATAAATGCATTGTTACTTGACTTGTGCAATGCAGGTCCACCTTGTAAATGAGCTTGCTCATGGTGTTCGCCTGGATAAATAAAGAATTAGATTGACTGATTGATTGATTGAATGTGGGTGATGTTCTAAGATGGTAAAAACCTCTCCGGACAACAGATGACACCTGAGCCTTAAAGAGCAGCTGATGCCTTTGAAAAAACATTGGAAAACATAATAGTTGGACTCAATTCAGCTTTAAAAACACATATCTTATATAGATTTCTCCTCTTCATTATTTATTATTAAAGAAATTCCCACAAAAACAGGACCTTTATCCCTTAGAGTTCATCTGCCTCTATAACTTACTCTCTGTTTGACATCATAAAGCTCTGTTGGTAAATCACAGTCTGTTGCTATGGGAATAACTATGACATCACAAGCACGGTATTATGACATCAGGTTGGGAAGAAGCAATAGGAGTTGATGAACCCTAAGGGAACAACTCCCTGTTTTCATGCATATGACCTCAGTAATAAATAATGGAGGTAAGAAATGCAGAGCTAATGAGAAGTATAAGCTGCTTTGTATTAAAATATTACGTTCTTCAAAGTTCTTCTTGAGGTGTCGGTGACTCTTTAAATGTCAGTCTGTCACCCAGGATGATGCTCAGATTTTTCACCTTGCCAGAGGCTGTAAGAGGGGTAGGGCCCAGCATCATGCCTGTTCCTGCCCCAACAGCACCCACATTTCACCGACAATCAGGCTTAATCACCAGCATCTCGTCCAGATCGAGCCTCAGCCTGTTAGAGGACATCCAGTCCTGAATCTCTGACAGACATTTATTTAGTACCTCCCTGTGTCACAGGTCCCAGGTGCAAACGATATATACTGTACAGCTGGGTATCATCTGCATAACAGTGAAACCCTGTGCTGTAATGTCTAATGCTCTCATCCAGGGGAAGCATGTACACTGCAAACAAAATGGGCAAGAGGATTGAGCTCTAAGGAGCTCCACAAGGCAAGGGCTTTCAGCTTGAGGAGAAACTTCCCATCATTACACTTTGTGTCCTGCCTGTTAGGTGGGACTCAAACTAGCTGATGATGGTGCCAGTGAGTCCACAGATATCTGCTAGTTGATCCACCAGCATCACATGGTAAACAGTGTCAAATGCTGAAGAGAGATGAGAATGAGAACTGACCATTCCCCTCTATCCCTAGTCCTGAAAAGATCACTGTGCAACCTGGCTAAGGTAGATTCAGTATTATATCTGTAAATAAATTATGACTGGAGGGGTTCATACATATCAAAGGTTGTGAGGTGTGCCTCGAGCTGCAGAGCCACTGTTTCCTCGATAACCTTAGATGTAACCCCCCCCAAGGGCTTACCTTAACTGCCCCCATGTCCTTTGGGGCTTCCCGTTTCCTCCCGCTGCTGCTGGCATCTCATTTGTTCTCCGCCTCCTGCCCATGTCCTTCTGGTACCCCTGAGTTCTCTATTTGCTCCCTGGAATTCCCCAAGCAGCCATGTCCATTTATTTAGCCCAGTTTGGGCTTAAGCTTTTAGACTGTGATCTCTCGCTGTGGTAGTGCACCTCGGTGCATGCGGGGATCGCGCAGATGCAGGCAGCGCCTTTGAAGAGCTAACCAGTGTTTCTGCCATTGGCAAGACAGTGGTCTTGCAGTCTTGGCACCTCTCCTCTGTTACATGAGGGCTGATGACCTAAATACTGTGATGGAGAAGCCGCTGGGCACTAAAAATTAAAGTTTAAAACTGAGGCCCGGATATTCAAAAGAGCTGAGCCATGCGCAATAGGGTTGCGCTTGCACAAGTCCGAAATGCACCATTCTGCGATATTCAGCAGGAGGCAGTTGCACCCCCAAATCATGCTGAGAAACAGCGCAATGCTAATGAAAGCATGTGCAACTGAAGGGGGAGGAACCATGCATACACTGCACAGCCCGATATTCAGCCGGGCCGTGCAGAGTTATGCAGGCGCAACCCCCTACCTGTGCCTGCACAACTTTGAGCCAAAAAAAAAAGGATCAAGTCGAGGGCCACCCACAGGTGAGCTGCCACATTGCAGTGCGCAACACAGCAGCTGCCACCTGTGGGTGACCCTCGACCTGTTCCCAGTGCCCCCCTGCAGCCCGATCGTGGGCATAATAGTAACCCCCTTCCCGTAGCCCGATCGCGGGCAGCAGAGTAGTCCCCACCCCCGCGAGCATGATCACGGGCATAACATAGTATACCCCCCACCCCCAGACTAGCCCGTATGCATAGTAAGTCATGTTCCCCCACCCCGACCAGTCCCTATCGCGGGCATAAGGTCAAACCACCCCTCAAGTCCAATATCCCTGGTGATCTAGTGGCCCCACCCCATCCACCCGGAGCCTCACCACCCGCTCCCCCCCCCATCAGCCCGGCGGTGCAGCACCCCACCCACACCTGCCGCGCCCAACTATGGGCCAATGGGCATGCAGCCATACCTGTACAAGGCATTCAGATCTGTGAATGAATTCAGATCTGGACTGCATTGTATGGAATCTGCTACGCCCATTGGCTCTTGCTCTGGAAACTGCAGGCATGCAGCTCTACCGAAATAGTCAGTCAGTGGGTGGCGGGCAGGCGGGTGGGGTGCTGCCACCCGCCGGGCTGATGGGGGAGCGGAGTGGTGGGGCCCTGTGGGTGGGTGGGTGGTGGGGGACACTTAGATCACCAGGGATATTAGACTTGGGGGTGGTTTTGACCTTATGCCCGCGATCGGGCTTCAGGTCCACTGGACCACCAGGGATATTGGCTCGGGGGTTGAAGAGGCCCACGCATCGGGCTAGTCGGGGGTGGGGGTTTGAAGTTATGCCTCGCATCGGCTGCGGGGCGTCGGTCCTCGATGGCTGCTGCCTGGCAGGGCACCAGGCGCAAGTCGTCGGGGATTGACGCACCTGCATGCTAATGGCATGCAAATGGGTCCGTAATTAGATGCAAATGGCCCCCGTGTGCCTTGCATAAATTATGGCCACATTTGCATGTCACCTTTTGAATATCGCAGATTTGCACATGGCGCAATGGAACTTGCGCCACCGCATCTGAATGCTCCACTCTGACCACTTGCGGTGGCGCAAGTTTCACTGCGCCGTGCACAGTGGCTGTGGCCAGGGGGTGATATTCAGAGGAGTTGCTCAATAGCACAACTCCATTGAATATCACCCTGGCCACACCCCTGCGCAACTTTTTTGAGCAGCACAAGGGCTTGCGCCACAGAATGGCGCAGTTTGAATATCTGGTCCCGAGGCTAAAATGGAGCTCATTAATATGCATGAGCCCCATTTAAATATTCATAAACTGCTGCCTGCTGCCTGGGGGGACTGTATAACGGCAGCAATGACTAGGGTTCTACTGGGCACAAATATATAAATGTGAGCGTATGTGATAGAGCAGTAAAGAGGCTATGTATTATAGGGGAATTGTAAAATAAAAGTACACTGTCCGGCTGCACCAGAACTCAGAAGTGGGGACAGTGTGTAATCTGCTCGGGGACTGAACATGAAGCCACCATCTTTGCAGACAGCTAGCCAGTCACAAGCCTGGATTTCAGCCAGAGACTCATGGGACATAACTAAAGACTTGTGGGAGAGAAACAGGGATTATTCATGGCACCTAAGATCCAGCCAATTAAATGACTGAAACTGTAATTGACAGCTTAGGCTGCCAGTCAGATTTCTGGACCTTTGCCCTTTATTCCAGAGGGACTGTTTGAATTAATTTAGTTGTGCTTAAGCTCACGATCGGGTAGAGAGGAACCTGTTTGGCTCTGTCCTGCCTTTTCACAGGAGAGGACTGAATTGATTCTTGTGAATAATCCTCCAGTCCAGAGGGGATCAGAAATTGGAACTGCCTACCAGCAGACCAGAAAGAGTTGCTCAGCAAGTCAGCTGAGATTTCAACTGGCCACAAACTGAAGAGAAGAGAAGTTTGATGTTTCTTCATCTAGGTGTGCTGAGGCCTACTGCGTGTGTGGAGACATTGAACCAGGGACTCCTGTGCCAAAATTCTGGAGCAATTCCAGCCAGAAGAGGTTTTTCCTTTCAAAGCCCAGCTGGAGGATTCACCAGCACGCAGACCAAACTCAACTTCAAAAGAGACATCTTCTTCCTCTGGGCCTATGCCATCGACAGCCAAGCTGGACTGTTCCTGTATCATCTTCAGCATTGCAGCAAGAAACCAGACTTGGGGAGTTAGCCCCTGCACAGTAATCAATCGTAGGCTGTGGCCACCTACAGGGGAAAGGCCATGAAGAGGAGGTGAGTTATGTTGGCCCAGGTCCCCACCAGCTTCCAGACAGAGCATCAGGGCCTCTTCATCAGCCTTGTCATCTACTACAGTGGGCACAGTGAGTAAAACCAGGGTAGCTCTCTGCAACGAATCATCAGTTGTTTAGTGGTACATTCTAATTCTGTTTGCCAGGTTAATGTGCTTAAAACTGACTGGGCCATCTGGCCCCAGATACCAATGGTTTATGGTTTACAAATGTATTGTTCTCATTTAGTCACCCTTCTTTCCATTAAGGGCCCCAACATCAGCAGCAACGCCGGCCAACGTGTGGCACCGCCTCAGGCATGCCTGTGTTCCACTCTGGGTACCCAGTATTTGCCAGACTGATAAATTCAGGGACTAAAGTAATGTAAAGTAATCTAGCCTGTTTTAATTACAGTAAAGTAATTGTTTGCCTAAATTCTTGCCCTTCTCTTGTTCACTTCCCCCTTAATAAATCTGATCTACAGTTTTGCTGTTAACCTGGCTTGTGAGCATATTATTACCCAGTCTAAAGTTACTAAAGTATTGCAAAGCATATTGAAAGTGCATGCTTGTATTACTGAAACTGTCTTTACAGGGGCGTACAGGACATAGGCCAGAGATCCAGACCCTGTTGGTAAATGAGCCAAATGTGAGCATATCATTAATGGTCAAACCATTTGGTATTCTATTTGTTGAATGCTGCAAACTGTTCAGGTTTTTGTAAAGGGTCATTAGGCAGGATTGTGGGTTGTATTAGCTTCCCAGAGGGCTATACCTACTGCAATAGCCACCCACGTAATTTCTCTGGGTGGAGGCACCATAGTTATAGCACTACTGCTGGTAAGGCACCCCCTCCATACTAGGTAGTTATGAATCCAGGCCTCTCAACCCGTAATTAGGGATAGTAGCCCTTGGTATAACAGCACTAGGGTTACAGTACCCAAAAAGGGAAGGTTAGAGTCTGGTCTATAATTCACTGAGATGTCAGGGTCAAGAGATGGTCTCTTCAGGAGGGGCTTCACCAGTGCCTCTTTTAAAGCACTAGGGAATAATCCCTCTGAAAGCAAACATTGGACTATCTCAGCAAACACCAGGCCTATGGACACATTCTACAAGGAGATGGGTTGGGTCCAGGTCAAGCTCACAGTATGTGGGCCGCAGCTTCAAAATCACCTCACAAGCCTCTTCCAGTCCCACTGGATTAAACATGCTCCAGGCATGAGGAGTGCTTCCAGAGATGACCATCCCACTGTTGCAGGGCTGTGGATACCCCAGTGGAGAAATCCCAGATATGATAGAGGCCACTCTGTCTGAGAATAACAGAGTAAATTCTTTGTACTTGGCAGCTGAGACTACTCTTTTCGGCTGTAGACAGGCAGGGTGAAGTAGACTGTCTATAGTTTAAAAGCGTTTATCCAGTCTTTTCCTCCCTGCAGCAATCTCACTGGACAGGAATATTGCCTTCTAATGGGAGATTGCCCTTTGATATTCACCATAGTGAGTTCTCAAAACCAGCCTGTCCTCCTCCAATTGAGATCTCTGCCAACATTGCTCCAGCCTCTGACCTCTGGTCTTCATCTCCGTGAGAGCCCTATCAAACCAAGGGAGTTGTATAAGGACCAGTGCAAGAGTTGGGCACCAAGGTAACAGCCCTTTTATAGACTGCCACCACCTCACTTGTACCAGCAGCACTTACTTCTGAGAGGTTCATTACCACCAACAGTCCCTCTGGGACAACCCTTTTACAGGGTGTAACAGATCAGCTCCACAGAAGAGGGTCTACTGAGGGGGGCCCCAAACGAGGACTCTAGTGTGTAATGGTTCAACCAAATTACTTTAAGAATCTTGAGATCTGTTATCTCAAGCCCCAGTGAGAATATTAGATCCAATGCATGACCGTGGCTGTGGGTCACAGTAGCAACAGCTTGTGCGAGGCCCAGAAAATTCATTGTCTGGAGGAAGTCTTGCCCAAACTGTGATAGTTTGTCATCGATCCAAGCATTGAATTTATCCAGAACCAACCACCTGGATGACTCAAACACTCCCTGGGCGATGAAGTCCAGGACCTCCTGCAGAAATCCCCCTCATGCCCACAAGGCCGGTACACAAAAAAGATTCTGCAACCTACACCTGGACCCCCTCATATGGCCACACATTCAAATGATGAAGTAGAAGCCACAGGGTGCACAGAGAAGTTTGGGTCAGATCTAAAACAGACGGTCTCACCCCCTGCCTATGCATTCCCTCCTTGGGCAGTACACCATGGAGAATCTGGCCAGGATAAATGCCTCCAAAACAGTGTCATCTCCCAGCCAGGTCTCTGTGGTGCATGCTAGATTGACTGAGGAAATCAAATCTGCTATAATTGCAGTCTTGTTCATAATCGATCTTGTATTGCACAGCACTGCCCTAAAGGGACTGGCAGAGGTTGTTGGACCAATGAATGCCTGTCCACTTGGTCCGGAGGGAACCCTGGGTATGGACATCAAACATGTCTGGCCTCTCCCTAGTCTCAATTTCACCCCAGGGCATCTTGTGGTCCTAGCCACCCCAATATGGCTCACCCCAACTGCAACCCTAACACCCTGCTGTCTACCATCTGGCTTCTTCTCAATCCTGACCTCGCTTCAGTGCTTAACTGCCATAGATGACAAAAGGAGGTCAGTGAAGGGAGTAGGGTGGAGGTCTAACATCAAAGGATGTTGAGTAGCTGATCCTCTGGGGTCCAAAGCCTAAACACATCTTCCTCCATCCAGTGTCTGCGCACTTTAGATAGCTTATCTAAAGTAATTTAATAGCCACCCCACTTAAATTACCCACCTCACCCCTAAAACAGTACAAAGTAAAATAGATTAAAATATCCCTCACTCACTCTGTACCTTATACACACAACCATACAATCACACAATTCTAATACAGTAAAATACCTGTTCACATTCAATCACCATTTAGTCACTAACCGAGTAACACTGAAACCTACCCCTTCCCTCCTTCTAAACCACAATAACATAATATGACAAGTAAATGGGAGAATCCAAAACATGGGCTTCTGGAGAAGGGAAGACAACCAAATGATAGTTCAAGTGTGGTTTGAAATGATGAATTAGCCCAGCTATCACCAAGGCAAGTCCCAATCAATTTGATGCGGCACCTTCTCGAGCAGTTCTTACCTATGCCTGGCTGCTAAAGCAAGGAGAATAGTTTGTAGAAAAAGAAAAACTGTGCTCTGACTACACAATTTTTCACAGTCTATGAGGAGCAGATGTTCCATGGACCAGCTTCTTGCTGTAGGTCCATATACTTGGGCATGCCAATACAGTTTCTTCCAAGTGTGGTAACAAGCAGAATGGGCAAGTTCAGTCACAGAAGTTCATCTTGCTAACACAGGATATGGGGACCCATATGCACACCAACGTGCTTTCTGTCCGACTCCAGGCCATGGCTTCAAAACCTTTCATGTTTTGGCCTCAGTCTGACCGGTACAGTAAGCTCCAAGGTGCAATTTCGAGCCTCCAGGCTTGAAATACAGCCAAAAACACAGCAGCAGATGCTTGTCCTGCTAATGCAGGATCTAGGGGCCCATAAGAACACCAACTTTCTCGCTATCTGACTCTGGCCCACAGCTTCTGATCCTCTCACGTCTTGGCCGTAGTCCAATAGTACTGTTCTGTACTATTTTCTGTTTGAGTCAAAATCTCCTCCTTAGCTGACTTTTTGATTTTATAGGTATTTTATTGTTATTTATTGTAGATGGAGGTGGCGAGTGGCACACAGTACTGGGCAAGCATTGTACAATGGGAGAGAGCATGAGTGTGGTTTGTATTTAAAGAGCAGCTGACACTTCTGGAAAAACTTTGAAAAGCACAATATTTAGATATATTTCAGCTAGTATTTCATATAGCTTCTGTACATTTCTCCTCTCCATTATTAATTACTTGAGAAATTCCCACAAAAACAAAATCTGTATTCCTTAGAGTTCATCTGCTTATGCAGCTTTTCCTTACTTGAAATTATGATGCTCTGTTGTGACATCACAATCTATTACCATGGGAATAACTTGGATATCATAGGCAGAGTATTATGACATCAGGTGGATTAGAAACAATAGGAACTAATGAACCCTCAAGGAACAACTGTCCTGTTTTCATGTATATGACCACAGTAATAAACAATCAGGATAAGAATTATAGAGCTAATGAGAAATATAAGCTGAGTTGTGTCCAGATATTATGTTTTTCTAAATTCTTGTGGCGTTCGTGGCTCTTTAAATGGTATAGTTGTGTATGAGCATCTTCAGGTGTATTTCTAAAGCATGAGGATTTTGATTTTCAGGTTTGAGGGACAGTAGAAATGAAAATCTGTGATGATGAGTCAGCTATGTGTATACATTTGTATTATGTGTCTACTATGTATAAATTACCCTGATACATTTATACACATGGTAGCCCTAAGTAACATATTTATTACACAGTTCTTTAATCTATTACTATGGCATAATGATAGATAGATTAGATAGATCGACAGACATACAGGCAGTATAAAACTTGATGACATTTGCCCAATAAAAGCATGGCTGATATATTACCAGTGGACTGTGACCCAATGGTATTATGAGTAGTGAAGCTACTTTAATACTCATGGATTATGGACCTGTCCCTCACGCATAATGATACATTGCATATTCATATATATGGGTTGTGCAATGGCTTGACTCAGATATGCAATTATGTTTAAGTGGGAGGGGAACAAGATCATAACTCATGAGTTGCAGAGCAACAAGTGAGGAATGAAAGTCCTACCTCCTCTCAAGTGATGATAAACTATGTACAGGTATTTTGAAGCAGACCATTGCATAGGCGATTTATACAACTTTAGTTTACTAGTTATAAGTTTCACACATGCTGTTTGAAAATGAACTTATTTCTCTTTGGTATCAACTGCTCAGAGCTGCACTAAGCAATTGTGAAATTATCATTCTCCTGTGATACTGACCTTCATGATATCAATTAAGACAACACTAATAGCAACATAATTCCAATATCTCGTTGTTAATGTTGCCGTCACTCAAGATATCCATTTTATCACCATCACACTTGTATCAATATATATTCCATTACAGTGGCAGGGGAGTGCCACTGTAATTTAAACCTGAGTAGGTACTATTTCATTTCGCTATATCGTGCCCGTTACTTGACAGAGTCATAAGAAACCTTCAAACGTGATCTGCAGCCCAGAATCTCCTGACACAGCAAGTTTCATGAAATTGGGTATGTATGTATTTGGGGGCAGTTTCAAACAGCAAATTAAATGGACATGGGGGAAGGGATAAGCAACCCTGCCCCTCAAATTTGATAAAGACATTTTAAAAATTAAAAAAGTCAATGGTGCTAGAAAAAAATCCTAAATCCCGAAAACACAAATGTACTACTTTCAGGCTTAAGGGGCCTGATTCTAAGACGGGTCTTCAAACAGGCATGGGATAGGCATAAGGGAGCAATACAAATGAGTATGACTAGATAGGTCACTGACAGAGCAAAGGCCGATGGCACATTTATAAGGTAGAAAAAGAAATGGGCAGACTGGATGGGCCTTGCGGTCTTTATCTGACGTCAACTTCTATGTTCTGTGTTTCCGTGGCGCAGTGTGACTTGTGCCAACACATATGGTGTAAGTCGCACTTTGCGCCATGGGTTCCGCTGGCCGGGATTCCAAGAAGCAGCCTGTACCATGGAGCAGACTTACACCACCCAAGGCCATGACGGCATAGCAGAAAGGGGGGTTACGGCAGCAGCTGCACCCAATTCTGGAAGGGCAGCTGCTGTAACCCCTCAACACCATTCCAGGAGGTGCTGCAGCACTGTGGAGTTAGACCAGCTCTGTGCTGGAGTAAGGGGCTTCCGCCGTGCCCAACTGGCTGATACCCCCCCCGCATGGCCCCGAATCACACACTGACATGCCACCCCGACTCCCTCACCGTGACATAGTAGTCCCCCCCACCCCAAGCCATACTGAGGTCCACCCACCAGCTCCTGGTACTGGGCTGTGGTGATGCTACCGCCCAGTGCCAGTGTGTTTCTGGCAACACCCCCTCCCATGGCCCACTGAGCCTTGCAGGCATGTCTTGGGGCTTGGGGTTGGGGGGGGGGCTGTGCCCTGTCATCAGGCTTGTCAGCAGCTTGCGGCACCCAGGTCAGGTGTGCCCTTCCTGTGGCACACCACTGGAGGTGCTGCAAGTCACAGGGCATAGGTACCGGGGACCCTGCCTGTTCTGGAATCTGGAGCAGGGCCCCTGGTGTAGTGGCGTATGTTGCAACTCGCCTTCGCCAGTGAGTTGGACCATATGTCTTAGAATCGGGCCCAAGTTTTTTTAGTCTTTCATTTGGGACTTAGAAAAAAAACTTAAGTCATCTAAAAATGGCACGAAAAACAAAACTAAGACCACAACCATGCACAGTTTGCTTTCTTGGGACTTAGGTTTTTTGGGTTATTTTCTATCACCCGTATCTTTTACATGTTTTATACATTTTGAATCAAATTTGAGGAAGGTGGGTTGCAACTTGCCACCCCCCCATTGTCATCCAAGTGGTGCCTTCGAGACCTACCTGACAGGTCTGCTGCTTTTTGCAGGTTCTGCTGGGCCCAGGTGATGCTACAGGTACAGTGCCATGCCTGATGTGTCTGCTACTTCGCAGAGCGCCTGCAGCATACCTCTCAACTGTTCTAGATTACAAGGGATGTCCCTAATTTTACTCCTCAAAATAACTCTTTCCTTCATCTGTCCCTCATGGAAAAGATGTTACCCACACAGAGAATGTACTGTAAATTAAGACTTTAAAGCAGAAATTCATAATAGTCTAAGGTGCTAAATCACAAATAAACTTTGTACAAGTAAACACAATGTTTTCCACAGTATTCTGAGCTTGTACTCCATATTTGAAGACGTGTCCATCACTATGCAGGTCAGTGTCCCACATTGTCCTTCATTTTGATTGTCTGTGTCCCTCATTTCAGTCACAGAAGGTTGAAAGGTGTGGCCTGCAGGGCCCTGCAGAAAGCATGCTACAGGTCTAGGGCCATGCCTGAAGGATCTGCTGCTCTCCATAGAGCCCGCACAGGACCATACACAAAGCATGGAATAGACCTGGGGATATGCAAAGTGGGTCATTGAAAAAGCATGCTATAGGCCTGGCATCTTATGTTTTTGTTTGAAAAATAGGTAATTCATTGGGAGAAAACTATATTAAAGAGCTAGTGTACTGCCTGGACTTAGTAATAATGCTCAGAAGTAGTCAACTATCATTTCTTATATCGGAAGCATTTTTGTCTGTTTTAAGTATGTTTTGCTAATTAAAAGATTCTCTACTTTATAATACTATGTGTAATGTGTGGAACAGCACTCCACCTGTAGGCTGACATAGTTTTCTTCCTCTCTGTATATCATCAATAATTTAAATTATTCATACTGGTATACATGCTGGGTATAGAGTGAAAGGAGGCTAGCAAGCCCATAATATTGCTCCCCACACTAGTGGGACCATCGTTGCCCATTTAATAATAGCCAATTGTCAACCTGTTTTTTTTTTTTTTAATTTCACTCGAATCACTATCTACAATTTTACTGGGAAATATGTTCCAAATCCTTCTGGTTCTATTAAGGAATTTATACTGTGTGATCCTGAGCAAGTCACTTAACTTCCTTATGCTCCCAGGTTGCATCTGGAAACAAGCTTTGGCTTGGGGATTTCAATGCTTGGGTCGACGACGAACTCTCACAGTTTGGACAAGACTTCCTCCAGTTAATGAGTTTACTGGGCCTCACACAGGTTGTTTCCTCCTCTACCCACATTGGTGGTCATTCACTGGACTTGGTGTTTCTCCTGGGGATAGAGATATCCGACTTGGTGGTGGAACCAGTCAGGTGGTCGGACCATCATACCATCAGCTTCAGTTTTGAGGCCCCCCCTAAGAGGTCTGCCCCTTTGGAGATGGTCTAGTACCGCACTTTGAGGGGTGTATCCCCAGATTGCCTGATGGCGGTGCTGGACCTATCGAGCATGCTGAGGGAATGCATGGATCCAGGGGATCTTGTACTCACCTATAATAAGGCGGTGACAGAGGCCCTGGATTCCATTGCTCTTGTTCATGTTCATTCACTCTCCCTTCGCCCTAGGTCTCCATGGTTTAATGAGGACTTGAGGGAGTTGAGGAGAGTTGTACGAAGGCTAGAGAGAGGCGATAGCGGAGGTCCGGCCTGGTGTGTGACAGGCTTAGTTTGATGGACCATTATTTGGTCTATCAATCAACAATTTCTCATAAGAAGGCAGAATTCCTGTCCAGGAAAATTGCTGCTGTGCAGAATCGACCAGCTCAGCTTTTCTGGACTGTGGACAGACTGTGCAACCCACTCTGTCTTCAGTCCAGAAATGCTTTTTCACAAGAGCAGTGTGAGGAGATTGCTTGCTTCTTCACAGATAAGATTGCCGTAATCAGGTCTGATATCCTTCTGACCCTTTCTCTAGGGAGTAGCAGTGGTTGGCAGGAGATGTCGGACTCCCGGTTTGAGTGGTGTGACTTTGGCCAGCCTACAATCAGTAATATTGTGATGGTTATCCAGACTTTACATCCTACCAACTGTAGTTTGGATCCAGGCCCTACACGCTTGCTTGTTGGCTGTGTTGATGTCTTCGGCCCGGTCCTTGCTGAGATAGTCTGGTTATCCTTGGAGAGGGGAATTTTTCCAGCTTCCCTTAAGGAGGCTGTGGTTCAGCCTGTTCTTAAGAAGCCCTCCTTGGATCCTGACTGTCTTAGAAACTACAGGCTGGTCTCTAACCTTCCCTTTTTGGGTAAGGTTATTGAGAAGGTGGTGGCTTTACAGCTGGAGGACCATTTGACCAGCCACAATATCTATGATTCTCTCTAGTCTGGTTTCAGAAAGAGACATAGTACTGAGACGGCTCTAGTTCGGGTACTAAATGACCTCCCGATAGCGAGAGATCGAAAGACTCGTTCCATCTTGGTCCTTCTTGATCTCTCTGCAGCATTTGATACTGTGGACCATGGAGTGCTGTTGGATCGCCTGCAGGTTATCTGTGGACTGTCGGGGACTGTCCTCAGATGGTTTTGATCTTACCTCATGGGTAGGACTCAGAGAGTGGTGTCTGGGGTTTTTACCTCAGCTCCATTCTCCCTACCCTGTGGGGTTCCGCAGGGATCCATTCTAGTACCCATGTTGTTTGCAGTGTATATGCTGCCATTGGGAATGATTATTAGTTGGTATGGCTTGAGTTTTCACTGCTATGCAGATGATACTTAGCTATACATGTCTTTTGTCCCCGAACTAGATGATGCTGTCTCGGTGCTCAACAGCTGTCTGACTGAATTTCAGGCCTGGATGAATGTGAGCTGGCTAAGGCTGAACCCTGAAAAAACTGAGGTGTTGGTTGTGAACCCGGGTCATCGTGAGGCAGGTGTGTTGGCAGGTTCACCTTCGAGTTTGTGACTTGGAGGTGTCCAGCTAGCTATCTCAGACCGGGTGCGGAACCTGGGCGTTATGTTTGATGACTGTCTGACCCTAAAATCACAGGTGTCAGCAGCTGTTAAAACTTCTTTTTACCATCTGAGAAATATCGCCTGGGTGAAACATCTGGTTCCTCCCGATGATCTTCCAACGTTGGTTCATGCCTTTGTTACCTCCCGCCTTGACTACTGCAATGCCCTTTACCTAGGGCTGCTGGGGGTTGATATCTGCCGCTTGCAGCTGGTGCAGAGCACGGCAGCCAGGCTTTTGACTGGTGCTTCAAGAGCCAGTCACATGACACCTGTGCTCCGCGGTCTGCATTGGCTGCCGATACAGTGACGGATCACCTTTAAGATTGCTTTGTTAACCTTTAAGGTCCTACATGACCAGGGACTGAGTTACCTGAAAGATCTCCTTTGTTCCTACTGTCCCCTCTATCCTCTCCGATCCACCGATGAGGGATTGTTAGAGGTTCCCAGGGTATGTTTGCAGACAACGGGAGCAAGGGCATTTAGCTTTGTTGCTCCGTCCCTGTGGAACTCTCTACCTCATCAGGTACGAGATTGCCTCACCATCCAGAGTTTTAAAATTGCTTTAAAAACTTATCTTTTTAACCTGGCTTTTGTTGATTGATATGGTTATTTTAGTTTGTTATGCTGCTATTTTACTGTTTTCTGTTGGAATTTATATGCCTGTTTATAATAATTTATTTTATGTATTTTATTGTACAGGAGCCTTGGTATTAGAAAGGCGCCTTTTATAAATAAAACTGATATGATGATATGATAGTGTGCTACTCCTGGTTAAAAAATGTTCCCTTTCCCTTATTATACTGGAAATACTTGGTGAGCTACAGCAATTAGCCCCTTTTCCCAAATGTCTAGTTAACAGTGAATACAATATATCTTCACTGACTGTGACACCAAGAGGAGCCAATCACTTGCTGCTTGACTGGTAATTTGTGACACATGTAACCAATCAGGATGCAGGGCTTGTGACAACAATTAATGAGGTAACATGTTGATGATGTTGTGGGAGGAACAGAGCTAGATACTGTATATCTGCTTCCAGGTAAAGCACAGCCTTTCACATCACTCCAATGCCATCAGGTAGAAAACCATCTAATGAGAACATAGAAACACTCTTCAGGAAAAAAATGTAATGAGACTACTTTTCACAATTACTAAACTTTTCACCTGCTATATTTTGGTGCTACTAGCTATTTAAAGTATCAGGGCTGAAGATGCAAGCCACAGAAGTAAAGAAGTGCTATGTTGTGGTTATGTCCTCTGAGCAGTGATAAATTTGTGGCCTGGTATTTCTCTGGGTTTGAAGGATCATGTGACACAGCACTGCACTAACTTTGGCACTGTCTGTCCAGGCACACAAAAAATATTAAGAGAGAAATGCTTGCAGACTGGGTGCTGAGCTGAAGTTGGGGCAGTGCCAGTGCTGTGTCTCATTATTGTTCAAACCCTGAGGAATGCCAGGCTACAGATTCACCATGGCTTAGGGACATTTTCCTAACGTTTCCATACTGTTGAACTTTTAACCCTGAACCCTAACTGGTCCTTTAATGCATTTTTTGTTGCCATGATTATGGGCTATAAGAATGATCTGTATGTGAACTGGTCCTTTATCTACCTGTGAGTTTCACACCAAACCACACATCCACTGAAAAAAAGGGCATCTGGAATGCTGCAATGGTATGACAAATACAGGTATGCAGACAATAAAATGGAGAGGAAAACCCAAGTGTGTATTGCTGTTTTAAATACTAGAGTTCACAAAACAACTGCCCTGGGAAAAGGTCTGGTGCTACATAATGGGCTGAAATGAAAGAGCAAAAATAACAGCACCTAAGCCAAGGACTGAAGTTTTAAAGACTTTTATTTATCAAACAGTGCTTTTGTGCTCAAATACATCAACTGGTTAAAAAGACACATATAGTGGCAGGTAACATCAGTTAAACCTTTACATTTCACATGTGCATCTGATGAAATGAAGAAGACAAAAAAAGGTTTTATTTTTGTTATTAGAAACATAGAATACAGAAAGTTTCTATATTTCCATATTGGGGGTTTTAATTACACTATTGTCATTGTTGCAGTTAGATTGGGCACTTGTATTGAAGGTACCTGTATTACTTATGCAAATAACTCTGATGAAGCATGGCAGTTGCACGTGCGAAATGTAATGGTTTACCTGATGTTACTTGCCACTAAGTGTGACTTTTTAGCCTGGTGATAAATTTGAGTACAAAAGCACTTTTTTTTTTTTGCTATCTCACTTTCTCCCCGTGGCTACGGTCGGCTATACATCCCAACCGACCTCCCAGCTCGCACCCCCGACATCAGACCAACTTCCTCAATTCCCCCATGGCTTAACCCCCATGGCGGGGTGGTAAGGAGCCTACTCCCCCCCCAAGCTCAACTTACCTTGAAGGATCCAGATGAGGAAGCACCATTCGGGGTCGGGCTGCGGAGGTTGGAAGCTCATGCTGCCCGACCAGCAGCAAATTTTCCATCCCCCCATCTGCATGTGCTCCTCCAGGCATTTGCCCCATCTCTGTCCCCTTCTACAGTGTTGGTGCACTGACCCCCAGCCTCTGCTAGGGGCCAGTCAGGAGCCGACCACTGACGTCTTCCCTCCTTGGAGAAGGAGAGCAGTCCCTCAGATGCTCGAACCTTCTCCTACCCTGCCAACCCCCAGTGGCCTGTGTTCATTCCCGAACATGGGTCACCGGCGTTAGCGTGAGGTAAGACGTCCAGTGCCTCAGCCCTCAGTGCCTCTGGGCCTGTACAAAAGCACTTTTTGATAAACAAAAGTTTTTTAAATTCAGTCCTTGGTTTGGGTGCTGTTATTTTTGCTCTCCTGTTTTAAACACTGTAGCTTTCTTCTCAGTCTGCAATAGCATACAATAAGTGACTGATAACAATAATAAAACCTTGTTTTTCTTCTTCATTTCACCATGTGTTTATTATTCTGCTCTGACACCAGCCTGATCTGTGTGACTCTGTGACTTAAGTTTATTTTAACCAGTTGTGCCGTACATCTTGACACCTCATTTAGCAAAATTCACTGTTCTGTAAAGCTAATAAATCAGGCATAATTCTGAATCTGGGTCTCTTTGTTCCACAGTGCTATAAGGAATGTCATTACATAAAATTAGTAACAGTAAAAACATCAGATTAATCAAAACATCACAGTTTTACCCTTAGACCACCAAGGGCACCACTGCCCTTTGACTTACCTCATCTTTCCCAAAGCATTCCCTGCAAGAGAAAACAGCAAGCAGATTAAAAACTAGATGTGGGAGTAATTCAATAACAAAGAAATAGTGAAGTTACTCATCCAAACACCCAGTATTTGTTATCTAAGGACATTGTTTGATACAGCACATGCAGCATGAATTCATCTGTATAACCCAGCAGCACGTAGCATTGCCTAAGTCCTTAAGCAGGTTTCCTAGTTTCCACTTTTATAGTCATTCTTAGAATAAGTGCACTTAAAAATACCCAAGTAAGTGCTCAAAATATCTGTTAACTGGTGGCAAATGGATTACCTGGCAATTTTTAAAATAGCATGCGTAATTGGAATTCTCCATATAGTTTCCATGTAATCATTAGACAAGGGTCATATCAAAGAAAGCATCTGCAGAAACAATTAATGACAACTGCTCTCACATACACTACAACTACTGCAGTGACGGGGGGGGGGGTGCTAGAAGGACTCTGCCAATGTTCATATACAAGGTATTGCTACTGTAGCTCATTTGGAGTCAGCTACTTGGATTTAACATATCTAATTTTATGGGTATGTGTGCGGAGAGCAGTATATAATATTTACTATAGCATACAAAATAATGTATTACTTTACTGGAGGTATAGTAATAATATTTTAAAGAAAAATCTTCCAGGCTTATCTAAAACTCACTAAATACAATATGATGTTTTTTTTAAGACAAGAAGTACTTTCAGAATTAATTAGAACTTTAATATTAGCCAAACTGCTGCTGGATATGATTACTGGAGCCTTGATTAGCTAGAATTTTCCATATGATGGGGAAAACAAAACCTGATACGAGAACCATTCCAGTGGAAGCAAAGGTGATGACCTCACTCCCGATGTGTACAGTTATGTATTTTAACGTGAATTACATTGAACACTTTTTATATCTTAATGGATCTTATTGCTGTTATGAAAAAAAAATACCCTGATTCATCAAACCGCTTTAGCATGTTGACAGTTTGAAATATCTTCGATTATTGCATTTTTTAGATTATAAATGATCACATCATTCTTAGCCAATCGGGATGTTTTGTTTATAAACACTCCAGACACTTTTATAGCCATAAGAGGGGCTGTCATGCAAACAGTTCTACAATTCTGAAGTTCTGAGTTCAGTTGGCATAGTCAACCTCCTACACAAAGTTTTTTTTTCAATTTTTTACAAAGTAAAACATTTTGATTTGAAACTGAAGTTTCATTCTATGTTTAAAACAGAAGTATTTAACATGATTTATAATATGTTTATATGTACAGTTCCAGCATCTTTTAAGGTAAGGAATGCCTTCTCAAGTCCTTGAGTGTGCCAGAACTGCTTAGCTTCACTTTGCAGTTCTCTCTTCCAACGAACTTGAGAAGGCACTCTTATAACCGTAAGAGATGCCAGAACAACACATTTACACATATAAAATGGGGAGTTTACCATCCCAGTTTGAAGCTTTTCTGCATAATACTTTACTTGAAACATAAACGCATCTGAAGCCACAGAACAAAAACATAACTTTGAGACACATTTCTACTTATATTTCATATATTTCTGTATTAAGCCTCTTCTTTTCATTATAACTATGCATATTAATTTGGTAACCGGATAACTGAACAAAAGATATCTTTCTGTCTGGCTGCTTGTCTAACCTAGCATCATAATCCTCTGCAAGTGACATCATAGTCATTTTCTCAGCAACAGATTATGAAATCACAGGCAGAGGCTTGTCATGTCAGATTTGAATAGGCAGCCTGAATATATGAAGTGTAGGAGACAGTGCTCCTAGGTTCATGCTAACCCAAAAAGCTATAATAAAAGGTTAAAGCTAACTATGGAACATATTCAGGGGTGCGCTAGTGCCCCTATACATAGGGTGATAAAAGTTGTTCTGTGTCAAACCCCGATGTTCACACCTTAGTACTGCTGCCGGCCCTGGACAGAATAACTTGAAATTTGGCTTGCTCCTAGCTGGTCCCAATAACTCTGGAATCTGTAAATTTTGTAACTGTCAGTTGGTAGTTTTAAAGTTCTAGAAAGCTAAAAATACATTTCTCTTTTTCTCTCTCTCCTTCCTTCCTTCCTTCCTTTTTACTTGGAAAGACATACTGAGCATAAATACCTTTTTCCAGATGAATCGGGGGATGAGGAGTGTACTATACATCAGTTAATTACAAAAGGTATCACAAAAAAATCAAAGTAATGCAAGTTAATAATTTAATAACAAACAAGATGAACAAGTTCTATGATAAAAGTGTAGATGATGGTAAAATTGTAGGATGAACAAGGCACAAGTGGGCTAGCAATAAAGTGCAGAAGGTGGCCAGATTGTAGGGTAGCCAAGGTGCCGCTGAGTACAGGAGACACATCAGAGCTGGGGAAGCAAGGAGGGGCTCAGGGGCTGGATTAAGGCAGGAGCAGGGACAAAAGGGATGTGGAATTGGAGGATGGCAACATTATAGCATGAGGTCAGAGGCAACTGCAGGAGTGAATAGTGAATTCACAGAGGAAAGATTTAAGTGAGTGAGAGGATGAGGCAGTATGAAAGTAGGGGAGAGAGAACCACAAAGTCTCGGGAAGTGGAAGAAGAAAAAAACAGCTTGGCTTGCTATGGTTTTTATTGAGTGGGGGAGCCAGGAAGTGAGGTCAGAAAGGTAGAAGTTGGGGACTTGAGAAGGGAGAAGAGATTGGGGGAAGAGACCCTAACCAGAATTTAGAGATGAAGGTAGCACAGTCAGCAAGATGCCTGGCATAAAGAAAATATGGTTTTTAAGACTTTTTTTTTTTGCTCACTGATAGCACAACAAGCATTTGTCAATGCCGAACGTTCGCTTACAGGTATTTGCTGTGGTGTTTGGCATGTATGGTGCTTTACCCTAATGCCCTGTGCGATTGCTGGTATTTGCACAATAAATTTTCAGCATGACCTTTTGTTACCCCGTTATGCGCTACATAGGCGGAAACACGTTTGGGCAGGATGTGAAAATGACAGCTGTACTGCTCATAAGGAAGTGTGGTAAAATGGCAATGTTGGAAATCTGGAGTGGAAATATGGAAAATTTGCAAACCTATGAGTGTGCGTGGGAACTGTGCAATGCACGCTAGTAAAACAGTCATTGTTAGGAATTTTTCACCAAATTGTCAACATTGGCATTTTAAAACCTCTGCTAATGAACAGTGTCACTGTGATTGTCTTACTGTGTGCCATACATTGATTTTGCACACCGACTGCACCATTGTGCACTACATGGGCGGAAACACGTTTTGTGCAGGATGTGAAAAATGACAGCTATACTGCTCATAAGGAGGTGTGGTAAAATGGCAATGTTGAAAATCTGGAGTGAAAATATTGAAAATTCGCAAACTTACAAGCGTGCGTAGGAACTGCACAACGCAAGCTCGTAAAACAGTTATTTTTAGGAATTTGTTCACCAAATTTTCAACATAGCCATTTTAAGATCTCTGCTCATGAACAGTGACACTGTGATTTTCTTAATGTGTCCCATACACTGAGTTCACACAGCGACTGTGCCATTGTGCGCTACATGGGCGGAAACATGTTTTGGGCAAGATGTGAAAAATGACAGCTGCACTGCTCATAAGGAGGTGTGGTAAAATGGCAATGTTGAAAATGTGGAGTGAAAATATTGAAAATTCGCAAACTTATGAGCGTGCATAGGAACTGCGCAATGAACACTCGTAAAACAGTCATTTTTAGGAATTTTGTCACCAAATTTTCAACACAGCCATTTTAAGACCTCTGCTCATGAACAGTGTCACTGTGATTTTCTTAATGTGTCCCATACATTGAGTTAGCACACGGACTGCGCCATTGTGCGCTACATGGGCCGAAACATGTTTTGGGCAGGATGTGAAAAATGACAGCTGTACTGCTCATGAGGAGGTGTGGTAAAATGGCAATGTTGAAAATCTGGAGTGCAAATATTGAAAATTTGCAAACGTACGAGCGTGCGTAGGAACTGCACAGCGCACGCTCGTCAAACAGTCATTTTTAGGAATTTTTTCACCAAATTTTCAACATAGCCATTTTAAGACCTCTGCTCATGAACAGTGTCACTGTGATTTTCTTAATGGGTCCCATACATTGATTTCGCACACCAACTGCGCCATTGTGCACTACATGGGCGGAAACACGTTTTGGGTGAGATGTGAAAAATGACAGCTGTACTACTCATAAGAAGGTGTGGTAAAATGGCAATGTTCAAAATCTGGAGTGAAAATATTGAAAATTCACGAACTTACGAGCCTGCGTAGGAACTGTGCAATGCACGCTCATAAAACAGTCATTTTTTTGAATTTCTGCACCAATTTTTCAACATGGTGTTTTTGGGACCCCTTCTCATGAATGATGTCACTGTCATGGTGTTATTCAGCCCGGAAGGGTGATTTCATGCAGTGACTGCGAAATCACCCTTTGGGCCCGAATAACGACATGACAGTGACATCATTCATGAGAAGGGGTCCCAAAAACCCCATGTTGAAAATCTGGTGCAAAAATTCCAAAAAATGCCTGAGCTATGCAATAAAGTTTAAACCCCCCTATCTAGCCCATTATACAGCTTACCGGCATTTCCTCAGTTCGCGGTCGGCTTTGAAGAGTGCAGGCGTTTTTCGGTCCACGAAGATCATTGTGCCGAGCTCCGGTAAGTATGGGGTGAGGGGGGTGTAGAGGAGCTGGGTGTGCAGTGGGTGAGTGCGGGTTGTGGGAGGGGGAGTGAGACTACGTGGGACCGTTTTTCTTTACAGGTGTAAAAAAACAAACAAAGAACTATGTGGACATGCCACACTGGGGTGGGCTCCCAGCATGGCAGAAGATGGCTGGGGGTGCCAAGGGCCGGCGAGGATTGCAGGCACCCCCTTGACGGCTTTGCAGGGGGCGAGGCCGGCCGGGGATTGGTCACCCCCATCGGCAAAAACAATCGACGTTGCCACGCTGGGGTGGGCTCCCAGCGTGGCAGTAGGATAGCCTGGGGCTGTGGAGCCGACAGGGGATTGGGCACCCCATCGGCAAACAACATTTGCCACGCTGGGGTGGGCTCCCAGCATGGCACCAAAAGCTTTGGGGCGGGCGTGGCGGAGTCATGACACGAGGGGTGGCGTGGCGGTGCTCGGTATGACAGCGGTGGTTTTCTTTGAAGCAGAAGACCACCGCTGTCATACAGAGCTCCCGCACCCATTGGTGCAGGACCGCTACACCTGCTCATTGGAGCACTGGATTGTAAGGGAGAGACACACCTCCAAAGTGTGCCACTCTCCCAAGACGTTCCTTGTGCATGCGCGCAAGCGAACGTAAAAATGGTTAAGGCTGAAACATGAAAGTTTCAGGTTAGTTTTCAAAGACCGCACACTTTGCTATTTAATGTTATACTCTCTAGACAGAATACATCTACTAAAGAAATGATCTGTGTTAATTTGTGACTGAAGTTTATATTAACCTGTTGTGCCATAGATCATGACACCTTATTTAGCAAAATTCACTATTCTATAAAGCTAATAAATCAGACAAATTTTGGCATCCAGGTCACTCTGTCCAAGACCAACACTGCACTTGTGTATTGTGAGACATACATCCACAGGACACAGGCCTGAGGCATTATGTGTGATGTCACTGCTGCTTTGCGAGTTGCCTATAGGGCAACAAATGAAGTCCACTACAGAGCAAATGTAGCTACTACTACATGAGTGCCTTGCTATAGGATTGAGGCAATATGTATGTGTAGATGCAGCTGACTTGCTTGTGGCCCACAGGGCCACATACTAAGTCCTCAACAGGTTTGCCATGGTGTGTGTGAGGGTGCAGCTACTTTGCAAATAGCACCCCCCCCCAGACACCCATACACACACTGGGCTCAATTTTCAAAGCCCCCAAAGCCACAAGCTTGCGACAATCACCCTGATGGTAAATGAGATTTTCGATCCCGTTTGCCAGGTGCTGCAAGTTAAACCAACTTTTTCTGGTCTAGCTTGCGACAATCCTAGGGGCCATTTTTATGGAGCTTGCACCAGATATTTGGTACATGCTGCTGTAAAATGTGGAAACTGTTGCAGCTGCACTTGAGAATGGAAAATCGGGCACAGTTGTGGCAAAGGGGTTCAGAGCACCACCAGAACCTAAGTGTCATGGTGCAGGGCAGGGGTGTCATTTCACCAAAACCATTAGGGGTTGCAAGAACATCAATAAAAGGGTTAAAAATGTACACTATAGGCCAGAGTTCTTGGGACCTAGGTGGCCCCCAAGAAAATTTTTAAAATTTGGTGCATTCTGGTGCATTTTGGGGAACATTTGAAACATAATTTGCTATGCTGTTAATCCCTCCCCATGCCCAGAAAGTTGCACCCTATCCCCCTTCCCAGAGTCCCCACAGTCCAGTATGTTGCACAAACCACCCTCTTCATAGCCTAGCCACCGGCTCCAGTGCCTGTCCCCCAGCCCTCCCCAAGCACAGCAAGCTGCACCCTAGCCCTCCTCCCTAGAATCCTCAGCCCTCCCCTACCACATCATCCATAGCCTCAGGGTCTGCGCTCCTTTTTATTGCCAGTGCCATTCCAAGGTAGCCCTTGCTTCAGAATATTTCTGGGATTATTGCTTATTATTGGTAAGTTCTGATTTAGGAACACACTGTTAGTAAATAAGGCTGGAAATGACAAGTTCCTATATCGCTGCAGTCTCAGGTGCCAGAAGTGAAAGTAAACCAGCAACACAGCAGGCACAGGTAGACAAGTGGAAAAGAATTATAACAAATAAAACACACCATAAATTTACCCATTTACCCTATAAATAAGGCTATAATGGCATTTCAGGATTCTGTTCACAAATATAAATTATTTGTGCTTCACAATTGTGGTTTACCGCCTTATGATCGCTGTACTTCATTCCTTATATTATCACCAAAGTAGGCAGGCTACAGAAAGGGAGCCCTTGTACCAAATGGATGAAGAATGAGGTATTTAAAATGTCAGTGACAGGCAACTGGCTTGGAAGATGGGGCCGGGAGGAGGAGGGTGAAAGATCCCTGGTCCTTGTTGAGGGTAAACATTTTTGTGACCATGGACATCACCCCACAAATCTCAAGGCAAAAGAAATTTGTAGAAATCTTCACTATAAGTTGTTTACCCCAAGCCTACTGGTTTCAACTGCCCCCCTTCCCCAACTAAGTGGTAATTGTGTGACTTAGGACTTCATCCAAGTCTTCTGGAGTTGGGAGTTTGACCTTTACAAATGGTGTCCTGAATAAGTTTCTGCTTCTTGAATAACACATACAGCATGTGTGTCTATACAATCTTGATCTCTATCTTACCATCTTGTGGCCATGTGAAGGGGGTTATATTGGGCAGAAATCTACAGGAACTCAGTTCACCCACCTCATGCAAAATTGTAGTAGAGTTCCACCTCCTAGAGATGACAGGGGTCTTCCGACTACAAAACTAGAGGTGAGAGTCCCCTCACCTAAACATTTTGTATTTAACTACTAGCCCTGTGGAATTATTATATAGCAGCAGAGATGAGCCCTGACTGGGGGGACCTTTCTAGATTTAGTAGGTGAGCCATGAAAACAGCACATTTAGTTCAGTTAGAAAACTGTGATACTCCAACCCACCTAATCACACCACATAGCAAAATCTGTAGAATAAATATAATCAAAACTTTGACAGCAACGATGAAACCTGTAGTTGTAAAAATGAGGATTTACTAATTACAGCCTGACCCCAAACCTTGAATGCCATGGAATCAGCAACAGTGCTAACAGGCACCAAAAGCGCAAATGTTGCATTATGCCCAGAAATAATCCCTCTTCCCTTTGCCACTGGGTCCAAACAGACACATCTACTCTATAACAATATTTAAAGGCGCGAAATGTAAACTGTTCAAAATCTGCCATTGATTTTGTTTTGACCCAGTAGGTTCCTCTTTAGACCCACATTTTTTATACCAGAGGGTCCAGTTCATCCCATGTTTTAACCCCCCCCCGCACTGTCACTGCATGAAATAAACAGCTTTAGGGTACGCATGTGTAAAAACAGAACTATTTTTCACCTCAGCTTTACCAACTTGATCTTCACACCAATCTCAGTATAGGGTTACAGATGGAAGTCATGGGGAGGGGGGCAAATGAATGGGTTTCTGGTACATACACCCAGTGTTTTTTTTTTTGTGGAACAACAGATGTTAGGAATGGCTTTCCCTTTTAAATCTTCTGTTTCACACATGCATTCCTAGGTATTACCTCAACAGCCACATTCACTGTTTATCATCTTCAGATGGCATCAACAGAGAAATACATGTAATTTATGTTAATAACGTGACCCCTAGATATAACTTAAACACAACCATATGCTGGCTTTAACCTTCAGATCAAAAGTTGTCCATTTCAGCAGTTTAAATTAACTGTAGGGTGATTTCAGTGGCATTTGCAATGTTTTATGAGTTATTGGGCACCAACTGCAGAATGCCAACAGGGGAGAAAGTAACAGGAATGGAGGCAAAGAATAGGGAGCAAGCACTCATTTGTGGGTCCTTTTCTAACATTCTTAATAAATATGTGAAAAAAAGAAGAAGAGGGGGAGACTGAACCTTAATAGCAACCTCTGCACATGTTAACAACAAATTGATGAGATAACTAGTTACCCCAGAAGCACTTCAAAGGCTACCTCTCTCAAACTTCAAACTTCCACCCAGCACTGCCCAATCCCCATGGGAAAGGAAAGGTGCTGTCTCACGCAGAGTGTGCTGCCTCATAATACAAAGCAAACTTAAGATCTTAATGCATAATGTCTTAACAATAGTTCCAGTGTTCTGAGCCTACAAGATTTTTATAGGATCAGTGCCCCAAACAGCTTGTGTTCTGTATGACAACCACGCTGCAGACATCCCATTATACCTCTCACTGTCCTGCCCCATAAATCAGGAACAAAGACAAAGTGACACATCTTAAAAACTGATAATATTCACTCAGAAAGCTGATAGAATAATTAGAATAATAGATAGGTTCTGGTATATTACATGGTAGTAATTCCATCGAGAGGTTCTGAGGACATAGAGAACCTCGAGAGCAAAGCTTGAGAGGTTTCATGTGTCCCCAGAACCTCGAGATGGAATTACTACCTTGTTATGCCAGAACCTATTTGTTATTTTTTTTATTATATGGATACGAGGTGAATGGACTCCACCTCCGCTTAAACAGTGGAGTCAAAGGGTCCATATGAGTGCTGGCAGGGTTCCCCAGTGCTGTGTGGATGACCGGTGCTGTGGACTTCATTTACCACTGCTTTTTTTAAACTGTTTGTTGGCAGTGGTATCAGGCGAGCAGAGGAGCTCAAAAAAATGTTTTCAAAAGTGAAGAAAAACGGTTGCTGCGGCAGTTGACTGTTCACTCGCTAAGCGAGTGAGCAAGCCGCCATGTTTTCGCACTCGTTGTGCCTGCCCACAGAGCAAAAGTGGCCAATCAGAGGGCACGCTTTGTAAAACGTCAGGGATAGACTTGCGCATGCGCTCTTCAGCTTTCTTGATAATACTATCGATCTGATGCCGAACGATACTATTACGGCACCCGAACGATAGTATTATCACTTAGAAACAGTAGTATTATCGCTCCAGGAGCGATGGTATTACAAGGATTTTTTTGTATGCTTTTCAACCATATTATTTTCACAATCCATATATTAAAAGAGGATTAATGTAAAATGCATTTTATGCAGAACAAGTCTGTAACTGTAATGTTTGACATTTTGTGCTTACAATCCCCACTTTTCAGTTACAAAAACACACATTTTAAGAGGGATAGGGGATAATTTGGAGGCAAAATCAGAGACATCCCTCCCTGAAAATCAGGGACAGTTGAACAGTGTGCATCCCATTTAGATCATATATGCAATGGGGCATCCCAGTCTATACGTTTTGGTTAGTAGTGAGATGACCCATGAGTAAAACAGTATTACAGAACATTCATGTTTATTATGGGCACACACAAGCATGTCTTACTGCCTGCATACTGTTGGACACAGAACTACTTTTCCAATTTCTATGCTGTCAGGACATGTCTATTGCCTACCTCAATGGGAACTGTTGAGTATGTACTTTCCCGGCTTTACCCTAACAGGAACTACCAAATGCGAGCAAATCATGTTAAATGTCAAGCCCTCTTTCACTGGGGGATTAAACATTAGATCAGAGTGGTTTCCAGTTATAAAGTGACAGTTTGAAGTGTCCATTAACAGGTGAAACACGCAATGCCCCATCTCACTCGATCACAGCTCACCTCCGGCCCCCACATCACGTGATCCCAGAGGGCCCACAGACACAGCGAGACAGCAGATTAGGCTGAGGAGAATGGCCACTTCATACACAGAAATGCCAAGCCATGGCCAACATGTGGAGTTGCTTCACATTCTGTGCCAGTGCAATTGATGTCGCTATACAAGATGGAGCACCAACTGGAGTTCTATTCCCAGTTTTGCCAGGACAGTGCTGGTGGCTTCACTACAGGGGTGATGGTTGATGTCACATGCACAGTGCTATGGCTGCACTACATAACTGGGTGCATCAGGAGCAAACGCTGTGTTAGAGGAGGGAGATGGGCCAGGCAGAGAGACTGACGGGGATTATAATTAAAAAAAATGCCAGAGACACCGAGAGATGGAATGAGCCAAGCAGCCACACTGTAATTAGACATCAGGAAGTAGGGGTTGCAAACAGACTGTAGGGGTCACAAAAAAATTCATAGGTGTTGCAAATGTGACTCTTAAATGATGCCCCTAGTCAAAAGCTCAATTATGTCAGAGGCCACCCATACCTACTGTTGCCAAATAGTAGAAACCCAATAAAACCTCCCGGTGTCCAGCTTACTGCACTTCCATATGCTCCCAAAGTAACTTCTCTCACAAGTTACTTTAGGAATAAAAAAGAAAGGGGAGATAAATATAAGTTAATAGGACCTCCTCTGGGGGATGCCTCTTATTGTATAAGAGACTCTGAATATGAGGTGTAGACTACAGGACAGCATAGGATGCTTATAACATATGAGATACCTCATGGAATCCCTACTAATTAAATCACTTGAGTTAGCTAGAGTTTTAAAAAGTTTCAAGTATTGTTTTTTCAATTTCAAAAGCTAAATGAAGCTGCCCTCCCACTGGCTGTGATGCTGACTGCTCCATACATTCCTGCATAAGAGACCATTGACTGCATGCAGGATAAGAGATACAGCAGCTCTCTGTGTGGTGACTGGGTAATATCACATAAGTAATGCATAATATATTAAATACTGTATATGAAATGTAAGCTGAAGTGTACATCAATGCAATAGTTTTGCCTGCGTCCTCATCAGCTGTATAAAGGCATTCATGAAAATATCAAGATTATTTTTTATTTCATTTACAATATATGAACCCAGACAGCCCAGCTAAAATGCAACACCTAGTTTCCAGTGTGGCCCTGCTGCTATTTATTTCCACAGCTGGGTGGACCGAAGCACTGGGAGATTAAGTGAGTTGCCTAAGGTTAAACAGTGAGTATTTGGCTTCAGGTGTGAACCTGTCATCCCCTGGGTCCCAAGTCAGTGCTCTAACCACTAGATCACACTGCCTCATTATCTCCCATTGCTACTTAACTATTGCAATCAAAGCTATGCACTTTGAAAACAGCTGTTTTTGCAATTAGTGCACAGTCAGTCCAATTTATTCAGATGGTGGCTGGCTAAGGTGGTGAGATGAGGGTCTATACATGTTGCTGTCCTCCTTTGCCGGCTACCAAGTTTCTTCACCTGGCTTGGGCTGGGTGCATGATCAGGGTCAGATGGAGGTGGCTGCTGAGTGGTTGGGAGGGGGGAGTTGTCTTGTTTTTTGTGGGGGAGGGCAGAAGAATGGGAGCCACAAGAGGACCAGCTGGTTTTCTTAGTGACATGGCTTGGGAGGGGGTTACTTAATAATAAAGTTTCTTATTTTATTTACATTTTGATCTCATGTTAATCTTTCTAGGGAAAGGGTGATGAATGTGCTGGGCAGGTAGGGGAAGGTGGGCACTACATTACACTACTTGGTCACCAATGGTCTGGATGGAGGGTGGTGGTTTGGGTTCTACAGTCAGTAGGTGAAAGGAAACATTATTTTTTTTTATTAAAAAAAAACCAAAAAACAGCTAGACTAGATGAAGGTGGCATCATACCCTGGAGTGACTCAAAATGTAGACTTGGGGAGAAGCTGAGTGGGCAGCGCACTGCATGTGACATGGGGCAGTGAGACTGTTCACCTCTATCCCAATTCCAAAGCTGATAAATGCAGCTATTAGCACCCAGCAATCCAGTTGAATAAGGTTGGTCTCTGGGCCTTGTGGCAGCTTTCCTCCACCTTGAGACTGGAGTGGGGGGAGGAGGGAATCCAGACTCTGCTGAGCTGTCACCATAGGAAGGACCCCCACCTCTCTTTCCTCTAGCGGTACACTGTGCTAGGTATAATTTATTTTATTTCATCCTCCTTGGTTCCCATTCAGAACTACTACAATACAGACCTTGCCTATGTTGTGCCTTGCCTCGCTCCATCCCCTCTGTCTCTTCTCTTCTTGACTCGACCCTGGAATGTAGCCCTCCTCAATCCAGACATCACCACGGCAGTGATGAGCCAACCAGACATCTTCTGTCTCTCTCTCTCTCTCCTCACTCTGTTGCTGCCCCATGACTCCTAAGCAGCGAATGCTGACTAGCCTCCGAATTCTGATCTGGGCTGGCTCCCAACCCTCCAAGTGACCAAGAGGAGCCTAAAAGGACAAACAAAGTGGGACTGTGTGTGGACAACACCGCACACTTTAAAAGTTCAAATACAAGTGTGAAAGTGCAGTTTTGACACCTTAGTGGTGCCATCACAACCTGATGATGACTCGAATAGTACAACCGCCCCCCCCAAAAAAACAGACAAGTTTCACTCCATTTGTTGGTAATGGGAGGCAGACTGGATGCTAGGGGTTGGGGGGGGCAGCAGGTAAAAAACAGTAACAGAAGACAAGGCAAGGCAATTGGTAAAAAATTAAAAACACAGAGGAATAATGCGAGCCAGCCAGCACAGGCATCTACAGCAGAGGTCACAAACAAAATGTAGAGGTCACAAAAAATTCATAGGGGTTGCAAATGCGATCCCTAAACGACACCTCCTGGCACAAGGCTTGATGCAAGCCTTGTGTCACACTTTGAAAATCGAGCCCACTGTACCCCAGACCTCAGTCCTGCTCCCTGTGTTTTTCAGCATATGAGACCAGTGTTCATTGTGGGGTGTATGCATATTCCTTGTAATGTGTTCATTACTTCTGGTGTTAAAACATATGTTTGAAACCTGGAGCAGAGTTAGGGTTTAAAAAACTCTGTTGCATTTCCTGGCTTTTGGACTGTAATGATGAGAAATGTTAACTTGTGCATTCATGTAGGTTTTTGCATGACTAGACCATATAAGGTACACTAATGTGTTAGTCAGAGATCAGAATTGATGCAAAAAGTAGGGGGTTGAAAGCCTGTGTAATAAGCATCTGAAGCTTTAAAATAATGTTTTTAAAAGGTTCCCTGAGGTTTAATGGGCTTTAGGACATGGGGTAGTACATTTGAAGCTTTATCACTGCAAGAACTGCTTTTGCTCTGCTCAAACTAAAGTTTGCTTCTTGGTTCTGTAGTTAGTGCAAGACCTGTGTATTGGAAGTTTCAGTTTGCGTAAAACAAAGTAGTTAGCATGGCAGCACTAATGCACTGCATAGGTCATGCAAATGAGAGGCAGAGTCAGACATAGTATGTGAAGAGACATACACAAAGCTTTGTGAAGCTCTTAAAAGGCTGTTCATGCAGTGTAAATTAATGCCTTCAAAAGGTATGTGTTAATAGTGCAGATAATAAGCAAAGCATATGTTTTTTCTTTTTGCCTTAATAGCCAAGCCCTGCTGCAGTGGATACTGTAGGGGATGAAACCAGCCTGGAGGAGCAGTTCCCATCAGGTGTAGCCATGGAGGGAGCAAACATTAAGTTGACATGTGAGGTCCGGAGACCGCGAATGAAGGTAGGCATTTATAGTAGTCCACAAACGTGCATAGAGAAAGAGAACTGCTAGCCTCCCTGAAGCTGCTGGACAAGTGAGTTGGTGCCAAAGGTGTGCTGATTCCATACATCTCACTCTGTCAACATGGATGTTCTGTTTTTCTCTTTGTACAGTGCTAACCCCAGACCCCCTCCATTACATTGAGCAAAGTGCTTACAGAATGACAGGGTAATGGCACATAATACATGCTTAGGTGGTGTTAGCACCATGCATAACAAGTACAGTATGGGCCACTAGCATGTTCTTTTCCAGCACTAACTGCCTAATGCTTCACAAACTGCTCTTCAAGCTTTCAGGGCTAATGTACTTTTGCACCTTATTTTACTATCTACTCTTCCACACCCCTCTCCCTCCAGGATGCACCTGGAAACGAGCTGTTATCAGCTCGGTGTGTCTTTTCTGGTAATACTTTTAAAATAAATAAACCTCTGGGGGGGCGTGGCCTGACCAGGCAGAAGTTGGCAGCATAGTTCAGAATCTCTGCAGGAATGACTGCAATCTAACCTCATCCAGCCTTCACCAGACCTTTCTTTGGTACCAACTCCTGTGACCATCCTGTAATCTTACTGCCTGACACAGTTTGTAAGTCATTTTTGATCCATCATCTACTTATATTCAATTATCCTACACTGTACTGCAGCATACTAGACCCCATCCTTCAGCGTTATGGCAAATCTCCAAGCACAGCAAAGCTCACTTGCTAGAGTGGAAGTAATGTTTTCTAAACTGATGGCTGAGATTAATGATCTAAAAACCTCCACCCAACAGAATGCGACCACTCTTGAAACTTTTAGCCAGAAAATTGTATTTAATGAGAAAGCAACAGCCTGTAACACCACTACTATTCATGACCTCCAGGCTACTGTCTGCAATCAAAATCGAACTATTAAATCCCTACAAGCACAAACTGACGATATCGAAAATCATAGAAACATAGACTTTGATGGCAGATAAGGACCACTTGGCCCGGCCAGTCTGCCCATGTCCCTACCTACTGAATAAGCTGCAGATGCTAGTTAACCAACAGCCAACTTCCTGCAACCCCCCACTACAATTGCCTTATGTCTGTCCCATGCATGTTTGAATTCCCCCACTGTTTTAGACCCAACAACCTCCCCAGGAAGATGGTTCCATGCATCCACCACTCTCTCCATGAAAAGAAATTTCCTCACATTACCCCAGAGCCGTCCCCCCTCTATCTTTAAATTGTGCCCCTTGTTCTTACACATCTCTTTTTCTGAAAGATGCTATCCTCCTGGACTTTGTTGATTCCCTTGAGGCACTTGAACATTTCTATCATGTCTCCCAATCCCTCCTTTCATCAAGGGTTTACATATTAAGCTCTCTCAGTCTCTCTTCATATGGTTTCTGATGCAGGCCCTGCACCATTTTAGTTGCCCTCCTCTGGACTGCTTCCATCCTATCTATGTCCTGACGTAATCGTCTCAACAATTTATGATTTTATGGCTTCCCTGAAGGTGTAGAATTAGGAGACACTACTGCGCTTTTATTACATGTGCTGCCTGCAATGCTTAAACTGCCTCCTGACCTAATGTTAATCATTGCGTGGTCTCACCGCACTCTGGGTCGCAGGCCAACATCAGACCAGCGACCAAGGCCTATCATTGCTCGCTTCTTGAACTATTCCCACACAGAATTAATACTGAAACGAGCCAGAGAAATAGGGAAACTTCAGTGGCAAGAGTTTAATATTTCCATCTACAGAGACTTTTCAAAAGGTTTAACCATCAGAAGGAAGGCCTACAATCCACTTAAACAAATCCTCCACCAAAGAAGCAATAAATTTGCTCTACATTACCCTGCGACACTATGCCTTTTCTCAGGCTCTTCCTTGAAGAATTTTGAAACCCCTGACACCTTAGCCAACTATCTGGAGGTCTCTGCAGTCTTACCCTGGGAGGTTCAGCAGCAATTGGCAACCTGAACACAGCTTTGGTATCTGCAAGGAGGGTGTACAACAAGGTGCAGGAACATGGGGAAAGTGTTGCAGAACTCGCAGCCCCAAGCAGCAACGCCGCAACTGATTTGATCCCAATGCAATCAACACAGCTGTAAGAGAAGCTTCTGTCGGGGCATTATTCTTCAAGACTTTCATGCTGTTCTAGTGAGGTTTCACCCCAAACACCCCAAGCTGCAGCCTCTCACCTTAAAATCAACCTCTTTATTCCCTTGAGCAATAAGTTTGCTGTCCTGGAGGATGGCATGCACTCCTCGCAGGAGGATCTTTCCCAGCAAATTTCAGATGAACATCCCTCAAATTTGGGCCCTGTGCCTCAGGGATGTATTTCTGCCGATACTTCATGGGCAGAAGTTGTTGCAAGTTCCCCCCTCAGATCTTTAGAGCTGCCCAAAAAGAAACGTAGGGCAAAGACCAAAAGCAAGAACATCAATAGTCACAATCCTGCTAATAAATCTAAGGTGTCATGAGCTTATATGGTCAGTAATATGGTCACAGTTGCTATATCTTGGTAGGTTTTGCTTCCAGGATACTTAAAGGGAGTGCCAGTACACTTTTTCTGTCTAGCCGCCCACTCTACAGTCTATGCTACCTGGTTGCTTTCGCTCCCAGTGGATGCAGAAAGCAAAGGCTGTACATCATGGCGCGATCAATTTACTTTTTGTTGCAGTGTTTAAATGAGCAGCTTAAAGGTCTTCAAGGGAACTTTGGTATATCAGCAATGCTTTTCTAACCCATTATTTTAGTGTTAGATCTTATACATTACCTCACTAAACAGGCTCTCTGTATCTAGCCTTTTACTATCCAATTTAGCAGTGCATCAGGTTTATAGTCTTTTGGCTGTTCAGTTGCATATCTTCAATCAGTATGCATCCTGATTATTGCCTTTTCTTTTTTCATATGTGAATTATTATATATTACAAAGCAACTTACCCCTTCCCTCTCCTGATGACAGGTTCTTAAGTATTATTGGCAACTACATTTAATCTATCTCCTTCCCTACAATCCATTATTCTTACTACCTCCTGTTTACAATATGGAACTATCATTAGCATTCAAAGAGGTGGGCTATGTTTGGTGTACTGTTGCAAAGGAGTGTCAATCTACATCTTCCTTATGCTCCTTATTTTACTCGACGCCTATAGATATTATAGAAATCCACTGCTGTGTGGTCCCTCCTGTTTTGGGGCTCACTGGGCCTAGTCTTCTAGACCTAGTCACCCCATATAACACCTACTTTGGCGCTTTTTGAGTAATTGGAGCTGATCTTTACTATGACTATCTCTTCTGTCTACAGTTATCATTGAAGCCTATACCTCTCCATATAATCCCAATTTGCATTTGGCTCAGGGCGTAAGGGCTTAAATTGACATCCCCGTTCTTCTTTCCACCTCAATATTGTATTTATTATGTACTTATTCTGTTGCACTGCAAAGTATACTCAGAGTCACTCTAATGTGGTAATGATCACTAAAAATACCACCAACAGCTTAATCTGGTTCAAGGTCAGTTGGCATTCATCTGTATCCCCCTCCCCCGGGTCGTGCCTGAAAATAGGCAGGATTTGTCTAGTGCACTTACCCGGTCAACAAAAGCTAAATAAATAAATAAATAAATAAAAAATCTACTTTTCCTTTTATATTTGTTAATTTGCATTCCACCTGGCTCCCTGAATTCCTTACTGTATGTCTAGGCTGTACTGGCACCTTGTATATGGTTCTCTAATTTACTGTTATTTCAAGTTGGTGTATCTTGTTCTATTACTACTAATATTTATAAATAAGTTCTGGTGTTTAGTTTCATCCTTATAACTTGTCCTGTTAGCTTAGAATTAAGCTGAGGTTATTACAGTCCCCTGCCTTTCTTGGTATTATTCCCTTTCAGTTTAACTTATCAGGAATACTTACTTTATTATATTACTGAGATCAGACTTAGGTTTGGGCAGATATTTATAACCGGTCATTCCTAGTCTCCTCCCTACATCGACGCCCCAGAGTGTGGTGAGAGAGTCTCTTAGCCAGTTGGCTGACTCAAATCTCCTTACACCCATAAAACGTTTTCTTTGTTATTTAGCTTACTAGTATTGTTGTTAATGACTTTTCTCCTTTTCCATCTCTATTCTAAATTTAATAAGATATCTGTGCTACTCATACATCATACATCTCACTTTTTTTGGCTTGAATGTTCCTGCCACTCTCTGCATACACGTAAGCTCTCCATATTGTATTCTAATCATCCTCTACCTCATTTATTTGTCCCTTCACACTCCAGCGATTATTTCCTTTTTTTAACACTAACAATATGAGTGACATACTTCTATATACATGGAATGTGAAGGGACTTAATTCTCCTTGTAAGCAGAAGCAAATTCTTTCACACCTCAAAAACATAAAAAACAAGTTGCTTTCCTTCAAGAAACAAAATTATTAGCAGAGGATGTTCATAGACTTAAAGAAGATTGGCTCGGTCAGATCTACGAATCATCCTATACCTCAAAAAAAAGAGGAGTTGCTATTCTTATTCATAAGAGTCTCAAATGGTCCCTTGTAAACTCCGTTTCCGATACTGACAGCAGATGGGTGATGGTCAAACTGAATACCAACTCTGGTCCTCTTCTGCTTGTTAATGTCTATGCACCCAACTCCAATTCCCCGGAATTTTTTCATAATTTAGCTCAACTGATTCTATCCTTTAACACTGATAATACACCATTTATTCTTGGAGGGGATCTTAACTTAGCTTTAGAAGCCAGCATTGACAGAATTAGCCCCACTGCAGAGGCCCACCCTAGAAGTATTAAAGCCCTCTCATTACTAATGCAAGATGTTGGATTAGCTGATGTATGGCGCCTCCTTCACCCCCTGTGATCGAGAATTTACTTTTTACTCCTCTCTACAGAAGACATACAATAGAACTGACTACTGGTTAGCCTCTTCTGTTATAATGGAAAAAACTATTGATTCATCCATCTCTCCCATCCTAATCTCGGACCATTCCCCTGTCAAATTGCAACTTTTGTGGGGCCCATCAGCACCTAAATCTTCTTACTGGTGGCTGGACCCTCTCCTTCTCAAGGATCCCAATTTCTTACCCATGATCAAAGCACAAATTCAGAACTTCCTCTTTGACAATACCCCAACCGAATCTTCTATGTCCTCTGTATGGGAAGCTCTTAAAGCTATGATTCGAGGGAAAATTATCAGTTATGCTGCACGGAGGAAAAGAGTAAGGGAACAACAGCTGGCTGGCTGACTTTGAAAAATCTTTTAAGGCTAAAGAGAATTTATACTTTTCTTCTAATAAGCACCATCCTGATTCTCAACTTCATCTTGAAATTCTTCAACTTAGAGTTAAAATTAACAAATTAATTTCTCGTAAAACCGAACTGGCCTTGTTTAAACTTAAATATAAGTTTTGAGAACACGGCGATAAAAATTGGAAACTCCTCTCTTACCAGCTCAAAGCACAACAAATGGAATGACACATCCTAAGCTTAAAAGATGAACAGGGTACGATTCACTCAGGAACCCCTCTATAAACTGTATCATGAAAACCTTTTATCAAAACTATACACTAACACAAATCCTCCATCTACTTTAAAAATTCAACAGTTCCTTAAATAGTTACATCTTCCTCATCTTTCTACTCTTGAAACAAATTCTTTAGATGAACCCTTCTCGCTTCAGGAAATCCGGAAAGCTTTGTCTTCCTTGAAATCCGGCAAATCCCCTTGGGGTGACAGATTCCCTGTCGATTTCTATAAAATGTTTTCTGACACCTTATGTCTCCTTCTTCTTAATGTTTATCAAGAAGCTTCCAATACTGGCAAGCTTCTCCCATCTTGCACAGAAGCAATCATAACCCTAATCCCTAAGAAAGAAAAAGACCCTACTCACCCCACAAGTTACAGGCCCATCTTTTTATTAAACACAGATGGGAAGATATTTGCTAAACTACTAACTTCTTGACCTGAATCCTTGATTCCCAAGCTAACTCATTGTTCGTAAGTTGGTTTTATTAAACATAGATCTGGTTCTGATCACCTACGTTCCTTATTTAATTTAATTCACAAAGCCAAATACCTCAAGACACCAGCTGCAGCCATAGCTATTGATTTCAAAAACATAGAAACATAGAACATAGAAACATAGATTTTGACGGCAGATAAGGACCGCTTGGCCCATCTAGTCTGCCCATTTCCCTACCTACAGGATAGGCCTCAGATCCTAGTTAACCAACAGCCTATTTCTTCCTACCCCCCACAAGAATTGCCTTATGTCTGTCCCATGCATTCTTGAATTCTTCCACAGTTTTAGACCCCACAACCTCCTCAGGAAGGCTGTTCCATGCATCCACTACCCTCTCTGTGAAATAATACTTCCTCACATTGCCCCTGAACTGCCCCCCTCTATTTTTAAATTGTGTCCCCTTGTTCTTGCACGTCTCTTTTTCTGAAAGATGCTACCCTCTTGGACCTTGTTGATTCCACTGAGGTACTCAAAAGTTTCTATCATGTCCCTCCTCTCCCTTCTTTCCTCAAGGGTATACATATTAAGCTTCTTTAGTCTGTCCTCATACGGCTTCTCATGCAGACCCTGCACCATTTTAGTTGCCCTCCTCTGGACTGCCTCTATCCTGTCTATATCCTTGTGGAGATGGGGTCTCTAGAACTGGACACAGTACTCCAGATGGGGTCTCACCAACTGTCTGTACAGAGGATAACAACTTCCTGTTTTCTGCTGCTGATGCCTCTCCCTATGCATTCCAGTATACCCCAGCCCTCCCTACTGCCTTCTCATTGCTTACTAACCTTAAGGTCATCTGATATGATTACCCCAGTCTCTTTCCTTTTCTGTTGTTGTTACTACCTCCCCCCATTGTGTATTCTTCCCCTGGTTTCTTGTTTCTCAGGTGCATTATTTTGTACTTCTTTGCATTGAATCCTAGCTGCCATACTTCTGACCATTCCTCGAACCTTGCCAAGTCCCTTCTCATCCTTTCCACGCCTCCTTGTGTATCAACCCTGTTGCAGATCTTTGTGTCATCTGCAAAGAAGCATACTTTTCCTTCCAGTCCCTCTGCAATGTCACTTATGAAGACATTAAAAAGGACTGGACCCAATACTGAACCCTGCGGTACACCACTAGTAACCCCTCTTTCTTCAGAGTTGACTCCATTTACAATTACCTTCTGTGTCCTGTTGTCTAGTCAATGTTTTATCAGGCTACCACCCTGGGACCCACTCCCAGGCTGGTTAATTTAACTATTAATCTTTTGTGTGGGACTGTGTCAAATGCCTTCTAAAGTCTATGAGGCCATGTCACAGCCCCTCCTAGTCTACTACTTTGGTCACCCAGTCAAAGAAATCTATTAGATTCGTCTGACATGACCTTCCCACTGTGAACCCATGCTGCCTTGGGTCCCAGCCCCACTGGCCTCTAGGTACTCAACTATTCTTTCCTTCAGAAGTGACTCCATCACTTTCCCTACCACAGAGGTCAGACTGACAGGTCTGTAGTTTCCTGCCTCTGTCTTGGTCCCACTTTGTGAAGGGGAATCACCGCCTTCCTCCAGTCCTCGGGTACCACACAGTCCTCCATGATTTATTAAAAGAGTAGCCAGTGGTTTCACTAGTTCCCCATAATTCTTTTAGAATTCTGGGGTGAATTCATTAGGCCCCATTGCTTTGTCCACCTTCAGTTTTAGGAGTTCTTGCAGAACCCTTTCTTCTGTGAAAGGACTGGGATTGACCCCCTATCAAGAGTGCTTCTGTTAATTGGATTAGGCACTCCCCCCTCCTCTTTTGTGAATACTGAGCAGAAATATTCGTTCAGTATCCCTGCTTTTTCACTGTCCCCCTCTGCCCATCCACCGTTCATTCTATTCAGCCTCACTATCCCTCCCTTTGTCTTTCTACGCTCACTGATGTACCTATAAAAGGTTTTATCCCCCTTCTTAACCGAGTTGGCTATCTTTTCCTCAGTTTGGGCCTTTGCTATTCTGACTTCCCTCCCTGCTTCCTTCTGCCTTAACTGGTACAGCTCTCTGTCCTGCTCCTTCTGTGTTTCCTTACACTTCCGGAATGCTATCTTTTTCTTCCTGACTTTCACAGCCACCTCTTTTGAGAACCATAGTGGCTTTTTCTTTCATTTTGATTTGTTTATTTGCTTCACACAAAGGCTTGTTGCCTCTGTGATGGCAGTTTTGATGATTCCCCATTGTTGCCCCACCTCCTTCTAGCCTCTTTGCTAGTGCTTTTCTGAGGCACTCTCCCATCTTGCCAAAGTCAGCCCTCCTAAAGTCCAGTACCCTTTCTTTTGTATGGCTTGACTCTGTAGCTGAGTTTAATGTGAACCACACTGTTTGATGGTCACTTGTTCCCAGATGGCAACCCACTTCTAGATCTGAGATCATCTCACTGCCCCCATTTGAGAGTATGAGGTCTAAGATTGCTCCCTCACTAGTGGGTTCTGAAACTAGCTGTCTGAGGCCTGCCACCTGTAGGACATCAAGAATGGCCCTGCTCTTGGATGTGGCTGCAGCAAATGTGCTCCAGTTAACATCTGGCATATTCAGGTCTCCATCAACAGTATCTCCTTTCTCTGCCATTCTAAGAATGCCTTCTATCATATCCTTGTCCATTCCCTCCCCCTGACATGGGGGTCTGTACACAACCCCTGTGCAGATTGTGGTGCCTTTCCAGTCTCCAAGGTGACCCACAGTGCCTCTTCTCCTCCCTGTTTACTCTTTTGTTCAGTTGCTTTTATCCCTTCCTTTACATAGAGAGCTACTCCTCCCCCTCTTCTCCCCTGCCTGTCTCTCCTGTAGGTTATGTACCCTGGTATGTTAACATCCCAGTCATGGTTCTCTGTGTACCATGTTTCTGTGACTGCTACAATATCCAGGCATCCCTCTTCCATCAAGGCCACCAGCTCAGGGAGCTTGTTGCCCAGACTACGGGCATTGGTACTCATTACCCTCCATTTGCTGATGGCCTTACTCCTTTTTGCCCCACCTCTGTCCTTCTTGCCTTTGTCACTTTCTCCATTTACCCCTGCCCTTCTCCCTATTGACACCTCTATGTTGGTGTTTACTGCACTTACTACCGTGCTTTTTGGGGGCTAGGATTTCCCTGCTCCTTTCCAGTTCCTCCCCCCTTGGCTAGTTTAAATGCTTGCCAATGAAGCATTTAAACCTATCACCTAGGATCCTGGTTCCCCTCCCGGACAGATGCAGTCCATCATGCCAGTATAGGTTTGCATCACTCCAGGTGGACCCCCAGTCCCAAATGAAGCCAAATCCCTGAGCTCCACACCAGTTTTTCAACCACTGATTGCATCCCATGGTGTGGAACACCCTATGCTCTCCTATGCCATAGATTGGCAGCACCTCCGAGAAGGTTACCGTGCATGCTACTTGTCTAAGGCCCCTTCCCAATTCCACAAACTCTTCCTGCACTTCTCTAATCCCTTTCTTAGCCAGGTAATTTGTCCCTAGGTGGACAATGACATCCAGATCCCTCCCCTGTGCAGCTGCTCTGGCAATCCTTAGGATTCGCTCCCTGTCCCTCCAAGCCATGGCACCAGGCAGGCACCTTACCTCCCTCTCCCCTTCCTCCCCCAGTTCTACCTTCCTAACAATGGAGTCCCCCACCAGGAGTTGTTTCCTTCCCCTACGGGGTCCCCTGCCACTCTCCTGTGGGTCTCCTTTGTGGAGGTTCCCAGCATCCTCCTTGGTCTCCACTGCGGGTGCCTCCGTAGAGGAACCACACTTTGCCAGAATGGCATTAGGAATTGTGGAGAGGTACAACTGGAGGGAATTTCAATAAAAAAATAAAGTAAAAAAAAAAAAATAAACCTCTGTCTGGGGGTCAGCACAAGGAGGTAGTACCGTGGTTTGTGCCTTGCTTTGTGCAGCACTTAAAGGAGGTACAGTATATTGGAAATCTGTTTGTGCTGTGCAGAGCTTAAGTGCGAGGTTTCCAATATATCTCCTTTTGTGCCACACACAAAGAAATGTGAGCACAAAGCACACTGTATGCCAGTTTGCCTGGCTTTCTGACAGTATATGCTGCTGTTATAGTATTAAATCTGATCATTCAAGTGTCTCTTTTTATGTGGCAAACAAGCCTCAGTTACACAAGAGCCTGACAGACAATTAACTACGAGAAAAAAAAAAACATTTCTAGAATTTCAGTTCAGGTAATTAGGGAAACAACAGACTTTCTTTTCTATCTTTATATCTTCTGATGTGGGCCTGCTCTCTGTCCCTCTATCCAGGCTGCAACAATCTGGGGACAGAGCTTTTTGTGTTGTTGCACCTACCCTTTGCAATGTTCTGCCCCAACTCATTAGATCTGCCCACATGGTAGATTCCTTTATGACCGCTTTAAAATCATATCTTTTCCATGAAGCATTTGCCTGATTGTTTTAAATATTGCTGAAATTTATGTATATCTTAACTGCGTTCCTTTTTGCTGTCTAAATGACTGGCTGCATTTTTACTAGTGTATTTATTGTGCAGTGCCCAGAACCCTTGGTAAAAGGTGCTCTGTAAATAACATTGGCTTGCCTTTCCTTAGCCAATTTTGGCATTTCGTTAAACACGGCGCGCGAGAGCGTATGGAGAGTAGCACACTTGGAGGTGTGCCTCTCCCACCCAATGCACTGCTCCCTGAGCAGGCGTGGGGTCCTGCACCAATGGTGCAGGAGCTCAATGTATGACAGCGGTGTTCTTCTGCTTCAAAGGAAAGCAGCTGCCATACCAAACACTACCCCCTACGTCGTGCTACCTCCCCGTGCATGTCCGTCCACGCCCCCCAAAGCTTTCATGCCATGCCAGGAGCCCACCCCAGCGTGGCAAACTTTAACTGGCGGGGTGCCCAATCCCGCTGCTCCACGACCCCCCAAAGCCATACTGCTGCCAGCTGGAAGCCCACCCAGCGTGGCAAAACTTTGCTGTTGTTTTGCCGGCGGGGTGCCCAATCTCCGTCGGCTCTCGCCCCCGCGTAGTTTGCCGCCGGTGCCCAATCCCCATCGCTTCTCGCCCCCCACATCTTCTGCCATGCTGGGAGCCCACCCCAGCATGGCAAAGGTCCCACGTCGTTCTTTTTTTTCCTGTAAAATAAAAGCGGTCCCACGGCGAGTCTTGTAGCCCCCACAACCTGCACCCACCCACTGCGCACCAGCCTCCACACCCCTCACCCCATACTTAACTCTGGACTCGGGCGTGATGATCTTCGGTGGACCGGGAACACGTCTGCACTCTTCAAAGGCGACCGCGAACTGAGGAAATGCTGGTAAGCTGTATAATGGGCTAGATAGGGGGGTTTCAACTTTATTGCATATCTCAGTCATTTTTTGGAATTTTTGCACCAAATTTTCAACATGGGGTTTTTGGGACCCCTTCTCATGAATGATGTCACTGTCATGGTGTTGTCCGGGCCAAGGTGATTTCGCAGGCACTGCGCTGGTCACTGCAAAATACCCGCTGGCTTCCAGACTGCGCCGTGACAGATGATCTCGTTATGGAAGGAGTCCCAAAATAATAATTAATCAAAATCAAACTGTTCTGGCGTCGCGTTGCGCAGTTCCTCGCAGGCTCGTAAGTTTGCAAATTTTCAATATTTTCACTCCAGATTTTCAACATTGACATTTTATCACACCTTCTTATGAGTTGTACAGTTGTCATTTTTCACATCTCACCCAAAACGTGTTTCCGCCCATGTAGCGCACAATGGCGCAGTCGGTATGCGAAATCAATGTATGGAACACATTAAGAAAATCACAGTGACACTGTTCATGAGCAGAGATCTTAAAATGGCTATGTTGAAAATTTGGTGAAAACATTCCTGCAAATAAATGTTTTACGAGCGTGCGTTGAGCAGTTCCTACGCATGCTCGTAAGTTTGCGAATTTCCAACATTTTCACTCCAGATTTTCAACATTGCCATTTTACCACACCTCCTTATGAGCAGTACAGCTGTCATTTTTCACATCCTGCCCAAAACATCTTTCCCCCCATGTAGTGCACAATGGAGCAGTCCGTGTGCGAAATCAATGTATGGGACACAGTAAGAAAATCACAGTGACCTGTTCATTAGCAGAGGGATTTTAAAATGGCAATGGCGAAATTTGGTGAAAAATTCCTAAAATGATTGTTTCACGGCGTCGTTGCACAGTTCCACGCTGCGGCTACATTAGGTTTGCCGCATTTTCAATATTTCCACTCCAGATTTTCAACATTGGCATTTTACCACACTTCCTTATGAGCAGTACAGCTGTCATTTTTTGCATCCTGCCCAAAACGTGTTTCCACCTATGTAGCGCACAATGGGGGTAACAAACAGGTCATGCTGACAATTTATTGTGCAAATACCAGCAATCGCACAGGGCATTAGGGTAAAGCACCATACATGCCAAACACCACTGCAAATACCTGCAAGCGAACGTTCGGCATTGACAAATGCTTGTTAAAATCTCTATTCTATCACTGTATGCTTGATCCTGGCCACTAGGGAAATGGGTAGTGCTCTTGTCCTTCGAGAAGCCGCTTCAAAATGGAGTTCTGGAGGTGTCTTTTTAGTTCTGCTTATGCTGGTTATTAGTACTGAACCATTTAGTGAGTTGCTTCCATTTTACAATCTGAAACTTTAGGGGAATATTTGTGGTATTTATCTCTACACTAATACCTTTTTTTTACTCTGTATTGCTTGTTGGTTTTGTACTTGTATGTAATCTTGTTTGTGCAGTACTTATAGCATTTTGGAAAGGCCCTCAACAAGTGCAAATACTTTTCTAGACTGTCTTGTCCCAGCTCCTACTGAGTCCCACACACAGCATTGTTGCAGGGTGCTGGAGCGTGCCTCTCAGGGAGAGTGTGTGCATTACTTCCATGATACCGCCACTCTATGCATGGGCTACAGAGAGCAAAAGAACAAGGTCATTCCCAAACCTAGACCTCCTACATGGCAATTTAATAAAATGTGCTTATGGTGGCCAGGAAATGTGTGGTGATTGGTAGCAGTTAGTAATGTTGCTATTTGCAGTGGTGAAATTCATACCTCCAAATGATTCTTATGTAACTGTGCACAGATAAACACAGATGTGAAAAACGGTGTTTTCAATTGTTTTCTTTTTGTGGACAACATGCTTTTCATAATGCTTTTTATTTAAGTACAGTTAAATTGGAAACTTTAGAGGAATGAATATCATTTCTGAAAATAAGGACTTCATAAACAGCAGCCAATTAGAAATGATTTCCTGTCCTCTTTAAGACACTCGGTCAGCATAATGTTTTGTTTTCTGGTGACACTCTACCTGCATGTTAACAGGAAGAGCTTCTGCTCAGTAGTTTTCCTTATAGATTTGTTGGTTTTCTTTTATCTATTGTGAGGTCATATAGCCTAGAGAATAGAGCAGTGAGATGGGAGCTTGGAGACGCAGTGGATCTGGGTTTGAATTCCACAACTGCTACTTAGTGGAATTCTGAGCAAGTCGTTTTAACGTCCCTGTGCTTCTGGGGTTGCACTTAGAAATCAGTTTTGGCTCAGTGTGTCTTTCCTGGATAAACATTCAGGGTGGGATATTCAGAAATGCACCAAAGGCATGTGTAACCCCGGTGCAGCGCAAGTCAACTGCACAATGGCGCAGTGACTGCAATATTCAATGGTTGCACACCGCAACATGCAGCAGCACAACACAGCTGAATATTGCAGGCACAGCACCATGGAGCAGTGAGAGGTGCACCATGGAGCAACCAAAAAGGCACCAGAGCGCAACCAGGGATGCGCTAGGGGCGGAGAAAGATGCGCCAAGGCACAGTAGAAACAGCCACAGGCACAGCAGGGAGACAGGCAAGGGGGAAGGGGGGAACAGTGCAGGAATGCCAGCGCACCTGGCCAGGAACACTGGCAGGGACACAGCCAGCACACAGGGCACCACTGCACAGGGAGTGCAAGCATGCAGCCAGCTGCCCCCCCACCTCCCCATGGTGGATGTAGGGCACAGGTGGCACTGACGTACAAGGGAGGGCATCCCTGGCCACCACACACCGGTGGGCATGCAGCCACCTGGCCAACAACAAGCCACAATCCAACACGTGGCACCCACCACACACACACCACACATCCCGAACTGCCTTCCCAGGGCCATGCCATGGCACAGTCACCGACCGAGGGGCAGGCCAGCACCATGCACACACCACCCAACAGCACAGGCACACCACATGGCCACACACCACCCGACTGCAGCATGGACCCACTCGCCAGCTGCAAAGCAGACACAGACACAGAAGGGTAAACAAGTAACAAATATAATGTCTGAATGAAACTCAGTTGAACAGTAACATAGAACATAGGGATGGGGAGGGGTAGGTGGGAAGGGTTCAGGGGACAGGGCCTGTACAGGTGGATGGGGAAAGGTAGGGGTAGGGAGGACAGAGGTGTGAAGAGGTCTGGTGGTCCTCAAGGCCGGCCATGGCCTGCCTGTGCCTGGTGCCTCCCCCTTCGCTGGTCCAGAAGCAGGATCCGCTGGGTCTGGTCTGCCATCTCCATTGTATGAGATGTGATTAAAATGATCTGCCGAAGCAGACAGCAGTAGAGTGGGAGCCTGGAACCCCTCTGGACACCTATGACAGAGGAAGGGACAGGTGATCAGTGCAAGTCCAAAGAACCCCAGCCCCTCCTGTGCGCAGCTGACAGTGGGTGCACATGTCCCTGGATTGGCACCCCAGCCACCCACAGTGGGTGGGCCTACACCTGCCACCAACCCGGCAAGCTACAGTGGTACACAGCACTGGAATCCACTGCCCAAGGGCCACCTGACAGCACTGCGGCAGACAGGTGGCATGGTGCTGCAGTGGAACAGCAGTGGCACAAGTGGTGACCAGATGCACACCCAGCCCACCAACAGCTGCCACACATGCAAAGTGGCTGACCTGCAGTGCCATGCACACTGTACCATGTGCCAACCACAGCTGCCATGGCACAAGGCACAGGGGACCAAGGCCGTACCCCCACCCCCACTGCCCACCCTGCACAACATTGTGGGACCTCACAGTGCCTACCTGCTCCCCATGGTGCTCTGCGCACTGGTCCCGGTACTGCATGCCGGGCCTCCACCCACCACCAATGGGCCTGCAGCGGCCTGCTGCAGACCGCCAGGTGCTCCATCTGCCCTGGCTCTCCTCTGGTCCTCAGGTCCTAGGACAGGAACACAGACAGGCACACATCAGAACACAGCCACAACATGGGCCCACTGCCCCCACCACCCATGCCCAGAGTGCACCTCGGCCTGGCAGGGCTGCTGGGCATATGTGCAGTGCACACAGTGACTGGCAATGTCATGCCACAGGGTGTGCTACAACAGCCCCCCCACATGGTATGCAGCCCTGCCAACCCCATGGAACAGTGGACTTGCACAGATGCAGTTGGGGCCCACTCACCTGGCCATGGCATGGCCCCCCGCCAGACACGCGCCTGCAGCACCCTCAGCGGCTCTGGGTTCCTCTGGACCAGGTCCCCATACCAATGATGACACTGCTCCCTGATGCACAGCACACCAGTGACCTGGACAAGGCCATCGGCAATCTTCTGCCACATGTCGGTCCTGGGTCACGTGAGGGACTGCTGGCCAAACAGGCTGACTGCATGGGGCTCCACCTGGGCCACCAGGTTCACGTGCTCGACCTGACTCCAGTTTTGGGCATGGGGCACTGCACAATGCAGCATGTTCAGGCAGCACTGTAGAATGACAAAAATGGTGCCCTGTAGTGCACGTGCACAACGTGCACGGGATGCGCGCCTCGCATGGAGGTGCATTTTGTCCATGGCAATTGCACATCTTTGGGGATGTGTAGCATGGGCCTGGTCACACTGGCACATGGGGCAGAGGACACCGGGGGGGCACAGAGTATGGTGGGTGTCAGGGGTCAGCATGCGCAATGTGCGCGGGAGCGCAATTGGGTCCATGACGCATAATGCACAATAGGGCCATGATGGCAGCACGCCTCATGGGACCAATAGTGCCCGAGCACCATTGGCCCAATGGTGCCTGAGTGCCATTGCCCTGATGGTGCCAGAGCGCCATTGTCCCGATAATGCCAGAGCACCATAGGGCCCATGACGCATGGGCATGGTGGCCCCTATAGTGCACCCAGCGCATGCTGCGCAATAGGCAGCAGCATATGCCATTGCACATGTGCGTCGGTGGGTATGCACTGTGCATGTCATGGCATTGTGCAACGACATGCACCGGAGCAAGTCCATTGCGCAATGCGCAACAGCACGATATTCAGCCAACATATGCAAATCAGCTCATCAGCCTATCGGGGGTGCAATGTGGACATTTGCACATCATTATGGTTGTGCATCGGCTCATTTGCATGTGATGCACTATAAAGGTGCTGAAAAACATCATAGGCCATGGACCGGTATTGCAACCAACAGAGGTAGGTTGTGCCTGCCAGGGGAGGGCCGGCACAGGGTGTTGGATGGCCGGGGAGGCCCGCTGCAGCCACTAAATACATGTCCATATCCTCAGGTAGCACCTTGTACGAGCACGAGGGGGTGAGGAGCGTGGGCCTGCCCGGAAGTGCAGGCCCAACTTTACGAGAGCAGAGGCAGATGCCCTGTTTGAGGCATACCTCAACAGGGAGCCGTTGCTGAGTGGCACCACAGGCACACCCCTGGCCAGGGCCACAGAGTGGGAGGAGGTGGCAGAGGCCATGAACCAGCAAGGCAGCCACCAGCGGTTGGCGCAGGAGTGCAAGAAGAAGGTGGGCACCGACAAGCGTTGGATAAAGGAGAAGGTGGAGGCCATCCAGGCACAAGTTCGGCCACTGGTGGGGGCCAGGCTGCCGTGCCACAGCTCACATCACAGGAGGAGATGGTGGCAGAAACCATGTGGCATAGTGCAGTGGAGGGGGTGCCGTGTGGTGGCTTCCAGACTGGAGGGAGCCCTTCGCTGCATGGTAGGCATGGCAGGCAGGCAGGGGGGAAGGTGGCCTGTTGGGTCAGCAGCCCTAACGCATCTGTGTTCCCTTACAGCACCAGCCTGCCTGCATGCAGTGGTAGGGGTGCCTGCGGCTGTCATGGTAGCCTGCCCAGCCCTGGAGGACCAGCCATGCACCGCCATGGGCATCCGGGAGCCCGATAGGCTGCAGAACGCCACCGCCATCCAACCGGATGTCCCGGTGTGGTGGCGGACGAGGACCTGGCTGTGTTCCAGTGAGACGCCAACCACGTGTGCTCTGCATGGAGACACAGATCAGGCGGTCAACACTGATGACGAACAGACCATTGTCCTGGATGGGGGAAGCGTAGGAGGTGCCCATATCATACCGCACATTTCGCTGCTGGTGGCCTGTTGGTGGCAGAACAGCTACCTTCCACTGCCCCTGGTACTGCTGTGTGCACAGGCACAGTGGCGCAGGGTGGTGGGGCACCCGTACAGGTGTTGGCCAGCAAACAGGGGCCGGAGTGGTGGCATCAGCAGACGACTGAAGACGTGGGGGGGCTGGGCGCTGCATCTGCCGCCGGGTCACCTGCCACTGCCCAACCCCATGAAGGCCACGCTCTGCGGCACCCATCTGAGTGGGGGGCCATGCAGCGTGGTCATACGACACCGGTGGGACGGCACCATGCCCATGCACCCCAGGGTGCTGAACCCTTGCCTGAGACCACCCGATTGCTGCGGGCCTCTGTGTAGCAACAGGTGCTGCTCATGGCTGGGGTGTGGGCATTCCATGCAGAAGTGCACCAGGCAGCTGAGTAGCACGAGAGGGGCACCGCGCAGATTTAGGAGGCCATTCAACACCTGCGGGAGAACACGACCACAGCCCTGGACCACATTGCTAGTGTGATCATGGTCAGCCTTTCCCCACTGGCTGCCGCAGGGCATGGCTGCCCAGCACAGACACCATGGAGTGCACTGTCCACCCCACTGCCCTGGTGTTGGATGACCCCATCCGTGTCGACGCCGGGCTCTGCTGTGGGCATCCTGTTCCATGCCACATGCTGGCACCCGGTCAAGTGCATGCGAGTGCTACTGTGTGTGTGTGTGTGTGTGTGTGTGTGTGTGTGTGTGTGTGATGCTGTGCAGTGCCATGCAGTGTGGTGTTGCGTGTGGCCATGTGGCCCTGCTCTGCTACCTCACCGCGCCTGTGTGTGCATGGCCCTGGCCGTGGCCACACATGGCTGTGTGCCCTGCCGCTGTGTTGGTTCTGCGCACATGTGTCTGTCCACCTACCTGCGTGCACTGTAGTGCTTCTAGCGTGTCTCGCCGGTTGCATGCCAGCCGCATGATCTGGGGATCCCGCCACCAGAGGGGGGGGGCTGCCTACCACTTCCCGGCCCTTCACCCGCATTGTCCCCACTGCTGTGCCCCTCATCGGCCTCGTCAGCTATTCCACGGTCAATGGCCATGTTGTGCAGCATGCAACAGGCCAGGAACAAGCTGCAGGCCTTCGGGGGGCTGTACTGTAGGGCACTACCAGACCTGTCCAGGCAATGGAACCGTGCCTTCAGCATCCCAAACACATGCTCAATGGTGTTCCGCGTGCTGGTGTGTGCCTCATTGTACCTCTCTTCCGCTGGGGATGAGGGGTGCCAGTATGGGGTGAGCAGCCAGGGCCTGAATGGGTAGCCACTGTCACCTGTGTGTGGAGAGGGTGAGAGAGTGTGAATAGATTAGCCTGGTGACCCCTGTCACTGTGCCCCATGCCTCTCTCAGTCGCACATGGTGGTTCCCCCGGCCTGTCTGCCCCCCTTCCACACCCTGCTGGACCCTGCGGCCCATGGTCTTGCCATATTCACCCACTAGATGTCTGGTGGGGATGTCCCTACTCTCGAACCTGTGGCACGGTGCTGAGCTGTGCCAGATGTAGGCGTTATGTGCTCCCCAGGGTGTGTGGCACTGACATTGGTTATGTGCCCCCTGTCATCGCACACCACCTGGCAGTTGATGCTACTAGCCCTTTCTGTTGATATAGGCTACCCCCGCTGCACCAGATGGCATGTGGATGCCCACATGGGTGCAGTTTATGGCCCCTAGCATGCCAGGCATACGTGCTACCCGGTGGAACTCCTGCATGGTTGCTGTATGCTCCGCCTGTGTGCTGGGGGAGTGGATGTATTCTGCAGCATGTGGCAGCAGGGCATTGAGGATTTGTGTGAGGAGCCATGATGTGGCTGAGTGGTTTATGCCTGTGGTGTCCCCTGTTGGTCTCTGGAAGGTGCCCGTGGCGAGCAGGCACATGACAGCTGTTACCTTTGTCTCCACTGTCAGGGCATGGCTCCATCTAGTGGGTGCCTGCATCTCCTCACTGCACAGCTCACAGAGCTGCCTCAGAATCACATGGTTCAGGTGATACCAGCACACAATCTCTGTGTCGGCATGGGTCTCGAAGCCGATGCGGGGCCGGTACCGCCTGTTCCAGGCATACTGCCAATGGGCCGTTCCATGGCCATGTTGCTCTGCCTCCTGCCTCCTCACATCCCTCATTACTGCCTCCATCTGGAATGCTGCACTGGCCATGGCCCCTGTTGTCCTGTTACCCCCTAGGCATCCGGCTCCACTGGCCCCCCCCAGCTTCATGGGGCAGTGCCTATCACTTGGAGGGCCCCCCCGAGTACCCTGCCCCTGGCTGGGTTTGCCTACTGGCTCTGTCACCCACCACTGTGGGTGTCTGTGTCACACCCCTTGGGTCCAGTGGCTATCTTTGGCACCCACTCTCCCCTTCCCTCAGTGGGCCTCCGTGAGTGGCACTCTCACACTCTCTCTTTCTCTCTCTCTCTCACACTGTTTCTCTCCCCCTCTCTCTCTCTCTCCCCCTGTCCTTCTCTTCCTCTCTCTGTCTCCCTCTTCCTCTCTCAGATGGCCTGTCTGTCTTCCTCCATCCTGCTCCCCTCTGGCGCAAGTGCTCTTCTCCTACTTGCTCCCTGTTTTTATAGGCTCAAGACTGCTCTGCGCAACTGGCAGTTGTTCCTCGCTTGCGCCATTGCTCGGCGGTTGAATATCGCACTGTGCCGTATATTCATGGGTCCGCCCGCTGCCCTTGCATATGCATTCATTACTATTGCACATTGACGCACTGCAACTTGTGTCGTGCAGTTGCTTCCACTGAATATCGCTCTTTGCCGCATCTCCGCAGTTGCACATGCACAACCCTGTTGCGTCATGTGCAACTGCTTTGAATATCCGGCCCTCTAACTACTGTAAATACTGGATCTGATTGTGGCAGCTCTTGTGAATTAGAGCACAGAGTAGCATGGGTTCAGTAAGAAAGTACAGCTTCTTCTAATTAGGTTTACTATATCTCTCTGGCAAACTTTCTTTATTTCTGCTCATTTGTTTGGCAAGGTGTGATTTGTATTTCTTGTAAAAAAGGGAGGATTTTACAAATTTGGGGAGTATAAAACTAAATAGCAAAGTGTACTCTCTTTGAATATGGACCATAAATACACCAAAATGTGTCTTCTGAATAACAGGCTCAGGACAAATTGTTCCCCCCGAAATATTGGCCTTTATTATATTTGCACTCCCCCCCCCCCCAGTCATTCATGCTGTTTCACACATTGGCTGTTTTCTTTCCCTGCTCTTTTATAGATTTGATTTTTCTTTGACTCTTGTCTTTCTCTTCTACCTTTGCTACCTGTTGCTAATCACAATGGATCTGGCAATGGAAGGAGGCCATGCAGCAGCGTGTGAGTGAAATGACAGCTCATTGCTTCCATGTGCTTGGTGTGACAGGATCTTTTTCTCATGCCATCGCCACTTAACTGGTTTCAAGAGATGGTTTATCCACCTGCTTTCTCATTTGAAGAAATCCCTGATGCAAGTGCAGTATGTGGTTCCGTGTAAGCCCTGAATGTATTAGATTTAGAAAAATGTCTGCATGAACCATTTGTAGGTGTAGCAAGCTTGGGATTTATGATAACCACAGCTTTTGTGGTTTGTAAGGTTGTCATAAACTAAAAAGGAATAAACAAATGAGGGTATACATGATACACATATTTTACTTTGCACAACAATGGATTATATAAAATAAATAACCCACACAAATAGAAACACTTGCTGGATTCTCAACTAGTGCTACAACTGTGCCTGAAATAAGTATATGAGTAACATACGCAGAAGGAGAAAGATGGGTGAGGGGTAGAAGAGGGAACACAGGGGGAGCTGTGGGGGAACTAGAAACAAGTATAGCAATAGACAGGGGCAGAAAGGGAAGGGGTGGATGAGAACAAAAGGGTACACAAGCAGGGAGGAAGGGGTAAAGGGGGACATAAGGGGGTAGAAGGGGTATCAGGCAAAGGTGGATAGTTAGACAAGAGGGACCAGGGGGAATGGCAGAAGATAAGGTACAAAAGTGCAAAGCCTGCACAGAAAGAAAAGGGAGAGAAAGCACGGAGATGCACCTCAGTCAGAGGGGTGCGGGAAGTGGGCATAGAGCACAAAAACAGATCCGCACCCCTGGGGACACATAAAGAGGAAGAAAAGCAGGAGGAGGGTGGAGAGGAGGTCTTAGGGGAAACAGGAGAGGCAAAAACAAGGATTGTTCTGTAGAAAGGGGAAAGAGGGACACCCCTTTGGGAAGGAACCAAGAGGGAAGTAAACACAAGGGAAGGGCAAGGGGGTGAACACACCCTTGAAAGGGTAAAGCCCCATGGGAGGGAAGGCAGCAAGCACAGGACTAGAAGGCCATACTGAAGTGGGGAAGGAGGGGGTTACCCGCTCACCGAGGGAATCAGACAGAACACTGGAAAGAGAAGGACATGGGGGGGATAGTGCTCGATGAAGGAGAGGCAAGGGAGGGTGGAACAGCAGATGATGCCAGTGGGGGGGAAGATATGGTGGGAGTAGCGCAGGGGGAACAGGGCTCAGGGAGATGTGATAGACAAGGGGGAAAATGAGAAAAGGGAAGTAACAGGGATGCCAGAAGCTAGGAGAAAAATAAAAAACAAAAGAACAAACAGAAGGAAAGGGGCAGGGTCCTACTCATTGGGGACTCAATAATAAAGGGAATCAGGTGTGGGGGCAGGGGTGACAGGAGCAGTGCAGTTTGGGTTGAGTGCCTGCTGGGTATGATGGCACTAGAAGTAATTCACTATATTCCCTCATGGGGCAAACAGCAGAATGGGAAAACACACCTGGTGATCCACCTGGGCACCAGTGATCTGGAGGGAAATAGCATGATGGAGGTTCAGGCACGATTCAGGCAGCTTGCTAGGTTTCGTAGCAGTCTGAAATTTCAATCTATGGCTTTTTCAGAGGTGTTACCTATGCCAAACATGAGTACTGCAAGGAGGCAGAGGATTAAGGAGTTTAATCAATGGCTAGCAAGATGGTGCAGGCAGATGGGGTATGGGTTAATGGGGGACTGGGGATCAACGTGGGAGGATGAGAGCCTTTTTGACCTAGGCTGACTAAACCTGAACAGGGAAGGAGCAGCAGTACTGAAAAGTAAACTAGGAGAGTTCATAGAGAAAACATATAATTTAAACTATATCTGGAGGGGGGTTAGGAGAAAATCCACACCAAAAGACAGGAGAGACGGGGGGGTACCAGCATTCCCCCCAGGACAGTGATAATTTGTTAGGCATAAGCATGTCAAAGGGAAGGTGGGAGGAATTTGGTGGAAGGGATTGGCAGCTAACACCAGGAGCTTGGGGAACAAAATGGTGGACTTGGAGGCCATCATGGGGGATGAAGGATTGGACATAATAGTGATAAGAGAGACTTGGTGGACACAGCATTATACCTGGGAGACAGCCACCCTGGGCTACAGGCTGTTTAGAAGGGACAGGGCAAGAAGGAAGGGGGGAGTCGCTTTATACATCAAGGACTACATAGGGTAAGCGAGGGGCAGGAGGAAAATGGGGAGACAGCGCTTCTGTGGGTAACACTGGACAAAAGGACTGGGGAATCCATGTGTCTGGGGGCGGTATACAGACCTCCTACACAGGGGGATGAAGGGGATAGACAGCTGATACAGGCAATCACACAGATGGCCCTCAAAGGGGAACTACTTCTGGTGGGGGACCTAAACCTCCCAGATGTGGACTGGGGCATCCCGGATGCAGTATCAGCTAGGAACACAGGATTACTAGAGGCACTGCAGGGTGTATTCTTACAGCAGCTGGTCAGGGAGCCAACAAGAGGCAACAACCTGCTGGATGTGGTTCTGACAAATGGAGAGAGTGTGGAAGAGGTGAAGGTGGAAGACGTACTGTGATCACAGGACTGTAAGGTTCAGGGTAAGGACAGGGAGGGAGGGAGGGAGGAGGAGTCAAACCAGATCAACACAACAGTTATGGACTTCAGGAGCATGGACTTCACAGGATGAGAAGGATGGTGAGGGAAGAAATGGCGGGAATGGAGAATATAGGGGAAGTGAAGGAGTCATGGGAAACTATTAAAGGTGGGGTGCTGAAAGCCATGGAAATGTTCATAAAGAAGGTAAGGAAGAGCAGAAAGAGGAGGAGACCATTTTGGTTTACAAGGGAGGTGGAGGGAGCAGTCAGGGACAGGAGGAGGGCTTTCAAAAAATATAACAGGATACAAAGGGAGAAGGACAGGGATACTTATAGGGACAAGAGGAGACTAGCAGGGCAGAAGATAAGGAAGGCAAAAGTGGACACTGAGGAAACAATAGCTAAGCAGGCCAACGGGGGGGACAAAACTTTTTTTAGATATGTGAGGGAAAGAAGGGAGGCAAGGCAGGGAATTGCAAGGCTGAAGGGAGAGGGAGGGATACAACTGGAAGGAGACTGCGAAAAAGCAGAAGAGTTGAATAAGTACTTTTGCTCTGTATTTACAGAGGAGGAAGCGGGAAGGAGGACTGAGCTTAGGGGAAGGGGGAGGGAGGAGAAAAGATTGGATCCAAGCCCATTCAGTGTAGAAAGTATTAGGGAGAACTAGGCAGGTTGAAGGTGGATAAGGCAATGGGGCCAGACAGGTTGCACCTGAGGGTGATCCGGGAGCTGAGGGAGGAGTTGGCTGCCCCACTGATGAGGCTATTCAACTTGTCTCTAGATTCAGGGAGGATGCCAGAGGACTGGAAGAGGGTGCACATGGTGCCATTGCACAAGGGGGGGGTAGTAGGGAGGTGACAGACAACTATCACTTGGTCAGCCACACCTCAGTGGTGGGGAAGGTCATGAAGCACTCATAAAGGAGAGGGGGGTAGACTACCTGGAGGATAGTGGCTTGCAGGCTGACAAACAGCATGGCTTCATGAAGGGCAAGTCATGCCACATGAACTTGACTGAGTTCTTCAATTAGGTGACTCAGGTGGTAGACCGGGGAGAGGCAGTGGACGTAGCCTATCTGGACTTAAGTGAGGCATTCAACACCGTCCCTCACAGAAGGTTGGTAAGCAAGCTGGAAAGTGTAAGGGTGGGTGGGTGAGAATATAACCAAGTGGATGGAGAATTGGCATGGGGTGTACTCCAGGTTGAGGGGAGTGACGAGTGGTGTCCCCCAGGTATCAGTACTGGGACCCCTCCTTTTTAATGTTTACATCAACAATATAGCAGAGGGGGCTAAGGGTGAGGGTGAGCCTATTTGCTGATGATACGAAAATCTGCAATAGGGTGGAGGACATGAGACAGGACCTGAAGACTCTCGAGGGATGGTCAGAGACTTGGCAACTGAAATTCAATACCAAAAAGTGTGCTGTGATGCACTTGGGGTGTGGGAACCTGAGAGCAAGAGACACCCTAGAAGGGGAGGGCATCAAAGAAATGGAGCATGAGAGGGATCTGGGGATTATAGTATCGTGTAACCTTAAGGTGGGAAACCAATATAGCAGGGCAGTGGAGAAGGCAAATGGAATGCTGCCATGCATTGACAGGGGCATTACTAGCAGAAGGAGGGAGGTACTGATGCCCCTATACAAAGCCATGGTGAGGCTGCACCTGGAGTACGGAGTCCAGTTCTGGAGACCACACCTACAAAAGGTCATAGACAGGATGGAGAGACTTCAGAGAAGGGCAACTGGGATTTTGCAGGGTATGCAAGGGAAGACATATGAGTAGAGGTGTAAAGCACTGGATCTGTACACGTTGGAGACTATAGGGGAGAGAGGGGACATGATTGAAACTTTTAAGTATGTAAAGGGGATCAACAAAGTAAAGGAAGGGTGTTTACTTAAAAGGAAAGAGGGGGCTATAACTAGAGGGCATAGTCTAAGACTGCAGGGAGGAAGATACAGAGGCAATGTGAGCGGATGATTCTTCACGGAGAGGATGGTGGAGGCCTGGAACAGACTACCAGAGGAGGTGGTGGGGGCTGAAATGGTGGAGAGATTGAAGAAGACATGGGACAGACATATGGGGCTGAGTATAAGGGGTGTCCAGCAGGAGGTGGGATGAGTAATGGGGGGTTAGGGGCAGACAAGATGGGCCAGTGGGGTCCTTTTTTACTACCAAGTTTCTATGATTCTATGATTCTGTGATCATACCCATGTAATTTGGCAGTCGAGAGCTCCAGAAATGAGGCTGAAATCATAGCAAACTGATTATTATTCCTATAGGTACAGTATATATACATAGTAACACACACAGCTACATAATAATTTATTGTTTGAAGGAACTCTAGGTCTATCAGGTATGTCCTCAGCCCCCACTTCCTCATGAGCAGGCATGAATAAGCATGCTGTGTAAACGTGGCAATTTATAGCAATTCCCCACCCATGCTACCACCTAATGTATCGTGTGATTCCTTATGGAAGCAGACATTTTCCGAGCACAAATTGAAGGACTGTGCTGTCTTCGTAATGACTGTCTTCACTAGTAGACTATTACATAGGTTCAGCACCCTCTGAGAGAGAAGTGCCTCCCCCATATTCAGTGTCCCTAGTGCTCTGCAGCAGAATTTTCTGATTTCTGTGGCAGGGCTCCTTGGCTTCTGCGGCAGCATTTTCTGATTTCTGCGGCACGGTTTATTCATTTCTCTGGCAGAACGCAGCCCTGCCATTGGCTAAATATGATGTGATGTCATTGACAACATCATATGCTGAGCACAGAGGAGGGGCTTCAGGATAAACGAGATGGGAAAGAAACCTGACACTATGGAAAAACAGTATATTTGAATAAAAATTCACCAAAAACAATGAATTCTGCGGCACTATATATATTCTGCGGCATGATGCAAATTCTGCTAGAAATTTCTCAACCGCAGAATCCCAGTAGCCTTGCCCATATTGCCTCTAAATTTACCACCTTTGAGCTTCATTGTGGTCCCACATCCTACTGGAGCACGCCAGAGACCAAATGTCTCCATTTGTCTGACCTTGTCAATTCCCTTGAATGTACAGAAGACTGAGATGAGGACCCCACTCAACCTCCTTTTTTCCTGGTTGAATGTGTTAAGGGCCTCCTGTCTCTCTTCATAGCTTTTGTCATCCATACCCCTGATAATTATAGTGGACCCACGCTGCACCCTCTGACTGCCTCAATGTCCTTTTTGTATTGGAAAGCTCAGAACTGTACACAGTACTTCAGGTGCAGCCTGACAAAGGCCTTGCAAAGGAGCCGGATTACTTCCTTTGCTCTACCAGTCACCTCATTTTGATGTACCCCAATATTTTCTCAATCTTCTTGACAGCAGCCACACACTGTTTGTCATGCATCAGCTGTCTATTATATGAGCAACAATGACCGTGAAGCCTGTAATTTCTGAGGGACTAATGACCGGTTATGGGGATAGATGGCCTGAGGCACAGCCGAGGGCCACCTCCCTCCAGCCAGTCTTTAATTCAAGAAAATGACCAGCTTTGAGGTTGTTATTGCAATTAGAAGTCTAACTGCAATAACAACTTTCATTTTTGTCGGTTTTATTTAGGTTTTAGCTGTGTGGGGCGAGCAGTGTGCGACACACAGCATCAGTCTGCAGCGGGATTGGTCATTTCCAAGACGTCAATGACCAATCCAGTAGCCAATCCAGAGCCTCTCTAGGCTCATGAATAATTAATTAGGTTTTATAATATCCCCCAAGGTCCTTCTGCACTGCAGCAAGAGGAGTCCCACACAGTGTGAAGGCCCCTCATCTATTATTCCTCCCCAAGTTTAATACCTTGCATTTGGCTATACTGAATCCAGACACCGATCAGATGACCAACTTTTGCAGGTCCTCCTGTAGTTTTGTATTTATTAAATTGTTAACTGTGGGTACACTGACCCCAGGGGCTGTTTTCAGGCATGGCCCGGACCATCAAGATGTCACATATCAGCATGGATACACATTACAAATGTGTAGAAGCAAAAAATATAAAAACATGACATGTTATGCAGAGTGCTGTGTGGTTACACCAACACAGAGCACCTCAAAGTTACATAGATACATAGATACATAGACAGTGTCAGCAGATAAGGGCCTATGGCCCACCTAGTCTGCCCATTTGAGCTTGTAAGTTCAGTTTGTTTTCCTAGAAGTCTATTTCCCCTTACCCCTGACCTCTAGAATTCCTTTATGTCTATCCCATGCATTCTTAAATCCCGTGATTGTTTCAGCTCCCACCACTTCCTCTGGCAGGGTGTTCCACTTGTCCACCACCCGTTCTGTGAAGAAATTCTTTCTCATGTTTCCTCTGAATCGTCCTCCCTCCAACTTCATCCCATGCCTCTAGTCCTGAAACATCTTTTTCGCTTAAAAATAGTGTTTTCCTGCACCCTGTTCCTCCCTGTAAGATACTTGTATGTCTCTATCCATACCCCTCTCCCTCCTCTCCTCCAGGAGTACATGTTCAGTTCCTTCAACCTGTCTTCATAGGACTTGTGATGCAACCCATGCACAATCTTTGTTGCCCTCCTCTGAACCTTCTCTACCCTGTCTATGTCCTTACGTGGTATGGTCTCCAGAACTGTACACTGTACTCCAGGTGGGGCCTCACTAGTGTCTTGTATAGCGGAATTATGACCTCCTTTTCCTGCTGGTGATGCCCCTGCCTATACATCCCAGCATCCTATTTGCTTTACCTGATGCCTTGTCACACTGTTTCCCTACCTTGAGGTCATCAGAGATGATAACCCCAAGATCCCTTTCCTGCTTGGTGCATGCTATATCCTCACCCCAACTGATATGTTGTGCCAGGGTTTTGTGCCCCATATGCATTATCTTGCACTTCTTTGCATTGAATTTCAACTGCCAAACCCTTGACCATTCTTCAAGTTTCTGCAGGTCCTTCTCACTCTGTCTACACCCTCTGGTGTGTCTACTCTGTTACAGAGCTTTGTGTCATCAGCGAACAGTGAAATTCTGCCTTCTAGATCCTGTGCAATGTCACTGATGAAGATGTTGAATAGGACCGGTCCCAGCACTGATCCCTGTGGTACCCCACTGGTCACTCTTCCCTCTGTGGAGTGACAGCCATTTACCACCACCCTCTGTGTCCTGCCACCCAGCCAGTTACCTACCCACCACACTACTGTCCTGCCCACCCCATATTCCCCAGTTTGTGTAATAGTCTTCTATGTGGCACAGTGTCAAAGGCCTTGCTGAAGTCCAGATAGGCCATGTCCACTGCCTCCCGATCCACCTCCCTAGTCACCCAGTCAAAAATTCAATGAGGTTGGTCTGACATGACCTCCCCTGGTGAAACCATGCTGCCTTGGGTCCTGTAGTCCATTGACAACCAGATGTTCCACCAATCTCTCCTTCAGTAGTGCTTCCATGATCTTTCCCACTACCGAGGTGAGGCTGACTGGTCTGTAGTCCCTGCTTCCTCTTTGTTCCCACTTTTGTATAAGGGGACTACATCTGCTGTCCTCCAGTCTTTGGGTACCTCCCTGTTTCCAGTGATTGGCTAAACAGGATAGCCAGAGGTTCAGCCACCACCTCTCTTAGTTCTTTAAGGACCTGAGGGTGCACCATCTGGCCCCATTGCTTTATCAGCTCTTATTACTTCCAGTTCCTTCAGGACCCTTTCTCGTGTAAAGGGACTTGTGTCCATTTCTGCACCATTCTCACCCTTGTACTCCCTTCAGACCCATTACCCCTCTTCCTTAGTAAAGACTGAGCAGAAATACCTGTTCAATATGTCAGCTTTACTGTTGTCATCCTCCAGGCTCCCATCCTCCCCTTCAGTCTCACTATCCCTCCCTTTGTCTTTCTTTTTTCACTTATGTACCTGTAAAGGGTTTGTCCCTTTACCACTGATTTTGCAATGTGTTCTTCTGTCTGAGCTTTGGCTTCCCTTACTGACCTCCCTGCCTCCCTTTGCTTCTCCTGGTACTTCTCCCTATCCCCTTCTGCCTGTGTCTTTTTGTATTGCCTGAATGCAATCTTTTTAACTTTCACTTTCTTTGCTACCTCTTTGGAAAACCATAATGGTCTCCTCTTCCTTTTCCTCTTGCTAACCTGCTTAATGCATAATTCTGTTGCTCTTATAATCCCCATTTAAATACTGCCCACTGTTCCTCAACCCTGATTCCTGTCCCATTCCCTTAATGCCTCTTTCAAGTATCTCCCCATTTTCCCAAAGTCTGCCCCCTAAAATCCAGGATACGTGTTTTTGTGGTTTGGTTCTGCTCTTTCTGTGATTTCAAACCACAATGACTGGTGGTCACTGTTACCCAGGTGCTCCCCACTGTTACCCCATCACACTGTCCCTGTTTGTGAGCACAAGGTCCAGTATTGCCTTCTGCCGAGTTGCTTCCATGACCAGTTGCTTGAGGAAGGCACCCTGAAGGGTCCAGGATAAATCTGCTCCTAGTTGATGCTGCTGCTGGGATGCTCCAGTCCACGTCTGGTATATTGAGTCTCCAACCAGTACTACCTCACCCTTGTCTGCCATCCTTTGGATGGCTAGCATCAACTCCTATCTGTTTCTTCCTCCTGGGCTGGTGGTCTATAGACCACACCTGTGCGGATGGCTGGCCCCATTTTCCTTTCCAGCTTAACCCACAGTATCTCTCCCCCATTTTGTTCCTCCTGGATCTGTGTGGCCCTTATGTCATTTTTCACATACAGTGCCACTCCACCTCCCTTCCTGCCTGCTCTGTCTCTTCTGAATATGTTGTAGAAGTTACAATTCAGAAAAGAAAAATCTACAAAACAAGGTGTGTTAACAAAGAGTAGAGTGAGTTAAAATGATGCAAACCCTATATAAGACTACAGGAGTAACACCACAGGAATAAACCCATCTCATTTAATAATATGAGTAGGACTGGTTGCAGAGGGGATCTCTGTAGGATAAGAAGCCAACATCTCTGAGAGGCAGAGAAATGCTGTGCTAGAAACAGAAATTAAGTGGGAGTCACAGCTTGCTTTCATCGGGGGCACTTGCAGGCTGAGGTGGCAAGGAGGGCACTGTGAAAGCAGGCTTTGAAGAGAGAGGTCATGTTAAGTGGAGTGGGGCTAGCAAACCATTCCAAAGCCTAGGGACAACTATGGTGAAGGACTTTTCTCCTGTACTGGTGGCCACCTGAGGGTGGTCGATGAGCAGGTGTGATGAGGACCTGAGAATTAAGGAGTGACGACAGTGGGGAGTTCTCTCTTTTTTAATAAACATATTGATAAAGCAGCCCAGGAGGTAGTCCCTGCAGGCCTGTGGGGAAAAGAAAGCCCAGCAACTGATAGAGGGAGCAGTGATGGGTGTTGTAAGGGACCAGCAGGACAAATCTGCAGATGTTGTTGTACGTAGCGTTAAGCCTGGAGAGGTTCTGACTATAGGTTTTGGAGAAAATAGGTGAGCAATATTCTGAAGAGGGCGAAACGTACCTTGACTATGGCTGGCTGTACTCCAGGGATCATAAGATTCTTTAACCTGAAGCAGACCCCTAATTTTTGATTACTCCACTTCACCGTTACTCTTATGTGGTCCAAGAAAGTTAGGGAGGGATCCAGTGTTATCCCAAGGTATTTAAAAGCTATTACCTGCTCAAGGGAGGTCCTATCCTGTGTATGAATATTCAAGGGAAAAGGAGTATTGGGGCCAACTGTCTGGTTAGTGAGCTTGAGCTTGGACTGAGCAGCATCATCTTCATTGTTTTGCCATTTACCAGTAATCTGTTTGAAGCCACCCACCTCTGGGCAGCATCAAAGTTCTTGGAGAGGGAGATGGACAGCTCAGTCAGATTGCTAATGCTTTGATAGATAATCAAATCATCCACATACAAGAGCATGTGGCAGCCCTTGCTTTCCCTGGAGAAGTGGTTTACAAGAGGGAGAACAGAATTGGTCCCAGTATGGACTCCTGAAGGACCCCACTATTGACACCCAGAGAGTTCATTCCCATTATCAAGGGGTCCATCACCCCTGACCAGCTGAGAATCATCAACAAACCTAAGGAGACAATTAGAGATCTTAGCTTCCAAATCATGTTGAAGACCAGAGGCCCCAGCACTGACCTCTCAGTGATGTTGCTGAGTAGCTTTCTTCATTAGAAGTCGTGCCCATCCACCATATTCCCCCTGCTTCCTGCCTCCAAGCCAGTTAGCAATCTACCTTTTGTATGCCTTGTATATACTGCACTGGTGTGCTTTGACAAGAAGCTTCTTGTGTACCACAGTGTCAAAAGACTTTAACCAAGACATGCCGCAAGGCTATGAATGGTTGTACTTGTTTAACTGTGATTATAATAATAGGCAGGATGGAGGGATTGTCTTATACATTAAGGACGGTATAAATACAATTGACATAAGCAATACGATAAAAAATGGAAATTCTACAGAAACATTATGATTGAAAATAAATAATGAAAATAAGCAGAATCTCATACTAGGACTTTGTTATAGACACCCAGACTCTTCACGGGCAATAAATCAATATACTGTATTATGGAGGGAAACTGAAACAGCCTGTGACCCTAGAGAGATCATACTGATGGGACACTTTAATTTAGGGGATATAAACTGGGAAGATAAATCGTGAAAACAAAAACAAGTAAATTATTCTTATGTAATACTGAACAACTAAATTTGTCACAAAATGTAACTTAAATGATAAGGGGAGATAGAATGTTAAACCTTTTCCTCAGTTTACCCAATATAACAATTTGCAATTGTACCATAGGACTACCACTGGTCAATAGCAATCATAACGGTATTACCTTTGAGGTGAAAAATATGTATCACATTAAAACTGAAGTGACCAAAATATTTCAATATGACAAAGCTAACGTACTGGCAATAATATCAGAAATTAAGGAAATAAACTGGAGTACAAAGTTACAAAATACAAACTTGGAAAAAATGTGGGACACAATTAAAACAATAAATCTCGATATACACAGATTCACAGATACACAGAAATGTGACAGCAGAGAAAGGCCCCTCGGCCTATCTAGTCTGCCCAACACCCTACCCCCCCATCTGTTATGTTTCCACCCTTCCTTCTCAACCCCTTAAATCCATCCCAAGCTCTCTTGAACCCCTCCACCATTTCAGCAGCCACCACCACCTCCTCTGGCAGCTTGTTTCAGGCCTCCACCACCCTCTCTGTAAAAAACTGCCCCCTGACATTATCTCTGTATTACCCTCCTTCCAGTTTGAGGCTATGTCCCCTCATGTTCATTCCCTTCTTCAATTTGAACAAACTATCACCCTCAAACTTGTTTATTTCCTTTAGATATTAAAAGGTCTCAATCATGTCCCCCCTCTCCCTCCTAGTCTCCAGAGGGTACAAATTTAGCCTTCTCAATCTTTCCTTATAAGGTACATCCTGCATCCCTCATACCATTTTGGTTGCCCTTCTCTGTGCCCTCTCCATCAGCTCAACATCTCTGCATAGGTGGGGCCTCCAGAACTGCACCCCATACTCCAGATGCGGCCTGACCATGGTTCTCTATAATGGTATTAGCACCTCCCTCTTTCTGCTATTAAAACCCCTCACAATGCAGGCCAACATTCCATTTGCTTTTTCCACCACCTTGCTACACTGGCTGCCCACCTTGAGGTCTCGTGCTACCATAATCTCCAGGTACCTTTCTGATTCCTTCTCCTTAATCACCACCCCCCCCCAAAGGAGTAAGGTTCCCATCTATTTCTCCTCCCCAGGTGCATCACTGAGCACTTTTGTGCATTAAACTTCGATTTCCAGGTGTCTGACCACCTCTCCAGCCTCTCCAGGTCCCGCCTCATGGCTTACACCCCACTGGGTGAATCCACCCTATTGCAGACCTTTGTATCATCTGCGAACAGGCACACCCATCCCTCAAGACCCTCCATTAGGTCACTAACATAGATGTTAAAGAGTATTGGCCCTAGCACTGACCCCTGTGGCACCCCGCTGGTCACCACCCATTCCCTGGAATGGGTCTCATTTACCACCACCGTCTGACTCCTTCCCTTCAACCAGTTTTCCACCTACCTAGTGATCCTATGGTCCACCCCTAGTCTGTCCAGCTTATGCACCATTCCACCGTGCATAACGATGTCGAAGCCCTTACTGAAATCCAGATAGGCCATGTCTACCACTCCTCCCTGGTCCACCATCTGTGTCACCCCATCAAAAAATTCTATCAGGTTAGTCTGACAGGACCTTCCCTTGGTGACGCCATGCTGCCTGTCATCCTGTATGCCTCTTATCTCCAAGTATTCTTTTAACCTGATCTTAAGTAGCATTTCCATAACCTCCCCCACCGCCGAGGTAAGACTAACAGGATGGTAGTTTTCAACCTTGTCTTTGCTCCCCCCCTTATGTAGTGCGACCACCTCTGCCTTCCTCCAGTCCATTGGCACCACCCCTGTGATCAAGGACAAGTTAAACAGCCTTGCCAGGTGCGGCAGCAGTTCATCTTTCACCTCCTTGAGAACCCTTGGGTGTATCCCTTCAGTCACCATTGCCTTGTCCACCCTAAGTCTACCCAGCTCTTCCCTTACTCCTTCAGTTGTGAATTCTGCCACACCCACCTGCCTGTGGCTGTCACCGTCCCCCACTTGTCCTGGTCTTCTACCTTCTCTTTCTTCCATGAAGATTGAGGCGAAATAGCTATTTAATGCCTCTGCTTTTTCGAAATCCCCTTCCAGGATTTTTTCACTCCCCCCTTAGTCTTCCAATCCCATGTTGTGCCCTCCTTCTTTCTCCAACGTACCTAGAGAAAGTTTTGTCCCCCCCCTTGCCTGCTTCGCTATCCTCTCCTCAGTAGCCTCCTTTGCCCTCCTTATCTTTTGCCCTGCCTCCTTTATTTTTTCCCTGTAGGTTTCCCTGTCCTCATCCTTTTGTTTCCTCCTGTACCTCTTGAATGATCTAGTCTTCTCCTTGACCCCCAACACCACCTCTCTAGTGAACCATAGAGGTATTTTCCATCTTCTATTTTTTCTCACCCTTCTTATACATGAGTCCATGGCTTTATATATTCCACTCTTGATGGTTGCCCATAATTCCTCCACCCCTGCACATCCCCTATCTTCAGCATTTCTTCTCTACCTTCTTCATTCCATGGAAGTCAGCCTTCCTGAAGTCCATTACCTTGGTTCTCGTCCTAACCCTCTCCCTGCTTGCTCTCACCCTGAATCTGACAGCCCTATGATCACTAGTGACAAGCTCTTTCCCCACCTCCACTTCCTCCACACTGTCCCCATTTGTGAGGACCACAACCACTAGGTTTTCACCCCTAGTGGGCTCATTGACCCTTTGCTGTAGGAATATGCCCTGCAGAGCCTCCAGGATGCCCTTGCTTCTAACGGAGATTGCTATCTGGGCCTCCCAGTTGATGTCCTGAAAGTTTAAGTCCCCAACTAGGACAATTTCCCCTTTCCATGCCATCCTCACTACTGATTCTACCAGGTGTCTATGCCCTTCCTCCCCCTGCATAGGAGGCCTATAGACAACCCCAACTCACAGGTTTTCCCCATGTCCCCTGTGTAGGGTAACCATATTATCTCTGTTTCCCCCTCCTTCTCCCATCCCTCCATGGCCCCAATCCCATCCTTGACATATAATGCCACCCTCCCCCCCTTTCTCTCCCGATCCTTCCTAAACAAACGATACCCTGGGATCACTGTCTCCCAGGTGTGGTACTTGTTCCACCAAGTCTTACTCACTGCTACAATGTCTAGGTTCTCCTCCATCATGGTGGCCTCCAGTTTTCCCATTTTGTTCCCCAGGCTCCTGGCATTTGCAACCAGAGCCCTTCAACATGTAACCCCATCCTGTCCTTCCCTGCTGCTAACTGTTCCCTTGATGAGTGTTGTGGCATGGGGGGAGGCTGATAGCCTCCCTGCTCTGCCTCCCATAAGGATGGCCCTGTACTTAGCCTCACCCCTGATCTAGTTTAAATTGAACTCTTTTGCCATGAAGTCCCCCAGTTTACTCTTTAGTGTAGCTGCCCCTGCAGATCTCAGATACAGAATGTCTTGGGCATCTAGCCCCTCCTCCTCCCATATAGAGCCCCAGTCACCTATCCAACCAAACACATCTGACTGTACCAACCTTGTAGCCAATTGTTGAATGCTCTTATCTTTTCCTTTCTGGGTGTGCTCTCTCTTAGTAGTGGCAACACCTCAGAGATGGAAATAGAAGGAAAGACAGTGTTGCTTCTACAGAACCTAGATATATGTAATAAAAATATACCCATGGTAAAAAAATATATATATAATGGGGGGGTGACCCAAAATGGCCGAATAGAAGGGTAAAGAACTTAATAAACACAACTAAGGCATATAATAAATACTTACATTGCATAACTACAGAGAACTGGTAAAGATACAACAGCTACATAAAAAAATGCAAACATGCCACAAGGAAAGTAGGTAAATAAATAGAGTTCAGATTGTCTAATAACAATATGAAAAATAATAATAAACAATTTTACAGTTATATAAATTCATTAAAATTAAGGAGAAACATTCAATAACCCAGTAGATATGGCAAAAGCTTTAAACTTTTATTTTTAGCTTGTCTTTACTCCACCAGTGATTCTGTCAGAATATATACGCTGTAGTAAATACAAAAATATAATATTAAATAATGACATTAGAACAAAAAGTAAGACTAAAAAATCATAAATCAGCAGGTCCAGATCAAATCTCAGGTGAAATGCTAAAGATAATGGGGGATTACATTGTAACACTACTAAAAATCCTTTGCAAAAAATCTATACTCGAGGGGAAAGTACTGTTTTTATTTGTTTTATTTATTTATGACTTTGGTAACCAGGTAGGTGCGCTGATCCCAGGGACTGTTTTCAGGCATGACCTGGACCACGTACCGTGGCCAGAGTATAATCTAAACAGTGAGCAAATAGCAGTGTTACATATACATAGTAGATTACAAGATACAATAAATTCACAATTATCAGAGCATCACAATCACAGGCACTGAAAAATAGCATGAGAAAACAGATTAAACAGTGATTTGAGAATCAAAATAACCTGCTAGACTACAGAGTAATGTGACAGAATCAGAAGACCTGCTAGACAACAAACAGTACTGGGAAGTAAGAAAGCAGTCAGGACCCATGGGTACAGTTGTGGTGGCGAGGTTAACGGGGAAGTAGTACACAGGGATAGGGGAGGCAGGAGGTGGCAGGGAAGGGGACTACACCAGGGAGAAGTGTAGGGATGCTAGTCATGTGAAGGGGGTGGGCAGTGGGGGAAGCTACACATCAAAGCATTTGCAGGCGGATGCCAACAGCAGTCAGTCCTCGCGACGGGTTTTGAACTGGTGGTGGGTAACATAAGGCACAGTTTGGTAGGCAGTTTATTCCATAGAGTTGAGTCTGCCACTGATATGGCTCTACTGCCCATATTTGTGGATACCCTAGGGATGTGCAGTGGGGGGATACAGTTCTAGCGGAGGCTGCGATGCATGATGAGAACGGTGAGGAGGGGAGAAAGGGGGGAGTCATGGCCAATACGGATGGCCGAATCAACCATGCAGTAAAGGGTGAGGTTGAAGCGGACTTGCAGTGGGAGTCACCCCAATGAATTGTAGAGTGCACAGTGGTGAGTTGTGTAAGGAGCTGTCAAGGTGAACTGACAGGCACTATTACAGGCTTTTGAGAGTTTGGCCATGGTAGTAGTGGATATCCTGGAGTTTATAGGGGAGCAGTAGTCCAGGATAGGGAGAAGTTTACCCTGGACAATGGCAAGACATGCCTTTAAGGTGAGGTATTGCCAGAATCTAAAAGCAGCACCTAGTTTTTGGTGGAACCTTAGGACAAGAGAGTTGATGTGATCAGAGAAGAAGAGGGAAGGGTTGAGCACTACTCCGAAGTATTTAAAAAGCAGGACTTCTTTGGGGGATGACCATCAGGGGATATGATGTTTAAAGGGGAGCCTGACTTGTATTTATCTAAAAAGGGCTTGGACCCAAACATCATTGATTTAATTTTTTGGGCGTTGACTAGGAGGAGGTTTTCAACAAACCAGTTATGGACTGCCGTATAGTTTAATGAGAGAGCGGAGGAAATGAGGGTAAGGCATTCATCACTGCAGAAAAGCATGAGGTCATCAGCATAAAGAAGTGAGTGACAGCTGAGACTGTCCAAAGGGAGGGAAGGAGTTGAACAATGAGAATAGGAGAGGGCCCAGGATAGAGCCCTGGGGAACACCTGTGGAGACCAGCTGTGTGGGTGAGCCAGCAGAGCCAATGGACACAAACTGGGAGCGGTTAGTGAGGTAGCTTTTGAACCAGGCTGTGACCTCCAGAGAACAGCCAAGGCAAGTGAGTTTGGAGAGGAGGAGGGCATGATTTACCAAATCAAAAGCTTTGGAGAGGGCAATGAAGACCACCCCGGAAGCATTACAATGGTCCATGTTTGTAAGGATATAGTCAGTTAGGAGTGCAAGAGCGGTGGGCGTGGAATGGGTTTTGTGAAAACCATGCTGCTGATTACACAGGAGGTTGTATTTGCCTATGAAGTCAGCAAGCTGGTGGTGGACGTCTTTCTCAAGCAGTTTGCTTAGGTGGGGAAGGATGGAGATTGGACGGTAGTTGTCCATGGATTGAGGGTGGCCAGCTTTGAAAATGGGGATTACCTTTACAGTTTTCCAGGGATCAGGCACGGAGGGGGAGGACAGAGTGAGGCTAAAGATAAACGTGAGTGAAGTGATGATGGCGGGGGAGGCAAGTCTAAGGAAGACAGGGGATAGTCCATCAGCTCCAGGTGATCCATGGTAAGGGAGGCTCTTAAGTAGTTTGGCCGTGTCAGTGGGTGAGAGAGCTTTGAAGAAAAAGGGGAGTCTGGGGTTCAGAGATAGGCCCAGAGGGTGGTAGCTGGGGGTGGGGTGGGTAACTGGGTTGTTTCCAGGCCATTCAGGAGTGTGCTCAAGTACATGGTAAGGTCAGAGAATTTGTTATTAAAGGCTGTGGCCACCTCCAGTGGGTCCATAATAGGGCTGTCGGCTGGGTTTAGCTGCATGGCAGGCTTGCTGGAGGTGGGGTTTAGAAGGGCGCCAATGGAAGCCCAAAATGTTCTAGGGTCACCCAGGTTTGTTTTCTGGAGGTTTTGAAAATGAGTTTGCTTTAGTGATTTAGCCAGGCGTTTGCATAAATTTCTCCTATGCCTGTAGTCATTCCAGAGGGCTGGGGATGGGGACGCCTTGTAGGAAGACCAGGTGTGGTACCTATCCTTCAATAGGGTAAGGAGGTCTTTCATAACCCAGCATGAGCAGCCACCCCTGACCCCTCTAGTAGATATTGGAAAATGACTGTCGAGTAAGGTCAGGAGGGTCCTTGTAAAGAAGGTTTCTGCCTGGGTCACATTGGAAAGAGACTAGAGATCTGACCAGCCCAACACTCTTGTCTCAATGAGGAATTTAGAGGTATTTGGGTTCTTGAAATTATGGAAGGAGAAGTATTTTGTGGGATGCCGTGTGAGCTTTGATAACCAGAGAAGATATGTGGTGGAGTGGTCACTAATGGAGTCAGCCATGGTGCCAGCGTGCAGTGCACGATCGTCCCTATTTGTGATGAGCCAATCCAGCAGTGTTGTAGAGGCCATACGAGGGTTTTGTCTGGTGGGAAGCAAGATGGTTTGGAGCAGGTTGTGTTGTTTTAAGTGGGAGTGTATTCAGGCTGGTGGGTACACAGCCAATTTAAATTGAACTCTCCCAGTAGAACAGAGTCTCTGAGTAGGGATAAGGAGCTCAGACTTGTGAGGAAGCTATTTAGATCCATGGTACCAGTGGTGGGAGGGTTGTTGCAGCATCCTATGTAAAGTTTCTTACAGGTTACGAGGGTAACTTCAGAAAGGAGCCATTCACTATGCGAGATAGGCTTTGAGCAGAGCACAATATGTGCCAAGAGGGGTTCCCTGACAAATAACGCAACACCACTGCCCTTTTTTTTGCCTGGCCTATTGAGACTGAGGGAGGAGTAGCCAGGCAGTTTATAGATATTGTAGCCATGATGCGGTTTCAGCCATGTTTCAGTGAATCCCAGGACATGTGACTTGTAGTGCTCAGTCCAAGCCTCCAGATCAGGGAGCTTAGAAGGAAGACTGCATATGCTGATGTGGGCAATTTTCACCCCTGAGGCATTTGTCCAGATGCTGTTGGAGCGCGTGATACAGGAGTTAGATGGACCGGGGTTGCATTCAGTGTCACCAGCTAATAGGAAGAGGGATAGAAGAGGGATGTATGGGTAGGAGGGAATGGCAAGGGAACAGTTTAAGGAGGCCAGGTAGTGGCCAAGTAGCCAACGTTTGGAGTTGGAAAGAAAGGAGAAGGTGATGGGACCAAATGAAGAATGTTCCCAATTTGAGGTGGTGGTGGGCGGACCAGGTGGGTGGGGGTAACCAAGAGGTAGGCATGGTATTGTTGGTCCCGTGCCATTAAAGTGGCGCAAGTGTCCATGAGCATCAGGAGGAGTGTCAGGGAGGCTGTCAGCAGAGTGAATTGTAACAGTTTCATTGTGGCAGTAGAAGGAAGGAAGTAGGAGGATGAGAAATTGCACTCTAGTGGACGAGGTAAGTTGGGAGCAGTTACTTTACAGGTGCAGACAGATGACAGAGGCAGAATGAGGGGGGAGGACAGGTACAAGAACAAATAGGAAGACTGTAACTTTAAGATATGAGCTCAAAGTAGGCAGAAGCCAAGGGGGGGATCTGCTAAGAAGGGAGGGGCTTGAGAGGATTTAATAAGTGGCAGGGGTGCGGCAGGGTGGACGGGATGAAAAAATTCAGCCAAGACACACTCAGCCTAAGTAAGGAGAGCAGTGGCAGTATGAAGGCCATACCTGAAAGCTTGATCTGAGGGGGCAGGTGGCAGCAGGCTCCTCACACCAGGAGGTGCTAAAAAAATCCAGTTCCAGACCGCAGATGGCAGTGATAGCCCAGGAGGGCTAAAGGATGCCGGAGGAAGAAAATTAGCAAATTCAAAATGCCTTAATGTTTCTGTGCACAGCTGAAAGATAGTAATTTGTATCGGCATATTCAAAGTCAGTGCTTAGCGGGAGGCTGTGCTCTGACAAGGCAAAGGTTCGGATGCAGTGCTGGGGGACAACAGAACTAGGCAGTAGTCACAAAAATCACTTGATAGGCTAAAAGAATTAAGCAGTGAGTACAAAAGATTGGAGCCGATTCCAATCTGTATTGAAAACTGAAAATATCGGGCAAGGCGGAAATGAGCCAATCAGAAAGCTTCCGGTAGGCGCGTAACCAATGAGGGCTTGTCCCAGTGAAGGCACTGATTTTGAAATGAAAAATTCAGCTGAGACATACTCAGCCTAAGTAAGGAGAGCCATGGCCATATGCAGGCCGCAACTGAAAGCTTGGTCTGTGGGGGTGGGTGGTTGCAGGCTGCTCACACCGGGAGGTGCTGAAAAATGTCCGGTTCCAGACCGCAGGTGGTGGTGATAACCCAGGAGGGCTAGAGAGTACCTGAGGAAGAAAGGGACAAGACAGAGGTTAGATGGAGGCCAGAAACGATGGAAAGAGCTGTTACACTTAAAATTCAGCTAAATGGGAGGGTGGGTGTAACAGGGCCCCCCTGTTATGCATAATAAAATAGGGTAACATTCCCCTCTAAAATAAAAACAAATTCTGTTTCACTCTTTTCTATATTCTTTTACTTATTCCAAACTATTCTGTTTCTTTTCTTGTCAGGGTGGCCAACCTGACAAACACATCTCTTTTTGCTTTACTATCCCTTTAAATGCCCCTTTTTCATAAAACAAAATCAAACTGTCTTGCTGATTTAAAAGAGCAGTTTCCTAATAGAAGCTGCTGTCTTTATCCTGTTTTAAAATGCATTTGTCCCCAAAAGTAGACTACAATGCTGCAGAGTGTTAAAGAGTAGTGGTACCTACAGAACAGAGTCCCTGCTGATCCAAGAAAAGCTGTTTTCTCTGGTTATTGAACCCTGTAAACAGCGGAAGGCAGAGGAAGGTAAAAAGCTGCAATTTCAGCCATCTGAAATAAACCAAACAGGCAGAAAGAGTTAAAAAAAAGCTCTGTATGGTAGCTAATGAATTGTAGTTTGAATTAAAATGACTTTCTGAGGTACAGAGAGCTGTTTTTCTTTCTGTTGTCTTAGACTGTTTTAAAAGAACAAAACAGAGTATTTCTGACAGAATTGTTTTGCTATTATTTAAAGACAAACTTTCTTCTACTTCTTAAAGCTGTACAACACAATATAGTATGAATTGTGAAGTCATGAAAAAGAAATGAAAGTGCTTGTTTTTACCAGAAGCTTCAGTAGGCCCTGCTTAGGAGCTGGCCAGCCCCAGAATGACAGTTTATATAGGAAGAAGGTATGATGTCACCAAAAAGGGGAGGAGTAAAATGTACCAGGAGGAGACTATATAAACCTCTATTTGATTAGCTAGAGAGAGGAGATGTGGAGGAGTGTTCAGTAGGGTTCTGGACACTGAGCAAGAAGGAGCTTGTTCAAGGAAAGCTATAGCTGTTAAAGAAGGAAGACAGACCAAGAAGAAGTGATTCCTGTTTGAAGTGTGCTGGACTTAACACTTTATATTTCTTTCTGTGAATTAACAGTGCTTTCTTTCTTTCTTTCTTTTTTTTTTTTTTTTTTTTTTTTTTGTTTTGAACAATTTATTTTGGACATTTATTTCTGATTTAAGAAATAAAATGATAAATGCAATAATTTGCATTTTTTGTGCACCAAAGTTCTGTCTGTGTGTCTGTCATTGATCTCACGCTTCCACAGTGGGTCGCAGACGGTGACCTAGGCACCAGCTAGATATGCTAAGGGAAGAGGGAGACAATAGGTGCTAAAAGGCAGGGGACGTGCAAGGGAAAAGAAAAAAAAAGTTTAACTCTGGAAACAGAACTCTGCAAGCATTCAGGGCTGACAAAATAGCTAACACAGTTACTAGACAGCTTAGCAGCTAATATCATTCAAGAACAGTTCATTTACACTTTAAACAGAAATTTGTAGCTTAAAATTAGCAACTTCAAAATCCCTTAATGTTTATGTGCACAGCAGAAAGACAGCAATTTGTATAGGCGTATTCAAGTTCAGTGATTAGCAGGAGGCTGTGCTCCAATAAGGCAGAGGTTCGGATGCAGTGCTAGGGACAACAGAACTAGGCAGTAGTCACAAAAATCATCTGAGGGGATAAAGGAATTAGGCAGTGAGTAGAAAAGATTGGAGCCGATTCCAGTCCATATTGAAAATTGAAAATATTGGACAAGGTGGAAACGAACCAATCAGGATGCTCCTGGTAGGAGAGTAACCAATGAGGGCTTGTTCCATTGAAGGCGCTGATTTTCAAATGAAAAATTCAGCCGAGACACACTCAGCCTAAGTAAGGAGAGCCCTTGCCATATGCAGGCTGTACCTGAAAGATTGGTCTGTGGGGGAAGGTACCGGCAGACTCCTCATGCTGGGTGTGCTGAAAAACATCCGGTTACAGACTGCAGATGGCAGTAATAGCCCAGGAGGGCTAGAGGACACCTGAAAGCTTGGTCTGTGGGGGCAGGTGGTGGCACGTTCCTCGCGCCAGGAGGCGCTGACAAACATCCGGTTCCAGACCGCAGATGGCAGTGATAGACCACGGGGGCTAGGGGATGCCTAAAAGCTTGGTCTGTAGGGGCGGGTGGTGGCAGGCTCCTCACACTGGAAGGTGCTGAAAAACATCTGGTTCCAGACCACAGATGGCGGTGATAGCCTAGGAGGGCTAGAGGACACCTGAAAGCTTGGTCTGTGGGAACGGGTGGTGGCAGGCTGCTCGCTCTGGGAGGCACTGAAAAATGTCTGGTTCCAGACTGCAGATAGTGGTGATAGCCCAGGAGGGCAGTCAAACTGGAAAACAGCTTAAATGGTACTGATATATAAGAAGGCTAGTGGGTGAGAGATGTCAAACTATAGACCCATCAGCCTTACCTCAGTTGTGGATAAAATCCTTGAGAGCCTTATCAGAGATATGCTTACAGCACATATTAAGCTATTAGATATTACAGATAGAGGGCAACATGGCTTCACACAGGGAAGACCACATACAACAACTCTGGTATGCTTTTAGGAAAGGTTAAGTAAAGCACTGGACAATAAAGTCAGTGGATCTGATTTACTGGTATTTGAACTTTTCAAAGGTTTTCAACCTAGTGCCCCACTGGGCTATTAATAAAAAAGTTAAAGGAAATAGCAGCAGACCCCTTGTTAATAAACCGGATAAACAGCTGGCTAGGCAATAGAACAACACAAATCCTTATAAATGGACATAAGTCAGTCCTGGGGGAGGCTAGTAGTGGAGTTACCCAAAGATCAGTGCTAAGTCTGATAATTGTTCAAGTTTTTATAACTGTTATGAATCATAACATATCCAACTGGTGTACAAAATATGCAGACTATAGCAAAATAGGTGGACAATGTAACATTATACAACAAATTTACAGTATTCAACAAGTTCTAGACAGGATTTGCCTTTGGGCACACAACTGGAGCATGAGATTTAATTTATACAAATACCATCATGAATTTAGGGGGAAAAATTGACTGCATCAATATACACTGTGTCAGAACATACTCACGGTGATACCGAGTGAAACAGATCTTGGGGCAATAGTCACAAACACTGGAAAGTAATAAACAATGTAACAACACCATCTCCAAGTCCAATAAAGCACTGTGGGCAATAAGAAACCATATTCAAAGCTGCTGTAAAGACATAATAGCTCCACTATACAGGGCATGTGTGTATCCACAACAGGAATGAATATATAATGTATGGTAAGTGCCTATTAACCACCATAATCAGCAGTCACACAACTTTGTTATGCACTGTTTAAAATTTCAAAAGTTGTTAACCACACTTCGGAACTTCCAAACAGTGGCATAACAAAAAAGAATTCACCAGAATTCCATAATTCTCACACATAGAATGCAAACAGTGTTTTTGTTGACCATACACTATAAAAGATGATGGCTGGGAATCGGGTGACAACCACGCTGAAATCACCTCTTGTGGTTGCTAGGACTACAGTAAACCTCTCGAGCTGTGCTGTCGAGGTTTACCATGTTGCCCCAGCAACCACTTGAGGTGATTACAGCGTGGTTATCACCCGATCCCCGCCATTATCCTCTATGTTATCAGTAGGATAGAAATAATAATAAGCGAAAATAAGTTAGAGTTAAAAATAAACAAGATGATTATTTACTGAAGGGAGCCAAAATACAGCATTTTCACTAATTAAGTGGCGGAGCTAATTATGGGCCATAGGCTTCTCAGCTCCTTTAACTCCTTAGTATTAGTATGACTTGCTTATGTTCCAATAGACTGTGTCTATGACTCTGCGATTGTCCACCACATTGGTCACCTCCTCAAAGAAATAGGTTGATTTGGCATGTCTGCCCCTCATAAAACCATGCTAAGAGGGGACGATAACCATGGCCTCAGTCAAGCGATCCATTAATCAGTCCTTGATAATGGATTCTAGAACCTTGCCAGCACTGATGTTATGCTGACCGGCCAATAATTGCCTGGATCTGATCTTCCATTCTGTTTGAAGATGGGGACCACATAGGCTACTTTCTATTCCTCTGGCACCAATCCATATGGACAGACTCATAAATGATTACAGTAAGTGGCACTGCCACTGGTTTCTGTAGCTCCACTTAGATCCTGGCTGATTATAATCTACTACCTGGGATTTACTGCATTTGACATTCACTGATTAGTCAGATACTAGGTCAGGTATGAGTCAGCAGACTGTATCATGACTATCCCATTTGCCATTTGCTTTCTCCCCATGAGATCAGTGTGGCTGCTTCAAGCACCTTCTTCAACAAATCCCCCATCATTCTGCTTTATGAGTCTCATGCAGTTGATCCAGACACTTGGCCACAAGGTCCTTTATTTATTTATTTAAAATTTGATAACCAGGAAAGGCATGCTGAGCCAAGGCTCATTTCCAGGTATGACCCAGGGGGAGGAAAAGGTGGAGTAACAATGCAATACAGTAAAGGACTAATGAACAATACAAAGTGCAGCATACAAAGAGTAAAAACTCCCAAGCAGTAACACTATGAAGTGTGTGTCCAGACATTACAAAGTGAATGAGCAAAACATGGTAACAACAAAAATGAAAAGCTGACAAAGTGCATCATACGGAACAATATTTATTTTATGTATTGAGATCTTGGATAATACCTGTGAGCAGATGCTCACTGAAAGGCTCCCTGTCAGATACATTAGACAACAAGGTACGATACTGTGCACAAATATACAAATACTGAGAAAAATATACATGGAGGTTACAGAATTCAAACACAAAGCACTAGGTATGCTGAGGCATTGTATAATGTTGCCTGTGTCAAGAAGATAAGCAGACATGGATAGGGAAGGATGCATTGAGAGTGGGAGGGCTAGGTGAGCAGAGCCAGGGAGGGTAGGGAGGTGGGCAAAGTGCTGCAGTTTGACTATCCTGTCATGACAGAGGCAAAGATAAGTGCTAGAGGCAGATTGCTGCTGTGTGCTGAGCCTCAGAGGGGGCACATGCAGCTACTCATATCAATGAGGTGCTGGCTCAGTCTATGTTTTAAAGTGCCAATCATTGAGGAGCCAGAGATGTCAGGGGGCAGTGCATTTACCCAGAGGGGTACACAGTGTGAGAACGCACGCTGTGCCATGGTAATGCAGCATCTGGGCACTTGGAAAATTTGAGTGGCGGAGCTTCTGGTTTGTCTTAGAAACAGATACATAAAAACAGAATTTGATGGCAGATAAGGACCGCTTGGCCCACCCAGTCTGCCTATTTCCCTACCTAATGGATAAGCTGCAGATCCTAGTTAACCAGCAGCCTACTTCTTCCTACCCCCACCCCCTAGAATTGCCTTATGACTGTCCCATGCATGCTTGAATTCCACCACTGTTTTTGACTCCACAACCTCCTCCGGAAGGCCGTTTCATGCATCCACAACCCTCTCTGTGAAAAAATACTTCCTTAAATTACCTCTGAGCTGCCCCCTCTATCTTCAAATTGTGCCCCCTTGTTCTTGCACACCTCTTTTTTTGAAAGATGCTACCCTCTTGGACTTTGTTGATTCCCTTGAGGTACTTGAAAGTTTCTATCATGTCCCCCCTCTCCCTCCTTTCCTCGAGGCTATACATATTAAGCTCCTTAAGTCTCTCTTCATATGTCTTCTGGTGCAGACCCTGCACCATTTTAGTGCCCTCCTCTGGACAGCTTCCATCCTGTCTATGTCTTTGCGAGATTGGGTCTTCAGAACTGCGCATGTACTCCAGATGGGGTCTCACCAGCTGTCTGTACAGAGGATAATAACTTCCTGTTTTCTACTGGTGATGCCTCTCCCTATGCATCCCAGTATCCCCCCAGCCCTCCTTGCTGCCCTCTCACATTGCTTGCCGACCTTTAGGTCCTCTGATATGACTACCCCCAGGTCCCTTTCCATTTTTGTTGTTGTTAATATCTCACCCCCCATTGTGTACTCTTCCTCTATGTTTTTGTTTCCCAGGTGCATTACCTTGCACTTCTTAGCATTGAATCTAAGCTGCCATACATTTGACCATTCCTCTAACCTTGCCAAGTCCCTTCTCATCCTTTCCACCCCACCTTGTGCATCAACTCTGTTGCAGATCTTTGTGTCATCTGCAAAGAGACATACTTTTCTTCCAGTCCCTCTGCAATGCAAACATAAAGACATTGAAGAGGACCGATCCTAATACTGAGCAGCTGCGGTACCCCACTAGTAACCCCCTTTCTTCAGAGTGGATTCCATTTACTATTACTCTCTGTGTCCTATTCTCCAGCCAATTCTTTACCCAGGCTGTCATCTTGGGACCCACTCCCAGGCTGGCTAACTTGTATATTAATCTTTGTGTGGGACTGTGTCAAATGCCTTGCTAAAGTCTAGGTAGGCCATGTCCACAGCCCTCCCTGATGTACTACTTTGGTCACCCAGTCAAAGAAATCTATCAGATTCATCTGGCATGACCTTCCTGCTGTGAATCCATGCTGCCTTGGGTCCTGTGCCCCTCTGGCCTCTAGATACTCGACAATTCTTTCCTTCAGAAGTGATTCCATCATTTTCCCTACCACTGAGGTTAAACTAGCAGGTCTGTAGTTTCCTGCTTCTGCCTTGCTCCCACTTTTGTGAAGGGGAATCACATCTGCCCTCCTCCAGTCCTCGGGTACCACCCCATCCTCCCATGATTTGTTAAAGAGGGTAGTCAGTGGTGTCACTAGTTCTACCCTTAGTTCTTTTAGAATTCTGGGATGAATCCATCAGGCCCCATTGCTTTGTCCACCTTCAGTTTTAAGGTTCTTTCAGAACCCTTTCTTCTGTAAATGCTGGTATCAACTTCTGTATCCAGAGTGTTTCTACTGTTTGATTTAGGTACCTCCCCTCTTTATTTGTAAATACTGAGCAAAATATTTGTTTAGTACCTCTGCCTTTTCACAGTCACCCTCTGCCCACCTCCTCCCTTTATTAAGCCTCACTATCCTCCCTTGGTCTTCCTTCACTCCCTGATGTACCTATAAAAGGTTTTATCCCCCTTCTTAACTGAGTTGGCTATCTTTTCCTCGGTTTGGGCCTTTGCTGTTCTGACTGCCTTCCCAGCTTCCTTTTGCTTTAACTGATGCAGTTCTCTGTCCTGCTCCTTCTGTGATTCCTTGTACTTCCTGAATGCTTTCTTTTTCTCTTGAACCTTCACTGCCACTTCCTTTGAGAACCATAGTGGTTTCTTACATCGTTTTGTTTTGTTTATTTGCTTCACACAAAGCTTGTTACCTCTGTGATGGCAGTTTTATTATTCCCCATTGTTCTTCCACCCTCCTTCCTGCCCATTTGCTAGAGCATTCCTTAGGCACTCACCTATTTGGCAAAGTCAGCCATCCTAAAGTCCAGTACTTTTGCCTTTGTATGGCTTGACTCTATTGCTGTGTTGTGTGAAACCATACTGTTCGATGGTCGCTAGTTCCCAGATGGCTACCCACTTCTACATCTGTGACCTCTCTCCATCTCCATTTGAGAGAACCAGGTCTAAGATTGCTCCCTCTCGAGTGGGCTCCAATACTAGTTGTCTAAGGCATGCCCCCTGTAGGACATCTAGAATAACCCCACTCTTCGAAGTGGCTGCTGCAACTGCACTCCAGTTAACATCTGGCATATTCAGATCACCCATCAGCAATATCTCCCCTTTTTCTGCCATTCTAAGTATACTTTCTATCATTTCCTTGTCCATTTCCTCTCCCTGAGAAGGTGGTCTGTATACAACCCCTGTGCGGATTGTGGTGCCATTGTCTGTCTCCAAATTTACCCACAGTGCTTCTTCTCTTCCCTGTTTACCCTTTTGTTCTGTTGCTTTGATTTCTTCCCTTATGTAAAGAGCTACTCCTCCTCTTTTACCCTCCCTGTCCCTCTTGTAGATAGTGTATCCTGGTATGTTTACGTCCCAGTCATGGTTTTGTGTGTACCATGTTTCTGTGACTGCTACGATATCCAGATGTTCCTCCTCCATCAAGACCACTAATTCAGGAAGCTTGTTACCCAGACTACGGGCATTGGTACTCATTGCTCTCCATTTTTGATGGCTTTACCTTCTGTTGCAGCATCCCCACTGACCTTTGTACCTTGGTCTTTTCTCATTTATTACCCTGTTTTGTAGGAGAGGCTGGGATTTTCCTGCTGCTTATCAGTGCCTCCCTTGACTAGTTTAAAAGCTTGCCAATGAAGCATTTAAACGGATTGCTCAAAAGACTTGTTCCCTTCCTGGACAGATGCAGACCATCCTGCCACTATAGGCTGGTGTCCCTCCAGGTGGAACCCCAGTCCCCAATGAAGCCAAACCCCTGTGCTCCACACCATTGTTTCAAACATTCATTAAACTGCATGGTGCAAAGTACCCTCGCCTCACCCATGCCATTGACAGGCAGCACCTCTGAGAAGGATACTGTGTGTGCTACTTGTCTTACGCCCCTCCCCAACTCGACAAAGTCCTCCTGCACTGCTCTAATCTCATGATGAGCCAAGTCATTTGTCCCTAGGTGGACAAAGATGTCTGGCTCAGACTCCCGTGCAGCTGTTCTCATGATCCTGAGGATGCGCTTCCTGTCCCTCCAAGCCATGGCACCAGGCAGGCACCTTACTTCAGTTTTTCCTGCTCCCTCCAGTTCTATCCCCCTAATAATTGAGTCCCCCACCAGAAGCTGCTTCATTTCCCTGTGGTGTCATCTGCCTCCTTCCTGTGGGCCTCCCTTGTGACAGTTGTCCTCAGCCTCCTTAGTCTCCTCTGCGGGTGCATCCATAGGGGAGCTATGCTCCCCCAGAATGGTGTATGGATTGTGGAGTGGAACAACTGACTGAGTGTGCCTCTGTTCCACCATCCTCACCCTCCCTGAGCCCACTGTGGTACAACTGTCTTGTATTCATAATGTGTCAGCAGGTTCTGCATCCCTGTTGGAAGCAGATTTAATGTGACTTTTTTTGGCAAGAAGGCAGGTTTGATACCTGATTCTGTCATTCAGTTGAAGCCAGCCAGCCCGGGCATAAAGTCCACAGGTGTGTATGAGTCTTGGTGCATTTGTGAGTAGGCGGCAGGCTTTGTTTAAGGCAACTGAGATCTATTGGAGTGCTGTGTTGGTAGCAGAATTGGATATGACCAGCCCATAGTCTATGAGGGAGACAACTGAGCTGCTGATTGCCAGGTTTAAAGCTTCACAGGTTAGACAACGCCTGTGGCGGTAGAGGATCACGATTCTGGTATTAATAGCTCTTGAGGTGATATCAATATGCTGGGAGAAGAACAGGAAGGAGTTGATTGCAACACCCAGGTATTTGAAATGTGGGATGAGCTCCAGTGTGTCACCGCTGTCATTCCTTATTGCCAGGGGGTAGCTTTTAGCTTGTTTTGGGCTGTGGAGTAGAGCATGATCTTTGTTTTTTTATAGTTCATGACCAGTCTTTGCTCTTTAAACCACTTTTCTACAGATGCAAAGCCATTTTGGAGATCAGTTTCAAGGAGTTCAAGGTGCAGGTTGCTGGTAAAAATTACCACATCTTCAGCATATAGGAGTATGCGGTATTGGCAGGAGGCTGGGAGATTATTTAAGAAAACACTGAACAGAAACGGTCCCAGAATGGACCCTTGTGGTACACCAGATCTGACATGGAATATGTCTGCATGGAAATAAAACATGGCAGAGATGACTAGTCATAGCAAGGCTTTGAGACAGGTTATAGCAACGATGAGATGAGAGGCTGAGAGACAGAGTAAACAATAAGGACCAAAGTAAGAGCCAAGTATTGAAGCTGTACTGGTATAGGCAGGGAGACAGCAAAACAGGAAACTCAGGCAGATGAGCAATAGGATGCAGGTGAGGAGTCAGAAGAGGCTAAAAATGGGAAGTGGGAAAGGAAGGTTAGGACAGGGGGAGACAGGAGCGGGGGGTGCAGGGGCAGATCTTAGCTAGCATATGAAGGTGTGGAGGGATGAGGAGAGGTGGAGGGAAGAAGGGAGGTGGTTCCAGAGAGAAAGGAGGTGGTAGAAGCTGCGTGCCCTGCGCATGAGCAAGGGTGGGGAATGGTGAATGTTCTGGCATCTCTGGAGTGTAGAGAGTGAGATGAGGAGCGGGTGGGGGAGAGGAGTGAGGAGAGGTAGGATGGGAGGGTACGAAACCAGTATTTGGCAATTAATGAAGTGCACTAGGATAGGTGATGTTTGGGGAGAGGGAGGATGGAAAGAGATGAATATAGTATGCAATGGTGCATACAGGGAGAGGAGTTGGTGGCAAAGTGACAGAAAACATTGCAGAGGGTGTCCAATCTGGCTATGGATGAGATGGGAGCTATACCATAGACCACGTCTACATAGTTAAACACCGGGAGGATCATTTTAGTAATTAACTCCCTATGGAACTGGAGGGGGAGGAAATCCTTGTTGTGGTACAAGGCTCCTAGCTTGGGATGAAGTTTGGTGTGAATAGTGTCAATGTGGGCAGAGAAATCGAGCTTGCTGTCAAGCCACACCCTGAGGTATTTGAAGGTGGGGTCAGTGTCAATAGGGACACCATCTAAAGTGGTGAACACAGGGAAAGGCAATAGCCTAGCCAATCTCTGGCTGGTACCAAAGGTCATGGATACAGTCTTCTTAGTGTTCACCTTAAGCTGGTTTGCCTGGAACCAGCACAGGACATTGTGGAAATAGCACTGTAGTGGGACCTCCACAGCTGCGGTCGAGGCGCTGGAGGAGAAGATGACCATGTCATCTTTGTACATGTGGATGTGCAAGGTGACACAAGCTGAGGGGAGGTCATTCAGGAAAATTGAGAAAAGGATCGGGCTGAGGATGGAGCACAGAGGGACCTCTGCTAGGATTGGGAGGGGAGGTGACTGGACACCACCACCCAGATGAACAAACTGTAGATGGTCTGTGAGATATGATCGGACCAGGCCACAGTGGATGCAGAGAGGCCTGACATGTACAGCTTGTTCAGGAGGAGAGGGTGGGACACAGAGTAGAAGGCCTTGGCTAAGTCAATGAAGATGGTTGATGTGATGTATCTCTGATCCATCCTGGTGAAGATGGCATCAGTTACATGGACCAGGGAGGACACGGTGGTGAGGTTCTTCCAGAAGCCCTACTGGAATAGAGAGAGAGGAGGTTTGAGGAGGTAAGGAGGCAAGCAAACCTAGAGTATACTACAAATTCTTGGAGTTTGGTGAGAGAGGGGAGGAGAGATATCAGCCTGTAGTTTCCAGGTGAGGAAGGGTTGCCCCTTTTATGCAGGGGGAGAACCTTGGTAAATTTCAAGGCCTGAGGAAAAGCAGAGAGGGGGAAGGATAGGTTTAGGAAGTGAGAGAGGGGGTGGGCTACAGCAGGGGCAGAGATTTGTAGGAGCTTGGGGTCCAGACCATCAGGACTAGATTTGTAGGTGTTGAGAGACATGAGGGCTAGGTAGGCTTCCGGGGGGGAGACAGGTGGAAAATGGAAGCCATTGGAAGGTTGGGGTGGGGGAGTGACAGTAGCATCAGGAGGAGCTTGACACAGTAGATCACAGGTGGTGAAGAATTTATTAAAAAATGCTGCTACAGAGGAGGGGCCATAGACCAGTGAGTCATCCACCAGGAGGGTGGGGGAGCAGACTGGGGTGGGGGATTGAATAGTGAGTGGATAACCTTCCAAAACGTAGAGGGTAAGTAGAGATTTGAATAGAGGTTGGTCTTGAAGTAGAAGGCCTTGGCATTGTGAATAGCTTTAGTGGAGGTATTTCTGAGTGCCCTGTAATACTGGCAGTCAGCCAGGGATTGGGAAGATTTAAAATGTTCCCACGCTAGGTCCCAGGATTTGGCTGGCCCAGTAGCACTGAGGATTGAGGTGCTGGATGCCACACCTCACACCACACTGACGACCCAGGTTCGGAAATGGACTCGGGCCGCCGAGGAGGTCGACTGGGGGTAGACTCGGATCAAGCTGCCGGCAAGCAGCTCTACTTTTCCGAGGGAGGTGAGCATGCACTGCACAGCTTTGGGGCATATGGACAATTGGTCGTGGTAAAACTTGCCGTGGACAGCAGGTTGTGGTCAATTCGGCGATATTGAATTTGTTGCAAGCCGAATTGGGTGCAGGTATAATGTAGACACCGCTGTGATTTACCGGCGACATTATTAACCCAATGTACAATGCACATTGCTGTTGGAAACCACTTAGTGGAGGAAGTGCGCCCTGGTGTCATTTCCCAAGCGCAACTGAAAATGGAGCAGACTAATGGTGGATTGCTTCAATAAGAATAAGAAGGCAATTTCGTTTTGAAGTATTTTTCTGACCGCAGTCACGACTGCTGTGTAAGCTACTTGTGCTAATGACCCAACTGTATCGTAACTATAATGTATCTCTTTTGATGTACTGTATCCTAAGACTTTGGAACTAAGTTTAGCAGCTCAGTTTTTCTCCTTTGCTCCATTCGGCTGCTAGTTATTAACTCAAGCCCCACACATAAATCCTGTCACGCTGTTCATTTGCTGAATTCTAAGTTTGTTTTGCTCTGGATCTGGAATACTGCTATGCCACATAAATCCTGCACTGCTGGCTAACTGCTTTCTGTATATTGCTCAGAACCTGGTAACCACGGAGTAACAGCATCTTCAGTGCATGGTACAATATGGTGCAATGTGCAGTGTGCATTGTGAGTTTTATATGCAGGGTAAGAGCAACTACATCATGTGCAATGTGCAGTTTTGTTTTAATTAATTACTAAGTACGAACATACGAATGTGCCAGTGGAAACGTCAAAACAATCAGGGGCATGTCGACCATTAGTCTGTCGACCAATGTGCTGTTCGACATTAATTACTGTTACATTTTGTCCCCGCAACATTTTGACCGCTACGATTTCCCCATGCCGTTTAGTCTGGGGATGAATAGTCCGAACACGCAGCTTTGGTGGCCCCTGGTGGAGATTAGTGGCTTGGCTGAACAGTGCACGTAAAAAGGGGTATGGTGGCTGCGGTTGATGTTCTGCAGATAGGTGCGGGAGTGCACCTGCGCCGCGCTGGATGTCATTGCATGTCCACACCACCAGGTATACCACTTAAGGAACACCCCTTCCCCCACCACCACTGGTAGGCGAAGGCGGGTCCAGAGGTCATGACCCCATGTCCAAAGCCGGGCATCAGGATGCTCGCTTCGGTCCTTTCTCCTAGCAGGCAGCCCTCCAATACTATAGATAGAGCACCAGAAGGAGTGTGGTGGTCCTTCCTCAGGGAACTCAGATCCGGAGGGGGGGCCTAGCTAGCTGTGCTCGAGGAGGGGTCTCTCTCACCGAGGATGAGCGGCAAGGGCTTCAGGCAGGATGGGCAGAGTCGCATTACCAAGCGACCACACCGGAGAGAGGCCATAGGTGAGGGCAGAATAAACAGAATAAAAAAAAGAAAAGGTCCCAGGATTTGCAAAGATTGATTACGTCAGCTGAAACCCACGGGTGTTGGGAGCATTTAACCCTGGCCTTCCTGAGGGGGACATGGATGCTCCAGATGTTGTTGGATATAGTGGTGAAGAGGGATAGGGCTGGGTCAGTGTCCATGGCAGAGTACACAGGAAACCAGTCAGAGGCTGCAAGGTCATTTAGGAGGGCGTCAGTGTCTCTAGTGACCTGAGAGCAATGATGAAAGTGAACAGGAACACACAGAAACTCAGTTCCTGTACCTTTTTTGCTGCAGGAACGGAGTTCCTGTACTTCTTCCCACTGACACTAGAACTGGAATTCTTAAACCAGCAACATAATGACAGTTTCTGGGCTTGTGATCTGAAATCAGGGTTTCCATAACAGCATTTGACTTGTACAACAATTCTATTTTGTTAGAAATACTTCAATATCTCTAACTGAATCTACTTGTGTCTAAACAGATAGATGTGTCTTAACGCAGCTATCCTTCAGAATGAGGATCTTCATTCTGCATTTCATATTTGTCAGTGTCTGAGTTTCTGTACTTCTTGTCTACCTTTTGCACCACTGCCTGAGAGGCCTGTGCCAGATGTACTTAGGGGCTGATGGAGGGAGACACACTTTCCTGAAACAGTAGGTTAAGCAGTGGTCACTGAAGGCATCAGGGAGAATGCTTTCGGTGGTGATGTGGGGGGGCTGGGGAGGTGAGCTCCCAGTTTAATAGGGAGTGGTTGGAGGAGAGTGGATTGAGACGGGTACAGTACATTCAGTGATGAGTTGCGTGAGGTTCAAGGATTCAATTTTGAGAACAGTAGGCTTGGAAGCAGGAAAGAGCCAACTGAAGTTGAAATACCCTAGGAGGATGAGGTCACCGGAGGCTGCAAGCAAGATGAGGGATGAGAGGGAGTTTACCACGGAAGGGGGAAAGAGCTTGGGGGAGGCATAGATAACACCAACAAAGATGGGGAGAGTAGAGGGAAGGGATTGGTTAGCTAGCAAGAGCTCATGTGAAGTGGGGAGAGACTCACAGAAGGAGATATTGCAGGAGAGAGTATGCAGAACGTAAAGGACAATGCCACCACCATGCTTACCATGGTCCTGTCGAAGGAGATGGAAGTCAGGGAGAGCTTGGCTTGAGTCAGGGACCCTGAAGAACATCCAGGTTCCAGTGATGCACAAGATATTGGGGAAGTGTTGGGAGACCCAGTTTTTCAGAGAGTCAAGCTAAGGGAGAGTTCTTAATCTTGGAAAAGTCCTGGATCATCAGGGGCCAGACGGGGAGGAGAATTGAGCATCTCAGAGGATGCTCTCCTCATCCTCCATGGAGAGAGGGTCGCCATTCTCACTCCTATACTGCCACCTGGGTGACCACAAATGACAATGCAGCTAAGGGCACCAGGGAGTGGCACAAGCACCATAAAACATGTCCTCAGGATTGCTGCAAGCTAGACCAGAAAAAATTGGTCTAACTTGTGGCAATTGCTGCATGGGATCGAAAATCCTGATCGCCAGCTGGGTGACTGCCACAAGCCCCGTGCACCATATCTTCAGCATACGAGGGGATTGCAGCAATTATGGGCTTTTGAAAATTGAGCCTATGGTCTGTCTCTTTATTCTTTCTTCAGCTCTCCAAACTGTCTCCCACAGCAATCTCACACAGGAGCTGGCAGTATAGCCTAGAGGTTAGAGTAACGTGAATGAGCTTGGTACATCCAGCAGATCTGGGTTTGATTCCTACAACCTTCAGTTGCATGCTGTGTGACTCTGAGCAAGTCACTTAACCTTCACACTGCTCCTGGGTCATCCCTGAAAACAGGTTGTTGTGTCTAGTGGGTTTACCCAGTTACCAAAGAATAAAACAAACTGGAAGTTCTGGAACAGCCCATGGTATTCACTGGGGAAATCCAGCTCTCAGTTTGTTCCTGGAGCTGTCAGTCACTACCAGCAAGACTTGAGGTTCACTACCTGAACAGTTATTAGTGGCTTGAGTTGCGCCTGATTTAATGAAGTTCTTTTCTGGTCCATGAGCCCTGTGTGGCTCACTCTACAGGCTTTGGAGACTGGCTGGGTAAGGAATAGAGATGTGCAAAATTGCCGAATTCTGTTACGCAAAATATTTCACATAAGTCAGCCAGTTTGCAAACTTTTTGCAGAAGTGAAATGCAGAATTTTGCCCACAGAGTGTGACATTTTGCCCATGTAGTGTGAAATTCCGCCTGCAAAATGGCAAAATTTGCTACTTGTGGGTGAAATTTCACCTTTCACAGGTGAAATTTCGCAACATCGCACCCCGCAAAATATTTCGCAGAATAGCCAAATTATGCAAAATGTTTTGCACTGCAAAACTGCCTTTTTTTGTGGGAATTTTGCCAGCAAAATTTAATTTTGCAACATCTCTAGTAAGGACTATCCCCCTCAGCCCATTTTCATGCTGATGGTATCAGACATGGCAAATGGCTGCTGAAAGTGTAGCCTGCAGGCAGCCACTCCCAAAATGTGTTTTACCAAGGTCTGATACTTAAACATGGTCCTGTGGCCCAGACTTGCCATGCATGGTTACAGTTAAGTGTCTGGTTTGGTTGGGACAATGATCTGAGTGTTCTTGATTCAGTCTTGAGCTGTCTTGCATTCTCTCCGTTGGTGGTGTTCAAGCATGTGCAAGCTGCATGGAACCTTAAAGGTAAGGCCCACGGGGGGGTGGGGGAAGGGATATTATGAATACTTTGATTTACTTTATAGAGACTGAAGGAGTTAGACCTGATATATTCACATGGTGCAGGCTCTGATAGGTAACGTGTGCCAAAAGAAGAGGGGTCAGTGCAACAGGTTGTTTTTGAAGTAGCCAAATTAGCCATGGATTGTCCAGTGTATTACAGCTCTGGGGGCACAATATGACATATAATTACACTCTTCTCAATAATTAGATCACCAGGACAAAACAACTTTAACATAGGAAACCAGGATTGATAATGTAAAAATATGACTGGTCTGTGGGAAAGGCAAGGATGGTGGGGTGTGGACATTTTGGGCAAAGCACAACCAACCCATTAGAAGTGTAAGAATAGGAATCTGTTCTATTTTTTAAAATACTCTGCATTGTTTTTTTCCTGCTGGGGCACTGGTGTCAGTTCATGTGTGATGGTAATGGTTCATTTCCAAATTAACAGTTCACTTTACAGATACAGTAAATAGGATCAAGGAAAGTGCTGTTCAGTGCTGTGTCTTATAGCAGACCAAAATTACAAATGGCAGCACACATGAAGGATGACTGAAATAACAGTAAATGCTGGTTGAGATATGAAACGTATTGGTATCCAAGGGACAAAAATCAGAAGAGAAGCAGCTAGAACACCCCAGTGTTTCACACTCCTCTTGTGCCTTCCCCCCGTAAAAGTGCAAGAGGAGCGCAAAATGTTAGTTTGTTCCATCTGCTGCTCTCCTGGCTTTTGTCCCATGGATACCAATACATTTTCATCATTTTCTGTTGCTTTCGTCTTCCTTCATGTGTGCTACCTTTTCCAGTTTTGGTCTGCTATGCTCTGGTCTGTTTTCATGCACATTCTACTTTGTGCTTTTTTCCTCCTTTATCTTACATTAGGTCTGCAAGTGCTTGACGTAAGCAATGCTGCTTTATTAGATCTACAACATACTTGTTGGGATTTTACCAATTGTGGTCTCATACAGTCTACCTGATGAGCATGTAGTGTATGCTGTATTTGCTCATTCACAGTTCAGCCGGCGGCCGGCCATGGTGGTGGGAGAAGGGTTGTGCCAGTCACCGGCTTGGTTTCAGGATGGGTGGAGTGGGGTGGTAGGTCACTGTCTGCCAGGCTGGGATGGTGGGGGTCCACCAGACCTCCAGGAATATGGGACACTTTTGTTTTTTCCAAGGGAGCAAGGTGGGGGGGAGGCACCTTGCACATCAATGAAAATTATATATATTTATTGGGTGGGTGTTTGGGTGGGGGAAGGACCACTGGACTGCCAGGGAGGGTTTTCTTTTACTTGGTGTGGTGGTCAGGGGGGAAGAGGGAGGGACAACTGGACTCCCAGGGAATATTTTTTTTTAATATCGAGACAGCAACCTGAGAATGGGGAGAGGGACCATTTGACTACCAGGGAATTTTTTTTTTTATATTGGGACAGCGATCAGAGAACGGGGGGACCACTAGACTACCAGGGGAAACTATTTTTATTATAGGGGACAGCGATCAGGGACCAGAGGGGAGGGAAGGGACAACTAGACTATGAGGGATACATGTGTCAACCAGAACGGGCTGGTGATCATTGACGGGGAGGGGGACACTACACCACCAGGGATTACATTGACTTTATCTTGGGCTGTTGATCAGCAATGGGGGTGGAGCTGTGCTATGCTTGCCACAGGCCATGCAAATGGCCCATTATGCAAATGGTAACCTAGGACTTTGCATGCCCAATGGGCTAATTTGTATGCCTTCTTTTGTGACTAGCAAACAGCGCACCTGCACTAGTCATTCTGGGCCATTCTCCTGACTGGCTATGGGGCAATGCTCCTGGGCTTAGCAGTGATTTCCCAGGGTTAGTGCTGCCCCCTCTAGTCCCTTTTCACAGTCCGGTAGTGTGGTGAGCTGTCTGACTGTGAATAGTAAAATTTTGAACCTGCGAAACCGCAAGGTTTAGCAACAACATTTGCACTGCACTTTGCAATTATTTGTGAATCTAGCCTCAGATCTCTGAAAATAAAGAAATCCTAGATATTTTAGTTTGGGGTGCATATATATTCATTAGTCTGTAAGAGGTGCCACAATATTCAGCACCCACTGAAAGAGCTGTCCTGGGAGAAGTGTCCAACAATTTCTTTACAGTGAAGCCAAAACCTCTGAACAGCTATTCCCCCTCCATCACATATTTCTTCCCCTTGGGACCAATATGATGCACCTGACACCCACTGCCCACTGACTTGTGTAACCTGATGTGTTGTTTTTATTCTAATGTCTTGAATGAAGTGCACATTTTCAGGTGTAGACTCCAAGACAGTAGTAATACTTTTCTGAAAGGACTTGATGGTGTTCATATTCAAAGACAACAGTCAAGATGCTACCATTACACATGGATGTATAAAAATGAGGGTGTCAGAGATCAGGTCTTTCTAAGTGAGGATTGTGTTCTACTCTTTATTCTTTTGGCAACTGAAGTCTCTCCACATTCAAGAAAAGGATACAGAGGTCTCGGAGTCCTCTTCCTCCTCTTCTGTATCCCCCGCTGCCTTTTTTCTGGAAGGACGGCACATCTATTCTTTAGTACCACTTGTCTAACTGTCCCAGTTTTACCTTCCAGGACATGCCTGTCTTCCTAGGGCCCATCATACTCGTATCCTCATCCTGGGAAGGAGGAGGGGGGAAGCATAACTGTGATGTACTCTGTAGCTGGGGTGGCTTCCTCCACTTCCATAGCACCAGGTTCTGTTGTCCATGGCTGTGGCTGTAAGGTGACCTCCATCTAGAATTACAGGAGAGATGGGCTTTATGGATTCTACAGGTGGAAGTGAACAGTTTGAGGTTCAGTAGACACCTCAGTAGGAGAAGGATCTGTAGTAACATCTACTGGTCTTTTATCTGTAAACCCCCTCTTGGAGCTTACTAGAATTGAAATAGTTAACCCCCATCCCCACCGGAGACCGCCTGCAGGTCAGGAGGTGGGGGTAGGCACGGGTGGTATAAATGTGGATGTTTGTGATGGGATTGGGAGATCCAGTTGACTTGCAAGAAGGGAAGAGGGGAAAGTAAGTGCGATTGGGATGGGGGCGATAGCCTGCCCCGGTCCATGTGGCCTAGCTCAGTAGTGTGGTCGGTGAATATTAGTCTAGGAATATGGCTGCAGTTAAGAGCCCCAGCTCTAGTTTGGACAGGGTCGCTGTTTACCTTTGGTTTAGTGCTGGTTAAATGTAGAGTGGAGGGAGCTGAAATTTGCCACTCTGTGAGAGCAGAGACTGGCAAAGAGTGTATCGAAACCCTCAGTGACCTGCCGAAAGTGCCCACAGTTACCTGCTGAAAGTTTCCTGAGTTACCTGCTTTAGAGGATCTAAGCCACCTATTGAGAGGGGCACAGTAACCTGCTAGATTGAACAGCAGTGACCTGCTTAGAGTGATCTTTAGTGTTCGAGAGTCCACCGAGCAGATGGACTTGGTACAGAGAGGTGCAGAATTGGCTAGCAAGTCTGTCAAGCTGCAGCTGAGAGTTAAAAAAGCTTTGCCTGCCTTGTCTGGAAGATTTGGAGCAGTGAGGTAGTGCTGCAAAGGACTGAGAAATGTGTCCCGTGAAGTGCCTCGTTCATGGATGTGAGAAGTGAGAGAGTGAGAGATGTAGGCAGAAGCTGCATGAGGGTGTACCATGGCTTTATTTGGCCCACCATTTGTGCTGCTGTCACCGTGAAGCCTGATTCAGCTCCAGGATGATAAATTTAGAGGGAGATCATATCAGTCATGTTTTATCACTATTCTGCTTGGTACCATTTGTTCCTGCGGACTTGCTTGTTGGCCCCCATGAACCCTCTGCTCCATGGAATAATCGGTGTTGCTTGTGCCCCCACTGCATTAAATGGATTCTTTATTCTTCTAAATTTTGTGTGGACATTGGACTCATGTATGAACTGTTGCCTGCTAATTAACTACCTTTCCTTTGCAGTAGCCAGCAATCTCAAGTGGAAGGCAACCCCTGCACTTCTTAGGCTTTGGACCAAGTAAATGCAGCCATCTTCTGTTTATGAGTTTTCTGTTGTGTAGTCACCCCTTCCCTTGGACAATACACCACCATACCCCTAGACACTGGGGTGGGGAAGGGAGGCTACAATGTGGGGACTTGTCTAAGATTTAGATTTTGATGTGCCTGTTGACATCTGGGCACATTGTGAATGCTGGCTAGTAGTGTTGGTCTAGATTGTCTGCATTGAGTAAGTGAGGAGCCAGGGAAGCCATTACCTGGTAAATGTTGTGCCTTTTGGAGCCATTAGCACCTGTTGGTCTGTCTGTGGAAGCACACCTGCTGGACCTTGTAGGGCACACTAATGCCCTGCTTTGGGACTCTCTGTGATTGATTGCTGGGACTGGTTGCTGGAGAGAGAGAGGGAGCTGGAGTGGAAGGTTGGAGGTTGTAACATGAAGAGAATGCATGGAGAGACTGAGCAAGCAGCATCACCATTTGAAAGTTTGAATAGCTCATTGTGATTGGTTGGCATCCCATGGCACTCCAGACATTACCTCATGGGTTACAGCCCACCTGATAGGCTAATGATGCACATGACCCAGATCAGATTTCCAGTATATCCAGGTCCCAGGAACCCCTGCTCTCCAGTTGTAATTTGTGCATCTGAATAGGCAAGAAGCATCCAGAGAACCCCTGTCTGCTCTTTATCTTCTAAGGTAGGAAATGTGTTTTATCATTAGCCTCTGTATGTGCTGGTAATTATTGGATTATTGAATGGAATTACTCATCCTTGTTTTAGGAGAGGAGCTTCTGAGCTCCCAGAAATATCAGCATTTAATAAGCATTATTATCATTGTTAATGATGTGTCAGGAGTATTCCTCCTTTAAATCTGTTTAATTTCTAACTCTCTGAGGTGTTTTTATACTTGATTGAGGAAATTCCTCGCGATCTGAGCCGCAGCCCTGCCCTTCCAGGCCTAGGCAGCGTGCTGCCTGCTCCATAAGCCACGCGGTCTTGCGGGCTTCCCCTGGCAGGCTCTCGCCTCAAGAAACCCTCCGCGATTCACCTCTGCTCCCCGCGACTCCGCAGTCCTGCTATGGCCTCGCACTCCTTAGAGGTCCTCCTCTTAAAATCCCCATGAGTCGCCTCTGCTCCCCGCGACTCCATGGTCTTCTCCCGGGACCTACCTCGCTTTTTAGTGCCCGCGCGCTCATTCCTCTAGGGCCCCAGGTCTTATCGTCGCTCAACGGGCTTCTCGTCTGGCCACGTCAGCCACCCCCACTGCAGGCCCCGGCCTGCTATCCTTCCGGTGAGTCACCTCTCCCCCCATGACTCCGCGGACTCCCTACGGCGCTTCTTCCACTCCTGGCGTCTCTCAGGCCTTCCTCCTCCCCGGGCCTCCACTCATGGACCCCCGGGGTGTCCCCTATTGCTGGGCCTTACGCCCAGACGCCCCTGCCTGTCTCCCCTCCGCCTCCACGGAGGGGCGCCCTCCTCTCTCTCCACAGGCCTCAGGCCAAGCGGGCCCGTCGATAGGCCCCATGGGCGGGCTGCTCCTGCCTCCCCTACGGCTTCGACGGGCTGGCCAACACCCTCGCAGGCCTCCAGGCATGACCAGAGGCTCTCCTCCGGCTCCATCCTTCCTCCTGCTGCTAGGAGGGTGGCGTTTGCGGCATGGTCGTACCGACAGACGAAAAAGGATTGTTTTTTCGGCCGACCACGCCGCACGGCGCCATCAGAGGCCTTGGGGTGATGCCCTTCCCCCTCGGGGAGTGCCCCAGTCCAACAGGGGAATTTTTCTGGACTGGAGCTTCTTCTGGCGACCGGGTTGATTCCCATCGCCCCCTCTTGCCACCATCTCCCAGGAAAAGGTATCTAGCCTACTGGGAAGAAAAAAAAAAGAGGCACAGAAATTCAGAGGGCCCAGGCTCCAGCTGGCCGCCCAACCCTCAGTCTCCACCAACTTTTCTGGTTGTAACATGAAGAGAATGCATGGAGAGACTGAGCAAGCAGCATCACCATTTGAAAGTTTGAATAGCTCATTACAGAACTTTGGAAAGAGAAAATGGCCCAGGCCCTAGTGTTGTTGTCCAAAGTAATGATCCCAGACTCTGTGCTAAAATGGCTCAGGGACCCAATGGATAAAATAACAATGACCAGTGTGTGTGTAGTCTGCCAGTTCAAGGGCCCTGGTGTTATGGAGCTGCCTGTTTTCCCAAAATGCTCCAGTCGAGCTGGGAATGCCCCTATGTCTATGCCAAATTGGAGCTGGCCTGGACTCATTACACCTTATGGATTGGAGACTACCAGCATGGAAATGTGGGACGAGATAATCTCGGAGCCTTGTAGCCAGGCCCTGGTGGAAAGTGTCACCAGTAGCCTGCCACACCCAGTGCCTTAGCCAGAACCTGCACTACCCATTGGTCAAGGGAGAGGCTGTGGCCGCAGGGCCTACATAGCAGAAAAGCTGCTGCCTTAACCATCTGGAAGTGTCAAGGAGCTTGCACAGTTGAAAGAGAAGATGAGTACCCCTGCGACAGCAGGTAATGAGTGACCTGATGTGGAGGTGGAAGAGGTGGTGGAGCAGGGTGACACTTCAGACTCTGAAAATTTGGAGGATGGACAAGGCACTAGTACTGCCGCTGAGAATATTGGCATTGAAGTGGCTTTTGAAAATAATGATATTGAGAGAGACATTCTGAAGCCATATAAAGACCCGGTCCTGTTGTTCAAGGATGAGATGCCCAGTTTATTTGCCCAGTGCCGTCAGCGATGAGAGAAACTAGACTGCCTCAGGCCCAATGACCCTAAGGTGAAGATCTATCACATTGGTATATGGCTCCCTGATGGCCAGGCCCCTCACACCAGAAGGTTTTACTATCGTGCGATGACAGCATCCACACCAATATCTCTGACATTGACAGACACAATGCCTAGTGTCGGCATTGTACTGTCGAGGATGTCAGTGTGTTCTATTCTTAGCGTGCCTCTGAACTCCCATGTGGGGCCCAATCCCCACACCCTCCGGGTTCTAGATATACAACTCCGAGTCAGAGTTGTCTTGGGGAGGGGGCGAAGCGCTGGGAGATGCAGTGCCTGTGCCAGTGGTGACCATCACAACAACCCAACGCTTTCAGTTGAATTCTGTTGCCGTGATGGTCTTTGCTGTGGTAGTGTCAACGTGCAGTTGGTACACCACACCAGACTCCAGTGCATCCCGGAATGGTCTCAGGTCAAGCGAATCATCTGGAGAAAGATAAGTCAAGAATACCCAAATCAAGTATACCGTACCTCCCAGAACGATTATGGGATATAATAGAGAGCCATCAAAATTGGGTTTTCCGAGGGGTGCTGGATCAAATGTCTAAGAAGCATCATTTGAGTGACACTAGTACCACCACAGAGTTCTAGAAAGCCCAGAGTTATGCAGCGTGATTTGTGCCAAACACGCGTATGATGGACTTATGCTTTTCACAACTTTTTTGCTAGTCCAAGACATCGAAGGGAAGAGGACCAAATACTATGTCATCAGTGTGGACTCCTTCATGGAGGAAGTGACCAAGCCAGATCCTCATTATTATTATGAAATACAGTAAAGGCCCACTTGCTCTGCTGGACTGTTGAAGAGACTCAAGATCAAGGTGCCACTCCTCCTAACATGAACATTGATGCTGTGTTTTTTGTATATTGAACTACAACGTGAATGAAGAAAGGACAATTATCTGCAGATATCGGGTGAGACAACATTTTTCTTATCCTATTGTCCTGTTTGTTGTGGTTTAATTCCTTGTAAACTGTTTACAGAGAGATTTTATACTTGAACAATTAGTCCTCCAGATGCCATTATGCCTCAGCATACAACTGATTAAAGGACTCCACATTGCTAGCTCACGGTTCAGAGACACAGACATATTATGGATTTAGCATGGTGGCACTGGTAACTAAGGGGAGGGGTAGAGCACCTATTTTGGCAGGTTAATCCATTTACATTTCATTGCTGTATTGTTATTTGATAAACTGTAAGCCATACTTTGTGTAGTAGTGTGGACTATATTGTTTTAACTGTTCGGTTGTTGTTATGGTGGGTGGTTTTGTGGGGAAGGTTTGGACTGGCAGATTGTGGTAGCAGCACTAAATTAAACAGCTTCTAATATTTCAGCAAGTGCCGTAGTTTAGGCTGGTATGCCACTGCTGTAGCTTAGGCAATCCAACTGTGGATGCGGTGGGTTGGGTCACCAGGGCAGCATAGTGTAACATGGTGGGATTAGAGAGGTCATGGGAAATGGGATTTATTTGAGTTATGAGAAATCCATCATCTTGGCGATGTTGCCAGCAGGGCTGGGTGGGGCCTGTGTGGAGGGAGTGCACATACCTCCCCACAAGTGTCACTCCGGTAACTGGCAGAGCACTCACGGGGGTCGGTGAGCATTTGTTGGGGGGAAAGTGTAATCCCACTCTGGGATCTTACTAGAATTTAAATAGTTAACCCCTATCGCAACCGGGGACTGCCTGTGTGTCAGGAGGTTTGCGTAGGTGTGGGCAGTATAAATTGGGATGTTTTTGGCAGGATTGTGAGATTCATTTGGATTGCAAGAAGGAAGGAGGGGAAAGTGAGTGCATCCCGGGCGGGGTGCGATTGCCCACCCTTGCCCGCATGGCCCAGTTCAGTAGTATGGTCAGTGAGTACCAGTCTGCAGCAGGAATATGGCTGCAGTTAGGAGCCCTGGCTCTAATTTGGACAGGGTCGTTTCTTATCTTTGGTGTAGTGCTGGATAAATGTAGAGCAGAACGAGCTGAAACAAGCCACTCTGAGAGTGCAGAGACCAGCGAACAGCGTATAGAGAGATGTAGTGATGAGCCGAAAGTGTCTGCAGTGACCTGCTGAAGGTGCTGGCAGTGACCTGTTTTTGAGGATCTACGTGACCTGGTGAGAGGAGGCACAGTGATCTGCTAGATTGAACATCAGTGACCTGCTTAGAGTGATCCTTGGTGTCCAAGAGTCCACTGAGCAGATGGACTTGGTACAGAGATAGGTTTGATATTGGCTAGTGAATCTGTTGAGCTGCAGCTGGGAGGTAAAAAGGCTGAGTCTACCTTGTCTGGAAGATTTGGAACAGTGAGGTAGTGCTGAATAGGACTGAGAAATGTGTTCCGTAAAGCACCTTGTTCATGGATGTGAAATGTGAGAGAGTGAGAGTCATAGGCAGAAGCTGCATGAGGGTGTACCATAGCCTTATTTGGCCCACCATTTGTGCTCCTGCCCCTGTGAAGCCTGATTCAGCTCCAGGATGATAAATTTAGAGGGAGATCATATCAGTCACGTTTTATCACTATTCTGCTTGGTACCATTTGTGCCTGGGGACTTGCTTGTTGGCCCCCACGAACCCCCTGCTCCATGGAATAATTGGTGTTGCTTGTGCCCCCACCGCATTAAATGGATTCTTTATTCTTCTAAATTTTGTGTGGACAATGAACTCATGTATGAACTTTTGCCTGCCAATTAACTACCTTTCTTTTGCAGTAGGCAGCAATCTCAAGTGTAAGGCACCCCCTGCACTTCTGAGGTTTCGGACAAGGTAAATGCAGTCATCTTCTGGTTATGAGTTTTCTACTGTGATGTCGCCCACTCCCTTAGGACAATACATCACCATACCCTAGACATTGGGGAGCGGGGCTACACTTCCACTTGTGCGGGAGTCAGGGAGGGAGATGAGGTGGTTACCGCTTTCTCAGCTATCTCCTCTGTGGGGGGCTTGACATCGTGCTTTTCTATTCTTTCCTTAAACTTTGTGCTTCAGCAGCTGACCTTTTAATAGACTCGCTCTCTTGACCGCTAGATATTATTCTTTCTTGATCACTAGATATTAGGCTTTTCTAATCACTAAAAGAGTACGGGAATTTTTATTAAAGGTATTTATAAACAGAAAACACATTAAACATCAGTCATATTGTACAAAATTCACTAAGTCAATACACAGCATATAAACCCAAAACTCCCCTTAATCCCAGTGCTATCAACCCAATTTACATCTCTAAGTTATCCTTGTAGCCCAAAAATTTTATTCTGCTTCTGTTACCTAACAGAATCTGAGCAGCACTTTTACAAGGACATTCTTTATACTTGCTGTAACATAAGCAGTGGGAGTACTCCTCCCCATCTATGCTTACATTTGTTCACTGTTAATTTAGACTTGTCATACTTTTACTGAATAGAGAGTTCCTTCTCAATCTGTAGGACTACAGCTAAGGTGGTCATCTCAGCTTGTTGCAAGACGTATTTACACCTGGTCTGCTGAAAAATAAACTTGTATACAGGTAAAGATCAGTCTCAAAGTGCATTCTTCAATAGTTGGAAAAAATCTTGAGTAACCTGTCATGACATTCTGATAGATAACTTGACCACAATGTCTGTCTTTCCACCTAGCGGCCAGGAGAGTCCATATCATCTTTGCCTGTGGACATTCAATAAAAAAATGCTGCATAGATTCTTCTAACTGTGGGCAGCCTGGCCTTGGACAAATTCTCTCTTCCACACTTTCATGTTTTGTATTTCCCTTAACTCTTAGTATCTCTTGGCAGCTGAGCCAAACCACATCCCACATCATTGGTGAAGTTCTTTAATCTGTCAGATAGAGTTCAGTTTTGTGATAATATTCCTCATCCATGTGTTTATACTCTGGCAACTGTGTATATCCTAAGTCTTGTATTATATATTGTAATCGTACTAGGAACTGTCGCTTGTGCTACTGTCGGTTGCCATTTCCTAATTTCTTCTATCAGGGGCTGTACATATCTTGGAGTCTATTTAGTTTCCTCAGTGCTCTTGGGGACTGATTCCACAGTGCCAGAAGAGATGACAGCCATATCTTGACTGTCTTCTTCCATACCCTATCAGTAGAGATGTACATTTTTGTACATTAACAGTAATAAACATACTATAACAAAAAGCTGATGGGATTATTCAAGTTCAGACCTCCTCCTTTATATGAGTGGTATAGAATATCTCTTTTATAGAATGCTTCTATATGAATCAACCAGCTCTAAATCCGAAATAATTTTCTTCAGGGCATTTGTGTCACAAAATTATTTTGTTGTTTTGGCACCTTTATCTGAAGACTGTAAAACACAATTAAAATCCCCTGCCCATAACACATTTTGAGTTGTAAACAAGTAAGGTTTTATCAGGTTAAATAAATCTACCCATCCCTTTTTAGTTTGCAGAGCACATATATTGATGACCTCCAAACTGTATTGTTGTGGGTGAAATCAATTAGAAGTGCTCGGCCAGGACTAATGTCCACAATGTTGGTTATGTTATAGTTATAATTTATACTCCAAAAATAACACTTCCACCCCATCATATCTATCTGTTCCATATGAAACAAACTCTGGTCAGAGCAGAAATGGCTGTGGAGAGCTTTTGGGGGTGCTTTTACCCACTATTTCTAATGAATTTGCACAATGCAGATCTGTTTAGAAGCAGTTTCAATGTGGTCTTCCTTTTGCACATTTTTACAATGGCTCAGATATTCAGACATGCGCCCAGTAGGTGCACAATGGAATGCACAGCACAATGCAGATGTGCTAGGGGGAACGGACGGCCATATTCAGACAATGTGCCACCGACATGTGCTGCTGCAAAGCACACTGAATATAGCAATGTTGTGCCGCTGTGCAACCAGACATGTGCTGGCGCAACCAGGAGTGATCAGGAGCAATCAAGGATGCAGAAGCCAGCAGGCTGAGCAAACACAACAGGCAACAGGAGAGCACAAGCAGGGTTGCACAGGAGCAGAGTGCCACACCAGCATAGCCAGACACAAACCACAAGGGCACACTGGCTGTGACGCACCCCAAGGGCACCAGGCAATGGGCCATACAGGATGCCAGGCTGCCAACAGCAACACAAGGCACACCAACCCACCCACCCAGAAGGCATGCCCACGGACAGGCCACTGCCAGTGCACTAGCAACACAACCCCAACAGGCAGAGATGTGGTGGACAGTGGCACAGCCATGGTGCCAGGACACCACACATGCACAGAGGACAGCAGGAAAGGGGGGGGAGAGGGAGGCACAGGGGAACCAGGGGCAGATGGCCTGCAACACAGCAAGGACAAAGATACTGCACCGCAGGGCACACTGGCAGGGGCAGCACGGCATGCAGATGGAAGGGCAGCACAGGCAGACAAGGACAAGTGGCTCAGAACAGCACACAGGGTAGGATGTAACCAACCGCCCATGGCCACGCAGGAGACAGGAACATGGCAAACAGGCCCAGCACACTCAGGGGCACCACCCAGGGGACACTGCAGAGGGACAGCAGGGGACATGCACATGAACATGAATAGACACCTGCAGCACAGTGCAAGATGCCACCTGCAAAGAAAACACAGACATAGCTGTTGTAGAATAATAACAGAACTTTAATGAGCAAACAAAAATAAGGGTGTGCCAACAGGGCACCCGGGAACTGCAACAGGGGAAGCACAGGGGGAGGCAACAGTGGAAGCAGGGGATAGGGACTGGGTGAAGGTACAGTGGTGTGGAAGGAAGACCCAGCAAATGGGGGGTGGGCAGGGATGACCAGGGATCAAATGAGCTGTTCACATGGATCAGCACCTCTGGACCCTCAGCATCGCCCACAGCCGCCGCACCTCATGGCTCAGTGCCTCTATAGCTGCCAGCTGATGCAGTCCCACATGCATCAGCATGGTTGTCAGTCTGTTGTTCCAATGCAACAGTCTGGGCATGATGTGGAAGGCCCCCACCAATCAGGATAGATGATGTCTCCTGGCCTGAGGCCCAGCCCGATCTAGGAGAAGGGACAGAACAGGTGATAAGTGACATGCCATAGGGGGCCAGGCCCACCCACCCATGTGCACCGGACAGTGATTACACCCACCGGTGGATGGATCCCCAAGGGCACGTGCACGGAGGACTGCAACTGCCACTCATGGCGTACCCACAGTGGGATGGCTAGGCTGCCCTGGGTGACATGCACACACAGCAACACAGTGGACACCACTGTGCAGGTGCACACCACATGAGGCAGCCTGCAAACACCACCCCAACAGGGTGGCACTGTTGCACCACCACACAGAGGACATGTTCATGGTGCTCACACACACAGTGCAGCACGGCACTGGCCGAGGGGGCAGGAACCCACCCATGCAGTGGCCAAGCATGGCAGCAGTGCCCATGGCTGGATCCCAGTGCTCTACAGAGCCCTGCAGATGCACAGTATGACAAGCAGCACATGCTTACCTGGCCATCCCTGTGCTGGTATGCCAGGGGCAACCCCATCACACTGCTGCCTGGCCATGTCCACAGCCACCCTGGCTCTCCTGCAGTCTTCCAGACCTGTAGATGGAAGAGAGGGACAGACATGGACATGAGTGGTATGACATGCATCCCCCAAACCCATGCACATCGCTGGCACGGCACGGGATGGTACACCACCTGGCAGTGGCCCAGGTGCCTGGACAATGGCAACATGCACCACCGAGGTGCACGTGGTGGCCATGCAGGACACGCAGAATCCACCAGCACAGTGCCCCCCCAACCCCCAGGCAGCTGCACATGCAGTGCACCTGGCAGCACAGTACAAGATCTCTACAGGCATGCACAATGCACATGGACACATGCCTGGCTTTGGCATGGCACCCTATTGCGCCGTCGCCTGAAGCCTGCAGAGCCATCCTGAATCCCTCCACTACAGGTCACCACAATGGTGCCAACACTGCTGTCCCATGCGCGGCACACACATGCAGCGCTCAAGGCCTGCCACCTCCCTATCCTGCACCTGGAACTGTGGCACCTTCAGATCCACATTCTCAAACAGTTGGGGCACATAGGGCTTCACCAGCGCAATGAGGTTGCACATCTCCACATCTGACCAGTTCACAGCACAGCGTGCACAACTCCCTGAACCCACCATAATGCACTGAATCTATCCATCATGAACTAAGTGTTGAGGCCTACACTGCATGCACCTGGTAATGCTCGTTCACCATGTGCAATAGTAGGCTAATGTATGCGATCACGCAGCACGTGGATGTGTGATTGATGTGCACAGTGGTGACTTATTGCACAGCACCACACATGCGCACCACATCATGGCTTGGCGGGGGCATGGAGTCACATCTGTGACCCTGTAGGTGCCACGTGTGACCCTAAGCAATGGCACACAGGCCCCAGCATGTTCGCTGTCAGCAGAATGGCACATAGAGCTCTGCTGCGCAATGAGCCATGGTGGAATGGTACGCCTGGATGTTCGGTAGTCACACTGTGCAGCATGAGTAATGGTGGAGCATCGCACAACACACACAGCCATGTGACAGGCCACTGGACATGGGTCCACCGATGGCACACATGCACACCACATGGCTGCACACTATGCATGCACCAGACATGCACCGCATGGATGCTCCGGTGCATCCCCATTTTTGCAAGGCACAAATGTACAAGTTTCAACTAGCATGTGCAAATAGCCTCATGATCTGATGCATGGTGCAGTCAGGCTCACTTGCATCACAGTACGGTTGCGCAACAGCTCATTTACATGCGTTATGCCTTATAAGTGCCACGCCACAGCACAGACCACCAACAGGTATTGCAGCCATTAAGGTAAGGGGATGCACATGCAGGGAATGGGTTGGCCATGCTAGCAGAGCATCACAGCTGCTGTGTGGGCTTCCAAGCTGCTGATGGGCCTGTCTTTCGCTGTCCACAGGTAGCATCACGTCTGAGGCTGAGAGAGTGGAGAAGCAGGGGCCTGCATGGAAGTGCAGGCCAAGTTTCATGAAGGAGGAGCAGCAGGCCCTGTTCAAGGCCTACCTCGACAGGGAGGCCCTGCTGAATGGTGCCATGGGTACCCCACCAGAACAGTTGGCCGGGTGGGATGCAGTGGCCACCTATGTAAATGCCCATGGGAGGCATCAGAGGTCTGCACAGGAGTGCAAGAAGAAGGTGGGGACTGACAGATGTCGCTTCAAGGAGAAGGTGGTGGCCATCAGGACGTCCTTCAGCAGGATGGGTAGGGGACCTGGCAATGCCCCTGCACTGTCAGCAATGGAGGAGCTGGTGGTGGCGACCATCAGCCGTGCCACCATTGAGGGTGTTCCGGGTGGAGGATTCCAAATGGGTGGCAGACCCTCACTACACTGTGAGTCACTGTGTGACACCTGGGGGGGCGTGGCCTGCACCATGCAGTTGTGGTACTGTGTGGCCCATGTGCACCCCACGTCTGTGGGACGGCTGCACAGCCACTGTACTGTGGCTGGAGCACATGCTCCAGGGTGTGTCATGTGGCTGCATAGCCACATGGTGCTGCATGCCCAGCAAGCCAGCTGCACTGCGTGATATGCCGGGGAACTCTCTGCAGCATGCCCCTCCATCACTGGTGGTGCTGTGTGGGGTGCCTCACATGCCAGCCATGTGCTGTGGGTGTGCCATGCATCCCGGCTCTCCAACACCACTGGCCTGCCATGGGCAGCGTTGGTGCCATGTCCAGCCTGCTGAACACTGCTGCCCAGGTGTACACCACTGCATGCCAGCACAGGCAGGTCACACAGGCACTGTCACTGGGACCAGGGCCCAGCCTGCACAGTGACATCCCCGCCACTGATAATGCCTTTTTGTCTTCCAGCACCATCACGCCTCCAGGGCATGTCGCAGGATGCCACCGCAGCCATTGGACCAGAGGAGGAGTTGCCATCTATGTCCACGAGCATCTGGGACAGGGACCATCCATGTCAAGACATTGTGCGACTGCTGGACCTATTGGGCTTCGCCACCGCCGACATGCTGTCAAATATACTGCTCATGAGGGCATGTCCTTGCTGGTCCCAGCTGGGTCTGTCCTTGCTGGTCCCGGCCACGCAGCTGAGCAGTGCGTCCAACTCAGATGATGACCTGACACTGATCCTGGACAGCACAGACCAGGCAATGCCACCCAGGGTGGAGGGACAGACACAGGTGGCAGTGGGCACCAGTGGCATGCCAGCAAATGTGCAGTCGCCCCTGACCCTGGCCACACAGTGGCGTGTAGCACCACTGCTATTACCGGTGGTGGGGGGTGCTGGTGTGGACGCTGGTGCCACAGGGACAGACCAGCAGCTGGCTGGGCAGTGGCAGCAGGATGCAGTGACCATAGTGGAGCATGCCACTGGGGCCACCACTGGTGCGCCCACACATACACCACCCCCTGTGCAGTCCCCTGAACAGTGTCCACCAGAGCGGGGCATTAACCAGCATGGTGCAACACCCCCAGCAGGTCAACATCCACCCCAGACTGTGCAGGGTACTGACCAGCTGGATGAGCTCACCAGGCTGCTGTGGGCATCCATGGAGCACCAGGCAGTGCTCTGGGCTGGGATACATGCATTGCCGGTCTTTTCATCCAAGCGAGGACCCGGTCATGTTCTCAGGCCTCCACCACCATGAGTGTGTTGGACACACCCCTGGTGGTTGTTGCATAGACAATGGCTGTCACACAGCCTGGGCAGGGCCACCCACATGGCCATGGTGGCCGTGGCACCACATGGTAGGCATGCTGGGTGTGATGTCCTATCCCGCTGACCGCTGCTGTTGTCAAGTGCACACATATGTGAGTGACGCCTGTGCATGTGGTGGTATGCATGTGTGGCGTGTGGCACATCCTCCATGTGTGCATGCTGTGCTGCTGAGCCTTGTGGCATGGGCACAATGATGGCAGCACCGTGCCAGCCATGCCTGTGTGCCATTGTCTTCGCTCTGATCCATGCCACGTCTCACCGATTGTGTGTGAGCATATGTGTGTGTGTGTGCCCATAACTCTGCACTGTGCTGTGTGCATGTGGCTGTGTGGTTGTGCAGTTTCTGTGCATGCTGTGTGTGTGCCAGTGTCAGTGCATGTGTCTCTGGGTGCCCTTGCTCACACACTTCTGGCTCATCGTTATCTGAAGTCAAGGGAGTGCTTCAAGCGGACTTCGCACAACTTGAGCATAATCTAATAAAGTCAAAGCTTCTGCTCAATGCTAAGAAGACTAAAGCAATGATATTCTCCCGCAGTGCTGTCTCAGGCCCCCCAATACCCTTGCCCAAGACTTCATTGTCACCACGCTAAACGAGCCTCTGGAAGTTGTAACCAAATTTAAATATCTAGGTATCTGGATCGACAATAAATTATCTTTCAGTGACCACGTCAAGATGTCTCTAGAAGGTTAAAAGCAAGGTTAGGTTTCTTCTACAGAAATAGGCCCTTTTCCCCTTGAAACTCGAACAAGCTTGCAGGCCACTTTCTCCCCCTACTCGACTATGGTGATGTAATCTATTCCTCCACCAATCTTGCAAATCTAAGTAAACTGGACATCCTTTATCACCGTATACACGGTTCATTACCAACCCCTACCGCTTTGCACCACTGTGACTTATATGCAGCTGTTGGTTGGACATCCTCACTACTAGACGCCTGCTCCATGCTGGGCTATGGACTCTTAAACTGCTCCTGCAGAAATTGCCAAGCTATCTCTCTTCCCTTATTAGTATCTCATAGTGCATACTCGTTAAGAAAATCTGACTTTATTATGCTTGACATACCAAGGACGCGGACTTCCTTTGGTAAACGTGTGTATTGCATATGCCCTTCCCTCCATTTGGAACCAATTACAAACCGTACTGAAACTAACTAGCACAGTTTCAATAAACTTCTACAAATCGCTAAGTTCAGCCAAAATAAAAGACACCTGTAACTGTCATTAAGTCTCTTCCTTCCCCATGTGCCATATTTATCCACTGGTAAGGTATAATTGATTTGTCATATTAACTGCTTTCCTTCCCTTCTACTCCTGGCTTTATCTTTGCTTACGCTCCACTGCTACTCTATCAAATCACTCCTCCCCCATATCAGTTGTAGACTGTTTGTTCTAGCTGCCAAAATACTGTATATGTATTGCACACACCAGTCATCATGTTTCATTTATCAGTATGCAACCTGTAAGTCGCTTCCCTGTCTGATATCAATGTTTACCACCTGCGGTCACCCTGTGTGGTACCCTTGTATGTATATCCAGCCTGTATCATGTAACGTGCATTTCATGTATATACTGTTATTACCTATCTGTGTTTGTACTTTAAGTGTTTATGTCACAGGACCTCCTTGTGAATGAGCTTGCTCAATGGAGTTTTCCTGCAATAAACTTGAACTTGAACTTGCGCCCCTGTGGATCAATGGCCATGTTGTGTAGCATGCAGCAGGACAGGAATAGGCCACAGGTTTTTGCTGGGCTGTATTGTAGGGCACCCCCTGACCTGTCTAGGCAACGGAAACACATCTTGAGCATGCCGAACACACACTCAATGACATTGTGTGTAGTAGTTTGTGCCTCATTATATCTCTCCTCTGTAGCTGTGGATGGGTGCCGGTAGAGGGTGAGCAGCCAGAGCCTCAGGGGGTAGGCACTGTCACTTGTGTGGGATGGGGATTTGGTTATCACTCTGCATTGGTTATTGCCCCCCTCACCCCTGCCACCTGCTGCCACCCTCTCCACTCCCACATTGTATGTCATGAGCCTATATCCACGACATGGCTGCAGCCGCGTCCCTCACCATGCCATGCTCACCTAGCAGGTGCCTCATGGGGATCTCCCCATGCTTGAATCTCTGGTACAGGCTGGAGCTATGCCAGATGAATGCATCATGTGCACTCCCAGGGTGTGTGGTGCAGACATTGGTGATGTCCCCCATAGCACTGCACACCAACTGGCAGTTGTCTGAGGGGTACCCTTCCTATTCATGTGGGCATCCCCCTCCAGGCCAGGTGGTGCGCAAATGGCCATGTGGGTGCAGTCTATGGCCCCTATCATGGCTGGCATGCTTGCCACCCTGTGGAAGTCCTGCATGTTTGCTGTATGCTCTGCCTGTGTGCCTGGGAATCATATGTACTCCGAAGCATGTGGCAACAGAGCATTGAGGAACTGTGTGAGGAGGCAGGACATGGGCAACTGGGTGATCCCAGTGGTTGCCCTGTTGGTTTCTGGAAGGTTCCCGTGGCGAGCAGGCACATTACTGCTGTCACCTTGGTCTCCACAGACATGACGTGACTCCTTCTGGTGGGTGCTTGCAACTCATCATGGCACAGCTTGCAGGGCTGCCTCAGAATTGCCCTATTCAGCTGGTACCGACTCACGATCTCAACATCCCCATAGTCCTCGAAGATGAGGTGGGCATGGTACCGTCTGTGTTGGGCATACTGCCGCTGGGCCCTTCCTCTGCCACACTGCTGTTCCTCCCTCCTCCTCACACCCCTCGTTACTGCATCCTTGTGGAATGTCCCTGCATCCATCACTGCCTGTCTCAGTGTTGTGCTTCTGCTGTGTGTATGTTTGAGCCTCCTTTTATGTGCTCAAGTCTGTCTGGCACAGTCTGTGTATTGCTCCTGACTTGTGCCGTGTTTTTCAGCTGGGTATGCCATTGCACTGCTTATTCATGGGAATGCCCCCTTGTACTTGTGCTGCATACATTACTGTTATGCCTCTGTGCAGTGCATTTTGAGCTGCACATTCACATTGGTTGAATATGGCTGCGGTGCGCAAGTGTGTGGTTGTACCTGTGCATCTTGGTTGCGTCTTGCGTAGCTGCTCTGAATATTTGGGCAAATGTGTTTTCCTAGAATACGCCTGCTGATTGCTATACATTTAGCCTGGATAGTTCACAGAAGAAATGGCATCTCATTTTCAGTGTGGCTCTACATCTACACACTATTATAGTGCATTGCGTAAAATCAGAATACACTGAAAACAATCTTTTACATCTGGACTAGGCTACCCTGAATAAATACATTATAAAAATGATAAAATCATGACCCCACTAAAAACAAGATATTGCATCTTGTCTGTGACATCCTGAGTAAATACAGTGCAAAAATGTGTAAATGAAGATCCCTATGACAATGAGATGCAGCACCTCCCCTGTGCAATCCAGGATACAAAATTTAGGATAAGAAATATTTAAAGGAAATCTACTGTAAACGGAACTTCAATGTGTTCACTGACATAAACAAACAGTTTCTTTATTGTTTTATAACATATTAGATTGCAGTATTTATTTTGAATGCTGTGGCCATGAAGATGGTGTGTACAGTGTGTGTGTGTGTGTGTGTGTGTGTGTGTGTGTGTTTGCTGTAGCTCAATACATTTTTTTCCCCAAAGCATAGTTCACAGAAGACCTGGCATATGTCTGAGACCATGCTTATCAGATAGTGTCTTAAGAGGTTCAAAAAACTGTAAATCTTTTTTAGATTTGCTGGGAAAAGGTTGCATTTATGAGGTATGAATCTTTCTTGAAAGACAATACTTGCCCAATTGAGGCTTGTGGCAAGAAAATGTTTAAATGCTAAGTATTCAAATGTGCAAGTTGTTGCATTTTGAAGGGGGTAAACAAATCTCCAGTTTAATAGGCAATCGATATTTAACCAGCCTTTTCAGTTTCCTAATGGCCATTTGATAAGCAGCTTGGCATTATGTATCCAACATTCTAAACAGAAAGAAGGGAGTATTTTATTTAAATTGGCATAGTGATTTGTAGATGTGGAAGGATACATTGATACATTTGGGAAGCAGTAGAGCGCAGTGGTTTAATGCTCTGAGCTGCAAACCTAGAGATCTGGGTGTGAATCCCACAGCCCTCACTTGTATACTGTGTGACCCTGAGCAAGTCACTTAACTTCCCTGTGTTCCCAGGTCATACCTGTAAACAAGCTTTCAGTTTAGTGTGCTACTCCTAGTTAAACAATTGAAAAAAAAAACACACACAAAAAAACCTCCAAAATATGTGTTTCACGAGGCTCCATTTTTCCAGCTACAGACAGCAAATAGGCTGTAGGCTCTGCTCACAGCCATAAAAAAGGATGAACCCCAGCACCATACCTTTGATGCTGCATTAATTTCTGCTGTAGTGTCCAATTTGGTGTCTTCCAGGAAACAAATATCCTGGGCTAAATCCTTTAAAATGGAAAATATATTGAATGTCTCCAAGTGCTCTTGATGCTGTTTATATTTAATGAGGCAACTTCATAGATGTGTTGGGCAGCTATCATGATTTTGTTAGGTATCTTTACCCAATCTCTCACTTCTCCTAGGGTGGATCCTTAGATTCTTTTTAGATTTCAGATGTGCCTTTTGAACTTTGGCTACTAAGTTTTCCTCCTCCCAGTCTGTAGTACTTGCCTGTAATGCTGATTTAGTGGAAGAGGTTCCTGATTCTTCCCCTGGATCTGAGTCCTGTGACTGGTGGGCCTCGTATCGATCAATAAGTGGTACTTGCCTCTGCTCCTGAGCAGTTCTGGAAATTTTTGCTTTGTGTTAGTATTTCTTCAGCAGTCATTTTTTTGGAGATACCACTGTCATATCTGGTGGGTGGCATTGCTTGTATGTCCATGGCTATCTCCTTATCAGGTTGTGCTTCCCGGCTGGGGTCGGTCGATGGTAGTGAAGTTTCTGTTTGTTTCTGTTGATTTGTGTCACTTCTAAGTATTTGCCCTTCTTCAGGTTGAGTGGCAGGTACAATTTCCATGTCCAGAGTTGGGGTGTCCTCAGAACGACCTTGGTTTGAAGGAGAACCATTCTGCATGGGTGGTTATTCTGTTTGAGACCTTAGTTCCTGTTCCCTTTGTTTCTTTTCCATACTGTTTTTTGTGCTGTAGTAAGGATGCTCTCCTGATCTGATCTGTCAGTATGACTATGGGATACCCATTGGCAGGTTCTATATGCACATCCTTATTCCTCACATAAATTACATTTGAGTTCATTTGTGCAGGAAGAGTTGTTGTGCCCATATTCTAGGCACAGGTTACATTTTATTCTATTACAGGCATTGCTTAAGTGTAATTGTTGAACCACATTTAAAACATGTCTCTGGCTGCCCTTGGTAGAAACAGTGCCCCCTGTCTTTACCTCAGAAAAAACAACTTGGTAAATGTGTTGGGCCTAGTGGAGTCAATTGGAGCTTTACCTTGAATTTCCACCTTCCTATCCATATGTGTTCCTCATCCAGGATGGGTTGTGGTTCTCCCATAATGTCACATCTTTTAGCAAACCAGTGTTTACTGTCTTGCATACTAACCCCTTCATTTTCTAATAGTATGGTGACTTGATAAATAGCTGATTTAGTTAAAGGGATAGCCCGAAGTAGTAAGCACAGTGCAGTATATTTCTTTTTTTCATATGTTGCCCAGAAATGATCCAATCCCTTGGGTGTCTTAAAACTTACATCAAACAAGCTATCCCCTGATGCAAGTATCAGTGCATAAATTATATTGGAAAAAAAATCACAGATTCTTCAATAAGTGTTCTAACCACATAAATTCTGTTGGGTGCCACCTCTAAACCCACCATATATCTAAATCAACCAACTCAAATGACATGATACTAAATGGCGTGCATTGTAATAATCCGGTGATCATCGCAAACTCTTTCAACTGCCACTTCTCTGACTTATCTAGGTACTCGGCCTCTTTCTCCTCTGGTCACCCCACTCTCCCTCTCATGGATACTGAACCCCTGCTCTCTCATCCGTTGTTACGGTTCTGGACCATCACAAGAACTGAAGTCCTAAAGCTTCTACTCTCCATCTCAAACACCACTAGCTCTGGTGCTGATTGTTTGTAACCTAGGCTCCTGAAAGCTGCTGCCCCTCTCATAGCCTCCCCTCCACTGGTTCCCAATATATGGAACATAGCTAAAATAACTCCTATCTTAAAAAAAGGTGATCCCAAAGTCATGTGTAACTATCAACCTATTGCTATCCTTTCTGTGTTCAGTAAAATCCTGGAAAAGTTAGTGGCAACCCAAACCATAGCGTATCTTCAGAAACACAACCTCCTCTCTGGTTCCCAAGATGGATTCCGCAAAGGCCACAGCACCTCTACTGCCCTTCTAAAACTTACCAACGACATCTATGCTGCTATGGAATCTGGTCTCTTAACAGGTGCAATCTTCATTGATTTAACCAAGGCTTTCAACCTGGTTAATCATACTCTTCTCCTTAATAAGCTCTGTTCCATGGGTTTTTCAGCTGATACAGTGAACTGGTTCAACAGCTATCTATCCAATTAGAAGCAGGCTGTAGCTTTTAATGCAGCCATGTCTGATTATTCGTCCATATATATTTATGTCCCTCAGGGATCTATCCTTGGTCCCCTGCTCTTCACTATTTTCATAAATGACCTCCCACTGATGGCACCTACCTGCTCTTCCCTACTTTGTGCGGATGACCTAGTCATCTACCCCAGTGCCAGAAATATCTCGGAAATCAACAACTCCCTTGCACTGGACTTCCTAAACATACAAACCTGGCTAACTGAAAATAACCTTGTTCTTAATGTTAGCAAAACCCACTCCATGCTCCTGGGCTCTCCTGCCAGACTCAAAGTGAATCGTAACTCCCTCAAACTATCCTGTGCTGATGGTTCCCCATTAGTTAGCACTAGTTCCTTCAAATACCTGGGCATTCTTCTTGATGCATCCCTGGAGATCGATCTCCACATCACCACTACTTGCAAATCCATTAATGCAAAAATACGGGGAGCCTGCCATACCAATTATGCCCTTACTCCATCAGCTAGGCTTACTGTGGCTGAAGGCCTTCTGCTCCCAGCATTGACATTTGACTCAGTCACCTACCTAGGTGCCACCAAGACATCCCTTCATAAATGGGACACTACCTATAATAACATTTTCCACTTTGCCTCCGCTTCTCTACGGTGTAAGCACCACTGTCAGCTCTATGCTGACCTAAGATGGCCCAGCCCTGCTGTTCACTGTCTACTGTCCTATGGCTCCCTACTGGATTGTATAACAAGATCAGGCCTCCCTCAATCTCTCACCTCTTTGCTATACTCCCAACCCTCCTCGTATGATCTCTGGTCTAATGACCAAACCCCTCTCTACATCCCCAGATGCAAAACCACCATGGGTGTGCAAGCTTTCTCTCATGCTGCCCCTAAGTACTGGACTTCTATCCCTCAAACTATTCGTCTAGCCCTTACACATGCTGGTTTCACGAAACTTCACCATGAACATCTACTTGCATTGAATCCCTGCGCGTGCTTCTGTCCACCTTAAGCTCATCCATTTTTCTCTCTGTCTTTCACTTTGCTTTATCTTACTTACTCTCCCCTCTTCCTCTGTATTCTTTCATTCACTCGCCCTCCTCTCCCCTCTCTTTCGCTCTATGTTTATCGGCCTTGTTAACAGAACTTACTGTATATCATACATAACACCTGATCAGGCCAATTCTGTACTTGTCCTGCAATTGTCTATATTTTTAGATATCTCCTAACTGTATTTTGTTTATATTTTGACTTTGTATAACTCTGTACTTTCACTGTTTGCTAATTTGTCTGCATTTTCTGCCCACCTGTGCATTGTCTAACCTATTCTATGTGCTGTGTCACGTTGTTTTGCTCATGTATTTGATTTGTATCCTCCTGGGCCGTGCCTGAAAATAGGCATCTCTATGCCTAGTGCACCCACCCGGTTACCAAAAGCAAATAAATAATAAATAAATATTGTAGACAAACTATGTTTCTTCATTGTGCAGAGGGGACATTCTGAAATAACTGGTCCCATGTTCTAAATTTTGTCCACAACTTCTGTGCTGATTCAGTACTGCTGGTTACTTTGGGTACAGGTTGCTCTGTATCCATCTAGTCACCCCAGGTTTGCTGACGAGTGCTGGGCCCCTCTCTGTGCGAGTCTGAGTCCCTGGGAAAGTTAACGAAGCGCAGGACAAGGAGGGGACTGGGCCTGGTATTCTGTGAGGTGTGAAACACATTGTCTGCATGTAAATCCAAGTTCCTCTCATTGATAAACAGAGCTTGCCAATCTTCTTGTGTAGGCACCTGCAGTTCTTTGCTATTTTATGCAGTACTCCTAGACTGCTTGTCCCCAGGAACTGTGTTGTGATTTGTATCTGGGCTGCCTGGGATCAGGCTATGTGTAGGATCCAGAACCCATTGTCCTTGTGTGTTTTGACATCAACCTGCTTTGATTAATAATTGTTTTATAGTCCGTGGAATGACAGTAGTTGATTCAGTAGGTTGTGAAATTGACATGGTCACCCTACTCCTCCGTAAGTTGAAAGTATCCCTTTTCTCTTTTCCTTGTATCATTTTAGCTTATTTACTGGTAAAGTCAGTATTCACAGTTTTTGGCATAGTTATGTTTGATGTGCCATTCACTAACGCCATTTGTTTTTCGTTTGCTTCTTTGACAGGCGGGGCGGTGGCTCAGATGCAGCTGTCTCCTTTGATGCTGCTGCGTTACACATATAACTAGGGCTTGGCCTGTCATTCTGTTCTGGAGCTTCTTAAATCGTTCCTTGGTTTCTGTTCTGCTGTCCTCTTCATCTACCACCATCTGCACATCCCTTGTTGTGTCATCCACTGCTTCCTCCGGTTCTTGCAGCAGCAGCAATAACCTGATCTGTTTTGTTGCAATCAGCATCTGGAGCCACTGCTCCTCCTTCTGCAGCAGTTGTTCTTCACTTGGGCAAGTCAGGAGACAGTATAGCACAGAGGTTTAAGGCTCTGTGCTGCAAACCTGCAGACCTGAGTTTGAATCCCATAGCCCCCACTTGCATACTGTGTGACCCTGAGCAACTCACTTAACTTCCTTGTGCTCCCAGGTAGCACTTGTAAACAAGCTTCAGCTTAGTGTGTCTTTCCTGGTTAAAAAAAATAGTTTCAAGCTGCAGCTCTTTAGCCCTCTGGTTGCCTGATACTCCCGTTTCGACCTCCAAAGCTGGACCTGCAGGGTTGGAGATCAGCAGTCGCTGCCTCTTGCTCCCTCAGGTCTTCTGCCATGGTATCACACCATTAGCAGCTCCCCCTCTGGAGAGTAGGGGAGTTCCCTTGGTGTGTTGGTCAACATTCACCTTCACATAAAACTGACTGATTAAGGCACTTGTCCATGGCTGGTTTGGGTGCTGATGACTGGAATAGGAGCCAGCCGCTACACATCTACAGTCACTCTACCTCCAGTCTCTCTCACTGCTTGCAAAATGCATTGGGATACACTGTGTAGGAAAAGTGCTAAATAAGTACAAATTCTTCTTCTTTCACTCAGTTCCTCACAAATCCCCTGACTTTCAGTTCTCCCAGTCACACACACACACACACACACACACACAACATTGTCCCAGCAGAACAAAACAGGGAAGTGCAATTCAAAATAAAGAACTGATTCTCATGATGGGTGTGATTCTTTCATCTGTTGCTGTGAGGGGGAGCATTCAAGCCCATACAGAGCATGAACTAGCTGCAGTCCATGGTGCGGTACATTACATGGAGTGAGTTCTCTTCCCCCCTCAAAAAAGCTTTGAAATTTCTCCCATTACAGCCATTTCAGTGGTATGGAGGGCTGAGGCACCAGATGCCTAACCTCCATCCACAATGGTGATCTGTGTTTGAGAACAGACCAGAGTCACTTGGAGGCTGGCTGGGGAAGGAAGATTGAGTGTCCCAAGAACAGCATTCCACCCTCTGGGAGGGGACGCTGAGTCTTGCTACCTGCCTGTCACCCAGCAGAGGCTGGGCAGCAGCACAGTGAGATCAGCAGACATGGGTGGGAGGTGTGATGATGCAACCCGCATACGCATCGAAATGCACATGTGGGTTGAGTCATACACAGTTCCTGGTTTGTGGAAAACTGAGAAAACTACCCCAGCTCATTCCGCATCCCCCACAGGCCTCACATGACCATATGTGGCAGGTCACCTGCCAACCATGACTGTGAATAAGCGGTGATTAACCCGTAAGTCCATGAGAAAGATCAGTGGTGGGACTGGGGGGATGCTGCAATGACCGGGGATTCCAGAAGACGAAACAGGAGTAATAAAAAATAGCTTCCCTTTCTTTTAATGGGCTATGTGTTTGTGTGTGTGGCTGGGTGGGGGAAGGATTCTGAGCTTTTTGCTCCCAGGGTTGGAGCCCAGCTGATTGAGTCTCTTTTACGGGGGGGGGGGGAGTAGGTGTTTTTATTTCTCCCAAATCTAAACTTCTTTCTGATCAGTGCAGTGAAAGGTGTCACAAAAATAAATATTTATTAGAGCTTTGTTAAGTCACAAAAGTTACAAATGACAGTCTTGAACCAAAAAAAATAATGTTGTTGTATCTTTTTAGATTTGTCTCCAATCTGGTAGTCACTCAAATCCATAGTGTCATTTTCCAGTGTTACCAGTGAATATTGGTTTCAATAGTCTGGTTGTTTTTTCTTTCTCAAATAAATTCAAATGTTGTTTCTTATGCTGACCCATCATTTGTGATCACAGAGAGGCAGTGTATCCTAGTGATTAGAGTGCAATGTTGTGACCCTCGAGACCCAGGTTTGAATTCCACCAAAGACACCTACTCATGGTGTTATCTTGAATATGCCACTTACTGTAGCTTGTCTAGCCTGGATTCTTAAACCTGTGTTACCATCATGCATCCAGGACTATTTTCAGAGTGGCAGTGGCAGACCCAAAGTGTCAGGGCATGCTGTACTTTTCATCTGGTGGGTTCAGGGGGCTAGAGAGAGATTTATGTAAATGCAAGGCCAGGGACTAAGTTAGCTGTTTATCTAATAAACTGTTCCATCACTGCTGCCTTTGAATTGCCTTGTAACTGCCTTGATATTTTCTGAAAAATTAACACACAGCTAGGTATGCCACCTCTCTTCTAAATCCATGTTCGGTTTATATCTGCATCGACGTCTTTGACTGGCTAATGAAGGCAATGGACAAGAGTCAGGCAATTGACATTCTGTATTTGGATTTCAGCAAGGCCTTTGACTCAGTGCCCCATTAGTGGCTGATCAGGAAGTTGGAGGACCTAGGGACGAAGAGCACATTGACCAAGTGGTGGCAAACTGGCTCAGAGGAAGGACCCAGAGGGTGGTGGTGGTGAGGGAGCTCTCAGGAACAAGAGATGTTACAAGTGATGTCCCGCAGGAGGTCAGTGCTCAGCCTAGTTCTGTTCAGTGTATTCATTTGTGACATTGGGGATGGAGTTGAAGGCAAGATCTGCCTCTTTGTACATGACTCCAAGCTCTGTGGGAGGGTGGACAAAGACAAAGGAGCGCAGGACTTAAAGAAGGATCTGGCAAAGCTGGAGAAGTTGTCAAGTATCTGGCAGCTAGGGTTAAATGTAAAGAAGTACAAGATCATGCAGATAGGAAGGAGTAACCCGAGGGCTGAGTATAGTCTAGGGGGTCAAGGTCATGAATCAGAGGAGAAAAAGGATTTGGGGATAGCCATCACCAGTGACTTTAAACATGCTACACAGTGTAGGAAGGCAGTGGCCAAGGCAAGCAGAGTACTAGTCTGTATTGCTAGAAGGTTTACAAGCTGACGAGAGGAGGTTACATTGCCTTGGACTGTACAGGTCCTTGATGCAACTGCACCGGGAGTATAGCATGCAATAATACTGGAACCCTTGCCTGAAAAAGGATATCAACCAGCTTGAGGCAGATCAGAAGAGGGCAACAAAGATGATTCAGGGACAGTAAGGAAGAGCACATGAAAACAGATTGAGAGAACTCAACATGTACTCACTCAAGAAGAGGAGAGAGAGGGGATTTGATTGAAATCTTCAGAACCTGAAAGTTATACAAAGGTGGATATTGGGAACATTTCTGTCTTAGTGAAAACAAGAAGATTTTAACATATTTCTACATTTTTTTGTTAAATCTTGCAGGGGTGCTTCAGGTGTGTGTGAACAAAATCAGAATCAAACAGTTATAGTACTAGTGCCCCCCCCCAAAAGAAAGCAGCTTGAAAGCCCGTAATTCATTTAAGTTAATTCAGTTTTTTCCTTTGTTTTCATTCCATCATTTTAACAGGGTTCTTGGCCTCATCATTTGGTTGACTCACAATTTGCCTGACCACTTATAACAGGGTGACCATTATGTGTCTGGTACTTACTCTCTAAATTTCAATATGCCAATATGAACTGAGATCCTCCTGATTTCTCTCATTCTTATGTGGAAACCACTTCCTGACTTTTTTATATAGTGTGCTCTGGCCCATCAGAAGCTCACGGGTAATCTTTGAGGGGCTAACTGATTAGGAAAAGGCCACGCCTCTCGCATTTCTAATGCAATGTTAAAAGATTAGGAAGCTAAACCCTGGCTAATACACCGAGATTTTATTACATTTCTTATACATTTTTTTAAAATGTTGCAGGGGTGCACCTGGTGTATGGTCAAAATCAGAATCAAACAGCTACAGTACTAGTGCCCCCCCAAAAACAAAACTGAAAGCTTGAAATTTTAAGAGGGTTCTTAGTCTCATCATTCAGCCAGCATCCCCTTGATGTCAGTGATCAGACTAAGCATAATTCAGCCAAATCATGAGACCAAGAAGCCCTTTTAAATGTTAAAATGACTGAATGAAGGCAGAGTAAGAAAATGGCATTAACTTAAATGAATTGCAGGATTTCAAGCTGCTTTATTGGGGGGAAGGGCACTGGTACTATAACTGTTTGGTTCTGATTTTGATCACACACCAGCAGCACCCCTGCAAAATTTAAGAAAAAAGCATAAGACATGTAATAAAATATCTGTGTATTAGCCAGGATTGAGATTGCTAAGCCATTAACATTGCATTTAAAACAGGAGAGGTGTGGTCTTCTCTTGACCGATAAGCTCCTCAGTGGTCACCTGTGAGCCTGTGATGGACCAGGGCACACTATAAAAAGATGAAGCCAGAGAATGGTTTCCACACAAGAAAGAGAGAAAGCGGTGGTACCTCAGCTCATTTCGGCATGTTAAAAGTTTACCTGACTAATGAGTGGTTACCTTGTCATCAGTGGTTAAGCTAGTCTTGATCCGGCCAAATGATGAAACCAAGAACCCCTTTAAAATGTTAAAATGATTAAATGAAGACAAAGTAGGAAAATAGAATGCACGTTAATGAACTGCAAGCTTTCAAGCTGCTGTTTTTGGAGAGCAAGCACTGGTAATATAGCTGTTTGACTCTGATTTTGGCCACACACCAGGAGCACCGCTACAAAAATTAAGAAAGATGTCTAAGAAATGTGATAAAATCTCAGTGCATTAGCCAGGGTTGAGCTTGCTAAATCTTTAATATTGCATTAAAAATGGGAGAGTTGGGGCCATCTCCTAATTAGTAAGCTCCTCAGTGGTCACCTGTCAGCCACTTATGGGCCAGAGCATACCTTATAATAGATGAAGCCAGAGAGTGGTTTCCTCATAAGAATGGAAGAAAGCTGCGGATCTCAGCTCATATTGAATTGTTAAAATGTAAAATGTAGGTATCTGACCAATGAGGGGGTCACCTTGTCATTGGTGGTCAGGCTAATCTTGATTTGGCTAAATGATGAGACCAAGAACCTCTTTAAAATGTTAAAATTATTGAAAGAAGACAAAGTCAGGAAATGGAATTAAAGACATTGCAGGCTTTCAGGCTGTTTTATTTGTTTGGGCAGGGGAGCTGTACCTATTTGTCAGTGAAAAGAGAAAGACCACAAGGGGGCACAGTTTTAAGCTGGGAGGAGAAGGTTCAAGAAGGTAGCCAGGAGACATTCCTTTAAAGAATGGATGGTCGGGGTGGAATGAACTCCCATCTGAGGTCTTCACTCAAAAGACGAGGGGTCAAGAGATGGTGGGAAAGGGTGAATGGGAGGGTCAGGGTTTGTGGGGAGGGGGCAGGGCCCTCCGAAAATCAGGGTACAATAGACAGTAAGGCCTCCTTCTGTGGGCTATTTCGTATATTTGTATTTTTGTATGTTTGTCCTATTCAGTACTTGCTTGTAAATGAGCATTGTTCAATGGCGCTTTCTCCATGAACTACAAATACAAAGTTAGCTAGACCATCTTATATAACTTTATACAGTAGGGATGCTAGGACTGTCCCTTATAATTGTAAGAGTGTTGCATTACTCATTCTTGGGGTGAGAGAACTGTGAACTGAAGGTCACAAGAGGAGATACTCATGCCCATAAGAAACTCTCTTAGTGGCTCTATCAATGTACAGATCACGCTCAAGCTTTGTTTTAAATATCACTCTTTTTGTCTTCCAAACAATGACTTTCTGTGTGGTGTGAACTGCATCAGTGAGAAGCTCGTTTCTACTGTACAGCATACTGTATATGTCTCATATGCAACTGAAGGAAGTGCTGTGATTGGTTGGGATTGATAGCATCACATGATGCTTCAGCAATCAATATTAGATGGCATATTATTTACAGTATGTCCCAAGATGGCAACATGCATTCAAGGTTCTTAAGCCACCATAAACTATATCCAGCTGTTGTAATCAGACAGGCAAAAAAATCACCCACTGCATTATGGTAGGTGTTGGATGGAACAGGTGCCATAGGATGCTAGCGTATCATTGAAATATGTCTACATCCTGGCTTTAGAACACTGTGCTGCCTATGTTTAAACCTTATGAGTGAGATTTGTTGAAGAATTGGGTCTGTTTTTTTGAATGCAGCTGCAGAAATCTGCCTGAAAAGTTAGACCACAAAAAGTTGGTCTTACTTTCCGGATGGGATTCCGCACTTGCATCCGACAAACAGACATAAGTCCCGCAGCTGTGGTAGAAATTGCCGTAAACTGTGGTATTTGTCACAAATGTGTTCAGATGTCTGTGGATAGGACACAAACATCTGGATGCACCTGTGTGGATGCAGTATGCTTCTGAAATAGGGACACCAGTGCTGCATCCACCCCATTAAAAAGCCTGCACTCTGTATCTCTCTCTCTCTCCTTTCTTTCTCTCTCTCTCTCTCTCTCTCTGTCACGCTCACTCACACTTTCACTCTGCTGCTTTAATATTGTGTCCTCTCTGTGCCTTAAGATTGCAGAAAGTATTCATAGCTTGTAATGAGCTGTGGGGTACAGTGTGTTTAAAAGGTATTATATAAATTTCTATCCTTATTAATAAAGAATAGAACCCCCAAGATCTGAGAGATTCAATTCTCTTTTGAACCATTTCCACTTTTACTTTTCCTTATGTATATATTAATACATCCCCTGGAGCCACTCATTGTGGAATAAGAGTGGTTTCATGTGCATTCTGCTCAAAAGAGAACAGTGAAGTGAAGCTGAGCTGTTCTGACTCAAGCAGAATGAAAGTGAAACCACTCTTACCTGCAACGAGTGGGGAAGGGGGATGTAATAATATATTCTAGATCAAGACAGAGCTCAATGTTATTTTTTTTTAACTGTCCAGGAATGTGCTCATTTCCAGGGCATCTGCATGTGAGATGCTCTTCACAGAATAAGGGTGTCTCACGCACAGGATAAAGAAGCACTCCGATTGGTCAGAAGCGCTCCCTTGAGCTATAATACCGAGGATGCACAATGCTATTGAGAAGCAGGATTTCATTTTGGGGGCAGATTATACGCAGTTTTGCAGCCAGGTAAACTGAAGCACAAGTACTGTAGGTCCAGTAACTTTCCCAAAGTCACACTGTGAGACAGAGATTGTGATATGATTTTAACCAGGATCTCCTGGTTCAAGGACCTTAGCCCTAAGCACTTGAACATGCTGCCTGAGTTCTACTGTAGGGACGCATTTTAATGCTACATGTGCTGTAAGGCAGACATAACTGTAATTAGTATTGATAACTGATCCATGAAAGATAATGGTGCAGAACTACAGACTCCCAGTTCATAGAATCACTAGGTCCAATGGATAACTTTCAACTGCAGTTTGGTTGTCTGTGCAAATTTCAAATACATTTTTTTGGCATGGGAAAAACCAGTGCAGGATTTCTACAGACACTGTGCTGGGATAAATGACATGGAGCAGCTAAGTAGCTAAAGTCTACAGAGGAAACATTTTTCATACCTGAAGTGTCAGTTCAGGTGAGGTAGAGAGAACTTTTTTTGAGTGTTTTGGGGCAATGTTTTCAGTTTTAGTAGACAGTGTAGGGAAATTAGCTGGTCAGAGTATTACAGTATACAGTGAGCTAAGTGGTAGGGGTGGCCTAATACTGTACCTTATTTTGAATATTTAGCCAAATATTTGCATTCAGGGACCCAAATATTTGAACATTTGGTATTCGTATTTATTATTTGTGTACCTGTGGGGGAGAGTAAAAAACAGTCCCCCTCCCACCTACCTAGCCCAATCACACTAAAAACAATCCTTCTCCCTCCCCAGCACCCACAATTTAAGCTTTCATTAAAGAAAAATCCCATGATGGGTGACTGGCACAACCCTCTCGCCTTTAAGACTGGCCGCTGTCTCCTCTGTCATTTTTAAATTTAATAAATCATCCCTCCATCCTTCCACCCCAGCAGCTGCATCCAAGTCCCACCCTCCTACCACCCAGCACCCAAATTTCATAAAATGAACTATCCCCCCCCCAGGCATAACAAGGTGACCGACACAACCTGCCATCCTCCATGGCTGATTACCTTCTTGTGAAAATGTTACTATGTGAGCAAGTGCAGGAGCACAATTCACAAGATGGCAGCTGGCTGTGGAGCAGGGTGGGTTGTGTCAGCCACCTTCTCACACCTGGTTGGATGGTTCATTTTATGAAACTTGGGAGCTGGAGGTGGAAGGAGGGTGGAACTTGGGTGCTACTGCTGGGGTGGGGGACTGGGTGGATGATTTATTACATTAAAAAATGGTAAGAGGAGATGGCGGCCAGTCGTGGAAGTCGGGGTTGTGCAGTTCACCCATCGTGGAAGTCTTCTTTAATGAAAGCTTAAACTGTCAGTGCTGGGTGGGGGGAATGATGGGAGTGGGCTTGTTACAGAGGGTGGGAGATGGGGTCATTTTTAATGTGATTGGGCTGGGGAGGAGGGGAGGAGCTGTTTTTTTCCTTTTCTATTGTTGAAAGTATTTCCTGAATACAAATAGGCATGAACAGCTCCACTATTCATTATTTGTATTTCAATAATGAATAGTGCATTATTCATGGTTTTTGGGAAATACTGTTTATTACTTACACAACCCTACTAAGTGGTTGCTACAGTATATGTGAAGGAGGCGTCTGATTGGAGGAGGAGCAGAATAAGCTTAGTGCATTCCCACAGGGGTTAGGTAAATCCAGGACCTATGGCTGACACTACTGATATCAATACAGATTATTTTTGACTGTAAAAGGAGTCCTTAAAATTATCCATTTTAATGCTAGAAGTCTAGCCTGGTTCTATGAGTTAATAGCTACTGCACAAAGGCGATCACTATTATCGCGACCTGCATTATTGGCGAAAACATTTTCGGCGATATGCAGAAAAAGGCTACTGGGAATTGTGCATGTGGGGGGCTATGCCCCCTGCACCCCCCTAAATAAAGATTCTCAACTCTAGGGGGATGCATGTCAGGGAGGGGGCACATCCCGGTTCAAAAAAAATTCTAAGTCCTGCAGCTGCGGGAAGCGCAAAAGGAACACCTGTTTCCAGTCCCGAACCCAGGACCTGCTCCATCAGAACCAACCACCCTCTCCAACACACCACACAGTTGGCTCAGCAGAAGCAGGCTTACCACAGGGTCACATCCCTCTTCCCCATCCCTTCACGTCCTGTCGCCCACCCTTCCTTCCTGTTGCCACCCTAACCTTGCGGTTGCAACATTCGCCATCCCCCTACAGTCGCTCACGATGATAGCACCATCATATCGGTCGCCGTCATGACAGTCATCCATATGCAGTTGCTATCATCACAGTATATCGTATAGCCTCTAAGTTATATGAAACAGAAGCCTGGGTTAATTACTATAGGCCAGACATCTTAACAATATCTGAAACATGGCTTCACCCTACAATTTCTGAAAATGAATTGGTTTTGCCAGAATATCGAGTTTACAGAAAGGACAGGGAGAAGGGTAAATGGGGAGGGGTTATGTTTTATATAAAAAAATTATTTGTCAGCAGAACCTCTTACTCACGCTGAGCTAAGTCTTCATTGCCTTGAGTGTTTAGGATTAGAAGTTAGTTTGGGAACATCTAAAAAGTTACGCATTTATTATATTTATAACCCTTCCAAAAATAATAATCTGGGGTTTCAGGACTTTGTTGAAGTAGTGAGTGTCTATGGCAAATGAGAATTATTGGTAGTAGGTGATTTTAAGCTGAACTGGATGGGCAAAGACTGCTTTAAATATGACTGCTCTCCTGGATTCAGGCCTACAGCAATTAATAACTAACCCCACTCACCTTAACTTAAACTATAACAGGCACACTCTATTAGATTGTTTTTTAATCAACAGGAAGGAGCATATTGCTGCCAGTGGTCTAATACCAGATTCTATTAGTGACCATCATCCAGCTTTTGGAATATAGAAGGATGGATGAATGCAAAAGCCATCGCCTAGATATATTGAAATCAGAAATTACAATAAATTAGATGTTGCCAGATTTTTAGTTAGGTTATCTAATGTAGAGTGGTCTTATCTGAAAGCTATACCAGATGTAGATTGTGCATTGGACTATTGTATCAAAGTTTTTATGGAGTTAGTAGATAAATATGCACCAGTGATTAGGAAGAGAGTTAGTGGGAGGAAAACCAAATGGCTAAATAAAAATCTTTTTAATTTGATGAAAGACAGGGATTCTGCTTGGCTAAAATTTAAAACAAGTAATACAGCCTTTGACTTGAACACAGGAAACAAAGGAACAATTGTAAAAAGGAAATTAAAGCAGTCAACATTAATTTCTTTAAGCAACAACAAGTGAAAAATCTGTCCAACTCAAAAAAATTCTAGGGTTCTATTAGATCCCTATTAATCCCTTCCAATGATGCCAGCACTTGTCGGGGATGTGGTGACTGACCCTATCTTAATTGCTGATGAATTTAACTCACAATTCACAAATCTGGATAAATATCTGATAGGCCAGCAGGGACAAACCACTACTGATCAGGCTGATAAACTAACTAGGCCAAGTTTTAATTTAAAAATTGTAAAAAGTACTGAAGTAATAAAACTGCTTAAAAAGTTAAAAACTGATAAGACACCTGGCTATGGCAAACATCTGCCTAAACGTTTGACAGTTGCATCATCTAAAATTGCTTATCCCCTTAGCTTACTATTTATCTTATCATTCCAAACAGGACAAATACCCAGTCTGTGGAAAAAGTCTTGCATAATACCCGTACATAAAACAGAGTCCCAGTCTGAATTCAGGATTTTTTGACCTATATCAATTCTGTCAGCACTCTCAAAAATACAGGAAAAATAGTTTACTCACAGCTAAATGATTATATCAGGACTCATGATTTAATCTCTTCTAACCAATCTGACTTCAGTGGGGGGTGGGGTGGGGGATACAGCACTGGGACTGCCTCGGTTGGGTTCACGGACACTGTCCATTGGGCTACCAAGATTGATGGCCTAATAGGCGCAGTGTTCGTGGATCTAACCAAGGCATTCAATTTAGAAGATCATACTATCGTACTGAAACATCTTGAGCATGTGAGACTTGTAACCCACGCTATTAATTGCTTTAGGGATTACCTTGACAATAGGTTCCAGTGTGTTAAATTTAATAGGGCTTTTCCTACCTCCTGTAGGGCCCAGTGTGGAGTCCCATGGGCCCCATACTGAGCTCTTTGCCTTTTACTCTCTTCATTGACCCTATCTCACAAGTACCACACAGCTGCAATTTAACAGACAATGCAGCACTGATGTTTCATGGTTCATCTGTTCTAAAAATGAATTCTGTACTAAGCTGTGAGTTTTCTAAAATCCAAAATTGTCAGAACAATCTAGTTTTAGGTAAAATAAAAACTGAAGACATGTTGTTTGGATCCGATGTTAAAATAAAAAATACTCGAGTGACTTTACAGCTTGTTCACATGGGGGGGGGGTTAAAACTGAGACAGTAGATTCATTTAAATATTTAGGTATTACTTTGGACCAATCCCTAAAATTCAATGTGCACATGGACAAAGTTCCTGGTAAGATACATGCAAAGATAGGAACATTATACCGTCTATGAAATTTCTGAACAAAAGAAACACATCTTGCTATCGCTCAACAAAATCTCTTCCCAATATTGAACTGTGTATCACTGGTCACTGATACTGCTCCAGCTTGTACTGTAACTAGAAAAGGGACATTCTACAAACATTAGGGTTGTTTGCACTTTTGGCTCCCCAGCAAACACATCATTGCCACATATTAAATCAACTCAACTGGTTTTATGCACTGAATAATTACAGGTTTACAATGTCCCATTTTTATATTCAAAATAATAATTACTGGAATTCCAGTTACTTTACAAAATTCACTTACCAAATATTCTTTAATTTGTGAATCAAGATCATCTACAAAGTCTCAATTGGTCTTGCCCCTTGTGCAATCAAACGCAGGCAAGAAAACATTTGCCTACTGTGCTGCTTCTGTCTGGAGTACTTTACCTCTTAATGTTAAGCAATCTACATTTGTTAACACCTTCAACACTGCAGCCTTCAACTATTTTAAAAGTTTGAATGTGTGTGTGTATGTAAATGAATGTGTTGTATCATTATTTCTGTATTTTATTGTCAAAACATGTATATATATATATTTATACATTTGTATGTTGTACTTTTACTTGACTTCATGTCATACCTGAAAACAGAATGTACATTTCAGAGTACTTACCTGCAATTTTAAAATAAATGAAATGAAATGAAGTGGCAAGTTAGCCAGAAGCCCTAATGCTGGGTCTGGGTATACCGCACTGTCGCAACATTTTGACAGTGCTGTCCCCTATAGCAACAACAGTACCACGTCGCTGTAGGGAACCCGTTGGAACGTGGCACTGTCTGTCGGGGGTCCTGCACCCCCCTGAATCAGCTTCAACTTGGAGTTGACAATCCTAAGTGGGGGATTGTGGGGGGCAAAGCTCTCCGAAGAAAACACTTGTTTTAATACGAAACTGGCAGCTGACTGCAAAATGCGGTTGACCTGCTGGTTTCACTGTCTGGTCATTCGACAAACATTTTGTTGACGATCAGTGGTGGATCCCTGGGACTGAACTCTTAACATTTATAAATTAGACACTGTTTCAGGCAATGGTACTTGTTACAAGGCAAATGGATTTGGTTGAGTGGAAGTAGGCCAGGGGGACAAATGCTGTGTATAACAGCATACAGTAGGTTACTGGAGAAGATGGAAGTGCATGTTGAGCACTGTCAGAGCTGTGTGATATATACGATTCTGCCACAGTGGGCAGAGTGGGGGTACACATGCAGCCTCTATGAGCTGATCACTGCTCTGGGTAGGAAAGCTAGCAGCTGGTGGGACTCTGAGGAAGGGAAGGGGTCAATGGAGAGGCTAGTGTCTAGGACACTGGGAGGAAATCAGAATTGGCATGCAGCCAGGGCTGTGCGATGTACATAATCTGGTCTATGGAGGGCAGGAGGTTACATCTGCAGCCAAATCAGGTTGGTTGGTGCTAATAAGAGGTATGTTGCCAGGCTTCAGTAGCACTTGGAGACACAATAGTGTGCAATGAAGTGAGCAAGCAACTAAGGGAGAATGGTGAGAGTAGGCTAAGGACTTGAGCACTGAGCCCTGGCAAGAACAAGCAGGGTAGGAAGCATGAACTATGATTTCTAGTGGTAGGGATGGGATATGTAAATGGACATGCAAGGTAGCAGGCATGATTATATGGGACCAGCATTGCTGGTGAACACTAGCAACAGGTATCAGCATCTAGCTGCCAAATTGATGGAGGTCAACAGGTGAATGCAGTTGGTGAGGCAGTCCAAGCACCAGCACAGCTGACCTGCTAAGGAGAAGAAAAGTAAAGACTGAGTGGATGGCAGAGAGGTAGTTGTCATTGGGGTGTCCATAGTTAGGGCAGTGGGAAAGTGGAGGGGGCATTACTGGACCAGCATTGCTGCGTAAGTAAGGTGGTTTTCCTGTCTGTAGCATGGGTTGAATGAGTGTTATCCAGGGTGAAGCAAGCCACTAGGGAAGGAGCAGACCATTAATGTAGTAGTCATAGTAGTAGAACTAGTAGCGTAATAGTGGTAGTAGTAGTAGTTGTGCGATTTGGCCACTTCAGTCACAATTTTGTCATATTTTTCTGTGATTTTGTTAATGTTTAATTCTCCAAAAAAGGGCCTGGAGATAAGTTTTGACAGAAGGATGCACAGTTTTACTGAAAAGCTCACTTGTGAGAGAGAATGTATATTGCAAATATTTGACATTCCTCTTTGCCTGAGACAAGGCATATTAGAGATAAACAGGGGTTAAATGTCAAAAGGGAATTGAAAATTTCCTGATATATAGCTCCTCTGTAATAACCTTTTACATTCCAAAGGGGGAAATTGGTATTTCCTGATGCAACTGATCAAAGAAGACCAGTCTAGTAGGACAGGAGATGAGAAGAACTCTCTTACTGTCATAAACCTTTCCACTTCAAAGCAAAATAGTTGAAAACAGGATCTGGGAAACATCCATTCTGGAAGTCTATTATGAATTCACTTCAAGTGTCATATTCATCTCCATTTAAAAAAAGCCAGGAGGTCGGTCTGTGGGGGAATCTAATTAATTAATAATACTGATTCCCTTAAAATCTTGGAAAGAGCAAGAGAGACCCCTGCTGGCCTAAAGATATGGCCACTAGCTAATTCGAAGGACAGCGTTACAGACTGCAGGACCAGGGGTATTTAAGGCCCCTCAGAACAGAAACTCAGTGCACAGCATTTTGAAAAGGACACTCTTCCTGACACACAGAGCCAGACTGTGATAAATGGCTACAAGAAGAACTGGGACTTGGAAACTTTTGCAGAAACTTTATTTATTTTCTGGACTTTCAATTCTCCACAGACACGGTAGAAACTAGACAGTTAAACTTCACAGTGCATCTTTGTATGTATGTTTTTTCAACTTTTGTTTGTTATCCTGTAACCAAATTTCTGAATCTTTTGTTTGTAAGTCTTGTATGATAATTATTTAAGTACTAGTAAAAGTATTTGCTTCTAATAACTGCCTGGAAGAGATTTTATGGTGTGTGTAAATGTGGGAATGTTTATTCAATGTGTGACACACCTGTTTATTTATTTATTTAGCTTTTGTTGACCGGGTAGGTACACTAGACAAGTTATATGCCTATTTTCAGGTACGACCCCGGAGAGTACAGTGAAAAATACAGGTTCAGGCAGGGTACATAACAACAAGAGGGGCAATATACAGAGTAACAAAAGAGCAAGGTGAACATAGATAGTCTACAGTAAGCAGTAATAGGTAATATATATATATATATATAGAATAAATAGGCTAAGTCATTCAATGGCAATAGCAGTAATTACAGTGTATGAGTGACCCTTTTACCAGAGCCACAGAAACAGATAATTCCTGAGCAGATAAACAAGTAAATTGCATGCTTCCCAGAGTTAAAAGACAGTAAGCAGCATCATTAGAGCCTGCAAGAAGGATTCCAGGATTGGATGAGTCCAATTTAGAGACCTGGTTAAGGTGGCTTGGGACACCCACATGCAGAGGCCAGTTTCAAGTGCTCCCACAGGGAATTCTGGAGGCTCAAGTGGGAGGGAAAGGAATTAACATGGTCAGAAAGGGAGCTCCATAGCCTCAGAGCACACTTGGAGCACACTCGGAGTGTGTCCGATGCCTAACTAGAAGGTCGGATAGTCTAACCTTTACAATACCTCACTGTCAGACCTCTCAAGCTCAGCATTCTTACCTTGTCAGAGCCTCCACCTGGTTCAACTTAACTTGCTACCTACAGAAATCTCCAACATTGCCACGACTGGTGCTTTTAAGTGTAAACTGCATCAGCACCTCATGGCTAGTGCCTTCTGTGATTGCTTCTTATAATCCCCTCTAGGCATACTACCCTCAAGCATCCCTCCTCACTGCCTCAGCTCCTCCTCCTCCTCTCCAACCCCCCATTACTGGGTATAGGATGAATCTGTCTCCTTTTCTTTTTCATCCCCCCTTTCCTCCTCCCTTGCTGTTTCCCATCTACCACATACCCATGCAATGTCCTCCCCATTTCTCCCCTCCTCCCTCTCTGTCTCCCATACCACCCCTCACCACCACTCTTCTTTCTCTTTTCCCACTAACCCACTCATAACAAAGCTTCACTGAGCTGCCTGTGACTTGTACTGTATAATTAACTCGTAACACAATTCCTTGGCAATGCATTTGGCTGCTATTATTGTAACCTTATTTGTCTTTTTTTTTGTAAGTTCCATTGTAATGGTCATGTTATGTTTTGTACCTTATTGTCCTTATTGCCTTGACGTGGAACCTTTGTAAAAGAGTCCTCGGCTCAAAGGTGTCATCCGAAATACAAATAAATAAAATAAAATAAAGTAAAAAAACACTTGGAGTTTATTCCTAAGGTGGTGCAATAGCTGCCAAAGACTAGGATCCTGGAAGGGAATCTGGGTGCCTAAGTAAGGGAAATACACAGGGTCTTGGGAGGATCTGTAGGGTTTGAACTAGGTTACTGCACCACCTGTGGGAGAAGACACATTCAGGGTTACGAGGACAGCCCCAAAGAGCTTGTAACACCTGGGTCCTCCCCCCCAGTGCAGCAACCAAGGAGGGTTCCTACAGTAACTGGCTACAGACTAGAGACTGTATTTTACCCTTACACATATTAGTGAGGAAACCCTGGACCCTCGTGGTGAGTGTTCAGTTGTGAACTCAGCAAGCACTCTAGAAGAACACATGAAGGGTATTCCTGGTCCCCTTGTCATGGATTGCACTTAGGGGTGGGTACTGTGAGCTCAGTGGACCTGACCCCCAGGAATGGGTTTGTGACAGTAGTCATCATCATAGTAGTAGTGGTAGTAGTACAGGTAGTAGTAGTTACCATAGTTGTAGTACTAGTAGTAGTATTAGAAATGTGTTTGTTAATGTGTCTCTCCTCAGTTGAGGTCTATTACAATTGTGTTTTACACAGAGTGCACACAAAAATATATCAATAAACAATAAATAAACACAAAATGAAAGACTAAATCGATAAATTAATCTACAACAGCGAACTTCCTGCAAACTAAAAGTCAGCCTCTCAGTCCACCCTGTAGAAGGCCTGTTCCATCAAATACAATTTCAATACATGTTTAAAGGGGGCCAGGAAACTATCTGAATGAACTTCCACTTGGAGTGAGTTCCATAGAGCAGGGCTAGCCACTGCTTAAGCCAGATCAACATGAACATCAAATGTAAGGGAAAGGATGGGAGATGTGGGCCACAGGCAACTTCAGTTCATCTTTGAGTTGGGGCCCATAAATTAGGTTAACTGGTTCAGCAAGCAGCTGAGTATATAGGAATGGATGCTTGTGCAACGTGGAATAGTGTTTCTGCTACTGGATTGAATGAGATTACTTTGTACAGTTGGGAACTCAGTACTGTGGTTTGTAGTAGGTAAGATGTTGAATATGAATGAGCATAAGGGAGTCCCTTCAGGGATCTATTTTGGGGTTTCTTGTTATTTGTCATTTTTATGGGTGAATTGTTGAGATTGTTTTCAAATGTAACTATTAAAATGTATTCAAATGACAGTCTTTCTTTTTGCAGCCCGTGACCAAAGTGAGATCCAAAAAGTATTGCATTTGGAGTTTAATAATGTAGAAATTGGTTAATTCAAAATAAGTTACTTTTGAATAGTAAAAAACAAATATAATGCTATTTAAATCTAGAACTGAAAAAAAGAGAGACTGTATCAAGTAGTTTGAAAATATATATACTTTGGAAGGTGCTAAAATTGATCAAGTCAGTTAGGTCCTTTAGTTTTATTCTGAGTTAAAGTTTGATGATCATATAATGAACTGTGTGTTAAGGTTTCACAGAATTTAAGTGCCCTCAGGAGACACAAGTGTTGCATGGCAAAAGAAACAGGAGAAAAATTGACATCATTGGTTATATTGCCCATGTTGGATTATGGTTGTGCAGTCTATGGAATGACTGGTAAGGGGAGTTTACAAAGGTTGGATAGACTGCGCTACCATATTGCAAGTTTGTTTGGGGGTTTTCAAGTCCTCCAGCAATGATGCATCACTATGCATTGCTTTTGGAATTAAATTGGACATCTTTAAGAATTCGGAGACAAAGACATGTGTTACATTTTTTATATCAGGTCAGGCTCCACTCTATTTGTTAGATAAGTTAACTCCAATTTCCTCAAAATACTCCTTATGGGAAGCAGTTAGAAGGGGCCTTCAAGTGCCAAAGATAAGATCAAAATATGGTTTAATGTCATTTAATTATATTGTGACAACAGCGTGGAATTCACTGCCTCCTCCTAGGTTATGACATTTTTCAGCTTACAACAGTTTTAAAGTAGCTCTTATGGAGTGGTCAGTATTTGTTTGTGATTGTATTTGAATATTTGTTGTATTTATTATTTTATTGTGTATGTAATTATTACTTTTGTGACTTTGTTTCCTTGTACATAGGACGGTCTTGCAAACAGGCTTTGCCTAGTATGCAATCCTTTCAAAATATAAATAAAAATCAAACTTCAAACTTCAGTGTATGTCTTTTCATGCTCTCAGTTCAGAGGAATTACCACCATATTTGGGTACCAATGCCATGGAACCCTTTTGAGGAGGGTCCTCCCCATGTTGTCACTGGAGCAAGGTCCCTTGATTAAAGGTTCCTCAGGTAAGATGCCCAAAAGTCAGAGCGAAAAGCATAGTGGAATGGTTAGGACATTGTCTTCCTCCAAGGAAAGAAGAAACATATAAACATAGACAGTGCTGGCAGAAAAAGACCACTGGTTCATCCAATCTGCCCAGTTTTACCATACTCTATCTGGTGACCTATTGTCACTAAATAAAAGCACATGAAAGACCATGGCATTGAACTAACAGTGAAGGGAAACCACCATCCAAGTTCCACCTCATCTGGTGGACAACAATTAAGTATCAGTACATAATGACTCACTTTTACAACCTTTAGCACGGAGACAAGGGAGAAACCCTTGTGATGAAAATCTCTCGGGATCCAAGGCTGGTGTGGTCTTGGATTTTTCAGGATGATTTTATCACCAGATGCAATGGATGACCAGTAGAAAAGGTAGCTTCTACTGCAGTGTGAGTGGAGCCAGTGGATATTTGGGGTCTAATGAACCATGGTTTCTTTTGCTGCACTGTCATGCACACAGCCCTTGTTTTTACAGGCCCCAAACCATGACTTAACTCCTTGTCCCTGCCCCACCATGACCAGCTGCTTCACCACCAATGCTTGCAAAACTTGTTCTTGGTTGAACTGGCATGGTAGAATACTGATTTGCTCCTTTCCTCTTCCTGCATACCTTTCTTCTTCTTTTTTTTCTTTTATGTTTTCTAAGCATTGATGATACACACACACAACAAATGATGACATGAAACAGCCACTGGCAGATGATAACAATGGTGACTCACAATAGTTGTTGATTCTTAGATGCTCACATGGTGCACACGGCTGGTGAAACACACACACACAAGCAAAAAATTAAAACAAATTCTATGCCCTGCACCACCAGTACCCAGTAAGAAAAGAAAATTGTAAAATCCTTCCAAACATCCCTCCCCCTGCACCTTTCTGAGTCTGCTAAATTTTCTTCACTCTGCCCTGTTCCTGATCCTGCTCAGTGGCAACAAAAATTAAGATAGATTTCGGTGCCCTCTACAACAGCAGCACTTATTAAAAAAATCTGTCAATAAATCCTTCAAAATGCCCCCTGCATTTTTTCCAGTTGGCATAATTCACCCTGACAGACTCAGCTGCAGAGTCTGCAGCTACCACTACGGGCTCACACTGCGTAGTCTCTCCTCTTCTCTGCAGTGTGATTTCACTAGCCTGCCTGTCTGCTTGAAACTACTGTTGAATGTAGTGATTTAGATAATTGGAATGATAATGCATACTTCTCTGATGATTCTAAAGTTTGTTTTCATCAGAGTCACTCTTTTTAATATAAAATCAACTCCTCAAGTGGCCAGGTCCTTCCCCAGCGAGGGAACAATGAAAATGGCACTAAGATGTGTGTGGTATGAGGCATTCTCGATCTCCGGTATCTTTGATTGACTGCTGCCAGTGTGTTTCCTTTAAAAATCACATGCCTTGGCAGGTCCATGACTGGAGGAGCAGCGAGCTACAACCCATGGTGCTGATAATCTGTCCTAGTAGAATCTCCCAGGGGTAGAAATAATTACATAAAAGAATTATAGGCCAAACCTGAGCCTAATCTGGGTTGTGCATGTGTGGGGGTTGCTGCCAACTGTACCATATAATGCATTAGCTGCACTGTGCTGCATCCAGCCACAGGACATACCCCATCAGGGTCTCTTGCAATCTACTTAAGTTAAGCTAATTTGGACAATGATCTCTACTGCTGACCAGGTTGGGGGGGGGGGGACTCCAGAGGGGTAATTTCTTTGTGGAAAGCTAGATGGGGAGGTTGTGGCTGACATCACCCAGTGGAACCTCCTTCCCTTGGGGGTGGTGGGCAGAGTGGTCACTCTTAAGATGAACGTTCTACCCGGATACCTCTTTCTTTTCCAGACACTCTTGTCAGAACAATAGGTTAGAATACCAATTTCTTATTATGGGCACTTAGCTAAGCCTTTAGCTCCGTGTCATAAAATTTCTATAAAACCTTTTAAACCATGTAAGACTGGCTCAAATCATACTAACACCTATTGCATGCCATTCTAGATATGTTTGTGTCACACCCACATGTAATATGTAGAAAAAAATGATGTTATTTGTGCCTGTACAATTCTTCTAATTACTAGTATTTTGCATAGATACAAAACATTGTAAACATAATGAAAATCATTGTAAACATAAACAACAAAGGTTTCAGAAAATTAAACAAAACAAAAATTTCAGAAAAGTAACAAAACTACAAAGAGACAAACAAAATTCAGAAGCAATGAATAGCATCAGCTGTATACCATGCCTTCAGCATGCTTTTGTACATAGCATTACTTTTCTGTATGAGAACTTGCAAACTCTTTGCATTAGTGTTTTGGACTATATTGAGGTATAACACTTGTTTAAATATCTTTTTTACATGCAAAAATGTTTATAAATATATATCTATATCTATATATATATATATATATATATATATATATATATATATATATATATATTTATTATTTACATTTAAGCTTGAACTATGTACCCAACACACTAGTATCTAAGAATTATTTTTCTTATGCAACCTCCCGGCTAAGCCCAATTAGAATATTATAAAAGTTAATTGAAGAGAAGCTGATGTCTTCAGGACAACTTTAGCAAAACATAATACAGTATTTAGACATAGTTTAGCTTTTATTTCACATTAGTTCCATATTCTTCCTCCCCATTATTTATCACTGAGGTCATTTGCATGAAAACAGGATCTTTGCTCCTGAGGAGTTCATCTGTTTCTGTTGCTTTCTCCCTGCCTGAGATCATAATACACTGCTTGTGACATCACATTTACTCCCATGGCAACAGAGTGTGGTGTCACAACAGAGGGTCATGGTATCATGCAGTAATGGTGAAAATAAAACAGCAAATACATTTGGGCGACATTAAACGAGCAATCCCAATAGCAGCGACTGACACAATACAGCGATTGAACGTTTATGACAACTTCTAAAATTCCAAATACTCTACTATCAAAGAGCAGCATGGAGTCAGAATCTTAGAAATAGGAGAGGTGTAGGGGGCACAGCCCTCCATGGAGGGTGCGGGGAGCAGAGCCCCCCCACATCACAAGGGGGTATAAATAGGCGTGTGCTAAGGTGTTTAACATACCTGACTGAATGCTGTGAGAATGGCTGAGGAATTCTTATGGAGCCAGAAAGGAGTGCTGCTTGTGTTCCATGGTGGCTCTCTGTAGCTCCATGATGAGGCTGTTGGTGAAAAGGTATACTGGAGATGTGCAGAGTGCCATCATTATAAATGTTTGGCACATCTCCATACAGTTGAGGATCATGTTGGTGCAGCAGTGAAATCCCACAATCACATAGCTGATGCCTCTGAAGTTGGTGCCAGATGAGTGGTGGGAGAGATGAAGGAACGTACCTGGAGCAGCATGGAATCCACTGCACAGGTGGTGTTACAGAGTGCCTCTGGCTCTAGTGATGTGGTTGCCAGCTGTTTGCCATCAGTACGTTTACTAAAGTGCACCATCCAGAGGATGCACCAGATGGAGCAGTAATCTCCAGCAATGCCTGCAACTGTAGATGTGCTGAGTATACCTCGAGAGTATACTGTGACTGTCGCCAGTGACCACTTTCTGTACTGTGATAGCGGTATGAGTGCAGAGCGGTACATTATTTATGAGGCTGAGTGGAATTTGGGGGTTTGTCTCGGTGCAAACAGCAGTTCATGGATGGAACATTCATGACCTGTCCCACTCTTTTCAAGCAATTATACATGGTGCACAGACTGAAGAATGGCACTGTGATGCCGTATGTGTTCATCATGATGACGTCAAAGCGTGTGCACACCTATGAGCAGGTACTGGAGCAGTTGCAGCACTGGGGTTCCACCTTGTGTCCAGACAGTATAATGCTAGATTTTGAACTTGCTGCAATCAAGGCCGTTAATGCTGTTTTTCCCTCTGTCCAGGTGAAAGGATATTTTTTTCACATGGGACAGGCTTTGTAGAGGATGGTGCAGCAGTGTGCTGCTGTTCATGCTCGGTACATGTCAGATGCTGAGTTTTCTTTGCATGTCCAATTGCTGCTAGCAGTGGCATTTGTACTGGTGCAGGATGTAATTGCCACATTCGAGGAATTGTGGGAGTGGTCATTCTATGTCTGGAATGATGAATTGCTTCAACCTCTCATAGAGTACTATGAGGATACTTGGATTGGGAGACCACTGAGCCGTTTCAGTTGACGTCGTCCGGTATTCATGCACCAGTACTGGAATTGCTGCAATTCATCTTGGGTGGGGCAGGCTCAAATACACAATGCTGTCAAGAGGTGGCACAAAGGATTCGGTACTCATCTGGTGCATTCCACACCTCAATCTGGAAGTTTGTCGAATGCATTCAGGAAGAGCAGTGACTTGCAGAAGTAAGGATGGAGCAGCTACTTTCTGCTGCAGAAAACCCAATGGTGCAGTGCCGGTATTGTGATCTAACAGAATGGTTGATGCAGATTGTGGCAGAATACTGTGAGTGGAGTTGTTATGATTATTTAAGGGGGCTTGCCTACAATTTTCAGCTCCAGATTTGAGCTGAATAATTGCTATTTTGGGAATATTGCTGTAATATGCAATTGCTGATTTGACCCTTGCTATTATATAGTCACTCATTTGACATTTGCTGTTATTCACTCACTCATATGACATGGAACTGAGGATTATGATTTGATGTAAGGAGTAAGCTATAGAGGCAGATGAACTCTGAGGAATAAATATAATGTATTTACAGCATATACATTTTCTCAGTAATAAATAATGGGGAGGAGAAATCTATAGAATATATATGGAATGCAAGCTGTATTGTACCTAAGTATTATGTTTTTCAAAGTTTTCTTTGAGGCATCAGCAGCTCTTTAAAATACTACTCAGATATCTGGTTAGCTATGGAGTCTGGTTTCTTCCTTAAGTTCAGAATGTTGGTGGGAATCTTCTTTCCTGGCTAGCAAAGTTCTTTTAGTGACTGAATCCTGTTGTTTCTGTTTCTTTTCCTGCTTGCACTCGAACCTTGGACTTGGGACCCATCTGTTGTCAACACATCACTGCAAACGTGCTTCTTGGCTGATGGACATCAATAGGCAGTCTCTGTCCTTGTTCTGGTTTTGGTGGGAACTTCAAAACATCACTTAACAGTCAAAATGTCCTCTGCCCATACAGAAGTCTTTACTGCACCAGGATTTGGAAGATTCTGCTGTGAAAAGTTATTTTTCATTGTGGCTGGCTTTGCTGCAGTTTCTATTTCCTTCCACACTTGAACCTTGGGCTCCTGACCTCAGCACCTCTGGCATAAACACAGAAATGAAGGCTTGGTTCCTTGCTGGACCAGACATCACCAGGCAGGCATGGGTCTTGGCTTTAGGCTTTTGCAGGAATCTCAAAACAATAAAACAAACAACAACATTAGCAGGTCTGCAGGCACATATCCTTCTAACATGCAGTATAGGCAAGAACTGGGCTGGATTTACCAGTGTTTGGCTTTATTACCTCTAGTCAGAGCATTATCCTGACATCATTTCCTGAAAATTTTACCAATTTTGACTGGATTCTGCAAATGATGAAAGAGGTGGGTCTTAACCCTTTTCAAGGACTAGTCCCTCTGGTTCAGGGTATAATTTTCAAGCTTATAATTACTTTTTCTTCCATATTTTGAATGCAACGTAACATTGTCTTCATATAAACATTTCTGAATTTAGCTCAATAAAGGTAATCTTTTAAAGTGCTTCTCATTTTTATAGGACAAGTATTTTCTGATATAAATTCATAATGACTATAACATTAATTCTTAGCAAAATCTTTAAAACATGAAATAGTCATTCTGTTCTCCAAGTAGCAGGCCCCAAAATGAGGTAAGTCCTTTCCAGGTAGCATTTTAAAAAGTTAATAAAAAGGCAAAGACTTCTTCCTGAGGATAGCTTCCTTTGTTTGTGAGCACTGGAGCATGCAATCATGGTGTCTGCAACTGTAAGAGAAATCTTTCAGTCAGTGTGTCAACGTTCTGTCACCATGCACTCATCCAAGAGTCATATTTTTGGATTTGTCCTGACACCATTTCTCCTTTAAGATCAAACTTAGGTATTTTTTTTCTTTCAAATATTTAATTATATAGTAAATCATCAAATAACTCGCCTTCTGTTCAAGTTACATGTATCAAATTCAGCTATTCAACAGGAAGGAAAGAATAGTCGCGTACCTAGAGGCCAGTGGAGCACAGGACCCAAGGCAGCATGGGTTCACAGCGGGAAGATCATGTCAGACGAATCTAATAGATTTCTTTGACTGGGTGACCAAAGTAGTAGACCAGGGAAGGGCTGTGGACATGGCCTACCTAGACTTTAGCAAGGCATTTGACACAGTTCCACACACAAAGATTAATAGTCAAATTAACCAGCCTGGGAGTGGGACCCAGGGTGGTAGCCTGTAAAACATTGGCTGGACAACAGAACACAGAAGGTAATTGTAAATGGAGTCCATTCTGAAGAAAGGGGGTTACTAGTGAGGTACCGAGGGTTCAGTATTGGGTCCAGTCCTTTTAATGTCTTCATCAGTGACATTGCAGAGGGACTGGAAGGAAAAGTATGCCTTTTTGCAGATGACACAAAAATCTGCAACAGGGTTGATACACAAGGAGGCGTGGAAAGGATGAAAAGGGACTTGGCAAGGTTGGAGGAATGGTCAGAAGTATGGCAGCTAGGATTCGATGCAAAGAAGTGCAAAATAATGCACCTGGGAAACAAGAACCCAGGGGCAGAATACACAATGGGTGGGGAGGTAGTAACAACAACAATAAAGGAAAGGGACCTGGGGTAATCATATCAGATGACCTTAAGGTTAGCAAGCAATGTGAGAAGGCAGTAGGGAGGGCTGGGGTATACTGGGATGTATAGGGAGAGGCATCAGCAGCAGAAAACAGGAATTTGTTATCCCTCTGTACAGACAGTTGGTGAGACCCCATCTGGAGTACTGCGTCCAGTTCTGGAGACTCCATCTCCAAAGGACATAGACAGGATAGAGGCAGTCCAGGAGGGCAACTAAAATGGTGCAGGGTCTGCAAGAGAAGCCGTATGAGGAGAGACTAAAGGAGCTTAATATGTATACCCTTGAGGAAAGAAGGGAGAGGGGGGACATGATAGAAACTTTTAAGTACCTCAGTGGAATCAACAAAGTCCAAGAGGATAGCATTTTTCAGAAAAAGAGACTTGCAAGAACAAGGGGACACAATTTAAAGATAGAAGGAGGGCGGTTCAGGGGCAATGTGAGGAAGCATTATTTCACAGAGAGGGTAGTGGATGCATGGAACAGCCTTCCTGAGGAGGTTGTGGGGTCTAAAACTGTGGGAGAATTCAAGAATGCATGGGACAGACATAAGGCAATTCTTGTGGAGGGTAGGAAGAAATAGGCTGTTGGTTAACTAGGATTTGCAGCCTATCCTGTAGGTAGGGAAATGGGCAGACTAGATGGGCCTAGCAGTCCTTATCTGCCATCAAAGTCTATGTTTCTATGTTTCTATGTTTGGATAGTCTTCTTTCACTGTAGAAGTTTCATGTTGGCAGCATTATGCATTTTTCTGTTACAACCAAAAGTCTGTTCCGATAGTAAAAACATATAGCAATTTAACTTCAGGCACTTGCATGGTACCAGCTTCAAGCTGATACAGAAAGACCAGCTGCAATTCATCAATGATCAAGTTTCCATGATAACTATCTCTTTGTTCGGAGCCAAAGCAAAACTTATGTTTGTCAAAGCTCTTGCAAGCTGAGACTCTAGAGTGCAGGTAATATCATGGCCTAAAGATGCCCTAGATAGGGTGGGGGAGTAGACGCTTCTGCTTTTGAAAGTCACTAAATAAAAAGTGTTTTTTTTTTCCTGAAGATGGAGTGAGCGACTCCTGTGAAAGTCAGCAGCAGTCCAGTGCTGTGTCTCTAGCATGCTGGCAGTTTGGTCAGTTTAACCTCTTTTCCATTCGTGGAGACAAACCCTTTAGAGTCTTTGAACCAGTTGACCAGTATTACACCCCAATTACCTTAATTAGCAATTAAGCATTTATAAAGAATATAAAATAGTAATTTCCCAGGGAGATGAGAGAGCTAGCAATGCCTGACGTGCATCTATACTACCTGGCAGTACAGTTGTCCACTGTGATAACTTGGACAAAACAGAATGTGAACTCAGGATGGATAGATTTGGAAGCAAATCTTGGACTCCCTGTACCTTTGTTTACAATACCTTATATCTGGCTTACTCCAATTGTGCTGGCATCCATCAAAAACTCACTGAAGCAGCATACCTTACAAATACTTCTTAAATTCAAATCTGTCACACACACGCCCAATGAGGTAGGGCCACAAACAATAATTGTTGGTGATCCAGAATTCCTCCTCCCTAGGGAGGATAGAGGATATTGGTACTGGAAACATAGATCTCTAATAGGGTTTAAACAATTTATACAAAACAGGATGTGCCTTTCTTTCGCAGAACTGCAGCAAAAATTCAACCTGCTGCAACAGGATTTTTACAGATTCTTGCAATTCCACCACTACCTACAAACAGGTGGGAGACTCACCCTCATTAACTGGGACTTTACAGTGCTTGAACATTTTCTGTACTGGGCCACAATGCTGATCGGTAGACAAGGCAACATAGCATTAGCATATAAAATGCTGCAGGGCTCTACACATCTGGAGTTCCAAGCAGTAAGGGCAGCCTGGAAGCAAGAGGCCCGGGTCTCAATAAGCAAGGAGGACTGGAATTCCATATGGGACACAAGTTGGCATACCATGGCCTCCTCACATGGAGGGAGTTTTGATTGAAGTGCCTTATGTATTTCTTCTATACTCCATCCATAACTTAACACTTTGTAGCAGTGGGCTCAGATCTGTGTTGGTGAGAATGTGATCAGGTGGGCACACATCTTCACATCTTTTGGAGCTGTGCCTGGATATAACCATTTGGTCCCAGATTCATGCAGCCCTCAAAGATATCTGGGGACTTAGCATTCCTTTAATGTTTGAACACCTGTTTCTATGTAAAAAAAAAATCCTGGGTAATGGTCGTCGACTGCAGCAGATGCTTTTTAGGACTGTCTGCCTGACTGCAATAAAATGAAATATGCTTAACTGGAATATGAACATCATACCAGCTATTGAAGTACGGAGGTCAAAGCTGAGAGAGCTCCAAACAATAGAGCGCACTACTGCAATGCTGCGGCTAACCTAGGAAAAGCATGCAGAGGTATGGCAAAGATGGGATGCCTATGACTCATTGTGGGGCCAGGCAGCACCTCCAGTAGGGGTGTGTGTGTGTGTGTGGAGTACTGTCTGACTCGGCACACAGTGAGTCTCCTTGACTGATGGGGGATATCCATGGGCTCAGATGGGTGGTGGCGTACCTCCACAGGGGGTTGGGGATGGGGGATTCAGCTATAGATGTGAGAGAGTTCACAACATGGGATGACCCTGTACACTGAGGCCCTGTCTTTTTTCTTTTTTATTATCTTCCTATGTCAATGTTTTTGTAGGTACTCTTAAGGGACAGGGGGCTGGCTGGCCACATCTCTTTATGTGTTAACGTTGATGGTTGATTTTGGTTTATAGTTACATAATTAGCAGCAGTTCCAGTGATTCTATACAACAGCATTATTTCAGTTTCCTTCTGGACTTGAAGAGGACATGCTGGCAGAACTGTAATAGCATGGACTTTAAGACTATGAATTTGGTCCCTGTGCTGGAACTTGACAATAATGCTGACTTAAAAAAATCACTTACCTTTACTCTGCAACTTATAAAATATACCAACAATTGTTCACACCCCTTTTCATATTTCTAAAACACTTGCTATATGTTGTTGCCAATACAGTTTGATCATTTTCCTCCTCTTTCTGTCTGGACACCAACAGATCTTTCATTTCCAATAATTTATTCCTTTCTTCAGCTCCCTCTGCTGCATCAGTTTTGTAACCTGTTGTCAAACCTCTTGTCAAACCTCTCCATTTAAGTTCCTCTGCTATGTTAACTAAATTCTCATTTGAGAAGAAATTACATCGTACCATCCCAACTTGTCCATGCAGGATGTTTTCTGTTAAATTCCCAGGGTGATAACTGTAGGCAAGAAGTGTTTTATCCATTCATTTTCCATATAACCATGTTGGCAGTTTAGCATGAACTTTTACAATGTTGAGATCAAGTAATGTTATATTGCTCATGCTGTGGTTCACACTAAATAAAATACTGTTTGTGACTCCATTCAGATTTTGAGTGAAACAGAGGAGTTTGTCAGAATTGCAGTTTCATATAAAGAACATGTCATCACTATATCTCTTCCACATTTTTTTACTTTTCTCCATCATTGTGTTACTTTTTGTATTGTAAACAAACTTATTTTCAAAGAGTGCCAAAAAAGAGTTGCATACAGAGGGACCATGCTAGAGCCCATTGCTGTGTCCCAAATCTGAGATAGTGCTTACTTTCAAATTTAAAATAATTCCTGATGAGAATCAAGAAAGCCAGTTCAACTGGAAACAAATCTGGTGGAAATTTTGACTCTACCCTCTGCTCCAGGAAATGTTGCATTGATTCAGACTCATCTCTGTGTGGGATACTGGTGTATAGGGCAGCAACATCCAAGCATACCAGGAAGTAACGACTAAAATCCTCAGTTGCTTTGTTTAATGTATCTATCAAATTTTGAACATTCCTTTTATGTTTCAAGTAGCTTTTGGCTTTCAGTACAGGTGGTTTAATGAAATTGTGGTTTAATAAAATTATCAATACAGACCAACAGAGGTTCTAGAACTGAATTTATCCCTGCAATGATTGGGCAGCCCGAGGGTTTGTTAGATTTTTCTGTAATTGTGGTAATGACTAGTGAATGGTACGTGTCCTGTTTATTAGAGCTGTACATTCCCAATCAGTGATCCATTTACTTTCTAGTGCATGTTCCACTCATGTTTTAATATCACTTTGCAATTCAGTGGTGGGATTCTGATTCAAAACTTGGTAGTTTTCCTAATTGGATAACTGCCTCAGGCACTCTTTTTTTTTTTCAGTTTTCATAACTGAATTAATGCTTCACCCCCTTTATATGCACCTTTGATGATTATTAATAATAATAATAATAAAATTTATTTAAGTGCCTTTCAAAATCTCAAGGTGCTGTACAGCAAATACAAATATGAACACATATTCAAATACATTCAATATAAAATCAGAATAAAATAGGAAATGCCTTTTCCCGTAAAAAAGTCTTTAGTGCCTGCTTAAAACTCCCCACCATCCTGCACTCCTGGAGCTGACGGGGCAGAGAATTCCAGAGGGTAGGTGTGGCAAATCCAAAGGCACGAGCACTAGATGACTTTAAATTTACCCTTGGAATCTCCATCAACCCCTCGTCAGTCAAGCGGAGCTGTCACAGAGGGGTGTAAGGCACCAGGAGCTCTTTCAAGTAATCAGGACCCAGACCGTGTAGGGCTTTGTAGGTCAAAAGACCCACTTTAAAGGTGATCCACCACTGTATTGGCAGCCAGTGCAGAGCGCGCAGCACAGGGGTAATGTGTGATCTTCTGGAAGCCCCAGTCAACAAACATGCTGCCACGTTCTGCACTAGCTGCAAGCAGTGGATATCAACCCCAGGAAGCCCTAGGTAAAGGGAGTTACAGTAATCAAGGCACAATGTCACAAAGACATGGACCAAGACCGGCAGGTCACTGGGTGGAACAAGGTGCCTAATCTTGGCAATGTTCCTAAGATGGAAAAAGGCTAGCTTGATGACTGCAGACACCTGATGTCGAAGGGTCAAACCAACATCAAGCTCCACTCCCAGGTTACGCACCCATTCAAAGGTGAGGATCTGGTCCTGCCCCAGGGACTAAACTGGAGGGAAGTCCAGTCCTCAATCCCTCTACCCTATGACCTGGGTCCACAACCAAAACCTCAGTGTTTCCTGGGTTCAACCTTAAACCACTGGAATTCATCCAGTCTTGGATTTCTGCGAGGCAGTTGTTCAGTACCGAGATAACACCAATATGGTCAGGTGCGAAAGACAGGTACAGCTGGGTATCAACAGCATAGCAGTGAAACCTCAGCTCATACCATCTTACAATGTCTCCGAGGGGTAGCATATATACTGCTAATAACATGGGAGACAGCACCGAACCCTGAGGCACCCCGCATGGCAGAGAGAAGGCCCAGGATGAAAACAAACCCGAGACCACTCTCTGTGTTCTCCCTGCGAGGAAAGATGAAAACCATCTGAGGACTGTACCTGACAGCCCACAAATGGACCTCATGCGTTCGAGCAGAACCCCATGATCCACAGTATCAAAAGCTGATGATAGATCAAGGAGAACCAAGATAGAACGATGTCTCCGATCTCTCGCCATCAAGAGCTCATTGAGCACCTGAACCAGAGCAGTCTCAGTACTATGCCTCTTATGAAAACCAGACTGGAGAGGTTTGTATAAATTATGGATGGTTAAATGGTTATCCATTTGAGCAGCCACAACTTTCTCAATAACCTTCCCCACAAAAGGGAGGTTAGAGACTGGCCTGTAGTTTGCTAGGTTCTCCGGGTCTAAAAAAGCTTTTTTCAGAAGGGAGATCACCACCCCCTCCTTCAGGGAGCTAGGAAACACTCCCGTATCTAAAGAGCACTGGATAATCTGAGCTAAGACCGGGCTGATGATCTTGCTACAACCCAAGATCAGGGAAGTAGGGCCAGGGTCTAAACTACAGCACGTGGGACGCATCTCCTGGACAATCCTCATAGTATCTACGAAATCCGGCAGGTCAAATGCACTCCAGAAAACTCCGGGCTCTGCGACAGGACACCGATCAATGGAAAGACCCTTAGAGTGAAGTTGGAGGCACTCCCTCTTGATGTCTTCAACCTTATTCGCAAAGAATCGAGCGATCTCCTCACAATCAGTTTGAGTAAAAACTCTACGGATCTTCTGACAGGCTTGGTTGCACAGTCTGTCAACAGTTCTGAAGAGCTGGGCCGGTCGATTCTGTGTGACAGAAATTTTCCTGGACAGGAATTCTGCCTTCTTATGGGAAATTTCTGTTTGATAGAGTTTATAATGCTGTAGCAAAATAAGGTGGTCGGCATCAGCGGCCATCTTCCTCCAATGACGCTCTAACCTATGCCCCATCCTCTGCAACCCTCTCAGAGCTCCATCAAACCATGGAGCACTGGGATGATGCGGAAGGGGGAAAACACGGACAGGCGCAATATGATCGAGGGCTGCCGATATGGCCCTATTATAGGCCACCACCAACTGCTCAGGATCAGTGCAGAGCTCATCCAATGAGACGTCAATAACCACCATTAGGTCTTCAGGGACCACGTCCCTCAAAGGGCAGTACCTGACCAACTCCACAGGGGCCGACCTACCCATGGGGACCTCAAAACTGAACCCAACTGAGTAGTGATCGGACCAACCGACTGGTTCCACCACGAAATCGGAGGCTTTGATCCCCAGGAGGAAGACCAGGCCAAGAGAGTGACCTCCCTTGTGTGTAGCCGAGGAGACAACCTGTGTAAAGCCCAGAGATGTCATCTCCTGGAGGAAATGTTGACCAAAAAGTGAAGATTTATCATTGACCCAGGCATTGAAGTCACCCAGAACCATCAGTCTGGGTGACTCCAAGGCTATGTCAGCAGCAAAATCTGCTGTTTCCTGCAGAAAAAGCTTCTCAGCACCTGGTGGACAGTAGATGAGGGCAACCCTGCACCCTACACCAGCTACCACAGTACACTCAAATTACCCAGCCTCCTCAACTGGTACACCAGTTAGGCCCAATTCGGTCTTAAAACAGACCGCCAACCCCCCCCCCCGTGATCCAGTCTCGGGCAATGTATAACCTAGTACCCAGTGGGAACAGCGGCCTCTAAAAAAGAGGCCACATTCCCGTCCAACCAGGTCTCGGTAATGCAAGCCAGATCTGCCCTGGCAACAAAGTCTGAAATAAGGCCAGTCTTGTTGCAGACAGATCTGGCATTGCATAACAATGCCTGAGTTGGATGAGGTTGATGAGTTGTCCCTACCACTTGCCCTCCCAAATTGGAGGTGCCCTTGGGCATGGGAACCAGAACAGAATCACCATGTTCTAGATACCATTTCGCCACAGTGCATCTTCTGGGCCTAACCACCCTATGGGAAGGCCCTGCTCGCCTCCGTTGTCCATGGCCCCACCGCCCTGACTCCCCTCTTTGAGCAATCCCCAGCGCACGGCAACGGTGGTAAACATGAACAGGTGGGGGGGGCGGAGAGAAGGGGCGGAGGGCACAGAGAGCGGAGGCTGAATAGCACAGGACAGGAGGGGAAGCAGGCACATCTAGCTGCTCAGTTTATAAAACAATAAATATAATGAAATCGCAGAAACACCACCAATCCTAAGTTTCTCTCAAACTTCCTACAACTAGAATTATACTATTTCAAATTATACGAAAAGACTAAAATTGAAATTAAACTAAACCAACTCCCTAACACCTAATCTAATTTGTTGATTAAACCCACAGGTCGTCTCACAGCCTGGGGGTCAACCAAAAACTAACCAAAAACAATTTTAAATTGCGCCCAGGTCCTCTCACTACCTGGTGCCTACAAAAAACTAAAAACTCTAACTACTAATTTAAACAAAAGATAAACAAACAACAAAATAATAATAATTATATAATAATAATAATAAACAAAGGAAATAATTTAGAAGCCACCCTCTGGGAATCTCTCACAATAGCGGAAAACAGGTGGATACAAAGATGTTATAAAGCACTCTCACTGCTCACATTATTTCCACTAAACAAACAAAAAGAGAGGAAAAATATTTGCAGTCAGCAGAGGTCCCATCTAGCTGTGAGTATTTCCAAGCACAGCTACTACATAAGCACAGTCATTGACTAGTCATTTGCAAGAGCTCTCAGAGCTCCATATTCCTTTACTATAAAATTGTACCTGTATCTTCTGTTTTTATTTTTATTCATTTTCTAAGGCTTATTGATCTCTCTCTCTCTCTCGGTCTCTCTCTCTCCACCCCCCCATCTTAATGTAGGTTTCTTTTGTACTGGGGATATTCCCTGGTAGTAGAAATGTGAATTTTATATTGCGTAGTGTTGCAAACTCCTTTTTATGTTGTCTTGCATGCATGTGCAAGCAACATCTTGTTGTAGTACTAGCAGTGAGAGGTATGTCAGTGTTGGTGAATGCAGGGCATGCTTTAGTAGGTGCATCCCTCATTCTCCAATTAGTCAGCATGCTAGCACTGAAGCAAAACTTATGTAAAGTGGCCACAAGTTATAAGAAATGTGCCGCTGCAATCAGAGACAAGCCCATCATGCAACGGCAGAGATGACACGCCTTCTGTATGTGCCTTTCTTGGTGAAGCATTTTGATAAACATGGCAGCTCCTGCCATCCGCCACACAATCCCCAGAAAGCTGACTTCAGGGGTGCCCAATCCCCCTGTCGGCATGCCCCCCCAGTTCAATTTGTTTGCTGACGGGGTGCCCAATCCCCTTTGGCAAAATGTATTCCCCCATACTTAGTTTGTTTGCTGACCGGGGTGCCCAATTCCTGTTGGTATAATGCCCCCCAGTTTAATTTTTTTTTGCCGACTGGGGTGCCCAATCCTTGTCGGCATCATGTTCAACCCCACATACACTTTCTTTGCTGATGGGGGTGCCCAATCCCCATTGGCATCATGTGCCCTTTCCCCTCCCACACATTTTCATTCCTGACAGGGGTGCCCAATCCCCATCAGCTACAGTCCCACCCCAACTCATGCGGCACACTGGGAGCCCACACCAGTGTGCCCAAATGTATTTTTTTGTAACACCTGTAAAGTAAGAAAACATTCCCCCGACTTCATTTTTTTTTGTCCCTGTAAAAAATGAAACGGTCTCTCATCATCAGGATGCCCCTCCTCCCCCAACCTGTACCCACCCTCTGTACACCCCAACTCCCTGCAACCCCCCTTCACCCCATACTTAATTCCGGAGGTCCAGCATGGCAATCTTCGGTGGAGCGGGACACGTATGGACTCTTCAAAAGCCAACTGAGAACTGAAGAAAATCATGGTAAGCTGTATAATAGCATCAATGAGGGGTTTCAACTTAGGTGGCAGTCATTTTTTTGAATTTTGGCTCCAAATTTTCAACATAGGGTTCTTGGGACCCCACCTCATGGACACATGCACTGTCATTTCATTATTCAGCCCCGAAAGGTGATTCTGTGGTCACTGCGTGGAATAACCTTTCAGGACTGCCAACTAATTGCACTGTTATGAGGTGGGGTCCCAAAAGCCTGTGTTGTAAATTTGGTGGAAAAATTCTAAAAGTGATCTGTGTTACAGTGTGCATGCATGCATGCTCGTAACTTAGGCACTTTTTAATATTTTCGACATTGCCATTTTTTCACACCTCCTCACGAACAGTACAGCAGTCATTTTTCACATGTTGCCTGAAATATGTTTTCACACATCTGGTGCACAATGGCATGGTCGCTGTGGGAAATCAACTTTCAGACAGATTAACAAAATTTCAGTGCCACTGTTCATGAGTGGAGGTCCCAAAATGCCTATATTGAAAATCTGATTAAAAAAATCCCCAAAATAATTCCGTTATGGGTGTGCGTTATGCAGTTTCTACTCATGCTCGTGGCTTCACCAATTTTTGATATTTTCACTCCAGATTTTCAACATTGCCATTTTTTTACACCTCCTCATGAACAGTACAGCTGTCAATTTTCACATCCTGCCTGAAATTTGTTTTCGCACCTGTGGTGCCAAATGGTGCAGTTGCTGTGCAAAATCACTTTTCCGCTTATGAATTGATAGTGCCACTGTTCATGAGGTAGGGTCACAAAAAGCCTGTGTTGAAAAATTGGAGTGAAAATGCCCAGGGCATTAGGGTCTCCAACCATAATGCCCCAACCTGTAGAGACTGACAGGTGTCAAGCGTGTGACTTGGGATTGTTGGCTGTAATGCTCATGCCATTCCACCCCCACTCCCACCCTGCAGCCAGTGACAGGCATCTAAGTGTGCCTTGGACTCTTCAGCCCCAAAGTTCACCCCATTCTCCTATACTGCACCCATCTCAGTGTATTTCCTTATGGAATGAGGTGAGCATAAGGCCCAAAGACTCCAAGGCACACCGCAACACTTGTCAGTGTATAGGGTAGGGTGAGGTGAAATGGCATGAGCGTTATGGCTGATGACCCAAAGGCACACCCCAATGCCTGTCAGTCTCTGCAATGTGGGGGTGGGGTTGGTGTTAATTCAATACTGTACTGCCATTCCTATTATGCATCTCTCTAAGTCCTGCACTACCAGTACCAATGCCAGCAAGACAACATTCGGCATTGACAAATGTTTGTTTTCTGCCGGTGCCAGGGTTGATTAAACTATTATCCTATGAGGATCAGATAAAGGTTCTGAACATAAAAACATAAGATGTGAGGAGGCTAGTTAGGCCATCAAGCCCTTCCCCAGCTTCTCGGTCACTGTAACTTTGAACCTTATGTACTAACAGATGTTTATTTAGTCTGCTTAAAACTGTAAATGATGTCACTATCAACTATTACTTCATGCAGTCTATTCCATATATCTACCTCACTCTGAGTGAAATAGTGCTTCCTCTTTTTGGGTGACAACAGTTCTGCCCATAACTGACTGTTATGTCTTCTTAATACTCTATTATGTTGCCTTTTTTTAGTATGCAGGATTTTCAGGAGTGAGTCATCTTTCATAGCCGTAATCACCATTACATATATCCCTTGAATCTCATATACTCCCCAGAGTAGCGGTGTAGGCCTACTAGTCTTTCTTCATATGCTGTGTCCTCAGTGCACTCACAATCGTAGTTGCCCTTCTCTGTAACCTCTCCAATATATTTATTTCTCCAGACAGACAAGGGGTATACAGTAGTTGAACAGCATGTTCCAAGTGTAATGGCATCAATGACTTTTTATACAAGGGTGTAAACACCTTTCTCGGTCTGTTCTTGAAATGCCTCTTTATGCTGCCCAAAATGCCATTGCATTCTTTAATGGCCATATCACTGTGCTCCTTGAAGTTTTGCTTGATATCAATAATTATGGCAAGGTCCATCTTGTGTCTGACTGTTTTAATCCTGTTTCCATATAAGCTGTAAATTCTGCTCTGACCTTTGGGCAGAAATGCATAACAGCATGTACTGATCCATGTGGCACCCTGCTCTCCATCCTGATGTTTCACCATTAACTGTCACCCTCATGTACAGTATCTGTCACGCAAGCAGTGGTCCACCAACACTATGAGATAATTTAGTATGCCCAGGCTAGACATTTTCCCAGTCAAATTAATGTGTGGAACCTTGTTAAATGCCTTGCTTAAATCTAAGTACATAACATCAACAGGTCTGTTGTTATCTTGCCCTTTGTTGGCATCTCATAAGGACTAACTATAATAGTAAGGCGGGAACTTTCTTACATAAAGCCATGTTGGTTAATATCGTGCAATTTCTGATCTTGGAGGTATTTATAATGTTCTCTTTTTATGACAGCCACCAGCATTTTACAAGCTATATACGTCAAACTAATGGGTCTATAGTTCTGCACTTTACTTCTGTCTCCACTTTCATGCACAGATGTCACCACTGCCCTCTTCCAGTTTGTTGGCACTTGCTCTTCCTCCAAAGAGTGATTAAAATATTATAGCATGTGGTTGCCTCTTGTAGTGTACGGAAATCCATACACAGCCTTTTCTTGTTGTAGGACAGTTAAAAGTTGTAGTATTGTTCTGATATCACTGCAAAAATGTTTCACCTTTGAAGCATGTACCTGTTGTATTCTCCTCATGCCCTGCTTTTCATTGGAACTCACCCTTGCACCACTTAAATTGCAGTGAGACACAGTAAGTTTTAAAAAAAATATTTTTCATTGGCTGATTAATTTTTAAAATGTTCAAACTTTTGTTTGACTATTGTGTTTGTGTGGGCAGGTGGACTAGCAAGGGAGTGGGTGTGTGGGTGGGAGAAAATGCAAACTGGCAGCAGGAAGTGTGCTATCACTCATTCAACAAAAAAACTATTTTTAGACCATATACTATTTTAACCCCCTACCATTTTGGAGTTTCCCTTAATGTCTTCCAGTGCTCCATCCAAGCCCACTGCCAGGCTAACATCCTTCATAGGCAACAAATCCAGAGGTATTGATTTGTTTCTGTTGATTACCATGAGAGTGCCATGCAGTGACTCCATGCCTGTCCGTTTAAGAATCTAGACAGTATGTGTACAGTAAAAGGTCTGGGCTGGGTCCTATTGCTTTCAGGCTTTGGACCGGCCAGACACTGCTTTGATTTGCTCCACTCTGCAGTTGATAATGGAGCAGAGGGAGCTTGAACTAGTACTGTAATTATTTATTTCTAACTGGCTGTTATATTTAAATCAGAGCATTTGTTTAACCTGCTGTCCTTGCAGCTTTGCCTTTCTGAATGGGGGCCACCTTGTTAGGTCTGGGACTTTCAGTGAGTGGACCAGTAGGACTCAGGAGACCTCAAATAGTCCTTAGCCAAAGTGCGTCATGGGAAGGACAATCTGTAGTTTTTAGGTTGGTTCTTAAACTGAACTGAAGGGGAAGTCCAACCTGTGACTGACAGCTCCCCCCAGCAAACCAGAACTCAGGAAACCAAGGGAAATCCCCAGGACTGTGAGAGACAGTGTGACAGTTAGAGTTAGAGCTTGAAGAGTGAGCAGCTCTCGCTCTTGAGGAGCTGCTTCCATATGGAGCTTAGGGGAATCAGCGGGAAGAGGCCCGACTTGCCTCCCTGACAGTGTTCTCCTGCAATGGACTGCCTGATTGCAGTGATCGGACTAATCCAAATTGTGACTGAAACTGCAGCAGAAACCCTGGAGATGTTTGAATGCACTACTTGAGATTTGGACAGAAGTTAGGCTCCTGTGAAATGATCGGTCCAGAGAGTGTGAGAGACTGATTTAACAATCGAGAGGTTTGTTTAGTGAATCGACTACCATACTGACCATCACCGAACCAATTTATGTGAAGGAAAGTTTAATGCTGTTTTTGTTAAATGTGCTGAATTTTCATTGTAAGTTAAGGCCTGCTTGCCCACGGCTAGAGTGTTACACCAGCTAGAGGCTTCACCAGCAAAACAAACTGAACTTTGCCAAAGTGATCATCACTTCTGCCACTGGACTTTGTGGAGGTGCCTGGTCACCGATGTGGTGCCTGAAAAGGACCGGGCCTTCATCCTGCAGTCAGGGTGTTTTACCTTGTTTTCTCCCTGGGCCCACATTGCATGCAATGGTGCAATGTGTGAGCACCACACAGGAGATCCCCTGGTGTCTGCTAGTGGGACTTTCTCTTTGTATGGTCTCGCTGCATTGCCACCCAGATTCTTCTAGGTGGCAGGCAAGCAGTGGGACATGTTCTCCCTCTCCCCAAGGGGGCATAGCTGTCCTATGGATGCTCAGTCCTCCCTCTCTCCCTTCCCGGCAGTCTCTAAGCAGCCCTGACCTGTTCCTGAATCAGGGACACCAGCATGACAGGAAGTGAGGCAGCCAGTGCATCAGCCCTTCACACCACTGGGCCAGCCTTCTACATTCATCATTACTTAATGACCAAGTCTCAGTGATACCTGCCACATCAATATGTTTGGTACAGGAGTGTGGTGTGCATATTTGTGGAACACATACAAACAGAGGTGAGAAAGAAGTAAGTGCCTCGGCAGGGACTTGAACCCAGGTCACCCAGAATATCATTCTGATTGTGCTAACCAGCTGTGTCACTGAGACAACTGGAACCTGGGCTGTCCCCAAGCACATTACTCTTTCTCAAATGCACAACCCAATGTTTGTATGTGTTCCATAAATATGCACACCAAACTCCTGTGTGGCCATGTTTGGTATGTAGTCTAGTGGCAAGCATGTTCATTTTATTACCAAAGCTTCTGGCGTTAATGAGGGGGCATTTAATTACAGGTTCTATGTGACAATCATGAATATTTAATCGTGATATGCAAATCAGTGAATATTTCTTAGTGAGAGCAATAACCGCAACCGTACTTTACGGTGCCTCACATACGAATGCCGCCATCAAAATAGCAAAAATGGAGGTGGGGAAAAATAATTTAAACTCAGGCCTATCAGGTCTCATATATTTGCACCACTCTAATTAAATGCTGCCCTTCTTCAACTAAGCCACCGAGATACAATGTTTTTTAGTGGCATCGCTGGTTAGAAACTAATTTTATTTTGAAACTAAAAAAAAAACTTGCAAAAGCAATCTCCTCAGCATTAAACACACAAAAAACTTGCCAAAGCAAGTAAAGTGGTCAGATTTTCAGAGCTGCATTACCATGCTGTTGCTTAGACTTGGAACTGAAAATTTCAGTCTCCTAAGGTACTCGTTTTTGCTTCACGTATCATATTCAGATACAATTGCCACCACTCGTTCATTAAGATCATGGTATTTGCATTTAACTCCATTGCTACTTGTACCAGATAACAGCTGTTTAAGTTTCAACTCTGTAATTCGCTGTTCATTCTGTAGGCAATAAATGAACTCCCAAATGGAGGGACGGCATGCTCCAAGTCGACTGTTAAAACCTCTATGCCATCCCTCCACTGCATTGTTGGTTCTTGAAAGACCTCATTGTTGCTGCATGGCAGTTCCACTGATGGACTGGAAATACTTCCCTTCTGCACCCTGACCTCCCTCGTGGCCTCCCCAACCATGTGTCCTCATAATAGTCTAGGACATGCAGCAAGATTTCTTCATTGCTCTGGAAAAATTCCTACTCACGCATCTCCTCAAATGTGTCAACAACATCCTGAGGTGGAACAAATGCTAACAAGAGTAGCATGCACAAATTTAGGTAAAAGTCAGGGCCACCGCAGTATTTCTCAAACATGTCAGAACATTTCTGGATCTTACATCACACAGCCTGGGCAAAATGAAAGAAACCCCCTTGACCTCAGTAGCTGTAAACACAGATGAAAAAGCTTTCCAAGCTGGTCTTTCTAAATCCATTATGGCCATTGTGGGACTAAGGGCAGGACATAATGCTTTTAGCTGACTAAAAACATGGGAATATAATGCTGTCCTACGAGAACTCATAAGCACATACAGCTCAGTCACAACTGCCAGAATGAAGACCATGAACTGTGTAAAGCTGGTCAAATAATGAGGGGCAAGATTTAAATGTTACATCCATCATCCAGTCCTGACAGTCTTTTAAGAATGCTAAGTTACCCTCAGTGGCAAAGATTAAAATGCGATCAGCCTCTTTGCCACTGTCATCAATCAGGAACAGCTGCCAAGAACAAGTAACAGTAAATTCTGGGGGAATCACCAGGTCCTCCACTCTGGTGGGGGTGGCAGGACGACCTCTTTCAACCTGCCTGATATGCTGGACTGTGCGCTTTATCAAGCGCATGCCTGCTAGGTGACCTGTCACTGACTCAGGAGCAGAGGCAGTGCACTCAACAACAACTTGAGCTGTTGTTTCAACTCCACTTCATGCATGCTCCCTAATTTCGGTCATTGCCTGTCGCACACCCACATCACCACCATCAGGTACATGGGTGTGCTGTTTAATTTGAGCAGCAACCTCATTGCCAACTGTGTGGAGGTGAGCTAAGCAACTGTGTTTGTGTGTGTCAGTGCATCACCAGTATACTTTCTCTCCAGTCTCTTTATCTTTCCGGTACAAAATGTAAAATAAGGGGGCTACCTTTCTGGCTGGTAAGGAATTCCATCGTAGTTCAGTAAATGCAGCTCTGAAACTGAGCAACGCATCACAGAGCACTATTTTTTAATGCAAGGATTAATTAGCTGCAGCTGTGTGGGTGGGTGACCTCTGACCTCATCAGTATGTGTATGAGGAACCAAGCTAAACAGAACAACAGCAAAGAAGCACTATGCCACTAATTCCCCACATGTATGAGCTCCTTTCAGCTCTTTTCGCTATTGTTAAATAAGCTCCATTTCCCCACAGATATGAACTCTTTTCAGCTCTATTTGCTATTATTAAATAAGTGCTATTTTGTGTTAGTAAGATAGCTATTTGTCGCTATTATGTACTGGAACTGAAAATATTAGCTTGTGCTACTAAATAGCACTATTATTGACTCACTCATTTTGTGTCACAATTTTGTATTTGCTATTTTCACGGGAACACTAACTACATTCGATACCATCTCCCACCAGAAGTCACTTAAAAACTCCATTCCATACAGCCAGTTCCTATCTCTTAGCAGAAACTGTATTGAAGAAGATACATTTTTGCAACATGCTGGGGAATTAAGGCAAAGATTTCTGGAGAGAGGCTATTGCCCAGAGATATTGGATAGGGCACTTAGCAATGCCACAGCTGTAAATAAGGAAGATATTCTAAAACCAAAGGAAAGAATAACTGGGAGGGAGGGACAGATCAACTTTGTAATGGAATTCAATGGTCTGGCTGGCAAACCTAGGAATATTGTAATGAAATTCTGGCCCATCCTGTTGAGTGACAGAGTTTTGGCACAACAGATTGTAATTAAACCTAGGGTAACTTTCAAGACAGGCAGAAATCTAAGAGGCGAGCTAGTTCATAGCCAGTTCACAAGACAGGAGAATACCAACAGGACATGGTTACCAAGAAGACCAGATGGTATGCACAGGTGTTGGAACTGCAATATTTGCATTTATTGCCAGCAAGGAAACATCTTCACCTCGCCCATAAGCAACAGGAAAATGTACATCAAACAATTTATTTCCTGCATCACTTCATGCATCATTTATGTATTATGGTGTACTTGCAATAAATTATATGTAGGGAGAACCATGAAAGCATTGAAAGTAAGGATACAGGAACATGTTACAGAGCTAAAAAACTGTGACCTTGAGTCATGTAGCTGTACACTTTTTGGAATTCCATAATAGTGACCCCACATCCATGATACTCACTGGACTGGAACAGGTTAAAATTGGCAGAAGGGGTTGAGGTAGATTCAACAGACTAGAACAAAGAGAGACCTGTTGGATCTTCTCACTTGAAGCTCTCACACCAGAAGATCTGAATCAGGATTGGGACCTGGAACCTTATTTATGAGATAAACGCCCCTCCCCCTTCTTCTATATGACAGGGGTATTTATATAGATGGATGAGAAACAGGTTAATTGATTCTGCATGTTGAAAGCAGATAGGGTGTTTAAGAAAAGGAAACTGGAAATTATTTTAGCACATAGTTTTATCTGCTGCAGTCCCCAGTATCGAGCGCTGTTTAACTAATCTGTTTTTGTGCATCTTTTAACAGTGTTGCACATTTGGTGAGTGCAGGAAGTCCTGTAATAAACATTGATGCATCATGAGTAAAGAATTGTCTGAATTTGGCTCCCAGCAACTGTCTAATAATGGATAAGGATGCACCCTATTTGTAACAGTCTATATCGATTTATTTATTATTTTTTTCATATTTGCTCACAAGGTTTTTTGTTAAAATAAATCATTTATTTTAAACATGTTATCAACAGATTAAATAGATGTTGAGGTATGTGGGTTGCTAAATAGTAACTATAAAAGAAAACATCTAGACTGTGTCTTTCCCCTAAAAAAAACCTTAAGGAAGTTTTTCTGTGATTCGATTGGTCTAGAAATCTGGTTAATGCTAAATTATGTATAGCATATGGCATAGATTTGTTACATGTTAGACACAGCCATTTAATTGATAAAGTATAGTTACAAACCCTTTTTTCTTTAAGAATATAGTGCTTCTGTGTTAAATAAAATACTGCTTTCTGATTGGTCAAAAATTCAGATACCTAGAATAAATGGATTAACTAATAGATTATGATAAGTATATAACCAACACAAGAAATTGATTTACTAAATAGAGTTTCAATGTTTCCTGTTGTTGAAATTATCCATTTTTATTTGAAAAAGATGTTTTCTGGATTTGGATTGGACGAGCTATTGTAATCTGAATGATGTCATTGATTTATTTAGTATAAAGGGGGTGCACCTCTATGCAGGATTCAGCCTCCTGATGAAGCCTTAATTGGTGAAGCACCAAGGCAATTGCTTTAATGGAACACTTCTCTGTTTTGCCTAGCTACCATTTTGAAGGGCATTTGGCTTAATTAAAGCTTCAATATAAACCTTCATACCTGCGACTGTGCATTATTTTCTAAAGACCTGTGTAAAACTTCACTGGATGTAAGTGAACTCCTTGCTCTGGTGTGCGAGTGTTATTGTCAGAAAATTTCCGAAACTTTTGTATCACCCTGCATTTGTTTTGTTTGAGTACTTTTCCTGTTTTCATTAAATCACAGCAGATGTCTTAATCCAGGCTGTAGCCCTCATCATTTACACCAACATGCAGGGCAATTGTATCTTCCTCCCCTGCCTGTTTCATGTATCTGTTGATATTGTTTCTAATGCCACTGACTTTGGGCCCTGGTTGGCAGGTACCTGAAATGTTTTCTGTATCTTGCTTGCACATGTGGGAGTCTGTGAACCTTAATATAGAATCTCCAGTTACCATAGTGCATTTAAGTTTATGCAGATATGATCATCTTTGTCAGTGTCAGTGGCTCAGTAGGTAGCACACTCGCCTCTGAGGCTGGGAGATTAGAGGGCAGTGGGTTCAGTTCCCACATCTGGCACTTGGATTAATATCCCAATACTGACACTGTAGTGCAGCATGAGGGGGGTGCTGCACTTCTGAGGTGCCGTCTTTTGGATGAGACATTAAACCGAGGTCCCATCTGCCTGGATTGGTGGTAGTTCAGGTGGATGCTAAAGATCCCATGGCACTTATCGAAAAAGAGTAGGGAATATTTTTATTGACAAAGAAACTACAAACCAAAATCACATTGACAAAAATAAATACAAAAGACTTATGTAACAGGAAAATCAGAATCAGTCACCCATGGTAAGCATTTCCATAAAGCAAACAATGATCCAGATGACAAACTTCTTCCTTCAGAAAAATAAACATCTTTTAAATCCTGTTCAATACTTTGGACCACCAGTAGGTGGGACATATTTTTTTTGCTGCAAGGTAAAAAGACAGCGAGCAGTCCATAAATGCCATTTAATGATGGTAAACAATAAGTTTAGAGTGTCAACATTCCACTTTTTCCAGGTTGCTGGAAACCTACCTTACAATAACATCTCATAAGTAACAGAAGTAAATAAAGGTTCCTTCCATCTGTTCGCTAAAAATAATCAAAAACCAGTGATATAGGAACAAAGAAAAAACAGGTGTTGTATTGTTTCATCCTGATTTACACATAAAGGTCTGGAACACAATCTTTCATTCAGCTGTTTATGTTTCTGATTTGCCTTAATATTAATCCGTTCATGACAACTAAGCCAATGTAGATCCCACATCTTCTGGGGGATGCGAGGATTCCTTAACAGTGTGTATAAAGCAGGTAAGGAAGTAGGGGGACATTTGGGAAAAATTACAAGGTCTGCACAAGTGGTATCTATCAAAAAATAATAAATTGCTTTCCTATTTTGACTCATAATTATATGGCTAGTAATCTTCCATTGTTTTAAATGGCAAAAGGTATCGCGAAGATAAGAAGGGGTAGACGATACATGTTTAACTGGTTTCAAAATGTTAAGGTCCCAAAGATGAAACCAGGGTTGACAGGATTGAAACAAATAAAATTCCCATCCCACATTATAATTAACTAAAAGTGGTTTAAGATTAGTCACAAAAAATAAACTATTATAAAAAAATAATGGGTGTATCATATTAAGACCACCTTCCTTGAAAGGGAAGCAGGTAACGGAACACTTAATGGGATTCAGGTGGCTGCCCCATAAGGCATGAAAAAATATACTCAGAAGTTTGGTTTCCAAAACACGGTGAGGGGGAGAAACACAAGCCAAAAACAAAAAAATCGGGAGCAAGTGACACTTTATCAAGTAAACCCTCTTTTTTTTTAACTGAGTTTCCAGGTGTTCCAAAGAGAAACTTTGACCTGTCCTAGGTCCAGTTTGGGAGTCCAGCTGAGAATGTCTAAAGGACCTGAGCCAAATAGAATGACCAAAATCTTAATAGGGGTGTCACAAAGTGCAGTACTGGAAACTATTACATCATTCGACTACTGAGATCCAAGTCGTTGACCGACACATTTCTCCAAGTTCAGGGATGATCCTGAAACAAGACCAAAGGACTTACAGAGATGGAGAGATGCATCTGCTGAAGGAACATCAGCTACTATTAAACTCATGTCATCAGCATAGGCTAAAACAGAAAGTGGTAAGGAACAAATAGGCCTAACATTGTGTGCTGTATTAATGGTGTGAAGTAAGGGATCCAAAAAAAAGATATACAAAAGTGGATTGAGTGGACACCCTTGTCAAACACCTCTCTTTAAAGGTATCAAAGGACTCTTCCAGCCATTAACAAAGGGATAGAAGTGGCTGTAGAATATAATAAGTGTAACCAGGAGAGAGTAGTCACAGAAACCCTATAATGTCTCAAAACCCGCCATAAAAAGTCATAACTCACCAAATCAAATGCCTGTCTTTGATCCAATGAATACAGGAGGCCTGTTAACCTAGTTGAATTGCCATGTTCCACCAATTCCCATAATAAAAGGACATGATTATGTATACTTCTGCCTGGAACATTACTAGATTGAGCTTCCAAAATAACAAGAGAGGCCAGCTTTGCTAGACGGAGAGCAATAATTCTAGTTAAAATTTTAAAGTCCGTATTCAATAGGCTATGAGGCCTCCAATTAGTCAGTAATTTTCTGTCTCCTTTCTTATGGATATAGAAGGTACTACCCATATTAAATTCTAATGGTAAAGTATCAGCTTTTAAAAGGAAGTTATAAACTGCGGCCAATTCCACGCTCAACTCAATATTAAGCAATTTATAAAGCTCATTCGGAAGGCCATCCAAGCCTGGAGATACTCCAGATCGCAGAGTTGTGATGACCTCAACTACTTCTCATGCCTGAATATCACAAGCAAGCATATCAGATACTGATTGTTGCACATCAGGAACAGAAATGGGACTAAGGAAGGTCACTATATCATGTAGACATATAGGGAATGGACTGAATAAGTTTTGAGTATACTTGGTCACATAATTTTGGATAAGCCTAGAATCAGTAATTGTATGACCAGCTTCAGTCACAATAGTATCAATGGTTCTCCCCGTAATCTGTTTAGAAAAATATGCAAATGGGCAGATCACATCATAGGCACCTTTTACACTAAAATGTTAACGTTGTTGCATTGAAGCATATTTTTTGGAGTGATATTCTACTAAAGATTTTTTCAGGGTACTAATTTGTGAAGAAAATTCCTGGCCAGTGGTATACGAAAGGGTAAGGAGTTTTTGCAGCTGATGTCATGTCCTATGGTATGTGAAATAACAATCTTCATGATGGGTTTTGCTAAAGGATTTTAGTAATTTCATCAAAGCCTTCTTCGTATCTAACCACCACCACCAAAGATCATCGTAAAGAAAAAACACAGATTTTCTGTTTTGAAAAAAGGTTTAAGAAGTGTTAACAACAGAGAATTCTCCAATAAGGAAACATTAAATTTCCAAGTGCCAGGACCAAAAGTTGCAACATTCTTAGGACCAAAAAAAAATGGTAAGCAAATCACGATCTGAAAATTCAGCCACCTGTATTTCAGCAGCGGAAGTTTGTAAAAAGGAGGACACAAAAAAAAAATCTATCCCGGTAGCTAAAGAGCCTTTATGAAAGGTAGGGGTATGTGTATGGGTGAGAGAAAGATAAGCATCCTTCAGTTTTGCAGAAAATAAAAGATTTTTGAGAAAAGTGGTATCACAAAATAATTTTGTGGTTTTTGAGAATGAGGACCTGTCCTTAGTGGACAGCCCACAATTGAAATCACCACCAAAAATGACGTGCATAGAGGTGTAAAGATAGGGTCGAACCACTTTCAAGAGTTCAATCCTAAGTGACTTGGTTTGTGGGGCATAAATATTGATAATCCGAAAAGAGATAGAAAGGAACCTAAAGTCTATCAATAATATTCTGCCAGTGCATAAATCTAGAATCTTAATAATACAGACATTAGGAAGATGAAACTAAATACCCACCCCAGAACATATCTCCTGTCCAAATGACGAATAGGAGGGGCCTAAATGCTGGGATTTTTGGGCCCCAGAAATTTCAAGCAAAGAATGGAATCTAACATCCTGTAGAAGTATGAGACCGGCAGTAAGGCAAGACAAAAATGAAAAAACTGAATCCCTCTTATGTTGTTTTTTTATACTGTTAACATTAACAGTATGTATTGTAAAAGAAGTAGACATACGCATAGCAATCACCTCTGTCTACCCTTCCTCGGGGTACATTCTTTATGTTTTGTCTTGGCCTCAGCTTTCCTTTTTTTGGGACCCCACATTGTCGATGGGGACTTCAGTATCTGTAGCAAGTTCAGGGTGAGAGGGCTGGACAGAAGAAGAGTCAGAGTCTGTGTTTTCAGAAATATGTCGCAGCAATTCATATTTATTCATCAAAGGGAGAGTCTCTATCCTTAGAGGAAGGTGAACCAAACTTTCTTGAACCCCTTGTAATTCTAGAAGGTGTAGTAAAGGGTCAGAAGGGGAAGGTTTCATTGTTTCTAATGGTGCCGTGGGGGGGGGTCCCATAGAAGAGCCACCTGAAGTAGGACAGCTAGGAAAAACTGGGGAAGAAGGAGGGTGGGAAGGTAAAGAAAACGTGACAGGTTATGGGACAGGCTCAGTCAAATCCTCCCCAGCAGTTACTACAGTGGCAGTGGAAACAACACTATGTGATTCAGCTAAAGTAGTAGGAGGGGGGAAAGGGGCAAGTGTAGAAGTAAAAGAAGAGGGACCCTTAATGTTAGAGCGTTGGGCCACTGTAATAATAAGCCGTTGCTCCTCTCCATCAGCTAAAGTAGGAGAATTATGGGCAGCCCAGGAACACTGATGAAAAGTATGTCCCAGGCCTTCACATAAAACACATAGAGGTTCTTCAGTACACTGTGAGCCTGCATGACCAAGACCACCACAAACAGTACATTTAATAGTGTCACAAGTGCTGCTGAGATGAGAGGTGGAACCGCACTTATAACATGCTTTAGGTTGTCCAGAATAGAACAAAACTCCTCTATCCCTGCCTAACAGAAAACTATTGGGTAGGTGTTGAATGCCAGTATCAGTAGTCTGGAGCATAACCCTAACTTTCCACCCTCCCGTCCACAAATTTTCCAAATCAAAATTAGCTTCAGGGTCAGAGAGCACTGTACATCTTTGTTTCAGCCAAACTGTAATATTGTTCAAACTAACACCTTCATTTCTAAACAGAATAGTGACAGTCTTTTGTGCAGGTTTCGATAAAGGAATTGCACTGAAAGGTGAACATAAAGGGGTATTTTTCAACAGATGAAATTGGTACCAGAATTTCTCTAAACCTTTTAAGGTTTTAAAACATATCAAAATGGGACTCATTAGAAACACGTATCAATGAATGGATGTCATAAGCAGCAAATTTCATGGAATCTTTAAGCAAAGTGCGCCCAACAAAAACCCTATCAGGCATGTCAGGTAAACCCCCCAAATACTGTAATCTGACAGCATTGTGTCTCTTAGCCTGTTGGGTGGGAACAGAAAAACAAGATGCATACGTTTTAGTAGATGTAGAAGCAAGAGAAGTCAGTTGTTCAGTCCATTGAGGTGGTAGACCGGGGCCCTAGGGTGATAAACTTTGTTGAAGAGGGTCGGAGTCTGAAAATGGAGCTGCAGGAGAAGTGGAAACTGGTAAATTGAGAATTGGATTCTGTGTTAAGCGCAAAGCAGGCATAAGTGTAAAGTCCAACTGGTCTTGCACAGGAGAAATAGCTGGGGCATCTGCAGGGGTGATCCAAACAGGGGAAGGACCGGAGGGCCAGGTACCGACAACTGGATCCCTCTCCCACCCTGCTGCAACAAAAGCAGAGTCAACTGACCAGTGGTCCTGAGGAACAACCTCTGCAGGGGGCAAGTCAGACGCAGTGGTTCCTGAAAGAAGATCGGGGAATCTGCAAGGTTTTCAGGAGAAGTTTCAGCAGCAGGAGCAGAAGAAATCATCGAACAGACCACATTGGAATGCGGAAATGTCAAGGCTGTCTTTTGGGCGTCTGACACAGCAGTCTGCAGCAGTGAGTCAGAATCGGTAGGCAGCTGCAAAGCTGAGTTCTTAAGTACTAAAAGCTCCTGTGTCTTTGTAAGATAGCGTGTTTCCTTAAGTAATAGCAAAACGTCCACATCTGTAGGTCATAAACATTCAGTATTATGTAGAGAGTCTTTAGCAGATGCTAGCTGTTGCAGTATAGGAACAGACTGGGAAGAAACAATTGTTTGCTTACTTTGATCAATCAAGGTTTTTGAGGAAGGAAATGAACTGGGAGATGCATGCAACTTAGATCCATTAGAAGAAGCTTGAGGAAGAATCGATGAGGTCTCTGGCAATCCAGAGACGGGGAGGAGACCAACTCCCCTGCCTCCAACACCTCCATGTCCCCCACAGCATGTCCAGAGGTAGCCATCTTGGTGCCACCAGAAAATGGGTCCTCCCTGCTCACAGGAAGCAGAGTAGGGGGATTTCCCCGGTATCCTGGACAAATTTCTCCCATTCACTCAAAATATCACCAACAGCTTAATCTGGTTCAGTTTCAGTTGCTTACCATCTGTACTCACCCATCTCCGGTCGCTGCTGAAAAAGGGACTTCTAGGCCCAGTGGGCTTACCGGGTCAACAAAATTCAATAAATAAATAAATCTTGTAACACACATAGGGCAATCTTCTTGGGGGTATTGTGGTATTTCCTTGTGTATTACTATTATCTGCTTCATGAGCTAATCTCTCATACTCAACTAAACGTGTTAGTATTTCAAACCTATTGTTATCACTAATACTGTAAGTGAGTGGTAGGGAACCTGCCCCTTTTTTCCTCTTATTTTCCCATATGACACTCCAGTTGTCAGCTTGGTCGACACTAGCACTTTGTGTTCTATTTTTGCTTCCAGTCTCAAACAGGTTGTTTTGCTGATTTATATCTTCATAAGACTACTAATCTCTTGGGCTAGCATAGTACCCGCTGTAGTAGGCCACGTTTCTAAACCTTCATTATGCAGTTGCTATAGTTTAAGAATTAGATCTTATACTTGCCTTTCAAAATGTATAACCAAAGTGCATCTAGTACAGATAAAATTTTCTTTAATATTCAAACAACATGAAGTCTTGCTGTATTCTGACTATTGCAGTTAGGTCCTGCCTTTCAACTGCCCCAGAGAACTAAGGGTTAACTTTTCTATGCCTTGCATAGAACGTTCATCATGAGCTTGGTTGAAGCTCCTGTCTGTTGTTGTTCAAATTGCAACCACCAGATTCTTTACTCCACCTCACTGAACAGTCGCTCTGGAGATTTCTCCTGCTGCTCGGTTCAAAAGTCGGTTGGAGTATCGGTTTTCAATCGGTTTCTACTGAATTGTTGTTCTGCATAGTCGGTTCAAGTCTCTGTCTGTGGTACTGTGAGTACTAGATAGGTTTTTGTTCTGTTTCTGTGTGGAACTTGTAAACTGTGGATCGGTTCGGCTGAACCGATCATTTTGAGATAAAAACTTGTGCTTTGCTTTAGAGTGTGGTAACCGGTCTGTATCGGTTCTAAAAAAAACCAGATTTTATTTACGTTTTTCCAAGATAAAATCGACACGGTCAGGAACCGATAAAGTCTTACCTGGCGGATTGCCAAAAAGGTACATTTTGGTTAGGTTGGCCATGTCTGAGAAACCCAAAAAGAAAACCGGGCCCACTGGGTTTCAACACTGCAGTGTGTGTGGGGAGGTCTTTGCTAAGGCTGATCCCCACACCACCTGTGTTTATTGTCTGGGGTTTGACCACCTCGATTCAGACTGCCAAATTTGCAAGAATTTCCCCAAATCTACCCTGGAAAAGGAGATTAGGTAGACTGAGGGAAAAGGATTCTGAGAAGTCCTCTGACCCGGATGGCCAGCCCGGTTCAGTTCCAACCAAACCAGAAGGAGTGCCCTCTGACCAGGGCAATACTTTTTCGGGCAAAAGGGGAGCCGATTCCAAGGAATCAGTTCCGACAAAAAGAAAAAGGAAAGACAAATCGATTGGTTTGGACCCAGAATCTCATACTCTGACCGCCGACGAGATAGCCAAGGCAATTAGGATTGTGCAATCGCTTACTTCAGTTCCAATTGAACCGGCACCATCTGGCAGGGGCTCGTTTCGGTTGGTTCTCCCGGTTCCGTTTTACAATTTGGAAGAATTTTATGAACCAGAGTTTGAGGAGGAGGGAGAGTATGAGGATAACTATGGTGATGGTGAAAGTCTGGATGTGCCTATTGACCCAGACATCTCCCCAGACAGACCCTCAGGTGTCTCTCCCACTAGGCTTTCTGAGTTCCCTCCACACTACATGTTCCACAGAAAGGTGGCTGATACCCTCCAGCCTCCTGTGGAGGAAGCAGTTGAGGATCAGGAAGAGCCTGATTTTGTTGAGATGATGGACATCCCAGAGTCCAGGAGACTGCCTATTCCCCATCACAAATCCTTTGGGGAAACAGACACAAAAAATTCTTAAGTCTACAAATTCTTTACCTCCTATGGACAGATGAATGGAATAGAGGTACACTCTCTCAGGCTCAGACATGGAGTTCCTTTTTCAGCAATGCAGCCATGTTGGGGTTGTGCAGGCTGCTGCCTGTGATAAGGCAAACATTCCCTTGGCATCACATCCCCCAGACAAGGACTCCAGGAAGATTGATGCCATGGCAAAGAAACTGTACATGGCATCATCTTGGGGACTCAGGCAGGCTAATTATATGGCCTATGCAGCCAGGTACCAGAAGTCAGATGGGACACTGTATTGGCACTGGCTAAACAGGCTCCTCTTCAGCTTTCCAAGGAGCTGGAGCAGGTGGCTGCAGATGAGATTGAGACATCGGAAGTTCAGTTTCATGCTGCTGTAGACTCCAATGATGTATCTTCAAGAGTCAAGACTCATGGCTACATCGGTGGCTCTTCAGAGAATGGCTTGGCTCAGATGTACTAGCCTATCACAGGATACCCAGGCTAAGGCCATGGATTTTCCTGTAGTTGGTAATTCTCTGTTTGGGGAACAGACAGAGAATTACATGAAGAAAATGGACGAATACAGGACCACTTACAGGAGTGCTCAGGCTAAAGAAAGGTGAGCAACTCCTCAAAGGCAGCAGTCCAGGGGCAGGAGCAGGACTTTCCAAAGGCCTTTTTACTAAGCTCAGGCCTCCTCTTCTTCTTTTTGCAGTGGGGGTTCTTTAGAGGGAGAGGCAGAAGGGGGATGAGCAGGCCTGCATCTACCCCTCAGCCTAAAGCCCCTGCCAAGCAGACACCCTGATGGGTCTGCCCGGGTCGATTCTCCAATACCAGTAGGGGGCAGGCTGGCTTACTTTGTCCAGGACTGGATGTCTCTTACATCAGACAGGTGGGTCCTGGAAGTAGTAAGCCAGGGACTGGTTCTCAGCTTCAAAAAATTTCCCAAGATGAGAGCCAGATCTTTTCCACCTGCAAATCTCTTAGAGACCCTTGCCCTAGAGGCAGATGTTTCTTCTCTCCTAGCTCTCAGAGCTATAGAGAGAGTTCCCACCCTACACAGGTCCAAAAGATTGTACTCCAGGTACTTCCTAACCCCCAAGAAGACAGGAGAGTGGCGACCCATCCTGGACATAAGATATCTGAACAAACATCTGTTAAAGCCAAAATTCAAAATGGTGACTCTGGGAATTATCCTTCCCTCTCTAAGGCCAGGGGACTGGCTAGCCTCCCTGGACCTCAAAGATGCCTACTTTCACATTCCTATCAGGTGCTCCCACAGAAAGTACCTCAGGTTCGAGTTGCCCTCAGGCCACTTTCAATTCAGAGCTATGCTCTTTGGCCTAACATCAGCCCCAAGGGTCTTCACAAAGTGCTTGGCAGTAGTTGTTGCCTTCCTAAGAAGACAAAAGATTTCCATTTTCCTATACTTGGACAACTGGCTCATAGGAGGTCAGTCTCCAGACCAAGTCAAGTCACATCTGCAAGTGACCCAGCAAGTGCTCACTTCTTTGGGATTCCTTCTCAACCCACCAAAGTCAGTTCTCAAACCAGTGCAGCTCCTCACCTTCATAGGCACAGAACTGGATATGGTAAAGGCAAGAGCCTTCCTTCCCCTGGAAAGGGCAAGGACCCTTATGGACCTGGCTTCTTCTTTCACCCTTCAGGTGTCTCGACCAGCAAGGCATTTCCTTCAGCTACTGGGCCACATGGCACCCTCCACAGCAGTGATCCATGGAGCAAGATTCCAAATGAGGGACATTCAGTTCCACTTAAGAGCCTTTTGGTCCCGAAGAAAGGATTCCCTTACCAAACTGATACCAGTGACTCAAACCCTGATCCAAGCCTTGCAATGGTGTCAGGATCAGGACAATTTGAGACAAGAGGTTCCATTTGTCACTCAGTCTCATTCAGTGGTACTCACCACAGATGCTTCCCTGCTGGGCTGGGGAGCCCATTTGGGGGATCTTACCACCCAGGGACTGTGGTCACCTCAGGAATCCCTGCTTCACATCAATCTCTTGGAACTCAGAGCAGTGTTTCTGGCACTGCAAGCTTTTTACAAATAGGTACAGAACAAGGTGGTTCAGGTCAGAACAGACAACACTACCACGATGTGGTACATCAACAAGCAGGGAGGCACTTGGTCTACGGCCTTGTGCACAGAAACAATGAAGTTGTGGTCCCTGGCCTATTCCCTGCAAACCTCTCTGATAGCAGTTCACCTCCCAGGGAAGGACAATGTCCTAGCAGATGCACTGAGCAGAATATCCCAGGGCCATCACGAATGGACCCTGGATCCTCTGGTTTTGAAAGTGATTTTTCTCAAGATAGGGCACTCCAGAGATAGATCTTTTTGCAGCCCCAGACAATCACCAACTTCCTCTCTTTTGTTGCAGACCCCCAGTCTTGGGCTCAGTCCCCCTGGATGCTCCGATTCTGAACTGGGAAGGGAAATTTCTGTATGCTTTACCCCCTTTCCCTCTCCTGTTCAGGGTGTTGGTCAAGATAAGGTCACAACCATGCAAAGTGATTCTGATTGCTCCGGACTGGGCCAGACAGCCATGGTACCCCTTGTTGCTGTCCCTAGCAGTCCAGCTTCCCCTGTCTCTTCCCAGGAATTACAATCTGTTAACATCCTCTCAGGGGAGAATTTGGAACCCGAATCTTCAGTCTCTCAATCGCAAGGCTTGGCTCTTGAAGAGTTAGAGTTTGCAGACTTGCATCTTTCCCAAGGGGTTATGGATATCCTTAAGGCTTCTCAAAAGCCTCCCACTAGAAAGACTTACAACTCCAAATGGAAAAGATTCAGCATTTGGTGTTCTAAGAGGAATATTTCTCCAGACTCTGCTGAATTGCCTATGGTTCTGGATTATATGGTCCATCATAATGGTCTAGGCCTCAGACCAGCTACCCTCAAGGTACACTTGGCAGCTGTTTCTACTTTCCTGTCGGTAGGCAAGTCTTCCTCTCTGTCATCCCATCCTGTATTCTGTAAGTTTTTCAAGGGGTTGCTTCACATTAATCCCCCCTTTAGGAATCCTGCTCCTGCATTGCTCAGCTTATGCAACCCCCCTTTGAGCCTTTGTCCTCAGCAGAGCTGAAGTACTTGACTTGGAAAACTGTGTTTTTGGTAGCCATTACCTCTGCCAGATGTATAAGTGAATTGCAAGCCCTGTCAGTGGAATCTGATTTCATCTCTTTTCATAGAGATAAAGTGGTCCTTAGAACTAACAGAAAGTTCTTACCTAAAGTGGTTTCAGATTTCCACCTCAACCAGTCTATATCTCTCCCTGTTTTCTTCAAAGACCATTCCTTCTCGGGAGAGACGAGGCTGCACAGTTTGGATGTTAAAAGAGTCCTACTACATAGAGCGTACCAAGGGTCACAGGTTTGAATCCCTCCAGTTGTTCCTCACTTATGGAGAAGTTGGTAAAGACAAACCTGCTACTAAGAGATCTATTGCCAGGTGCATTGTTTCTTGTATACAATTCTGCTATGAAAAACTGGGTAGAACTCCACCCTCAGGCCTGAGGGCTCATTCTACAAGAGGTACAGCCGCTTCCCTGGCTGCTGCTAGGGATATTCCTCTTTTAGAAATCTGTCAAGCAGCCACCTGGAAAACAGTCCATAGTTTCACCAAGCATTACTCTCTGGATATCCAGGCTAGGAGTGATGCTCGGTTTGGCACAGCAGTACTTCAGAGCCTATTTCCAAAGTAGGTTCTGTCCCTCCTCCATGGCGGTACTGCTTGGTAGTCTGCAATAGTCAGAATACAGCAAGACTTCATGTTGTTTGAAAAAAAAATGACTCACCTTAGTAATTATGTTTCTTCTAGTGGAGTCTTGCTGTATTCTGACCTCTCCCCCGCCTTCCCTCTCAGAACCTAGTTTTTGGGATGTGAGTGGGCAGGAGCAGTGTTGGCACCCTAGGGGTGTCTTTATACACCCTCTTTTTTGTTTGGGTGGAATGTTGTGTTTTGGATGTGTTTTTTTGGGGGGGATTCCTGACCTGAGTCTTCCTTTGAAACCAGAAACATTATATATTTGCCAGTTGGCTAGTAAAAATTTTTACAATTTCCACACAGAACACCTAGTGAGTTTTTGCTCGTAAAGATCTGGCAGTTGCAGTTTGAACAACAACAGACAGGGGCTTCAACCGAGCTTGTGATGAACATTCTATGCAAGGCATAGAAAAGTTAACCCTTAGTTCTCCGGGGCAGTTGAAAGGCAGGACCTAACCGCAATAGTCAGAATACAGCAAGACTCCACTAGAAGAAACATAATTACTAAGCTGAGTAATTTTTTCTTTTTGTTCACGGATATCAAGTAAGTTTGCAGTACTCGCATTGAACCCTGATCTTCCCATGAACTGTTAATATTTTATCACATCCCACTGTGCTTTCATTCAGAATAACACTTCTAGTGGTTCAAATTTCTGCTTACAATTGAAGATAGCACCCTTCAGCCTGCCTACCTCCACTAGTGCTCTCCTCTGCTCCCACAAGCCACTCTGATATAACGTCTAGACCAGAAGGGGAGTGACATCATTTTTAGTTTGGAGCTCACTACCCACTCACACATGAATCTCTTCAAAATACAATTTATAAGTGGTATAAGTACAAACTGAACCAAATGGATGTGCCCTTTAAATGTTACAATGCATATTAAAAAGAATACTACACAGCATTTCCTGGTCTCCAACTGCATGACACCTGAACCAACCTCTGGCTATCAGGACCCAGCCCACAAGCCAGGGAGAGTCAGAAGGGGCATGAGGAAATTTTGTTCTACAGTGAGGTGGTTAAGCCATGGAGCAACCTACTTGCTGATGTGATGGGTGCCAAAACCATCAATGGCCTCAGACACAGTTACGACAGAGTTAAGGTCTTAGTACTGACCATGGGGGGTGGCAGTAAGGCAAAAAACATGGGAAGAGGGGTAGGATAATGTGAGCAAAAAACCCCATATAGACATTAGGTTGTTGGGGGTAGGTTAGGGTCTGCAGGCATACTAGATGGTGCCATCATTTTTATGTTCACACTTGCACAAAGTGAACATGATGCAGTGATAGTGGATTTTAAGAGGTGTGACGCTGTCAGTTTAATGCAGGGCAGTCTACAATGGGCTCTACAGTGTTAGACCAATCATCAGCCAGGCTGATCATGACACTCTTCTGGGCTTGCTGGGTGGAAACTACGAGACGTTCAAAGAAAATAGCCACCTGAATCATAGGGCCGCTCTTTCCCTTGATCTGCATAATACTGCCTAGCAAGCACAGCTGATCAGTGTCATGGGCAGCCTGCTGTGGACCTCCCCCCCCAACATAAAAACAATCTCTCCAACCCTCGTCCAAGTATCCCTCCCATTTACCATTGCTTCCCCTTTCCTTCTCAATTTTTCAACACTAGGCTGCCCAATCCCTGGTGCTGGCTAGTACCCCCAACCCTGCCTGTTTTCACTGTGTGACACTGACGAGTCCACACCCAGTGATGCCAAACATAACGTTGACACTGGGGAGCCCAATCTCCAGTGTCAGTACCTGAAATAAAGAAAAGCATCGCTTGTAGTCTTTTTTTTATTCCTGTAATCCCACCCTCTGCCAAGTATCCCTACCACCTTCCCGTCACTCCCTATGCCTGTGTGCCTGGGTGCCGAGTTCCCAGTGTCAGTATATGGAATAAAGAAAACAGTCACTCATAGTCTTTTTTGTATTTTTATACACCCCATAAAAGAAAATGGTCCATTGATGTCTGTTGCTGCTGCTGCTGCCCCCAATGCTATTACCCTTCCCCCACCTGACCCCTCCAACTCAGCACCCACCATCCCATATCCCCCTTACTTATCTATTGGGGGGTCCAACACTGTAATCCTCTCTGGACCAGAGACACAGCGTCACTCTTCAACACCAGAATGGGAACTGAGGAAATCAGGTGTGCAGTTCAATGCATTTTAATGCATGTTGAATTTGTAATCATAACTTGGTCATTTTTTAATTTTTTTCCTAAAAATTTTCAAAATGCCCTTTTTGGGACCCCACCTCATGAACAAGAGCAGCAAAATTCTTCAAATCCAGCCTGAAAGGTGGTCCTGCAGTCATTCTGTGAACTCACCTTTTTTATGGGATTTGAACATGTTTACCTACATACTGTGTTCATGAGATGGGGCCATAAGAAAACTATATTAAAAATTTGTGGTCAAAATATTCAAAAACCAGCAAAGTTATGAAGATACATTGAAATTTTGCAATGTTTGCTCATAATTTTGGTAAGCTTCAATATTTTGACCCCAAATGTTCAACTTAGCCATTTTTTCACATCACCTCATGAACGTGACAGGTATTGCTTTTCAAATGCTGGTCAAAATGTGTTTTCACACTTGTGGCATGAAATTATGTTTCAGCCAGTTTTTATAAATGACACTTGTTATGTTCAGAAGGAGGGGTCATAGAAATACTAAGTTGAAAATTTGGGGACAAAATGTGAAAAAAAAACTAAGTTATGAAGAAACATTGAATTGTTCCAGTGTTTACTCATAACTTCATTTGTGCAGATTTTGGCCCATAATGTTCAACATATCCCTTATATTATCCCACCTCCTGAACATGACAGGTGTCATTTTTCTAATCCCCTCTGATACATGTTTTCACAGTCGCAGTCGATCATAATGTCAGGTTATAAAAAGACTGTTGGAAATTTGGGGTCAAAATGTGGAAGCCCATTGAAAATTAAATATTGCCTCTCAGCTGGCCTATCCTGGGTAAGTGCAATCTAAAAATGTGTAAAAGCAGGACACCACTGAAAATGAGATATTGCATACCATCTGGTCTATCCTGCATACATATTTAGTAAAAATGTTAAAAAAGCAGGATCCCCAATACAGCAGAGTCCTACTGAACTGTGCATATATGCTTCTTTATCCTGGGAAAATACATTGTAAAAGCTGGACCTCACTGAAAATGTAACTTGCCATTCATCTGGGCTACCCTGGGTAAATACATTATAAAAATGGGTAAAAGAAAGACCCCATTGAAAATGAGATATTATATCTTGGCTGTGCTAGCCTGGGTAAATACAAAGTAAAAACTGAGATGAGCAAGAGCATACTGAAAATAAGATAGCATTAGAGATGTGCTATCCTGGGTAACTACAGTACAAAAATGTGTCAAAGCAGGATCCCACTGAAGATGAGATATTGCATCTCAGATGGTTATCCTGGCCAAATAGATTGCAAAACTGAATAAAAACAGGATCCTACAGTAAAATCCTGCTGATAAGGAGATGGCGCATCTAAAATGTTCTGTCCTAGAAAAATACATTATAAAAGCAGGATTACACTAAAAACGAGATATGGCATCTTACCTGTACTGTCCTGGGTAAATGCAGTATATATCTGTGTAAAATCAGGACCCTGTAAAAATGTGTACAAGCAAGACCCACTACAACAGTAATGGAAGGTGGGGGGGAGGTGGGGACGAAAATTTGGCATTGACAAATGTTTGTTTGCTTTGCTATGACTCTTTTTGCAATGGTTCCTCTGGTGTCATTGATGAGATTACTAAAACAGAATGCTGATCATTTACATTTTCAACTATGATTAGGTAGGAAATAAAGAATTATTTGATTTTCATGATGCATAAGGGTAGTTAATATACAGTCTTGTTTCATGCCTTTGTGAAAACATTAATGGTCTGCTAAATGATAAAATAACGGGCCATATTAATTACTGATGATTTAAGGCAGCAATCAGATTTCAGCACATCAACTAGAAGTACTTCCTTTAAATTTCCTTGGACAAGCACCCTGCATGCCAATCCCTAAATATTTACTTCTTGTTGCTAAACTTTCTGAAATAAGATCAGGGACTGACAAATGTTTATCATTCTTCACAGTAAGCAGTGTCCTAGTATCTAGAACATTCCTGACTACTTCCTTACCAAGACTGTTTGCTTGACAAGTGCTTCATCATGGCAAAGGGCATGCCACACGTGTCCACACTTCTCTTAACACCATCTAGCGGAGCTGTGGAAAGGTAAGACAACAGCAGAAGTAGCACCAGTGTCTCTCTTGACTTGGGTAGCAATGAATAGGCAGTTTATTACAGTAAGGACGTGGGGCATACAACACAAAAAGCTACTGCAGTACAAGAAGGTAGAATTGAAATGCTGCAGGGCTGCAATTCCTTAAGGACACTTCCTGTATAAAGATATCTTTCATTCAACCAACAGGAAATTTTAGTTTACAAGCTTCCAGGCCTACACACAGCCCTGCTTCAGGTGATGGCAGTTTTTTGCACTTAAATACACCTGATACATCTACTGAACTTTAATAATAAACAAATGCACAAGAAAGGAAATGACTGGATGGCTGTTAGTATATGTGAAAACTCGAAAGCTCACAGAAGAGGCATCAGTTGGTAATGAAGGGGTGTGTGTGTGTGAGGGCATCAGGTGCGAGGGAGCACTGATAGAAAAAAGTGTATTATATATAGAATAATGGACAGGGAAGTGTGTGATATGAGAATTTAATGCACATCCAAGGTGTGGGATGCTACATAAACCCCGAGGTCGAAGCCCAAGGGGTTTATCAAAGCACCCCACTCCAAGGGTGTGCATTAAATTCTCATATCCACATGTCCTCATCTTTTATTTTATATAATATACTGGCAAGAAATTTTTTCCAGCTGAACTGCTGTGATCCCCCTCCACATCATAGTCACACAGATAGTCTCTCTTTCTCCACAGACACACAGTCTCTCTTTCTCTACACACACACACACATATACACACACATGCACACACCTTTGTCTCTCAATACTAGAAATCCTACTGTGGCACCTAGGAACACCAAATGCAGCTGCAGCAGCTTACACAGCTCCCCATGTTCCCAGCCTCCCACTCCAAAATCCTGAGCTGTGCAGCCATCCCCAGCCCTTCTCCCTCATGTCCCACAGCACACTCTGCTCTCAATTTATTGTTTTTTTTTAAACTTGCAGCTGAAATCGCGACGATTACGATCGCATTTACCTCTACTAATCAGCTACAGACATTCCTGCTAATGGGGTGCATCGCTTGAAGTTGGTGAATCACAGGATCAACCAGATAGTTTTAAAAAATTATATTTAAGGTAGGGTGTACGAGATCTATAAGAAGATTAGGAAAAGGGGAGTAACGGGATCTTACTGTGGTGGTTCCATAACGGTTCCTCGCTAACTAAGATACGGAACTGCCATATTTCAGAAACTGTTCAGCCCACCCAGACACAAAACCGGAGCCAATGAGGGAGTGCTCCCTTTTGATAGATGGAGCGTGAGAATGTCATAGCAACTGACTGGTTGTTATGGGAGATAGCAACTGGCTGAGTCTATAGGAAAAATTGCTCGCCAGTTATTATGTATTTTTTTTTTATTTAAAAAAATATGTTAATGCAGACATTAGGGTTGAAGAATGCACAGTGCATAAAGATTTTAGCCTCTAGTGTCTTGGGGAATCAATGGTGGAATGTTCATTGGGGTTGTCAACCTTAATTCCCACCCCTTCCTCCCCAGCTCATAGTCTTCTGTCCAAAGCACAAAGTACAGCTCCAAGCCAGTGCCCCATGGTGATGTGCTCTTCAAAGATAGATGGCTCACCACATGTTGCCAACAGAATCAGTCATAATTTTGTTCACACAGGGCCCAAGGAGATGGTGGTGGTGGAGGGGAACAGTAGCGGCAGAAGGGAATGGTGGCGCAACCAACATTGTTAGACTTTTCCTTATTACTGGTTAAAAGAAAAAAGTCATTGAGGACCCTTTTCTTTTCATTTGTTCTGTCACTGAGGACTGAACAACCCAGTGTTAGCTTGATGTTTGGTGGCATTAGGGGTGAGCACCATAATGTCACACATAGTTCTGACGTGGTGGGTCTGAGCCTGAACTGGGGATTGGAGATAGATTCTCTATCTAGCAGCGAAAAAGCAAAAAATGGTGGGGGATTCTTCTAGGTTATTATTTAGCTGGCACCAGGAACTGGGAACCCCGGTGTTGGATTGTCTATCAGGTGGGTGGGGAAAATACAAACGCTGGGGTGTGGTCTTAATTGGCAATGGGATGAGCACCCTGGTGACAAATAGGTTGAAATACAAAAATCATTCTTTGGCTGGTACCAGGGATTGGACCCCCAGTGTCCGATTGTAAAACAATAAAAAGAAACAGCCAGTTTCAATGGCTGCCAAAAAGAAAATGTAATGCTACGTTGCTCAGTGAGGGGTTGGGCTACACACTGATACATAGCCCTGCCCCTGCTGAACAAACACATTAGAAACAGAAATGACCACTGGTTACTGCATCAAGCATTACTTCAGGGTAATACGTATAGCCCTTCCCACTCAGATATGTACACAGTTTCATCACATTTAGAAATGCGGTCATAAAAAAATCAGTCATTCTTAGAACACCTTTTTTTCAAACCGAGCATGCATGAAAAACTGGACATTTTTGGGTAATTACTCAAAACTGGAGCTATTTAGGGATATAAAATACACAAAAGCACACACCTTTGGCCAAACTATGAAACCTACAAGTTTTTGGTTAGAAATCAACCTGATTTCTTAGCTATTGGTGAGTAAAAAAGGTCTTAATTTTGGCCAGTTTAATGTTGTATTTGCATCTCTATAACTTTGCCCCAGCTAAACCGATTGCTACAAAGTGTTCAGGATCCAGGGATCCTAGCACCCTGTCAGGGCTTGCCAAATGTCAAGTAAATTGGTTGAATGGGGCAGAGTTAATATGGTGCTAAAACTGGGATTTACCGTTACAGTGCTTACTCAACCCTAATACATTTTATATGTGGTAGTGCCTATATACTCTATTAGGATCGAGTAAGCACTGATACTTTAAATCCCTGAAATTTGGTAGGCCTGGACTATGGGTCAGGATCTCTGGATCATGAAAATCTTGTGTTAATTGGTTTGGGGGGGGGGGCAAGGTTACAGAGATGCAAAATCACAAAAATCCATCCAAATTAAGACTTTTTTTGCTCTCCTGTGGATAAAAAAGTGTTTTTTAAAACCTGAAGTTAATAGGTTTGATAGAGTCTGACTCAAATTACACACTTTCACATGCCTGAAGTTTCAAAATTATATATTTTTTATTATATATTTTGTAAATTATCAGTTAAAAACTCTCCTGTTTTCTGAGTATGCTGAGTTGAAAAAACAAACATTCTAAGGATAGCTGGATTTTTGCATTATTGAAAACCAAGCAACACAAATCCCTTTCATCACTCAAAAATCAGTTTCAAACATTTTCTCTAATGTATATTTTCACTAATGTGAGAATCACTTTTGTAAGAACTGCTTTTGTGACATGGTAGTGAAACATACAAAAGTGAAAAATGTGGTAGTAAAAACACAAAAGTGAAAATAATGTCACTAAAAAGACATATAATTTTGAAACTTCAAACTTGCAAATGCATGTACCTTGGCTATTCGTGGGCCCTGCGCGTCTGTTCAACTACAGTTGTAAACAAACAGGGCCTCAAGGTCTTGCACCAAGAGAAGAGTCCTTCTGGTTATGGTGCAGCTACAGATGCAGATACTCAGGGCCCCAAGACAAGAATCCATTGGGCTGCCCATGGGCTGCAGAAGCCTAGGACACTCTGGGCCCCGCGCTTCCATGTTACTACAGATGCAGACAAACAGGGCCCTGCACCAAGGGAAGAGTCCATTTGGGGCCCCATGCTTCTGTGCAGCTATGGATGCAGACATGCAGGGCCCTGTGCCAATTGAAGAATCCTCTTTGCTATATGGTTACTTATTTTTTCCTCGAACGTACTGTTTAGTAACACTATTTGTAGTTTTGTATTTTTCACTATCAAATTTTTCACTTTCAAATGTTTTCACTAATGAATGTTTTTACTTTCCTGAGAATCACTTTCATTAGAATCACTTTTCTGATGTGGTAGTGAAAATAACACAAGTGAAAAAATTCTGTAGTAATAAATATGAAAGTGAAATACTGTTACTGAAAAGTACAATAGTGGAACAAAACAAGTAACCATACTTTGCAGAGGTTTCTTATCTTGGTACAGGCCCCAGAGGTCCCTGATCATCTGCATCGATAGCTGCACAGAAGTAAAGAACCAGATGGCCCTGCACTTCTGCAGCCAGATCAACTCTTCCCTTGGTGCAGGGCCCAGATTGCCCTGCTTGTCTGCATCTGTAAACACATGGAAGTGCAGCAGAGGCCCTTCACCTCCACAGCCCCATAGACAGCCCCATGGATTCTTGTCTTGTGGTCCTACAGGTATGTGACTGCATCAGTAGATGCACCATAGCCAGACAGAGTCTTCCCTTGTCTCAGCCTATGGAGCAATGGAACAGTGTTGGCTACATGGGCAGAAAGTAACTGCATAGTGAAGAGAACTATTCTCTTGGCATACTACCCAGAGGGCCCTGTGCCTCTACGGACCCTGCACTTCTACAGCCAGATGGAGTCTTGGCCCTGCAAACCCTACATCTGTAGCCACGTGGAAGCACAGGGTCCAGGGCCCTGTGTTTCCACAGTCCCCCAGACAGCCCCATGATTTCTTTGCATTTGCAGTTGCATGGAGGTGCTGGGCCTGCAGGGCTGTGCATTCCGCGGTCATACTGACACTTCCCTCAGCCCGGGGCCTGGAGAAACCTGCATGAATAAGGATACAATTCCAGTATCACAAAAACAAAGGAAAGACATTGCAGAATACTATTTTAACGTACACATTAGGTTTGTAGAATGCAAAGGGGACAAAGCAAGGAAATGAAAAACATTAGGGTCTGGAGTCTTTGTAAATCAGTGGAATGGCATTCCTTGGATTGTTATGCATAATGCCCACCCCTCTCCTGAACAAACAAACAAACATGATCTCTTGCTTTACAAAGGGAGGGGCTGGGCATTAGGGTTGACATCCCCAAGAAACACCACACCACCTATTTGCCAAGCCTCCCGAGACTCTAAACCCTAATGTTTTTCATTTCCTTACTTTGTCTGCTTTGCATTCTTCAACACTAATGTGTACATTTAGTTTTTTGAAACATATATACCTATATTTATACATAATATATAATATATAAAAGGTGTGAGAAAAATCTATAAAAATGCTGTCTCCAGATTGGATGAAACACACCGCATGACTGTGCATTATCTCACAGTGACCACACACCTGCACTTCTTTCTATTTTTCACCTCCCCAAAAACAAGTTTGGCCATTTTATAAGACAGATAATCCACTACTGGGTGTGCAGTCGTGCTCTGATATATGCATATCTTGGGTAGTTGAACACACACCAAGGTGAGCGTATATCAAAGTATGACTGCATGTCCTGTAGTGGATTATCTGTTACTTATACTTTATCTATATATCTAATCTAGTGCAGTAGTGCCCCTATATTAAGAATGAGTAGGCATCCTGATTTTAACATCATAATAATGCATCTGTTTCTGGACAGAATAGCCTGAAACTTGGCGTGCATGTGTTAATTGGCAGGATCTTGATCCTGTAAATTTGGTAATGGCTGATATAATAGTTTAAGCATTCTAGAAGGTTGAAAATATTGAAAAATACAGTTATAAAACATGTTTTGCTCACAGATAGCACAAAAATGGCTGTGAGCTGGAAGCTGAATCTTTCAGCTTTGTTAGAGTTTGGACCAAGGATGACTCTTGATAGGCAGATACACTGAAAAATGTATAGATTTCAGATGAGTATCTGATATTCTATTTTCATACATGGACATTCATTTTTTACATAATTGGATTTTTGTGAAGTGTTTCATGAGCCTTAACATTTACAAAAGTGGGAAAAACAAGTGAGACCTTTGTGGATCAAAAACAGAAAAAGCGTTGGAAGTCAGAAATCTATGTGGCAGAGAGGGTACAGTGTTAATTCTTCAAATATTGTTTTGTTAAAATGAAACAGTAGTTTTAAAAATATTTATTTATTTTTTTTAATTTAAAGTTTATTGATACATTTTCCACAATAAAAGGCAGCTTAAATACCAATGACAAAGACTCACTGATACAATGTGAAAAAATAACTGCCTAACCCACCCTACCCTACCCTTACTGCAGTAACCCAGCCTGGTACCCGTCAATGCTGAGCTCCTAACTAAAAGCCTTACAAGAGCATGAAACCTAAGATAGATTTAGCTTGGAACCAGAGAGATTAATGAGTGAAGGGGATCCCAGATTTTAGTATATGTTGCCAATCTATTATGGAGACTAGCAATCACTTTTTCTGTGCGCAGATTGGACAGAACTTCTCTTACCCATTCCTGGACAGAGGAGGAGGACCTGTCTTTCTAGTGATGAAGAATAATCTTCTTAGCCGATAAGGCAATCATGGAGATGTGGAACTTTCATACCTTAACTCTGATAAAGGACAGGTCCCCCAACAGACAAATCTCGGGAGTGAAGTATTCATGGAGGCCCAACAGGGGGTCTAAGAAAGTTTTGATTGAATCCCAAAAGGGGGACATTTTTGGGCAGGACCAAAACATGTGAAAAAGTGTACCCTCTTCCTGTAAACATTTATTGCACATGTTAGAGGTTTAGTAGTCCCACCTGTAATTTGGTCAGTATAGTATATAGGTTGTGCAATATATGTATTGCATGAGGCGAGTCTGTCTTGAGAAATAAATTTATGACATGAATTCCAAAGCGAGTGCCAATCCAAATAAAGTTAAGGGAAAAAATTATTCCAGAATCTTGAAGGCCCAAATGGACCCCCAAACTTATTATGAAACAAAACCTGATATAGTTTAGAAATTACACCAGAAGAACCAGAAAGTGGGGAAACCTTGGGTATCAGAGAAGAAATAGTCTGGGAGGGAGGAGTATTGCCCAGGGTAATTACAAGTAAATGTTTTAATTGTAAAGCTTTGAAATGGGAAGAAACTGGGATGAGAAATTTCTTAATCATATCTTCCACTGATAACCAATGCCCCTCTCCATCAGTAAAAGAAAGGAGCTTCCCCTCTCCCAATTGAGGCAACCAGTGATGGGAAATCTGATTCTTATTAATAGTAAATGATGGAGAGTTCCAAATAGACTGGGCCAGGTCCAGATGAGGGGAATATTGTAAAAAGGAACACATTTGGAAATAAATCTTTAAAGAGGTTGTTATTATGGGACACTCTTCAGTCATGCATACTTGGGAAAACTTGGAGAAAAATAATGCAAGAGGGTCAAGATTTTTGGCCTTAATTGCATCCAGTTCTATTTTAAGCCAAACTGGTTGTGCTTCTACTGGGCCAGGAGATACCCATCTCAAACATTTTGCAAGGTGACTAGCCCAGTGATATATGACCAGATGGAGAATTTGCAAACCCCCCTCCAGTTTCGGGGCTGCCAACTTATGATAAGCCAATCGAGGATACCTGTCGGCCCAGATAAATCTAGTGAAGACACCATGTGTCTTTTTAAACCAGAGTAAAGGGATAAAGGTGCTGAGGAGAGATAATGGGCAGAAGATCCTAGGAAATATGTTCATCTTAATTATGTTGATCCCGGCCCACAGTGAAATAGGAAGTTTAGACCACCTCTCCAGGTCATGAGTAATCACTTGCAATAGGGAATCCAGATTCTCTTTAAACCATGTTAAAGGGTTATGAGAAAGTTTAATACCCAGGTATTTAAATGACCTAGAAGTCCAGCATAAACCAAAAGGGCTAATGTCACTTTTATTTTATTTATTTTTATTTATTTACTGTAAATTCGGAATTACAAACCTTCGAGTCAAAGACTCTTTTGCAAAGGCTCCACGTCAGTTACAGAGGGTGGAGGGGGGGAACACGAGTTGGGGAAGACAGACGGAACAAGGAAAATTATATACAAGCAAAAATTTTATACAGATTTATGTACAATCACATTTTTAGTAACATTAGCTCTCCGTGGTTACAGAGGGTGGAGAGACATATGACAGTAAAGGCAAATGGAAGGCAACTTTCAATACATAATAAAAAAGTGGAATTACTGAATTCATTGTTGGCATGATAGCAGAGAGACTTTTTTGTCTGGTTGGGGCAAGTAGGAGACATCCCTGCGACCCCTAGGTTGAGCATGGGGGGGTTTAGATAGGCCTGAGGGGCCCCTGTGTAGGTGTGTGGGGGAAGGGAGAGGAGACAGGTAGGCCAAAGTAGCATTCACATCTAGAGCCATCCAATTGGAAGGTGTTTAGGCCTGCTTTGAAGAGTTGGATGCTGCGGGATTGGGAGAGGGAAGGCGGAAGAGTGTTTAGCCAATTGGGGGCACGGTAGCGGAGGGATCTCTGCGCAAGGGACGTTCGACATGGGGGAACCACGAAGGATGTGGTAGCTGTGAGTCTGGTAATACGCCTGAGAGGGGCCGGTTTGATGATGGGGTGAAGGGCAGTTGGCGCTAGCTGGAGGTGGATCTTTTGCTAGAATGCAGGTGTGGTACTTGAGTCTTTGATGGAAATTAGCAGCCAGTCAGTTTGTATAGGTCGAGGTGTGGTGAGTCTGTCACAACCCGAGACAAGGTGACATGCTTTGTTTGGCGCGGTGGTTGCAGCTTATGGTGGAGTTATCAGCAGTGCCGGTAAGGTACAGTCCCTGTCGATTAGGGAGAGGATGGGGGGGATGTGACAGCTATCTGCATGGCATGCGCACGGGCAGACTGTTTTGATTCTGTAGAGGGTACCCACTCGAGTTGATTGCTGCCAGAGGAGCTGTGCGTGTCTGTGAGGAGAGGGAGGTATCCAGGGTGACCTCCAGGTTTTAAGTGATTGACGTGCTCCAGTAGGGAACCATCCACGTTGGAAATGTGAAGAGCTATCTGGCTGAGGGCTTTGGCGATGAGCAAAGGTCATGGCCTTGGTTTTGGAATAATTAATGATCAGCCGGTGGTCAGCGAACCAACTTTCCAGCTCCTGAAGTATTCCTGGAGGGTGTGCTGGAGTGCGATGGTTGGGGTGTTTCCAGTAGAGAACGCGTGTCAGCATGGAGTAAGAGATGACCACTGCAGGCTTTGGGGAGAGAATATGAAGAGAGTAAAAGCAGTGGGCCTAGATTGACTCCCTGCGGAACACCTGGAGCGAACAGGCTTGGGAGTGGAGCTGGTGGAGTTTATTCTTACTTGCTGCGAGCGTTCTGTGAGGTAGTCCTTAGCCAGGCAGTGGCCTCGGAGACTACATTTAGTTGCGGCAGGACTTGAAGGAGTAATTCGTGGCTGACGTGTGAAGGCCTTAGTTAAGTCTATAAAGATAGCCCTGCAAGTGACCCTTGGTCGAGCGCCTCATGGATGAACGTTGTGAGCTCAGCGAGAGCCGTGATGGTGCTGTGGCCAGCTCTGAACCCATGCTGTTCCTTGCTGAGTAGGTTGTGTTTTGTTAGATGCTCAGTAAGCTGGTCTGAGACTATTTTTTCCAGGGCGTTGGAGAGAGGAGGGAGTATAGAGATTGGTCTATAATTCCCGGGGAGGGTGGGATCACCGCTCTTTAAGATAGGGGTGATCACAACTTTTTTCCAGGTAGTGGGGAATTGGCCGAGGCAAAGTGAGAGGTTTAGGATTTGTGTGAGATGGGGTATGGTGACATCAAGGGTAAGTCTTATGAGTTTTAGGTCCAGGGAGTTGTTGCTGAAGTGAGTGTTAGCGATTGCTTTGGAGATGTAGTGTTTGGCTAAGGAGCAGGGGATGGTACGGAACCGGAAAGGGGGAGGAAGGTCTGTACTCACCATAAGAGGAGTAGAGGGGGGTTTGGGAGGGTGGAAGAAGTTAGGCAGGAGGATATGTGAGAGGTCTGAGAAAGTTTCATTGAGGGCTTCAGTGATTTTAGCAGGATCTTGGGTAACGTCCCCGTTCAGACTGAGTTGGGTAGGGGTGGGGGAACATGATTTGCCACTGATTTTTTGTACGTTACTCAAGAACTTTCTCCCATCTCCCCAGGAGGAGGAGAGGGTGTACTGATAGTAATCAGCCTTGGCCTGCCGTGTGGCCCAGGTGCATTTATTTCGAGCCTCCCTATAGAGTCGTCTGTCCTGGGTGTGTTGGGAGTCTATGGCCCTGTGCCAGAGGTTGTCCCTGTGTTGCATGAGTTTTAGGAGGGAGGGTGTTATCCATGGCGTAGACCTGTTTTCACGACCTGCCTAGTGAGGGAGCATATATATCGTAGGCTTTGTTAAAGGTAGCTATAAAGTGGGTGACAGCGGCATCAACTAATTGTGTGTTATATAAAGGAAGCCAGTTTCTATTGGCTAGGTATTCTTTGAGGTTATTAATGCCTCCTTTTTTGAGTTTTCGGTGCCATGTGGTTTTGGGTGGTGCAGTGGGCAGTTTGTCCGACCACCAGCAGATAACTGGGGAGTGGTCACTGATAGAGTCAGGGAGCACTGAGGCCTGGGTAATATTTTTTGGCCTGTTGGTAAAAATGAGATCTAATAGTGAGGATGTCCCAGTTCTTGTGTCGCACGTTGTTGGGGATGTGATAATTTGGGTGAGACCCATAGCCTGGGCAGCATCTCTGAAGACGGAGGAGGATGGGGATGCCCAGTCGATGTTGAAGTCACCCATTAATATGGTTTCATTAGTATTTGGGAGGTGTGAGACAGCATGAAGGATGGATTCAAATGCAGGTTTCTGGTTTCTCGGGGGGATATAGGCTGAGATGATGATGATTGTTTTAGAGCCCAATCTAATTTTGACTGCGAGAGCCTGGGCCCCATGTTCGGGGGGGGGTCAACAATGGTGGCGCAGAGTGTTGATTTAATGAATATTGCGCAGCCTCCACCTCGCTTACGGATCTATCCATCCTAAAGAGGTATGAGTTGCTTAGGGAAACAGCATCATTGTGGATTTTATTTGATAGCCAGGTTTCAGAGAGGGTAAAATGTCTGGGGCATGTTGGGCAATCCAGCCCTGTAGTAGGGTGTGTTTTTTGGGAAGGCTACAAATATTAAGTGATGCTAGCAGTAGTCTTCCCTGTGGTTTGTTTGGGGAGGTTTTTGTTGATGGGGGACCAGGGTTGGGGTGAATGTTTCCAGAAAGGAGGCGTAGAAGGAATATGCGTCGCAGCAGGGAGAGCCTGGAGAGCTTAAGAGACTCATGCTGGGAGTGCAATGGTGAATGTTTTATTTTTTTGTTGTGGGTGGGGATTGGTAAGCTAGAGATGTCGCCGGAAAGAAGGGAGGGAGCAGTGGGGGGAAGTAGCACTATGTTTTTGTAGCTGGAAGGGGGCTGGGTTGTATGTTGGGGAAAAGCTGTGGTACAGTGTTTACCCAGTTGAAGTGAGGGTGTGAACAAGGGTATAAGCAAGAAAAGGTAAGTTAGTACTAGTGGGCATTGGCTTGCAGCGTTGAAAACTTTATGGTTTAATGGAAAAAATAGGGATTTACTAGCATTCAATTTGTAATTGGACAAGTCACTAAATGTTGCTATTTCCCTTAGCAAAGCCGGAACTGAGGACACCGGATGAGACAAATGTATTAACAAGTCATCCGCATATGCAGTAACTTTAATTTCGTGTCGCCCGATTCTCACACCTTGTATAGAAACATTATTGAGAATATTTTGAATAAGAGGTTCCAGATATCAATTAAATAACAGAGGAGAAAGGGGGCACCCTTGCCTAATGCCTGAGTGAATCGAAAAGGGCTTGGAGAATGCCCCATTCGCGGAGATTCTTGCAGTGGGGTTTTTATAAAGTGTGGCAATCCAGGAAATAAACAGAGAGGGAAAATGGAAAGCCTCCAAAGCTCGGAACAAGAAGTTCCAGTTCACTCGATCAAATGCCTTCTCAGCATCCAGGGAGAGCAAGCCTGCAGGGAACTCAGCGTCCCTGGTAGCCGAGAAGACATGCGACAAGGTGCGTAAATGATCAGAGGATGAATGCCCTTTCATAAATCCTACCTGGTTTGTACCTATTAGCCCAGGAAGAACAACCATTAGCCTATTAGCTAGTATTTTGGAGAGGATTTTAATATCCTGATTTAAAAGTGAGATAGGCCTCTAACTTTGAACCAGTTCAAGGTCTTTATCGGGTTTGGGGAGCAGAACAATTAAAGCCTCATAGAGGTGTGGATCTGTTTCCACCCCAGATAAAATATGCTGAAATAATCAGCCAAGTATTGGTAATAGAAGGTCCTGGAAGACCTTATAGAATAGAGAAGAGAATCAATCCGGACCTGGGACCTTATCTGCTGGTAGTTCACTAATAACATTGGCAATTTCTTCCTGAGAGATAGGAACAACCAGAAAATCTCTATACCAATCAGAGAGAGAGGGCAAATAAGAGTCTTTTAAGTAACTCTCTATGTCCTCCGGGCAAGGGGGGTGCTCCATGTCACTGTACAAGTTTGTGTAGTAACTGGCAAATTCTTGAACAATTTCAGTGGGAGATACTTTTAAAGATCCATCAGCCATTGCCCTGATAGGAGGGATACATCTCATTAATTCCTGTTGCTTAATACACAGTGCCAGTAGGCATCCCGCCTTTTCCCCCTGATCGGTATAATTAGCCCTGGCATGGATAATAGCTAATTCTGCTTTGTCGCGAAGTAACTCCAAGTATTTATCTTTCAGCACTAGAAGTTTTCGCATATCCTCGTCTAGGGGATTAGTCGAGAAATTAACTTCCAGAGATCTAATCTGAGATAATAAGGATTTTAATTCCTTCTCCTGTGCCCTTTTCCTACCAACCACCATACTGATAAGTATCCCTCTCATGAAGGCTTTAAAGGCCCCCCACAAAATATCCGGCTTTGCACTATCTAATGGGTTAGATGAGAAAAAGGATTCTATTTGCTCCCTTATAAGTTTACAATATTTAACATCCTTGAGGAGTTGGTCATTAAGTTTCCATCTGGTTTCCCTGTTAGGTAAATTAAGCAGTACCAAATTGCATACTACTAATGAATGATCAGAAATTGGACCAGGTTGAATTGAGGAGGTCTTAACCCCGGGTAATAGGCACTGAGAAATGAGTATGTAGTCAATGTGGGACTGCGAGCCGTGTGTCATAGACCTGAAAGTAAACTCCCTAGAATCAGGATTTAAAACACGCCAGACATCACAGAGCCCACATTGGTCTAATAAGTCATTAAACCCCTTCTGCCTGGGAGTGACCCCTCCCAGACCTCTACCCAATCTATCTAAATTAGGCTTGAGCACTTGGTTGAACTCTCCCCCTAAAATAATCTTAATGGGAAGCATTGGAAGAATGATAGATATAAGTCTCATAAAGAATCCTGAGCCATCCAGATTGAGGCCAGAAATGCTGCCCAATAATATTGGAACAGACCAGAGAGTACCTTTAACAAGGGTAAACCTTCCCTCGGGATCTTTAATAACCTGTGTAGAAATGAAAGGAATACCCCTGTTAATCATGAGCATGACCCCACAGCTATTTGTAGAACCCTGAGCTGTAAATCGATCCCACCATGCTGCCTCTTACTGTAAGGCTTCACTCTAATAAATGGGTTTCTTGTAAGAAAGTTATGCAAGCTGAGTAAGCTTAAATGTTTAAGAGCCTGATATTGTTTATGCTTCTTTCTGATCTCCTTAACATTTCAAGTCGCAAATGTTATCTCATTAGCCATCTAGTAATAGTAGTTGGACTTAAACAATTCCTCAGCACCTGCGGGATATATATCACCTGTAACCATACCCTCAGGGTTACTGCAGTAAAACCCACCCTCCTCCCTAACCCCCAAGTTTAAATCCCACTCATCCCCTACCCCCCACCCTCCAACCATACCCCATAACCTGCCCTCCCTCCACCCTCTAAACCGTCACAAGCAACGTTCAGCACAGTACTGGTGCTTTTCCTTCTACTCCCACCCCCGATAATGTCCTCTAATACTAGAAACTATTACACTCAGATATCTTCATATTGGGAACCAAACAGTACTAATTATTCCCCAAAAAAGAGAGAACAATCCTGGGCTTTCACCTCAATCCCACCAAAGTATAAACTTGTAGGGACTTTATTTGAAAGGGGTCTCAATGAGATCCATGCACAGCCCAAGTGATCATGGAAACTCAAATGGAATCGAGAAAGAAAGCAGGAGCCGCACTTGCCTCGCTAGGTGACCCTAGAGAAACCAATACCAGACCAGGAACCCAGTGAGGGGGAAATAGCTGCAACACAAATTGAGAATGGGAATCGAGAAAAAGGAAAATGTAATCACACCACCGGAGGGGAAGGTGTACCAAGTGCCTGTACCCAGGAATAACCCGCCTCTCAATGCACAAGCCCTCCCTGTGAAAGTTGACAGTACTGCACTCAGACCGAGTGATAAGATACTGTTAAATCCCCCTCGAGTTGAGGGCTGCTTCCTCGTGAGTTCCCTGTGATTGGAATGCCCTCTAGTGACCGGTTCCATGTCATAACTGGGTGAGAATCAAAAATAGAGAAAGCCCAGGACCATCCTAATACCAATCCAGATGAAAAAACTGCAAATCTGATTCACAACCAAGCTAACTCCCCTCTCTCTGTGTTTATCACACAAAAACTGCTAAGACTTGGTATATAGATCCCCCCATAATCAGGCCCAAGACTCGAAGTGTCCCCTGCTCCAAACCAGCATGGGCCCCCTGCGAATGGAGCCAAGAAAACTGAAAACCAGCACGGCCTGCGATGATCCCCCAGTCCAACTCAACAGGGGAAATTTCCCCACGTCTTCACACCAGGTGGTTTTCCACAAGAGGAAAAACAAGAGTTCCAACTCTCGGCTTCGTGTATCTCTCCATACTACGAGCACAGCAACTCAAGAGTCCTTAAAAAGGTCTTCAAGCCTGCCACAATTATCTTGGAAACAATAGGGTGGAACGCTTTGTGTTTCATTCGAACCGAGGCAAGCAAATCTTGTGAGATTCTCAGCTTCATGTTTTCCCAGCGAACCTCTTGCAAACCTCGTACTTTCTGCAGAAAGTGTTGCCTCTCCAAATAGTTCAAAACCGGTAGATGATGGGGCGGGGGGATCCCTGGGAAGGTTTAGGCATGAGAGACCTGTGAGCTTCTAATATAGCCAGGGCTAAAAGGAGATGGGCCGGCTACCCACTCTACCAGCTTCTGGACAAATGCCACAACATATTGGCCTTCCTCTCCCTCCAGCAGCCCGAGAATCACAGCATTGTTTCTACGGCTCTGGCCCTCTAGATCTTCGAGCTTAGATTCAAAACGAGATAATTTCTGATGCATTGAGACCAGATCAGGATCAAGAATTCCAAGCTTTTTTTCTATAGAAACTATTTGAGCTGTATTATCAGAAACAGATAGTGAGACTTCATCCAACTTTCTGGAAAGAGATTTCAGATCCGTCGCCATTTCTTTCATTTCCTCACGAAAGGGCTTAAATTCTTCAAGGAACCTGGAAAGCGTTAAAGGTTCCTGTTCACCAAATTGACTCAGAGGATCAGGCCCAGGCCCACCCGAGGCTCTGGATTTTTTAGAGGCCTTTTCAGGAGTAGCTGGGGGGGGTATGCTTCTGCGGGGCTTTCTTCATGTAAGCCTCCATCCGCTAAAATTATGTTCAAACCAGACTGCCACAGCAATTAGACAGCTCTGAATCACGAAAACAAGAGAAATTGAGGTTAGGGCATCCAAAAAAGATAATTTAATGATCGGGAGGCAGGAGCTTCTTGAAGGAGCTTTTACTCAGCACTCTGCATCACGTGATCTCTCCGTTTTAAAAATATTTATGAAATCAGGCTATTGCATCTTGCAAAAACAGGCCCTGCCTTGGTCAGTTAAGACAGCTTCCATGATCTGCAGCATTTTGCTATGTTGCATCATGTCACTAATTAGTTATTGTATATTACAATTGTCTTGACCTACTGTTTATTGTGTACTCTCCTGGTTCATGCCTGAAAATAGGCATTTATTGTTTAGTGCGCCTACCTTGTTAAACAAAAGTAAATAAATACACTTTCATGAGTCTTAGCTGTCTTGAAAGTGGGGAAAAGAACAGAAAAGTGTACAACAAAAACAAGACAATCTGTTGGAAGTTAAGTCTGTATCTTGTGTGGTAGACAGTGTAGGGTGTAAGGGTGATCCTTCAAATGTTTGTTATAAAAACAAATACTTTATAAAATATTAATGAAATTTAGGCTCAAGCGTGTCCCAAAAATGGGCAATACTTTCATCAGTTTTGAACATATTTTCATAACTCACAAAACCACTTTCATGAGATGCAACCTCACTTTTGTAACACAGTCTCAAAATGTTAAGATTCTAGCTGTCTTTAGGCCCATGGCTGTGAATATGCACCTGCTTTCTGGATACTCGTGAAGCAAGATACGGGTCCGGCAGAGTGAGCATCACTATGCAGCTGCTATGTGAGTCGGGGCCACTGGTGAAGCACGCTATAGGTCTGCTGCGGTGAATGTCACTACGCAGCTGTTTCCTGAGACAGTGCCAGTCATGAAACAAGCTATAGGTCTGCTGCGGTGAATGTCACTATGCAGCTGTTTCCTGAGACAGTGCCAGTCATGAAGCAAGCTACAGGTCTGCTGCGGTGAATGTCACTATGCAGCTGTTTCCTGAGACAGTGCCAGTCATGAAGCAAGCTATAGGTCTGCTGTGGTGAATGTCACTATGCAGCTGTTTCCTGAGACAGTGCCAGTCATGAAGCAAGCTACAGGTTTGCCACAGTGAGCATCATTACTATGCAACTGTTTCATGAGTGGCTGACAGGGCCACAAGTGAAGCAAGCCGCAAGTCCGGCAGAGTGAGCATCACTATGCAGTGCTCATCATGGCTGTAAGAAAGGTGACAGCCAAAGGTGTCAATTGTATATGTTTTTCCAAAAGTAAGGAAATAAACTGAAAAAAACCTACAATGATGCATTTATTATGGTTGAAGCACAAGGTTTACAAAGTAGGAAAATGAAAAATGACAGTATAAAGCCCCAAGAACCGTAACAAATCAAATGTGTGGTGTTCCTTGGGGTTTGAATGATCATACAATGCAATGTTGGCATTACCTGAATATTGACACTATCTTGTCAGGTAGAGTAAAAATATTAACATAGAAATACTTGCATAGAGGTTGCCAATACTAAGGTAACACCAGCACTGTATTGTAGGACGTAGCCACACATGTTGCCACATCTAGTACAATAAATTATACCCATAAAGGACTCACACACAGTGACATGCGGGGCTAGTGCCAAATTGCTGCTAATGCAAATTTATTAAAAGTTCACAATTCACCAGTAGTACCAATTTCATAGCACACTGAAATGAAAGGCCCAAACTTTCTGGTGCTTCGCCCACATAGAGCTTCTTTCAGGAGTGGACATTTCTCGTTTCCACTTAAACTCATAACATGCTTAACTTGCATTCTCAGTAAATCAATGTAAGCTATTGCTTAATACCCTTTTAAATGTTGGAAATGCCTTAAACCTACTGGGACAGTTACAAATATAACCATGGAGCACATTTGATGCAAAAATATAAATGGATAAAACATTGCAAAAATCATTAGGCAACTGGTGATACATCCACAAGGCATGTTTGTTAGAGATATATTTTATTTTTATGTTTTGAAATTTCGGATAACACCTTTGAGAACAAACTAATTTCATAGGTTCCACGTCAGATGAACAATACGTATAATAGTACGATATACAGTACCAGATGAACATAAGAACATAAGAATGGTGTCGGCAGATGGGGACCACTTGATCCATCTAGTCTGCCCAAGGTGGCTACTCCCTTCCCTTTAATTGTTCCATCCAAGCTGTCTACACTGTCTGTCCCATGCTAGTTTAAATCCTCTTACCGTGTTAGCTACCACCACCCGTGCTGGCAGGCGGATGGAAATAAAGCAATAGTTGCTGCCATGACAGTCATGTTCAGCTCGTTACTTTCAAGGCACCAATTATCTTATTGGGGATCTACATAATGGAAATCCTTAGAACAATGTAGAGATAAGGTAGAAAGATATTCCAGCCAATCTGAAAGAAAATAAAAATGCTCATTAATAATTCTTATCAATGCAATAATAAGTATCATGTATTACATATTATATATTATACAATGGCAAAAAATAATTCTGGTCTCTGATTGGTCACTCTGGGGATGGACCCCTGATGTTATTCCAGCATGGTATCATGGATCTAGTCCCAGCACACATATGACCACATTAAATCTTAAAGAAATCACTCCACAAGCAAGTGAAAGTGAAGCCATCAGAGTGATCGGCTTTACTGTCCACCGCTCGCCATCCAGCTTCACTGTGTCCCACTCCTCACACACCGTCAGTATTCACCCTCAGCCAGACTGTTACATTCTCCTACACCAAACAATAAAAGTAAATTAATGCTGCTGTCCTCGGGTTCTTGGTCTGCTCAGTAATGGTGATAGTAACAACACATGCCCACTGAAATAACTGCGCTCACTTCACAACTGACAGGCACGCTATGCACGCCAAAAGAGAGAAGTAACTTTTTTTCTACATTTACTCTGCTGTATTGTTTTCACTGCCATAACTCAATATGGCTTTATCATACATGGTTCAGGTCAATAACCGCTAAACTTTTACCATGCCTATGAACACAGCACAAGCGAAACCACACGGTAAAATATTGCATCGGGGAAAAACAGCGAGGCAAACAACTTCGCAAATCCAGTGCTCCCTAACACCACAAACTACACAACACAGAATTACATTTTTTAACATTTCAAAAGCCAAAGTTAAATCATTTCTTGTTGATCAAACCACAAACTGGATCTGGAATGGTATTTCTACACAACAAACCTCAGGTGATTTTAATGTGCGGGCCTATGCCCCACCCTGCACCCCTCTCTTAAATATAATCAACTCTGAGGGGGGGGGGACCGCACTCGGATGGGGGAAAAAATAGGGCCAGCAAGGGTTGGGCACAAGAGGACATCAAAACACTACAGAGAACACAGAAGAGGCAAAAAACAAATACACATTCAGCACAGGGGTAGGACGTGAACCCCTGATGCTTGGCTCTGTACTACTTTCCCAGACTGTGGCTCTATCCTCTGAGCCACAACAGGAGCATGCTGACTCCCCTCACAGTTCCTTACTCGAAGTGCTCAGCGTGAGTGAATACAGCTACAGCTAAGCACTGTAATGTTCAGTGCTATTATTCGCTTACACTGTTTTTGCTTTGCAGTATTTACCTCATTCATATTGCTGTGCTCTTCTGCCTGCATACCATCACACACAACCAAGGACTCCAAGGGAGTGGCAGTTTAACAGCTTACTGTGCGGTGCTTGGCTTCATGTACTGCTTGGTCACCACAGGCAGATACAAAGAACAGAGCAGGGGACTTCAAACACGAGTCTGCTAAGGTGAAAAATACAGGCACAGGGGTCTGCATACAGGGTACTGAGAGAGCAACATACGAACACATGGGGGGCACACAGAAGCAGCGCCAATGGCAAAGACAGACCATAAAACTGAACAGTAGGGCAAACATATAGCACCAGTGTCAGCTGATGGACAAAAGAAAAACTATGGACTCTTTTTTTTGAATAAGCATACCTGCCCTAAGGAAAATAAAAAAAAAATGTTAAACCTATTGTTTCCATTTTTCTTTTCTTTTTTAATAAAGGAGCCATTGTGTAATATGAATAATGCACTACAGGGTGTGTGTTGTGCTGGGATACTGTTACTTCTCGGGTGTTGGTTGCACTCGGCCTGTGGCCTCATGTCCTGCTGCCCTAGGCATGACATTATCCCAGCACGACACACACCCTGTCATGCATTATTCCTTCCTTATTATGTGGTAATTCATTTTGTTTTCACACAGACACACACACACACACACACACACACACACACACACACACACACACACTGTGGGATGCCTACAGTAACCACTCATGCTTTGCTCTCATGATTTATTAGGCATCCAACACCTCAGGTGTCTGAAAAAACTTCATTACATATGCTGTACCTCCCCATGCATTATTGTGTATTTAACCCATTGAGCATAACAACTTGCAGCTCAAAATATGAACCCTGGCAGAGTGTGCTTGGGAGAGAGCAGGGCCTAACTGACAATGACATTTACTGGTAAGTTAGGCTAATAGTGGGATAGTATCTAAATTATTGATCATTGCTATGTGCTAGGCAAGCTTTATTGCTAGGGAAAGTCTTAAAATTGCTTTTAAAACATCAAAAACCTGATAGCGTTCCCAGACCCATTGCCTATTTAAAAAGTTAAACTACCTGAAATTAATATTAACTATCAGTTGTGTTACGATAGCAATTGCTTCTTGTCCTGTACCTTTTCATTCATTGCCTAGTCATTCAGTTGTACTGTAATGTCGAATGCTTCTCATCCTTTATGTACTTTTTGCCATGCTCATTCTGTGCAATCTTTATGGCCTTTATCATGCCTGAAAATAGTCCCTTGGACCAGTGAACCCACACAGTGAATAAATACACTTTTAAAAGTAGTCTGCTGTTATTTCTTATACATGTAGCTGAAACATTTTTCTTTTTTTTTCTGCTAGTTAGAAGATTTTTTATATTTTCAATCCAGTCTGCCCAGTTTTACCCATATCCTGCCCAACACTTCAGCTAGTACGTTGTTCCACTGCTCAACCACTCTCTCTATAAAGCTAAAATTTTCTCACATTCCTTCTGAATCCACCCCCCCACCACCACCACCACAACCATCTTCCACCCATGTCCCCTTGTTAAAAAACATAGACGAGGTTGGCAGAAAAAGACCATCAGTCCATTCAGTCTTCCCTGGTTTGGCCCGATTCCAAGAAAGCAGCTAGAGCACGACACAAACTGCGCTGTGTCATGAAACTACATCCAAACCCCCCTTGCGACATGTGAGCTGCACCCTATTCCAGAACAAAGGCCAAGTAATACAGAAAACAGTGGAATTACACCTGTCACAAGTTACGACACAAACACATGGTGCAAACCGCAAAGTGGGCAGAACGGTTACACATGACACAACGCAATGCCAATATAAAAATGTACAAACCGCAGACCCATCACATATGGCAACGTAGGCAGAAGCAATGGCACAAGCCAAGATAGTGGCACAGGTGGCAACAGCATGTAAAAGAAAATGCAATTTTACAGCAGAGGAGACAGATGTACTCCTAAATGAGCTGAAGGCCCAGGCCAAATTGCTAATGGGCAAGGGTGGGGAGAGGAAACTGCGCAAACAGTGCAAGGCAGCCTGGGATGCAGTAACCCTTAAGGTAAATGCGGTGGCCAATGCCAGGTGCATGGTAAGAGACCTACAAAAGAGGTTCAACAACCTTAAGCACTATGCCACAGACAAGGAGGTATACAACAAGCGCCATGCAGCAGCAACAGGTGGTGGCCCAAGGGAGGAGAGACCACTCAGTGCACATGAGGAACAGGTCATGGCCTTCCTGAGTCAGTACAAGCAGCATTGCTGCCAACATAACCCAGGACCTGAGCCCCCTAGCATACAAAGAGCTGGAAGTGACCCTGAATGAGGCAGCATGCTTTCTACAGGACACCCATGAACGGTCAGCAAAGAACTATGCCGCATTCTGCAGGACATTGGTGGATCATCATGAAGAGCAGTCGGAAATGCTGGGCTGCATACACCTCTGCCTTGACACCAACCACAAAACCTCTGAGGAGCAAATGGGCACCCTAGTCACTGCCATCGAGACTGGGACACACACAACAGAGACAGCCATGGGGAGGCTGATTGATGCCATGCATGCCACACAGGCCTGTGCCAGGGAACAGACACAGGTTATCACATGACTGGCAATGGCCATCGAAAGGTCTGTGGCACAGCAGTGGAGGCAGACGGACATCCTGACAGTGGCTCTAAACAACATCCTGGCAACGCAGGCAGTGTGCCAACCACAAGTGATAGATGCTGCAACGCAGACAATGCAAGCAATGCAATGATGGCAAGTGACAGATGCAGCCACACAGGCATTGCATGCTGTGTGTCAAACGCAGGTGTCAGATGCAGCCACACAGGCAAAACAGACAACCACAACTGCAGGATGCTGCCAGACAGGCACAGGTGTCCCTGCAGACCCAGCAGGAGGCTGTGCAACATGCAACACCAAAGGGTACAGGGAAACCACCAGGACACACAGTGCCTGATGTGCCACCAACAGCGGCAGGTAGCACACGTGTGTGGCCACCACCACCACCCACCACCCACCACCATGCCTGTGGGGCCGGACGCAGGTACCACCATCCACCAGACTAGGGGCAGGGCACGGTTGCACCAAGGGCTGCCAGGAGATGCAAATAGTGGAAGCGCAACCAGCAGTGGTGCCGGTACCAGAGGTGCCCAACAGAGGGTGGCTGCACCTGTTGCCAGAACAGTACAGGCCACCGCACAGGGACCTGTGCCAGCAGTGGGAACAGAGGACAGTGGCACACTGATGACAGGTCATAGGACTGTGCCAGGACCTGCACTGCCCATCAATGGCAAGCATGGCATAAGCATGGCAGGAGGAGAAAGACAGTGGCTGTGCAGGACTCAAGTATGAGTGATGGAACAGCAGCAGTGCAACAGGGGCAGGGGGGAATCATCACAGATGCAGGGACTGTTGCACCCACGCCACATGGGGAGTCACAGGACCCCCAACCAGTGAAACAGAGAAGGGCCATGCAACAGCCAGCAGACAAATTACATGAACTGTGTTGCAGGGCAGACACAGGGGGGTGGCCACTGTACATAGCATGACACGCTGTGTGCATAATGTGTGGACTGTGTGTGGGGTTTTTGCATGTGTGGTTGCACAGTGTGTGGATGTGTATGGGATGTGGGAAACCACAGTGTGGTTGTGGATGCAGTGTATTGCCACTGGGGGGGTGTGTATGTATGTATGTGTGTGTGTAGGATAATGAAGCATAAACTGTTGTACTGTAATACAGACTTGGGTAACACTGCAGTATTGAACAGTAAACAGTTAACAGTAAACACCAGTTGTGTGGTGTCACTCATTTCCATCAAGGTGCCAGCTGTGATAGGGCATTCCCATGTGTCGCATACTGTGCCAAGGTATGGCATGTGTGTGAGTGTGTGTAGCTGTGTGGCTACGTGCATGTGCATCCCGCATGCCGCATTTGCCCAATATGTGGTGGCATGCATATGCGGCACACGAATGTGTGGCAAGGTGACCTGATGTGACAATGGTGGCAGCAGAGGATGCAGACATGTAGAACGGTGGACTGTGCTGTGTGTGCCAGTGCCACCACCATGCGCTGTGACAGACTGTTGTCTGCACCCATGTACCATGGATGTGCAACCTGTGTGGCCACTATACACACACACAGCATGTCTGCCACACCTGTGCACATGTCCCTGAATCAACCGCATGTGCGGCATGCTGTGCCACGACCACTGGGCGTTGCTGCATGCACGCATTGCACATATACAGCATGTGGCAGAGTAGGCCGCACGTGAGGCCTGCATGTGTTCTGTGTGTGTACATGTGCCATCACGAAGGCGTAGTGCCACAGGCAAAGCAGAGTGCAGTTGCATGGTGCACAGTACTGGGACAGGCCTTGGGATTGTAGGGCAGTGTAATTGGCAGCAGAATGAGCACACTGAGTGGAAGGGCCCTAAACTTCACAGCAGCTGAGACTGCACAGTTAATCAATCTAGCACAGCAGTGGCACACAACCCTGCTGCCACCTGGGTGCAGGAACCATACTACAGCTGCCAGGGACAGGGTGTGGAGGGCCACCCGGGCACACCTGTGTGAACTCAGTGGCATGGGTAATACCCCAAGGCAGCTGAAGCATAAATGGCAGGACCTCACCAGGTGGGACCCTGCCATCCTGCAGTGCCTGTTGTCCATGACGGAGAGGAGGGATGCTGAGATGCAGACTGGCCAGCAACCTGGTGCAGGTGGGTATGGTACCATATTCATATGCACAGGCACTACACTGCCACAGACATCATGGCCACTGGAGCCACACAGATAGTAATGTGTCCTCCATCCACACAGGTGTGAGCGGTGCAGTCCAGGAGCAGCAGGGGTGGCATGTAGTGGAGAGACAGCATGGTGGTCAGCGGCATCGGATGCAGGGACACTGGAGGGCAGGTACATGCATGCAATGTCCAACATATGTAGGGGTCATGCTGCCAGGGTCTGCCATGTGAGTATGGAGTGTGGTGTGCATCCAGGGCATACCTGTGTGGGTAGGTGGACTACAAGGGTACCTGGCCATGTGTGTGTGTGTGTGTGGTGTTCCCATGTGCCCCTGGTGTGCATGTGGACATCCCACAATGCCATTGTCCGTGATGCGGGTCACTGTGGGATTGGGGGGGTGGGTGAAGTGTTATGGTTATGTCATGCGTTGCATCTGGTGTGTGTCCCATGGCCCACATGGGCAGTGCACAGGCACACATGCACATGTGTCAGTGCAGTCTTGTTGTCACCCGTATGCCGCTGACGTGTCATTGATACATCGCAGGTGACCACAGCACTGTTGGGCTATGGCACAGGGCAATGTTGCATGCCATGGTGGAGCAGAAGGCTGCTGAAGCCAGGGTGTATGCCCACCACACAGGCCACAGGCGACACAGGGCCTGCCCATTGCCACCAGTCATGGATCAGGAGGAGGAGAAGGATGATGTGCAGGAGGTGGAGGAGTGTGCAGCCTCAGAGAGGACAGAAGGTTAGGAGCATGCAGCCACAGTGGGGGCAGAGGAACTGGAGCATACAGCCACCGAAGGGGTGGAGGACCATGTGCATGCTGGCATGCACCCCGGGAAGGTGTTACTGCATGGTGAAGTGGCCATGGACCAAGGCTACCTGCAGGAACAGATGGCGGTACCAGAAGATGGTGCCAGACAGCGTGCAGCACCAGAGCAGGAGGGCAAAACAGACCACCTGCCACACTGCACAGGGACCATAGCTGCAGACTTGCATAGTGCCTTTGGAGTCAGCGGCCAGTGCAGCCCAGACACTGATGTCCATGAAGGCCGGGTTGTGCTGGACAGGGAGACTGGGATGGTGGCACACCCTGTGCAGGTGGAGGAGGATGTGCCACAGGTGGTTGTGGCTGACATGGACGCTAGCACAGATGCCAAGCATGAACTGCACCATGTGGCCCCAGAGGTGGACGTCGGGGCACCTGAGGTGAATCTTGGACAGCAGGCTGTGGGTGGTCTGCCACAGCAGGAACTGACACAACAAGAACAGCCAGCCAACAGGGACCAGCAACTCATTCATCTTGTGGCTGCCATCATGGGAGATGTGGCATGCCTACATGAGTCCCTTGGTGCTCTGCTGAACACCCTGCGAGACCAATAGGGCAGGGGTGCAGTACTGTTGAGGCACCGATAGTGCCTCTATATGGTGCTGTGCACTGTGACCATGCCGTGCTCTGGCGGGGAGAGCCCTGAACACTGTGTTCACGGTCACTGGGTGTTACGGTCACATTCTACTGTTCTGTCATTGTTGTTGTTGTTGTTGGGGGCATTGAACTGTGTTGTGCACCCATGTCCATACTCCCGTACCCCATGTTGCTGTTACTTTGATTACTGTTCTCCATTGACTGTTGTCCCTTGTTGTATAATAAATGTTTTCTTGGCTACCCTGTCTCAGTGTCCCTGTGTGCGGTCTGCATATGTGTGTGTGTGTGTGTGTGTGCCTGTGTGTGTATGTGGCACTGTGCACTTATGGTCACCCACATGTAACAGAGCTGCGCTGTTGCATGTGTGTCCCCATACTGCACGTGGTTCATGTGTGATGGCTGTATACACCAAAGCCATTGTCACACACTGGTGTGCATGCCAGCATGGTGCACTGTGTGTGTAGCAGTGCTCTGTGTTGGGACATGTACACATGCCACCACACTGTGTTGGTCATGCCTGTGTGGTGTCCATGGGCCATTATGGCACTATTCCACCCAGTGGCATAGTAGGCCCTGTGGGTGGCACCAGTGGCACATCACCATGGTGTGTATGACTGCCAGATGTCTCCAGGAATGTGCTGCCTGGTGCTGTGTATCTGTTGTGGAGTCACTGTTTACAGGCTCTGGTGGCCATGGCAGGTGCATTGTGCCTGGTGGTACCATCCATATGTTGGTGTGCTACTGTCCTGTGTGCTGACTGATGCCAACTGATTCTACATAGATCACAACCTTGCGTGCATTGGACATCTGTGGGCGGCCCAGTGGCCTAGCCTCTTGTGCAGCCATGTCAACCAGTTGCTGTATGACACACATGGCCACTGGTACAGCAGCAGTGCTGCCATGTGTGTTGCATGGCACCTGGCAGACAGTATCCCATCCTATAGTATTTGTCAGATGGTGCTTCTGGTGCTGTGATGTTGTTGTTTTTGCCTACCACCACTGTGTGTTTCATACTGCTGCAAGTGCCACCCTTGGGGTGGCAGTGGTAGTGTGACACCTCAGAAGTATTGGTGTATCACCTCACATCTTGCAAGGTGTCCTGCAAATGCATCCCCTTGTGACTGTTCTCCTGCCATGCTGTTGGGCTCTCCATCACCTTCCAGTGGTACAGCATCCTCCTGGTCTGTGTTGGGCAGTGGTACAAGACGTGCCAGTGCAATGTTAAGTAGGATGCAGCAGGCAAGCAATATCCTGCAGGGCATCTCAGGGCTGTACTGCAGCACACCTCCCAATCAGTTGAGGCATCGGAATCTTGCCTTTAGGAGCCCGAATGTGCACTCAATGACTGATCTTGTGCTGGTGAGAACCTTGTTATACCACTCCTCTGCTGCAGTCTGAGGTGTTCTCACTGGTGTCAACAACCATGGCATCTGGGGGTATCCACTGTCATCTGTTGGGGGTGGGGAGGGTACAGTTTAGTTGCCAGTTGCTCTGTGCTGCACTGCCCACATCAGATACCTATTGTATGTGGCACACACACACACACACACACACACACACATATGCAGACACACACACACTGCCACACACACGTACACCCTTGGCTGTGTCCCTGCACGGCATGGGCATCCTGCAGCATTGTGTGGCTCACCCATGCCTGTGGGTGGTGCACTGTGTATGGTCCCTGGCCCTGCATGCATCCTGTGTGTGCTGTGCCACATATCTGTGTGGCTGCTACATCTGTACGCTGCATTGCCTGTGCATCCTGTTCACCTGTTGTGCTACCCTATCCACACGCAGCTGCGCACACTGTCTTCAGCTAATGCACACACTGCCGCATGCTCACTACTGTAGGGTTTGTTGGCCCTAGTGCATACCTATTAGCCATCCACCTGTGATGTCCCCTCTCTTGAAGGCCTCCTGAGCCCACTGTTCCAGAATATGTGGGAGTCGTGGCAGGATCCGGGGTACTTGGCCACAACGTCTAGCATGCGGCACTCGCTGTCTCATACCACCTGAATGTTCATGGAGTGGAACCCCTTTCTGTTGATGTACACATCCCCATCCGCTGTTGGCAACCTGATGGCCACATGTGTGCAGTTGATTGCCCCTAGCACATGGGGGAACTGTGCCACATTGTAAAATGCCTGCTTCACTTGGCGCTGTTGTTGGGCATCCCATAGGAAGCTGATGTACCTTGTGGTGCGTTGTATCAGGGCTGTCAGGAACCTCCTCAGGCACGTTGACACTGCCGGCTGGGATATGCCCACTGTGTCCCCGTGGGTGTTTGAAATGCCCATGTTGCCAGGAAGCACAGTGCTGTGCTGATGCACACCTCCACAGCCAGTGGGTGACCCCTGTTGGTAGTACTGTGTAGGTCCTCCCACAGGTCCTGGCATAGCTCCTGATGGTGCTTTTGTTGAGCCTGTAGCATTTCCATTCTTCTCCCAAGAAATGATCAGCACTTTCTTCTTTCTCGTTACCTGTATGGCCTACTCTAAATCACTCTCTGTACTCACTTCTTCCCTTGTCGCTATCTTCTTTTTCTGCTCCATTCTCTATCCCTCATTCTAACATCACTACTACTTCCTTACTCTCCTAAATCTATCCTGTATGACCATGCTTGTGTTACTGCCTTCTTTGCTTTATCCTAACCTAACTTATCTGGGATCCTGCTTATATGACCTTAGAAACTGTTTTGCTTCTCCCTCACAGATGATGAATTACTCTGTTTTATATTCTTACCTTGCTTGTTATTAATTTACTCCTACATCAATGTATTCCCATCCTTGCAAAATGTTCATATTATTGTAATGACATGTTGTACAAGTATGTTATCTCTTATGCTTTGTATACATTTTTGTTGTTTCTGTACCCTCCTGGGTCATGCCTGAAAATAGTCACTGTCATGGCCAGTGCACCATTACCCGGTCATCAAAAACTAAATAAAATAAATAAATAAATGCACTGCTCCTCTGTCAGCTCCTCATAGGACTTCCGTGTGCATCCCACTGTATGCACGGGTGGCCTTGGCACCGACACTCGCTGCTGTGGTTGCTCGGTTCCTTGGGTCGTGCCATGGTGCCTGGCATGCCTGAGTTCTCTTTGCTCAGATAGCATGATGCCCAGTAGGACTGATAATGCTGACGTGCCTCCTACCGTGTGACAGTCCTCACTGCTGAATGCTGTCTGTCTGTCCTCCTGCTGTGTGACAGTCCACACTGCTGAATGCTGTCTGTCTGTCCTCCTGCTGTGTGACAGTCCTCACTGCTGAATGCTGTCTGTCTGTCCTCCTGCTGTGTGACAGTCCTCACTGCTGAATGCTGTCTGTCTGTCCTCCTACTGTGTGACAGTCCTCACTGCTGAATGCTGTCTGTCTGTCCTCCTACTGTGTGACAGTCCACACTGCTGAATGCTGTCTGTCTGTTGGGAGGGGAGAGGTTATATATATGCTGTCCTCCTGTTGGACCACCTTCACCTTGGTCTAAGTTGCATCACATAGTTTTGGCGTTATTACTTACTGTAACAGGGAGCTCCTGTTACTTACCCTGTAAATCATAAAACAATGCGCCACTCCCCCCCTCACTTTTTTTCTGTCTTCTTGTTTTCTTTCTTCTTTTCTATCTTTTTTTCATGTCAGGGTGGCCAATCTGACATTCTCATTGCTTTTCTGTCCCGTTTTCTTATAAACAACCCCTGCTTGCACATTAAGCACTGGAAGCACTTCTCCTTGATCTCCCAAATTGGAGATAATTATTAGTGCAAGCCATGCTGTTTATAAAACTCCCAAGTGGAAGCAAATGGAAATAAGTGCATATCACGCTTTAGGTTTAGAAAAACCATTGGTGCCCCTGATTACTAAATGGTACCATCGCTGAGTGCGATTGAGTGCCTGACCCATGGCTGCATGTTGCAGCTCTTATCTCCAGAAGGCAGCTCTAGTGTCTGGAAATGTTTCCAGTCGCAATATGTGACCCAGGAGTATGTGTTAAAGCCGAACAGGATACTCTGGTTACAATTGCCACACCAAGCGGCTGAAGATAAGCTCCTTGTTCTGAGCCGGAAATAGGAGAATTGCTTTGGAGCAAATGCATGTTCCGAAGCATCGGGAGAAACCACAAGTGTGGTTAAAGATATACCACTTGCTGTTTAGCAGGACACTATGGGCAGATGTATAAAAAGCCCTGTAGTGTCCCATAATTAAATGAAAATGAGTTTCTGCAGCCCCAGAGATGTTGTAACTGAGGCTGCCTGTAGAAATAATGCATCCTTGGGCAAAAAGGGTCAAATAAAAAAGGCCATGCATGTTAAAGCATGGGATAATATGGAAACTCCCCATTATGTTATGTCACGGCCTATGAAAACTCCCCATTATGTAATGTCACGGCCAATGAGAATTCCCCCCAAAAGTGTGATGTAATCCCTAGGGTATAAAAAGGGCTCACCACTAGGGGAATGTTAAATAGTCGAGTCAGTCTAGTGCTGACAGTGAGCAGGGAAGGACCTACTTGTGAAGTGTGCTGTTTTCACACAGGAATTGAGACGTGTAAGAAGAGATTACACTTAGGCTATCTTGGCTGAAGTAAAGTTGCAGCCTCTGTTGACGGAAGCAGAGGGCTGAATTATTGTGTTGAACTAATCAACTGTTATTTTTATTTCTGTATTATTTTGTTATATTTATTTATCGAAAATAAACTGATAAACACACTTGTGTGTTTTTTATGCACTTTACCTTTGGTTGCTGTGTCTCCGTATGCCGTGCCATCACACTTACGCCGTATGTTCTGGAATTGTCCAGCTGTTGAACCTATGCGTTACGCATGTCACAAGTTGCATTACGCATTGGCACATACTTTTTCTGGTGTAACTCGGTCATAAGTCGTGTTTGGTACAGTGGTTGCGCCTTGTGGTACGAGGGGCCTTGTGAAATCGTGAATGTCGCGTGTCGCTGGTGTAACCTGCGATTTGTGCCATTTTATGCTGGTGTACTGCTTTTCTGTTGGGCATAACTGTTCTGGAATTGGGCCCCTATTATCTAGACAGGGTTTCCCCCTTGCCCTCTCTGTTGCTCCCTGCCTTACTACTACTACCACCCTGAGTAACTATTAAGCCCTTAACACTGTCCCAGCTGTGCTCGAATCCTTTAATGTTTTTTTTGGCTCCCCACCTCAGCTGGTAGGCCATTCTGTGTCTCAAGCACACTCTCTGTAAACTAAAACTTTCCCACATCATGCCTGAATCCATCTCCCCCACCAGCTTCCATGCATGTCCCCATGTTTCTGACTCTTTGTTCCTGCTGAATAGTTCATCACAGTTTATCTTGTTCATTCCTTTCTGAAACCTGAAAGTCCCTATCATATCACCTCTCTCCCCTCTGGCCTCCAGAAAGTACATGCTCAGTGTCCTAAGCCAATACACCTAGGATCTGCCCTCTTGTCCCCAAATCAATTTGGGTACCCTATGCTGCACCGTCTCCAACCTATCTTTGTCTTTACTTAGGTGTGAACTCCAAAACTGGACACAATATTTGAGGTGGGGTCTCATGAGTGATTTATAGAGATGTAGTATTATCTCTTTCCTTCTGCTATTGAAATCACTCCTAATACACCCCAGCATATAGGTTGCGTTTCTGTAGACTTGTTGCATTGGCTAGTTTGTTTTAGGTATTCACTTATGATGACTCCTAGGTCCTTTTCTTCAGAAGCAGTGCCCAACTTAACCCTTCCATCCAGTATTCTATCCTGAGGTTTTTGTTCCTTATGTGCATCACCTTGCACTTTTTGGCATTGAATTTCAACAATACAAGTGACTAAGAAGGGCCAATAATCTGCTGCCAGATTGGTCACTTGTGATGTCACAATGAGTGAGAGCACAACGTTGATGAGGTATGAAGAGGAGCAGAATTATATATGCCAGTCTCCAGGTGAGGTACTGCTACTCAATTCACACTAATACTTAAGCAAAACGACCAAACTAAGCGATCATTTCTTGTTGATTAACGACCTAAGTAGTTGGCTGCCAAGGCGCAGCTGCCACAAGGCTGTTAATACCCAAGAAATGACTGCTAATAAGGTTGTTATTGCTATTATAAGCCTATCTGTTTTTGAAATAGTAATAATTGTTATTTTTAGTTTCCATTATATTTTTTTTTGGACTGGGGCTGGCGGAGCAGGCACGGGATCTTTGCATATGTAAAGTGTCATTAGGTCATCATGTCATGATGACATGTGTCCACGTCTGCACTGCCGTTAAGTAGTGCAGCCACATGACTGTCAGCGGGTTGGCGGTTACAGTTCCGGATACCTCTGTATTTCTGTTTAGTTTTGGTTTTGGATTATTGTGGATACTTTCTTTTTTAGATTTGGCTGCATTCCCCTGGTGGCTTACTGTGGTTACTAGTAAAACTAATAAATATCATTCTAGGAACTTTTAAGAACTTTTAGGCGGGGGTCACAAGATGGCTGCCTAAGCGAGAGCTTCTGCCTACCCTCGCTCCCCGACAAATCTGAATATTTTAAACCCGTAGTGGCTTTTCCCAGAGATTTTTGGAGCAGGTTCTTGTCTTTCCAGCTTTTGGAATGCCTAGACAGCAAAGGTGTGGTGATAAATGGAAGCGGAAATGCAGAAAGCGCCGTCGCGCCATACGCCCCCGCTGACTCCAGAGAAGGAGAAGGCCCCCAAGAGGCCCAAATCACAAACCGTGGCATCAAGTAACACTCCTACATCTGTGGCAGTGCTTACTGAGGAGAGTTTTCTTGAAGTTATGCAGCCCCTTCAAAATTCCATCACGATGATCTCGGAGGATGTTCAATCCATTAGGAGAAATCTGGATGCACTCAATCTGCGTGTTAGTGATGTCGAAACCTGACTTACATCTCTCGATGAATGGAGAGATAAAATGTGCCTAGAGAATTCAGCTTTGAGACAGAAGATTCGGAAGATTGAGGACAAACTTGAAGATTTAGAGGGGCGCAGTCAGTGCAATAATCTAATAGTTTTTGGGCTACCTGAGAAGGAGGAAGGCAATAATCCTATTGCATTTGTACAAAAGTTGTGCGAGTGAATAGCTGGTCCATCTCCCAATAGTACTAGTTATGTGGTGGAAAGAGTGCATCGGTCCCTCCCCCCGGGCTCTCCTCCCTGACCTTTGGTATTTAAACTTCTCAATTATCTTGAAAAACAGCATATTTTAGCCAAGGTCAAAGAAGTCCAGGAAATACAATGGGAGGGTTGCAAATTAAGAATATCACAGGACTTGCCCCAGTCTGTCCGCTTGAAAAGGCAAGAATTCCATCCAGTGGTGTCTAAGCTTATAGCAGCTGGAAAAGCATTCCGAATACGTTATCCCGCAACCTTGTATATGAAGCACAACGAGAAATGGATCAGCTTCGAATCCCCTGCTAAAGCCTCTGAGGAGCTTAGAAGCCTTTTCCCTGATCTCTTTAAGTGAAATGGTGGACAATTATGAAAGCTAGTTAATTATATGTTAGAAGTAATACAGTTGTGCAGCATAATTCTCAAAGTGTCTGTGCTAACCTTTACCTCGGAATATGATGGGACTCTAGACTTTGAAAGCATGCACTTGGAAACCAAGAGAATTCTCCGACTAATGCTCTGAGAGACATTTGTTGTCTGGTGCATACATGGCTCGTTTTCCCAATGTGAACCAGCGAGTTTGATCCATCCATTCATGATTTTGAGCTGTTGAGCGGTTTGAAGGGATACATGTATAGCTTCTCAACACAGCCTTTCCCTCCCTTTCATTTATCTCGTCGGATACAAAATTGATGACTGTGGGACTTGGGGAATATTTTTCTGGGATTTATTTCCTTTTGGTGTTTAAAAATTTGGGGACCAATGCGAGTAGACTCCTGATAAATAGTTATATGCACCAAATATGGTTAGGCGATGGAATCATTTATTATGGTAGCTACGAGGGGGCAATATTTCATTATTTTTTTTATATGACGTTTGGGATTGGTCTAATTTTTTTTTTCCCTAGTAGTCTCTATTAGGGAATTAACATTGTATTTTCTAACAACTTTCAATGTTCTATGGTAATTAGGTTTATTTTAAGGGTGTGCATGGCTTTCTCTTGTCGGGGAGGGAGGGTGGGCCTCGATATGGTAGTGAGAAGGAGTTTCGTGTGCCTTTGAATATTGTGGGAGGTCGGTTATTAGAACCGGTAAGGTAGGGTTGTAAATAGTTGATTGCAGTCTAAAATGTTGTATTGTTTGTTTTGGGGTAAAGAGAGGGAAGGGGGGGGAGTTCTTGGGGGGCAGGGGATTTCCTTGAGTGGGTTTCTCTATTTGGTCTCCATTTAAATCTTGTTCTGTTATGGGGTTTTGGGGCTGGGTTAAGTCTGCGCTCATCGTGGGAGTTTCTTTTGACAATGTGCATCAGAGGGCATTATGAAAAGGTGTGCAGTGGTTCAGATGTTCTTCCTTTATTTTTCATTGCTACTAGTGCCTTTGTTAAGGAATGAGTGGCTCTTATACCTTTATTAGCTGGAATGTCAAAGGGGCTCAAAGCAAAAGTAAGCAGATTATGATTTTAAAACATCTATCCCTGCTCCATGCGGGAATTGCTTGTTTACAGGAAACATACCTATTGAGGGATAATATTTCTTTATTCAAAAAAAGTTGGGTGAGTCAAGTTTTTGGAGCTGGTAACTCCACTAAACGCAATGGTACCATTATATTAATTGCTAAAATGGTGCCCTTTGTTATGTGCAGGGAATGGTGGGACTCAGAAGGGCGATACATCATAGTACAGGGTAGGTTAGAGTCCTCTCCAGTAATGTTGGCGTCAATATACTGTCCTAACACAGATTCTCCTTCGTTTTTTATAAGGTTAATACCTCTACTAGTCTCGAATCCCCCCCTCCTGACGTTTCTCGGTGGGGACTGGAATCTAGTCCCTCACTCAGAGATAGATCGCTCAGACAATAAAAGAGTGGGGCTATCGCGAGCGCAGAGGGCCCTTGGCGATCTTGTTTCTGGGGTGGGTGTGGTTGATGTGTGGTGGACTCTTAACCCCTCGGAGCGACAATATACCTATTGCTCCCCACCACATGCTACCCTTTCCTGGATTGATTTTTGGTTAGTGAGTTCCTTCGGCCTTCCAGGAGTGATAGATGCTTCTATCTTTCCGAGGGTACTCTCTGATCACTCGCCAGTGAGGGTAACTTACATGTTATATCCAAAGACTAGGGAAGGGAAAAGGTGGTGCCTCAATACTCGGTTACTCAAATGTGCCAAAACATTGAAACACATTCAGGACCTTGTAGCAAATTTTATTAATTTGAATTTAGGTACAGTCGAAAGAATTGACTCGGTATGGGCCGCTCTTAAAAGTGCTGTACGGGGAGAGTTTATACGCATATCGGCTACTCGAGCCCGAAGGGATAGATGTGCTCTGGACTTACTAATAATAGAGATTCAGCAACTGGAAGGCCGATTAAATTGTACTTCCCCTATGCAGGAATGGGCAAGGCTTCAGCAACTGCGGTCAAATTATTATGATTTGATGGTGCAAAAGGTGGAACTGGCCATCCATCGTACGAAATTAAAATACCTAGAGGCAGGGGAGAAAGCAGGGAAGCTCCTTGCATTAAGACTGAGGCAGGCCGAAATGTCCAAATTTATTTCCGGGTTGCAATCCCCTATAAGTAGTGACCTGGTCTCCCATCCCAAAGACATTGCTGACGTTTTTGGTGGGTACTATGAGACCCTCTACTCCTCAGCGGACTCATTAGTTGTGACAGACCAGGAAATCACAGATTACCTGTGTTCATCCGGCCTTCCTATGCTTTCTCCTCAAGAGGCGGAGAATCTAGGGGCGCCTGTTACCCTAACTGAAGTAGAGCAGGCTATTAGACAGTTGCCCCTGGATAAAGCTCCGGGGCCGGATGGGCTACCCAATAACTTCTTAAAGAGTTGCCTTCCTCAGCTGGCCTCCCTTTTGAAGGATGTCTTTAATTTTTGGTTCCAAAAAGGAATAAAAGATCCATGCTTTTTAATGACATGGATTATTTTGATTCCAGAGCTGGATAGGGACTTATTATGTTCTGGAAGTTACCGACCGATATCACTGATTAATTCGGATGTTTAGATTCTGGCCAAAATTCTGGCGAATCGGTTAGCTCCAGTAATTGGAGGGATCATTGGTCAGGAGCAGGTCCGCTTTATGCAAGGGCACTCCTCGGCGGATCATATGAGGAAGATTATATATTTAATAGTTGCATCGAGGGGTGCCGAAACCCCTGCGGCCTTGGTATCCCTCGATACAGAGAAAGCCTTTGACCGGGTATCCTGGCACTTCTTGTTTGCATCTCTCCAAGAATTTAGGGTACCTGATAGTTTTGTACAATGGGTTAAGGTGCTTTACTCCTCTCCTAGAGCCAGAGTATTGTGTAATGGATACCTGTCAGATCCATTCACTCTTGAGAGAGGTACCCGTCAAGGCTGCCCGCTTTCCCTGCTTCTTTTTAACTGTTATTTGGAGCCTCTGATACACAGATTAGCTTCGTCTCCCTTATTGAAAGGTATCCAAATTCAAGGAGAGAGGTATTTGGTCTCAACATATGCTGACGATCTTCTATTGCATGTTGAGAACCCCGAGGACTCGATTCCAGTACTACTGGAAGAATTAAATCGATTTTCAGTGGTATCCGTGTACAAACTGAATCTCACCAAAACAAAGATCTTTCCACTAAATCACCACTGTGATAAGCAAATATGCACCTCTATGGGTCTGTCATGGGAGCCTAAGGTGCTAACATACCTGGGGATCAAAATCGCCAGGAGTGTCCCCTTGATGGTTAACCTTAATTCACCAAATCTTGTACGTTTGGTGCAGTCGGATTTGGAGAGATGGAATGCCCTCCCACTGTCGCTCTGGGGTCGGGTTAATATTCTGAAAATGAATGTTTTACCGAGACTATTATATCCATTGGGCATGATGGGTGTCGTCCTTCCCAAGTCCTGGTTCTCGCAAATTCAAAGGGTGTGTAATAAATTCCTATGGAGGGGTAAGGCAGTGAGAAGGGCATATCTCAAACTAACTGTACCAAAATCTAATGGAGGCCTTGCTCTCCCATCTCTGCTCCTGAATTACAGGGCCCAACATTTAAGCAGGATAGCCTACTGGATGAATGATGGAGTGCCCCAGGTGGAGCTCTCATATATACCAGTTTGGCTTGATATCGAGCATAGGCTAGTACACTTTATGCCCTGGTATTTATGAAACCCTCTCGTCTCCCCCAGTCAACTTAAAGCATTCTCAATAGCCTGGTCTCTCAAAGCTTTCCAGCAAATGCAAATGCAGTTTTCAGAAAAATGGCATACTTCTCGGGCCCAACCCCTTGTTAGTAATTGGCACTTTCAAATTGGTTGTTGTCTTATATTACCCTCCTTTCTCCCACAACTTAAACATTGTAAACTGAAGGATCTTCTCCAGGGTACAGATTTGGCTCCATTTCAAGTATTGCAGAGTCGTTTTCAACTAAGATCCCAGGAATTTTTCAAATATTTACAAATTAAAGTGGGCATACGGGCATTTAAAGGCAATCAAGAATGGACATTGCAATCATCAGATGGCCTTTTTAAGGCCTTTCAGGAAGCAGGACAACCCCATGTAGTTTCTAAGATTTATAAGCATCTTCAAGGTTTAGATGTATCTCTCCCTAGAGGGGTATGTTATTACTGGGTGTGTGAATTGTCCCTGCCCGAAGACTCCGATTATTGGGAGAAAGTATGGGGTGGGATTTATAAGAATATTAAACAAGATAAACTCCGGTTGATTCAGTTTAATATTTTACACAATATTTACTACACTCCGAATAAATTGTATAATATGGGCCTTGCCTCCTCTCCTTTATGTTCTCGAGGCTGTCAGGTTTCTGGGTCGCTATATCATATGCTATGGCTGTGTCCACATATACTGAAATTTTGGGAAGCAATACGGCTGGTCCTGGATTCAACTTTGGGATTGGATCCCCTTTTTAACCCGAAGAGTTTTCTGCTGGCAATCTTCTCTCCTGGGACTCCCCAGATACACAGAGCGCATATGTCATTGATCTCAACTACAGAAAAATTGGTCATGTTAAGGCATTGGAAGGAAGGATCCCTTCCTACCATAATTGAGTGGTACCATGAAATCTTATTGGCAATTCAGGTGGAGAGACACATATCTAATCTGCGACACTCATACCATAGGTTCAGAAAGATTTGGGAGCCACTTTTGTCCCTGTTGATGTTAGTGAGACTTTAAAACCTTATATTAACCTGGCAGAATTTGGCTGCTGTTATCAATTTTATCATGTTCAAAGCCTACTCCATATTAATAAGTCACAAGTATGATGAGCGCAGCCGGGGTGGGGAGGCATTTTTGTCCTTTTTTTTTTTTTTATTAACTCGGTCAATGATCTCACCTGTATATTCTTTGATGTATTGCTTAAATGTTAATAAAGTATATTTAATAAAAAAAAAAAAAAGAACTTTTAGGCTTAGGGATTTGGCTGCACTGATCTGGTGACTTGCTCTGATTTCTGCTACATTTGATGTGGCACTGTGGTGTCACCGCAAACTATGGGAGATGGGAACGTTTCTGTGTGTGTAGGGTTTGACAGCACAACTGTGATTCTTCTGGCCGCTGCCACTTTCATTTCCATGTGTAGCTGTCACTGCAAACTGTACAGCAGAGGAAAAGCTGTGTTTCCGACTGTGTGGTTAAATTTTACTTTTTAAAATGTGAGGTGGTCGCTTGTGATGCTCTCACATCTGGATCGGTCATTAACTGGACGTTAATGATGGATCCAGTAATGAATCACAAACCAAGAACACCTCTTTAATTATTAAGTAGGCTTATGATATCAGATAGAAAACCTTCTAATGAGTACATGGAAAAGAAAAATACATCAGAAATAAAATGTAGCAACTGGCAGCCTTTAGAAATGAATAACATTTTCTACATTCTATTTTTGGTGCTACAAGCTCTTTAAGTAGTATGAGCGGAGGCGCCAACAACTCATACTGTATAGGGCTCCCAAAGGTCTCAATCAGGGCCTGAGGAAGAGAGGCAAGGGTGGACATTCTAAATAAACCTGTGAGAATTTGGAGCATTTAGCATAGATAATGAAGTATTCTGTGGGAGCTGGACTCCCACTCCCCCCCAGCTTTTGAAACACCCGCAATGCCTGTTTTGTCTTCAGTCACTCAGAGGCACTTTTGTGGCAATGCCAGCTTCTTGGCAGCATATCTGTAGCTCTCACCCCTGCCTTCTCAAACACCAGCAATGCCAATTTTCTCAACAGCTGATTTGCAGCATGTCTGTCGCTCTTGCCGTCCTCACCCCAACTTCTCACATACTGCCAATGCCAATTTTCTCTTCAGCCACTCAGCAGCACGTCTGTGCCTCTTGCCCTCCCCTCACCTTCCCAATCACTGGCAATGCTAGTTTTCTCAACCACTCAGCACCGCTTCTTTGACCCCCCACCACCACCACCTTTGCCTTCCCAAACAAGGCAACACTAGTTTTCTCATCAGTTGTTCAGCAGCCCATCTTGCAGGCTCTTGCCCACCTCACCCCCACCTTCCCAATCACCAGCAATGTCCATTTTCTCATCAACCATTCAGTGGCACATCTATGGTTCTCGTTTGTGCCAGGTTCCTTTTTCTTCAAGGAGTGGAGACAGCAGGAACATAAAATGGCAGAATATGGCCAGAATCTCCAAACCATCAATAAGACAGCAGCTAGAAGCTGAGTGAGTGATGTGATTCAAGCATTCGTGTTTATTATATTTCACTTACGAAGCATAAGGACCATAAAAAATAGAAACAAATACAATGTTGGCAAAAAAGGGACCATTGGGCCATCTAGTCTGCCCTGTAATATCTTATCCTACTCCATGACCTAGTGTCTAGACAGGGTTTTTGACCCTCCTCCCCATTTGCGCCCCGGCCTTATCGCTATCCTCTGAGAAACTATTAAAACTGCTTTGAACTTGCAAGCCTCTGTACAAGCTGGTTCACATTCTATAACAGTTCTGTCTTTACTGACATTTTAATAAATTCAGAATCTGTTTCTGATTTATACTTTGCTGGATAGTGCCAGTTGTAGAATGGCATGATATAGTGTATTCCTTGTTAAGAACTTAGTTGTTTTCACAGTGTATTTGTGTTATACTGCAGAACTCCCAGATTCCATGCAATTCTCCTTTAAGCCCTTAAATTGTTCCCAGCCATACTTAAAACTAGGGATGGAAGGATCGGCTATGACCCAGTTCTGATTTTGACTCTGATTTTTTCCCAAAAGGATCTGATTTCCTCTGATGAACTGTAGACCTATTTTAGCCTATTTAAGTATAAGAAATGCATCAGTATTATTCTTTCAGATCCCTCTAAAAAAATATAAAATGTAACCTTTTTAAAAAACATTTTGTGTCTGTATTTTTGTGTTGTTTTTTAAGGTCAGCAAGCAGCCAACAGCAATAAACTATATTGACTGTTCTTGCCAATCCTGTGCATCAGCCACCACATTGCATTTGTAGGAAACAGTGGGCTGGATTCACAAAACCCTAGAAAATCCTGCAGCTGTGAAAAAAACTCAGCGCAAGTGGGTTGCCACTTGCAGAACTGCAATTTCTCCAGCAGCTACAATATCCTCAAAAGTGGAGCCAGCTTATGACTGGCTTCATGACTTATGGCAGCTTGTGGGTTGCGTTGCCGTGGAAATCCCCGCAACTGTGGAAAAATGCTATGGCCAGTGGGACCAGCTGTAACATCTTCCACAGCTGCTGCAGATGTGAATAGCAATCTCTGCAGCTCTGGTGATTTCAGTCAGCAACTGGAGTTGTGATGTGGGACTTAGTCCCCAGAACATTTGTGAATCTAGCCCAGTGTATGCAGGTAATTTGGCACTTTGTTTGGTGTCAAACTCTGATTCTGAATCCATTTTTTTAAGTCCAACTTAATTGCTTACTTAACAGTATTGTATGCAGAAATGGACAACACAGGGTCTGAGACGTGACCCCCCCCCTTCATAATCTGTATGACACCATGACCTAGAAGTAGTTCAGGCACAGAGGTGGGCAACACAGAGTCTGAGAGGTGACACCCTCCCCTTCACAATCTGTATGGCACTATGACCTAGTAGTGGTTCAGGCACAGAGATGGGCAACAGAGTCTGAGACGTGAACCCCCCTTCACAATCTGTATGGCACTATGACCTAGTAGTAGTTCAGGCACAGAGTTGGGCAACACAGTCTATGCTATGGAAGTATGACCTAGCAGTAGTTCAGGCACAGAGATGGACAACACAGAATCTGAGACGTGACCCCCTTCCGCCCTTACAACCTGTATTGACTACTGCAATGCCCTGTACCTAGGGCTACTGGGGGTAGATATCCACCACTTACAGCTAGTGCAGAATGCGGTGGCTAGGCTGGTGACTGGTGCCTCTAGGACCAGTCACATTACGCCTGTGCTCCATGGACTGCACTGGCTTCCAGTACAGTGGCGGATCACCTTCAAGGTCAACTTGCTGACCTATAAAGCCCTACACAAACCAGGTCCATGCTACCTGCAAGATCTCCTTTGCCCCTACTGTCCCCCTCACCCACTCCAATCCACTAGTGAGGGATTGCTAGAGATTCCTAGGGTGCGTTTGAAGACATCTGGGGCTCAATCTTTTGTGTTTGCAGCTCCTCCCCTGTGGAGTTCTCTGCCTCATCAGGTTAGAGAGTGCCTGACCATCCAGAGTTTCAAATGTGCCCTTAAGCCTTATTTATTTAGCCTAGTGTTCCCTTGTAAGTTCAGTTAAAGGCTTTTTAATATATGATACTTAGGGATGTAAGTTTGTCATGGCAGTCATACACGTCATTGATTCCATGACATTTGATCGTTATTCAGGACTTCCATGACTTTCACTAGTGTCATCAGAATGTAGCAATGATGACAGTGCCACAACATTTACTACTGTTTACTAATGATTTCATGAACAAACAATGAGCCATTAAAACCTCATCCATGACAAACTTACATCCCTAATGATACTGCTATAAATTACAATGTATGATTTTATGAATTTGGATTTTAATATGCTTGTTATTATTACTGGTTTTATGTGTATTGTACAGCACCTTGATCATTGGAAAGGTGTTTTTATAAATAAATTTTGATTTGATCTGATGGCACTATGTCCTAGTACTTGTAGTAGTTCAGGCACAGAGATGGACAACACAGAGTCTGAGATGTGAACCCCCCCTTCACAATCTGTATGGCACTATGACCTAATAGTAGTTCAGGCACAGAGACAGACAACACAGAGTCTGAGACGTGACCCCCCTTCACAATCTGTGTGGCACTATGATCTAGTAGTATTGTGCCTGTATACTGAGGGCAGATCTGTTAGTCAGATTCAATGAAAACTACAAGATGACTTTGACAGGATGCAGAATTATTTTCAGGAGCATGACCTTGTATTAAACCCTATGAAGCTGCAAGTTATGTTGTTTAGTAATAAACCAGGTACAAATAAACACATTTTAAACATAAAAGCATCGGATGACTGTAGCTTAAGAGCCAGATTCTCAAAGGGGGCTTGGAGTGGTGTAAGCTGTGGCAAAAAAAAGCAACTTGCACTGATGCCCCTGCACCAGGGACCCTGGGCCCTATTCTCAATTGGGCAGGGCCCTGGCAGCTAAGTCCCATGACTTAGGGCAACCGGGGCCAGGTGCCAAGCAGATGGCACACTGGCAGTGTGTGGCACAAGATGCTGAGTGGCTGTGCATCACTCTAGTCCCTGTTGGCTATCAGCCCCCCTCTCCAAACCCCAATCATGCCATCAACAGTATTGTGTAAAGTAACATTAACATCCCCCGATCCTATTGTGCCAGTAACACTAATGATTATACATGAACATGCCCCCCGATCCCTGATCCCTGAATGTGCCATTAACAGTAATGTGTACAGTAACATTATCATGCCCCCATCCCCAATCCCCGATTATGCCATCAACAGTAATGTGTACAGTAACATTATCATGCCCCATCCCCAATCCCCGATTATGCCATTAACAGTAATGTGTACAGTAACATTATCATGCCCCATCCCCAATCCCCGATTATGCCATCAACAGTAATGTGTACAGTAACATTATCATGCCCCCATCCCCAATCCCCGATTATGCCATCAACAGTAATGTGTACAGTAACATTATCATACCCCATCCCCAATCGATTATACCCATCAACATAATGTGTACAGTAACATTATCATGCCCATCCCCAATCCCCAATTATACCATCAACAGTAATGTGTACAGTAACATTATCATACCCCATCCCAATCCCCAATTATGCCATCAACAGTAATGTGTACAGTAACATTATCATGCCCCCATCCCCAATCCCCGATTATGCCATCAACAGTAATGTGTACAGTAACATTATCATGCCCCCATCCCCAATCCCTGATTTTGCTATCAACAGTATTGTGTAAAGTACCATTATCATGCCCCTTCAATCCCTGTTTCTGCCATTGTCACCATAGGATTGAAGACCCCCCTTAACCTGGTGATCTAGTGGCACCTTGCTCCCCCACCTCAGCAGGTAGTGCCTTCCACCTGACCCAGCTCCCCCATCCCATAATAGAGCAGACATCGGAACAGCCCTTCTCTCACCTCTGTGGCTGATGTGACTGAACTGTCACATAGATTGCTGTAATGTTATAGTGTACGCAGTGCACATACACTATACAGTACAGCAATCTAAATGACAGTTCAGTCAGTGCTGGCTGCGAAGGTGAGAGGAGGGCTGCACCAGTGCTGGCTCTATTACGGGATGGGTGAGAGCTGGGTCAGGTGGTGGGCACTACCTGCTGGGGTGAGGGGAGCAGGGGGACACTATATCACTAGGTTAAGGGTATCTTCCCTCCTATAGTGACAATGGTGGCAGCGAGGGATGGGGGGCATGATAATGTGTACACAATGCTGTGTGATAGCACAGTGGGATGAAAGCATTGACTACTTATAATAACACATTCGGGATCGGGTGGGGCATGCCATGTATAAACATTAGTGTTACTGGCACAATCAGGGATTGGGGATGGGCAGGCATGACAATGTTACTGTACACATTACTGTTAATGGCACATTCAGGGATCAGGGATCGGGGGGCATGTTCATGTATAAGCATTAGTGTTACTGGCACAATCAGGGATTGGGGATGGGCAGGCATGATAATATACAAACATTAGTGTTACTGGCACATTCAGGGTTCAGGGAGGGGAGCATGATTATGTATGTACTCTACCGGTAATGGCAATATCGGGGTTCGGAGAGAGGGGCATGATTATGCATTTACTCTACCAGTAATGGCAATATCAGGGTTCAGGGAGGGGGGCATGATTATGTATTTACTCTACTGGTAATGGCAGTATCGGGACTCAGGGAGGGGGGCATGGTTATTATCATACATTATGATGGCAAGGCAAAGGCAAATTTTATTTAAAAAAAAAACGCCCATCCGGTAGGCTCTGGGTGTCGAACATTTTAAAATTTCATGCAAAACTCAATCAATAAATTATAAATACACAAATAACACAATATTGGACATAAGTATACAATACTACAACAGTTATTATAAAATTTATAAATACTACCCTCAACTAACTCAGACATAGCCATGGACCAGTTCATGATGGTACTAACGGGGAGGGGGACATGATACTTATTGCACCCTGCCAATAATGGCAAAATCGGGGCTGAGGTGTGGGGCCTGAGGCACAATGCCACTTTCAGGTCAACTCTCCCAGAGGGAGATTTTCTAAGTCCCCTTAGATCAGCACTGGCTGGCGTTAGGGCGTGTTCTTTGAATACCGTTTTTGGGATGTGGCAGCTTGCATCTGCTACATGCCCCCTAGCACCAAGTCTCAGCCCATTATTGGGTGCACGGGAGGCCCAAGCCCCATTTGGGACAAGCAGCCTGCAGTTGATGCAGGCTGCCTCTGAGAATAGCTCTGAGGGCTGTTTATGGTGCAAGGTACCACTTGTGCCATTTCTGTTTAGTGCAGGTACCTTGCACCATTTCCAGGGCTTTGAGAATCAGGCCCTAAATCCTGTTGATTCCCACAAATATTTGGGAATTTGGATTGATTCCCATTGTAAATGGGATATGCACATCGATTCATTAATTAGGAAGTTAAACAAGAAACTAGGAATTTTTTATAAACACAAAAACTGTATTTCACCAGACACGAGGTTACAAACAGTGAACTCTAGGGTAATTCCCGTTTTTGATTATGGGGATGTTGTATTTGGGGGATAGTCCGGGGGGTGTGCTGCGCAGACTTGATGTGGCATACAATAGGTTTGTGCAGTACATCCTGGATGCCCGTGGGATATGCATTACTGTGCCCTTTGTAGAGCTTTAAATTGGATTGAACTATCAGAGCATTGAAATCTTCATATGATCCACTTGATCTATAAATGCTATCTTAAAAAATGCTTGTTTATTTACTAGAGTTGGTAAGGGAAAGGAATGTAAAAGAAGGTTTAGGTACTGCAGGGGTAATTGAATATATGGTGGCAGTCATGAAAACTGTAAGGGGAAACTCTAATTTTATCTGCATGGGCCCTAAATTGTGGAACAACTTACTAGGTTATTTGAGACTGCACAAAGAGACTATTTCTTGGAGTTCTATAAAAACATGGATTGCAAATGCTGCTAAGCTACCAAAAGCTTGTTGTGATTAAGTTATATTAACTTACTGTGTAATGTATTGTCACTTTATTATATGTTTTGTACGTGATAGTTTAATTATGAAACTGTTACCTTATGTATTACAGGACCCCATTGTAAATGAGCATTGGCTCCGTTGGACTCTCCTTTTCTGAAACTACAGAATAAAATTTTAACTACTAGTAGCAGTTCAGGCACAGAGATGGGCAACACAGAGCCTACACTACGGCAGTATGACCTAGTAGTGGTTCAGGCACAGAGATGGCAACACAGAGTATACAGTAGTATGACCTTTCAGGGCATCACAGAAATGGGCAACACAGAGTCTGAGATGTAGGTGACAGTCCCCTTTAAAATCTGTATTGCACTAAACTCCCTCCCTCAAAATTACTGAGGCACTATGACCTTCAGACAGAGTCTTCCAGTCCTGTCTAACTGCTGCTTCCCTTAATATTTTTTTAATTTTTTCTGCACTCTGGTGTTGTCTGTGTTGAATTCATTGGTCTCTCTCCCTCCTTTACTTTCTCTCTCTCTCTGTCTCTCTGAGTAATGAAAAATCGGTGTTTTTTCATGTTTTTACTGTGGAGTCTGCAATGTCTGCACTCTGTTGTTGTCTACTCTGCACTCTGCTGTTGAATTTATTGATCTATCTCTCTAATGAATAATATTTTTTTTTTGTTTCTACAGAGTACTCTGCTGCAGCATCTGCACTCTACTGTTGTGTGTTGTTGAATTTGTTGGTCTCTGTACTCTCCCTCTCTCCCTGTCTAACAAAATAAAAAATGTTTTCTTTCATTTTCACCTCTTTTTAAATCTCTCTGCACACACACACACACAAACACAACTGTCTGCTTTGAATGCAAAGCCCTAGATGTGCTCAATGCACTGTTTCCTAGGGATATCCTGTGGTGGCTGACACACAGGATTGGCTAGAACATCAGTCAGTCACAGAACAGAGACCCTCATTGGTTGGCTCCCTTCAGTGCCCCAGGATCACGAATATTTGTCTTTGCTGGTCATGTAACAGTCCAGGGACTCAGGAGTATAGTCAGGTATTGGGGGACACTTTTTGTTATTTCTGCACCTGCTCTGCCTTTTCCTGCAGTACTGGTGTTATTCCCGGACCAGATTGTACTTCTGAACTGGGCCAACTCGGTGATTCGGGTCAAGCCATGAAAGGCTTGATTTTCCCTGTCAGAGCTGAGTCAGCCCTGTCTGGGGGATTTGGAAGTGCATCAGAGCTGGTTCGCTGATCCCTACTTGAAACCATGAATGGTTTTGGAGCCACCATCTCAGCTGGAGGCTGTTCCACGACACAACCACTCTTCATAAAATAAAACTTTCTCATAGCCTCCCCACCAGCTTTCACTCATGTCCTCCTGTTTTTGACTTGCTATTCCTGCTGAATAATTCCTCATGGGAGGCAGTGTAGCATAGTGATTAAGGGCACTGAACTGCAAACCTGGAGACCTGGGTTTGGATCCCATCAGCCCCAACTTGTTGTGTGACCCTGAGCAAGTTATTTAACTTCCTTGTGCTCCCAGGTCAGACCTGGAAACAAGCTTCAGCTTAGTGTGCCTTTCCAGGTTAAACAATTTCCCCATTTCCATTCACAGTTTACCCTGTTCATTCCTTTTGGGAACTTAAAGATCTCTATCACAGCCCCCTCTTCTAATGTGGCAACAACCATTTCTCTTACAAAGCATAACAATGCTATACCTTTAAATGCCTGCTAAGGCACATTCCTGATTCCCACTGTACCTGTCAGTCCTCCTCTGGAACCTTCTGTCCTTTTTCTCACAGCTTCTCCTGCCCCCCCCCCCATCTGCCTATGACTGTCTAATTCTGGGCTAACTGTGCTCCTGGCCCTCAGCCTGCTTTCTATTCAGTGCCGTGCTTAATTTATGCACACTGGCATGCATTAGTCCATGTATCCGTGTATTGAATCCATGCTCTGTTTATCGTACTCAATGTAATATTTCACACTGTTATTTCATGTGGGGCTTCTTACTTACTCTACTCACTTGGACTGCCTAGATAGTTTACACTTTGTACTTTGTATTTTTGCACTTCAGATGTTTGTAACGCCTTTATGCCTGTACTCCCATTCCCCCCCCAACCCCAGGTTGCACCTGGAAACGAACCTTGGCTCAGTGTGCCTTTCCTGGTTACCAACATTTTAAATCAAGCAATCAGTCAATCAAGCAATCACTAGAACAATAAACTTGTACTTAAATGCAGAAGCACTGAATCAGGTGTACTAGACATTTTAATCCAGTCAGTAAAGTGAGAAGAGAATTCCTTCTACTCTAAAGCCCCTGTATAATATTTAAGCACCAACAATGCACTGGCAGTACAGCATAATGCAGTAGTTCTCAATCCCCAAATTCTGGTGGCCTTAAAAGGCCCCAAAGTGCAGCAACCAGAACTTACAAGTGGCCTCACTCTTCACCCTAGCTCCCTTCATATGCACAAAGCTCCCTAGTATAATAATTTCTTTTCACACAGCATACATTTAAGTCCTTAAAGTATCTTCCCTTGAAATGTATCTATCAGGTTTACTTAAAGTTAAGAAACTGCCTATTCCATTACGTTTTCAATCAGGGCTCCAGGGTGCTCTGTGGCTATACAAAATTGTGCTGGTGGCCACATGCAGCTATGGTGGCCTCATTCGAGAAACACTGGTCTAGTGGTTGGAGCAGAAAGTTGTGATCTGGAGACCCAGTAGACATGAGTTTAAATCCCACAATGGCATGTTGCATGCTGTGACCCTAAACTAGGTACTTAATCTCCCTGTGCTTAATTCTCTTCCTTTTTACACCTGGAAAGTACTCTGTGTATCTTGCAATGCCAAAAATTCTAAAAAATAATAATAAAAAAATAACACCCATTTCCTGGTCACCAAAAACAAATACCATAAACAACTAAAGAAAGCATACACTGTTCCCAGGGAAAGGTACAAGAATGAGAGGCTTCCACTTGCATTATAACTATGCAAGTTCCTTTTCAAATGTTTCAGCTTCGTTAATTGTTTGAAAAGTCATCTTTATCAAGACATTCAATATTCCTGCAATTTCAGACTGGTATATTTCACTGACCTTTTTGGTTTTGAGCTGTGTAGGACTTTAAAATCTTACCATTTGCAAACAAAGGGAAAAAGGTTAGTTGATAGAGGAAGATACATTTTTATCAGTTTCCTTTCAGATGTACAGGAAATTTGCATATTTAAGCATGATAATAGGTGCTAAATTGTATCTCATATAAATGTCAAAAGTAATGGTGTTACTTAACCCCTTCCCCCATCCATTCTGCTTAAAGGCCAGTATAAAATATTATTTTATTATCTACAGTGCACATGCCTGTTTTCAATCAAGAAAAATTAAAAGTGTTTTATGAAAATGCCATTTAGTGGTTTGTTGTTGGTGTTTTTTTTTCATTGCTTTCATCCTTTAGGCGCTCAACTCTTCTGGGCTGGGTCTGTATTTGGCATTATGAAACCTGCGGCAGAAGTCACAAGAAAGGCAGCAAGGCTTGCCCCCTTCAAAAAGGCTGAAGTGTCCAGTTACAGATTGTTTTGATTCACAAATGGTAATGCTGAAGGTAAAACACCATGACCTGTCTCCAGAAACATATTTCCAGGCATAGACAGCATTTTATTGTCACCGTACTTGTACTTTTTTTTAGCTCAGCATATAACTATTGCTCTTATTTATTTATTTTTGTAACTTTGTAATTGTTGTGACACTTCACTTTTCAACTTGCGTGTTTGTACTATTGCTCATTCTGTAACTCACTCTTTCCTTTTACCATATTGTAATCTCCAAGCTTGAGCCTGAAAACAGACAACTTTGTGTCTCGTGCATTTATCTGGTCAACAAAAATGAACTACATAAATAAATGAATACATTTAGGTGAAAGTAGTGTCAGTGGCTCAGTAGGTAGCACACTCGCCTCTCAGGCTGGGAGATCAGAGGACTGTGGGTTCAGTTCCCACATCTGGCACTTGGGTTAATATCCCAGTACTGACACTGTAGTGCAGCATGAGAGGGGTGCTGCACTTCTGAGGTGCTGTCTTTTGGATGAGACATTAAACCGAGGTCCCATCTGCCTGGATTGGTGATATTTCAGTTGGATCTTAAAGATCCCATGGCACTTATTGAAAAGAGTGGGGGAATATTTTATTCAAAACTGGAAAGCAAAATATAGACACAGAAGTGCAACACCACACGAAATCATAATGCAAAATGAAAAGGAAGCATACCTAAGTATTCCATCATACCTACAAATACAACATTTCATATCTAGAGGATGCTGAAATCCCCCCTCCCCCCAAAAGAGCAGGGGAAATTATTTATTCAAAACTTGAAAGGAAAATGCATACATAACAGTGTTACTGCACACAAAATCATAATACAAAAATATAAATAAACATAAAATAAGTATTTCATCATACATTCAATACAAATCCCCCCCAAAAAACTAACCCTCCGATGAATGTATAAAACCTTCCCCTCACTAAAAATAATAATAATAATAGCAGGGAACTAAGCATTAACAACAAAAACAGTAGTATTACATCATGCCAACACCTATTACACAAAAAGGACCTAAAAGAAAATATAAATGAAAAAGAAAATTCAGGAAACCATAAAAGTATATCAGCATACTAGAAACTGAAAAACATAATCATATTTGATCCATCCTAAATTCCCTTCAAATAAAGTGAGGGGAATGCTTTTGATTTTCTCCAGAAGAATCTAATGACACAAGGAAAAAAATCATATACAGTCAAGTGTAATCAACCTGTGTCCAACCAGGACATATTTCTCCACCACAGTTTATATAAGTCAGGGAGAATGCTTCCTTTTTCCAAAACCTGCCACCTCACCACGTCCTTCTGTAACAATAGTAATACCTGTTCACCAGATATCGTTTTTTCCAGAGAGTCCAACCACACTGAGCTAGCCAGAGTTGATAACTGATAAAACCCCATCAAGAGCCAGATTGTGATTGTATCAAATTTAACCCATGCACCTGGAAACACCCCCTCAGTCCAAATTTGAGGAGACTGATATTTGAAAGGGTTTGAGGACCATTTCTTATGAAATTCTGCCCAAAAGGACAGAGCAAAGGGACAATCTAGCAAAAAGTGTGAGATTGTCTCAACCATCCCTGCACATTCATTCCATCTTGGACAGGTCCATTCCGTATTTATGTTTTAAGTTACCCCAAACCCCCAATTTTTTTGTGAGTACATAACCACACAAAATCCCCACATGTAATGTGGAATTCTTTTATTGGATAAAAAAAGATTTATCGAGGATTGATGTTCCATGGGTAATGCTGAGAACCAGGGAGAGACATAAAAAAAGGATCCCAATATCCAACTATATAGAGATTTCTGGGAGGAGGTGCAGAGAAAGTTTTTTGCTACCTTCCACAATTTCAATTTACCAATAATACCAATAAAATGACTTGGCAATTGAGACACCCGTGTCTGGTGGGGGAGAAAGGTAGAGGGATCCCAACTTGCCAACAAGGGCCCATTTTCATCCTCAGCCAAGGAGTCCAAACTTTAGAGACATTTTTCAAGAGGGGCAATAAATTATAATAGATGAAAGTAACATAGAAAAAAACTACCGGATTTAACATCCCCAAACCACCCTCTTTTATAGGTAAATAGGTAGTCCCTCTTTTCACTGGGTTCCGTCTACTTCCCCACAGACACTGGAAGAAAACACTATACACCAACGCCTCCAGGGTCAGCTGGGGAGGGAAAACAGCTGCCAAAAACAGAAAGTGTGTCAGCAAGTAGGTGTTAATCAAATAAATAAGTTTGGCTTTTGTCATCTGCCCTTTATTCCAACGGGTTACCTTTTCCCTTGCCATCTTCAAGTGTAGTTCCCAATTATATTGTTGAGGGTCTTTCCCACCAAAATGAATGCCCAAGATTTTCCTATAATTTATATCCACAGGTATTCCTCAAATCAATGACACATCACCAGCATCATAACCCAAAGGTAGGATACCACTTTTTAGTGTATTAATTAGTGACCCAGAAATAATTATGTAAAATGGATTGTACCACTACCGCAGAGGATCTATCAGACAAAAAAAGACCTAAATCATCAGCATAGGCTATAGCAACAATCTGCCTATCATCATACCCTACAGAAAGCCCAGTGATTAACTCTGTCCCATGTAAGGCATGCAAAAGTGGATCCAGCGACAAAATATACAATAATGGGCTTAGGGGACAGCCCTGTCTCACCCCTCTATGTACCATAACAGCCTTACCCACCCAACCATTTATACTCGGTAAGAGACTAATCCCCCGATAACAAGTATGAAGCCAATCTATAAATGCAGACGGCAACCCATAGTTCTGTAATGTTTCCCAAAGGTACATGTATTCTACCTGATCAAATGCTTTTGATTGATCTAAACAGACCAGGTGCCCAAACAGTTCCTGTGAAGCCCCCTTATGTAAGATCTCACATAGGAGAATAAGAGCATCCTGGATCCATCTTGTTGTGATACCGCTATATTGAGACGGATGCACAATCTGATCCAAAACAATTGCCAACCAATTACTTAAAATTTTCATTAGTATTTTATAGTCCATGTTGAGGAGCGATATCGGTCTCCAATTTTTCAATTCATCCTAACTTCCTCCCTTAAAAATCAAAATCAAAAGCCCTTCCAACATACTCTCAGGGAGTTGCCCCTGTGTTAAACAATTGTTTAGACAGATGCCTAACTCTGAACCCAAAATTTCCCAAATTTCTTTATAAATTTCATGTGGGAGCCCATCTGACCCCGGGAAGTCCCTGATTTAAATGACCATATTACTTCTTTCCGCTCTAACTGTGAAATAGGTTTAGTCAAAAGAAGCCCCAAATCTGGCAGAATGTGTGGTAAAGCCCTACAGGCCAACCACCTCCGCATCTGCTCAACAGGTAAGGACTGGCTAGCAAAAGTCTGAGAAAAATATGAATGAATTTCCCCTAAGATACCAACATTATCCATTACCTGACCTCCAGTAGATGTAACAAGGTACTCCATATTTTGACATTCCCTGAGGAGTTGCAAAGAATCAAAAGGCAAAGTATCTTTCGATTTCCCAGTTGTTCCATATTTTTGCTTTTGTTCCATAAGTCTCATGACCTAAATTTGTTTACAAGCCAATTCGGCTTTCAGCCCCTTAATCATCTGGTGGCCTTCCCTCCCCAAATGTTGTTGAAAAGATGTCCAAAATGAAATGCTTTCTTTTAGGTAACATAGCTCATCCCACTGAAATTTCTCATTAATTCGCCCCATGGTGCGAAAAAAAGATCTTAATATCTTTTTTGGTATCTTCCCACCAAACGTTAGTATCATCATATAAGAAAAAAATGATTTTCATGCCTGTAGAACTGAGAGAAGCCCCTCACTGATAGGGGGAATATTCAGTAAAGTAATATTTAGTTTCCATATCCCCGGCACCCGCTGTTCCTCCAGGAGATCGCCAAGCACTAGATCTAAAAGCCTATGGTCAGAGGTACCAACTTCCTGTAAAGCAACAGATTGAATAATCATAGATGGTGAAATGAAAAAAGAATCAATCACACAGGCTCGAGGGCCACAGAAATAAGTGTGATGGCTGTCAGGAGGGAGAGAACCAAAGGCATCCACAAACCCCTCATCTTTAATGAGTTGAGCAAGGCACAGCGCATCACAATAAATTTTTTTAACAAAAGGAGTCAAAATCTGAGAGGGCAAGGCAACATTAAAATCCCCTCCCAAGATAACCGGATGATTAGTCATCAAAAAAGTGGAACTAGATCTGAATAAGCTTACACGATCATGTTTAAGTTGAAGGACATAGATGTTAATGAGGCGAATAATCCGGCTTCCCCATTTTACATCTAATAACAATGCTTTGCCATTCTGCAAATCCAACTGTTGGATTACCTGTACCTGAGACGAAAAAAACATATTCCCACCCCCAAACATAAAGCGTCTCCTTGTGACCAAAAGCAATCCTCCCATATACACCCAGTAGTGGCTGCAGTGCTGTCTTCCAAAGAGTGTAAATGCACATCCTGCAAAAACACACAATCTAAGTTACTGGTTAGGAAATATGCAAAAGTACTATGACATTTCACAAGGGATTGAATGCTATTTACATTCAATGAGGCCACACAAAATTTAAACGGAACCAGGAGTCACAAACACAGTGCGGGAATCTCATTTTACTTTACTCGAAGCTCTTTTGGTGCCTTGGGAACCTTGATCGGTTTGACCTGGCAATGCGTCCTGGGTAACGGGCTGAGGGGACACCTCTACTGGCATTTCCGCAGTGTCCAGGTCCATGGGATCTTCTATTAAAACTGTATACATATTCTGGGCTTCCAAAGGTGCCTCTGAACTATTTTTCTTTGGCTTTGACCGTAATTTAGAAGATTTCCCCTTTTTTCCTGAGACCAACATGAAATTATCACCACCAGGAGGGGACTCAGGGGAAGGGGAAGAGTCCGTAGTACTCAACTTTTCTACAGGAACAACCACATTCATAGGGACCACGTTCACTGGATTCTGAGTACCTGGATCATGATCTAAAGGATCTGTGGGTATTTGTCTCTTTGAAGCCTGGGTCCCTTTCAAAAGTGGCGAAGGCAAGCCTCCCCCAGGAGGAGCCTGTCCCTGTTTTACAGCCAGGTGAATATAATGGTCTTGGACCCCAAAGTCTGCATCCTCCATATTTTTGGCTGCGGAGGGGCAATCCTCAAAAGTATGTCCCACATCTTCACAGAAGTTGCATCTGAGTTGTTGAAAACAGTGGGCACTAGGGTGTCCTGTCTCCCCACAGTGTGAGCACTTTAAAACATCACAGGAGGTACTAATATGCTTAGAGGATCCGCACTTAAAGCAGTCTCTCGGCTGCCCAGGGTAAAAAAGAAACCCCTTATCCCTCCCAATGAAGAAACAATTGGATAAATGTATTAAATTGTGATCTGTATGGTGCAATTTAGTTCGAAATTTCCACCCACCATTCCAAAACCCCTCAGCATCCATAATAGGCATTGGATTTCCCTGAATCTCATAACGCTTCTCCAGCCAGTGTACTATGTCCACTATATTGACTCCCTCATCCTAAAGAGGATTGTAATAACCCTAAAGGGCTTTTTGGTGAGGGGCAAAACAATGAAATCAGTCCAAAGGGGGTTTGTCTTAAGGTTGATGTAACGGCACCAAAAGGTCTCCAATAGTGCAGGAGTGTGAAAACTAATGTCAATGGTGAATTCACCCTGCACATGAATCAAGGCATATACCTCTGAAGGAGAAAACCCCATGCTTCTCTTAAGTAGGATTTTTCCTACATAAAATCTCTCAGGGAAATTTTCACAGGGACCTACATATGTAAGGCGAATCGCATTCTGCCTTTTCGCCAGTTCCACAGGACGATGAAAATGACTAGTGTACATTGGTTTTTCAGGTTCTCCAGGATTAGGTACTGATGTGAGGCCAGAAATATTGACCACAATGGGATTTATGTTATTCTCCACATCTTGTTGACCCATCTGTCCCTCAGGAAGGGCAGGGAGAGCTTCTGAAGGAGAAACACTGAGATCCATATCCCCCTTACTGAAAGAAACAGGAGCAGTACTTATCTGAGTGGGCAACCAGCCCTCTGATGCAGGCAACTCAGAACTGGGTTTCCAATGCCCATCTGACAGCGGAATCCATCCTGCGGCTTGTAGGGCCTTGTCTGGTGACCATGATTCTTCTACTTCCGCACTACAGTCTCACTTTGGCGGCATTTCAACTGCTGTGGGATTCACTCCCGGCCGCTCGTCATCCATAAAAAGTTTTGTAGGACTTTCTGAAACTGCTGAGCCCGGTGAAGTTTCCGAGCGTTTTCTCTTTCTGTCCTCCGCTTGTCTAAGCCTTTCTTTCATTAATTGCTCACTAACACGGAGCAATTCTGTTGCCAGACACTGCTGTTTTTGCTCCAAACTGAGCTGATTGCAAGATTCTTCTGACGAGGGACCGCTGTCTTGGGCGATGTGCTGGCCACACAGTGAGTGCATCCCAGCCACCCCTGCAGTGGATCTCTCGGCCTGAGACATAGGTGTTGGCTTCTGCTTATCCTAGGCCACCTCAGCCCTATCCATCCATCCACCTCCAAGACCAGCAGTGAAGTGAACCTTCTCACAGTACAAGGGTCCCCCTACTGGAGAGTAGGGGAATTTCCCCATTGTCCTGGCCAAATTTCCCTCATTCACTAAAAATACCACCAACAGCTTAATCTGGTTCAAGGTCAACATTCATCTGCATCCCCCTTCCCCAGGTCATGCCTGAAAATAGGCAGGATTTGTCTAGTTTACTTACCCAGTCAACAAAAACTAAATAAATAAATAAAATACCTGGCCAGTGCTACACTCGTAATCAACTAAGTAAAACAGTGTGCACAAGAGCCAAATGAAAGTTTTGTCAATTTAATCTCCAGGACGTGCAAATTAGAGATGTGAAACTTTACTTTGATTGCGAAGTTCTGGCAAAGTCACTGACTTCAACTTCTCAAAACACTTCACGAAGTTGGCCATTTTGTGGCAACTTCAACTCCCCCCCACCCTCTGCTTATAAATAACCAACTCCATGACGCTCATTGTCCACCATGATCATTCATTTTGTACAGTTGCTCTTTTTGTAGGCGCTCAAATTAAGTCGCCCATTTTAATTTGCTCATTTTGATTCACCCTTACTATGGGATACCCAGTTGGGGTGCAGGTCATGTGATATGTGTCTATGTACAGAGCATGAGCATCCTTCAGTTTTACTTTGCAGTCAGTGTGAGACAGTTGAAGAGTGCAGATCTGCTGCTTTTTGAGTACTTAATGGAGATTTAAAAATTGTGTTTTTCAGCTTTCTTTTTGTATTTTCTACATTTTCACTTTGCCTAGTACTATAGTTTGTTAGGAAGGTTTTTCTGTGGTTTAGGTCTTATTTTCTTTATATATCTGAACATTTTTCTACAGCCTTCTGTCTGTATTTTCCATTTTACTTCTGTGTTCAGAAACTCTGGTTCTGTGAATTCATGGGACATGCCACACCATGTATCTTAAGAGGATGCCTGTAGCAATGGCACCAGCAGCACCAGTTGTGGGAAGAAGGGCCAGTTAGAAGCATGAAGCCTGTAGCAGCAATGGCTTCTTTGTCTGCAGGAACATCCCAACCCACAGCACAGCAGCAGCTATCAGCTGTTTTACTGCTGGAAGAATCTGCAAGTGATAAACACCCTGTTCCCCCTCCCTGTGGTACTGCCACCACCAGTGGCTGATCTGCATGAGGAGGAGACCATGAGACCATCCACCTTTAGCTGCTCCCCTAGGCAGCAGCATACATTCCTAGTTTGGGTATTTTTTGATTTGGACCTCACAAACAATAGTGTTATGACATACAAACTGTGCCAGATAGTTGTTCAGCATGGTAAATGGGGCAGCCACTTGGTGACTGGTGGGCAGCACACCCACCTTAGAGTAAAGCACCGCTGTGAGTGGGAGGAATACAAGAAGGTGGCTGGGAGAGGTGGAGTTGGTGCCACTCCTATTGGAGCTTCTGTGCCACAGGAAGGGCAGTGCAGTAAGTGACAGCAAGATGCACAGTTGCCAGAGGGGGGCACTGATGAGGGAAGTGTGATCTACAGGCAAACTCGTGGGCTGCAGCTAGGGTGAGCATGTGAGACCCCAACTGAAGATCCTCCTCCTTCAAGATCTCAGTTGAGAGATGAAGTAGCACAACTCCATGTCTTGGGGGACCTCCATCACAGAATTGAGTCCATTGAGGCTGCACTCCAGACACTGCTGTCAAACCAGCAGACACCGCTTGTGGGAATGGCAGAACTCCGTCGTGGGGATGCACCCTCTGCCCTCCCAGGCCATAGTAATGCATAACGTCTCATTTCCCTTATTTTTCTCATGTAATTCTTAGCATTCATTTTAGTGTCCAGGAATGCACATCTATTCCATTTTTTCTCATGTCTCAGAAATTACTTGCTATATCCTGCTGCACTGTGTTGTGTCAGTCAGCCTCCCACCATGGCAACAGCACCTCAAACTTGTAAATAACTTTAGTGCCCAGAAATGCACTATGTGAAAATCTCATTGCCAATTTTCTCATGTCCCAGATATTATATATACTTGCTATATGCTGCTGCACTGTGTCAGCCAGTCTCCCACAGCAGCATTTTTCTCAAGTCACAGACATAGTATATGATGATGCTATATGCCGCCAGCAATAGCGTTGTGACATGCAAACTATGCCAGACAGTTGTTCGACATGGTAAACGAGGCAGATACTTGGGCAATGGTGGGCAACAGCACACCCAACCTAGAGTAGGGCATCACTGTTAGTGGGAGGATTATAGGAAGTTGGCTGAGAGGGGTGGAGGTGGTTTCATTGCTATTGGTCCTTCTGTGATATGGGGGGGGGAACAGTAAGTGACAGCAAAGGTGCACAGTTGTAGAAAGGGGGCATAGATGATGGAAGTGGGACTTGCAGTCAGACTTGGGGGCTGCAGCCATGGAAAGAACCTGAGACCCCAGCTGCAGATCCTCTCCTTCTCATTTAAGAGATGAAGTAGCACAACTATACGCTGAGATGAGGGACTTCAGATGCTAAGGTGTGTCCAGGGAGGCCACACACCAAATGCTGCTCTCAAACCAGCGGACTCTCCATGAGGGAGAAGTGGAACTCCATGGTGGGGGCGCACCCTCTGTCAGAACTAGGCCACAGCAATGATGCACACTATATGAAATTCTCATTTGCCATATTTTCTCAAGGCCAAGAAATGATGCAATATGCTGTTGTGCTGTGTCAGTCTCCAACCACAGCACCTCCCTTTAAGCACTTTAGTCGACAAAAATGAGTGGCAGGATGAGAAGAGACCTGTGAAGACAAGAGTGAGCTATTTAGACTCTAGCCCACTCTCTTTTGTGCTGTGTAAAACCTGTGAAAACAAAATTAAAATAAACAAACATTTGTCAATATCAATAGTTTGATGCTTGTTAAACAATTGTTTTTTTCATTTTGACTCCAACTTTTGATGAAACTTGTTTTAGGATTCATCTTATAGACATAACATATATCATTTATGGTATATTGGCCAAAATGTCAAAACACAGCTCATCCAGAATTTAAAAAAAATTACACATCACGTTTATGAGGTGGTGTGGAAAAATGGTTATGCTGAAAGTATGGAGTCAAAATATTGAAAATTTGTGAAGTTATGAGTGAATGCTAAAATAAAGTAATGTTCAGTCATAACCTGGGCATTTCATCATATTTGTACACCAAATTTTCAACACAACTTTCTTACTACCCAGGCTAATGAACCTGCGTGGTAAAAATGTTTAAATCCCCACCAAAATGTTATTCACACCACTGAAACATCATTCCGTGCCACAGGTATGAAAAAACATTTTGGCCAGGATTTGAAAAATGACAGCTGTCACATTCATGAGGTGCTGTGAAGAAATGGCTATGTTGAAAATTTGGGGTCAAAATATTTAAAGTTACGAAAATTACGAGTCTCTGTTCGCAAATTTCAATGTGTAGTAGGCTCATAACTTTGTTGCTTTTTAATATTTTCAAGGTAAATTTTCAACATAGCCTTCTTATGACCCCACCTCATGAACAAGGGCAGAGAAAAGTTTCAATTCCTACCCGAAAGGTGATTTCACGCAGCGACCTCAAAATCACCTTTTGGGACAGATTTGCCTAATTTCGCTGCCATTGTTCATGAGGTGGGGTCCAAAAAAGGCATGTTGAAAATTTGGGGCAAAAAGTAGAAAAGCCCACATCAATTGGCACCTCACCTCACATCCCCTTTCCACCCCCCAGTCTTCACCATTTACCATGTACCTGCTCTTCCCCCCTGTACTCACCTCCATACCTCTGACTTACTCAACCCTTCTGCTCTGGTGATTAGTCCCAACATCCCCAAGATTTAATGGCACTTTTGATTCTAAACAGGATGCAGCACTTATGACAAGAACTGAATTAACATGTTCGCTATACCTACTCTTGACTCTGTGACTACCTAATGCCTAATGTTTATGCCTAAACCTATGCTCATTATGTATTCTGCTTCATCTAACTCATTGTATTGTCTATTTTATTTATTTTATTTAGCTTTTGTTGACCGGGTAAGTGCACTAGACAAATCCTGCCTATTTTCAGGCACGACCCGGGGGAGGGGGATACAGATGAATTCCAACTGACCTTGAACCAGATTAAGCTGTTGGTGGTATTTTTAGTGAATGAGGGAAATTTGGCCAGGACACCGGGGAAATTCCCCTACTGGCTGCTTGGTTGCCGCCAGTAGGACACTGTGCTGACGTCACGCTGCGGGATGGCAGCAGTTAGGCAGAGTATGTTGGAGTCGGAGGTTGACCAGTGTGCTATTAACAATACGGAGACTATTGCAGATGTACAGAGCTTACCTGAGGCACTTATGGAGGATTCCTACTTGGAAACAGCACCGGAGGTACACCTGAGCGTTCTGGAGGTGGCTGGCGATATTCCAGCAAGTGGGAGTGACCTGGGAGATGGTATAACGGAGACCCCAATAACCAGTTTGTCAGTGCCCTGCAACAAAGTCTCAGGAGGTGGAGCCATTTCGGAAAGCACACAGGCGGAACAAACTTTGCCGGAAAATACAGTGACAGGAATGAATTTGGAAGCCGGACCGCGGGTGTCACAGTTAATGCGACGGCGTTTTGGACTAAGTGAAAAGGCCCCACAAGAAGTTTCCATGGACTGGTCGGAGGATACTGCTTACTAGGAGCAGGATGGCGGAAAACAGACACCGGACAGTGGATTCCTGATTCTGCATGGACGGACTTTTCAATCGACTCATCAGGAGATAAGCATGCCACCGATTCCACTTTACTGGGCCCAGGTACTAGTGACATATATCCTAAAGAGCTGTATTCACTGAGGGTGGGAGGGTGTTTTGGTTTCTTTAAACCAGCCACCTCCTTTACTGTTTCGGGGTTAAGAGTATACTGTTGAACGGCCATTGCAGGCAGGGGTACAGATACTCATGATAGACCTCCAATGTCAGACCTATTTAAAATAAATTAGAACAAGCTCCCAGACGTAATGCAGTCAGAATCAGATACAAGGGTGGCCTTACCGAGCATCCGACTAGGTACTATGTATTTAAACAACTGTTAAAGTTTTCTATGGGATTTTCTGCTGCAGACTTATATGCATTGATACATGTTTCAGGTGAGGATTCCTTTGATATCAGTTTTCAGTCCCATGTCTTGTTAGATAAATTTTGGGATAAGTATACCACCCTTAAATCCACTCCGATATGGATTCCTTTTTTTGTTATACCCCCACTAAACCCCAAATCCGTTATGTGACCATTATGTTTCGAAATGAGGGGGTTAATGTTAGTGATATTTATCACTGGTTGCAATCTAAATGTGAAATTTTAAGTCCCCCTGAGGCTTTATTAGATTCGGAAGGTATCTGGACTGGGAGTTGGAAGTTTAAAGTGAGACTCTTCATAGTTAATTCTGAGATTATTCATCTCCCTAATAGTTTCTTTTTAGGGAAAGATAGGGGAGTTTGTTTTTATGGGGGGCAGCCCAGGGCCTGTTATAAATGTGGGGCCAGAACTCATTTAAGCAGTGTTTGTGACATGTTAAAATGCCCTTTATGTGGTAGTTTTGAGCATTCTGTTGATATGTGCACTAATATTTTTCAGTGCAACCTCTGTGATGAAAAAGGTCATACTTTTCACCAGTGTCCCTGGGCCCACAGGAATTGCTCTGACGGGTGGGATCAGGATGAGTTGTTACGAAAGGCCCAGTCCAAGAGACGTGAGCCTGTTGACAAAACAGCCTCTGTGGTTTCCCCTGTTTTGGTGACTGAACCTAGACCAACTACTATCCCAGCAGGGCCTGCTGCTAGAGACCCTCAGACCTCTGTAACTGGACATATTGCTTCTCAATCCCCTGATCCTGGTAAACCTGTAGACTCTACCATGCCCCCCCCGTTTAAAATTGTCAAAAGTAGGAGGTTGACTAGGGCATCCTCTAAGCAAGTTTCCGTACTTCTACATACAGACAATTTTTTCCCCCTTCAAGATGATCCTAGGGAATCTGATCTAGAATCTGACTCTCCCACATATCAGAGCTCATTACAGAAGATGATGAAACTAAATCAACAGAATTGGCTAAAGAGAAAAAGGGAAGAAAGGAAAAGAGAAAAGTTAGCCAAAAAAACAGCCCCTAATGTTCTCTCTTTTTCATGTCCGTACTGAAGATAGCCTCCTACAACATCTGCAGTTTGAAAGCATTTCAAAGACAATTACCCATTTTAATGTATTTGGGGACTTTGAAATTGGATATCATTCTTCTACAAGAGACATGGATCCAATCCCTTTTTGAAGTCTCCCAGATACAACGGAAATGGATTTGGGGCCCTTCCTTCTGGACATTTGGTTCAGATGTGGTAGATGGGCTGGGGGTATTATTTGGCAGCACAATATTTAAAATCTCAAGGGTTATAGAGTTACTCCCTGGTCGAGTGCTCATCTTAGATTTTTCCTTTGGAGAATTCTCTTTTAGACTGTTGAATTTGTATGCCCCACAAACAAAGTCATCTCGGATAGAGATTTTCGAAACACTTAAACCTTATCTCTTTACGAGAAAACATTATTTGGGGGGGTGACTTTAATTGTTCTTTAGATACTCATTTGAATAGACCTCAGACAAAGAAAATATATTGTGACTCTCACTATCTTCACAAATTAACACAGGATGTAGGCCTTACAGATGTCTATAGACTTTTACACCCACGGGGCGGAGACACATATTTTAGACATACCTTTTCCACCCGCATTGATATGTTTTTAGTTTCCAAGTACATTTTTCCAAAAGATTGTTCGGTTCGTCCTACTGAATTTTCAGATCACCATATATTGTTAGGTACTCTTTTCCTAGGTCATTTACCTCCCGTTTTTTCCTCTCTTCATAGCAGATGGAGGCAAAATACTTCCTTTCTGCAAAATGAACATTATTATTCCATGCTGGAAGAGTTTTTCTTTGCTAAATACTCTACTATGGGTCTTTTTGAGAATTTGTATGACTGGTGGTTCCAAGTGAAAATGGAAATAAAATTTATGTTTATGTCCTGGGGTAAATCAAAAGTTAACTCAAATTACCTCCGATATTTATTATACAGGAATAAATTGTACAAATTAATGTCCTTGCCACCTAAAGATCGTGCCTCCTGCCATTCCCAGATTCTAGAAACAAAGAAATTGATGAAAGAATTTCAATATGACAGGGCAAAATCTTTAGAACTGGAATTTAAATATGGGATAAAACATAGCCCAACGTCTGACCCCTTTCAGGCCTGTAAAACTAGGATTACTAATACCATTATGACTGGCCTTATTAACCCTCAAGGGGACTTGGTCACTACTGAGATTGGAATTTTATCTGTTGTTCAACAGTATGTGCGAGATTGTTTTTCAAATCCAGACACTGTCTCTAGAGACGTTCCCACTTCAAAAATTCCCTACTGTTCCTAAACTCCCAGACAACATTTTACAGTCCTTGGTACAGCCTATCACTTCCCATGAAGTGGCGGCCATGATAAAATGTTTGAAACCAGGAACTGCTCCAGGTTTGGACGGTATACCGAATGAATTTTATAAACTTTGTTCTCCATATATGGAATTTTTTTTACCTCCTGTTTTTAATTCGGTTTTGAATATGCCGTCTATTAAAACCTAGTCCACTTCTCTTATGACGTTTTTGTTTAAGAAAGGTGATAAGCAGCACATATCTAATTGGAGGCCGATTAGTTTATTAAATACGGATTATAAAATATTAACTAGAATATTACATAACCGCCTTATACTGGCTGCGGAAATTTTAATTCACCCTGCTCAAACGTGTTCTATCCCTACTAGAACTATCCAACATAATTTATATTTGATACGAGATATTTTTTCTATGGGGCCAACTATTTCTTCTGATTCTGCTATTGTAGTAGCTTTGGATCAAACCAGGGCTTTTGATGAGGTGTGCCATTCCTTTTTGTATTTTACCTTACTGAATTATGGTATTCTGGAGCTCTTTGTACGCTGGATAACTAATTTATACAGCCAAGCCGTGACACTCCCACTAGTTAATGGACTTATGGGATCTGAGATTGCAATTAAGAAAGGGGTAAGACAAGGATGTCCTTTAAGTCCTTTGTTATATACTTTTAGTTTAGACCCCGTTATTAGGACTATTATCTCTGACTCCCAGATTTTAGGCCTTGCCCCTGCCCCTGGGTTGGATTCCGTTAAAATTACAGCTTTTGCCGATGATGTTACTCTGTTATTGGCTAATGTTACCTCATTACAGAAGGCACTGGATATTTTTTCTTTTTTTGGGAAATTTTCGGGTGGTTCTTTAAATAGAAGTAAAAGTTTTGTAATACCTCTACAAAAAATTTCTTCACAGATAACTTCGCTTTTCGGTGTCCCGGTAGCACATCTCCCCCCAAAAATATTGGGGATCTGGTTTGGGGTTGAGGATATGGCTCTCTATAATTGGGAAAAGAAATTAGAGTTGGGTGAGGCAAAAATAAACATATGGAAAACTTGGACTTTTTGTAAATTGAAAAGAGTGGCACTTATTAAACAGTTTTTATTGCCTCAGTTCACATTCCTGAGCCATGTTTTCCTCCCCTTTCGGCTGAGACTAGGTTGTATAGCATCTTTTTCAGATGCTCTGGGGAAATAGACTCAACCCCATAAACGAGATTTTACATACCTTCCTAAACGAAAGGGAGGCCTAGCCATGATTAATCCAGTTATTTTCTTTCATGCTAATTTTTATTTCCTCCTTCTCCTTTATTTGGTCTCCTCCATCCTTGACTTGGCATTTCTGGGTTCAGTCGATCTGGCATAAGTATTTTTTAAGTGGTCTTTACTCCCACCTAGAATTGTTGCTCTCTGATTCCTTACCCAAATATGGATTGGCTACTCTTAGGAAACTTATTCAATGGAAAATTCCGATACAGCTACTATCGACATTATCACGGAAATCTTTTTATGCATATATTGTATATGAGGTCCAGCGGGTTACATTGCTTTTTCCTCAGTGTTACCCTACTAAAATGACTTTAACATTTTATAAATTGACTGATTTTAGGCTTCCGGTAAAAACTTGGGATGTGATTTGGATGTCAGCTCGTGGCAGATTAGGGGTTCGGGGAAATCTAAAATATAAACCTTTGGTTGAGAGATATTGTTTAAGGTCCCAATGCGTTAATATTGAAGAGAGTCAACAACATTTTTTTCTAGATTGTCTTCACAGTCAGGCATTCTGGTCACAGGCAGCATTGTACTGGAAATTGCCACACCTTAAGTTATTGACTTATAATATTCTTATTTTGGGAGAGTACACGGTGTGTGGAGACAATATCGCAGTACCTTTGAATGCTTTTTGCTTTACTCAATATTTTTATGGCAGGCCAGATGTAAATTTGTGCTACACCAGCAACATGTATCTTTTTCGGTTATTATTGACTCAGTGCATAATGAATTACTTTCCTTATATGCAAGTGATAGTAACGCTCGACTGATAAATTGTCTGCCTTTTGGAAACATTTTCCAGTATTGTAAATTTCTTTTCTTTTTTTGTAATACCTTCTGATGTATGTATTCTGTATGATTATGCTTTTACTTTGTTCTTCAAACAAAAATTATGTTGGTTTGTTTGTGATGTTGTGTTTTTCTCAATAAAAACTTCCCCTACTCTTTTCGATAAGTGCCATGGGATCTTTAACATCCACCTGAACTACCACCAATCTATTGCTGCCTATATGTACCTTTAACCTGTACAGTATCTTCTGTTATTCTATACTTGACATGAAACCTTTGTAAATTAGCTTTTGGCTCAAAGGTACTTGAAATCTGAAATTCAATAAATAAAATAAATAAAACATATTAAAAAATGGCCAAGTCATGCCACTAAGTTCAAAGCCCCATTGAAATACATTGAACCGCATATCTGATTTCTTCAGTTCGTAGTCTGGCTTTGAAGAGTGAAGATGTGTCTTCACTTCAGAGAGGATTACGGAGTTGGACCCCCGGTAGGTAGGTAAGTAAGGGTTTGAGGTAGTGGTGGTGACTGCTGAGTCAGAGGGTCGGGTAGGGGGAATAACAATGCAACAGACATCGATGGATGGTTTTCTTTTGTAGTGGGTAAAAAAAAAAATCAAGGGACTATCTTTCATGGCAGGCTAAAGTTATAATACTGTACTGGCTCAGGCTTTACTTGATTTTTATGTTTTCAGTGACCCCCAGTGCACCACAGAATTCAGCTTTTGTGATTTCAGGTACGATCAGATTTATTTCAGCAAAGCACAATATTTGGACATGTCAGCTAATATCTGTATTGTATTTCTGACTGGCAGTGAATTGGTGACTTCACTGCTGTATTGATGTACCTGGTTTACCTCTCATTTTCATCATCCGGCATCTTAATTTATTGCCTTTTTTGATATATGCTCACGGTCATATTGTGAATATTTTGCACCAATAGTGACAGTATCATGCAGTTGTAGGTGACCCCCTCCTACATTTCATAAGGTAAGACCATCAACCTATACTGTCACACAACAATGTAATAAAATGTGTAATCAGCATTGCCCATGTTTTGTTGTGAGTCAGAAAGAAAGTGTTCAGCTCAGCTGACAGCTTCACTTTCTCGCATGCTCTCCTAGTTTCCCTTTCTATACATGGCCATTTCCAGTCTGGAGAGTTATGCATGTATTAATGTCTGGACATTTATGCAGCATAGAGTGTGTCTTTATATTGCATTTTCCTTTTCTGGTTCATAATATTCAGATTTTTTTTACTCTGAATCAATCTGCAGATAATACGAGCAGTCTGCAACTGTAGGTGGCTAATGAAAAGGACCTTTAAATATGGGACAGGTTTAAAAAAAATACATTCCAGACATTAATACATGCGTAACTCTCCAGACTGGGAATGCCATGTGCAGTACCCCCTTCCCTTGTATGAGTCCCACAGCAACAACTCTGGCTATGTATAGAAAAGGGGACTAGTCTTACCTTACAAAATGTGTGTGTGCGTGAGGGGGAGTGTGTGGACCGGTTACAGCTGCATGATACTGCCACTGCTGCAGCAAAATATTCACAATATGACTGTAAGCATATACCATCACCTTTCAGTACTCCAAACCATCCAGTTGCACATATGGCAAGCAGGACCCCACTGAAAATGGTTTAATTGATCTCTATGTGTTGTTTCTTGTTACAAATACATGGAGATGGGGTCATAGGGGCTATCAGACATAGACATTTGGGCACAGTTTACTGCAGTTCATGCTGTACTCATAGAAAGATCATTATATGACCAGAGCAGGGAACGACAGTTCCTGCTATTTGGGAATGACAATTTTGGTTATTTAGACTCATTTTGAATGAAGAGCATTTCATCCCAAGTCATTCTCACAAAAGGACATTTAAAATGAAAGCTGCGACTTTGGGCATGCACGTTAGCATCAATGCTAATGTGCATGCCGGAGTTATAGTTTCAAAGACAGGGAGCTGGGGTTGCTAGCCGATCAGTTGCACTGACCGGTTTCATACAGATCAAAGGACCAAAGCTGTCTCTGATTGGAGTGACCTTGGTCCTTTGAAGTACATGAAGTTTCCACCCAGCAAGCAGCGAGTGGTGTCATGACCACAGTGTGTGGTCATTGATCTAGACTGCTGCATCCTTTCCAGTTTCAGCTGCAATGGGCTTGGCAGTGACACTCCCTGAAATCCCTGTTTACTTGTCACAAAACATTTAGTGCACAGGTGCATCAAACTTTAAAAGTATAAGAAATAAACACATTTTTGGCAATGATACTTACCATCACACTGGTGATGGCCATGACATGTAATGACACAATAAGGACCTTTTTAGTTGATCGGTGGCTACTATTAATCTCCAAGTTGCCATCATATTGTATTAAAAGGTAAGGAAGGATTTTCCCATTCATTTCAATATGGCTCGCTCCCATGCTGTCTCTTGCTTCATATCACTACATGCTTGAGCGTGGGGGAAGGGTGTAGCTGAATCAGAAAGTGGAAGGGATCGGCTGGCCACCTTGTTGGAGCCAAACTATGATCCCTTATCATTTAAAAAAGGCTGAAAATAAAATATTGAAAATTACACAGATTCATGGATCTAAGGTATGTACCATATCCTGAAAGTGGTACCTTAGGTCCACAAAATCACTTAACTGTTACTTTGTGACAAGAACTCTTGAACAATCAGGCTTAGACAGTGTGCAAAGCAGGGCACCCTAACAAAACCCCCATCACTAATAGCCTTGATAATGTTTGCACCATGGTTACTGGCTGCAAACCCTGCCTGTAAGGATAGCGGGTTCAACCAAGTGTCAGTCTGCTCTGATATTGATGCCAAAATGGTGTCCCCAGTGTGCAAACCAAGCGTCTTCTTCATAGCCAGTGTTGCATGCCTTGCAAATTCCAGGCATGCGCATGTATCTTGCATTACTCAATTAGGTCACTTGCAATCGCCACCAGGGTAATAACCAACCCTCTTCAGTTCTACCCAGTATGCTGTTATGCGTATAAATGAACTAGCAGCTGCTGGCCCACCGTTTCATGTATCTGTGGTAAGTTGGATGCATAAACTGGAAGAATGCTGCAGGGTATGTGAAACTTCTTTTCATAGAATCATAGAAATCTGACAGCAGAAAAGAACCTCACTGGCCCATCGAGGTCACCCCTCCCCCACAACATCCCTCAATTCAGAAATTGCCCACTGTGAAAAGTAGGTCCTGGGTGGTACTTTCCATTTAGGGCATGGTTTGGACATAAAGCAAAGGAAACCAGCATTTCACACCAAAGTAAATGGGAGATCAATTGCGATTATCTTAGCCATGGCAGCATTTGATTCCCTGGTCATTGAATGATTGGTAGGGGGAAGGAATTTGAATTGCTTAGATAGGACACTAGTAATAGTTGGCTGGATTTTTTGGGGGGTGGGTTCTTCTTGGGAATAGTTTTGTGTGGGCAGCACATTGCTTGGAGGATGTCACGGATGGAGACAGTGTCAAGAAACATGTGACTTGACTGAGGGGTATTGTCAGGGTGATGCTGCTGCTGCTGACTCGACTGAGGGATTTGGTCAGGGTGATGCTGCTGCTGCTGCTGCTGGCTCGATTGAGGGATTTGTCAGGGTGATGCTGCTGCTGCTGCTGCTGAATCGATTGAGGGATTTGGTCAGGGTGATGCTGCTGCTGCTGCTGACTCAACTGAGGGATTTTGTCATGGGGATGCTGCTGCTGCTGCTGACTCGACTGAAGGATTTGGTCAGGGTGATGCTGCTGCTGCTGCTGACTCGATTGAGGGATTTGGTCAGGGTGATGCTGCTGCTGCTGACTCAACTGACGGATTTTGTCATGGGGATGCTGCTGCTGCTGACTCAACTGAGGGATTTTGTCATGGGGATGCTGCTGCTGCTGCTGCTGACTCGACTGAGGGATTTTGTCATGGGGATGCTGCTGCTGCTGCTGACTCGACTGAGGGATTTTGTCATGGGGATGCTGCTGCTGCTGCTGACTCGACTGAGGGATTTTGTCAGGGTGATGCTGCTGCTGCTGCTGACTCGACTGAGGGATTTTGTCATGGGGATGCTGCTGCTGACTCGACTGAGGGATTTGGTCAGGGTGATGCTGCTGCTGCTGCTGACTCGACTGAAGGATTTGGTCAGGGTGATGCTGCTGCTGCTGCTGACTCGACTGAGGAATTTTGTCATGGGGATGCTGCTGCTGCTGCTGCTGCTGACTCGACTGAGGGATTTTGTCATGGGGATGCTGCTGCTGCTGACTCAACTGAGGGATTTTGTCATGGGGATGTTGCTGCTGCTGCTGACTTGACTGAGGGATTTTGTCATGGGGATGCTGCTGCTGCTGCTGACTTGACTGAGGGATTTTGTCAGGGTGATGCTGCTGCTGCTGCTGACTCGACTGAGGGATTTTGTCATGGGGATGCTGCTGCTGCTGACTCAACTGAGGGATTTTGTCATGGGGATGCTGCTGCTGCTGCTGACTCGACTGAGGGATTTTGTCAGGGTGATGCTGCTGCTGCTGCTGACTCGACTGAAGGATTTGGTCAGGGTGATGCTGCTGCTGACTTGGCTGAGGGGTTTTGTCAGGGTGATGTTGCTGCTGCTCCTGCTGCTGTTGCATATCAGGGATTTCACACTTTCAGGGGTACTACTTACCTCCTCCTGAACCCTCTTTTTTTCCACAATATCCTCTGCCTTATCTCTAGCTCCCAAACCCACAGCAGACACATTTTACTGATATGCTTGTCACCTAGCCATATGTTTCACTTTAAGATGGGTATGCTGCTGGCCCCGTGGCACTGACGGTTGAGGCGCTGGATGCCACACCTCATGCCACGCCGGTGACCTGAGTTCGGGAGCGAGCTCAGGTGCTGGGAATTGGCAGGGGAGGGATTGGATTGAGTGCCTGCTGGGCTGCTCTCTTATCCCAGGGGGAAGGTATTGGAGAGTCTGGCACTCTGATGGCCCCTGGTGGAGATCAGGGGCACCGCAGACCACTGGGCTGCATGTACACAGCGTGACCTGATGCTGGCAGGGTGGCCGTGCATCTAGAAGTCAGAGGATGTGCACCATGCATGGGAGGAGGGAGAAGGATGTAACAAGAGGGAAAAAGCCCTCCCCTGCTGGATAGGTGACGGCTTCCTCCAGTGCCGCCACCACATGCCCAGTGCTGGTCTCCTGTCACTGCCCCTTCGATCTCTCCGGGACTGTAGGTCCCGTCTCCCTGGAAAGTTGTAATGTCCTTGAAGATGATGGGAGGCACAGTGGGTGGTAGAGGGGTCAGGCCAGTGGGTAAGCCTGAGAGAGTTTCAGTTAGGGGAGAGATAAAAAAGAATCTAAAGAAAAAAAAAGATGGGCATGCTGTCCACATGTGCCAACACGAGACCCTTTGTTTCCATGGCTTTATCGGGCCTGACAAAGTTTGCATATTGCCACAGTGCCATCTTTTGGATCAGTATTAAAAAGGTCCCACACAAGGGATTTTGAAGGATGTACAAATTTATGTGGAGAACCAGTTGTGGTGGCCTCCATACCTGCATTTGTTTCTGTTCTGGGATATGTGTCATCATACATTATATTTTGTGGACAAGGTGGCCAACCCTTCAATTTGAAAAATTCATACACTTTTCTATCACCATTTGTTTTTTTCATTTTCAGGCTCCCATGAAGGATTGATGACAGTTTCATCCTCACCTTCACCCTCCATTTCCTTCTCCTCTTCCTCTTCCTTTGGCAGGTCCTCCTCTTCCTCATTTTCCAGAGATGGTAGTGGCACACACAGCTCTGCCACTGCATCATCATCAGAATCAGATCCAGTACCACTAATCACTGGGGACTGTGCCACTGCATCATTCTCAGACTCAGATCCAGTACTACTAACCACTGGGGACTGTGCCACTGCATCATTCTCAGACTCAGATCCAGTACCACTAACCACTGGGGACTGTGCCACTGCATCATCCTCAGACACAGATCCAGTACCACTAACCACTGGGGACTGTGCCACTGCATCATCCTCAGACTCAGATCCAGTACCACTAACCACTGGGGACTGTGCCACTGCATCATTCTCAGACTCAGATCCTGTACCACTAACCACTGGGGACTGTGCCACTGCATCATTCTCAGACTCAGATCCAGTACCACTAACCACTGGAGACTGTGCCACTGCATCATCCTCAGACTCAGATCCAGTACCACTAACCACTGAGGACTGTGCCACTGCATCATCCTCAGACTCAGATCCAGTACCACTAACCACTGGGACTGTGCCACTGCATCATCCTCAGACTCAGATCCAGTACCACTAACCACTGGGGACTGTGCCACTGCATCATCCTCAGACTCAGATCCAGTACTACTAACCACTGGGGACTGTGCCACTGCATCATCCTCAGACTCAGATCCAGTACCACTAACCACCGGGGACTGTGCCACTGCATCATCCTCAGACTCAGATCCAGTACCACTAATCACTGGGGACTGTGCCACTGCATCATCCTCAGACACAGATCCAGTACCACTAACCACTGGGGACTCTTTGATATTTTTCAACATCAAGTGTTTACTCACTGGTGTGGATGAGGATGAAGAAATTTCAAATAACAGATTTTGTCTCTGGCTACTGCCTACCACAACAAGGAGAGCACTTAAATCAAGTGCTGTAAGCATTTTTTCAACAGCTCCTCTACTATCATCACATACTGCAGATACGCTAGTACCTCCTGCATCCATGTCATGCCCTCAGCCACCTTGACTGGTGGTCACCACCGCTACGTTATTCCCTGCCTTTCCTTCCTGTCTACCCTTTCCTTTCCTTCTACCACTCATTCTAATGTGGTGATGTGTAGCTGAACTAGTGGCTTGAACAATATTAAAATACTGAAAATAATACAATTATTAAGATCAATTTAAAATATTTCAAAATGACAAGAAAAAGTTAAAATATTATGAAAAATAATAAGCACAAATATTAACAACTACCTGCCAGAGCCCTTGACAGACATTAATATTTAAGCAGCACAGGAACACTGAGAGTGTACATAAATTACGAGACTTAAAAATAAAATGGGAAATGAGATTTTCAGGATGTGGAAAAAATTAATTGTCTGACAGTGACAGTGACAACTGAAAATGCACTGAAAGTTTCTGCAAGTAAAGCTGTTGCTGGCTGCAGAAAAAATCACCCCCCCTTCCCCTCACATAGCACTAGCCCAGCACAGCAGCCCCTGACAAAAAAAGAAAGGAAAAATAATTAACTAAACTGTAGGCACAAAAAATTCAAAATTAATTCAGCAGATACAGAACACCAAGTAGAATATGCTTTTTTCTTTTTTTTTTTTTAAGTTTGTTTTATGCAATCAACAGCAGTACAGATAAAGTCAAAACTGAGCTCTGAGTACAGAGCAGATCCTGCTCCTGAAAACACTTCCTAGAACTGCACACAGCACAGCTCTTCTGGTCTGGTTCCTGCTGCAGTGTAACTGTATGATCTGCAGGGCACATGGTGCAGCAACGGCATTGAATGACTCAGCCATTTTGTGAAATACTAATGAACTTCATCAATGAGGTTGTACATTCGCAGCTTTGCAATGTTGCCAATATCTCGAAGTTCAACTTTGCGAGGTGCAAGTAACTTTGTGAAGTTGCAGAACTTGGCAAAGTTATTGCAGATCAAAATTTTCCAAACTTTGCACACCTATATTGCAAAAAATCACAGTAAAACAAAAACCTAGAACCTCAAACAAGACTTCCCGACAGCCAGGTCTTCAGGGGGATGAAGTGGGGTTTGAACACCCGGATATATATAATATATGATTTAAAGTGACAGTGTGCAAAAAAAACATATAACAACTGATGACTCCCTATAATGACTGGAAATGTACAGTACTTCTGATAAAACATAAGAACCCATTGAATTCCATAATAACTCGATAGCAGATTATTACGGCATTTTCCTTCACATGCGCTCACTTCACTGATGCGGGACAGAAAGCACAGTGGGTCAGGACTGTTTTTTAACTGTCTGTCCCCACAAAAAAGCCATACTACCACACTCACATTTCTGCCTTTGGAAACCCTCACTGTTGATTCCTTTAAGCGGGATTTTAAGACATTTTTATGGAACAAGGCTTTTGTGGACTGATGCTGTTATGAATTGTTGATTTTATACAGTGGCGTGAAAAAGTATTTGCCCCCTTCCTGATTTTCTCTATTATTGCATATTTGTCATACTGGATGTGTTCAGGTCTTTAGAGAAAATGTAATATTAGATAAAGGGAACCTGAGTGAACAAATAACACTTGCTTTTTTTTTTAATTTCACTTATTTAATGAAAAAAAGTTAACCAACACCAACTGGCACTGTGTGAAAAAGTAATTGCCCCCTTACACTTAATAACTGGTTATGCACATTTAGCTACAATGACTGCAACCAAACACTTCCTATAATTCAATATCAGTCTTTCACATAGCTGTGGAGGAATTTTAACCCACTCTTCCTCGTAGAACTGCTTTAATTCAGTAACATTTGGTAGGTTTTCGCATGAACTGCTCATTTCAGGTCCTGCCACAGCATCTCTATTGGGTTTAAGTCTGGACTTTGACTAGGCCACTCAAAACTTTAATTTTACTTCTTTAGCCATTCTGATGTGGACTTACTTTTGTGTTTTGGATCATTGTCTTGCTGCATGACCCAACTACGCTTCAGCTTCAGCTGACAGAAGGATGACTGGACATTCTCCTTAAGAATTTTCTGGTACAGAGCAGAATTCATGGTTTCTTTAATTATGGCAAGTCATCCAGGTCCTTAGGCAGCAAAGCATCCCCACACCATCACACTACCACCACCATGTTTGACTGTTGGTATGGTGTTCTTACTGTGGAATGCTGTGTTTGCTTTAGCGAGACATTATGGGATCCATGTTGTCCAAAAGTTCCACTTTGGACTCATCTGTCCATAGAACATTTTCCCAAAAGGCTTGTGGATCATCCAGGTGCTTCTTGGCAAATGAGAGACAAGCATTTATGTTCTTCTTGGTTAGCAGTGGTTTTCGCCTTGCTACTCTCACATGAAGCCCATTTTTGCCCAGTCTCTTTCTGATTGTGGAGTCATGAACACTGACCTTAGCTGAGGCAAGAGAAGCCTGCAGTTCTTTGGATGTTGTTTTGGGATCCTTTGAGACTTCTTGGATGATTTTACACTGCTCCCTTGGAGTAATTTTGGCAGGCCGCCCACTCCTGGGAAGGTTCACTACTGTTCCAAGTGTTCTCCATTTGGAGATTATGGCTCTCACTGTGGTTCGATGGAGTCCCAGAGCCTTAGAAATAGCTTTGTAACCCTTTCCAGACTGATAGAGGGCAACAAATTTTTTTCTGATCTTTTCAGGAACTTCCTTTGATCATGGCATAATGTGCGTGTTGAATCTTTGTGCTGGCAACGGACTCTGATGGTAAGGGCCAAAATAAGTGAGGTTTATATTGAGCAGGGCTGGCTGTAATCAAGCCTGGCTGTGTTCAATCAGCTGACTCTAATTATCCCTTTAATTGGGTTGATTTAACTAGGGGGCAATTACTTTTTCACACAGTGCCAGTTGGTGTTGGTTAACTTTTTTCATTAAATAAATGAAATAAGTAAAAAAAAAAAGTGTTATTTGTTCACTCAGGTTCCCTTTATCTAATATTATATTTTGTCTAAAGACCTGAAAACATCCAGTGTGACAAATATGCAATAATAGAGAAAATCAGGAAGGGGGCAAATACTTTTTCACGCCACTGTATGTATATTCTGATTTTATGATTAATGTGTACAGCGCCTTGGTACTTGAAAGGCGCTAAATAAATAAAGTTTTATTATTATTATTATTATTATTATTATTATTGATCACAACAGCAAGAACCTAAAACACATTTCTTAATAAAAATTATAATGGGAAGCAAAAGCCACTTACTATGGCGGCTGCTTAGGGACATGATCATACAAACACAGCTTTTGGTTTTGGAAAACTTGTACCAGTTGTTATAAAACAAGCATTTGTCAATGCCAAATGTTGTCATGCTGGCATTGGCAGTAGCGGAGGTGGAGAGGCATAGTGCTGTGAGTTTGTTAATATGTCCCAAAAGGTGATTTTGCACAGCGAGTGCACCACTGTGCGGCAGAGCTGTGGAAACGCGTTTTGGGCAGGCTGTGGAAAATGGCAGCTGGACTGTTGATAATGAGGTGTGCACAAATGCCAGTGGTGAAAATGTGGCATGAAAATATTGCAGATTGGCAAAGTTACAAGGGTGCGTGGAAACTGTGCAATGCACGCTTGAAACACAGTCATTATCTGGACTTTTGCCACCAAATTTTCAACATAGGCATTTTAGGACCTCTGCTGATGAATAGTGTCACCGTCATTTCCTGAAAGTGTCCCAAAAAGTGATTTCGCACAGTGACCGTGCAATTTTGCACCGGACGTGCTAAAACACATTTCAGCCAGCTGTACTGTTCATAAGGAGGTATGGAAAAATGGCAATGATGAACAGCTGGAGTGAAAGTATTACAAATTCACAAAGTCACGAGCATGCGTGCAACCTGTGCAATGCACGCTCATAAAACACTCATTTTATTGACTTTCGTCCCTATATTTTCAACATAGGCATTTTAGGACATCTGCTAATGAACAGTGTCACTGCCATTTTCATAATGTGTCTCAAACATGGGCTTTCCACAGCGACCGCGCTATTGTGTGCCGGAACTGCGAAAACAGATTTTGTTCAGGATGTGAAAACTGACAGCTGTACTGTTCACTAGGAGATGTAGAACAATGGCACTGTTGAAAATGAGGAGTGAAAATATAAATTTGCGAACTTACGAGCATGCATGCAAACTGCGCAATGCACGCTCGTAACACAGTCATTTTATGGAATATTGTCACCAAATTTTCAATACAGGAATTTTAGGACCTCTGCTCATGAACAGTGTCACTGACATTTTTGTAATTTGTCCCGAACACTAATTTTGCATAGCAACTGCGCTATTCTGCTCTGGAAGTGCGAAAACACATTTCGGGCATGATGTGAAAAATGACAGCTGTACAGTTCACAAGAAGGTGTGGTAAAAATGCCAATGTTGAGAATCTGGCATGAAAATAGTGCAAATGCGCTAACTTACGAGCATGCATTGCACAGTTGCTACGCACGCTCGTAAAACAGTCATTTTTTTGATTTTTCCCATCAAGCCTGCAACATAGGCTTTCTGAGAGCCCCTCTCATGAACAGTGGCACTGTTATTTCATTACTCAGTCCCGAAAGGGAAATCACCTTTCGGGACCGAATAACGCCATGACAGTGCAAGAATTCATAAGAAGGGGTCCCAAAAACCCCATGTTGAAGATGTGGGGCCAAAATTTGCAAAAATGCCCGAGATATGCACTAAAGTTAAAAAAAACCCTATTCATTCCATTATACAGCTTACCAGCATTTCTTCAGTTCATGGTCGGCTTTGAAGAGTGCAGACGTGTTCCCGGTCCACAGAAGATCCACAGGTAAGTATAGGGTGAGGGGAGGCAGGGTGCTCAGTGGGTGGGTGCAGGTGGGGGGAAGGGGACATTGATACTACGAGGGACTGTTTTCATTTTACAGGAAAAAATGAAAAAACCCATCGTGGATAGTTGTTTTTGCAGTGGATTTGACACGTTGGAGTGGGCTCCCAGCGTGACACCTAACTGTTTGGGGGTTGTCTGTAGCTGACGGGGGATTAGGCATCCTCGTCAGCACACAACACGGGGGGGAAGGGAAAGTAATGCCGATGGGGATTGGGCACCCCCCTCAGCATTCAACAATTGGGGGGGGTTTATGCCAACGGGGAGTGGTTCACTCATCCCTAGTATTATCATCCATGCATTACGGAGTTTTCCATGGGGTCATTGTAAAATCAAGTTTTCCTTATGCTGACTTACAGTGAGCTCTATCAGCAGAGCAGTTGTAGGACAACTGCCCATATCACAGCAGCATAAACAGCTGTCATGAGACAAACATTTTCCTTCTGTGGTTCCCGACTACTGACATTAAACCAGAGTGGCGGTGCTTACTAAACCACTGTTACCTGGTTCTGGTGCTGACTACCAAAAAGTACTTATACTTTTTTAGCCATTCTAGTCAGTTCCTATTAAATGCAGACATTACTGTAGTTTGGGGGTAACAAGCCCCAGCTTCATCCAGGCTGGCCCAAGAGATAGTGTTTCAGTCCTTAAATGGCCATGACATCATCTTCCCCATAAAAATACTCTCAAACCAGTAATTATAAAGAATAAAATATAGTGACTGGGTTACATTAGTTTTTTTTTATATACACCATCAGTGTATGCTGTCTGCATAAACATCTTGAGTTTTGCTCTCAAGGTTTATGGACTGCGTACACCTGAGGTGTGTAAAAAAAACCTTTAATACACCATTCCCTATAAATTATTCTCTATATAACAACTAGTGAACATTTTTTTCCAATGGACTCATCCAGCTATTATTTGCCACAGTAACCAGATGGTTATTATGGCAGATACATGCTGAATCTGAAAGTGTGAGCACGACCCTGTTCTCACAGCTGCACAGCTGCTGTCAATGAATATTTGCACTGTGACTGTGAGAATCTTCACATTCACTGTGTCTCGTTCAGGCCGGAAAATAAACTTCTGATAAAACAAACACCCTTTCTAAATAGAAGGTCTATAAAAGATATTTACCTTCTTTAAAACATTCTTTGGTGCCATAATGCCTGCACCTTTTTTCCTATCCATCAGCTCCCTCTACAGTATTCAGTACATATAACTAGAATCTCTATGGTAACCAGATCTTATGCCAAGTCTGGTACTGAAGACAACTGGAAGACCAGAAAAGAATAAAACTATACATGTTTTAATGTTGTTAATACATTTTTGAGACTTTTGTTTTTCAAAGAATCTGAATATTGGAACCACTATGCCAAATATAGAGCAGTTCAATTACTCTTTTTCTCACATTTAAAGAGAAAACACAGTTTTCGAGTGGTGTAAACCCAATTTGTGCTGTGTTTCTCATTATGCCATTGTTGCAAGCCCAAGTTTGTGTTCCTGACTTTGCCGTTTATTTTAAACTACCATTCCTTGCAATTTATAAGGTATTTCTAGTAATGCCTGCATTCAGTTCCTGTTAAATTTTTCTTTTTTTTGTTAGCCCATGTTATCCAGCAGCCTGCATAAAGTAATTGTAATCTGGCTGGAAAAAAATGCTCACCAGTAATTATAAAAAATAAACCATGGTATGGTGTACATACTCAGATTTAATGTACACCCTCAGTGTGAGATGGTTTTAAAAACTCTTCAGGCTTCACTCTCTGGGTTTACTGTATGTAGCTTCCTACAGCATGGATGTGCATTTAATTCTCATAATGCACACTACCCCATGCATTATTCTCTATTTGTAATACATCTTCCGTGTGTGATACCATTACAAACCATTTGACCCTCTGTCTTCTGGTTTGTGTCATCACACATCTTGGGTGCCTAAAACAAATTTGTGAACAAAGTAGTGATTTGATACCTTTTATTGGCCCAACAAGAATCTTTCAGAACACTAGCTTTCAGACTACACAAAGTCCTTCTTTAGGTTATCATTACCTGATGAAGGAAACTGTGTAGTATGAAAGCTTGTTACCTGAACAAGAATGCTGAGTAATCTGAAAGCTTGTGTTCTGAAATATTCTTTTTGGTCCAATAAAAGGTATCAAGTCACCTAGTTTGTTCTCCTACACTTGGGTCTATACTTGGTTATGAGACAGAAGAAGGTATTGAGCCCATCAAGATTGTCTCCCGCTTTATCAGGGGCCACTTTATTTTAATCATGTAAGAGGAATTTATCAATTTTGTTTTCAAAAACGTATATAGATTCAGCAGACACTAGCTCATTTGGCAAGCTGTTCCATTGTTTCACTGCTCTATATGTATAATATCCCCTTCTAGTGTTCTTTTTTAGAAAATGTCACCATAATTTATTTACAGTGGCATCTTAAGTTTATATCCCTGGTATTAAATTGTATCCTAGGCTATTCATTAATTCATTATCCCCTATGATGTTATACATCTGCAATATGTCACCTCTTTCTCTTTGTCTCTTAAATGTGTATAATCCTAGCTCTGCTAGTCTCTGTTCGTATGTTTTATCTTTTAATTTATTAATCATTTTGTTGGCTCTGTGTTGTACCCTCTCAATATTATTTATATCCCATCTTAGGTGTGGGCTCAATACAGTGGAGCAATAGTCCAGGTGTGGTCTTATATATGTTTTGTATAATGAAATCATACAATTTTTGTCTCTGGACACAAAGGCCCTTCTGATGCACCGCAGGATTTTGTTAGCTGTCCTAATTACCGTGTTACAGTGATTTCTGAAACTTAAGTCTTTACGAATCAGTATACCCAAATCATTTTCAGGTTCTACTCCTGGACACAAAGGCCCTTCTGGTGCACCGCAGGATTTTGCTAGCTGTCCTAATTACCGTGTTACAGTGATTTCTGAAACTTAAGTCTTTATGAATCAATATACCCAAATCATTTTCAGGTTCTACTTCCTTTAAATTATTGCCATTAAGGTAATATCAATGCTTACTGTTGTTAAATCCTAAATGCATAACAACGCATTTTTCCTGGTTGAAGGACATACCAGTTACACTGTTCTATGGTTTTAAAATAAATCTTTTTCCAGTTTTCTTGTTTGTTGTTCTGTGCTAGCTATGGTCCCTAGATTGGTGTCATCTGTAAACTTCACCAGCCAATTTTTTACATGTTCGTTCATGACTGAAATAAATAGCCCAAGTAATAGCGGAGCTAGCATGGATCCCTGTGGAACTCCGCTAGTCACCCTACCAGGTTCTGACAAACTTCCCTGGACTCTTACTGATTGGGTTTTGTAGTCTGTCCAGGCAGAAATCCAGGCTAGATGTTTTTCATTTAGACCCATCCTATGACGTTTCATAACTAATGTAATGTGTGGGACCTTGTCAAAAGACTTTTGTAAATCCAAGTATATAATATCAACTGATTTGTTTTTGCTTAATGACTGACTGATGTGTTCATAAAATACTAGTGTGTTCGTTGCACATCATCTGTTTTTCCTAAACCCATGCTGACTGATGCCAATTAAGTTTTTATCATTATATCTTCTTCCAAGCTTTCCTTGATCATGGTCTCCATTATCTTACCCAGGGTTGAGGTCAGGGTTATTGGCCTATAGTTTGTAGGACTCGACTTGTCACCCTTTTTGTAAATGGACACAACTGTTGTCCTTCTCCAGTCCTCCAGGATATCTCTCATCACCATGGACAAGTTCAACAGTGCTGTCAATGGATCAGTAATACATTATCTGATCTCCCTCAGTAACCTTTGATGATTTAGTGGTTTTAATTCTGCTTATGTGTTTTTTAACCTTTACGTTAATAACATAGTGAGGCCCTATATTAGGTGTGATCCCTGGTGCTTTATATAATATACCTTTAATTGTTTGTAATTTATTATCTGGTTTATTATTACACAAAGCTGAAATAATAATGAAACATCTCTGCCATTTATTTTGGTTCGGTTACTTCCTTCGACTCTGTACTTAGTGGTCCTACTGTTTTATCTGTTGTTTTGTTGTTAACATAAGCAAAAAATGATTTCCCATTGTCTTTTGTGTGGGCTATTCGAAACTCCAACTTTTTTCTTTCCTTTCTTATTAAACTTTTGCTAATTTTCAACTCTTTTTTTATATGCCTCTCTATTATATTCACTACTACCCTGCTTCATAGCTTTGTAGGTGGATCATTTTTTGCTTAGTTGCTTCCTTATCCTACTTGTGAACCATTGGGGTACTCTGTTTGTACAAGGATCAATATGACTACAAACAATTATGTACAAAAAACTTGTTACACACTGTTGCCCATATATTATTCTCTATTTTCTTAATGCACAAACTACTGAACAACAGTGGTGGCGCTGGTTGTAACACACTCTGTGCTCTGACTTCTTAGAGCACTACTGACATCTATTGCCATTTGGTAGCAATTCAGCATTATGAATGTTAAAGAGCCTCTAACCACAGTGATAACTTTGCAAAATATAAAAAGTGAAATTTAGGTTATATTTTATAAACTTGCCATCCTCTCTTACTTTATTATTTATAAAATCGTCAAGATAATTTGATTTCTGTTACTTGTTCTTCATCTGCTCCTGCTGTTTGCCTACAGGTGACATTGGGGGGAAGGGGAAGCAGCAAGATGGCCCTTATGCTGTTCTGCTTGGGGGCACCTTCTTATGTTTAACTCCTTTTGCCACGTTTACCTGTTTGCCACATTTACTCTTTGTTTAAGCGGCACTATCCCTGGGGATCCTTCTCATGTTTTGTTTGGTTAATTGCCAGTCAGAAAGAGTTCAGATGTCCACGGACAGCTGTGTTGGCATCTTTGGAGAGCTCTGTCTAAAACCACGGTTCTGCAGACGTATGGTCTCAGGAAATGAGTAAGTACCTGGACTAATTAATGGATATGCAGCACTGCGTTTAGTAGTTTGCCTGGCAATCATACTGATTGCTCTCTTTGGAGTCTGGAGCCATGGACTGGGACCTGAAAATCAGGCAACTGAAAGAAAATTTGGCAAAGATAAGAGATATAGAGGATTGGAAGTTCTTGAACGCTAAAGAAATGCATGACTTATTACGCACAGATTGAGTTTTTTTTCTTCTTATATTTTAAACTGGTACATAAATAGTACACAAGATCCACAGGCCTCTGCAGTCTGTTGCTGCCCATGTGGAATACCACGAAGCACACACTACCATATATTTTGGGGGTGTACTAAGTTGAGGACATTCTGGTGCCAGATACACAGAGTAATGGAACAGATGGGGGCCTTTTCTATCCCCTTTACTTTCCAAGACTTAGTGTTAGGTCTCCCAAACCTCTCTTCAAGAAAGAGGAAGATAGTAGAGCTTTGTCAAATATTATGGGTTGTAGCCTTGAAATGCATCAAGACCAAATGGTTAGCATTGGACCCTCCATATTTGACACAATGGGTTCTGAAGGTAGAAGAAATAGAATGCCTAGAAAATATTACCTATACATTACACCTAAGAAAAGAAAGATTTCTGGAGCTTTGGCAACCTTGGTGGGTCTGGAGAGAAGATTGGAGGAGGGGGGAGGAAGAGCTGGAGGAGCTGGAGGAGAGAGATGAGGTGTCTAACCAAACAAATTAACCATGTACTTGGGGAGAGCAGATAGGACAAGAAGGGGACACTTGTAACCTTGGAACAAGGAGTTTGCTTCTAAATATGTTCTTATTTCTCTTTTGAGGTTCACATATTCGGGGGGGGGGGTCTGAATCTGGGAAGAGCCTCCATTGAAGGAAAACACTGAATAATATGGTCACTGTGCATGCTTATTTTTTTTTTATTATTTCTTTCCTTTTTTCAGTTATTGGTTCTTCCTAGTTATTGGAAGTTTAGTATCTAAGTCTGTGAACGTGGAACAAAAACATATGTGCATTGACATTGTGACAGAGACTGGGTCAACACTGTACAGACCTGTGCCCATCAATTTCAAGCCTAAGGCTCAATGCAGTGCACCACTCTCAAATATAGTATTACTTTTATTTTTGTACCAAAGTTTGTTAACCACAGAATATATGTGATAGCTTATGATTTTGTAAAGGTATAGGTATACCTTGAAAGATACGAGACCTGTATAAGAATGGACTTATTCAGTATACTGTAGATGAGAAGTTGTGTCGTATTGAATACTTACCTACAATAAAAAGTGAAGTTAAAAAAAAAATAGTACACAGGAAGGATGTAACCCTGCATGAGGAAAGGAGGGCACGTAAATCTCCTGGCAAGAGGGAGCAGCCCAGTACTGGGGTCAGGACTCCAAAAACTCCTAAAAATGTTGGAGTTACAAGCATGCATTGTGTATTTTCTATGCAGGTATGTAGCTTTGGTAATTTACAATATTTTGACTCCAGATTTTCAACATACCCATTTTTCCACACCACTTCATGAAGGGTGCAGCTGTCATTTTTCACATCCTGTCCAACATGTGTTTTTGGACCTGTGGCATGGAATGGCATTTCATCAAGGATTTGAACATTTTCACCTATGGGCTTTATGAGGTGGGGTCATAAGAAGAATATGTTGGAAGTTTGGGGTCAAAAGATTAAAAAAAACAAAGAATTTATTAAGCAGCATTGATTGCAGGGATGTCTGTTGCACCTCTCGGGAACATGCTGCCTTACTGTGCCAGTGAGCTGAGTTTAGGTGTGAATTCTGTGAGCCAGTTTACTGGAACAAGGCTGATGGGTAAGGTGCTGCCGCATGCAGCAGCAGTCATGCCCTGCGTAGGGATGGTGCAGCGTTTTGGCATAGACACCACACCCTGTGGTGGGTCAGGGAACCTCACCCACAACTTATTGAGATGTGTGCTGGCGTCTGCTGGGCCCATGTACTACATCATGACTGTCTCCGGTATTGTATTTCATTAATTTTGTGCAGGTCCTGAAGGGACCCACTCAAATGAGGATACAGTTCAGCTATCACAAAAAGAAGGGAAATTATTTGCAAAAAACTGCATTACTGCAGTAATTAGGGTTGTAGAAATGTAAAGTGTACAAAGACGGGAAATGAAAAAAACATTAGGGATGTGAGTATCTTGAGTATTGGCAAATCAGTGGTGGGGCCTTACTTGGCATTGTCAACCCTAATTCCCACCCCTACCCTGGATCAAATGAGGTCAAATGTGATGTCTTCGGGCCCTGCGTAAAGAAAGCTCTGACAGATTATGTTGGCCATACTGTATCACTATGAGGCACAAGGTTGGAGTTGTATCTTATGCTTCAGACAGGAGGCTATGGGTTGGGAAGGTGGGCATTAGGTTTGACAACCCCAAGTAAGACATCACCACTGATTCACCAATGCCTAGGGACCCAACTTCCTAATGTTTTTCATTTCAGTCTTTGAATGTTTGTATTTCTTCAACCCTAATGTCTGCATTAACTTAGTTTTTTCCAAAGAATCATGTGTATATATATATATATATATATATATATATATATACAGTATATATGTATATATATATATATATATATATACAAAAAATTGTGAATAGTGCAAAAGTCCCACCCCACCTCTCTCTACCACCGGAGATAAAACACCAATGAATTCACACCAAGAAACGCTCTGTGAATAAAAGACAGTGTTTTTACATAGTATCAAAAGTCAAAATGTAGCAGAAGCAGGAATCACACGGTGTTACATTTCATGGTGGATCTCACTCCAAATAAATGGAACAACATTTTCCTAGAGGTGGATAAGTAATTTATACATGGATATTTCTTTCTTTTTTATAGAAGGTTAAAAAATAACTGTCAGCATATGATTATTGTACTCCCATTCATTTCTCCCAAAGATCTGACAGTTTTACTAAGGAAGAAATGAATGACAGTACAATAAACATATGTTTTGTTGATAGCTATTTTAAAACTTTCTATAAAAAAGAAAGAAATATTTTTACCTCTGGGTTTACAAAATATGTACTGTTATTACAGTACTTAATGTATTAACATGTCTCATATCTGTAAATACTCCTCATACATTTATCAGACTTGGAGTGCTCTACCTCATTCTGTTACTGTACCTGAGGTTTATGCTATGTAAGATATGAGACAATGGTATGGTATTATTGTTTAGGATGTTTTACCAGGGATAATTTATTTATTTATTTAGTTTTTGTTGCCCGAGAAGGAGGACTAGACAATTTTTTGCCCATTTTCAGCTTCGTCCCAGGGGAGAAGGGAATACAGATGGATGCCAACTGAAACTGAACCAGATTTTAAGCTGTTGGTGGTAATTCTTAGTGAATGGGGGAAATTTGACTAGGACACTGGGGAAATTTCCCTACTCGTCAGTAGAGGGAAACTCTGTCTGCTGGAATGGCTGACTCAGTTGGCAAGCAGGCAGCGATGCTGCAAGACGTGCTGCAGCCTGCAGAGAAGTCCTCTCTTCTTGAGGTGGACAATATGGAACCAGAAGTGTTTTCTGAAGCTCCGGCTGATAAGGAATCGCTTAATGAGATTGACGACCTTACCTCTACTAAGCAGACTGGCTGTATCGAAGATTCTGCTGTGCAACAGTTGGAAACGACAGGAGATTTACACCTTCAGAATTCGCAAAGCCACAACGGGTTACAACTTCTGGCTATCACAGAAAAAGATCCAAAAGCTTTGCAGCTTTTAATGGCTTCAGAGGACGCTAAGTATGTTAAACTAAAAGAAACTCTCTTGGTGGCCTTGGCAGCGGCTGAACAGTCCCGTGAAGCAGAAGTTGCCATGTCGGCTGCGCTTGTTTCTAAGCCTCTGGTTGCCAAGGTTGTCAGTATCCCTTCAGTAACTCTTGACAAGTGCATTCCAGCACATGACAGGAGTACTGTCTTTACTGTCACTTCTGCTGATCAGGATAAGGCCACTGTTTTTTCATTTGCTGCAAAGGTGGAAAAACAAGATAAAGCATTTTAAAAACCTCCCATAGACAATCCTCTTCTTGGGCGGACCAGGTACAGGAGGCTGAGGCCTCATGGTCTGTAGACTGTGCCCTGAAAGTGGCCGGATGTGCACAGCTCCCTGATTCTGAATGCTGGATATCGGGTTTTTCACCTAGTATGGGCAAGGCGGGTCAATCAGTCTCCCCTCAAGCTCCTACTTATACGATCCCTGAAAGTGTTCTGTTGTTTCCGACTTCCAAAACTGGAGTTGATGGCGATTCCACACCTGATAAGGAGATGCCTATTGATTCTCCACTGGCTTTACCTTCAGATTTAACGCTGACACAGAATCCTATCCTAAGGCTGGACACTGCTAGCTTTGATACACCCAAACTGGCCAATGAAGACTCCTCTTCTAAGCCATCACCTTTCTGCTTGATGGAACATCTAGAAACACATTCACCTGCAGAGGAACCTGAAGGCCTACATTTAGGCCCATCTATCAACCCATGTAACACTTCTTGTTCCTATGCTTCCTTTTTTCGGATTCCCACTTTTTCTGCTAAAAAACATAATGCTGTTAGATTTCTTTATAAAGGGGGAATGGAAATCTTTCCGGATCAAAAATTTGTAGCTAAAAGTTTATTGAAGGACAGCTTGCATTTTGCTTCCTCTGAAATGTATGCATTGATTCATGTCTCAGGGGAGAAAAGATATTTGATGTCACCTTTAAACTAAGTAGTGGGTTAGAGAAGTTTTGGGATGCTTATCGTAAGGTTAAGCAAACACCTTTATGATCACCTTTTGAAGTGATACCGTTAACTAAACCAGCTCACAGAACCATAACTGTACTGTTTAGGAATGAAGGTGTGAGTGTCACTGACCTCCTTTTCTGGTTAAATCAATGTTGTACAGTACTGGGGCATCCAGAAGTGATTTTTGATATGGAAGATATTTGGACTGGAGGTTGGAAGATTAGGGTGATTTTTCATTCCTCTGGGGATGGGTTGCAACATCTCCCTAATTGTACTTTTTTAGGTAGGACAGGGGAGTGCTTTTTTATGCTGGGAAACCTAGGTCTTGTTACAGATGTGGCAAACAAGGATACATTAGCAGTGTTTGTGACCAACTGTGTTGTTTACTTTGTAACTCTCTTGGTCATACTGATACACAGTGTAAGAATACTGCAGTTTGCACTTTGTGTGGTCTGCTGGGACATTCCTGTGCTACCTTCCCAGCAGCCGCACATAGGCAATCAGACCCACATGACTCTGAGCAACAAAGGTAGCCATAGCCCAAGATCCCACTCCTCCAGGTCAGAACTGCCATTCCTGCAGAATCTGAAATGCCTCCTGCCCCCCACCCCCACCTCCCCTTCCTGAATCTGAGGTTGTCTTGGATGATACTGAGGTTATTTCTGTGTTTCCTCTGGCTATACCTCCACCTTCTATTTCTGAGCCCTTAACAGATGCAGTTTCTATGCCCCCCTCATCCCCCTGAGGAGTTCTTTTCTCAATCCAGAGTGACTAGAAGACGCTCCAGTGCCCCACAATCTGATTCAAAAGTCCTTAAACTTTCTAGTACTCCCACTACGAATCAGTTTCATGCTCTTCTACTTGCTCAGCATGTTTTTGATGCTGAGTCGGAGTCCTCCCAAACAGGGGTGGAGCACCCAATCAGACAGCATGATAAGGGGTCAGAGGAAGAACAACATCCTCCTCCACCTGTGGTTATCCCAGGACAAAAAAGGTAAAAAGCATAGATGCAAGCCTCCCTGAGGGCTGACCTTTGATTGTTAAATATGGCTCTATCCTTACAATTCTGTTCACTTAATGTGAATAGTGTCAAAAATAAGGTAAGACAAGCAGCTATTTTTTCATTTTTAAAAACTACAGGATTCAATATTTTTTTCATGCAAGATACATGACTACACACTTTGCAGGAGCTCTCTAATGCGGCCAAGTGGTGGTGTTACGGCATATCTCATTGGTCTCTGGGTTTAGAGCCCTGCACTGGGTTAGCTGTTTTGTTTAATGATACCTCCATTACTGTTTTAAAACTTATTGACTTGGTACCTAGTCAAGCTTTAATACTAGATGTTTTATTGCAAGGTATTTGTTTTTGTTTGATTAATGTTTATGCTCCTCAAACAAAGGTGGCCAGGGTTGAACTATTTAGGGCTATACAACCCTACCTTCATACCCCACATCATGTTGTTTGGGGAGGAGACTTCAATTGTGGTTTGTCATATAAGGACAGGGGAAGGGGTACTACCACAACAAAACAGTTTTGTGATATGTCCTGTCTAGCTGCAGTAGTGCAAACAACAAATTTAAGTGGTGCATATGTCAGGCTACAAGAATATCCAGTGCTCACATTTCATAAAGGCATATTGGCTACTAGAATCGATTTCTTTTTCTTGATAAATTATTATCCATACGTTCAGTTGCTGTTATTCCTGTAGAATTTTCTGATCATTCTGCATTGAGAATCATAGTGGGTTCAAACCACAATTTACTAGTGGGGAGGGGTATTTGGTGAGTGAACTCTGACCTATTAACTAATCAGGAAGTGCTGCACCATTTAAATTATTTTTTCTTTATTAGAAAATCCATTTATGAAATGTGTGATAACCCTTTAAGTTGGTGGCTTGACAGCAAACTGGATTTAATCACTTTATGGAAATCATTGGGGAAAACTTCCAGGGAGCAGGCTTATTTTTCAGACTTACAGAATCGACAAAACACTTACAAAAAATAATGTCTTTAGCTCAGTCAACAAAACCTGATTTTTCTACTCATATTAAACAGATAAAGGATAAAATGTCATCCTTTCATCTGGCTCAATCGCAGGCTCTGAAATTTCAGCAGCAATACGGTATGAAGGGTACCTTTGCAACACTTCGTCCCTTTCTTAGTTGCACAAATAGAGTAGGAAAAAGGTTTTGACAGCATTAGAGGGCAAGATGGCTCTTTAAAAACATCCTATTTAAACATAGTGTCTGAAGTGACCAATTACACCCAGTCACTTTTCCAGGCGCACTCAGTTGACATAACAGCTGCAGAGCAATTTTTGCAACAAGTTATAGTCCCTGACTGTCCCTCTTCCACACTACAATAGCTGGTTGATCCAGTTTCTCCACGGGAGGTTGTTTGTGCAATTTCGTCCTTACAGTTCCATAAAGCTCCTGGGAGGGATGGCCTACCAACAGAAGTTTATAAACTCATGAGTGAGGTCTTTACCCAGGAGCTTTCAGCTGTTTATAATTTTTTATTGTTCAGTGCAGACTTTCCTTTGGACATGGTGGGTGGCATCCTTATCTTTTTATTTAAAAGAGACAAAGCAGAACTTTCCAGTTGGAGGCCAATTGGTCTCTTTAATGTTGACTTGAAAATTCTCATGAAGATACTAAACATGTGTCTTTTGACAGCTGTCCGATTCTTATTTTATGCAACGCAATCCTGTGCTGTGCTGGGATGCACAATCACTGATCAGCTGATATTTTTAAGGGAACTTTTTGATAGATCTCGTACTATGGACCATTCAAATTTCATTTTGTCACTTGATCAGAAAGGGCATTTGATTCTGTAAGCCATGAATATTTATGGCTTACCCTCTGACATTATTGGATCCCTTCTCTCTTTATTAATTGGCTAAAAAAAATTATAGGCATGCTACTCTATCCCCTATGGTTAATGGGCACCTTGGGCAACTCCTTCCTGTGCACCGAGGAGTAAAACAAGGATGCCCTATCAGTCCCTTATTATATGTATTTAGCATCGAGCCTTTATTATGTTATTTAAATTCCCTGATTCCTCAAATCATAGTTTCTGGAGTTCCCCTTTCCCTCTCTACTTTGGCCTATGCAGATGACATTTGTATTTGTACCTCTAAGGTTTCACATATTCAGATGGCTGTTTCCTTATGTGACCACTTTCTGCCATGCGGCATATTGACCCTATGCCTCTTTGAAGTGTTTAGTACGTGGGTACAATGGGTCTTCATGAAAACACACAGGCAGGGGGCACTTGTCCACTATCTAGATGATTTTCCATTAATAGGTGAAGGGAGAGAGGTCACTCAGACCATGCTAAGAAACCTTGAGGCAATTTGTGGGGTAATTGGGATACCTCTGGAGGGGGACAAGACTGAAGGTCTGAAGAGATGATTGGAGTTTCTAGGGATAGAACTGGACCTGGAGCAACAGCGCAATAGGCTACCAAGGGACAAGATGGCGAGATTGAGATCGCTCATCCAAAAGGTAAAAGGGTGCAGGAGGGTACAGCTTAAAACAGTTCAGCAAGTGCTGGGACATATGAACTTTGCCTGCAGGGCAGTGGCCCCTGGCAGGGTCTTCACTGGGCATTTAGCTAGGGCATCAACAAAAGCCAAGTGTCCAAACCACTGAGTAGATATCTGGAAAGGGATTAAGGAGGATCTGAAAGCATGGGAGGTTTTTCTGGACAGGTATAATGAGGTGACTTTGTGGATGGACCAGTGGGTGGAGGGGGAAGCTCTGGAACTCTTCACTGATGTGGCGGGTGGGCTAGGCATGGGGGCCTACTGCCAGGATGAGTGGATGTCGGAGGCCTGGCCTCCCAGGTTGGTGGAAATGGGGCTGACAAGGGACATTACATTCTTGGAGGCTTTTCCCATCTGGGAAGCCTTGGTGGTGTGGGGATCACGTTTGTCCAATAAGAAGTGGTATTCAGGTGTGACAACATGGTGGTGGTGAATGTTTTAAACAGACAGTCTGGTTCCACAGAGGTGGTGCTGAGGGTAGCATGTGGGTTAGTGTTGGAGAGTTTGAGACTGAACTTGTTCTTTAAGGCTAGCATGTAGAGGGCATTAAGAACGACATAGCTGACAGCCTTTCATGTTTACAGATGGACAGGTTCTGGGCACTAGCTCCAAAGGCAGCTGCATGGAGAATGCCGGTTCCATCACACCTTTAGGAGATTGGTTGGAGCGAGCCCATCTGCTCTATCAGAGCATCTGGGCTCCTAACACACTGAAGGCCTACAAAGAGGCATGGAAGGGTTTCCAGAGGTTCCAGGAATGGACTGGGTGGGAGGTAATTGACCCAGTTACTGAGGCCCATGTTATGAGGTATATGGTAGATAGGTGGGAGGCAGGTATGTCGGGCGCCACCATAGAGATACACCTGGCCAGTATCAGCTTGGTATGCAAGCTGTGGGGTTGGGGGTCACCCACCAGGGCGCCGGCTATATGACGCATATAGCAAGGGTGGCTTAGATTGCAAGGGCGGAGGCCAGATAGGTGCAAACCGATCAGTAGGGATCTCCTGGGGAGACTGGTGTCTTATTTACTGTGTGTTTGCTCTTCAGCATATGAAGCAAAGCTCTTTACAGCCATTTTCTCAGTGTTGTATGCAGGGGCCTTCAGGGTTAGTGAAATAGTGTCAAATTACAAGGGGGGGTTAGTGAAATAGTGGCAAAGGACAAGGGGGACAGGAGAGAGGGGTTACAGGACCCTGATTTCTCATGGGCAGCAGGGACAGCAACGATTTGGCTGTGGTGCTCTAAGACAGACTAGGGAGATAGGGGCAGTTAGCTGGACCTCCTCAGAGGGGGGTATAACAGGGGGGATCTAGTAAAAGTCCTAGAAGATTATGTGGCACTAAGATAGCAGGAAATAGGAGGGTTCTTCAGGCATGGCAATGGAGACCCAATGATGGCATCTCAGTTCACAGCTGTACTCAAAAAGAGCATGTATTTCCTGGGTGAGGACCCTACAAGCTATGCCTCCCACTCATTCTGAATTGGGGCAACCTCAGAGGTGGCAAACTTGGGGGGTCTCCTGCAGAGGTGCAGAAGATTGGCAGGTGGTACTCTAAGGCATATAAGAGATATGTGCAAAAATTACTGTAAAATGCATGCATTTTAAGTTTTCCAGGGATCAAGAGTCGTAGGGTGGTATGGATTGTTGGCCATTCCTTTATACATTGAGCACAGCAATGGGTGAAGTGTACACCTGGGGGACGACAACTGGGACAAGACCCTGAAAAGGCCCAGATTGAACGGCGTGGACAGAAGGGACTCAGATGGAAAAGACTGCTGCCATTACTAGATGACAGCAGCAGATGGCTGCTGGCACCAGACTTGATTGTCATATGTGCAGGGAGAATGATTTGGGCTCACTGCCCTGGGTAAAGCTGGTTCACAGGATCATCAAGGACCTGGGGAGGATTAAATAGTGGTGGCCTAGAGTGAAAGTGGCCTGGTCTGAGATTGTCCCTCGTAGGTGCTGGAAGTATGCGCAAGATGTACTGGCCATAGACAAGGCTAGGAAAAGGGTGAACAGAAGGATGGAGGAATGGGCCAGACAGACAGGAGGGATATATGTCAGACATGAGCTGATCACCCATGACACACCCAGGATGTACAGGAGGGATGGCATGCATATGTCTGATGTGGGTAACACAGCCCTTAATGGGTCAGTTAGGGCAATGAATGAAAAATGGCAAGGTTTTGGGGGGGTGGTGGCTAGTTTTTAATGGGGGAAGCCCAGAGTCAGCTTGGGCCAGCCTATAGGCTAGTGGGAAAAATGGGGAGGACCTAATGGGATGGGGAGGTGGTAAGGTAGGGCTGAGGTGGGCTCCCAATGGGGTAGTCACCTCAAGGGGGGCAGGACTGGGGGATCAGGTGGGACACCTGAGCCCAGAAAGAAGAAGAAGTAAGGGAGGCATTGGGACCTTACACCCAGGCCCAAGAAGAAACACAAGTGGAACTGATGGCAGGAGAATAACATGTAAATAAAGAATGAACTCTGGGATGGTGTATTAATGTGATATGGAATCAGTGGTGATGGTGATTTGTAAAGTTATGAAGTGTGAAAAGATGATTAAATGTATATGAGAATCTGTAATAATAAACTTTGAATGCTGAACCATTAATTACGTGTGGTGTGGCTGATTTCAGGGGTGGTCCAAGTGACAATAGAGGCTGCACTATTAAAGGGCAGCCTAGTTTGTCACCGGCCTCCCTGCAATTGGCAACTGTGCTGAAAGGGGGAAGGAGAGGGGACAGGGGTAGAGGATAGGTGAGGGGGAAGGGGGTAATGACATCATGGGGATGAGGGCACATTAGGGGTGGGGAGTGGGGAAGGAAGGGGACGGAAGGCAAGTAATGATTGGGAGAAATGGAAATGAGGGAGGGGCTTTGTTGGGATAGAAAAGTTGATACAGAGAGGAAAAATTTCTCTTTCTCTGCAGTTGTTGGTGAAATTTAACTTCCCACCCACCTTCTTTGTAATGTGCCGGGTAAGGGCAACAGGGACACTTGGTGTGTCAGAATTAGGGTTACTGGGCTAAAGCAACAAGGATTTTGGTGAAGGAAAAATTGGGAGGGCCTAGTCGGATGGGGGTGGTAAGGTAGGGCTGGGCTGTGCTCCCTATGAGGTAATCACCTCAAGGGGTGCAGGGCTGGGGATCAGGTGGGACACCTGAGCCCAGAAAGAAGATTAAGAAAAGGGGGCATCAGGTTCTTACACCTGGGCCCAAGAAGAAATGCAAGTGGAACTGATGGCAGGAGGATAAAATGTAAATAAAGAATGAACTGAGATGGTGTATTAATGTGATATGGAATCGATGGTGATGGTGATTTGTAAAGTTATGAAGTGTGAAAAGATGATTAAATGTATATGAGAATCTGTCCTAATAAACTTCAAATGTTGAACCATTAATTATGTGTGGCGTGACTGATTTCAGGGGTGGTCCAAGTGACAATGTTCTTAGTAAGATTTTGAAAAATAAGAACATAATCATCATATTCAGAATTTAAGTATCTTATAAATCAAGTAAATACAGTAAATCTTAGAATAGGAATATTTTAAGATCTCAACAAGATATTAAATCTCATTTCAAGATATGAGTCTTATTTAAGATTTTATTTAAAGATCCTGTTTATAAAAATATATGGGATATGACATAGGTGCGAGTGAGATAGCAGAAATAGCTCCACGAGCTGCCATTGAACTCTTGATATCCCACAAGTGGCATACCTAGAGTTCAATGACAGCAAGTGGAGATATTTCTACTATCTCACTGCCACCCATGTCATATTCAATTTATACAACAATTGTGGGTCTCTCTTTTTTCACTTTTAAAGTTATTTACATTTTTTTGTTGCAAAAAATGAAAAAAAAAAGATTTTATGCTGTTTTTTGCCAATTATAAAAAAAAAAACTAAAAGGTATCTGTAAATGAAACACCACTCATTTCGTAGATCTTTTTATGCTGAACAACTTTTGTGCTAATAGTACCATGCTATAATTTTTCGTTTTAAAGTTATTCGTGTTTGTTTGTTGAAAAAGTGAAAAGAAAAATGTTCTACTGTTTTTTGTTATAAAAAAAACTAAAAGGCAGCTACAAATGAAACACCATTCATTTTGTAGATCTTTTTGAGCTGAACAACTTTCATGCTCACAGAACAATGCTATCATTTTTAATTTTAAAGCTATTTGCATTTGAATATGATGAGCACTGCTACTGAAGCCGAACATTCTAAATGAGTTCCGAACCTTTTGTGGCATACCCAACTGGCCAAGATATCCACTGTGACAAACCCAACTGCGAAGATATAAATTATATCTCACATGTAGTCAGTGAGATACCTTTTTTATCTTCCTGAAAAGAGACCCACACGTTGTATATAAGTGTTCATGATATAGATGTCTAGTGAATGCACATTCCTACTATTTTATGAACATATTTCATCCATATTTGCTTTCACATTCATAGTAATCTCAATATAACTTACCTAATTCAGGGCATGATCCTTATCATAATGGAGAATGTCATCATCTTCTATTTATGTCAAACATAAACAAATGCCAAATTGTTATTTCTATCACCTCGAATTAAAAATCTTTCTAGCTGAGGCTGAATTCACATGCTAGATTTATTGCATGCTCAGCTACTTTCTTTCAGTAAATTACCTTGGTAAATTATCATTTCCAATTGTTTGTTGTAATAGTTATCATTTCTGTGATTATTTATATACCTGAAAGTACTGTACTATATGTGCATTTCAATACACAACTTAGGTTGCATTTTGGGAGTGCAGAAAGTTTTCCTGTTTTTAATATCTCTTTGTCTTGTTTTCTTATTTTTTCTTGGTTTAAGATTTTAGCAGATATTATCTGTTGACGTCAGTAAATCAAACACAATAATGGGAATATGCTGCTTGCTAAATACATTTTCAACCCACCGTAAATGTTATGATTAAAGAAAAATATTGTACCCTTCATTATAGTGTGGGATTCTCTGTGGTATGCAGTGAAGCCATATTCACTTCTGGAATGCAAAAGTACAATAGGTGAACTCATCTATTTATTTACCCATATTGATGAACCAAAAAAAGAAAGGAGATTCTTTAAAGTGAGAAATACATATAATTGGATAGCGTACAATCTGGGAAATAAACAGGCAACAAAGTGTAGAAATTCAGAATTATAGTATAATATTCCATACAGTTAAACAGATAAAATGTAATACCTGGGAGTCTTGGTCACTTATACAGAACATAAGGGGCTCGATTTTCAAAGCCCCGGTAAATTGGTGCACCTTGCACCAAAAGCCCAGCTATAGCAAACTCAGGTGTGCCAGGGACCCTGCACCTGATTTTATAAATATCAGGGTCCCAGCAGCAAACTCCCTGAGTTTGGTGCATGTCATCCTGTGCGATGAACAACTGGTGCATGGGTAGGGAATGATACAGGCTGTGGGAGGTTCAGGCCACAGTGGTGGCTGTGGGGGGACCCACTGGCCATGCAGTCGGTGGCTGGCAGGTCCCATGGAGGGCAGGTTGGGGTGGGGGTGGCGACAGACCCCGGACATGGCACTGGCACAGCGCTCTTGGTAGCAGGCAGAGGTGGGGGCAGAACTATGGCTTGCAGTTGGGGGTCTGGCATTCACCAGCTGTCACTCCTTCACTGCCAGGACACTTGCCTGAGTGTGAGATGGCAGTAGATGCCATCTGGCAGTGGCTGCAAGGGGGGGCACAGACCACCTCCCACCATGGCAGGGCACTCAAACTGGTGTACTGACCATTAGACCAGCTCCTGGCTGGTCTAACTTTTGTGACCTATGTGCCCATTGCAGGAGTTTGCAGAATCCCAATTAAAGGGATACTGCAGCACTGTCCTGGTGCAAGCCCCCCCATCACCTTGCTGCACTGGAGCATCCATTGCAAAGATGGCACAAGTCTGGCTATTGCAGGTGACCCCCCAGTTGCTGCAGGTGGTGGCTGAAGATCGGAACTGGCTCCCAATGCAGCACAAGATCCCCCTGCACCAGTCCTTGTCGGCACAAGCACTGTGTACCATTCCTGAGGGTTTGAAACTTGACAGGACTACAAATGAAGAACTGGGGCCCCATACAGAATCACAATTAGGTGCTACAAAATGAGTGTTGACCACTTTGTGGGACATTACTGCATTTTGCTCCTTTATACAATTCACAGAGGTGTTAGAAGGCTTTTCTTGCAGTAGTGCGCAGGTCTGTATGGCAGCAGAGGTAAAGGGGTTGGGGAGGCAGAGTTAATGAGAATGCTGGTATACATGAATGGGCCATGCTATGCACAGCAGCTGCCCTTGCTCCCAGAACCAAGGCTCAATAACCCCAGGACCAAAAGCTGCCCTCAAGGGGCCATTGCCTTGAAAGCCATAATGTCCATTCAAGCAGTGGGAAGGGAAGAATTAGGCAGTGCACAGCACCCCTGAACACTTCCAACACAGAAACAGGGCTAGGGAGGGGGATCCACTAGCATAATACTAGGGTCTTCAGTGGAGGAGTGGGCCTTTTGATATGGGGCAAGGAGATTTGAGAGGACAACATCAGTGGCAGCACTTTGTGCAGCACTGGCGATGGCATGGCACCATACTTCTGTTCTTGTCAAGGGTTGTCCCCTGCGACTGCTACACCTCCTGCATGTTAGAGATCACACTAGCTATACACAACTAGTAACACCTGGAATGGCAGTTTGCATAACTGGATGTAGCGCCACTGTCACCAGGAAATCCACTCCTGCAGACAGCAGCACTTGCTTGTATATAGCAGTTCTGCTGGGTAGTGGTACAGGAATCCATGTACACCCCATAATACTGCCACCTACCATGGCGACTGTGTGTTGGGCCCCTGATGTTCTTAATGATAATCCCATTAAGTATGAAAATCACTGAAGGTTTGTATGCTATATTGTTATTGATCTTATTAAATGTCTGGTGAACACAACAGTTTTATATGTTTTAAAAACTTGATAATTTTAGAAGCAATGATTTACATATTGAAGATTTTTTTATGTTGAACAGATTATTGCTATGCCATACCATCAATGGTATAGGAAAGAAAATGTGCTTGATAGAAATAAATATAATTATTACAAACTAGAAAGGAGTATTTATTCTTAGAACAGCCACTAGAATCTTCCAACCATTTCCAGAACTTATCTTTTATGATATTTTATAATAGATAAAATTACATTTTGAAACCTGTAACATTTGAAATGTTTATCATAGAACGTTTAAGTGTTGTTTAATGAAAGCTTGCAGTCCAAGCAACATGTTTATATCCTAAATATACAGTTCTGCTGTGTCACTATGTCTTTACATGTTGATACAATATGTTACAAATGACAAGGGATTCAAAACTGTGAGCTATTTTATGTTTTTTTTTTACATCAATATGAAATATTTTGGGCAGGATTCACAAAGAAGATGCGCCCAGCGCAACCCAGATGCAACGAGAACAGACAGCGATCCACAGAGGCATGCACAATGGGATGCGCTGAGTGCATCCCCTCTGTGAATCACCCAGACACAGGACAGCACAACTGGAGATGTGCTGGCACAACCAGAGATGCACCAGGGCACCCTGGATGCCCTGAGCCACACAAGGGAGCAAGTCAGAGCAAGTGGAGCAAGCCAGCAGGGCAATAAGGAACAACCATGATGCTGGAACAATGAAACCTACAGACACAGATGCTGATAGCAACATGTTTATAAAACAGTAAAACCAGGTAAAAAACTGTACAACAGAAACCCCAAAACAACAAGGAAACAGGGGACCATAGACAGAAACAGTAAACAAAGCAAGGCCCCATGAAGAGGTAGGGGGCCACTAGCACCGCCGTTTCCCACCACTTCACACCCGTGCACGGCCACATAAGGCAATTGCCGAAGAACACTCTGCAGGGCAGCTGACAGGTGCTGAGCTGTCCTGGAAATAGGCTGCAGGGCTGCCTGGATGGCCACATAGATCCACCCCTCCACATCAGGCTGGGCACCACCCCTGCCATGGTATTTCGTCTCTGGAGACCTACAGCAACGACAGAGAGAACACACACAGCGGGTCTGAACATAGACAACACCCCCACCCAGTAGTAACCCACAGCAGCAGACCACAGCAACAGCAGAATGCACCGCCTACCTGTCCCTGCAAGGGCACCAGGCCTGGCACCCAGGACCCCCCTCCTCCACGTTTCAGCAATGGCCACGGCCCTCTGCCTGGCCTCTGGGCCTGCAAAACACAACAGACAGAGAGCACCATGAGTCAACACAGCAGTGCCAGAAACACACAGCAACACCGACATGCACAGGTGGGGCAGGGACAGCCATACAGCACCACTATGCAGGTTGCACTGCCACAGTGCCACCCCCAGGCATGTGTGCATGCAGCACACAGTGGCAACCAGCAGTGCAGCCCCAGTGGCCTGCATGCAACTACAGCCCTGCCCATAGCCCCCCCATGGCACAGATGACAGGGCTGCACTGAGTAGGTGCAGCCACTGCCATGTGTGCAGGATGACAGTGACCCAAGTGGGTGCCCCATGAGGGCCACAACACACACACCCAGCATGCACCACAAAAGGAGCCAGATGAGCAAGATCTACCTGGCCTTGGCAGTACACCCCAGCATGCATGGCGATGCAGCTGTCCCACCTCTGGAGGTCACCAAAATGATGCTTGCACTGCTTCCCAGTGCGTGGCAGCCCAGTGCACTGTACCAGCCTCCTGGCAATGGAGGCCCACACCTCATCCCTGGTCACATGGAGGTCCACCTGCCCAAACAGCTGTCCCTGCACCAGCATAACAAGTGCCAACAGATGCAGCAGTTCCCCCTGGGACCAGTTCATGGCCCTATAAAATTGTCTACCAGCTCTAGGCATTTCCCCACTGACAGTAGCTGTCACCCGGCGCAACGTGGTGAAGCACGATCAAGTACCTGATATGCGCCATGTGAAACACAGAGGCACATGCAGTACAGCGGGCACAGTGCATGAAGTACGATAGGTCAAAGGAAACACGGCATGCGCAATGCCAACCGCTAAGGTGTGGCAAGGTCATGGCCGGGTCGCGCATGTGTGATGCACGTGTTACCGCCATGTTGTGCATGGCATGTGCTATGTCTGCCTATAGCATACAATGCGTGATCAATGGCCTCTATGGCCTCCCAGTGCAGCATGTCCCGCACATGTGGGTGTACGGGGTGTGCGATACAGGACACAGCGCAATGGCCAGTGTTTCTGCAGCAACGCATCGTGTAAGCAGTGTAGCGGCACATATCGGAAGATGCGCCGTTGCACACAGTGATCACGTATGTGCGACAGATGTGTCATAACATCATAGGCGCATCTCAGAGATGCTCCTTGTAAAGTGAGATGAGCTGGGGGCAATTTAGCAGTTCACAGTCAATGTGCCCTAAACCACCTCATTCCACATACATGGGCATCTCAGCCAATTAGCATCTCATTACCAGAGGCCCAGGCCTCATTTGCATGCCCTGAGCCATAAATGCTCCCAAAGCTGCAGGCTGAGGTCAGGTGACTGAGAGGAAACAGAGCCTTGAAGGTGAGTACACAGCTACAGTATATTTACATGGTCTACAGAATGCACAGGGGGAATGTACAGGTGCATGCAAGCCTCTGAAAGATCATGGCCTCCATATGGGGAACAGTGCCTCCTAACATGCACAGAATGTGGAATGAATGCCCATAATGTTGAACACCGAACCTGTGCAGTACACAGGATGCACAAGACACTGGTAGACTGGTTGCTGTTATGTCCAGAACGCCTGTCACAGTACCATGGTGCACACGTGGCAGCATATGGGATAGGGGACTGCTGTACACAGGTATGGTTGGATGTGGGACAAGCCTTGCACCATGGCCACGGTGGTCCTGCAACCCACATGGAGGTACTGTGCCCTGTGTAGTGGTACGTTGGAGAGGTATATGTGACTGGGTGTTACTGGCCACATGCAGTGGATGCAGCGGTGTACTACAGGTCAGTCAGAGACATACGGCGGCTCCTGAGCAGGCAAAATGGCAGTGTCACCATGCCACACACTGCAGCCAGCTGCCCCATGGCTGTGGTCTACCAGTCTGTGCCCCCCCATAGCATAGCAAGGGTGGGACCTGGTTTGGGCGGGGTAACACTGTGGCCACACACACGCTGCTGAGGTACCAGGACAAGTCCATGGTGGACAGCATCGCATGCCCCCCGGGGCGGCAGCACTGGCACCCCAGCTGCGGACCAGTGGACATGTATGGCAGGTGCACTGTCCCTAACGGTCCCTGTACTGTGGGGTGCTGCACACCATACCAGGACACCAACACACAGACCACCACCCAGACCACCTGCTGCAGGGGTCCAGGTGGGGTTGCTGGACAGAAGCAGGTGGGGCGGGAACATGTGTAGCCACAGGCATGCCTAACACCTGGATGCTTCCCCCCACAGTAGCCACAATATCGGAGGATGTGAGTGTCACCACAAGGCGGTGACCAAACTTCACACATGATGAAGAGAGGGTGCTCATTTAAGTATGCCACCTATGCCTGGCCATCCTCACCGGCAGGGGAGGCAGCTAGACAGTGCAGGCAGCGGGCTGGAAGGAGGTGGCCTGGCAGGTGAATGCCGTGGCACCGTACAACCGCACGGTCACAGAGTGTAGAAAGCACTGGAACAACGGGCACAGGAGGGCCAAGGAGAAGGTTGCCAACATCCAGGCCTCCCTGCAGCAGACAGGGGGTGGCCCGAGCATAGCTGAACAGTTGAGTCCTAATGAGGCCCTCCTGGCCACCAGTGTGTCCCAGACAGCCGTACAGGACGTCCCCGGCGGTGGATTTCAGACCAGTGGCAGCCTGTTGCAGCATTGTGAGTAGCCACGTGTCCTAGGCATGGCCACCACCCATATGTCAAGGCCAACACACCTGTCCCTGTACACCCAGGCACAGCAACATAGGGTCAGTCACCCCTGGCCAGATGCGACATACCCCGTGGTGCCGCTGCTGCCATGCCACTGCACCAGGGGTCACGTGCCACTGTGCATCCATGTGGCATGTGCCACCACTGCTGTGCAGTGTGCATAATGGGATGGGGACAGGTGCGACTGTGCCATAGCATGGCTAGCCATGTCACACCATGGCCCCGCCATGGTCAGGCCTGCAACCATGGCGCTGTGTGGATGGCCGTTTACTGTTGTGCATCTCTAATGTGACGTATGTGTACTGTGCATTAACCATGTACCCCCTTCTTCTCTACACAGCACCATCACACCTCCCGGGTGCAGCCATGGCCACAGCTGCATGTGATGCCCTCAAGGGCGATGATGCAGGCCCGTCTCATGGAGCCGTTGACACCACCATGGATGACCCTGCATCTGCACCATCCATGTCCCAGGCAACCCCAGTCACGGCCTCGGCGCAGGCAGGCCCTGTGGGCCCTCGGCCGGCACTGGCTAGACAGCCAGCAGGTACATCACTTGGCTGGGGAGCCTGTCCAGGTTGTCCAGGATGATGCGGTGGACATTGCTGATGCCCTCCTTTTGCTCACTAGGGCTGTGCGAATACATTTTCCCGAATATTCGGTATTCGGAACCCCAGTATTCGGTATTTGTTATTCGGTATTCGGCCAGAAAAAGTGTTTTTTAAGGAAATTTAAAAAAAACAGTTCAGCAACACCATTAATCACCCATTGAACCTGGTATACCATATACACCTCAATGACACTTCAGCCACCAACACTGAGCTCTCACTAATGCAACACAAGCTTCATGTGGCACACTTGATCCACCACAACACACACATAGCACTCTGAAAACAATATCAAGCATTGCATTGGGTTAGCATTAGAGGGTATTCATGGTCACAGACGCGGGGTAGAAGGTGCTTCAGCCATGGACATAGGAATAGTGGTAGCAGTGGCTGCAGTAGTGGTGACAGCTAAAAGGGTGGTTGCTGCAAGAATGGCACTGGTGGTGGTGGGAAGCACACTGGCTGTGGATGTAGCAGCCATAATGGTAGCAGTGGGGACACTGGTGGTGGTATCTGCTGCTTGCTGCACAAAGCATATATGCTCTAATTCCCCCCTACTACTGCACAACAGGATGTGACAGTGAACGTACAGATGGACAGGTGGTGACACTAGCAGTAGTAGTACTGCTAATGGTATTAGTGGTAGTACTATTACCAATGCTACAAGAACTAAAAGGCTTGTTTGGGGAGAACAATATTTGAACCCATCGAATAAAGAGAGACAGCTGTATGTCATTGTCTATGTAGTCTATCTCACCACCTTCTCTGGAATTGTATTATGTATCAATAATATACAGTGGAGCAAGACAAGATACAATTCAGTACTTTGCAGTAAATGACATGCCACAAAATATTGGGTGACTGGAGGGCTTAATTGCCATTAAATTACACTGCTCCTTCCAGCATACTGCAACATTTTACAGCAATTTTGCAAGATACAGCATTGCATACTGTCTGGTGCCACTGTATGAACTATGTTTTATAATCTTGATTCAGTGTTTCATCCTTGGGTATGTTAGTTTGGGATTGCTTTGTTACAAGGGCATCTCATTCTTATTCATTTTAACTTCACTTATTTATGGTGTGTGTTTCTGTAAGGGTAGTATATTCATAGCATGTTTGTATGTTCCCGACATACCCACTGACAAGGACCAGGTTCTGGTCAAAGCACCAGGGCTCTATTGGCATCCTGCAGCCTTAGTACAAATAAATGTATTGGCAACTTTATGCTCCACTGCTCTTAACTGTATTTTGTTGCTGCCCTTCCCCCCCCAAGCACTCCCTTTGTTCTACATAGATTGTTTGGTGGTTTGGCAGCCCAGGGACAACACTAGCAGTAATTGCGTGGATGTGCTATATATTTGTGGTCTATCATCCTGTCCCTCACCACTTGGGGCCAGCGGTGCAGATGCTTTGCTGGGGCTGGTCCAAGCATGTTTGCAAGATTGCTTAAGACATGATGGATCAGGTCACTAGTGGTTACTGGGTAAAACACAAACTATTACTAGGTAGTACCTGTGTGTGTGATGCTTTACTTAGTGTTTGTGGAACTACAGTAATACGCTAACCTTACCAGTCATACTGTGCCATATAAATGTAGCAGCAAAGAAAAACACTGCTACTAAGAAGGGGGAAGAAAAGGGCAACCTATTTAGTCAAACATGGAACCGAACAGGGAATAGACAGATGACATACAGTTAACTCAGTGAGACAAGCCTGCCCCACTAAGTGCAATGGATGAATTAACAAAACAACAATAAACAAACCAAAAAAATGCATGTGCACAACTGTGCACACACACACACACACGGCACACGGCACAGACTCGCAGGGGGATATATTTCACAAGCACAGCTTAATTGTGTGCAGTGGGCTGTAGAAGTGTTGGAGGAGAGGAGGGAGGAGGGGATTCAGCTGTCATTTCAACGTGGCTCAGTTGATAGCACATCCGCCTCTGGACCAGAAGGTCGTGGGTTCTCGTCCCACACTGGGATTGGACTTGCACCTGAAAATCACTGGCATCTGAATGCAGTATTTGGGGGTGCTGTACTGCTGGGGTGTTCATCCTTCGGATGAGACGTTAAACTGAGGTCCCCCTCTGCCCATCCTGGTGTTGTCCTGGTGGGTGTCCAGGTGGAAGTAAAAGAACCCAGGGCACTCTTCCCAAAGAGTAGGGAACTTTCCCAGTGTCCTGGCCAACATTCCCCTTCCCATAAACTGGTTCATGTAATTATCCAGGCTGTGTGTGGGTGATGATGTGCGATATGGCCACCACCACACATTCAGTCACTTCACTACTAGTCTAACATTGCTTGTAAAGCGCTTTGGGATACACTGTGCATGAAAAGCGCTATATAAATGCTGATTCTTCTTCTTCTCCTCATGTGTACAGGGATCTATCCCCAGAACCAGAGGAGACTAACAATACTAATTCAGTGAGTCAAGCCTGACTGGCTTAGAACTGAAGAAGTTAATTTCAAAATCTGTGTGAACATAGCTGTGCACACGTATGGCCCTGCCTCATGAAAAATATATTAAACATGCACATGCAGGGTGAAGCCTCACAAAATCAAATATTTTGCACATATACAGCAAATTATAAGCATTGACCTGCAGGAGGGAGAGTTAGCAGACACCCTCATCAGTCATGCAGGGAAGCAAGCCTGGAACCAGACAACAGCAAAAAAAAACAAAAAAAAAACACAAAAATAAAATGTGCTCCACCCAAAAAAATAACACTGGAGCTTTTTTCAGACAGCAGCAGAGAAGGGGTGTTAGCAGGCAGCCCTCCTAGTCCCTGTAACTGAGTACAGCAATAAGGACAAAATACCTATTAGAAAGCCAAACATAGCTTTTCTGACACTGATCAAAAAAACTATACTGACCCAAAAAAGCCTGTGAAGCAAAAATCAGTTTCTTTTTTAGCAAGTTTAAGGTCTCAAAAGTACTGCAGAGCAGCTCTCAGAAACCACTGTCTCCTGTCTTCTACCAGCTCAGAGTGAGGAAGTCACAGAGTGTGCTTGCCTTTGAGCTCAAGAAACAGTTTTTGATTGGCCAACAAAGCTCTGCGAGACTTGGGAATCTCACCGAATAGTAGTTCCCGAATAGCGACTGAATAGTGAACTATTCGGAAAATGCATCTGAATATTCGGGAAGCCTACTATTCGTGGTATTCAGAAAATACTATTCGGCCCATGAACAGCCCTACCAGTGGCTTGCAGGGGGAGGGCCTTGGCACCACCACGGTCAGCACCACAACCAGCACGGGCATGGCGGATGGAGGTGCACCCAATACGGGGTTGGCTGTGCATGTGGTCCCGGTTGCCACTGATGGCCACACTGTGCGAGGTGAGGCTGCAGATGTGGCACAGCTGCCCATGGTTGTGGGTGCTGTGCCCCCTGTACCATTGCCATGTGCAGTGCCGGCGATGTCGTTGGCATCCAGGCAGGGTGCCACAGTGCACACATCCGCCCCTTTGACCTGGAAGGACACCACCCATAGGCATTCAGTGGCATTGCCTGCCCAAGCCCCGCCCATGTCCCAGCCTGCCAGGGTGCATCCACCACCCATGGACACACCAGGACTAGCTGCTCCATCTCCTGCACATTGGCAATGCCACCATGAAGCATCACCCGACGATGACATGGGGGCCCACCTCGCCCTCCTGTGGGTGACTGTGGAGGGGCAGGAGGCCCTCCGTGTGGAGTTCTGTAGCCACAGGACTGTGATGGTCCAGGAGCATGAGTCCACAGCTGTGTGGCTTGCACAGATGCTGGCAGAGGCACGCATCATGCGGGTGGGCATGACCACAGCTCTGGAGCAGATTGCAGCTGCTGCAGAGGTGGTGGCTCCCACTGCAACACGCTGTGTACATCGTGCATCCAGTCAGAAGCCCCGGAGCACATCCTGCACACCCCGGCAGTGGAGCCGGGTGAGCCCTCAGCTGCAGACTCCATTGCCACTGGCCTCCATGCCCACCATCCATGTCTCGGGTGGTGGCCATGGGTTGGCCCCTCCACTGGGCACCCATTCACAGTCTCAGTGCAGCACCCCTGCAGGATCTCAGGCGACACTCCCATTGGCTGGTGGTGGCAAGCCTGCCACCACCAGCCATGGTAGATGCCGACCCTGTGTCCATGGTGGCCGGGGGGCCACTCTGTGATGCCCATGTCCCCGGGCCTGTGGTGGCAGGCTGGCACACCTGTGTGCACTGGACGCCATGCGGGTGGTGCCAGTGGCAGTGTGTGCATCAGGATCCTGCCCTACTGCAGCCCTGGAACCACACTGTGCTACCTGTGCAGGACCACCTGTGTGTCTGTGTGCACCACTGTTGTGCCATGCGTCATGTGAATGATGAGTGCGATCTGGTGTCCGCTGTGCCCTTGCATAGACCGCTCTGCACACTGACTCATGACATCTGCAACATAGCCTGGGTGGTGCACAGCTGTTGCATGCCTGGTGTGTGTGTGTCTTTGTGTCTGAGTGTCCCTCATCATGTGTGTGCCTGTGTGCACCTCTGTGCATCATCCATTGTCCACTGTGCCCACGGCATGCATTCTCCCATTCTCCACACCTTGGTACACACCTTGCACACATACATACCTGCATATTCACCTATGTGGCCCAAAGTGTTCCTCCACCACATGCCTGCGGTGGTCCCTCGCTCTGGCCACCAGCCTCGGGTCCCTCTGGCCCAGCCTGGCATCACCATCCTGGCCCTCTGGGGGCATTCTGCCCCCACACCCCCTCCTCCTCCCCTGAACTGTCACCCTCACTGGCCTCAGCAGGTATGCCATGGTCTAAGACCATGTTGTGTAGCATACAACAGGCCAGGAATATGCCACAGGCCTTCTCAGGGCTATATTGTAGGGCTCCACCTGACTGATACAGGCACCGGAAGCGCACCTTCAGCATGCCGAAGACACACTCTGTGATGGCGCATGTTGCAATGTGTGCCTCATTGTAGCGCTCCTCTGCCTCTGTTCCAGGTTGTTGGAAGGGGGTGAGGAGCCAGGGCCTCAGCAGATATGCGGCGTCATCTGTGGGGGAAGACGTGTGTCCATTAGTATGTTACGTTACACCTTGCCATGCACCCTGTCCTCATCCCTGGCCTCAGTGGTGTGTGCAGCTGTCCTGCTCTTCTGCCCATGCATCCCCATTACAGGCAGTCCTGCATCCCTACCCCAGCTGCGTTTGCATGCCCCTGTCCATTGTGTGGTGCACAGCGGTTGCATGTCTCTCTGTGTTCACCTGTGTACCCTTGCGCACCCCTTTTGTCCCATGGCTCACGCACATGCGTCACACTGCAGGGGTGCCCACGGCCCACCCCCTGTGTCCTGGACTTGGTGCCCTCCTGTGCTGTTGGGGCCCTGTCACACACACCTATCAGGTGGCCACTTGTTATATCCCCATCCTCAAACCTCATGCACAGTGCTGACTGGTGCCATATGAATGAATCATGTGCACTCCCAGGGTGTGTGGCGCAGACATTGGTGATGCACCCTTTGGCATCTCACACCACCTGGCAATTCAAGGAGTGGTATCCCTTCTGGTTGATGTAGGTGGTGGCATCCTTGCCAGGTGGTGCGCGGCTTGCCACATGGGTGCAGTCTATGGTCCCATGACACCTGGCATGCGTGCCACCCTGTAGAACCCCTGCATGGCTTCTGTCCACTCTGCCTGCATGCTGGGGAAATGGATGTGTTCCAAAGCATGCGGTAGCAGTGCGGTGAGGAACTGCATGAGGAGGTGGGACATAGAGGCCTATGAAATGCCAGTGGTGTCCCCAGTAGGCCTCTGGAAGGTTTCTGTGGTGAGCAGGCACATGCCTTTTGTCACCTTGGTCTTCACAGGGATGGCATGACCTCATGCAGTGGGTGCCTGCATCACAGCATGGCACAGCTCACAGAGCTGCCTCAGCATGGCCCTATTCAGGTGGTATTGGCCTACTGTCTCTGCCTCAGTCAGCTGCTCAAAAGACAGCCTGGCACTATACCACCGTGGGGCCAGCCACCTCCGGTGCCTTCCACCACCCTGCCTACTCCTCCTCCTCCTCATTAGTGCACCTGCAATGGCAACTGCTGCTGGGTTCATTCTGCTGTGGGGTTCTCTGTCTGGCCCTCTGGCTCAGTCTCTCTGGCTTGCTGTGCTGGCTGGCTGTCTCTGTCTCTCTCTCTGTCTTCTAGTCTCACCCTGGATCAGGCAGTGTGCTGCTGCAGCAATTCAGTCAGCAACCTGCAGGTGGGAGAGACTTAAGTCTCCTTTTGTACTTATCTTCCTATGGCGCATCTTGCTTTTGTGGTGGAGATGCCCCATGGATACGCCGATGAGTTGCACTGTGAATCGGGTTGCATCGTGTATGCATGGGTACGCCCCTGTATATGCGACATATATCATTACATTGCACCTATGGCGCATGTCGTTGGGCGCAGGGCATCTCGGTTGTGTTGGCACATTTAACCTGTTAGAGAATCATTCTATGGTGCTTTTCTGACTTGCGCCAGTGCGTCAGTGTTAGTGGCTCAGCAGGTAGCACACTCGCCTCTGAGGCCGGGAGATCAGAGGGCTATGGGTTCAGTTCCCACATCTGGCACTTGGGTTAAGATCCCAGTACTGACACTGTAGTGCAGCATGAGAGGGGTGCTGCACTTCTGAGGTACCGTCTTTCGGATGAGATGTTAAACCGAGGTCCCATCTGCCTGGATTGGTGGCAGTTCAGGTGGATGTTAAAGATCCCATGGACTCTCGTAAAGAGTAGGGGAATTTCCCCGGTGTCCTGGCCAAATTTCCCTCATTCACTAAAAATACCACCAACAGCTTAATCTGGTTCAAGGTCAGTTGGCATTCATCTGTGTCCCCCTCCCCCGGGTCGTGCCTGAAAATAGGCAGGATTTGTCTAGTGCACTTACCCGGTCAACAAAAACTAAATAAAAAATTAAAAAAAATCTGGGTTGCGCTGGGCGGATCTCTTTTGTGAATCCTGCCCTTTATGTTTTTAATTGATGTACTGTATGGTTGCTGCAGTACCATCTTATCCATATTGCTACTTAGCTGATGCAAAGCTTTCATTAAAAAAAATGTCTCTAGCCCCAATGGTTTCAAAGTTATCACATTTTAAAGAAATTATCCTTTGAAAGGTCTAAATTTGAAACTGTTGGGGATAGAAACTTAACTTTTCTTTAATGAAAGCTTAGAAGCCAGGCATTAGAAATAACTGGGATGATACTGTTTTATCTGTCAGAAGTATCTGATATGTACATATACTATTTGAACCTGCTTTTTTCAGTTGTGACACAGCCCAAAAAAGCAACTAATTTATTTATTTATTTACATACATACATGGATACATAAAAGGTGGCAGCAGATAAGGGCAGTGTGGGCTGCCCTGTCAGCCCCTTTTCCCTATCTAATGCATTACCACAGACCCTAGTTGATCTGCAGCTTACCCCCTCTTCCCTATTGCAAGAGTATGTCTATCCCATGCATTCTTGAATTCCCCTACTGTTATTGTACCCACCCTCTCCACAGGCTGTTCCAAGCATCCACTACTCTTTCTGTGAAAAAGTAATTCCTCATGTTGCCTCTGATCCCCCCCCCAGCCTCATATCATGCTGCTTTGTTCTTGCACAGCTTCTTTTCTGAAAGATGCTACCCTCCTGTACCTTGTTTGTACCCCTAATGTACTTGAGTGCCTGTATCATATCCACCCTCTCTCTCTCCTCTCCTTCAGGGAATACATGTTGAGGTCCTCTAGTCTTTCCTCATATGACTTCTGGTGCAGTCCTTGCCCTTCTCTGGATTGCCTCTGTTTTGTTTATGTCCTTCATGAGACGTGGCCTGCAGAACTGGACACAGTACTCCAGATGAGATCTCACTAGTGATCTGTACAGTGGCATAACTGCCTCCTTTTTTATGCTGTTGATACCTCTCCCTATGCAACCTAGCATCCCACTGACTCTCCCCACAGCCTTCTCACATTGTTTGGTTACCTTTAGGTCATCAGATATGATTACTCCAAGGTCCCTTTCCTAATTGGTGGCTGTCACATGTTGCCCACATGTTGTACTCCTCCCTTGGATTTCTGTGCTCCAAATGCACACTTCTGCACTTCTTTGCATTGAATCTTAGCTGTCACACTCTCAACCACTCCTCAAGCATGTTTAGGCCCTTTTTCATTTTTTCCAACCCCCTGGAGTACTGACTCTGTTGCAGATCGTAGTGTCATCTGCAAAGAGGCATACCATCCCCTTCAGCCCCTCTGCAATGTCACTTATGAAGACATTAAAGAGGACTGGCCCCAGCACAGATGCCTGTGGCACCCTGCTGGTCAACCCCTCTCCTCGGATTGAACACCGTCTACCACCACCCTCTGTGTCTTGTCACTCAACCAGTTTCTGACCCAGTTTACCACCTTGGGGCCCCCTCCCAGGCTGCCCAACTTATTTATCAACCTCCTATGTGGGATGGTGTTGAAGACCTTGCTGAACTCTAGGTAGGCCACATCCACTGCCCTTCCCTGATGTCCCTGGTCACCCAGTCAAAGAAATCTGTCAGATTTGTTTGACAAGACCTTCTCTCTGTAAATTCATACTGCCTTGGATCCTGAACTCTGCTGGATTCAAGAAATATCAAATTCCTTTCCTTTAGCAGTGACTCCATTAATTTCCACACCACCGAGGTCAGGCTGACTGGCCTGTAGTTGCCAGCCTCCTCCCTGTTCCCACTTTTGTGGAGAGGGACTACATTCACCCTCCACCAGTGCCCTGGAACCACCCCTGTCTTTATCGACTTGTTGAATAGGGCTGTTAGTCGTGCTGCCAGGACTGCTCTAAGTTCTTTTAATATTCTGGAATGTATCCCATCTGGACTCAAAGCCTTGTCCCCTTTCAGATTCTTGAGTTCCTGTAGGACTCTTTCCTCCATAAATGGTCTAGTGTCCATCTCTCTCATACTGGTGCTCCTATCGCCCAATACTGGTTCTTAGTTAGTTAGTTAAAATTTAATTTTTAGACAAGATAAAACTTTAGGTCCAAAATAGGACCCATCTACAAAGTTGTCCTGTGTGCATTCATACAGACAGTTATCAATAAAAGATAACATTAATACATTAAACATATCAAAAATAGACAACTGCTAACAACATACAAGACATTTTGTGTTCAGGATGGGTTAATCAGTAACAGTCTCCTTCCACTTCTTCTGTGAACACTGAACAAAAATACATTTTTCAGGATTGTTGCTATTTCTAGTTCCCCCTCCACACACACCCTCCCTCCCATTTTAACCTCACAATCTCACCCCTTGTCTTCTTTCATTCACTAATGTACCTGAAAAAGGTCTTGTCTCCATTCTTAATTTATCTATTTAAAAATGGGTAACTGGGAACTGCACACTGAGGAAAGGGTAGAGGAATGCATCAAATAAATACAGTAAAATAGATGATTACAAACAAGTAAAGTACAGCCAACAGTGGTGCAATTTGACAAAAGGTGTAAATTTTTCAAGTCAAGTGTATCAGGAGCAAGAAACATAGAAACATAGAAGTTGATGGCAGATAAGGACCACAAGGCCCATCTAGTCTGCCCATATCTTTTTCTACCTTATGAATGTGCCATCGGCCTTTGCTCTGTCAATGGTCTATTCATACTCATCTGTACTACTCCCTTATGCCTAGCCCATGCCTGTTTGAAGTCCTGCACTGTATTCATATCCACCACTTCCTGAGGTAGGGCGTTCCATGCAACTACCACCCTTTCTGTGAAAAAGAACTTCCTCACATTACCCCTTAATTGGCCTCCCTCTAATCTCATGCTGTGTCCTCTTGTCCTGCTATTTTTCTTATATTGAAACATGTTAGACTCTTTCACCTTGTTAATGCCCTTAAGGTGTTTGAACGTTTCGATCATATCACCTCTCTCCCTCCTTTGCTCTAGGGTATACATATTGAGCTCCGTTAATCTGTCCTCATATGTTTATGATGCAGTCCATGCACAATTTTGGTTGCCCTTCTCTGGACTGCCTCAATTTGGTTAATGTCCTTGTGAAAGTGTGGCCTCCAGTACTGCACACAGTACTCCAGATGGGGTCTAACCTGTGTCTTGTAAAGAGGGATTATTACCACCCTCTTCTGACTTGTGATACCCCTATTAATACACCCCAACATCCCCCTAGCCTTACCTACTGCTTTAGTGGTCTCCTTGGATGATTTCAGGTCATCAGTGATGATGATGCCCAAGTGTCTTTCTTCCCTTGTGACTGCCAGCAACTCCCCTCCCAGCCTATAGGTGGCTTCAGGGTTTCTGTTTCCTATGTGCATGATCTTGCACTTCTTTGCGTTAAACCCCAGTTGCCACTCTTCCCACCATTTTTCCAGTTATCAGATCTCTCTGCTCTGCCCACCCCCATCTGGATCATCTACTGTGTTGCAGATCTTGCTGTCATCTGCAAACAGACAAACTTACCCTCCAGTCCATCTGCAATGTCACTGATGAAGATATTGAAGAGGACTGGCCCCAGGACTGATCCCCGAGGTACACCACTTGTGACTTGCATCTCTTCTGACTGTATACCGTTTACCACCACTCTTTGTTTTTTGGCCGTAAACCAGTTTGCCACCCAGTTGACCAACTTCTGACCCACCCTGAGCCTACCCAGCTTATTAATCAATCTTCTATGTGGAACAGTATTGAAAGCTTTGCTGAAGTCAAGGTAGACAACATCAACTGCTCCCCCTTTGTCCAACACTGTGGTTGCCCAGTCAAAGAAATCTATGAGATTAGTTTGACAGGACCTTCATTTTGTAAGCCCATGCTGTCTTAGATCCTGTTCTCCTATGGATTCCAGGTGTTGCACTATCCGTTCCTTAAGGAGTGCTTCCATAACTGTGCCCACTACTGAGGAAAGACTGACTGGTCTGTAGTTTCCTGCCTCTTCCCTGCTACCACTCTTGTGGAGTGGGATCACAAGAGCCCTTTTTCAGTCTTCTGGGACCTCTCCTGTGCTCAGAGACTTACTATCAGTTTTGATAATGGCTCTGCTAGTTCCATCTTTAGCTCCTTAAGTACCCTGGGATGTATGCCATCAGGTCCCATTGCCTTGTCCACCCTGAGCTTAGCGAGCTGGTGTAGGACCCTTTCTTTTGTGAAGGGACTAGTGCACACCTCTCTCCCCACTGTCTCCATGGTGCTGAGCTGTGGGCCCTGCCCTACCTTTTCTTCAGTAAATATTGAGCAGAAGTATCTAGTTAGGACAGATGCTTTTACATGGTCCTCCTCCTCACACGCCCCCTTATCCCCTTTAATCTTAGCAATAGCCTCTCTGGACTTTCTCCTTTCACTAATATATCTGTAGAAAGTCTTGTCACCTTCTTTTATTGTTTGTGCTAGTGTTTCATTGGTTTGGGCCTTTGCCTGCCTTACTGCCTTCCCTGCTTCCCTTAGGGAAGTTTGGTATGCCTCCCTATCTTCATCCTGCTGCGTTCCCTTATATTTTCTGAAGGTAGGCCTTTTGGCTCTGACCTTTTCTGCTACTGTTTTTGAGAATGAAAGTGGTTTCCTTCTTCTTTTGCACTTCCTTTTCTCTCTAACACAATGGGATGCTGCTTCAATTATTGCATCCTTACTGCTTGCCCACTTTGCCTGTACCCCCTCACCTGTATTTCTTTTTGCCAGGGTTAACTTAACTCTGTTGGCCATCTTATCAAAGTCAGCTCCTCTGAAGTCCCATATTTTTGCCTTGAAATGGGATGATTTGGTTCTAGTGGCCAAACTGAACCATACCATGTGATGGTCACTGGTCCCCAGGTGACCTTCTACCTGGAGATCTGTGATCCTTTCCCCATTATTCAGTACTAGATCTAGGATTGCCCTGTCTCTTGTGGGTTGTTGTACCAGTTGTTTGAGTCCCTCCCCCTGCAGGGAATCTGCCATGTGTCTAGTTCTGGCAGATGTTCCTGCTGGTATTGACCAATCTGTATTTGGCATGTTGAAGTCTCCCATTATCAGAACCTGCCCTTTAGCTGTCATGTTTTGTATATCAGCTAACAGTAATGTCTCTATGTCCTCCCCCTGGTCTGGAGGCCTGTACACAACCCCAGTTCATATGGCTGTCCCATTTTCTGTTTTCAGGGTGACCCACAGTTCTTCTGACTCCTTACGTGTATTCTGAATTTCTGTAGCTTTGATATTTTCATTGACGTAAAGGCACTCCACCCCCCCCCCTTTTTGCACCTCGGTCTCTTCTGAACAGTACGTAGCCCGGTACTGAAGTCTCCCAAGTGTAGTTACTGGTAAACCATGTCTTGCTAATTGCTACTATGTCCAGTTTAGCCTCTGTAATTATTGCCTGCAGGTCTGGGAACTTGTTTCCCAGACTGTGAGCATTTGTGTACATGATTTTCCATAGGCCAGATTTCAGTGTTTTAGTTGTTGGGCGAGGTCTGGCTTTTCCCCTGTGCATCATATGGGGAGCTGGACCTTTTTCCTTACCTGGTGATGCAGATGAACTACAAACATGCTGAACTCCTATTTGACCACTAGCTGAGGGGGGAGGGGTGTTCTTTCCATTCGACGTATGGGGTGCAGCACCCCTCTCCCCATTTGCTAGTTTAAATATTCTGCAAAGACATCAAACTTATGCCCCAATGCATTGACTCCCTCCTTAGTCAGATGCAGTCCATCAAATTTAAAGAACTTTCACTCCCAAAACTGTTGCCAGTTGTCTAGATTCTTAGGTAAAAGTCAAGCAACTGATAGACAATCATGAAGCAGAGATATGGGAGGCATACATTCTTCCCAAGGGAGGAGGCAAAAATTGCAGAGGGGAAGGGAAAAGCAGGCCAGAAAGGGAGCTGACAGGTGCAGGAGGGAGGTGGGAGGAGTTTAAGCTGTTGCTTAAAGGAGGTTGGGGAGTGTTGATGCTATTTTTTGTAACAATAGACTATCAATACAATGTTTGTACTGATACATTAAATTACATGACAGTAAAAAAATAAATGTTGATAATATTTTTCAGCTGTTTCTGAATTTTGGTATTACTGCACGTTATTTAACTAGTAATTGTGTCATTTTCAGCTTACTTTTCATTCATCTTATGGCCTTAATTATGTTGGGAACATTTCAGTCCTCCCGCCCAGCACTACCAAATCTTTCTTACTTTCACAGGCTAAAGCCTGTAAAAGCGTCAGAAGATAATATTTTGGTTGATTGTTATAGCTGATAAAAAGAATTATAACCCAGAAGTTTGACAATAACACTACTTGGGTGACAATATATACTCAACTACCAAGACACAAAGAGTAGCCAAGTACATAGCCACCCAGAAGAGGCAGCATTGCAGTATACAGAACTTGACTGACTATGCAGTATGCACCAGTGGCACTAAAGCATAAGCTTGATAGCCCTGAAAGTGAGCAATGGCAAGACTCATATGAAGAAGCAACACCATGTAAACATAGAACGTGGAAACATAGAATCTGTCAGCAGAAAAGGACTGCTTGACCCACCCAGTCTGCCCACATGGTCCCTGCTTAGTCTGTTTCCATAGAACCTAACTGGTCTCTGGAAACACTGCCTCCTCCCTGCCTATGTCTGTTCAATGCATGTTTGAAGCCCCCTACTGATTTTGTCTCCACTACTGCCACTGGCAGTCTGTTCCAGGCATCTACCACTCTATCAGAGAACTAGTACTTCCTCACATCCCTCTTTAACTCCGCCCTACAGTTTCAGTGCATACCCTCTGGTCCTGGTGCTCCTTCTCAATCGAAAGAGACTCCCCTTCTGCACCCTGTCAACCACTGTGAGGCATCCGTAGTTCTGTATCATGCCCCCTCTCATTCTCCTCTCTTCCTGGGTGTACCTGTTGAGTTCCTCAGTCTCTACTTGTAGGATTTTTGGTGCAACCTCTGCACCATTTTAGCTGTCCTCCTCTGGATTGACTCCACCCAGTCTATGTCCTTTCTGAGGTGTGGCCTCCAGAACTGGACATAATACTCCAAGTGCGGTCTCACCAGTGTGCAATACAATGTCAATGCCACCTTCCACATCCTGCTGAAGATACCTCGCTCATTATATCCCAGCATCACAATGGGCTTACCCATTGCTTTGTTACACTGCCCTGCCACTTTGACATCATCAGATATAATAACCTCAAGGTCGCTTTCCTGCTTGGTGACTGACAGTCCCCCCCCCCCACCATCCTATGCTTATTTCCTGGGCTCCTATGCCCTAGGTGTATGACTTTGCACTTTTTGGCATTGAACCCCAACTACCATGCTCTTGACTACTTGTCAAGTTTCCCAAGATCCCTTCCCATTCTTTCCACCAACTGCTGATTGTCCACCCTACCACAGACTTTGGTATCATCTGCAAAAAGGCATACTTTCCCTTCGAGTTCACCTGCAACACCAAAACAAAACAAAACAACAAAACAAAAGGAACAGATTGTGCCTCTACAAAAAGTGTAAAAAGAGGCTGCCACTCATCAACTCTCCAAAAACTAGCATTCTGGTTTGGAAACAGGCTTGTACCATAGCTATATAAACGAGTTTTAATTAGTTAGAAGCAAACCATGAAAACAAAACTATACAGTATACTGTACCTGTTTTTTTTCTTAACCAAACAGAAACTACTGTAGACTATCTTTGGAATGTAAATACAAACTTTCAGTTTGGGATAAAGGATATTTAATCTCATCAAGATATTAGTTTTTTTCAGTATTCAAATAAACAACAAGAATATAGTCAAACTTGGTGTCTTGTTACTATAGATACTATGAATACCTGATTATCTGAACTGGGCACTTCTGAAACATATCTTATTTCCGTAATATTTGCCTCTTTAATAAGGAAACCTCATTTTTGAATCAGAATCCTGTGTTCAGAGTACTGAGACAATTATTCCCATTTATTTCAACCTAGATAATCTGGTGTAGGTGTTAATGGCAGTTTTCTTAATTCCTCTCATTCCCACTGAATGCTGCCTGCTGCTTGCTCACAGTGTTGTACAGTACCTGCCTGCTCACATCAACAGAGGCTGATAAAAGTCTGACTGTAATAATTTCCTACAGTACCGGGAAAAAAAACTTAGAGGAAACACAAAAACTTGTACAATGTGTTCCTGGCATTAAAAAAATACATGCAAAATGGGCAGAAACTTCTAAGAAAAAAAAAATGATGGATTAAAATAAGCATTAACTAAACAAAAATAAATGATTAAGAGGAAAATGAAATGTTTTAACTGCTCAGCACTATATTACCAAATTTTCAATATTTATTTATTTAAAAGTTTGGTAACCCAGAAAGGCACACTGAGCCAAAGCCCATTTCCAGGTGCAACCCGGGAGAAGGGGGACATTGGAAACAGAACAGTGGCAGTTACAATGACAGGAATAGATATCAGCTGTTTTAAAGTGCAAACATACAAAAGAAGCATTAAAAAAACAGTGGAATTAATACCCAGGCATATAAAGGTAGCATTACTATACAGAGTGTCAAGTAAAGATTTCCTAAAGGTTCACAGGGGGGAAGATCAGGAGGGTTAAGTTAGTGAGGCACAGTTCTCAGAAAAGGGAGAGGGGCAGAGGGGAGTGTGAGAGAGCAAAATAGGTAAAGGGTGGGACTGAAGCAGGAAGAGAGGAGGGGAAGAGCAGCAGGGGGAGAGGGAATGGGCAAAGGAAGGGTGGAGAGCAGGGAGGAGAGAGAAGTGGGAGAAGATTGGGGGGACAGGAACAAGTGGGGGAACTGGTTTTAGTAAATGTTTTAGAGATAGTAGGGATGCTGCATGGCAAATAAGAGGAGGGAGCTGGTTCCATAAGAAGAGGAGATGACAAGAGAAGGCTGCCAGTCCAGGACTAGAGTGTGGGTGGGGAATTGAGAAGGAACTGGAGTCTCAGGAATGAAGGGGATAGGAGGAGGCAGCAGAGGGGGCGAGTAGAGAGGATAGGTGGGGGAGGGAGGTGAGCCAGTATTTTCCAATGAGGGAGGAGCAGTAGAAAAGACAATGTGAGGGTAAGAGGGTGCTAGAGAGGGTAGAATAAAGGGAACAGTGATGCACGTGGGGAGGGGAGTTAGTGGCAAAATGACAGAAGGCATTATAGAGGGTGTTCAGTCTAACACGAGTGGAAGGAGGGGCTGTGCTGCAGACTAGATCAGCATAGTCAAAAATGGGGAGAATCATTTTGACAAGCATGTTCTTGCATATGTCAGTAGTTAGACAGTCTGTTTTGGTAGAGGATGACTAGTTTGGGGTGGAGTTTTGAGTGTATAGCATTGATGTGTGCTGAGAAGTCTAGGATGCGCTCAAGCCACACACCAAGGTATTTATAAATGTGGACAACCTCCAGTTGGGTACCATTGAGGGTGGAGAACACAGGGAGAGGTGATAGCCTTGCTATCTTTTGACTGGTGCCAAAGGTCGTAAACACTGTCTTTTTGGTATCTACCTTGAGCTGGTTGGCTTGAAACCATCGTAACACATGCAACCCTTACCTTGGCCAAGAGTGACATCTTGCAACCAGGACCCCCTACTTTTTACTCAGACAAAGCAACAAACCACAAGTTGGCAGAAAATCAGTATGACCCCCGGCATTAGGGTAAATACTTGACTCAGGCATCTAAGAAGTCAGGGGGTTAGAGCACAAAATAACATTTATATTTAACCCGAGTCTGGGAGAGGGGTGCCAGGGTTATGCTGTGTCTCTTAGTTGAGAGGCCCCAAAAAACATTTCACTCAGTGACTCACAGATGGATGGTCCGCAACCATAAAATTGGGATTGTATTGTATTGTATGGCTTTGTTTCTGACAAGATGGTAAAGCAGAATAAGGTGGTTCCCCAAGGTTGTAACAGTTCACACAGATGGACAAAAAATTTGCAGTAGGTAGAAACACTTTACACACACAGGCAGTACTGTAACTTCCGACATGAACTGTTTTCCGAACAAACTATTCACCCCTGTGCTGAGGGATCTCTGGATTTCTGACAAGTGTATAATAGTGGGAATTGCCACACACTTAAACTGGGACAATCCTGATGAGATGGACCATTGTTAACATCTTCAGGAAACATGATTCCTACTTGGTAATCAGTTAGATCTACACTTCGACCATGAGTGAGGTTCTGCCCACCCTGGCCAAAAGTAAGACTCTGCCATTACTTTAGGAAGCCAAAACTGGATTCTTCTACCCCACTAGGATGCTAAAGACATTCTTACATCTGGATTCCCCAACCCCACTGTGCTGCTAGAGACATCCGTACATTCAACATATTAAAACAGCACATCTTTGTGGTGAACAGGGTCCTGAGTACATGTAATCTAGCCACTGTAGGGCATATACAGCACCAGGCAACCCAAAGTCTCTTTCCAAATGCACCTTGTACTCATGGTTTGGTATTCCCTTGTTACAGGCATTTGATAACACACTTGAAGAAACATTTCTCTCACAAAGTCCATAGCTTTAGAGGACACTTCCATGCTCTCCTTTCTCTGGGCAGCTGTGACAATCTTTCAGTTCATCGGGGGGTTGCCCCTAAGAACCACTGATTTCTCAGTCCCTTTCCAATTTTGAGTGAAAACTTGAACTCATTGGGGCTCCACTGACACAGGTCTCCTCCACTTCTAGCCAAGCACTTGATGTTCACCAGATTAGGGTGAGAAAATGATGAACAGAGGTCCTTCACCTAGCCAAGGGAGGCTGGCAGGCACCTTTCTGCCCCTGTAGTCACAGACAGCTCCTTCTCCTTCAGACTTCAATTCAGAACTCACAAAGTTCTAACAGCTCTCCCACACAGCTATGCCAAAAAGGGCTTATGCTGCTGCAAGAGTTCCAAATGACATCACCTCATCCCTTGCCCGGCTGAACCAGGAAAACAATGATGTAATGTATCATAGAGAGTTAAAACCCTCTATTGCTGCCCAGAGACCTTCCTGGTCTATATTACTGATTGGATTCTTGTAACCCCAGGGGACTGGATGGTTACACTCACGACCAACAGACAATCCTTGCTGTCTGCAGCAAGGGCTTTGGACTGCAACACAGGCCATCCAACCCCTGGGTGCCCTACAGGGAAAGGTGGTCAGGCTCCCCCCTACCCATTCAGAGACACAGGCAGGTTACCCAGAGTAACAGAGGCCCCCTGAAGCAGCTTCAGCTCTACCTAGTAACTAGCTTGGGACTCTTTTTCAGTGGCTCCAAGGAACCCCCTGAAGTATACCCTGACAGGATAGAACTGATGGTCCCTACATGGATCAGAACTAACAACCTATCCATCCCCTAGCCCACTAGGAAAAAGCTATCTAACCAACACTACTGAAGGGGTATCCTATACCCACAGGCATTTCACAAATTTACACTGTGTACTGCTTTAGAAACAAGCACATGGCACTGGCAAGGGCTAGGCTGGGTGTCTAGGAGGACAGAGCACCGGTGCACAATAGGTCCTAGGATACCTTGCTTGGGCAGACTCAATGGACCACAGGTCCCCTTCTGCCATTATCTTCTATGTTTCTATGTTTCTATATGGCATTGCTATGCATTTCCCAACCCCCAGTACTATACACTTTAAATCTGAAAAGCAAAAATGTCAAACATTTCCCAGTTAAAACATTTCAAAAACACCCAAACGGAGGACTCCGCTGGGCCCCAAACATCCTCTTCTTGTCTTCTTTTCTTCTCCTAGGTGCACCTGTAAAGAAAACATCCTGCAAAAAAAAAGAAACAACCTGCAAGAAAACTCATACCTGCAAGAAAAAACAGTAAACAAACCTCCCACCAGCATGATGCAATCCAATCCCCAAAATTTTGTAAAGGGCTTTCTACAAAAGGCAGTATAAAAGTACCAAAATAATACATACAAAATATTTGGGGGGGGGGGTACCCTACAATGTGCAGCTAAAGGTGAAATGTCCCAAGTGCACAAGGCACTCACATTCAAGAAAGTCACTGTAGGCTTACTGGAAATGTTAATCCAGATCCAGATGTCCATTAGACCAAACAGAGTAGGGACATCTCTTCTTCAGTGGGCAGTACATTAATATAAAAAGTAAGAGAATAACGTGACCCTACCATTTCCAAAGTGCAAGCTGACAGTTCTGCATCACTTCTCTCAATCTGAACTGGATCTCGTCTCCTCCTTCGGCTGAAGACAGATTGTTGGAACAAGCTCTTCCACGCCACCTCTGGACCTGATTGCTGCTGATCAAGGAAGAAAGCTGCAGACACGACATCCCTCATTGTTCCCAGGAGGGTCGCTGTACTCTGGCCTTTGGATCTTCTTTCTTCAGCTGATTTCCTACTGTGTTGTGTGGTGAGCCCACCAAGCTGGACATCTCTAGTGTTGCTTTTTTTTAAAGCTGGCATCTTCTGGTGTTGGTACTTAAGGGTAGTACCACTTGAGATGAGGACCATAGATGATTGTCCCATCTTGTTGGACAATTCTGAAAGTTTGGACTGTCTCTTTTCCATGTCTGTCAGTCACTCTGATGGAATCAAGATGGAGGGTGCTACCCAATCTCTACAACTTTAACTTGTCTTGGCAAATTGTGACTCCTATGAACAAACACATGTCATATTCAATGGTAGCTCTGGCCTCCTCCAGCAACCATTCTTCCTGTGGTCCTCAACTTCTTCTCATATCCATCTTTTAAAAAATTGGTATTTTTGTCTGAATTCTTTCTCAGCCCTGCATCTGATCAAGTGTTCCTCTTTACTATTTTTAGGTAGACTTAGGCCAGTGGTCTGACTTGGGGTGGCCGGTCTGGTCAAGCCAGTCTTGTCTGTTACAGACGGGGAAGCTGCAGTCCATCCCTTTACTCATTACCATTTTTATTTCTAAGGAGCCTTGTTCAGTATCTGTTGGCTCACTTACTTTCATGGCTACTAGTATCCCAGTCTCATGACCAGTTGCTTCACTAAGCAATTCAAGTCCTTCTTTTTCCACTTACTCTGACCAGGAACTGATAGCTGGGTCTGCCCTGTCACAGTCCACTCCTCACTAATCTCTGAGACAGCTGCCTCCCATTTTAAGGCTTCTTCAATCTCATTCTCACCAATCAAGCTTGGACTAGGGCCTGCTACCCATGGATCCACATACTCAGTTTCTGGCTGGTCCCACTAGCCCTCTTCCTGGATGTAAGAGTAAATCTCTGCCTGCTACTATGAGTCTCTTTTAGTCACACCTTCAAACAATTCTCTCACAAACTCTTCTGTCTCTCCCTGCTTGCATGCAGCTGTCATCTGTGGTTCACAGTTTGGGCCCTCACCAAGCATTCACGTTGGAGCCATACATATGGTTTTAGTATTTGCTTTTATCATACCAATGTCTATGCTCAAGTTATACTGTTTTCTACAGTCCCTGCAATGAGGAATCATCAGAACATCTCTCCCTGTCTTAATGCAGATTACACACACATTCACAGGAAAATTCGGCAGGGCAACTTTAACTGGGGCTCCTTCACATCCATGGAGCTTTTCAAACTGTTGTAAATCTCACTTGCTGAGTTATCCAAATCCTGGTATGGAGTGAATACGCTTTCCTTTGACTGGCCATTTTGTCTGCAAAATAACACATTGATCTGAGGTTACTGATCTGCCTTACTTGCACACTGACACACTTGGTTGGTTTTAAAATAAAATGTCTCTCTCTTTTTGGGTTCTGAAACCTGCTGCTTTGTTTTTGTTTTATTTCCAAACTTTTTAAACACTCTGGTGAGTTTGACTATCTGGCCGCTGCCCTAACATGATGCTCCATGGTTTGTTTGTTTTTTGTGCTGCATCACTATTTGCATACTTTACTCTTAGCAACTACTTTTGCACTGTTTGTCAACAATTTTACATCTCTAGCTACCCAAATAATTGCTTTCAGGCTATTTCTTGTTGTTTTGAGAGGCTTTGTACTTACAGGATTGACTGATGGTGTTCTCTGGTGTAGCGGCTTTACTGCAGGGAACAGTAAGTCTCTCCTTCACCACAGACAGTCTCGACTGATGAACTGGCAACTCGGTCAAACTGGGGTGGCTATCCAATGAACGTAAACCACACTGCTACTGGGAAATGCCCAAAAAAGAAGGTGTTTGGCTCTTTTCTCTTTTTCTCCTGATGATCTGCACCTCGCAATACTGCACTGATCTCCAGGCTTCTCTCCTTCTCGCATGCTCTCCACCATGAACACTCTCCTCCTCACACATTGAGCAGTTCCACAGAGCTCTAGCCAGGAAGCAGGGCTTGCGTGCCATGACCAGTCACTCGATGCCATGCAAATGAGCTGGAAGCTCTCGCTCTCTCTCCTTCACGGTGATCTTCATGCTAGGGGAACAATTTTAAACTGGAAAAACAAACTTTTTTCCTCGGCTTGGATTTCACAGTTCAGTAGCGTTTTCATGGCAATTTCAGTACATATTTGTACAGTTCCTTTAGTGACTCCAGCACTGTAATCCACAAGCACTTGAAAAGTTCTGTAATCCATAGAAATAAGCATTTTCTTACCCAAAATCAAAGGAAAACTTTGCAATTTTGACATTTAAACAATTTTGTAAGCTCTTTTTAGCAGGGTTCACAGTCTCAGCAAAACAGTCTTTGGCATCACAGTTTTAGCAAAACAGTACAAAACTCACATTTTTCTCCACAAAAAAAATCACAGGCAGCAAATCTTTGGATGGCATTTTCCTTGGCACAACTTAACTTTGTTACAAAATAATACTGGTATGGTGCACCGCCACCAGACAGAAAGACCACAGACACAACCTCTGCACTTGCACTGGCATGGCAACTTTTTCCTCTCCCCCAAATCTTTGGATGAACCCCCAATTTTTGCAATCCTTACCCTGGCCAAGAGCAGCATATTGCAACCAGGACTCCCCTACTTGTTGATCAGACAAGGCAACAAACCACAAGTTGGCAGAAAATCAGTATCACCCCTGGCATTAGGGTAAATACTTGAGTATTGAGTATTGAGCATCTAAGAAGTCAGGGGGTTAGAGCACAAATTACATTTATGTTTTACCCAAGTCTTGGAGAGGGGTGTAAGGGCTATGCTGTGTCTCCTATCTGAGGGGCCCCAAAACATTTCACTTAGTGACTCACAGATGGGTCGTCCGCAACCATAACATTGGGATTTTATTGTATGGCTTTATTTCTGACAAGATGGTAAAGCAGACTACGTTGGTCCCCCAAGGTTGCAACTGTTCAAACAGATGGACAACAATCTGCAGTAGTAGAAACATTTTACACAAACACAGGCAGTGCTGTAATTTCCAACATGAACTGTTTTCTGAACAAACTATTCACCCCTGTGCTGAGGGATCTCTGGATTTCTGACAAGTGTATAATAGTGGGAATTGCCACACACTTAAACTGGGACAATCCTGATGAGATGGACCATTGTTAACATCTTCAGGAAACACAGTTCCTATTTGGTTATCAGTTAGATCTACACTTCGACCATGAGTGAGGTTCTGCCCACCCTGGCCAAAAGTAAGACTCTGCCATCACTTTAGGAAGCCAAAACTGAATTCTTCAACACCACTGGGCTGCTAAAGACATTCTTACATCTGGACTCCCCAAACTCACTGGGTTGCTAGAGACATCCGTACATTCAACACATTAAAACAGCACATCTTTGTGGTGAACAGGGTCCTGAGTGCATGTAATCTAGCCACCGAAGGGCACATATGGCACCAGACAACCCAAAATCTCTTTCCAAATGCACCTTGTACTCATGGTTTGGTATTCCTTTGTTACAGGCATTTGACCACACACTTGAAGGAACGTTTTTCTCACAAAGTCCATATCTTTAGAGGACACTCCCACACTCTCTTTTCTCTGGGCAACTGTGACAATCTTTCAGTCTATCAGGGGGCTGCCCCTAAGAACCACTGATTTCTCAGTCCCTTTCCACTTCTGAGTGAAAACTTGAACCCACTGGGGCTCCACTGACACCAGTCTCCTCCACCTCTAGCCAAGCACTTGATGTTCACCAGACTAGGGTGAGAAAATGATGAACAGAGGTCCTTCACCCTACTAAGGGAGGCTGGCAGGCACCTCTTGCCCTTTGCAGTCATAGAGAGCGCCTTCTCCTTCAGACTTAAATTCAGAACTCACAAAGTTCAAACAGCTGTCCCACACAGCTGAGCCAAACAGGGCTTATGCTGCTGCAAGAGTTCCAAATGACATCACCTCATCCCTTGCCCAGCTGAACCAGGCAAACAATGACATAATATATGGTAGAGAGTTTAAAACCCTCTATTGCTGCCCAAAGACCTTCCTGGTCTAATATTGACTGAATTCTAGTAACCCCAGTGTTCTGGTTGGTTACACACATTATGGATGTTTTGTTGTAGTGAGGATACTACAGCAGATGTGGAGGGCCAGATGCATAGATGAGAGTACCATTGGCATACATGTGAATATGGGAGGAGACACAGACAGAGAGGAGGTCACTAAGAAAAATCAAGAAAGAATGGGGCCCAGGATAGAGCCCTGGGGCACACCTGTGAGAATGGGGAGGAGGGGACATATGACACCATTCACCTACACAGATTGTTGGTGGTTGGTCAGATAGGAGTAGAACCACTGAACAGCTGAGGAGGAGAGGCCAGCTGAGGCAAGCTTATTTAAGAGGAAGGTGTGGGAAACCAAGTTGAAAGCTTTGGCGAGATCAATAAAGATAGCCACTGTGATGACCCTTGTCCATCCCTGTAAGGATAGAGTCAGTAACATGGAAAAGGGAGGTGATTGTGGAGTGTTTTTTCTGAAACTGGACTGGAAAGGGGATAGGAAGGAGGAGTCAAGGATTCAGCTAATCTAGAGTGGACAAGTGACTCCTGGAGTTTGGCAAGGGAGGGTAGGAGATAGATTGGCCTGTAGTTTCTGGGAGTTGATTGGTCACCCTCTTTGTGGAGGGGAGTACCTTAGTGGTTTTCCAGGCAATGGGGATGGTGCAAAGAGAGAAAGAGAGGTTTAGAAGGTGGGAGAGTGGAAGGAGAATGGCAAGGGCAGATATGTCGAGGAGTTTGGGTTCTAGGCCATCAGGACTGCATTTAGAGGGATTGAGAGATTTGAAGTCAAGGAGGACTTGCTGAGGGGAGATGGGAGGAAAGTGGAAACCAGCACCTGAGGAGGGTTGGGGCAGGGAAGGGTAGAGCAGTTGAGGATTGGGAGGGAGCAGCACAAGTTGTGAAGTATTTGTTGAAGAGGGAGGCGACAGCAAGGTGATTGGATACCAGAGAACCATCAGCTTGGGGGGGGCCTGGATGGGATGGGGGGTCTAAGAGGGAGTAGACTATTTTCCAAAAGTTGGAGGGGGAGCTTAAGTTGGATTGAAGGTTAGAATTGAAGTAATGGGCCTTGGCTGCATGAATAGCTTTGATGCAAGAGTTTCTGAGGAACTTGTAGCACTGGTAGTCAGAGTCAGAGTGGGAGGCCTTAAAGTGGGACCAGGCCTGGTCCCTGGATTTGCAGAGCTGTAGGAGGTCAGGTTTAATCCAGGGGTGGTGGAAATGTTTAACGCTGGTTCTTTTGAGGTGGCATAGATGTTCCAGAAGTGAATGAGAGTGGCAGCGAAGTGTGATAGGGCTGAGTCAATATCCTGGGCTGAGTAGACTGAGGACCAGTCAGCGGAGGCTAGATCACCCAAGAGAGCATCGAGTTGAGAGACCATAGGGGTCGGTGCCAAATGTATTTTGGGGAGGATTTGGGGGGTGAGTTTTCCTGACACAACAAACAAGACTGTGATCACTGAATACATTGGGGAGAATACCAGCAGATGGAACACGATGGGGGTGAGAGCATAGTACCCAGTCCAGGAGGGAATGGTTAGAGGACTGGGGGGTTAACCTGTTGGGTTCAGGGATTAGTTTCTAATAAAGTAAATGAAAAATAAATCCTCTAGTAATTCCCTGGTTACTATGCATATTTTCATTATGTTGCAAAATGGGCAAAAACAAATGTTTCTGAAAAAAACAGATCTGCCTGTAGTTTGTGTTGTAATCACATAAGAAAAAATTGCTAGAGTGAGGTCATCAACATTATGCCTCATGATGTTGAGGGTTCAGACCTTAAGGAGGCAGCCACAAGAAGAGTATGTGCGCGTGTGTGTTGGGGGATGAGGACAATAAATGAGGTACATGGTGCATAGTGAGGCATAGAAGCTGTGTGGTATACCCCTTCCGACAGTGACACTACAGTGACTACAGCGCCAGGTTGCTGTAGTGTTGGTGCTGGACCCTGGCACTGCATTCTGGGGTTCTTGTACCCCCTTCCCCAATCAGCTCTGATTCAGAGTTGATTATATTTAGTGGTGGGCATGAGGGCACTGTCCCCTGCATGGGGGGGTTCAGGGGCGAAGCCCCCAAAGAACACATGTTGGTCAGTGAGAAACATCTTGCTGACCACAAATGCGGTTGACATGTCAGTTTCACTATATGGTCATTCGACTAAATTTTTGTTGACGAACGATCTGGACCACACAGAAAAAGAGTAATAGAAAAATTCAGTGAAAAAAGCACCAAAAATAACGTGATATTACAAGCAGCTTCAGAAAACAAGCATTTGTCAATGCCGAATGTTGTCTTGCTGGTTCTGGCATTGGTAGTGCAGGAGTTAGAGAGATGCATAATAGAAGCAGCAGTGAGGTATAGAACTAACATCAACCCCATCCCAACCAGCAGAGAAGGACAGGCATTGGGGTGTGCGTTTGGGTCGCTGGCCATAACACTCATGCTATTTCACCTCACCCTACCCTGCAGAGTATGACAGTGTCGCATTGTGCCTTGGGGTCATATGGCCTTATGCTCACCCCATTTCATAAGGAAGCACGTTGAGATGGGTGCAGCATAGGAGAATGGGTTGAACTTTGGGGCTGAAGAGTCCAAGGCACACCTTGATGCCTGTCAGTGGCTGCAGGGTGGAGGTGGAGGACCAGTGGTGTGAGCAGTACAGCAGACAATACAAAAACACACCCCTAATGCCTGTTAGTCTGTACAGGGTGAGATGTAATGATTAGAAACCCTAACGCTCCTGGCGTGTGTTGGTATTTGCACTCCAAATTCTAAAACATGGCCTTTTTGTGACCCCACCTCTTGAAAGCATTTGGGACCTCTGTTCATGAACAGTGCCCCTGTGATTTTGTTAATCTGTCTCAAACGTTGATTTCTCACAGTGACTGTACCATTCTGCACTACATGAAAATGCCAGCTGCATCATTGATAAGGAAGTGTGAAGAAATGGCAATGTGGGAAATCTGGAGTGAAAATATTAAACATTCTCGAAGTTAAGAGCATGTGTGAAAACTGCACATCGCACGCTCGTAACACAGTCATTTAGTGGAATTATTTCACCAAATTTGTAACATAGCCATTTTGGGATCTCTGCTCATGAATAGTGGCACTATGATTATCTTAATGTGCCCGAACATTGATTTCCCACAACGACCGCGTGATTGTGCGCCAGATGTGTGAAACTACATTTCGGGCAGTATGTGACAAATGACAGCTGAACTGTTCATAAGAAGGTGTGCAAAAATGACAATGTTGAAAATCTGGAGTGAAAATATTACAGATTCGTGAAGTTACGAGCATGCGTGGAAACTGCACAATGCACGCTCGTGAAACAGTCATTTTTGATTTTTCACTAAATTTGCAACATAGGCTTTTTGAGAGGCCACCTCATGAACAGTGGCACTGTCATTTTGTTAATCAGTCCCGAAGGGTGATTCCGCGCAATGACCACAAAATCACCTTTCTGGACTGAATAACGCCATGACAGTAACTGAATTCATGAGAAGGGGGTCCCAATAACCCCATGTTGAAAATTTGGTGGCAAAATTCCCAAAAATGCCCAAGATATGCATCAAAGTAGAAAAAACCCTATTTATGCCATTATACAGCTTACTGGCATTTCTTCAGTTCACGGTCGGCTTTGAAGAGTGCAGACGTGTTCCCAGTCCACAGAAGATTGTCGCGCTGGTCTCCGGAGGTAGTATGTGGTGAGGGATGTGGGAGGTGGGACATGCAGTGGGTGGGCGTGGGTTGGGGAGGGGCTGCAGACTGTGAGGGACCGTTTTCTACTTTACAGGGGAAAAAAAAACGGGGACTGGGCTCCCCGTCAGCAAATGAACTGGGGAAGGGGGTGTCACCTGCGTGTTTTTTTGGGGAGGGGACTGGAGCCAATGGGGATTGGGCAACCCATCAGCAAATAAAAGAGTGTTTTGGGGGGGATGATGCCGACAGGGATTGGGCTCCCCCATCGGGAAATGAACTGGGGAGGGGGGGCATGATGATGCCGATGAGAGATTGGGCACCCTCCTACGTTGGCTTTTCTGGGGACTGTGCGAGGTGGATGGCTCAGCCACTGCCATGTCACACTGAAATGTTACACTGGGAAAGGCACGCCCTGCAATGAGGTGGCGCTGCCTCATTGCAGCGGCTATAACCTTTCAAGGTGGTGGCACGCTTTTGCACTGCTGTCATAGACAATGTGCAATCTAATTTGTGCTACAGAGCCTAACCCCAAAAAGCAGTGGCGTCAACAGGACTGCGCCTTCAAAATCTGCTATTCCAAAGTTATCGCAACATGTTTCTTGCACAGGCGCAAGACAACATAAAAATAAAGAAAGCTTGCCACTCATAACATTTTTAAACTAGTTTGAGAAAAAAACTAAAACTCCCAAAATTTGTCTTGTAGTCTGAAAACAGGATTGTGCCATAAAGCTATAAAATAAAAATGTTTATCAGATAAAAAAATTAACTTAAATATATACAATGAAATAAGATTGTTTTCTTGGCAAGATAACCTAAGATCATTGTCTTGATATCAGACTACTTTTCTTAACATATAAGAAAACATTTTTAGAGTAAATCTTGGGGATTAAAAATCAAGATTTTTAGTTGGTGAAATAAAATATTTTGGCTTGTCAAGGTAATATTTTTTGTATTGTGTAGAAATGATCACAATGTCACAAGCAGGGTATTGTGATGTCACTTGTAGCTGGGAAGCAGGAGCAGATCTAAACCTAATGACAGTGATCCTGTTTTCATACAAATGTGCTTGATAAATTCAAGGAGTGGTAAATACAAGGGAATATCTGAATTAAAAGTTGCATGTTGTCTGAATATCACTTTTTTTTAAGTTTTCGCTGTAATAGCAGAAGCTCTTTAAAGAAGCTTGTTTGGAAAATGACACATATAGTGTTGCATGGGAAATCAATGCCTTCATTGGAGAAAAACAGTGCCAACTTGATCCCTCTGTGGTTTGACTGTACCTGTTTGAACCAGTGTGTCTGATGTAAAATGCCTGCAGTACACAGTGGTGCTGACCAGTATGCAGCGCAGTACTGCAGCATGCTACAGTAGCTTTACTGCAGAAAACAAGGCAATTTCATTATTTTTTTTCCACTTCACCTCAGCTAGCCCCCTTCTACCTTGCTACTCCACCCAACCCTGTCATTCGTTATCTCTGGGGCTTACCATCCCACTGCAGTACAGTGGCAGGACCTCCCAGGGACCCGAATTCCTGGAGGAGGCTAGGTAAGGGATGTGGCAGTGCGCAGCCCAGAAGATAGTGCTGGACTTGTAAGGAAGTGGAGCATCATACCACAGTCTCAGTTTTTTTTGCTGGTTTTCTCTCCTCCATTTGGATGCCTGGTGAGCAAGGACTGAAGGGAACTTACGCAAGCACGAGTCTCCATCACGAGCCACCCTCCCTTCCCTAGTGGCTCTGCTTGCTCCATCACCTTTAGTCACCCGGGGGCAGTATCACAGCGGAGCCAGTTGACATCCCTCTTCCTTGGAGGAGAGTGTCCTAATGGGATGCTTCATCCTCCTCCCCTCAGCCGATCCTTGAATGACCTAGGTCTGTTCCTGAACCTGGGTCACTGGCATGGTGGCAGTTGAGGCACCAGCACCTCTGCCCTCTGTGTCACTGGGCCTGCAACAAGGCAGTTTCAATGGCAATCTGTCCACAGTCTGAAAGAGCTGAGATGGTCTGTTTTTCCCTGTGACAATTTCCCTGGACAGGAATCATGCCTTCTTATGACTGATTGCTCCTTGGTACTCATGGTAATGAGCACACAAGACCAGTTTGTCCCCCTCCAAGTGGGTCTTCCACCAGCAATGCTCCAGCTTCTGACCCTGGATCTTCATCTCCTTGAGATCCCCATCAAACCAAGGGGATCTCAAGTGAGAAGATCTGGGTCATATACGGACTGGTGTGATGGCATCAAGCGCTTCAGAGACCACCCTATTGTAGGTGGTCACTGCCTAGCTTACACCAACCACACATGCAGTGTCTACATTGAATAAGTCAGCCATCACCAGGAGTCCCTCTGGGGACAATCCCCTTAAAAGGTGGTAGCTGACCATCTCAGCAGGGGAGAAACTTCTGGAGGGGCCCAAACTGGAACTTCACCATGCAATTATCAGACCAAATGACCCGATCAGTCTTGAGGTTAACAACCTCAAGTCCAGTGAGAAGACCAGGTCAAGCATGTGGCCATGGTGATGGGTCGCAGAAGTAATGACTTGTGTCAGGCCCAGTGAAGACATCAACTGGAGGAGGTCATAACCAAATTGCGAGGATTTGTCGTCAACCCAGGCATTGAAGTCCCCCAGAATTAAACGTCTGGGGGACTCCAACACCTTGCTGACGATGAAGCCTGCGACCTCCTGCAGGATACCTTACCCCGACCCTGGAGGGCGGTAAATGAGGAGAATCCTGCAGCCCACACCTAGACCCCCATGTAATGCCACACACACTCAAAAGACCTGGCCAATCACACTGGTGCACAGTGAAGTTCAAGACAGATCTAAAACAGATGTCTACACCCCCACCCCTGCATTCCATCCTCGGGCAGTGCACTACAGAGAACCCAGAGAGGGCAGCTGCCTCCAATACTGGCCCAGCATTATCACCAACCAGGTCTCCATGATGCAAGCCAGGCCAACTGAGGAAATCATGTCTGCCATAATTGCAGTCTTGTTCCTCATCGACCTGGCATTGCATAGCATGGCCCGAAGAGGATTGGTAGGTGCTGCTGGCCCCCCAGCTACCTACCCACTTGGTCTGGTGGAAACCCTGGGAATGGAAACCAAACATGTCTGGCCACTCTCTAGGTTCTGCCTAATTACAGGGCATCTCCAACACCCGATCACCCTGATACCACTGGGTCTATGACAACTCGCTCCCAACGATTGACTCCTGACATACTCAATCCCTCCATTACACTCCTGTACAAACTCGCTCTGTGTCAAATTCACTCCTGTCAATTTTTCTCCCCAGTGTTTTGATTACACGACCCTGCAACTGTAATTAACCTCTGCCGACCTACCACCACATATCCATGAATCAGCATTCTTCATGTAGCATTTAGCCTCCCTATCAGTGCACATTCAGGATTTGCTCTTTCACTCCCACTGTTTGTTGTATTGCAGCCTGAAAAATGACCAGGCATTTCATAATGTCAGAGAGGAGCAGGCACAAGCTTGTTGATGAGCATAACTTTATTTACACTATGCATAAGAGGGAGCACAAAGGAACGGCAATATGGCAATGTGAGTGAGCAATGTATAAGTCAAAGGACTGTAACGCTCATGTGCATACTGTCAGTGAGTATGACCTGACCATTATTTGTCGGTTCTCACATCACACTCATGCGCTGGACCCCAGTGCAGTTGAGAAAGCTGAGACTGTTAATATTGCTAAGCAGAGGGCTTCAGCGACACAGGACACAACAACACAAGTTGTTATTCATGTCAGGGAGCACATTTCAATGGCCACTCAAGGTAAATTGTTGGATAAAAATAATAAACGCACCATACAGTGGGTGTGGGTGCATGGGACACCACCAAATCCCAAGGATTTGTCAGAACTAACAATCCCTAATGCATATAAAACCTCACTCCTGACAGCAGTGACTCGACTGTGAATTTTCTGCTGCATGACACTGGTGCTGGGCCTGACAGGATCCTTATTTTTTGGAACTGAAAATAACCTCCGCTTCTCAGAGCATTGCAAGAACTGGTATGCGGATGGTACTTTTAGTGTTGCTACCCCACTATTCCAACAAATGTACATAATTCATGGGGAGAGGTTTGAGAATGTACAGCCTGCTATCCATGCTCTTTTGCCTGGCAAAAGAAAAGAAGCATATGAGTGAATGCTAACAGCTCTGAAAAACCTAAACCCCCATCTTGCACCAGAAATTGTAATGACAGACTTCGAGCTGGCAAGTATCAATGCATTAAAGTCTGTTTCCCCTCAAGCTCACCAAGTAGGATGCTTCTTTCATTTTACAAAGTGCATGTACAGGAAAATCAAGACTGTGGGCTTGTCAGTGCAGTAGAGCCAGGATCCTGAGTTTGCACTGAAATGCAGGTATCACCGGGTGAGGTAGTGACATGATTTGAAGAGGTGACAGATGAGTCACTAAATGCATTCTCCCCCGAATCACAGCCTATCATCGATTACTTTGAAGCTGTATGGATAGGCAGATGAGGTAGGAGGGGAAACGGACGCAGACAGCTCCAGTACCCAACTGAGCTCTGGAACCACTTCCACACTGTTCAAGAACGTAGAGTTAAAACAAACAATGTGGTAGAAGCCTTCCACCATGGTATGCAGAGTGTGCTCTGCATGGTACACCCCACCATGTGGAAATTTATAGATGGGATACAAGAGATACAAAAGAAGAGAGACTCATGTATTGAGCAACTCATTGCTGGTCATGCTCCTGCGGGATCAGAGTGAGCTTACCTTGTGAATGTTGAGTGTCTGGCATACATCCTAGAAAAATGCAGTGAACGCACCACAGAAGAGTTCCTGCGTGGAGTTGCATACACATTTGATTACTGAGGCAGATTAATGATTTTAGTGTTTTTAAAGCCAATAAAGTAAAATAAACTTTGCCCGAACATGTACAAAAGCACTGCACTGCACTACCTAACTTGTACAAAGCACTGCACTACCTAACATGATGAACAAGCACAAGCACAATTTACCCCAAAGCCAATCACAATGCTGCTGTTGGTCGGCAACCAATAGAAATCCCCTCCATTACTAAACCACCTCCTCTCAACCACTGAACATCAGTCTACAACTACAGTCTGCTACTCTGCACTGAAGGGAGAACAAAGGGAGAAATAAATATCTCAGGTACATGATTAAAATTTGTATTGTACACATAGTGGGTTGCGGGTTGCGGGAGCGAATGAGTCAGAAGTGAATCATCATATGTGTGAGTTGACGCTGAGGGCAAGATGTCGAGCGACTGCCCTGGAGCGTAGTAGTCGGAGGGGAATTGTCTCACCACTCACCTCCCTTGTGCCCGCTGCACCCTGCCAGTGCTGGTCTGCATGTACCCTTGTAATACCAATCTCCCTGCAGTGCTGTGCTGCAGTAGCTGACACTGGGAGATCAGAAGAGGGATGTAGGTTGCACAGCTGGGCAGCAGCATACACTAAGCATGAGGGGCCAAGGCTCTGGCACATCCTGACACAGACCCGAACACTGTACCATACTCTTTAAAATACCCGACTATCCTTGGCCTGGCAGGAAAATTAATACAAATAACTTAAATGACAGACAACCAACACATCCAGCTCAATACAAAACAAAACTATCCACTCACATACCTCACAAACACACCACACCCCCCAACCAAATCAACAGAAATTTCCCAACCCACCAGAGCCACCCACACCCTTCCCAGCAATAAAATCTACAAACTAAAAAAACTTCCCAACTACCCCACCTACCCTTACACTAACATAAACCAAGTTTCTGCCCTCAGGAGAGATTTTGAAAATAAAAGGTAGTGTTGTAGAAAACAAAATGAATATCACAGAAGCTCCTGTTTGGAGCAATGTCCAAAAAGTTCACTACAGTTTTAGAATTTACAGTCAGCAAAAGATCTTTAAACCAACAGCAGATTCTGCCAAGATGACAGTCTCCACAGTAAGCTCCCACCAACCTGGGATGAAGAGTAGATAATTGGGGTTGTTCTCTCGCCACCAAATTACCCCAAATCTGGCACTGTGTTGCATGTTACTCAAATACAGCAGGATAGGGAGAATGTCTGGAAGAAAATGTATCAATGGGAGACGTCAGCCTCAGCGGCAAATCTCAGTTCCACTGGGGACAAGGAATTCACCCAAAACAAGTCTGACAAATAATATGGAGGTGCATACTCACCAGTGGCTGTCCTGAAATCTACCACCCAGCACCTGTCTCACCAATGTTGAGCACCAACATGGTCAGGCAGATTGAAACGGATGAATTCCGGAGCAAAAGTTGGAGAGTTTTAGTCCCAAAAATGCAGCCACAAAACAGTCCAAGCTAGTTTCCCACATGAGGGTGCAAACTGTCCAAGTAGCTGGGTCACAGCCCTATACTGAGATGGCTCACAGTCTATTTGGAGCTGATATTCACAATCCAGTTAGAAAGTTTTTAAATCCTAAGCGCACTAAGGCGCATCATACTGGCTTTTTGCTCAATGACAGCTTTTCCCTTGGTACCACAGTCCCCAGTGAACACTTATGCTCCTGAACTGGCAACTACAGCACATGTTCTCCAGCCATGAAAAAGGGGAAGTCTCCTCGCTCCGGCTTCCTCAGCTGATTTTCTGTTATTTCCTCAACCTCCAGTGACACAGCTCTACTGATATCCAATTGTAGTCAGTACTTCCAGCACCTCCCAACTCTTCTCCTTCAGCCAAATCTACAGAAAAATTCACAGCACACCTTTTCAAACCCTTTCAAAAAACAAGAAAACTGGCTCCTACACTAAATTCACTGTCCCCATCCCTATCTATTATTTTGCCCTACACCTCTCGTCTAAACTAAGTAATGTATATACATTACAATTTTGGACTCTGGGTGTGGCAGACATCTCAAAGTCATAAATGATAGAATTACTCCTCCTGAATAAAATAAAATTAGAACAGAAAAAGCACTGAGCTGAAATTGTAGGTGACAGGCTAGTGCACACCTTGGCACATTTGCGGACTTCTGATGCAACAGATGCAATTACCCAATTACTCAAAAGAAAAAAGGAAGAATCTGCCCCTATGTGTATCCAAATGGAATGCTGGGCCCCATTGCCACCATGGGTCTCCACTGGTCTTCTGCCTAGCCCTATTAAACATAAGGCACAGTTCTACCCAGACCTATAACTCTCCTGGCTTAACTAAATAGTACTGGGCAGGGCTGGAACCTTGATGGTTACTCACAGTTCAACTGCTGTCTCTATCGCTGGTGCTTTCCCCAAGACTGGCCTCCTGGAGATTGAACTTCCTTCTCCTTGTCCAAGTGTGATATGGCTATGCTGTTTGGGAAGTGTTTTTTCCTCTAGTACTTTCATTCCTGAAGGGGCCTTTCATTGATCTTCACCTGTCAAGCCTTTTGATGTTCTGCTTACTGATCACCTTTGCTCATTGGGCCTTTCTTCAGCTGTGACACTAAGATTATTTATTAGTCTGGATTGTTAGACTAAATGCCTTTACACTACAGAGGCCAAGTCCCCAGTCCCTTGTGTGACAAGGCTACACTCTAAAGGATCAGACTCCATCACTGATACAATTGTGATTTCTTATCTCTTAACCTCTGTTGGGTCAATTCAAAACAATCACAGTCAGTGTAATCTACATTACTCCTAGGTTTTGTTGAAGAGGGTTTAGAAACACTTTGTAGTTCTAGTAATACAAGCCCTAACAGTTGGGAATGGATTATAATGGTCAATTTTAATTCAAATTGGTCCTTAAAGTAATCATAATTTCTGAGACTCCATTCAGAGTCTTGGATTTAATTGAATAATCTCTTACCCCACTAGACTTAATTATATGTGCCTACTAATCAACACTGGACTGGGTAGTGGTCTCTCATCCAAGTAAGGTAGTGAGTTCTGGTATTTTTCCAGATGGGTTGAATGACCACTGCCCAGTCTACTGTTTCTGGACAAATGAGAAGGTTAGGTCCAAACCAATATATATATATATATATATATATATATATATATATATATATATATATATATATATATATATATATATATATATATATATATATATATACATACATGTTATTTAAGGAAGCTAAACATAGAAATGTCTAAACTTTCATTTTCTCAACAGATTGGTCATTTTTAAACAACAGTACTGACAACAGCCTGTAGAGATTGACAGAGAACAGCTTTGCTGCTGACTCTGCTTGTCATGCCCTAACTAGAGAATGGGTAGTATATCCATGACATGGTTTAAAGTTCCAGCCTCTGAGATGTAGCCATGGTCAGGACAGGGAGAAAGGAACCCCTGGAGGGTATTAATGGAGCAGCCAGAGCTGCATCAAGAGTCAGTTTGTATGTCAACAAACATGACCATGACCATGTTACAGTGAGCCCTCTGACCTACACAATTGCAAGGATGAGGTCAGAGGACACCAGATGAATGCCAAGTGATGACGTGGACCAATCCTGAGCTTAGGCTTACAAAGGAGCATTCATGCAAACCTAACACAGCCAAAAAGCTGGGCTCAGATTCACTCAGCCAACATGCACTTTAGAGTAAGAAGACTATGATTGGGAATCTAAAGAGAGAGAATGTGCTGCCATGGCTCATGTAGAGACTGGGAGGTCTAAAAGGTACCTCTTTTGCTTAAGTAGTTGAGAGAAGGAAAAGTGTGACTTCTGATGAAGCACTGAGAGAGGCTATCATTGGAAGAAAAAGCAGATTTTCTCTCAAGCAATTTCCAGGTCAGGATACGTCCAAATCATCAAGCTTAGAGTTTGTGGGGCCACTGTTTTATTTAATTTCATTTACTGATTATACTGGTAAGACATATTGAGCAAATTTGCTCGTTTTCAAATGTATTTTTTTTTTTGCTCAGATAAACAATTGAGTCCATTGATTCATCCAATGTTTCTTTCAGATAACAGATCATAATTATCATCATAACCAGGGGTCTAGGAATCTAATCCTACCCAAAAAGTTTTAGTCCAGGCGTGATCTCACCGTAAACACCTTACAGCTGGCCCTGCTGAATTGCCTCTTTAAATGGTGCCCACATTTTTTCAAATACTTCCTTTTGGTCATTTTTTATGTAGTACTGTATATTTGCTTCAGTTTTGACACATCTATCATCAAGTTCAGCTGGGATTCATAAATCAGTGGGGCATTGCCTTTCCATTTTAAAAGAATAGATTTCCTAGCTTTAATTGAAACTATAGTTAACATTCTTTGCTGATATTCGTCCATGTAGTTATTTAAAGGAATTATTCCAAATATTGTTAAAAATGGAGTCAATGTAATTGTTTTTTTTTTTTTGTAATACTCATTACTATCTTCAGAATTTTACTCCAGAAATTTGAGAGTTATGGACATGCGTGAATCAAATGTATCAAAGTTCCTGAGGTGTTAGTACATCTAGGGCATTTCTCAGATATGGTGTTGCTACAATAATGTAGTTTTGATGGTGCATAATAAGTTTGATATACTGTATTCAGCTGACTCTGTCGAAGCTTTGATGATTTTATGTTTGTTGTGAATGAGGCAGTTATTTGTTTCCATAATTCATCTGTAATATTCAGTCCTAAATCTTTTTCCCATTTAGCTCTGAATTTGTTTATATTGTTTTTCTTCTTATCCATAATTGTTTGTTAAATTATGGCTATCAGTTTAACTCTATATTCTTTACCCTGCAATGGTTTTATTAATGTTGATTCATCAGTTAGTTTTAATCGTGTTTTTATTAATATAATTTTTTAATTTGAATATACTCACATTTTTGGGTTTGTGGCAATCAGTATTGCTGTTGCAGTTTTTCAAATATATATTGCAATGATGTTTGTCAAATATCATACCTATTTCTTCAATACCCTTATCATTCCATAGTTTAAAGTTAGTGCCATATGTAGATGAAATACAATTAAAATTTTTATAAATAGGTGTGAATTTAGTGATTCCTTGTTCTTCCTTCATTATATTGTGTGTATTTATCCAGCAATTAATAGTGATACAGTACAAGTACTGACACATAATTGCATATTTTTTTCTCTTTGTGTATAAGCTGAATATAGCAGAATTTTTTATTTAGGATATGGCTGTATCTGTATTTCTAATTGAACAGAGACAGGGATATCATTTTTATCATTTATCCAGTACCAGGCATTCATTATTTGTGTGGCAATATAGTACACATATAGATCCATTAATCTCTGTCTGCATTTTTCCCTGGGTAATTTAAGAGTTGAAAACGCTATCCTAGGTTTCTTTTCTTTCCACAGAAATTTTGTTATAATGGTTTTTGTTTGATTAAAATATGTTTGCGGCATTCGTATTGCTATGCATTGAAAGAGAAAGAGAATTTTAGGAAGTATTTTCATTTTTATTGTATTTATTCTTCCTATTAAAGTAAGTGGTAGTGATTCCCACTGTTTGAATTCACTCAGGATCTCTAATATAGTTTTTTTCAAAATTTGCATCATACAGATCTTGCATTTTTGCAGCTATATTAATCCCTAAGTAGTGTATATGAGAAGTAGTTTGTTAGCATGTGTATTGTGAGGAAATATTAATTAGGATATCTGCGTGTAATTTTAATAGAATAGATGCTGACCAATTAACCCGAGGCTTTATCAAAACTTTCCGTTAATCCAATAAATTCTTGTAATGAGTACTCTGGGTTTGTTAGATACAGTAACTCATCATCTGCGTATAAACTCAATTTATGTTCTTTATTAATTCTTATGCCTTGTATGATAATGTTATCCCTAACTGCCATTGCAAATGATTCCATAATTATTATAAAAAGCAGGGGTGATAGAGGACAAACTTGTCTGGTGCCTCTTTGTAGATTCATTTTACCGGATAGATTATAATTAGTTCTTACGGAAGCTTCTGGCTTTTTGTATAATATTTTATACATCCACTGAACTATGCTACAAATTCTTATTTTATGCAAAATTAAAAAGATATATTGCCATTTGACACGATCAAATGCCTTTTCAGCATCTATAGCAAACAGTGTTGCATCTATTGCTTTATTTAATGACATTATATTTAATGTACGTCTGATGCTTTCCATTAGTGATCTGCCTTTAATGAAACCATTTTGATCTTGATGAATTAGGTGGGGTAGAATTGGATCTAATCTTTTAGCTAATATTTTTGTAAACACTTTGTAATCTGTATTAAGGAATGAAAAAGACCTATAGATGCACAGTTCAGTGGATCTTTATTTTTTTTTTAAGAAACACCTGTATGGTAGCTTGCTTAAAGGTATCTCGGATTTTATGAAGGTTATAGAGAGAATTAAACATCAATTTCAATTTGTGTATTAATATGGATTTGATTTTTTTTTATAGATTTTTATTCTTAATCCATCTGGGCCAGGAGCTGTTTCACTAGGAAGAGCCTGTATGGCCTCTTCTATTTCTTTCTGAGTGATGGGTTGATCCAGTTCTTTCATCTCATTGGTTATTTTCTCCAGTCTAAACTGTTCTAAGAATTTTGCAGGTTCTTGTGTATAATTATTTATTTCAGAAGTATATAATTACTGATAGTATTGTGCGAAGCAGTTATTTATTTCTTCTGGTTTATTTAGGATTGGGTTCTTCTGACCATTTATTGCTAATATTGTAGCTTCATTCTGTTTTTTTTTTTTGTTTGCTAGGCCAATAATTTTAATGGCTTATCTGTCATAACATAATAGTTTGATCTAGTATTCAGTATTAATGTTTCTGTCTTTCTGGTAACAATCTGATTGCATTGTTCTCTTTTTTTTGAATTACTCTATTATATGTTAAGTTATTGAATTAAGTGCTATGCAGTTGTGATAAACTTTGTATTTTTTTTCCAGTTCTACAAGTGATTGATTTCTAATATTTTTGTGCAGATTCTATGCTAATCATTCTTCCTCAGATCCATACTTTAAATGTTTCCGAGATATTAATTATGGAAGTATCACTTAAATAATTATTTTGAAAGAACGCCTGTATTTCTTGCTAGATTTTTTCAGAAATTATGCTGTTTTGTAAAGTTGTAGGGTTCATCCTCAGTAGTCTATGTGTAGTTTTATTTTCTGATATCTTTATAGTTTCAATACATGGGGAGTGGTCAGAAATGATTATACCGGGATATTCTATATCCACTATTTTATGCATTATAGTGTCTGATACAAGAAAACAATAAATTCTGGAGTAGGTTTGATGTATGGTAGAAAAAATCAGTAAATTCTCTTATCTTTATATATTTCCCTCCATGGATCTATCAAACCCAGATCTGAAATGAACCCTTTTATTGTTTTTCTAGCTGATTTGTGTGTATTATTTAGGTCTGTTGTTTCATCAAGTTGATTCATTACCAGATTAAAATATTCACCTATCATGTAAGGCACATCAACTGTAGTTAAAGTCAAAAAGAATTCTGTAAAAAAATGTGGGTCAGTTTGATTAGGGGCATATACAATAGCATAAGTATATTTGAAATGTTGTATCTGTATTTGAGTAATGATGAATCTTCCTTGTGACTCTACTACTTTATTATTTTTGGCAATAATGTTGCTTTGTTAAAAGTAATCATAACTCATCTTGAATTTCTGGAATATTCTGATGCTATTCCTGGCCCCCATCTGTTTGTAAACCAGGCTGTTTCCTTGCTAGTCAGATGTGTTTCTTGCATCAGAGTCATATTAGTACTTTTCTGTTCTAAATATTTCATTATCTTATTCATTTTCATTCTGTTTTGCATACAATTTACATTCCATATCATAATTCTAAATAGGCTATCCAGTTATTAAATCTTTTCCTCTCCTTTTCTACTTCATCTTTGTATCTTGAGAAACATCTTTCCTTACTCTGTTGTTGTTTCCTGGACCCCTGTATTCTTATATTTTATTATCTTACCTTCATTGTGATATGGTCTTAGTATTATAGTTGTCTTTAACTCCCTCTCCCTATCCCTCCTCCACCCCAATAATCCCTTGGCCAAGGTTCACAGTGGTCCTTGGCTCCCCTCCCCCATGAAACAGTAATGACTGCCAAGTCATCACTGTACGCTCTAGATGCCCCCGAGGTTGGCATTAGCTTCCTTGTTTATCATATTATTGCATTTTTCATTCCTAGTTTCTTGATTTCCTTCTATAGCATACTTCTTTGTATCTATTGGTTTCATTCCTACAGCAGCCCCAATCTTTTCCTTACTCATACTAGAGCTGTTTCTTTCATAGTGTGAAATTCTTCTGCATTCCCTTCACCTTCATATAAACCTTCTATAGTGTTTCAAACTCTTCAAATAACTATATTTAAATTACAGTGTATGTGTGTATATAGAAAAAAAAACATGATTAACATTTTTACATTTTTTGTAACATGTTCATATATATATATATATATATAAATATATATATATATATATATATAAGCTACATTTTTTTTGTTTCTTTCTCCCCCCTTCTTCTTCTTCTTCCCCAGTCTTTCTTCCATCCATCATGCTCTTTATATTCTTATTGGGCCTTCAGTTTTTCTGTTGTCTCTGTATTTAAGTGTTCATCTTGATTTTGTTGAGCAGCTTGTGGAGGGGTGGGTAGGGATTAGGTCTAAAGCTGCATTCCCGGGTATTTTTATTTTCATTCTGGGAGTCATAGTTATTTTTAAATGCTTCCAAGGCTTCTTCAGGATCCTGAAAAGTTTGCAGCGTTCCATTAATAATAAATCTTATTTTCGCTGGATATTGCATAGAGAATCTGATCCTTTTCTTGTATAGCATTGTTTTTAAGGGATTAAACAGCTTTCTTTTTTCTGTTGCCTTGGTGGAGAGATCTGGATATGCGTTAAAACTTATGTTTTGGGATGCTAAACCTTTAGATAACCTTGCTTTTGCTAATATTGCCTCTTGATCCTGAAACCTGTGAGGCTTAATAAATACTGTGCTGGATAATGTGAGTTGCCTGCAAATCAGTGTGTGCTCTATTGAGCACTATTTTATCTTCTGGATATTTTCTGTCTAGTGCTTCTGAAATTAGCTTTTCAAAAAAGGTAGTGGATCTCCTGTTCCCTCCACTCCTTCAGGTATCTTATATAGTCTGACACTGCACCTTCTGTCTCTATGTTCTTGTTCAGCTACTTTTTGCTGAAGTGCATGTAGTTGTCTCTCAAGTTGTAGCTGTTTTCTTGGAACTTGATGCGTTGTATCCTCTACTTTCGACATTCTCACCTCTAATTCATCTGTGCATAGATTTAACTTTTCCATCCTGTTGCTAATCTCTCCTAGCAATGCTGTAACCATTTCTAGTGAAGTTTTTATTTCTCCTAATGCCCTAATCATTTCTTCTTTTAATGTGTTAACTGTGGTTGATACTGTTAGTATGTTCACATCCTGGTTCCTTTTTTCCCCATTTGATTCTCGTATCTCTTCCCTTTGTGTTTTGTCATGTTCTGGGTTATTTTGAGAATTGCTTGGGCTGCCATTTAATTTGTGCATTTCTTCTGAGTTGTTATGTCTATTTCCTGTTTCTGTTGTATCTTCATTTTGAGTTATTTCTTCAGCGACTTGAGTTGCAGATATTTTACTTTGTTCTATATTTTTCCTTCTCCTTTTTTAGGCATTATTGCCCCATCATTTGTACTGTGCCTTGTTTTTACTTCTGTTGCTGATGGTGTCCCTTATATCTGTGTATTTTACAGTTTAGTTTTCAAGCCCTCACAACTTTGCAGTACTACAATGCTATCCGATTTCGGGATAGAACCCCTTTGCTGTTCTAGTTGTAAATCTTTTTTGGACTCCAAATAAGTTAAAATATTACCTTTTGAGAGCTTATTTCCTGGTAATGGAGAGGCAGGTAATTGAGAAAGAGGGGTGCAAGATGTCACTTGTAATGTATGCAAGTCTGGAAGGCTTGGAGAAAGCTGGAAATCCTGGGTTTTGTCGTTTGAGTAGTTCTTGTAGCTTTGGCATTATTTGCTCTGCAAAATGGAGCTCTACAATCTCTCTTGCCCTTTGAATCCCTTTCAACATTCCTTTCTGGGTAGCAGATGTCTGACTAGAGTTTAACGTTTACCACATTTAAGAAAAATTATTTTTTGTAAAGACCGGCAGTGGTTACATGGAAGAATGCCAGCAGGGTGCTACAGTGTCCTTTTCACTTGGCCATCTCAAATTTCTCTGATGTGACATGGACAGACAATTATCACAGGGGCCTCCAAATGTGTCCAGTGTTAAAATACAAAGAAGAATAAATGCAAAACAAAAGTTAAGAACATGAACAAGATGATCGATTCAATAACATTTCAAACAGCCTAGATTTAAAAACAAGAATGAAACAGCTATCTTTAGAAGAATTTGGTATTTTATCATAGAAAAATATAGCAATGTAATCAAGTGATCTTTGTCCAGCGGATGTCCTACTGAATGGTAAGCCAAAACATCACCCATCTTGTGACCTAGTGCTCTTTGCTTTGTGACATAGTGACAAAAGATGTGGACAGCTTCCCTGGCACTACTTTATGTAAGAAGATGGAGGCTTTAAATGTAATCCTGTCATCCAAAGATAAGAATCCTGCTGAGTCATAGAGTCTACAGTGGTGTGACCATGTTGGAAGACCTGTGATGAATTTACAGATATAGTTATATAGAACTCTTGTCCTGGACATTGCACCTAATCCTGGAGTGCTATAACATAAAATGCCATAATCAAGTAAGGAAAGGAGAAGGCTGGTAGCCAATAGTTTCCTAGATTCAGGTAGAAGATATTGATGAAGTCAATATGAGGAAACCAGTCTTTGCCAAACATTTTTTACTAAATGATCAATATGCTGGTTGATGGAGAGAGCACTGTCCAAGATATCTCCCAAGTATCTGAATTCCCCAACCAATTCAATAGATTTGTCATCTATCGCCCTAATGTTGAAGTCAGTGTTCTTGAGCTTTTGATTTTCACCAAAAAACATTGATTTCTTTTGTTTTTTTTTACCTTTAAGACCAATTTATGAGAGGTGGACTAATGTTGTAAGTGATTAAATTCCTGTTGCAAAATGTCATTAAGGACTTTTGCACTCTTAAATATTATGACATCATCCACGTACAGTATCATCTCTGTCAAAGGACAGGCTACAGTTAAAACTTTAAAAAGAGGGAAAAGAGAAGAGGTCCTAATATGGAGCCTGATGGAAACCACATTCAACCATTAAAAAAAATCAAATATACTGTACTGTTTTAAATAGTGGTGATATGAAACCTCCCCTTAAGATAGTTTTCAAACCACTGTAACCCATCAGTACAGAAATGACATCTGGAGAGACAGCTCAATAGAAGGTCAAATTTGAATGCCTTTGTAAAATCCACAAACACTGAGGTAACAAGATTTCCAGAAACTGTGTTATGATGTAAGTGGTTTGTGACTCTCACCAAGGCAGTCTCAGTATTGTGTTGTGGTCAAAACCATTTGTACACGTGTCAACAGGTTTTATTTTACAAGAAACTCATATTTCAAAATTTGATCTGTAGAAAGGTATCTAAAGTAAAATTGAAGATGGTTAAACTCATAACCCAATATATTTCTGTTTTATTGGTATAATTTTCTTAATAGTAAATACAGACATGCCCCGGTGGTCTAGTAACCCCCCTGTCCTATGCCTGATCCCATGTATAGTGAACATAAATTGCTCACTGGTGGTCTAGTGGATCCTCCACCCTGGCAGGCAGTGCCTCACCACCCTGCTCCCTCATCCCATCCCCAAGCCGATAACCAGCACAGCCCTCCTCTCTCCACCATGGCCAGCCACTGGCTGAGCTGTCAGGCCAGGGATCAGCCAGGTGGGGCACTAGACCACCAGGGAATATCTTTAATTGTATCAGGCCAGTGATCAGCAAGGAGGAACCCCTAGACCATCATACCTCAGATGTATCGGGTCGGTGATTGGTGAGGGGGGCCACTAGACATGAGGGGCAAGCTTTAGTATGTATCAGGCCAATGATTGGTGGGAGAGGGACCACTGGACACCAGGTAGACTGGTTATTTTTGATTAGGCCAGCAACTTGCGATCAAGGGGGGATTACTAGCAGGGTGGAGGCTGGGGGGTCTGCACTATGCTTCTCACAGCCTATGCAAATGGACCCAAAAAGGCCATGCAAATGACCACCTAGTGCCTTGCATGCCCAATAGGCTAATTTATATGGCAGCCTTTGTGAGCTGGAAATGGTGCCTCTGCGCTATTCCTTGTAGGCCCATGCTCCTGGTTGCATATCGAGGCAGGGCTACTGGGGTAGCGCTGGTAGTACTGAGGTTACCGCTGCCACAGACTAGCTCTATTCACAGTCAGATAACATGGTGAGCTATCTGACTGTGAATAGCAATTTTGGACACCTGGGTATCTGTATAGTGCAATTCAAAAGCCTTCAGGATTTTTGTGAATCTAGCCCCTGAACAGAATGGTGATATGATTAGAAAGGTGTAACAAAAATAAAGGATGTCTTCAAGCAAAATTTACATTTGACCCCTCCCCACTTTTTCTTTTATAGTGTGACCCTTTGTCCGAAGGGGGGTAGCCTATTTGCTGGAAGATGGATCAAGGGGGATTCAAGTCTGAAAGTTTCCTAAATCAAGGCAGAGGCACAGTGCACAAACAATATTCAGGCAAACAAGTTTTAAAAATAACTACAAAACTCACACCGTCTACAGCTGAAATCATGGCCATAACAGTGCAGCAATATACAGTATTTACAGCTCCAATTAGATTAGAAAAACTGCTAGCAGTGTACACAGCTACCACATATTCAGACTTTCAATGTAACTATAGGGTCAATCATTTGATGTAAACATTTTTCCCAGACATTTGATGTAAACATTTTCCCAGACAGTTGATGTAAACACTTTTCCCATACATTTGATGCAAACATTTTTCCCAGACAGTTGATGTAAACATTTTTCCCAGACAGTTGATGTAAACACTTTTCCCAGACAGTTGATATAAACACTTTCCCATACATTTGAAGGTACTGTACTTACTATGGCTATTTTCAGCTTTCAAAACACAGCCCAACTACTGTATATACCCCAGTACGGGGGGGGGGGATCTGATTTTCTGTGCCCTGTTGGTAACTTTATGTGTTTCAAGATGACTTGCATTACTTACTGCCAATTTATCACAATGTTTCCCTCTTGCCCCTGTGGACCCTGGGCAAGGGACAGTATCCCTAGTAGTCCCTACCTCCTAGTCCCATCACTTCATGGTGTCTGCTGGGATTGTAATGGCCAGGCCTATCTGCACCAAATGTTGGAGAGCCAACCCAGGCAGACATTCTTATCCCTGTTCAGTTCTGCTGTAGGCTGTAGACTGTAGCTACAAAGAATGCATGGTAGGTGCAGGTAGTCCAGCTTTTGAAGCCTAAGGCATTTTTGCAGCAGACTTAAGACCTGTTCACACTGTCTGATCTGCACAGCTGTGAGAGGAGCAGATGAGTTGCATCAGTACAGGTCAGACAATTTGAAAATGATGGGGATTGTTGCAGGTGACTGTGATGCACTCTGATGCGACGCACAGCAGTCAGTGTTTTTGTGGGTTTGTTTACTGATGTAGGCGTATTTTTGCTGGTATGTGAACACACCGCTCAGCCTGCATCAGTACATCCCATTGACACACTACAATGTGCTGTGTTGCCCCCCTTCCTAGCAGCTACAAACCCTGATTCCCTTCCCACTTGGTTTTGCCCATCATTCCAACCCTCTACTGCCCTCCCACCCTCCAACCTGAATTCACTTCCTGTTAGGTTTTGCCCACTCTCCAACCCTGATTCCTTTCCCATTAGGTTTTGCCCCTACTCCAACCCTCAGCTGCTCCCACCCTCCAACCCCGATTGCCATTCCCATACTTTCTGTCACAGCACCTCTCCTCTTTGGCTGGAGGAAGTGCTGCTGAAACACTGGAAGAGAGGGAGTGCTGTATAGAGCACTGCAAACAGTTGCTGTGTAAACACATGGTGACAGGGGTGCAAAGAGAGGGGAGAGAGAGAATGATGCAGAGTACAACACACTGCTCACCCTCATGCAAATGTACCTTTAGTGTATGTCTAAAGCAGAGTGGTGAGAGGACATGTAGCTGCAACTAACTGTGGCATGGGGCAGGAGGTGGGGCAGGCAGGGACCAGAACCAACTATTTCATTAACCAGGGTCAGCAGTGGTGGTTGTGATGATGGGGGGAAGGGGGTCAGAGTCAATGAAATCCCCTGATGAAGGCCTAACAGTCAAAGCACTGGGGCTTTTTTTTGGCATTCCACCCCTGACAGAATCTGGATATAATGTCAAAAAAGTTTATTTCTATACAGCATGTAGCATGTTAAAAAGGTCAATCACACAGTAGCAGCCACAAAGACAAAGCACAAATCTTTTGTTATCAAATCATGAGCTTTATCAAGGTCCATAACTTCACCACCTTATTCCCAAATCATTTTGTATCTCTGGCATCCAGTGGAACCTGCCCTCCATGCAATGTTCCCCCATCAACTGACTTTTAAAAAGCGGTCCTTCAACAATTTAGTCCCACAACCAATCTTTCCCCCACTGTTGAACACCTGTGCCACCCTGAAGAACTGCCTGCAACTATTCTACAGTCTGGGTGGCAGTCAGTCATGCAACTGAGGTGTCTGTGAGTACAGCTCTGTATGGCACAGGGCAGAATGTACATGCTGGCCCCTACATTACCATAACTGCCTTCACCCCTTCCCCTGTGTTGTGGTTATTGTGGCCATTTTTTATGGAACTTGTATAGAATATTGAACCTTTAACAAGAGGTACAGTTAGTGCAGTCTACTTTATTTTTGCACAGTAAATAATTTTAAACCTGATGCGTGGAGTGCTGGCTTTTCTTTACTGACTATGGTTCTTTATTTGCCAGCACCCAGTCTGAAAGGTGTGAGCACTGCTTCTGTTTGTTGGTTGGTTGACTTTTTTGGCAGTATGCACCAGCCAGGTTACTGGGACTAGATGCATCAGCATGGAGAATGGTTCCAGCCACAAGAGAAGAGACACCTAAAAAATGGAAAGAGACACTTAAAAAATGGATAATCTGCTGAAATTCAACAATAGTGAGGAAATGGCATTCTCTCTAACCAGCATTAGCATGGCAACAAGGAGAACTTCGGTCAGTTTGGATACTGGATTGATATCAACATCAACTACAACTGGACAGAATGGAACAGACGAAGGTACTATCAAGTCCATTTTTTCTAAATTGGAAAAACATGTACTTAAAGAAATGACTTTTCATTATGATATGATATCTCTCAAAAAGTACATAGAAAAGAACTGGATTCTGAGAGGTCTAAGAGTTACCAAATTTCCAGCTTGCAGTTTGGAGAATATGCATCTAAAAGATAGATGGGAAGCCAATATGAAAAACTGCTCTGTTGAATTAATTAAAATACAGATTGAGGAAGCAGAGTACCAGAGAGAAGAAGTGCCAAAAACAATAGAAAATGTACATGAACAGTTGTCTGCTTGTAAAAATACTGATTTAATTAAATAACTGGACATGAAACTAACAGAGAAAGCTAAAAAGTGGGAACATGAATTAACTGAGCACAAAAAAACAACGTTACAGAGAGAGATGAAAGAGACTATGCAAATAACAAGTGTATAAATGGGAGAATCATACTCATTCACTCTCAAGGGGCAGGAGAAGGTTGAGAAGTAAAAACAACACTAATAAAACTGGCAATCAGACAAGTACAGCCACATCATCTTCAGTTTATGTTTCAACTCGTAGTGTTCATTTTGCTAGCAATGATTTACTTAATGCTGAACATTCTGATGCAGCCCAATCTAATTAAAAAAAAGAAAAACAAGATGGGGGAGACGAGGAAGGTTGCAACAAGTGAATGTTAGAAATCTGGACAACAAGAACTTAAAGCAGCAGTACAATGTAAAAAAATCTGAGCTTTTTTGACTGTTTCTTCCCTGTGCTCTGCTGAGCATGTACCTGGTACTCTTCCCGCTGGCAATGTACTATCACCCCGTAATGTGCTCCGTTATCCTTTGTGTTTGTTTACATTTCTGCCACCTGCTGCACTGACAGCAGTAGTACTAGATAGCAGCCGCCATATTTACCGTGGTGCTACAACGGTCCTAATGGATCACTTCCTGGTTAGGTAGTACTGCTGCTTTAACTGTTGTCAATTTAATAGATAAAACATTTACCGACTCACAATTAGCAGGGTTAAGTTATGGTTTAACTTTTGTGCCATTGCACCCGATTAATGAATTTGAAGTGCACTGTGACCTTATAAAATTATTCAGTAAATTAAATCTGAGAAAACATTTTGCAACTCAATGTAACTCGTATGTATTAATGTCTTCCCCCAACAGCAAAGATAGCATAAGCAGTAGCTTAATTGATTCATTTCCCAATAGACAGTCCAATATAGAAGTACCTGTGATGATGCTGTAACAGAGGCAGAGTTAAACAATCTGTTAATACCAGCTCATTTTGATTTAGGGACTGCTAATGAAGTGAGGGTTGAGGAATTAGGAATTATAGCTCTGCAGCACAACTTCCTGCTTATAAACCAATTTTAAAGAAAAAGTCCATGTTCCCTCCTCCCAGTCCTGGCAGTGAGGCTATTAAAATGTTTCAGAATGTTACCCTCAGAATGTAGCCAAAGTTATTGAACAACATAAAACTAAACATAATTGAGACAATTTAACATCCTTGGAGATAATAGCCCTAAAAGAAATACAAGACATGTCTGATGTGGTGATAAAACCATTAGACGGGGCGGGGGACAGGGAGAGACAGGGAGGGGAGAAGAGGGGATGGAGTAGCTCTCTATGTAAGGGAAGGGATAAAAGCAACTGAACAAAAGAGTAAACAGGGAGGAGAGGAGGCACTGTGGATCACCTTAGAGACTGGAAATGGCACCACAATCCTCACAGGGGTTGTATACAGACCCCGTGTCGGGGGGGAATGGACAAGGATATGATAGAAGGCATACTTAGGATGGCATAGAAAGGGAAGATACTGTTGATGGGGGACCTTAAAATGCCAGATGTTAACTGGAGCACCTTTGCTACAGCCACATCCAAAAGCAGGGCCATTCTTGATGTCCTTCAGGTGGCATGCCTCAGACAGCTAGTTTTGGAACCTACTCATGAAGGAGCAATCTTAGACCTCATACTCTCAAATAGGGACAGTGAGAGGATCTCAGATCTAGAAGTGGGTAGCCATTTGGGAACAAGTGACCAGCAAACAGTGTGGTTCATGATAAACTCAGCTACAGAGTCAAGCCATACAAAAGTGAGGGTACTGGACTTCAGGAAGGCTGACTTTGGCAAGATGGGAGAGTGCCTTAGAAAAGCACTAGCAAACAGGCTAGAAGGAGGAGTAGAGCAACAATGGGGAAATATCAAAACTGCCATCACAGAGGCAACAAGCCTTTGTGTGAAGCAAATAAACAAATCAAAATGAAAGAAAAAGCCACTATGGTTCTCAAAAGAGGTGGCGGTGAAGGTTAGGGAGAAAAAGATAGCATTTAGGAAGTATAAGGAAACACAGAATGAGCAGGACAGAGAACTGTACCAGTTAAGGCAGAAGGAAGCAGGGAGGGTAGTCAGAATAGCAAAGGCCCAAACTGAGGAAAAGATAGCCAACTCAGTTAAGAAGGGGGATAAAACCTTTTATAGGTATATCAGGAAGCATAGAAAGACAAAGGGAGGGATAGTGAGGCTGAATAGAATGGACGGTGAGTGGGCAAAGAGGGACAGTGAAAAGCAGGGATTCTGAATGAATACTTCTGCTCAGTATTCACAAAAGAGGAGATGGGGGAGGTGCCTAATCCAACTAACAGAAGCACTCTGGATAGGGGGGTCGATCCCAGTCCTTTCACAGAAGAAAGGGTTCTGAAAGAACTCCTAAAACTGAAGATGGACAAAGCAATGGGGCCAGATGGAATTCATCCCAGAATTCTAAAAGAATTAAGCAGATAACTAGTGACACCACTAACTACCCTTTTTAACAAATCATGGGAGGATGGTGTGGTACCTGAGGACTGGAGGAAGGCAGATGTGATTCCCCTTCTCAAAAGTGGGACCAAGACAGAGGCAGAAAACTACAGACCTATCAGGTTTGACCTCTGTGGTAGGGAAAGTGATGGAATCACTTCTGAAAGAAAGAATTGTTGAGTACCTAGAGATCCAAGGCAGCATGAGTTCACAGCGGGAAGGTCTTGTCAGACAAATCTAATTGATTTCTTTGACTGGGTGACCAAAGCAGTAGACCAGGGAGGGGTTGTGGACATGGCCTACTTAAACTTTAGCAAGGCATTTGACACAGTCCCACACAAAAGATTAATAGTCAAATTAACCAGCCTGGGAGTGGGTCCCAGGGTGGTAGCCTGGGTAAAACATTGGCTGGAAAACAGGACACAGAAGGTAATTGTAAACGGAGCCCACTCTGAAGATAGAGGGGTTACTAGTGGTGTACCACAGGGTTCAGTACTGGGTCCAGTCCTTTTTAATGTCTTTATAAGTGACATTGTAGAGGGACTGGAAGGAAAAGTATGCCTCTTTGCAGATGACACAAAGATCTGCAACAGGGTTGATACTCAAGGAGGCGCAGAAAGGATGAGAAGGGACTTGGCAAGGTTGGAGGAATGGTCAGAAGTATGGCGGCTTGGATTCAATGCAAAGAAATGCAAAATAATGCACCTGGGAAACAAAAACCCATGGGAAGATTACACAATGGGGGGAGGTAGTAACAACAGCAAAAATGGAAAGGGACCTGGGGGTAATCATAAAAGATTACCTTAAGGTTGGCAAGCAATGTGAGAAGGCAGTATGGAGGACTGGGGGTATACTGGGATGTATATGGAGAGGCATCACCAGCAGAAAACAGGAAGTTGTTATCCCCCTGTACAGACAGTTGGTGAGACCACATCTGGAGTACTGTGTCCAGTTCTGGAGATTCCATCTCTGCAAGGACATAGACAGGATGGAGGCAGTTCAGAGGAGGGCAACTAAAATGGTGCAGGGTCTGCAAGAGAAGCCATATGAGGAGATACTAAAGGAGCTTAATATGTATACCTTTCGGACATGATAGAAATGTTTAAGTACCTCAGTGAAATCAACAAAGTCCAAGAGGGTAGCGTCTTTCAGAAAAAGAGATGTGCAAGAACAAGGGGACACAATTTGAAGATAGAGGGGTGACGGCTCAGGAACAATGTGAGGAAGTATTTTTTTACAGAGAGGGTGGTGGACACATGGAAAAGCCTTCCTGAGGAGGTTGTGGGGTCTAAAACTGTGGGAGAATTCAAGAATGCATGGGACAGACATAAGGCAATTTTTGTCGGATGTAGGAAGAAATAGGCTGTTGGTTAAATAGGATCTGCAGCTTATCCTCTAGGTAGGGAAATGGGCAGACTAGGTGGGCCAAGTGGTCCTTATCTGCCGTCAAAGTCTATGTTTCTATGTGGGGGGGGTAATGTGGTCATTATGAGCAGTGAGAATTATGCTAAAGAAGCAGAGCGGCAATTGAACGATTCTACGACTTACCAAGCACTGTCACAAAACTCCATGCCCTTCTTTAAGGGAAAATTAGAGTCTTTTCTAAATTTGGCTGTGGAAGAGGGTTGGATTACGGCATCAGAATTATAAGTTTTGAATTGTGAGTTCCTGGTGACACCATTTTTTTTAATCATATTCCCAAATTACGCAAGAATAGCCAAAACCCTCCTGGACAATCCGTTATATCAGGTAATGGGTCCCTTATGGAATTCCTAGCAGCATTCTTGGATGAGTACTTACAACAAGAAGTGATTAAATTAAATTCTTACATAAAAGATACAGCAGCTGTTTGCAAAAATGTTAACTGTTTACATGGAGTGACTCATATCTATGGTTAACCATGGATGTTACCTCTTTATATACTTGCACAGAACATGATGCAGGGATCTTTGTGGTTAAAACTGTGCTGGAGCAATCTACCTTAAAATACCCTGTAACTTTTATTTGTTTGGCATTAGACTTAATATTAAAAAGTAAATTTTTTATGTTTGATGGTAAATATTATTTACGGAAAAGGAAACTGCCATGGGCTCCTCGATCACCCCATCCTACACCAACATTTTCATGAGTTGGTGGGAGGATGGGGTGATCTATGATCCTAACAGTAACCTGTTTGCCCCCTGTATCACGAAGTATGTGCATTTCATTGATGATATATTAATTTTATGGGCAGGCACTGAATATGACCTGCATTGTTTTTTGGAATATATTGATTATAACAACTTGGGACTTCTCTTCACAGTGCAGTATAATGAATCACAGATATCTTTTTTTCAATTTAACATTAATTGGGAAACTGGGAGAATTTGTAAAAACAAGGGGATACCGTAAAAATGTAATTAATTAATTTATTTATTGACTTGGATTACAACCTTTGAGCTAGAAGCTCATTTACAAAGATTCCATGTCAGAGTGAGAACAAACAACAGGTAGAGCAATTACAATGAATGGCACAGCAACAAGTGGGAATTTTTACATAGGAACAACAGTAACGCAGACTATAAAACATAACAGGATCAGGTGACAATAAACACTAATACAATAACACAAGGGTGCAATTATGTTAGCCATAAGTATTACAAGACAGGCAGTTCTGGCAGAAAAGTGAAAAGGGGATTAATGTGCAAGGAACAGTGGGGAACAGAGTATTACATGCATAGACTGCACATCTGAAACACACTGTGGACAATCTCCCCTTTGGCCAGTTAGTTAGTTTAAAAAGGAACAGTTCCAATGTAGGAGATTTTCTAAAAGCAAAGGATGAATTGTTTACAAGATTAAGAGCAAGAGGCTATTTAGAAAAAAATGCAGAACAAGCCTTGCAGAGGGTAGACACCAAATAGACAGGAACTATTATGCTACAAGGAACAAGGAGGAGGGATTGGACCAAATTACTTTTGTTTCCACGTATAGCTGACCGTCCATCTATGTTCCATTATAAAAAACACCGGCATTTATTGGGGGTAGACAAGGATTTGAAACAAGTGCAGGAAGCAGGTCCCCTCTTTACATTTCGTAGAAGGTAAAATCTAAAGGACATGCTGGTTAATAGTGAATTCAGAACACAAGGATCACAAATTCACTGGCTGAGCATGAAGCCCAATGGCCTTCACCCTTGCAAATGCTGCATCACATGCAAGTTTGCTAAACAGGCAAAAATCTTTGAAAATCCAGGCTCCCCAGGGATAAAGGAAGTGCACATTAATCGCTTCATATCATGCAATACAAAATATGTAATTTATGCCCTTTGGTACTCTTGTGGCTGAACCTGTATTGGGCAAACAACCAGAATTTGTAAAAGAATGAGTCCAGAAACACTTCAGGGCTAGTAAGAAACTGGACCAAGCACACCCCGTAGGGAAACATCTTAGTGCGGTAACAAATTGAGGAGAACACAGCACTCAGTATATGGGCATAGATCATGTCCCATATAGACCGTGTGGTGGTAATAGAGGTTTCCTGGACAAAAAGGAATCTATGTGGATATTTAATCTTAAAACTTTAAAACCAAACAGATTCAATAATTACATGGAATGGCAGGCATTACTGTGAGTCAGTTTATGACAAACTCGTTGTCGGTATCCTTTATTCAAAGCCAGAATAGTATAATTTAGAATGATGAAGTTCAGTATCCATTTCAAATAGCCCTTATTAAATAAATAAAATATGCAATATCAGCAGTATGAACTGATAAGCAATGAATAAAGAAATAAGAGCTATTAAGATGAATTATTTTTAAACAATTAAATAATAACATTTAGTTGTTCTCTTTAAAACTTCACCAAGTTGGTGTTATCATATCCCCCCATCTATTTTGGTATCACACTGCTTATATATAATTTAACAGAATGGTAATGGAATAAAAGTACTGTACAAATGTGGAGGGGTTCTAATTGAGAATTTGATTGTCACCACTGCTGACTAATCCAGTGATTTTTAAGTAATGGAAGTTTTCCAAAAATATAACGATTTAAAGAGACAGAAGTATTTTTTAGAGAGTCAGAAGTGATGGCACCTAAATAGACCCTGGAATAAATCCTGGGGGTTCTGTGTGTTGCAACATTTATGGTGTTAATCAATGTTTGCTTAATGTGATTCACATGAAGTTCACCATATTTAAACACAAGGGTGAAGTTGTAAGCTATGCCCCTGACGAAGAGGTGTTTCACTGAGGCACTGGGCTGGTACACTGTTTTTGTGGTGCGGAACTTGTATTGAAAGTTGGGCCTTTAGCAAGAGGTACTGTTACTCCAGTCTACTTTATTTTTGCACAGTAAACAATTTAAACCTGATGCATGGAGTGCTGGCTTTTCTTTACTGACTATGGTTCTTTATTTGCCACCACCCAATCTGAAAACTGTGAGTGCTGCTTCTGTTTGTTGGATGTGGGGCAGACAGGGACCAGAACCAATTGTTTCACTGACCAGGGTCAGCAGTGGTGGTGATGATGGGGGGAAGGGGGTCAGAGTCAAGGAAATTCCCTGATGAAGGTCTAACAGTCAAAGCACTGGGGCTTTTTTAGGCTTTCTCCCCCCACCCACCCAGACAGAATCTGGATACAATGTCAAAAAAGTTTATTTCTATACAGCATGTAGCATGTTAAAAAGGACAATCACACAGTAGCAGCCACAAAGACAAAGCACCAATATTTTGTTATCAAATCATGAGCTTTATCAAGGTCCAATACTTTCCCACCCTATCCCCAAGTTATTTTGTATCTCTGACATCCAGTGGAACCTGCCCTCCCTGCAATGTTCCCCCATCAACTGACTTTTGAATAGCGGTACCTCAACAATTCAGTCCCACAACAAATCTTTCTCCCACTGTTGCACACCTGTGCCACCCTGAAGAACTGCCTGTAACTATTCTACATTCTGGGTGTCAGTCCGTCATGCAACTGAGGTGTCTGTGAGTGCAGCTCTGCATGGCACAGGGCAGAACTTACATGCTGGCCCCTGCATTAGCATAACCGCCTTCACCCCTTCCCCTGTGTTATGGTTATTGTGACCACTTTTTACCACTACATTTCAAGCATGTATGGGGCCCAAGGAATCAGAAACAAACATCTTAGTCCCAAACACCTGCTTTGGGTAGTTTTATTCTGCACTTCAGCAGCCTTCTGCCACCCACAGCTTTAAAACAACAACCTCACTTCAAAAAGAACACTCCCACACCTTTGTAGCCTTTGACTTACGTTCAGTGAAACTGATTCTTTTATCAAGCAGCTAGTCAGGAATAGTTCTGCCAAATATCCCACATGAAGGCCTCGGCTCTTGGGCCCAGTTGCCTGCTATTGTTATTTATCTATTGAAGCTATACTATGACAATATACTTACTTTAACCCTTCATGGCCAAAAACAGAAAAAGGAAAACAAACTTTTAAAGAGCTAGTACACTGCCTGAAATTAATATTAACTCTGAAAAGTAGTCAGCTGTTGTTTCTACGATATATCTTAGGTATTGTACTATTTCTGTCACCTAGATTCCAGTGAGCACCATATAATGAGGTGTAACATTAAGATGGGAACAGAGGCAAACCACAAGAGGATGAGGGTCCTGGACTTTAGAAGGGTGGATTTTACAGAAGGGAGACTGCCTCAGAAATTACCTCATGGGGGGATTGCCAGGGAGGGGTAGAGGCATAATGGGGAAAAATAAGGGAGGGCATAATTAAGGCATCCAGCCTCCGCATGTAGGAAGTGAGTAAAAGCAGAAGGAAAAAGAGACAGTTGTGGTTCTCTAGGGAACTGGCCAAGGTGGTGAAGTAAAAAAGAGAGGCATTCAGGAGGTATAAGGAAATGCAGAGGGAGGAAACAGTGAGGTGTGCCAAGTAACACAGACGGAAGCAGGAGAGACAGTGAGGGGAGCAAAGGTGTAGACAGAAGAAAGGACAGCCAAAGGGGTAGCTAAAGGGGATAAGATCTTCAGGTACATAAGTGAGAAGAGGAAGGCAAGGGGAGGCATAGTGAGGATAAGGAAGGCAGTGGGGGGCTGTGCTGAAGGACCAAGAAAAAAGCAGACATCCTGAGCAGGTGCTTCTGCTCAGTCTTCACATTGAATGGAAAGGGGGAAGGGCCACCAGGGTGCAGCAGGAATAAATGGGGGAGGTAAACACAAGTCCATTTTCAGAGAAAACAGTCCTGAAGAGACTTGTAGCTCTGAAAGTGGAAAAGGCTACGGGCCTGGACAGAATACAAGCAAGGGTTCTAAAGGAGCCCAGGAAAGTGCTAACTGCCGTACTGAGGGCCTTATTCAACAGCTCACTGTAAAAAGGCATGGTTCTAGAGGAGTGTAAGTAGGCAGACATAGCAGGGAGGAGGTTAGCAATGATAGACTAGTCAGTCATCTCGGAGGAGGTGAAATTAATGGAATACTGTTTAAGGAAGGGTTGGTACAGTACTGCATCTTGAATCCTGTGGGGTGCAAGACCACAAGCAGCTTGAATTCATGAGGCTCATGCCAAACAAATCTGATTGATTTCTTCAACTGGGTGACCAGGAAATTAATTAATTAATTAATTCAGTTTATTTTACCTGGAAAAGCTCCATTAAAGGGACACTGTCAACCTCCTTAGGCCTCAAAGTGTCTCTAGTTTAAAAAATGCATTTTATGATTGTCAACATTATGTAAAGGTTTGATTCTGATTCTTTTTTTCTTTTAAAAAGTGAGAAACAGACTGCCCAACATATTGCTGTTACCACACAAGAACATGTTTGTTTATATTTCTTCATCAACTCCAACTGCATTTTTCTTGGGCTTGGGAACACCAGCAATACAGTCTTGCCACTTGTGATGCAGTGAGAGTTTAGGAGGTTATTGCATCATGAGGGAATGCGCTGTTTGGGAGTGCTCCTAATGCTCAGGAAGTATTCAGTAAGAATAGATTCAAGATTGTGAACAAAACAAGGTTGTTTATAAATATACATTAGCATGCATTTCAGTTCTACTAAACAAGGAGACAGATAAAACAAACAGCAACATCAATGAATTTTAGAGAAGGTAGGCAATCATAAAATGTAGGTTTTTAACTAGAAATAGTATGATGGAAAACAGGTTGACAGTGTCCCTTTAAGTAGTGCTCATCTTGCAAGGAGGTCCTGGTAAGGATGGATAATAGTATAAAAACTGACAGCATTACATAAAACAATACAAAGTTTAACATGGAATTTACAAACCACAGATGCACTAGAATGTGTTGCAAGGATATACAGTAGTAGAAACAAATAATAAGAAAAAAGTCCTATGAATTCAGATAGCATGTATCACACGCAAGTCAACGGTTATAGCCAAGGCCCCCTGTTCTCTGCAGCACTGTAGACGTAACTTCTGCGGCAGGGACACTGAATTTCTGCCGAATTCTTAGGTCAAGTTTTGTGGCAAGACTTAAAGTTCTGCTGCACATTCATAAATAAATAATATAGAGCCAGACTTACAGTTTTGGTAGACCAAGAAAGGTTTACCTGTGAGGAGGACCCCTAACTCCCACTGCATAAATGTAAGTTAGATAATTTACAATGTAATGCTTTTCAGCAGCTGTTCTTGTTCTCCATATTTATTTCAGGGCTCAGTGCCATTTCATGCAACATTAACAGCTACTGGCAGGCACCCCCCCCCAACCTGCAGGCAACTAAGCACATGGCTGAATCATTGTTCCCCCAAGGGGAAGCCTGAAGTAACCTCCCCATGGAGCACCCAAGAATCCTATCCTCTGTGAACACTTATCAGGAGCCCCACACACACAGTTGCGCTTGGGGGTAGTAGGCTTTGGGGACATGCATTAAACATCTGCAGCATCAGTGTAAATATTTCACTTTTTCTCTGTTTCACTCTTTCTTGTTTAGTTTATGTGTTTTGAATAAATACATGTTTAGCTTGACTGTCATTTCTCATACCTTAGCGTCATCTTTTCTTCATTTTCTTTCATGTGCACCTCCCTCACCTCGGCTGAAAGTCCAGCTTCTTCAGCACCCCCTTACCATGGGCTGTTATAGAGCACATGATTCTTGGAGCACACCTGAACATGGGTAGCACTCATGAAAGTTTGATATGTTACCACTGGCCTGATCAGGGTGGCTCAGATGGCTTTTTTATTTCCCCCTTTTTGCCTCTGTAGTCTCCTGTTTCTATGTCAGGCAAGCACTCCTTTCCCCCAGAGGAAATAATAGCAGCAAAGTTCTTTCCTCCACCTCAGACCAAAAGTCTGCAATGCTCTCTGCTCTCTTCTGCACATCCCCCTTTCTTAGTAACTGAAAAGCTTTCTCCTCCCCACCTCACTCCCTAACTAATAGCAGCAATGTTCTTTCCTCCCTCTCTTCCCAAGACCTAATGGCAGCAGTAGTCTCTCTCCCCCTGCCCATCCTGGACCTATTAGCAGCAAGGAGATCTCTCTCCTCTCCCATTTAGTGGCCTAACACAGCACCACACAGATTTCTAACTTAAATCATGTGACAGACTGATCTCCCCAGACTCAGCCTGTACACTGTTACTAGCTTTCTCAACCCCTTCAGATGCCTCCAACAGTACTTAAGTAGCTGCCAGCACTTAGCATAGACATTCCCTCAGTGTATATCTAGGTCTGAATCCCAACAGAGCCACTGTCCACACAGTACATCACTTCTTACCAAAGGGAAAATGACCCACCCCTCTCTGTCACAGCTGAGAACACCTTGCTTTAGAAACAAAATATGGTAACCATAGTCTTCACTTCAGAGACAGAAACTTTTTTTCAGTAACAACCCAGTTGTCTGTACCTCAAATGACTCAGTCACAGAAAACAGAATATATAAAAAATAATGTTTTAATACTTCAAGATATTTACAGGCATAATAGAGGATACTACACAAAGACTATGGAGAACAATTCTTCTACAGAGATAAAAAGAAAATATTTTGAACAGTAGGAAAAAGCACACAGAAAAATCATACTACACTTCCTAACTTTCCCAAAGTAGAAAGTTCTTACCACACAGGACAGCTAGAAGGAAATAAAAACAACAGTATAAAATTACATGACAAGTTGTTTCACCACCCCCCAGGAAATGAAAAAAAAATCTTTTAGCACCCCTAAATGAAGTTTGTTTTTTTTCATGTGAGCTGGCTGGCTCCCACTGCTTTGCCCTAAGTTCACTCTTTGTGTGAACCCCACATTAATTTCTCATAGCATCTCTCCTACTTACAAAAAAAAAGGTGCTGACTATTGTCTTGACAGCCCATTCATATTGCCATGCTGTAACCACTGCATATTATAGGACTGTAGAAGCAGCAGACCCCCTCTTAGCAATTTTGGGTTCTGTCCACTGGTCTTACACAGCTATGTAAGTGGGTTGTGGTAAGTGATCCAGGTGAACTCCCTCCCATACAAATAAGGTTGCAACTTCTGCAAAGTCCAGACAAAACCTAGACACTCCTTCTCTATTGTAGCATAGGCCTTCTCTCTAGGCTGCATCTTCCTGCTCAGGTACATGACTAGGTATTCCTCTACCGAGTATGTAACCTGACTCAGAACTGTACCTAGCCCATGATCAGATGCATCTATATGCAGAATAAACCTAAGAGAATAATCTGGTCTGGTGAGCAGAGGTGCCTGACACATTGCCTCCTTTAGCTGGCAGAATGCAGTATTGCAGGTTTCTATTCATTGAACTTTTTCTGCCATTTTCTTCCAGGTAAGATTGGATGGGGTTTGGCCATGCTGCTGAAATTTGGCATAAACATACGGTAGTACCCTGCTATCCTTAGGAAGGCCCATGCTTTTCTATTGGTCGTGGGCATGGCCCATCCCTGTATGGCCTCAATTTTCACTGGCTCAGGCCAGATGCACCCACTGCCCACTCTGTTCCCAAGGTATGATACTTCTGCTATTCCTATCTGCCACTTCTCCTCCTTGACTGTCAGTCTGGCAGCCTGCAGTTGATGGAACACATTGGTTACATGCCTGATGTGATCCTTCCAAGTCTGGCTATATATGGCGATGTCATTCAAGTATGGAAAAGCAACATTTTCTGTCCCATTCAGAATGCAGTCCACAAGCCATTGAAAGGTGGCTGGCAGTCTTCATCCCAAATAAAATTATCCTGAACTCTAATAATCCAGATGGGGTGATGAATGCCAACCTCTCTCTGGCTTCATGGATTGGGGTACCTGCCAATAGTTTTTTGCCAGGACTATGGCAGGGCTCCCCTAACCTCTTTAGAACATCATCAGTCCTGGGTATGGATTACATGTCTGAATCTGTGCAGTTTTTGAGCTTGCAGTAGTCAACACAGACCCTTATGATCCCATGCTTTTTGGAGATCAGCACCACTGGGAGTGCCCAGTGACTATTGGACTCACGGATCATTGGAGAGACAGCATCTCCTTTATCTCCCCCTCTATGGCATGTCATACTCCTTCTGGGATTCTGTAGAGTGACTGTCTCAGTGGAGCATGGGACCCTGTATCCACATGGTGCTCTGCCAGCATGGTAAACCCCAGCTTACCAGAGAACATTTCACCAAAATGTATGCATCATCCCATGCACTTTGGCAGCTTGGACACGTGTTAACCGCCACAAGAAGATGACAGCATCCACTGAGAATTCTTCTTTAACCTCTCCCAGGAGATCCACAGTGGATCTGCTTCTGTCTCCTTGTCTGTGTAGCTGCATAAAACCATGACCACCTTGTCCAGGTCATGGTAGGGTTTCATCATGATTACATGGTAGACTTGCTGTTTGCACCTGCTCTCTAGTAGCTCCACCATGTAATTAACATCATTCACCCTCCTGACCATTAAGTAAGGCCACTCCCATGGTGCCTGTAATATATTTTGTCAGACGAGGATGAGTACCATCACCTGTTGCCTGACTTTGTAGTACTGTGCTCTGGCCCCATGGTCGTACCATGTCGTTTGCCTCTGTTGTGCAGTGGCTAAGTACTCCGGGGCAAACCCCATGAGCTCCTTGAACCATGACCTGAAATTCAGGACATGCCCCACAACAGATTCCCCTTGAGGAGCAAGCTCACTCTCCCATTCATCCCTTACCAAATCAAGAGGACCTCTTACACTATGGTGAAACAGGAGCTCAAAGGGTAAGAACCCTGTGGACTCCGGAGGGACTTCCCTATATGCGAATAAGAGATGTGGTAAGTACTTGTTCCAGTTTCTTACATGCTGGTTGGTGAATGCCCTTAACATGTTCTTAAGAGACCCATTGAATTACTTGACCAGACTATTAGTTTGGTGGTGGCATGGCAAGACCCTGATCTTCCTTACTCGACACTTATTCCAAAGACTAACCATCAGATCAGATATAAAGTTGGTGCCGTGGTCCAACAGAATCTCTTTGGAAAACCCACCCACCTAAATATCCCCAACAGTTCATTGGCCACCTTCTCAGCCTTGATGGAGGGCAAGGGCATTGCCTCTGGATACCTTGTGGCATAATCTACAACCACCAAAGTCTACCACTTGCTGGTATGACAAGGGGTGCTGAGTGGCCCCCACAATGTCAATGGCAACTCACTGAAATGTCTCTTCAATAATAGGCAGGGGGGTGAAAGCCACCTTAGCCTTGTTCCCAGCCTTTCTGACCCTTTGGCACTGTGGACAGGTCCAGCAGTAGTTTGCCACATTTTTGAAAATACTGGGTCAGTAAATATTTTTTGTCAGCTGTCTTTTTGTATGGCTGACCCTTAAGTGTCCAGAAAGAGATATGTTGCGAGCTAAAGCCAGAAGCTGCTTCCAATACTTCCTAGGGACCACTATCTCCTGGAGTACTCCTTCTTCTGGTCCTCCCTTAGGAACTCACACATGGTACAGGGCCCCATTCTCCCAGTACACCTAATTTTCCAAGAACTTGGAGAGTCACCTTCCATACTAGTGGCTATCTCCCTTAATTTTAATTTTTGCAAGGATGGGTCATTTTACTGAGCTGACTCTAACTCTGCAAACTCTACCTTCCCCCAAACACACTCTGTTGTGTGAGAGCCACCCACATCTTGGCTGTCCTTAGTCTGTAGCTGTGGCTCAGAACTGTTGGTTCCAACTCGATCATCAGCTACAACTTCTGTTACTGAGGAGTTGCTTCCTCATGCTTCCTCTGTGTTCTAAGGAGCCAGTTCCCTCACCTTACTATGGGAAATGACACACACAATATTGGCCCTACTGTTGAAGTCATTACCCATTATTATATCCCTGGACATGTCTGGTACAATATCACCACCCCATCCCCTGGCTGCCTTCCCAGTTTAGAAAGATCTGGGCCATTAGCACTGAGACTGCAGGGCCTGTCACTACTTTAATTCTAGAAAACTGGCCAGGCAGGATATGTTCCTCTTGAATCAAATCCTGCTTCACCATAGAAATGGAGGCCCCAGTGTCCTTTGATCATTGGGTCACCATCCCATTTAGAAACACAGGGTGCATATGTGCAGTGGAGTTAGAGGGCACTGTACTCTCTGTACAGGCCATGATCTGCTGTTAGCTCTGCGAGCTACCCCTCCTGCTGCACTAACCCTTTTTTTTGTATTTTTCTGACAAATGTAAGACAAATTCACCAGTTTCTGATAGATATAACACCTGCGTTCACCTGTCTCCTTGCTTTTGAAACCAGGTGGATTCCTTTTTTGCTCAGGTACAGACTGGCTTCTTTCAGGAATCTCCACTGGGGTACCCTTAAAACCACCTGAGGTCCCTCCATTATTACCTTTGCAACGAGAGGATGGTTGGCTGGATATGAACTAATCAGAGCTCTCTGCTGCCTCCCTTGTGGAGCTTGGAGGTCTATCCAGCAACCATATTCTCAGTTCCTCAGGTACAGTTTTTAGGAACTGTTCCAGAAGAAATACATTTTTTATTTCCTCTTCACAGTGAGTTTTTGTACCCTGTACCAACCATTCTGGCAAATTGCTTAGTTGCACACACATTTAAGCTTAGTTGTCTCCTGATACCTTTCTTAACCCTCTAAATGTTTACCTATAGGCCTCGCAAGTTAACTCAAAACATTTTAACAAGGCATTTTTCACTTCATTATAGTCCATGCAGTCCTCATTGTCCATTTTTGCCAAAAGCTTCTAATACTTTGTCTGTAAGCAGCAACAATAAGAGAGTCACCCAAGAAGCCCTGCCCAATTCAAGTTGCCCACAGAGTCTCTTGAAAACCTTTAAAAACAAATGAAGATCATCCTCCTCCTGATATCTGAAAAACATTTTAGAATTAATTGTGGCTTCATGGGTTGAACTCCTCATGCCATTACTCAGTGTGTTGTGTTGTCCTCTGATGCAGAATTTCTATCTGTCTGTCATGCTCATGCTCTTTCTCTCGCTCCTCTCTCAGCCAGAACTTGTGCTGACACTACCTCACTCACTCGTCTTGCTGGATCTTGTGCTGGTGCTGCTTTTCTTGCTCCTCAGCCTTCGGCTTCTCTGCTTTCTCTCACACTGCTGCTTCCTGCTTCATTTTCTGCAGCTCTGCAGCTGCCTTTTGCCTTTCAGTTCTGCCTTCACATTAACCAGGTCAAGCTTCAGTTCCAACATTTGTATGCGGTCTGCCTGTGTAGCTCCCCTAGTCAAAGGCTCTGACTCATCTGCATTCTCCCTAGCCTCTGTCTCATGACTTTGGCTGGCACAGACCACTCTTGCACCACTTAACTGGTCACTTTTTTTGAGGATGTCTATGAGTTCTGCCCATGTTTGGCCTTCCTCATTGCCCAGTTTTCTTCTGCACAGCTCCTGCAGGTTTGGCAATGTGCATGTCTTATATGGCCCAAACATAGTGTCTGCTATCCATTTACTTTCACTTATAATAAAATAAAAATGGTAGAATGTACAGTCCCCTTTTGAATATCCTGTTTTGTGAATGGACACATAACCTTTATACTGACAAAACCTATTCAGATCCCAACTGCTGCCTCCTGTTTTTGACAGACTAGTCACTCCCAGACTCAGCCTGTACACAGTTGTCAGCTTTCTCAACCTCTTCAGATACCTGCAGGTGTACTTCAGTAGCTGCTGCCTCTCAGCATAGTCATTCCCTTTGGGTGCCTCTAGTCCTGAATGCCACCAGAGCCACTGCCCACACAGTACAGCAATCCTTACAAAAGGACAAATGACTCACCCATCTCTGCCACAGCTGAGAACACTTTGCTTTAGAAACAAAATATGATATCCATAGCATTCTCTTCAGACACAGAAACAGTTTTTGTCAGTTATAACCCCGTTATCTGTACCTTAAAGGACTTAGTCACAGAAACATAAAGTATATAACAATAATATTTTATTACTTCATGAAATTTACACATATAATACAAGACTTTGGGATAATGGTACTTCTTCAGAAATAAAAAGAAAATGTTTTAAACAGTAGAAAAAAACACAGGAAACTCTTACTACACTTCCTAACTTTCCCAAAGTAGAAAGAGATTACCACAAAGGACAACTTGGTGAATCAAGGCAGACTTGAATCTTAGATGTTAACTACTGGAGGTCCAAAAACCAGACTAACTTGTCTCTCACAAAACTCAGGTAAACAAGGTTACCAAAAAACAGTCTCTATCCACTCTTGGCACTCATGTCCTATGACATCACTTCCATGCCACTTCTTTGTGTCTTGGGAGCTGGGTCCTCTTGGGAATTTAGTCTGGTCCAGACTTCAGGGGTCTGTGTATTCCAAGGGACCTTTCTTGTGTCCCACTTGCTGTCTTGCACAGCTTGAGTGAATGCTTCAGTCATTAACAAAAGGCCTTAACATACTGTAACATAAAAGGGCTTTTTTGGCTTTGAAGCCTTAACATTGTTTTGGCTTTCAGCTCTCTCATTGATTGACCAGGGGTTCCTGTAGTGCAGGACACAAAGTTTGTAATCACTCTGCAGAGTCATCTGGCATGCCTCTGGCAACTAACTGTATCTCAGTTCCCTCTCACAGATCCATTCAAACTTATCAATACAGCTAGAAAGAAATAAAAAGAACATCCTGCAGTACAAAATTATATGGCAAGTTGTTACAAATCATCCAAGATAATATCAGAAACTGGCACATTTTTGGCAGAGCTGCACCAGTTTCACAGCCAGGTGCCCAAGGGGGAGGGGCAATGCTCCCCTCACCCCCAGCTCTGATTGTGGTGCTCTTTGAGTAAATCAACTTGTCCCTCAGCAACATTTTTACTTGCGATGCAGTAAACTTGAAATCTGTCTAGCCCACACATCCCTCATCCTCCTCCTCTGCATTTTGTACTAGTACCAATATAAAATTGTCTCAAAGCAACATATACACACACAAACATTTTTTAAATGAATTATTTGCATTGTGATTGATATTTTGTTCTCTGTCTTCTCTGTTTGTTATTCTCTTCCTTTATTTAGTTTCCACATTTTGCATAAATAATCTTTAGCTTTGGCTTTTCACTTTTCTTACCTCAGATTTAGCTTTTTAAATTCTGAAGTCTATACCACATTCTCTCATTCTTTTACTACCCAAACAATTTTGCTTATTTAAAGGAGTAATCCACCCAGAATGTGCAAAAAACATATGTTATGTAAAGTGTTTTGATTTGTATGTTAACTCCTAGTGTGTCCTTCCCTCTGTCTGCTATTTGGAGTTTTTCCTAAATTGCCTGCTAGCTGTATGTTAGTTTTACGACCCCTGGGGATCTCCATAATAAATAGTTTTATTGGCTTCTTTCTCCCAGGATGCCCCCTGTCTCATGTAACAGTGATGTAGCCATGCCCTTAGATTTAGTATGTGTCTTGCTTTAAAATTAGTTTAGCAACAGCAGAGCCTTGTAACTTCTTATTCAGGGAGCACAAATGGCAGCAGTTAGTTTAGCAGATACCTGAGAGCAAGCTAACTGAGGTTTCTGTAAGACAACAGCTACTAAATAGCTTTAATTCTTTATTTGTGGTTTTGATGTTAGAACACTCCTGCTAGCTAGACTTGATGCACAGAGAAAACAAAAACAGTGAATCCGAGCTATTAAGTAGCTGTTGTCTTACAGAAACTCCAGTTAGCTTAATCTCAGGTATCTGCTAAACTAACTGTTGCCATTTGTGCTCCCTGGATAAGTTACAAGGCTCTGCTGTTGCTAAACTAATTTTAAAGCAATACACATGCTAAATCTAAGGGTATGGCTACATCACTGTTACATGAGACAGGGGGCATCCTGGGAGAAAGAAAGCCAATAAAACTATTTGTTATGGAGTTCCCTAGGGATTGTAAAACTACCATACAGCTAGCAGGCAATTTAGGAAAAACTCCAAATAGCAGACAGAGGGAAGGACAGACTAGGATTTAAAGGAAAACTACACCCAAAACTTGAAAAAATATATGTTGTGCAGAGTGTTTTAATGTGTATGTGAAGTTCTAGTGTTTCCTTCCCTCTGACTGGTATTAGGAGTTTTTCCCAAATTAGCCTGCTAGCTTTATACTAGTTTTACGACCCCTGGGGATCTTCATACCTGATAGTTATATTGTATTTCTTGTTCCCACAGTGCATCTTGTCTCATGTGACTGTGATGTAAGAGAGACCCAACATTCAGCACACACATGCCAAATAAACTAAATACCTTGGAAGCTTTGCAAGCTGCACAAAAATTACCAGCAGCAAAGTTTTTCAGGACAGTAAAACCTTTAGGATGAGGGTGGTCACCAAGCTGAATTCTACAGATTTTAAAATATAGCTATCTCTATTGTTGTGAACTGATTGTAATGCAATGCTTTCTGTTGGATTTATGGGCTCTGCTACATCATCATCACATGAAACAAGGTGCACTGTAGGACAAAGTAATGCAATGAAACTATTTGATATGGAGATCTCCAGGGGTCGTAAAACTACCCTAAAGCTAGCAGGCTAATTTAGTAAAAACTCCTAATACCAGTCAGAGGGAAGGAAGCACTAGAACTTCACATACAAATTAAAATACTCTGCACAACATATATTTTTTCAAGTTTTGGGTGTAGTTTTCCTTTAACACACATATCAAAACACTCTACATAACATATGTTTTTTCACATTCTGGGTGAACTACTCCTTTAACTGTCCCTTTGCTTTCTTGTTTTTATAATTTATGTTTTCTCCCCTAGCCATGAGAGCTGACCTGTCAGGTCGGTAACCTTCCAGCCCCATCCACAGCTACCTCTTTTGTTTAATCACATAAGGATTGCACTACCGCACTTTGCCCTCGCATTGTTTTAAAACAGGTAAAACTACTGTTACTATTGTAATATAGCTCTGATTAGAAGTGCTAAATATTTCACTTAGCGCTGCTAATTCCTAGCTGTAGCCACTATTACTGCTAAAATATAACTCTGATTCAAAAGTGCTGAATACTTTAGTTAGCCCTGCAAATTCCTAATTGTAGCCACTGTTATTGGTGAAACATAACTCTGACTAGAAGCGCAAAATATTTGCTTGCACTGTTGTAGTGATTACAGTCTCTTACTGAAACTATGGTTTTAATTCGCTAATCTCAATCTCTCTCTATCTCTCTCTGCTTCCTATTTACTAGCTTCTCTTTGAATCCTAAACCCCACCCCCCATCTACTCTGAAGACCCCTGGTGCCTCTTGCCAAGCCTCTCTTTCGCACCTCTTTTGTTCCCTTTCAGTCTGTTCTGTCTCCACTGAATACTTCTCCACCCACTGATTTATGCCTTTTTAACCCAGACTCCTTTTCCCTCTCTCCCCCTTAGGCGGCAACCCCTGACCTGGTACTTCTGAAGCCAGCATCCAGACAAATTCGCTCGCGAAAGGTGGAGCCTTCCCCTACCTCTATCCCCTAAGGCCAGCACCCACAGGACAAGCAACCAGGTATAGCTTCCTCAGGCTCCTCACTCTGCTAGCTCGAATGTACTGTCTGGCCCTCTGATTGACCAGGACTGCTAGCGCAAAGCCTCTGACTGGACAATCCTGCAAGCCCTTTTTGGACTGCTGCTTTTCCCTCTTGCTGGCTCCCCGGTAATTGCCTCTGATTAGGGTAATTTGAATGTTTATCTTAGCCCTGCCAATTCCTGGTTGTAGCCACTGTTACTGTTGTAATATAGCTCAGATTAGAAGCGCTAAATATTTCACTTAGCACTGCTAATTCCCAGTTATAGCCACTGTTACTGTTGTAATATAGCTCCAATTAGAAGTGCTAAATATTTCACTTAGCCCTGCTAATTCCTAGCTGTAGCCACTGTTACTGCTGAAATATAACTCTGATTAGAAAGCGCTGAATATTTTACTTAGCCCTGCTAATTCCTAATTGTCGCCACTGTTACTGGCAAAACATAACTCTGACTAGAAGTGCAAAATATTTGCTTGCACTGTTGTAGTGATTATAGCCTCTTACTGAAACTGTGGTTTAACTTGTACTCTCAATCTCTCTCTATCTATCTCTCTGCCTCCCATTTACTAGCTTCTCTTCAACTACTAACCCCACCTCTCCGTCTACTCGGAAGACCCCTGGCACCTCTCACCAAGCCACTCTTTCTCACCTCTTTTGTGCCCTTTCAACTTGCTCTGTTTCCTCTGAATACTTCCTTGCCTACTGAGTTGTGCCTTTCTAACCCAGGCTCTTTTCCATCTCTCCCCCTTAGGTGGCAACCCCTGACCGAGTGCTTCAGAAGCAAGCATCCAGCTGAATTTGCTAGGGAAAGGTGGAGCCTTCCCTGCCTCTATCCCCTAAGGCCAGCATCCACAGGACAAGTAACCAGGTACGACTTCCTCAGGCTGCTCGCTCTGCTAGCTTGAATGTACAGCCTGGCCCTCTGATTGGCCAGGACCACTAGTGTGAAGACTCTGATTGGACAATCCCTCAAGCCCTTTTTGACTGCTGCTTTTATCTCTCACTGGCTCCCGGCGCTACCTCTGATTAGGTAATTTGTCCCACCCACCTCCCAGGCTGACGACATTAAATACTCATTAACTCCACCTCTTCTACACAGCTCCCTCCCCACTGGATACCCCATGGCCATGGACGTTAAAGCAACAACACCTCTTACACAGTCACCCTTCCCTCGCAATGTTCAAGCAGGTTATTCCTTTGCTAGCCACCGAGGCAATAAAAAGGGCTGCACTCTTGTCCTCCTTATTGTAACAACACTCTGTGCAGTAGGCCTCTGTAACCACAGTGGATCACCCCCACAGTCCCTGAACCCTGAACCATGCCTTAGAACTAGTGGCATGATTCTAGTGTACAGGGCTACAGACACCATACTGAACCACCAGGAGTACTCTCTACCTCCTGCTTACCCATGGTACCAAGCTGCCACCCCCTGCTATGGCACCCCCATGCTTCTAACTCCATTTAAACCATTGCTGAAGAACTACCAGCCATTTCCCAGCAAAATTGGATGACGGAAGGCACAGACCACAATAACTATCAGCCTCATGAACAGGAAGGTGGTTTTCATGCTGCTACTCCTATCCGGCAATGTACTTGCTAACCCAGGCCCTCCTACTATTTCGGGTACTGGTGGGGGTAAGACCAAAGGCCTTAGAATCACTGCCATGAATATATGATGCCTAACTGTCACATTTGAACAGTTTCAGGCCTGAATGACCCACCATGGCCCTGACATCATATGCCTTATGGAGACATGGCTGACAGACAAGATAAAAGATAATGAAATAGCACTAGCTGGGTACCAAGCTTTCAGGATTGATAGGAGAAGCAAGAAAGGTTGAGACTGCCTCATCTATGCTAGGTATTCCCTCCACTGTTCCATCCTCCCCACCACTGAACTGGCGGATGACTATAAACTCCTAGTGGTTAAAGCCAGACACTTTGAGCGACTACTCCCCGATCATGTACTTGTGGTCCAACAAAATCAAAATCCCTCCCCCCAAAACAATTGAAAGTAGGGTCCTGAAGAAAGGCCAAATAGGGCTGTCAAAGCAGCACTCTCCTTGTACAACTGTCCCCCCATTGACCTTCTTCCAGACCTAGACATGGCTGTAAACTACTTCACTGAGGGATTCAACAGAATCTGCTATCACTTTGCCCCTTTGAGGAGAAGGAAAGTTTGTGGGTATAGTAATGGCTGGATCTCTTTAGAACTCCTTGCCAAAATGCGGGAAAGCAATAACCTCTGGTCAAAAGCCAGGTTTACTGGAAACAAGTGTGACTGCCAGTGCTACAGAACCACCAGAAATCTCTGCATGAAGCTCATACAACAGGCCACAGCTAACTACCATACAGAACAGCTCAATAGGAGCTGGGGTGATGAAAAGAGGTTCTGGGAGAACATAAAATGTCTCCTTGGGAAGGATGAGGAGAAGTACCCACAAATGCTTAATATTAATGGCTCCTCCACATCTGACCCACTCCAAATTGTGGAATCCTTCAACTCAGCCTTCACAAACCTGAGGTCTGTTCTCTCTCCTACATATTTGCACCCCACTGATGATCCTTCCGGATGCAAGCCAACCACCAACATGCATCCTGATTTTTATTTCAAGACAGTAACAGTTAAAGAGGCCCTGACACATGTAAAAAAAGTGCTAGGTAAGACAAGACCGGGCAGTGATGGAGTTGACATGAAATTACTATCCCTTACTCTTGATATTCTCATAGTGCTTATAACCAAACTATTTAATAAGTCACTGATCCTTGCCAAATTCCCAGCAGTCTGAAAACAGGCACTTGTGACCCCCATTCATAAAAGAGGTGACAGGTCCTCTATCTCCAACTACAGGCTGATCTCTATCCTCTCCCCCCATCTAAGGCCCTGGAAAAGATTTTTGCGGAGCAACTCACAGAATACCTCAACAAATATCAATTGCAATACCCCAACCAGCATGGGTTCAGGCAGAACCATAGTACTACCACTGCCCTGGTGGAGTACACAGACTATGTGCACCAGGCATTGGATGAAGACAAACTGGTTGGGTAGGTGTTTATCAATTTAATGAAAGCATTCAACACCATCAACTACTCTCTACTCTTGGCCCAGTTGCAGAATCTGGGTGTGGCGGCCAACACAGTAGGCTGGTTCCAAGACTGCCTGTCTCTCACATCTCAACGTGTCAAAGTTGGACAAACCATGTCGGGTACTAGAGAAGTCTCATTGGGTGTCCCCCAGGGGTCTATATTAGGACCCCTACTCTTCAGCCTTTTTTTGAACAACCTGCCTAAAGCCTGCAACTCCAAATTAATCTTATATGCCGATGATGCGGTCCTTCTCAACAGCAGCACTCACATTGACTGTCTCCAGACGGAACTACAGGACTCCTTCAAACAAATCAGAGGGCCGGTTCTGTGAGCATAAACTTTTGCTCAATTATAAAAAGACAAAGATCATGCTCCTATCCAGTACCCAGCTTAAGAAAAAGTTCCCCTCCATTGTCATATCCAACATCGGCAGTGCATTGTTGGAACAAGTGTACTCGTTCAAGTATCTGGGGGTCACCCTTGATGACACCCTCGCCTATACTCAACACATTGACTCGGTGGTCAAGACAGCGAATTCTAAACTAGGAGTACTATACAGGCACAGAAATTTTACCTCACTCCTGCAGCCCTCTGCCTCTCAGTCGCCAGCTCCATCCTACCAACTATTGACTATGGCCTGGCTGTTTATGGGGCAACCATGGATACAGCACTAAAGAGGGTGCAAATCACATTCAGTGAGGCCTGCAGACTCACCCTAGCTGCTGAGTGACTTACGCATACTTGATCACTGTAGGAGCAGACAAACTGGTTGCCACTTATGTTTAGGATCAAGTTCCAAACCTGTCTTCTTGGCAAAAAAGCACTAATGGGCAAGGCACCCCCATGCATATCTGATTTCCTCTCTCAGACAGACAGGAATAGCACCAGAGGCAGGATGCGGGGAGCTCTCTCCATGCCTTTTCATCAAACCATACTTGGACAACATGTCTTCTCCTACAGAACCCCCTCCCTCCGTGGCTTAATGAGTTCCCAGACTCCACTCTCAATGCCTCCAGCCTCTTCTGCTTCAAATCCGGCCTTAGACACTACCTTTCCTCTAGCACCACATGTGCCTGCCCTCTGAAGACATGACTCCTCCCACTATGCAAGTCTACTTTCTAGATTCCATGACATGACATTCGAGTCAGCCCAGGGCTACTAATCCAAACCCATCTTCTTTCCCTGGCTCCCACCCTTTTTACTCCCTCCCCCTCCTTCTCCTGGCCTTTTCTGCCCTCGCTCACACTTCTTCTGATTAGGCTCACTCCTTCCTATCCTCTCACTTCCATAGCCTTCCCAGCCCCCCCCCGTACTGTCCACTGACAATATATCTCTTATACCTCTACCCCCACCACCCCCTCAACCCCTCTGTTGCCTCACCCGTCCTTTACTACCTGCCCTCTCCCACCTCTGCCATTTTACCTGTGGCCCTCATCAGAGGTGTCTCTCTCTCTCTCCTCATTTCACAATTGTCACACAATTCTGGTTTGTGCTCTAGTGCTGTAACAATTCAAATGTTTGTAATGATATTTTAATAGTTGTGTGTTAAATTTGTCTGTTGCTTCTTGCCCTATGGCTATGCTTGCAATGTGTCTGTTTTTTTTTTCCTTTTGACATGGAACCTTTATAAAAGAGCCTGTGCTCAAAGGCTATATTCTGAAACTATAAATAAATAAATAAAACCCCTGCCCATCTCAGCCCAACCACCTTGCTAACCAGCCTTGAGAGTACCATCGAGTGGCCTTGTAGTTTTACATTCATGTTATTATCCACTCTAACACGATACAATGACCCTCCTTTTCCACACTCAGAAGTATTTCAGGGTTTTCTCTTAGGCATAGCTGTGCCCCCTCATAAAACAAGAAAAAACAACCTTGTATATTTTAGCTCCAAAACTCACTACAACTAGAGCCTCATTGAGTCACTCTGTTTTTTATGGCTTTGGACGCAGCCTACAGCCATCTTGCTATCTGTAGCTTGAAAATGGAGTATCGTGGAACACATTTTTTTTATACTTTTGAATGTATCCTTCCACATCTACAAATCACTATGGCAACTAAAATAAAATAATCCCTCCTTTCTGTTTAGAATATTGGAGACATAACTCCAAGCTGCTTATCAGATGGCCATTAGGAAATTGAAGCAACTTGTTAAATATTGGTTGCCTATTAAACTGGAGATCTGTTTTCTTCCTTCGAAATGCAACAGCTTGCACATTTATATGCCTAGCATTTAAGTATTTTTTGCTATTAACTTCAGTTAGACAGGAATATATTTCAAGAAAGATTCATACCTCAGAAATGTACCCTTTCTCAGAAAATTTATGAAGATTTACACTGTTTTCTAACCTCTCAAGACGTATCTGATAAAATGCAAGGTCTTCAGTGAACTACCCAGACTAAATATATAAATTTATTTTTGACATCAAGGGCTGTGCCTGCTTCCCAAGCATAGCAGATAAGAGCTACTGAGATCTCTTATAGTAAGTGTGTGTGTGTGTTTGGGGGACTGGTGGAGAAACAGTCAAACTCCTGGCAAGGAAGACCTTATCTAATGAATTAACTGCTGACAAGCCATGAATGAGAAATTCAGCTCTATAATTATCTGATTTCCTTATGTTCCCATACAGAGTTATAAAAAGTCAAAACAACTGAGAAAGAAATTTGTAGGGGACAACAGTTGAGTTTTTTTTTTGTGTTGTGGAACTCCAACTCTAGGTTGTGGAACATAAATGTATTGTTTGTGGTTGAAATAAGCAATCTAAACAGTAAGAAGGTCTGAACAGTAGTACTGTAATTTACAGTATTAATAATGTAATGTGCATAATTTCTATAAATAAGTTTGTGGTCTGATAATAATGCAGCCAGGTTATGCGTTAACTTGCTTTGATCTCTCACAACATGTAATAGTAGTAATTATAAAATGGGTATACAATTTCCTGCATCTTGATTGGTTAAGAGGTACCATATGCCGTGTCCTTATCAGGACATATACTAGCAACTGGCACTACATATGCCAAGCAAAACGCTGCACACTCTGAAATCAGTGCGTGATACCCACAGGTCTCTTAACTGCGGCTCCACAACTGGCATCAGATCGAAGTGCAAAAGCTGCACCGGGAGAGCTCTGCCACCAGCCATCAAAAATCTACCACACTAACCACTGTCACACTACACAGACAACTAAGCTCTTCGAAGGGGTTGTCTCCGATGTTGAAAACAGAACCCTCCCCTTAGAGTCACAGACAAACTCTCTACAAAGCGCACAGCCTCATTTCACAACTAAATAAAACATTTTAAAATAAAACTGTAACCTGTATTGCTGCATAAAACCAAGCTGTAAGAAATGGAATGCTGCGGTACTGCTTCACCAAACGCAACTCTCAATTAAATCTTAACCTGAGCCGCGATCAAATATTTAAATGCAAAGTACCTCTCTTCCCCTTCAAAACATCAGGCAAGCAGGCGCTACTCCACCATTATCGTCTTTTTTCAGCGCCAGTAGCGGCAAAATCACGGGCCGCACTATGGTGGTTCATGGGGACTACGCTGGCTCTAAAACGCAACTGACACCAAGCACACGCCAATGTAACAAAACAGTCACTCTTAGTTAAATCAACTGCAATTAAAAATGAAAAAAAAAGAATTCTACAAAGTATAGCCATATTGGTGCTCGGACAACACATGATGGGACCAGGAATGAAACACCTATACAACAAGGAGAATGCTTTTAATATGAGTGAAGCTGACAATCATTTATGAGGCTGCCACTGTTTCTAAAGCACAAAATACTATAAATTATAAAAGAACGAATAGTACATAAACTTCCTGTTGGTGTTGATGATGGAGAGGTCTGGAACACTCATATAAAACAAAGAAATTATATTATAGAGGGACTATTTTTTCACTATTTCTCCTATTAAAAGCTTTGTTTGTTTACTCTTGAAACTCTGTTCCTATTTTATTTACAAAGTGCAGTGCCCATTTATAAGTGGAATAAACACTCCGAGGTGTGGTTTATGGCTTGATGAAACACTTCCCAGGTGCTAAAGTCACTGGTATAGCGCCTGGGCTCATCATGCACCTGGGGCGGCTCTTTATCAAGCCATAAACCACACCTCGTCATGTCTTATTCCTTACATATTTTATTCTGAAAATTCAGAAAAGGATAGCCCAATTGAGCCAAGGCTCATTTTCAATGGGGTCCCAATGTATAAAATAAACAGTTACACAGAATATGTACATAAATACAAACATAACAAATACAAAATACAAAATACAGCCTGTATCAAAAGACACAATACTGTACATGACCAACATGTAGATGTTTTTCAATTAATTACAACAAACGTTAGGCATTTCAGCACTTTTTACAAGCCAAGATCTTATTTGATGCCAAGATGGAGGCGATATTGACTTGATATATAATGTGCTATTTTTGAGAATAAAAGAGATCATGCCATTTATTAGGAGGAAAATTATTGTTTAGATACATAGACACTGTCAGCAGATAAGGGTCTATGGCCCACCCAGTCTGCCCATTTGAACTTGTAAGTTCCCTTTATGTTTTTCTGTATTATATTTTTAGAAAGTTTCATGGAGGCTTGATATTATTCCTGAAATGTCAGAGATCTTCCTGGGGAACTTGCAAGATACTGGTATATCACTATACCATTTACAAAATTCCTAATCAAACAACTGGAAACAGAAGACTGTTTTTTGTCGTTTTATAATATGATGTACTGTGTGTGTATTTACTGAGTTGCTGGATCAGGGTCTTGAAGAAAATAATAACATTTACTTAACTCATTCAAGATTCCATCAAGAGGACAGAAAAAAAAGTCTATGTGCATTTGTGTGAAAACTAACAACTATAAGATGCAAAAAATAGCATTTGTGTGTGTGTGTGTGTATATATATATATATATATATATATATATATATATGATGTGTGTGTGTGTGTATGTATGTATGTATCTAGAGAAATGTCTGCATTTGCAATACATTTGTTTACAGGCATTGCTAGTATCTTTTGAAAGATTGTCCAACTTGTGATTACTAATTTTGAGTATAGTTCATGAAATAATGAGTGTGATATTTGTTATTTCATATAGTCCCCCATTGTGCCTTATGCATACCATATAAATCCAAATAATTCCAAGTCCATCTTGACATGTAATACAGAGATCTTTTCCTGATAAAAGTCTGCTGATATAAAAAATAAAGAACAAAGTCATAAATAAGGAACCAGTGGCTTATGGAAAAATCTACAAGGATTTATACAGGGATTTGATTCTGCCACTGTGGGAAAAACACAGGAAAAATGAGGGCTTCTTACAGGGAAATTGTTATTTGGGTCTGGGAGCACTGAATATTTTTTATCCTATATTTTGTATCCTGGATAGGGCATGGGAGATGCTACATCTCATTGTCATAGGGATCTTCATTTATACATTTTTGCACTGTATTTACTCAGGCTGTCCCAGATTAGATGCAATATCTTGTTTTCATTTGGGTCATGATTTTATCATTTTTATAATGTATTTATTCAGGATACCTACTCCACAGCCCCCGTATTCAAAGGAGATGCACAGGTCATCACAGCGGAAAAGGGAGATGTGCCGTGCAACTCCAACATGGCACAGCAGTGTGATATTTAAACGTGCAGGATGTGCAGGAAGCTACATTTAAAGACTGCCTTAGAAAGATTCTGCTAATAGCTTGGCAGAAGACACCAGGAGAAAGGACTGCTGTGTGACTGAACTTCTCTGCTGGGACTAAAGTAGAAGAACTTTTGTATTTGGACCTTTAATTTAGGGTAAAAAAACTAACATACAAAACAAACAAAAAAAGTGTGTGTTTGGGTTAACTGAACTGAATGGGTAACTGAAACGTCATCTAGGTGTAAATCTCAGGTGACTGAAAGGACTTAACTGTTGTGAGGTTTAAATTACTTGTAGAAGATCTGGTAAGTAGGGAGAGTGGCTTAGCTAGAAGGAAGCTACATTTAAAGACTGCCTTAGAAAGATTCTGCTAATAGCTTGGCAGAAGACACCAGGAGAAAGGACTGCTGTGTGACTGAACTTCTCTATTGGGACTATATTGCCCTCCTTCCCTTCCCTCCACCCAAAGCTAGTTCTATTTTTATAGGCACAGGATTTGACTGACAACAGGAACTTCCTGTTTAAGAGCAGGAAGTGAGTGATCACAGAACCACCAAGGACCCACCATCCTAGAAGGGCAAGAGTAGCTCTCCTGCCCCCTCTAGCTGCTGGAGGTCTGCCTCTGAACAAGTAAGTGGTCTACTGAGAAATATAGGATATTCTTGTCTCAGAACAGGACAATCAGGAGCTTAAAGGGCACACAGGCAGAAAGTAAGGAGAGAGAAAAAACAGAGGAAAGAGTAAGGATTGCAAACAGTTAAGGGGCCAGAAATAAGACATGATTGGAGTGGTGCAGTGCAGTGGCTGTGGAGCAGCAGTCTTCCGGGAGATGTTCTGGAGGATGCAGGTTTGTCCCATCTGCAGGCACCTCTCTGGGCTGAGGGAAGAGGTTGCTCATCTCCAGGCTGAGTTGGCCAGGATTTGTGGGGCCTCTTCCATCCAGGGACCACCAGTGCCACTGCCATTGCCTCAGAGGTTGCCAAGAAAGAGGAGCGTTGGACCACAGTGGGCTCAGGGAGGGTGAGTGGAGGAACAGAGGCACATCCCTCCAGTTGTACCTCTCCACAATTCCTATGCCATTCTGGCAAAGTGTGGTTCCTCTATGGAGGCACCTACAGTGGAGACCAAGGAGGATGCTGGGAACCTCCACAAAGGAGACCCACAGAAGGGTGGCAGGGGACCCTGCAGGGGAAGGAAACAACTCCTGGTGGGGGACTCCATTGTTAGGAAGGTAGAACTGGGCAAGGAAGGGGAGAGGGAGGTAAGGTACCTGCCTGGCACCATGGCTTGGAGGGACAGGGAACAAATCCTCAGGATTGCCGGAGCAGCTGAATATGGGAGGGAGCTGGATGTCATTGTCCACTTAGGGACAAATGACCTGGCTAAGAAAGGGATTGGAGAAGTGCAGGAAGAGTTTGTGGAATTGGGGAGGGGCCTTAGTCAAGTAGCACGCACGGTAACCTTCTCGGAGGTGCTACCCATCTATGGCATAGGAGAGGCTAGGGTGTTCCGTACCATGGGATTCAATCAGTGGTTGAAACTGGTGTGGAGCTCAGGGATTTGGCTTCATTGGGGACTGGGGTCCACCAGGAGTGATGGCCTATACTGGCATGATGGGCTGCATCTGTCCGGGAGGGAACCAGGATCCTAGGTGATAGGTTTAAATGCTTCATTGGCAAGCTTTTAAACCAGCCAGGGGAGGCACTGGAAAGGAGCAGGAAAATCTAGCCCCCAAACAATCACGGTAGTAAGTGTGGCAAACACCAACATGGAGGTGTCGATAGGAGAAGGGCAGGGTAAATGGAGAAAGTGACAAAGGCAAGAAGGACAGGATGGGGCAAAGGGGGTAAGGCCATCAGGAAATGGAGGGTAATGAGTACCAATGTTCGTAGTCTGGGCAACAAGCTCCCTGAGCTGATGGCCTTAATGGAAGAGGGATGCCTGGATATCGTAGCAGTCACAGAAACATGGTACACAGAGAACCATGACTGGGATATTAACATACCGGGTACATAACCTACAGGAGAGACAGGCAGGGAGAAGAGGGGAGGAGTAGCTCTATGTAAAGGAAGGGATAAAAGCAACTGAACAAAAGAGTAAACAGGGAGGAGCGGAGGCACTGTGGGTCACCTTGGAGACTGGAAAGGGCACCACAATCTGCACAGGGGTTGTGTACAGACCCCCATGTCAGGGAGAAGGAATGGACAAGGATATGATGGAAGACATTCTTAGAATGGCAGAGAAAGGGGAGGTACTGTTGATGGGAGACCTGAATATGCCAGATGTTAACTGGAGCACATTTGCTGCAGCCACATCCAAGAGCAGGGCCATTCTTGACTCCCTACAGGTGGCAGGCATTAGACAGCTAGTTTCGGAACCCACTCGTGAGGGAGCAATCTTAGACCTCATACTCTCAAACGGGGGCAGTGAGAGGATCTCAGATCTAGAAGTGGGTTGCCATCTGGGGACAAGTGACCATCAAACAGTGTGGTTCACGTTAAACTCAGCTACAGAGTCAAGGCATACAAAAGTGAGGGTACTGGACTTTAGGAGGGCTGACTTTGGCAAGATGGGAGAGTGCCTCAGAAAAGCACTAGCAAACAGGCTAGAAGGAGGTGTGGAGCAACAATAGGAATTATCAAAACTGCCATCACAGAGGCAACAAGCCTTTGTGTGAAGCAAATAAACAAATCAAAATGAAAGAAAAAGCCACTATGGTTCTCAAGAGAGGTGGCTGTGAAAGTCAGGAAGAAAAAGATAGCATTCCAGAAGTATAAGGAAACACAGAAGGAGCAGGACAGAGAGCTGTACCAGTTAAGGCAGAAAGAAGCAGGGAGGGAAGTCAGAATAGCAAAGGCCCAAACTGAGGAAAAGATAGCCAACTCAGTTAAGAAGGGGATAAACCTTTATAGGTACATCAGCGAGTGTAGAAAGACAAAGGGAGGGATAGTGAGGCTGAATAGAATGAACGGTGGTGGGCAGAGGGGACAGTGAAAGCAGGAATACTGAATGAATATTTCTGCTCAGTATTCACAAAAGAGGAGGGGGAAGTGCCTAATCCAATTAACAGAAGCACTCTTGATAGGGGGGGTCGATCCCAGTCCTTTTACAGAAGAAAGGGTTCTGCAAGAACTCCTAAAACTGAAGGTGGACAAAGCAATGGATCCTGATGGAATTCACCCCAGAATTCTAAAAGAATTAAGGAAGGAACTAGTGAAACCACTGGCTACTCTTTTTAATAAATCATGAGAGGACGGTGTGGTACCCGAGGACTGGAGGGAGGCGGATGTGATTCCCTTCACAAAAGTGGGACCAAGACAGAGGCAGGAAACTACAGACCTGTCAGTCTGACCTCTGTGGTAGGGAAAGTGATGGAGTCACTTCTGAAGGAAAGAATTGTTGAGTACCTAGAGGTCAGTGGTGCACAGGATCCAAGGCAGCATGGGTTCACAGTGGGAAGGTCATGTCAGACGAATCTAATAGATTTCTTTGACTGGGTGACCAAAGTAGTTGACCAGGGAGGGGCTGTGGATATGACCTACCTAGACTTTAGCAAGGCATTTGACACAGTCCCACACAAAAGATTATTAGTCAAATTAACCAGCCTGGGAGTGGGTCGCAGGGTGGTAGCCTGGGTAAAACATTGGCTGGACAACAGGACACAGAAGGTAATTGTAAATGGAGTCCACTCTGAAGAAAGGACGGTTACTAGTGGGGTACCGAGGGTTCAGTATTGGGTCCAGTCCTTTTAATGTCTTCATCAGTGGCATTGCAGAGGGACTGAAGGAAAAGGCGCCTTTTGCAGATGACACAAAGATCTGCAACAAGGTTGATACACAAGGAGGCGTGGAAAGGATGAAAAGGGACTTGGCAAGGTTGGAGGAATGGTCAGACGATGGCAGCTAGGATTCAATGCAAAAAGTGCAAAATAATGCACCTGGGAAACAAGAACCCAGGGAAGAATACACAATGGGTGGGAGGTAGTAACAACAACAAAACAGGAAAGGGACCTGGGGTTAATCATATCAGATGACCTTAAGGTTAGAAAGCAATGTGAGAAGGCAGTAGGGAGGCGGGGTATACTGGGATGTCTAGGAGAGGCATCAGCAGCAGAAAACAGGAAGTTGTTATCCCTCTGTACAGACAATTGGTGAGACCCCATCTGGAATACTGTGTCCAGTTCTGGAGACCCCATCTCCAGAAGGACATAGACAGGATAGAGGCAGTCCAGAGGAGGGCAACTAAAATGGTGCAGGGTCTGCAAGAGAGCCATAGGAGGAGAGACTAAAGAGCTTTATATGTATACACTTGAGGAAAGAAGGGAGAGGGGGACATGATAGAAACTTTTAAGTACCTCAGAGGAATCAACAAAGTCCAAGAGGGTAGCATCTTTCAGAAAAAGAGACTTGCAAGAACAAGGGGACACAATTTAAAGATAGAAGGAGGGCGGTTCAGGGGCAATGGGAGGAAGTATTATTTCACAGAGAGGGTAGTGGATGCATAGAACAGCCTTCCTGAGGAAGTTGTGGGGTCTAAAACTGTGGGAAAATTCAAGAATGCATGGGACAGACATAAGGCAATTCTTGTGGGGGGCAGGAAGATATAGGCTGTTGGTTAACTAGGATCTGCGGCCTATCCTGTAGGTAGGGAAATGGGCAGACTAGATGGGCCTAGCAGTCCTTATCTGCCATCAAAGTCTATGTTTCTATGCTGATTGCAAGGGAATGGGCCAGGGCACACACAAATGGTATGCCGTGCAAGTCAAAGGGGCATTCCCATGCATATGCCGTGCTGCAGCATATTCAGTGGGAATGAGCCCCTTGCAGTCCAGAGCACTATGGCCCACAGTCAGACCATGAATAGCTGGCCTAACCCAGCCAGCCACCCACAGGCAGGCTGCGGATGTGGACCCAGGTGCACAGCAGCCTGCCAGCCCAGGTAGACTAGAGGTACCCCACTTTGCCCTTTCCATCCCCAATCTATCCAACTCCATCCCTGAAGAGTGCCATAGTTTAGGGCCCCCCCAGACTCGATCGCACTAGAGGAAACCATGATTAATATCCATAGCATAGAGGACCCCCACCCACCACCCCTGTATGCAGACACCCTCACTCCTCTCATACTTGACCTGTTGCAAAGACTGACACTGCCTTCCATACCCTGCCATGGCCAGCCATTGACTGCACTGAACCCAGGCTGGGGACCTGCACTTTGGAATGACCCAACTAGCTGCGCCGTGCATTGGGGCACCATGCAAGCTGTGGACCCACCAATGTATGCAGCCATGTGTACCTCCCTGGCAAACTGTAAGAGAGAATTTACATACCTCCAATGCATGCCTTGCCAGTGCTGTATTGTCCTACTGTCAAACACCACTACAAGTCCACACTCTCCCCCTTTCTCCAGGGTAACATGCCACCCTCTAGACTGCTGAGGTGTCCCAGGCACCATGGAGTGCAGTATCCTGCAATGCTATTTGCAGTGAACACTTCAGCCAATGGATAGTTCATCCGCAGTTCCCCAATTGTACAAATGAATGGGAGGTCAGCTGTAACATGCCTGTTTTGTGACCTATGTGAGTGGGTACAGCATTGACCCTCACCCACACTGAGCAATGCAGTGGCACCGGGATGATGAATCTACATGCGAGTGCCTGAGGTGTATGGCCACTGGGCGTTATCACCCACACACAGCTCATGCCTATGTATAACACATTCCAGCATCCTACTGTGAGTTATTCACCACCTGACAATACAGTGGTACAATCCCATCACAGAGCCAGTCATTGCAATGGCATGGGCTGGGGGGCAGGGAGGGGGTGTCTGTACACTGTTGAGGGGGAGTGGGGGTCACCACACTATGGACATGAACTGTAGGCATATTCAGGTGCAATCAGGGATGGCATCGGGGTCCCTACAGTATGGAAACAATAGAGCCTGGACTCCAGTATGATCGGGCTGGTGGAACAGGTGGGAGGGTGCCACTTTATCACCAGAAACTTCAGGGTCTATACCTCTTGGGAATGATCGGGGTCAGGGCTTGGGGGGCGAGAGCTGCTCCGGCGCATTCACCCCCATGCCAACATACAAATAGGCTGGTAATAAGCATGCATAAGGCCCATTTGCACCCTGCATGCTCAATTAGTTCATTTGCATTCCTGGGCTGAATATCGCTGATGGGGGCTATGGCACATACTGGTATGTGCCACGCATTCCGCCTGGAAGGTATTCAGTTGGGGTTGCCCTGGATGCACCTAACTTAGTGGCTGCCTGCACTACGACTCCCATCCAGGGTCACATTTTCAACAGGTACAATGAAGCCCATCAGGATGAAGCGCAGTGTCACAAGTTTACTGTATGACACAAGGGATTAACTCTCATTGAAATTGCATTGCTTGCTGCAGTAACTCTACTGCAAAATTCTGCAGTGCTGTGCTTCATACTGGTGGGCTTCACTGTTTGCACACCCTGTACTGATGGTGCATTCTCTTTGAATATTTTATCAGTGTTGACTGGTGCACCCTCTTTGAACAATGCATTTTTTGCTCGTACATTGGTCCGGCACTTACTATGTCCCTCCCGATGTAAAATATTGTTTTCAGTGCATTTTGATTTTACACAATGCAGCATAATATTGTGTAGATATAGAGCCCCACTGAAAATAAGATGTCATTTCTTTTGTGAACTATCCAGGCTAAATATGTAGCAATCAGCAGGCATATTCTAGGAAAACACACTGTAAAAATGTGTAAAAGGAAGACCACATTGACACTGCCTCTCCACAGATCTGCACTGTGCAAATTCATTAGATAGAAATAATGGGTAAAAGCATACCACAGCAATATCGGCTCTGACCAGAATTTTTTTTTTTGTTAGGACCGACACTGTAGGACAATCTTCAACCACTTCCTATTACTGCTGGGCTCTAATGCTGGATTCATGCCTCAGTATGGCCTTGTGTGGGCTCCAAAAAGCACTACAGGTATGAGAAACAATCATTCTGGCCTACTAGCAGTGATAGGATAAGGTAGTGGATCATTATGCAGCCTTTGACCAAATAAGAGTGCCAATGTGAAAAAATTAAGTTGACTCAAGGGGTCTCTCAGGGCTATGTGGAGAGGGTGTGAGGGGCTGAGATGGTTGGGGGGAATTTCAGTTCTTATAAAGGTACAAGCAGGCAGGGTAATAGGGGTAAATGGGGGCTGCAGTCTCTGTCAAATTTACTGGGCCAGTTTCTATGCAATATCTGTGGCCATCCCCAAATTCTGCAACTGGCTTTGATTTTTGTGGCAATCGCTGCATGCTGCAGAACCACAGAAAACAGGAGCCTTGCCTATGGCTGGTCAACAACCACTTATGTCCCTCCCTAGAGATACCATTCTAAATGGTAGTATTTTGAAAGACAGAAACTCGATTCCCCAAGTTTCACTATCCCCACTCCAGTAGCCCAAAACATGGTTGCCCAACATGCGAAGTTTTCCCGCGGTAGAGTTTGTTATAAAAAGTAAGGGGGGGAATACGGGGTGTGAAGGCCCCCAAAACACAGAACAAAGGAAAACTTCACATGTCGGGCAACCATGTTTTTGGCTCCTGGGGTCAGGTTAGTGAAACTTGGGGAACTGAGTTTTTAGATTTCATAATATAGCCTTCTACACTCCATGGGGTCTAGCAATTTAGCAAAGCATTATTAGCATTTTGTGTACTCAAAACATTTTACATGGAACAATAACAAACAACATAAAGTAATAATCCTGTTTGGCATAATCAAAGTCTCTTTGCCCAGCCCTTAGTGGCTGACATCAGCCAGGCTCCATCATCTTCTTGCTTCGAAGGTCACATTCTGCTAAAGAGTAACTGAAATAGAGAAAGGACAAACAACAAACAAAACGAAAGTATTTTTATGATAGAGAGATTAAAACCTTTATTTTTCCACAGGATGGTGCTTAAAGGACTAAAAAGCCCTGTTTTTCAAAGCTGTCCTGATGTTCAAGTGGTTTCAGACAAAGATATAAACTAGATAGCAATACATACAGTTAGTAAAATCTACATAGACAAGAAGTTAATTTCACCTCTAATAATAATAGGCAGAGATAACAAAGTATTTGGTCAAATAGTTACTTGTGTCAAAATCATCACTGTTTAAAAAGATGACAAACATAACTTTATATGTATGGAACTAAACATTAAGTAAAAGAACGATATCTAGCCACCCCTCACCCACATCCTGAGAAACCAATTAAGGTTTAGCTCTTCATCAGATGTCTTCAGGCCCAGGCTACTTGAACCAGTCCATTAAAAGCTTGTAACAAGATTGTTCCATCAGGTCCTTTCGCCTGAATGAATTTGGTGGAGATTCTTCCATCAGGCCAGGCCATCACTGCCACTCCCACTTGGATACCCCGTCCCACATGCAAAGTGTCTACCATGTGCTGAGCACTATGCTGTAACCACTCTTCAGTTCACTGCTGCATATCAACCGTTCTCATTCATTCCACTGGCCCCTCCAGTATCCATTTATTTCAACACCATTCTGCTAACCCTCCCCAGGTATCCAGTGACATTGGCACCTTCAAACTAAGCAACTCAGTTCGAGCGACTGTATGTACAGCGATTGTGGAAGGAGAGCGACTATGGAAATTGTGAGGGTAGGAGGGCTAGAATGGTGACTGCAGGATACAGCGCTGCTAGGAGGGATGTCATGGGAAGTAGGATATGGGAGGTAGTTTGGGGAGGTGAGGCTAAGCTGGCCATGTGGGCTTGAGGAGGCAGTGTGTGCCTCCAGTGTGGAAGGACCTGGGTTTGATCCTGAGTTGGTGCGCTACTGTTTTTGGGTGGGGAATGGTTTGGGGGTGTTGTGTTTTTTTTGGTCGGAATTGGGTCCTTACCCCACTGTCAGCCCCTCCTCGGAGTAGATTATTTTTAGATGGGGGGGGGGGTGCAGCCCCCGGATAGAACATAGGATAATGTATGTCGGTATGAGCACCAATGTATTCAGAGTAGTTCACGGTTGCATTTATGTTTTTGGTATTGTGCACACGCCCATAGGTGTGGCACTGTTATGCGTTCACTGTTACAGCGTGGAACCTGCCCACCAAGCCCATACTGAAAGATAGGAAAGTCACAATCCCATTGGTCCTTCACTTTCTAGGCTATTATATGAGCTGCATAGTATGTTGGCCACAGGGGTCCGGTAGTTTTACTAGGCAAGAGCCACATGTTTGTGTGATTTCCTGACCAGGTTGTGATTGCGAGGGAATACACCTTCACCAGCTTCTGCAGAGAGCTGGTATTGATGCTTTAAGGTGCTGGTTTCGGATCAAACTTTCCAGAGGGAGGGGAACACATGCTATAACTGGCTTCATCTTCTTTACTGGATCATGTCCCAAGGCATTGTTAGTCAGAAAATTGCTTGACACAGTACAAGCCTCATTATCAGCTTAGAGTCCTCCAAATCTCTCATCTCTCAAGCCAGATAAACACTTTCTTAAGCTCAGTGTCTATGGTGTCCTCTTTTAGGACATATACTTCTTTGGTAGCTAACTCTGGCAACTTCTCCTTAGGCTCAGGAATGCAAGGCCGAGGTGTGGCATCACTTGCAGCGCAGCAGTTGAGTCAATTGCAAGTTTAGCCATATGCAGCATTTGATACATAAATATACCACCCTTCTTCCAGGTGCAAATTTCAAGCAGCCTTCACATCAGAAAGTCCAGGTCTTCCATCGAGGGCCAGCAATGGGTAACATGGTGGTGTTCACCAGGTGGAAAAAAAATTATTTCTGTTCTCTCTCTAATACCGTGCTGATTTAAAGTGTAATGTGCCTGCGTGTATAGGTGCACACAATAATAAAGGTACAAGGCTTGCTGGTACTCTTTCCAGGGTAGCATTCCCAAAGACTGACCTTAGTCTGCTTTGCACCAGGAAAATGATGTCTTCACTGTCTCTAACGGATTTTTGCTCTCCAAGAGCTATACACCCCCTAGCAATTGTATGTGTTGTCCTGATGTCATCAGGGGGCCACGAGGCTTCAGACACTCCACCCCTCATTCCTCTCCTGCATTGCTGCTGGCTCTCTAGCCCGACCCCTGCCCAAATGTTGACTAACACAGTGGCATTACTGAGTCCACAGCCTCTCATCTCCATATGTGGAGTGCCAAGAAAACCTGCAAATTGGGTGCACGTGCTCTCAGTTACTTTGTGCAGCTGCACCATCTTGACTAAATCACGGTCAGGGAACTTAAACAGCAAAATTCAGATTTTTTCCTTTTCCCAATTGCAACACACTAAAGAGTTCTTGTGGCACACTGGGATATGTACTGGCAGTCCTCCACCTGTCACAAATCCAGGGCAATGAGCCCACACCTGTAACACTCCCCTCCATGCTCCATGTTTATTGTTTATTGATAAATATCGGATAACACCTTTGAGTCAAAGATTCCTTTGCAAAGGTTCCACGTTGCACATAAGACAGAGACAGCCATGAACAAAGTAACAACTAACATAGTAATTAAAGACAATGGTTACAGAATGGTTGCAAATGAATACAGAAAATGCAAAATAGCAGCAGGGAATACATGGTAACAGAGAGCTACTAAACAAGGTACAAAGTGCAAAAGGTTACAGGTACAAGCATAACATTTCAGGGCGATGGCGCTAACCATGCCCAGGAGTTCTTCATTGGCCAAGGCAGGACATTGGGGTCCATTCTCATGGTATAGGCACGCCCAGGGGTGGTGGACCAGTGTTAGGTCCATGGTCAAGGGAGGAGGGGGGAGGTGGAGGGTGGTAGAAATGGAAGGTCAGGTTAAGGGGTAGTCACATACAGATCCCTGGGTGATAAGGTCCCTTAGTTGGGACTTGAACCGACCAAGTTTGGGTTCAGTGAGGAGGGAATTTGGGAGTGAGTTGAGCCAGGATGGGGCCAGATATTGAAATGTTCTTTGGCCTGAGGTGGTCTTGCAGTGAGGCACCCTAAAGTGGGTAGTTGCTGATTGCCATGTGAGGTGGGTAGACAGTGGGAACTGAAGTAGTGGGGAGAGGGCTGGTGGGAGTAATCCTGAGGTGATTTTCTTAGCGAAGAGGCAGGCCTGGTACTTTAGCCTCCTATCGAAGCTGAGCCAGTTTGCTGAGGCATAGAGGGTGCAGGTATGTATAAGTCTAGGACAGCCTGTAGCAAGTCTGCAAGCCTTATTGCGGGCCAGTCTAATCTTGTGTAGTTGGGTGGTGTTGGCTGCACCATAGATGATGATTCCATAATCAATTAGAGATAGAATATATGCAGAGATGGCTAGGCGGAGAGATTCAGGGGGGGAGGCAGTACTTATAGCGGTGAAGGAGACCAATATGTGTATTGACAGCAGTGCTTAGCGTCCGGATATGGTTGTGGAAAGTGAGACCAGTGTCTAGGATGATGCCAAGGTATTTTAAAGTGGTAACCTGCTCAAGGGGGTCTTTCAGTGAGTTCAGAATGAGCAAGGTTGTCCTAGGTTCTTATTTTGGGGGTGTGCAAACACCATGGATTTAGTTTTTTTGTAATTTAGTACTAACCTATGATGAATGAACCAGGATTCAGCTTCAGAAAAGGATTTCTGGAATGCCAAGTGGAGGGCTGTGGGATCAGTCTGCGAGTTGTAGAGGACTGCATCGTCTCCATACAATAGAATTTTTCCCGAGCAGGCATTGGGCAGGGTGTTGAGGAACAGGGAGAAGAGAAGTGGGCCAAGAATAGAGCCTTGAGGGACCCCAGACCTGACTTGGTGGGGGGATGACAGGGAGTGGGCAATCCAGACTGTCTGGGTTCTCTCAGACAGATAGCTGGCAAACCAGTCAATGGTCTCATGGGAGAGGTCTATCTGAGTGAGGGAGTCCAGGAGAAGCGAGTGGTGCACGGTATCAAATGCCTTTGAGAGGTCTATAAAGACAGCGCCAGCAGTGTAGCTGTTGTCCAGGGATGTATGGAGGGCGTTTGTAAATTCTAAGAGGGCAGTGGTGATGCTATGGTTCTGGCAGAAGCCATGTTGTTCAAGACACAGGATACTATATTTAGTGAGGTAGTATGTTAGTTGGGTGGTCACAATTTTCTCCAGGGTTTTAGAGAGGGAAGGCAGGATTGATATTGGGCGGTAGTTCCCAGGCAGGGTGCAGTCACCACTTTTAAGGATAGGAGTGATGAGGGCAGATTTCCATTTGGTGGGGAACTGGCCCAGAGAAGGGGAGCAGTTCAAAAGCATGGTGGGGGAGAACCTCATCGAATGTGAGTCTAAGCAGTTTCAGGTCCAGTGTGTCACTACTGAAATTAGATTTACTAAGGGCTTTGAATAGGAGGGGGCAGCTTCACGCTGGGAAACTGCTTTAAAGTGGAAAGGGGGGTTGGGGAGGGGCAGTGTGGTGTAGGGTGGGTGGGGGAGAAAAAATTGGGGTGGAGAACACCAGTGAGGTCAGAGAAGGTGCCATTTAATGTATCTGCAATAAAGGCTGGGTCTGAGGTGATAGATCTGTTAGCCCTGATATGGGTAGGCGGGGCAGTGGAGGCTTTGCCACTTAGTGTTTTGAGTGAGTCCCAAAACTTGCGACCTGAGCCCCATGTTGTTTGTTTATTGTAAATCTAGGAATTAATACCTTTGAGCCAAGGCTCTTTTACAAAGGTTTCATGTCAAAATCAGTTACAGACAAATAGAGGTACAGGGTTGCACAAATAGCTAAAATCTAAGACATTTATGAACAGCAGATAAATCACTTAAGCACTTTCACTGTATAGAAAACAAGTGAGGAGGGAAGATAGGTAAGGGAGGTAAGTTAGTCAGTGTAAGTAAGAAAAGAGGAAAGAGGGGGTAGGAGGAAGGAGCAGAGCAATTGTAGGAGACGAGGATCCATTAGTAGGCCATTGTCAAGTAAGAGGGCAAGGGAGGAGGAGTGAGAATAGAATAGGAGATTAAACAAGGCAGTCACAGGAGTTTGAAGTGGCTAGGTGAGAGAACAGTCTGGATTTAAAAGCACCTAATGAGTTAGAGGAGGTAATAGAGGTGCTAAGAGTATTTAGCCAGTTGGGGGGGCACGATAGGCAAAAGATCGTTGACCATGTGTGGTCCGACAGTGGGGGACCTGTAGAAGCTGGGTTTCTGATCTTCTGGTGGATCGTACACTTGAGTTCTGGCATAGCAGATCTTGAATGCAGGGTGGGGTGAGGCCCATGATGGATTTTTTGGCCATTAGGCAGGTAAAGAACTTTAACCGGTTTGATAGTTGTAACCACCCAGTATCAGCATAGAGTTCACAGGTATGAGTAAGTCGATGAGTACCTGTAAGCAGCCGACATGCCTTGTTTAGGGAGGTTGTGACCCGTTTCAGTGCGCTTGGAGGGGCGGACCCATAAATAATTAAGCTGTAGTCGATGACTGAGATGATTGAGGATTGAATAGCTAGCTTCAGCGCTGGATGGATGAAAAGTTGTCTGTTACGGTATAGTATCCCGAGAGCCGCTGATTAATAGTTTTGGAAATACAATCAATATGTGATGCAAAGACAAGGCCTTGATCAAATGTGATTCCAAGATATTTAAAGATAGCCACTTGTTCATGGGTGATTCCCAGGGAGGTGTTGATAGTAAGTGGAGCTTGTCTTTTCTTGTTCTGTGGACTAGCGAAGAGCATAGATTTTGTTTTTTTGTAGTTTAGGACTAGCTTGTGTCCAACGAATCACTCCTCAACACTGGCAAACATGTGCCAAGGCTGTGGCATAAGAGGTTAGGGTCTTTGTGTGAGGATAGAATCACAGCATCATCAGCATAGAGGATGATTTGTTCCGGGCAGGATTTAGGGAGGGAGTTTAGAAAGAGGCTGAAAAGTAGAGGGCCTAGGATGGATCCCTGTGGAACTCCTGAGAGGACAGGCTTAGGGTCTGAGAGGATTCCAGATATTTTTACAGCCTGGGTGCGTTGGGCAAGGTAGCTTTTTATCCAGGCATCAGAGCCCAAGGAGAGCCCAAGTGTCTGTAGTTGACTGATCAGTAGGCCATGGTGGACAGTGTCAAATGCCTTTGTTAGATCAATAAACACAGCTCCGGTGAGGAGTCCTTTGTCCAAGGCCTTGTGGATTACTCCTGAGAATTCGAGCAGGGCAGTGGTGGTGCTATGCCTTTGTCTGAAACCATGTTGCTGGTCACACAGAATGTTATATTTCTCCAGGTAGTCTGTAAGCTGGTCAGCTACCATACGTTCAAGGGCCTTTGATAAGGGAGGGAGTATTGCAATTGGTCTATAGTTACCAGGCAGAGACTTATCCCCACTTTTGTGCACTGGGGTGATTATAGCAGCCTTCCATATACTAGGGAATTTGCTAGAACAGAGGGAGAGATTGAATATTCATGTGTTGGTGAGTAAGGTTTTATAGTACTCAGCCTTTGCTTTTCAAATATCCAATGTGCATTTATTGTGCGCTTCCTGGTAGTGCTACCTGTCAGAGGGTTTTCTGGTATCCTGTACAATGTGCCACAGATTGTCTCGTTCGCGCATTTGGCCCAAAAGGGCTTGAGATAGCCAAGGTGTGTTGGCACCGTTATTTTTTGTTTTGTTAGGGGTGTAAACAGGTTGCAGGCAGCGTTGAACGTATGAATGAAATAGTTGAGGGCAGAGTCAATGTTCTGAGCATTTCTTATGTGGGACCAGTCAGTAACTAGGAGGTACTGTTTAAGGGACTGTAGTTTGCCAGGTTTGAGGTGGCATTGTAAGACAGTTTTGGGGGGGCTTGCTAATACAGTATGACCAGTGACATAGCACTGGGGAGTGGTCACTCAGAGCATCAGGTTGTACCCTGATCTGTGTAGCTTTATGAGGGGCGTTAGTGAGCACTAGATCTAGGAGGGTGGCAGTACCAGTCCTCTGGTTTATTCTAGTGGCAGTAGTCACATGCTGGGTAAGGTTTTGAGCAGTTACAGCATCCCTAACAGGGGCTTAAGTGTCAGCCAGTCAGTTTTGTATTGAAGTCTCCCAGGGCAATGATGTCAGCATTGTCAGGCAGAGTCTGGAGATGGTTGAGGACAGAGAGGAAAGTGGTCTTCTGATTTCGGAGGGGGGGATGTATACAGAGGAGAGGAACAAGGGGGCTCTGTTATGGGCATAAGTGATCTTCAATGTGAGAGATCGGGCCCTGTGTTCAAGTGATGGGGAGGGTAGGGTGAGACGCTGTAGTGATTCCTAGTGTATTGTAGTGTGTCTAGGGGTTATGTGGCATTCTAGTCCAGGGCAGTGGGGTATTGCAGTAAAGATATCTTACATCTTACCTTGCCACCATGAGTCTGGAAATGGGTAGAATCACTGAATGTTGTGCTGAAGCTTGGTCTTCCTTCTGATGATAGTTCTCGTCCATTTTTAGGTCTCCTTCATACCGCTCTGCCATCCCTTCTCACTGCAGGAGATATCTCTATGTTCAGCCATACATAGGCCTAGTCTAGGGCCTTTCTTTGGATGAATGTGTTGCCCTGTGGCAATGGTTAGCTCAATCTCTAAATGGTTAAGCCAGCCACACTTAGTAGGGTACATCAACATATAGTACAGCACCTATCCCAAATTTACACACAATTCTTTACAGGTCATAGATATCTCGACAGTTAACATATCAGTTATTTTCTGGAGTGTTACCATCTCTCATTCCTTTTTTCAGCATCACTTCACTACTAAATTCTAGGACCATTTCAGTTCCAGTCTGATTCTGGGCTCTGGACACTTAGCCTGATGAGGACAAGTGCCTAGACTCAAGACCCTGTCACCATTTGGAAACTGGCTAGCCCTCTTTAGGCAGTCACAGTTGGAGCTTGGATGGTGGGAGCGAGACCACATCCTATGTCCATGTAGAGTCTTACTGCATACAGCCTTTTATCCATGCCTTTCAAAGGCACCCTGCAGCTCCATGCTTTTGCTGCCATTTAGACTTTCTCATAAGGGATGTGGCCTAGCCTGAAACTTGCTGTGTCCCTAGAGAATCCTCTTTCACTGAGTCCCCAGGGACCAGCATCTCCTGGAAAATAGCTAATCCTCACTACTTTACTATTAAGCACCTCCTAAAAATCTACTCTGCTCCATTCACAACATAACTTTCCCCAGAGAATTCATAATGGCCGACTGCCCCCAGTAGAATAAGGAGGGTGTTATAATTACATTATGCCTTGTACATTATGTATGCTGTACCATTTAATGTGTCCTCTGAGCTACTCTGGGTACACTGAACTATTTTTTATTAACTCCAATATATTACTGTAGAAATATAAAAAGTAGTGTAGTATACCCAATATACTTCAGTGACACTGACCATGAAAACGTTTCCTTTACTGCAAATTTCTGTACCAAATGAGGCATGCATGCATGCCATTGTGCCTTCCTTGTTTTCAGTGATAGTCTAACCCAATTAACTTGAATTACCTTAAATAAATTCTTATACCCTCTCAAATTACATACTGTAAGTTTAATCCATGACCAGTGGACCATTGTTGTAATTGTCTCAGTCTCATGGATGTCTACTTCATGGGTTGCATATCTTGCAGTCATTGGGGTAACACATCATGTATGCTAGCCACCTGGTGGGGAGCATGCAGGCATGTGTTACTCCTCTGTAACTGCACTTCTTTAACCCAGTATGTATCTCTTTCTTTTTTCAAATTGGAAACATAGAATTTGATGGCAGAAGGAGGCCTATGACCTATCAAGTATGCTCATGCTAATACTGCATCACCTCCTTCCAACCAAGCATCCTGGGGGGAAGATGCCTTCTGTTTCTTTAGAAAATGTATTGCCTGATTTTTATCACAGAGATTTGATAATATGTTTTATTGCAAGACTGAGCAGAGCTGGAACTGTTGGAAAGAACAAGGTCAGTTAGAAATCCCCTTATGGCTACTGTATACTACCTTAACCTTGCCCAGATTAAACAAGCAAGTACTCCTCTTCCTCATTCATAGGAACTCTATTACTCTTACTTTCAGGCCACGTTATCCAACAACCCAAAACTATACTAACAAGCATCATTTTAGTGGCAGTGCACATACTGTGTTACTCCCTAGTATCTGCTGCTCTTCCTGCCTGCCCCGGCCCCTGTTATCACCATTGAGTGAACTCACATAAAAAACATGTGCAGCAGCAGGTATGGATGAGTGATTTTAAAATCAAATGGAAAAAACTATAAATAAAATTTTAGTAGAATTTTTTCAAAATGTTTACAGAAATTTCTCAGACGTGGCATTTTAACTATGCCCAGGCAGAGTTAAAAATGTTCACAGCCCAATTCTTTATTTAGCTGTTCCCTCCTGAAACACAGCACAGATACACCTTGGGAGATTTCTTACACTTTCCATGCCACTGTACGGACAGACAGATGGTAAACATGTTAGCTCTGACCTGGATCCTTTCATTGTATCTTACTTTCATTCCCAGCTTTCCTGGCAAAAAAAGCATTCTTGGAAATCCCTGGGAAAAAAGAGCAGCCTCTGTTGGCAAAGCTAGGCACACATGTATGACCCCTTACTAGCATACCTGTAAACCAGACGTTGGAGGATTTCACCTTACTCTCTCTCTCTCTCTCTCAGATTTGTTGGACTATGTTGATAGGGCACCAGCCTCCATCCTCTCTGAATCAGGATTAGATGTATGAGCTTCTAGTAACTCCTTTAATTTCTATCAAATTTGGGAGGATTCTGGAGGTGGGGCCTCAATTGTTAAACTCAATTCCCAGTTGATTTCCAATTTTTCCCATGCTCCCTGTCACACTTTATTTCCCCAGTAGTCTCTCAGCATCGCTTCTTCAGCACTGGATGCACTAGGGTTACCACCTGTCCCTATTTTCGCAGGACAGTCCTGATTTGGGCAGCTGTGTCCTGCGAAAAAACATGAAAAATGCTACTTGTCCTGACATTATAGTAGAAAAAATATTTTCTTACTTTCCTCTAAATGTTTCAAAAAACTGTAATACCTTTATTAAAATACCATAAAATGATAAGAAACACCAGAAACAACTGAAAAACTATAACACTTAGTCTTAATTCTGCTTATTTAGTGAAAATAAGTCTGTTGTATTGGTCGAGGTGACATTTTGTCCTGCGAAAAATCATGTTTCAGTAAGAAATGTCCCACTTTGGGCTTCTTAAAAGGTGGTAACCCTAGGATGCACTCTTCTGGCTTCTTCATTTCTAGCTCTGGATTCACCTGGATATGTGACCCACCACTTATCCTCTGAAGGGCTCTTGTTTCAGGCTTCTGTCAGTACTTCATAAAGCTGTTATGGTTCCGCTGCAGACCCATGGAAAAGGAGTAGGCATTGGCTCACCAAGGGCCTGCTAGCTACTGTACAGGCAGGATATGCCTCCTCACACAGACACCAGCTTCTCCTCTCAGGAACTCTGCAGATTCTGGAACTTTCTAGCAATGGTTCTGCCCCTTTTATTACCTACAGGCAACATGATCTAACACTTAGCCAGAGGGGGTAGACCAGAACGGTAATCCCTTCTACGCACATGAGGTTATAGCTGGGGTGGAGAGGGGTGGCCAAGGCACTAGTCCTGGTCATCTCAGGAGGTACAGAGTAGTTTAGAAACTTTTTTTTACTGTCCTGTGTATTTTTCCCCAAATATTACAGAATAGGGAAAAATACTCTGTATTTACTTGGTCCCATATACTAAGTACCGTTTTTAATGGTATTCAAAAATTAATATCCAGGCCATGGAAATTCTACAAAGCAGGCAGGAACAGCCACTCTCCACTGATACCCTGGAGTCACAAAAAAGTTCAGCATGAGCAGGAGGAGCAGCAGCATGATGGAGTGGTGCTGATAACAAGCATGTTACAAATATCAGTGAGAGCTGGAGGGCGGCACACAATGGAACCAGACAGCATGTAAGCAATAATATCAGACAGGGTGGGTGGTATTGTGCTATAGCAGACCACCCAGGGGCATAATGAGGCCCAGTGCCACAGGGTGAGGACCTTATAGCCCCTGGAAGGTCCGGTATAGCACAATATCGCCCACCCTGGGGGGTATTATTATGCTTAGAAAATGAGCATCTGTTTAAATTTTGATTAAGTAGTAAAATAAAGGAAATCAGTTTAAAAACAAATACAAATACTAGAATAAAAAAAAACCTTTTTGTTAAAATAGTCCCTCCATTTGTGTGTTGTTCCATCTGCTGTTGCCCTCCACACACACACAAAGAGATCACAGAGCTATTCTCTTCTCTTCTACTTACCCCTCCCCACTACTACTTCCTGAAGAAAAGATGCAGTTTTTTGCATACTGTCCCCAACCAGAGAAATTGCTGTATTACTGTTTATTTGCTGTTGCTTTGGTGAAAGTATAAAGGAATTTGAATAGGGAGTTGGGAGCCTTCAGATTCGTGACCTTAAGGGACCTAGGCAGTGGAGACCCAGAACTACCAGGAGAGATGGCAGCTATCTAAATTACTTGTTTAAATTAGCAGTGCTTTTTTTTTCTTGTTTGCAGCAATAACTTGTGTGGATCCCCCCGCCCCGGGTAAACTGTCAGCTACACAGCGAAACTTGGGAGCTGAGTGGGAGAGAGTAAGCGAGGACAGTGATGTATGCCCTCTCCCTGCTGCATGTCAGCGAGAGATTGGGAGCAGACTGGATGAGGTCTAGTGAGATCTCAACACAACAGCACTTCTTTAGTGCCTCAGAAAACAAAAAAAATCTGTTTTTGCTACATTGTGTGTGGCATGTTTCTCGCACTTAGATTCCAGGAACTCCCAAACCTGAGTGGATTTAATCAAAAAAGAAAGAAAAAATATAATTTGGGATGTGCTACTGTCAGAATATATTTCTGCAGTGGAGTAGGAGTGTCCTCTCAGAGACGACACATGCTATACTTTACTGCCGAGGGATCGGATGGGGGTTAGTAGCAGAGCGGGAGTGGAGTCAGGGTGAGTTGGAACAGCTGAAGTAGCTCTGAGCACACAAGGTGCTAGCACAGTTACTTTAATACAATAAAAGTGAGTTGTTTACCACAAGAAATTTTAAATACTCGGGGACAGTGCGCCACATTGGAAAATGGAGAGTATTTCACAAACTGGAGGGAGCGCCCATCATCAAATTTCAGGTCAGAGCCCCATCTCTTGCTTAGCGAGAGAAAAAAAATGGTGCTCATTTAAAATAAAATGTTCTGCCAGCTGACTTATTTTGAACGTTATCAGGTAGATAGAGACCGGAACTTCTTGTTTCTCGGTCTCTGTTGCCTGATACCGGACTGGCTAGTAGATGACATTATCCAATCAGGATCTAGTATTCTCTGTGCTCATTTTCTAAAGAAACCTAGACAGTGCTGGCACAAAAAGACCATCAGTTGACCCAGTCTGCCCTGTTATTCCCTATCCTTCTGCAAGATCTATTGTTTAGACAGGGTTTTTGCCCCTCTCCTCCCTTGTCCCCTACCTTATTGCTACCCCTGAGTAACAATTAAGCCCTTAACTCTATCCCAGCTGTTCCTGAAAACCATTAATGGTTCTTGCACCCACCACCTCTCTGGAAAATAAAACTTTCTCATGTCCCTCCTGAATCTCTCCCCCGGCCAGCTTTCACTTATGCCCTTATGTTTTTAACTCACTATCCCACAGAATAGTTCCTTACAGTTTACCCTGTTGATTGCTTACAGGAACTTAAAAGTCTTTGTCAAATCACACCTCTACCTTCTGGCCTCTAGCGAGTGCATGTGCAGTACCCTAAGCTGAACCTCAAAGACTCTACTTTGTTCCCCCTGAATCATTTGGTTACCCTATTCTGCACCCTCTCCAGCCTGTCTTTGTCTTTTCTTAGGTTGGGACTCCAAAATTGTGCACAGTATTCCAGATGGGGTCTCACCAGTGATCTATAGAGGGTTTGTATTACCACCTTCTTCCTTCTAGCAAAACCTCTCCAAAAGCCCCCTTACATCATGTTTGCCTTGCTGTATGCCTTGTTACATGGGATTGTTTTAGGGAGTCACTTATGATGAGTCCCAGGTCAGACATTTCAGGCAGAATGGGACCATACGTAACACACTATATCAGTGGTTGATCCGGGATTTTACAATGGGTGTGCTGGGGTGGTGTGCATATGTGATACGCAATTTTTGTAATCTTGATTTAATTCTTTATACTGTCTGCTATTATCCTTTTCATTACATTTTTGACAGAAAATACAAATGTAATCTGTAGCTTTGAATACAAACTTTTGTACAATCAATAAATCAGACATCTTCAACCAAGTGAAATACAACAGCAGCAAGCAAGTAAGTTATAATGGGGGCTGCGGCGGCACCCTTTCCATCCCCTAGATCCACCACTAACTATCAGTGAAGAAAAAAATTAACAAAATAAAAAAAAAGCCAAACATACTCTGAAAGCATTGAAAGGGTGATTAAAACGATGTAGGAACAACAGGACAGACCCAACTGACTTATTTTAGTCTTGTTTTTGTCCTGAACAGTCTATGTTTGTGTACTAGCTATATAAGTGGCTCAGAAAATAAGCAGTAGGACAGTGCCACCTGCTGGCTTACTAGAAAAACCAGATCCATTTGCTAAAAAAGCTAGAAATGTTTCTTAATATATTTAAACAGTTAAACTGACTTTAAAAAAGCATTTTGTTTGGTTTTTGTTCATTACAGCAAAGAACAGCAAGCCATTTCATAATGACAGCTTTACATCATTTCATCTGTTTCAGTGACTTAGTGTGTAGCATGCTCCCCAACTCCACACCAGGTACTTGGGGTAACACCCATTACACTGTTGTGCAGTACAAGGTGGATGCTACAGTTCTAATACATATAAATACTAACAAAACAGGTCATTTAATTTATTACATGCAGTACTCTTTTCCTGATCTGTAAGTAGGTTATTTGTCTTTTAATGTGCTTGAGCCTGCTCCCCAAGACTGTCAGGAAAAACAGATTCAGCAAGGCTACCCTTATTTTTTATTTTTAAAGGAGGATTGATAAAACTCAAGTGTGTGAAAATTGGGAGTAAAAATGTCTTGATAATTGAATTCCTTTCTTCTTTGATTGTTGCTAGTTTTTCAGGCATCTTCCTTTGTTTTACAGGCACTATTTTGGAATTCCAATTTTTATGTTGCTTGCACGCATGTGCAAGAAACATAGTGCCATCATCGGAGATTTCGGAGGTGTGTCACCTCCTCCTCCAATTCAGGCAGTGTGCTGGCAGGCACGGCCCCTGTAAGCCAATGCATTTTGGAGCTGTGTATGACACGCTCCAAAATGCAGTGACATCTGATTGAAAGGGGCTACGCTCAGTGAGCAGAGATAAGAAGCCCACTGAAGCGTGGCTCCCCACCGCAGGCGTGTGCACCCCACACCTACTACACAGCTGATGGGGTGCCCAATCCCCGTCGGCTGAGCTGCTGTCGCCGCCCCAGTTGTAGGTGCCACGCTGGGAGCCCACCCCAGTGTGGCAATGAGTCCTTGGCCGACGGGGTGCCCAATCCCCTCGCGGCTGAACACCCCCAATGTCCTTGTGCCATGCTGGGAGTCCACCACAGCTGGCAAACCGTCCCCACGTCGTTTTTTTTTTTTTTGTTAACTGAAAACGAAAAAGGTCCGCAGGCGCTCCGACACCCCTCCCACAACCCGCACTCCACCCACTGTGCACCCAGCCTCCCACGCCCCCCGCCCCATACTTACCTCCTCCAGACTCTGGCGACGATCTTTGGTGCATCGGGAACACGTCTGCACTCTTCAAAGCTGACCGCGTACTGAGGAAATGCCAGTAAGCTGTATAATGGCCTAGATAAGGGGGTTTCAACTTTGTTGCATATCTCAGCCATTTTTGGGAATTTTTGCACCAAATTTTCAACATGGGGTTTTTCGGTCCCCTTCTCATGAATGATGTCACTGTCATGGTGTTATTCGGGCCTGAAGGGTGGTTTCGTGTAGTGACTGCGCAGTGACTGCGAAATCACCCTTCGGGCCCGAATACCACCATGACAGTGACATCATTCACAAGAAGGGGTCCCAAAAACCCCATGTTGAAAATTTGGTGCAAAAATTCAAAAAAATGACTTTTACGAGCGTGCGTTGCACAGTTCCTACGCAGGCTCGTAAGTTCGCGAAATTTCAATATTTTCACTCCAGATTTTCTACATTGCCATTTTACCACACATTCTTATGAGTAGTACAGCTGTCATTTTCACATCTCACCTAAAATGTTTCCTCACTCAGGTAGCGCAGAATGGGGCAGTCGGTTGCGAAATCAATGTATCGGACAAATTAAGAAAATCACAGTGACACTGTTCATGAGCAGAGGTCTTAAAATGGCTATGTTGAAAATTTGGTGAAAAAATTCCTAAAAATTACTGTTTTATGAGCGTGCGTTGCGCAGTTCCTACGCAGGCTCGTAAGTTCACAAATTTTCAATATTTTCACTCCAGATTTTCAACATTGCCATTTTACCACACCTCCTTATGAGCAGTACAGCTGTCATTTTTCACATCCTGCCCAAAACATGTTTCCGCCCATGTAGCGCACAATGGCGCAGTTGGTGTGCAAACTCAATGTATGGGACACATTAACAAAATCACAGTGACACTGTTCATGAGCAGAGGTCTTAAAATGGCTATGTTGAAAATTTGGTGAAAAAATTCCTAAAAATGACTGTTTTACGAGCGTGCGTTGCGCAGTTCCTATGCACGCTCGTAAGTTCGCAAATTTTCAATATTTGCACTCCAATGACTTCCAAATACCTAAACAGCACATAGAAGCAAGCAACATTCGGCATTGACAAATGCTTGTTTGAAGCTACATTGTCTCCAGGTCTGAATAGCATGCCAGCAGTTTTATTAGTTTCTGTGTTATTCCTTTGACTTAATGTTCTGCAGCACCAATCTGGATGCCTGTACTTCTGTGGACATTTTTTTGCGATCCAGATGCCAGTGAAAAATGATCTAATCTTTGTACTGCCTTAAAACGTGATCACTGATTTTTAACAAACATGCAGTTGTTGTCTACATGCCATAACTTTTATTATGGTTCATCTGTTTCCTGCTGTAATCCTATTATCTCTATGTCCTGGGCGATGAGTCTTACTACTGGATCTAGACTAAACACGTAACAAAGTGCAATACATGGGCATCCTTGTCTTACTCCCTTCCTTATCTGATTGCTTTTCCCTGTCTAGCAATTTATGTTAGGTATCAGTGATGTACTGGTATACAGAATTTTGATCCATTCAATTAGGGTGAAAATGTACTGTATGCCTCTTTGCAGATGACACCAAAATCTGCAATAGAGTAGATACTCAGGAGGAGGAGGTGGAGAGGATGAGTAGACACCTGAGAAAACTCAAAGAGTAGTCAAGGGTATGGTAGCTGGGTTTCAATATGAAAATGTGAAAAATCAAGCAGCTAGGGCACAGAAACCAAAAGGTGGTGTATAAAATGTGAGAGGTGGGGCTGACAGTCACTAAACAGGTAATGAACCTAGGGGTAATTAAATCTGATTACCTCAAGGCAGCAAGGCAGTGCGGCAAGACAATAGGCAGCGGCAACAGGATGCTGGGGTGCATAGGGAGGGGTATCACCAGCAGAAGGAGAGAGGTGGTTTTACTACTGTATCAGTCAATGGTGATATCCAACCAGGAGTACTGTGTCCATTTCTGGAAGTGACATATCAGAAAGAACATAGACGGGTAGTTGCTGTCCTGAGAATGGCAACTAAAATGGCGCAGGGGCTGCATTGTAAGCCCTATGAGGATAGACTGAGGGATCTCTATATGTACACCCTGGAAAAGAGGTGAGAGAGAGGGGAGACATGATTGAGACCAATAAATACCTAACAGGGGTGAATAACTATTAAGCTTGAAGACCATCACTGTTTTCGTCCCCACCACCACCTGTGCTTGAAGATTGTTCCAGGCATCTACCACACTTTCAGTGAAAAATTACTTCCTTACATCCCCCCTAAATTTCACCCTTCCAGCTTCATTGCATACCCTCTTGTTCTCGTGCATCTTCTCTTCTGAAAAATATTCTTCCTGCACCTTATTTATTTATTTATTTGCTTTTGATACCGGTGCGCACTGCTAGGATGCCTACTTTCAGGCATGACTCCGAGGAGTTGTTGAAATAACATTTAACAATGTCAGACACTGACATAATATGGTGAATACAAAAGTGGAGGAGTCAGAAATACAAAACTATTCATTGAATTACTGTTGTATTTCTGACTCCTCCACTTTTGTATTCACCCATGTTATGTGCGGTGTCACATTGTTGTTGTAAATTGTTATTTCAACTTGTATCCTCCCGGGTCATGCCTGAAAGTAGGCATCCTTATGCCTAGTGCACTCACCCGGTTACCAAAAGCAAATAAATAAATAAATAAGGAACAGGAAAGGAATATTTTTTCAGAAGAGAAGATGCACAAGAACAAGAGGGTATGCAATGAAGCCGGAAAGGTGAAATTTAGGGGGGATGTGATGAAGTAATTTTTCACTGAAAGAGTGGTAAATGTCTGGAACAATCTTCAAGCAGAGGTGGTGGTGGGGGTTAAAACAGTGGTGGTCTTCAAGCATGCTTGTAATAGGTACAAAATAATTTCTTTTTTTGAGGGGGACTATTTATTGTTGTCCTTCTGGCTGCCCCCTTCTGCCCAGCCAGCCCCCCTCAGCCCCGACATCCCAGAATTACTGGGGCTTACCTTATGCCTGGCCCAGGAGCAGAGCCTGCGGAGGGTCAGGCATCATCCTGCGGCCGGATGATCCATTTTCCTCCATTTTCTCCCAATTATGCCAGGGCCCCAGGAGTAGAATATGTGCATGGAGGCATGCATGCATATTACAGCCCCAGTAACAGCCCATTCTGCCCACCCATCAGTCTAGTGCCTGGCGCTCCCACTGCTCTGTGCTGCCCCCTGACCTTCACAGCAAGGCATTCAAGAGCTGAGGGATGCCACCTTCCCTCTCTGGAGAGAAGAGCTGCCTCTCAGTGGCTCCATCCAGCTCCGTGCCCTCCCCCCAGCTGACCTCTGATGGCCCGTGTTCATTCCTGAATAGGGGTCATCAGCATGGTGTGGGGTAAGGCGTCCAGCGCCTTAGCCCTCGGCACCACCATGCCAACTAGTATACAAAGGAATTTGGGCAGGAATTTGGGGGTGGGAGTAGGGGTAGCCGGAGGTCAGTTAGCATCTGCAGTGACAGTATAGGCAGGAGAAAAAAAATGGGTAGACCAGGTGCGCCAAGTACTCCTTTTTCTGCCAACAAAGTCTATATTTCTATGGTGGGATTTTTTTTCTGAGACTTTAAATAAGTAAGCATGACTAACCCTGCTAAATGCCTTCTCTAGGTCTGATGGCAGTAGATATGCTTGTATCATCTCTTGTACTGCCTTCTTCTGTTTCTCTCAATAAAATCAAATTATCCATCATGTTTCTCCCCATCAACCAACAAGTTTGCATGGGAGTTATCACGTGACAAAAACACAAAAAACTCAGGCACGCACCACCACATTGACTGTCAACTCCATAGTTAAGTAAAAAGGATTCATTTACATATTTCAATAAAATACAGTGCCCGCCTGACGCATTTCGATTCCCACCTGGACCCTTCCTCAAAGGTTAAGGCTTTATCATTCAAACCACATATTTATAGTCCCCCAGCAATGACATAATAATGACATCATCATTTACAAACTATTCAATTGGCTATGTAAAATATCATATTATGTATATCAAATGCATTCAATAAACGCAGACATCACATATTGATTCATAAATACATTAGTTCTGATACATTTAGACCAAACAAACTTCTTGTGCATATTCAATAAAATGGAGAGAAAATAAGAAACATGGGGAGAGAAGGAAAAGGATGGGAGAACAATGATTTCGGATCACTGTACCAGGAATTGAAAGGCAAAATAAAAGTAAAACTTCGCTCTAATTCGAAGTCCCAGCTCAGAATACAACTTCGCATTATTGCAAGATCACATCTAAGGAGCCATCCAATGCAGTAATTACGCGAAGTACAACTTCGAATTGTTAACTAAAATTCAAAGCGATCTTTTACATTTGTAAACGTTTGACCTGCAGAAAGCAGTGTAATTTCTGTCACAACTCAATATAAAAAACTACATGAAGTGGAAACTTCATGTTACTTAGACAGTAGTTCCACTAAAGCTTTACATACAATAAAATAAATATTCACAATATAAAAAGAATGTCAATGAAATAATTATCAACATTTCTATGTGTCTTGAAGGCAAAACAAATAATAGGCAAAGAAGATGTTAATCCCTCTCTTCCAAATAGAAGCAGATCTCAAATCCGATGTTTAAACCAGAACTCCTAGTAGCTTTAAGTTTTAAGATTCACTATTTTTCACATTTTAAAAACTAAATTATTACAATTGTCCCCTCTGGGGTTTTGACTCACTCTATCGATTGCCACATAAGTAAAGGAATGCTGTAATCTGTCTTTCATGTTTACAACCTGCACTGCTGTTGCATAAGTTATGTCTACTTTCTATGGCTCTCTGGTGTTCGCCTATTAAAAATTCCTGGTTGCTAAATATATAACACTACTGGTGCTGCATGTAGTCAATTGTCTTATCTCAAAATTGTTTTCATTATTTACAGTGTTAGAAAATCTCCCATTCTGAACACATTTACAATACATACAGTTGTTACATTTAAGACATCCCTTTGGTCTTCCCAACCATGTAGTGCTGTCTCTTCTATACTGAAAGTGACTATGTATCAGCATGTCCTTTAGGACATTTGCCTTTCTATAAGACTTCCTGGTTTCGTCTGCTGCTATACTTCGCAGACCCTGATCTGGAGCTATCACAGTGAGCCTCCCCAAATCCATGGAAAAGATTTTGAGCCTCCCCCAAATACTGAAATAATCTTGGGCCTCCCCAAAGTAAAATAACGTACTGTACGTTGCGCAGCACACCATGAATAAATTGAAACCCCTTTGAGTACTTGGCTCACATTCAGTTCTTTGTCTTATACTGACGTGGAACCTTAGAAAAAGAGCTCCTGTGCTCAAAGGTGTTGTCTAAATAACAAATAAATAAAATAAACACATATTATTATTCAGCTTATTGTAACCACCCCCCCAGCCAGTCTACTTACTCCACTATTTTCATTCTTGAACCATTGTTACCCCTTGTTGCAGTGCCTTCATGGGTCAGACTACTTTCTCTGTTTCCTCTCTCTATATATGAAATAACCTTCCTACATACTTTACCTCTCCCCCTCCATCCCTGCTCCTAAGCAACTTCTCGGGGATTGCTTTACTCCTTCCTGCTATTGCTCTTAGCACTTCTATGCTCAACCCCTGTATTTGGGTTGTTCTGCCATCAGTCTACAAATTGATTAACCATTCATTATTAGTTTATTGTTCATATTTATTTGCATTATTGTTCATTGTATATTTCTTGATTGTTTTGCAGTTACCTTTTGAAATTTATTCACTTCCTACCCTACCCTACACCTGAATGAGCCTTGGCTCATTCACCTTCCCTTTTCACCTATTAGTACATAAATACATAAAATTCACGTACTATTATCCTCTTTCAGTTTGCTTCATCTCTTCACACAAAATAAATAAAACTCAAAATGTAAATGGAGTCCTTTTTCATGCTTGCTTGAGCCTCCCCAGGGAGGCTGGCCTCACTATTTGAGAACCTCTGCCGTAGAGCAAAGGCGGGAGACAGTTGATATGATTGAAACATTCAAACACCTTAAGGGCATTAACAAGGTAAAGAGTCTAACATGTTTCAACGTAAGAAAAACAGCAGAACAAGAGGACACAGCATGTGATTAGAGGGAGGTCAATTAAGAGGTAATGGGAGGAAGTTCTTTTTCACAGAAAGGGTGGTGGGTGCATAGAACGGCCCACCTCAGGAAGTGGTGGATATGAATACAGTGCAGGGCTTCAAACAGGCATGGGATAGGCATAGGGGAGCAATACAGATGAGTATGAATAGATAGACCATTTACAGAGCAAAGGCCGATGGCACGTTCATAAGGTAGAAAAAGAAATGGGGAGACTGGATGGGCCTTGCGATCCTTATCTGCCATCAACTTCTATGTTTCTATGTTTCTATAACTTCTAAATATGTTTACAGTTAGGCTGTCTAGGCCCAGGGCAGCCCTATTGTTTAAAGATTGTATTGCTATTAAAACTTCCTCCTCCATAACAGACAGAATTGTATCTTCTTTTGACACCATTAGTAAATATGAAATCCGTACAGTATTTTCCTAAAGAAAACATGATAACGGACTTCTTCCCTAAGCATTTCCCCAAAATAATCTAATACCATGTTTAGCATTTCATTTTTGTATTTTGAACATTCCATTGGTTATCTTTTAGGTTCTCTATCACCTTTCTTTCACCCTTTCTTTACAACTTTAAAAAATATTTCCTGTACTGTATGGCCTGGATATTCAAAGGGGTTGCGCAAGATATTGAAAGGGCTGTCTGGCACAGCACAAATCCCGATGCGCCTGGGTGCAATGTAATCCTATGCAGCGCAGATGCAGGGGGCATGCCCATGCATATGCAGCACATCCCGATATTCAGCCCGGGATGCGCGGTGCATCTGCTGGCTCAGCCCTGCACTGCGCCACATAGGGGGCTCAGAGTTGAGCCCATGCAGAGTAGAAACATCTCCCAGCTGCCCACAGGTGGGCTGCAGTATTGCAGGGTACAACACAGCAGCCCAGCTGTGGGTGGCCACCCGCCCGCCCAGAACACCGTCTGCAAGCACACACTGATCCCTGGTGGTCAAGTAGAACCCCCCCTGCCCATAGCCACGATCACAGGGTATATGATGACAGATATATCCATGGTAGTCTGGTGGCTCCCCATGTCCCCAAGTCCCTGGTATATAAAAGACATGACCATCCCTGGTGGTCCAGTGGTCTCCCCTCCCACCTGAGTCCCTGATTCCCTGAGCTATGTCATTATGAGCGCCCCGGTGGTCTTTTGGAAGCCCACCCATCTGTTGCCACGATCACAGTAAAACTCTGTAATGACATGCCGGGTGATCCAGTGACACCCCACCCCCTCCATCCACAGAACCCTTGCCCACTCCCCTTCATCGGTCGGGCAGCTGCATCTGCCCGCATACCACCTGGCTGCCCACCAAATGACAGGCACAGTATGGACTGTAAGCCCATTGGTCACCAGTGTGGACCAATGAGCTTGAGGGCATACTGTAGTAGACGAGTCCCAAAATGTGAATGACTTTATTCACATATTTGGGACTGTCTTACAATGCCCGCAAATCCATTAGTCCAAACTGGGGACCAATGGGCTTACAGTCCATATTGTACACCATCATTCGGTGGTAGCCGGAATGTGGAAGGATGTTACGCTCACGATGAAGGGGAGTGGGTGGCAAGGGTTCTGAGTATGGGGAGGGGTGGAGTTCCACTGGATCACCAGGGCTTGTCATTACGAAGTTTTACCACAATCATGGCAATGGGCGGGGGTTCCACTAGACCACCAGGGACAGTCATAATGACATTGATCAGGGAATTGGGGACTCAGGTGGGAGGGCGAACCACTAGACCACTAGGGATGGGCATGTCTTTTATATAGCAGGGACTCGGGGAGGGACCACTAGACTACCAGGGATATATCTTACATCATATACTGCGCAATCATGGCTACGGGGTTGGGAATGCCCCAGGATCCCCACTGCTCACATCATGCTGTGCAGGGTGCCAGGTGCAAGTCACCAGGCTGCCCTGCGCAAGGCATGCAAATGGGGCCATAACGACATGCAAGTGGCCCCATTTGTGCCTTGCATATATTATGGCCACATTTGTATGCCCCCAGTTGAATATTGCAGGTGATGCACCTAGTGCAACTGCACTTGCAGTGGCGCATTCCCGTGCTCCCTATCTGTGGCTTGTGCTGGCACAGTGCCACTGCACCATATGCAGTATGTGCGCCGACCTTGCCATATTCAACGGTGCTGTGCCATGGTGCATCACCATTGAATATCACCTGGTCCTAGCCCCGGCGCATCTAAGTTGCACTGCACCCAGGCTTGCGCCACTGCCCAGTGCAGTCTGAATATCTGTGCCTATATGTTTTGCCCTGAGTTCCAAATCATTACTGCATTATGTGTGATACTGCTCTTATGTACTGTATGATTTTCATTTTCTTTTTAATTTATTGAGCTGATCGTTGCAGTCATTTTCACCTAGATTTTTCTAGGTCAACAGCTAGTAAAATGTACCCGCAGGTCCAAATATTTATGGTATGCAGTTCTTTTTGTAATTTCAACTTTTTGCTAAAAAAAAAAAAAAATGTATTTCTTTCTGTTGCCTTCCCACCAGTCCACCATATTGTCAGACAGATATTATACTGACATCCTGGCTGTAAGAAAACTCTCTATTTCTTGGAGTATATCTTGTTGTTCTAGTAGTTTGTTATTTAACCTCCATGAGTTTTTTCCCTTTTTGGTCTGCTCTAGTACCCTCCCTGGTTCTCCTCCTACCATTAGAGGGCCTTAGTTTTCTGTGGGTGTTACATGTGCTTGATAGATTGTCATATACTTGGATAAAAGGAGTAACATCAATTCGAGTTGTGAGATTACATCTGTAGTAAGTGTGACCTACAGATTGATGCAGAGACCTGTATGCATTCTTTAGCCCTACCTACTCACACATTTGCTTTAAAAAATTGAGTCACAGTAAAATATATCTTTCTTAGCACCATTGTCTAATTTTGTCCATACACAGTTAACATCATCTTCTAGTACTAAATTCCTTGTAGTGAACAAGTACAGCTGAATTTGTTGAAAAAGGTAGACTCTTAACTTTTGTTTGTTTGGGGTGCATATGTGATGATTAGATATAGATGCTGGCTTGCATATAGTCTGTTTAATAACACAGCACTATATGGACAAATGTCACTCTTGTAATAAAAAAAAAAACTCTGCCTTTGACTAACATTCTAACCCATCACACGCATCCTCTCCAAATGACCAGTAGGAGGCCTACTACCTACATCCACTTATCCTGGGTTATGTCATATGAGGTTCCCACCCTGGTTTCCTGCAGAAAAAAACATTTTATAAATGAAATTGTTTAGTATTGTATAGAAAAAGTGAATAGCCATCTTTTCAGATTATTCATGCTATTAACGTTGAATGTTGAATGTAACAATTGATAGGGAGGTCTCGAGGTTCATTTAAAAAGGGTTGAACTGGGGATCCCTATTTTCTCCTCTTGACATAGATCCTGGTATTTCTTTTCTTTTTACTATATTCTATATTCTTTCTTGGGTTGGGGAGTTTGTACTCCCACATGTGTTGCCAGTGTCAGTTGTTGCACTTCTCCTGCCTCGCGAGCTTGTGTAAAGATGTCATCCTTGTTGTGCCTATCCACTATGTTACGTGTGACCCATGGGCATTGTTGTTTACAGTGTTTATTTATTTCAAACGTTTTACCAGGAAAGACATACAGAGCTGAAGTAGCTTGCTTCCGGATGCATCCTGGGGGAAGGGATGAGTACAGTACAGCAACTAGTTACAACAAATAGGTTACAAAAAGCAAAATACCAGTTAAACAGTTATGTAGTAACAAAATGAAATAAGTTTTACTAGAACACCTGAAGAGCAGCAATACAAAGCAAGTACAGATGGCAGAAAAACTGCAAGTGGCACAAAGCACTTCTGGGTTTGTCAACAAAAGTGCAGATGGTGGCAAAGGTGCTGTGGGGGGACATAGGAAAACTGTATTTGGGCAAGAGCTGGAGTTGGGGGGGTTAAAAAATTGAGGGTGGCAAATTGCAGGCCAAGCCCAAGATTGGAAGCAAGTGCAGAAGTGAGTAGTGAATTCACAGAGGAGGGATCTGAAGAAGTAGGAGGAAGGAACAGTTAGAATGAAAGATGGAAGATAGTCACATACTTTGGGGACGTGAAAGGAGAAATCAGTTTGGCCAGCAGAGTATTTAACTGTATGGAGAGCAAGAGAACAAGTGCAAGAGTCATGAAGGGAGTAGGAGGTAGAAGAGGGGAACTGAGGAAAGAGAAAAGGTAAGGGAGAAGGGGCCCAAGACAGAATTTAAGATGAATGTAGTGCAATGAGCAAAGTGTCTGGCATCAAGAGAAGGAAAGGAGAGGGAGAAATCAGGAAGGAGTGGTGGGTTCTAGGGGGACAATTGAGGGCAAAGCAGTTGAAGGAGTGAAATATATGGTTCAGTCTGGCTAAGGTTGACTTGGGAGCAATACTGTAAACAATGTCACTGTAATCAAAAACAGAGATAATCATCTCTGAGATGATCTGTCGATAGGAGGGAAGCAGGACACTCACTTTATTCCTGTGAAGTGCACCAAGTTTGGGGTGATGGCAGCCACATGAACTGAGAAATCGAGGTGACGATCCAACCAAACCCTGAGGTATTTAAAGGAAAAGACATACTCAAGCACAACACTATCAAGGGTAAGGAAGGTGGAGAGGTGGTGAGCCTAGCAAGTCTTTGCCTTGTGCCCAAAGTCATGGAGACCATTTTCTTAGCACTGAGGGACAACTGATTTGGCTGGCACTAATGCTGGATATTGCTGAAGTCCAGTTGGAGCTTGGCCATGAGGTCAGTGGCAGAGGAGCCAGCAGCATTGAATACCATGTCATCTGCATACATGTGAATGGAAGCAGAAGAGCAGGTAGAGGGAAGGTCATTCTGGAATATGGAGAATAAAATAGGGCCAAGGACAGGCCCTTGGGGCACTCCAGAGCAGACAGGGAGTTGGGGGATAAGGCATCACCAATACAGACAGCTTAAGACCTGCCATCAAGGTAGGAATGGAACCACACAGATGAGGAAGCAGGCAACCCCATTAAGGTTTGTCCAGTAAGATAGGGTGGGCAACAGTATTTAATGCTTGGCAAAGTTGACAAAAATGGCTGAGGTGACCAGGCCATGATCCATGCAAGGATAGTATGGGGTCCGTGAGTCACAGAGATGGAGGTAGAGTGAGACTTTCTAAAACTAGACCAGTAAGGAGTGAAGAAGGAGGAGGAATCAAGGAGAGGGGAAGAGCTGGGAGAGAACAAGGTGTCCCTGGAGTTTAGCTAGAGTGGGGAGGAGGGAGATAGGGCAGTAGTTACCATGGGAGGAGGGAGGACTGTAACCTGATTCCATATGTCAGGGACATAGACTTGTGAAAGGGAGAGAGATAGAAGATAGGTGATAGGGAATCGGTGGCAGGGGCACAGAGAGACAAAGGTTTGGAGTTCAAGACCATCAGGGCTCCCACCATTGTGTGGGTTTAATGCCTGGAGGGCTTTGAGGGAAGTAGTAGGGGTGGTGGGAGATAAAGAGAAGGGAAGGGGATTAGGGGATTAATGCAGGAGGTGAAGGGGAAAGGGGGAGGCAGAGGAACTGAGGGAGCGGCAACGGTGGTAAAAAAAGGAGTTGTGAAGCTCCTTTGAAGTGCACATTGTGCTTGAGCCACCTGGCAGTCTCTCAGTGTTGACAGCATGTGCTGTAGCTGTCAACTCATTCATAATAGCCAGCAGCAGCCATTGTTTTCTGTCTGGTGATTTAATCCAGCCAGCTGCAAGAAGAACTTTTTCTGGTGACAGGAACTAATTTTGTATTTCAGTCCCACGTCTCCTCTTCGCATGCCTTTAAAAAGCCTGCTTCTTGTCTAGGTGGTTATGGCACTGCAGGGTACATAGCTTGCAGTTCTTATTCTGACAGTTCCTCACACAGCTGTGAGACACTCAGTAACTATTTTGATGGCGGTTCCAGGTCCAGGACCCTTCATTTTTACTCCAACTTGTAACATTTCTGTGCATATTGGGCTTCTTCCTCTTCTAGAAAGCCAGCAAATATTTCCTACTCTCAGTTATTTCGGACTGCAGGCAGACTTCGGCACAATTTATCTCCTCCATTGTCTGCAGGTACTGTCTCCATATTTTTTCTACTGCAGATCTCACATACTCCTGTTTTTTCTGTGGAGGGAAGGAAACCAGCTTTCTTGTCATAGCGTCTCCTCCCCTTCACGGTCATCTACTAAAGAGTAGGGGAATTTTCATTAAATATAAATCAAATACAAAACCCAAAACAAAATACACAGTACATTTACAATTTGATCAAGGAAAAAATTAAAAAAAATAGACAAAAAATGAAAAAGAAAAGACAAGAAGAAATTCTTTAAGAAAACATTCTCTGTTAACAGAAAATAATAAAAAAGTGACCGTATGCTAGCAATAAAATATAATTCTATACAATTCAACTGGGAAGAAACCAGGACACATTTCTACACAATGATTGTCAGTGTCCATTTTCTCCACCTGCGCTGGAGGTCTGTAGACCACCCTGTATAAATTGAGGCTCTGGGTCGTCTCCAGTGTGAACCACAGCACCTCCAAGTGCTTATTTCCCCTGGCTTCTTTGGGTCTCTGTCGATTAGATACCCTTCCTGACATACAGCATGACCCCTCCTCCCTTCCTCCCTACCCTATCCTTTCTGAACTGAGTATAGCCTGGTATGGCCATGCCCAATCGTGGCTGTCTGTGCACTATGACTCAGTAATGGGCACAATATCCAGGTATGTCTCTGCCATGATGGCCTCTAGGTCTGGCATTTTATTTTTAAGTCTCCTTGCATTTGTACAAATGGTCTTCCACACCTTGTTCCCACTCTGCCTGCAACCCCATTTCCTTCCCTTTTTTACCCCACCTCTTTTCCCCAGTTTCTTTTGCAACTCTTTTTCCCATCCCCTTGTCCACTACAGCACTGTTGGTATACTTTTCCTGCTCCCTGGTGGATTCTCTTCCCCTCTGGTCCTCCCTTTTTACTCCTGCAGTCAGTGAGGTGGGCATTTTGTGCCTCCCCTTTTCCTTCCACCACCCCCTCAGCTAGTTTAAATATTCATCAAAGTGGCATTAAAACCAACAGGCCATCACCTTTGGCTATGCCCATATCCTTCCAGGTTAGTCCCCAGTCCTCAATGTAGCTGAACCCCTCTTCTCTACACCGTTTCTTCACACATGAGTTGAAGCTCCTGGTGCAGAGTATTCTGTCCTTCTCCTGGTCATAGACAGGCAGAACCTTGGCGAAACCACCGTTCATGAAGTCTGCCTAAGACCTCTCCCCAGTTCCCTGATCTCTCCATGCACAATCCCGGCCCCATCCCTAGCTACATAATTAGTCTCCAATCAAACAATAATGTCCAGCTCCCCCCCTCCTGCCCTGCAGCCCTAGTGATCCTCCGGATCTGCTGCCCATCTCTCCAAGCTGAGGTGCCAGGTAGGCACCTTACCTCCATCCTCCCCCTTCCTGTTCCCATGTCTGTCCCCTTAACAAATTGAGTCCCCCACCAAAAGTTGCTTCTTCCTCTGCTGGGGTCCTCTCCCTCCCACCTTGTAGCCTCCACTTGGAGGACCCCCTCATCCTCCTTTGCCACTACTATGGGTGCCTCCTCCTGGCAGTCCATGTCCCACCAGAATGGTAAAGAAATTTTGTAGTGGCACTAGCTAAAGAATGTGTCCCTGCCTTACCACCCCCACCCTCCTGGAACCTATTGCAGTCCAGCTGGCCCTCCTTGTGGTCAACTTAAGGGGCAATGGTAAAAGACTCAGTGGCCCCTGGGTGGTAGAAGAGATTCTCTGGATCCTAGCCAAATAGGCCTCCATCCATTGGCCTTCTTCTTTAGCCCAGAGAGGGTTGCATAGATGAGGCAGCACCTCAGTCTCCAGAAGGTCTCCCAAAAAACTGCAGCTCCACATCCATTGTACTGCACCACTCCCATAATGGACTTTATATGTCATTCTCTACAATTACTACCTTTGCTGTCCTGCTATTACCTCCTTCCTGTTGACTTAGTCCATTTCATGCCTACACCTTCTACTGGTAATTACTCTGTCACCCTATCCTAGATAGGATGTTTCTTGTTTTGCTCTTTTTGCCTTTGTTTTACCCCTTGCTTGTTCCGTTATTCTTCTCTTGTACCCCTCTTCCTTCCTTCTGCTTAACCTTCCACTTTGTGCCTTTCCTTAACAATTTACATATCCCTACCTCAGGTAGGGTGTTTCCCCCTTTTCCCCAATGATGTGTTCTTGCTGTTTGTAAGGACTATTTCTTCCCTGCAGTTACCTCCTTACCCCTCTTCACAGTAGCGTCATACCACCAGAATCACAGGGATTGCAAAGTCCCATATCAGCAGAATCATAGGGGTTGGAAAATTTATCAGACCACCAGATTTATATAAATGCCAGGGGAACCTTATTTTTCGTGATCTTTCTGGCATTGCAGTGGACATAATAGGGGCTGCAAAGAAATCATAGGGGTCTCACCTGCAACCCCTGCTATCCCTGAATGATGACCCTACCTCTTATCTACTTTCTACATAGGTAACAGCAAGCTAACAAGTACTGTATCTTACCTTTCTGGACTGGTATTGTGCCCTGCATGCCTGCTGTTACCTGCAGATGCCTGCCAATGCCTAAGGCACTAATCACTTCCCCTGTATCACTCCTGATCTCTTCCACTTACACTCTGGGATATGCACATGATGAGACACAATGGACTGTCTGGCTTTTAAACTCCTGCAGGGGTTTCCTGGTTAGCCCTGATCTGGAGCCTGTCTCAAAAAAAATACTGGCAATCAGGATAGAACAATGTTGAAAATGCTCCAAACTACTGCTGTACTGTTTTCTAAGCCCTCCTTGTGCATGTGCTAGTTACTAGAAATGTGCGCCAAAATTACAGTTCCACCAAGTTTAAAACTCTTGCAGGAGCTTCCTAGTTGGTCCTGATTGGTCCACTATGGCCGCATGATCACCTGGCTTCCTGCTCAAGTTGCCTCTGATCTTTGAGTCTGTCTCCTGTGGAGAAAACAAAAAAACTCTGGAAATTAGGATAGAACAATGTTAAAATGCCCCAAACTGCTGCAGTACTGTTTTTTCAGCACCACCTGTGCTGATAATAGCTCCCAGAAATGCTCTCTGGAAATACATGAAAAGTGTTACAGTACTGAAAAAGCCTCATGTAAGGATGGCACATCATGTATAAGCAGGCTAAGGTCATCTGCATATGTTAGGACCATGGGAGTCATGAAAACCCCTGGGGTTTTGATTCTTCTGTTATTACACTGATTTAATTTCCTCAGTAGTGGGACAATTTCAAGAATATACAACAAAAGGACTAAGGAGGCTTCCTTGTCTTATGCCCCACAATACTGAGATTCTATCCCCCATCCACTCATTAACATTGAGATATACAGTACCATTGCATCAAAAAACATGTTAAGATCCAAGAAACAAATTTTAGGAAAAATACTTTTTATCGCTGTAATAAGATACGTTTGTGACAGCCTATTATAGGTGTTTTCCTGATCTAAGGATAATACCAATCAAATCTGATTACCTTTCTTCTTATGTTCAAAATGTTTCCTTAATGAGAGCAAGTGGTCCTGGATTTTTCTACCAGAAACTGCACACATTTGAGTAGGGTCAATTAATGAGTCCCAAATCAATCTATTATCTAGAATTACAAAATCACACATACCTCCATAATTCAAAGCATTGTGGGCTATATATGCAAATCACCACAAAATATTATGCTGGTTTAACTTTAAACAGAAATGCATGGTGCCAAAAGGCCTCTCACACAGTCTGCAATAGGTGCCAACAGGAGACACAGACACATGTTTTGTCCTACCAGGACTGATCAGTGTGCCTCATCTGTATGACACCCCAGTGGAATGGACCTGCTACCCTAAGTTGGTCTATCTGGGTTGGGTTGTGGTGAGCCCAATAAAAACCAAAAACAAGCCAAAACACAAAGAACCTTAGTGTGCAAGCACTGAGGCAAGGGTTACCCCAAATGGCATTGGCTAGGAAGCCGAGTTTCAAAGAAATGCAAAATCACACATACCCCCATAATGCAAAGCACTGTGGGCTAGATATGCAAATCACCACAACATATTATGCTGGTTTAACTTTAAGCAGAAAAAGCATAGTACCGCAAGGCCTCTCACATAGTCTGCAAAGGGTTCCAACAGAAGACACAGATACGTTTTTCATTCCACCAGGACTTATCAGTGTGCCTCATCTGTATGACACCCCAGTGGAATGGACCAGCTACTCTAAGTTGATTCATTAGGATTCTGAAGTCCACATTAATCAGGCTAATTTGTCACTAATTGTGAGTTTTATTGCCACCTTTTTTAAATAAAAAAAATGACAGCTTCTTTCATACTAGATGAAAGTTCCTTCTGAGCCAGATAAGCACTGAAGTTCTTTGTCTTTTAGCTTGTATTTTTTTTTTGGGGGGGGGGGCTCACCGTGACCCAAACTCATAACACCAGCTTAAGGACTGGTTCCTTGCCCTGGGTGTGATCCAGATGAGACACACTGATGAGTTCTGGGTAGGATGACACATGTTCTGTGTCTTCTGTTTGTACCCTTTTCAGACTGTATGAGAGGCCCTTTGGCAAAATGCATTCCTGCTTAAAGCTGAACCAGCCTAGAATTTCATGGTGATTTGCATATACAGTACATACCATGATGCTTTGCATTATGGGGGTATGTGTGATTTTGTATTTCTTTCAAACTTGACTATGGACAATGCCTTTTGTGCTAACCCTAGCACTGAGGTTCTTTGTCTTTTAACAATTATATGCCTTGGCTAAGTCATTACTTACATAGTTTTGCATGAATTTGTACCATTCAACAGTAAGTTCATCAAGGAGCAGTACTTTGAGTTTAGTGATCTGATAACAGACTGAACTTTTTCACTAAGAGATGTTTTGTCAGGTTGAGACCCTGGGATTCATTCAGCTGAGGGCACTGTAGGCCACGCCAAAAGGTTTGATCTGCAGGGTTAATGGTTATATCCTTCTATAAGGCTGTCATAACAATGTTTAATTACCTACGTAATGTAGGATGTCAGCCTTTTGGCTGATAATGGTCCCACTGTCATCATATAAAGAAGACATCAATGAGATGGATTCTCTGAACACAGCTTTCCAAAAGGAATGTCTGAGGGCTGTTTGTCTTGAGTGCCATAGAACAGTTTTACCAGGAGGGAGACAGCCCTATTATAGTGACATTTTTTCATACTTTACTTAATTTTATTAATTTCTGTAGTCAGATGGACTCCATTTTCTTGAGCAAAAGTGATAAGCTTCTACAGCTGTCTCAGGGATAGATATGCATAACATCCCTCCTTACCGATCTCACGGCCAATTTTCTAAAGGAAATCTCTCACTTCGTTTCCAACAGGTTGAAAAAAAATCAGTATGCATTTGCAAGGCAAAACAAAAATGTGTTATTTAAGCACTTGAGAAGTACATCAACTACTGTACTTATAAAAATACATTTTTGAAGAAGGTGAAAAGCATTTAAACTGCCACAGTTCTCAAATCATTTCTGAGTATGTGTTAACCATTTTAATTATTTTGCAGGTATCCACAGACAGGATTTACCAAATACTTCATAACCCTGGCTAGAGAAAGCAGAACTGATAACGCACTTAACCTAGACAGGGTTACTTCATCAGCATGCTTATAGGGCAAATTATGACAAGGATACTGTTTATTATCAAAATCTCAAGAAAATGCTTATTTTTAATTTAAGCATGGGTTAGTTAGTTAGTTAGTTTGCTTGCTAGTTAAAACTTTATTTTTGACAGGATATAAACTTTAGGCCCAGAGGACCTATTTACAAAGTTGTCCTGTACATATTTAAAAACATACAATTACAATTAAATGCCATCAAAACATTCTTACATACAAGTAAATTTATTGAATCACATAACAACCCATCAATAAGTTTACAAAAGTGAATTTATAAAAACACAATAGTGTTATCTCCTTACCACATTACCATAGTAACAAGGATACTTTGCAGACACTGACAATTTGGTTTAAGTGCAATCTTCTATATAGGCCGCACTAACCACTGTAACAAAAGAGCTTAACTTAGGCAGTTTTCTTATAGATGGAGAAATTTCATTCCACATCCTTGCAGTGTTAAATTGTGAAGTCATTTGTCCATATCTATTTCTCATTTTTGGAATTGTTAGACCTCTGTGTACAGCATCCCTAAAATGTTATCTTTAGTCATCCTTCTCATGTGCAAAGGAATTCACTTTAAATACCAGATATAGCTACTGTTCTTTGAGTCGTAATGCCAAACTATCCCACTTTAATTGTTGATACATCAGACAATGGTGAGTTGTAAAAAGGCAGTTGAAAACAGATCTTGCCAATTGATTATCTGTTATACTAACTTTATCCAATAGTTTCTGGTTAGCAAACCCATATACTAAATTGCTGTACTCCAAAACTGGTAAAATGAACTGTGTGGCTATCATATTGCACATCTCGTATGTGACCATTGAGGCCAATATTCTCACTGCTTCAGTTCTTGAGTTTAATTTTCTTACTGCAGTATTAATGTGTGCCTCAAATGACAGTTATCTAGCATAACTCCTAAGTATTTATACTGCTTAGTAATGGACTATTGTTGGCCTTCCAAAGTAATAATTTAAAAATCCTGCGCACCTTGTAAACCGTTTTCGTCTGTTTATTTTGAAAAATCATAGCTTGCATTTTTCTAGAGCTGAGCACTAACTTAGATTCACAGAAACACTTTTGGAGTGTGTCAAAATGAGTTTGGAGTTTGTCTAACATTAAATTTTTGAGTTTTTGCTGGCGCTAATATCACCAGGTCACATCGGCATATAGCCTAAGGTGTGTATTGTAGATACATTTTGGAAGGTCATTTACATACATCAAAAATAATAGGGGCCTCAGGACTGAGCTGTGGGAAATGCCTTTGGCTAAGTATCCTATTTCCGATAGTTAGCCATCTATTGCCACTTGTCTCCTTCAATGTAAATATGATGCAAACCAGCCTATAGAGTGTGAGGCTAAGCCAATCTCTTTTAGTCTAGAAATCAGGATTCCATGATCTACAAGATCAAAGGCTTTGGACGGGTCGATGAACATCGCACCCGCAGACTCACCCACATTCAGCGTATAAGTCACTTTGTCAGCAAAGCCCATGAGTGTGGTGCCCATCGAATATCCTGCCCTAAAGTCATGTTGAAACTGTCAATTTTGAGTATTTCTCTATTCATAAAGTTGATTGTATACCATACACTCTAGTAGTTTTGAGAGAATGAATACAATTGGTCTGTAATTTGAAAATTAATTTGAATTATCACCCATAGAAATTTGGTACAATTTTTGTTTCTTCCAACTATAGGGAAAAACATCTTCCATCAAACTCTAATTAAATAATTTAGTTAATACCAGTGACACTATGTTTATTGCATCAGTCCAGAATATTTCAGTTAACCTATAGTACTGCGACATCTGCTATGCCGACATCATCGACAGCGACAGCCACAATGCCGAGTGTCGACATTGCACTGTCGGGGATGTCTCAGTGTTGTCATTCTCCAACCCCGGTCTCTAGGGATACAACTCCAGGTTAGAGTTGTCTTGAGGGAGGGGGAAAAACGCTGGGTGAGGCAGTCCCAGTGCCAGCAGAGACCATCACAGTGATCCAAGCTTTTTGCTTGATTCCTATCGCTGTGATGGTCTTTGTGCTAGGGGGTTTGCTGTACCGTAGACATACCAAATATTTCGGTATGAATCTGTCATGCTTTTATCATTATTAAAAGAAACAAGATATAGTAAGTAAGTAAGTAATTAAAGTTTATTTTTGAGCACCCCATCCTGGGGCTCTGGGTGCTGTACAGCTAGATAAGCAAACATACATCAATAAATAAACAAACAGGAAAGCACAAAATAAATTAAACAATTTAAAAGATTAAAATTTAAATAAAATAAAATAATGCTGCAGTTTACTAATTTAACAACAGACAGTCTGAACATACTTTTCTTAAAAGATGCTCCTTTAGGCCCTGCTTAAAACCTCCACCAAGGGTCTTGGTAGCGAGTTCCACAATACCAGGTCCACCACCTCAAATGAACTTTGATACATAGATACATAGACAGTGTCAGCAGATAAGGGCCTATGGCCCACCCAGTCTGCCCATTTGAGCTTGTAAGTTCAGTTTATGTTTTCCTAGAAGTCTGTTGCCCCTTACCCCTGACCTCCAGAATTCCTTTATGTCTATCCCATGCATTCTTAAATCCCGTGATTGTTTCATCCCCCACCACTTCCTCTGGCAGGGTGTTCCACTTGTCCACCACCTGTTCTGTGAAGAAATTCTTCCTCATGTTTCCTCTGAATCGTCCTCCCTCCAACTTCATCCCATGCCCTCTAGTCCTGGAACATCTTTTTCACTTAAAAATAGTGTATTCCTGCACCCTGTTCCTCCATGTAAGATACTTGTATGTCTCTATCATATCCCCTCTCTCCCTCCTCTCCTCCAGGGAGTACATGTTCAGTTCCTTCAACCTGTCTTCATAGGACTTGTGATGCAATCCATGCACCATCTTTGTTGCCCTCCTCTGAACCTTCTCTACCCTGTCTATGTCCTTACGTGAGGTATGATCTCCAGAACTGCACACTGTACTCCAGGAGGGCCTCACTAGTGTCTTGTATAGTGGAATTATGACCTCCCTTTTCCTGCTGGTGATGCCCCTGCCTATACATCCCAGCATCCTATTTGCTTTACCTGATGCCTTGTCACACTGTTTCCCTACCTTGAGGTCATCAGAGATGATAACCCCAAGATCCCTTTCCTGCTTGGTGCATGCTATATCCTCACCCCCATATTGAATTTCAACTGCCAAACCCCTGACCATTCTTCAAGTTTCTGCAGGTCCCTTCTCATTCTGTCTACACCCTCTGGCATGTCTACTCTGTTACAGAGCTTTGTGTCATCAGCGAACAGTGAAATTCTACCTTCTAGGTCCTGCGCAATGTCACTGATGAAGATGTTGAATAGGACCGGTCCCAGCACTGAGCCCTGTGGTACTCCACTGGTCACTCTTCCCTCTGTGGAGTGACAGCCATTAACCACCACCCTCTGTGTCCTGCCACCCAGCCAGTTACCTACCTACCACACTACTGTCCTGTCCACACCCATATTCCCCAGTTATTGTAATTGCCTTCTATGTGGCACAGTGTCAAAAGCCTTGCTGAAGTCCAGATAGGCCATGTCCACTGCCCTCCCCTGATCCACCACCCTAGTCACCCAGTCAAAAAATTCAACGAGGTTGGTCTGACATGACCTTCCCCTGGTGAAACCATGCTGCCTTGGGTCCTGTCAACACTCTCCAGAGGATTTCAGGCTGGCCCTGGGAACCACTAGGAAGCCCTCAGTAGCAGAGCAAAGTGAGGGGATGGGCAGGAAGTCAAGAGGTCATTCAGGTAGCCAAGGCCCAGTTCATGTAGTGCCTTATAGGTGAGCCAGTCCACCTTCAAGATGATTCTCCACCTAACTGGCAGCCAGTGTAGTTTGCACAGAACTGGAATCACATGACAGGATCTTGGAAGACCTGTCAATAACCTGGCTGCAGCATTCTGCACCAGCTGCAGGTGCTGGAGGACCCCTCCAGTGACCCTGAGGTACAGAACATTGCATTAGTTGAGCAGCGATATTAAAAAAAGCATGTACCAGTGAGGGCTGGCCATCAGGCAGAATCAAGGCTTTGATCTAGGCAACATTCCTCAAGTGTTAAAAAACACTCTTGACAATGGATGACACCTGAGCTTCAAGTGTCAATCCATCACTGAGGATGATGCCCAGATTTTTCACCTTGGTGGATGCCGCCAGGGGAATGGGGCCAAGGAATAATCCTGTTCCCATCCCAGCAGCATCCACATCCTGACGACGACCGGGCTCCATCACTAGCATCTCCATCTTTTCTGGATCGAGTCTCAGCCAGCTAGAGGACATCCAGTCCTGGATCTCAGCCAGACATTTATTTAGCACCTTCACAACACCATCAGTCTCGGGTGCAAATGACATGTACAGCTGGGTGTCATCTGCATAAAAGTGGAAACCCAAGCTGTATCACTAATGATCTCACCCAGAGGAAGCATGTACACTGTGAATAATGCAGGTTACAGGATCAAGCCCTGGGGGACTCCACAAGGCAGGTGCTTTGGACAGGATGAGAAATTTCTCATCACTACCCTGTGTGTCCTGTCTGTAAGAAAGGACATAAACCAGTTGATGACAGTACCAGTGAGTTCACAGAGCTCCCTTAGGCAATCCAGCAGCACTACGTGGTCCACAGTGTCAAATGCTGAGGAGAGATTGAGGAGAACAAGAATTGACCACTCCACTCTGTCTCTCACCCTGAGAAGATCATTTTGCACTCTGACTAACACCGTTTCAGTGTTATGTCTTACCCTAAATCCCAACTGGAAGGGCTTATAGATGTCATGGGCTACAAGGTGTGCTTCAAGCTGCAGAGCCACCACTTTCTCAATAACCTTCTCTATAAATGGGAGGTTAGAGATAGATCTATTATTAGCCAAGATGTCAGGAATGAGAGATAATTTCTTGACTCATTACCTTTAATAGGTCCATATGAAGACTGAACTATCCATTGTTTACCTGACACAAAATGGTCCCCAGGAGGTAATGAGTTAAGGAAGGGTCTCACCAGTGCTTCTTTTAGGGCATCGTGAAAATAACCCTCTAAAAGCAAACACTGGACAATCTCAAGGAACACTGGCCCAGTGGACTAAACACATCCCATTAAGAGATGAACTGGGTCTGGCTCCAGTTCACAGTATGTGGACCGCAGCTTTGAAATCACCTCGCAGACCTCAGCCACCCCAACCAGCCTGAACTTGGTCCAAACAATAAGAATGCCTCTGAACACATGTCTTGCCACCGGGGCTGCAAGTGCCCTGTTTGGGAGATCCCAGCCCTGATGGATGACACCCTATCAGTGAAGAACAGAACAAACCCCTGCACTGAGTGACTGAAGATGCTTTTTGGCTGTAGACAGACAGGATGGAGAAGCCTGTCCACAGTTTGAAAAAGCAGAGCTGGCCTGTTCTTCCCTGCAGCAATCCCCTTGGACTGGAACACTGCTTTCTTGTGGCTGATTACCCTTTGATATTCACTATAGTTAAGTCTCAGAGCCAGTTTGTCCTCCTCAGATGGAGTCCTCTGCCAACATTGCCCCGACCTCTGGCCCCTGGTCTTCATCTTCTTAAGAGCCCTATCAAACCACAGGGGTCTCAAATGAGAAGATCTAGGTCATACGCAGACCAGTGCAACAGAGTAGAGTGCCTTGGAAATAGCCTCATTATAGCACTGCAACTGCCTCACCCACACCTGTCACACATGCAACACTCACACCAGATAGATCCATCACTGCAATCCGTCACTCTGGGGACAATCCCTTCAAAAGGCAGTAGTGAATCATCTCCACAGGGGAAGGACTAATGGGAGGTGGGGGGGGGGCAAACAAAAACTTCCCCGTGCAATGATCCGACCAAGAGACTGGATCAATCTTAAGGTTAGAGACATCAAGCCCCAGTGAGAACACTAAGTCCAAGGCATGACCATGGCTGTGGGTCACTGAAGCAACAACTTGTGCAAGGTCAGCGGAGACATTGACTGGAGGAAATCATAACCAAACTGCGAATGCGTGTCATTGATCCAGGCATTGAAGTCACCCAGAACCAACCATCTGGGAAACTCCAACACCTTCTTGATGACAAAGTCCGTAACTTCTTGCAGAAACTCCCCCTTTTAGTAACACATTTCAAGTTATGCATGTTTTTAACACTGTTGTCCATCTATGTGTTTTTACAATTAAATAACTATGACCTATCTTTTTCTTTTCAAGTCAAATCTGAATAGAAGAAAATAATATGTGCAGAATCATAGCAAATGTTTACAGTTTTTTGGTTGTTTTTTTTTGCAATCTTTGTCCAGGAAAGGGACATTGAGCTGAATCTTGTTTCCAGGTATGTTTTGGGAGCACAGGGAGATTAACTGATTTGCTCAGGGTGAGGGTCACACAATATGCAAGCAGATCATGTTGGAATCAAAACCAGTTAGGCTGGATGTACCAACCTTGTTCACAACTTATTGTTCTAACCTGCAAGCTATACTGCAGGTGGATCATCAAATTTTACACATTTCAAGGCTGGAGCTATGGTGCCAATAGGTATGGGGCCCCAAATCAGGATTTCTAGACCTCGGCTGTGTTCAAGTCAATACAAATTTCTTGGGCTGCCACAGCACCGCCTTCAACTTTCTTTTTCCATCCCCTCTCTTACAGCCTGTTCTCCTACAATCATGGATTTCAGGTGTGAACTCATATCTACAAGATGTAAATGTGGCCCTGTACCTACAGGCCTGGCATCATGGGGCCAGCCTTGAAATGTGTAGTTTTTGATGATCAGCAGTCAGTATACCCTGGCTTTTTAATGGCTTTCAGACATTAAGAAATCCTGAAGATAAGAGTTCCCCTTTAATAAGCAGTCCTACAGATATTTCATGCCTATTAAAGGCAAACTTTCATAGGTAAACTCAGTTGCCATTATTAGACACCCCGAATTAGGTGTTTCACAAAATTTTACTTTTCTAAGACCCACAGTTAGAGAAATGGTTGGCCTTGTGGAGGAGTCACCTCCTGTTACAGTGCATCTTTGCACTGCTTACCTATATAGAAATAAAGAAACATAGAATTTGTTGGCAGAAAAGAACCATTTGGCTCACCCAGTCAGCCAAGATGGTCCTTGCCTAATCTGCTTCTACAGATCCTAAATGGTCTCCAGCAACCCTCTCTCTTCCCTGCCTATTTACTAATGCAGTATCCATCTAGTGTGGAAAATGCATGCAAAGGAGGTACATACATGGCAGCTGCAGCCTACCACAAGGTGATGTCTGATGCACTTGACTCCATTGGACAGGTCTGTGTACAACCCAAATCCTCTCACTTGAGGTCCCCGTGGTTTGACGGAGAGCTCAAGGCGATGAAGATGATGGGTGAGAGGTTAGAGTGCCGCTGGTGGAAAACTGAGCTGGAGGCAGACAAACTGGCCCTGTGTGCTCATTACAGTGAGTACTGGGGGCAATCAACCATAAGAAGGCAGAGTTCCTGTCCAGAGAGATTGCTGCTTGGAGGACTTGACCAACCATGTTTTTTCAGATGGTTGACAGGCTTTTACATCCTGCCTGTCTACAGCTAAAAAAGACATTTTCTGGTGCTTTGTGTGAAGAGTTTGCTCGATGTTTCTCAGACAAGGTGTCCACAATCCGGCAGGGAATTCTACCAGTGGGCCAAACTGTGGCCAACAGTGGTTACCTTGAGCACCCAGAGAGCACTCTGTCTGGTTGTGGTGAGTTTAGACTGGTGGAGGTGGTCAAGGTCATTGGGGTTATTACCTTGCTGAAGTACACTTATTGTGAACTGGACCCGGTGTTGACATGGTTTCTGATGGGATGTGTCAACAATGTTGGCCTGGTGTTTGCCTTGATTGTCCAGTGTTCTTTGTCAGAAGGGGTCCTCCCAGATGACTTGAAGGAGGCACTGGTGAGACTCCTTCTGAAAAAAACATCCTTAGACCCTGATGTCAGGACAAACTACTGTCCCATCTCCAACCTTCTGTTTTTAGGGAAGGTTGTCGAGAAAGTTGTGGTACTTCAGCTTGAGGAGCACCTCATTGCCTATGATCTGTACAATAGGGCTGTGCGAATACCATTTCCTGAATATTCGGCTGAACATTCGGTATTTGGTGGCCAAATATTCATTATTCATTATTCAGTGTTCGGCCACTGATGGAATTGATGGGAACCAGCCCCCTCCCACATCTCTCTGTCCATGCCAGCAGCAAAATCCCTCAGTCCTCTACCTTCCATCAAAAAGCATACTCCTCCCTCTGCTCCAACACCCACAGGTTGTTTATTTTCTTGTTATTAATGCCCCCCAAAAATATTTATACAGATTGCGGGTGTCGGGTGATTGGTTCTACCTGCCCGCTTCCAGAGTCGAATGTAAGATTGTGAGGCTCTACATTATGACCCCTCCCCACCCACAGCACCCGACCCTGGCACCCACCCACCCAGTCCAGCATCCAGTTATCTAAACTGAAGCTGAGAAGGTGCTGGCACAACCCTCTCTCCTCCATGGCCAGCTACCTTCTCATGAATGAAGCACTTGTGCGCTTGCTATAGTAAAATCTGCTGATCACATGATCATTCACCCAGCCCCATCTCTTCCCATGTTACCTTCTCCATTACCTGGTTCTCTTTTTTTTTTTTTTAGTTTCTATTTTTCTCCTCCTAGGAGTCCTCTGCCACCCTCTGATGTACCTTGCCCCACACGGCTCCAGGTATGAGGCCACCCTCCCATGAACCCCACGACTTACCCTTCATGGCAGGGGGTGGGGAAGGACTCGACTCACCAGACTGGATATGCATTCAGGAGGTGCCTTCCCAGACCGCTGCGGTGGGGGACCATTGGCATCCTGCAGAGGGCCACTATTTTTTCCATTTTCTCCCCTCAGGGTTGCAGCGTGCAATGGCACCAGTGGTGGTGGCTTGCATGCTCCCATGCGCATTCCGCCAAGTGCCTGCTGCAACTCTCGCCCCAAGCTCCATTGCTGATGTGCCACTCCCTAGCCTCCGCTAGGTGGCAGGCAATCACTGAGTGCTGTAATCCTCCCTCCCCAGATAAGGAGAGCAGTCCTGCGGATGCTCGATCCTTCTCCTCCCTACCAACCCCCTACGTCCCATGTCCGTTTCCGAACACGGGTTGCCGGCATGGCGCAAGATAAGGCATCCAGTGCCTCAGCCCTCATCGTCACTGGGCCGGCCTTTACCTGTCTCTTTTACTCCCTCTTTCTTGCTTCCCTGATTTATACCCACCTTGTCCTCTGCCTTGTTTCCACCCCTGTCATCTTGTGCTCCTGCCCTGGTGGAGTTTACTCCCCTTGGGCCCTCCCTTCCTGTTGCTTCATCATCTGTGGAGGCAATTGCCACCTCCCCCAGCTCATTTAAATGCTCATTCAAGTAGTATTTATACCTACCACTATGGATTGTCGCCCCTTCCTGAAGGATGCAGACCATCTCCCCCATTGAGTCCCATATCTTGCCGGGTTGGTCCCAGTCCCTAATGTAGCTGGAGCTCTCCTCTATGCACCATATCTTCAACAATTTGCTAAAAGCCCTGGTGCAGAGTGTCTTATCCTCTCTCTGGTTGTATACAGGTAACACTTTGGCAATAGCCACTGTGCATGCCACCTGCTTGAGGCCATTCTCCAGATCACTGAAATTTCCCTGCACTACCCGTACCCTGTCCCATGCCAGGACATTTGTCCATAGGTGGACAATGACATCGAGCTCTCGTCCATCTCCAGCTGCCCTAGCGATCCTTTGGATACTCTCTCCATCCCTTCAAGCCAAAGCACCTCTCAGGCACATCACCTTCCTCTCCCTTCCTCCTTATAAAGAACAGTTTGATAATGGTTTGCTAAGTAGTCAGCCTGTTTGGTAAGAACTTAGCAAATGTTAAATAAGCTTTTTTTTTGCCTTAGGTTTACAGTACTTTGGTCAGAAGAAAAATTGATCATGCATTTCGTTATCTCTTTGTTCTGTAGAATTTGTTTATTAACTTTTCAGATTCCTGTGCCTCTAATTACAGTATCACGGTTTCCCACTTTCATTTAATTTCATTTTTTTTTGTACTGGAAAGGCATGTGAGCAAAACTGCCCATTTTCACAAGTGTCCAGTGACAAATAATACGTATGAATAAATAGCATTATCATAGATTACGTGTGACAAAGGTGAGGAGAAAGAGTCAGGAGCATCTGCAGACATTTCTATCAAACAGGTAACACTTAAGGTTGTTTTTTAATAATGCCAGTGTCAGTCACTGAACCAGGGTAATGGCAGGCTGCAAAAGAGTATCTTCAGGTAAGTCTAGTAGTCCAAGTGCTGACAGGCTATACTACTTGGTAAGCGACCCCAGAGAATTTTGTAGAAGAAGGTCAGGATTTTATAGTCAACGCTATCCTCAAAAGAAAGCCAATCTGCTACCATGTAGAGATCGCAGTGGTGAGTCCTTCTAGGGAGTCCAGTGACAAACCAAACAAGCATTTGTCAATGCAGAATGTTTTCTTGCTGGTATTAGCACTGGAAATGCAGGAGTTAGACAAATGCAGAATAGGAATGGCAGTGAAGTATTGAAGTTCACACCAACCCCACCTCCACCCTGTAGAGATGGACAGGCTTTGGAGTAAGTGTTTGCGTCATCGCTCATGACACTCCTGCCATGTCACCTCACCCTATTCTGCAGACACTGACACATGTTGAGGTGTGCCTTAGGGTGTTTGGCTTTACAGTCACCCCATTCCATAAGGACATACGCTGAAATGGGTGCAGCATAGGAGAATGTGGTTGAAGTCTTGGACCGAAGAGTCCAAGGTACACCTTGATGCCTGTCAGTGGCTGGGGTTGGTGGTGGGATGGCATGAGCAGTATAGTCGGCAATCCAAAGGCATACCCCAATGCCTGTCAGTCTGTACAGGGTGGGATGTTGTGGGTAGAAACCCTAATGCCTCAGGCGTTTGTTGGTATTTGCACTACAAATTTTCAACATGGCCTTTTTGTGACCCCCACCTCATGAAAGCATTTGAGACCTCTTCTCAGGAAGAGTGGCAGTGTGAGTTTGTCAACGTATACTGAACATTGAGTTCCAACAGTGACAGTGTCATTCTGCACCACATGTACAAAAACACAGATCATGCAGGATGTGAAGAATGACAGCTGTACCATCCATAGGGAGGTGTGAAGAGATGGCAATGTTGAAAATCTGTAGTGGGAATATTAAAAATGCTTGCATGTCCGAGCATACACTGAAACTGTGCAATGCATACATGTGACACAGTCATTTTATGGACTTTCATGACCAAATTTTCAACATAGGTATTTTAGGACCGCTGCCCATGAACAGTGTCACTGTGATTTTCTAAATGTGTCCCGAACACTGATTTCCCACAGCAGCCACGTTATTCTGCGCCAGAAATGCAAAAACACATTTCGGCCAGGATGTGAAAAATGACAGCTATACTGTTCATAAGGAGGTGCAGAAAAATGGCAATGTTGAAAACCTGGAGTGAAAATATTTCAAATGTGCAAAGTTATGAGCGTGTGTGGAAACTGCACAACGCATGCTCCTGACGCAGTCATTTTTTGGACTTTCATCACCAAATTTTCAACAAAGGCATTTTAGAACCTCTGCTAATGAACACTGTCACAGTGATTTTCTTAATGTGTCCCGAACGCTGATTTCCCACAGTGACAGTGCTATTACGCGCCAGAAGTGCAAAACACATTTCATCCAGGATGTGAGAAATGACAGCTGTACTGTTGATAAGGAGGGGTGGAAAAATGGCAATGTTGAAAATCTGGAGTGAAAATATTACAGATGTGTGAAGTTACAAGCATGCGTGGAAACTGCGCAATGCATGCTCATAACACCGTCATTTTATGGACTTTCATCACCAAAGTTTCAACATAGGCATTTTAGGACCTCTGCTAATGTACACTGTCACTGTGATTTTCTTAATGTGTCCCAAACACTGAACTCACATAGCGAACGCGCTGTTCTATGCCAGAAGTGAGAAAACACATTTTTGCTAGGATGTGAAAAATTACAGCTGTACTGTTCATAAGGAGGTATGGAAAAATTGCAATGTTGAAAATCTGGTATGAAAATAATGCAAATTCACGAAGTTACTAGCGTGTGTAGCAACTGCGCAATGCACGTTCGTAAAACAGTCATTTTTGGGATTTTTTCCACCAAATTTGCAACATAGACTTTTTGAGAGCCCACCTCATGATCACTGGCACTGTCTTTTAGTTAATCAGTCCCAAAAGGTGATTCCATGCAGTGACCGAAAAAATCACCTTTCAGGACCGAATAACACCATATAACAGTGGCTGAATTCATGAGGAGGGGTCACAATTCCCCCATGTTGAAAATTTGGTGCCAAAATTCCCAAAAATGCCTAAGATATGCACCAAAGTTGAAAAAACCCTATTTATGCCATTATACAGCTTACCAGCATTTCTTCAGTTTGCGGTCAGCTTTGAAGAGTGCAGACATATTCCTGGTCCACCGAAGATCATCGGGCTGGGCTCCAGAGGTAAGTATGGGGTGAGGGATTATAGGGAGGCAGGGTACACAGAGGGTGGGCGCATGTGGGGGAGGCAGCAGGACAGACCCCGAGGGACCATTTTCTGTATTACAAGAACTAAAAAAATAAAAAATATAAAAAAATGTTGTGGGACTTTTTTTTTTTAACAGGGAGATTTGGCATGCTGGAGTGAGCTTCCAGTGTGCCAACTGAGTGTTTTGTTTTGTGGGGTGGCTGTAGCTGATGGGGGATTGGGCACCCCTGTCAGCACATACAGGGTGCGCAAGAGTCGAGGGGGATTGGGCACTCCCCTCAGCACAAACCTACTTTTTGGGGGGGACATTATGCCAACAGGGAGTGGGGTCCCCCATCAGCACATCAAACTGGGGCGGGGACTGAAGCCGATGGGGATTGTGGCCCTCGTCGGCAAACAAAGACTGTTTTTGGGGGGCGCTTGTTGCCAAGGGGGATTGGGCATCCCCTCAGCATTGGGGCTGAACAATATTGTTTGTGAACATGGTGGCAAGCTGCCACCATGTTTAGAAGCAATCTTACACTACGTAAAGTTCTGCCCTGCAATGGTGGGTCGCTCCCTCATTGCAGTAGAATGGCTGACGCTGCAATGACGAGGCAGCCCCTGATTGCTGCAGCAAAAATGTTACAAGTTGGTGGTACTTTTTGAAGCCAGAGTCATCAGCACACTATGCCTCCATTGGTCCACCACTGCCAAGCCCCCAAATGCAATGTCTCTGTTGGCTGCCACACTGCTGAGCCTCCACAACCTGCTTCTCTCCTAAGCTGCCACATAATGTTTCTTGAGCATACGCGCAGGCAAACATAAAAATGTGGTATATTGCCCTTAACCTACCAAGAATTATTTGAGAGGGAGAGGTGGTGTAGACCAATGGGCCATAGTCAATTAGGGGCAGCAAAAAAATATTTGCTAATAGCGTCCTAGTTTTGGGTATCAGAAATTGTTTAACACAGTATAGCATGCCAAGCCTCTGGGAACCTTTTTAATCAGTGGATTGATATGGTGTTCATAAGTTAAGTGACAGTTCAGGTAAATACCAAGATATTTGAACTGTGTGACTCTCTTAATCACTTTACAACCTATCAGGGAATGATCCAAGGTTTCAGCTGAAATAACCTCTGCAGCACCAACTGAAAGGAGTTTTGAAACAAAAAAACAATTTATATCAGTGGAAAGGGACCCTTTGAAAAAGGTGTCACCACTTGACATATAAAGGTGCCACTATACATGAACAAGACCAGTGGTATTAATCATGGTCATTAAAAAATTAGAATCACAATAGGTGGATCATGTTCTGTTTAGTAGAGATACATGTGTTATTACATTGCAAATGCTTGCTGGATCATGTTCTTTTTAGTAGTAAATAGATGTTATTCCATTGCGACCTATTACAGTATGTATTCCATGTGTGTAAACAGATTGTAGGGGTGCAGTAGCACCCCTATAGTTTGGACTGAATAGGGTGTTCAATGTTAAACCCCTAACTTTGCACTTTAATAGCTTTTGCAACATTTGACAAAATCAGCTGATATTTTGCATGTGTCATCTAGGAGGCAAGATCTATATCTGTGAAAAGTTTTGTGATGTCAGCATGTGTGGTTTTAGAGATCAGCATACTGTATATCATTTTTCTGTAGATGTTCTAATTGTTTCCTATACTTAACATAGCATTTTTTTTTGCTTTTACCTACAGCCTACATGGAATGGAATTTTTTCCCAAAATTTTCAGGGTACATGTATGGTGTCCTAAGATAGTTCCTTGAAAGGTTTAATGAAAAAAAATATTAAATAGTTCCAGAGTTATAAGGTTTTAAAGGTTTGGGTTTTTCTGTTCTGAGCATGCCCACTAGGGTTCTTGGGATAATGTTCTGACATGACACAAAAAATTCTGTGTTGCAGGGCTGTTTTTGGTTTCTTACCACTTGCTTCTGATGGCATGAAATGTTTATTTGTGCTGTGAGGGCCACCATCTTGTTTCTTTTCTCTTCGAACTAATAAGTATGGAAAATACATAAAAATGCTGTTATTTAAAAAAAACACTAGAACCTAACTAAATTGGACCTGTTTAGCTAGATTCTAATGTTTGCTTCTTAAACGAATGGCCTGAGATGCCTTTTCTGGACACCTCAAAATCCTTGTGCCCCACTAAGAAAGAGGAGCCTTAACTTGCCTTCTCTCTATAAAAATAACAGGACTTTCCTGAATTCTGCATCCACAGCTACAATTTATGTTGCTTGCTGCTCTGAAAGCAGTGAGCCACCATTTCCCTGGTGTCTAGTGGCACCAATCCACCCTCCCATCCCCTTATGTATGTTATATTACCCTGGTATCTAGTAGCACCTCCACCCTCCGATCGCCATCCCCTTATTTAATATAATGTTTCCCTGGTATCTAGTGGTGCCCCCACCCTCTGATCACCACCCCCTTAGTACTGTAATGTTGCCCTGGTATCTAGTGTTGCCCCCACTCTCTGATCACTATCCTCTTAGTACTGTAATGTTTCCCTGGTGTCTAGTGCACCCTCCACCCTCCGATCGCCGTCTCCTTAGTAATGTAATATTTCCCTGGTGTCTAGTGGTGCCCTCCACCCTCAGATCACCATCCCCTTAGTACTGTAATGTTTCCCTGTTATCTAGTGTTGTCCCCACCCTCTGATCACCATCCCCGTAGGATTGTAATGTTTCCCTGGTGTCCAGTGTCACTCCCACCCTCTGATCGCCATCCCTTCAGTACTGTAATGATTCCCTGGTAACTAGTGTTGCCCCACTCTCTGATCACTATCCCCCTTAGTACTGTAATGTTTTCCTGGTGTCTAGTGGCAGCCTCAAACCTCTGATCACTGTCCCTGTAGCACTGTAATATTTCTCTAGTGTCTAGTGACACCCTCCACCCTCCGATTGCCATCCCCTTAGTACTGTAATATTTCCCTCATGTCTAGTGGCACCTCCACTTTCTGATCACCATCCCCTTAGTACTGTAATGTTTCCCTGGTGTCTAGTGGCCCCCCACCCTCTGATCACCATCCCCTTAGTACTGTAATGTTTCCCTCATGTCTAGTAGCACCCCAACCCTCTGATCACCATTCCCTTAGTACTGTAATGTTTCTCTCATGTCTAGTGGCACCTCCACCCTCTGATCACCATCCCCTTTGTACTATATTGTTTCCCTCATGTCTAGTGGCACCTCCACCCTCTGACCACCATCCCCTTTGTACTGTAATGTTTCCCTCATGTCTAGTGGCACCTCCACCCTCTGATCACCATCCCCTTAGTACTGTAATGTTTCTCTCATGTCTAGTAGCACCCCAACCCTCTGATCACCATTCCCTTTGTACTATAATGTTTCCCTCATGTCTAGTGGCACTTCCACCCTCTGATCACCATCCCCTTAGTACTGTAATGTTTTTGTTATGTGACTCTAGTGGCACCTCCACCCTCTGATCACCATTTCCTTGGTACTGTAATGTTTCCTTGGTGTCTAGTGCCCCCCCCACCATCTGATCACCATCCCGTTTGTACTGTAATGTTTCCCTCATGCCTAGTGGCACCTCCACCTCTGATCACCATCCCCTTAGTACTGTAATGTTTTCATCATGTCTAGTGGCACCTCCACCTCTGATCACTATCCCCTTAGTACTGTAATGTTTCTCTGATGTCTAGTGGCACCTCCACCTCTGATCACCATCCCATTAGTACTGTAATGTTTTCGTCATGTCTAGTGGCACCTCCACCCTCTGATCACCATCCCCTTAGTACTGTAATGTTTTTGTTATGTCTAGTGGCACCTCCACCCTCTGATCACCATTTCCTTGGTACTGTAATGTTTCCCTGGTGTCTAGTGCCCCCCCACCATCTGATCACCATCCCGTTTGTACTGTAATGTTTCCCTCATGTCTAGTGGCACCTCCACCTCTGATCACCATCCCCTTAGTACTGTAATGTTTTCGTCATGTCTAGTGGCACCTCCACCCTCTGATCACCATTTCCTTAGTACTGTAATGTTTCCCTCATGTCTAGTGGCACCCGCCACTCTCTGATCACCATCCCCTTAGTGCTATAATGTTTTCCTGATGTCTAGTCCCTGTGTCTGTATGTAGTCTAGTTTCACTGGTGTCTGGTGCCCCACCCTCCAACTGTCATCCCGGAAATGTCTGCTGTAATAAAGAAAACTGTCCCTTGATTTTTTTTTTTTTTGTTAAACCTGTAAAAAAAGAAAATAGTCCCTCACCAGTCTGACCCATCACCCTGATCTTAAAACTCAACATTCACAACCTGACACCCCCACTACAGCCCCACACATCTTCACTCACCTGAACATGTTCCAGGATGAAAATCCACTCTCTGTCTGAAGACACATTTCTTCTTCTTTTTTTTAAACTTCATTTTAAAATTCAGCTTTACAGTTAAAGTCAGGAGAAAAAACATGAATGTTTTTCAGAGTTACATTGTCCAGCTTATCTAGGATAATGTTTACATACAATGCATTGCAGTGTTTATTACAGATTGCATTCACATCTCAATATAAATATATAGTATTCTGGGTACTCCCCCCCCCCCGGATCCCCCAGAGGATCTCCCAAGCTCATTTCTGGAACGTCATACCTAGCCCAGGTTAATAGATATTACAAGTGAGTAATCAAGTATTTCTATGCCCTGTTCACCATAGCAGGAAACATGGTTGGCCTAAGGCCACCTGGAGCAGAGACCATATTTTTTGGTATTTGGATTCTTGATTCAAAACCATATATTATGTATGTTCTAATTTCGTGCTCTGTACCAGTGAGCAGGCCCAGTGTGCACTTGATGGAGCCTGCTCTGATAGCCAATATTAAGCCAGTACTTGCTTACCCACAGTTATGCTTAGGCGCTTAAGTGCTAGGACTCCTTTGTTTCTTCCTGGCCCTTCTATGGATAGACTCAAAAGGACATCTACAGGATCTACTGGGCAGGTAATCTTGAGTACTTTTGACATTATATTCAATATTTCCACCCAGAAAGAATAGATCCTGGGGCAGGTACATAGTAAATGATAAAAGGTACCTGGTGCCACCTTACACTTTGGGCATAATTCAGAGGAGTCTAGGTCAATTTTATGTGCTAGAACTGGGGTAAAGTATGCCCTGCATAGAAAGTTATAATGTATGGCTGTTATTCTATTATTCACTGAGCATGACATACTGCTTTTTAGCAATGCCCTCCAATCACCTTCCGTCAGGACCTCACAGAGGTCTCTTTCCCACTTTCCCTTAAGCTGAGTAAAAGTATCAGGCATTGCCTCTTCCAACATTTTGTAACATTTACTCAGTGATTTCCCTGTCCTGGAATCAATGGGATATGTAAAAACATCCTCTATTGGTGATTTCTTAATTTATTGTGAAGCATTGGGCTGCCTCAACAGGTCTTGAATTATGTTACTAATCCTAAGAAACCAGAAAAAAATGTGATATGCTAAGGTCAAAGTCCCTTTTAAATTCTAAAAAAGTGAGTACCTGACTTTCCTTATAGACTTGGGATATGCGGTTGAGGCCCTTCCTGTGCCAGGAGGCTACTATATCTTGGAATTGCTTGTAGGTCTTTCTATGTGGCTGCAGGGTCACTCCTAGAAAAGCATCTGGAGACAAGGAAGGGCTGTGATTAATCAGGCTGTGGGCTTGTATTCAGGCTTTAATAGTGGAGTGCATAAATGTTTTTTTTGTCTTGCCCCATCCTGTGTCTAAATTGGTTGATGTCAGGTATTACTCATATGGGGGAATTCCCTTGCTTGGGGTTTCCAGTGATACCCATGCCCTCCTCGCTGCCCCTTGTAGAACCAAGTTCATCATGTGTGCCAACTGCGCTACTAAGTAGTATAACCTTATACAGTATTTGGAAGGATCAAACCACCCTTGTTTACAGGGTGTCATAATATTGTTTTCTTAATGCGTGGCCTTTTACCCTGCCAGATCAGTGAAGTGATGTCCCCCTCTATAGCTTTAATATACTTTGTGGGAAAGTATATAGGCAATGTTTAAAACATGTATAAACATTGGGGAAGAATGTTCATTTTGACTGAGTTTGCCTGCCATATAAGATTTAAGGGCAGGGACTGCCATCTCCTGCAGTCTTCCTTGATTTTATTTATAAGGGGCCTATAATTTGTCTCCATCAATTTTTATAGGGCTCATGGTAATCTTATTCCTACATATTTAATCTCAGTTGCAGAAGTGATGTCCTTCCCTCCCACAGAAATATTGGCTCTTGCCTTACCCAAGGGTAGCCACTTGCATTTTTCCCAGTTATTCTTGTGTCCTGATAATGGTACGTAATGCTCTAAAAGGGCTGTCAAGGCTGTTAGAGCCCAATCAGGTGTCTCGAGGAACACTAATACATCATCTGCAAAAAGCGATATGACATGCTCTTCATCTCCCTTTCGGAATCCTCGAATATCTGGGTGGGATCTGATGACAGCAGCAAGGGCCTTAATGGTTAGAACATATAATAGGGGAGAGAGGGGGCACCCCTTCCTTGTGCCTCGCATTAGTCAGAAGGGCGCAGAGACATTATCATTCGACATGACCTGTGCCATTAGGGAGCGGTATGAACAATGTACTCATGAGCTAAGTCAGGCTCCAAAGTTATATTTATTAAGCACTACAAACATAAATGGCCATTCTACCCAATCTAATGCCTTTTCTGCATCGAGTGCTAGGAGGCCCTGGCTGCCACCACCCCTCTCTCGAGCCCAGGAGCACATAATATTTAAGGTACGCCGGATGTTATGCTTCGCCTGCTTACCAGGGACAAATCCTCCTTGATCATGGTGGACTAAGTCCGGGAGGATATCTTGAATCCTACGGGCCAATATTTTTGCCAGGATTTTATAGCCTACATTAAGCAGCAAAATAAGCCTGTAGGATCCACATTTCCTAGGGTCCTTCCCTGGCTTGGGTAATACTGTTATAGTGGCTAAGAGTTGTGATCTAGGTAACCCCCCATTATCTAACACCTCTTGTATAATTTGTAACATTTAATTCCCCAATACTGGCCACAAAACGTTATAGAATTCTGTTGGCAGGCCAGCAGGGCTGGTGCTTTGTTTGATTTAGAGGACCACATGGCTCTCTTTACCTCCTCTAGTGTAATATGTTTATCTAGGGCTTCCTGGTTCTCAACACTCAGGGTGGGAGAGTTATTTTCTGCAAGAAAGGCTCAGGGTCACTCTGTGGTGGAGTTTGGGAGGTATCCAGAGTCTGGTAAAATTGTTTGAATGTCTCATTAATTACTTTAGGATCTGAAGATGTGCCAACCCCCCCAGCGTTTCAATTTCTAAAATCATTCTGTCTGACCTTTGTTTTTTTAGTTGCCATGCAAGCCATTTCCCTGATTTATCTCTCTGGATGTAGTTCTTTGACTGGGTGAATAGTAGGGCTCTCCCTGTTCTTCTAGATGCTTTTTGGTTTAGCTCTCCTTTCAGTTGTGCCAGTGTAGATCTATCTGCCCCCTGATCCTTTTCCATCAGTTTCTTCTCTAGGTGCAGTATCTCTCATTCCAGCCTCTATTCTACCTCTCTCTCTCTCCTGCTTTCTCTTGTATGCTGCATAGGAAATTATTTCCCCCCTGCATATGCTTTCATTGCATCCCATACCACTGCAGAGGGGGTACCTACCCCCTCATTATTTACAAAATGCTCCCTAAGATATTTTGAGATATGGGTCATGAAGTTGGGATCATTAAGCAAGGTGGAGTCTAGTTTCCATTACCTGGGTTTTGGCAGGTCCCGCCCAGTGGTAAGAATAGTTTTCAATGGGGCATGGTCAGATATCATTATTGGGCCATAGGAGGGGCTCAACCCATGTTGCACCAGGATGGGTGACAGAAGGAGATAAAAACATAGAAACATAGATGGTCTGTCTAACAGAGATAGTCTATTCTGGTATATATATGGTGAGCATGTGAATAAAAGGAGAATTCTTTTTTATTGGGATTATAGTATCTCCAGGCCTCCACTGGGGCTCTTTCTGATGTCATGTTCCAGAGGGCTAGAACACTTTTTGGCGTGGGTCTTACCTTTTCGCCTGTGTGATCCAGTGAGATATCCCAGTAAGTATTAAAATCTCCCCCAATACAATGTTTTCTCCATATGAAGCCAACGTCACCACCATATGGTGGAAAAAATCTGGGGTATCATAGCTGGGTCCATATAGAGATACAATGGTGTATCTCTGTTCTTCCACTGTGGCATCTGCTATAACATACCTCCCCAGGGGTCAGTCACCAAGGCACGGATTTTTGTACGTAACCAAGGTCTGAACCAGACCACTACTCCCCGTGCTTTAGAGGTAAATGGGGCCGCCAGTAGTGTACCTCCCCAGGAGGTCAACAATTTGTCTGCCTCTTGGCGTGAAAGGTGGACTTCTTGTAAAAGAGCTACATCTCCCTGTTCTTTTTTAGTGTAAGACCAAACTCTCTTTCTTTTCACTACCATTTTTAGGCCGTTGACATTCCAGGATAAAACATTTAGGGTACCCATGTCATAAAAATTTACCAATGATGCTCTCTGTAATGCATTTTACAGTGTACAGTAATCGCTGTTGGAAAAAATTACAATAACTGATAGCTGTCTTTTCAGAATTTAACTTTTTCTGGAACAAGCCCCAAACCTCTATCAATTAAACCCCCAAAACATAACTCCGTCCTCCCTATCTTCTCAGGTACAGCCCCCCTTATCTGAATCACCAAGTTGCGCAATGCAATCCCTTCCCCCTCACCCCCCAATTCTCAAATCCACAAGTGCTACAGGCGCAACAACCCCCACTGCCTTTCTTTCTAGAAAGGCCTTTCAAACCCACTACTTATAGTGGATCTTGACGGCTGTAATCCATTATTGCCCCTTATTGATAAGCTAATCAAGGAGGATCCTAAGTGCTACAGGAGCTCTTTAGTGCCCATCAGGGCTAATTGGAGAAAGAGGGAATTTATATGTACTTGGTCTACTTCCACCAGGAAGCTGTCACCCTAAAGTGGTTGTCAGGGGAGATGCATCTTAATAGAGTCTGGCTAAGGGAATCCCCAAGAGGGCATAGGGGCCCTGAAGTGGCCTCACGCCTTCCTTAGTCTCCCATTAATGCTTCACACAGATTAACTTTTTAGCTCTCAAACATCCACATATTGTAACCAAGACTTAGATGCACCATACCCCGATATCTCTCAACACGTCCCAGAATTATTAGACAGGAGTGACCACTGCCCTAATCCCCTCCTCTCTCCTAGTCACGCGTATGCATCTAAGATATCGAAGCCTTTTGTTTTTCCATTGTTCCTCCATATGATCCTTTCCCCTGACGCTTGTTATTTTAACATAATTGCCATCCACTTTTAGTATACTTCTGAAAACGTATGTTAGTACTTTGATTCATACTTCAAACAGTAAGTCTTGAAAGAAAACAAAAGTCGACTCCAAACGATAAAGTCCCAGAGCATAAGGTAAAGAACAGTCACTTATTTTCTGCCCTGCATTGCAGCGAGGACATTTTATTTAGCTAACTTGGTGTTACTTATGATTGATTTCTTAAAGCCTATCAGCAAAATAAGAAGGGAACATTTCAAAGTTTTATCAGTCCCTTAGGTGGCCCAGCAGGATTTTCAGTCCCACAAACAGCAAAGCCTGTCCTTCTTTGTTGCTGCTACCAATCAACTTCTGAGCATGAACTGAAGAACGGTACAGTTAATAATCACTGCTTGTTGAGCATACCTCCAAAAGTCAGCTGAACTTTGGCTGGAGAAAAGATTGGGGATATTCAAGGCCTGAGATGTGGGGGAGGGGACGAGTAGCGACCCAGCCTTATAGGCCCTAATGGTGTTACAGGCTGCATAGGCACATAGACCTCTCCCACCCCCACCCCAAAACCCTTTCTCCCATTATACATCAAGTTAGCAACAGCACCTTGTAAAGGAACATTTCAGGTGTCCATGTGGTCTCTGTTCAGGCTGATTTATTCCTGTTCTCGTTCTGTTTCCCGATTAACATATTCCATTGCAGCTTCAGGACTTGTAAATGCTTTAGATGGTTTACCTTGCTGCCAGTTGATCAGCCTGGCTGGGTAGATAAGAGCAAATGGCCATTTTAAGGTATTGAGCCTCTTTTTACATATGAACACATGAATATATGAAATGCCAGCAGAAACAGGCCTCATGGTCTAGTGCGTCTGCTCAATTGTGTAGCTAGCCCCTCAAGTTGTAGTTGCCCCACCCTCCCTTCCCTTCCTCATAATAACCCCCCTGTCCCACCCCTCTTGAATCCTCCCACCGTTTTACATGATACTACTTCCTTGGGCAGAGTATTCCACCTGTCCACCACCCTTTCCATGAAAAAGTACCTCCTGATCTCCCTCCTGAATCTCCCCTCTCTAGTCTCAGCAGATCCCCCCTCATGTCCCTCTCCCTTCTGATCCACAGACCCCCTTCTGTATTAGCCCCGTTTAGTCCCTTTAAGTATTTAAAGGTCTTGATCATATCCCCCATCCCTCCTCTCTTCCAGGGAATACAATGTTTGGCTCTCCCAGCCTCTCCTCATAGGATTTGCCCTCCAGTCCCTGGATCATCTTCATTGCCCTATGCTGTACCCCCTCCAGCAATCTGATGTCCTTCTTCAGAAATAGATGCCAGTACTGCACACAGTATTCCAGGTGCGGCCTGACTAGTGACCTCTGCTAGTCTCCTGAAATGCCTGCCTCTCATTCTGCGACTGTCGGGGAGTAATCTGGGAAAATGCTGACCTTGCTTTTCTGCACAATAATGTTTCCATGCCTTTGAGCAGCCTCCAAGACAGTTTGGCAATCTTGGTAACACAATAATTTGGCAATGATTTGCCTGGGACGCTCATCAGGCCTAGGTTTCCTGCCCGGTAATCTGTGCACTCTCTGAATTTCCAGAGAGGAGGATTCAGGGATTTATAGCTGCTGCCTGAGCCATGATTGGAGGTAAGATGTGCAATGTTTGCCCTCCACACCCTCTGGCATCCCGACCATCCAAATATTACACCGGCACTCCCAGTTTTTGTGGTTGTCCATTACAGTTTATAATATTTCAATTTCTTGGAGGGCTTGCTGTAACGAGGTTTCTAGATGGAGGGCAGTATCCTCCTGGGTCCCCACCTGCTCCTCTAGCTCCCCAATTTGTGTTATGTGCTGCTGAACTGTCTTTCTTAAGGTGTTGAAAGACTGCTGGAGATGGGAGAGTTGTGTGGTGATATTGTCGAATCTAGAGTTCATCCGCACTGTGAGGTCATATTTCAGTTTTGGTATTAGCTTTTTAGGGATTGTGTTGAGGCAGTTGTGTTTAATGGAGCAGACAAACTCGAGCCTCGCTGATCCTCCGTGCCCGTCTTGGAGGCCACACGTATGGTAGTTGGGCCCGGGCCCTGCAATTTTGCTGAATCCGTCACCGATTTGAAATTGAGGTACGACTGCTTTTTTGCCATAATGTTGTAGGTCTTCTAAAGGTCTTGTTTGGTAGTTGACTTGCCACTGCTGATGTAGAATTAAGGATAGATGGCTATGATTTTGGCTGAATTGCATGGAGTTTTTTGTTTAAGCTGCCATCTTGGTTCCCAGCTTGGCCACACCCATGAAAACACAGCTTGCTGCTGGAACCACCAACTGCAATATGAGAAACTAAGGTAAGTGCGGTTATATGCATTTAAATTTTGTTAAATTTTTTTTTTTATTTGTTAATTGAGAGGTTTTATAACAAACAAGTTGACAGCATCATGTCATAATATAGCAGTACAGATAATAAAAGTGGTTATTTGTGTAAGGATAGAGGTAATTTTGTACAATAAAGTATTCATTTTTTCCCTTGTTTCTTTATCAAGATGTATGTCTGAAAGGTAATTATATTATTTCTCCCCAGAGAACATCATAGGCACAAGCAAGAAGTATATAATATATTATCCTCTAGATGTCTAGACCCCTCGCCCCCCATTATCCCAATACTGCTCAGGGGGTAAACTCTGGGTCTACCCCTGTCTGGTGAAGTACCCATCTCTGCCATTTCATCTGGAAAGCCGGAGCATGATCCTGTAAAGCAGCTGTGAGACTCTCCATTTGGTAAATTCTCATCATGGTAGCTCCTCAGTTTTGTGTGGATGGCACTGACTGTGTCATCCATTTCCTGGTGCGTGTTTTTTTTTGTTGCTGTCACATATATTGGTAATTAGAGATGCAGCAAATTTAAAATCTGCCTGCAAAGTGAACACGAAGTGGCCACTTCGCATTGGCACTTTGCTACGTGGAGTGCCCCATAGGAAAGGCTCACTAAGCCTTGTTATTATTACTTTGTGTTGCCATTCCGCTTTAAACGCAAAGTAAGGCAGAATGACAACAATATTGGCAGCACCCCACCCACACAGTCACCAGAATTAATGTGCATCCCCAAAGTGCTACTGTCTTGTGTCCAGAAAACTCCCCAGTGCTGACGAAGTGAAATGAGAGCATAACAAGAAATGCAAAGTCTCCTAGAATTAATGGCACACAAAGTCATGCGCGAAGTGGTCACACTCAGAGCCACCAGAATTAATGTGCATCCCCAAAATGCTACTGTCCTGTGTCCAGAAAATTCCCCAGTGCTGACGAAGTGAAATGAGTGCATAACAAGAAATGCAGTCTCCCAGAATTAATGGTGCCATGTAAACACACAGACAGATTAAGATTGTGCTGCGCACTCAAGGATGCATACGAAAAAGCACAACAACACCTAACTAGTGCACACAAGTCACAAATCCAAATCTGGAAAGGAATACATTTTGCCAGTTGGGGGATTAGTGTACAGCAGTAACAATCCACTACCAGTAAAGATACCACAAAGCAGTACAAAAAATTCATGCAGGTGCGGTGGATAGCAGGTTCACACTGCTTCAATTACTCTATGGCACAATAAAAGGTGTCATTTAATGGCAGGCATCGCACACACACTCATACACACACACACACACACACACACTACAAGTAATGCATAGCAAATTGAAAACATTTAGTAATATAACCAAACGTTTTAAACAGACAAATTATACACTGCTGCACCACAACAATCAGCAAAAAAATTTCAAGAATTACTGAAAATATTACTGTGTACATTAACACAGTTATACAAGAAAAATATAACCAAAACAGAAAGACTGCCTTTTTCTCCCAGTTAATGTACCTACGCCACAAATACGCCTCTCCCCCAAAGCAAACTTCACAGTACACAGACTGACTGTTCTAAATTAACACTCAAAATTCACACACAACAATAATCACTCGATTATATGAGCACAGAAGGGATTCCTACAATCGATGTAGTAAATATTGAGCAAAAAAAATGACTCAAAAAGACATTTTAAACAGCTTTTAGAGGTTTTGAATCTCAGAGCTCTGAGAGCAAACTGTCTCCAGCTACCACTACACACACACACTACCCAGGCCAGAACTGAGGCTGTGCAGAACAATCTAGAGCCCATGTGACCTGCAATCCCATGAATCACTGCAGAATTTCATTTGGAGCTCAATTACAAGGCAAAGTGAGGTGAATGACATTGATTTCAATGTACTTCGCCTTAAAATTGGTGGAGAAGTGGTTTGGGGAAGGCGGAATAACGCAAAGTCATTGGTTTCAATGGACTTCGGGTTCCTCATTATGAAGCGAAGTACTCCGCTTCACATTGTTGAGTACTCTGTGGGTTCCCCGTTACTTCGTGAATCACTTCATGGAGTGAATTGGGGCCACTTCACCCATCACTGCTTATAGTACTGTAACTCACATGCTGTACAGGAAGGAACGTGAATGCCTATGGCTGTACTTCCCCGATGAGCTGCAGCACAAAACTCCCCGGGTCCCCGACTTAAAAACACATATTAATGAGTACAATGGTGGGGTGATGAAGCCTGGAGAGATACTACAAAACAGGCTTACAATACATCCAAGTAACTAGAAAAAAAATGAATGTTGTGAATCGTGATGTGATTTTGAATCAAGACTTGTGACTGCATTTGTGACCGTGATAATGAAAAACGTGATTCGGTGTCGATGGTGTGAGATAACCAATATGAAACTGTATTGGGAACGTAAATGCCCACGGCTGTACTTCCCCGATAAGCTGTAGCTTAAAACTCCCAGACTTAAAAACATGTATCAATGAGTACAATGGTGGGGTGGTGAAACCTGGAGAGCTACTACAAAACAGGCTTACAATACATCCAAGTAACTCGTAAAAAAATTAATGTTGTGATTCATGACATGATCATGAATCGTGATTTGTGACTGCATTTGTGACCGTGATGATGAACATGATTTGTACCACGTGTGACTCGTGATGATGGTCTTGACTTAAAAACGCATATTAATGAGTACAATGTTCATGCAGAATTATGCACCACACCTGTCCAGTACTCTGAAGGGAAGCCAAAGAAACAACTGTGACTTAAGTTACAGATGGAGATTGAGCCCAAAGAGATGCAAATGCACAGACAGATTAAGATAGCCATGCCATTGAAGAGATGCAGACACAAAGGCACAACACCTAACCAGTGCTCACCATCAGAAATTCAAATCTGAAAAGAATACCTTTGCCGGTTGAGCGGGCGGCTGGGGACAGTGTATTGCACTTCTGCAGTAACAGTCACTAGTACTAGTACCAGTAAAGATACCACGAAGAAGTACAAAAATCACACAGCTGCAGTGGACAGCAGGTTCACATTGCTGAAATTACTATGTGGCACAATAAAAGGTGTCTGATTTGATGACACATGTTACAAACATACACACACACACACACACACACACACACACCAAGTAATGCGTGCAAATTGAAACTTCAATAATATAACCACATATTTTAAACAAACTAAAATTATGCACCGATGCACCACAACAATCAGCAAAAAAATGGCAAGAATTATTGAAAATATTACTGTGTGTACATTAACACAGTTTTAAGAAAAATATCACCAAAACAGAAAGAACTGTCTTTCTCCAAGTTAATCTACCTACACCACAGATACGCCCCTTCCCCAAAGCACACTTCCACTGTTTCACAGTACACAGACTGAATGTAGTACATTAACATTCAAAATCCACACACAAACAATACACACTCGATGATATGAGCACAGGAGGGTTTCCTACAATCGATGAACTAAAGTTTCAGCAAAAAAAAAAAAGACTCAAAAAGGCTTTTTTAACAGCTTTTAGAAGATTTGAATCGAAGAGAGCTCTCAGATCAGACTGTCTCCTACAGCTTCCTACACACACTACCCCAAACTGAGGCTATGCGGAACAATCTAGAGCCCATGTGACCTGAAATCCCATGAATTACTGTAAACTTTGCCCTTGGAGCTTAAAAACAAGGCGAAGTAAAGCAAAGTACATTGTTTTCAATGTACTTCGTCTTAAGAATTGTTGGAGTAGTGGTTTGGGAAGGTGGAGTAATGAGAAGTCATTGTTTTCCATGGACTTCTTTGTTACCCATTATAGCGGGCAATTCCGCTCAGGTTATGGAGAACTCTGCACTCCGCCTTCACTCTGCAAATCACTTCGTGGAGCGAATTGGGGCCACGTTGCCCATCTCTATTGGTATTAGAGTCTTGGTCCAAGGGGGAGTTGTCCGATAAACAGACATCAGAACTATTTCAGTAGTTAATTCAATTGGTTCCCCCAGACAGCTAGTTAATTCTATTTGAAGGGCACAACAAAAGGGCATTCGGAGAAGGCAGTGCTATAAGATGTGACCTAAATCTGCCAGCCGCCATCCACACTTCCTCCAACAGTGATGGTATCTACTTGGGAGATATTTGGCTAAAACAGCCGGGGAGCAGAAGTATCTGCTCCTGCTTTTCCAGGAGAACTCCCTCCACAGGGGGGAGGAAGTCACCTTCACTGCCTTTAAATATTTTTTTATTGCATGAAACACAACAGATCTTACACTTTAATACTCATAGGTACATCCACATAGCAGTATTGAGGTCACAAATACAAATAAACTAGTAATATTGATGCCACTAATCTTATAACAAGACATTAACATACGTAAGGCAATTCCACAAAATCATATTATATTTGGCTTCATCTTCCCACTCTTCCAAGTCCCCCCCCCCGGCCCGGCAAGGGCCGCACAACTGTACACCCTGCAGGAAGTTATTCATGGGACAAAGTCAGACCTATCTGGGCCATATACCATATCCATTTTTGCCACTTAGTATTAAACATACTCAGCTTGTCATGCCCACTAGCCTTTAATTTTTCTAACTGGTATATTTCCATCACAATGTGCCTCCAGTCCGCTACAGAAGGAATAGTAGGGGACAAGCACCATCAGGTTATGGCCTTCTTGGTGGCTAAAGTATACAAAGCCAATACAGTTTTATGCCAAGCAGGCCAATACTGGGACCAAATCGATAGCAACACCATTTCTGCCAACAACGCCACCGACTCCCAAAGGCAGTCCTGTAGTTCCTCCTGTAAGGTGCACCAGAAAGGAGTCAATAATGACCACGGCCAGAAAATATGTCCCAGATCTGCCACCTGACATCTGCATCCCCTCCAACAAACCACTTACATAGGTGGCATATATTTTATAAGGACTGCAGGTGATCCAAAGTACCAATATCTGCACTTCCATGTATCGCCCAATAGCTATCCTTTCTGTCCTGGACAAGATACTGGAGAAATTACTGCCAATTCAAGTGTCGGAGTACCTGTCTCTAAACATTCTACTCTCCCCTGCCCAGCATAACTTTAGGCATTTTCACAGCACCAACACGGCACTCCTCCAACTAACAAATGACATCAGATCTGCCATGGATATAGGCCTTCTTACTGGGGGTGTATTAGTTGACCTGTCTAAGGCATTTGACCTGGTTAATCACCCGTTACTGCTATCCAAGCCATCATCACTAGGTTTCTCTAGAGATGCCACCTCCTGGTTTGCCTCCTGTCTAGCGGACCATACTCAGTTTGCTGAAATCAATAAAGTCAAGTCTGATCCTGCCCCTACCTACCTTGGTGTTCCCTAAGGATCTATTCTGGGACCCCTTCTGTTCTCACTCTTTATCAACAACCTGATTACACTCCCAGGTCACTCTTGCATTATTCTCTATGCAGATGATATGATTCTTTACACCAACAGCAAGGATCTTTCATCTACAAATGCCACACTAGACACAGACTTTGACTGTGAACACACGGCTGAAGCAAAACCTCCTCCTGCTAAATACTAAGAAAACTGTTGCCATGCTGTTTGGCTCTCCTCTAGACTCAAGTACTGCACTTCACCAGTTGCCATTGCAGGTCCCGATGGCTCCCTCCTTGAGGTAGTTGATCACTTTAAATACCTGGCTGTCAACCTAGACCCCTCACTTGACTTCAGCCTTCACATAACTAATTCCTGCAGAGCAGTGAACATTAAACTGGGGATGGTGTACAAAGTTAGATCTTCAGTAATGGCAGCTGCCAGGCTCACTATTGCTCAGGGGATCCTTAGGCCTAATCTTACCTATGGCCTAGCGGCATTCATGGACTCCAACAAGAGTGCTCTGCAGAAATGGGACACCTGCTACAACAATATCTCTTGCTTCGCTCTGGCTGTTCCTAAACTCACCCATCGGTATGTATGCTACTCCAACCTTGGATGGCTGTCCCTCCTCTTCCTCCCATACTTACACAGTTGGATGCCTTATAGATAACATTATCCATTCTGGAGCACCTGAGTTCCTTGCTAACATGTTATACCTGAACTCACAGTCATACCCACTGAGATCTGCTGAGAGGTTGCTACTACATACTCCTCATTGTGCTACTAAAATGGGGGAACAAGCTTTTGCCTCGGCAGCACCAAGACTCTGGAACTCCCTCCCCACCCACATCAGATTTTCCCAGTCACATCAGACCTTTAAGAAGGATCTTCACTCTTTTCTCTTTGCCAATGACATATGCTCCTGTGCTGTACCCTGACTCTCCCTTCTACCCCTTTATCCCAAGTATTCCTACACTTCTGTCTCTTAGTACTTGAAATATTTTGTTTGTCACTTGTTTTGCTTATATGTTTGCATCCTTTGTCATGTGTGTTAATGCTGGAATTTCAATTATCATTCTTCCTTTGTTGTATTATCTCTAATATTTGTATCCTGCCTTATCTTGCTTTGTAACTTACCCGGGTCATGCCTGAAAATAGACAGTCTCTGTCTAGTGCACCTACCGGGTAAACAAAAACTAAATAAATATACGTTAATTAAAGAGTGATTTTCACTGATGGGACGGCAGTTTTCAGCTTCAATGGAGTTCTGAACTTTGATGCATACCTTTGTCATTTTTGTATATTTTCACCTAAAATTTTCAATATGGCCTTTTTGGGAGCCCACCTCATGACCAATGGTGGTGGAATTACGCCAATCAGGCTGAAAGGCGATTTCACGTTTGTTTGGCAAAATCACCTTTCAGGAAGGATTTGAAAATGTTTGCTGCCATTGTTCATGAGGTGGGGTCACAAGAGGGCTATATTGAAAATTTTGGGTAAAAATAAGTAAAAATTGCAAAGTTATGAGCATACATTGAAATTTGTCTACGCTTCTCATAACTTCAGTAATTTTAGATATTTTGACCCAGATTTTCAACATAGCCTTTTTTTCACACCACCTCATGAACATGACAGCTGTCATTTTTCAAAGGCATAGGTGAGAACAAAAAAATATGTAAAGTATAGGAAAAAAAAAATAACCCTCTACAACAAAATAACATATCAGGATCTCAGAAACTGCACAAACTGCCACAAACTGCCATCACAAAACTTTCCACATATTTATATATTGCCTCCCAGATAATGCATGCCAAATCTGAGGCAATTGCATTGAACACCACCAAAGCTATAACTATACTGGCACTACTGCACCAATATAATACATCTTCTATTGTACATTGGAAAAATGCTAGGCATCATAGCAGCCTAACTACAGGTGAAAATGTGATAAGGCTGCATGGTGGCCCAGATGACGTGTACCACGCTTCCAGGCAGGAGACTGGGAAGAAAGTTTCCTATGCCAGGGAATCCTAGCCCTCGTAGGGTTGGTGTCTTATTCCGGTGCCACAGCAACCCCTCATTGTTGGCTAAGTAGCTTGTTCTCTCAGAAGGGCCAGGCACTTTGCCATCATTGTTTGACAGCTGTTTGTGACTGTGTGTGGTGCTGCAGGGAGGTGAAAGGACCAAAGGCCAAGAAAACTGATACTTCCTTATGCAGAAGAACAATGGCTCTTGCACTACCTCCAGCTGTTGAATGATGACCTAACTGGCACTCTCAGGACCAGAACGACTGGTGGGTCATCTCACCAGATCCTATCAGATCAATGGTGTGAGTGCCTCAACCCAAGGACCCCACGCTGGGGTCAAGCCAAGGAAGGGCATGAGGTAGGCCAGCGAGTATGGGGCTGGAGAGTTTGCCACTGGCAGCTTGAGTGCTGGACATCTGGGTCAGAAAAAACTTGATGGATAAAAAAAAGGAAACAGGACAGATTGTTTCTTCAACTGTTACATCAAACTTACTTTCCCTTCATGAAAACATCCACAGTGAAGAGTTCACGATCACAATCCTAATATAGCTGTACCCCCAAAATGCTAACTCAAGTGAGACTCCCCAGACTTCCTAGGCAAATGATGACAACTCAGTCAATAATGCTGTTTATTTCAGCTTGATAGTAAATAGTTAAATATATATTTTTGTCCTTCCAACATAGTTTACTTTTCAGAATTATCCCCCTGGGAAATTATTGACTTCATCCTATCAATTTCAAGCAATCTATCAGGAACATTCTCACAGAAATCACGTCAGCAGAAAAGTGTTATCAAGTTGTGCAGAGTGACTTATGTGTTTTCTATTTGATAACTCTTCACTTGCATTAAATGTTAAACTGATAAAAGAAAAACATCTTGAGAAGGCAGATGTTTTTATTCATGCATTTAAAAAAGAACTGTAACAGAAAGCAGAAAAAAGAAGAGGAGGAGGCAGAACAATTTCACAAAAGTCATGAGAGAGTTCAGTGTCATAATTAAAAAATGTCATGGAGAGAAAATTGTATGTGTGTGTACTGCTATGCCAAAGGACAAATATAAAATTGCTCTTGATCTACTGATTGATTTATGGATATCAATATGCCAGCTGAGTAATTTTCTGCTCCTCTGTTCCTTTCTTCATGTACTGACTTACAAAGGAGTGCTGTGGGATCCAAGATGGCTATGGGAGAGGAGAAGCTAAAAGTTTAAACTCGGTAGAATCCTAAGAAAACTTGCTAAACAAGGTTGTTTTTAAATGATACATCTCAGTATCTGAAAGGCATCAGAAAACCTGGTGAAATCACCAAAGCTAGCAATAATACCTGACAGGATGGGCAGTATTAGGCTGTACAGTATTACTCAAGGGCGTAATGAGGCCTGATGCCACAGATGGAAGGCCTTATAGCCCCTGGAAGGTCCAATATAGCCCTTACCCCCATTCTAGAGGGTATTATTGCCCTTAGAAAATGGAAAAAATAGTATGAGACAACTTTGTAAATTTATAAATAACTGGAAGAATTTATTCAATAATAGTCCCTTTTTGGGATGGGGGCAAAGAAAATAAAGACTCAGACCTTGAAGATACACGTTCTGTAGAAGGAATGGCCAAAATAAAAAAAGAGACCACTATTTAATGAAGGTAAAGAAGTTTATGTAAGCAACAATATCTGACAGGTTGGTCAGTACTGGGCAATACTGGAGCACCCAGGGGGCGTAATGAGGCTCTACACCACAGGCAGAGGGCCTTATAGCCCCTGGAAGGTCCGGTATTGACCAATATCACCCACCTTGGAGGGTATTATTATGCTTAGAAAAGGGCCCTTAAGTATCATTTTTAATAAAATAAAGTAAAAGTTTATGAACACTTCTAATAAATGTTAAAAAAATATAAAAATATTTTTCTTGTAAAGTAGTCCGTCTACTGTCCTATACTTCCCTGTAGAGGGTGCTTTTGTTTATGAGACCCTGTTTTAGTCAGATGCAATGTTGCCTCAGGTTTCATGGGAGCTGTAGTCTTAAGCTCGCTCAGTCAGAGTTTCAGTGCGAGTAGTGCGGTGGCACCCTGGAGTGACTTACTGTGTTAGTGTGAATGGAGGGAGAGGGAGACCGTCTTATAGTGACACACAGTAGCATATACAGTAAGTATTGTGGTGGTTAGAAAGCTAATGTGGTGGTTGCAACCTGTGCCAGCACACCGTTCTTCTCAGCTGCGGGGAGGGGGAGTATAGTTTGGTTCTGACATGCCGCTCTATGAAGATGCCAGCGTCCCACAAATAGCTGTTGTCAGTCGACATGTCCCAATTGTCAGTATGCCAAAAATGTAGACTTCATCTAGAAAATCAAACAGTTGTTTAAATTTCTGCTCAAAGTTTGGGGGAGGACTGCAGTTAGTGAAGACAGGAGATGGACTTGTCTGACATGGATCCCACAGATGGAGTCACGATGGCAGATAGCAGCGCTTACGAGAGCATACGGGGGATCAGAGGTCGGGAGTGGTGGCAGAACTGGAGTGGATCTGGTTTTAAAAAAGGGGTAATATATGTTTGTTTTCTTTTTGTAGTGCTGTAAGTCTGAGTTATTGAGTATGGAGACCGGTTTGAGGCGGGGGGGGTGGCCTCTCGCTCACTCTTTCACTAAATGAGCTGGGGAAAATGGTGGCTATTTGCTTTTCAATTTCCAGTTGGCATCAGGATACCATTTTTCCTTTAGGGCATGCTATTGGGACTTGTTTTTGACAGGGCTCTATCAAAAAATAGATGCCCACCTCTGCCATATTGTCAGCCAATCAGTTTTGAAGATTTTTCTTTGCCATTTTCTAATGGTGAGTTAAAGAGCAGTTTACTGGGCTGAAGTTTTTGTTAGTAGAGGTCATTGCTGGAGTGTAGCTGAAAGCTGCTTGCACTGTGTTGCTGGAGAATGCAGGTGGCATAGTCGAGAGGCTAGAAGTAGGTTGTTGTTCACATCACCCACCACCAAGTATAGAGCTTCAACTTTTCCTATTTTCAACTGTTGCAGATCAGTAGTGTTGCAGACTTGTCTCTGAGGGTGCCCAGTTACACTGGTGATCTCACATTGAGGTAGACCCATGTTGCTCAAGAGGTGAACTGCAGTGGCGCGTATACTGTGATTCATATATCACATACTGAGATCAACTTAAGCATTGAGGTTTGGCATCCTGTTGCCCAACAAGTTCATTTTTATTGCCTCCCATGTGTACCAGAGATGCTCGTTATCCAGGTAGGCTAGTGAATGCTTACAAGGCTGTATGAAGAAAGCAGCGGTGTCTGGCAGTATTTTGTCTAGGTACTTGAGGAAGGAGTGCATGGGGTACAGCATATTTACTACACTCTCAAACATAAATCCTCAAGTATGCTCTTTGTTTAGCTTAAGAGGATTTTTGTGATTTTTATTTCAGTTGTAACCTCCCCCCATGGGTGGGGCTTATCTTGTTTGGCTCCCTTGGTGCTGTTCTGCCCTCCCACTAGCCTCCAGTCCTTTGTGGGTCCCTATTATGCTCCTGTCATCCCCTGGTGCCTGTAATGTTGTGGGGGACTGGATGAGTGAAATAGAAAGTTAAATCGCCTGCTTGGCTGTTGCTCCTGCTCGAATGTACAAGCTGGTAAGTTGACTCGCAGACTTCATAGAGTTCTTTGGCACTCTCTGTTTAAAGTCACTTCTGCAGCTCTTGGCGGTTCCTCTTCATGTGCTCTGACCCCCGGACTTCAGAAACATAAGTGGAGGCCTGGAGGCACACAAGAGGAAAGAAGGCACAAATATTGTTTAAGCACTTATAAGTGCTGTGTACCTTTAAGAGCAGCTGAAGCTGCTATCTGTATGGTGCCCTGCCTGATGCCTGGTGGGACAGTGCACTGACACTAGTGACTAGCAGGGGAAACCCCTGAAAGGACTCACTCTGCCACCAGACACCAGGGCAGAAGGGCAGTTACTGAGCTAGGGGGGCAGCAAAAGTTAAAACAATGAAGGTTAGGGAGAAAAATATAGCATTTAGGAAGCAAAAGGAAACACAGAAGGAGCAGGACAGAGAACAGTACCAGTTAAGGCAGAAGGAAGCAGGGAGGGTAGTCAGAATAGCAAAGGCACAAACTGAGGAAAAGATAGCTAACTCGGTTAAGAAGAGGGATAAAACCTTTTATAGGTATATCAGGGAGTGTAGAAAGACAAAGGGAGGGATAGTGAGGCTGAATAGAATGGATGGTGGGTGGGCAGAGAGCGACAGTGATAAAGCAGGGATACTGAATGAATACTTCTGTTCAGTATTCACAAAAGAGGAAGTGGGGGAGGTGCCTAATCCAAATAACAGAAGCACTCTGGAGAGGGGGGGGTTCAATCCCAGTCCTTTCACAGAAGAAAGGGTTCTGAAAGAACCCTAAAACTGAAGGTGGACAAAGCAATGGGGCCAGATGGAATTCAACCAGAATTCTAAAAGAATTAAGCAGAGAACTAGTGGCACCACTGACTACGTTTTTAACAAATCATGGAGGATGTGTGGTACCTGAGGACTGGAAGAAGGGGATGTGATTCCCCTTCACAAAAGTGGGAACAAGACGAGGCAGAAACTACAGACCTGTCAGTTTGACCTCCGTGGTAGGAAAGTGATGGAATCACTTCTGAAGAAAAGAATTGCTGAGTACCTAGAGGCCAGTGGGGCAGGGACCCAAGGGCAGCATGGGGTTCACAGTAGGAAGGTCATGTCAGACGAATCTAATTGATTTCTTTGACTGGGTGACCAAAGTAGTAGACCACGGAGGGGCTGTGGACATGGCCTACCTAGACTTTAGCAAGGCATTTGACACAGTCCCACACAAAAGATTAGTAGTCAAATTAATCAGCCTGGGAGTGGGTCCCAAGGTGGTAGCCTGGGTAAAACATTGGCTGAACAACAGGACACAGAAGGTAATTGTAAATGGAGTCCACTCAGAAGAAAGAGGGGTTACTAGTGGAGTACCGCAGGGTTCAGTACTGGGTCCAGTCCTTTTTAATGTCTTTATAAGTGACATTGCAGAGGGACTGGAAGGAAAAGTATGCCTCTTTGAGATGACATAAAGATCTGCAACAAGGTTGATACACAAGGAAGCGTGGAAAGGATGAGAAGGGACTTGGCAAGGTTGGAGGGATGGTCAGAAGTATGGCAGCTTGGATTCAATGCAAAGAAGTGCAAAGTAATGCACCTAGGAAACAAAAACCCAGGGGAAGATTACACAATGGGGGGGAGGTAGTAACAGCAACAAAAATAGAAAGAGACCTAGGGGTAATCATATCAGATGACCTTAAGGTTGGCAAGCAATGCGAGAAGGTGGTAGGAAGGGCTGGGGGTATACAGGGATGTATAGGGAGAGGTATCACCAGCAGAAAACAGGAAGTTGTTATCCTCCTGTACAGACAGTTGGTGAGACCTCATCTGGAGTACTGCGTCCAGTTCTGGAGACCCGTCTCCACAAGGACATAGACAGGATGGAGGCAGTTCAGAGGAGGGCAGCTAAAATGGTGCAGGGTCAAAAGAAGCCATACGAGAGAGAGACTAAAGGAGCTTAATATGTATACCCTTGAGGAAAGGAGGAGAGGGGGACATGATAGAAACGTTTAAGTACCCCAGTGGAAGCAACAAAGTCCAAGAGGGTAGCATCTTTCAGAAAAAGAGATGTGCAAGAACAAGGGGACACAATTTGAAGATAGAGGGGGACGGCTCAGGGGCAATGTGAGGAAGTATTTTTTCACAGAGAGGGTGGTGGACGCATGGAACAGCCTTCCTGAGGAGGTTGTGGGGTCTGAAACTGTGGGGGAATTCAAGAATGCATGGGACAGACATAAGGCAATTTTTGTGGGGGGTAGGAAGAAATAGGCTGTTGGTTAAATAGGATCTGCAGCTTATCCTGTAGGTAGGGAAATGGGCAGACTAGGTGGGCCAAGCGGTCCTTATCTGCCATCAAAGTCTATGTTTCTATGTTACAGGAGCTCACTAAAATGAACTGAAAGTTGGGACGCTGGACTGTCTGCCCTGTAGTCAGCCATCTTTGTTACCCCTGACCTTCTAAACAGCCAGTGGGAGGTTGAGGAGCCCCAGAGGACTATAGCAATGGCTACTGGGAAAAGGAGAGGACTGTGTCCCTGGCACTTTTTCATATAGACAATCAGGCATTGAGCGAACATTCTGTATACTAATTCTGTTGACTGGCAGCCTGTTTGACTAATGGGATGCTGCCCTGACCCCTTCAGACCCAGAGGGCAGATACAGCTCGAGAGAGTCTGCCTGGAGCTCTCAGAGAGTGAGGAGGACTTGGACTGCATTCATTCCAAAGGTTGGAGGCCTGCCTGAAGTTTCCACAGTCACTATTCAGGAGGTGCTACAGAAGGTTTCCACAACCTGCATCCAGCAGTTTAAAGTGTGAAGTCCTGTTTTGCTGAAAAGAGCCAGAGCACCTGCAAGGTGCTGAGAGATGGATTCCTACCTACAGCCATAGGAGGCAATCCAGTTCTGCTAGAGCAATTACACGACAGTCACTAGCCTTTGGTATGGCTGAAAACTGTGTCCCTGAGATCCAGAAGAATTTCCAAGTCTATGGACAGTCTGGGGAATCGACCGGTCAGTGCCACCATTAGCTGCTGGCTATCACTTCACCCTGAGGGTTGGATGCCGGGATGGGTGGGTGAGGTGTGTGGCCCTGGCCTCCGAGACTGGTCCTTCCAGTTTGCCTGTGAAAGAAGCAGAAGACAGCACCCCAGCCTGCAGAAAGAACCTGCCATCAGTCAAGCCATCTGAGTCATGTACCCATGTTCAGAGCACCCCAGAGCTGCAGTTAGAAAGAACCACAGATTGCAAAGACTCATAGACTGGCATCTCCAGAACCATGAGTAACCTCAGTGCATGCCCTGCTGCATGTGGGGATTTTATAAATAGCTTCCCTCCAAGGCTACTGTTTTGGCCTTCAGGCCAGGAGTTACAAGTCTTTCATTCAAAAACCATTTTCGCAATTGCATGGCCATGGGGGTTTGACTTTACTATTTGTTTAAAATGCACCAGTGCCACCAACCAGCTGTACCATCATTGGGCCTGTACCGATCCAATGGCTGGGTACCCAGTGAAGACATTGGGAGCTCCCTGTCTAGCTAACTGGGGGGAAACTGGTACCAGTCAGGAGTGGATAGTGCCCCCATTACAGGTGGGCTGTGTGGAAAGGGGATCTGTACTGTTTGCATTGCTGGTGGGAGTGGTCACTGTTTATTGTTAAGGCTAATACAGTTAAATCAAATTCCCAGAAAAGCTGAACAGTTGGATATTTGTGTATCCTTTTCCCCTATACCTTCCCTTTTAATAAATGGTTTGTTCATTTTAAAACTGTCTATTGAGTATATCATTTGTGAGCACATTACTAGAGATAGCTAATAATTGTATGTGTATTGAAATGTTGCTGTTGTTTTTGGTATTCCACATGTAGGGTGACTGTGTGGGCAGGTGGGGAGGTACAGCGGTTCCACCCTTGAAATGCACCAGCGTTTGGGCACCAAGTCACTATGGTGCCAAACAGCAATGTCACCGTCCACTCTTTTTGCAGGGGACTGCGCCTCCTGAGCCCCCACCCCTCCTAACTATAGACTCTAACTCTTGAGGGGGAGACCTTGGGGAGGGGGCGGCGAAGTCAGGTTTTGGTGCCATCGTGACTCGGCGCCCAAATTCTGGTGCCCTGAAGCAGTGCAGTTAGGTACGGCATCCCAGGGGTTGTACCGTTCTATCATCAGGCCCACTTAAATTTAAATTTTCTGGGTGGAGGCACTGCACTATTTGTTATACTGTACTGTTAGGAACAACCCCCCTGTTCAGGAAACACAGATCTCAGGCCCCTCAGCCTTGTTTGTGTCCACAAGGCAGGGGTAGTAACAGTAACATCCATGGCAACCCAGTTTGGAGACACCACTGGGATCTCCTGTTTACCAGTTGGGCCCCACTTGGAGCCAGTTGCTCATTAGGACAGCATTCTAGCTCCCAAACCCCAAATTTTTGCTGACAGTATGAGCCTGCAACAGATTGATTGACTGGTATGAAGGTGAGGAGCTGGATCCTCAGAAAGCTGTCTTGCTCCTGGGAGTTCCACCCAGGAGAGATAGGAGGAAGAGGAAAGACTATCTGTGGTTAAAAGCCTCTGCCCAGTTGCTGTAAGAGGTCAGGTGATGGACCCTACTACTCAGACCCTTTAACTGTGTTAATAGAATGTTGCAATGTTGTAGATGCCACTAGAGTATCTGACGTACTGACCTCAGAAGGATCCAGCTGCATGGACTATAGTGATGCAGACTAGTGTGACTCCCAAAAGGGAAGCCACGTCCAAGTTGGAGGGATTTAAGGAGAAACTCAGCAAATGGTAGCAGACCCAAGGGAAGTCAATTGAGGATGTTCCAAAAGTACTTAATGTCCAAGGGGGTGCCCTGTCCCAGACCTCAGGAGGAGGACCCACCTATGTGCCATGAGTTGGTCAAGATTCTTATCACAGGTTAAGAATATTTTCAGGAATAAAGCCCACCCTGGCAGGTGAGGATAGTTTAGAGACATGGATGGACTATGCTGTTCCTTTAGTGAAAGATTGGTAATGCTCTGAGGCCGAGAAAAGAAGATGCCTGGGAGAATGCATCTGAGGGCCTGCTTTAGATACTATTCATTCCCTAAGAGCTACAGACCCAGATGCTCCTGCTCAAGAGTATCTGACTGCCTTGGAACATGTGTTTGGGAGCACAGAATCTAGTGAAGATGTTATGTGGAAGTTTAAAGCAACTAAACAGTGGAAGGAAGAACCTTTGTCTGCCTATCTAACACAGCTAGAGAGAGCGTGCTTCAGAAAGTTTTCAGGAAAGGAGGTGTGGCATCAAGTGAACTGAATCAAGTCAAACTGAATCAGATAATCAAGTCTGCCTGGTATTCCAGTTTATTGTTGCTCAAGTTACGGCTACAAGACAGATGGGATAATCCCCTTTCCCACAGCATGTTGATGAAGGAAGTACGAGAGGCTGAAGATGAATCATGGGACCCATGTGTTGGCACAGCAGCTGCAACTCCAGTCCCTGAGAGAGGACCTGCCAGTGACACCCTGGGAATTCGAGAACTTATTGATGAACTCAAAGGGATGAAAGCCAGCTCGACAAATGTTCTAGCTTCAGCTAAAGGGCATGACCCCCACCAAGGCCAGCATGGTGTAACGCCAAACCAGAACTCATCTGTGATGGGTGCTGTCATACAAGTACCCAATTCTGCATCCACTAGTGAATTTCAGAGCAAAGTAAAGGAGCTACAGGTCCCTAGTGACTGAATTGAAGAAGTATCGCAAATAGCAAGTTGTAGGGAAGAAGGATTGAATTAGTGATCGAGGATCCGCAGCTGGCAGTGCACCTGCCAGAGCTTCCAAAGGGACCCTTCAAAGGCAAGTAGTCCCAACTTGATATATGGACCACCCCATCTTTGACCTACCCGGCAAGCAATATTTTGTTATTACTATGGTGAGGAAGGCCACACAAAGTGAGAGTGTTGATTTCCAGAGGACATATGTAAAGTGAATGCCAGACTGCTCGACCGGATGCAGCAGCAAGGAAATTTTAGTGGATCTTCGGCTAAACTGAGCCCTACACAGTCTGTAGCAAAGCCCTTAGACTGCATCATTTGATCTGGACAAACTTCTTGGAACTCCTACTGAAACCGCAGTCACCATTGAAGGAATACCTGTTGGAGCTGTACTTTTCAATGGTTCTCAAGTGACAATTATATTCAAGAACTGGCAAGACCAGCACCTGTCCCCATTACAGGTTGTTACCCTTGGAAGGTTTGAATGTATGGGAATTTAGTGACAAGTACTACCCGTAGCTAGGGTACCTCAAATTATGGACAGCTTTCCCCTTCGAAGTAACTGGGATTGGAGACCCTTTTGGAAACATTGGCATTAGTGTGTCCTGAGTCTAGAATGTATGATGGAGTGCTCATACTTATTGGAATTAATGCTCACATGTTTGGTCACCTGGCTCAGCTTTGTCAAGAGCGGGACTCTAAGCAGAAAGGAAGAGTGCTGAGTATGCATGCTCTGGGACAGAAGGCCTACCAGAAACAGCCACAGACCATGACTGAAGCTCAAGATGACCCTGTGGGTATAGTTTGGTGCTGGGATATTGAAGAAATTGTACTGCCACCTAATGCTGTGTGCAGTGTCAGTGGCATGGTGAACCTGAAGAAAGACGTAAAGAATCAGATCCTGATACTGGATGCTCCCGATGAGCATGGCCTGCCAGGAGGTCTATTGGTGAAGCCTAGTGTGTTGCCAGTGAGAGCCCATGCTTATGCTAAATGAGTCACCATTCAGGTGAAGAATGTTACATATAGAGACATTGTCATCAGGAAAGGATGCAATTTGGCTCATGTTTACTGTACAGATACCGCAGTGTAACCAACCCCAACCAACGTTGGTGCCCTAACTGGCACTGACCCAGAACTTTTTGATTTTGGTGATTCACCTGTACCTGAGAAATGGAAGACTAATTTCAGTCAAAAATTGGCCGGAAGGACCAAAGTGTTTTCACTTCATGAGCGTGATGTGGGACTTGTAGCCAGAGAAGAGCACCATATCTGAGTTCACGATGACCACCCTTTCTGTGAGAGATCCCATCGATTGGTGCCAGCAGCTATTGACTATGTGAGGAGGCACTCACAGGATCTATTAGCTGCAGGCATTATTCAGGAGTCCAGAAGTCCTTATTTTATCTATTTATTTATTTTATTTTATTTACTTCATTTTTCAGAATCAAACCTTTGAGCAAAATGCTCTTTTCCAAAGGTTCCATGTCAAAGAAAAATACATGACCAATACAATAGCAGACTACAAAATTTTGTGAATGACAATACATAAGCACAAATAGGTACAAAGTGTTGAACATTCCGGGGATACAATAACAGGATAAAATATGCTGTGACCATGAATAAAGTCTTGTACTGGAGACTACTGTAAGTACCAAATTAATATCAACAATGATATTCAATTTCTGGGAATAACACTTAGTGATAGAACGATGAACAAAGACAGGAGAAGGAGAAAAGGGAACATTTAGTGCAGTAGCCAGGTGGCAGGCATTGTCTAATACAGGGTGTAGGTAGGGGGGCAATGGAGAAGGAGGATGGAGAACTTGGGGGGGATGAGGAGAAAACTGAGGGGTTAGGGGAGAATCACTGAATACTATTCAGGACCAACCCATAGGAGAGTGCAAGGACAGTGGTAAGTGCAAGTGCATAAAAAGTAAAAGAGCCACAAGCAACCTCAATCAGCTGGCATACCAAGTAATAAGTAAAGCAAGGTGGGTGAAGAGCCCATGGTGGGGGGCAAGCCAGTTACAGGCAGGCACAATCAGTGGCAATCAGAAGGTGTTGCTTCATTGCCAATTTAAATGATGATAGGCTGTTCAGATGAAAAATGTCAGCAGGGACCTAATGTAACCAAAGAGGAGCCCTGTAAGCAAAAGACCGTTGTCCAAGTCTGGTTTTCCTGAAAGGGACAGTCAACAAAGACTATGTCATGCCCCTGGTCTGGTAGCCAGAATGGCTTGTATAGAACATCTCATTGATGCAAGGTGGAGTTTTTCCAAGTAGGGATTTCTTACCCAGGAGGCTCATCTGATATTTAATCCTGTTGTTAAGGTTAGGCCATTTGGTTTGATCGTACAGGTAACAAGAGTAGGAGTTGTCAGCTCCAATTGTAAATCTACAGGCCTTGTTGAGGGCTGTAGATACCCTTTTGAGAACAGTATCAGATGCAGCCCCATAGACTACTAAACCATAGTCAATGACTGATAGGATGGAGGAGGAAACAGCTAGTCTAAGGGCAGAGGGGGTAAGGTATTGTCTGTGCCTGTATAGGACTCCAAGTTTGGTATTAACCACTTTTACAGCCTGGTTGATGTGAGGTACAAAGGAGAGGGTGTCATCAATGAGAACCCCTAGATACTTAAATGTATGAACCTACTCAAGGGGGCTGGCCTTGTTGTTTGTGATGGCCAAAACTGGGTGAGATTTCTTAAGCTGTGGGCTGGATATCAGCATCACCTTTGTTTTTTTATAGTTAAGTAGCAGTTTCTGCGAGATGAACCAAGTCTCCAGGTGGGAGAATGTAGTCTGAAGTTCCTTCTGCAGACTATCAAGCTGGGCGCTGCTATTCAGGATAAACGCGTCGTCCGTGTACGGAATAATTTTGCGCCTACAAGCTTTCGGGAGCCTGTTCACAAACAAAGTGAAAAGGAGAGGGCCCAAGATGGATCCCTGAGGAACTCCAAGTACAATTTCCCTGGCTGTAGAAGCTGCTGTTCCTATTTTTACACTCTGGGTTCTGTGAGATAGGTAGTCCTGAAACCAATGGACTGCTTCTGCAGCCAGTCCCAGGTAAAGCCATTGATCAAGCAGTATTGGGTGGTTGATGGTATCAAACACTTTTGTGAGATCAATAAAAATTGATCCCACTAGTTTACCATCATCCACTGCCTTGTGCACATAGAGAATTCCACTAAAGCAGTAGCCATGCTATGGCACTTACAAAATCCATGCTGCTGCTGCGGGCACTGGAGATCGTATTTGTGGAGGTACTCAGAGATCTGGTCAGCTACTACCCTCTCAAGTGCTTTTGAGAGGGGAGAAAGAATCAAGATATGCCTGTAATTGTCGATGCTAGAGTGAGCCCCACTATCCAGCATAGGAGTAACCAATGCGAGCTTGCATACAGCAGGGAATTTTGCCAGGGAGAGAGATTTGTTGATGAGCTTGGTAATCAGGACCGCAAGCTCATCGAGTGCAACTGCCACCAACTTCATGTCGATGCTGTCACTACCAAGCCTAGTTTTACGAAATACCCTTTGGATGTAGGTCCTGGCTTCCTTGACCGTGATACGTCTGCAGTGAAAATTATGGTGGCTAGACTTATCCCTAGTTAATGGTGGGGCAGGTTCAGGGAAGTTGAAGTAGTCAGGGAGAAGGACTGAGCTGAGATCAGTGAAAGCCGAGTTAAAAGATTCTGCAATTAACATGGGATCAAGGGTGGGAGTGCCATTGACAGTAATCATAGTTGGGTGCCTCCTGTCCTCTTTACCACGTAGGTCTTTGATATTAGCCCAGAATCTTTTGCCATTACCCCAGTTATTGCCTAACTGTTCTTTGTAGTAATTCGCTTTGGCTTGCCTAATGAGATAGGTACATCTATTTCTAGCAGCTTGGTACTTTTGGTAATCAGCTGGATTGCCTGTGATTCTTGCCAGGCTCCAGAGATTGTCAAGCCATCTGATCTAGATCATGAGTAATCCAGCCATTAGTGGATCCTCTGATCTTTTGTTTCCTCAGAGAGGAAAAAATATCACATATGTCACTGAAAGTATCAGAGAAGTATTCAAGGGCCTGGTCAATATCCTGGAATCGGTCAAGTGGGGACTAATCAACATGTTGTATAGCTGTTTTGAAAGCAAGCATGGAGCTGCATTTGAGGATACGGCTAAGAATGGTGATGAGGGGTCCTTTTTTTCCTTACTCACCCATTTGTAAGCAGCAGGTGAGTGATCACTGAGACAGTCCGAGAGCACAGCAACATTCTTGATCCTGGAGGGGCAGTTAGAGTGAAGCCAGTCCAGCAACATGCCTTTACCAGTCTTATGATTCAGTCTGGTATGCTCAGATACATGCTGTGTGAGGTACATGCTGGCAACCAGGTCTTTTAGGTGGTCCAATTCCTTGCTAATCCAATTTATGTTGAAATCTCCAGTTATAATGAACTAGTAATGCCTGATATTGGGAGCACGGTTCCCTGTACATTTTCCCTCACATAGATAAGTCAACCTCCACCTCTTTTCCCAGCCGTATAAAGCCTAAACATACCATACCCTTGCAGAGCAATGGTGTTATTCTTCTTTTTTTGCATAAGCCAAGTCTTAGTGAGACAAATGATGTCAGGGTTGTGTAGTTGAGTCCACACTTGAAGCTGGGCCATCTTAGGGAGCAAGCTGCAGATGTTCATGGCAGCTAATCTCAACCTGCCACCCAGTGTATTTGTGGTATTTTGTCCCAGATTAGGATGCACATCCCCAGAGAGTAACAGCAGTAGTAAAAGGGTAATTCTGGCCAAGGAGTAGAAAAGCAGCTTGGACTCAGCCCTTTTACTTTTGTGTCTACAGTAATCAGCATGCCATGTTTGATCACCCTGGTGTGCAGCAAACTTGGCCAGGATGATGATACTACTACTAATAGGGAACAGAGTTACTTGTGCAGGGGGTGGCATCAAAGGAGTGCCCTGAAAGGAGTAGACACTAGTACCAAATTGTAGCCCACAATGGTTTAGGGTGGATGGAGTGCACCCAGGGGCAGAAGACAGGGCCATTAAGAGGCACTGACCCACTAGTTATGATTCACCAGTTGTAGTCATGTGCAAGACAAATGGAGCTGTACACATGTACGTAGACTATTGAACTCTCAACAAGTGGACTATTCCTGATCAATAATCTATTCCCAGGCTAACCTAGTGGTGTGGCAGGCTGAGGCATTGGTGATTTACCTCTTGCCATGCTGGTGATCCATGTTTGAGGTGTGAGCAGGTCACTGGGGGTCGACTACGGAGGGACATAACTGAGCATTTGGCTGCCCCCAGGTGGAGGCCAGGGAGTAGAATGGGTTGGGGATGCCAAACAAGGGTGGGTGCTATGGGACTCCACAGCATGCACATGCCACCACGTGATCATGCTGATGTGCATGCCCCAGCAACTGGGAGGGGACAAACCAGAAAAGTGGAAAATGGGGGACATCACTGGCAGGCTTCGTGAAGCCTGGACCGCACTTCCAAACCCCAGCTCTACACCCAACAATCAGATTTTTGTGCACTGGGGGGAAGGATTCCCCATTCCATGTATAAGCAAGCTGGCATGCTACAGTTTAGGAGAATGGGGTGAGAGTTGTTGGTATGTGGAGGATGGAGGGTAGTGGTAGGGTGGTGGTGGGGTCACCCTAACATCGAATTTCAAACTTTTGTCACTGTGACATCAGCGCTAACTGATGCATTAGCAAAGTTTTTTGCAATGAATTTCCAAACATTTTGAAAAAGTGTAGTGTAACTAGTAAATGGTATGTGTTGGGACCATACTGCCCATTTGTGCATAATGATATGCATCTGTGGGAGCGCGGGCACTCTGGACCCTGTGCTGTCACTTACACATAACAACGGAACCATACAGTAAGTAGCCTTATAGGCCTGAAAAGGAACCCTTGTAACACTAATCTGCCAAAATCTCAGTAACCATACGACCTATGAAAAAAAAATTCTACTGCAGTTGTAATCATGACTTCCAAACCACCATGCATGCTTAGTCTGCCTGAAGCTGTGGGTAGTGAAAAATCCATATCATGAATGGTTTTTGAGATATGGGCACCAAAAGACGCTGCAGACACTGCAATGTTATCCTATGGGAAATTTCTCAACTTCAGAAAGCTGTAACTATGGGTCCATTGAATGTTTTGGGACCAAACCACCAAAATGCACATTGATGGGGCCAGGGCTTGCAACCCTGCAAATTTTAGCCCAAAAGCACAATCCACCTTGGCACAATGAAGTGAAAAAGAAAACAACACATGGGAAAATGTGTTTGTGCAGTGTTTTCCCGATAACTTTAATGTGGTCACAGCATTCCTATCTCTATAATGGGAATGTTGTCATGCACAGAAAAATGTTGCTGAGGTTCCTTCTTTTTTGGTTGCGGTTATTGCTGTGAAAACAAAAAATGCTGTAGCGACAATAAAATGGCAGAATGGTGGACAAACTTTGAAAAAAATATTTCCAGACTGCCTGCTGATAAACTAATGCCAGGGTCATGTTCCTCAGGGCCCGATTAGGTAAACACAATTGTTGGTGTTTACCAAAGGGCATTATATTTTGAGTTACAACATTTTTTATCTCCCGCTAACTGAAAACAAGATGATGGCAACACGAAAACAAAATCTGGTAGCACAACAACAAAAATGTGATCATGAAAGTTTTCGCAATGCACATATAAATTTTCCTATAGGCTACAATGGGACATGAAAACTTGCATAACTTTTGAATGGATTAATATTTTTCACCAAATCTTTAAAAGGCACCAGTTTAACCCAGACCTCATATAGACATGCACATTTGAATCTGCTCAGATGCATTCTTCAGTCCTTTATGCCTGACTGAAAAATGTGCAAAAGTTGGGTAATTTTCACTTTTTGGATGCTCTACAGTTCCACAACCGTACATCCAACTGGAACAAAACTTTCCAGATCCAGATATCTATGTCTGGATGCTGTGCATGCAAAATTTCACATAAATCAGACAAATGGTTGCAAAGTTATTAAAGTGCAAACTTTGGGGTTTAACATTAAAGTGGCCCCTCATTTACCTGAGTAACTGTGTGTATAAATTTATTTATACAGTACACACAGTTAACTCATGCATGCAGCTACTATGTCACAAATCTCTCCAGAATTCATTTAGAATGTTCGGCCTCAGAAGCAGTACTAACCATATTCAAATGGGAATAACTTTAAAACGAAAACAGATAGCATGGTATTGTGAGCATGAAAGTTGTTCAGCACAAAATTACCTACCAAATAAGTGGTGTTTCATTTATAGATACCATATAGATTTTTTTAAGTAGCAAAAAAAAGCAGAAAATTCAATTGTTTTGTTCACTTGTTTGACAAACAAATGTAAATAACTTTAAAACAAAAAATTATAGCCTGGTACTGTGTGCATGAAAGTTGTTCAGCACAAAAATATCTACAAAATGAGTGGTGATTCATTTATATATACCTTTTAGGTTTTTTTATAATTAGCAAAAAACAGCAGAAAACTAAATTTTGTTTTTCACTTTTTCAATAAACAAATGCAAATTACTTTAAAACAAAAAAGGTGGCTTGGTGCTGTGAGCATGAAATTTGTTCAACACAAACTTTTCCACACAATGAGAGGGGTTTTATTTAATAATTGTTGAGTACCTAGAGGCCAGTGGGGCACAGGACCCAAGGCAGCATGGTTTCACAGCAGGAAGGTCAAGTCAGATGGACCTAATAGATTTCTTTGACTAGGTGACCAAAGTAGTAGACCAGGGAGGGGCTGTGGATATGGCCTACCTAGATTTTAGCAAGGCATTTGACACAGTCTCACACAAAAGATTAATATACAAGTTAGCCAGCCTTGGAGTGGGTCCCAAGGTGGTAACCTGGATAAAAAACTCACTGGACAACAGGACGCAAAGGGTAATAGTAAACGGAGTCCACAGTGAAGAAAGGAGGGTAACTAGCGGGGTACCGCAGGGATCGGTTATGGGACCAGTCCTCTTTGATGTCTTTATAAGTGACATTAGAGAGCACCTGGAAGGAAAAATACATCTCTTTGCAGATGACACAAAGATCTGCAACAAGGTTGATACACCAGGTGGGGTGGAAAGAATGAAAAGGGACTTGGCAAGGTTGGAGGAATGGTCAAATATATGGCAGCTCAGATTCAATTCAAAGAAGTGCAAGTTAGTGCATCTGGGAAACAAAAACCCAGGGGAAGAGTACACAATGGGGGGGTGAGATAAAGATAACAACAACATAAATCAAAAGAGACCTAGGAGTAATTATATCAGATGACCTAAATGTGGGCAAGCAATGTGAGAAGGCAGTAAGGAGGGCTGGGGGGGGGATACTGGGATGCATAGGGAGAGGCACCAACAGCAGAAAACAGGAAGTTGTTATCCCTCTGCATGGACGGTTGATGAGACCCCATCTGGAGTACCTCATGCAATTCTGGAGACCTCATCTCCACAAAGACATAGACTGAGTGGAGGCTGTTCTGAGGAGGGCAACCAAAATGGTGCAGGGTCTGCACCAGAAGATATACGAGGAGAGACTAAAGCATCTTAATATGCATACTCTTGAAGAAAGGGGGGGGGGACATGATGCAGTAGAAACTTTCAAGAATCTCAAGGGAATTAACAAAGTACAAGAGGGTAGCATCTTTCTGAAGAAGAGATGTGCAAGAACAAGGGGGCACAATTTGAAGATAGAGGGATACAGCTTTGCATCCGGATCCATGTATTACAAAAAATAACAGCAAAATGAGTATGTATTACAATTCAGTTAGACCATAGAGAGGTTTTGGGGATTTGGAACCTTAAGAGCAAAGCTTGAGAGGTTCCCAAAGTCCCCAAAACCTCAAGGTGGTCTGACTGCCTTGTAATACATAAGGGATATGCAGCGGTTCAGTGTGTGATAATGCATTTATCTTGTACAGTTTCCAGTGACCTCAAGTAACCTCACGAGTGCCAAAGGCACGAGTGAGAGTTACTAGAGGTTATTGAAACTGTACAAAATAATGCATCATCACACACTGAACCACTGCATATTCCATTTATGCAACAGGTTTAGATGTTTGTGAACATTTTGATTTTGGTAGGTGTAAATAATTTGTCAAAAGGGAAAAGAAAATTGAATTTTATGCTGTTTTTGCTAATTATAAAAAACAAATGGTATCTATAAATGAAACACCACTCATTTTGTAGATATTTTTGGGCTGAACATTTTCGTGCTCACAGTACCATGCTATCATTTTGTTTTAAAGTTATTTATATTTGTTTGTCAAAAAGTGAACAAAATTACATTTTCTTCTGTTTTCTTGCTAACCATATACAATATACAGGGTTTATATAAATGAAACATTATTCATTTTGTAGATAATTTGTGCTGAACAATTTTCGTGCTCACAGTACCATGTTATCTTTTTTCGTTTTTAAGTTATTGACATTTAAATACGGTTAGTACTGCTTCTGAGGTTGAACATTCTAAATGAATTCTGAAGAGAACTATGTAGATAAATGAGCTACTGATGTAGTTACTGTGTGAATAAATGGGTGATGATGTAGTTACTATGTGGATAAATAAATTTATTACCATAGTAGCGAAGATAAATGGTTTTATTCTACAGTTTTTATCCTGACCCCAGTTGCATAATACTCATTTTGCTGTTATTTTTTGTAATATATGGATCCGGTTGTAAACAAAACAGGAGTTTTTTTAATGTGGATTCCGTAAAATGGGCTGGCCGCCTGCCGCACTGAAGACATGCTGTCTCTCAGTCGCCCGCAGAATTGCACAAACTGTCTCACTCTTTTCTGAACATTTTGTCTGTTTGCATTTATTAGACAGTCCTACCTTTCAGTTTCTTTCTTCGTTTTGCGATTGCAGGATCAGCCAGATATTCCAATATAGTGTATGTTTGAAGAAAAAAAAAAAGAAATGAAGTTCAAGCATTCCTCTTACTAAGCAAGAGGGAACAACCGCCATGTTTTTCATTTTGTTTTACCCACCCTCATAAAAAAGATGCCAATGGGGATGCACACCGTCACTATGGCTATGGAGGAAGGGATGAGCCACCATGGCAACTGGCTTTCTTGGCAGGCAGAGTTGCACATGCACTGTGGCATTTTGGTGATAATACTATCATTCAGAGCTGAAACGATAGTATTATCAGCATTAAACAATGGTATTATCAGAAAGAATTGATAGTATTATCACTTGAGAAATGACAGTATTATTGAAAATGGAGTAGTCTATTACAGGGATTTTTTTGTATGGATTTTGATGGTATTCTTTTCAATATCCATATATTACAAGAAGATAAACAGTTAAAAGCAAATGTCCCTGCACTAACAGAAAGCATCCCTACTGTATAAATGAAATGTACAATGGTGAGCTGTCAGATAAATGATTTATCTACACTTGTAGACACTTCACTCGTGGCTTATGCCACTCATGAGGTTACTGAGGTCAAACAGCACTTGTGTAGATAAATCATTTATCTGACAGCTCACCATTCTATATATATATATATATATATATATATATATATACATATATATACATATATATATATATGTATAGATATATATCTATATTTATAGATCTGTCTATATTGATCTATATCTATCTCTTTCTATCTGTCTGTACTTCCATCCATCTGTCCTTCCATCTGTCTGTCTGTCTGTCTGTCTGTCTGTCTGTCTGTCTATCTATCTATCTATCTATCTTATGCCCAGGATTCAAGATGCCTTAGACTGTCTTAATGGAAGCAATGGTTCTCCATGCTTGACCTAAGAAGCTGGTACAGTACTATCAAATTCCAATGGCTCCACAAGTCTGGGAGAAAACTGCCTTCAGAAGTCCCCTTGGCATTTATGAATTTTGCAAAATGCCTCAAGGCATATCTAGCTCCCAGTAAAATTCCAGTGACTCATGGAAAGAGCTGTCAGAGGTATGACCCTACTGGAATGCTTGGTCTAACTAGATGATGTCATTGTGTTTGGGAAGACCCTGGAGGAACATGGGGCAGGACTGCTAAAGGTTCTAGACTGACTGGAAATTTTGGGCTCAAACTTTCTATCGACAAGTGTAAATTCTTTCAGTTAAGTATGTGGGGCATATTGTATCAGCTCACGGCATTCAAACTGATCCAAGCAAAGCTGAAGCCCTAACTACAGTACTTGGCCAAAACCCAGAAACCTGAAAGATTTGCAACACTTCTTAGGCTTCTGTGGGTATTACAGGCAATTCGTTAAAGACTATACCCGAGTGGCGAGGCCACTACTGAACTTGACACTAGGCCATCTGCCAACCCACAAAGGTAAGACAACCTCTGCTACCGCTACTGCTGAGTACTAGTCTTATTTTAAACCATCTGAGCTATTTGAACAATGTTAGAATGATGAATGCGGCAAAAACATTTGAAGAGATAATCTGTTGCCTGACTCACACACCGGTACTAGCTCATGCAGACTCCAAGAAACCTTACATTTTGCATACAGATGCCAGTTTCAGTGGTCTTGGGCAGTCCTCTACTAAAGTTGTCCAGAAGGACTATGTTCAGTTGCCTTCTCCAGTAAGAGTCTAAACAGTGCTGAGGGAAAGTATTCCATGCACAAGTTAGAGTTCCTAGTTCTCAAGTGGGCTATTGTGGACCAGTTCCATGAATATCTTTCTGGGGCCACATTACGGTCAAGACTGACAACAATCCACTGACATATGTGCAAACTATTGCAAAGCTTGACACAGCCAGACATATGTGGCTTTCAGCAGTGTCAACTTATGATTACTGTGTGGAATACAGGCCTGGAGTGAATCATACAGATTCTGATGTGCTCTCACCATGCCAGATGGCATCCACCCCTGACAAACAAGCAGGGATACGAATTCCAGAACAAACTGTGAAAGCTCTTTGTAAAATGTTTGACATAGACAAGCAGCCTTCTACAGCAAATGGCATTCATCTGGTGGACAGCCTTCGTGCCTCTGGTGATTGTCTCCCAACTGTCTATTGTAACCTGGCTGCTCTGGACTTAAACACATTATCACAACTGACTCCCCAGGATTTGCAAAAGGAGCAAGTACTGGATCCCAGTATTAAAGACATTGTTAATACCATGAAGAAAGGAGTGATGCCACCCAAGTAGTTACAAATGAACTCAGTGTGAAACTGTTACTGCAAGAGTGGCCAAAGCTCTTGTACTTGCTGTACAGAGAAATTCAATGTTCATGAGAGTTCCCTTGTCTGCAGTTGGTCCTGCCCTCAAAATTCAAAAAAGTGGTACTGCATACATTTCTCGATGACACGGGGCATTTCGGGAGTGAGTGCACATTGGACTTGGCTCATGCTCATTTCTATTGGCCTTGTATGAGGAGTGACATAGAACAATACTGTAAAAACTGCAGCAGATGTATCCAGCAGAAAGCCTTGCCACAGGAGGCCACCCCTTTGGTCAACATAGTGACAAGTGTGTCAGTGGAACTAGTGTGCATAAATTAATCTGAGTTTGGAACCTGATTCAAAGAACATTTAAAATATTCTGATAATCACTTATCATTTCTCCTGATATGCCCAGGAGTACCTGACAAAGGATCAAAAAGCCTCCACAGTTTCTGAGGTCCTAGTTGAGAAATTCAGAGCCCCCAAAGAATCCACTCAGACCAAGGGCGGGACTTCAAAAGTCATCTGGTAAAGAAACTGTTGTCATTATGGGGGACCAGCATGTCTTGCACAACTCCATATCACCCTCAAGGTGATCCACAGTCCGAGAGATTCAATCGGACACTTCCTGACATGTTGGGCACTTTAGACCCCAAGAAGAAAAGCAAATGGAGTCAGCAAGTAAGTACATGGTTCACGCTTACAACTGCACCAAAAATGATGCTACAGGATTCTCTCCTTACAGCTTAATGTTCAGCTAGGAAGCCAGACTCCTTGTAGATTTGTGTTTCAGTGTGTCTGCCAATGGAGCTAGGCCAGAGACCTACCTGCAATATGCACAGAGATTAAAAAAACAATTGAAGTCTGCTTACAAGTTGGCAGCAGATGTCACAGCCAAACAAAACAAAGCTAACAAAGAAAGGTATGACAGATGGGTAAAGGCACACAAATTACTGCCAGGAGATCTTGTACTGTTATGAAATTTAGGAATACCTGGGAAGCACAAAATCACCGACAGATGGAGCAGCACCCCCTATGTTGTGGCCAAAAAGGTGCATGATATGTCCGTGTATAAAGTTCATCCTGAAGGAGAGTCAAGTGGATTCCGAACTATCCACCACAACCACTTGCTGCCTATTGGACAGATGGTCAATAGTGTTGAAAAGGAAACATTGAACTCCACCCCCAAAGCTTCTACAACCAGATCGGCTATGCACAGATGCCAGGCTAAACAAAAGACAAAGCAATCTGAAGCTGTTCTGTCAAGTCTTGATGAGCAAGCAGATCAAGGACCTCAGCCTGCATCCATGCAGTTTAAAGTGTGAAGTGTTGTTTTGCTGAACAGAGCCAGAGCACCTGCAAGGTGCTGAGAGACGGATTCCTACCTACAGCAATAGGAGGCAATCCAGTTCTGCTAGAGCAATTGCTCCACAGCCAGTAGCCTGTAGTGTGGCTGAAGACTGTGTCCCTGAGATCCAGAAGAATTTCCTAGCCTATGGACAGTCTGGGGAATTGGCCGGTCAGTGCCACCATTAGGTGCTGGCTATCACTTCACCGTAAGGGCCTGATGCAAGGATGGGTGAGTGAGGTGTGTGGCCCTGCCCCCTGAGAATAGTCCTTCCAGTCTGCTTGTGAAAGAAGCAGAAGACAGCGCCCCAGCCTGCACAAAGAACCTGCCATCAGTCAAGCCATTTGAGTCATGTATCCATGTTCAGAGCACCACAGAGCTGCAGTTAGAAAGCACTACAGATTGCAAAGACTCAGAGACTGGCATCTCCAGAACCATGAGTAACCTCAGTGCTTGCCCTGCTGCACATGGGGATTTTGTAAATAGTTTCCCTCTAAGGCTACTGTTTTGGCCATTGGGCCAGGAGTTATAATTCATTCAAAAAACGTTTTCGCAATTGCATGGCTGTGGGGCTTTGGTTTTACTATTTGTTTAAAGTGCACCAATGCTACCAACCAGCTGTACCATCTTCAGGCCTGCTCCTTTCCAATGGCTGGGTACCAAGTGAAGACATTGGGAGTGCCCAGTCTAGCTAACTGGGGGAAAAAACTGGTACCAGTCAGAAGTGTGTAGTACCCCCATTACAGGTGGGCTGTGTGGAAAGGGGTTCTGTACTGTTCACATTGCTGGTGGGGGTGGGTACTGTTTATTGTTAAGGCTAATACGATTAAATCAAATTCTCTGAACAGTTGAACAGTTAGATATTTGTGTATCCTTTCCCCCATACCTACTGTTTTAATAAATGGTTTGTTGTTCATTTTAAAATTGTCTTGTGAGCATATCATTTGTGAGCGCATTATTAGAGATGGCTAATAATTGCATGTGTACTGAAATCTTACTATTGTTTTTGGTATTCCATGTATGGGGTGACTGAATGGGGAGGTGGGTATGTATGGCATCCCAGGGGGTTGTACCACTCTGTCATGAGGCCCACTTAAATTTAACTCTGGGTGAAGGCACCAAGCTATTTGTTATACTATTTGGAACAAACACCTCTGTTCAGGAAAAACAGAGCCCAGGACTCTCAATCTTGTTTGAGCCCGCAGGGCAGGGGTAGTAACCATAATATTCATGATGACCCGGTTACACAGTTTTTTTTTTTTGGCAGATAGTGATTGTTCAGAAGGACATTCCTTTTGTGGTAAAAGGCTGTTTACTGTCTTCTAGTGCCAGGTTGAAATACAATGACAGGTAGTCTGACTTTTTTTTGTGGTCTCAGAAGAAAATGGCTGCTGGTCAGTGGCTGGTAAAATTGAAAAGGGTGTACATGAATATTTGTGGGTACAGAGGCAGGCTGCCATGCATCTTGTTTTTTCGCAGTCTCTGTTGGCACGTAAATGTCCCCATTGCAAAGGGTCTCAGCCAGTCAGAGGCTGGGACATTTTCTGCCCATTTTCTAAAGCTTATTAAACAAACTAGTCCCTCAAAAGAGAAGAAAGTGAGAGAGACACAGAGAGAGAGACAGAGAGAGAGAGAGACCCTTCATCACCAGAGACTCCTTCAGCAAGTATGTTTTTATTTGTTTTTCTTTACCAAATAATTTCACTAGACAAACTGATGCCTATTTTCAGGCACAACCTGAAAGAGTTATAAAGCAATACACAGTGAATAAACATTCCTGATAAGCAGTTACACGAGGCTATCAGTAAGTAGACTAGGCAAGGCACTTTATTTTATATAGCACTCTATTCTCCCAGGCTCAGGACACTGCACAGATGAAACAAAAACAAGAAATCTCAGTCTCACTTTAGATTTAAAAGTGAATATCATCGTTATCTATCCTTAGCTGATGCTTGTACATGCTTTGACCCAACCTGAAGCTCCTGAGACTTACTAGTAATGTCACCCCTGCTCTAATCCAGCTCCAAGACTGTCTCCTCTTCCCCTTCCCATATTTTTCCTTCTCTTTGTAAATAACTTCTTGACTACTAGCTCTCTTCCTTCTTGAACCTTGTTGCTGACCATCCACTGTTGTTTTGCCAGTTACCACCCCTGACCTTCCTTCTGTCAGTCTTTCTTGTTATGTTTGAACATTCCTCACATTTCTCTCTATATAACCGTACTATCTTACTAACCCTTTCACTCCACAGGTCGGGTCCATGGTTTCTGCACTTATTATATATCTTACTGCCATTATCTGTAAAATGCTTGCCATTATTTTTTGTTGTTTCTACCCATTGTATTTTTGTAGCACTGCTGTACTGTTCTTCTATTTGTATTATTGTACCCATGTTGCTGTTGTTCAACTGTTGTCCTTTTGTTGTACTCTCCCGGGTCGTGCCTGAAAATAGTCATTTTATGGTTAGTGCACCTACCCGGTTAACAAAAACTAAATAAATAAAATAAAATAAATGGCATTTCACAAAAATGCCACATAAATTATACACACAAAGAAATAACAGTAACTATAACACCAAAACACTGAGACAGTGACATGCATTAACAGTCCAGGTTAAATGCTAATTTTAATAAATAATGTTACAGACCCTTTTTAAAAGCTTCATTTAGGAGGAACACTTAAGATGACCAGGATAGGAATTCAAGATAAGTGGGGCCACCACTGAGAATGCCCTATCACTAGAAAGTTCTAGCTGCTCCCTTGGGATGACCAGGAGGGACTCCTTGGTGGATCGGAGCAAGTGACTGGGAGCATGCCAGGCTAAGAGGTCTTTCAGGTAGCCAGGCCCAAATCTGTGTAGGGCTTTGTAAGTTAACAGTGCAGTCTTGAAGATGGTGCACCACCTAATTGAGAGCTATTGCAGCTGCTGCAGCGCAGATGTACAATGATCAGAGTATGATGATATGAAGATCAGCCTAGCTGCAGCATTCTGCATCAACTATAGATAGCACACCAACCTCCCTGACAGGGCATTACAATAGCAGAGCCTCAAGGTCATGAAAGTGGTAAGCAGGGTCAGCAGGTCCTCTTGCATATGATAGGGTCCAATCTGGGAGACATTTCTAAGTTGAAAAAAATCTGCTTTGGACCATTGCCATCACATTATGCTCAAATATCAACCTAGAGTCCACAGTGACTCCTAGATATTTTACACTATCCGTGGGTGCCAGAGTTATGCCATCTAAAGGTAGCCATGTCAAGGCACCCCACCTGGTTCCACTAATAACAACTCCATCTTGGTCATGTTTAAACTCAGCCATCTAGAGGTCATCCAGTCTGCAGTCTCCTGCAAGCATTGTTCCAGCACAGGGGTCACTGTATGCCCATCAGTTGTAACAGGCTGGTACATATGAGTATAATTTGCATAGCGGTGAAGACTCATGCTGTACCATTAAATAATCCATCATGGTAGCAGATACACCATGAATAACATGGGTGACAGGATTGACCCCTGTGGAACTCCACAGCTGGCTGCAACAAGAAAGTTCCCATCACAAAACTCTATGATCTGCTAGCCAGGAAATACTTAAACTGTATCAGCTCTGTCCAGGTGAGTCCCCCATATTCCACAAGGTGCTCTACAATACCCCATGATCCATGGTTTAAAACATTGACAAGAGGTTGAAGAGAGTGACAATAGAGTATTCACCCCATCCCTCACCAGAAGCCGGTCATTACACACCCTAATGAGCATGGTCTCCATACTGGGCCAAGGCTGGAAACCCAGCTGGAATGACTCATAAATGTCAAATGTCTCAAAGGTGTACCTCAAGCTACATTACCACAAACTTGTTGATCATCTTCCCCCAAAAGGGAAGGTTCAATACCAATCTGTAGTTTGCTAGCACCTATGGATCTAGCAATGGCTTCTTCAAGAGGGGTCTCACTGAAATTTTTTTGAGAGCCTCAGAAAAACATCCCTTGCAAAGGGAACATCAGAACCTGTGAACACTGGCCCCAGGGCTTAGCAGCAGTTCACTAATAGCTGCGTAGGCCCTGAGTCTGACTCACAGCAAGTGGGATGCAAAGTCAAGACAACCTTGAGAAAATCACTTACAGAAACTGGCTGAAAATCACTCCAAATGCCTAGATTGCCCCCATGCCTTTCCTCGTGGCCACTGCTGGCCCCTAACTGGCCACATGAAGTGATACCAGCCTAATGGAGGACAGTCTGTCTAGGAAGAACTGGCCAAACGTGTCATTAGTACTGCACAGAATTTTCAAATTCTGGCGTAACAAAATTCCAGGAAATTTTCAAAATTCCACTGAAATTCCGCTGAATTTCACCACAAACAGAATGGTGAAATTATGCAGCAGAAAATAGTTGCAGAATGATTTTCTGCAGAAAAAATGTTGTTCTGCAGAATATTATTCTGTGGATCTTAATATTTTCCATGGAAATTGTTGCGGTATAATTCCTTTTCCACAGAATATTATTCCACAGACCATAGCAGGTGGAATTCTGCTACAGAACTAGTGACATTCTAGCAGAAATTCCTCTAGCGGAATGGCCATTCTGTGCTAATTCTGCCGGGGGAATTCTGCATTCCGCACAGCACAACTTGTCATATTTCTCTTGTGATAAAACTCTGCTGGATTGCAGGCAGGCTGGACAAATAAGCCTGTCTACAGTGCAGTAGATTTGGGCTGGCCTGTTCTTACCTGAAGCAATAACCCATGATGGGAATTTTGCCTTTGTTAGGCTTATTACTATCTGATAGTCTCTATAAGGAGACCTAAGAGCCATCCTGTAATCCGCAGAGCTGAACATCTTCCAGTAATACTCCAGCCTCCACACTATTGCTTTTAACTGCCTGAGCTTGTCATTAGATCACAGCAAGCTTCAGTGGCAGGTCAATGGATGGGCAGAGATTGGTGCGAAGTGCCATTGAGATGGCCAGATTATATCCATCAATGGCTGCCACTGTACCTCCATTGCACAATAACTCCATGCCTGGGATCTCCAGTACACCGAGGAGCTTCTCTCGCTCCAGATTGCAAAATGGGTGGTATCCAGATCATATCTACAGTGGGGAAAGATTTTCAGTGGGCCCCTGCAAGGAACTGAACAACATGATTTCCTTTCATTTCATTTTTATTTGTTAGTAGGGCAAAAAAAATAAGCATTGTGCCACATGGCCCTTTTAAAGGCTTCACCTGGGATAAAAAAAGCAGTATAACAAATACAGACAAAATATGACTGAAACATTAAAACAATAGATCATAGTATAAGTACAAATTTGACTACTCAAAGCCCATTGTAGTGAGGAAGTGCACCAATAATCCCCCCCCCCAAACCAATGCAGTACATAAACTATAAGATTGATGTTCCCACAAGATCCAGGAAAAAGAAACCTTGAACATAAATCCAACCATTAAGACAATTGTAAAGTAAGGAAACCCCATTGTTAGCATGGAAAGCAGCGGGACACCAAGGTTATCTAGTACCCCCCATAGACCCAACCCCTTATAACTATTTACAAATATCCTCTACCCAACTTCAAAATTGACTGTAAGGCCTCATTGCTCCTGAATGGTAAAGAGCCCACAAGTACCCTATTAAGACTACCCTCTAAACTTCTGTCTAGGCATACAGGACTGAAGTTAACAGGCTCATGCATAAAATAAACCACTAACACAAATTTAGGCATTAATGTGAACCAACATAAGAAACCAAAAATGATCCCCATAATACCATACGATGTAAAACAAAGGACAAGAGTAGTCAGGGTACATCCACCCATACTTCAGGACATGTGGTGCATTACTCCCAAGCCAATGTCTTCTCCCTCCCGCCCCCCACAAACCTCGAAGAAAAGATACTGAAAGTAGTTTAAATCCAAAAACAGAGATGCCCCATATAAACATTAAGACCAAGTACCCCTCATGAACAAAGCTGTATTCCTGTCAGCATAACAACAGAGAAGCAAAGTCAGCACCAGACACACTAAAAGAGATAACACAGAGAAAGAGGTAGGTGCAGAACAAACGAGACTGCAAAGAGTGTTAGTTGCAGGTGTTGAGATAGAAATATGGAAGAGAACGGTGATAAAGTAAAAAAGACATAAACAAAGAAACATGGAAAGGAGGACAGGAGTCCTATAGGGAAGAGTCGAGAAAAGCGATACACTTTGTGTTGAGGTTAGGCATAGCCATCGCTCTAAATATAACAAAACCAGAAATGTATTACAGTAGAGAGGCAGCCAGAAGAGAGAGAGAATTAATAGTGAGCAGAGAGGGAGATATAAGGAGGTATTTCCAGACTTATTTGCATAAAGCAGGATAGAGATATTGCAAGAAGGAGTAAATAAATCGAGCAGTTCCTTGAATATGCGGCTGTTCCCAGGGGGAACCAGATTGGTAACGGGCCAAGCCGCCCATGAAACAATCCCCACTGGAAACAGCTAGTTGCACAAAAAAAAGTCTGCAGAAAAATGGTGCCTCGGTGCAGTGTGGGTTCACTCAGGCCTACAGGCCACTGCTCGCCTCCCTCTCATTCCGTCACCATCCTCTCCACAGCGGGAAAACCTCCCCACACAAAGACATCCCTTGGACCGGACACCTCAATGGTAAGCCAGCTGAAAAAGGATTTAGACAGTCAGAAACAGCAATGTTCCTTGGTAATTAGAAAACAGGACCACAGCCCTGCGATTTAAATAATGAGGGCAGTTTCTTGCACAGATTCACCTGGGTCTGGTCAGCAGAGTCAAAGGAAAGCCATACTCCATCCACCAAGACCTGCAAACGAGCTGCGTATGCATACAAAACTTAATGCTGGCAGCTATCAGCTTGCTGACTGTTGAGTGAAAGGAGGCCCTCTTCTGCCTGGTTTCAAGGGGCAGATCCTGAGTTATCCTTAGTCACTTGCCCTCCCAGTGTTTTGCTTGTAACTCTCTGACTTTTGCCAGGATATGTTGCTTTTCCAAATAGTTAAGGAAGCGAATAATCATCGGGCGAGGGGAGGCAGACTCCTCTGGCTTCGGGTGTAGGGACCTGTGCGCCCTTTTTGTTAAATAGGTAGAGTTATGTGGGGAAGGGCCTACGATCTTGGATAGAAATTTCTGCATAAACGGAATTGCAGAGGGGCCCTCTGCCCCTTCTGGAAGCCCAAAGATCAGGATGTTCTTCTTCTCACTGTACCCCTCCGGGTCTTTGGTCTTAAGTTGTAATTTAGTGATTTGTTGCCTGAGTTTTGTAATCTCTGGTTCAGTTCTGTCTCTCCAGGCCTCTAGGGAGAAGGTTCGTGCCTCAGTATCTGCCATTCGAGTTCTGAGGTCCGCCATCTCAGAACAGATGTTTTTAAGATTGGTGGCAATATCCTGAAGGGTCTCTTTGAACGGCTGCAGTTCTTGCAAGAACCGCTCTTCTGAGAGTGGTACAGAGGCTGATAGAGCACCCAGTTGCTTGGCAGAAGATTGCTGGAGAGGTTTTGCTTTCTTTGCCTGTTTATTGGGCGAGACCGGGGGCGTGTGTCTGGGCAAGGTCATCTTCATTTCAGCCTCCATCACAGTGTTTTAAAGTAGTAGAGACACCAGAAAAATGGCCAGAAAGCTCCATTAGGTATATGGGAACAGTAGTATTGAGACAATCCCCAGTAGTATAAGCCAGAAAATGCCAGATTATAAAAGATTTTCAGATGGGGGAGCGGGAGCAGAAAGAAACAGCAGCTAGCAAGTCCAGACCATCACGTGATCTCCCGACAGAGTCCTCAAAAGACTCAAGCAACTCAAGGTGGACAGGTACCCAGGGCTGGATGGCATGCACCCAAGAGTGCTGACAGAGCTGACAGCAGTCCTTGCAGTGCCCCTGGCTGGCCTGTTCAATGGTTTGCTAGATACAGGGATGGTTCTGCATGAGTGGAGAACAACTGATATAATGCCCCTGCACAAAAGTGGGCCTAGGGTCAAACCGGGGAACTGCAGACCACTCAATTTAACATCAATTGGTGGCAAGGTCATGGAAGCCATCCTAAAGGAAAGGTTGGTTGAGTTCCTTGAGGCAAATGGGATCCAGGATAGCAGGTGGCACAGATTCATGGCTAGAAGGTCATGCCAAACACATTTGATTATCTTCTTTGACTGGATCTCTAGAGCAGTAGACAATGGCCAAGAGATGGGCGACAATATTGTACTATAACTGGACTTTAGCAAGGCCTTTGACTTAGTCCCCCACAAGAGGATAATCAAAAAACTGGTGGATTAGAGGAGTTTTAGTGGGTTAATAGAGTGCTCTTCTGATACCATCCGTACTCTTCCCCATGTTTGGGCCTAAGCACCATCAAAAAGATGGAAGACAGTGGGAGCCATACATCAAACCTCCTATGTTTTAGCTTGACTTACATTTGCTGAATGGGATGTAGCATTTTTTCATATGGTATATACAGTATATCCCCACTGTAGACACCATACTCCTCCACATTGAGAATGGCTCACTTGGTCCAGGGTTTGCATGACAATTTTTTTTGCCCTGGGCAATAGTTCTGCTCTATGTAAATTTGCTCCTGTTTCTCTGCTTTGGGAAAGAGAACACTGGTTCAGGCCACCATGAGCGGGTGAACTGGTCTCCTTGCATCCCCCACTCATCTCCATTTTCCACTGTTAATGTCTGGGTGGGTGGTCATCATTTCTGTATATACATTTTTTTGGAGGGAGGGCTCTTATGCACGCTTGAACTTATGATAATCCCTAGTCAGGAAAATGTGAAAACAGATGGTCTATTAGGGGTATCAGCTGAGTCATTAGCCAAAACTGCAGAACAGGAGGCTATCCTCTGCTCCTAGGACAAGGTAATATGCTAAAGAAGTAATCCAAGACACAGTGTAGATCATGTTGGGATTTACTCAAACCATGAGTGACCAAAGCCACCCCAGGCATGAGTAAATCCACACCCTGAAGTGGATTATTGCGATTATACATATGGTTTTGCATATCTAAATAAAAATTTAATTGAAGCTTAGGTAGTTTTGTTATGTTTTATTGTTTTTTTTTTTGTCATAAATACATCCACATGTAAAATAGTGCCTTTAAATAAGCAAAGAACATTGTCAAATACTGCAAACAGTACATTAAAATCCATCTTGTATTGAATTTAATAGATTTTTTAACTGGTTGTGTAACTGTAACTGATTAACTGGTTCATAAACTGTTAGGAATAGTAACTGGGTAATGGCAATAAGGAACAGCTTCATCGGAACGTTGCTGCAGCAAAACATGTAAAAGCGTCATTTTTATGCAGCATTACTGTCTGTTAGGCAGCGTTTTTTTTTTTGCTGGTACCTGGAATATTTTTTGAAGATTGCTGTTCCGTTTCTTGAGAACGTTCGGCATTTTCTGTTTACTGTAGTACAGGTTAACAGTGCCATGATTGATAAATCTTGTCAGCAGTGGTCCTGCGGCTTGACATTGGTTGCGTTGCTGTGATCTCGCGGTACTGTGTGATTTTTGAGTGCTGCTGAGAGAAGATGCTATCTGACAAGGATTGAGCTGCTTGCACGATGGCTCATGTGGATCGTGCTGCTCAGAACAGTTCCCTTCTGTTAGGGGGTTGGAGGCACACGCTGGCAAGTCCTGTTGGTCTGCAAACTGCTGCAGGTTATGTTCAGAACTGGCTGTTTAGGTTTTCAAGCTCTGCTTCAGGGAATTTGTGAAGGTCATTTGCAGCTGGGATATCGATCTCCATGCAGCACATGTGATCGAGGCTGCAGGAATGCTTTCTTTTTTGGCTGTGTTTTCGGGGATCAAACTTTGCGATTTGCTGAGTTGTGACATATTGCTGAGACCAGGCGCTGCTTGTACTTGGCATGTTGGGATAGAACATTACCATTTGTTGAGATGTGCTGCTTGTATCTGGTATTTCTATAGTATCCTGTGATGCTTGTGGGGCTAGACTAGAGCTCCAGTGGTAGCATTCAGTTATGTTTGGATGCCAGCATGACTGCAACAAGGATTCACTTTTATGCCCAGTCACAGACATAATGTTGTGGGCCTCTAGATCTGCAGCACTTAGGAGTGTAACTGCTGTGGCTTGCAGGGAATGGTTCCTGTAACTTATTCCTAGTGAGGCCTCCCTGCATTTGTGTGGCAACATGGAGCTCAAGTAATTTAACTCTATAGGCTCTGATGAGTACCAATATTGCATGTTGTTTAGCTTGTCCTGTGGTACCTGTTTCAGATGGCAGAACAGTGCTGGGGCATAAGATGGCAGTTTGCTGGGATATTTTAAAAAGCTTTGGACTGGGCACAGTGGGCTTCCTGGTTGCTCAAAAAGGAAACCACGGGTATTTTCTTTGTTAGGGTCATGCACCTATTTGTGTTTTTTGTCTGTTCATTGAATGTTTTAGTTAAGTACCAGTGGCCATTTGGTGCTGCTTTGACTTCGAAGGAACTCCTTGTAAGCAAGCGGACTCCTTCATTTCCTCGATGAGCCATCTGTAACTGGTTGTCTAACCAAAGTTTTTTTACAAGTCCACTTGCTGTTTCTGGTGATAAACACTGTGAATTATGCAGAAATGTCAGCTCTTCTTGTGTGAGTGGGGGATTGTTCACTGACCTGTCTTTGCCCTGCTTTCTTTGGCATTTTGCAATGTCCTTAAAGGAGTAGTCCACCCAAAATTTGCAAAAAACATGTTATGCAAAGTGTTTTGATATGTATGTTAAGTTGTAGTGTGTCCTTCCCTCTGTCTGCTATTAGGAGTTTTTCCTCAATTAGCCTGCTAGCTGTATGGTAGTTTTACGACCCCTGTGAATCTCCATCACAAATAGATTTATTGGCTTTCTTTCTCCTACAATGCACCCTGTCTCATGTGACAGTGATGTAGCCAGGCCCTTAGATTTAGCATGTACACTGCTTTAAAATCAGTTTACAATCAGATCACAACAACAGAGCTTTGTAACTGTTCTTATCCAGGGAGAACAAATGGCAACAGTTGCAGTTTAACAGATACCTGAGAGCTACCTAACTGGGGTTTCTGTAAGACAACAGCTACTAAATAGCTCTAATTCACTATTTTTTTCTATGTGCATCAGCCTAGCTAGCAGGAGTGTTTTAATTTTAAAACCTTTAATTTTATCAAACGATACACAACCATAAAAGCACAGAAACTGCCCAGATCATCAATGCTATAATTAATGAAGACTCTGTTTTCTTACAGAAACCCCACTCAGTTAGATGTCAAGTATTTGCTAAACTGTAAATGTAGGTATCAGTATTAGCAGTTAGTACTGATTTTGCTCTGTGACAAGATTGTCATATTTTTCTTTTACAAATGAAGTATATGGTATGAAGCTGCAGCCTAGAAATCACAAAATACTTTGAAGTCAGCTTTTCTCCTGCCTGTGGTATGGTGTGAAAGCAACAGGATGACAGTGACTATTCCAGCTACACATTTGATTCCATTTTACAATGATTCACTGCACTACACATTTAGTGTATCACACTTTTTCAAATAATAAAACAAATATTCTCAAACTAAATAACTCACACGTACATATTTTTATATTTTATTAAAAAGACACTTTACATTTGTAACAAAAAAAGCAAAAAAATAAATAAATGAAAGTCATGTCACAGAGCAAAATCAGCTCTAACTCCCAGTTCCTTCTAGTAAAGTGATGGTGCCTACATTCACAGTTTAACAAATACTTGAGAGCTGAGTAGGTGTTCTGTAAGAAAACAGCTACAGTCTTTGCTAATTATAGCATTGATAATCTGGGGCAATTTCTGTGCTTTTTATTGTTGTATGTAGTTTGATGAAATAACATTTTAAAATGAAAACACTTACTACTGATAGCTAGACCTGACACACACTGAAAAAACAAATAATGAATTAGAGCTATTTAGCAGCTATTTTGTTACACAAACTCCAGTTAGCTAGCTCTCAGGTATCTGCTAAACTGTAACTGTTGCCATTTGTGCTCCCTGGATAAGAACAGTTACAAAGCTCTGCTGTTGTGAACTGATTCTAAAGCAGTGCACGTGCTAAATCTAAGGGCCTGGCTACATCACTGTCACATGAGACAGGGTGCATCATAAGAGAAAGAAAGCCAATAAACCTATTTGTGATGGAGATCCCCAGGGGTCGTAAAACTACTATATAGCTAGCAGGCTAATTTAGGAAAAACTTCTAATAGTAGACAGAGGGAAGGACACACTAGGACTTAACATACATATCAAAACACTCTGCATAACATTTTTTGCAAATTATGGTAGGACAACTCCTTTAAAGACATTACTTGCAATTTTAAACTCTGGGTTTGTCATCAGGTTAACAGCTCGACTAACAGGCAAATCATTGATGTGCCTGTTCAGCCTGGAGCATAGGCTGATATAACTACTCAGCCCACACTCATTGCCCTCAGTGTTTCTTACTGTGCTATAATACTGCCTCAGTACTTCATTTAGACCAGTTAGTGAGATTTCTTTCAGGTTCACTGATATTTTTTTCTCAGAGCGCCAGCTGTAGAATACATTTACTGACCATTGCATTTGATTGACTGTGGTTGTTACATTTCTGTTTAGTTCTATCTGTATAATTTGTTCTTGTGTCATTACTCCATGTCTGCATGTTTGGTTTACTGTTTCAGGAGTTCCAGTTGCTGTACCTTGGCTGTTTGATGCAGCTGTGATGTCTGCTGCCACTCCATCAGCTGCTTCATGGGCCGCTGCTTCAGCCGCAGTTTTTCCTACTACTGCTGCCCCACTCAGATCATCGATGCCAGCTTCCTCAGATACTGTTGCTCCTTGTGAGGTTTCGGCTACTACAGAGACCGGTGAATCTGGACTGCTAAACCTACAGTACAAGTCTTCCATGATGTCAAGACTGTCTAGTTGAAATGATGTTGGAAAATCAGACATTTTCCCTAGCTGTTTTTACTACTGGCATTAATGTACTTTCTCTCTCACAACACTGTGAAGGCTTAACGTGCAGTGGAGGTAGTGCTGATGGTTGTTCACTTCTATCATGAAGCAGATTGGTCCCAGCTGTTGAGCTATCAATTTGCCTGATGTTGATGACTGGATTTTTTTCCTGTGAATTACACAGAAATTTACTCACAGCTTAAAAAGCTTGTCATCCAATCAGGTAAATGGATTTCTGGAGCTCATTGTATATTTTCTTATATTTTTGGCAAAGCTTATAAATAAGTTGCATACACTGCAATTATACTTGTGTTTCATTATTCACCAGACTCTATGGGGTACAAATCTAGGGTATAGTTTTACATTGAATTATGGTCTTACGATTTTATAATTCCTTCTGTACCTTTGAATCATTGCTCTGCCTATCTTTCAGGAGCTTAAACACACTCTCCTTTTTATACCTTGCCTAGAGTGTTTGATTCCTGCTTTGAGATATATGCACTTATTGTGTGTCTTCTGTATGTAAGTTTATTGAGTTTTCTTAGAAATCACATGAAACACATAATTCAAACAGTTACAATCAGATTTCTTGCTGGAGCGAGCCCCTTGGAAAAACAACTCTAAGTAGCAGAATAATATACTGTGTGTGAAGTTTGGTCAATTTCTCCTATTTTAACATACTTTACTTAACCACAAGGGATCATCAAGTGCTAATACAACAGATTTTCATCTAAAATGTGTATGGCAATACCAGAAAACATTTCTCATTCAGAAATCTATTAACAGCACTACAGTACTACACCATTACCTAAATATAACAAACAATATTACAAATAACAACAGACTCAACTGTGCATGCTTATTAATCCCTTCCATATGGACATATGCGACAGGCTTCATGCACCATGCAACTCCCTATGTCCCCTTACCCCCATCTACTCTGTCAACAGAAAGTTCAATGTTAAATCTTTCATTATGATGTAAAAGATGAATGGATTATGTTAACTGTATGAAGATCAAGTAAAACTATTGCATACTGCACCAGAATAACAATTCCTTATGCTGCACCCTATTGTCCTTGTTCTGTTCTGCTTTCTAATTTAACGGGGTTGTGGGAGGTTGTGGATTGTGTCTATCTGTGCTGTGCTGTGTTGTGATGTGCTGTGAACCGATGTAGGACAGCATATATTGCTACCCAGCTCCATGTCCACCCCTTTCACTGGTATCCATGTGTGTACGCCTAATCCCTTATGCCCTCCTAGAAGTCAACATGGCACTGGAATGCTGCCTCCAAGCTATGGTGTGTGTCCCCTGCAGTGTTACCCTGGTGACCTACTGGGTCTGGTGGTCCCAGATGTGTTCTTCACCAGCAACATGAGCCAGTGCACTCATATGTCCTGGAATTTGTCCAGTTTGCCTCTGGTTTTGAAAGTAATTCTCACATAGGACACCACATAAGTAACCCTACTTTCCCAGTCTGAGACTGTTGGGCCTGTGAGGTGGTGCCACTTCAATAAAGGATGCCTCTTGACTTCTAGTGCTAGTACTCCCACCAGGTCCCTGAACCTATACTGTTGTCTATGGAGTTGGGAGTGATCTCCTAGTATCCAAAAGAGGGGTGCTCAGGTGACCAGCATCTGCATCAGTGTGGATGCTGTCTTCCAAATGTGCAGCCAGAGATTTTGTATTGTCGGACAAGTCCAACGAATAAAACCTGTCTCTGTTGGACAGTGGGAGAATTGCAAACACTGGTTTGAGATGGGAATCCCTATTCTTGCCAATTTGGCTGGCATCCAGTGCGACCAACTTAAAACCTTCTTTTGGATTAGTTGGTATTTCAGGTCTATGTTCCCCATGTCTACTACCCCTCAACATTTTTGCCATGTCTCTGCAGTGATTACCATATTAGGTCTTGCTGCCATTTAAGTCTTGGCCTTCCAGGCAGGTTGGTGGAGCTCCTGTAGGTGGCTGTATGCTGTCCCCCCTACTTTGTTCCTCTGTGAGGTGCCCCATCTCTTGAGGCATTGTAGCATCTCAGTATGTTTTAACTTATAGTCCTCTGTGAACATAGCCCAAATAACATGCCTAATTTGTAGATATCACCAGTGGTCAGCGCTTATGAGTCTGAACTCAGTTTGCAGTTGTGGGTATGACTTCATTACATTAGAGTTTGGACAGAACAGCTGTTTTAATATCAGTACCCCTTTATTTCACTATGAGGCCCAGAGTACTTACTGACCCTTTCTTTGTATTCTAGGGTTGTTCCACAGGGACTCCATTGGACCTAGGGGTGACTGAGACCACCCACTAAGTCATTTTAGCTTCCACTATAATGCCATGATGTGCCTTGTTGTAGGCAGCAATCTCTGGTCATTATTTAAAGGCTCTGAGAGTGGAATGGAGCCCACCATTTCCTGTTCAACTTCACACTGACTCCTTTGTCTGAGTACATTACTTGGCTTATCCCACTAGCTATGTAGTAGGCCCACATCAATGGGAGATTCCAGTCTCCCTTTGTGGGGCAAAACTGTAGAATTCACTTACTGAATCTGGGGTTTTCCCTTGCCATAAGAAGTTATGGATCATTTTGTCTATTTTCTCTCAGATTCAGATCTTAACAGGAATGGGCAAGTTGTTTGTACAATATAATAATCTGGGTAGACCCATAAGTTTGAAGGCAGCTATCTTCACTGGCAATGTCAGAGTGAGTTTGTGCTATCTTGTGTGTCTAGTGCAAGGGCATCCAACAGTGCTGTTCTATCCTGCCATACTACTTCCACTGTCAATGACACAATGGTCATCCCAAGGGATCTTATATTATTCAAAGACCATTTGAGTGCCTGGTCCTGCACTTGAGTCATTTGCTGTTGGCAGTTTTTTAATGGGAGAAATTCCAATTTTGACAAGTCAGTTCCTAACCCTGCAATATTCCCAAATTGTGAGGTTACCTCTAGAACTCTTGGAAGTGAGGCATTCACCTGAGAAAATTTAAGGAAGGTGGTCATCAGCATAAATGAGTTAATACTTTGGTCTGCTCTAATTCTCACTGCCAGCAACTTCATTGCAATCACAAATAGAAGAGGAGAGAATGGGTACCCTTGCTTGGTACCTTGGTGGAGTGTGAATTGTTGCAATAGGATGTCGTTAATGAGAACCATGACCCTGAGTGCTTTGAATAATGTGACATTGTATAGTTCTATATTACTTTTGCCAGTATATTTTAATCAACATACAGTAGAGAGATAGGTCTGTAGTAGAGGTGTACGAAAAAAACTTCCACTGGCGGAATTTCTGTGAAAGTCATAATTTCACTTATGTAAAAGTTTGGAAATCATTTGGCAACTTTCATGGACTTCCAACATAGAACTGTGGGATTTTTGTATGTACTGAAAATCTGTATATTAAATTGTGTAAACAAAGTTACTCAGAACAGATTTCCCAGTTTATCTGGAAAGACGGAATAATTTGTGGATTAATGTGTACTTATCTGCCTCAGCCACACTCACTATGGCAGAACTCTGACTGTGCTCTTCAAAGATTATTCTGCATGTCATGGAAAGTAGTGGAATGATTACCAAAACCCGTGGTCATGATGATGTTTTCTGTATTTTATGTATTTACATATTACACATCTCCGTAGTAAAATAATTCCCCACATTGTAAACTGTATGACAATGTGAACTGTGGAACTTTCTGTAGACTGCATCAGAAAAAATCTGCATATTGGCATGCAGAAATCACACATATGTGTTGTTCTGCATCTTTAAGAGAGAGAGAGAGAGAGAGAGAGAAAGAGAGAGTGCGAGAGAGACAGAGAGGGATAGAGAGAGCAAGACTAAGACAATATCTTTGAAACTTTTCTGAAATTAGAGAGACCACCAGTGTCAGTCAGGGAGTTTTGGGATTTGGGAGATCTACTTTTCAGTTTAAGTTTATTTTTTGTTCATTGATTATTTTGATTAAAAATATCTGACTCTGCAGCAGCAGCAGCATCAACAGCACTGCATCCTGAGGGCAGGAGCCAGGAGGAGGAAGTAGATCAGCAGCATAGTGGGGACCAGCGGGGGAAGCAGGAGCAGGGCCAACATAAAGTGGTGTGTCAACAGCCGGACGACCATTGGGTGACACCATCACAGCAGAACCCTGTGCAGCAGGCCACCACCTTGTACCTCAGCACACAGAGAAAGTTGGCACCCTCCTCCAATAAGAAGGTGGTGGGTTTGGTGAAGGAGGTCACCACCCATGCAAAGAAACTTTATAGGCCAGAGAGACTCCCTCTAAAGCAGAGGGAGCAATTATGAGCCACTATAAAGGCCATCCTCGATGCAGAGGGAGGGGGAGTCCTCTCCAGGACCATCCCTCAAATTAAGCACAAGTCAGATGACCTGGAGAGGAGGGACCCCCAAGTTCTGGAGGTACTAGGTGGAGTGGTCACCATGTGGGATCAGGGCCAGAGGAAGAGACAGCAGAAGGAGTCCAGAGGATCTTCTGGAACCAAAAAGAAGTGGGTAGAGGACAGCATCGCCAGTGAGTATACTAACTTGATCCATCAAAGTGACTTTCCATCAGTCAGTGTTGGAATTACACTTTATGAGATTTATTGTGACTGTGAGTTAGGGTAGTCCATAAAGGCACAACTGTTAACTAAAGCCCCTCTTCCCATTATAACGCAAGACTGAATAGCAGTGATGCATGAGTTTGAGCTACCGGGGCTTACTGCAGAGCTAGGTGGAGCTAGGCCCTGGCAAACCCTGGCAAGCCCCACTATAATTCCAACAATAATTGTTATAGACAATTTAAAAAAATTAACATGTACCTTGAAAACACTGCATGTAATGTTGTCATCCTAGGTTTAGAAATTCCATTTACATACTGTAAACCAAATGTTAAGAACAATAAATAACTGTGTTTTCCCTACTGTACCTGCCTGTGACAGCATGCATGATGGACGGCACCTAACTACAACCTGTCTGTGAAGGTGATGGTGTGTGTATATATGTGTGTGTGTGTGTGTGTGTGTGTGTGTGTGTGTGTGTGAGAGACATGTGAACGTACTGTGTCTGTAACAATGTCATCTAATTGCATGGGCGTGCTGCAGCACAGCTATATTCCAGACATGGATCTGCAGGGACAGGTGCATGAAGTGAAAGAATATGGCATCCATTTTAGATTCCTTTCCAACTGGTTGCTGTCGTCCAACCTTGACATTGTTAACATTTTTGTCTGCAATAATGTGTGTGACAACTGTCTTGATTGTAACTAGTCATTTGAATCGCCACGTGTGTCATGCCTACCATCTGCGTTCTCATCCAGATTGTCCAGTGGGCGTGGGCAGTGCACAGGACTACCCACTGCTCCATACATCCCTTTTCATGGCAGCCACTGTAGCAGGGAGGGAGTGATGCTGTCAGTCACTGCATATGTGTGCTGTACTTTGTGTATCCTGATTCCCAATCCTCACCTAGAACAGTCATGTCACCCCATGGCTGTTTCCAACAGCACTCCTTATCTGAATAGTAGTTGTGCACTTTTCTTTGCTTAACCCCCTTTAGTGTGTGTTTTTCTGACCTCCCTTCATGGGATTATCTGTGGTGTTCTGTGGTAAAGTATTTCACAATGGCATGTGGCCTTCCCCACAGAATGGAATGTGTTTGATTACTGCTGCTTTAATCTTATGTGTTTCAAGTTCCAGCACTGATTTGAAATATTTCTGCCCATTTGCAACAGATGCCATAGAAACCACAAGTGCTCCGGTTGTCGGAGATTCCATCACCAGTGTAGAACCAGGACTGAGCAGAAGCAGTGGGGAGCCCATGTCTGGCAAGTTATTTGTATTGTAAACAAATTGAATGTAGTGATGAAAAACTGAATTGAAAGACTACCATTTTTGGTGTTGCACCACAGCAAACCACCGGAAGCTTGCCTGCACCATAATCGTATAGCACCACTGTAAAAAGTTTTGATCTGCTGTGTTGTGAAGTTGAAGTGCTCCTAAGGAACAGCTGTCTGCCAGACCCCTTCCCCCGTCCTGGTGCTGAATAATCACTGATTTTCCCCAAGGGGCCCTGAGTAAATCATGACACAAGAAATTGTAAAACACATCTCCATTGCAATCTATGCAACAGAGTGATTGTGGCATGGGGGTGGATCATGGCCGCAGTATGATTGTGTAGAGTTCAACATCATTGGGACCAGGCAGGGGATGGCATCAGGCTTGTCTATATGATCCTTATAACTCATCATAAAACACCAGATGACAACTATTAAAATCAGTGCCTTTGCAGTCTGGTGCAGGTTATCCACCTGTTTCGCCATGGTTGCTGGAAGAGGGGGCCACTAATTCCATGACCAAGGCCATACCACTTTAAGAAGTGACATAGCCTTGCCTGTCCCAATCAGTTTTTGGGAATGCTGGTGATTCATTACTTGTGATGACCGTGACTGTGTCACTAAATTGCAGCTTTGCAGTAGGCACTGGCTGTGTTATTTGTCATTACTCCCTTAGTGGAGTGCATGGTGTCATTTTTAGAACTTGGAACAGTGAATGGTTAGTGGAGGGCTTATCATGACCTGCAGAGTAATGGCAGAGTGATCAAACTGTTAGATAGTCATGATCCAGGCCCCCTGGTGCTCGCTTATAATAGCGCAGTGGCAGAGGCCCTGGATGTCATTGCTCTAGTCTGTGTTCACACTTTGACCTCGCACCCTGGTGTTCCATGGTTTGATGGTTCACTAAGGGAATTAAAGCAGCAGGGGTGAAAGTTGGAGAGACATTGGAGGAAAACTCAACTGGAGATGGACAGACTTAGATTGCTGGACCATTATGAGGTCTATCAATCAGCAATCTCCCATAAGAAGGCAGAGTTCCTGTCCAAGGAAATTGCTGCAGCAAAGAACAGACCAGCTCAGCTCTTCCGGACCATGGACAGACTGTGCAATCCAGTCTGTCTATGAGCTGGAAGAGCATTTTCACAGGAAAAGTGTGAAGAGTTTGCTCAGTTCTTCACTGATAAGGTGTCCTCTATCAGGAGACCAACCAATGTCTTCCAAAAGGGCAAGGTGGTGGTCTTCCAAGTGGTACTAACACCCAACCTACCTGGTCTACCTTCAACCAGCTGGTAGTCATGGACAGAGTGAGGATCATCCAGACTCTGTGACCAACCTGCTGTAGTTTGGACCCGGGTCCAACATGTCTTTTGGTGGGGTGTGTTGAGATTATTGGCCCTGTCCTAGCTTGGATAGTCTGGGCTTCCTTAGAGAGAGGGATCTTCCTTGACCCCTTAAAGGTAGTAGTGGTTAGGACATAGAAACATAGAAACATAGACTTTGATGGCAGATAAGGACCGCTAGGTCCATCTAGTCTGCCCATTTCCCTACCTACAGGATAGGCCGCAGATCCTAGTTAACCAACAGCCTATTTCTTCCTGCCCCCACAAGAACTGCCTTATGTCTGTCCCATGCATTCTTGAATTCTTCCACAGTTTTAGACCCCACAACTTCCTCAGGAAGGCTGTTCCATGCATCCACTACCCTCTCTGTGAAATAATACTTCCTCACATTGCCCCTGAACTCCCTCCTTCTATCTTTAAATTGTGTCCCCTTGTTCTTGCAAGTCTCTTTTTCTGAAAGATGCTACCCTCTTGGACTTTGTTGATTCCCTTGAGGTACTTGAAAGTTTCTATCATGTCCCCCTTCTCCCTTCTTTCCTCAAGGGTATACATATTAAGCTCCTTTAGTCTCTCCTCATACAGCTTATCTTGCAGACCCTGCACCATTTTAGTTGCCCTCCTCTGGACTGCCTCTATCCTGTCTATGTCCTTGCGGAAATGGGGTGTCCAGAACTGGACACAGTATTCCAGATGGGGTCTCACCAACTGTCTGTACAGAGGGATAACAACTTCCTGTTTTCTGATGCTGATGCCTCTCCTATACATCCCAGTATACCCCGGCCCTCCCTACTGCCTTCTCACATTGCTTGCTAACCTTAAGGTCATCTGATATGATTACCCCAGGTCCCTTTCCTGTTTTGTTGTTGTTACTACCTCCCACCCATTGTGTATTCTTTCCCTGGGTTCTTGTTTCCCAGGTGCATTATTTGCACTTTTGCATTGAATCCTAGCTGCCATACGTCTGACCATTCCTCCAACCTTGCCAAGTCCCTTTTCATCCTTTCCACGCCTCCTTGTGTATCAACCCTGTTGCAGATCTTTGTGTCATCTGCAAAAAGGTATACTTTTCCTTCCAGTCCCTCTGCAATGCCACTGATGAAGACATTAAAAAGGACTGGACCCAATACTGAACCCTGCGGTACCCCACTAGTAACCGCCCTTTCTTCAGAGTGGACTCCATTTACAATTACCTTCTGTGTCCTGTTGTCCAGCCAATGTTTTACCCAGGCTACCACCCTGGGACCCACTCCCAGGCTGGTTAATTTGACTAATAATCTTTTGTGTGGGACTGTGTCAAATGCCTTGCTAAAGTCTAGGTAGGCCATGTCCACAGCCCCTCCCTGGTCTACTACTTTGGTCACCCAGTCAAAGAAATCTATTAGACTCGTCTGACATGACCTTCCCGCTGTGAACACATGCTGCCTTGGATCCTGTGCTCCACTGACCTCTAGGTACTCAACTATTCTTTCCTTCAGAAGTGACTCCATCACTTTCCGTACCACAGAGGTCAGACTGACAGGTCTGTAGTTTCCTGCCTCTGTCTTGGTCCCACTTTTGTGAAGGGGAATCACATCCGCCTTTCTCCAGGCCTCGGGTACCACACCATCCTCCTATGATTTATTAAAAAGAGTAGCCAGTGGTTTCACTAGTTCCTTCCTTAATTCTTTTAGAATTCTGGGGTGAATTCCATCAGGCCCCATTGCTTTGTCCACCTTCAGTTTTAGGAGTTCTTGCAGAACCCTTTCTTCTGTGAAAGGACTGGGATCGACCCCCCCTATCAAGAGTGCTTCTGTTAATTGGATTAGGCACTTCCCCCTCCTCTTTTGTGAATACTGAGCAGAAATATTCATTCAGTATTCCTGCTTTTTCACTGTCCCCCTCTGCCCACCCACCGTTCATTCTATTCAGCCTCACTATCCCTCCCTTTGTCTTTCTACACTCGCTGATGTACCTATAAAAGGTTTTATCCCCCTTCTTAACTGAGTTGGCTATCTTTTCCTCAGTTTGGGCCTTTGCTATTCTGACTTCCCTCCCTGCTTCTTTCTGCCTTAACTGGTACAGCTCTCTGTCCTGCTCCTTCTGTGTTTCCTTATACTTCTGGAATGCTATCTTTTTTCTTCCTGACTTTCACAGCCACCTCTCTTGAGAACCATACTGGCTTTTTCTTTCATTTTGATTTGTTTATTTGCTTCACACAAAGGCTTGTTGCCTCTGTGATGGCAGTTTTGATAATTCCCCATTGTTGCTCCACACCTCCTTCTAGCCTGTTTGCTAGTGCTTTTCTGAGGCACTCTCCCATCTTGCCAAAGTCAGCCCTCCTAAAGTCCAGTACCCTCACTTTTGTATGGCTTGACTCTGTAGCTGAGTTTAATGTGAACCATACTGTTTGATGGTCACTTGTCCCCAGATGGCAACCCACTTCTAGATCTGAGATCCTCTCACTGCCCCGTTTGAGAGTCCGAGGTCTAAGATTGCTCTCTCACAGTGGGTTCGAAACTAGCTGTCTAATGCCTGCCACATGTAGGGCATCAAGAATGGCCCTGCTCTTGGATGTGGCTGCAGCAAATGTGCTCCAGTTAACATCTGGCATATTCAGGTCTCCCATCAACAGTATCACCCTTTCTCTGCCATTCTAAGAATGCCTTCCATCATATCCTTGTCCATTCCTTCCCCTGACATGGGGGTCTGTACAACCCCTGTGCGGATTGTGGTGCCCTTTCCAGTCTCCAAGGTGACCCACAGTGCCTCTCTCCTCCCTGTTTACTCTTTGGTTCAGTTGCTTTATCCCTTTCTTTGTAGAGAGCTACTCCTCCCCTCTTCTTCCTGCCTGTCTCTCCTGTAGGTTATGTACCCTGGTATGTTAACATCCCAGTCATGGTTCTCTGTGTACCATGTTTCTGTGACTGCTATGATATCCAGGCATCCTCTTCCATTAAGGCCATCAGCTCAGGAGCTTGTTGCCCAGACTACGGGCATTGGTACCATTACCTCCATTTCCTGATGGCCTTACCCCCTTTGCCCCATCCCTGTCCTTCTTGCCTTTGTCACTTTCTCCATTTACCCTGCCCTTCTCCCTATCAACACCTCTATGTTGGTGTTTGCCACACTTACTACCGTGATTGTTTGGGGGGGCTAGGATTTTCCTGCTCCTTTCCAGTGCCTCCCCCCTTGGCTAGTATAAAAGCTTGCCAATGAAGCATTTAAACCTATCACCTAGGATCCTGGTTCGCCTCCCGGACAGATGCAGCCCATCATGCCAGTATAGGCTTGCATCACTCCAGGTGGACCCCCAGTCCCCAATGAAGCCAAATCCCTGAGCTCCACACCAGTTTTCAACCACTGATTGAATCCCATGATGCAGGAACACCCTAGCCTCTCCTATGCCATAGATGGGTAGCACCTCCAAGAAGGTTACGTGCGTGCTACTTGACTAAGGCCCTCCCCAATCCACAAACTCTTCCTGCACTTCTCTAATCCCTTTCTTAGCCAGGTCATTTGTCCCTAAGTGGACAATGACATCCAGCTCCCTTCCCTGTGGAGCTGCTCCGGCAATCCTGAGGATTCGCTCCCTGTCCCTCCAAGCCATGGCACCTCCCTTACCTCCCTCTCCCCTTCCTTGCCCAGTTCTACCTTCCTAACAATGGGTCCCCACCAGGGTTGTTTCCTTCCCTGCAGGGTCCCTGCCACCTCCTGTGGGTCTCCTTGTGGAGGTTCCCAGCATCCTCCTTGGTCTCCACTGTAGGTGCCTCATGAGGAACCACACTTTGCCAGAATGGCATAGGAATTGTGAGAGGTACAACTGGAGGGATGTGCCTCTGTTCCACCACCCTCACCTCCCTGAGCCCACTGTGGTCCAACCGCCTCTTTCTTGGCAACCTCTGAGGCAACGGCAGTGGCACTGGTGGTCCCTGGATGGAAGAGGAGGTCCCACAAATCCTGGCCAACTCAGCCTGGAGATGAGCAACCTCCTCCCTCAGCCCAGAGAGGTGCCTGCAGATGGGACAACACCGCATCCTCCAGAACATCTCCCGGAAGACTGCTGCTCCACAGCCACTGCACTGCACCACCAATCATGTCTTATTTCTGGCCCCTTAACTGTTTGCAATCCTTACTTTTCCTCTGTTTTTTTTCTCTCTCTCTCCTTACTTTCTGCCTGTGTGCCCTTTAAGCTCCTGATTGTCCTGTTCTGAGACAAGAATATCCTATATTTCTCAGTAGACCACTTACTTGTTCAGAGGCAGACCTCCAGCAGCTAGAGGGAGCCGGAGAGCTACTCTTGCCCTTCTAGGATGGTGGGTCCTTGGTGGTTCTGTGATCACTCATTTCTTGCCCCTAAACAGGAAGTTTCTGTTGTCAGTCAAATCCTGTGCCTATAAAAATAGAACTAGCTTTGGGTGGGAAGGAGGGCAATATAGTCCCAGTAGAGAAGTTCAGTCACACAGCAGTCCTTTCTCCTGGTGTCTTCTGCCAAGCTATTAGCAGAATCTTTCTAAGGCAGTCTTTAAATATAGCTTCCTTCTAGCTAAGCCACTCCCCTACTTACCAGATCTTTCTACAAGTAATTTAAACCTCACAACAGTTAAGTCCTTTCAGTCACCTGAGATTTACACCTAGATGACTTTTCAGTTACCCATTCAGTTCAGTTAACCCAAACACACACTTTTTTTTTTGTTTTGTATGTTAGTTTTTTTACCCTAAATTAAAGGTCCAAATAGAAAAGTTCTTCTACTTTAGTCCCAGCAGAGAAGTTCAGTCACACAGCAGTCCTCTCTCCTGGTGTCTTCTGCCAAGCTAGGACACTGCTGAAAAAGCCCTCCTTGGACCCAGACTGCCCTGCCAACTACAGATCAATTTCGAATCTACCTTTTGTATGGAAGGTGATTGAGAAGGTGGTCGCTCTGCAGCTGGAAGATCATTTATCTAGCCACAATATCTATGACCCTCTCCTGTCTAGTTTCCAGAAAAGGCACAGCACCGAGACTGTCCTGGGGAGAGTACTTAATGATTTCCTGGTGGTGAGAGATCTGAGAGCCCGTTCCATCTTGGTTCTCCTTGATCTCTCGGCAACTTTTGGCACTGTGGACCGTGGGGTATTGCTGGAATGCTTAGGATTCGTTTGCAGACACGATGGAGCAGACCTCAATTGGTTTCGAACTTTCCTGGAGGGTAGATCACAGAGGGTGATATCGAGAATTTATTCCTCATCCCCTCGGGATCTGCCCTGTGGGGTACCACAGGGCTCTGTGTTCTCCCCCAGGTGGTTCACAGTGTACATGCTACCACTGGGAGACATAATTGGGTGGTATGGGTTGAATTTTCACTGCTATGTAGATGATACTCAACTGTACATGTCCTTTGTACCGTCCCAGGAGTACAACACTGTCTCGATGTTTAACAGCTGCCTGCAGAAGATACGAAGCTGGATGAGTGCTAGCTGGCTGAGGCTAAACCAGGAGAAAACTGAGGTGCTGGTCATGGACCCAGATCTGAGGATGGCTGGGTCATGGGCGGGAAAACCATCTGGTTTACAACTCAGAGATAGCCTGCTCAGGGCCTCAAACCAGATGCGTAATCTGGGGTAGTACTTGATGTGGTTCTGACTCTGAAAGCTCAGGTGTCGACCGTAGTCAGGTACTCCTTTTATCACCTAAGAAATTTTGCCAGGGTGAAGCATCTGGTTCTGTCTGAGAATCTGCAAACTTTGGTCTATGCCTTTGTCACCACTTGGCTGGACTACTGCAATGACCTTTACCTGGGGCTACCAGGAGTGGATATTCACCAGCTGTAGCTAGTGCAGAACGTGGTGGCCAGACTGTTAACTGGAACCCCTAGATCCAGTCATATAATACCTGTGCTGCGTGAACTGCACTGGCTGCCTATGCAATGGCAAATCCCTTTCAAGGTTGCATTGCTGACATACAAAGACTTACATGAACCGAGACCCCACTATCTGAAAAACCTTCCACCTCCCTATTATACCCTCCCACTCACTCAGATCCTCTGATGAGGGATTGCTAGAGGTTCCCAGGGTACATTTGAAGACCTTTGGAGAAAGATCCTTTGCCTTTATGGCTCCTGCCCTGTGGAATTCTCTATCTCGTCGGATACATGAAAGCCTGACCATAGAAGGGTTTAAAAAATCCATTAAAACATAGTTTTTTGAGAAAGCTTTTCTGGAGACACAACTGTTTTATGATTAAATGTCTCATATTATTTATGAACTGGTTTAGATATTTTATTATTGTACTGTATTGTACAGGCACTCTGAACATTGGAAGAGCGCCTTTTATAAATAAAAACTTACTTACTTACAGTGAAATAGAAGGGTCATCCCAGGCTGTGAGGTGGATATCAAGGAACTAGTCAGCAGAAGCTGCTGTCAGGGTGAAGGACCTAGTGTTTCCACCTCTGGATGAGGGCAGATGAGACTTTAAAAGTGATAGAAAATTATGTTTGTGCCATTATTTAATTATGTATTTCTATGTTAGGCAACTAGGTAAGTAACAGGACCATTGTGTACTAGATTAATTTGCAAGTGTGACCTGGGAGCACAGGGAGGTTGCGTATCTTGCTTAAGGTCACACAGTTTGTAAGTGGAAGGTGTGAGAATTAAACCCAAGTCTTCTGGATGTACCATGCACATTCACAGCTGAATCACTGTAACCACTTGTAACCCCCCTACCATTTTCTAGTCATTTAATGTCAGTCATGTGTTCTGATAAAATGTTTGACCTGACCATTTGTTAATAAATTCATCATCATCATCAGTGTTTGTCATACTATATCAATAGTGCATTGTTTCCCCTCAAACTCAGCAGCTGCCTGTACCTAGAGCCTATTGCTGTTTCTTTTCCTAGGTCAGACACATGCCACAACCTCTGACAGACATCACTAAATGTCCTCTTGAGTACAATACTGTGACCAATGTCCAGTTATGGGGTCCTTACATGAGGAGAGATTTAGGCACTCTGTACATGTTGCAGCACACATTTAGTATCCTAAATGAATAGTGGGCCCACTCAACTGTACACATCTTATGAGGCTCGGGTTGGTCCATGAAACATGTAGTCACCCCAGGCTGGAAAGGAGGGTTTGTGCTCTGTGTGAGCAGCATGCACTTGACAGACAAATTCCCATTCCAGAAAGGAATAAACAAGGTGGTAAAATGTTTGGAACTACATAGGTTGAGGAGGTGACAAAAAAAAGGTACATGAATGTAAGTGGGGGGATCCTTTCAATGGATAGTACACTTTATAGAGACAGTGGCTGAGGTGCTAATGAGGGGACAGCCCAGTGCAACATGTGAGTGCTGAAACATTGGTTAAACCTCAGCTTTCACATACTCATGGGCTTCATATGTCCCATCCTCTGTGGCATGTGGTGGTGAGTGGTATACATACAGCAGGGACCAAGGAGACCGGGCAAGGGCTGAGGCTGTAAACCATCAGCAGATGCTCAGGATACTGTAGTGTTAGACTGGAAAGAGTACTTTACTACAATTACTGATGATTTCTTTAATTTGACACTTTCACAGTTCATTCTGTTCAAACTGCATACTTCTTTCTACACTATAGACAACACTGCCACACTGCCACCAGTGCCACAGGACAAGGCCAAGACCAGCAAATGGGAAAAGAACTGTTTTGCAAAGATTCAGCAGGAACTAGAGAAGTTGGTGGTGAAGGAGAAACACCAGCATGCCCGGGACCTCCAACTCCCAAGCGCCAGGATAACTAAGAAGGACACAGTGACAGGGCTAGTGCCACCTGCAGTATCAAGTGCCCAGGATGACATCCCTTCACCAGTCACACAGGAGGACATCTGTGCCACACACATGGATATTAACAAATTGAAAAAAAAAAAGGTGTCAGCACTGCAGGCTAGCCGGGCTAGAATCATAGTCAACTAGCACCACATTTTGCAGCTCATTAAAAACATTCATGCAGGAGTAGGTCTTAGCAGAGGCCAGATGCTGCCCACCAGTGGGTGCTGGTCTGGAGCACTCACTGTGTTGTATATAGTTCTGGTTTTGTTGTTTGTTATGTAAATAGTTTTATTTTCTGTTTGCTTATAGTTCTTCTGTTGTTATAACTTCTCGTTTTCTTACCATAAACATTTCTCTGTTTACACAAGACTTTCTTCTCATGGGTTTCTTTACCGGGTGTGAAGATTGACAAATGTTCAGTGAACGTATCGTCTGACTGTTGTCGTTTGAAGCAGCTTCAGTTTCCTTTTGCAATCACTCTTTCAAGCTGTACAGTACTAGTGGATCAAGTACAGAACATGATCCACCTGAAGGGAAGCTGATTTTGACAGCAGGGGTGATGATAAGTACGACTGGAGTCACTGATTCAGGAGGACCCTTTGGGGTGGGACATAAGATGCCTTGGTGGTGCAGTACAGGTGGACATGATTAGACTGCTGAGGACCTACAGGATAAGTTTTGGAAGGAAATTGAAAGTGTATTGTATGGAGAGTTGCACAACTTTCATGATAAAGAAGTAGATAAAAGAGGCAGGGATCAGCAGTGGCACATGCAGCATATTTTATAGGCATCCTAGGCAGATTATTTGTAATGGGCAATAATGTGCTACTGGCACAAAATTGACTTATTGGCATTTGGAACTGAGTAGATTGTTGCTTTACTGTGACCTGTTGGGTTCAGATCATATACAAATTGGAACGTCACATTCTACTACTTGTGATGCATGAGTCATGACTGGCAGGCCCACATTATTACAAATTCCAACAGGCTAAACTTTATGTTTTTAGATCCATCATGTACATGTATACACATCAATGAATTTTTGTGAGGGCTGCTGTCCAACAGTGCAAAAAGAGGCCCCACAGATCTGTTTTTGCAAGTAGTGCAGCACACAGAGGAGGAGAATTGTTCTTTAATAATAATAATAATAATAAATTTCATTTTTAATGCACCTTTCAGGTGTCAAGACGTAGTACAAATTAAAACAGTTTAAAACCAATACTGCAATCACAATGAAAAATATATACAGTACAGTTAGAATCTGTCGTCCTCATCACCATATGCCCTATTCCATAAATGCGTCTTTAATGCCTGTTTAAATACCCCCACGGTCATGCACTCCCTAATCCGACAGGGTAGAGAATTCCAGAGGGTTGGGGCCATGAACATAAATTCCTGGGCCCCGGAAGATTTTAAAGACACCCTTGGAATCTCCAGTAACCCCTTGTCGGCCGAGTGGAGTGGTTGCACAGAGTGGTAAGAAACCAGAACTCTTTCAGGCAGTCAGGGCCCAGTCTGTGTAGGGCTTTGTATGCCAGTAATCCAACTTTGAAGGTGATCCACCACTGAACTGGCAGTCAGTGCAGTTCCAGCAGCACTGATGTGATGTGGGAAGATCGAAGAATCCCCTTCAGCAACCGAGCTACGGAATTCTGCACCAGCTGCAGGCGGCGGATATCAACCCCTGTCAGCCCAAAGTAAAGGGAGTTCCAATAATCCAGACACGAGGTCACAAAGGCATGGATCAATGTAGGAAGGTCACCGGACGGAACAAGGTGCTTGATCCTAGCAATGTTCCTCAGATGATAAAAGGATAACTTAATGACAGCCAACATCTGTGATCGAAATGTCAACCCATCGTCAAGTATCACCCCTAGGTCTCGCATCTGTTCAGAGGTAGGAAGCTCGGAGTCCCCAAGGAATAATCCTGTGGGTTGACCTACCCCCCAACCCCCCTATCCAGTGACCTGGATCCACAACCATCACCTCCATCTTCCCAGGGTTCAACTTCAACCAGCTAGATGTCATCCAATCTTTGAATTCAGTGAGGCAGTCATTAAATACTGTGAGTGCTCCATCCTGGTCAGGCGCAAAAGACGGGTAGAGCTGGGTATCATCAGCATAGCAATGAAACCTCAGCCCATACCATCTTACAATGTCTCCGAGGGGAAGAATGTACACCGCAAACAACATGGGGGACAGCACTGAGCCCTGAGGAACCCCATAAGACAGAGAGATGGGGTAGAAGAAAAAAAAAAACTGACACCACCCTCTGAGTTCTACCGGTGAGAAATTATGTAAACCATCTGTGGACTGAGCCAGAAAGCCCACAGATGAATCTCAGGTGCTCAAGCAGAACCCCATGGTCAACGGTGTCAAAAGCTGATGACAGCTCAAGAAATACCAAAATGGACATTTTTTTCTGGTCTCTTGCCATCAGGAAATCATTCAGCACCTGAACCAATGCAATCTTTGTACTGTGCCTCTTTCGGAAACTGGATTGGAGAGGTTGGTAGATGCTATGGATGGTCAAATGGTTCTCCAGCTGTGCAGCCACTACTTTCTCATTCACCTTCCCCACAAAGGGAAGGTTAGAGATAGGCCTGTGGTTTGCAAGAGAGTTTGGGTCCAATGAAGCCTTCTTCAACAAAGGTGTCACCACTGCCTCCTTCAGGGAGCAGGGGTACTCACCAAAGTCAAGGGAGCACCAGACTATCTGCACCAGAACTGGGCAGATAGCATCACCACAGCCCATTAGCAGGGATGTAGGACCCAGATCTAAACTACAGCATATAGGGTGCATACCCTGGACAATCCGCATAACATCCATGATTTCCAGCTGGTCGAAGGAACTCCAAGAAAAAGGAGGGATAGTGACCAAGCATTGATCATCAACAACTCCCATAGAGTGTGCTGCACGGATCTCCAATCTGATGTTGGCCACCTTATCAGCAAAGAACCAAGCAAGCTCTTCACACTGAAATTGTGAAAATGCACTTTGAACTGGCAGACAGGCTGGGTTGCACAGCCTGTCCACAGTTCGAAAGAGCTGAGTTGGTCAGTTCTGAGTGGCAGCAATTTCCCCAGACAGGAGCTCTGCCTTCTTACGGGAGATTTCTGACTGATAGAGTCAATAATGCTCTAGCAGTCTAAGATGGTTGGCATTGAAGCTGGATTTCTGCCAGCACCACTGTAACCTTCATCCTAGTCACCGCAACTCCCTCAAGGCCCCATCAAACTACGGAGACCGAGGGTGAAGGGAGAGAGGACGCACACGGACTGGAGCAATGGAATCCAGTGCTGAGGTAATGGCCTTATTATAGGCCAGAACCAAAACCTCCGGATCCATTCTTGCCACAGGAAATTCTGATAGATCAAGCACTTCAGCTAGACCATCAGGCGTCACATCCCATAAAGAGTGGTACTTGACCATCTCCACAGGGGTTGGTCTATGAGGAAGGGTGAAAAAATTGAATCACACAGTGTAGGGATCAGACCATCTGATGGGTTCCACCCCCACATCAGAGGCCTCAATCCCCAGGAGGAAAACCAGGTCAAGAGAATGGCTGTGTTTATGGGTATCAGAGGTAACCACCTGTGTGAGGCCCAGTGAATTCATCAACTGGAGGAAGTGTTGTCCAAATTGTGAGAGTTTGTCATTGATCCAGGCATTGAAGTCACCCAGGACCATCAGCCTGGGTGACTCAAATGCCAGGTTGACCATGAAGTTCGCCACTTCCTTAAGGAATAGCTTCCCATCCCCGGGTGGACAGTAGATGAGAGCCATCCTATAGCCCCCCACCTGCTACAATGGCACATTCAAATGATCTGGCCTCCTCAACTGGTACACTTGTGAGATCCAATTCGGTCTAGAAATAGACTGCAACCCCCCCCCCCCGTGGTTCAATCTTGGGTGGTGTATTACCGAATACCCAGTCGGAATTGCAGCCTCAAGTATGAAGCCTGCATTACCATCCAGCCAGGTTTTGGCGAATGCATGCCAGATCTGTTGTCCCGACAAGATCTGCAATAATTGCAGTCTTGTTCTTAACAGATCTGGTGTTGCATAACACCGCCAGAGTTGGACAGAACTCCTGGGCTGCCCCGACCTCCTGCCCACATATAAACATTTAAACAATTTACTGTGGACACAATCCTATATAAAGTAATTTTCTGCTTTTGTTCATGGTTGCAGCAAGACCACATGGTCAGCAGTGCAGAAACAGAGGCATGGAACATCAGCGTCTGCAGCAAGAGTATGTCGAACTCCCATGGTTTGGTTCTTTGGTTGTGCAGCATTGACAATCCATGGATTTGGACTGAGAGAAACAGGATACTGGGTGGCCTTCAGTGAAACCCAACATCCACTTTAAAAACAGCAGACCTGTCCTGCACAGATAGGAAATAACAAGAATTGTTTTAGTAACGTGAAAGCACAATGTGCGCACACTTGCACACACCTCCCCTGTCACTAATGCCTTGATGATACATACTACTTATGACAGAGTGGTAGATGGAATTTATGTCAGCAGAAGAATGGTTCAATTGTGCTTACACAACTAGATGAGGTGTATGCTTGTGTGACTTCTATACATTGTGGCTGCTTGCCTCTTTATTCATAGGATATATCACCCTGTAGGGGTACGATGCTAGGAACCCTAGGGGAGGGTTCCCCCCTATTAGCGTCATGGGAATAATTCCCTTGGCTAAAGGTAGCTTAGGAAGAAGCCCACAGGAAAGAGAGATGAGCCACTGGAGGAGGAGAGGTGGATGGTGGGGGCAACAAAGAGACGAATCCTGGAACAGTCCAGGAGATGTGGCCTTTTAAGGCCTGATGGGGGAATGACATAGTTGCTCCACCTATAGAACCTCAGGCTTAAAGCTTTCCCATTCAATTGTGCTTACACAACTGGATAAGATGTATGCTTGTGTGACTTCAATACATTATGGCTGTTCTTCTCTCTATCCGTGGGATATACCACCATGTAGGGGTACGACACAAGGAAATCAAGAGGATGGCTTCCCCTATAAGTGCCGCAAGAATAATTCCCTTGGCTAATGGCAGCTTAGGAAGAAGCCCACAGGAAAGAGAGACAAGCCGCTGGAGGAGGAGCGGTGGATGGTGGGGCAACAAATAGACGAATCCTGTAACAGTCCAGGAGATGTGGCCTTTTAAGGCCTGATGGGGGAGTGACGTAGTTGCTCCACCTATTGCACCTCAAGCTTAAAGCCTTCCTATTTAATTGTGCTTACGCAACTGGATGAGATGTATGCTTGTGTGACTTCAATACATTGTGGCTGTTCGCCTCTCTATTCGTGGGATATACCACCCTGAAGGTATACGACACAAAGAACCCTAGGAGAGAGTTCCCCCTATAGGTGTTATGGGAATAATTCCCATGGCTAAAGGTAGCTTAGAAAGAGCCCCAAAAAAATACCCAAAAGGATGTTGAACATCGAAGAGGTGAGAAATCAGAAGATTGCCAGATCAGAAACAAACATGACAGACATAGATAGGAAGGACAGGAGAAGAATGATAAAATGCAAAGACAATGAACAAAGGAAATCTGACAAGATGCAGAAGGGCAGACTTCCTAAGGAGAGAGGAAACAGCCGGGGCTACCATCCGACTCCATCCAACAGCGGGAACCTAACCAAGGAACCTATGAAAGCACTGACCCTGTCTAATATTATGAACATTGGCATGGAGGAGAGGAAAACCCCCAACTGGGGAGGACATCTTTGGGGATCCAAGGCCTAGGTCACCTTCCCTCCAGGCTGAAGGATGTTTTGATTAGGGATTTAAAGTCGAGATCGAGGAAGGAGGAAAAATTCAATTTTAGAGGAAGACCTTGTTCTGTTCTTCTAAATGGACAGCTGTTGAGGGATGCGAGCAATGTCTCTGCAACTAGAAGTATGATGATGGAAAGAAACCTTGAAGGCTTGAATGATTTAAGGTGAGGTATGAAATGAACGATGTATGATGATGGAGAGAATCCTGCCAGCTCTGAGCAAAGGGGCAATAGACTCAAAGGCATGTCTCTGAGTGGAGAGCAAGACAAATTGAGGTAGCATGAACCCTAGATGTGAAGGAGCAGATCTGCATAGAGGTCACATGAGCGAGGGTACCCAGATGTGGTCCTGAGAAGACTGATGGTGATAATAGCCACAGGAGTGCAGCAGTTCAATGATTTAGCATAAGACTCAATGAGAGGTATGCTCGATTAATTGATGTGAATGAGTAGACCTTGAGGTCAGACTAAGCGAAGGAGAACCAGACTCAGCACCTGGACACCAGAAGGACTAAGGTAAGAGGAGGATACGAATAATGAAGATGATGGCAGGATAGGGAAAAAAAACAAAAGAAAGCAAAGGTCAAAGAAGGAGTGGAATGGAGGGTGGAGGGAATGGAAGGAGGAGGGCAACAAGCGGAGTCAACAGGGGCAGACACCCCCGATACAGTGGACAGAAGTAGAGAAATGGACTGAGGCAATCAACCAAGGCTGATGATGGAATGGGTTGTGTATCCACAAATAGCACAAACAGCATGAAAGGTGCTAATAGAAAACTGCACTACTGGGAGGCCACCACAGTCACAGCACATTAAGCTAGAAGAAATGTGAAAACTAAGAAAGTGCAATACAGACAGGCCAAGTACGACAAGATTTGAAGGCCAGTGCTACAACAGGCAACCCCAAGAGGGTGAGATGCATGGGAATAGGGGGAGAGCCCAGGAGTGACCCTTGAGGTACTCACACCTCTCAACAGCAAGGAATGTAGTATAGGACCCAGAATGTCACACTGAAATTACCCTCACGCCGGATAGGTTACTGATGTTCCTCATAATGGTAGAGATAAGGCTAGACATGAAACCAGAAAATCATGTAACCAAGATGATAGGACACTCTGCATCACCCACTACAGGGGGGGCAGGGGATGATGTGAGCTGATAAGACAGGGAACCTGAAAAATAAGCGAGGCACCCAGAGACAAATCTGAGGGGAAGGGAGAGAAAAACAACTGAGGAAGACTAGTGGGGGGCAAAAGATCCCCGAAGGGGGACCCTATTGGGTCCCAACAGACCAAATAGCTCCCGCAGTGCACAGAAATGTCAAAACCAGCAAACTGCTGACTGGAAGCCAAATCCCACAAAAGAGGCTATAGGCAGTGCTGCATTTGACAGGCAAAAGAGAGCATAGAGCAGTTAAGCAGAGAAACACTGCTGAGTGCGAAGCAAGAGATACCCCAGGCCCAATAGGAAATATAGGTCTGTCACTCAAGTCTCTCCAAGTGCAAAAGAAGCATAAGAGAAAATGAAACAGAACTGGAGCAGCAACAGTAGATAGGCCATGGGTGAAAGGGGCACAGAATGCGTGAGGAATGTAGGAAGAACGAGCGGGGGAGGAGAGAGAAAGAGCAAGGAAGTAGAAGGCAGTGGAGTCGGGAACAAAACTGAAAGTGGCAGGCAGAAAAATGGCAAGGGAGAGGGAAGGACACAGAGGAACCCTGCATGGAACCGGGCTCAGAGGATACAAAAGTCAGAGGCCGCAGCTGTGCACCAACAGAGAGAAATGAGCTGAGAAACAGAGACGCTCTGGGTGAGATAGCTGCCGAAAGCGGAGCACAGCCAACGACATCACACCCGGAAGTGCCATTGAGGAATCGGGGTAACAGCCATGGAGAAAAATCAAAAAGAAGGGGAGAGGAAGGAATGAGAGAAAAATGAGGTACAGGGACACACAGGACAAACAACAGGGCGAGGAGTAGAAGGGGGAAGAAGCAACATGGAGAAAAAAATAGAGGCTAGAAACAAATGACAGGAGGGAGGAAAATGAGCGGGGGGAATCAAGTGAAGGAGGGGCAGCATGATGAATATGAGCAAGGGAGGGCAGAGAGAAATGAACAGGCAGCCATAACAGCTTCCAAAACTTGGGGAAAAGCAAATGCATGCAGAAAGCCAGGGAGAGGAGCAGGAGAGCAGTGCCTCTGGCTGCAATGAAGAGACGAATCCTGGACCAGTCCAGGAGGACTGAGCTTTTAAGGTCTGATGGGAGAGTGACGTAGTTATTCCGTCCATTGAACTTCAGGCTTAAAGCCTTCCCAATAAAGCTTTGTTCCTTTTTAGAAATGCTGAAAGCATTAAACACAGAAAGTTATGGAAGCATCCAGGTAGCAAGCTAATCAAACACAGAAAGTTCTAGAAGCATCCAGATAGGGAGCTAATCAAACACAGCTGCAGTCAATGTTGACCAGGGGCAGTGTAGAAAACCCACTTAGGCAACACAGAGAGAGAGAGGGATAGGGAGGGAGACGGAGGGAGGAGGGAGGGGAGGGGAGGGGCAGGCTTGGGGAAGCCAGAAGCTGTGCTGCAAATGGCAATTTCAAGCTACTGGAAAGGACTGTGTAGTTTGTAATGGAGTTTAGGATACTACCCGGAGGCTGGTAACCAGAGGTAGTGAGGGTTTATTTTGTTTAGTTAGAACTCCGGATAGGACATAGTATTTTGTTTATGTTTCCTAAAGGGGCTGCAACCCCAGTCAGTTGGAGACAAAGCCACCTTAAAGAAACTGCACTGTTATTTTACCTCAGACTGTGTATATTCTCCTTGGACACACCTACACCAGCTCACCCCAGGGATATTAAGGAAGTCACGCTATCACATACTCTAGTGGAAGACAAATAACTGTGCTAATGAAACCAGTGCTTGAAAAAGGTTAAACTTTGATTGAACATATTACTTATGTCGACACTTGTGATGGACACACCATAAAGTCACAAGGCTGGTGGACTACATCAGGATCTCAGCAGCAGCATCTGTAGAGCCCTACAGACAGACCTGAAAAGAAAATCATACAGAAAGTTCCATAAACACACAGGGAAACATGACATTTGTTAGCAGAGGGGGGACTGCCTGGCAGGCTGACCCACAAAGTCTGAACATCCTCTCCCTGCCTAATCTGAAGCCACCGCTGGTCTGTACCTACAGCAGTGCCCCCCCCACCACCACCACCACCTGCCTTGATGTCAGCCTGAATATACACCAATCCCATTCCCATCAAATGACCTGTTGGAAAAAAAATAGCAAAGTGTAACAAATATTAATACTCACCTTGGCACTTGTGATGGACACACCATGAAGCCACAGGGCTGGCAGACTACATCAGGATCGCAGGAGCAGCAGCATCCATACAGCCTTACAGACAAATCTGACAAGAAAATCATACAGAGAGTTCCACAAACATACAGGGAAACATTGAATGAGAAGAACTTCATGGTATCCTGGACATGCAGCCAAAACATTACATGACTTGATACAATAATTTGTGTGTAACACCCTCTCTGGCACAGTCTGGGAGAGGGCCACTGCCCCTGGCTGCCTAGGATACAGGGATGGTGCCTGGGTTCCCATAGCTGACCTAATGGGGGTCCTTCCCCAAAAGTTAAAATAAAATGGTGGTGCCTCCACCCAGAGTACATTTTCAGTGGGTCTGCTAACCTGCGGTACAACCTCCTGGGATGTTGTATTAACCCACCTTCCCAACAGTTACCCCAGACATGGACTCACAAAGTTCAAACCTCCCCACATTCATTTACTATTTACATTTTCCATTTCAATCAATAGACAGACTTGCTAAAATCAGGCTCTGGATCCATTTTCTGCTGCAAAACAATAACTCCAGGTTTATTTACAGGGGGAGGGTATAGGTATGGGATAACTGGAATAGAGTTCAAGTAAGCATTTCAATTTGCATTTCCCAAATCACATTTCTGCCTGATTTCACCCAGATCTCAATAGAAACATAGAAACATAGAATTTGATGGCAGATAAGGACCGCTTGGCCCACCCAGTCTGCCCATTTCCGTACTTAGTAGATAAGCTGCAGATCCTAGTTAACCAGCTGCCTACTTCCTCCTACCCCCAGCCCCTAGAATTGCCTTATGACTGTCCCATGCATGCTTGAATTCCACCACTGTTTTTGACTCCACAGCCTCCTCCAGAAGGCCGTTCCATGCATCCACAACCCTCTCTGTGAAAAAATACTTCCTTAAATTACCTCTGAGCCGCCTCCCCTCTATCTTCAAATTGTGCCCCCTTGTTCTTGCACACCTCTTTTTTTGAAAGATGCTACCCTCTTGGACTTTGTTGATTCCCTTGAGGTACTTGAAAGTTTCTATCATGTCCCCTCTCCCTCCTTTCTCGAGGCTATACATATTAAGCTCCTTAAGTCTCTCTTCATATGTCTTCCGTGCAGACTCCTGCACCATTTTAGTTGCCCTCCTCTGGACAACTTCCATCCTGTCTATGTCTTTGCGGAGACTGGGTCTCCAGTACTGCATGCAGTACTCCAGATGGGGTCTCACCAGCTGTCTGTACAGAGGGATAATAACTTCCTGTTTTCTACTGGTGATGCCTCTCCCTATGCATCCCAGTATCCCCCCAGCCTTCCTTACTGCCCTCTCACATTGCTTGCCCACCTTTAGGTCATCTGATATGACTACCCCCAGGTCCCTTTCCATTTTTGCAGTGCAGCCATCATATTTGTCTAACTGGCTAACTGCTGCAGTTGCCCAAAACCCAGACCACAGGTCCAGTCCATTTCCCCAAAGTCCAGTACCTGGGTACCCAGTTTTAAAGTTGCAGGCCTGAGCTGCAGCTGGTAGCCGGTGTTGGCGTGCTTACTTGAATTAAGTAACTTTTTATATGCCTTTTTTCCTTGGCTCTACCTCCTGCCCTAGAGTGTTTGCTCAACTCTTTACAGTCCCCAGGTGCAGGGCAATTCCTACAAGTTACTCACGGTTCTGCAGAATCAGTCCTTGGATGGTACAGTTCTCTGAAGTCCTGGGGATTGATGGCACAGGTGGAACCAGGCTCTGAAGCTTGAACAGGGGCACAGAGGCTGCAGCTTCCTCTCTCTTTCATCTTGCTTGCAGATCTTATAGCTTGTCCCCTTCTGCCCATTATAGGCCCCATTGCAGAGCATGTGCATAAGGCCTACCACCACAGAGGACCCAGACTGGGGAGCGGCCCCATGGCCCCGATCCCTGATCAGAGCACCCTAGCACTTGGGTATGAGACCCATGGCCCCTGGCAGCAACAGACCCTACTAGATGGGGGTTAGCAAGTTCCCCATCTGGCCCTGGATGCCAGCAGCAGCATTCAGCACATTCTTTTCTGCTGCTTCTCTTTCTGTCTTTTTCCTGCTACGATGTGTAGCCACAGCAGTCTCTCTCTTTCTCTTGGCTGTATCTCGGGAGCAGACAACAGGTACTCAAATCTCTGAAAACCACCTGTCCATTCTTTTGCTTTCACAGTCTCTCAACATTAACATCGCCACACTATTTGCTCCTTGTCCCTCACTCTCCGTACTCGGTCTTTCCAACAGGTTAAGACACAACCTTTGTTCTTTTCCGACTCAGAATGCAACTTTGATCTTTTTCCAGGCCAGACCCATCCTTTGTCCTTTTATCTCAGGTTCAGGACACAACTTCTTCCCTTGCAATCTGCAGCTTTCCTTTCCATTCGAGCTGTACTTTTATCACCACTGTGGTGCAGCTTCAGAACAGCACAAAGTCCATTTCCTGCAGCTTTTCTCTTTCCCTCACAAGCTGCTGCTTTAACAAACTTTTCTCTTTTCTCTTTTCCTCTCCAGCTTCTCTTTTCCTGATGGGGTAGACACTCCCTGCCCTGGGGCCTAAACAGGGGGCAAATGGGGATTGTAAAGTAAAGCAGATGCTGTTTTTTTTTAAGAAAAAAAGTAGTTCCAAGAAAAATGAACAGTAAAGGACACATAATGTCCATACACACTTTTTTGTATTTGTCTTTTTTTAGGGCTGCAGTGGGCAGAGCCCTGCAGACCTCTTGTTATGAGAAAAGGAGATCACCTCACTAGATTCCGAACGAACAACGCAGGATGTGGAGTTGCAGTAGTGTCATCCGCTGACAGTAGAACCAGTCTGCTCTCTCCATTGACTGCAGTGCCACAGCACTATTTTTCCTGCAGAGATCACGGCAAACACGGCACAGTCTGCCATGTCCAAGTTGGCCACCAAACTCTATTGCACATGCGCGACTACTTGTGCATGCACAGTACTGATTGGCAGACATCTTGGAACTTGGCGGGTTGTGCCCTGTTCTGCTGTGACCTCAGTAGATGGTATAAGCTGGAGGAGCAAGATGTCGGCATTGCTGTACTGCAGCTTGCCAGGCTCTCCACAAGCGAGCATAATCCTCCATTCACTTTGTTTTATTGCCCGTTTTTAAGATAACTTTGGAGAGCGACTAGTGCATTTGGCATGTGAGTTCTCGGGTCATCTTTAATTAGATCGTGAGAACCTAAAATACGACAGTCTGCTTTTTAGTTAAGGCATTAGATAGGTCCTTTTAGCATAGGCAGGGCAGGGGAGTGATGTAGTCCAGGCAGTAAGTTTATTTATTTTTAAGAACAGGTTGCAGCTCACCCTTCCTTTTGAACTGCTTCCTGGGATTCCTGGTTACTGGTGTGTTAGCATCCATTCTCAGGTTTCATTTCCACCCTTCTTGGATACTGTTGCAGTTTCAGCAAGACGTCTCATGGAAAGGTGCTCTCTCATTAGAAATAGAGGGACCCATTCCTGAGGAAATTCACCCCCCCCAGCTCTGTTGGTTTGGAGGACAGGATTTGCACTTTACTGTTTGTGCAGCCTCCAGCTCTGTGAACTGTGCACCTTGTTGGTGCTTCTTTTTCCAGCAACAAGAGGGCCAGTGACATTAACTTGATCCATCATCTGTCGACTACATTCCCAGGGTTCGTGGTCACTGAGGGCGCTTCCGCATCATTGACCCCGAGGCAAAGGGCGTACTGTCAGATTAACTGCCTGGCCGGCTCCGTGGAGCACTGTAGGAACTTTGGGTTGCCTCACGGACCAGAGAGGCCACTCTGTGCAGAGTGGAGGCACTGTTTCCTGGAACTTGGGACCCATGGATTTATTGACCAGGGAGCCAAAAGATCTGCAATATTTGGTAATTTCCTTCGGGATCCCAGTAGCTGGTGAGAGCAGTGCTGGGGCACCTTTGGGAGTATATCTTTGGTTGCACTTCAAACTGTTTGCCAAAAACATGTAACTTCAAAGTGACAGTGCAGTGAGAGAGCCCTTTTCTTCAAAGTAGTTCTGGTTGTGGACTGGCATTTTTCTTAGATTACTGCTTTTATCTGCAATTTTATGTGATCCTGAGCATTGAGATCCTATATGTGAGCTGCAGTCTGCTCTTCCAAATTGTATTTAAACTTAATTGCGGGCTTCCTGCTTTTGGGGTTGTGAGTGGGCGGTCATCTGGGTGGAGGGTGACATGTTTTAGTCTGTTAACATGTATGTGTGGTGCGTATGGTTTAAGGTTTGTTGTTTTAGTGTATGTTTGTGGTTTGTGTGGTTGTACAGTTAGGATTTTGGCCTGAGACTCCTTAGTCAGCCAGGATGTGTCTGAGAAAGGATAGGGGCTTGGGGCAGGCTAGGATAGTGTATGGGGCTTCCTAACTGCTTGATCTGTGGAATTTTTCCGACCTCTCAGTTTCTACCACCACAGCAAGATGCTGTCGGGAGGTCAGGATTAAGAGGAACCACATTGATCGTTTGTGGAGGGGTGCCCCATACACTGTGGTAGGGGCAGGATTGAGGTTGTCAGGTAAAGAAGGCACCCTGGATTTTGATGGGCCAAATGGAGGGCCAGACACATTTGATGCTCATCAGCAGGGTTCCCACCAGACTGAGTAGGCATGCAGTCAGAGAATGGACTGCACTGTCCACTAATCTCCTGAGGGCAGTGCTTTGCAATGCCAGATTGATCAGAAACAAGACCGCAATTATAGTGGACTTGATTTCTTCAGTCGATCTGGCTTGCATCACAGAGACTTGGGTGGGTGATGATGCTGGTCTAGTTTTAGAGGCTGCCGTCCTGCCCGGGTACTCTGTAGTGCACTGCCCCAGAGCGGAATGCAGGGGCGGGGGGGGTATCCATCTGTTTTAGATCTGAACTGGGCTTCACCCTGCACTCTGTGACAGCACTAGGTTCATTTCAATGTGTGGCTGTTCGTGGGGGTCCAGGTGCAAGTTGCAGGATTCTACTAATTTACTGCCCCTATGGGGTGGCTGGAGAATTCCTGAAGGATGTAACTGACTTTGTCATCAGTGAAACATTGGAGGCCCCCAGATGCTTAGTGCTGGGGGACTTCAATGTTTGGGCCAATGACGAATCATCTCAGCTTGGTTACAGCTTCCTCCAGATGATGCCTGTCACAAGAAGTTTCTTCTGTGACCCACCAGGGTGGCCACATGTTGGACCTGGTGTTCTTTCTGGGGCTCAAAATAAATAATCTCAAGACTGATCGGGTTGCTGGTCCGATCATTGCATAGTGGAATTCCAGTTTGGGCCCCCCCCGACAGCCCTCCCTCTGCGGAGATGGTTAGCCATAGCCCTTTGAGGTGTTTGACCCCCGAGGGTTTTCTGGTGATGGCTGATCTATCTAATGTGGACAGTGCATGTGTTGGGAGTACATGCACGGCAGTTGCTGCCTATAATAAGGTGGTGACTGGTGCACTCAACTCTCTCACACCAGTTCGTGTACGACCCAAATCCTATCATTTGAGGTCCCCTTGGTTTGATGGGGAGATCAAGGTGATGAAGATTATGGGTCAGAGATTAGAACGTTGCTGGTGGAAGACTGGGCTGGAGGTGGACAAACTGGCCCTGCATGCACATTATTGTGTGTATCGGGGACAATCAACCATAAGAAGGCAGACTTCCTATCTAGGAAGATTGCCACTGGGAGGAACTGACCAACTGTGCTTTTTCGGACTGTGGACAGGCTTCTTCACCCAGACTGTCTACAGCCAAAAAAAGCTTTTTCTGATGCTTTATGTGAAGAGCTTGCTCTGTTCTTCTTAGACAGAGTGTCTGTGATCCTGCAAGGAATTGCGCCAGTGAGCCACATTGTGGCTGACAGTGGTCACTGTGGGCATCCAGAGAGCACTCTGCCTTATTGGGATGAGTTTAGACCAGTGGAAGTGGCTGAGGTCACTGGGGTGGCTTCCAAACTAAGACACACGTTTTGTGAACTGGACTTGGTGCCGACACGTTTCTTGATGGGAGCTCGGTGTTTGCCTTGATTGTCTGGTGTTCTTTGTCAGAGGGGGTCTTCCCCAATGTCTTGAAGGAGGCATTTGTGAGACCCCTTCTGAAGAAACCACCTTTAGACCCTGATGTCAAGGCAAATTACCGTCCCATCTCCAATCTTCCATTCTTGGGTAAGATTGTAGAGAAGGTTGTGGCGCTTCAGCTTGAGGAGCACCTCTTGGCCCATGATCTATACAAGCCCTTCCAGTCTGGGTTTCATATGAGGCATAGCACAGAAACTATGTTAGTTCAGGTGCATGATGACTTCCTTAGGGTGAGAGATCGAGGAGAGGGGACAGTTCTCGTTCTCCTTGATCTCTCTCCAGCATTTGACACGGTGGACCATCATGTGTTACTCGACCACCTGAAGGAATTCTGCAGACTTACTGGCACTGTCATCTGCTGGTTTGAGTCTTTTTTCACCAATTAGAGGCAAAGGGTAGTGATGAGGGTTTCTCCTCCTCCCCTAGCCTCCTGTCATGCAGAGTACCCCAGGGTTTGGTCTTGTCGCTGATGTTGTTTGTTGTGTACATGCTGCCCCTGGGAGAACTCATTAGGAATTACAGCTTGGGTTTTCATTGCTATGCCAATGATGCCCAGCTGTATCTTTGCTTTGCCCTGGGACATCCAACACTGTGAATGTGTTAAACACCTGCCTTGCTGAGATCAATGACTGGATGGCCTCCAGCTGGTTGTGACTGAATCCTGATAAGATGGAGGTACTGGTGGTGGAGTCGAACAGAGGGCATGATAGGATGGCCTCTGGTGTGGAGTCGGGGCCTTTTATTGGATCTGTACCATTGAAGGCCTCCTCTAGGGTGCATGATCTTGGTGTTATTTTTGACAGTGGATTGACGCTTGAATCTCAGTTGTCATCCATTGTTCATACCAGTTTTTACCATCTGAGGAATATAGGCAGAATAAAGCCCCTAACTCCGCCCCTGGACCTCCCCACCTTGTTGCACACCTTTGTGACATCTAGACTTGACTACTGTAATGTACACTATCTCGGGGTCTCTGGAGGTACCCTCCCCCCGGCTGCAGCTGGTGCAAAATGCAGCCACCAGGTTGTTGATGGGGCAGTCTAGGTATTGTCTCATTACCCTGGTGCTGCATGAACTGCAGTGGTTACCGGTCAGATGGAGGGTCCTCTTTAAGGTGGGTTTGCTCACCTTTAAGGCCCTACATGAGTTGGACCCTGGTTACTTGAAGAACTTCCTTACACCTGCTGTCTCAGGTGATTCCCTCCGCTCCTCCTCTAGGGGCCTCCTTGTGATTTCCAGGACGAGGTTAAAAACTCCTGGCGACAGAGCTTTGAGTGTCACTGGCTCCATCCTGTGGAATTTGCTACCTCCAGCTGTAAGAAAGGCCCCTTCAGTAGAGGTATTTAAAGTCCACCTCAAGGCCTTTCTGTATAATCAGGCCGTCCCAGACTTTATTTTATAATCTTGTCCTGGCCGACTTCTGTGACTTAATTCTGTCTCAGACCTTTTCAGTTATTTATTTATTAGCTATTTTTCAGTCATTTTATGATTTATTCATTTAACTGTGTGATTTAATTTGTTGCATTTATTATGTGGTTGATTTTGCTGGCTTTTCTCTGCATTTGTTTTGTTTTCTGTACAGCGCTCAGAGCCTCTGGGATGGGCATCTTTTTTTTAAGTATAATTTGCCTTGCCTTTTTGTTTCTTTTATATATATATATATATATATATATATATATATATATATATATATATATGACAAAGAACCTCTGTGCGCAAACACTGACACTGAGGCAAGGGTTACCCCAAAGGGCATTTGGCTGGGAAGCCAAGTTTCAAGAAAATACAAAATTACACATGCCCCCACAATGCAAAGCATCATGGGCTGCATATGCAAATCACCACAGAATGTTATGCTGGTCCAACTTTAAGCAGAATTGCATGGTGCCAAAAGGCCTCTCACACAGTTTGCAAAGGGTGCTAACAGAAGACATAGTTTTTTATTTTAATGGGTTCACCACAATATATCCAAGGCACACTGCCTTAAGGGTAGCTGGTCCAGTCCACTGGGGTGTCAAACAGACGAGGCATACTGATGAGTCCTGGTAGGACGAAACATGTGTCATGTCTTCTGTTAGCACCCTTTGCAAACTGTGTGTGAGGCCTTTCGGCACCATGCAATTCTGCTTAAAGTTGGACCAGCATAACATTCTGTGGTGATTTGCATATGCAGCCCATGATGCTTTGCATTGTGGGGGCATGTGAGATTTTGTATTTTCTTGAAACTTGGCTTCCCAGCCAAATGCCCTTTAGGGTAACCCTTGCCTCAGTGTTTGTGCACAGAGGTTCTTTGTCTTTAAATAGTTTTTTATTTTAATGGGTTCACCAAATATATCCAAGGCACATTGCCTTAAGGGTAGCTGGTCCAGTCCACTGGGGTGTCAAACAGACGAGGTATACTGATGAGTCCTGGTAGGGACAAAACACGTGTCATGTCTTCTGTTAGCACCCTTGCAAACTGTGTGAGAGGCCTTTTGGCACCATGCAATTCTGCTTAAAGTTGGACCAGCATAACATTCTGTGGTGATTTGCATATGCAGCCCATGATGCTTTGCATTGTGGGGGCATGTGTGATTTTATATATATATATATTTCTCCCCCAACCTGACCCTTCCTCTCAGCACCCACCATCCTACACCCCCACCCAGAAATATAACATTGACACTGAGGAGGGCCAAATCTCCCAGTGTCATCATCATAAATCCTCTTTTCTTTTTTTTCCCTGATCCTCCCCCATCCACTGTTGCACGTGTGTGGTTATTTTTATTTTTTCTAATTATATTTTTTTTTTCTACCCACCCAACCCGCCCCTCAGCACCCACCACCCCACCTGCCCTGAAACATAACACTGACACTGTGGGTGCTCAATCCCCAGTGTCGAATCTGGAACTCTTGGTCCATTTCTTGTTTTTTTAAATCCTGAGAAAAGAAAAACATCCATCGATGTCTGTTGCACCGTTAGTTCCCCTCACCCTACCCTCCCACTCAGTACCCACCGCCCCATCCCCAAGCCTTTACTATCCATCAGGGGTCTAGCACCATAATCTTCTGTGGGCAGCAGCAAGTCTTCTTTCTTGGCTTGGCAGAAGACACCAGGAGAAAGGACTGCTGTGTGACTGGACTTCTCTGCTGGGACTAAAGAAGTAGAACTCTTCTACTTGGAACTTTAATTTAGGGTAAAAAAAACAAACAAAACAAAAAAAAGTGTGTGTTTGTCTGAGTTAACTGAACTGAATGGTTATCTGAACAGTTATCTAGGTGTAAATCTCAGGTGATTAAAATGAATTGATAGCTGAGAGGATTTAATTACTTGTAGAAAGATCTAGTAAGTGGGGGAGTGGCTTAGCTAGAAGGAAGCTACATTTAAAGACTGCCTTAGAAAGATTTTGCTAGTAGCTTGGCAGAAGACACCAGGAGAAAGGACTGCTGTGTGACTGGACTTCTCTACAGGGACTATATTGCACTCCTTCCCACCCAAAGCTAGTTCTACTTTTATAGGCACATAATTTGACCGACAACAGGAACTTCCTGTTTGGGAGCAGGAAGTGAGTGATCACAGAGCCACCAAAGACCCACCATCCTAGAAGGGCAAGAGTAGCTCTCTGGCCCCCTCTAGCTGCTGGAGGTCTGCCTCTGAGCAAGTAAGGGGTCTACTGAGAAATATAGGATATTCTTATCTCAGAACAGGACAATCAGAAGCTTAAAGGGCACATAGGCAGAAAGTAAGGAGAGAGAAAAAAAACAGAAGAAAGAGTAAGGATTGCAAAAGGTTAAGGGGCCAGCAATAGGACATGATGGGAGTGGTGCAGTGCAGTGGCTGTGGAGCAGCAGTCTTCCGGGAGACATTCTGGAGGATGCGGTGTTGTTCCATCTGCAGTCACCTCTCTGGGCTGAGGGTGGAGGTTGCTCATCTCCAGGCTGAGTTGGCCAGGATTTGTGGGACCTCCTCTTCCATCCAGGGACCACCAGTGCCACTGCCGTTGCCTCAGAGGTTGCCAAGAAAGAGGAGCGGTTGGACCACAGTGGGCTCAGGGAGGGTGAGAGTGGTGGAACAGAGGTGCATCCCTCCATTTGTACCTCTCCACAATTCCTATGCCATTCTGGCAAAGTGTGGTTCCTCTATGGAGGCACCCGCAGTGGAGACCAAGGAGGATGCTGAGAACCTCCAAAAAGGAGACCCACAGGAGGGTGGCAGGTGACCCCGCAGGGGAAGGAAACAACTCCTGGTGGGGGACTGCATTGTTAGGAAGATAGAACTGGGGGAGGAAGGGGAGAGGGAGGTAAGGTGCCTGCCTGGCACCATGGCTTGGAGGGACAGGGAGCGAATCCTCAGGATTTCCAGAACAGCTGCACAGGGGAGGGTGCTGGATGTCATTGTTCACCTAGGAACAAATGACCTGGCTAATAAAGGGATTAGAGAAGTGCAGGAAGAGTTTGAGGAATTGGGGAGGGGCCTTAGACAAGTAGCACGAACGGTAACCTTCTCGGAGGTGCTGCCCATCTATGGCGTAAGAGAGGCTAGGGTGTTCTGCACCATGGGATTCAATTAGTGGTTGAAAAACTGGTGTGGAGCTCAGGGATTTGGCTTCATTGGGGACTGGGGTCCACCTGGAGTGATGCAAGCCTATACTGGCATGATGGGCTGCATCTGTCCAGGGTGGGAACCAGGACCCTAGGTGATAGGTTTAAATGCTTCATTGGCAAGCATTTAAACTAGCCAAGGGGGGGAGGCACTGGAAAGGAGCAGAGAAGTCCTAGCCCCCCCAAAAAATCATGGTAGTAAGTGCGGTAAACACCAGAATAGAGGTGTCGATAGGGAGAAGGGCAGAGGTAAATGGAGAAAGTGACAAAGGCAAGAAGGACAGGGATGGGGCAAAAGGGGTAAGGCCATCAGGAAATGGAGGGTAATGAGTACCAATGCCCATAGTCTGGGCAACAAGCTCCCTGAGCTGGTGGCCTTAATGGAAGAGGGATGCCTGGATATCGTAGCAGTTGCAGAAACATGGTACACAGAGAACCATGACTGGGATGTTAACATACCAGGTACATAACTACAGGAGAGACAGGCAGGGAGAAGGGAAGAGGAGTAGCTCTCATGTAAAGGAAGGGATAAAGAAACTGAACAAAAGTAAATGGGAGGAGAGGAGGCACTGTGGGTCACCTTGAGACTGGAAAGGCACCACAATCCGCACTGGGGTTGTGTACAGACCCCATGTCAGGGGGAAGGAATGGACAAGGATAAGATAGAAGGCATTCTTAGAATGGCACAGAAAGGGGAGATACTGTTGATGGGAGACCTGAATATGCCAGATGTTAACTGGAGCACATTTGCTGCAGCCACATCCAAGAGCAGGGCCATTCTTGATGCCCTACAGGCGGCAGACCTCAGACAGCTAGTTTCGGAACCCACTCATGAGGGAGCAATCTTAGACCTCGTACTCTCAAATGGGGGCAGTGAGAGGATCTCAGATCTAGAAGTGGATTGCCATCTGGGAACAAGTGACCATCAAACAGTGTGGTTCACATTAAACTCAGCTACAGAGCTAAGCCATACAAAAGTGAGGGTACTGGAGTTCAGGAGGGCTGACTTTGGCAAGATGGGAGAGTGCCTTAGAAAAGCACTAGTAAACAGGCTAGAAGGAGGTGTGGAGCAACAATGGGGAATCATCAAAACTGCCATCACAGAGGCAACAAGCCTTTGTATGAAACAAATAAACAAATCAAAATGAAAGAAAAAGCCACTGTGGTTCTCAAAAGAGGTGGCTGTGAAAGTCGGGAAGAAAAAGATAGCATTCCGGAAGTATAAGGGAACACAGAAGGAGCAGGACAGACAGCTGTACCAGTTAAGGCAGAAGGAAGCAGGGAAGGAAGTCAGAATAGCAAAGGCCCAAACTGAGGAAAGGATAGCCAACTTGGTTAAGAAGGGGGATAAAACCTTTTATAGGTACATCAGCGAGAGTAGAAAGTCAAAGGGAGGGATAGTGAGGCTGAATAGAATGAACGGTGGGTGGGCAGAGGGGGACAGTGAAAAAGCAGGGATACTGAACAAATATTTCTGCTCAGTATTCACAAAAGAGGAAGGGGAAGTGCCTAATCCAATTAACAGAAGCACTCTTGATAGGGGGGTCGATCCCAGTCCTTTCAAAGAAGAAAGGGTTCTGCAAGAACTCCTAAACTGAAGGTGGACAAAGCAATGGGGCCTGATGGAATTCACCCCAGAATTCTAAACGAATTAAGGGGGGAACTAGTGAAACTACTGGCTACTCTTTTTAATAAATCATGGGAGGATGGTGTGGTACCCAAGGACTGGAAGAAGGCGGATGTGATTCCTCTTCACAAAAGTGGGACCAAGACAGAGGTAGGAAACTACAGACCTGTCAGTATGACCTCTGTGGTAGGGAAAGTGATGGAGTCACTTCTGAAGGAAAGAATAGTTGAGTACCTAGAGGCCAGTGGAGCACAGGACCCAAGGCAGCATGGGTTCACAGCGGGAGGGTCATGTCAGATGAATCTAATAGATTTCTTTGACTGGGTGACCAAAGTAGTAGACCAGGGAGGGGCTGTGGACATGGCCTACCTAGACTTTAGCAAGGCATTTGACACAGTCCCACCAAAAGATCAATAGTCAAATTAACCAGCCTGGGAGGGTCCCAGGGTGGTAGCCTAGGTAAACATTGTCTGGACAACAGGACACAGAAGGTAATTGTAAATGGAGTCCACTCTGAAGAAAGAGGGGTTACTAGTGGGTACCACAGGGTTCAGTATTGGGTCCAGTCCTTTTAACGTCTTCATAAGTGACATTGCAGAGGGACTGAAGGAAAGATGCCTCTTTGCAGATGACACAAAGATCTGCAACACGGTTGATACACAAGGAGGTGTGGAATGGATGAGAAAGGACTTGGCAAGGTTGAGGAATGGTCAGAAATATGGCAGCTAGGATTCAATGCAAAGAAGTGCAAATAATGCACCTGAAACAAGAACCCAGGGAAAAATACACAATGGTGGGGAGGTAGTAACAAATAAAAAAGGAAAGGGACCTGGGGATAATCATATCAGATGACCTTAAGGTTAGCAAGAACGGAGAAGGCAGTAGGGAGGGCTGGGGTATACTGGGATGCAGGGAGAGGCATCAGCAGCAGAAAACAGGAAGTTGTTATCCTGTGTACAGACAGTTGGTGAGACCCCATCTGGAGTACTGTGTCCAGTTCTGGAGGCCCCATCTCTGCAAGGACATAGACAGGATAGAGGCAGTCCAGAGGAGGGACTAAAATGGTGCAGGGTCTGCAAGAGAAGTCATATGAGGAGAGACTAAAGGAGCTTAATATGTATTCCCTTGAGGAAAGAAGGAGAGGGGGGCATGATAGAAACTTTTAGTACCTCAGTGGAATCAACAAAGTCCAAGAGGGTAGCATCTTTCAGAAAAAGAGACGCAAGATCAAGGGACACAATTTAAAGATAGGGGGTGCGGTCTAGGGCAATGTGAGGAAGTATTATTTCACAGAGAGGGTAGTGGATGCATGGAACAGCCTTCCTGAGGAGGTTGTGAGGTCTAAAACTGTGGAGAATTCAAGAATGCATTGGACAGGCATAAGGCAATTCTTGTTGGGGGTAGGAAGAAATAGGCTGTTGATTAACTAGGATCTGCGGCCTATCCTGTAGGAAGGGAAATGGGCAGACTAGATGGGCCAAGCAGTCCTTATCTGCCATCAAAGTGTATGTTTCTATGTTTCTCCAAAGTTAGACTGCAAACTGAGGAAAGAGGTATGTGGTTCAATGTATTTTAATGGGATTTTTAACTTAGTGGCATAACTTGACAATTTTTGCACATTTCTGCCCCAAAATTTCAACATGCCTTCTTTGGAACCCCACCTCATGAGCAATTGCACTGTTATTAGGCAGATCTGTCCCAAAAGGTGATTTCACGGTCCCTGTGCAAAATCAACTTTTGGGCAGAAGTTAAACATTTTCTCTGTCCTTGTTCATGAGGTGGGGTAATAAGAAGGCTATGTTGAACAAATGGGTGGAATATTCAGAGCAGTTGCACCATGCGCAATAGGGATGCACCCATGCAAGAGCAGACATGCCCCAAAGTGTGATATTAAGCAGCATCAGATGCGCAGGACAAAACCCAATGCACCGCAGCGCAACAGTAATGAATGCATGGACAAGTGCAGGAGGCGGCACCAGGAAAAATGTGCGCAGTGCAATATTCAATAGCAGGCGACGTGCACAATAGCGGAGCAAGCGGAAGTTGCGCAAAAGTGGATATGAGCGAATAGAAAAGGGAGCAAGTGAGGGGAGGATGATTGTACTACACAGAAGCCATAGTGGGGGAGCGTGGAGACAGAGTGGCAGGGAGCTACGTAAAGAAGCAGGGGGCAGGTGTGGCCAAGAGGTGGACGGAGGCCACTGGAGGCATGTGTGAGTGAGTGTGTGTGTGTGAGTGAGTGAGTGTGAGTGTGAGTGTGTGTGTGTGTGTGTGGGGGCCTGAGCATGCCACAGAGGAAGGAGAGCAGTGGGGCAGAGGCAGAGCACACAGTAGTGACATGCCAGGGATGCACCTGGTGCAGGGGTAGTACCAGCAGCACACAGCTGCGGGGGACCAAGGAGACAGCCGCCCGGGGGGGGACACCAACTAGGGACATGACCAGTGCCACCTTCCAGATGGAGGTGGTAATGAGGGGTGTGAGGAGGCAGGCAGCAGGGAGCCATGGCCGTGGAAGGGCCCATCGGCGGTATGCCCAGAACAGACTGTACCGTGCCCATGTCAGCTTCTAGCTGTACAGTGATATCTAGATTGTGGGCCTGTACCGACTGAACCGGGCTATTCTGAGGTGGCTCAGTGAGCTGTGCAGTGAGGAGATGGAAGCAACCACACGATGGAGCCATGCATTGTCTGTGGAGACAAAGATCACAGCTGTCATGTGCCTGCTCTCCACGGGCACCTTCCAGAGACCAACAGGGGACACTACAGGCATAACCCAGTCGGCCGCATCATGCCTACTCACACAATTCCTCAGCGCACTGCTGCCACATGCTGTGAAGTACATCCATTTCCCCAGCATACAGGCGGAGTGCACAGCAAACATGCAGGAGTTCCACAGGGTAGCACGGTTGCCTGGCATGCTTGGGGCCATAGACTGCACCCATGTTGGCATCCACATGCCACCTGGCCCAGGGGGGGTGGCATATATCAACTGCAAGGGATAACCGAGTGTCAACTGCCAAGAGGTATGCGGTGCCAGGGTACACATAATCAATGTCTGTGCCACGCACCCTGGGGGAGCACACAAAGCCTTCATCTGGCACCAATCTGCACTGTGCCATAGGTTCGAGAGTGAGGACATCCCCACTGGCCATCTGGTAGGTGAGTATGCAGTGCATGCCAGGTGAAGAGTGAAGATGGGGGGTGTGTATGGGGCACGGGCAGGGGTGCCATGGGGAACAGCCTAGGAGGCCAGTGGAACAGTGTCACAGACCACCATGCTAACGATACCTCTCTACACACAGGTGACAGTGGTTACTCGCTGCGGCCCTGGCTGCTCAAACCATACCAGTGCCCCTCAACCCCAGTGCAGCAACAGTACAATGAGGCACACTCCACAACACGGAATATCATTGAGTGGGTGTTCGGGCTGCTGAAGGCACGGTTCCGTTGCCTACACATGTCAGGCGGTGCCCTACAGTACAGCCCCTCAAAGGCCTGCAGCATATTCCTGGCCTGCTGTATCCTGCACAATATGGCCACTGACTGTGGGATAGCTGTTGAGGTCGAGGAGGGGAACAGCAGTGGGGACGATGAGGACGCCGGGCCAGCTGGTATTGGGCAGCCACCCCCTGGGTGAAGGGATCCCCGGCTGGCCTGGATGGCCCAGCAGCACCAGGACACCATTGCAGGGGAGCACTTTGGACCACACAGGTAGGTCAACAGGGCCACGTGCAGGCACCAGGGGCAGGGGCACAGCCGATAGCCAGGCAGGGGTGGACACCAGGGACAGTCGGTGGCAGGGGTGTGGGAATGGGTGGGGGCCTACACACAAAGGCAGGGAACAGCAGGGCTGCACGCAGCACACATGCACAGGCACACACACCCCAACCCATGACCACAGGGCCACATGCACACCCACCTCCACAGGCCCCCCACACCCACACAGGACCCAACACACCCACACCCAGTGGCTGTCACTGTGTGTGCCTCAGATGCTGAGCACCATTGCACAGTGGTGGTCAGTGCTACGCTGGCATCATCATGCACATGCCACAGTGGCCAGCAGCCAGGAGGGTGTGCACAGGGACTGTGTGAGTGCAGGACAGGGCACCACACCCATGCATACACACAGAACACCACAGTGCATGCTGGGCAGCGTCAGACAGCTGTCATGGAAGGGGAAGATTCAGTCATGCAGCACAGTAGCATGGCCGCCACAGATGCATGGGTGGCCACGCTGAGATCTGCCAGCCGTAACAGGCTGAACAATGGCCTCATGGGGTGGCACCAATGGTCCCCCAGGGGTGACACTGTGTGAATGTGACTGTGTCCCCACAGGTGTCTGCAGGCCACCAAACATGCCCGCACCAGGCGTGCTTGGTATGTCCACAGTCGAACCCGGCGTCGACATGGCAGGGGTCACCCGATGCTGAGAACGGGGTGTCGACATTGTACTTTATGGGGTGTGCGGCGGCCGGGCACACAGACGGTCAGCCAGTGTAGCCACAGCAGTCACCATCACAATGGTGTGCCTGTCGATGGCTGCAGTCACATCAGCCCACTGTTGAGCCAACTCTGCCAGGAGCAGGGCATGGTCCCTGCTGCACCGCTCCTCTGCCTGGTGCAGCTCCACATGGAATGCATCCACTGCATCCATGAGCTGCACCTGCTGATCCACAGAGGCCTGCAGTAGATGGCTGTGGTCATTCAAGTGGTCTTCTGCATGGACAGCATGCTGGCCCCCTTGATGTTCCTGACCCTGCAGCACAGCACCCCGTGATTGGCGGGTGCCGCACGGCAGTCCCATCCTGGGGTACATCATCACGCAGTGCACTGCTGCCACTCCCTGCCCCATCCCCATGGCAACACAGTCCTGTTGCTGCCCCTCCGGCCACCGATCACCGGGTGCCACCAGCGTGGCTGCAGTAGCACCACCAACCCCACTACCGCATCTGCACACCAGTGCTGCCCCACTGGATGCCGCAGACACGGCCAGGACAGGGGCTGTTGGGCAGGCAACCATGCTAGCACTACCCGCACTGCTGCCTAGGTGGATGCCATTCGTGGGATCCCCCTGTGACCCACCAACATCACTGTCCAGGACATGCGTCACATCATCATTGGTACTGGAGTTGGCCCTGATCTACATCTCAACACACAGGACACCGAGGGCCACCCCCTCATTGGACACACCCACCACCACTGCCCCATGCAGATGCTCAGGAGCTGTACAGGAACACTGTACCGTTAGTGGTTCCACCTGGCCCAGAAGCCCACCCCCCCTGCCTCCCACACACTGCTAGCACCAGTCCTACCATGTAGTGATGGGCTGCCATCCATCTGGAGGCCTCTGCCAGGAACACCCTCTATGGCACAACACCACATGCTGCCAGCCACCTGCTCCTCCAGTGGTGTCAGGTGAGGCACGTCCTGCTGGCCCCCACCAGTGGCTGCACGCGCTGCCCTGATGGCAGCCACCTTGTCCTTAATCCTCCTCCTGTCCGTGCCAACCTTCTTCTTACACTCCTGCATGGAACACTAGTGGCTGCCCTGCTGGTTGACTGTACGTGCCACCTCACCCCACTCCGCAGCATGGGCCTGTGGTGTGCCCCACTGTCCACTGAGAAGTAGCTCCCTGTCGAGGTAGGCCTCGAACAGGGCATCTGATTCCACCCTGGTGAAGTTGGGCCTCTGCTTCTGCACCCTCCCCTGCTCTTCATCCTCCTCACATTTGGTCATGCTTGTGCCTGGGGAGATGGACAGGTGCTACCATGGACTGTGCAGTCCCATACAGCCCTCCCAGACCACTGTCCCCATGTCTCCACAGCATGGCACCTACCTCCAAAGGCTGCAATACCGATCCATGGCCTGTGCATTTCCATGTCGCTTTTATAGCGCATCACATGCAAATGAGGGTGTGCGCAACTGTAATGGGATACCAATGCAGTGGATGCGCTGTGGAATGGCCCATGAGCTGATTTGTATATCCTGGCTGAATATCACACAGCTGAGCCTTGAGCAGTGGTGTTGAGCATGCTCAGGTTGTGGCACACCACTGTGACGTGTGCAATTGGCCCCACACCACACATGTACGAGGTGCTGACACGTACTCTAGTGGTGCAGCATACACTCTGTGCGTCGGAGGCAGTACAGCGCACAGCCACTACTGTGCCTGTGGTGCTCGTGCACAGTACGTGCAATGGGCACATGTGCCATGGTGCACCGTAGGTGCCATGGTGCCTCTGCGCAGTAGGCCACTGCATGTCGGCACACACATGCACCCTACCGCGTACCATACAGGGGCCTCCCAATAGTGTAGTGGTGTTCCATGCACGGACAGACCCTTGACCCTGCAGCTGCCTTTGCCCTCTAGGCACAGTGTGGCTGCATGGCTGCCCCCCATTGCACAGTCTGGTGCCAGCACGATTGCAATTGGAAGCGCAGTACCACGCTGCCTCAGTACATGGGACACATGTACTACCAGGTACCATTTTGAGCTCAGCAGAGGCTGTATGATGCTTCGCACCAGAGCTCATGTGTGGAGTGTGATTGAGCTCGTGAACCTGGTGGCTCTTGTGGAGCCCCATGTGGGTGCCCTGTTTGGGCAGGCGCCCCTCCTGAGATCTTGCACTCAGGTGTGGCAGGAGGTCTCTGAAGGCCTTAAGGAGGCCACTGGAAGCAGTCAAACCATGGACCAGTGTCGGCACTGCTACAGGGACCTCCAGCAGGGTGACTCCGACTGCCTGGGGTGACTGCAAGTGTGTGCCTGGCGGGGAACCATGCCACAGCTGGGTAGGTGCTACTTCACCATCACTAGTCATATCTGACTGTCCTTGGGGCACAGGGTTCAGCAGGCTATGCCGCCGGGGGAGCCAGCACCTGTGTTGTTTTGGTTGTGGGGGTGCATCGTGTCCACCCTGAGCCACCACAGCCCAGACAGGCTGTGCGGGCACATGCACTGGTGGGGGGCCTATGGGTCAGATGTGTACTGATGTGCCTCTCTCCATGTTTCCCCCCAGGCCCGGAGGACCTCCGTAGGGCCCGGATGGGCCAGGAGCATCATGGACAGGACAATGCTGGAGGTGTGGCCATGCAGGCAGGGCACAGTGGTGGTGCCTGGGGTCAGCAGTGCCCTGCTGACCGGGACACAGATGAGTACCATGATTCCCTATACACCTGTGCATGGTGGGTTGCAGGGGTGGTGGTGAGGCATGGAACCTCTGCACATGGCTCCTCCAGCTGTGCACATTCCGCGGTGCCTTCTGCACTGTCCTGTGGGACTGCACATGTGGGTGGGTGTTGCAGGTGGGCTGTGGGTGCGTTCACAGCCTGGCTCTGCCACTGCCTTCTCACTGCACTGCCATGACACCAGATGGCCAGGATGGTGCTATGCGGTGCATGGGTGGTGATGGTGTGCAGTGGTTTGTATGGCTGCAGGTGCCCGGGTAGGTGGATCATGTGGGTGCACTCACTGTGGGTGGTCGCATGCCATTCCAGGGGCACAGGCCACTGATGCACACTGTGCACATTGAGTGGGCTGCATTGGTCAGGTCAGTCACTCATACTGTTTCTTCTCCCTTGTCCTAGGTGGACTGTGTTGGGTTCCATGGAGTGGACCCTCCAGGAGATCCTGCAGGTCACCCGAGCCATGCTGGAGCTGCTGGAGAGGATGGACGGGGTGACCCTCGGTGGCACCACAGGTGCCACAGAGAGGAGAGAGAGGACCAGGGCCACCGGTAGGGCCTGCATCACTTGATTACACTCCATCCCTTCCCGGATTGTACCCTACAACCCCATGTCCCCCACCTTTGCCTTTCCCATTGTCCCCTGCCCTTTCCCCTCCCCCCTGTTGCATTCTTGCACATCCCCTCACCCATTGTAAATATCTGTACATGGTTTTTGTTGCTGTTGTGTTGTTTATTAATATATACTTTTATATCTATGTCCGTGTTGGTCTCTGATTTGCAGCAGGCGCATGGAGCCTTGCTGCAGTGGTGTGCATGGCTACTGTGTGGTGGTGCTGGCCTGGCTGTTGGTGTGTCCAGTGGGGCTCCTCCACTGGTGTGGGTGGGGGCCATGGGCTCTGTCCAGGGACTTTGTCATGTGCCCTGTGCACTGTTTGCCTATGTGCAGCAGGCTGAGGTGAATGTGCCATGTCCCAGCCGCCCCTGTCAGTGTGTGCCATGCCTGTGCGGTTGTGATCATTGCTGCTACACTGCAGTCATGCACAACTGTGGTACACACGGTTGTGCCGACCCCACCACTGCATGCTTGGCTGCTGGAATGCCTTCAGGGACAGTCCATACCTGCCACCTGCCAGGCATGGCACATTTACAGCTGGCATCCCAGCCCTGGACTACTGCATGTCTGTCCCTGTTGCCACTGTGGGTGGTGCTTTTGTCTGCCCCCTCCTTGCAGTCCATGGTGACTTGGGCAATGCCTGTGGTCTGGTGGCTGTCACATGGGGTCCTGCTGCATGCAGGTGGTGGCCTGGTCACAGGCCCCTGCACCTGCCATCAGGGTGGCCAGGTGTATGGGTTGACTGCCACATGGCGGGCTCACTGGTACCATGGTAGTGGGCAGGCCACAGGTACACGGCACCATGGGCTTCACGATGGCAGCGTCTGTTGCACTGCTTTGTGTGGCAGTTTGCCAGGGTACCCACCTTGCTATGCCTCTGTGGGGGCCATGCTGGAGGGCCTTGTGTGGGTTGTGGTGGTGCCAGTGGACGGTGTCACCGCATGCAGTGGGTGGTCATGGTGGGGATGTGGTACATGTGCATTGTGCCCTGGGGTGACTGGATACCTTGGCTCAGTGGTGGGGTATGCCTTCAGTGCCATGCACTGTTTGGTCATGCTTCTGGGCTTGGTGTCTCAGGCTCACCGTACTGGGGTGATCGGCATTGATGTGGTGCCATGGCATGGGTGGGGCCTGGCCATCCTTGTGTTCTGGTCTCTGTTGGCTGGGGGACAGTGCAGGGGCACCTTGCCCAGTGGGTGGGGACTGCTGGGTCACATCTGCTGTTGGTTCAGTGCTGGGGAACATGGGCTAGTGGTCCATCCTGCACCCGTCTGGTTGTGCAGCTCATGGGGGCCTTGCCCTGGGGGGCTGGGGGGAAGGGGGTTGGTCTGTCTGTCCTGGTGCATGCCCCTCGGCACATGGCGAATCCATGGCTGCTGCTCAGCTGCTTCGTGTCTTTGTTCCTGCACATCCCTAGGGGTGCTATTGCGTATCGACCCTGCTCCATTACGCATCCCTCATTGTGCTATGGCGCATTGGACATGATATTCAGCTACATTGCGCAGGTGCACCTTGTCTTGTGCATGGTTTGAATATCACACCAATTGCACCTTGGCACACTGGACTTGTGCCTGCTCCCTCTATTGTGCATCTTTTTGGTGCAGTTTGAATATCCCTCCCATGGTGTAAAAATATTAAAAAACAACAAAGTTATGAGACTACAGTACATTGAAATTTGCGAATGCAGGCTTGTAACTTTGGCCATTTTTAATATTTTTCCTCCCAAATTCACAACATAGCCATATCTTTACAGCACATTATGAATGTGACAGCAGTCATTTTTCAAGTCCTGGCCAAACTGTTGTGTTACATTCCAAAAGGTGATTTTGTGGTCCCTGCACAAAATCACCTTTCAGGCAGGAGCTGAAAATTTTCTCTGCCCTTGTTCATGAGGTGGGGTCATAAGATGGCTACATTGAAATTTGGTGTAAAAATATTAAAAAGCAGCAAAATTATGAACCAACACTGAATTTTAAGAACGCATGTACGTAACTTTGATAATATAGCCATATCTTTACAGCACCTCATTAGTGTGAAAGCAGTCATTTTTCAAATCCTGGCCAAAATGTTTTTTTTTTTATATCCCAAAAGGTGATTTTGTGGTCCCTGCATGAAATCCCCCTTTGGGCAGAAGTTAAAAATGTTATCTGCCCTTATTCATGAGACATGGCCATAAGAAGGCAAAGTTGAAAATTTGGTGTACAAATATATATATAAAAAAAGAACAAAGTTACGAGCCTACGTTGATTTTTGTGAAAGCAGGCTTATAATTTTGGTAATGCTCGATATTTTTACATCAAATTCCTCAGCTGCAGCACTGTCTTGTCTCTTTGTGGTGGGGTGGGAGCTAAATAGTGGCCAACTGGGACACCTAGAAATAGTGCTGGTTTTTTTTCAGGAAACAAGTTGCAGAAACAGAGAAGCAAAAATAGTAAAGGAGCAATAACACTGTCCACACAGTTTATTTTTTGATTTTTGTCTTTTTTCTTTTTGGGGGGGTGGCAAATCAACGGCCAACTGGGACACCTAGAAAAAGTGCTGTTTATCTCAGGAAACAAATTGCAGAAACAGAGATTCAATAACAGTAAAAGACAAATACTGTCCACACATTTTTTTTTTTTGTCTTTTTTCTTTTTTTTGGGGGGGGGGGGGCTAAACAACAACCAGCTGGGACACCTAGAAATGGTGATGTGTTTTTCAGGAAACAATTTGCAGAAAGAGAGAGGCAGCAACAGTAAAGGACAAATAACACTGTCCACACAATTTTTGTTTTGGAGGAGTGTCTTTTTTCTTTTTGGGGAGGGGGCCTAAACAACAGCCAACTGAGAAATTTAAAAATACTGCTGTGTTTGGATAGGAGAAGTGTTGGTAATCTGAGGGGAAATATTCCAAATCAGGATGGAATAAGAAGCCCTAACCTTTCTCCAACTTTTGTTATCACATACAAACCAGCAGTTCAGGACAAATCTGTCACAGACACTTCGTGACATGTGTCTTTGTTCTGCTATCTGCAGACACATATAACTATTACATTACATTATCACACAGTTCAGGTCCACACCTGACAATAAGGGTAGTGCACCACATGTCATGTCTCTTACTTAGGAGAACTCAAGCCCCTCAGTTGTGTCTTCATCGACAGATGGCACTGGGAGACTCTCCTCTTCCTCCTCTGAAGATTCCTGCTCCACATCACCTTCTTCAGCGGGGCCATGATATCTTGCAGTTGATGACAACTTGTACTGCAGTGTGAGGAAATGTGAGTTTATTTCTATGGCAGCAATGGGTGGATCCCTGCAGATATCATGCTATCACTTGGACAAAAGGGCACTTCAGGCTCCCACCGAAGCACAGTTTTGGAGTTGAATCATGATCCTTCCACTACTGAAATCACTCCACTGGGGGGGGAGAGTTTCTTTCCTACATGCAGCATTCTCATGCCAGCTCAAATTACAATCAGTGGATATGTTTAGTGTAAACAGCACAGGCAGCTTGTTATAATCTGAAGGGACACCTAAACCCTCCTTTTACACATTATTATTTAAACAATGCCATGTGGTAGGAGTGTTATGCTCTAATGCTTCTTAAAGTCTTCAGTGATTTTTTTTATGTAGTTCTCCTGGCAGTAGTTTTAAATCAGCAATAGAACAGTCTTTGAAGCACAGTTGTTAGGAAACTTTGTTTTATAGTTTTTCTGTTGAATTCCTTCACAGACTTTATTGGAGCACAAGGCAATTTGAGATCAGGTTTTGGCTTGTGGCAATGGGGTCAGTAGGCTAGGACAGGCAGACAGACATAGCGATGATCCTCCAACTGAGTAAAACAGGCAGTCTCATGTTTTACTAAATCTGTTTGTTTGCTAAATTAAAGTTAATTTCCCTACTAAAGTAAATAAAGATCATGTAACCCTCTGTCCAGTTTTTGTATTGACAATACTGTGGAAAAAAATTGGGTGGTTACACTTTATTTGCATTTGTAATGCATTTATTTGGAAATACTGCATGATTGATAATAAAGTGACAGTTTTATTGGTGCCTGTGTCTAATGGTTCTCTTTCCTCTGGGATTTGCAAGGTACTGTAAGCTCCAAAGTTGGTGGGTGGGGTTGGGGGGGGTGAAACTTTAGTTCAGTTTTCTTCTTTTAGCCAGAGTCTCCTCTATTTAGTGTCATAATCAAACATGTAAACAGTAAGACAGAGTAACTATGACATTAAACTCAAGCTACACTTTGCTGATACCTGCCCTATGGTGGTGCCTAATTATGCACTTTCGATTGCATGGAGCCTGGAGTTGAATGTGCTGCTCTACTTTGACTTGTTATATTGTCTCATACATATCTATGTGTGTGATATTTTTCTGTTTCTATTAAATGATGCATTTGACTGACATGGCAATGTTATGTAAGTTTTGCTGCCCATAAGCATAAGTCAGTGCCAAACATGTTTGCTTTCATGCTGTTACAATTTAGAACAACAGTATCTTGAGGCTATAGGCAGGCCTTTCTTACCCCCATGAGCCATTGTTTCATGGACTTTGGGTTCTGCTGTGCTAAGGAGTATAGGCCACGATATTCAGAGCTGGTCATGTGCAGTCTGTGGCAGTTTGTGCACAGCCTGCCTGGGAGGCAATATTCAGGCAGTTAGCTCACTGCAACTGGAGTGTGCAAACTGTCTAAATATGGGACCATGTCAGTACAGTGCATAGTGACTATGCACTATGCGGACACAGGCCCAGACTGAATGTGGCTAACGGAAGTGCAATGGAGATAGTGTGGATCAAATGGGATAGTGGCAGGGCTTCTGTGGGCCATATTTAGCCCTAACATACTAATGACCCCTTTGGGCATGGAAGGTGGTATGACCCATTTGCATGCCCATTATGGGACCATTAATATGTGTGCATGCCCCCCACCCATTCTGTAGCTGTCTTACATATTCCTTGTGGTCTGTGGCTCCCACCCCCTATTCACCTATCCTGTAGCTGCCTAAAATATTCCTGGTGGTGTAGTGGTTCCTGTAACCCCTGATAGGCTGTCCTGTAGCTGTTCTGGATATTACTGGTAGACTAGTGGTCCCCCACCCCCGATCACCTGTCCTGTAGCTGTCTCAAATATTCCTGGTAGTGTAGTGGCTCCTTCAACCCCAATCAACAGTCCTGTAGCTGTCTTGAATATTTCTGGTAGTCTAGTGGTCTTCTCCACCCTCAACCCTATAAGGGTATCTGATCCTCTGTCAACTCACCTGCTCAGGACCCTCCTCCCCACAACCCCCCCACTCAGGTCACCTAAGTTGAAGTACGGTAATAGTGACAGCGACCTGCACAGCCGTCTGCTCACTACCTTGGCCGGCCACCATCTGATTATCAGTGAGTGATCATGAGTACAGTAGAAACAAGTGTTTGTACAATACTTGCTATTGCTCAAAGACTGTCAGATGGAAACCAGCTGAGGTGGGGAGCAGAGGGCCGTGCCAGTCATCATCATTGCTGTAGTTGGCATTATGTGACCAGGGCTGGGGGGGTGCCTGATAGGGTGATTTGGGAGGGTGCAGACACCCTTATGGGGGGCCACTAGACCACCAGGAATATACCAGACAGCTACAAGATGAGTGATCTGGATGCTTATACAATGTATTTTTCCATGACAGATCAGCTTATATGCAACATCTGCTTTTCAATTGGGTTCTGCTGTAGGGTCCTGCTTTTACAGTTTTACAATATATTTACACAGGATAGCCCAGCTGAATTGTGATATCTTGTTTGCAGTAGGGTTCTGTTTTTCTCAGTTTTTACACTGTATTTATCCAGGGTAGTATAGTGGAAATGCAAGATCTTTTTTTCAGTGCTGCCCTCCTTTTACCCATTTTTATAATGCATTTATCCAGGCTAGTTCAAGTGAGAGGTAATTTATCATTTTCAGTGGGGTCTAGCTTTTACTATGTATTTTTCCAGGATAGAGCACTATAGTGGACTTATTTATTTAATTAGCTTAGTTAATGTGACAGAGCAGTAGTGCATATTTAAATGTCTTCTCCATGAAAGATTAGTAACTTAAAACCTGGCAGTGATAACTTTGTTCTCATCATGAAGTTGGTACTTTTTGTTCATATGAAAGATGGATCTGCAATCTGGGGAATGTCCTACAGAAATCCTTTAACCCAGCAAGTGGCTAGCTGTATCTGTGTGATTGGAGGTGCTGCTAGTATAATGCGGAGTGTGAGTGGGGAGCAGCCGACTTGTCAGGACACGTGATCCTGTGAGGGACTGAGTCTCACAAGTTGGAAGTCGGGACATATCTAGGACTGAGTGAGTTAGACGGTCAGTGGCAACAAAACAATATGAATTAATAACCAGCCTGGCTTTATCATAAAAGGAGAAGTGAGGTAAGTGTGATGTTTTGAATTAATAATTTTGTTTGTATTGAATGGCCTTATCTGATGGTGAGGGACTGGACTGCATCCAGTAACTCAAGTGATCTCTCTTCCCCCCCCAGCTTGCCGCCAGTCTCCCATGCCCCCACTGGTAGTGAGTATGGAACCCTTGAAGTTATAGGAGAGGTCCCAGAAGACTGAAGAAGGGCTCATGTGATCCTGCTCCATAAGAGTGGTAGCAGGGAGGAGGCAGGGAACTACAGACCAGTCAGTCTTATCTCAGTAGTGGGCAAGATTATGGAGACACTCCTTAAGGAAAGGATAGTGCAACATCTGGAATCCATAGGGGCACAGGATCCAAGACAGCATGGGTTTACAAAAGGAAGGTCCTATCAGACTAATCTCATAGATTTCTTTGACTGGGTAACCAGAGTGGTGGACCAAGGGGGGAGCAGTTGATGTTGCCTACCTTGACTTCAGCAAAGCTTTCGATACTGTTCCACGTAAAAGATTGATTAATAAGCTGGGTAGGCTCGGGGTGGGTCAGACGTTGGTCAACTGGGTGGCAAACTGGTTGACAGGCAGAAAACAAAGTGTGGTGGTAAATGGTATACAGTCAGAAGAGATGCAAGTTACAAGTGGGGTACCTCAGGGATCAGTCCTGGGGCCAGTCCTCTTCAATATCTTCATCAGTGACATTGCAGATGGACTGGAGGGTAAGGTTTGTCTGTATGCAGATGACACCAAGATCTCTAACACAGTAGATGATCCAGATAGTTTGGGCAGAATGAGAAGATATCTGGATAAACGAGCAAAATGGTCGGAAGAGTGGCAACTGGGGTTTAACACAAGGAAGTGCAAGATCATGCACATAAGGAAGAGAAACTCTCAAGCCACCTATAGGCTGGGAGAGGAGATGCTGGCAATCGCAAGGGAAGAAAGAGACTTGGGCGTCATCATCACCGATGACCTGGAATCATCGAAGCAGACCTCTAAAGCAGTAGGTAAGGCTAGAGGGATGTTGGGGTGTATTAGTAGGGGTATCACAAGTCAGAAGAGGGAAGTAATACTCCCTCTTTACAAGACACTGGTTAGGCCCCATCTGGAGTACTGCATGCAGTACTGGAGGCCACACCTTCATAAGGACATTAACCAAATTGAGGCAGTCCAGAGAAGGGAAACCAAAATGGTGTATGGACTGCATCAGAAAACATATGAGGACAGATTAACTGAACTCAATATATATACCCTAGAGCAAAGGAGGGAGAGAAGTGATATGATTGAAACATTCAAACACCTTAAGGGCATTAACAAGGTCAAAGAGTCTAACATGTTTCAATATAAGAAAAATAGCAGGACAAGAGGACACAGCATGAGGTTAGAGAGAGGCCGATTAAGGGGTAATGTGAGGAAGTTCTTTTTCACAGAAAGGGTGGTGGATGCATGGAACGGCCTACCTCAGGAAGTTAACACACTTACAACTCTTATTCAAAAAAGTGGCTTCAGAGCTACCGTGGTGCCAAATGTTCCATTATCAAATATCCCACATCATATCTGGCTCCTCACGGTAAAGAAGACGGCACCCACGCTGGGTTGCTTTCAAAAATATTTTATTAATCAAATTATTAATACAAAGAGCGAGTAAGCTTGAAATGTTGATGGTGTAAGTGTGGATTGGTGGAGTGCTACTATTAGTAATTTGATTAATAAAATATTTAGCATTCATGACCTTGTATAAATTCTGTGTCAATGTTGGACTTTGAGAGACCCTCCAGTGGGTCATGTGTATCAGTTCCATTCTCTGGAATGGATGGTCTGTGTAAGTGTCTGCTGTGTGACAGACACATGCACCTCCAGGCTGGTGTTTTGTGTGCCCTTCTTGCTGCCACATATGTCTGACTGTGTGGTGCACTGTTGGTGGGGGGGGGGTCAGAGTCTTCTGTTCAGGTTGCAAGGTAACAAGTGCAATGTCTGCTGCAGTGATAGCTGGCTGCACTCAAGAGAAGTGGTAGGGTGTTTGAAGGGTGGCTAGAGTGGGAATTTTTTACTTTAGTTTTAACAATTTTGTTTTAAAGAAAATAAAAAGTAGTTATTTTGATAATTGATAGTGATATTAGTTGTCTGTAACAAGTCAGAGAAAGCTTTAAAAGCAGCCAAATAGTGTCAAAATTACCCTAAAAATACACCAGAATGCATCTGAAACCTGATAGCTTCTAGGGCCTAGGCAGAACCCCGGCCTGTGAGGGGCTGGGAACATAGTAGTTCATGGAGATCCCACATTTTTAAATTTAGCACTACACCACTGCCTGTTGGTCAAAACTGAGTTTTTAATGAGACTGCATTGGTCCAGCTGAGATGCAAATTACACTTCTCTCTCTCTCTCTCTCTGTCTCCCAGTTGTGTGTGTGTGTATGTGTGTGTGTGTGTACAATGATTTACTGCTTTCTGCAGGGTCTGTTAATCATTTCACAACCAATCTAAGACTAAATGATAAATAGAGCTTCACCATTCCAGCTTCCTCTCTTTAGCTTTCTTTTTCTTTCTTAGGACACCTAAACCCTCTTTTTACACATTTTTATCTAAACAATGCCCTGCTGGTCAAAACTGAGTTTGTAATGATATTGCAATGCTCCCATAAAGATTCAAGTTACACTTCTCTCTCTCTCGCTCTCTCTCGCACTCTCTCCCAGGTTTCTGTATGTGTGTGTGAGTTTGCAATGATTTACTGCTGTTTGTAGGGTTTGTTAACCCTTTCAGGACTGATCTAAGACTGAATTATCAACAAAGTTCCACCATTCCTTCTCCCTTCTCTCTCCCTCTCTATCTCTCACACTCTAGGAACCAGACTTATACAGAGAAATGCTGAAAGGTGAAGCTGACCAAATGTGATATCCTACTTGACTTTTTTGTCAACTTAATGTTTTAAATAATTTCCAAGCCTTTTACAAATAAAGCTTACTATTTGCACTGAATGGAGGCTTATGGCTTGGATAAAAAAATGATGTATTTCTGAAATCACTGACTATAAACTATAGAATATGTATGTAATGTTCATCATTGCTGGACTTGATGCAGTGCAATAGTACTATACGGCACAGGTATTTAATTTGTTTTCTTTTTAGTTTCATTTGATCCACAAGCCCACATCTCCTTACTCCTCCCCCCAACAACTACCACATACATTTGTATCTAAACTTGCTCTGTAAACCAACAGCTCGAGTTCAAAACTGTAATAGCTATGTGCCTTATCCATTTGAATCACATAACCTGTCATACATAGAAATGTAGCCCTCCCTCCCTGTGTCTAGGGGTATGGATGGAATTTGACTGAGGGGAGGGGGAACCCACAGCAGCAGAAACGCTTCCAGTGGCCACTTTTCCCAGGCCCAGATGTCACATATAGGATCCCTTTTCCTCATCGGTGCTCGATGAAAATGGCAGGTTAATGCATATTAAACAGTTCCTGTCAATAACTGAATGTTCACACAGAACTTGAAGAAACAACAGGGATCCCAAATTCATTAAACATATTCACACATAGCTCCTGGGAGTATCAGTTACTTAGTGGGAACATATTCATCTTTCACATGGCCAGTATGGCTATAATAGCAGCTTTTACCTGGACCGATAAGGTTGCACAGTCTTTAGGGCAGCATTAACTCGGGACCACTATCCTTACAAAAGTTTGAAGGCAGCACAAGTCCCAAAACAGTTCACAGTGCCTAACAGCCCATTATTCTTCACAGGCACCCAAACTGTCAACAATTCCCATTTTTCTCCTCCCTCTCTCCCTGCACTGGCTCAGCAGGTCCCCCTCAGAACATGAAATCCTTATGGCTTGGGGATTTGTGGGTTCCCTCATGAGACCTGCATCCTTTCCTAGAACTGGTAGCAACTGTCCCCGAAATGAGAAGGGGGACATGTCCGGCGGAGCTTCAAGGCAACTCACTCTCTGGACACAACACTCCCTGCCACATTCTTGTCCACTGGATCCCTACACAAATCAGTGCAGGCTGCCAGGGTACTCTGTGACTTGCAGCTGATGGCTCCCTTCTTGACCTTAGCTGTCCTCCAAGATATTGTGTGTCTTGCGACTACTAGCTCCCACTTTATCCTCTGTGTCCCCCTAAGTGCCGCTGGCCGAGGGTTGGAGCAGGCAATTGCCCCTGCCCAGCCTTAACTCACTCTCACTCCCCTACCCCACTGACTCTTCTGACCAGAACCCCCCTCCCAACTAAACTGCTGGGCTTTTTCCCACCTTGCACCTGTGGTGACCTTCTGACTCACATGAGGCTTCACCTGAGTGCTGAGAAGAATTAACCCTTTTCCATACTGGGATGAATTAGGCCACAAAAACCCAGGGAGGGGTGAATAGACTAGTAATCTCCCAAAGGGGGGGTTACATAAACATAGACACTGATGGCACATAATAACTGCCTAGCCCATCTAGTCTGCCAATTTTTAATTATGATCACGTTTGCTTCAGTCCCAGCTTACCCTACAGCACTGTCTCTTCCACCCCCTTACTTCCTCCTAGGATTCCTTTGTGCCTGTCCCAGGCATTTTGGAAAACCACCACTGGTTTCACCCCCACTGCCTCCAATGGAAGGCTGTTTCAGGAATTCACCACCTTTCTGTGAAGAAGAACTTCCTCACATCTCACCTGAATTACCTCCTCCCAACTTCATATCATGACCCCTTGTTCTACAATATCTTTTTCTCTGAAACATTTCTCCCTCCTGTACCTTATTAACCCCCAAGAGATACTTAACGGTCTCCATAATATCCCCACTCTCCCTCTCCTCCAGGGTGTTCATATTGAACTCTTTGAGTCTCTTCTTATAGAGCTTCTGATGCAGACCTTGCACCATTTTTACAGTCCTCACCTCTCTTCTTGGCACTTTCTCCTTTTCCAATTGTTCCCCTTTCTACACTTTTCTCCTTTGACTGCTTATTCCTCCCTTCTTCCTTTGCTAACCTCCTGCTTCCTTGAATAACCCACATCCTGGTGGGACTCTCTCCCGTTGGGATCTCCTTACTCTCTGTCTCAGTTTGTTGTGGCCCACTTTCTGCCTCCCCCATTTCTTCCATCACCCCCATCAGCTTCTTTAAATGTCCATCAAAGTAACATCTGAATCATCCACTGAGGACTGTGGTTGCCTACTGGATGAAAGTAAGTCATCACTTCAGTATACATTCTTATTCTTCCAGGCTGGCCCACAGTCACCAATGTACACATACCTCTTCTCTCTGCTCCATTTCTTCTACCATTACTCTAAGGCCTTGGTGTGGGGCTCCCTCTCCCTCCACATATAATATAACACACACTAACCACTCACATTTTAAATACATGGGAATCACAGGATCAGCAAAATCAAACAAATGTGGTGCTCAACCCCAGTACAAATAATCCATGGATACACTTTTTTTTCTGGTTGTATCCTGATTTTATTTTCACAAGTATTCAAAATCTTCTTTCAAGAGCTCTCATAAAGTTTCACTTATTATTACATTTCAGAACTTTTGTGTCCCTTCATCAGATAAAGTTTAGCTGCTGTGTTTCTGTTTATAATGTCTGTAATATAAATCCAAAATATAATTTAATAATTTATTTTTCTGTGTCATCCATTATAATTATGTTTTGAACCAATTTCATATTTCCCCTCATATGTTATCGTGAAAGGTGGGACCACACCTGTTAGTTTCAAGGGTACATGCTTTTCCTTTTATACTTATTTTTGAACCCAGTTCAATCTATATTAAAAAGTGATGAACTAGATTTATTTAGCAATTCATTTGTCAGCTTCTTTATGATTGATTTTATACTTTTCAAAAAATTGTTTTACTCTTTAGTACCTGTGTGGAATTTTCTACCTATTCCAAATTAATTCTTTCTTCAGGCTCCTCACAAGGGAAACACCTGAAAAACAGTACCCAGTTTCATTCCATTCCATTCCATTTCTGATTGAGTTTTTGTATATTCACTTTTTAAACTTCTCATTACTTGACAAAATATAGTGTCATTTCAGCTTACTCTGTTCTAGTGCTCCGTAAATTATGTAGGACAGACCACTCGACCACAGAAGCAATGAATAACAGAACACAAGAGCAACATCCGAAGGGAGGATGAGAGGTCACCTCTTGCAAGATACTTTAAAGAACATAAACATCAAATCTCGACAATAAAGTTTTTTGGACTAGAGAAAGTACTAGAAATAGAAGAAGGGTAAATAGAGACATGTTATTAGTAAAGAGAGAGATGCATGGTGGATCTTTACACTACAGATTTATAAAACCAGATATGGACTGAACGAAAATCTTGTTTGGTCCACATTTAAGTAGGAATATGGACCCATATCTGAATGTCAGAACAAAATGACTTACCGGGACATAATGTGATAACTTGATTTAGGTTAACAGGGCAATTCTAAATGTATGCTGACTTATGTTGAAGAATAGAGAGGTTCAGAAAGGTGTTTTAATTGAGAAGAATTACAAATAATGCTTTACAATTAAGTGACCCTGAACATGTGGAAATGACCTCCCAAAATAGAATTTGAACATTAAAAATAATGCAGGAGAATAGAATAAGCTAAAAGTAGTAAAGGTAATTTTCAATGTAGAAAGATAACAAGTACAGACTGGATTTGGAATCCATAGTGTATGATGGATCAGTAGGGACAATCTGGACACAAATAGATACAAGTGTAGAAGTGATTTGGAATCTATAATAGATGGTGATTCTGAGCTCTAAGAGCTGACCTCCATAAAATAATACAGAGATCCAACAATCCAAATAATTGGGGGTAGAATAGGAATATAGACAATCCCTCTTCTTTAAAAATTGAGTAGAAATAAAAAAATCTGGTAATAGAAATAGAAAAACTGTATAGATAAAGGTTCACCTAGAAACAATTCCCCCCTTCCCTCCAAAAATATTCTGATTTGGTAAATGGAATTGTTAAATAACCAGGATTAATTACAAGATGAACAGAGCCCTCACAGAAAATGGTGCAGCTTGTTTATGGACCATCTGATGGTCATGTAGACAGAAACTTGGACCATTTAGCCATAGACTAAAGAATGAGAAAACAGTAAGAAGTTTAAAGCAAAAAGGGGGACTGCCCTTTTCTTTACCACGAAGCTGGATGGTTTCCACAGTGACTGAGCCACCCAGGGTATGAGTCACCACAGTGACGTCATCATGCGCACAGCGTGAGCACCCTTAGCTCAGTCTTCTACACATCTTCAGAGTGAAGGTAGCAAGTTTAAAGAGAATAGTGGCATCTCTAGTAATGGCATGGGTACTTTTACATTGGGACTAAAATAGCCGTAGAGCTAACGGTTCAGAGACTTTTTTTGGAGCACCAGAACAGAATAAGTTGAAATGACATTATGTTTTGTAAAGTAATGAGAAGTTTAAAAAGTGAATGTACAAAAACTCAATCGGAAATGGAATGGAATGAAACTGGCTACTGTTTTTCAGGTGTTTCCCCTGTGAGGCGTCTGAAGAAAGAGTCAATTTGGAACAGGTAGAAAATTCCACACAGCTACTAAAGAGTAAAACATAATTATAATAGATGACAGAAAAATAAATTGTTAAATGATATTTTTGATTTATGTTACAGACATGATAAACAGAAACAGAGCAGCTCAACTTTATCTGATGAAGGACACAAAAGTCTTGAAATGTAATAATAAGTGAAACTTTATGAGTGCTCTTGAAAGAAGATTTTGAATACTTGTGAAAATGAAATCAGGATACATCCAAAAAGAAGCATATCCATGGATTGTTTATACTACGGTTGAGCACCACATTTTTTTGATTTTGCTGTTTGGAGGTCCGCAGTGGTTTAACTCTCCCCTCCCTCCAGTTTTTCAGAAGTTATGTACAAACATTAAAAGGGACCCGTGGGATAAAACACTCAAATGTAGACAATCACAGGATCAACCAGATAAATGATCTGCCTTTCTCAAAAATGAAATTTACACATGGAACTGACTATGGCAATTCACTGTCATGTTTAAGGCCATGAAACACCCTTAACAAGTTAATGTGCAGTATTAGCAGCTGTAGTGGCTCTGACCAGACTTTGGTATGAATGTGAGGTGCTCAATATTCCTGTTACACAGACAGCTTCACTGGTCAGTCACAATGGCACCTGAATCACTTAATACCCTTTTTGAGCTATTGCTGGCACAGGGGCAGGTTAGGTACTCAATGTCCAGAGCTGTGAGAGCAGGTAACATTTCAAGTTTACTTTGCTAATTCTCCAATAGCTCATCAATGCTCAGCTGTTGTGGGTCATCCAGGTATGACAGAACCATATGGGTGGCAGACAGCTGCACTTGCGTGTTGCCCTCAGTTGCTTGGCATGTGGAAATACCAACCTGCTGCAACATGGAGCAGAGAGGGTTTGTGCCACTACTACCTGCGGATTTGGGGGGCAGGAGCAGACACAGTGCAGGAGGAAAAGGATGAGGAGATTACTTTCAGAGGGGCTTTTGCTCCAGATAATGATTGTGCCCTTTTCTCTGGGTGCCTTACCATCATCCAGTTTTTTACTTTGCCATGAAGGATCACAGCATAGTGATCCAGATTAGCCTTCCCTCCTGGAAGAATGCGCTCATGCCATGCTTGTACATTGGATCTAGAAAGGTTGCCAGGACATATGCCTCAGAGGTGTTACATAGGTTACATAGGTATTACCATAAAGAAGTAAGTCCATTAAGCTTGCCAATATTATAAAATGAATAACCCCAGATACCCTTGCTTATAAGGTAGTTATCAAGCTTGGTTTTAAATACAGTCTTAGTTTTACTAACCACAACCTCACAGGGCAAGATATTCCAAATCTCAGTTACTCTTACATTAAACCAATATGTTCTTTTATTGGTACTAAATCTGTCTTTAGCTAATTGAAATGGGTAGGCTCTGGTGTTATACAGTTGATCCTTTGACATCAGGCCAAGTTGTTCCCACAATTGTATGTCTGTCAGAGCCCTAAAAATCAGGCACATATCTCCCCTCAATCTGGCAAATGCCAAGGAATACATATCCAAATATTGCAACCTTTGTTCATAGCTCTGGTCTTTGATACCCTTTATCCTCCTTGTTGCCCTCCTCTGAACCCTCTCCAAGGCTTTGATATCCCCTTTATTATTTGGAGCCCAAAACTGTACACAGTACTCCATGTGGGGTTGCAGCAATGATGTATACAGGGGAATCAAGACCCCTTTATCCCTACTTTTTATATGCTTGTGAATGCAGTACTGTATACTACTTGCCTTTTTAACAACCTGGCTGCACTGCATTCTAAAACTGAGGTCATTGCTTATTCTTATACCAGGGTCTTTTTCATCATGGACAACTCTAAGAGTACTGCCCCCAAATGTGTATTTAAGTTGTTTGTTTCCTTTACCTAAATGCATAACAGTACACTTGTCTATATTAAATATGGATTTCTTCTGTGTGGCCCATGACTCTAGGTTAGTAAGGGCTGCTTGTAAAATACTCTGATCTTCTGAGTTATTGATAGGGTAACCAAAACGAGTGTCATCCACAAATTTTGAGAGCCATACCCCCGACTGAATGTGCATTGAAGAAATATATAAGTTAAAAAGGCAAGAGCCCAAAACAGAACCCTGAGGTATCCCACTAGTCACATTGACCCATCCAGAATATTCACCCCTTATGCATACCCTCTGATTTCTCCCATTTAACCATGACTCCACCTACTGAGATATTTTAACAAGGAGTCCCAAATCTATTAAGGCCTTTACCAGCTCCTCATGTGGGACTTTGTCAAATGCTTTGGCAAAGTCCAAGAAAATAACATCTAAGGAGTTGCCTGTGTTAATATGAATCACCCTGGAATTACCATCAAACAGCTGCATGATCCAGCCAGCTCTACAGAGTCTGCTGAGAATTAAAGTTGCACCATGACATTGACCAGTGCCTGGTGGAATACATGCAGCAGTGTGGTATAATCAGCAGTGGTATAATCTGGCTCAGGCATGCATTTTCAGAGCTAACAACCTGTGTAGCATGTTCAAATGGTTGGAGGATTTGGATGACACTATCTATCAACATCCACTGGGATGGACTCAGTGACATGGCTGACTGTGTTTCATGATCAAGCATCGGCATGACATAGTCATTGATTGGCTTATTCTGCTCAAATAACCTATCAAGCATGTACGATGTTGAGTTCCAGCGTGTCACTACATCAAGCTTTAGCTGGTGTTGTGGTACTCCATTAGCCTTCTGTAGACTCCTGAGCTCTGATCTTGCCAGTGAAGAGCAACTGAAATGGCTGTATATTTTGTGACTGACACTCAACATGCTACTGACTGCTTCCTGACCAGGGACCCTGGTTTTCCATTTTTACCGGTAACACCGGTAACAATCATGGAATCCTGCTTGGTTTGCGGATTTTGAATTCTTGTACCGGTGCCTCACGGAAATTGCATATCACTGCACAGAATCTCTAAGATTTCAGCATCTTTTAAATTTTTTTTTTATTTTCTCTTTCTATGTCCCCTTCTCACAGCATCAGTCTCGACTTTTCAGAGATCCCTAGGCTGGGTATCCCCTAGCTTCACCCCAGGTAATGCTCAGGAGCTCCTGTGGGCCTGCCCCTATCCTGGCTGGATTGTACCCCCCCCAGGTGGGAAGGGAGGGAACCCCAGGTCCCCTCCACACTCTGTTAGTATGTGTCGGGCAGCTCAGTGGGTCCCTCATGGAGCCTGGTTATGAAGTCTGGGGCACCTGGGTCCCTTCTGCCAGTGACCGATGTACGGTGATTGTTCCTGGTTTTCTGGTCTCTGTCCCTGAGGGCACTGGCACTAGAGGAGATCCAAGGAGATAGGTCACATAGAGACATGCCACTGCTCCAGATCCTGGCTAGCGTCCTTCCCTTCTGATCACTCTGTAGCACCATTGCACCACCACCCGTGGTCACACAGGTGCTGGTAAAGCAGCAGGACCTGCAGCCCACCCTTCTCGGAGGAGGAGATCAGTCCCCCGGGTGCTCGGTCCTACTCTCCTGGCCAGACCTCCAGCAACCCGAGTTTACTTCTGACCCTGGGTCGCTGGCATTGCAAGCAATAGTGCTACTGCATCGCCACTGGGCCGACCCAGATTTCAGCATCTTAAAATGGATGCTGATGTGCTTTGCATTCTTTCTGCTTTACTGCATATAGAGTCAGTAAGGAAATCACCTGCACTGCTTTGTTGTAATCAGCCATTCAGTTTAATCACCCATGCCTAGTGGTTAGAGTAACAAACAGTGATTGAACTGGGTACATCCAGCAGACTTGGGTTTGATTCCCACAACCTCCACTTGCATACTGTGTTACTCCAAGCAAGTCTCTTAACCTCCCCAGTGCTTCTAGGTCACTCTTGAAAACATACAGTTCTGCCTAGTGGGCCTTACCTGCTTTACAAAGAATATAAAAAAATACCAATATATGTTTACTACATCATAGAATAGTAGTCAGGGTACCATGTCATTTGCCTGCGTTTTACTTGGGCTGCAATGATTTTGTATAGGTAAAGATAAATGTTCAGATACATTTTATGTGCTTTATAAGCTTGTTTTTAGATTTTAGTCGGGTTTTCATTGTATTCTTTGCATATGAGCATCTAGGTTGTAGATTGCTAAACACGGGATCACTGTTACCAAGTAGCTTATTCAAGTTTATACTGTAATCAGTAGGGCCATCCAAAATCCTCAGTTGTTTTAATGAAAACTAGTCTGAATGAAAGTATGTACACAAAGAAGAAACTGCCTTACTACTTATGAAAAGACTTCACAGTTAACACCCCATTTAGGTGAATTGGATGATTTGTACCTTTTCTCCCACTTGCTGTTTCAGTTTCTGTGACAACAAAAAGTTTTCTGATGACTGCTTCAACAAAAAGCAAAAGTTAAGTATTTAAGTGTACATATGTTTGGCCAGTGGATTTTGAAAGCACAGTCAATGACGTACAGAAGGTAAGACCCCAGGGGCTGTATGATGCTGGTGGGCAGAGTGGTGCTCAATTCATATCTGAACAAAGACATGAAAACTGGGAGACACCCTTTTCATGGACACCAAGTAAAAAGGAAAAGCATCCACATGTCTGGGAGATGCATGAATCCATTTGAAGGTCCTCCACTAATCACTTGTGGATTTTTTAGGCGAAGACACTTTATTTCAAAGAAGCAAATTCAATCAGGTTTTTTTTTCTCCTCCTACCCCCTGGCCATCCACTCCTTCAAGCCTGCCAAGGCCCCCCTGCCACTGCTGCTGAGTCCCGACCACCATCCCCTGCCCCTTACTGCTGTGCTACCAGGTAACCCAAAGTAACCCTTCACTGAGTGGGCCCCTACCCCTGTGGGAGGCTACCAGGGGAGAAGAATTATCCCAAAGAGCTTCCTGTGTATCCTGAGCATGGCAGAGGTCAGAACAGACACATGTCTGGGGCTTCCAGATTATGGAGGGACCAACAGCTGTCCTTCAGTTGGCCAGCGGGTGTTTTCCCATTTTCTTCACAGGCCACATGATGTCAAGGCACAAGCCGACGTCCATCATGCTCTCTCCTGCAGTGAGGGCTGACATGTTGTTGTGCCTCTGGCCTCCACCAGGGGCCAGAAAATGCTGCACCGTGAACCCACCCTCCCTCCCAGGAGAAGGTGCGTGGTCGTTGGACAATCAAGCCTTCACCCACCAGCTGGCCCTCCAACACCCAAGTCTGTTCCCTAACCCTGGTCAGCGGTGTCACAGGCAGAAATTCAATTCAGGCAGTTAAATTATAGATAGGAAAAAACAAAGGTAGTCCACCTTAGTGATGATGGTTCAGATTAATTCACATCTGAGTTCTAACAAGCAAAGAGACCAAGTCATTTGTAACTTGTGCATGTGGGGTGTGGGTGTTGAAGAAAGGGGATCATAGTGCTGTCACTATTGCCATCACCCCTGAGGGACGTGGACTGCATTTTTGTTACTGCCATCACTCCGAAGGGGTGGGGTCTGTAGCGATTTTTCCATCACCACTGGTGGATGGGGAATGTAGTACTGCTGCCATCACCCCTAAGGGATGGGGGCCACAGTGCTGCTGCTTCTGTCACACCTAAGGGAGGGAGGTCATAGTGATGTTGCTGCTGCCATCACACCAGAGGGATGGGGGCCGTAGTGCTGTTGGTGCTGCCATCGCACCTGAGGGATGGGGCCGTAGTCCTGCTTCCATCGCACCTTAGGGATGGGGGCTGTAGTGCTGCTGCTGCCATCACATCTTGTACCTAAAATAACTTTAAATTGGTACAAGGATGGAAGGTTGTGTAATAGTGGAGGTCAAAATTGCTAAAATGCATGTTAGCAGAATTAAAAATTGTTAAATAAAGTACAGAGAACCAAATACCAGTAAAATCAGATTTTGGCTTAGCAGACACCGGTGACAATACCATTTTTTACAATGTGCAAAATGGAATATGCCCTTTCTCAATCCCGGTAAACCAGTGTCCCTGTTCCTGACCCAGGAAGGATTTCACAATCGGGTTAAGGACATGTGGGAAGCATGGGATATGATAAAAACAGTAATCACTGATTGCTTTAACAGCATTCGGTGCATTATTGTTGCTTGCAGCGAAGCCAGCATGGAAGCCTTGTGGCTTCAGCCAAGATGTAATGGCCTCATTAATGTGGGTGCATATTCTTGCAGATGTATGCGAGTCATGCATACTCTGCATACTCAGTGTGGTAGGCTGATGAGGACCACCACTAGTATTGCTACTTCTCAGAGGGCAAATAGACGATGGGCATGGGTGCAAGGCATAAACCCCAGGGAAATTGGCCCAGTGTGCAGTAATGTACATAAAACTGACAGCAAACAATGGGCTGCTAATCCAGATATCTGTGGTAACATGGATGCTGGGTACAGCAGAGTGGGACACTGCATGTGACACAATGTCATCAAGCTCATTGTAAAGTGTTGGAATGGCCTTACTCAAAAAATAAGTGAAACTTGGCACTTTGTATGTGGGTGCAGCTTTTTCCATGAGTTGTAGAAACCCAGGCTTCTCAATCAAAGAATATGGCAGCAGGTCTTTTGCTAGCATCTTTGCACCAGCAGCGCTTAGCTCTTTTGCCACAGGGTGTTTACGGTGGTATTTAGTGTGCTAGGTTAAGGCAGATTTAATATAAGGTTGCTTAAGCTTGGGAGTAGGATGGACTGTGGAGGAGGTTGATGTACTGGTTTTGGCAGTTCTGCTCTTGCTGCTGTGGCTGCCTTATCTGACAGCGGGGACACACTGGAAAAAAACTCTCTATATAGGAAGGGGAGGGCTCTGACCCAGTACATTGACTACTACCACTTGTATCTGCCTGCCTTGGGGTAGAACACAGTAAATGCTTAAATGTTAAATTACCAGGACCCTGTCTTTCAGACTGTTCAGGTACAATATCAGAAGTGGACATTGATGGCAGTTGCTTATGCTGTACCTAGTGGATGGGATGCTTAGTTTGTATATGGCTGTGCATACCAGTTGTCCCATAGTATGTTCCTGGCTTACTCTTGATAAATTTTGACTTGCATATATTGCATACAGCCACACTGTCATCCACTTATAAAAAATCCCACACAAGTAACTTTCTGCCGACACACTAGATTTTCATGGGTGGGTGGATGGGGTCAGTGGAGTAGGGATGGGAAAAATGGTTGCCTTTTGCTGCTTCTGCTGCTGCTTATCCCCATGTACCCTTTTAATTTGAGGTCCTTTTCCCTAATATCAGATTGTTCCTTATGAGGGAGTGGCATAAGAGGGATTGATTGTTCCTTATGAGGGAGTAACATAAGAGGGATTGCTTTGTTAATGGGTGCTTGGGGAGGCTGCCAAATAGGGTCAAGTACTGTCATCATCACCTCCCTCATCACTGTCATCACTAATGTTTGACTCAGACATTTATGACACTGATACTAAGGGTGGAATATTCTCCACCTCCCCTTTCTCACTACCCTTCTCTCCCACCTCGACAGTAACAGGATGTTTGAACAGAGGATGTTCTTCCTCCTCAGCTTCCATCTCAAGCAGACTCTGCTCCAGCTCATTCTCCTCTGCCAGGACAGTTAATGGGCCTGGACCCCCTTAACATCATCCTTCCTGATACTGACTGCCATTGGATGCACACCCTCATTCCTCCTAGTCCCTAGCAGCTCCTGATACAGCTCCTGAGACTCCTGCTGCTGTTCCTCCTCCTGAGACTCCTGGGACTGACACAGTAGTGCAGCAACAACCACAGCAATATGTCCTGCCAGTTTTGCACGCTGAGTGACATCTGCTGTGGGACTACTATGCTGAAAACTAAAGAAACTAGCAGCTTTGATGCAAACCCCATCTGACAGTAGCACAGCATGGGGCACTGCTGGAACTGCACTACTTCTGGAAGTCTGAGTGTCACTGACTGTGCTGTGCCCACTAACACCTTCTCCAGCACCCTCTGCACCTCCATGTGACACCATTTTCAAAGATCCACCAACAATGGGACTTTTCCCACATCCTCCACCCTTTCCCTTGCCCACCATGGTGTAATGTATTTTTCTTTACTAAATACCACAGTAAGAAACAACACAGTAATACAGAGAATACCAGTAAGACTGTTATGCAATAGTCATTCCAAGAAATTGGAAATTGCAACAATATGTTTGCCTCGGCACTGAAAGTAGATACCAGCTATTTTTTCTTGTAATTAGCAAGAAAACTGCAGATTCTGAGTCAAAAAGGCTGTAACTGTGGAGCACAATGAACAGAGCTCTTTCCTCTTCAGCAATCACTTCAGAAATGAGAAACTACACAGCAAGAAATGTGTGCTGTCACCTGATATATCCCTCTGCACCCCATGTGACTGCAGACCTACATGCAAGGTAATTTGAATTTTCAGCAGAATTATTATGCTGAGTCACTAAATTTAATTCACTATGGAAGAAAGCAAAATGCAGGCAATCCTTGCGTTCTGTGGAATGCAAAAGAAGAAACTTGAAATAAAACCAGGAATGGTGAAAAAAACCAAAAAATTAAAACCAAAAAAGGTTGACTTGCTGACACTGTAACAATGGTGTTCTACAGGTCTGGTGGTTAGATTCACTGAGTGATCTTAAAATTTAAAATACCACCTAAAGAAAAATAAAAAAAGTCCATACATTGCAGGTGTAAACAAAAAAACCCACAGAACTATATTACAAATTGCAGATAAATAAATCATCCTACAAATTAAATGGCAAGAAACTTTTAATTTTGCAGTTCATGGCTATCGTTCTGCCGTTAGTAAACAACTTACCATAGTAAATATTTGAAGTTCAGAATTTCACCATAGGCAAAAAGGTAGAAAATTCCATGAAAGTTTAGAAATTTCGAAAAACTTCGACAACAGTGGAATTCACAGCTTTCACCCAGTTCTAGTCTGAAGTTGGAAGAACTGGCTTTATTTTTATTAGGTTTAGGTAGTACATTGAAGGTTGCCTCCTGCATTGACCTGGGGAGCTCTTCAGCACTGTGCTCGTCACGTAGCTCCCTGAGCAGATGCAGGCTAACCTGGGAACCAAATGCCTGATATAATTCAGTACTCAGGCCATTGGGCACTGGAGCCTTGCTAACGCCATGGTTTTTATTGCCCCCAGATGCTCTTCAACTGAAAGGCCTGCCTCCAGGGTTTGAAATAGCTGAGAGGGGACTGAAGGTAAAAGACATTTCTCGAGAAAGTTCCCTATCTGGGCCATAGATAGCACCCCCCGGGGAAGTTTATGGTTAGGAATAGAATTCCCTAAATGCAATGTTTACCTTGGCCAGGTCCAAAGTTAATGTGCCATCTCTCAATCAAATGTGTGGGATATGGGAATCACTTTTTTTATTCTGTAGGCAATAAACTAGCAGCTTACTCCCCCTTTCTTCATGTCCCCAATAAGCTTGCTTCATGAAAATGAGGGCTCTTTCTGCCTTTTGGTGTATGAATGAGCTTAGCCGATATTTAATATGTATAACCATTCTAAGATCTTTGGCTGTTTTATCTGGCTTCGCATAACAGCACTTCTCTTCCTGTTTAAGTTCTTGATCTAGCTCTTTAAATTCCTGCCCCCTCTTTTTAGGACTGCAGTGGGTGGAGCCCTACAGTCCTTTAATGATCACTGAGAAAAGAACTCAGCATTCCTTCCAAATGAATAACATGTTGGATTGCATCATAGTCACCTCCACATCTGTGAAGCCATCCGCCCATGTTGTCCTTCCCGACAACAGCACTGCACTATTTATTGTTGGTCATGTTTTCAGTTAGTTATCTATTTTGTCACCTATTGTACTTCAGTTCAAACTCCTAAATTTCTTTCATTGTGCTCCTTAGATCTTGGCAGTTATCAGCTTTGTGCTAAGAAAATCTCAATTCCTCACCTCTACGTGAAGAAAAACACATCCTCAATCTTTAATCCTGTTTTTCAAGATCCCTCCCAGCTCCCAGAGTTGTGATAAACCCTCATCCCCATCTACTTGATGATGAGTGGGTGACATATGTGTGATGTAGCCTACAGCACGGAACTCCATCATAGAGCTCACTATTTCTGTCAGGCACTGCGCAGGAAGCTCTGTTTTGCTGTTTGGGATCCTGCGGCTGTAGTTCCGGGTCCATGTCTGCAGGAAGATGGATGAGTAACTGTGAAGCAGGTCCTGGAGTACACTGGAGAGAAAAACACAGCTTCACACACACAGTGACAGCCTTCATAAAACCGCTACCATCTCCTCTAGGATTCAAATGTCACACAGAACAAGGCTGTTCTGAAGAATGATAGGTGAGGTGTTCATGCTTTTTACAAGAAAGAGGCCTAACTTGGCATCAAAGTGATGCTGGGATGACTACTGGTTATTTTCCGCACAAAACTATATTATGACAGTAGATGTTCCTGAGTGATTGATATAACGGAACAGACTGTACTCACTTTGGGTTTTGAACTCTGTTAGTGTTCTTCATGGGCTTCTTTTTATACTTTGTACGTCTGGAGATGTAAAATGCCTGGCTCTGACAGTACCTTCTCATTTGCTTAGTGCATTTAGCATTTTATGTTTATGGTACAAACAGTACAATACTTTTTATGTGTTTTACTACATTATGAGCATGACTCAGAGTTGTTTGTAATACAGTATATTTTATAATTGGTTGATATTGTAAGGCATGCATGTACGTATGCACCATTTTGACCCATGTCTGTACTGTTAAGTAATAATATCAAGGGTGCCATTTAGGGGTAGCCAAATGTTGTGGTTGAAACCTCTACTATTTCTTTGCAACCCCTATGATCTCCACTGCAGCCTCTAGAAATTTCTAAAGTAAGGCATGGATCAGTGCCTGCCTTCACGAGTCTCAGGCTGGGGAAGCTCACAGCCTAGATTGCCACTTGTATGGAGAGGGGCCTCTTTGGTCTGTGATCTGTGGTCTGTCACAGCTCTGGACTGAAACCTTCCTTAAAAATGTTTTCTTTTGATTGGAAGAATCATGATTATGGCTTATCTGTGTTTCACAGTCATCGTTTAAAAAGGTTCTTTGATATGCATGACAACATGCATTTGTCACTCAGATGAGATTAAAACACATATTTGATATACATATTTAAACATAGGTGGGACAGATTTGGGGATCTGCAGACAGACTCAAAATGGGCAGAATGGGGGGGGTAACATGTTGGGTACGTAAGCAAATTATGGTCTCACCAGTACTAGACTGGTATCAGGACCAAGGTAGGGACAGGACACACTGGGTGGACCAATGGGCTTTTTCTGCCTGTAAAATTCTATGTTTTGAAGACCATTTGCTACTTCAAGAAGAGTCATTAGGTTTAGTTTGAAACCAAAAACATTTCTTTCAAGGCATTACTGTTGTTTTCCTCTTAGCAGACCTGATTTAACATGTTATGTTACAGTGCATACCCATTAGATTGCAATGAAAATCAAATTTGATTCCTGCCCCCATTCATGCTGATCCTAGAATGCACCTTTTAGCAAGAGTATTATTAATAAATATACATACATTAGCTGGCATGAAACATATTTATCTACAGTCTTGGATGGAAGGCAGCAGGTCTTTGTGCTGGTAGATTCTGCAGTCATTAATTCAGGTCTGGTTCTTTTCCATAAAGCATTGTCTTGTTAGCTTGTATCAGGTATCAGTCAAAGTTCTCTTACGATCTGAGCAAATGTTAAAAATTCCAGGGCTATAGGTTGTTGCTGGGGCATGGCAATGTCTAAAAATCCTTTTCTGTCTTTCAGTAGAATTCGTGTGCTGTGCAGGGGAGAGAATTCTGTGACCTTTGTGAGTCCATGTTTAAATGCAAAAGTAAAGAGACCTTTCCATCTCTGTGTCCAAGGCAAAAAGAGAAGCTGTGTTCAGGGCAGGCAGCAAAAGACAAGTGTATGCTCCTTTGCTTATCTATCTCTCCAGTAAAAAGCAAGCCAGAAAGCAAGTGGTTCATCTTTTTAAGTGCTGAGTCAAGCCCCCTTTATGCATTATTAATTAGGTCCTTTGTTCAAAAGTTCAAGACCTCTTTTCTAGAATTTGCCTACATTTTTATAGCAGTTCCACATTCCTGTGTCATTGTGGCCTCTTCAAATTATGGAGGTCATCTGACCTTTAAGGTACATCACTCCATAGAATGTTCTTCATTTAGCATCTGGTTATGGAGGTCATCTGACCTTTGAGGTACATACCTCTGTGGAAAGTCCTTTAATATAGCATCTGGAATGTTTTCATATTTTTGTGACAATATCTTCTTTTATATTAACTCATTCCTTCTCACACTGGCAGTTGTGAAGGTTTTCCAAGCCTCAGTGGATCTTTGCCTCATAACACAAGTCCTCTGGCACGTTTGCACAGGATTTCCCTAATCAGAATACTTTTGCTAAAGGATGATAAGTAATCTAAAATAATAAACTCAGAATTTTAGCTCTGATTAAATTATGATAATATTAAATATTTTGTTTTCCTACAGCTCCCAAAGGCTTTTCTTCATGCCCCAGGCAGATGCGTAGGGCTTCCTAGAGCTTTTAGGGATCAGGCCCTAATGCTATTATAATATAGGTGCAAACATTCAGCTTTTTTATGTTATACTTCAAAATCTTGCATGGTGGATGTGTGGAGCTAACAAAAAACTTTATTAAGTAAGGTGTCATGTACTATGGCACTGGAGGAAGTGCAATGCGCTGGCATGCAAGAAAGTTGGCTTTGCAGTACAAGCCTGACTTCCACCCTGAGCCAATGTAGTCTAAGGTAGGCAGGGCTGTGAAATGCTGGGGGGGGAACTGCCTTGCAAATACAGTGGTTCCAGTTGTGGGCCTCTGGGTAGGTTTAAGTATCTCATGATGCTGCTTTCCTCTCGACACAGCATGGCTCGGGGCTAGGGAAGTCCATGACAGGAAGATGTATGCAATTTTTTGTGTGAACATTGCTGAGTACCTATGAAGTCAGTGATTAAGCTGGCATTTGCTAAATCACATTTTGAGACTGATTTCCATATTTTAAGGTTTTATTTCAACCCTAAAGTGCCAGATCGAGATTGTGTTTATTCAGGTGTCTCTTTAAGAGGCTGTCGAATCCAGGGTTGCCACATATTGGATTCTATAAAGTGCTGCACCAAATGCATAATATTCCCATTTGACTGTGACAGGAACATAGGGAAAAACATAAAGCGTGAAAAGAATCGCTGTTCCTATGACATTTAGAAACATAGAAACATCGAATTTGTGGGGAAGAAAATGACTGCTTGGCTCATTCAGTCTTCCCAGATGGTCCCTGCTTAGTCTGTCTCTCTAGACCCTGAATTGTCTGCAGCACCCATGCTGCCTCCCAGCTATTTATTAACATTCCCCTATGTCTGCACTATTTTGCAGTCATCTGGAAGACTGCACTGCACTATTTTATTCAATCCACGGTCACGGCGGAACATGACACAGTCCGACATGACCAATATGGCCACCAAACTCCACTGTGCAAGCATGACTACTTGTGCATGCAAAGTGTAGTTTAGTGGCCATCTTGAACATACCATGACTGCTACAAAAGTTTTTATTTCTATATATTTTCCCTCCCTCTCAGCACCCCCCTCCAGTCAGTTCAGCCAGAGTTACGATCCCAATACCTCAGTGTCACAATAAGGATTTTCCTCCCCACCACCAGACCCTCCCTCTCTGCACCCCCCAGAAATGTAACAGCGACACAGGGAGATGCCCAGTCCCCCAGTGCAGGAATCCTCGGTTGTTGTTTTTTTCCTCACCTGTAAAAAAACCAAAAAAAGTTCATCAATGTCTTTTAGTGACACTGGTGGGGGGGGGTGCCCAATCCCCCAGTGCAGGACTCCTCGGTCATCGGTCATTTTGTTTTTGTTACCTGAAGTAAAAACCACCATCGATGTCTTTTGCTGCCATTACAGTCCCCCACCCGACACATCCACTCATGATCCACCACCCCCCCCAAGCCCTTACTTGCCCATCAGGGGTCCAATGCTGTAATCCTCTTTGGACCAAAGACATGACTTCGCTCTTCAGAGTCAGACCATGAACTGAAGAAACAGGTATGAGGTTCAACGTATTTCAATAGTGTTTTGAACTTAAGCTTGGGGGCATGGTCAGTGGACCAGGAAGTGGAAGGGATCGGCTTGCTGTCAGTTTGGCCACAGTTACAATCCATTCCTTCCCTTACAGGACAGCATTAAAATTTATAATTTTGACAAGGGGATACTATTGCAGCAGCAGGGTAACAGGCTATGAAGCCCAAAGCTGAAAGTAAAAATATCACACCTTTACTTTAACGGAAGTGTATTGTATGTCCAAAATAAGCTCCAAAATGTACTACACAACGTCTAAAAACTCAGAGCTTCTGGGGGCTTGGCGGTCCAGAGCTTGCATTAACCCCCTACAGCAGTTCCCAAATGGAAATTTTGAGGATTTTGAAGCACAATAATGAAAGCAGTGCTTCAGCATTGACCCTGTATATGGAAAGGTTTTCCTGGATTTTGTTAGCAGAAAAAGTATGGGGTAATGCTTTACAAAGCCACTACAGCAAATTTCTGACCCCGGGATTCTCTCATCTGACTCCCAACATTTGAAGCAAAAGGTCAACCTGACCCCAATTATTTCTTTCAGCAAAATTACTCAAATTATCTCACAAAGCTTCAGAGCTCCCTTGGAAGGAAATACATTTCTTTATATTTATAGTTGATTAGAAAATGGGCTTGGAAAATAAATTAATCTGATTGGCTGAAATGCCGAGTACAAATTAGTTTATTTTCCGATAGAGTTCACTTCCCAACAAGTGCAAATTCTGGGTGCCCTATTACTTAAAATATTGTTGGGCACCCCAAATTCCCCAAAGCAGCAGTCACCATGTTTTTTCTTGCTAACAGAGGACCGAGCGAGCACCACTCCACACCAGTCTGCAATCCGCGATCTTGTAGTTAAACCAATAACAATATATGAAACAGTAGCTCTGTTTCACAAAGCCAGCCACAAAAAGTAGAACACTTTTTCCTTTTTGTACATCAATACCTGCAGCAGTGGCAGCAGTCCTGCACTCAACGCACTCTTTTTTTACTTTACTGACCGAAAGTGCTCTTTCTGCCGTCCCTCAACCAACTGCAATAAAGCAGATGCCTCACATAACCACTCTGCCAGCCCTCACTAACCAGCATATAGACCCAACCCCAACTTGCAGGGCACATAACGCTATTATTTAGCGTGCAAAACCAGTTTCTGTAGTTCTTTAAACAAAGGATAACTTTGAGTCTCACCTGGCTGCAGTCGGAAGTAAAAAACTGTCTCCCGAACCACGCTCACTGTCCCGAACCACTCATATCACAGACCGCATGTTCTTCCCCGACTGCATCCACAACAGCTTCTAACACAGTACTGAAAAGAACTGACAAATAAATGCAGCCTCTCAAATCAAAATAAAAGGAAATGGGGGGAGGGAGAGAAACTCTTGCATGACCAGGATGGGGGAGTGGGTTCCAACTGAAGAAACAGTCTGCTATTGGGGGGAATAACTGCATACAACCAGCGTTTGTTTGTTTTTAATTACAGAGTCTCCAGTAGGACAAAAGTCCTTTGTTCTAATACAGGCGGAGGAACTATTTAACCATAAAACTTATCTTAAACTAATATTTTTTATTAGCCATTTTTATTAATTTTTTTTACAGTGCCCATTTTCTAAGCACAATAATACCCTCCAGGGTGGGCTTTATTAGAAACATAGAAACATAGAATTTGATGGCAGATAAGGACCGCTTGGCCCACCTAGTCTGCCCATTTTCCTACCTAACAGATAAGCTGCAGATCCTAGTTAACCAACAGCTTACTTCCTCCTACCCCCCACTAGGACTGCTTTATGTCTGTCCCATGCATTCTTGAATTCTCTCACTGTTCTTGACTCCATGACCTCCTCAGGGAGGCTGTTCCATGCATCCACAACCCTCTCCGTGAAAAAATACTTCCTCACATTACCTCTGAGCCGTCCCCCCTCTATCTTCAAATTGTGCCCCTTGTTCTTGCACATCTTTTTTGAAAGATGCTACCTCTTGACTTTGTTGATTCCCTTGAGGTACTTGAAAGTTTCTATCATATCTCCTCTTCCTTCTTTCCTCAAGGGTATACATATTAAGCTCCTTTAGTCTTTCTTAGACAGTCTTCTGGTGCAGATCCTGCACTATTTGGCTGCCTCCTCTGGACGGCCTCCACTCTGTCTATGTCTTTGCGGAGATGAGGTCTCCAGAACTGCACACAGTACTCCAGATGGGGTCTCACCAACTGTCTGTACAGAGGGATAACAACTTCCTGTTTTCTACTATTAATGCCTCTTCCTATGCATCCCAGTATCCCCCCAACCTTCCTTGCTGCCTTCTCACATTGCTTGCCCACCTTTAGGTCATCTGATATAATTACCCACAGGTCGCTTTCCATTTTTACTGTTGTCAGTATCTCACCCCCCATTGTGTACTCTTCCCCTGGGTTTTTGTTTCCCATGTGCATTACCTTGCACTTCTTTGCATTGAATCTAAGCTGCCATACATTTGAACATTCCTACAACCTTGCCAAGTCCCTTCTCATTCTTTCCACTCCATCTTGTGTATCAACCCTATTGCAGATCTTTGTGTCGTCTGCAAAGAGACATACTTTTCCTTCCAGTTCCTCTGCAATGTCACTTATATAGACATTAAAAAGGACCGGCCCCAGTACTGAACCCTGTGGTACCCCACTAGTAACCCTCCTTTCTTCACTGTGCACTCCATTTACTACTACTAATCTTTGCTTCCTGTTGTCTAGCCAATTTTTTATCCAGGCTATCACCTTGGGGCCCACTCCAAGGCTGGCTAACTTGTGTATTAATCTTTTGTGTGGCACTGTATCAAATGCCTTGCTAAAATCTAGGTAGGCCATGTCCACCGCCCCTCCCTGGTCTACTACTTTGGTCACCCGGTCAAAGAAATCTATTAGATTCGTCTGACATGACCTTCCCATCGTGAATCCATGCTGCCTTGGGTCCTCTGCCCCACTGGCCTCTAGGTACTCAAAAATTCTTTCCTTCAGAAGTGATTCCATCATTTTCCCTACCACTGAGGTCAAACTAACTGGTCTGTAGTTTCCTGCCTCTGTCCTGTTCCCACTTTTGTGAAGAGGAATCACATCTGCCCTCCTCCAGTCCAGCTATAATGCCCCTGGGCAATCTGGTATTTCCCAATAAAGCCCACTCTATCGGGTATTATTGCTTACTTAGGGCTCCTTCTATTTGCTGCTGTGCTTTTCTGATTATGGGCTATCCTGACTATTATGCTGCTCTTTTCCTCTTCCCAATCCTTTAGTTAGCCCCTGGTACTCTGACATCAGCTGCTGTGCAGCTCTATTGTATGTGGTGCTTGCTACTTCCAATCTCCCCTCATGGAGCCCACTGATTTCCCTCTGCCTGCCTCTCACAGCTACATTTAAGCCCATTTCAGGCATTGGCCTTCAGCCACAGTGCAGCTTTTCCTTTGCGGCCACCATCATGTGCGTTTACACTCCCTGTCTCTTTCTACCAAGCCCCTCAGGACATTTACACTCAGCCACCATATGGGTTATCTAGAGGTTTCTGCCACCTCTTGCTGGCTGCCCACCCTCTGGACCCTCTTAACAAGCCTCTTGGGGGCTCTTCACATAGCTGCTGTGTGGCTAATTGGCAAAGGGAGGCATTAGTGCCCTAGCCTCCTCCACCTCCTGAAAATCTCCATCTTTTTTCCAACCCACATGGATCACACCACAGCCTGAACTCTGTGTGGGCTGGGAGTTGAAAGCACTTGCCAGCACTGTTGCTGTAGCACAGTAGTGCTAAAATGAAGGGTGCATAACAGCAGCATTTCTGATTGGTGGTTTTCTGACCAGCCTACAAGCCTGCTACATACAGTCAGAACCCAGCCCCCCATGACTAGATGCCAGGAAAGGTTAAATATTTTTTGCAGTTAATCTTTTTTCTTGAATATCAGCAGGAACATACAATTCTTAACAGTCAGAATGAGAATTTACATATCATACAGCAGATACAATGTTATACAGAGTACAGTGCAATTGCCGGTACATATATGTTGTTTTGACTATTAGTATGCACTGTCTGACAGGAAAGCATTCTATTATTATGTTAGCTAGTCTTGGTGACAATACCAAGGAAGTCACAACTGGGTTATAACACATTGCAGTTGTCTGGAGGTACGGGACTGGAAACACCTGGGGGGGGGAGGACTGGTGGGAGGGGGACAAATGATGGGAGGTTGAGAGTGGGAGGTGGCCTAAGTAGTAAGTGATAAAGCTTGTCAAGATGGGGAAAATCACAAAGAAGTAGCTGCAGGGCAGGTCCTTCTGCCAGTCCAGAGTTTGGCCAGGGCTTCTGGGGAGTAGGTGATTCAGATATGAACCCCACACTTTTTGGAACATGGATACATTCCCCCATAGACAGGTATAACAACCTGGCATTAAGTGCTAAACTCTCCATTGCCTTGTGCCATTCAGCCAGGTTGGGTACCCCAGCAGTTCTCCAGCACATAAGCAAGAGCCTCTTTGCTTCTACCATGGTCTGGTGAAGCCATTGCCTTTGGGGTTTGTTCAATAGTATCTTGGGACTGGCAAGGCCTAGGATGAGAGTAGCTGGGGACAGTGGAATGCAGGCCTTCAGTATCTCACCACATTCTAGTATAATAGTGGACCAAAATTCTCCAAGCTGTTTACAGTCCCACAAGATATGTAGCAAGTTTTCTTCCTCTTCTCCACATCTCCAGCAGCTATCTGTGTGGGTGAGGCCCATATTTTTTAAGACTGCTGAAGTGTGGTACCATAAATGTAGGATCTTCTTTTGAATAAACAGGCTTTTTTGGTCCTTACATGCACTATGAGCTAGCTTTCAACAGCCTACCTATTCGGTCTCAGAGATCTTTCTCTCTAGCATTTTTTCCCATCTGATTTTGGCCCTGCTACTGGGGTTCTCTGATGCCTGATTCAGCATGGTTTGTAACTTATTTGTTCAGCCTTGGGTTTCTGTAGCCACTGTGAAATGGGAAGGGGATTGGGGGTGTGCGGCGCACCTCCAGTGAATGCCTTACAGGGGCAACTTGATCTTGACCATGCTGTGTACAAGCTCCTTAGTTTGAAATATTTCCAGAGATTCCTTTTGGGAATATGATGCACGATTTACAGTTGCTGAAATGACATCAGTGTAATTTGGTCAGGGCATAAAGTGTCTCTAATGTAGCTAATCTCACCCTTATCCCACTTTGCCCAGTAGATCGGTTTCTTATTTATTGTTAGGCGGGGGTAAATGGTCCAGGGTGCGGGCATATCTTAGCTGATTTACCCAGCTTCAGAAATGCAGCATGTGCAGCTTTTATTGCGAGCCAAGTTGAGAGTGATTTGGGTAGGTGAGAGGTGAGAATCGCTACGAAGTGCATTCCTCCCATTATCAAAGTTTCTATGTGTGCCCATATTGGATAGTTGGACAAATGATCTCTGAACATACGGATAGAAATGTTTACTATGCTGGAGAGGGAGAATCTAGCAAAGTCTGGCATGTTCCACCCTCCCCTGCCGCTGGGGGGTGGTTAGTTTGGCCCAACTAAGTAGTGGTGGTTTTGTACCCCACTAAAGAGTTTTATAATTTTATTTATCTTCTTGAACCAGCAGGCTGGAATCAGCATTGGAAGATGAGATAGAATATAATAAATATTTGCGCTGCCAACATTTTTATAATCTCTATCCTCCCCATCATGGAGAGGTTTAGATGGGACCACCTTTCCATCTCAATTTGCAGTGAGTTTAACATTGGGTTAAGGTTAGTAGGGATAAGGTCTTGTATTTTCCTGGGAATCAGTATTCCCAGGTATCTTTTTTTATCATAGAAGGTTTTATTTATTAAATTCAAGAGAGCTCAGTACAAAACAACATTTATACTCAGTATTGAACCATCAAATACAAATGATATAATAAATCCTTGAAAGGAACAGATCACCTAAGCTTAGCTACATCATACTGGCAAGTAATAGCTAGTATTAGTAAAGAAAGAAGTAGACAGCATGTTGGTAACAAACATAGTAGTATTTTATCTTACACTTTCCCAGCAGTAGATCTAACCATAAAGGGGACGGTAATCCATGTCAGTGTCAGTGCCTCAATATGGGGGGGGTTACCAGGAGGGGTTGGAGTCTTACACAGGGGTGAATGAAGATATGCATCTCATTTGAGGGAGTATTGGTCTAAACGGCCTCTATGGGAATAGGATAATTGTTCTAGTAGAGCCAGCCATGCTAGGGCTGCATGCCAAGATGTCAGAGCTTGTAAGGCCATCTGTCGCCAATGTATCAATAGCAGCCGCTTGGCTTCAAGCAAGGCAAGCATCAGCTAATCTCGGTGGGCTTTGGGCAGAGAGGTGAGCATGGAAGTATCTCCTAAGAACAGTTTAGGGTCTGAGAGAAAGATGGAGGATCCTAGAACCTTGGAACAGTCTACTGCAATGGAGGCCCAGAATGTGGCAAGTTGAGGGCACGACCACAGGACATGCAAGAGATGAGCAGAGGGTTGCTGACAACGCCAACAATATGAGTGGCCAAGTATCCCTTCCGAGTGGAAGGCTGTAGGCATCTGGTGCCAGCATAGGAGGATTTTAAGTCTCAAGAGGCGACTTTTGGTGTCCCTATAGGTAAGGTGAGCAGCCTTGAGATACTGGGACCAGAATGGCCTCAGGAATGTCTGTATTCATGTCAGCCATCCACTTGAGTCTACAGGAGCCTGAGGGATCTGGCTGTGAATCCCGCCAGGTGCTGTAACACCACTCTATTAAGCCACAGGCAGAGGGAGATTTATGCAGTGCCTCCAGCCATTGCCACTTGGGGTCAGGGCTGTACTGTGCATGAAGACCACCTCCAGAAGTCTTTACTGGGAAGGTTAAATTTTGCTCTTACCTGTTCAAACGAGAGCAATATGGTGGAATTCGATAAATCCCAAGTATCTGATGCCAGACTTCGGACATTTTAAGCCTGCTGCCATGACCTCTGGAGGCAGGGGAATCTCAGCCAGGGGGAGGATTTCTGACTTTCCAACATTAATTTGCAATCCTGATATCTTGGCAAAGGACTTTTTTTTTTTTTATTTCTCTTCTGCTTCTCCCGGCCAGCACCTCCTTCGGGCCCTCAAGGTCCTTACCTGGACTGTCCGCCATCCCCATGACCTACCTCAGCCCCAGATCGCAGCCCCCTGGAGTAACCTGGAGTAACCCTTCACCGGGTGGGTCCCCCTCCTCCGAGAGGAAAGGCACCGGTGGGGGTCATCCAGTGCACTGCGGCATCGGCTCCAAGTGCTGCTGGGGTGGGAGGCCGTGGGGCCGTGATGGCAGTGAGGCAACCAGAGAGCCATCATCTGGCTAGCCAGGGAGCCGATTTTCTGGTTTTCTCCCCTTGGAGAGCGTCATAGGTGACGTCATGGTGAACGCTGACGTCTGTCACTCCCCCAGACATTTTGAACCCTGACACTCTGCCATGCTCCTGGCCTCCACCAGGGGCCAGCAGGTGCCCGCTCATATCCCACCTCCCCTGGAGAAGGCGGGCTGTCTCGGATGCTTCATCCCTCTCCCCAAGCCGGCTCCCCAGCGACCCGGAATCCGTTTCCAGACCGGGTCATGAGCGTCATAAGTGGAAATCCAGCCACTGCACCCGATGAGTCGAAGGCAAAGACTTTAAAAGGTGTAATATATGTCGGAGTGCTTTGCCTATGTGCTCCGTCAATAGCAGGCAGTCAACTGCATATAGCTTTGTACAGTACTCTTTGTCTCCCACTTTTACACCTGTAATGTGAGGATGATGCCTAATGGCCTTGGACAGCGGTTCCATGGCCAGAACAAAGAGAAGGAGAGAGAGAGGGCATCCCTGGGAAAGGTTAAATATAACTTAAAAAAACACCACCATTTGCCACTGGCCACAATGGAGTTAACCCAGTACACCAGCAGGACTATACCTTTAAACCACTGGCATCCTGGGACAGCTCAAGATCCCTGAACCACCCATGTCCTCTGTTTAAATAATGCAGGGACCACTATCCCAAAAGCATTCCCACTAGTCCATCAGGGCTACTACTTAAATCTGCTGGCCACCAGCAGGCCACCTGGGGTGCCAAGGTGGTTTTGCTGATCCCCCAATACCACTTTATTCTCTTTTTAGCAGTCTGTATTTTTATTGGCTATCTCTATATCTCTATTTTCCTTACTTTGAACTTAAATGTATCTTTTCCTCTAAAACTCCCCTTCCTTTACTCCTATGCTGCATTGTACCCTTTTTCTATCTTTCCGCTCTCTGTCTCTAGTCTTGCTGCTATAAATCCCCCATACTAATCTAACTAATCTATTTTCCCTTTATTTCTACTGTTCTACTGGCCAGACTGTATACCAATCAGATAAGTATCTTTGTTTAATTATAACCCCTTAATCTCTCCTGTAAGACCTCCAAACCTTTGTGTCACCTCAGTCTTCCCTGTTCTTCCCTTTCATATCCTACCACAATAACCCCAACCCAGGACACCCCAAATCTGGACTCCCTAACTGTGATGAAGCAGGTAAGTCCTAATTACCTAACTTCCCTGTAGGGTAAGTAGCATATAACAAGGTGCCACACTATTGTAATGTGTAGCAACTTGAGTTCTTTATTTAGTTTTGTGGCCTGGAAATGAGAGCTATTTTCAGCCTCCTCCCCACCTGGTGTTTGTTGCTCTCCACTGACCAGTTACAACCTTGCTTACCTATGATATTTGATAGAAGGCTCCAAGGTAGTATGGCTGTAGGCACATAAAGAGAATAATGACCCCCCTCATCGATGTCTTTTGTGGCTGTTAGATTCCTCCCACCCAACCCTTCCACTCAGCACCCCTCCCCTCAAGCCTTTACTTACCGATTGGGGGTCCAATGCCGCAATATTCTCTGGACAGCAGACACATCTTCACTCTTCAAGGCCAGACTGTGAACTGCGGAAACAGGTATGTGGTTCAATGTATTTCAATGGGGGTTTGAACTTAATGCCATAACTTGACCATTATTGCATATTTTTGCCCAGAATTTTCAACATGCTTTCTTTGGAACCCCACCTCATGAACAATGCCACTGTCATTAGGCAGATTTGTCCAGAAAGGTGCTGTCATGGTCTCTGTGCAAAACTCACTCCAGCATGTTTTTCATTTGCAAGGACTATGTTGAAAATTTGGTGTAAAAATATTTAAAAACAACCACGTTATGAGACTATGTTGACTTCTGCGAATGTAGGCTCGTAACTTTGGTAATTTACAATATTTTTCCCCCAAATTCACAACAAAGCTATATGTTTACAGCACCTCATGAGTGTGACAGCTGTCATTTTTCAAATCCTGGCCAAAATGTTTTTCTACATCCTGAAAGGTAATTTCACGGTTTCTGTGCAAAATCATCTATTGGGCAGGAGTTGAAAATTGGCTTTGCCCTTGCTCATGAGACAGGGTCATAAGAAGGCTATGTTCTAAATTTTGTGTTAAAATATTAGATAAAAAAATATTAGGCTACGTTGAATTTTGCAAATATGTACAGCAGAAGTGCTCACAAGGTCAGTGGTGTTCACAAGAGTTTATGCTTATACAAGCAACAGGAACTTGGGCACTCACTAGTACATATTATACCAACTCCGTAATCAGCAGCAAAAAGTTTTTATTTACATGATATACACTGTATATATAAACAACTAGCATGCCCACCTGATGTGTTTCATATCCAGCAGGACTTTGATAAAGAGTCCTGCTGGATCTGAAATGCATCAGGTGGGCACTTTTGTTGTTTTATATATATCATGTAAATAAAAATGTTTTGCTGCTAATTAAAGAGCCAGTGTAATATGTGGTGGTGAGCGCCTGAATTCCTTTTGTTTCTATGAATTTTGCAAATGCAGGCTTGTAAAGTTTGATAATATTCAATATTTTTACCCAACATTTTCAACATAGCCATTTCTTTACAGCACCTCATGAATGTGGCTGCCGTCATTTTTCAACTCCTGCCCAAAATATGTTTTTGCATCCAAAAGTTGATTTCACAGTATCTGCACAAAATCACCTTTAGGCCAGGAGTTGAACATTTTCTCTACCCTTCTTCATGAGGTAGGGTCATAACAAGGCTATGTTGAAAATGTGGTGTAAAAATATTACAAAACAACAAATTTATGACCCTTTGTTACATTGTACGAATGCAGGCTCATAACTTTGGTAATTTTCACTATTTTACCCCGAATTCCTCACCTGCAGTCCTATCGGCTCTGGCCAAAGTTTGCTTGTCAAGGTAAGCCAAGTAACAAATTATTCTGCCCCTTATGAAGGCTTTAAATGTCTCCCAGATGGTCATAGCTGACATATCAGGGATGGTAGTTAGATTAAAGTACTCCCCAGTTTCCCTCTTTATCCAGTCTTTGAAACCTTGTGTCTGAAGCAGAAAGGGGTTTAATGGCCATGTGGGTGTTTTACTCTGAGAGTGAGTGAGAAAAACTGACATGGTTACTGGTGCATGCTCAGATATTACTATGGGTCTGATCTGATGCCTGTTTCAAGGATCTCATGGGAGCAGTGTGAACTTGTAAGCAGGTAGTCCAACCTGTTACACGTGCCATGCTGGCTGACCTATGGGTGCAGTCTACTGCTATGGGGTGAGTTAGCCTCTATGCATCCACTAAATAAACTTTCTCACATATTCTCATCAGGGCAGCTCTAGCCTTTTTGTGAGAAGGCTCACCCAGTTGGCGGTGATCTACAGTATCTAGCATTGGGTTCCATGGCATTTTGAAGTTGCCTCCTCCCATGAAAATTGTTCTCCTTGAAGGGAGCAAGTCCATTATCTTCTGGGTCAGATTTACAAAAAGTGCTCATCATCTGTGGTTAGAAAATGGGCTTTTTATTTCCTAGCATCTGATTGTCTAGTACCCTTGCCAGGGGGGTTACATTAACTTTCAATAGATGTACAGGGAATAAAAAGTACAAGTCTATTGTGCCCCCTCACCTACTAAAGTATCTTAGTGCCCACCCTGCTTCCTAATTGGCTAAAATCAGGTAATTTCAATTTAAAATCAACGCCATTTTTTTGTCTGGCTTAGCGAGAGAGAGATGATCTCCCCAAAGCTCCATACTTACTTGGAACACTTCCTACCCTGTCCCTTCAAAGCTACCTGTTGTTCATGTAAAAAAAAAAAAAATAAAGAAAGAAACACGATCCACAATTTATTTTTCCTCACAGCTGCAGTCATTTACAAAGACAGCAGCACTCTCCTGACTGCGCTCTCTACCAATCTCTCCCCTTCTAAAACTGTTTCCCCGCTGTCCACTAACTTTATTGTTATTCAGCTGTCAGTTTGAGATTTAAATAAAAAAATAAATTCTCCCCAGTCCTTCAACCAACTGCTACAATGCTCACCTGATTCAGAAGTCCTGTCCAGAACACAATAAGTGATTTCTCACAGCCGAGCCACAATCATTTACAAGACAGCACTCTCACTCTTTGTAGCAATCTCTCCCCTTCTAAAACCATTCCCCCCACTGTCCCCTAATGCTGGAATCATTCGGCAGTTTGAGATTTAAAATCTTTTTGCTGTACTTAAACAGCTGCATCACGCTTACCTCTCGCCGCAGCGGCAGCCACAGTTACATGCCGATCCTAAAGGGCAACAACGCTGTCCCGGTCCACAACATCTCTGTCTTAAAAACCCCAAAAACAACGTATAAATAAAAGCTTGTCATGTCTCACTTCTTTACTTGCGAACCGATCTAAAAGTGTGTGTGTGTGTGTGTGTGTGGTGGTGGGGGGGAGGAGCATAACCAGAAAAAACAACTACTACATATCCCTCTACTGGCTAATACAGTAGATACAGGGACTACTTTATCAAATAAAAGGAAAAAAATACATTTGTAGTCATTCTTTATAGATTAGGAATTTTTTTTCTAATCCTAAAAAAATGGCACATGTAGTCCATTTTCTAAGCGCAATAATACCCTCCAGGATGGGTGGTATGGGCAATAGCGGACCTTCCAGGAGCTATAAGGCCCTCCGCCTGCAGCGTCGGGCCTCATTATGCCCCTGGGTGGTCCGGTATTGCCCAATATTGCCCACCCTGTTGGGTATTATTGCTTGCTTGGTGCATAGATATTGACAAATAGCACTGATCTTACATGAAGTTTCCCTTGCACTGTCACTCATCACTCCCCTTCACCTGCTGCTGTTCATTCAGTCTAAAGTGGACAGCCCCTCTTAAACAGTATTGTGATATCTCTTCTTTTGGTGGTATAATTGTTTCAGAATTCCTTGTCCACCCACTGCCTTAGTAGTTTTGATGATTCCTTCTTAAGATGTTGAGTCTCCTCCAGCATGGCTACATTGCCTTTAGTGGTTTTAAGACAGGAAAATATGTTTTTGCACTTTCTTGGGTAGTTTATGTCTCACACAGTCCACGTCACTACCTTGAGTTCTGCCATCTGATTATGTTTGTATAGGTTATATGCAAAAAGTATGCCCTTACATGCATCCTTACCTGGCCCATCCACTGTCATTACCCATCAGCTCCCTTCATTTTAATGACTCCTGGATAGGTGATGCATCTGCCCCACAACCGATGGATGTAGAAACAAGATACAATACAAGACAATAATTCTCCTGTCTGCAATAAGTAGAAAACAATAGTGAACAACATAACACTGGTACAAACATTGGATCTAGTAGCTCTGTTTCCTTATGACTACCCCCTTTGTAAGTTAGTTCTCCCTTCGCCTATAGCTCTCCCCTTGATGGAGTATCATGGTTTTGTTTGGTTCCATCTTAGCTATGGAAGAGTGCCCTGTGGTAGAAAGGGCAGAGCCTAGCCTGCTTACATTGCGAGCACCCCTCCATGCTACCCCATCATACAGCTTCCTCTCGATGTCCAGTCTGAGTCATTGTTAAGACCCTTCCGCTCATGCCCAGTTAGTCTGCATCATGGCTGTGCTGATGTATATTCCTGGTTCACCACCTTTATTGTGTCATTACCCTCCTTTCCCCTCCCAATTCAGTGGTCTCCACCATGCCCCCTTCTCCAAAGGGTAGAGTGATCTTTTCCTCTTTCAAGAAGCCCTATTGTTTCCTCAGCTTTCCCCACCTTTCCTCTCGTTGGTAAAAATATGTTTCTAAAAAGTCCCTGACTCACTTTAGTAATACGTCTGGTAGTTTAGCTGCCTACTGTACCCTTGCAGAGGACTGTCTAGCATCTGGGCCCTTTGACATGGCTGTTTCATGTGGCTATAATCTCTTCTGTGCTTCCCTTGATGTTTGTCTGGTTTGTACTGGAGTCTGTGTGGGGGGGGTGGTGGTTTAGTTACCCATGACCTTTGAGAGCCTGCTGTGAGACTCAGCAGCTCTTATAATTCTGTAATTCATAGAGTACTGTTGGGGGGTGGCAGGGTTCCAATGTCAATGGCAAAAAAGAGAAAAACAGCACTGGCTACCAAATGCCCTATTTTGTGTTACTTGATAGGCTTTCTGTTTGATCCAGAGTTGTGGCTATCTAGCCTTGGACAACAGAGTCGAGGCAGCTCCCTGCCTCTCCAAGGTGCCAGAGCTTGTGGATGTACCATGTCTAGTAGCCCATTAACCTTCTTGTGAGATTGTCTGAATAGACAATGTTAACTCTGAATCACAGTACCCACCATCTGGACTCATGAGGGTGGTGCATGCCCAACCCTGCATCTACATTCCCCTTTTTGACCCCTTCCATTCTCCAGAGCATGGATATCTTTTCCTCTATCTCCAACTGAGTTGGGCCGTAACATTCCTGCAGTGTACACCAACAGGCTCCATTTGATTCCCCCTACCCACCCCTCACACTACAAGCTGCATGTGCGGTAACTTTTGGCCACTTCTGTAGTCCAACCTATTGTCCCTACAAAATTAAATCATCCCCTCATGCCTAAGGTTAGGGGTAAGGTCCCGAGCACGAAGCAGTGCCTGTCTCTAGGTTGTACCACCACTCCCCTTCCTCAGAATGTGCCTTCAGATTAATATCCATACTCTCTGTCTTGTGCACACTTTGCAGAACAGCCTGGAGGACAAACCTCATGGATCTTGCTTGGATATATGTTATTCCCTCTGCCATCATGGGGGCAGTTAGCATTGTCATCTGTGATGGAATGGAAAGCTCCAGGTACAGGTGTAATAAAGTGAATCAGTGTTTGAGATCTCTAAGTCACCTTGGTGGGCATATTGAAGTTTATGGCACCAGGTTGCATGCCTGATGGGAGTTTTCATGCCATCACCTTCTGCTCATCCCCCACTTTCTGTGGGTTCTGTTCTCCCTGCTACCCCACGAACCCTTCTCCCCTCATTCTTGCAGCACTGTTCTTCACCTGCTTACTGGGATTTTTTGAGATCAGGGTTGTAGAACTCTTTACCTTTTAGCCAGCTTCTGTGACAGTGAAATGCTTAGTGTAGGAAGGTAGAAGGGAGGAAGGACATGAATCCCTACTAAATCCTGACATTTAACTGCCAGACAAGCAGAATCCTGCCTCTGACTTCCTGACAGTAAAACTGCCTGACAACCTAACTTCCTGACATGGCACTACCTGACACTACAGGTTGCAGTGATATGGAATTGATTATAGTAATTATGGGGGGTACGGGTGGCAAAGCCCCTCTTAATGGGCGGGAGTGTGGGGGGCATAGCCCCCCTACAGTGGGAGTGTAACCCCTTGGTGGCACTATCCCAAGGGCTACTACCCCTGCCTGTGTGACTATCTGCAGGTTGAAGGGCCTGAGTTCTGTGAATGGGTGGTTCCAACTGGAGGACAGGGTTAATGGCAGCATAACTGCTCTGGGTACAGCCCTCCAGGACACTGATACCCCCCCTTTCCCCTCTAGTGACCAAAGCAAGTCTGAAATAACACAATCCCAATACACACTGTAATGCACTGTTAACTCCTCTTGTAACACACTTACCACCAGGGTTGGATTATCTGGGACAACCCTGGAGATCCCCTGTAAAACAAGGTCTGTAAGAATAAAAAGCAATATCACAGTACTTTCCATACAGAGGTACACCACAGCCAGTTTAGATGCAAAAATATTTAGATCTGATTTATTAGGGGACGTGAACAACGGAGGGGCAGTAGTCTAGTGGTTGATTCTAAATCTGATTGATTCAAGTTATAAAGCATGCATTCAAAGGTCCCTGTAATACAGTCACACACACTCTGGGTACCCAGTTGGAACTACAGGCTAGCCTGAAGTGTTGTCTGTGGTAGGCCGATGTTGCAGCTGTTGTTGGCGCCCTTTGGAAGGAAGAAAACACAACATGCACTTTAACCCTTAATTTGTTATCCGGAGCCGGATGGCTCAGTACGAAATGATTAGCAACAACACTTTAATCAGTTGACACACTTTGATTTGAGCTTTGTTGCAGGGAGCTACCCTGGTGTTTACTCACACTACCCAGTTCAGAATGCAGGATGGACGAAATGGAGATCTCAGGATGAAGAGCTGGATTGCCAGGAGAAGCAGGGCCCACATGATGCACCGTGGTGTCATTCCTGTTTGTTGGTGTTGAGCAGGGAGCCGAATCCCCAGGTGGGTCTCTCGTCAGATGTAACTCTGTGGCATGAGCGGCAGTCTGGGCCGAGATGGCAAGGCCAAGACCAGGTGAACAAGTCGGATGCAGTCCGGTAAAGTACTGGATGCAGCTTCCAGCAAGCGTGACACATTAAGTAAGGTGGGGAAACAAATCGCGACTCACACTCCACATTCAGCACACCTATAGTAAAAGCAAGTAAATACCACAATTCAGATGACAATCCGGTTGCTATTCACAGTGTCTCTGCACAAACCGTACTCTCTCCAGCAGTCTCAATTCCTGACAGGCCGATCGCACCGAGGCAAATCTTTGGTCCAATTCAGGCGAATTTCACTTTGTCACATTCAGGTTCTGATCACACAAAATTGCAATTTCGGATAAAGTCCGACTCCAAGGCTCAAGGTCTCTTCACTTGGGAAGATGGTTGCAGGAAGACCAGACACAGCCTTCCCGCTGATTTCCCCTGTGCACCACGCAGGAGCAGCTGCTCGAATTACTCAAGCTGTTCACTTTTTCAACTCCAAACTCACACTGACTCTCTGTACCCAATATTCAGGGCACAGCGAAATATTTGGAGAAAAGTCTGAATTAAGGTTGCATGAATCTCTCCAAGAGGGAGAGCTAGAGGAGGCAGGCCAGACTCAGCCTTCCTGCCGAATCCCCAAGCTACCCCATGGGGCAGCAGCTTGACTGGCTCGAGCTGCTCACTCTTCCAGCTCCACCTCACTTCTGACTCACTGCTGCAGGCAGCTCTGGGATTTCCCTCTGATCCAAAAGGTTTGGTTGGTTGGATCCATCTGTCTGTCAAAGCAAGGGCTCCCCCTTTAGGTCCATTTAGGCACCAAAATGTAAAAACTATGATTCCTACAGAAATTCACTCCAATTAGACCCCTGGGGACAGGTTCCATTTTAGAGTCCCCAAAGGTACTGATTGGTCCCAATGGGCAGTCCAGAACCAAGATGGTGGTGATTGACAGAAAAGTCCATTCTGTAAGGGAAGGCAGGTTAGACAAACTATGACCTTATTATTATTAATATAGATAATCAGTAAACAGTCACAGTTCTTAATAGAGCTCCCTCTGCGCAATTAACGAGGGCAGAATGGAGCGATTATATGGCAGCCCAGGTGGGACTCGAGCTTAGAACACTTGGCCCCCACCCAGATTAATTATACACTACGCGATAGGCAGCTCTAAAAGAGACAGACACGAAGGCTAACAGGCCACTCACATGCAAGCACTTGTAAATCTATTAGGACACAGAACACCAGCCTGGCAGTGGGCATTTAGGCAAGCCCAAGAAGACATTTAGGAACCCCCATTAGTAGGGGGGTTAGACCAGCATGGAGGTCAAACTGCCAGTGTCGGGTAGTGTCATGTCAGGAACTTAGTAGATTGTGCGGCAGTTTCACTGTCAGGAAGTCAGAGTTGGGATCTTGTTTGTTTGGCCGTTAAATGTCGGTATTTTGTAGGTAATCCGGAAGGACATGGTGAGAGAAGAGGGCCAACCCCCTCCCAACATTGCTGCTGTGATGAGGTAAGAAAGTTCCTCCCTTCATGTTTGAAATCCCCTAAACTGAACAGGGGGTATTCACAGATACCCAGAGACTGGACTGCGTGCCACTAGTCGAGTTCAGGTTAGGTTTTCCAAAACAATGTGCGATTTGTGGCAGGTATGTCCTTGCCTCTCTTATTTCAACCTCCTGAGCCTCCTGCCACCCAGTGGTTCTGGACACCCATGTAAAAGCTTGTTTATGCCCGTATGTAACTTGTTCCACTTTTGTACTGCACTTGTCTGTCAGCTATGTGGTAATTTTTCTCTTTGTTTGTATGTGACCTCCCTTTCCCTGGGTCACACCTGGAAATAAGCCTTGGCTCTGTGTGCATTTCCTGGTTACCAAATTTTAAATAAATAAATTTCAGAGGCCCCCCTCCTGCTTAATACACCAGTGCTATGTGGGTAACCTAAAGCAAAATCCTTACGCACTGTCCTTATATAATTGAGGCCCAGTCAGTTCTCAAATCCCTGACTTGGGCACCCTATATCTACTTCATACTGTCTACCCATATTTTTTGCCCAAGACCCCAAGGTTAACACCGATGAAAACAATAATTAGTTAGGGGAAGGTTATTAAGATAGACTAGCTATAAATCAGGAATATTTTACTTAAAGACTCAATGAGGAAAGTCTCTGGAATGAGACAGGAATACATGGCAGTTCACTGTTGAGAGGAGTGGAGCAAGCTTCAAAAATTCAAGTCCCAAGTGCTGCCTTCTGCATAGCTCAGCACTTCACTCCTATCTCAGTGCTGCTTGGCTAAGGTATCGCTGCCTTTAGTGTCTTATCTGGTGCAGCTCCCCCAACAATTGTAGCCCAGCTGGGCCTAAAAGAAAACGAGTCCTCTGGTGCTGTGAGATAGTCCTCTATGGCTGGTCTGTCTCAGATAATCCTGTGGGTCGTTCGTGTTGACCACTGGTCTCTCTGCTTCTGGCTCTCTAGACAGTTTGGGAGATTGCTCCACTTCAGAAAATAGTGGGCTGGAGTTGGTGTGGAGGGCCTTGAACCTCTGCTCCTGCTCCTGCTGCAGCATCACTCTGATGGGTTCAATCCTCTGCTTGACCGGTCTTTGAAATTGTACTTCTGTCACTTGAGTCTTGACAGATTGCCATGCCTCCCTGTGTGCTGCCATGTCAGGATTAGGCTCCTGCTGATATTTGCCTGCGGGTTGTTCTTGGTCAGCTGGAGACCTTTGTTGTTGATTCCAGGCAGCATGCTTGTCTGGATGAGTTTTTTCTCAGGAATTGCTCCACTTCCTGAGGTGTGTAGAAGGATACCCATCTGCCATTACTATTCACTTGAAGCGTAGCTGGATACTTAAGTGTGTGACTCAAGTACAACTTATTTAATCATTTTTCAACTGATCCATATGCTTGTCTTCTGTCAGCCAAATCCTTAGAAAAATCACTGTAAATGGATTTTCAGTGTCCGTTCTGGTACAGCTGGCCTTTCTGTCTGGCTAGGCAGAGTATCTGGTCCTTAACACTGTACCTTAAGAGGAACGCGAGGATTGGTCATGAAGGGCCCTGCTGGATTGCCAAGGTGCAAGTGACTAGTAGACCATCTCAATTTCCAGTGGATAGTCCCAAAAGTAAAATGACTGACTGGAGAAACAAGATGACATCTTTCTCCTCTGCTCCCTCAAGAAAGTCAGCTAACCTCAAGTTGTTGCATTGTTGACTTTTTCCCACAGCTGCCTGACTTGATGCTGTGCAGTCTGAATGATTTGCTACTCAGCTGTCCACTGTGCTTGTGAAGAGCTCATGATTGGCCACTTGAATCTGTACAACCTCCACCCGCTGCTCAATTGTGGCTATTGCCTGCCTCATGTGGGGATTTCACTTGTTAAACTTTGTAGCATCACCCTGATGTCTGAAAGGTCAGTGATTCCAACTGCTGCTACTGTCACCGCCATCTCCCCATGCTTTCCAGTTAGCCAGGGGAACGAGTAAGAGTGAGGGAAAGTTTAAAGCCCGCCTACTTGACAAATTGGAATTCATCCTCCAAATGGCACCAGGGGAGTTACCATTCCTGTCTGCACTTTTTAACCACACTGCAGTTCTGACTAGTGGTAGATAATTGAGGACGAATACTAGGGCCGAAGTGAGCACTCAGACTATGTTGCCGCTAAGCATGTTGGACTGGAAAGGGGTTGAGAGAACAATTTCCTGCTGTTTCTGTGCTGCTCCCAACCCCAACTATTGCCTCTCCATGCCACTGAAGTGACAAACAAAGGACCTTCTTGTCCTCCAGCACAGAGCTGAACTCCATCAATCAGGGAGCCAGCTCAGGATTAAGGGCTGGACACATGGCCAGACCAGAAGTTAGAACTTTTTAAGCACCCTGAGCTGATCCTTAGCTCAGAAGCATATTGGACTGGGAAGAGTTCGAGAGAGCAGCTGTCTGCTGTTTCCCTGCTGCTCTCCCCCCAGTGATCACCTCTCCAGGCCACCACAGTGGCAAACAAAGGACCCTCTCATCCTCCAGCACAGAACTGAACTCCATCAGTCTGGGAGTCAGCTCAGGACTGAGGGTGGGCTAAATGGCCAGACCTGGAGTTTGAACTTTTAAAGAGCCCCGATCTGCTCCTTGGCTCAAAAGCACTTCAGACCAGGAAGGGGTCGGGAGAGCAGCTCCCTGCTGTTTCTGTGCTGCTCTCCCTCCCAGCTATTGCCTCTCCATGCTACTGCAGCAACAAACAAAGGCCTTTCTCATCCTCCAGCACAGATCTGAGCTCCACCAATCATGGAGCCAGCTCAGGACTAAGGGTGGGACACTCCTTCTCCTATAATTGTCCTCCAACCCAAGCAGCTCTCCCACTTGCGGCCTTCATGTGAATGACACACATAAAGGACAGCAGGATTCTGCCTGGGAGTAAGCTGTGGGAGGCTGCCGGGGCCAGTCATGCTGCCTAACCTTGATCTGCTGGAAACACATGCTATTTCCTAGGCTGAGTCCTTGTGCTTGATACAGTCATCTGGGCTGCATTGTAAGTACTACACTACTACAAACTGACCATAATTCATCTGGACATTATGTACTCCATGTATATCTGTATTACCGCCTGTAGTTCACCCTGAAATAGTTATTTGGGATTCACACTCACACCTCCTTAGTGCTTCTTTGTGTAAACCCCCCCCCCCAAATCAGGGGCTTACCTTAAGTAACTCTCTGGGCTCCAGTAATGCCCACTGCCAGGCAGACACCCTGCAGAGATGGTAAATCCATAATGGTCAGTGTCCTCCTATTGATCTGCATGAGAGCGCCATGATGTGCCTCCGTGCCTGTCTCTTTACGTGCCACAGTCAGTGTAAATGCTGTAGATGGCCTGGGTTGGGTCCTAGTGTTTCAAAGTTTGCCACCAGCCAGGCATCACCCCAATTTGCCCCACTCTGCTGTCGCTAATAGAGCAAATGGAGCTCTACATAGTATTGCAGTTATTTACTTCTAATTCATAATTGTCTTTAAGATATACACTAGATTGTTGTTTAACCTGCTTTTATTGCAGCATGCATTTTCCAATGGAAGCCACCATGTTGTGAACTGGGACTTCCAGTTGGGACAAGTTAGGACACAGGGGGCCTCAAGGGGTCTTTAGCTCAGGTGCCTCATGGGAAAAAACTGTAGTTTTTGTAGTTTTACAGGTTGGCACCTAAATTGACAAATGGGAGCACCAGAACTATAATTGACAGCTCCCCTAGCCAACCAGAATCCAGAGAAACCGCACTAGTCCAAGAACTGAAAAAAAGAAAGTTCAACTGCTAGTAGAGGAGAGAAAGAAAGCAGCTTGAGCCATTGAGAAGCAGCTCCAGGGAACAGCTGACGAGAATTGGAAGGGGAAATGCCTGATTTGCCTCCCTGTTACTATTTTCAGCATCACACTGCCTAATAGCAGGAAAGACAGACAAGTCCAAGGAATATTTTAAAACAGTGAGAAGTGCAGCTCGAGATTTTGGACTGAGAGGAACTTTAGTGTGGCAGTTCATCTTGAGACTCTGTGGGGAAAAAAAGCGTGTATGCCCTGTGGGGATCTGGCCTAGGAGAGGCCTAGTTTTCTCTGGTGTGCATTGGACAGTCCCAAAAGGTGATCGGTCACCAGAAACATCCTGGCTATGGGTTAAGATGTTTGCTCAGCAAAGCGGCTGACATTGCGAACTGGGCAGGAATCAATATAGAATTTGAACTGAGATATTCTCCACCATCTCACCGATCACAATGGAGCACCTTCTTTTGGCCCCCCCCGGAAGTAAGAGTGGCAGATGGAGTGTACCTGTGGAATGTACTGCTGACAGCAGCCTACAAATCCATCACCCAAAAGTGGTTGACACCAGACCCACCTACTCTACAACAGTGGCTTGCCATTGTTTGTGAGATTCAAGATACGGAGGAGCTGACCTACAGAGTCAATTCTAAACCCCATATATTTATATGTAGGTGGACAAGATGGATAATCTGGCACTTCAACATCAACTTGGCCTCTGAGGCCAGGGATAGGGGATGGGGTGGTCCAAAGGCAGCCCTCCAGGAGGCCCATCTTACTCAAATCATCACTGAAATGACTCACCTAAATAGCAAAACAGGTAACCTCACCTTGCTTGACTAGGCCCTTGTGTCTAATCTGGATAGAAAACAATCAACAGGTATTTTTTCTGACTCCATCGGTGATCACTCCATTATTTACTGTGTGTGGACCAATGCCAAACCCAAGCCCCCTCCCAGGGTCTTCGTAGCATGTGACTACTCACAATTTAGTAAAGTGCCCTGGTGTCCACTCTATCTGCCTTCCACTGGGTCACAATTAGAGCCCCCCCAGATGTTGATTCTGCCCTGCAATTCTTCATGTGTAATTTTACCTCTGAGGCTAATGCCCATGCCCCACTTAAGTAGATGAGGGTTAAAGGCCAGCACTCAAAATGGTTCGACCACACCCTCAGGAAATCTATGAAATTGAAGACAAGGTATGGAGGACTTTCAGAAACTCAGGTCTTGTCTCTGATTGGAATATACTGTATGCAGAGCTTTCAGAAATGCATGCAAAAGAGATCTGAAAACCACCAAAAAGAAACACCTGAGGCAACTGCAGGCAAATAACTTGTCTGATCCCAGGATGTTCTGGGGACAATTTCATGCATTCCTTAAAGGTCATACCAATTCAGCTCAATGTGACATAATAGCTGATGGCAAGACATTCCAAGACCTTATGGCCACTGTTAATGCCTTCAATGACTTCTTCACAGATCTGAACAGGTTTAGGTCCCTCCTTCCCCTGGACCCCCCCCCAACCCCCTGCTCAGACAGCAATGGCAAGGCAGTACTCTGAATTCTATTTCCATAAGATAAGACAAACATGAGCAAAAGCGCCTTAATATAGTTGCTTCTGTCATTGCCTCCCCTATGCTATTCAATAAATCAATAATTGAAGGAAGAGCCCCAAAAGACTGGAAAGTGGCCCTTGTATTCCCCATACAAAATGGGTCCTAGGGAACCAATAAAAAACTACTACGCCATCTTCCTGCTATTCCCACTGTCTAAAATCCTTGAAAGGTTGGTTTATAATTAGCTACAGGAATATTTAGAACAATGTCAACAACTCACTGACAAACAGCATGGGTTTAGGAAAAACCATGGCACTGACACCACCCTGGTTAGGTTATCAACTGGTATACTTGGAGCTTTGGATAAAAGACTATCTACAGATGCTGTATTTGTGGACCTTACCAAAGTCTTAGACTTGATGGACCACAGTCTCCCTATTTCTACATCACAACATTTAGGTCTTGACAGCCTATCCTGTCAATGGTTCACCAATTACCTAGCTGTTGAAGGATGTCAAAGTCTAACTGAAGCTCCTTGTGGACTACATCTAAGGAGGTGTTAGTAGTACAGAGCACGGTATCATCAGCGAATAGATGAATGTTACTTGTGCGTATATAGGAGTTTATATGGTTTATATAAATAGCAAAGAGAATAGGGCCCAAGTGAGGGAACAACAACCGGTGGAAGGGAACGCAATCTAAACAGAACCCTTTAACAGATGGTGTCCCCCAAGACTCCATCCTAGGCCAGCTGTTGTTCCACCTATTTATAAATAACCTGCCCAGAAACTGTGGAGGTGACAGGGTATTATTATATGCTAATGATAAAGTGCTATACGGAAGCTCTCATGATGTATCACAGATCAGCAGCCTATTAAACCCTGATTTTCATGAGTTAGAATACTGGTTTACCTTTAGCAAACTAGTTTTAAATGCCAATAAAAACTGTACTGTTTGGCCACAAGCATCTAGGCGCTTCCAGACAGCCTCTGCTTCCAATTGTTCCTTCCATGGGTGGCATAATTGAGGTGGTAGCCTCTGTAAAATATCTCAGTGTGTATCTTGACCATGATGTCGCATTCATCCTTCATACTGACCATATTTCCAAGTCATGACACCAGAAATTTGGACTACTGTACTGCTTGAACAGCTGTCTTGCTAAGGACGCCCAGCTTGCCATTGTCACCAGTAGATTGCTTCCAGTTCTACTAGATGGTGTTCCAATAATGCAGTCCCTAAGGTGAACAGACTTAAACATGCTAACTGTCCTCTACAAAAAAATTGGTCAGTTTGCTGCTGGTGTCCCCTCATGGATGCCCCACTGTGTTGTACTCCACTCCTTGAACTGGCCCTCATTTGAAGGGAGATTCATCTATCCCCACCTCTGCCTTGCATTCAAAGGTGCTACACCACCCAGCCTCAAGAATGTTTAGCTATAAAAACACTCAAGAGGACACTCCGTTACTCCTCCAGCACCCTGCTTGTCACTCCAAGTGCAAGGTCTAATGCAGGTCGGAGATCCTTCATCAACTCTGCCCCCTCCCAATGGAATGCCCTCCCAGCCTGTCTTCTTAACAGTTCCTCCCTAAGTGGTTTTAAAAAAGGACTCAAAGCTGTCCTCCTGGAGCGATGTATCTGCACCTGTAACCACTGAACAAAGCACACCTGTTCTGTAACTCTGCAGTCCACTTAGCTATTGCTGGTCAACTAATTTATCCATGCTGAGCTATGCTCTTAAACCCCAAGCCGTGTTGCATGCCTCCAGATGTATCCTGTTAAATGGTGATGACCCTAAGTCCTTAATTGTTGTCTACTGTCAATAATACCCAATTATTGTATTCTAAAGTGCTTTACCATGATGTACCTCTAAATGCATCTGGTCCTGCTTTATGCTCTCAACTGTTGTCTAGTGTCATCAATGTAATGAAAAAAATTCCCAGCACTTGCTCACAGTACCCAGGTTCTAACTACTTTACTTCATTTTGGAAGTAAAAAGGCAAATGTTTGTTCCATGCTTTTAAAAACAATGCATATTTAAAACACAGTGCATCTCTGGCATAGGTACAAGTGAACGAACTCCCGATGCCGTTTAACTCCTCCTGCAGGAGAGCTATCTCTTGATAAAAGCATGGAATAAATTTTTGCCTTTTTACTTCCAAAATGGAGTGAAGTAGTTAGTACCTAGGTAGTGTGAGCATGTGCTGGGAAGGTTTTTTTTTCTTACTGTACTGTTGTTATTTCCCCAGATGCACTGCTATTCTGGGGTGATCTATTTTGCACATAAAACCTAATGTCATCCATACCTGCTTATTGTATCCTATAATTTTTAACATGCTGTTACCTCTAAATGTATCCTGAACTGTTGCACCATATATGTAATTAATTCTGGGTCACCCCTGAAAGAGGAACTTTTAGTCTCAGTGGGCTCACCCAGTTAACAAAATTCAATAAATATATCTTGGTTGATCACCAAACCTGAAGTTCCTCATTGAGTGTCTTGTGTAAGCATTGTTTGTTTCATCACTTTCTGTTTTGCTGTACGTTCATAGAATGGAACCTGGCAACTTGGCTTTAATGCAAAAAAATGTTAGATTATGCACATTGGAGCCAAGAACCCAAAGATGGGGTACAGCCTGGGAAGGGTCTTGGTAACCAAATCCGAGAAGGAAAAGGACCTGGGGGTGTTGATCATTATCAGCCTAAAGCACTCCACACAAAGCAGGAAGCAGCAACAATGGCCAAGAGAAAGTTGGGCTGCACTGCAAGAGGAATCAGCAGCAGATGGGAGGAGGTACTACTACCATTGTACAGCCACTGCTGCAAGCACACATGGAATACAGTTTGCAATACTGGCATCCCTACCCAAAGAAGGACATAGACCTGCTGAAGAGTGTCCAAAGGAAGGGAACAAAGATGGTTACATGTCAGCAGGGTACAACATACAAGGACAGGCTGGAGTCCCTGAATATGTACTTCCTGGAGGAAAGGAGGGAGAGGGGGTGCATGATTGAGACCTTCAAGTATTTGAAATGTATAAATCCGGTGGACAAAAATTCCTCTTCAGGCTCAGTGGGAACAAAAACACAAGACGACATTGTCTTAAGTTGGAAGGAGGGAGATTTAGGAGGGAGACCAGGAGTAATTTCTTTACAGAGAGGTGGTGGTGGGGTGGAATGGGCTCCTTGAGGAAATGGTATCTTTTAATACAGTAGATAGCTTCAAAAGAGGATGGGACAGGGTAAAGGGAAAGGTCAAGGTCAAAAGGGGTGTGGATAGGAAAGAAGGGGTATTGGTTGGGGAGGGAGGCAGAGTATTTAACCAGTGTTGGGGACTCTGCTATATGAGCAGACTTGATAGACCAAATTGCCTTATTCTGCTGGCATCTTTGTATGTTCATATTTTCATAGTTTTGTACTGTTTTTCATGCACACTGCTTGTTGGTGTATCCTTTTGTTTCCACCAATAAAAATAATTAACTGAATTAAAAAAAAAAGAAATAGCAATAAAATATGTAGATGAAGAGAACATAAAAATCCTGTAGCTGAGACTTGCAGACTGAAGTGTGTTGAATAGCTTAGGCACTGTCCAACCAGTCCCAATGTCATATACAGTAAGTTACCAATATAAAGACAAGGCAAGGCAAATTTTATTTTTAAGGCACCAAATCCTGGAGGCTCTGGGTACTGCACAATTAAAACATAGCAAACACATTAAATAAATACACACTATAAAAATACATGTAACAATAAATAAATTCCAGCAGTAATATAAAAGCAGACCCCCCAGAATGGGAGCCTGACCTAAAACAGATACTGAGGGCAGTTCCAGGCTGCTATCTTAAAAAGGAGTGCTCGAAAGCCTGACTGAACAGGAAAGTCTTGAGGTGGGTCTTAAAAACCTCAACTGAAGGGGCTACAGTACAGCTGGAGGAAGCGAATCCCACAGGATGGGGTTGGAGACACTGAACACTCTGTCGCTAGCACTTTTTAACCTCATCATGGGAATCGCATGGAGGTCCCTAGAGGAGGAGAAGAGTGAGTGGATCAAGGCAGCAGGTGTAAGAAGGTCCAACAGGTAGCCAGGGCCCAGTCCATGTAGGGCCTTAAAGGTGAGCAAGCACACTTTAAAGAGGGCCCACCACCTGACCTGCAGCCAGTGCAGTTCATGCAGCACCGGGGTGACGTGACAGTATTTCAGCTGACCCATCAGCAGCCTGGCAGTCACATTCTGCACCAGCTGCAGCCAGCAGAGGGAGCCTCTGGAGACCCCAAGGTACAGCAAATTACAGTAATCAAGCCTAGACATCATGAAGGCATGCACTAAGGTAGGGTGGTCCATGGGCAGAACTAGGGTTTGATCCTGGTGCTATTCCTCAGATGGAAAAAGCTGGTCTGGACAACGGATGACACCTGAGCTTCAAATGTCAAACCGCTGTTGAGGATAACACCAAGATTGCACACTGTAGAGGAGGCCTTCAATGGCATAGAAACCAGGAATAAACCTGTCTCTGCACCAGAGGCCACCCTATCACACCCTCTGTTTGACTCCAACACCAGTACCTCCATCTTATCAGGGTTAAGTCGCAACCAGCTGGAGGCCAACCAGTAATTGATCTCAGCAAGGCAATTATTTAGCATTTCCACTGTGCCAGGTGTTCCAGGGGCAAAGGAAAGGTACAGCTGCCTATCATCAGCATAGCAATGGAAACCCAAACTGTACTTCCTAATGATCTCATCCGGGGTAGCATATACACGGCAAACAACATTGGTGACAAGACTGAACGCTGAGGGGCTCCACAGAACAGGAGGCTAGGGGAGGAGGAGAAATTCCCCATCACTACCTGTTGCCTCCTGTTTGTAAGATAAGACTCAAACCAGCAGATGACAGTGCAGGCGAGTCCACAACATTCCCTCAGGCAGCCAAGTAACACACAATGGTTCACTGTGTCAAAAGCTGAGGAGAGAGAGATCAAGACGAATGAGAATTGTCCCCTCTCCTTGATCTCTCACTCTGAGGAGGTCATTCTGTACTTGGACTAATGCAGTTTCCATACTATGCCTCACCCGAAACCCAGACTGGAGGGGCTCATATTGATCAAAGGCCATGAGATGCTCCTCAAGCTGTTGCACCACAATCTTCTCAACAACCTTTGCTAAAAATGGATGGGACAGTAATTCGCCTTGACGTCAGTGCCTAAAGTTGGTTTCTTCAGAAGGGGTCTCACCAGTGCCTTCTTCAAGCCATCTGGATAAACCCCCTCTGCCAAAGAACACCTGACAATCAAGGCAAACACCGGGCTAATGAAGTCGATGCATCCCGTCAAGAAATGCATCAGCACCAGGTCCAGCTCAGTGTGTGTGCTTCAGTTCGGAAACAACCCCAATGACCTCAGCCAGCTCCACCAGTTTAAGCTCACCCCAAACAGGTAGAGCAGTCTCCAGACACCAGAGGAGACCACTGTTGTCCACAATGTGGCTTACTGATGGAATTCTGAGCCGGATAGTGGACATCCTGTCTGAGAAGAATTGAGCAAACTCATCGCATAAAGCATCTGAAAAGGCAGTTTTTGGCTGGAAACAGGTTGGATGTAACAACAATTCTCATATAACAACATGTCCACAGTCTGAAACAGCGTAGCTGGTCGATTCTTCCTGGCAGCAAACTCCCTGGACAGGAACTCTGCCTTCTTATGGTTGATTGCCCCGGTACTCACAATAGTGAGTGCGCAGAGCCAGTCTGTCCACCTCCAGCCTGATCTTACGCCAGCAGCACTCTAACCTCTGACCCCTAATCTTCAGTTCCTTGAGTTTCCTGTCAAACCATGGATACCTCAAGTGAGAAGATTTGGGTCACACATGAACAGGTGTGAGGGAATTTAGTGCGTCAGACATCGCCTTATTATAGGTGGTGACTGCCTCAACAATATGTCCACGATGCGCTACCCACACTAGACAGATCAGCTATTGTCAGAAATCCCTTCGGGGTCAAATCCCTCAAAAGGAAATAACTAACTATCTCTGCAGGGGAAGGGCTCTTGGGGGGGGCCAGAACTGGAACTCCACAGTGCAGTGATCGGACCAAATAACCCGATCAATCTTGAGATTATTTATCTCAAACCCCAGTGAGAAGACTAGGTCCAGCATGTGGCCACCTTGGTGGGTAGTGGAAGAAACTTCTTGCGTCGGACCCAGTGATGACATCATCTGGAGGAGGTTGCAACCCAGCCTTGAAAATTCATCATTGTCCGAAACATTGAAATCCCCCTAGAACTAAACATCTGGGGGATTCCAATGTTTCATCGATGACGAAATCAGCTACCTCCTGCAGGAATTCTCCCGCCACCCGAGGGGGCAGCAAACCAGGAGAATCCTGCAGCCAGTGACTGGATCCCTACGGACTGCCACACATTCAAAGGAACCTAGTGTTCTCACTTGGTGCATGGTGAAGTCCAGCTTGGATCTAAAACAAATGGCCACTACCCTGCCCCTGCATTCCACTTTGGGATAGTGCACTATGGAGTACCCGAGAGGGACAGCAGCCTCTAATACCGGGCTGGCATTGTCACCTAACCAGTTCTCTGTAATGCAAGCCAGATTGACTGACAAAACCAAGTCCGCAATAATTGTGGTCTTGTTTCTGATCGATCTGGCATTGCAAAGCACTGCCCTCAGGGGACTGGTGGGTTGTGCAGCCCCTCTCACTGCCTTCCCACTTGGTCTGGTGGGAACCCTGGGGACAGGAACCACACATGTCTGGCTTCTCTCAAGGACCTGTTGAAACCCAGGACACCTTTTGCACCTGACAACTTCTATCCTGCTCCCCTCTGAAGTGTCCGAGGCACCCCTCCATACCTGACCAATGCGGCTCCTCCTAATCCTGACCTCCTGTCAGTGGTGTGCTGTGGTGTCAGAAACCAGGAGGTTGGTGAAGGGCCGCAGATCAAACAGCTAGGATGCCTCATACACTATTCTGGCCCGCCCCAGGCTCCTAGGCACCCCCAGACACATACTAGATAGCTCAAAGGCCCCAATCAGCAAAAATGGCAGATAATCCAGACTCATACATACACACAACACTCACACACTCACCACCAAAACACACATCCTTCTAACACTCTATGTACAAAACCACCTAACTCCCCTAAACCCAAACAAACCCCCACAACCCACCCCCACCAAGGCAGCAAAAGAAACAAAGATATAGCCTAGCAGTTTTATAGAGCACAGACTCTTGGATCTATAGATATGGCCCTACTAGACAGAGCTCAAAATATAGATAAAGTGCAAACAATCCATACAGTTCTGGATTCAACCTCACAGCCCAAAGTGTCCAAGACCGGGGAACCTCTCACTGACCCCGGTCTCAGGGCAATAGATTTTTACATGAGGCACAATATATTAATAGGCGCAGTACACAAGGACCACTCCTCGGTTCCCAAAGAAGCCTCTCTCATTGACTCTAGTGGGCCTGGAGAGGAATAACCAGTACTTTTAAGTCCCTCCAAAAGTCACCAACAGTCTGGCCCCCCTTTAACGATTATCCTGTGGTGGGGGGATAGCCAGAAGATGAACAAGGCTGCTCCATGACCAGTAGTCAGTCGACTGACAGAGCAGATGGCAGATGAAAGTTTGCACCAGGGCACCTCCACGACCTCTCGCTCAGCTGAAGTCGCCCTTTGCCCTGGGAAGTCTGCACGGCAATGCCCTCTACACCCATGTGTTCCCAGGAAGAGAGCTGTGTCAACCACCAAGCCCCACTGTCTAAGAGGCCCTCTCACTTGATGGTAAGAGAGGCACCTCTGATCTAGAAGAGTCTAGGTACTGACCATACCTAGGGGCACACTCCAGGTGGGTACAAGATCCGTTGTGCTCAGGAGGAGGCTTTGGCAAGTCAGCCCCTTCGAAGTAAAGAGCACCTCCTAAAATGATTGCAAACAGCTTCAGATCCATGGCTGCTGCAGGGACACAGTTCTGCAATGGAGGTGAAAAGAAGACAGGACACGAGCAACCGACTGCTCCTTCCTTCAACTGCTCCAACAAACAGGTAGGGATCCAAGGGAATCTAACCTAAAAAACAAATAAGCTAGCTCCTATGCTAAATTCACTGCCCAGCTCTGCCTATAAACTAAAAGCCCTACCTAAAACCCTATCTTGCTCAGGACTGCTAAACAAATTTAGGATTGCAGGCCAAAATACCAGTCCAGGGATCAAGCAGGATGAAATTAGCTCTCCTAACAGTTAACACAGGCCAAAATGATATGGAGAGGTTAGGTTGCTCTTCTGCCCGGGAGCATGCAGAGGTTAGCACAGCACTGCCTCCATCTTGCTCCTCCTCCCCCCTCTTACTAAACATTCCACTGATAGGTAACAGGTCACGAGTGGTTTCAGGCCAACAAACTCAAACATGGGTGGTAATAGAAACAAAAGGATAGCCAAACAAAATGGACAAACTGTCCAAATCCTTGCTAAAATGTTAGCATCTAAAATTACTTGGGCCTTGGCTCATCTAATTTGCCCCAAATAAGTTAGCTTTATGCCAGCTAGATCATCAGGTGATCATCTACATGAACTGCCACATATTCTTCCTGTATCAGGGGACTCCACAGTCCTGGGGCCTTGGTGTCCCTAGACACGGAGAAGGCTTTTGATAGTGTTAGTTGGCAGTTTCTTTTTTCCAAGTTGAGTATATTCAGTTTTTCTGACTCCTTTCTCAACTGGTTACGGGTCCTGTACTTGGTTTCCAGTGCTAGAATTTATTGTAGTGGTGTATTACTGTCTTCCATCAAGCTACATTGTGGAACCATGAAGGGTTGTCCTTTATCTCCCCTTTTAGTCAATCTATTCCTTGAACCCCTGTTATACAAGTTTAGGAACAATCCACTTCTCACTGGTATACCTGTTGGCATGAGGTTCCTACAGCTGTCGGCTTATGCCAATGACATTCTTTTGCATGTAACACACCTGGTCACGTCTATACCAGCTGTGTTGGAAACTATCCAATGGTTTGCTAAGGTTGCCAACTACAAACTTGATACCAACAAAACACTTGTCATGCCCCTGAATGCAGTGGTTTTCAAGGCCGATGTGCTTGCAATAGGTATTTTCTGGGCTCCTACTCAGCTTAAATATCTAGGGCTATATATTACCACTAATCAATCCCAACTTAGAAAATTAAATTTGGATGACCTTTTATTGACCATCAAACAAGATCTAGAGGGAAATGGATATCCCTTACCTTAATATTATGGGGTTGAATCAATATTATTAAAATGAATATATTCCTTTTTTTTTAAATCCCCTGAACATGCTCAACATTTATTGGGTTACCCACTTTAGGGTAAATCTCCCAGGGCACAGGAAATTAGAGCACAAGGAAAATGCCGCAAGGAACTAGAGTGACACCAAATTGTGCTGCATACAGTAGGAGAGCATAGCCCACCCAAGCAGTCCCCCTTGATTTTCTGCAGGGGGCTGCACCCCCTCACACCCCCCATTACATATAATCACCTCCACCCAGCGCATCCTGTGGAGCAGCACACAAACTCACAGAGAAGAAACACCTGAAGACACTCACAATGCACTGAAATCCTGGTCACTCCTATCACTTTCGCACTAATCACGACACCCACATTCTGATGCTCCATGTTCCACTCCCTATTGATGGTATACCACATTTAACTCTCCTTGAGTTGGTTCCGAAAAGTCCATATCCTGATCTCTAACTTTATTTGATTAGATAAACACCCTAGAAGGGCCTAAAATAAGTTGTCTGTCTGTAAAAGAATGGGGGCCTCTGGTTACCTTACTTTGCAACATACTATTTTGCTAACAATGCTATCAAATACCTTATGTGGTCTGTGTGTAAGGCAGATAAGCTCGCCTCTCAGTACATACCTATTTGTATGGACATTGAATTAGATGTCATAGCGAAATTAGGGTGGTCACCTTCTGCACTGCCTTTTGTTAGCCTTCATTCTATACCTAAAGAGGTCTGAGACTTTGCCATCGGCACATCTCTTAAAGTCCATATGCAGTTGGATAGGGCCTTGCATTACTCTTTCACCAAAGATGTTTCCCGGCCTATATTTGGGAACCCTAATTTCAGGATGGGGGATAAATGTCTCACCATAAACTGGTTTCCTCAGTTGGACATTGACAGTGTGTGCCACTTGCTTCAAGAGGATAACTTCATGCCTCTACAAGATCCTTTTTGCACTTTTCAGTTGGATAATAGATTTCTTTTTAAGTTATTTTGACTTAAACACGCTATCATCGCTCACTTCAGTCCAGGACCCTGGCATACTGACTATTGCTAATTTTTGGATGTGGCCATTGATTTGGCCCCTCAGCCTCATGTAGTCTATCAGTTGTACGCCTTGTTTCTTGAGTGCTTATTCCCTCATATCAATGGCACATGTCACTATATGGCATGGGTTTTCCCTTCCAGACAGTTTGATTGGGGCCTCATCTGAAGGGACTTGCACATTTACAGTACTAGTGATAAAAAACGGCTCACTCAGTTTAATGTATTTCATAATTTATATTACACCCCTCAATGACTGTTCAATATAGGTCCTATCCAGTCCTCAAATTGTACCAGATGTGGCGAGGCTGAAGTACCCTGTATCACATTTTTTTGGGAGTGCTGCAAAGTTTTGCCCCTTATGGGAGAACATTAAAGTGAAAGATGGACCCCTTTTGGGTATTGACCAACTATTTTCTCCAGAGTTGTGCATCCTAGGGGATTACAGTAAGGTTTCAGTCAAAGAATGAAAATACTCCATGGCCAAGATTTTGATTTTGGTTAAGTGGGTCATGCTAAGACGCTGGCTGGATCAGGATACCAAAGGCCTGATTCTAAAAGCTCCCATGGTGGTGCAAGGGGCTTGCATCCAAATGATTGCCACAAAGTTCCCCTAGTACCAAATGATGCCCCAGGATCAATTAACAAAGGCAGACTGTGCCTACCTTACACAGCCTGCACCTAACGGTGCTTGCACCACCCTTGCACCATGCACTGTGCTGTGGCATGGTGCCAGGGGCTTTCGGCAGATGTAGGCTGCCAAAGCCCCTGAAGTGCAATTCACAAAACTTTCCTGGTGGTGACACTTCTAAGTATCCTAAGACCAGCAATGGCTGGTCTAAGGGTACTTAGAATATTCACTATTGGGGTAGTTGACCTAGTAGCTGCAGTGTGTCGTGATCTTCCCTTCCCAGACCTTGAACATTGTCTAAATAAATAATTAAATGCCCCTTTTCCCTGGTAGTCTAGTGACCCCTGAACCCTGACCATTGTAAAATTCAATTATAAATTGCCCCTTTCCCCTTGTAGTCTAGTGGTCTCCCTCCCTGAACCTCAATCATTATAGAAATAAAAAAGAATTTGACCCTTTACCCTGGCAGTCTTGTTCCCCCTATCCTGATGACCTCAAAATTACTGTATCAATCAATACCTGGAGGTCTAGTGGACTCCCCATCCCCCCCCACCTGGCAGTGCCCTACCACCTCCAAACCCATAAGGGAGCTAGCATCTGGCACAGTCCAGCCCTCACCACCGTGGCCAGCTACTGACTGAGCTCTGAATGAGCACTCAATGGCTGGCCTGTCAGCGCAGCAGTGGGATTTCCACTTGCGACGCCGGCGACCTGGGTTCGGGAACGGACCCGAGTCGTCGGAGGGCTGGCTAGGGGGAGAGGGATCGAGCATCCTATGGACTGCTCTCCTTCTCGGGGAGGGTCGGGCAGCACCTGGGCATTGGGACCCCTGGCGGAGGCTGGGGGGCACTCACGCTGCCAGCCCGCTTACATCGGGGAGGAGGTGGGGCGGGGCCGCTGGTGTCATTGCATGTCCCGCCTCCGGGGAGGAAAACTAAGGAGAAAAAAGGAAGGAGGAGGAGATCCTCCGTCTAGGTGAAGCCTCCCGGGGCTTCAATTCACCCTCCGCCCGACTCCCTAACTAGTTACTGGTCTCCACGGCACTGGAGCTAGGGGGTACTAGGCAGCCATGCCCCGCTTCCTGAGGGAAAGCCAGGGGTGACCGGGAGGGGCGGCAAATGGGCAGGTGGTGGGAGCTCCGGGGGGCCGTGACTAGGCTGAAGGAAGACGGAGGACTCCCCCAAAAAAAAAAAAAATGAATGAGCGCTCACCACTGAGTACTGAGACTCAGGCCCTATATCTTACCACAGGGATTTATTTAACTCCAAAAACTGATTAGCGTTTTGCTCATAAAAGTGCTAAATCATTGTGAAAATGCATAGCACTTGCCTCACTGTGTTTAACAAACACAACACTTCTGGAAAACCTGTATAAATACTTTCTGTACAGTTAGCATTGTCGCAAGAAAAAAACTGCTAATCAATTATTTAAAACCCTGTACCAAGAGTGGCTACACAAACTTCTTTTTAATTTACTGTACACTTGGAGAAAATGATTGCCAGTGTCTGTCCTATGCCTAGTTCCTATGAAGCGAAATGGTGCAGTATGCACAATTATATTCTCTTTAGTTTGACCTGGAGCGAGTGACCCTATTTCCCACCTGCTTATTGTAGTTAAAGCATAATCATTTGGCTGCCTACTTTACATTGTCACTTTCCTGAGATTTTACCTTATTGTCATGTGTGTATTTTCTATCGTTCCGAAAATTGACCTGTATATGTTCCACACTACTGCCCAGTAATTGAATATGAGAATTGGAGGGGGGGGGGATGTGGCTTTGTTCTTCTGTTCAAAATGTATTGCATAAAGGAAAATAAGAAAATAAAAAAAGGACAAACTGTCATCCTGAGGAGATAGTAACCCCATATGGAATCGGAGGAGGACCTCATAGCATCTCCCTCATGGCAATAAAATCATCCCGAACCTCTAATATATACAGCAACCAAGGCTGCCATCCCATTTGGAATTTAGGCAACTCATGTTGCATAGCAAAAGTGATCTTCTCCAGTATACAGTATATTGTACTATTGTTTGCCATAGCACCAAGATGGGAGGGGGGGGGTCTGATTTTTACCAGTTCTTTGTAATACCCTTTATTGCTGCTACACAAAACAATTGAAATAAGGAAGTGTTTGTCTTTCCGTTAATGTTGTCAGGGATTTTCAAAAGTAGTGAAGTCTGAGGGATGAAATGTCCACAAATTTGCTCAAACATATTACAGAGATCTGCCAGTATTATATCAAAATCGGATAGGCCAAAAAAATGTGCAGATGAGAAACCACTGCCTCCCCACAGTCCCCCCAGTAATGGGTCCCAAAGTGGAACAGATACTTCCCCTGGATTTTTAGAGTTATAACAAAATGCAATACTGCTTTCCAGGGGAAATCTCTCCAGATATGAGACAATGCTATCCTGCGATAAGACCACAGTGCCACAGTCCCCTGCCAATCTGTGATTTCCTGTCCCAATACTGCCTGTCAGAGATCTCAAACATGGACAGTAAGGACATCTGCTTTCCCATGAAGAAACTTATGAAGTGAAGAAATCAATGATTTCGGAAGATGTTCCAGAAGAGCGTGTTGCAGCAAGGCCATAAAAGCGGAGTCTAAATCACAACTGGGAGCATCCCCAATATTAGTTTACAGAAAGGAGCGGACCTGCAAGTATTCGATGAAGTCAGAATTCCTTAGGTTATATTAAGTGACAAGTTTTACAAAGGAGTAGACCCCAGATGACAGAAATTGAAATATATATATATATATATATATATATATATATATATATATATATATACACACACACACACACACACATATATCAACCCCTTCTGCTCCCAGTTCCAGAAAGCAGTATCCAAGATACTTGAGTGGGTATAAAGGAAGCATCAAAACATCATCACTAGAGAGAGAACATGAATAGGAAAGGAGTCTTCCTGAACACCTGGCAAATTAAGATATCGGTACCACTGCTTGAGGGCCTCCAAAGTATAAAGTTTATTACTAGTAAGAGAAAGACAAGGTTTTGAGAAAGCGAACAATGACTTACAAAAATGGGGCTTAGTATTGCTCTGTTATCTCAATCCATTTCCAGACTGAAGATTACTGGGAAGACACCCAATACAACACTGTTCTAAGCTGGGCCGTCTTATAGTAATACTCCAAATTGGGTAATGCCAGGTTCCCCTTTGACTTAAGAAGTTGGAGAAGTTGGAAATGTATACAAGGCTTCTTCCTTCCCCAAGACAAATTGAGAAATTGCCCCATTCCACATCTGGCAAAAAAGAAGGAGATGGAGACAATGGTAGGATTTGTTAAAAAAAGAACAGAAGACAGGGGAGGGCATTCATGCAAACAAGATCAATCTTTTGAATAAACACAAGATGATTAGTGGCCAGTTCTGCTGAATTGCAAGATTTCATGTGTTATTGGGGTATAGTTAAGTTTCCATAGGAACTGAACGGCTTAGAGCCACTTGTGGTCCAAGGTACTTCAGAGATGGTAAATACCTAGAAAAAGCAAATGTTGAGGCTATGGGATCTATGCACAAATGCCTACAAGCCATGTAAGAGCAGTGTGTAGGCATTTCCTTGTCTGAATGTTGTGCAGTGGTGACCTGCACACCACCGGCAGCATTCACCATAGGCACGCTAGCGCCCTGCGCAGTGGATCCCTTGGCTGACTGCACTGTGCTGGGGGAAGGTTGGATGTGTGCTGAGGGCATGCCACATGCTGCGCCCATGCAGGATGGCTTTCTGCACTGGGATGGTGCTGAAATTTGTACTCAAGGGAGGACCCTGCTGTAAACATTTACACATACCCCCCACTGGTTATAGGTGGGGTGCAGCAGCAGCAAGTTCCCCCCTGCACACAGCTACCACAGCCTACTGGGCCATCTGGGAGGGCCAGGGCTGGCCATTTGGACAAAAGCCCTTTGTTTAAGCAATGTATGGTGTCGCTGTCCCAGGACCCCATGCCAGCATGCAGATGGGGATTCACTAAGGAACCCTGGCCAGGTATCCTATTGACATCCTGCACCCCGCGAGGGGGTGGGAGCATGGACTGGAAGCCAGCGGTCATGAATGCCAACCAGTGCATGCCTGTGCAGGGGTGTGGAGCCACGTGGACGAGTTACATGTGTTTCGTGTTTAATTCCTGCCTGTTAGTGCATTGGGCTCATGAGCTGAAGGCAAGTACCTGTGGCTTAGCCTCTCTGTTTTAAAGGCAGTAAGCTAATAGCCTGACAGTCAGCCAAATGTCTGTGACAGAGACCAAAATGCTGGAGTGGTAGTATCAGGAGCAGAACAATATATCAACAGGTTATCTGCTTATAAAACAAGTTTGTGCGACTGACCAATGATTACAGGACCAGTGATGGAGGGGTTCTGGTGAATTATGTTGGCTAGGGGTTCCAAACAAAGAGAGAACAGAAGAGGTGAAAGGGGACAGCCTTGTCTCATACCACAGGATAAAGTTATTAAAGAGGAAAGAATGCTGTTTACTCTAACGTAAGCTGAATTAGAATGAATAAGGAATGAAGGAGCTCTTAGAAAACTGCAGAGGAATGAAAACTCTCCTAAGTATAATGAAAAAAGTCCCAATACATCTGGCACCCTTTTCAGCATCAAAACTTAGTAACAGGAAAAGAGATGAAGAGGTAGTATCATGATGTAGAATGTGTAGGGTATGCTTTATATAATCTTGAGTTTGTAGAGTGGGAACGAAACCTGTCTGATCAAAATGGATAAGGGAAGAAGTGCCTCCTAGTAATGGGCTAAAACAGCTATAAAAAATTGTAGCAAGTATTAAGAATTGAAATAGGATGGTACAACTCAGGGCATGAAGATTCCTTACAAGGCTTCAAAATTGCCTTCTGCCACCTCACTTGGCTAGTTTAAATGCCCATCAATGTAACACTCAAACCATCTATTGAGTACTGCTACTCACTTATAAGACCCTATATGTCTCTGGCCCTGGCTACCTGACTGATCTCCTTTCACCTGCCATTGTGGTCCATTCTCTCCCATCCTCCACCAGGGGCCTCCTTGCAGTTCTGAAGGCCAGGCTGAAATCCTCAGGTAACCAAGCATTCAAGGTGGCTGGCTCAGCCTTCTGGAACTTGCTTCAAAGCTCCGTGAGACCCCGTTGGTGGAGGCATTCAAGAGGGGTCTGAAAACTCAGCTTTTCAAACTGATATTCCTGGATTAATTGCAGCTGTTTTTAAGTACTTATTTGTTAATTTTTATTTAGGAATGTTTATTTATGCTTGAATTTAAACTTTTACTTGTATAACCCTTTACAGCTTTGATTTATATGTTGTTGTTATTTCACTCTGCCTGTTTTTTGACTTCTGTAAGGCACCCAGAGCTCCTGGGATTGGGAGCCATATAAATAAAATTTAGCGTGCCTATCTTATCTTCCTGGATGAATGCAAGCCATCTTCCTGGTACAAGCTCTGTTCACTTCAGGTGAAGCCCCAGTCCTCAATGTAGCCATACCCCTCCTCACTGCACCATTCCTTCAGCCATGAGTTGAAGGCCTTAGTGCAGAGCTCCCTCTCCTTCTCCTGTAGTGGACAGGCAGCACTTCTTGGAGGGATGGAAAGCATATCCAGCAGAGCACGAGGGCTCTAGGAAGGAAGACGGAGCTGGATATAATATCTACCTGAGGATGAATGACCTAGCTCTGAAAGAGACAGGAGCAGTGCAGGAGCAGTATAGGGAGCTGGGAAGGGTCTTAGGCAGGTAGCAAGCACTGTAGTCATTATGGGGAAGTCGCAGTTCCTGAAAAAAGTCCTGTAGTTGGATCTGCTCTACATGAACCTCAGCAGCATACATGTTAGCATAATAAATCTGAAACCCTTGTTATATTTGTGACATTTGTTTGACATATCTTGGACTGTCTGTATTATTTTTCTTAATAAAAGTGGCTTGTACCCTTCTTTTTCAGGCACGGTGAGCCAACAGCTGAGATGCTCGCAGGCCCCCGTCATGATAATACTGTCCCAAATAACACAGAGCTAACTCAGTTTTCATGCATGGCTATAATATTCTGGAACTCACATTGCATCTTTTTGCATTGGGGGGGACTGAAGAAATCCTTTCTTGGTGGAGAATGGTCAATTATTCGGTCAACTCCTTCATGTGAGCCTCGCAGCAACATTTAGTTTTGAGCTGCATAGGAAATTAATTCCCCCTCAAACACAACCTTTATACTGTAGTATCCTGGATTTTGTTGTTAAAGAAACCTCTGAAGATTCAATATCCTGGAGGATAATTGGAAAAGTTTCCCAAACCAATCGTATGAAACGTATCACATTTGGACAGTGATTGGAATACCATGAAGACCATTACAGCGACAAAATTGGTAGGTAACTGCAATGGTCCCTGGTATTCCCAGCACTGTTGTCTCAGGGGATATTGCCCCCTCCACAAATCAACTCCGACTTGGAGTTGGTTATCTATAGTGCAGGGAGTGCAGGGGGCAGAGCTCCCCGAAAAAAACACTTGCTTTCCCGGACAGCACAAAGCCGACTGTCAGCATTGTGCCATCGCTGTAATGCTGTTCAACACAATTCGTATCACTGCGGCATGGTCTAACCCTTATGAAAGAGGGTCAGACTGTTTTAAAGCACCAATGATGCATATAATGCTCCAGTCCAAGGTACAATGAAACCAGCATTGGGGCATGATATGAATTAGGAGCAATTCCAAATCAAAGATAAGTGCTCTTTAGTAACATAAACTCTATAGAAACTAGCAGATATACTGAATGGGGATAAAAATAATGGGTGTAGCCATGACCTGTTGGATTTAAGGTGTGCCAGATATCTATGCAGTTTAAAAGATCCAAATGATTTTGCAGTACTACATAGCACCATCTGTTGAGGTAGAGAAGTTGAACTGGTATCCAAATGGGGAATCTAGCATTATTGTAAGGGTCTCAGGAATGCTTAAATTTGATTGGTTGTTAGCATTCTGACAGCCTTATGTTAATCTTCTTATTAATGTAATTGTACAACCTAATCACAAAAGGATTAATTTGTGTGGCACTAGTTTTATTAAAAATTCCACTGTTAGAATTCAGAGACGCCATTATGTTTACTGATTGTAAGAGGAATTTTCTCCAGAATTGTATAAATAAAAACACTGCTTGACTGAAATAAAGAAATCCCACTGGCAGGCAGCAGTCATCATCAAAATAAATACAAATTTAAGATGTTTAACAGTGTAAAATTCCTTGTGTCAAAGTAAGAAACGAACATACGCACACACAGCTACAGCATCCACTACAGCATTGCTGCTTTGAACAAGCTAATCCACAACCTGGCCAATATCACAGTTTCAGAGTGCCAGCACCTCCCGGTGACAGTCACACTAAAGTACTATTCCTGTGGGTTTTTGGTGGCCACATATCTGTGTTGATTGTGAGCCTCTGCCGCAAGTCAGTCAATCAATCATTGTGCAATCACAATAGGGACACACCTCTGACAGCAGAGGCGAGGGCAAGGAACAGGAACTGGATCCTGTGTTGAAACTCTCACCTGTGAAGCACCTCATGTGTCATCTGCCAGCCCAAAGTAACTACCAGGCCTGTGCACAACCATGTTTAGTGGGTGAGGCTGTGGGAGGGATTAAAAAAAAACAAAAAAAACACTTTCTTTTGGCCTCTTATCATGACATGCCTGATCTCCACTCTCTCATGAAAAATTTATTTGCATGTCTGGTTTTACTTGTTGCCCAGAGCAGCCTGACTTCCCGCTGACAGATGCTATTTTGCTGTAGAACTGGCCTTGTGGCAGAAGCCAATATGTAAATTAGGATCTGACATCAGCAGGGGATATAATGTTGGCCAAGATCCTCTCTCTGTCTTTGGGTTTAGGAATGCGTCCACCAAATTGTTGTGAAATTAGTCATGGAAATGAGAGTGCCAATCCCTAAATCCCAATGCCTTCCATATTAATTAATTTGTACTTCCCTCTCTTGGTATATAAACCTGTTACATGATGGGGCTCTTCATGGGGCTGGGCACTGCAACATTTCCTCAACACTGCAAAAGTTGTTGTGGTTTAACCCCATTCTTCAGTGTAGAAAAATCTCCAACATATCCCTTACAGAAACAATTATATGAAATGTTTTCCTGCTGCACACATAAAACTACCAATGAGATATACAAGCTGCAAGCATGATTTAGATGTTAAATTGGAACTGATTGCAAGCATGTGGCATGTGTGCAGCAAGCAAGTGTGGAAAGAATGCTTTTTATGTTAAATTGGAAAGGACTGCATGCATGTGGCATGCATGCAAAAAGGAAGTAGTCACTGATAACTGCACACATAAAAGTTAAGTGAGTTCTACAGGATCACACCATATACAAATGGGAGTTGATGAAATTCAAACCTAGGTCTTCAGGTCTCCAAGTGTCAAGTTTGTAGTTCAGTGTCTTACACCACTAAGCTATACTGCCTGCATACATATTACTCACTTGTACTTCAGTACAAATCTGCATACCTCTGCACACATGCAGCATGCTTGTAGCCACTGCTATACTTTTTAGTTTTCTTGTCCCCTCTCATCTCAGCTGCACCGCTGAACTGTAGCACACATACCAGTGGAAACACATGTGGTTCTTCCTACCCCCAATACATACAGTTACCCACAAAACTACTTAATTACTTCTGTATGGCCTGTACTCCTACTATTTTCTTTCCATAGTTTTGAATATTTTTATGTAAACAGACTTTAAGGGGCAAACACAAAAGTAGCAATAACTTGATACTCACCCACATGGCCAGTCTCCCCCACCATGCACACACACTGCAGCAGGTGCAGCCATGCCGCTACAGACAACCCATCAAGTATAGATATACATCAAGAGTCGCTTTACCTGTTTACTAGGGAGCCAGAGGCAGGGGTAGAAATTCATTCTCAGGTGCTAAATTGGTACAAGTAGATACAATGGTTTCCACTGTGTTCTGAGGTACTGTATCTCCATGTTTCAGGATGTGTCCTGATCATCATGAGGGTCAGTGTCCTCATTGTCCCTCATTTTGAGTGTCCATGTCCCTCATTCAGTGACACAATGTGAGGTATGGTACATGCTTCCAAGATCCTACTCAGCACAAAGAGTGCTGAGCATGGCCATAGTATATATGCCCCATATAGAACAACAAAGGGAAAGTAATTGAGCCAAAATCATGGAGAAACACATTTGTAGTACTAAATATGTATACTGGGATTTGCATGGCCCAAAACAAAAAGGTCAGGCTTCACAACACAGAGGCCCCTCTTCATACATCTGGGATGGGGGACATTGGCTGACTATATCATAGGCATTTAATGCAGTAAGCAAACAATACTTTACAAATTAATGGAAATTTAATGAAAAAATCAAAAGCCATTAAACAACTTGCAAAAGGATCAGAATTAATGAGTTTACCAAATATGAATGGGAAATCAATGAAAAATGTATTTTAATGGCTCTAACTGCTAGCAGTACTATGAGAAATAGAAACTGATGTGTTTTTTTGATGAGATTTGCACCAGCTTAGTTGCTGCACACATGGCAAGCATGCAGCATGTGAACCTGATGTGAATTTTAAATGATGTTCATACCAGCTGAACTGCTGTACTCATGTTTTTCTTTTTTGGAACTTTATTTATCCTCCTATTGCTGGACCACCTGACTCTTTCCAGTGGGGATGCTGAACTTACCATCTACCTCCTACCTGAAGGCTCAGTCCTACCTGTCGGGCGGGGCTGCTCCACTCCATCGTCCTGGTGCCCATTCCCTCAGGTAAGCCCCCTGGGGTGGGGCCACCAACCTCCTCAGGTTCCTTTTTCTTTAAGTCTGTGCAGGCATCCGGGAAGTGGAGGAGCCCTGACAGTAGCCAACGCACTCAGCTAGGGTGTGGGGGGTAGTCCCTGATCCCCACCATCGCCTACTGGCAGCTGTGGTTTTCTACCTTATTGGTTGCCCCAGAGGTGTAGCATGCAATGCTTCCTGTGTGGCACCACTCTCTCCTGCCACTGGAAGGTGCCAGTGCCCCTCCCTCTCTTACATCCCATTGTGCCAATACTACCACCAGCTGCCACTAGCAGCCACTGCTGCACCGGGACCCCCAAGAGTCCACCTCTGAGGGAGGAGAGCAGTTCAATGGATGCTCAATTCTCTCCCTTCCCTGCCAACTCCCAATTGCCCAGGTTCACTCCCAAACCCAGGTCATCAGCGTGGTGTGAGGCATGGCATCCAGCGCCTCAACCCTCAGTGCCACTGAGCCGGCAGCTGCACTCATGTTAAGTGTGCAACACGCGAACCTGATGTAATTTTTAGAAGATGTTCCCACCAGCTTACCTGCTGCACACATATCAAGCTTGCAGCATGCAAACCAGATTTGATTTTTAGACCTGGTTTGCATAGGTTCACTTTGTTTATGTGAACCACTTGCAAACAATACACAATTTAGCATGTAGCATGCATTCTGCATGTACGCAGCACACATATATTTCTGTAAGGGTACCCCTGACCAATTCATATCAATTTCCCTAGTGCATGTCCCTTCGCTGTGTTTGAACAGTAGCTGACTGTCCACCCTTTTAATTCCCTTAAAATACTTAAAAAATGTGTCATTATATCTTTCCATTCCCTTCTGGTCTCAGATAAACACATGTTCAGCAAGCTCAACCTTCCATCATAGGACTGTCCCTCCTGGCTCTTCTTTTCTTAGCCCTCCTCTGCACTGATTCCAGGTGATCTCTGTTCTTCTTAAGATGAGGGCTCCAAAATTGCATGCAATACCCGAAGTGTGGTTTTACCAGGATCTTGGAGGGGTAGGATCACTTCCTGCCTCTTGCTGGTTAAGCCCATGACAATATAGCCCAGCATTCTCTTGTCTGTTCAAGTCTGGTCTTTTTTGTTCTACATCTTCTGCATACTCAGGGGCATCAACAAGACCAAACAGACAGAGTTGTTTGATCTGGATTCCTCTAGCAGGACATTGGAACATGCCCTGAAACTCAGTGGTGGTAAATTCAGGGGAAACCTTAGGAATCCCTTCTCCCAGATGGTGGAAAATCTATGGTTTAGCCTTTCAGTGGAGACAGTGGTTTGAAGATGCTGTATGCCTTTAAGGTAAGCCTGAGCAAGATTCTGCTTACCAAAGGACTCACTGGATAGACTAGGCAGCAGAGTGGTTAGGGAACCCCTATAAATGAGTACTTGTTTATAAAGCATACTTATTTATGCCTCCTTATGAAGCAATGGGGCAGACATGATCAAGGTAGAGTCTCTTCTGACCTTAAATTACAGTACAGTTTTAATGTGTAATGCTACACTCACCATCTCTGCCCACTCCAGTTACCTGATATAGTATTGCCAATGCACAGCATTTACTAATTCTAGCCAATATGTGTAAAGACCTGTTGATAGGATGTAAACTCTAACTACGGGCCCATTCTTTCTCATAAGGACATACACAACACACTTTGTTTTACTGAAATCAGATTTTGCATCACATTTGAATGGATAAAACATGGACACATGGCCAATTTTAAATCAAGCGACAGACAGCAGACTAAAGCAAATGGGCAACAGTGAATGCTTAACATCAACTCTTCTGCAGGCAACTAGTTAGCAGTACAAATAGGAAATGGCAGACACAGCAGCCCCCCCCCCCAAAATCTAAATGTCTAATTATATAAATATTGACTGCAGTTTTGGAGCTACTGATAAACCTTCCTGTTTGTTGTATCTACTGTATGTTTACATTACTATTGTGCAGACCCTGTAGATTTTGTACAGACGTTATTGTATTCCAACATGCTGTCTATGTATTTTATTTGATGTATTTAAGCCCATGCTGTCTCCACCAGGTTGCACCTGGAAATAATCCTTAGCTCGGTATGCCTTTCCAGATCCAGAAATTTTAAATAAATAAAAAAAAAAATGCAGAATCTACTGTATAATCATTTGAACTAAAATATTTGCCTTCAGTGTACAATACTTAAATAAGCCTTGGGTCTAAGGCATAATAATGCTGTCCTGGTGTCATTTATAAGTGTTGTTGCATGAGTTAACCACCATTTGCTGAATTTTCAAGGGATCTGGCCCAGTGTGCATGAGTGAAATTACAATTTTGTTCCTGAATGTCAGACTTGCAGGAGTGTCATATATATTCATAAAGGATTGCTATGGGCCTCCTAGTGAGAACAACATGTGCTACTTGTCTGGGCTCACACCATAGGAAAAGGGATGGGAATGTAATTTGCCTGCTCATGCATACTATATATTTCATTTAATTTAATTTCCACTTTAGAGTTTATACTTGTAAGCAAGATGAGCATTACTGCCCATTTTCACAAGTGACAAGTTTTACATTTATAACAAAGACATTCAAATACATATAGTAAATTCACAAACAATTAATAAAACACATTAAATAAAAACAAAATGAACAGAGCTTTCATATAGGTTCAATTGCAAGTACAATCACTTATAGTATAAAGCCATGATTTTAATTTGTGGTTAAAAGTTGACAGAAGAACAGTTGGAGATGGTGATAAGTACTGAATTTAAGAAAAGCAGGCCTTATATTGTAATGTTTTTATATGATGTAGCAAAATGCCCTCTCTTGTGCTTTGGACTTAGGGTGCCTATGTACACAGCAGATATCCCCCTCCCCACTGTCACTAAACTTCCAGGAAAGGATGAAACACTTTAGGAAAACTTAATGTTAAAACTAGACTCAATGGGGTGGATTGAAAATCTCTTGGGCATGGTGACACCTATTCATTACAGTTAATGGGCCACTTTTGTAATTTCTTTTTTTGGTGCACAGAAGCCCAAATGTGTCTCATAGTAGTTATAATGAACAGCCCCAACTACTGTAGATAAATATGGGTATCTAGAATTTGTGCAAGTCTTGCTTTGCCCCCTATGGACCTAAAAACAGAATTATGAAAATGGTCCATTATTTTCAGTTAGCAAATGCAAGGAGTCATTTAATGTTGCCATGTTCAGCAGCCCGATGGGAATGGAAGTCCATTGCTAGCTCTATGGAATGATGGGGACTCCTTTACCATCACTCATCAAACAGGGCTGGGGCGCATCTGTTGTTGTGCTCCCTACCCACTCAGCATCAAGTCCCATTACCCTTAATGATAGGCACACACTGTTAACCTTTAGAAAAACACACAATTCAACTACATTGTAGGAAGTGACACATTTTACTACATTTTAGCTGAAGGCTGTTTAACAATTATGCTCATCAAAACCTAGTTTCAATATAAAATAACAAGACTGAAGTCTAATACACAATGATATTATTTTACAATAATTTCAGTTTGGATTTCATACATTCTGAAGTTATGCAGAGAATTGTCAATACTTCTTGAGATAAAATGTTGAATGCCAGTCAATCTCTAGATGAAATTGTCACAAAAATTGTAAACTCTCATTTGGTAATCTTTGTTAAGTTCCTTTGTAAAGTGTAGAACTGATGTTTAAAGTCTGTAGCTCTGACGGACATATGTACCCACACATACCATTATTTCTGTGGCATTTTGATTATTTACATGCAGTTTCCCTACTGTATCGTTCAACTATCCTCATTGTTCATTTATGCTGTGTTTTCAGGGTACCATATTTCCTATCACATTTGCTATTATTTGTTCATTCATCCTCAACCTCAAACATTCTTTATTCTGTATTTAGTGCAAAGCCACAACCAGCTTGTCACTCTTTTGGAACTGGTTCAGCATCATCTTTGCTTGCGTCATGGTCTGTTAACTCAGAAACCTCAGCCTCGCCTGCTTGCCTTAACTTTTTCTCAATCTTTGCTACTCGTTGTTTCAGTTTCTGCTGTGCTCCATCATACTCAGCCAAAAGTCTGGCAAACTTTGTTTGCAAATTTTCTACTGTTCCTTCCATTTGTGTTACTTTCTCCTCTAAATCTTTAGGGTCAGCTCCAGCCTTTGCAATATCTAGGTCCAGCAGCCCATCCTTCATCAGAATTTGTCTCCCTTTCTCTTCCAGTAGTGCTTTTGCATCTGGATATTCTGTTAGGGCTTCCATAAGGTCATCTTTAGAAAGACAAAACAGATCTGAATATCCAATGCTTTTGATGTTTGCGGTTCTTCGGTTTCCAGCTTTACTACCCTTGATGTTAAGAATACTGATCTCTCCAAAGTAGCTGCCATCACTCAACACTACAAACTGTGTTATGCCATCATCTGCAACCACAGCTAACTTTCCTTCTTTGATGATATACATCTCTCTACCAATATCTCCTTTGCGGCAGATGTAATCTCCTGGACTGTAGACCTGCGGCCTCAGTTTCAAAACCAACTCAATCAGAAGGCCAGCTTCACAATCTGCAAAGATACGAACTTTCTTTAGTGTGTCTAGGTGAACATTGATAGCAATCTCTGCTCTTAGTTTATCAGGAAGATACTTCAAGACCTCCCTTTCATCTACTGCTTTCTTGTTTGTCCATAAATAGTCAAACCACTTAATAACTCTTTTTTCCAAATCCTTGCTTACTTTTCGAAAGTGCATATACTGTTTGATGGCATCAATCCTTGACTGGAATTCTGCTCTTGCTGCATTCATATTGGAAATCATAGACCCTACATTACCAACAATGGTAGCAAAAATTAACACTCCTACCAAGAAGTCGACAACAACAAAGAAATATTCAGAGTCTTTTACAGGAGGAGGAGTCTCTCCAATAGTTGTCAGGGTTAGGGTTGACCAGTAGAGGCTATACACATATTTCCTTGCAAGCCGTGCAAATTCTGGATGAGAAGTGTTTGGATACACCCATGTGTCTTCACCAAATCCAATTGCCTTAGATATTGAATAGTAAACACAAGCATTCCAGTGAATAATAATCACAATGTACATGACAAGGTTGGAGATTCTGAAAATATTTGGGTAGTTGGTCCTTGTTTCTGTCCGCTGAAAAAACTCAAACATACGGGAAACTCTTAATAATTTGTTTAGTCTTAGTTCGGGATAATTTAGTCCAAAGTAGAGATACAGTATATCTGTTGGTATCATAGATACAACATCTAACTGGAACTGTTGGGAGATCTTATACTTGTCCCTCAATCTTTTTACATCTTTGACCAGTAGGCCTTGCTCCAGAAAACCTTGAAAAGAAAAAAAAAAAACAATACCTCAAAATGAATAGCTTGAAAGTGTGTTGTTCTATTTCATGCTTTTTCTATTTTATGTGTGTCCTTCTAATAGTTAGGGCACGGTACGATACCATAGAACACACAATAGGAAAACAATATAATTTTTAATAAAAAGTTAACATTTCCAAGGAAAAGCTGCATAACAGTCATCTAGGACATATTTCCAAATGCTAGAGTTTGTAACATCATGTGCATGGTTGCCCATGGAGGCATATTGGAGAGCTTCTATGTTCACACTGGTTCTGATACATACAGTGCAGCCCAAACAGATGAGTCACTCTGGGATAAAAGTGTCACAGTGCTGTGTGGTAAATTAGATTCACTACGACTGGGTTATATTGTATTGTTGAAGGATCTTGAAAGATGTCTGTCACAAAAATTGATATGCTAACTTTATCCAGGTGGGCAGCACTGTATGTCCCAAGTACAACTTAAACAAAATCCTATCTAAAACATTTTTCTTTCACCACATTATAGGTTATCATTGTGGGTATGACATTCCCAAAGAGTTGTAGGGGAGGAACAGAAGTGGAGCAAAAGGGCTTCAGGAGTCCAATCAAAAATCTTTGCTCCAACAACAGTATTTTTTTTGCATCCAGTTGTCAGGAGTGCACTATTCTTATCAAGAACAGACCAATAGGTTTCATTATACATGAGACTAAGCCTTGCATGCAAGCAATAATACTCGACAGGGTGGGCAGTATTGGGCAATACCGGACCGCCCAGGGGAGTAATGAGGCCTGACGCCGCAGGCGGAGGGCCTTATAGCTCCTGGAAGGTCTGGTATTTCCCATGCCACCCACCCTGGAGGGTATTATTGTGCTTAGAAAATGGGCACAGTGTCATTTTGTATAGGATTACAAAAAAAGTTAAGTAATTCTATACAAAATGACTACAGTTCAATCGTTTGTTCTTTCTTGGAAAAGTAGTCCCTCTATTACTGGCAGTAGAGGGTGCTGTAATGTTTGCTAATGTGCTTCAGTCCCCCTCCCTACCTAATTAGTGTGCTTCCTTTTTTCTTTTGGACCCAATTTATTTATTTATTCAAAGTTCTTTTAGTGAAAACGAGGGGTAGTGATGATGAATGGACAGACAAAAGCCATTAGTGGAGCGCCCGATCGGTGACTGGTAAACTGTAAGTGAAACATTTTTGGGTGCTGGCAGTTGAGAATATCAAGACATTTTAGGGTGGTGGAAGGTAAGCACATTGAGGCATTTTAGTTTTGATAATTGTGATGTGCTTCTCGGAGGTGGGGCATATATAAAAGGAAAGTGAGACAAGCAGCATTTCTTAGTTCAGCTGCTGTGTGGAGTCTCGTGCTGCATGGTCGAAAACAGAGTGGCAGGAGGCAGTTCCATGAGCTGATCGTTGTCACAGCTTTCTTTCTGTAATTCAGGTTTTCTTTTCTATTGATGGCTGCTTTTTTTTTTATATTATTTTACATAAAAGTAAGGCAGGCTGTTGGGGGGGGCGTTTCTCTTGCTGGTGGTGGCTGTATGTCTGGTTGCCATGAAGACGAGGAACGATTTCAGGAGTGAGTGGGCAGGTGGCTGACTGGACAATGAAGGAGGGAGAGCGAGTTCAACTGTGAAATATTAGAGGTACTGTTATAATACCGAAAAAAAACCTGTAAAGAAATAATACCACAAAAGAGCTCAGTTGCCCACAATGTGGTCGTTTGACTGGGGAGCGCTATGTCTCGCTTAGCGAGACAAAAAAATGGCAGCTATTTTGAATTGAGTTGCTGGGTTTGGGCCAATTAGAAAACAGGATTGACACTGTGATATTAGTTATGTTGGTGATGGGGGTCAGGTGACTGGCACTTTTTATTTGCTGGGTGTCTATTGAAAGTTAATGTACCCCTCTGGCAGGGGTGCTAGCCAATCAGAACCCAGCAAATAAAAAGCCCATTTTCTAATAAGTAGTAATGCACTCTGTACCTCCTTGGTATAGCAAAAATGGTAACTGATGCTTTTTATGAGGCGCATACTCTGAATTTTCTGGTTTGCACCTATTATCACGCTACTGCTATGTTCTACTTGTGTACTCTGTATTATCTAGGCAATTCCTGAACATAGACATTTATTATCTAATGTATTTACCTGGTTACCAAAAACAAAAAAAAAAAATGAATGGTGGTCTGGCTGCAAGATTTATCAGACTGTTTAAATTAATTAACACATATTTTAAAACTGTAAACAAAATGGCAATCATGGATTCCTTCTGTATCTTCTCTGTTAACAGCAGCACATTCTCCTCCTTCCAAAGCTTTTTTAAGGACCTTTAGGGCCTTTGAAAAAGGTAGCTTTGCATATAATGACCCAGTGCTTCTTTTCTGTTACCGTCTGTCTGGCTTCATAAGAGAGTTATAAAATTTGTGTGTCCAGCATCTATGAATACTCATGTCAAACACCAAGCACCTCATATGTGGGAGGATTAATTAAATACAGTATTCTGTTTTAGCTGCCTTAGGGTGTCATGCATTTTTTAACCATTGGGCCTTACTATTATACCTAGAAGCCTCAAGTGAAAATAATATTTGCTAGTTCTGATGTTTGCAGTCTCATATTGCAAACTGTGATTGGTCAAAGGAAAGGTTGGTTGAAAAGTTTATTTGTCAGGCCTGAAAGAAACAGTGCAGAACTGTTTTTATTGCTATAAGCAAGGCTTTATACCATACTTCTCAATGGTAAACCTAAACTAAACTTTGCATAAATAAAGACACTAATTTCCATAGTGTCCTGAGGTTGTATGTCCATGACTGATAAGTCTCTTATTTTGAAGATATAAGCAGGGGATGCTCGCTACTGTATGTATTATTTTGCACAGAGCTCATAGGCGCATGCGGAATCATTTAAAAGAAAATGATGAATAAAGAGGGACAAAGGTGCCATGACTATAAAAGTAATTGAACATGTGTTGAATGGAATCAAACTCCTGGTAACACTGATCCATTTAATATCTGCCAAAAGAGTTAGCAATCCAAAAGAAAAAAAGGATACCAGTATGCAGGAGACAAATAGTGCACTTACTTTCACAGTGACTTCAAGAGCAACTCTCTAATAAAAAGCTTAAAACCTCTAGACTTACACCTGCTGTGTTTTATCAGGCACCCCATCAAGTGAGCACTACCAGAATAGCGGCACACTATACGGTGCTAGTCTGGTAAGCTCTCACATGGACAGTGAGTAGGGTTTTACAGCTCTAGCTGTAAGCGCTCCCCTGGTCGCTGTCCATGGTCCTGTACATAGGACAAGGGCCGCAGGGAACAGAAGCCTGGCTGAGCTGCTCCCATGGTGTGGAGGTCTGGGGCATTAAGCAATTCGACCAACAGTAGTGGAGATCATGGTTCTAATCCTAGTCTCTAACCTTTTAGCATACCTTCGGACTTATGTTTTTTTAACATGTGGCTGTAACTGCCCCACAAATTTTAACTTCCCCTGGGATCCACTCCCTCAGAGTGACAATCTTATAGACGGGGGTAGGGCAGAGCCCCCCATGTTGGGGGATGTGTGGGGTGAAGCCCACTGCAAAAAAAAAAAAGGTGCAGTTTTTACCATGCACACCATGCTGACGCCATTCTTGTTTGCACTGTTTGGACCCAGTGCCATTTTAACATTATTGTTTTCATTTTTTTGTTATTTTATTTACTTCTTCTTGTTTTACGTCTACCAAATATTGCATTATTTATTTCAAAATGTGTCTGACTCTCCCCTGCTCACCTTAGATTTACTGCTTGTGACATTACAATCTGTTGTCATGGTGAGTACTATAATGTCATAAACAAAAGCACTGTAAGGTTAGCTGGAGAAAGGCAACATTTTTTATACAGACTTTTTAGATGAGCTACCAAGATGTTCTATAAACCTTGGAAAAGAACAATAAAATTGAAACAAAAAAGAAGTATTCTCCTGTAAACTGTAATAGCGGCAACATTTATACAAGCGCATGCTGAGGTGCAGAGTTGTTCTTTAATATTCAACACAGGCTCCTAAGCCATCTGTTTCCAAACCAACGTATTTGAATTTCAGTAACACACTTTATAAATTATCAACAATTAATGTCTATATATTTACCTGTCCTTGTCTTGACAAACATATCCACAGCATAAATGATGTCAGATACATAATCAGTGATGAACCACATAATTAAGTAGTCGTGCTGGAGTTCCTCAAAGCAAGCTCTACATATAAAACATAAAACAGAATAAAAAGTAAGTAAGTGCAGAAATATCTTTATTGCATGAGCACTTGGTTATTGAGAAGGTGGTCACTCTGCAACTGGAGGATCATTTGTCCAGCCACAGTATCTATGACCCTCTCCAATCTGGCTTCAGGAAAAGGCATAATACAGAGACTGCTCTTGTTCGGGTATTGAATGATCTCCTGATGGCAAGAGATCGGAGGACCCGTTCAATCTTAGTTCTCCTGGATCTCTCAGCAGCATTTGACACCATGGATCATGGGGTACAGCTCGACCACCTGTGGTTTTTCTGTGGTCTGAGGGGAGCAGTCCACAGTTGGTTTCGATCTTTTCAGGAGGGCAGATCTCAGACAGTGGTGTCTGGAATTTACATCTCGGACCCGCATTGGCTGCCCTGTGGGGTACCGCAGGAGTCGGTGCTGTCCTCTATGTTATTCGTGGTGTATATGCTTCCATTGGGGGACATTATAAGGCAGTATGGGCTGAGTTTTCATTGTTATGCTGATGATTCTCAGCTCTACCTATCCTTTATGCCTGAATGGGAGTCTGATTCCATCACAGTTTTTAATAACTGCCTCCTCGAGATTCAGGATTGGATGAGTGCTAGTTGGCTTAGGTTGAATTCAGAGAAAACAGAGGTATTGGTTGTGGACCCTGGAGGGAGAACAACAAGGGCTTGGACTGGGAAACTCTCAGGTTTATGTCTTGGGGGATCCCCACTTCTGGCCTCTGGCCAGGTGCGTAACCTAGGCATGATATGTGACGAATGCCTGACTAAGAAGGCGCAGGTGTCAGCCATAGTCAAATCTGCCTTTTTTCATCTGAGGAACATTGCCCGGGTGAAACACTTGGTCCCACCTGAAGATCTTCCCATCCTGGTTCACGCCTTTGTCACCAGCCGTTTTGACTACTGCCATGCTCTCTATCTAGGACTGCCGAGGGTGGATATCCACTGTTTGCAGCTTGTGCAGAATGCGATGGCCAGGTTGTTGATGGGAGTTTCAAGATCTAACCATATGACACCTGTGCTGTGTGATCTGCACTGGCTGCCAATACAGTGGCGGATCACCTTCAAGGTCGCACTGCTGACCTTTAAGGCCCTACATGATTTGGGACCTCACTACCTGAAAGAGCTCTTGATGCCTTACTGTCCTACCTATTCTCTTCAATCCTCTGATGAGGAATTGCTAGAGATACCCAGGGTACTTTAAAAGATGTTTGGAGGTAGATCTTTTGCCTTTATGGCACCGATCCTGTGGAATTCTCTACCTCGTCAGATACGAGATTGCCTGACTATGGAAAGTTTTAAAAAACAGCTAAAGACTTTCCTTTTTACCCAAGCATTTGCCGGGATGTAATAAGTGGATGTTATTTATGAATGCTGTATTTATTGTTTGTGTAATGTGTTTTAAAGTGGTTTTGAATTGCTGTAAAAGCGCCCTGACCTTGGGAAGGGTGCTTGAAAGAAATACATTTTACTTACTTACTTACATGCCATGTCCAAACAGAGCCATTTATTAATCATAAAGCACTTACAATCTGCACCTATGACCTCAGGATACAGACCAAGTGTTAAATATATCTGACTTTGTGAACTGTAACTCTTATTATGAACATTACTTTCAGTGAACCCTGCACAATGAATGGTAAGCAGTACAGTGTGTTTGGGCCTGGCTAGGTAAACCATCCCATATACTTGCAACATACCCTGACTGGAAGTCAGTAAATTCCCTAAGGCTAGTAACCCACTCCATAATTTACCTGGTAGACTGTGTTCAATGGCAGCATTACTACTTTATACTGTAAGACATAAATATATTGATAATAATTACTACTGAGCAAAATAAATAAATATAAAAAATTCCAAATCTGGAAATTTATTCCAGAGCAGTAGATGACTTAGCTCTCGGAAGAGACAAGATTTAACTAACTGTTTTTCCTGCTACCACAACCTAGCAACTGAATATTGGATATCCAGTTGTTTATAAATCAAAGAGCAAATGGTATCCAGTGATAAGGGTGCTCGCTATTGAGTGCTCACAAAAATGGTGACTCAATAGCAGTGCCTTATCAGAGGGCTACTGGAAGGGGGGGGGCAACTGCAGGTATAGTGACATTCTGTTGCTATATATACATGCATGGAGGAGCGAGGACGGCAGAAGGAAAGGGAGGATTTGTGTGGTGTGTTGTGGTGATGGGCTGCTGAGCTGCCCTATGGTGTAGTGGGTGGGTCATAGACTTCAGCTGCGAGAGTGCCTGGTTCGGTTCCGGGTGTGCACACATTTTGTTGCACCAGACCCGACATGTACCCCCGGAGCTGAGTATCCATTAGTGGGGGTTGGGGGTGCAACCCCCTGCATAAACATAAAAAAAAAGTCCCCAGCACCCTTTTGCAGTGCACTGGGGTGTACATCGGCATAACTGATTTTTGCCGATGTACATTTGCTGTAACAGCAATCGCCTTTGTGCAATTGCTGTTATCACATAGAACCAGACCAAATGTAGCATAATTTTGGCACTATGCAAATCTTTTCATTTAATAAAGGAGACAACAATTACTTCCTAGTTTTTTGGAAAAGGGTACATTTTAATGAGATAATGTTCTACTTGTTCTTTCTCCCTCAGGCCACAAGAAAAATGTCTTAGTAGTTATTCTTTTTATTACATTTTTCATGAAACAAAACAATGCACATATGCATTAGTGCCAAGTACAACCCAGAGAATAGATGCAATGTAGAAGTGTACCACTGGTATGTGGTGTAACAAGAATTTAAGAAGCAAGTGTCTAAAATTGTAAGGAACAGCTGTAAGAGAGGAAACAGAATAAGACAGAAGTTGGTGCTGTGGAAGTCCCAGAAATCTGTACTGACATGAACACAGCCAGGGTTTAGAAATCCTGATATGGGGCCCCGATACCTGTTGGCACCACAGAGCCAGCCTTGAAATGTGTAGTTTTTAATGATCAGGTAGCAGTATAGCCTAGAGGTTAAAGCAATACTAAAGATTAATTATTTTTATTAACAGTTTGAAATATAAAGGTGATAACTCACTAATTTCAATGCACATACAAAACAATTATTATAAATGGTGACAATGTTGTAATAGCACCTTAAAACATACTTAATAATTATTTTATTAAGTATGTTTGTGTTTACCTAGCCCCAGAATCATGGAACAATCTCCCCAGCCATCTTCAGTAGGCACCAACCTTAGCCATCTTTCAAAATGGATTGCGTGCTCACCCCCTCAAACCACAAATAACTTTTCTGGGCACAAAATCCCAGGTGACCAGCTCAGCGAGAGGAGCAGTTCTCCCATGTTCTTTATATGAGAACAGTGGGAATTTCTTGATTTCTGCAGCTGCAGCTGAACTCGTGCTGTTGGCTGCAGATTCAGCTATGAGACATCACTTTCCCTGGTGTCTAGTGGTCCTCCATCCACCGATCACTGCTGGGGCCCCTACTAGTGTACCCAGCAGGTGGGAGGGATTTCAACAGATTATGGAGATGTTACCACCTTGAGTGAGACTGTAGCCCCTCCTAACCTGCCAAAGGCCTGCATTAAGTTCCACTCCTAAAGTACTCTTTACTGGCTTGCGGTAAATCTCCCATGGGATGGCCCAGGCCCAGTCATACTGTACATTAGGGAAATCTTTACATGGCTAAAGTCTGTGAACCAGAGTCACCAGTGAATCTGGAGCAAAGCCACTGTCAGTTACACCAGATCCAAATGTGTCAACATAAAAAAATTAAAAAGGAAAAGAGGTAAACAAAATTCATTTATTGTACAGCAGCCATAACAGCAAAGTGCAGATCGCACTGTCATAGCGTCAGCTCAATTCCTGCCATGAGGACTGTTAGTTCCAGAAGCACACAGCACAAAGAATTCCCAGTTTTACATATCCTCCAGTAAAATAAAATGTAAGCAATAAGTCACTCTAGTGTAGGCCTAACACTGAGACCTCTCAATGTCCCTGATTAAATTAAGCATGTCCCCATTGTACTTTTTTCTGTCAAAAATGCTCTGTCCCTTATAGAAAAGGTACTGCACACACAGCAAAGGTCCTGTAAATTCAGACTTTAAAACATGAATTCATAATATTTGTTTAACATGTTCAATCAAAAATGGCCTTTGAACAAGTAAAGGCAAGAATTTCCACAGTATTCTGAGCTTTATTTAGAGAAGATGTGTCCCCCAGATGTTCTGGTCAGTGTCAGAAAGCAACAAGCTGCACCAAGAGGTTGGAACCCATGCTTTGTAACTCCAAATGATAATCCAAGTTAAAATGCCTCCCCGATCCACATCCCTCTCACCCCTATGGTCCCCGTCCTCAAGTTCAGGTTTCTTACCTGCCAGGTTGCCCCTGGGTGTGATCTCGGATCCCTGCAGCAGGTACTTGCAATGTTTATCCTTCGCTTACATATTACATACCCCTCCTGGTACCCCATCTGCCATTAGTTGATGGTTCTCCAAGCCATTTTCATGGCTAGTACTAGTGACTGCCCCAGGTAAATTAACTAATTGGTACTTCTATACAGAGAACATGGTTTATATACAGTTGCATGGTTCAATGGTGGACCGCCCCCTTGTATTTGAATCTTCCTTTGTTATGGCTTGCCTTGTCTTCCTTTTATCAATTGACTCTCCTATTACTGCACCATTGTGTTTGTGTTTATATACTTATTTACATGTATTTATATGTTTCTATGATGAATGTTACCCGACCCTGTTCTAACCAGGTCCATCTTGTAAAAGAGCTCTGCTCAATGATGTTCACCTGGATAAATTAAGATTTTGATTGATTGATTGACTGATTGCTTGCTCCGGGCCGGGTCCCTATTGCTGGAGGTCAGTGGTGGTAGTATTAAGCAATGAGTTCTCTCCATCCCTGTTAGGTGTTGTTTTTTGAGGAACTCAGCCTTTGACAGTAATTGTTCCTGCTCAGACTCCTGTTCCCACTCCTAGCTTACATATTTCTCTCTATGTCCCAGTGACTGTGTGCCATGCCTTTTTCACTGCTTTCTGCTCTTTCACTGCAGGTGAGTCTCTGGTGTTGCAGTGGAGCTTCACAGACACAACCATAAGCATATTCACACAGGTACTGCAGGGTGCCCAGTGACCAGAGAGCACCTTCAAAGATACACTACTTCAAAAGGAGTAAGGCAGCAAAAAAACCATCATGCACAAAGTGACCCTCCCAATGTGATTAAATGGGTCATGATGGCAGGGATTCCCCTCTCTGCCTTTGGGGTCCATGCAGTTGTATTGGTGGCATGTACCTAACACCACCACTGGGTGTCTAGTGGCACCCCCCACCCTCTGATCATTGTTCCTGGTGTCTAGTAGCACTCCAACTCTTCAATCATTGTACCTGGTGTCTAGTGGCAAGTCCCACCCTCTGATCATGGTCCTTGGTGTCTATGACACCCTCCACCCTCCAATCACCAACCCCCCCACAACAACTTGTTTTATAGATACTCCTGACATCATGGGGCTCAATTTCTGTGTTGGCACTATAAGCCCTCCCAGCAGTGTGAGACACTGGGGAGCTCACCCCCAGTGTCCCCAAATCCAAATGTTTATTTACTAAACCTGTAAAAAGAAAACAGGCCCTTGATGTCTTTTTCTTAAGCCTATAAAAAGAAAAAGGGTCCCTCTTCACCCCTTCCCAATACTAACACTCCCACTGAGCACTCACCACCCCAAACCCCCCCTTACCCTGTACTTACCACCAGAGGTTGAAGGCTGTCACCTACTGTGAACCGGGACATGTCTGCACTCCTCAAAGCTTTGACATTTGTAGGATTTTGTTCACCAAATATTCAACATTACCTTTTTGGGACCCCACCTCATGAACACTGCAACTTTTGTTTTGTTAATTGAACCCAGAAGATGATTTCGTGATAGTGGTGCAAAATCCCCTTTTGAGACCAAAGAATGAAATTTCACTGCCAGAGTTCATGAGATGGGGTCCCTAAAAGGGCATGTTGAAAATTTGTTGAAAAAATTCCTAAAAATATCTGAGTTATGTGCATGCATTGAATTTTCCTATGCTCGTACATACCATTAGTATTTTCAATATTCTGGCTACAAATTTTCAGCATAACTAATTTTTCATGACACCTCATGAACAGTGCAGCTGTCATTTTTCACATCCTGTCAAAAACATATTTTCACACCTGTGGTGTGGAATGTAATTTTGGCACAGATTTGAAAATGTTCAGCTATGGGGTTGATGAGGTGAGGTCATAAGAAGACTATGTTGAAAATTTGGGGTAAAAAAAAGAAAAAAATGCCAAAGTTATAACCATTTGTTGCAATTTTGATATGTCTGCTCATAACTTCAGAAATGTTAAATCAATCCTGGCCAAAATGTGTATTCACATCTGTGGTGCGGAATGGCGTTGCAGTTGCACAGAATTATGTTTTGGTGGGGATTTAAAAATTCTCTGTATCGGGTATATGAGGTGGGAAAATAAGGGGGCTATGCTGACAATTTGGTCACTGCTGTCCTATAACTGGAAGCACAGTGCCCGTAGGGCCCTGTGCTTCCACAGCTACATACATATACACGTCTTTGGAGGGATAGGAATGCAGGGTCCCAAGGACCTTTCACTCCTACAGTAAGATAATTATACTATCTCAAAAAGTAAGGAAATAAATTGCCAAAAAACTGTGCTAATGCTCTAGTTAGGGTAAAAGCCACACAAGTAGGGAAATGTGGCATTAAAGTTTCCAACCCTAACACCCCATGACCCACCTTGCATACACCAACAAGCATGAGGGGTGTGACTTGGGGTCATCAGCCTTAATGCTCACACCATTCTCCTATACTGTACCCATCTCAGCTTATTTTGTTATGGAATGGGGTGAGTGTTAGGGCTGATGACCCCAAGGCACACTCCTGACATCTGTTGGTGTGTGCAGGGTGGGGGTGGGGTATTATGGTTGGAAATCCTAATGCCACATTTCCCTACTTTTGTGACTTTGATCCTAACTAGAGCATTAATGCAGTTTTTTGCAATTTATATAGATATATCTATATCAAAATATAGGGGCTATATATATAATAAATTAGAGGCAAACAACTCCATTTAATGCATTAGTTAGGGTTGTTCCACAGTGACAAAAGTGAGGAAATTTGGTGTCAGGGTTGAAAGACCCCTTGGACCCCCAGCCCTCCCCCCAACTAGCATCGGAGTGGGCATTGGGGTCATCGGCCCTAACTTTCACCCCATCACATGTGTGAAGAAGCAGAGGTATAGGAGAATGGGCTGGAGGGGTGCAAGTGGGGCTTCAACCCTAACAGCAAATTTCCTTACTTTTGTCACTGTGGAACAACCCTAACTAATGCATTAAATTTAGTTTTTTGCCTCTAATTTCCCTTTTATTTTTGAGAATGATGATGAGAAATAGTGAATGTAATGCAGTGGTGGGAGTGCAGGGCACTTCAGGCCCTGCACTCTCTCCACATGATGTCTTGTGAAATAGTAACAGGAACAGCAATGCAAACAGAAGTGCAAATAGTGGTGCACATGGAAACGCAAACGTAAATGGTAAAGGAAACATTTATAGAAACGCAAGCGTAAAGTGATGCCGAAGCGAACAGTGATGCAAATGGACAAGTGTGTCTGAAAATGCAACTGGAACATGAACAATGATGGCAGCTGTATTTTAAGTGGAAATGTTAAGTGTCACAGCAAAAAAAACATGAAAGGGAACAGAAATGGAAATGTGAAAGCAAGCACACAAGTAAATGCAAACCGTAATGCTCACAGGCATGGCACCACAATTGTAAATGCAAATGGTAAAGTTAACATGAAGAATAACACCAAAGGAAAGAGAAACAGAAATGGGAACAGAAGCATGTACGGAAATGCAAACCAAAACGTGCACGGGCACAGTACCACAATTATAAATGCAAATGGTAATGGTAACAGCAACAATAACAGCAAAGGAAACAGAAGTGCAAAAGGAAATGCAAGTGCATATGGAAACACAAACTATAATGCACATGGGCACAGTAATGCAATTGCAAACGCAAATGGTAACAGTAACAGCAAGGAAGACACAAAATGAAAGAGAAACAAAAATGCAAATGAAAGGGCTGCAGAAACGCAAATGGAAATGCGCATGGTGACACAAACAAAAATGCAAACAGAAAGAGTAGTGAAAATACAAATGGTAACAGTAACGCAAGCGCGAATGACAATGCAAAGGATAACGCACATGGCGGCATACACAGGAATGGTAACACAAATGGGGACATACAGGCAAGTGGAAACAGTAACTGTAACAGTAACGGAAGTGCATACCCTGTTTTGCCAAACAGGTACATACAGAAACACAGTGTGTACAAAGAATGTATGCATTGTAATGGGGATCGAAGCTTAAAACGAGCATTGTAAGTACTTAATTCTTAATATCTCAGCAACCGCAAGACGTAGAAAAAAATGTAAATTTCACAAAAATCTTGATTTTCCTGGCTAGGTTTTTGTTATTGCATAGCCCACAGGGCTATGCAACTCACAACAAAAAATCTGCGTCTCACATAGTTTTCGAGATATGAGCCCTGAAAGGCATAGCATACACCACAATGTTAGTCTATGGGAAAAAAATGCCAACTTTGGAGCACTGTAACTTTGCAGCCGTGCAAGATTTTTTTCACCAAACCACCAAAAGACACATCTGTGAGATCTTGGCTGCCTTCTCTCCAAATTTCTGCCCAAAAGACTAAACCGTTTGTTTGCATCAGGGTGGCAAAGAATTCCTGTCATTTTGGCCATAGCCTGAAAAGTAATGTCACAATTTGCTACACTTTTTGGCAAAATTTGTGAAAATGTCATGCTTGCGACACTACTTTGCGAAGCTACTGTTTCCAGATATTTGAAAAACATATTTCTGGGGTGTTTAACCCCAAAATAAAGATATGACTAGCATCCTTAGGGTTGGACTAGGTGAACACAAAAAGAATTGTGTCCCTAGAGGGTCCCAAATTTAAATGCCAAGCATTTTTCTGATCACCAACTGAAAACAAAATGGCAGATTTGCGACATTACTAGGGCCATTTGTTACACTAAAAAGTGCATTTGCCAAAGTGTTGAATATTTTAACTTTTCTTATTGACTTATAATGGGAACTTGTTTTTTGAATAACTTTTGAACTGTTCATTATTTTTTCATGAAATTTTCAAAAGGCACATCATGGCTCTGGCCGCATGATCCTGAAGTTTTCAGACCAGTCGCACAAACTGTGCGACCTGTAGGTGAGAGCAAAGAAATTGCAAAAAAGTGCAATTGTGCAATTGGTTGTCACTTAATAACTCCACAGCTGTATGTTTGACCAGTACAAAACTTGACAGATCCCAAGATCTACCATGGCCAATCATGCATACCAAATTTCAGGCAAATCCATTGAATGGTGGCAAAATTATTAAGGTGCACAATTTGACCTTTAACCTTAAACGTGCTACTCTACCATAATACAGAGGTACTATATACAGTACACACACACACACACACACACACACACACACACACACACGATATATATAGAGCCTGAAATTTTACATGCGCGGTCTGGTAACATTGATCTCTGGATTTGACAAGTTTCTTTCTAGTCAGATGTGTGGTTGTGGAGCTGAGGAGTACCAAAAAATGTGAAAAATATCACTTTTTGGCAAATTATTTGCTCGTGGCTATGGCCCAAATGGTTTTTGGGTCTGGTCTTAAATTCTCAGGGAATGTGGGGTCTAGGTCACTGATGTGCCTTTTGAAGGTTTGGTGAAACAATATTAATCCATTCAAAAGTTACTAAAGTTTAAAGTTTCCCATTATAGTGTATGGGAAAAAAATACATGTGCCATGCGAAAGCACATTTTGCTTTCGTGAAGGCACCTCTTATTGTCATTAACAGGTTCAGTACTGTCATGCGGCCACCATCTTGTTTTCAGTTAGGGATGGAGAAAAAATGCTGTAATTCAAAAAATGCTGCCCCTTGGTAAATGCCAACAGTTGTGTTTACTTAATCGGAGCCCAGGGAACACTATAATGATATTATGTTTCTTAAATACTGGCTGGAAATATGTTTTCGGCATTTTGGTTGTTGGCAGTGTCACAATTTGCTGCACTTCTTTTGTGAATGTGCCACAAATTGTAGCAATTTTTGCTGAACTAATGGCACAGTTGTGCAAAAATTGCCCCAAATTGTGGCACTGTTTCAAGATAATTGCCACAATTTGCAACACTACCTTAATGGAAAAAACCATTGGCACCAGTAGAAAACCTCAAAAGCTTTCCTGACCACTTTGTGGCCCAAATAAGGTCAGAATCATGTTCCTCATCCCCCATTTATGTAAACACCTCTTGGTGTTTATCTAATAAAATTAGTTTTTCTCCTTTTATTACAGTCCCCAATATAGTGGGACTCTGGGGAGCCCACCCTCAGTGTCCTGATATATGTTTTTCCCTGTAAGAAAAAGAAAACAGTCCCCCAACCTCTTTTATTTTAAACCTGGAAAGAAGAAAATGGTCCCTCGTTGTCTACTCGTCACCCTCCCCATCCCAATCCTCTCACTGAACAATGCACCTCCCCAACCCCCCTTGCCTTATACTTATTAGCTGAGGTCTTCAGCTGCCATCTTCTGTTGAGCTGGACATGTCTGCACACTTCAAAGCCGAACCATGAACTGAAGAATCAAGGTAAGTTCCATATAATGGCTGTCAATGGCGTTTTGAACGTATGTTGATATCTCGGCCATTTTTCTACATTTTTGCACCAAATTTTCAACGTGGTCATTTTGTGACCACACCTCGTGAACACTGACACTATTGTTTTGTTACTTGGTCCCAGAAAGCCCATGTTGACAATATTGAGCAAAAATGCCAAAAAATGCTTGAGTTTTGAGTGGTCATTGAAATGTTTCTATGCACACTTGTAACGTCACAGATTTTTCATATTTTTACCCCAAATTTTCAACATTGCCATTTTTACACACCACCTCATGAACAGTACAGCTGTCATTTTTCACATGTTGCCTGAAACATGATTTCATTACTGTAGCACAAATTGGCACTTACACTGTGCAAAATCACCTTTCTGTGCAAATTAATAAAATGACAGTGCCACTGTTCATGAGGTGAGGTCCCCAAAAGGCCTTGTTAAAAATTTGGCAACAAAATCACTAAGAAAGCCCGAGTTACATGTGTCCATTGAATTTAGTCTACACACATGCATGACTGTGCTACTCTTCAATCTTTTGATGCCAAATTTTCAACATAGTCATTTCTTCACACCACCTCATGAACAGTACAGCTGACATTTTTCACATCTTACCTGAAATGTGTTTTCACACCTATATTTGTTGTTAACCCTAACACTGACTTTCCAGACTTCTGACACTGTGATAGAAACCCTAACTGATGCATTAATGGAGTATTTTTGCATATATATATATATATATATATATATATATATATTTATATATATATATATTAATATTATAGTGGTGCAGTAGTGACACTATAGTTAGGGTTGAGTAAGCAGTTTAATGATGAATCCCAAATTGTGCATGTTAGTAACTTTGAAACCTTTCAACGGATTTGCACAAAATTTGGAATGCTCAGTCCCATGGGACCGATCTCTTGATATTCCAAGTTGCGTTCTAATTGGATTTGTGGTTTGCATGCAGCAAAGCACCAAAAAAAAATGTTGTGCCTTTTTTGCCCATTTTTGCTGATTTTTGCTTATCATACAGTGGCCACACTGTTTGGAATTGTGATCTGCAATTTTCAGAATAGAACACAGAACATCCAGCATTGGTTTGGTGAAACAATATTAATCCGTTCCAAAGTTATTTAATTTTAAATTTTAGGGTTCTGAGCATGCTCAGTTCAGTCTTTGGAACATATGTATGTTTTGTGAAAAAGGATTTGGCTCACAAGCAAGGATTTTGTCACCTCACAAATGGGGATTTATAAAATTCACGTTCGTGAGGAAAAATTCCCCTTTCACGATTGGCCATTTTTTTTTTAATTTTTTCAGGAAACAAAATGCTGTAACTTGCCCCATGGATATGTTGAGTGCTAATTGAAGCATGGGCTTTGTTCAAGGTGATGCCCTCTACAAACCCATGGCTTTGGTTTCCTTTTTTTTTTCTGAAAAAATGGCTGTTTTTAATTTAAAAACTCCATGTTCATCACTCGCTTCCAATCCTTGTTTGTGAGGTGACAAGATCCTTGTTTGTGAGCCGATCCTTGTTTGCAAGCTGTCAAAATCCTTAATCACAGTTTCTGGACCAGTTGGCTCTAATTCATGAACAAGGCTTGGCTCACAAAAAGGGATTTTTATTAGCTCACGAAAGGGGATTGGCTCGCGAAAAGGGGATTTAGACAGCTTGCAAAAGGGATTGTTTTTTTAATCCCCTTTCATGAGCTGTCAAAATCCCCTTTTGTGAGCTGATCCTTGTTCACGAGCTGTTAAAATCCTTGATCGTGATTTCCAGACCAGATGGCCCTATCTCACTGCCATGCTCTGTGATTGTCCTTATGCATATATGTATGTAGCTGTGGATGCACAGGACTCTCCGGGTCCAGCGCTTCCATTTATTTTTAAACTTAGTAAACTTTATTAAAGTTTTCAAAGAAAACAAGGGAGACACACATACACACACACACACACACACGGTACACCAAGACCTATTAAATAACATTAAGTTCAAATAGACAAAATACGGGGTAAGGTGATAATAACAGTCCATCAGTAACCACAGTATCTGAATTAAATCAAAAACCGCTACAGGTGACGCAGAAAAATATAGTCCAACAACAAGCATATAGTAGCAAGGACAATGTAGAATAATGGAAAATAAAACTCCTGCACTTCCATTTATAGAACAACAGTGACCAAATTGTCAACATATCCATCTTATTACCCCACCTCATATTCCCCATACAGAAAATTTTGTAATCCCAGCCAAAATGTAATTCTACTCAATTGCAGTGCCATTCCGCGCCACAGGTGCGAAAACACATTTTAGCCTGGGTTTGAAAAATAGCCATGACATACATGAGGTGGGGGTAATAAAGAAGGTTATATTGAAAATCTGGGTTCAAAATATTGAACAATTTCAAAGTTATGAGCGTATGTAGTAAAATGAGCGTATGTAGTAAAATGAGCGTATGTAGTAACATGACAATGAATGCTCATAACTTTGCCATTTCTGAAAATTCTGACCCCAAATTTTCAACATAGACTTCTTATGACCACACCTCATGAACGATGTAACTGTCATTATGCAAATCCTGTCCAAAAGATGAATTCACCAAGCAATTGCAAAAATCACCTTTTGAGCAGGAGTTGTGGAATGTCAGTCATATTTCTCATGAGGTGGGGGCCCAAAAAGGCCATGTTGAAAATGTGGGGTCAAAATCTTAAAACGCAGCTGATTTATGCATAAGCATTGACCCCACCCACTGAAATACATTGAACCGCATTTACCTTACTTTTGCAAATCGCATTCACCAGTTTAGCAGCAAGATGTGACTTCAATCACAGAGTGGATCTTGAAACAGGGACCTGTTCAGGTGTGTGTGGGTGTGTCCTGGGGGTTGAGAGGAGGTTGGTGCACAGTGGGAGGTCAGGTGGGTGATGTGGGTGAGATCGCTGATGCACAATTTGTTTTGCAGGTTTAAAAACAAAAAAATCGAGGGACGGTTTTCTTTTGTCAGGATCTTAAACATACATAAGGGGCAGCCACTAACCACCAATGAAAAACTTATTAGTAAACATGGGGATTGGAGGGTGCGGGGTGCTGCTAAACTCCAGCCAAATTTCTTGCAAATCTGTTGAACGCTTGAGAAGTTATTAAAGTTAAAAACATTGGCTTTAACATAGTAGTTATCCCTCTTGCCTCATAATTATTCAATATCGACAACATAATTTGTCAGAGCTTTCTTCACCTATGGGCCCTGCATGAAGACATCGCATTTAACATCATCTGATCCAGGTTAGGGGTGGGCATTAGGGTTAATAACCCCAAGTAAGACCCCACCACTGATTCACCAATACTTCGGAGACCCAAATCTCTAATGTTTTTCATTTCCTGTCTTTGTGTACTTTGCAATTTTACAGCCCTAATATCTGCATTAACAAAGTTTTTTTGCATAGAATTTCCCTTCTGTTTGTGATAGTGGAACTGTGTCCTCATTTGCACAGAGAACCTGTGCAAAATGAAATAAATATTGGAGACAGTCCTGACACAGTGCATGGCCCCAACAGACCCCAGCACTCTTGTAAATATCATGTGGGTGAGGATCCCTGAACCACCACAGAGTTTGCCACATGTCCCAAAACACTGCTCCATACCTACCCAGGCTATTACTGGTGTTACATGCTGTAGCACCTGCCCCATCAGCCTTTTCCCAGTAAACTGACTCACTGAGTTCACACCTGAACTCAGCTCACTGGCATGGTAAGGCAGCATGTTTCCCAGTGGTGCAATGAAAATCCCTGAAAACAATGTTAATAAATTCCTTTTTTTATATATATATATATATACAGTATATTTTGATCAAAACTTTAAAAATAGTCTTCTTATGACCCCACCTCATTAACCTCATAGGTGCAAATTTGAAAATGCGTGCTGAAATGCCATTCCATGCCACAGGTATGAAAACATGTTTCGGACAGGATGTGAAAAATGACAGTGGTACTCTTCACGAGGTGAAGTGAAAAAACTGGTATGTTGAAAATCTGGAGTCAAAATATTGTACATTATCAAAGTGATGCACCTACCTATGAAATGCCCAACACACGCTTATAACACATCCTATTTTAGATGCCACCACTTTAATAGAGTTTTTGCACCCACCCCGAATACCGGCACCGTCATTTCATTAATCGTCTTCAAAAGGTGATTTCACGCAGAGACCATGAAATCACCTTAACAAAATGACAATGAAAGTGTTTATGAAGTAGGGTCCCAAAAAGCCCATGTTAAAAATTTGGTGAAAAAATGTGAAAAAATGGCAAACATATCACAAGTTCCAAATGTCATTGTAAATACATTATACGGCATTTACCTGTATTACTCATTTATGGTTCATCTTTTAAGAGTGCAGATGTGTTTTTGTCCACAGAAAATAACATTGGTTGACCTCTGGAGATAAGTATATGGTAAGGGGGTTGTGGGGTGGTGGGTGCTCAGCAGGATGGTTGGGTGGGGTAGGGAGACAGTGGCAATGATGAGGGACCATTTTCTTTTTTCAGGTAGTTGTGGGACTTGTTTTCTTTGCAGGGAAGCATTTAAACATAAAACTACTTCTGGACACTGGAGGTGGGCTCTCCAGTGTCCACACTACTGGGAGTGATGTAAATGCTGACACAGGGATTGGGCCCCCCGATGTCAGCAGTGTTAATAAATAAAGGGGCTTAAAAGGGGAGAAGCATCTGACTCTGAGGGTGGACATCCCAGTGTTGGAAAAGAATCATAAATTAAAAAAAATGAATTAGATAAACAAATAAATAAATACATTGCAACCAAGGATTGTGGCCCCTGGTATGAAGTTAACAGTTTACTTGAGCACAGTCTGGCTGGTGACGCTACAATGACAGTAGCCCTGTCCCTGACCTGAGTCATGATAGCTGCTGCATGCACTATATCTACAGACTACCAGCCCAGGAGGAAGAAACAGATAGGAAGCTGATGCTAGCCATCCAAAGATGGCAGACAAAGGTGAGGTGGTGCTGGTTGGAGACTTTAATATTCCAGACATGGACTGGAGCCTCCCAGCAGCAGCATCAACCAGGAGTAGATTTATCCTGGACTCCCTTCAAGGTGCCTTCCTCAAGCAACTGGTCATGGAACCAACTCGGTGGAATTCAATACTGGACCTCATATTCACAAATGGGGACAGAGTGATGGGGTAACAGTGGGGGAGCACCAGGGGAACAGTGACCACTGGTCACTGTGGTTTGAAATCACAGAAGGAGCAGAACCAAACCACACAAAAACACATATCCTGGATTTTAGGGGGGCAGACTATGGAAAATGTGGAAATGCTTGAAAGAGGTATCAATGGGAATAGGGCGGGAATCAGGGGTTGAGGAACAGTGGGCAATATTTAAAATGGGGATTACAAGAGCAACAGAATTATGCATTAAGCAGGTTAGCAAGGGGAAAAGGAAGAGGAGGCCATTATGGTTTTCCAAAGAGGTAGCGGAGAAAGTGAAAGCCAAAAATATTGTATTCAAACAATACAAAAAGACACAAGCAGAAGGGGATAGGGAGAAGTACCAGGAGAAACAAAGGGAGACAGGGAGGTCAGTAAGGGAAGTCAAAGCTCTGACAGAAGAGTGCATCACAAAATCAGTGGGTAGGGGGGAAAACCTTTTACAGGTACATAAGTGAAAAAAGAAAGGCAAAGGGAGGGATAGTGAGACTGAAGGGGGAGGATGGAGGCCATGTGGAGGATGACAACAGTAAAGCTGACATACTGAACAGGTATTTCTGCTCAGTCTTTACTGAGGAAGAGGAGGGAAATAGGCCTGAAGGGAGTACAAGGGATGGGAAACGGCACAGAAATGGACATACAGTAAGTCCCTTTACATGGGAAAGGGTCATGAAGGAACTAGAAGGAATAAGAGTTGATGAAGCAAAGAAGCCAGATGGTGTGCACCCCAGGGTCCTAAAGGAACTACCAGAGGTGGTGGCTGAACCTCTGGTAATCCTGTTTAGCCGATCACTGGAAAAAGTTGAGGTACCCAAAGACTGGAGGGCAGCAGATACAGTCCCCTTATACAAAAGCGGGAACAAAGAGGAAGTGGGGAACTACAGACCAGTCAGCCTGACCTTAGTAGTGGGGAAGATCATGGAAGCACTACAGAAGGAGAGATTGGTGGAAGATCTGGTTGCCAGTGGACTACAGGATCCAAGGCAGCATGGTTTTATGGAGGGAGGTCATGTTAGACCAACCTCATTGAATTTTTCAACTGGGTGACAAGGGAGGTGGATCAGGGGAGGGCAGTGGACATGATCTATCTGGACTTCAGCAAGGTCTTTGACACTGTGCCACATAGAAGGCTATTAAACAAAATGGGGCATATGGGAGTGGGCAGGACAGTAGTGTGGTGGGTAGGTAATTGTCTGGGTGACAGGATACAGAGGGTGGTGGTAAATGGCTGTCACTCCACAGAGGAAAGAGTGACCAGTGGAGTACAACAGGGACCAGTGCTAGGACCAGTCCTATTCAACATCTTCATCAGTGACATTGCGCAGGACCAAGAAGGCAGAATTTCCCTGTTCGCTGATGACACTAAGCTCTGTAACAAGAGTGGACATGCCAGAGGGAGTAGACAGAATAAGGAGGGACTGCAGAAACTTGAAGAATGGTCAGGGGTTTGGCAGTTGAAATTCAATGCAAAGAAGTGCTAGATAATGTATACGGGGCAAAAACCCTGAAACAACATACTGGTTGGGAGTGGGAGTGAGGATATAGCATGCACCAAACATACACCAAGCAGGAAAGGGACCTTGAAGTTATCATCTCTGATGACTCAAGGTAGGGAAAGAGTGCTGCAAGGCAGTAAGTAAAGCAAATAGGATGCTGGGATGCATAGGCAGGGGCATGGCCAGCAGGAAAAGGGAGGTCATAATTTCACTGTACAATACACTAGTGAGGCCCCACCTGGAGTACAGTGTATAGTTCTGGAGATCTGACCTACGTAAGGATTTAGACAGGGTAAAGAAGGTTCAGAGGAGGGTAACAAAGATGGTACAGGGATTGCATCACAAATCCTATGAGGACAGGTTGAAGGACTTGAATATGTACTCCCTGGAGGAGAGGATGGAGAGAGGGGATATAATAGAGACATACAAGTACCTTACTGGGAGGAATATGGTATAGGAATACACTATTTTCCAGAGAAAAAGATGTTCCAGGACTACAGGGCATGGGATGAAGTTGGAGGGTGGGCAATTCAGAGGAAGCATAAGGAAGAATTTCTTCACAGAATGGGCGGTGGACAAGTGGAACACCCTGCCAGGGGAAGTGGTGGGGGCTGAAACAATCATGGGATTTAAAAATGCAATGGATAGACATAAGGGAATTCTGGAGGTCAAGGGTAAGGGGCAACAGACTTCTAAGAAAACATAAAGTGAACTTACAAGCTCAAATGGTAAGACTGGGTGGGCCATAGGCCCTTATCTGACAACAGTGCCTATGTATCTATGTATTACACAGCTGTCTTTAATAAAAAAACAGCTGTGTCGTATACTGCAAGTACTATATGACACAGCTGTCATTTATTAAAGACAACTGTGTCATATAGTAGTACTTGCACTGTAAGACACAACTGTCATTCATTAAGGGCAGCTGTGTCATATGAGTCTCAACCTTGGGAGCTAAGTATAGGGTAAGGGGGTGGTGGATGCTCAAGGAGAGGGTTGAGTTGGGGGCACAGAGATGGTGGCATTGACGAGGGACCGTTTTCTTTTTTTCAGGTTAAAAAAACAAAGACATAGTGGGACATTTTTTTCTTTTCAGGGAACTTACTAAACACTCTTTTGGGACACAGGGGATAGGCTCCAGTGTCAAATGCTGCTTGGGGGTGAGGTATAAATGCTGACATGGGGATTGGGCCCCCTGACATTGGCAGTGGTAATTAATTATGGAGCTGCAAAGGGTGGATGCATCTGACACTGGGGGTGGGCATCCTGGTGTTTGATAATAACAAAGAAAGAAAGAAAGAAAGAAAGAAAGAAAGAAAGAAAGAAAGAAAGAGATTGATTTTGGGCCCCTGGTGTGCAGAGAGCAGTTCAATTAAGACACTGTCATGATGGTGGGGCTACAATGACAGTAGCCCCATCTCTGACCTATGAGTGGTGATAGCAGCAGGGGTTGCATTATATGACACAGCTGTTATTTATGAAAGTCAGCTGTGTCGTATAATGCAAACTTCTGCTTTTGCAAAAAATCAGTTATAAATAGAACACTGATTTTTTTTAACTGTTCATGCAAAGAAAAGGAATGTTTTTATTAAATATTTAAATACTACTTAACAGTGGGACCTAAAAAACACAAAAGCACACACCTTGTATCAACCTCTATCAAACCTGAAAGTGTCAGGTTTCAAAGCCTCATATTTTTTTAGTTGTCAGGTGGCAAAAAGAGTCTGAAAAATGTTCAAAAATTGAGACTTTTGTACTCTTTTGCACCTCTGTAACTGTGCCTCCCCTGCACTGATCTACATGAAATTTGCAGGATCAAGTGATCCTGGCACAGAGGCTGCATTTTTCAAATTTCATGTAAGTCGGTTGAAGGGGGCAAGCTATTAAGGTGCAAAAATTTAAGTTTTACATAATAATCAGCATAATACTTGGGATTAAGACAGCAGAAGGCTATTGCCCATAAGAGCTGTCCCCACTACTCAGTGGAGGTAACAAGGTTGCCATCATTAAAATACATATCCAGTCTTGCCTTGAAGCTATTGAGGCAAGACACATTAATTACAACATCTGGTAGCTGATTTCATAGTCTAATTGTTCTAGAGACATAACCCTGTCTCCAGGCTTCTGTTTTAGTTTGAGTTACTATCATCTGACACTTGTGTCCCATTAGGTCATATTTGTGATCCTTGGGGGCCAGGTGCAAGTCATTCAATAATGAATCATCATTTGGGATTTTGAGCATCAACAAAATATTCCCCCTTAAGCACCTTGTCTCGAGATGCCATAACCCAAGACCAGTTAATCTTTCTTCATATGGCTTATCTCTGTATTTGGCTATCAGTTTAGTAAAAGACCTCTGTGGTTTTTCAACCATAATTTTATCTTTCTTAAGATAAGGACTCCAGCTCTGAAAGCAATAGTCAAGGTGTGGTTGTATGTAGGTTTGGAATAGAGGAAGGAGTACAGTAACATTCCTAGAGAAAAAAGATCTATGAACACAATTGACAAGGTGCATTGCTTTGTTAGCTATAGATTGGCAATGGGTATGAGTCTTGAAGTCAATACTAATATACATGCTAAGATCTCTTTCATGTGTAGATTTCTTTAATTTATTCCATTGAATATAATAGTCTTGTCGTATATTATTCCTACCAAAATGCATAATTATGCATTTGTCTATGTTAAACTTCATCCTATTTCTTCTGGCCCACTTGGGGATGTTTTCAATATCCTCCCTAAATCTAAGCCTGTCATCAAAGGTATCCACAATGCCCCCCAATTTGACATCATCTGCAAATTTACTCAGCTTGTTATTTGTTACATCAAGATCACTTATGAAAATGTTAAACAAGAGCAGACCTTACACTGACCCCTTGGGGATGCCACTAGTAACCCTGATCTTAGTGGATGACTGACCATTAATTCTTACTGACTGAGTTCTATCCATAAGTCATTTCATAATCCATCCTATCACTTTGTGATTGATACCTAAGTCAGTTAGTTAGACACCAGATTACTATGAGGCACAGTGTTAAAGGCCTTTCTAAAATCAAGTAACACAACATTCACTGATCTATCTTGGTCGATGTAACCCTGCACGTAGTTATAAAAACTAATTAGGATGGTTGTACAGGACCTTGTTTGTGTAAATCCATGTTGTGTTTCATCTAGGTGGCCCTTGTTTGCCAAGTAGCTGCGTATATCATAAGAAATTAAACCCTTGATGATCTTCCCGACAATCGATTTTAGGCTAATTGGCCAATAATTTGCCGGGTGATGCCTTGTTACCCTTTTTGAATATTGGTACCATGGTAGCCTGTTGCCAGTCTCTGGGAACATAACCTTCCTTAATGACCTTTGCCCTAAGTCGACTATGATTGGGGCAAGTTATTTTCCCAGCTCGTTAAGAAATCTTGGGTGCAAGCCATTTGGACCCGATGATTTGTTCTCATTTAGGGCTCTAATTTTACCATAAACCTTCTTGGTGGATATAAGTTCTGTATAATGTAGATTAGTGTCATTGGATAAGTCAAACAAGACTGCAGTATGATCACTACCGAAAACTGCACTAAAATATGTATTGAACTCCCTTGCCATGTCAATAGGACTATTATGGATAATACCATTGATTTTAAGTGGCCCTATTACTCTGTCTGTACCCCTTTTTTGGTTAATATATGAATAAATCTGTTCACACCATTTTTAGTATTTGCTAACCTGAATTCCATATGCACCTTAGACCTTCTTAGCTCTTGTTTTAACTACCTTAATGCTTTTTTGTACATATATTAATTTTTAATTGTAGGATTTTTCCTCATTGTTTGATAGCATGTTTTCTTTCTATTTATAAGTTTCTTAATTTTTCTACTTAACCATGGTTCCTTCTTTCCCTTTTTGTTGTACACAGATCTTGGTGGAACATGCCTGGATTCAAGGGGCCCGACTGCAAGATGGCATATGCCAGCGCAAGCTGAGTTATGCCAAACTGCATGGCTTAACTCATGACCTGTGTCATGAGTTACACTGTTCCCTATTCTGAAAGGCACCTTGTGCCATGTCAGCTGCAGGCTATGCCAACCGTGGGATATGCCACCCACTACACCACAACCTGGAATGATATGGTGCAAGGGTGAGTTATGGCAGCAACTGCACCCTATTCCAGAAGGGTGGCTGCCATAACCCACTACCACAATTCCAGAAGCTGCATTGGCAGAGCTAACTTAGAGCATCTTGGAGATGCTTTAAGTGGCATCCATTGGTGCCATCTGATGGATGCCCACTCAGCAGCACTGCAGCAAAGGTCCCATTGTGCTCCCCATGCCCCCATGAATACAACCATGCCACCATCCCCGAATGCCAGGGACCCCCAAGGGTTCATTCTCCACTGTGCAGCCCAGACTCCTGTGACACCTGTCCAGTCCCCAACTGCCCCCTGGTGTGTTCCATGGTGTTCCAGGGTGGGGGGCTCTGGGGGGGGCAGTCTGCAGTGGGCTGTGACTTGTGACATGCGGTCATATTACGCCATGCCAGTGGCATTAGCCTACACAAGTAGCAAGTCGCACTTCATAAGTACCAGGACCCTGCCAGTCCTAAAATATGATGCAGGATTCCTGGCATGCGAAGATCACAACTCGTGACACACCCGTGAAGTTGCAAAATTCCTCCTGAATTGGCCCCAGATCACTTACTATGTTGAGAAACAGGTTCAAAATTGTTCGTGCTTAATCCTTCAGATAAGATTTCCCAGTTAAGTTGAGATAACTCCAGACATATAGCAGAGTAGTTAGCCCTGGTGATTTATGGATTGTTTTTCCCATTACGAATTTTTTTGATTTGTTTAATGTAAACCTAACTATTTCATGGTCACTGTTACAAAGGGGGTTGAGCTTAATATCTAATATGTACTCCCTCATGATAGTTAATATTACATCTAATATAGCATGTTCATGTGTTGGTTCATTTATACATTGTTCTATCCTTGCAATAGTTAGGATGGTTTGTACCCTGTTACCAAATGAGTTGTTATAAAGTTCCTTTCCCCCCAAGCTGTATCAGGGAGATTTAAATCCCCTAGTAATAGTGCATCAGAATTCTCAGCTACTGCTGCTACATGCTTGATAAATTGCTCAGTATATCATGAACTGATGTATCTGGTGGTCTGTAGAAGACAGCCAGCTTGATTTTGTCTTATCCATACCAGTAATATCTGCCCACAAGACTGCGATCTGACCATTATCCTCAGCAGTACTGCTGGATAAACATTGAATGTTTTCTTTAATAACTAAAGCAATACCCCCACCCATTCTATTGTCTCTGTCTCTACTTAACAAGCAATACCCCAGTATGCTCTTATTCCAGTTACTTTCCTCACTCCACCAGGTCTCTATAACCCCAATAGTATCTACCCTGTCCTTGGTTAGAAGCAGTTGTTATACTGCCATTTTATCTACTGTATATTCAAACTTCTAGTGTTAAGAAGCATAACTGTTGCTTGTTTCATATTCCTACTGACGGGACTCATGTGGTTAATGGTTATTTCCTTGGTGGGGATAGTACCCAGTACCCTCGTCCCCCTACCCACTAGTTTACACATTCTGTTATCTCTGCTTTTATTCTCATTCACAAAATTCTATTACCCCAAAAATTCAAATGCAGACTATCTCTAAAATATAAGTTAGGTTTAGCATGAAAGGCATCTCAACGCCTTAGGAAACACAGAAGTGCTTACTCAACCCTAATATACAGGCACTATCGTGCCTGTATAATATATATAGTAATTGAAAAAAACTTAATTAATGCATAAGTTAGGATTGCTACAAAAGCGACAAAAGCAGGGAAATGTTGTGTTAGGGTTTCCAACCCTAACACTCCACACCCACCCTGCAGACACTGACAGGCGTTGGGAGAAGTGCCTTGGGGTCATCAACCCTAACAAAGTTTTTTTGCAATGAATTTCCTTAATTTTTCAGATACTATAATCATATATTTATATCTCTGGGCCCTGCGCTTCCATCCATCCATAGATGTGTTTATGTATGTAGCTATAGAGGCGCAGGATCTGAGGGCCCTGAACTTTCGTTTATAGGCCAACAGTGGCCAAATTGTCAGCATAGCCATCTTATTACCCCACCTCATGTTCTCAGTACAGATAATTGTCAAATCCTTGACAAAATATAATTCTGCCAACTGCAATACCATTTGTACTACAGGAAAAACACATTTTGACCAGGATTTGAAAAATGACAGCTGTGACAAAATTTTCACACAAAGTACATCCACTTTCAATCAAGCTATGCACATCACAACACATTTCATAAGTACTCATAAAAAACACCCTTCTGCCTCTACTTCCCTCTGTAGCACATAGGACAATGCCCAGGACTCAGGGCCCAAGGGTTCCAGCCTTGAGCCCACCCCCTACCCAATGTTTTTCTCCCCTTATTTTTTTTTCAATGAGGCTTTATCCATTT